>JAKWBJ010000051.1:2563652-5127304 GCA_023159175.1 Wohlfahrtia magnifica
CTATTTTATGAAAAAAAAATTGTAAAATGTGTACTGTATGTGTATTAATCAAAATTTGTAGCTGCATAACGGAAGCGGTTTACTAATGTGGCTCATTTGTTCACAATTGTCGCTAATTTTTCTTTAATTACAGAGGTCTACAGCAAAACAGGTCTTTAATAAGATTATATGGAGTATAATGATTTTGATGCGCTGAATTCAAATTCGTTTTCACTTTTTTTCCATCGGCCTCAAGTTTTTTTATGGGCGTGGCAATTTTTTTTTCTTTTTTTTCGTAACTAAGTTACGAATAACTCTGTAACTGTTGAAAATACAAAAAAAAAAAAATTTCAGTTCATTTATAGGAAATTTTGTTCCTAACCATTTGGTGTAATTGCATTAAGATCGGCTACGTCGTTTTTAAATTATGATGATATATATTGACATAACTACCATATTTTGGGCGAAACATTTGCCACGCCCATAAAAAAAATTATCCCTATGGAAAAAAACTGAAAACGGATTTGATTTATACTCCATATAGTTTCATTTAAAGGCGAGAAAATTTTTCGTTTTTTGTAGACCAGTGTTGGCTACGTCTACCTACTCATTAAGTGTGTAAAGCACAATCATATTTGTTTACAAAGATATTGCACACTTTGCCATCAGTCATTGTCAGCAACAAATCGTATTTATCATAGATTTGAGATACAGCAACTTTACGTAACATTGGAAGAAGCTGACTTACTTCATCTAAAATTTAAAAGTTCCTTCTTTCAAAAATAAACTTAATATGACGGCAATAAAAAGTAGATAAAGGTCTTGGATTTTGCCAGATCACAGTTTCGCCATCAAGCAGTTTTAAAAGGCCAAATAAGTTTATGAACTAAAATTCGTTTGAAGCGTTAGTGTTCTTAAATTTGTGCTTCTACATGTTATGCCCCGAACTCCCATCATAGCTCCATTTGCCTACCAATGTATAATACGCGCGACGTAACAAACTTCTAATGATTTCCGCCTGAGATTTAATTAACCGTTCAACCATAGATACACTTGATAACCCGCTTTCATTAACCACTTTCTTGTTTGTTTATATGAGTGACAGGTATATTTCGATAAGCTAGAGCTTCGTGTAGTGTTAACTGCCAAACACTTATTATTTTCTCTAGTTTCACTGACCTCGATAGATCTGTTTAGCAACACTTCGATACCCTTCGATGCAAGTAGCTGACTCAGCTACCGTAATAAATTCACACGCAATTTGCGATTTCAAACGATCTTCTACTCTCCGTCTCTTCGTTTCCGTTTATGAGTCTTCAAATTAATCTCTGGTTCGCCCTACGGAAAGAAGAGTGCACTACTGGTTAAAACACATCTTTATTTCGATTCGGATCCCTCTAGTCCAATCTTCATGTTTGATTAGGAACATTTCTTTATTACACTTTAGTCCACTTTTGATTGAATTTTGATACAAGGCTTGATATTTTCATTTTGAGTCGTTTAAGAGAATCCGCAGAAACGTCATATTGAATTGTTTACTTATTTAATGTCTATTTTAGCCATTCTCCAAAAAAAACTCCATTTCCGTTATAGTCACGACTCGTTCTGAAAATTAAATAATTTTACTTTCGGGCCTTTTCGGGTTCTATAATATATATGAATCTGTGTCAGAATATTGTAGGTAATACGTAGATATGTGGATAGAAATGTTGCTACACTTCAGAGTTTACAATGTAAAAATTGCTGGATTTAACTATACATTTGCAAATTAATATTACACCATAAGTACATAAATTCAAAAGAATATTCCATCACAAAAAATTCATTTTACTTTGCTACCAATTTTAAAATATGTTATCACAAGTGTGTACAAAATGAAACTAATTTGCAAATGAAAATAGCCTCTCTTATAATGGTTATTTAGACTCCCCGATAAGATACCTTCATGAGGTGGTAACAGGGTTTTTTTTTTAATCCAGCCCATCGGGTTTTATTGGGGTTTTTGATGGGTTTTTTTGGGTTTTATAAATGCTTCCAAATTTCTTTCGAGTCGACAATATTTTTTTCTTGTTTATACAATCACGTTATTTTAGTATTTATGATGCAATTTTGCACTCTTAGTGGGATCAAGGCGTCACTGTGTACTATGAGCTGCTGAAATTCGGTGATCGAAACAGACTGCAATTACTTCGTTTGAATGGTGCTTTTTGAGATAAACGGCCGGAATAAAAAGTAAGACATGATTAGGTTATTCTTTTGCTTTTGATAACACCCGAACTCATGTCGCAAAAGTTTCAAAACAATTATTAGAAACGATCAAATTTCTCAACCGCCGTATTCTTCGAACATCGACTGTTGCGACGAATAAAATATACTCACACATCTTTTTACAGGCCTTCTTTACATAGTATTTCGCTATAACGGCGTGTTTGTATTATACAACACATACGCTTTAAGCGCATTTTATCTCATGCAACAGCTAAAAAACGTGGATTCTCCGCTTTTTTTAAAAAGTGTTTGAGAAACAAACGTAACACATATTTATCTCGCTTAAAGGCATTTCGATTTACGGCCTACATTTTCAGAAACTATCTAGGACCCATGAGGAGTTACGAGTTTACCTTTTAACATGTAACCGAATCATTTCCTTTGAAAAAATACAAAATCGGCTTCAAAGTTGAAGCGCCCTAAAAGACGAGAAGTTTTTCTAAGACGGGATTTGCAAATTGACCCAGAAGTGGAGAAAAGATGCAAGCAATGATTTGATAAAGTTGTTATTTCATTATCTGTTTGAGGTCAAGAACGGAACAAATAAATTTGTAGTCCTAATACATAAATTACAGCTGTTTTTGTTTAAAATAAACTAGGAAAACCTTTAAATACATATAAAAACCCACCTGGGCTTTTTTAAATATAATACCCAATAAAACCCGTTTTGGTTTAATTAATTGGGTTACTCAGTAGGTTGCCAAATCTGGGTGGTAAATAAATCAATTCTTGGAATTCATTGTCTGGTGGGTTGTTTACAATGGTTCAAAAAATGATGTCATGAATATTGTCCCTCTAGCATGTACTAGTCGAATCACTGTGCAGCGTTTTCAAAATAAAAAATAAAAATACTTTTAAGTATAAACTTGCAAGCCCTTTCGTAAGTTTTAAATATTGTTTCCAATTATTAAAAACTATTATTTCCATCTCCATTTACTCGCACTGTATTTAATTAATTTTACCTCCCCTTTAGTCTTCAAATTAAAGTCATTCATTTAAATTTTCTTTTATTAATTTGTTACCAACACCTCCCTTCCTGTATTAGGCTAACCGCAGTACTATTTTTCCATACACAACTGTTCTTTTATTATATGAGTTCATAAAACCGCACCATTTAAAACAAACATTATGACTTTATATATGTATGTGTGTTGTGTGTGTGTATGTATATTTATATATGTAAATACATATACAGCTACAAATTTGCACACTTACACACCAATGCTTTGCACGTAAATAGTAAAACAATAATTTTATATTAACATCAGTGTGGTGCAGATATGTATGTTTGTGTTTGTATAATTGTATAAATATATGCATGTTGTCTATACATGTGTATATATACTGCATACATATATGGGTTATACACAGAACAAATACACATATTAATAGCATGCACTGTGTCATATATGTTAACCAATTGTATATTCTAAAGTGTGGAAAAAGTGTAACATAAAATATTCAATACATTGGCATACATACAGCAACAACGCGTTAAACCCTTGCAACACATTATGTTATTGCTGTACGGTTCCCTAGCTTTCAGTTTTTGTTATTGCTGTTGCCATTGCACAAACAAATGCGTTTGTTTGCTATACAGAAGAAGGAAAATCTACTCAAAGCAAATGTAGGTCACGGTATATGGTAAACAAATTATTAAAAAAAAAACACGAAAAAAGTAAGCAGTGGAATTGCTGTGCTATTAACGGCAGTAAGAGACTTTATACACTGTTGGAATAATCGTTTGAAAATGAAAGGGAAATGAATTATTTTGAAGATATTATACAAAAACTTTTAGCGATATTCTAAAGATGTAAAACTGCATAAATGAACGTTGTAAGCGTAAAAGTCCAACTCCTGTGTTTGCTCTTTTTGAATTACTGGTTTCGTCAGCGGTTTTCTTATTTTTTAATAGCTCAAATGATTCAGAATAGCACTCAAGCTCTTTAAAGTTTTATTTCTTAAATAAATTATTTTTTTATAATTTAAACTAATAACCATGAGCAGTTCATGATCAGCTATTCCTTTATTCTGCATCGTATTGGTTCTGCGCCAACTCCTTCAAAACATTTCAAAAGTGTCCAGCTTGTTTCACTTCTTTCTTCACTGTCATGCGCCACGTTGCCTTTGGCCTCCCTTTTTTTCTTGAGCCTTAAGGATTCCACTCGAGCATTATCCAGCAGGCCTCACATTACGGGTTTCTAAATGTATGGACAATTCAACCCCATTTGCGATTAACAATCATGTGTAACACTGGGCGCATTTTACACCTAAGGATCAAGTCGAAGGCTTCGGTTGAAACAGCCAAATGTTACGTTAGCTGTTCTATATACTACGACCCTTAGGATCTATTGTGCTCTTTCTGATCTATAGTTTGCTCAACAGATCTGCGGCCTTCTTAATGAACACTAGCAAATCTGAAACCATAACGCCTGCCTTTCTAAACATTTCCATCTAAACCTATCAAGAACCCCACATACTTCAGACGCTTTTTCAGTCTACAGTGGCCTGTAAGGATTAGGAGTTTTAAGTCCGGCTGAAAATTAACTTACTTCGTAACCTTAGCGCGATGATCAAATTGCGGACTGATCACCGCCTGAAAGTGGAAAAGTCCCCTTTGAGCATTTCAGTATTCCAAGCATCTAACAATTTTCCAAAGCTTCATTGTATTAAGGATGGTGGTACGTGGTATATGGTAAACACACAGTAAGGTTCCGTACCGATAAAGGGTGTCATGAAAGCTTTTCTAGTCAATGCAACCGCTGTTTCTTTACCATCTATTCCACAGTGTTCAACTGAACCCTATTGCCAAGTGAAATCTTATGCAACGTAGCGTAGCAATATTTGACCAGTCTAGATGTCACGCAATTCTAACTAATTGCCTTTAAGACAGCTTGGCTGTTATAGAATGAATTAATGCTCTTATCCTTAAGCCCACGGTCTTGAGAAATCTCCGCACATGCAATGGTCATGATCTTGGCCTACTGTTCTATATAATTTTAGTTTTAAATCAGTTGAAATGCTTCGCGCTTTGAAGTTCTGCATGAGTGTGTGAAACGTTTTTGTTGCTTATTTCTCAGTTCTTTATGTCGGCAATGCAAGAGTGCATAAAAGTTATATGAAGGGTTTTCGAACCATAATTGTGAGTCACATCTTAACGTCAAGTTTTTGCCCAACTAAGTATGATAATTCTTTGATTCAGTATTTGAAAAATTCAACTACAGAGAGGTACACAATTGTGCAGCACGTTAAGATTGTTGAAGTCTTTAACGAGAATGAGCTTGAACGTTATTTTTTTGGTCAGCAAAACAACTAAAAGGCTTCAAAAAAGACATCGAGAGAATTGTGCGCAAATTCAGCAAACCGGGTCTATAGGAAATGTGGAAACACCTGTGCGTGCGGAAAATATTGCTGTTGTGTGCGATAGTGCGGCAGAAGAGCCGTCGACATCTACCCGTCGTCGTGCCCAACAATTGAACATATCACGAAATGCGAATTTTGAATATAGATTTGAATTTACACGCTTACAAGGTTCAATTGACTCAAGAGCTAAAGCCTACTGACCATTTCAAGCGTCATAAATACGCCGAATGGTTAGTTGAACAGACAGAAATGAATTTTGACTTTACAAAGAAAATCATCTTTAGCGACGAGGCGACCTTAATGGATTTGTTAACGAGCATAATTGCCACATTTAAACAAATGAGAATCTACTAGTGATTGTTAAAATGCTGATGCATTCTTAGGGAGTGACTGTTTGGTGCGGTTTATGGGCTGCCAGCGTCATTGGTCCGTACTTCTTCGAAAATGTGGTCGGCCAAGCAGTTAAAGTGATCGGTATTCGTTAGCGCGAGATAATAGCGGACTTCTTGTGGAAAAAAATTGAGGATATGGATATGGACCTGGAAGATATGTGGTTCCATGGTTCCATGGTTCCGGTCGTGTGAAATGACACCATTGGACTTCTTTCATTGGTGGACTAAAAAGAAAAAGTGTAGGTCAATAAGTCAAGAACAATTCAAGAACTAAAGGATTAGATAACTCGGCATATTAACGAACCTCAATTATGTCTCAGAGTCATTGAAAATACGGAACGACGAAAGAAATATACCACCAAAGCCGTTGCGAGCGTTTGACATAGATACTTCTATCATAATAAAAAAGATTGAAATAATTCTCTGAAAACTTTTTCTTTTATTTACAATTAACATCGTGCGTTTTAGTTGGACCTCTCTTTACATATGAGCCAAAATATTTAAAGCTGTAAACTACTTCAAAGCTATAGTTGCACATATTTAATTCAACTCCGAAGCTATACGAAAGGGTGTAGAATCTCAGGAAACTAAGTGAAGAAAAGTCAAAAGTCAGAAGTCACCTTACAAGCTAGCAGATGATTGATATATATATCCTTTTGGAAGACGCAGAAAACAATCCCGTCTCATAGCCTTTGCTACGTTTCTGAAGTTTATTGCAAAGACAAAGGAAGTGTTCCACTGTCTCAGGCTCCCTTTCAGACGTCTAACTGTAGGGCACTTTTAATACCGTCTTGAATCACTTCAAACATTTTCTACTTGTTTCTGTATTAAGTCGATGTTTTCTCATTACTCGTTACAATCTCTTTGAAAATACAAATATACCACCTGTATTACCTTTTTGGTTTTGTTAATGCTCGTAAACCTGTTTGTTTGCTTGTTTGTCCGTTTATTTGTAAATTCGTGTACATACTGCGTTTGTAGGTCTTGTGTTTTTGAATGTTTGCTATTCCTATTAGTTGTTACAAGGCAGTGGGCGTTATGCGTTTTTTATTTTCGCTTTTTTTTCGCAACACAGTATCAATGTTTATGGTTAATAAAAATATATGACGTAAATACCGACACATTCACATTTGGTTTAAATACTACTTGTATACAACATATGTATGCAGGTTGGTTACAAACATACATAAATGGGAAAATAAAGAGGTGAAAGTAAAATAAATTGCAAAGGAATAAATATAAACGATAGAAATAAAAAAGTATATTATTTTTAAAGACCTTGTAAGTTGAAGAAAAAATAATATATAAAAATTAAAAATTTTAATTTAAATTAAGGATAATAACTGCATATTGGAGAGATCGATTATTCGACTTTTTCAAAAACCGGTTATCGAATAATTCGAGAAGTAGCACTTTTAAAAAACCGGTTTTCGATTAGTCAATTTATTTAACTAAAATTTTCCCTAATTCTAGAAGCGCAGAGCTGAACCACGTCGTCTTAGAAATAAGCAGAAGCTGATGGACAGCTTAAAATTAAGGTGGCTATCAAAACTAACAATAATTCTAACAAATCTCATATAAACTATACCAAACAAAGTTTATTACGCAAAGTACTAAAAAATGTTGAGGTTTCGAACAGCTACTCAAGGAGCTAATTTCGTTTTTGTAGTATCACTTGGTAGAGAATGAAGTTAAAAGTTTATTATTATTATTGTTATTATTTAGGTGCTTACGATAGCGAAAATTAAATGTTTTACTTTGATTAAATCTACTATCCCTAATATCCTCGACAGAAAATTTGCTTAGATTTCGAGCAGCACTGTGTGTAAGCTTATGCATTACGTATTTAATAGTAAGAACTCATCTTCTAACCAAGAAGTCGTCGGTTCACTTCCGGGCCACACCGTCCTACAATTTTCAACAGTGATATCAATTCACAACATTACTAGCGAAAGGTTATGTGTATTTACGCTGTAAAAAACTTCACTAACTAATATATCTGTAGTCCGGAACTGGAGTTTTTAGGTTTTCAGTCTAGTTGATCATTATCCATACATAAAAGCCAATATTTATTTACAGAAAATGAGAACAGGTTATTTTTGCTCAAGAGTGCATATCTTTTTCGATCTATCTTGGTTGTCACGTTCTTTGAGAGACGTTCGAGGTTGTCATGTATACAAAAATAATTAAATTCATACAAATAGTTAAATGATGAGCACATTTTCAATAAAAAATATATACAAACGTATAAAAATTATACTTATTTAAATTAACCGGTTATTCGTGTTAAATTAACCGGTTTATTCGGTATTCGAAACATTAAGATTTTGAAAAAGGCGTACTCGACAAAACGAAAAAAATCGGTTAAAACCGGTTAAAACCGGTCGTATAATAACTGACCGATCTCCCTACTGCATACATTCAGCAGATTATAAAATTTTTTTTTTGTGTTGTGTAGTAAAGGGTCCGCCAAATAATTATTATTTTTCTTTTTTGAAAATGCTATAAAAAAACTACTGAATATTTTCTCAAATTTCTTTTTTATTTGAAAGTACAATACTTCCGGTTAATAATGGAAACTAATTTCATTCAAATGGCTGCCTCGGCTGGCCATGCAGTAGCCTACATGATCGGTCCAATTTTTAAGCACATTATCGATTGTGTGCAGCTGTATTTCACCAATGGCTTCACGAATATTAGGCTTTAAAGGGTCAATTGTCGCTGGCTTGTTGGCGTAACACTTATCTTTGACGGCACCCCACAAACAATAGTCCAACGGTGTCAAATCGCAGCTCCGAGGTGGCCAAACGACATCAGCTCTGCGGCTGATAATGCGATCTTCAAAAACAGGGCGCAAAACATCGAGTGTAGCTTCGGCTGTTTGGCACGTAGCGCCGTCCTGTTAAAACCAAATATTGCTAATATCCTCCTCTTCAATTTTTGTGAACAAAAGTTTGTTCAACATGGCCCGATTAAAATCGCCATTGACTGTAACGGCCACTCCTTGCTTATTTTTTAAGAAAAATGGCCCAACTATGCTTCTGGACCAAAATCCGCACCAAACAGTGAACTTGGGTGTATCGGCTTTTCAATGTATGCGTGCGGGTTTTCTGTATCCCAAATACGACAATTTTGCTTGTTTACATACTCGCCAAGATTAAAATGAGCTTCATCTGAAAAGATGATTTTTTTTGGCAAAATCGGCATCTTCTGTAAGTGGATCGCAGGCCCACTTAGCGAAGCGTATACACAACCATATCCGTTCAGCGGAAGGATAAAACTAATTATCTGTCAAATCAGATATGAGCTAAGTGTTACCATTCACGAAATAAGCACTAGTTGAAAAAAAAACGTTAGATGGCGGATCCTATATAAATTGCATTCCTTATAAGAAAAATTAAAAGGGATGCATTAAATGAATGATTTATATTGAATATCAAGTATTTAGACAAAGTTCAGAAGCTGCCACTCTAACGGTTCTTTGGTTATACGTGTAAGTATGAAAAATTTTAACTCAAAGTCGTTGCCACATTAGTTTTGAATCTAAGTTGTTTTTACGTTCAACAATGTAGAATTTACGATTTTTCACCTTGGTTTGTTTTCATAGTTGTTTCTTCTTGATTTAAGGTTGTTTTTTCTCTTGGTGTTCATATTGTTACGAAAATAAAAATGTCTAAAAAGAAAATACACCACATAAAGGACTATATTGTGTAATTTTTGTCTATTTGTTTGTGTCAAGGTTGATAATATGTTACCCTGGTATTGCAGTACTTATTAGTGTATTTGATGGCATTGCCAATTCGACCATCATTGTGTAACACAATTTTAAATGTTTAAAATTAACAGGTATACAATACAGGATATTGGGGCATTTGAGATATTTCCGAAACTTTTCAAACTGTAGGCAATTAGCTATATAAGGTGGCTGCTTTGCTTGCTTCGATATAGCTATCGTTTTGCAGTCATAAAGTAAAGCTGTGTTTGGGTGTAATTAAAAGTGTTGTACAAACGAATATTAAGTTCAAGATAAATCAGTTGGAGACTGTATAACTGTAAATGTAAACTGTAAAAAGTGAAAAGAATAAAACTGTAAAACCACAACAAGTTGGTGTTTATTTCATTTTGACGCAATTCCCGCTTTTTTATTAATGTGAATAAATAACGCTGCTTTAATTATTGCCATTCTTCACATACACAAAACGCTATGTTTAATAAGAATGGAAAGCGGCACACCCATTTATTCAGTTCGCCCAGTTACAGACTGATAATGTGTAGTGTTCATAACTTTGTTTGAACTTATTTTAGAAACTTCTACTATTACCGTTCTCAAGACACAAGAATAAATATTTATTTTGTATTGGAGGTGGCACGCCTACTTTTCATTTTCATCCATACTTGAACTGATGAGGTGTATTGACTACGAAATTATTTAAAAGTAAACTAAATTCAGAACCTTCCACTACTACCGTTTTAAAAATATTGACATACAGATACAAATTTTATTTGGGCGTCGCACCGCCAAGCTGAACAGAAATAATCAGTTAAAATACACTTCTCCAACGCATATAGTGGTTTGTAAATGGGTATAATGCTTCACCTTTAAAAAATTATGAACATGGAGTAACGTATTTTTACATACAGAGTGCTACATTTTAACCCATTTAAACTCTTTAATTGCATTAAATAAAATATAATATATATATATTTGTTTTAATTTACTCCCTCTTTTTTTATTTACACAATTTTACTTTAAACAGCAATTTTTTAACTTCCACTGAATACACATTTACTCAACACTGTTACGAACGCCTTAACATGACTTTACATTATGCCTTTTAATTCACAACTTTACACAATGACCGCCAAGCTATAACTGACTGTTGTAGGCAAAGTAGCTTCCTTACATACCTGAATAACAACAGTTTAGAAATCTTCTATTCATGTCCATTAATTATAAAAAATGTAAGATCGTGTTACGTCAAGATGGTCAAATCGGTAATGCTGTCAAATAGACAAATGAGTATGGCATTTCCAGGCTGACACATTGACAACCTTGACACAAACCAATAGACCAAAATCACACAATACAGTTTCAAGTGCACTGATGTTTATGTATCTTCTTTTTACGCATTTTTATTTTCGTAACAATATATAGAAGATTATGCCAGAACTTTTATTCGTTTTTTTTAATATTGTTTTTACTTTAAAATTTTTAAATATTAACTCTTCTTTATAACAATCTATTTATTTTTTTATATTTCAAACAACATTTTATCATTTCTTACTTACTAAATCATAATTCTTTTGACCTATTTTCCAAATTAATTACTAATAATGTAACCTGTACACCAAAAAAACTTTAAGGCCATTTGAGCACACTTTTTGATTTATTCTATGTAAAAATGAAAAAAAAAAACGATTTCTTAGAATCTGTTTAATGAACAGTTTTCCAAGAAATCGTTTTTATTTCGTTAATTAGCTTACCATGTAAAATTAATGAAAAAGAGCCTTTCTATTGAATAAATTATATTCGGATGAATAAATTAATTAAAATGTGTCTGCATTTGAAATAACAGCAACATAAATAAATAATTATGGTTAACCTTACGAGGCAAAAATTAATCAAGCCTATTTAAAGGTCAACAGAAGAAGTAGAGGAAGTGAGCCAGGGTGCAATTATAACGAGTTATCATCTATTTTGCAGTTTCAAAAGTCAGCTCAAATAAAACACATATAAAGTTATGATGTCGAAGAAACATTTATTTCATTATTATGGTTGGATTTTGCCATTATGTACAATGTCATTTAAATGACCGACTCTGGGTTAGTTTCGGCAGGTAGATTACGATCACTTTTTCGCAAATTTCGGGCAATATCTCGTGATAACTTAAAGAATGTTATAAAATGCTTTAACGTTAAGGGATTATCAACGTAGGCATGATCTTGTTAGCCAAATAATGTCGCCAATATAAGAATTTATCTGACCAGGAAATTACTCATACAATAAAACCATAATTAGTCATTTTATGTGGGTCGCGACAACGTCTTGTTGAAATCACAACCAGTCCAGTTTAGAATATTTAATTACAGTTAAAAAAAATCAAAAATCGGGTGTCATACGGCTATAGCGCTCTGAATTGACGTTAACGGTTATTTTAGCGTCATTTTCATTAAAATACGGCCCGTCGACACACAGAGCGTCGTTTCCATAGAGCTAATGGAGTCGTCGTACACACAGAAAAAAAAAATCACTGTAAAATCACTTAAAACAAGGTTGATTAAAGATTTTGAAAAATGATTTTTCTTTATTATCGTTTTATATAAAAACAACTAGAAATCACGTTAAATGAAAATAGTAGTACTAATTAAATCAAAGTGATAAACAAGTTGAAATAATGTGAAATTCTTATTGAATCAACATTGTGAAAAGTTAAAATAACACGAGTTTCATGTCGAACCAATGCAAAAATTAATGTTTTATTAACTATGAAATCGTTTAAAACTAATATGATGGTCATATTCAAGTAACATGAGAGCATGTTAAAATAACATAAAATTTCGTTTTAATTTAGCGAAAATAGCAACTGTTCATTATTGTATTCTTTGGATAACTATCTTTCAAAAACTTTAATAAGTTTTAACAAAATCTGTGGTGAATGATTTCTTTATTTTTGATGCAATCAATAGCTTTTAACTTATGGGTAGTCCGAGCCCCAAATATGAAAATTTTGCTAGCCGATAAAGGCACCGTGTGAGAAATTTTGTTCGTAAATTCTCTGGTATGAATTACCACTTTTGTAGTTAGCGGAAATTACCCCACAGTAGGAAGGTTACTTCTAAACAATAATATTACTGCCACCATGAAATGGTTTTTATAGCGTAAGCTTAGTCTGCTTAGAGGGGGCTTTGTAGATGAATTTTCTGTATACAGCAAGTATATTCCTTCGCATAATTTTCAATACCGAGATATAAAAATCCACCTACTACTTCCAAGTGAAAATTAACAGCGTTCCTTGAATTTCTCTGTCTTATAGATTCTCTGTTCGCTGAAACAATGAACTTAGTTTTATTTTCATTTACTGCCATTTTTACCGATTATCTCCCTATGTTGGCAAAGGCAGCTGTGATATCTCTCAGTGTTCGTCCCATGGTTTTCATATCATTAGCATATCCGTGTAGCTTTTGGTAAATATTATGCCATTCCCACTTAATGGAATGTTGCGTGCGACCATCTTCAATAAAGTATTGAAGAGATAACATGATAGGCTGTCGTTCTGCCCGAAGCCGTGTTAGCTGATAATCTTGTGTCTGTTAAAGACATCCTGCACGATCAGCACATAGCCTCGAAATACATTTGCATGCATTAGACTATAAGAACTGGCATTGTCCTGGACAAATAGGTGATAACCCTCAATTTGTTCCTCATAAGTTATCTCCAAGAATTAGCGAAGTGTTTATATTTAGTCAATGTTGGATTAGCCGTGTCGAAATCCACAATGATATGGGTCAATCAGCATAATAGTCTTGAAAATATCTTGTACACGATGATTAGAAAGAAGATTTATACCTTTTTGTAAGCGGGACATAATACGCTGTGACTTCAGTTTACGGAATTGGGATACTTCAGGGAAAAAGACGTTCGTTTTCTCCCGATACCTCTACTGTCTACAGAGTTGCCCTATATGCAGCATTTTTCATTCCCCAACGTGCCATGAATTACCAGGACGAGGTTTTCGATATCCAAAAACAGCTTCCGTAGCATTTTCGGTACAGCTGACCATTTGCTGTCACTGGATGTAAAGAATGAACTCTTTAAGTAGTTGAGTTAATCGAGTAGTTTAGTCGTTGGTATTATTTTTCCTCGCGCAGTAAGTTACACTTGCATTACGTACAATGCTCACACGCTTGAAAATTGAAAATTTGACGTCCATTAAGAATTGTTATTGATGATAATTATTGCCATTTACATGTCACACAACTACAGAAGCAATGAATTTCAAATGACATTTACACGTAATTTAACTGTTAATTGGCCACTTTGATTATGCATTTTATGGGTTAATTTTTGTGGAGATATTTTAAAGATTGAGCCAGTCGAGTCGATTCTTACTTTAAAACAAGAATTCCATTTCAATAAGTTTGGAAATAAAATATATATTTGTATGCACATTATGTTTTCCATCCATTTTTTTATTATTTTATAGTTTTGATTGAAAACACCTAAGCATTAAGCAGCAAGCAACATGACAGCAAACAGCAAGTTTTAGTTGGCAGTATTTGCAGCTATGCTATCGAGCGCAGTCATCTGTTGTATTTGGCATAAAAATATTTTTTATAGAAAAATATTTGTTATAGAACATTTGTTATAGAAAAATATTTTTCAGTGATGGCACTCAAGCTTTTCAAATCCCAAAAAAAATCGCTTTTTAATATATTACTCAAAAATATAGAAAATTAATAAGATTATGTGTTTAAAACATTTTAATTATTAACATATATGTTATTAAATACAATATTATAATTTTATATAATTGCTTTCTGATAAATTAAAAAACTATATTTCCTTTTTTTTAATATATTAAAAACAACCTATTCTCGCGTTTTTTTTTTTTTTTTTTTAAATTTTATATTGTATTGGTATCACTAATTTTGTTTTGCTGCCCAAATAAATATAAATATAAATTATATAAATATATTATGTTTAGTAGCAGTAGCAGAGGTTGTTGTCTAGGCTTTTGCTGTGCTACCTTTAAAAAAATTATTTTCATATAAAAGGTTGTTTTCTAATTTTGACATTTTGCTATCTGGTGTTTGCTATGGGTTATGTGTTACTCTCCCTTTTAGAATGAAATATTAAATGATATTTGGAATAAATTTTGTTAAAAATTGTTTTATCAAAATGCAAATTATTTTGAAATAATTTTTTTATATGACACTATACAAAATGTTAAATAATCTACTTTGGTTTTAATTGTTTTATAGCCTATTTTATGTATTTTAAATACAAATTTATTTGTAGCATAATTTAAGGTAATTTTACTGTCTGTATCGTATTGCTGTAGACATGAAGGCAGGAATATTTTATTAAAAAATAAATTAATTGAATCATTCACCACAAAATTTTTATGTATTTATTGAATATTTGAACACAATTTTTTTCTTTTTATTTTCTTTATTATTTTTCCATTTAACCTCATGTGTGGGTTATATATAAAAAATAATTCTTAATTGAATTTCTCACATAATATTAATACAGCTGAAAATATTAATGCTTATATAGACAAATATTTACGTAAATATATACAAATATATATATATATATTTGTATTTACATACATACATATAAATTTGTAGGTATTATTCCACGCTGTAATATATGGACGGATAAGCCGTGTATAACTGTATGAGATTGACTCATATAACACCAATTATTTTTAATTAACGAAATAACTACCGAATATGAAAATAAAAAAATTAAATGAAATGACAATAGCAACAATAACAAGAACAAAAGCAAAAATCAGCAAATTTGTATCCACAAAAAATATAAAAATAAAATAAAGCCATATAGACGAAAAGTCAAATATTAATACATATATAATATATATTAAAACAGTGTACACTGAAAAAAATAAGAGGCAATTGTGATTTGAAAGTAAATACAAATATAAACGCAATCTATTTGATTTAAAAGTGATCATAAAAATTTTGTTTTTAAAATTTTATAACCATAGCCCTCTAGAGAGATAGCAATTAACATTATCTCTTCACTGTTTTAATATACGATTTTGTTCACTACCTATTTCAAATGGTAGTAAGCGTATAACAGACAAAATAATATACAGGAAAAAAGAGAAATTAAACAATTTTCGTATCTACAAACATATAAAAAAATATAGTCCATTTTTCCGAATGATAAACACAATATTCTCTTCGGACTATTGATTTTTTTTTTTTACGTTATTACTATTGTCTTGCTTATCATGCCTATATTAAGCCAAACAGATTTGTATTTATCATCATCACCATAGCCATCACTGACATTACGTGCCAAAAACATACACAAGGAGTTTGTGTGCAATGGCTATTTTTTTTTTTTTTTCATAATCCTTTAGCAACATATTCATATGTTACATTCACATGCAGACGTAGAAAGTATAGACTTAAAAGTAAAACAAAAAAAAAATTAATGTTTATCATCAATAATATGTTACTACTGCTACTGATGTTGTTGCTTGTCATTTAATATCATCAGCAACAGCGAAAAGCATAACAACAGTATATAATCAAAGAGAGAAAGAGTGAGAAATACAATTTTAATCATTTAAAGTAATCATTTTACAAATATATAAAGAGATATTTGGTAAATGCTGGGTCATAGATTTAAAAACAGTGGAGGACAAAAGTTTTTATTTGAGAGAAATTTTTAAAATTTAGGACTGACCATTGATATCTAGCTAACACACACACACGAATAGGTGACAATGAGAATGAGAATATCCTGAGGAAGAAAAGACTTTCGAAGAATTTAAGCAGTTTTTTACGGGCAGTAATGTATAGAAGCCAAAAAATCAATAAGACGAACCAGTAGTCAGTTGCAACAGTTAAATTTTCAAAACAGCAATCGGCTTATTCTCATCGTTATTGTAAATTTGCAAATAGCTGCAAATATATGTCTACCCTGCTATTTGTTTTCGCAAATA
Source organism: Wohlfahrtia magnifica (assembly GCA_023159175.1). Lineage (NCBI taxonomy): Eukaryota > Metazoa > Arthropoda > Insecta > Diptera > Sarcophagidae > Wohlfahrtia > Wohlfahrtia magnifica. The sequence continues at coordinate 2,580,358 of JAKWBJ010000051.1, forward strand.
ATTATGTATGTCGATTTGGGATAACGATAAGACATTTGGATCTGCCATTTTTAACCAACTAAAATCAATTTTCATACTGCGTTAAAATTACCTGGTGATTTACAGTTTCATAAAGCTTTATGGTGTCCACACAACCGGCATTAAAATTACTCATTTGAGGGAAATTACACCCAAAATTTCTATTCCATAATTTCATACTGTTCCAAATACTGAAACTAATAGCAGCTGTAATGTTGTCATTTAAGGCTGAAAATGCGGCTGACTTGTTCCTTTATATGAAAGACTTCACATATCCTCACAAAAATCTCATCCTACGAAATGTTTATGAGATTGTGTGCCAAGTGGCGTTTTGTTGAAACCACAAAAAAAGTCGGTAAATATCATACGATACTTTACTCCATTAATATACAAGGTGGCAACGCTGGTTTGATATCAAACCTTTAGCAGAGAAGAAATCCAATTATGTCAAAAGGAAGGAAAGCCTTAATAAACGGTATGAAATAGCAATGGCGAAGTCTTGTTCAAGCCACATGTCGTTGGGGTCTATGTTATCCACTTCAGGCTAAAAAGATAAGGTAAATATTGATGATGATACTTATAGCCGTGTACACGCGGAACGTACGTTGAGAAATTTGTTTCTCTATTTAACCTTCACTGCAGAATCTCATCTTGGAGGGAAAAAATCATTCACTATCACTGTGAAGATCAAAGTGTTGTGAGCATAAGGCTGAGGTACTATGGGGTATCTTTCTTCAGTGGCACCGTGCACAAACATTGATTCATTTTTAAACAACTCAGAGTGATTTTTCTTCTTTTATATCAATTCGTAACTATGTTGTTGATTGCAGTAGACTACGTCTTTGATTAACGGCCCACTAACCTACCTACCAATTTATCCAACAGTGAACCTCATTACTGAATTAGATTTTTTTAAAGTAGGTTTCAGTTTTCAACTGCTTTATTGACCATTTAGCAATAACACATCGTTGTCTACGACTTTAGCATCTGGAGAAGTAAAATTTTGTAAAGGTGTAGGCTAAAGTCATGACGCAAAACGTGCCAAGTTGTTGCCAAAGGCTGAGCTCCTTTTAGTGATGGCAACTTATCTGAATCACATATTTCGGCTTGTCCCTCATACTCTCTCAACAAGTCTTACTTTCGTCAGCGTACAAGAATTGGTTCATTGTTTACGTAAATAGTCACATTGCACGCAATGAAACAACTTTATTATTTGCTCTTGATGTCGAACGCTATATAATCAAAATTCTAAAATCACATTTGCAAGACACGATAAATGAAACGGTTATATTATTTAATTTTTTTGTTGCTATTTGGCTTTACTTTTGTTTGATACTGTTGTTCGGCCTTAAATTCATTTATTTTATTTTCCTTTTCAAAAATATTGCAGTTTCAGTAAAAGTAAAAATATGTTTCTCTTAATTTATTAATTCAGCGAAGCGTTTACACAGACGTATAGATTTTTTTCAAATAAAGCTTTTATTTTGTATATACAATAGACATATGTATAAACATACAAGCATATATATTTATGCAGTATTTTTGTTTTTCATTTTAATTGACAGATTAAAGGTCGATAATAATGGCGGTGCTTGGTGCCCAAAACATATGGTATCACGTGGTTTAAAGGAATATTTACAAATTGATTTGTTGCAAGTTCATGTTATAACAGCTATACGCACACAAGGGCGCTTTGGCAAGGGTCAGGGCCAGGAATATACTGAGGCCTATGTACTGGAGTATTGGCGTCCAGGCATGGAGAATTGGCGTAGATGGAAAAATATACAGGGAAAAGAGGTGAGTAATGAACTAAATAAACCAACAAACTTTTGTGATAAAACATATGAAATAAAAAATATATAAAATATGGGCGACTGTGTTATGGTAGGTAAGACACCCGTCTACCAAACAGAAGGTCCTCGGTTCAATACCAGGCCAGACCATCTGAAAAAAGGAAAAAGTTTTTCGATAGTGGTTATAACCTCATAGCATTAGCTAGTAACTGGTTATGAGTATTACTACTATTTTTAGGTCCCTTTCAATGAGTTAAAAAAAATAAAATCGGGTGCAGCTCACTGACTAAGACAAGTCTCCACGTTCTTTCATGGTATGCTATGGGAATTATTATATATGAAACACATACACGCTACTACGGTTTTACAAATTTCACATATCGGGTCCGCCATCTAACGTTTTTTTTTCAACTGGTGCTTATTTTGTGAATGGTAACACTTAGCTCATATCTGATTTGACAGCTAATTAGTTTTATCCTTCCGCTGAACGTATATGGTTGTGCATAGGCTTTCTTCGCTTCGCTAAGTGGGCCTGTGATCGACTTACAGAAGATGCCAATTTCGCCAAAAAAAAAAAAATCATCTTTTCAGATGAAGCTCATTTTGATCTTGGCGGTTATGTAAACAAGCAAAATTGTCGCATTTGGGGCACCAAAACCCGCACGCAAACATTGAAAACCCGATACACCCAAGACGAATAACTGTTTGGTGCGGATTTTGGTCCAGAGGCATAATTGGGCCATTTTTCGTTATCGCGCTATGTTGAACGAATTTTTGAAGAGGAAGATATTAGCAACATTTGGTTTCAACAGGACGGTGCTACGTGCCACACAGCCGAAGCTACACTCGATGTTTTGCGCCCTGTTTTTGAAGATTACATTATCGGCCGCAGAGCTGATGTCGTTTGGCCACCTCGGAGCTGCAATTTTTTACCGTTGGACTATTATTTGTAGGGTGCCGTCAAAGATAAGTGTTACGCCAACAAGCCAGAGACAATTGACGCTTTAAAGGACAATATCGTGAAGCCATTGGTGAAATACTGCTGCATACAATCGATAATGTGCTTAAAAATTGGACCGATCGTGTAGGCTACTGCATGGCCAGCCTAGGCAGCCATTTGAATGAAATTATTTTCCATTATTATCCGGAAGGATTGTACTTTCAAATAAAGACAGAAATTTGAGAAAATATTCAGTAGTTTTTTTTATAGCATTTTCAAAAAATATTTATATATATATGGCGGATCTTTAGTAACAGAATCACAAAGTATCTAAAACTTTAGGCCGTACTGTGCTTGCCGAAATGCAGATTTTCCTCTAAACATCACCAGCTGCTCGTCTGCTGTTACATCTTGAGGTGGGTTAAAAAATTAGGGTAATATCTCAACCTTTTTATACCACAGTTCACTTATGGGTGCCAACTTGTCTAAAACTCTTCGTTCACTACCTATGTCATTATAACAAATCTTATAACTTGCGAAAGATTTTTGAATTAACAATGGTATGATTGCTCTAATATTGGTACTCACTGTACTCTCTTTATTTTGTCTTTACACTCCAGCTAGTAAAAGTGCACCAAAAAACGCAAACATTTCATCATTACCAAAAACACTTTTAGTATGTTTCACTACAATATTCATCACAGTAGTGGAAAAAATAACTGACTGCTAAAAATTCTTCTTCAGTAATTCCCGAACAAAAATAGCGAGTTAAACCCGGCGTCATGCTAACAATATTTTGTAGTCGGACTGTTCCATGTGGTTTTGTAAATTGGTTCTTGAAATTTTTTATAAGGCTGTTTGACATCAATTCCGATGTATTTAGAAGCCCACTTTCACCGGAACTCTCAGACGACTCAGCATAGTTCACTTTACTTCAATTTTGTAGAAATTTTCGTCTTTATCTGACAATCTATTTAGCATATATTTCATTTCATTTTGATTAATTTTTCCCCATGAAACTGCACGCAGAACACTTCTAAACTTTGATCTAAGTTCTAAATTTGATTCTAAATTCTTAAATTCTTATTGCTCGTCGCTTGTCTGTTGTGACTGCACTTCACTGGCTAGCGGGGTATACTGAAAATGCCCTCAAGCACAGGGAGTATGCTCTAGTGGCATTCATGGATATAGAAGTGGCCTCTCACAACGTGTCACTGGATGCGATAAGAATGACACTGAATGTTCTTGGGTCAGTGATCAGTTTCATAGGGAGGCTCTTGACCAACAGGATCATTGTCACCCTATACACGGTGGCTGAAAGGGGTGCCATACGGATGCCCCCTTTCCTGTGGAATTTTACCGTTAACACTTTGCTCGTGAGACTTGATTCTAGTGAATTCAAGACTGTATCTTATGCGGATGATGTTGCTGTGTTGGCACAATGTCACAGCGCCTTCAAACATCTCTGGGCCTTCTTAGTCGGTGGAGCACTGAGAGTGCGCTGAGCGTTAACCAGGGAAACACGGAATTGGTGCTGTGCAAATGCAGGCACAAAGTTCGGTCGTTTTCCTACCGCGTCTGCAGGTGGTTGAATTGTGGCTGTCGGACAGCACGATGTATTTGCGAGTAATACTGGACTTCAAGTTATCGTAGTTCCAGAGTACACTTACGAGGGCGGCGAGAGCGAACGTTGCACTGTACACATTTCGTAAGGCCGTTGGAGAGTCTAAATTCTAGGAATTCCAATTTGGATTTCTGACACGGTGGCTAAGCCCATACTTCAGTTTGGTGCGATTGTATGGCGGAGGTCACTTGATAAGTCCACATATCGCAGGATCTTTGACAGGGTTCTGCAAAATGCGGCACTGATAATTACAGGTGTGCTCAGGTCCATTCATTTGAGGGCCTAGTTTCTAATACTGAACTGGGTTCTAGTGAATGTGATGGCTAGGTAGATGGCGATTATGTCTACGATAAGGTTGAAGATGGCAGAGGTTACGATTTCCGATGAGATAGATACTGTACACCAAAACGCTTCTTGGATAGAATGTTCTCCCTGTACATCTCACCAAAACCGGATGTATCGAAATCCTCGGAAGGGGTTGGGGGCAGTGTTTTATTCTTGCATACGGGGTGCCGGACCACTGCAGTATCTTGCAGGCGGAGTTATAGGCGATAAAGAGGGCAGCGGACTGCTTGATGTACTTAGAGTATATGATGTTGATATCCGGATCTGTATAGACAGTCAGGCTGCGATCAGGGTGCCCTCCGGTAGGACATGGCGAGACATTGAGACCTGGAGATTATCTGAGTAAGAGGTTACTGTGACACTCGGGGAAATTGTGTGGTAGACGAACGGACGAAGGTGGGCTCTCTCCTTGGTAACGAGAAGTTTGATCACTTGAGTGAAATGTCACTTTCCTCTTGTTGCAGACTTCTGGCTCTGCGGTATATGTTTAATAGGCCATAGTTACGGTATGGTAATGAACCCACTTACTCTGTATCAAGATAAATCTTGCCCCTGTACGATCGACAAAAACTACGAATGCTGGTGATTGTTACTACCAGGTATTGGATGGCTAGAGCGCACGCAGGAGATTAAGTCTGCTGTTATATGACTACGGTAGGGTTTGTCAGGATGATGAGGAGACTGGCTAATCGTTCTAACTAACGAACTAACTTCAATAAGTAAACAAAAACAACACATCTCAGCATTTTTTTCTTCTAAATATATAAGCAAATATCCCTGGGGACTATTCCTTTCCCTGCATTATAATGAAGAAAGTAGTGTCAATTGTTCTTTCATAATATGTTTAAAATATCCCGATTTTTCTTCAAAAATAAGTGACCCGAAAACCTCACGAAATTAAAAAAACAACAACACTTATAAAAAAAATCGTTTCATTAATTAAAAGAAATTTAAAAAAAATTTTTATTTTTAATTTTGTTTAACTAATTAACCAATATGTTAACTAATAAAGATTAAAGTGTCATTTCAATAAATCTTTTTAATTGTTTTCACCATCCCACCAAATGCCCATTTTTATCATATTCATCTTCCATTAAGAGACAGGTGTTGCCTTATTTGGTTTTCTTATCTTTCTTTCTAAATCTTTCAATTAAAAATTTTTTATAATTATTTTTTAATTAATCGCTGATATGATATTTTTCTTTAATTATCTTAATCTCTAACAACGTTTTAAGCCATAAACATTCTCTTATTCACTTCTTACCAATAAAAAAAGAACAGGAAATTTTTCAGATGAAGAATCACATTTTAGCGTAGGAGTCAGGAAATGATAAACATCTTCTAGAAAGAAAAAATTATTTTTAAAAAAATATTTTCTCATATACCCACAAAGACTTTAAAAAACGTGGCCCCTTGTAAACACAACATTGTTTTAGCCAAGTTGTGTTTTTACTTTTTTTGAAATAGTGAGAGGAAGAAAAAACAACAGATTTATGGTTAACAATTTAACATGGTAACGTTGGCAACGACTATAACATATGATACAAGCTAAGAGATATATTGGTGCTCTTGCAAGACAAAGTCGATTTTAGAGGGCGCTAGAGTTGGACGTTTAATAAATAACAATTGAAGATATAGAAAAAAATTCACAAATATAATAAGCTTTTCTCCATCACTCATAATATATTAAAAACCATTCACTATTATCATTCTTATTAAAGCACCACACGAAATTCTATATGGAAGCCATAGCTAAAGACATGTTTGAGGGCATCATAAATGTAAATCTACCCTACCCTTCTTTTGTGCTACAATATAACTGCAGCGGTACAAAATAGTGGCCATCGTAAGTTACGTAAACAGACGAGCAGCGTCTTCGTTTTAAAGTTCTTACTTTCCCTTGGCGAAGCGAAAGATTGTGTCTTTCGTTAAAAGGCTTAGGAGTAGCGCTAGTTCGATTCCAGTTCTTTTAAGGCATTCACAGAAAACAAACGTTTTTTACTGAAGTAATTCTTACTTGCCGAAAAGCATTTAACACCTGCCCGCACCAAGTGACTATGCTTAGCATATAAAGGGTGGGCAATTTAAAAGTTAAAATTTAAAAATGCAATAAAACAAAAACGGTTTGAAATTTTCCTAAATTTATTATTTTGTTGGGAAGTACAATTGTTCCGGTTAAAAATGAAATCTTATTTCATGCATATGGCTGCCGTGGCTGTCCTCACAGTACTCCATTCGATGAAACCAATTTGCAAGAACATTTTCGAGTGTATGTGGTCGTATTTCAAATGGCCGTCCTCAAAGAAATACGGTCTAATTATGACTACGCTTCACAAGCGCACCAAACAGTTACTGATAATGTGTGCATTGGCTTCTGTAAGATCACGGTTAGGTTTTCTGAGCCCCACATACGGCAATTTTGCTTATTAACGTACACACCAAGATTAAAATAGGCTTTATCAGAAAAGATGATCCTAAATTATGATAAATTTCCAATACATTCCAACGTTCCTCAACCGTTGTTTCATTTCGTTTAGTGAAGATAATATACCGTATTTTGTGACAGTATTGCCAGACTCGAAATAGCCGCTGGTTCAAATATAAACTCTTAAATTGCCCACCCTGTACTTTCGAGCCGGTGCTGTAAATATGGTTCTATCATATCTCATTGTTTACGACTTCTGTAAGGGATAAAATAAATCTATTCATGGTTTTGTCGAGAACAAATTTGTGTGTCTATATAATTTCAAGGAGCGCATCTTATTACTTTTGGTGTCGACAGTCACTGCTATCGATTTCTATCAAGCTTTCTAGAGATCGCTCTATAAGAGTAGTTATAGACGAGTTCAATAATAATTCAGGAGTATCGCAAGGCCCTGTTCTTTCTACCACACTTTATTTAGTATTTTTTAATGACTTTTTGCTTCTCAATTCTAACCCTATCTACTTTATCGCAGATGACAGCAACACTTGTCAATCATATTCGGAATCTCAGAGTGTGGTCGTGCGAAAAAGGTCGATTTTCATTCCCTTGAGACTTAATTTGTGTTCTGACACACAGAAGTTATGTGGTGTTATCTGCGACCATAGCTACTATGGGTATTGGGGTGTCTGGTGCTCTTCTACACATGAGAATTCATTGTGACATGCAGTGGAACAATCACATTTTCAAGTGCCTTGTCTTTTTGAAACGTTTTAGGCAATACTTCCTTTCATCTGATCTTCTCGATATTTACAAGAATTTTTTTCCATCCTAGAAGGGATGAATCGGTGCTTCAAAGTCTATTTTCGAGCTTCTTGATCGCGTACAGGAGGGGGCAAAGGTGCTTTTCATTGACGGTAGGTTAGCCAACTCTATCAATCCGTTATAGAATTGATACTATAACGGATATGAATTAATAATCACATATTTTCTCGTATTATTTACGCATTTTTCTTGTAGAGCTCACCCTTTTGTAGTTGGTTGTCTAATTAAGAAAATTTGCACAACAGAGAAAATTCGTTCTTTTTTCGCACCGTTAGTCTGTGAAAAAAATAAATTCAAATCAAACAACCATAAACGCTACTCCCTCTATCATCCTTCCCATAACCTATTTTCCTAGACCAGAACAATGCACTGTATGAGTTGGGGTCATCCCTTAAATGCTGTACTCAAAATAAAAAAAAATATGAACGCCTTTCCACCTTTCTAGCAACACAGAAAGAGCAACTCGTTGCTTGAAACCAAAAACGAGTAAAGCTAATTTCGTACACTTATGCTAAAGATAAACCTATTCCAGTGAAACCGTTTGCTCCAGGGCCTCAACCATTCTCCTTACACTTTATTGCGAGTTTCACTCATTCCACGAATAGTGAGTGTAGTGCTTGCAGTTCAGCATCGATAGAAATTTTTTACATTCAAATGATGCCGGCTTTTTTCTTGCGGAATTTATCGAAACGCTTGTCGAGGAATGTAATCAGCTGCTTTTTGAACTGTGTGACCTATTCACTGCCATTTTTGCCGACACTCCCCCACAGAAGTAAAGATTTGTTTTACTTCTTTTAACAGATAGACATACCGTATACCATTCGGCCACCATATGTTAGAGTCTGCCACAAGCATTTGTGTGTATAGGTTTGTAGGCATGCGTCGATTGCGTTTGTGTGCATCCAAGTTTCACAAACGTAAAACAAGATACTCTTGACTTTCAAAATATATACATCCAAATAGATTGGAGCATGCAGGATGCAGCTTTGTTTCTACATATTTCACGTCTTTGTTATCCACGTGGATGTATGGTGAAGAATTTTTCGCCATAGCCACCATAAAAAATCACCTTCTTCTGTAGATGTACTCGGAACATGGTTCAGAGGACAATGCCAATGCCTTTATGTGTTGATAATATCAAAACAGGAGCAATCCTCTCTATATCAAAAACTAATTCCTTCGGAGTGTAGCAATAAGCGCTTGTAGCTTGGCCGCTATTTTAAGTAGCGTTATCCCACGTTCATTGTTACAGTCGTTAGAGTCATCTTTTTTGAATATTTTCACTAGTATACCCTCATTCTAACAATTAAGCGCAGCTAAATGATGATAAATGGAACGCTTTTGGCATCACTAGATATAGAATATAATTATTAATTCAGCTGATTGACCAAAGTATAGTTTAGTTAGTCATGGATCTATTTTTCATAGACAGTAATGATCGATGAAAAATTGACTTCTTTTAGACGATGGAGAAAGAGTTTGGAATGTGATTCTTCAGTAGATTAACAGCTAGCCATACTTCGAATACAAGGTCAATTTCGCAATCTTAGCTCTATGCACGCACATGGACGAGAAGCACGATGAGGTTAAAAAACATTTCTACGACCGCTTACAACAAGCGCTGCCCCCGCCATGATAATAATATTGTGATTGGCAAGGAAGAATTCTTTGTCACACTTCGAATATTGACAGACAATACCTGTTCGTCGGTTTAATAGACGTTTTCGACAGTGTGAATGGAAATTGCCTCTATGCCAATAGGTCTAAATTTGTTATCCCCGCTAAACTTCTATGACGTTAAGCATTACAGATGCTCCATTGGAATTGAGAAGAACCTTTTTTAGCTTGTTACTTAACGAGGTTTTATTAACGTAATTTCGTGTCATGTGACTTCCTCAACCTCTTCTTAGAGAAAAATATATTAGTGCCCCCGAGTCGAATCGCCAAAGCACTATTTTTTACAAAAGTGAAGTCTTCTGGCATACGCCTATTGTTAGGGTTAACATCCGCACTGTACCTTCGGTGTACTCAAATCTGGAGAGAGAAGCCGCTAAAATTGGTTTCGTGGTGAGCGAGGGTAACATTAAGCAACTTCTGGCACCCGCAGTTTTGGGGTGCGGCGGACGTTGTCTACCAGTTTATAGTCTTAATATAAATGACAAGATCCAACGGAGATTTATTCTAGCCAACAGCTGCTAATTTGGTCCCAATAAGCAATCGAGAAGCAGAATAAGAAGCAATTGAAAAGCACTTATGCTATATAGCACAGAATCGTGGACACTGACGAACAGCGTTGAGTACCCTATATGTTGAAATATCGACCTGTATGAGCTGTAAAGCGACATAGATATAGTGAAACACATTAGGATACGATGGCTGACCTGGTTTAGCGACGTCCTTCGTATGAAAAGAAAAACTCCGACAAAGAAAACCTTCGATGGCTGAAAGCGGGGACGAGTGCAACTCTATCTTCTTGGAAGAGGCCAAGTGTTGCAAAATCTATTGTGAATTCTAAACTAACGATAGCTGGCGCAGGACAAATCGAGCTGGCCTGATTTTCTCATCTTGGCCAAAACCGACAAGCGGTTGAAGTGCCACATAGTAAGCAACCACGTTTTTACACAAATATTTTAAAGGAACCTAAAAATGATAAGGGGTCTCACAGAGACGATTCTTTTATTCTCAAATAAAATTCTCGGATATCAGAATTACCATAAATTGGCATGGCCAATGAATATGGGTTAATACACACTCATTGAGTTCGAATTGGACTTTAGCTCAAGCTCAGTTTGACCTCAAAGGTATCAGAAATGAGGGTATTTGAGATGCGAGCAAAATTAAATTTTTTATGCAATCGAAGCTGCCAAAATAAAAATAAGCACTTGCAGAAGTAAGTTGTTGGTGTAGGGTACCATCCATTCAGGCCTATTGCTCTCTTGCTCATTCGATAGTTACCACTTTAAAGTTTTTAAAATATTTCACACAAACCAGACAAAAAAATAAGAAATATTTTCAGTAATAAATTTTTCTTTGATTATCTTCTACATCGTTTTTGCTTATTCTTCTTTTTCCTTTTTTGTTTTTTTCTGTATTTATTACAGATATTGCCGGGTAATATTAACACTTACAGCGAAGTTGAAAATGTCTTGCAACCCATCATTTTTGCCACAAAAATACGCATCTATCCCTATTCACAATATGATCGTACCGTGTGCTTAAGAGCCGAAGTTGTAGGATGTCCATGGGAAGGTGAGTAAAAAATTAAATTCATTTATTTCTTCTCCTTTTTTTAATATAAAAAAACTTAGACATGATTTAAAACCTTTAGAAGAAAAATAAAACAAAAATCGATTTCAGTTTATTGCTTATTTTTCTTTTTTGTTTTGTTTTTTTTTTTTAAGTTAAGTTGGGTGGGTGTTTAGCTGCATACGAGCGTGCATGCATATATCGTTTTCCAAAATTTTAAAAATACTTTTAAGGAAAAATTATTATTTTTTACAAGCAGGTGTTACTTTTCATATTTATGAAATTAAGTTTTTTCTTTCTTAATATCAAGCAATTTAATTTTTTTATTTTATTTTAAGAGAAATTAATTTATGCAAATATGCCAAATAATATTTTAATAGACCCCATAAAAAAACCTACAAAGATTTTGTTTTCAACTAATAGTAGAGGCCGTATAATCTTTGAAAATGCCCAAAGCAAAATATGCATATGAGATACGTACTATATAACAGATAAGAGAAATATAAGGCCCCTCAAACGGTAAAAAAATTTAATAATTTCAAAAGTAAAATTAAAAATATAAATTGTAATAAGCCTTTTAACGATATTGTGTTTTATATATAAGCATCAGGTATAGAGAACCTACTTACTCGAATTACTTTATAGAGCACCCTGACAGAGATAAGAAGAAAAAAAATCGTTAAAAAGGTTCATGGTCTTCCCGTTGCCGATGTGTCATATGATTTTACATGGAGGGAGGTCGTACAGGAGGGAAGTCGCTAAATCATTAAAAGCTATGGTGCCAATCTGAATTTTGATGTGGATGTTCAAAACTTGTGCGAGCCCAGAATAAAATAAATCGCCAAGAGCCTCAATCTGCTGATAGCCACTTTAATTTTGCCCAAAGTGCTTAAAATTGACAGGAAAGTTCTCCTACTGAAAGCGGGGAAAAGCGCGAACCTTCCTTTCACCAGACGTCATGACATTTGAGCCACTCCTCCTTCTAGTGTTGATAAGCCAACCCCAACTGGCTGAACATTAGCATGGATTTCACAAGTAGCACATCACGACGATTCTCCTCAACGCCACAAGCACACCAGCAAGCTGTGGTCTTAACCGGGCCTATAGTTGTCATTATACGATCCCCATGAGTCTTGCTCTGTTCAAAACCTTCTAGACGCTTAACAACGCCATTCTCTTCAGAGACACTATGCATTCTAATTTCCCAAAGGCCTTCTATGTGTGGCAGGCATTCCTATGCTATGTTTAGAAACAAAAATTCGTAACCACGTACTACAGAACAGGGAGTACCACAAGGTGGTACTTCTACCTTCTTGAACTCATGGTACCGGCTAAAGTTGTTCCAATAATTTCATATGCAGATGACTTCTCAATATTAGCTACCGACAATGATATATGGTAGACGACCTAAGCAGCTACCTAGGTACTACCTTGATCAAAAAGTTCCCCGAATAATCCCCGTGTGGCGGTCACATCGTTCCAATTTAATTTTTTTTTTTTTTTTTTGTTAAGTTAGTTGTTGATTTTCCCGCTAAATCGTAGTCATAGCTTGACATTTGCATTTTCCTCTCGGCTGCAGAAACACGTTCCACGTAATGATTTTTTAATTCGATTGAACATGGAGTCAAATGAAATGTTGGATGGTGTTTGTTGCATTTTTCGTCAAAAAAATTCGAATAATGATGGCATTGAGCGACGGTGCGTTAACATGGTGCGAAATTCACGAAATTTTTTCTCGTCTCTTTCGGCGAAATGCTTCACGCAATCGTCTCACAACGCCCAAATAATTTTTTTTTTTTTTTTTTTTTTGAGACCAGCACTCAGAGGTTAACCCATACTCATGCAGTGTATTGTGCTGGTACTAGGAAAATAGGTTGTGGGAAGGAGGATATAGTGAGTAGTGTTTATAGACATTCGATTTAAATTTGCTCATGTCGTAAGTGGCAGGGAAGACATTCGCAGGAAGATTGTTCCTCAAACGAACAGTGCGACCAAAGAACGAATTCTCTATATAATGCGTTGTTCGACTCACTGGAAAATCAACTACAAAGGGATGCGCTCTACGAGAAATACGAGTACTACGTTAAAATATAATATTACCAGGAACTAGTTGCTTAATTTCGTTAGAAATACCATTATAGTACCGATAGAACAATGAAACACACGCCGCATTGCGACGATGGTCTAATGAATCGATAGAGTTGGCGACCCTACCGTCATTAATAAGAATCTGCGCCCACTCCTGTACGCGATCAAGAAGCTCCAAAATAGACTTTGAAGCTCCGGCCCATACATGAGAGTTGTATTCCAATTTGGGTCGAATATAGGTCTTGAAGTTATTAAGGATATTAGATGGAGTGAAGTAATTCTTACACCGTCTTAAAAAGCTGAGGCGCTTGAATGCTTCTTTCGACACTCGAAATATGTGTTCGTTCCAACGAACGTGACATTGAATTCTCATGCCCAGAACACCAAGAGCATCTGATTCCTCAATATCTACATTACCCATAGATACAGATGACAACACACCACCACGTCTGTGTATCAGAAAACAACACTAGGTCTTGCGCGCATTAAAGTCGACCCTGTTCGCGCGACCCCACTCAGAGATTTTTGGTAGGTCCGCCTTTTCGCACCAATCTCCAAACGGTCCGGCCTACGATCAAAAGGATATGAATCACAAATTTTGCTGTCATCTGCAAACGAGTAGATAGGATTAGAAGTGGGAAAAAGAAATTCATTAAGAAATATTAGAAATAGGGTTGGAGAAAGAACAGAGCCTTGCCGTACACCTGAATGTATCCTGAACTCGTCGGATGAGATCTCATCTATACCACTTTTATAGTGCGATTTCTGAGAAACGTCGATATGAATCGAGAGAAGTGACTACCGACACCAAAAGCAATAAGTTTGGATATGAGAGCCTCGTGGTGGCCACAACTTTACTCTCACCAAATCTATGAATGGACCTGTTCTACCTTTCAGAGTGTAGCACCAGCAGATCACCAGTAAAACGACCCTTACGGAAACCGTATTGACGATCGCTCAGCAAATTGCTGGACTCTAAATACTTCACAAGGTGATGTTTATTATGGAAAGTGCAAAACAAACTGTTGGGCGGTAATTTTCAGGGTTACTAGCCTCACCGTTTTTGGATTGGCGTAACATTAGCATTCTTCCAGCAAGACGGAAAACACCCGCACGTTAAAACGCACTGAAAAGATTAGCCGATGCAAGCACAAGCGTCGAAGAGCACTGCTTCAGGACCAGCGTTGGAATGCCATCCAGCCAAGAAGACTTATTAACGTCGAGGTTTACAAGAACCTATTTTACTGCACGGGCTCGAAGGAATATACTAGATATAGTCTCTGATACTCTTTCAAGTTCGGGCAGTGGTTGAACGCTCTCCAGCAAGTTCAAATTATCTGCAAACATTTCAGCCAGAAGGTTTGCCTTATCAACCGGTGTAAGTTAATGTTTGGTCACCCTTTATAAGGACTGGAACCGAACTAGCGCTGTTCTTAAGCCTTTTAATGAATGACCAAAAGCTCTTACATCCCGGCGGAAAAGTAAGAACTTTAGCACGTAGGCGCTGTTCGTATAGAGTCTTTTCACGCTTAAGTACTGCGGCACATGAAGATCTCACCTCTTTGCGTAGCGATTCAGTAAGATCGCAGTATGCTTCCCTCTCTGCATATGACTGCAAGCTTGCACGTCTGATGAAACTAAGATTTGTTTCTTGATTTAATCGGAAGCTTTCTGGATGGGATGCAATTATCCATCCCTAGCTTTATTATATAATATATATAATAATACTCTGTTGCAAAAGTTCATGATGCACTATACAGTTGTAATCCATGGAAACGTTCTTTTTTGACTGAAAACGATGTGGTTTTTTGGGTCTCGGATCATTTTTACTTTTGTTTGCAAGTAATAGACATCAATGGAGGGAGATTCTATGTGAACAGTTGAAAATTAAATATTGATTTATCAGTTAACTAAGGACCTATTTACTATGCTACTTTGAAAGTTGTGAACCTAAGGTGGATGCCACCGTTGCTATGCTTTAATAGTGTTTGAAAAGGTATAACTACAGCAAAGCTGAGCTTTTGCATCGATTCATAACTATGGATAAAACTAGTATCACTTTACTCGTGAAATAAAAGAACAATTAGTTCGGTTTCAAAACCAGGCTTATAGTTTTTGAGTGAAAGTATTTAACATTAGTCGTACAAAGTTATTGACTTGTGTTGAACATACAGATTGTAGTCCTCCGAATGCAGCTCTAGCCTTATTGAACCTGTCCTTTACCTCTATTTCCAGAAGGTTCTCTGTTCAATACCAGACCAAACCATCTGAAAAAAAAAATTTTCAACAGCGGTATCACCTAATAACATTAGCTAGTAACTAGTTATGAGTTTATTACTATTGAAAGCGTCTCTAAATTCATTTGCCGGTCGGAGTGGAGTCGAAAAATAGAATCGGGTGTAGCTCATTGACTCAGAGAAATCCCCCAGTGCTCCTTCACGCAATGTTATGGGAATTATATTGTGCGTTTGTAAACAATTATCAGATGTACATAAAAAATCCTCGAGTTGGCTTGAGAAACTGCTTGTAATTTCCATTCTCCCTGAATTAAGTTTGCTCATGATATCATGCTGGACAATGGTAAATAATTAGGGTGGGTTTGGGCATCATTGCTTTACTTCAGTAGGTCTTTTATAACCAAGTAAAAATTATTTTCTAAAGTATTAGTATAGAGTATGTAAAAGTAAGTTTAACCATCTACTACAGTCTTATTCGTCTGTAATTATTACGATATGAAAGGCTTTGGCTGAGTTATTTCTTTCTGTCATAAAAATTAATTTGATAATTGTTTTCTTCAACTTATTTAACTATAATTTTGCGTGTTTAAATCTCTAGATTTTAAGTTTTTGATTTTTATTTTTTAATTTTTTTTTTAATAAAATTTTTATTGTTACATGATTATTTTTTTTGTTCGTTAGAAAATAAGCAAAAATAAAATGCTTAGTTAAGCATTATAAGCATTTAATTCAATCTTTAGCAAACACGCCTTTTGTTGTTATTTTGTTAAGTTTACTATTAAAAAAAAAAATGGAAAACAAGTGTAGTCGACAACGGATTGCATGCAACGGCATGACAAAAGATTAACACTAAAGTAACCGATATAAAAAATGTAATATATTACAGTCTGATGATTGCATGAGTGATATTTTTTTATCTCAGACCTGAAGACACATATGTCTCATATGACTTGAGAATACTTACAAAATGCTAAAATCAAAATTTTATACTAATGAACATATTTTAAAAATATAGGGTGTTTTTTTACCTATATAAGAATTCTTGACATCTATAACTATGGTTTGACGGCTGAGAATGCCAAATTGTGTTGATATTTCTGTTCAGTAAGGCTTAACAAGTCACCATAAACCGTTTAATGACAGAACATGTATTCCAAATTTTGGATATTTATTTAAAAAAAGAAAAACTTAAACGTTCGCAAAGTTCACTTCATCCACCTTGCCGACAACATAATCTGATTAAATGGCTATTTTATTAAAAAAAATTACCGTATTTGAAGATAATGCACGCTGATAGCATTATCTGCCTTATTTCTATTGAATTGAGCAAGGAGTTACCGTTACGTTAGATAGCAAGCTCTATCGAACCATGCTGATTGAATTTTTGTCTATAAATATTAATCAGCTAAACATCAGCTACATTTGATTCCAATAAGATGATACAACAATCGGTTTTTGCAAAATCAATTTAATGAGAACATACTTTAAAGAAGTGGTTCTGTTCAAGCATTGCAAGCTAATATTCAAGGTATATATACATATATTTCCTCGATCTAATAAGGAGCATAGCGCTAAAACAAATTATCACCTGTTTAATCTATCCTTGACCATATTTAAAACCTACGTTGTGGATTCCCATTTATTGCATTTTGGTCTATGTCGTTATCGGGCTTTCATTTGAGTCTTCTTATTTCCTCGTCGATGTGTATTTGACTAGTTTGGGACCATAACACATTGTTTGGTACTGTGTTGGGCCAAAAAATTCTCATAATCCTGCGCAAACATCTGTTAATGAATGCTTGTACAACTTTAATGTCGCGAGGTGCGGCGTTTCAGCTCTCACAGCCGAACAAAAGTACTGACTTAGCGTTAGAGTTGAATATTCTAATTTAACATTCGATGAAAATGAGTACAAACTCCACACATTCGCCAATCCCAAATGCTTGGTTCGCAGATTTTATGCGATTCTCAATATGCATTGTGGAGCCATCTCAGTTAGTTATAATGCTACCCAGATAGCAGAAGTTGTCTACCTCCTCAATAATACTCTCGCCGACTGTATATCACTGTTTAT
Source organism: Wohlfahrtia magnifica (assembly GCA_023159175.1). Taxonomy (NCBI): domain Eukaryota; kingdom Metazoa; phylum Arthropoda; class Insecta; order Diptera; family Sarcophagidae; genus Wohlfahrtia; species Wohlfahrtia magnifica. The sequence continues at coordinate 2,597,970 of JAKWBJ010000051.1, forward strand.
TCTCCGTACTTTCGTTCTTCTCACATTTATTCTCAATCCTACCTTCGCTGCCGCTTGGACAGTTGGGAATCTTGCCGTTATTATTCGATAAGAGTATGGCTTTCAGTAGATCATTGCTCTACGGGCGTCCCTAGATAAAGACGACATTAACCAGCCTTTCGAAGATAGTATTTAGTATAGTGGGTTTCCTCTAACCGTGTCTGCCCCCCACAAAAACCTCCACGCTCCTGCTATACTTCCGCTGCTTTCCCGGGACTGCTTATTCCACCTAGTCGCTGCTAACCTACATATCTTAAAGCCATTCACTATTCGCAGCCTGTGACCCGTCCGATTTATGTCACCGTCCATCATTTATGTCAAAATTAAGGAAAATGGCTCAAACAATTTGTAGCCGCGGCGAACATATATCTGAAATCGTATTAGAAATATCGTATTATGTCATGAAATTACCTACCAGATTAAAAAAGAATTTCATGGCAACAATATTTCTGTCTTGTATGATAGTTTTAAATTTTCAAGTTCTTAAAAATATATTTGAAATCCTATAGAAATGATTTTGTGAAAACATTTAAAAAGACCAAACAACTGTTTTAAACGTGTACACCATTGACACCTTTCCGCTTTATAGTGTTAATGCCTAAGTTAAGCATTTTGTAACCGAAGTCACTCACACGCGCGTTCATTCATTCATTTGTATACGATTTTCAACATACATATTACGATTACTTTTGGGTTTATTGTGGCACCACTACCAGTCATGTGCTATAGCAGACATCGTTTGCTGCTTGATTCGATGTTCAGGTGCTTAAAAAACATGTTAAAACTTAAGTATGCATTTATGTTGTGCCTTGTTTTTTTCGCATTTTTACTTTTTTATTATTTTAATTTTTTATAAGATATTTTGCGCTCTTTAATATTTGCTTTAAAAAAACAATCGAAAAAATCGTACAAGCTTCAAAAACAGTATTTAAAATATACACACATGCCGCAGCCACAAAGTGAAGTAAAAATGTTAAAATTAAAAATTGTAAACCAGCATCAAAAAAGAAAAAAAATAAATATAAAAAATTACATACAAAACGTTACTGAGAATGAGTTTCAAGCATGAAAATACAATCACATATAACTGGAAGTTAAGCTTCAATTTTATCTTAAATGCAGGGAACAAGAGCAAAAAAGTGTAAAAATGAAAGTGTATGTATTGGATTTACGAGTAAGTGTGTATATATATTTGTGTACAAACCTTATAGACTGTTAAACGGCTGAACCGATTTTCTTGAAATTTTAACAGTATTGCTCTGCCTGGATGGAACTACAGGCTTTATAGTTCAAAAATTCAAAAATTTATATTCATTTTTCTATATCTTCAAAATGGTAACGCCAGGAGTCTCTAAATTTGGTCCAAATAGCTTCATAGTCTATACAAATCATCACTCAAAAAGTGAGCGAAATATGGCAAGTGAGCATGGTGACTCCATTTTGTATTAACGATCTAACTTCAACCGATAACAAATCCATAATTTCATTGCGAAATGCCGTCATGGATTCGGTCATTATATCTCTTAATCGGTTTTCATTAGCGTCGCCATTTTTACCTCTGTTATTAGTACTGGTAGGTTATCCAACCTAGTTCATATAAGCCAACTGTAAAACTACAATTGGCATACTCTTCCAAACTAAGCAAATTTTCTTTACTTCTTGTAATAGGCATTTAATTAATTAATATCATAAAATATTTCCCACTTGTTAGTTAGGTTGTTTAAGTTCAAACTTCACGTTTAAAACAAAATAAAGCAAATAAAGCAAATAAAGTTAATAATAAAGTTTTGTAAAGATATCATTATGGAGTACACTAGAAACCTTTAAGACTACAGTATAACTTTTAATAAAATAATACCAATACTAGTGACGTTATATAAAAAATAGGAAAAACTCACTGTTCCTAATACAAGAGTAGGTAAATGATAATAACCATTTACAAAAATCTCAATTACAAGGCCCCAGTCTCAAATTAAGGAATGATAAATAACAAAAATTATCAATCGCAAGTAAATCCTATAATATCCCGAAGCTTCAAACCCTTGTTCTATTCTGCGAGTAATAATCCGAAAGCCCTTCAGAAAATAAAATCTCAGTACGAATATAACAAGACAAATTTAGTAAAATATGGTTGTTTAATAATAACATATTACAATAATAACTCAAACACCAAAATCAATATATAAAATAGCAAAAAAAATTATCGACCCATGAATTAAAAAAACTCTTCTATACATGTTTGGGAGACAATCAGTCCAATATATTGTATATTTTCATTAGCATAAGCTACCGAAATATTCCGAAACCAGTTTTAGCAGATAGCCACAAGTTGGGCGCCATTTTTAATATATATGTAAAGAACCGACCTACCTGATGATTCGGCCGTGCTTAGAGAAATTGGGATGGTTCTTGCAACTAAATATCTGGACTTAGGATCGTACATACAAAATTCTATTTAGGCAGCTTATTGTCAAATTGGCAAGTAAAATTAAAATAAAACTAACAAACGAACTAATTAATCGCGAAGCTGGTTATTTATAAGAGAGCGTTAAGATGTTCGTAACTCCCAATTTTCTTTACCCTTACTATCATGCTATCACATACTTTATAGGTTGGATAGCCCTATTTAGTATACTACCTATCTAAAGGGGCCGCCAATTAATTTTTTTTAAATGCTATAAAAAAACTACTGAATATTTTCTCAAATTTCTTTTTTTATTTGAAAGTACAATCCTTCCGGCTAATAACGGAAAATAACTTCAACGGAAAATAAATTCAAATGGCTGCCTCGGCTGGCCCTTTATAAAATTTCGCTTAATATAATTATTAACGCACTGAGCTATATTCTTAAAATTTTAATTAATCTAATGCATTTAGTCCACCTCTTAATTGAAGAGTTTTCATATATCAGAGTAAGAAAGTCATTGTGGCTTAAACTAAACCAAAGTTAATAGTTAAGTCCAAAAAGAGGGACCAAGCAGAAGGAAACAACAGAATCACAACAACAAATTATTCTATGTCAACGCAATCCAGACAAATTTTACTATGAGATTGTATAAATAATGGCAAAAAGTCGGATTACCATTCAAAATATTGTGCAGTGTTCCAAAGGAGTCTAAACCTTCGAAAGTATACAGGATAGAGGCCGGTGTAAGTCTTTAAACAGCCTTGATTACAGCCAGATAGTCAGAAAAGGCAAAGAGATTCTGAAATTAATCTCAACACAGGTCTCTGCTGAGATTAGATAATAGCACTAGCCAACAAGGTTTTGGACTGAAGCAACCAAATATCTTTCCTTGGGTAATTTGTTGGGTTGAATTCGAATCTGTAATTGGTTTTTCTCTATCACGTTAGGATTTCGATATTAAAAAAAAAATGTTTTTATTCATTTTTTACATAAAAAATCCTTAGTTTATTTAAAAATCAATTAAATTTCAAAAGTGATTGGCTTTTGTATTTTGTTGGCTCGGTTTCACGTATTAGAGTCCAGCAATAGATAGTCTCCCAACATGCTTTTGTTCCAAAATCGTGGATAATTTCTTTAAATTTTCATTAAATCCTTGGTGAGCACGATCCCCTTGTTCGTCGCTCACCGCACCACGGTTTTGTTGAAAAAAATCTTAATGCGAATGCAGAAAATGCCCTTTGAGTGATATTCGTGTACCTAAATCGTGATAAGTTTTCAATAATTCAGCAATTTGTCTGTGGTTTTCACTCTTATTGTTTCCAAGAAAACTGTTCAATATGCTCTTGAAAGATCAGGCTGCATATTCTTTCTCCAATAAACTTTGTAAAAAATTGTCATCATTCAATAGTTTCCTAATTTGAGAACCAACAAATATACCTTCTTTGATATTAGCGTATGAAATTTTAGGAGAAACCGCTAACAAATATTAAAACGCTATACCATCTTTGTCCAGAGCCTTGTCGAAGTTATTAAAAAAGCCCAATTTTATGTGTAGCGGCGGAAGAAGAACGTCATTTGGATCAATTAATGGTTTATTTCAAATGTTTTTTTTTTTTTTTCGGGTGAATGCTCAGTTCTTTTTGACTTCTACTATCCCACAGGCAAAGGAAACAACAATATTTTGTGAAAACTCCTTACATATCAGTCACCAGGCCAAAGACTTGAAACAGATTGATTTACATATATTTACGATTGTCTATACTATATATACTATATATACAAAGAAATTTAAATTTAATTGATGAACTGGTTTGGAAACCGATGGGACATTCGCATAAGTAATATTTTTTCGATTTTTCATATTGGTCTTGCAGTAATTCCATTGTAATACTTGCTGTATGTGATGTAGCACCGTCTTGTTGAAAGCACATGTTAGCCAAGCCCAAAGCATGCAGTTGTGGTGTTAAGAAGTTTTCTATCATATCACGATACCGCTCCCCATTGACAGTTACCGTTACGCCGTTTTCAGTTTCAAAGAAGTAAGGTCCAATGATTCCTCCTGACCAAATTGTCACTTTTAATGAATGCAAAGGTGACTGATGAATAATTTGAGGGTTTTCCATTGCCCGACTATTCTGTTTAATCACATAACCATTCAAATTAAAATGTGCCTCGTCACTCATTATGATTTTTTCATGAAAATCGTTAATTAATTTTGATAAAATATTTTAACGATTAAAACACGTTGGCTTACTGAATATTTTCCCATAATAAATTTGCCACCTCTCTTCTTCACGACTGCCACATATGAATTGTCAAGACTAATGTTTACCAAAATGGCGGCAAAACAAAGTAGTATATCTTTCCGACGGACACGCTGTATAAAAAATCCGATTCAAAACAAAAAAACAAACAAAAAAAAAAAAAATTGTAGAAAACAGACAATTTCTTATGTTTTGTTAGGTCGTGTAAAATTTTTAAAATTGGATTGAATTTAATTTAAAAACATTCCTATTTTAATAAAGACGGATTGCGGTCATTTGACCCATTTGCATTTTGCCAATATTTAATTTACCAATTATATTTCTGAATTTTTTTTCGTTACCAACATAGTCAAACAGACAGTAAATAGTCATATTCTACAGCTGGATTTGTGAGCGTATATAAATCACATCTTACGTTTCCTAGGAAGAACAAAGGGCCGTTACAATATATTTTCATTTGACCCCGCTTGTAGCATTATCGTAATATTAAATTAGTTAAAGGATTCAAAAGTAATTTTCTTTGGAAACCACGAAAACTGACTATTAATTTAATATTTTGCATAGGTTTTATCGGATAGTTATGACAAATTCTATAATAATTTAAAAAACTATCTCAAAAGCTTACAATTTTCACTGTTTCAATTAAAACTGTCATCTAAACCAAAAGATACTCCAACAGCTTATTACATAAATAAGTTGAAAATTTAAAATTAAAAAAGTACACAATTATTCTAATACTTCTCATCTTACCAATTTAAATATATTATTCAGACACTCGATATTATTTTAATTAAATCTGATATATAAATTTTTATCGATTTCCTTTTCAATTTCAATGTTCTATTATAGACCTAAAAAAGCAAAATAAAATTGTTTATTTCTTTGGTATTTTGTTGCATTTGTTATAATTTTTACAAAAACAAAAAAAAGAAAAAAAAAGTGGATTTCTTGTTGTTTTTGTTTTCATTTATTTTGTTTCGTTCGATTTCGTTTAAAACCACAATATATACGTTTGGGACAAAATACATGAAATTTGATTTATATTTGTTACAAGCAAATACAATTTCCGAATTTTGCCATTGACCACCACTGCTGCTGCTAATGCTGATGCTACGATGAAAAAATTGCTGCCAATATGTATGTATTGTATGTAGTTCTAGGACTGCCAATTGTTTTCATTTATCCAAAACGTAACAACAACAGCAATATGAAAAATTATATAAGTATTGTATTGTATATGAGAGAGAGTCACAGCAATGACCATCAACAGCACAACAATACAATAAAATACACGTCAACCGAAAAAACCACTTATACAGGCCAATATAACATACCAGTAAAAGCAGTTGCGAATATTCAATAAACACATACATATACAAAATATATAACGAGGGTTGTGCGAGAAGATATTTGATATACAACAGATGCATAGCTGTGAGATAAAACACACAGATGTTCGTAAACTGATTTCGCTACAAATACTCATTTTGAACTTAGTTTTGATTTTCTATCGCTAAGAAGTTACATTAGAGTTGATTTTTAAAAACAATTTTGTCTTTTTTCTAAAGCGACGTCGAGCTAGCAGCTAATGACAGAAAGCTAACAAAACGTTTCAGCAAATCGAATTACATAACATTTTTGACTAAACAAAATGGAACGTATGCACCTGATAAAGCCCTACTGAATTGGCTAGCGGGAAGAATCGTAATATTAGCTTTGAAGTTTTGATATGTTAGCTTCATAAACTACATACTCGTGCCATAAGTGATTTAGTGTAGTGCACGTGGAGGTATGGCTTAAATCTCAGTCGCGAGCAGAGACTATTTTTGACTCCCACTTTCAACTGGTTTACGCCTCAGTCAGTGAAAGACCTTGCCTCAATAACATCTTCCCGCTGTACAATGGTGGATTCTCTCTGAACTACTGGTAGAGTATAATGTTAAGTGGTCGTTCAACGTCCTCACGTTCATTAGAGTTCAATTGTCCCTATATGATCATCAGATCAGCCCCTCGTAACGTCCGCCCGACCAGTTGTCGCTTCCGTTGATTCTCCTATTGTTGCTACACCTCCCTTAGCTCATTTTCGATTACGTCGAGTTTGCTCACAACTTGTCCGCTAAACATTTGACCAGCATTCCACTTGGTAGTCGTTAAACACACTCCAATCAAATTTACATCGGATGGTCTGCAGGCAGAAGCCTTTACAAATGCGACCACTTTCGAGTTCACTCGGGGCAGATAGGACTATTTGCCAGCCCAAAACAGCGCAGGTACTATAATGGAAACACCTATGATCGGGCAGGATCTGTATAAGATTATAATACAGTTCACCTTGCGGTTTTGTAATCCACTTTTCACACATGCTATAAGAGCGTATGTCTATACACAGTTATGATGAGTCTGCCATCTTCGTTGCTGGTCTCCGGTAGATCATGAGCGCTTCTCTGATTTCCGTTCTTGTGATAGTGCTGCACCTTACAAACTATAAAACTGGTTGACCTCATCATCTCAGATATTACACTAATTGCCTCCTCGAACACTGTCTTGTCTGAGCAGGAAGTTCTAATGTAGTGTGTCTCTGAACCTGTGTTATAATTCGAATATAGTTCATTTTCTCGCGCGCCGATATTAGTGCAATAGAGTTCATAACCATAGATAGAAGCCGCCTGCCTTTAGCCTGAAGGCTGCTAATAGTCGGCGTTATTCGCGTGAGATCATGATTTATTCTCTCAGCATTTTCGCCAACCACTCAAGTGCTGTTTAAAGCTTGACTTCAGTCATTGCACCAAGGTACTTTATTACCTCTTGTGAAGTTATTATGCAGCCAGCGATACGCAGTCTCATTTTCTGCCTTAGCCTGTGCGTATATATCAGTATTGCTTCAGTCTTCTGTGCTGCATTCTTGCTGCAGCATCGTTGCACTTTAGCTCTAAAATTGCGTGCCATTTGTACACAACCACCAATTTCGCCATTATAGCCCACAATCGATACACCGTCAGGAAGCATAAGTCTTAATATAACATTGTTTATTACATTCTACAAAGTTGGTTTAAATACAGAACCTTGTAGAACTCCGCCCATGACCGCTTATTCTTTGACAACTGTCTATTATGCGCAATAAGCCTTTCCATGACTTTAACACGCTGTTCCAGTTCACCGTATTGAATACAATTTAGACATCTTGTGCGATTATTGCTCAGAATTTCATCCTCGTTCGACCACCATCATCACCAATAGCTTCTAAGCTATTGCTGTCACTGTTCTAATAGCGTCGACCACCGCTCTTGCCACAGAGCAGGTTTCTTATGGTAAATGAACGAGAGCAGTTTTCCGTTCACTTGGTAACCACCACGCTTCAAGTACAACAAATGAATATAGTCGCGTCAATACAATGGCTCATAAACATTCAATAGAACAGAAACCGATTCACAAAACTCGATCCATTATACATTTCACTAGTGATATGGAACTTCCCTCAAATATCTTCCACAACTTTGTCGCTTTGAAAAATTCAGTTCTTTGAAACTGACGAACATCCTGCATCAATACCGCACAGTTACTAAATATGTGTTATGATGACTCTTTTTTTTGTCAAGAACCTGAACATTAGACTTTAAATTATTTTTATTTAATTTAAATGTACAATGACCGGTTAAAAATCCTGTTCCCATACAATCAAGATTCAAAACTTTTCCTGCTGTAGTTGCCTATCAAATGTAAACACGTCTAGCTTAAAAGGAGTATCCGCCTCTCTCTATATTTCTTTTCACTAAGTATACCCTATCAAGATTTTTTACCCAGTCCACGTAAGTCCCGACACGTTTATCTACCTTTTCATTTCCAGAAAACCCCACGTGACCCAAGACCCAGTATAAACTGACCCTGTTATCTCTATCCAGCAGGCTTAATTTACAAAAACATTCTACCACTAGTTTTGAGTTAATTTCATATCAGATAATACATCTTTTTCCTGCTTACATCTCCTAAGAGAGTGAATTTAATACTGAAAATTACTTGTGAGTTTTCCCATAGATTATTAATATTCCACTTAGGGCCAAAAACACCCGCTCCCATACCACTTATGGTCTTTAATCCGTCCACAATATTCTGCTATCCGTAAAGAAGTATAAATGTATGCCTTCAAACTGCTCAATTTACTCTTGTCACTCAGCTTTGCCATGAGGCATTTTTTATACTAATGGGGCTTCGTGGTTCTGTCTACAGAACAGTCAAGGTGTAAGTTGTCAACAACACAAGCAGCCGGTTTGCTAAGCCCTTTGGATAGTATCGTGCTTGATCTATTTTCCACAACCCTGGGTTTGGTCTCCACAACTCTGTTTCTAACTACTAAGTGCAGCGAACTTAGGTGCAAAAGAGTCTAGTGCAACTTATTTCCTATACCGTAATCAGCAACTCAATATGTTAATGTAAAACTTTTGAGAAAAATTTACATCATATACCCCATAGATGGCATGGTGTAGTGGTTAGAGCGCAATCATGCAACACAAACGGCCCAGGCTCGAATCCCAGCAGAGGACATGAAAACAAATTAAATTGCGGATTCGAGTGCTTAATAAAAACACTTTAACCATTGAGACAAATCAATCTAATGACTGACCCTCTAGTTTACCTCTGGCGATGATGACAAATATCAGACTAATGATCAGAAGAAAACGCCACCTACTAGAAAAAAGTACAATACTCAGTAAGGTACTTAGCAACAATCTTCACCACCATATAATCATATGGATGCGAGCTACAGTAGATTAATCATCTCCTTAGCTTGAAAACTAAACTTGATTAATGAAACTGAAACAAAATATGGATGCTTTGTGGTAAGGTATTATGCTCCCAACACTTCTATGCAATCAATGTCGTTGGAGTCTCGAAATTCTATAAAACCTCGTAAATATCACAACGACCCTCGTTAGCATACAAATCCAAAGACATCTGTTAGTACAAATATTACTACTATATGTACTCGTATGTACATATACTTGTGTGTGTATAATATTCCAAATTTGGTTTGTTTATGCGTATTTTATATGCGTGTGTGTGTAAAGCTTATTTTGTATATGGATTGGTGTAAAACATTTTCGGTACAAATATTGAATTGTGGTCAATGGTTAGTTGACCAAAAAATAAAATTTGAAAACATTTTGTTGTATTTATTTATTTTTTGTACGCGATGAAAAAGAAATTGAAGGTATTTTTGTTTTTTACAAAGTTATAAAAGAATTGATTATTTGGTAAGGAGATAGAAAAAAAAATACTTAACCCGGTTCTAATTTTCATTCTCGACATTGCGAAATTGCGATTATAAATTTTATTTTGCCTGTCACATCTTTTCTTTAAATAGTCTTGAAATTTAATTTTAATACAACCCTCAACATAGGCAATAATTTTCCTTAATATTACTCATTATGTTTAAATTCCTTTAAAGTCCTGTTTTTTTTTTTCAATTTATTTTCATTTATCTTGCATGTCAGCAAATGAATTAGTTTAACCTTGTCTTATGAAATATTTTATTACAATTTATTTCTTCTATTATTTTAATATTTATTATATAACATTTTTTTACAATTCATTACATTTCATAAACATCGATTAATTGCATAAATATATTATAGCCTGGACCCAAAAACTTTTATACGTGTTCCTACGGTGTTTAACACATAAGTTTAAGAGAAATTATTTGAAATGAGAGTGTTTTAGGAACGAAATAAAAACTTTAAAGTACACAAAAAATTATGCAACAATTTGAAATTAAATAAAAAGCCTTAAGGTAGACTTTAATAATTACACACAAGTTATTATTATGGTTATTACTTAACCAAAGGCTACTTAAAAATTAAAAAATGTTTATGAAATTAAAAATAAAAACCAATTTCTCTTTAAGATTTGAATATTCATATATTTAAATGATAGGGGTGACCAGTTTACAATGACAATAAATAATTAGATATATTTAATTGAGACAGAAACTATCGGTTATATCACACATTCCGATCGAAATGGTTTTGATAGTGTATTGGCAATTCCGATCGATTAAGTTTTTTTTCTCCAAATTCCGAACGATTTTGTTTATTTGAAAACAAAATTTAAGTTAAACATTTCGGACTAAATAAATAGAATGTGTTATATTTATACAAATTTTTCTTCATATGCGTTATTTTTCCCCCGAAAAGTAGACTCTGAAAATTGTTGGTTTGTAAATAAAAATCAAAACATAAAATTATAGAAAAAATAAATCACTCTCAATTAGAAAAGTGGTTTTATTTCTAAGAAAATTTTGGTTTTACGTCGTTTGTGGGCCATATAAAAATTTAAATTTAAAAATGCAATTAAACAAATCCAGGTTGAATTTATGCCAAATTTATTTTTTGTTGTGTAGTACCATTCGATCGGACCCATTTTCGTGAACTTTTTCGAGTGTATGGGTTCGTATCGCGGCAAAAGCATTACGAATGTTGGCCTTCAAAGGCTCAATTGTCGCTTGTTTGTCAGCATAACACTTAACCTTTAACGGCGCCCCACTGAAAATAGTCGAATAATGTCAAATTTGACATTATTGTTTCTGCTAATTAAACGTCCATCAAAGGTTTGACGCAATAAATCGATTGTGGCTTGAGATGTGAGCCAAATTTCACCGTCCTGTTGAAACCAAACATCGTTCACATCAACACGATGAAGAGCGGGCAAAAAAATTGGTTATCATCGTGCGATAGGTGTCTCCATTAATCGAAATGGTTGCGCCTCCTCATTTTCAGAGAAATATTGGCCAATGATGCCTCCGCTCCACAAGCCGCACCAAACAGTCAATCGTAATGGGTGCATTAGCTTCTGTAAGACCACGTTTGGGTTTTCTGAGCCCCAACCAAGATTTTTTATATTCTTCGTTTTCATTTTGGATTTTTTTTGCAATTTCCGAACAGTTGCTTTTGTTTTGGAAATAAGTTTCCAATAAATTCCAACGTTGCACAAGCGTAAATCGATTCATTTCGTTCAGTGGAGGTAATATACTGAATTTTGTGGCAGAATAGAATGAAATAAGTATTCCCAAATTTTAAATAACTGCTGGTTCAAATTTTAACCCATAGATGGCCCACCGGATATATATTCAGCGATCAAACTTACCATTGATTTAAGTATAACGTACTTACTAAAATTTTTCCTGATGTAAGTACTGACACTTTTACCAAATATCGATATGGAAAATAAGCTGAAATAAATCTGGAGTCTTCTGGCACTCTATGATCTTGTTTGCTTATATAGTATGGGCGTGCAATGATGTAGCTTCACTAGCGGATTTTTTATATGCGTAAGATCGATGTTTTAAACAACTAATTCTTTTATCGTCTTAATAACTAGACAATCTTTGCCCTCTGATAAAAGGTTACATCATTATTGATCCTACTGGAATCATTGTAGACATAAGCTCTGGTTTTTGCTTTACTAACTGCAATGTAAAAATTTATGGCCCGACAACAGCGTTTCATTAATTACTTTGAAAATAGGTTCGAAATCGACTTATAGTGAAATCACTATCAACTTACAGTGAAATCACTATCAGTCAATTTCCGTAGCTGTGAAGTATATTTCTCTAATAACACAACAAATTTTACTTGCTGAAACTTAATTAATTCTTATAAAATCGGTTTTTATAAATCTGGTCACTTTGCCTACAAAAAAAAAAAAAAAAAAAAAAAAAACAAACAAACAAAAAAAAGTACATATTAAATATACTTTTTGCAGCATAAATGTACCAAATAAATATAATTAAATATGTTAAAATTAAATAAAATATTTAGATATTATTTGCATTAAATTTGTGCAACAATTTGTGGTCATTTTTTTTTAGCAATTTTATTTTAATTTTGTATACATATGTATGTAAGGTTTTTGGGGTAAATTATATATAAATTGATATTTTCATTAGTTTATGAATTATAATAAATTTTTTTATACAATATTTTTACAAGTTAATAATGCAAATAATAATAAAAAAACACAAAAATATTATTAAAATGTGTCAAAAGCAATAGTATGGAATAATCAATTAGAATTTTATGTAAATTTAAATCTAAAATGTCAGATTTAGACAAAATTATGTTAATAAAATGTTATAGATTAGTTTTGATAAAAATAGCCAGAAGAATTTGGAAATTAATTAATAACAAAGAAAAGGAAAAAAAGTTACAGTTGAACACAAAAATAAACAAACAATGAAATTTTTAGAAAATTCCAAAGGCGTCAATGGAAGTTTACTGAGGTAAATCAGTAAGTTCATAAAGCGATAATATAATGTAATATATAGACATTAACATTCTTAACTAAAAAATATACAGTTTGTAAAAAAAATGTTTTCAAAATAAAAAAAGTTAAAATTTTAATTTCATTTGCGTATTCCAACAATAAATTCTTAACATGGTTATTATTTTTTTTGTACACATCTCGTTACTATACATTTTGAGGGCTTCGAGACGGCATAACTTTTAAAAAAATCCCACACGTACAACGCTAACAAAAAAAAAAAAAAAATTTTTTTTCTGTATCTAATTTCTTTGCTATAAAATAAATGCTTTCAAAAATAATAAATTATTGGAATTTCTTGGAATTTGAGCCTTCTATAAAAAAGTATGATTTTTTTACGAATTTTGTCTTATGTAAAAGACTTCATATGGTGTTTAGCAATAAAAAATTGGACAGACGTGCTCAAAGTGACTCTATATTTAAATGAAAACATTCACGGAACACGAGTCTCTAAAGATTGGGGTATATCCATTGTTTTAAAGCTAGAAAGCAAATAAGACTTAATTTTTTTTTTCTATATTGAAAACAATTTTTTACAAACTGTATGTAAATCAATTACCAGATTATCTTAGAATTACAGCTTAAAAATGAGAGACTTTTGAAAATGTTCGGGCATTTATTATGAGACATTGTTGCAGTATAAATTCATTCATGATGTTGGCCATTGTTAACTCTGACTTTCTCCTATCTCGCTCTGTTATAAAGTGAATGGTATTCCAGTTGGAAGTTCTACATCTATCGAAACAAAAAATAGTTGAACATAACAAGGTTTTACTGTTTGATGCACGTGGCAAAAATATACCAATGACTATTTTTGACATATTTTTTATTCCTGTCGCTATACATTGCTATTTCTATACTGTGTGATACTGTTTACCAACGTTCTGTTATTTTTTTGTAATATTATTATACATATGTAGATAACAAACATGTTATATATTGTTATATATATTATACGTAATCATTCACATTCATGAAGTCAAAAACGAGTATACTCACGAGTGCAATCAGAAGTCAATAGGACTCGACTTTAATCGACAACGAAAGATTCTTGCAATACGCAAATATTTATTGGCGTGTCATTGTCGTCAAAATAACAACGTCTTATAGGAATTTGGTGTAGTGGTAAAATATATTTATCATAGACTACTTCTTTATTAAACTTCCTTATTTTTAAGAGCTGGCCTTGCTTGACCTTACTATCATGTTTTATCGTTGACGTTGTCGTTTGCTCAATACGAAGGTGTTCAGTGGCTTAGATGACTCATCTGTGGGGGATCGTAGTTTCTTAAAAATTAAAAATTCAAATGCATTACAAAGAAGAAAACTTCACCATTTTTGTCATGTCAAAATCACCGATTCTAAGTCACATAAACTTTATCTGCCAGTCGAAATCGATAAAATATACACAAGATGTTCCTTGGTGAGCAATCGATGTTTTTTAATGTTTTTTTTTTTTTGTTTCACTAATCTTGTTATACGGCTAGATATCAGTTGAGGGAGAAAAGGGAACTGGGGATCTATATTGAGAATTCAGAAACCAAGATCTTTATCCATTTTCCGGATTATAATGCCGGCTTTCAGGCTATCATATAGGATATTAATTAGATCTGGGAAAATATGGGACAAAAGAAGGCTAACATATTTACCGACCGCCAGATGGCAGTAAAGGCTAGACTGTAAAAGACCATTGAACATTCTGGGATAAGATAGAAAAATATTGTTGCGGTGCTCCTTGAGGCGTCAAATGCGGAGTAGCAAATGGCTATTCTTCAGCCAAATAACTACAAGCACGCAATAGCAAAAAAAAATTTAACAGGACTAGTGAAGTGCAGGACTGATGTTGGTAGAGTGGTGTATATTTTTGCATTACAGTTTGGATTAAGATCACAGCTAAATAAAATAATCTGTATTCACTCTGCTAATTTTAGGGCATACAGAAAGGATGTCGAGACAATACTTCCTCTGTGCTTGCAGTGACTAGAGCGGTGTATTTTGGCCACGATCTAGTGTCTGACAAGAATCTACTTAATGGTATTAACCCTTTAACCAGACAATTCTATACACACTTTGTCTAAAATATTACTTTACACTTTACAACTCAAAGCAAAATTCATGTTGTTATTATTCAAAATAAGTTAATTCAGTATTTCTGTCCACATACTTTGAGGTGTAACAACATATAAACAAATTTTGCCACTAAATGAAGAGTTTGGTTTTAGGTAAAACGTAGGCGTGAACCATTGGCGTCTCTAAGCTTGAGTGAGTCTGATTCTCAGTTCTCAGTCGTCTGTGAAATCAATACTATTTATTATGTTGCATATCTATAGTGTGGGAAATTTAAAAGTTTCAATTTAGAAATAAAACAACATACAATAAAACAGCTCGAAATATTGTCAAATTTATTGTTTTTTGTGAAGTATAATTGTTAAAGTTAGAAATGAAATATTATTTCTTTCATATGGCTTGCACGACTGGCCTCGCAGTACCCCATTCGATGTGACAAATTTTCGAGTGTATTGGGCCGCATATCGGCAATGGCATCACGAATGTTGGCCTTCAAATGCTCAGTTGCCTCTGGTTTGTTGTCATTAACGGTGCTCCACAGAAAATAATCCAACGGTGTCAAATCACAGCTTCTTGGCGGCCAACTGAAATAATTATTTCGGCTAATTAAACGGCCATCAAACTTCTAACGCAATAAATCAGTTACAGCATGAGATGTGTGGCAAGTTGCACAATCCAAACATCGTTTACATCATTACTTAAGTCATACCAAGCAGTCACTCGTAATGAGTGCATTGACTTCTATTAGCCCATGTTTGGGATTTCCAAAAAATCCCAATGTTATTCCAGCGTAAATCAATTCGTTTCGTTTAGTGGAGTTAATATGCTGAATTTTGTAACAGAATAGAATGACATAGGTATTGTCAGATTCGAAACTTGTTGGTTCAAATTTAAACTTTTAAACTGCCCATGTTTTAAAGATTTAACCATAGTACATAAAAACTCGGCTCGTAAACAGGGTTTTATTTGGTTCGCTAAATTTATTTTTTAATTCGTGAGAGCGAATCATATTTTTTGTGCTCGACCCGTAGGCACAAATCTAAAATTTTTATAATTTGTGCTCACCAGTTTTGTTCCTTAACTCGTGATCACGAATTTTTTACTGCGAACGAATTAAAAATGAGCAGAAATGGATCAAAAAAAAAAGAAAAGATGTATGTGTGTATATTTTGTGTGCAGCGACTAAGAAGAATCAAGCGCAAGCATGTTTTATATTATACAAACAATATATACTAAAAATAGTTGCTCGCTTTTAAATCGTTTTGATGCTTTTCGACTCGGCTTGCGTTCTGAATTTTATTTTTAAATTCTTTCATTCTAAATTCATCTCATGAGTCGTCTTTTAAATTCTTTTATAATCCAGTTGGCAAGAAGTATCGTTCTTTGCGAACGAATTTTATTCGAACACTCTTCCTGCACTACTTTCACAACTTTTCCTGTATCATTAAAGAATTTCTAACACTTTTAAGTAAAAAAGTTACTAATTTGCCCGGTCATTGGCTATAGAGCAAATACATCCAAAAAATATAATTTTCCATTTGTTTCATGCTTTAAACAATTCTCCCCATAAATTTTTGTTAAAAATAATTTTTCTATTAAATTTTAAATTCTTATTTTTAATACATATTCTTGAGGTTTTGCATAAAATCCAATTTAATGCCCCCTCCTTCTTTATTTGATTATTTGCAATTTAGAAGTTTTTTGTGTCTATTTTTTCAATTTTATATTATAATTTTTTATTTATTTTTTTTTTGTTTCTTTACAGAGGGTATCTTATCGTACAGTATACCGAAAGGCATACAACGTGGCATGGAAATCGATTTATCAGATAAATCTTATGATGGCCATGAAGAAGATGAACGTTATGTTGAAGGTTTAGGTCAATTGGTTGATGGTCAAAAGGGCAAAGATAATTTTCGTTTAGATCAAGGCTTTGGTAAAGGTAAGTGGAATGCAAGTAATGATGAAAAAAAATAATAATAATAAAAATAAGAAAAATATAAAAATATATTGAATGAATATAAATCGGATAAAAATAAGGTAGAAGGGAAGTAAAACAACAAGTGTTATAGTAAAGGTACGTTTTAGGAAGACTATATGATGCCCTATATCTTATTTTTTGTGAATTATTTTTTCCTAAGTTTCTACATATTTTTTTTACAAAAATATATCAACTTATATACAAATGCTCTGATGTACACATTGTACGCTATTAAAGAAGTTAACCTTAACCGTTTGACTCTTTATGCTTTACAAACCCTATCACAAACACAATAGATATAACCCTACCTGCTATAGCAGTGTAGGCCATAAAAGTAAAATATTTTGAAGAGTTACAAACACGTAATGAGCTTGTCTGTATGTAAAAGCTTAGACAAAGACTACGAAGTTTTTTTTTGCCTATCAAAGCAGAAGTCATAAAATTTCTTACAATTAAGGTTCCTAAGAAGACAACAATAAAAAATCTTTGTAAAAGTGGCGACTTTTATGATACAAAAATATTTTTATGACACCTACTGCTGCTGCCTGTCAATGTTATTGACAATCTGGTTTCCAAAAAAGAAAAAAAATATTTAAAAAACCTTAAAGACTTCTTTCTTCTTAAGAAAGCATATTTATGAATGCGTGAGCTTTTCTTATAATGCTTATTTTTGCAAAAATACTAAAATAAAAATAAGCAGCAGCAAAAAATACTACCACGCTGCATGTGCCACATGTTAAAAAAAAAATATTTTTTTTTGTAAAGCAAGAAACCTGATTATTTTTTTATTTATCTTCACACGCGCTGTGATATTCATAATGCGTAGCATGTTGACTAAGGAAACGGTTAAAAAGAGAATAAACATTTTTTAGCCAAAAATATACATTTTATTTGTAATAAAAATCCTTGAACAAATACATTATAAAAGCATTTTTCTTAATATCTTTAACTCAAGGACATTTAACTTAACAACAATTTTCCATAAACCCTACCAAGTACTTTTAAAATATGCAAGAAGAACATAAAAGTTAAGGTAAATATGGAGAAGCAAATTAGCAAATTTAAAATGTTTTTCACAGGAATGTGAAATGATATCACGCTAATCTGCAATATTTTTCAAACAAAATATAATACAAATTCTTAGAAAGCCGTATTATGTGATATCAAGTGCCACCAGAAGCATCAAAGTAAAGATTTATTTGAGGACAAGAAATAAATAAGTACAGTCAGCGTTAAAAAAAAGTGTACAACCTTATAATTAAGTTTTCCAGTCTTTCAAAATGCGACGAATTTCATAATTTTATGTTTTTTTTTTTTTTTTAACTGCATTCAATATTATTTACAAGTTAAACAATAATAAAGAAAGTTACTTTATTTTTTACTCGTCAAAAAAAATTTACAAGATAAAAACTATGCGACAAAAAGGAATGAAGCAGTAACCATTGGTAGTATCGAATGCAACAGGAATCTGTTTTTGAAATTTCCAAAATATCTACAAAATCATGAGTTACGTATAAAAAACCGGTTTTTCATACCCTCATGTACTTATAATTTAATACCTTAGCTAAACATTAACCGATTTTGAGATTTTCAGTAGATATGGAAAGAAAAGAAATATAAAGGGTCCGCCATCTAACGTTCTTTTTTTTCAACTAGTGCTTCTTTCGTGAATGGTAACACTTAGTTCATGTCTGATTTGACAAATAATAGCTTTATCCTTCCGCTGAACGAATACGGTTGTGTATACGTTTTGCTAAGTGGGCTTGCGATCGATTTACAGAAGATGCCGATTTTCTCAAAAAAATCATCTTTTCAGATGAAGCTCATTTTGGTCTTAGCGGGTATGTAAACAAGCAAAATTGTCGCATTTGGGGCACAGAAAACCCGCACGCATACATTGAAAAGCCGATACACCCAAGACGAGTCACTGTTTGGTGCGGATTTTGGTTCAGAGGCATAATTGGGCCTTTTTTCTTCGAAAATGAGCAAGAAGTGGCCGTTACAGTCAATGACGATCGTTATCGGGCCATGTTGAACAAATTTTTGTTCACAAAAATGGAAGAGGAGGATATTAGCAACATTTGGTTTCAACAGGTTTTCGATGTTTTGCGCCCTGTTTTTAAAGATCGCATTATCAGCCGCAAAGCTGATGTCGTTTGGCCACCTTGGAGCTGCGATTTGACACCGTTGGAATATTATTTGTGGGGTGACGTCAAAGATAAGTGTTACACCAACAAGCCAGCTTTAAACGACAATATTCGTGAAGCCATTAGTGAAATACAGCTGCACACAATCGATAATGTGCTTAAAAATTGGACTGATCGTGTAGGCTACTGCATGGCCAGCCGAGGCAGCCATTTGAATGAAATTATTTTCCATTATTAACCGGAAGGATTGTACTTTCAAATAAAAAAAGAAATTTGAGAAAATATTCAGTATTTTTTTAAAGCATTTTCAAAAAAAAAAAAATTTATTTGGCGGACCCTTTACTTCTTAAATGATATATACTTTATTTAAGTGAACTTGTGGAACCTACTTTGCTCAAGCAAATTCATTTTTAGTTAAATTTATTCAAAATTTATTAAGTGTTAAGCGTTGCTTTTGTGCGATATTTTATATTGGAATCGTATTATTTGTGCATATATTAGGGAAGTACAGTGAATGGAAAAAATAAGTTGTCAGGACCAATGTTTCACTAATGGTGCAGAGTAAATTTTATTTTAGTGTTTAAAATTCTTTCTTTTTAAACTATAATATATTTTACTAGAGTAATCCTTCCCGTGTTGCTGGGAGCCTATGAGTAGAGCTGCAAAACAATCGATAGTACTATCCATAGTATCGATTGTTTAGTTTTTGGCTGACCATCGATAGTTTCTTTTCACTATCTTTACTACCGTCGAATTCTAAGAGTAAATACGGAGGCCACTAATGTAGTCAAAGTCACACTTAAAAAAATTTTTTCGATGCAGGTTGTTAGCCGTCTATAAACTTTTATAGTTACATAGAGACACAGCTTAACAGTTTCATAAATTTCTATTTATTAAACTCAAATAAAGTATGAATTGTAACTAAAGTATGTTCGTACATAATCATTATTTCGTCAGACCATAGCATGTTGTTCTAATTATCACGATGCAGTTGCTGCTTCCGTTTGCTGACAAATGATACATTTCGAGGACTCTTACCCATAAATCTAGCTTCCATAAGTTTTTTTTTTTTTTTTTATTGTGCGACTTGAAACAAGAGAATGGGTGCATTTTCGAGAGTTTTTGATGACTTGATAGATTAATCTTTGAAGTACGAATTAAAAGTTCATCAAAATTGATAGTTGTTCCACGCTTACTTTCCATAGTCTCTGCAGTTTACCTTCACTAGATCTTATTAATTACTTTAGTTTTGTAGCACTTCATGGTCTGAATAGTTTTCACTATATATACATATAAAGATTCCTCTTCCTTAAAAAATTTCCCTACATCAAGTTTTATGTCACACAAGGAAAAATATAGTGTCCCTATTATTTGCGTCAAAACTGTATATTTATTATTAGTCTCTGCCTTTCGCTTAAATTCCAATATTGTAGCCACAAGTAGCACTTAAAAGAATCCAATAATATCGATAGTTTTGTGTGCAAATTATCGAAATTATCGAATGGGCCGACTATCGATAGATTTGAAGCTCTACCTATAAGCTGTATACCTATATTATGTATTCCTTATATGTACAATTTAAAAGAAAGCGTGGCCAATTTCAGAAACTGCCATTCGTTCTCTAGATATACAAATATGAATATTTTCTTTGTATTGGAGGTGCCACACCCACTTATTAAATTGCACTCATATTTCGACTGATTGTGCGTTTTGACTACAACGTTATTTAGATCAAATTCAGTTCCTTCCAATATTACCGTTTCAAAAATAGAAAAAAATTAATATTTACTTAGTTTGGAAGGCGCTACTCCCACTTCTCCAATTCTGCCCACTTTTTAAGTGATTACTGCCAAAAACTCCTTTAAATACGATATATATACGATATATAATCATTTTGATGCGCTGAAATCAAATCCATTTTCATTCCATTTTTTATGGGCGTGAAAATTTTTCGCTCATAATATGGTAGTTATATCAATGTATTTCATCATAACTTAAAAACCACTTGGCCGACTTTAATGCAAATACCACCAAACGCTTAGGAACAAAATTTCCTATAAATCAATAAACACAATGTTTTTGTACTTTCAATAGTTTCGGAGTTATTCACAGCTAAGCTGCGAAAAAGTAATTTTTTCGCGCAAAATTAGAGCAATTTTGTTTTTTTTCATAGTCATAAAAAATTTTTCAGAATGAAAATTTTATATGTCAATCATTTAAATTAAAGCTTAGAATATTGAAAATAAGAATAAATCAAGAAAATAGGTTTGCTATTGCTGATTTTATTCAAAATTAAGCCTATAAAGGGAAGTACCTAACTTCGACAAAGAATTTTAATAAAGGGTCAGCCAAAAAAATTTTTCTTTTAAATGCTATAAAAAAAAAACTACTGAATATTTTCTCAAATTTTTTTTATTTGAAAGTACAATCCTTCCGGTTAATAATGGCTTCAAATGGATGCCTCGGCTGGCCATGCTGTAGCCTACACGATCGGTCCAATTTTTAAGCACATTATCGATTGTGTGCAGCTGTATTTCACCAATGGCTTCACGAATATTGTCCTTTAAAGCGTCAATTGTCTCTGGCTTGTTAGCGTAACACTTATCTTTGACGGCACTCCACAAATAATAGTCCAATTGTGTCAAATCGCAGCTCCGAGGTGGCCAAACGACATCAGCTCTGCGGCTGATAATGCGATCTTCAAAAACAGGGCGCAAAACATCGAGCTGTGTGACACGTAGCGCCGTGCTGTTGAAACCAATTATTGCTAATATCCTCCTCTTAAATTTTTGTGAACAAAAATTCGTTCAACATGGCCCGATAACGATCGCCATTGACTGTAGCGGCCACTCCTTGCTCATTTTCGAAGTAAAATGGCGCAATTATGCCTCTGGACCAAAATCCGCACCAAACAGTGACTCGTCTTGGGTGTATCGGCTTTTCAATGTATGCGTGCGAACATAACGAATGATAATGTCTGGTAGGAAACAATACATACGCATATACCATATGTATGTTTTACATAAAAAAATTATGTTGAGTCCGGTTTTTTTTTTCTTTTTTTTCTTTTCAGTTGGAGTTTCTCTTCGAATTGACCACCAAAAATCTGCAAGCATTCATTCTGACCATTTTCCATTGTATCGCCTTTCTATATGCAACATGTCTTCATGATATCTTTCACCATTTTTGCTTGATACTGCACAAGGATTTTTAGGAAATATATCCAAGTGCGAGTTAAAAAAATTAATTTTAAGCGACATTTTGCATTTGAGCGCTTTGTAGGCAGAAAGTAGTTCTTGAACTCTTTCCTTGTTTTTTTCAGCTCTTTTATTTCCCAAAAAGTTGTGACACACATTTACAAAAGTCATCCGTGCTCTCTTTGCTGCTTCATTCATCTCCATATTAAAAGTTGCGTCCTCCATAAGTTCTCTTATTTGTGGACCTACAATTCCTTCTTTTAATTTGGCGTCAATGAGTCGAGGGGATTTGTTTTGCAGGTATTGAAATTCTTCAGAGTTCTTATTCAGTGCTTTCACAAAGTTTTTCATTAGACCCAGCTTTATATGAAGAGGTGGTGGTTCTTTTTGAATTAAAGGTTCTTCAGACACGGCAGCCAATATTTGTTTTTTTTTATCGATAGAAAATTCAAAGTAATGTTTATAAGCATTCTTAATTTGCGAAGGTATTGTATGGCGTTGTAATTTTAAAGTTAATTCCCCACAGATATAGAAAAACAAATCTAGAGAATTGCAAGAAAAACAAAACAAAACAACAAAATATTAACCATAATAAAAAAATATTAAACGGGATAGTCCTTAGAGTATCTTAAAATATAAAATTTTATTTTTGATAACATCAAATATCGGATAGGATTTGTATTTCCGGTTTCGCAAACATGTGTTTTGAATGATGAAAAAATTTTTGTTTTTCTTAAAAGTGCATTTTGTACTGGGTTTTTTACCACAATAATAAAAAAAATATATATTTTTAGAATATTTTTGATAAAATAAAACCCTTACTATTGTCAAAGCTAGGCACCTGCTTTTATGGGTTATTTTACTTTCAACCCCACACCTGGCTTTCATTAAAATGCTTAAAATTTAAAATTTATATTCTAAGATTTTTTTTATTTCTTTTTGGAAATAAAAGAAAAAAAATTCTCACTAATTTTGCAAGAAAATTTTTTTTTGCTAATTTTGGTAGAAGTTAGGTACCTGCACTTAATTTAGAATAAAATCAACAATAGCAAACTGATTTTCATGACTTACAGCTTATTTTATTTTCAACACTATAAGCTTTCATTTAAGTGCTTAACATCTAAAATATTCATTCTGAAAAATTGTTTGTGAGTTAAAAAAAAAAATTATTCAAATTTAGCGGAATTTATTTTTTTTTCCCAGAAATTACAAACAATTTTTGTTGAGGTATTTTATAGGAAATTTTGTTCCTTAACGTGCATTAGAATGCGTCAAGTCGAAAAATTTGCCACGCCCATAAAAAATTTGAACCTGATGGAAAACAACTAAAAACGGATTTGAGTTCAGCGCATCAAAATAATTATACTCCATATAGTTTTATTTAAAGGCTTTTTTTCTGTAGACCAGTGTATTTAAAAAAATAACTCTACAATGTTAAATGATAATTAATATTCAATAATTGGCTGTGGATACTTGGACCTATTTTGGTTTCAGTTTTGTCAATTTTATGAGCCTATAGCAGTTAGCACAACAAAAGAAAGCAATAAATGTGTAGCTTATCGAAAGCATAGACACAAACCCCCTATTTTATTTGCTTGCCAGCATGAGAGAACTTAACAACTGGTCAAACTATTTCTAAATAGACATTAAAGAAAATGACCAAATACGTACATATGTACATACGTAGACAAATGGAAACTAAAATACTACAAATAAACACATCAACTATAAGCAATAGAAATTCATTGTTTGTTTGTTTTTGTTGACATTTAAAATTGTTTAAATGACAAACACAAGACAAAACAAATAGCATGACATAAAACGACAACATACACAATAGCATACTATGAAGATAATTGCTTACAATATTGGAAATGAAAATGAAAGTTTAACGTTTTCCGTAGATTTCATGGTTAAAGAGAAAAAAAAGAAAAAAAAGAGAAAAAAATACAAAAAATTGATTAGTAGACCTATTGCAGAAGAGAAGAATAGCACTGGTTCAATACACCACAGAGGTAATAAAGACGAAACTAAACGTTTATATCGATTTAACTTCTAATCGTTGGCAATTGTTTAAGACATTTAATGGTTGTTATAATTGCCAGACATTTTTATTATATTGCAAATGACCTTACGTGTACATAAATTAACGTTTTAATTTCAATACTCAAACGCATTAATGTTATCAAGCGACTGAAGGCAGTTTAAATGAATTCAGCAATATGGGAAAAAGAATTTAGTCATGCTTAGTATACTTTTATACTGATAACTTTTTTGTAAAACATTTATTATGAATTGAATTTAAATTTAATAATAAAATATTTAATATGATTGAATTCAAAATTAATCTATGAGTTTAGTTTAAAGCTAACTGCGTACCTTAGTGTGTTGAGAATTTTGGTGCGGGGTTAAAGTTGTACTCAAAGAACATGTATCAGCTTGAATTTTTTTGGTAATTACCAATATTACTTATACCATCTGTGTAGAACTTCTGGGCTTATTGAGTGAAAATCTGATCCCAATGCATTTTGCGGGCCTCCACGGAATTTTGAATTTACACCATTAAGAGATCGGATAAGGCTTGATATAAAATCAAAACTTCCCAGCCAAGTATTTTCAGCTTCTGCTGGCTCATCGAAGTTGAGTATAGTCTGGCGCTGTCATAATGAAAGACAACGCTTTTTCTGTGGATTTCTAACCGTTTTAAATGAATTGTTTGCTTCTACCAACTTGATCAAAACGTACCCGGAATTTATTCAAAAAATTAAAAATAGAAAAAATTAAAAAGTTAATTAATCGAAATCTATATTGTCCCCTTCAAAGTAATTCCCATTGACTGCAACACACTTATTATAGGGCTTGATCCAATCCTTTGAAGTATTTTTTATATTCGGTTTTCGGTATGTCCATCAGTGCTTGCTGCGATTCCATTATTTCCTCTCGGCTGCTGAAACGCGTTCCACGTAATGGTTTTTAACTCGATTGCAAAAAATTTCGAATAATGTTGATACAATGCGACGGTGGGTTATCATGGTGCGAAATCCACGAGTTTTAATCCCAACATTCTGGTCTATTTCAACGAATTGCTTCACACAAACGTCTCATAACGCCCAAGTAATACTCTTTGTTTACTAGCTGGCCGTCTGGTAAAAATTCATGATGCACTTCAACGTTGTAATCTATGAAAAACGTGAGCATTGCCTTCTTTTTTGTGCGTTCGTTTTGTACTCATAAACCAACGTCTCGTCTCCAGAATTTTTCAATTTGATGAATGTGGAATCGAATTTAGCCTCGCAAATCATGTCCTTTGTAACCTCAACACGGTCTCTTTTTTGCCTGAAATTGAGGTCTTTTGGCACCAACTTTGCTGCTACACGACGAAACACAAATCATTAAACAAAATGTCTTGGACGGATCCACGTTCAAGTCCTCCGCTATCTCTCTGATATTAAATTTAATCTACTACTAGACTTTGGACACCTGGAACATATCGTATGGAATGGATTTCTTGACCTTGTGTTTGTAGATGGCTCGAAGACTGAAAATATAAAAATCTTTCTCCCTTAGGGCAAAAGGCTGAGTCCTTAAGACAGATTTCGCACCATTACAGTAAGAGCTGTTATTAACCTATAGGGGTATTAGAGGTTGGCACTTAACTATATTTTCGCATAGTCAGGCCGTCTTGAGAGCATAAAATAGCGGCTAAATGTTTTAACTGTCTATACGGCTGACAGGGCTGTGTTCTGCTGGATCCCGATGTCATTTCACATTTCGCTGACAATGATAACGACGGCGAATACAGTACCCGAAGCGAACTATTTTGGTCCTGAGCCCTTTTGTGGAATTAATTGAGCAGGAGCCAGGTCGAGAGGTAAGAACTCTCATAGGGTCACACTTTGGAGATGTGATCTGTGACTGCGGCAGGCTAAATAGGCAGGCATTAAGACCTTGCTCCTATGAAGAAGGGCTGTATAGTTTACGATGGGCAGATAGTAGAATAGTAGATTTGCTATTAGAACACTACGGCATGATATTTTGTCCCAGTAGGTTACGTTTTCTGGATAAGTCGGAGTGCTATTTGAAGGAGAATAAAGCAACGTGGCACATTGTTTGCAACTATTTTACGCTGATTAAGACCAAATTGCACATTTTCTAACAGGAGAGATCAGATCAAGGAAGACGTTTCAGCTTGTATTCTAAATGGGGAACAATTGAAGTATAAGTAGAGGATTGTCGGTAATATCGTCTGCAGGTGTGGTGGTACTGATGATGGGGGTGAGGTTGCTCATATGAGTTACCTTTCGTTTCTAAGACAGAAACCAAAAAGCCATGTTCAAAAATGTCGAATGTTATGCTTTTGCGAATACTTTTGCTTTATGTACTCAATTTGACAATAACAGCAACTGAAGATAATGAACTGAATGCGTTACTAAATGAAAATCGTTTTCAACATCAAGAGTTGCTCAAGCAGCAGATTCCAAACGTTTGCAAGCAACTAAATTAATCTAAAAGCAAAGAATATTCGCAACCTATGGAAAACTCGCCAGCGTATTCCAGGCGAATGTTTATGCAATTTTAAGATGTGCTGAAATTAATTTAGAAATAAAGTATAGAAGACAAGACATAGCCATACTAGCTGATAGTCAGACCGCCACTCCGATACCTGGCTCCTATGAGGTTGACTCAAAGTTAGTTTGACATTATTTTATTTAACACAATCATATCAATTAGCTGGGTAAACTGGACCAGATGGTCAGCTTATGTTGTGTCATGAAGGAATTCCGGGGAATGAAAGGGCCGATGAACTGACCAGTATGGAAGCTTCTACTCCACTGTTGAAGCCAGAACCCTTTTGTTGATTAGGAAGTGAGGTCTGAAAGGGCATACTCAACGAAAATGAGGATAATGAGAGGCGAGTACTCTTTTCTGGCCGTATAGATCTGAACAGTCTAAGCTTTTGTTGGTTAACTATAACAGGAGGCGATTTGAACCCTGTATAGGAATAACCAGGGACAACCTAAGAATACTGAGCGGGCTTTTGACAGGCTTAATGGACATCTAATTAAGATGGGAATAGTCTCAAGCCCGATGTGCAGATTCTGTGATCAGGAAATCGAATTACCAGAGCACATACTGGATACATGAGAGGCATTGATCACTCTAGGAGGAAGTATCCAGGCGCCTATCAGAATATGGGTACCATATGAGTTAAGGAACGCAATTTTATTTAAAAAACTTAAATTTCGGACCAAATCGTCATGGGCGATGAAACAAGTATTTATTGCGACAATCCTAATAGCACGAAGTAGTATGTGAAGCTCTGACCACTCAGTCGAATAAACACTAAAGCCGTATAAACAATACGACAAGTAAATGCTCTATATACAGCGGCTCCAAGCTATTATAAGCTGTTAAAATCTAGACAGACGATCACAAGGGAGCTTTACCATATATAATAATTTAATTAAATTAATTTGTATAAAGAAATGTGTGACCAGACCTGAGGCCGTAATACTATATGATGACAAGCCCCGGCCACATGTTCACCTGGTTACACTATTGAGCAAGTAGTCGTTGGGAATTTTTGTTTCACTACCCTTATAGTTTAGACTTTGTTCCGTCCGGCTACCATTTGTTTCAATAGGCGCAGGCCGCTCTCTGTGAAATATGTTTCACTTCTAAACAAAAAATTCGAAAATGGCTTAATTCGTTCTTAGTCAAAAACAAGAATTATATAGCTTCCACGACAAAGGGATTTACGCTTCGATCCGACTCCCAGTCAGCTAATAATTGTCAACTCAGCGAAAACTATACTAACCGGAAGATTTTTCCCAGAAAAGAAATTTTATGAACAGCAAAGGTGTAACAACAACAACAACAACGCTAAAATTATGAGGTCTATGGTAACAAACGCCTATACACTTTGAGTAAATTTATATTTCACAATATATCGTGAAGGCTGCTAATATGGCCAAAACTTTACAAAAATTATTTTTTTTAAGTAATACATAAAGTATTATATTTTTAAAGACGATACCTATTTTAAAAACAACCAATTACCCCTGTGTTATATCCCTTGTATTGGGTGTTTTTCTAAGAGGCTCATAATTTTGACTTGACAACACTACATTTTTAGACAACCGGTTCAACAGCTGATAGTTACTTTTGTTTAGTTTGGTTTAACATTTCAAATTGTTGAAATTGTTTATCAAAATAATGCTTATTTTCATCAAATTTCAATATTACAAATTTTTATCTCCGATGAAGCTTAATTTTGGTTGAAGTGAGGATAATACACAAGCTTTTGTCGTAACACCATTACATCCACAGAAAGTAACTGTTTGGTGCGCTTTATGGGCTCACGGAGTTATTGGTCTATATATCTTTAAAAACAATGATGGTCAGAATAATAATGTCAATGGTGAACGGTATAGCAACGGAGTTCTGTTCGTCAAATTTCAATATTCAAGACTTTTCTCCGATAATGATCTGTTTTGGTTGAACGGGAACGTAAATAAACAGAATTGTTGCATTTGAAGTGATGATAATCCACAAGCTTTTGTCGAAACACCATTGCATCCCTAGAAATTACTGTTTGTGGCGCTTTATAAGCTGGCGGAGTTATTGGTCTATATGTCTTCAAAAAAAAAGAGAAAAAAAATGATGGTCAATTAGTTAGCTGGCATTAATATTGCTGACTGCAGCTCCAACAGGACAAAGCCAGGTGCCACACTTTTTGTGAAAGTGCGATTTTTTGGCCACCACATTAAATCACACCTTCTGATTTAATCTTATTGGAAATCAAAATTCGAAAAGTTAGTGTCAAAATACGGTCGCATATGCTGCGAAGAGTTTGTGAAATTGGTTTTCCAGATTGAATCTTGTACGCGCCAGCCGTAGCTGCCACATGGCCGAAAACATATTTAAACATTAGTGCCATAAAATTGTCTATCTAAAAAAATCCATTTCTTTGGTATTAAGCCTATATTCCTTTGTTATATAGGGTCCACCAAATAATTTTTTTTTTTTTTTTGAAAACAAGGCGCAAAACATCGAGTGTAGCTTCGGCTCTGTGGCACGTAGCGCCGTTCTGTTGAAACTAAATGTTGCTAATATCCTCCTCTTCAAATTTTGTGAACAAAAATTCGTTCAACATGGCCCGATAACGATCGCCATTGACTGTAACGGCCACTCCTTGCTCATTTTTGAATTATGCCTCTGGACCAAAATCCGCACCAAACAGTGACTCGTCTTGGGTGTATCGGCTGTTCAACGTATGCGTGCGGGTTTTCTGTGCCCCAAATGCGACAATTTTGCTTGTTTACACACTCGCCAAGATCAAAATGAGCTTCTCCTGAAAAGATGATTTTTTAGTAAAATCGGCATCTTCTGTAAGTCGATCGCAGGCCCAGATTCCCAGCGTTGTTCAAGCGTATACACAACCATATTCGTTCAGCAGAAGGATAAAAGTAATTATCTGTCAAATCAGACATGAGCTAAGTGTTACCATTCACGAAATAAGCTCTAGTTGAAAAAAAAACGTTAGATGGCGGACCCGTTATTATGATATTCACATGTACATCCGCCTACACATTTATTTGAGAAAAGCAAGTAAATGCCTCAACAAAAATTATTATATTTGTGTTACACTACAATAATCATAATGAATTTGTTGCTGCTAAAACGCCATTTAAAAGCAATTTATTTGTCTCTACAATGCACGAGTAATTGTCTTTATGTTTTAGTTGTCTTGGCTGTCTTTTAACAGAAAATATTAATAAAAATATAAAATAAAAACAACAAAAGACAAATTAAATCGTTAAGAAGTTGAAAAAGAAGAACAAGTATATTTCCATTAAATATGTCAATATTTGTTCACAACAACAATGAAAAGTAAAATTATGAGAAACAAATGTTTGTTTAAAGGATAATAATCATAACAAAATGCAATCATCATTAGCGTTAAGACAATTACAATTTTAGGGGGGTATGGTGGTAATGAAGTTGATTCGTTGAAAACTTTTAAATTGTTTCTTTGTGTTTAATGAGGAATATAAATTTCGAAATTAAATATTTAAAAACTTTTAATTTTAAAACAAATTTCAAAAATTGAATATAAAGTTATGATTGTTTTGTTAATAGATGGCATTCTTTACAACTTCTGCTATCGTTAAATAAATTTGGTTGGAGTTCGACAGAATCAACACCAGGAACCTAAGGGCATTATCGAATCAGAATACTACCTTGATCAAAAAGTTCCCGGAATAACAGCCATGTGGCGGTTATATGTTTCCGATTTGTTTTTCTTTTAAGTTGGTACATCTATGGTTGATATTCCCGCTAAATCTTAAAGCCATGGCTTGACATTTGCAAAGGCTACGTAGCCAGGAGTACGTCTATTTCTATGTATGTTGACAATTTCTTGCAATTTTAACAGTGTTGAGATCGCAAAAGACATCATTTGCGAAGCTGATGATTACTGGAGATGAGACATGGGTTTATGACATCAGGTAATCCAGACATCAGCATTTGGCATTTACTAAATGAGCCGAAACCAAAAAAACCACGTCGCTTTCAGTCCGAAAAGAAGGCAATGCTAACGTTTTTCCTGGATTACATGGGTGTAGTGTATCAGGAATTATGGACAGAAGGCCAGACAGTATACAAAGAGTATTATTTGGGCGATATGAGACGTTTGCATGAAGCAACGAAAGATACCAGCATTGTGGGCAGAAAACTCGTGGATTTTGCATCATGATAAAGCATTATCACACAGTCGAATCATTATTTGAAAAATGCAACAAATGCCATCCAACAGCCAGCGAATTCACGTGATTTGTCTCCCTGTGACTTCTTTCTGTTCAAGCGAGTTAAAAAACCGTTACCGTTTCTAAAATTGTAAAAATCTCCAACACACTTAAATCAGAACGATGGGTTCGCCACACGGGGGTTATTCCGGAAACTTTTTGCTCAAGGTAGTACACATCACAATTGATATGTGGTACCCGTTCAGGACTGATGTATGATGATGCGTCATAAATTTCATAGCTGTAATAAGTTTCCTGATCTTAGATAACATGGTACGATAAAAAGAAATACCTGACAAATGATACTATTTTCCGATAGGCGATGTCGAGTAGAACAATGACCTGTTTTTGCAATTTTCGAAAAACTTCAAAATTCTTCGGATAAAAAACAAATTTTTCAAACCTTCATGCACTTGCCGTGTCCTCCACTAAAGGCTTTTGCCAGGTATTATTATTCGAAATAAATGTCCTCAAATGGGTCACTGGTAACAGGCATGGGATACATTAGTCTGTCCTTATGGGAGACAAGCCAATCTGGTTCAGTAGCCCAGCAGAGTTATCCGATTGCACGGCGTGGCAAAAAGATGAGTTAAAACTTGATGATGGAATAGGCTATAGTGTCCACACTGGGGATTTTAAAATTTACATGTTCTATAGGTTACCGTACCACTAAGATATGTTGTAGGCAGTGGTAGCCGCTATTGGTAAGGTATAGCGTTACAATAGTCCGGAAAGTCTGCATTTATACTGACAGTCAGTCCACTATTAGGACTTTGAATAAGTGCGATGGCTATGTATTTCGATGTCCGTCTCATTTGGGTGCCGAGTCACAGCGACATTCCCGGCAACTGTGTAGAGGATGAGGTAGCTAAGCAAAATAATGCAGCTCGGACTCTTTCAGAGAGAGAAGTTTGACATACCGATATCTACTTGCCGTCAACGTATATGGGAGTCGCTCGACAATGCCTTTGCTGGGAAGTGGAGACAAGAAGTAGACAGGCCAGAATTCTGCCCGAGTGTGGACGAGAAGAGGTCTTAGTAGCTTCTTACTTTCCTAAAGGCAGAATATCTCCAATAATAGAAGCAATTACAAGACATGATTGGGATATATGCTCCTTATATAAAGGGCTCATAGGGCTCCTTACCATATAGACGCTGTTTGGAGGAGGATAAGAGACTACGGAACATCAACACTTGAAGTGCCCGGCTTTGGCTAGACTTGAGATCAGGAAATATTTGGTGGGCATGTAACAAATCGACTGAAGAGTCCCAGGCCTAACACTTAGATGGCGCTTCAAAGAGTAGCTGTAAAAATCTCATGATATTCTACTGATTAGTTTGTGAGTTATTTTGCTAAGAGTGATGCTAATTTTGTAATTTCCAGAACAATGGGTCAAAAACAATATCGTGTTTTAGTTCTGTCGGCTGGGCTATCTATCGATTTAAATTTGAACCAGCGGTTATTTCGAATCTGGCAATACGTATTTTATCTCCACTGAAAGTAAATGAATCAATTTACGCTCGAGCAACATTAGAATTTATTGAAAATTTATTTCTAAAATAAAAACAATTGTCGCAAATTGCAAAGCAATTAAAAAAAAAAATCCAAAAATTGCGAAAATCGGTACGTTAGTAAGCAAAATTGCCGTATTTGGGGCTTAGAAAACCCATGCGTGGTCTTACAGAATGCATCCATTACGAGTGACTTTTTGTTGCAACAATTTAAAAATGAGTACGGCGCAACCATTACGGTCAATGAAGATAACCATGATACCCGATTTTTTGTGCCCGCTTTTCATGGTATTGATATGAACGATGCTTGGTTTCAGCAGGATGGCGCAACTTGCCACACATCTCATGCCACAATCAATTTATTGCGTCAAACGTTTGATGGCTGTTTAATTAACCGAAATGGTGATGTCAGTTGGCCGCCAAGAAGCAGCGATCTGACACCGTTGGACTATTTTCTCGCGGGTTGCCGTTAAAGATAAGTGTTATGCCGACGAACCAGAGACAATTGAGCATTTGAAGGCCAATATTCGTGATGCCATTGCCAAGATACGACCCATACACTCGAAAATTGGTCCTAATTGGTCCTAATTGGAAATAATATTTCATTTCTAACTGGAAAAATTGTACTTCACAACAAAAAAAAAAATAAAATTTGGCAAAATTTTAAACCGTTTTTGTTTAAATTTCGTTTCTAACCGGAAAAATTGTACTTCACAACAAACAAATAAATTTGGCAAAATTTTAAACCGTTTTTGCTTAAATGCTTTTTTAAAATCAAATTTTTAAATGGCCCACCCTCTACAATGGTTCTTGACGGAAAAAATTTTTATGGGGACTTTGCTGCATTAGAAATAATAAAAAAACGTTGGTTTGCTTACTTCAAACATGGTCGTAAAGACACAGATGATGCAGAACACAATGGACGTCGAAATGAGGCAGTAACACCAGAAAACATTTAAAAAAATCCACAAAATCGTAACTGAAAAGTGATGTTGGCTTTATATTGCACGACTATTTGATTATGAGAAAGCAGTGTTCAAGGTGGGTGCCGCGTTTGCTCACTGTTGGCCAAAAACAGGAACTTGTTGTTGATTCAAAATAATAAGCCACATGAACTGAACTTAGAATTGCTCCCACATCCACTGTATTCGCCAGATTTGGCTCCCAGGGACTACTATCATTTACAGACTTCAAAAAATAAGAAATTTCTTACGAATGAAGAGGTCATCGCCGAAGCTAAGGCCTATTTTTAGGCAAAAGATGTGTATATCCATCTACAAAAGTGGTATTGAAATATTAGAGCGGCGCTGGAATGATTGCATTACTTCGATGGATATTACGTTTAATGAATGGAACTAGTTTTGAACAAGAAAAAGTGTTGCTGTTTGGTTAGGCCTGAGTCCTTTCAGCCAATGTGTTAGTTAGTACTGAGGTTCTACAGAAAATTGCTGTAGGGCTGATCAACAAACTCATAGAAGGGGCGAGCTAATTAAATAATTAAGCAGTAGCTGTAAAGGGGAGCTATAGGTAGCACAATGGGTTCTATTGAGCCTAAGCGTGCTAAACTTTTGTTCGGCTAGCATTTTTGAAGTCTGCGAACAGCCAGTAGTCGCTGGGAGCCAAATCTAAACTAAGCTATAATTTTCCTTGTTTATTTGGCAATGTTTTAGTAGTTTCCAACATTCTCTTATTTGCCGGGTTTTTATTAATAATTTTTCCTTTATTTAACTTCTACTTCCAGGCTATGAATGGGTTGGCTGGCGTAATGATACCATCAATTTACAAGGACGTCCCGTTGAAATCACATTCGAGTTTGATGGAGTACGTAATTTTAGTGCTGTGGTCATACACACCAATAATATGTATGCCAAAGATGTTCAGGTAAATTATGTATAAAAATTTATGATGTTTTCCTAAAAAAAAAAACAAAACAAAACTAAAAACCACAAAATAATTATACACTTTTTAAAATAGAATAAATAAAACTAATTATCAATTAAATTGCGGCTTACAATCAAACCAATAGGAAATCTGTACATGGGTATGGGTATGTGATAACATACCAACACTAATTAATATAGTGATGATCTGTATGTCTATTTTTAATTGCACATAAATTAAGTTTGATTTATAGACTGTTTTTATTTTGTCATGTCCATTTATTTACTTTGTGACACATATTTGAAGATAATTTTTGGTTTAACAGAAAAAAAAGCCTAAAATATGTGTTATTATATTAATATTTATTTAATGATAAAACCACTGTTTAGGCTGCCTGCTGAACCCTCCTCTGGTTTCGATATTTGATGTTTTTAGTTGATTAACTTGTTTTAAATTTGACACACTTACTTGAAACTGTTCAAAAGTCATAAATTTTTGGTTCTGTTTCTGTGGAATACATATGACAGGACAAATAGTATATAATGATTGTTCAATAAATGTTATCTTTATTACAATCATATGCTGTTTACTTGAAAAAATACCAACACCTTCACTATTGTAAATTCTAACCAAGTCTATCACTTAACCCTTATACTCGTATGCATTCCAATTGTTTTATTTTTTTATTTTAAACCATTGAGTTGAGGTTGGGTTTGGTTCTCATTTCTACAACCGATATTCTTTTTCTCCTTCACTTCTCTTGGGAGCATATTGTCTTTCCACAAAGCTGCCATTGTTTTGTTTCAGTTTCTTTAACTGATTTGATCTTTCAAGCTAAGTAGATGATTAATGCACTGTAGCTGCCTCCACATGATTTTGCGTAGTGGTGAAGATCCTTGATAATTTACTTTAGAATGGTATTTTTTTTTCCAGTAGGTGGCGTGTTTTCCTCAGTATTCATCTGATGTTTGTCATCATCGACAGAAGTATGCGGAAAGGTCAGGGTGGCTTCTTTATTTATTTTTTATATAGAGTTGTGTGAACGCAGGTTAAAGCCTCTTTATTAAACATTCGAAACCACAATTAAATTTTTTTTCGTCATGTCCTCTGCTGGGGCTCTAACTTGGGTCGTTTGCGTTGTCTTGTGTTATGTTGCAAAATAAGCTTACGAATGAAATAGACATCGTGGTATACTGAAAGATATATAGCGAAACAGCAGGTTAGATGAGATAACACATGGACTTAAAAGTCCTAGGCTAGTTTTATTGCATTTACGTCTCTTCCAGTTAGTGCTAACCTATAAAGTACAGCTGTTTTAATTTCATTATATTCTGTTAATTACTTTGTTAGTTATAGAGCTAAGAATGATGCTACTTTTCTTATTTTCCAAACAATGGATCAAAAACAATTTCGTGTTTTTATTCTACAAAGCACTCAGGATCATAGTAAATTTAAAAAATATATAAATTTACAAATGCAACACAAATGGCGTGAGAGCTACTGCATGAAGATCGTTTTTACAAAACTTTCATTTACAAAAGTTTTCTTGAATAGGAAAAAGAACTGGCGGGAAAATACCATGTTGAGGATCAGTAAACGATTCAATGTCTATTTTTCGTCAGTCGGACGAGGCTTCTGCGTCGGGTACACAGATGTGTCTCTCTGCGCTTATCAAGCACCTTTTTTAGCACTCCATATGCGTCGCTGGACATTGTCCTGGGACTGACATCTTTAGAGGTTGCGGTGAAGAAGACAGCCGTTAGAAGCTTTTTTAAGAATATTGGAAGGAAGCCTTGCTGCCATCTTGAGGAGGCTAGATTGGGGTGCTTATGAGAAGACTCGTAGAGAATTAATGGATCATGGGGTCAGGGAATGCGGCATCATTAGGAACCTTCGGCAGTTTTTTCTGAAGCAGAGTCTAAGCAAGTTGTGGATAGGATATTGAATGGCCACGCGGTCTTCACGGATGGCTCTAAGATAAGGAAAGTACTAGTGCGAAGATCTACTTTGTGGATGGTAACATGAGACTGTCTTATAGATATCCGGACAAGTAGTGTCTTTCAGGCTGAAGTCTTTGTTTTCCTTAGGGCAGCTGAGCTATATCGCTGGTGAGGAAAGTGTAATCACATATGTTAACAGTCAGACTTTCTCGGCTGCTACTACGGCGCTGACTTGGCGCTGCGTCAGCTCGAGGGTGGTTTAACTGCACAGAGGTACACTTACTTTACACCAGGATGTGTGTGACGTCAAGTTCTGCCTGTTGAACTGGTGGATGTGTTTTTCAGACCGAAACTGGATTCGTTGGCATAGTAAACAAATATGTCAGTGACAGAATAGGAGAGTTATAGAGGGGCATGGGAGACTGCTAGGGTTCCAGGATTTTCAAGGGTGGAATAATTCTTGAGTCTGATAAGAAAACCTCTTAGAATTCTGGTAGGTTTTTTGACTGGGCACTGTGCCGCTGTGTTTTCGTAGGTAAGACACCCGCCTACCAACCAGAAGGTTCTCGGTCCAAAACCAGGCCAGGCCATCTAAACAACATCGGTATCACCTCATGACATTAGCTAGTAACTGGTTATAAGTATTACTACTATTGAAAACTTCTTTAATGTATTTGTCGTTCGGGGCCGGCGTTAAACTGTAGGTCGCTTTCAATGATTTTAGCGATAGAATCGGGTGCAGCTAATTTACCGATAAAAGTTCCCGTGTTTCATCATGGAATGCTGTGGGAATTAATATACAATTGTATATAATTACTGAGCTGTAGGGACAAAGGCAAGGCTTTAGGAAGCACATACTCCTAATTTGCCGATTAGATGGATATGAGGGGAAGCCAGAGACTGTGGAACATATCCTTTGTATTTGCCCGGTTCTCCAAAAAAGTAAGCTCAGGCTGGTAGGCCATGGTTTCTTTAGTAGTCGCTGTGAGATTGCGTCCGCTAGATTCTCTGACTTGGATGGATGTTTTTCAGGCACCAGCCGGCTGATAAGGCTTTTATGCTTTTCTTCTTTATTTAATGTTTAGTATCTCCTTCTTCTTCTCCCGTTTTCTTTTACCTATTTCTCTCTTTTCTATTTTGTTTAATAAAGGCTTCCACAACGGACCTCTGTCCGGTCTATGGGTTAGGTGCGGAAGCACCACCATTGTAAGTCTAACCTAACCTATATACCCGTGTACCTTGCCGCGTTCTAGCGGTATTTATTTTGCTCTCCACATATGGGTTAACTGTCCATTTGTTTCCAACATTTAATTATCATCAGGTAACAATCATTTGTGTTATGTTCACTGATAACGATTATTAAACTGTCCCATAAACACTTGAAAATGTCAGTTTTAATGTGTTACCCCACAAACCAGAAAAAATTCTCACCCTTTTTTAAGATACACTTTATTTACCTCCTTTTTTTCATTTACATCATACAAGTTAATACACTGTACACTAAATATGCTGTTATTTATTAAGTCCCTTGGTAGTTGTTTGGTCGTTACACTGTAATAATTATCTTTAATGGTAATCATTGTTTAAATATTAATGAAAATATTTGTAAAAATAGGAAGAAAAAGAAACGAATAAACTGACAAAAGAGACCCCCCAAAATGTTTTTAATAAATGTGTTGAATTTGGTTTTGTTTATCTTTTGAAGTAAATAAACAAATGAAATATTTATTAAATTTTATAATATCTGATGCGCAGTGAAAAAATAAATATTATACAAGACTCTTATGCTTGTTTAAATATGTAATGCTGGAACCCATACTGAGCATTGACTTTTGGTTGATTAACATCGAGTTTAATTGTAAAATTCGAAATAAAAACATGTATAAGAATATATTTGTAAACAAGTATACTAATTCGTATTATTTTTAAGATTATTGAGTTTCTATAATAAAAATCCGAAACAAAGTAACTTGAAACATTTCAAAACATAGGTATACAATTTTATTTAAATGTTACTTTCTGTATGTACTACTGTATTGTTTGTGGTGATATTTTGTACTTAATTAAATGGGATATTTTTTTCTATCATTTCTATAGGGAGCATAATGGCCTTTCCACAAAGCTTCCATTGCTTTGTTTCAGTTTCATTAGTCAAGTTGATTTTCAAGCCAAAGCGAGATGTAGCTCGCTTCCAAATGATTGTGTGTAGTGCTGAAGGTCCTTGCTAAATGGTAGTGGTAATTATTTTTCAGTAGGTGGTGTTTTCTCTGATTATTCGTCTGATATTTTGTCATCATCGTGATCTGGATGGGTTGGGGGGCTTCTTTAGATGGACTTGTCTGGGGAGAGAAGGAAGCCACAATTATTTCTTTTTCCGTCTTTTCCTCTGCTGGGGCTCAAACCTATGCCATTTCTGTTTTGTGCCTCCACTCTATCCACTACACTAAGACACCCCAAATGAGATATAAAATCTACTTATTTCTGTTTAGTCTTGTACACGAATGTGTAAAATGAATTTAGTGAAGCTGCAGCGAAGATTTTAAGTTATTTTTATTCCATGCTAGTAACCTTAGTTCAGTGAAGGATTTGCCGATTAGTCTAAGAATAGGTCTAAAAGCGTTTAAAAGTTTTCGAAAGCTTTCGTCAACAAAAACAATCGACGATCTTTATCAGAATAATAAGAAAAAATTCAATAAAAGAAAAAAAATTGTTTTAACCTTCATAAGGCTTGAATCTGCTATTTGTTTTATTTTACTACCACACCACGTCAATTATTTATTTCCATTTCAATTACTTATTTCTTACATTTTATTCAGTGTTGTAAAACAAATTTTTTTGAGCTTTCCCCAACACTTAAGCTATAATTCTATTCGTTTCGTATCGAGTAACATCATTAGAAAATTTTACGATATCAAAATATTTTTTGATTCGAATTTCCTTTTGATCACGAATGACAGAATTTGATATAAAACTCACATTTCTTCCGAATACTCTTGCATTTACCATATCATTCTATTTCCGTTAATTCAAAGGTAAAAACCAAAATCGGTACGGTAGCACCGTTCAATACGCAAGTGGTAAAACCTTTAATAGCACAGATAATGCGGTGTGGTAGATACATTGAGCCTTGATACAAACCAATAGAACAAATGTTATTAATAAGGTGTATAGTTAAACTACTACTGTACTAATTTATTGAGTCTTTTCTTTAGGCAATATTTGTTTTCGTAACAATATATTAAAAGTTTTCATTATTTTATTAATGATGCCGAGGAAAAATAAGGGGTGTTTTTTATAGAGGTATAGAACTTTAAGTTGCTATAAAACAGCGATGGATTATTCGATTGACATGAATTTTATTTATCCGAAAGATAATCTTGTGGCATTACATTTTGAATATGATTTCTGGCATATGACCGCCACAGCTGGAGAGGATGTAGTCCAATCTGGACATCCAATTTTCGATTACTTTTCCAACATTTGTGGTCGTATATCAATGACTTTACATAGCCCCACAGAAAGTAGTCTAGCGGTGTTAAATCACAAGATCTTGGAGGCCAATTCACATATCCAAAACGTGAAATTAGGCGGTCACCAAACGTGTCTTTCAATAAATCTATTGTGGCACATGCTGTGTGACATGTTGCGCCATCTCGTTGAAACCACGTCTCCTGGACATCATGACTATTCAATTCAGGAATGAAAAAGTTAGTAATCATGGCTCTATACCGATTACCATTGACTGTAATGTTCTGGCCACCATCGTTTTTGAAAAAGTACGGACCAATGATTCCACCAGCCCATAAAGCGCACCAAACAGTCAGTTTTTTTTTGATATAACGGTGTTTCCACATACACTTGAGGATTACCTTCACTCAAAATGCGGCAGTTTTGTTTGTTGACGTAACCATTCAACCAGAAGTGCGCTTCATCGCTAAACAAAATTTGCTTATGAAAATCGGGAACAACGGTAATCTCGTTTTGGTCCCATTCGACGAATCTACGCCGGGCGTGAGTCTATTCATGATGAAATGCCAAGCTAAACTGATAATAAATCACTTGACAGCTGTTAAATCGGTCGCTTTCTTGAAAAGTAATGCTAACTTAAACTTCTATACCTCTATATAAATTTTCATCATTATTCTAAGAAAAAAGAAAAACCTGACTGTTTGATTTCCCAGATTTTATAAAGTTTTAAAAAGCCATAGGTCAGATGTAAAAAACAAAAATAATTTTATATTAATACTAACTACCTTAGGTAATAAAAAGTGATGTATTTGTTTAAGTATCTCGTAAGTATTGATTAAAACACAAAACCCAAAATTATAAAAAAAACTACTTCCACAAGTCGTAAAATATAAAAGAAAATATTAAAAATATAAATTCAAACCCACGGTTATAGACAATTCAATTACAATTCAAAAAAAAAAAGTATTAAAGAGCAATAAAAACAGCAACCAAAATAAAATCCAAAAAATTATATTTTTAATCTAAACAAAACGAATTTTTATTAAACCAGAAAAAATAATTGCTATTTATTATTTTGACTTAAAACAGACATAAAAAGTGAATACCACTAAACTAAACAAACAAACACTCCACACTGAATATCAAATGTGTGCCACAATCAACAAGAACAAATACAATAACTCGATAACCATAAAATAAGACTGCATTACTTATGACCTGACTACCTACCGACAGTGCCAGCTAATTCAATGATCATACCAGACTGTATGGCGGCGGCAGGATGAAGTAAAATAGTTTTAAAAAATCATTAAAAATATTCTTTTGTTTGAAATAAAACGTCAAAAAAAGGCACAAAAATACTAAATAAACATCAGTGTTTATATTAACGAAACAACTAAACTGTACTAAAACTTATCTGTACCAGCAGATAAAACAAATAAAACAATGTCTGTGGGAATCTTCCACGTGTGCGTTTTTTAGCATTTCATTTTTCGAAATAAATTTTAAAGGAATGTAATCGTTTTTAGGCAGACCTTAAAAAAAGATAATTAATAAAAAAGTTTACAAGAAAGTATCAAAAGATAGCCAGCTATACTGTGGTTCACATGATTCATTACGTCGAAGTTTACGGAAATTAATACTTTTCT
This sequence comes from Wohlfahrtia magnifica, assembly GCA_023159175.1. NCBI lineage: Eukaryota > Metazoa > Arthropoda > Insecta > Diptera > Sarcophagidae > Wohlfahrtia > Wohlfahrtia magnifica. Next base: position 2,639,642 of record JAKWBJ010000051.1, read on the forward strand.
TATGTTTTAGATACAGACAGCAAAATGTCAAAATTATAATAAACACGTTTATATGAAAACAATTATTTTAAAGGTACTACAGCAAAAGCCTAGACAACAACCTTTGCTGCTGCCGCCAAACATAATATAATAAAAAAAATAAATTAGTGACACCAATAGAATATAAAATGTAAAATAAAAAGCGATAAAATAGAAAAAAGCTATTTTATTTTGGTGGACTGGAAAAGCTTCAGTGACTCCACCGAGAAACACTTTTCTGTGACAAATATTATTATGAAAAATAAAACAGATGATAATGAAATTTGTTTTTATTGCTTCTGCTTCTGCTGCTTCTAAAATATTTATGCAGCTGAGAGCATTGTCTATATATTTAAAGCATCGTAAATCACAGTAGAGCCCCTAATGAAATGTGCAACAGTAAAACAGACCACTATTTGATTTTACTTTTTTGTTAAAAGTTTCTTTAAATAAATTAATTGTAGCGTACGCTATGTATCATTTGGACCGTCCTGTTGGACGTGCCACATGTTCATATAATTAATGTCAGCTAATTGAGGTACCATGTCCCTTTACCGTTCACTATTAACAGTAACATTTTGACTGTTATCGTTTTTGAAGTCATATGGACCAATGACTTCGCTAGTCCAAAAAGCATGTCAAACAGTAATTTCCTGTAGATATGATAGTGTTTCGACAAAAGCTTGTGAATTATCCTCACTTCGAATGAGAGAAATCAAACTAAACTAACTAAACAAAAAATACCCATCAACTTATTTTAAAAAAAGTAATGATTAGAAGAAGAAATTTCACTTCAGTTTTTCAAATGCATCTTTTAAAATGCATCTATACCAGGGCTTGTCAAAAGCACAACGCGACGTAAATTGATTTTTTTTCTCTCACATCTACATGTACTCACAAATTGAACATATATAACAACAAACTATCAATCTCTCAAAAGCACACTCAGCGAAATGTTGAATTAAATGTTTTTTGGTAAACCCAAATGTTTAGTTTACCAACGCACGCTGTCATGCTGCCCTACATATGACGTAGCAAGACATTTTAATTCATTTATAATTAATATACAAAATTTATCTCATTTTTATTTGTTAAAAAGACCTTAAACTTATACCAAATATGTTTCAATAATTTCAAAATATATTTATATTTATACTTCTTATTTACTAAAAGTTTTTCTAAACGCATTGAGTAAAAGAGCACTTACACACGAACAGAACAGCAACGTATGTATTAGACAAGCAATGTATTTGCGTATGTATTTCTCTAAGCCAGAGATGTGCAAAAGTAAAATATTTTTGTGTTATTGAGAACATGGAAATTGCTCTCTCACAGGGAGTGAAGTTGATGTTTTAAAATTTGTTTTTTTAATTCAACATGCAGCCGCTTCAAGGCCCAATTAGTCCAGAAGTATCGTAGTAGTGACGAAAAAGTAACGTGATCAAAACCTCAAGTGTGCTTGGTTGGTGAAGTAAAAACGTGTCAGCTGTTTTCAACTGTGTGTGTGTAAACAATAAAAGAAAAAAATATATTATAAATTAATTCATGCTCTTCATGCACCAACGATATTAGTTTTATTTAAGTTTATTATTATTTTATAATTATAATTTAAAACACACACTTTTTTATTTATTTCATTAAGCACGAATTCTTTGTTTACAATTTTGTCAGCTGATGTTGTGTCTCCACGTCTACGTTCCGTTTGTTACAGAACAACTAATCATTTGTAAGTATTCTCCATTAAGTTATCGTTTTAGCTGACACGTCTAGTCTACGTTATTTCAAGAGTAATTGGGCCTTCAGTGACAACTAAAAGCAAAAAGGTATGAATCTTTTTTAAATTATTTCTCTGTGCCCAAAAAAAAAAAAAATTGTGTACATACTCCGCGCATGTCAATTCGTCACTGTCTCATTGACGACTAAAAACTAGAGCGTAAGAATACGTGTGAGTCAGGGTTGAAAAAGTTGGTACAATTGTATTTTTTTGGTACAATTTCAGACTCAGAAGTACACCAATAACTCATTTGTTACAATTTACGAACGTTCCCAATTTTTTTATAACGTATTTTCCCTAGTTTTTCATTTAAGTGATTTATTAAAACGAAAAAACGAAATAGTCTTAATGTGCCTACAGTTTCTGGTCTTATTCAGGCAAGAGATTTCCAAGGTCATCAAATATTTGCTGCTTTAATTTTAAAATACCAAATAATTTGTTATTAAAAACAGTTTGATCTCATAAATATGTACATATGTACTCGTATGTATATCATTAGACTTTTTGTAGATTATTTTATGTTTAAAAATGTACTTACTTACTAAGTGCAGTTTTTTTAACCCTCTGCAACTGTCGTGCACAAACTGTAACAATTGTATTAATGTGGAGTCTTATAGACACTACTTTTAAACTCATATATTTTTGTTGACTTTTCTGAGTACCATCTTATTTAGCTTATTTACTTATAACAGTAAATAGTTATCGAAATAACATGAGATTTACATTTAAAATAAAAGACATTATTCTTGAAAGGGTCCGCCAAATAAATTTTTTTCTTTTGAAAATACTATAAAAAAAACTACTGAATATTTTCTCAAATTTCTTTTTTATTTGAAAGCACAATCAATTGGCTGCCTCGGCTGGCCATGCAGTAGCTACAATATCGGTCTAATTTTTAAGCACATTATCGATAGTGTGCAGCTGTATTTCACCAATGGCTTTAAAGCGTTAATTGTCCCTGTCTTGTTGGCGTAACACTTATCGTTGACGGCACCCCACAAATAATAGTCCAACGGTGTCAAATCGCAACTCCGAGGTGGCCAAACGACATCAGCTCTGCTACTGATAATGCGATCTTCAAAAATAGGGCGCAAAACATCGAGTGTAGCTTCGGCTGTGTAGCACGTAGTGCCGTCCTGTTGAAACCAAATGTTGCTAAAATCCTCCTCTTCAATTTTTGTGAACAAAACTTCGTTCAACATGACCCGATAACGATTGTTATTGACTATAACGGCCACACCTTGCTCATTTTTGAAGAAAAATGGCTCAATTATGCCTCTGGACCAAAATCCGCACCAAACCACTGTTTGACTCGTCTTGGCTGTATCGGCTTTGCAATGTATGCGTGCGGGTTTTCTGTGCCCAATTTTGCTTGTTTACATACCCGCCAAGATCAAAATGAGCTCCATCTGAAAAGATTATTTTTTCGTCAAAATCGGCATCTTCTGTAAGTCGATCACAGACCCACTTAGCGAAGCGAAAACGCATTGGATGGTCAGTTGAATTCAACTCCTGAACCAATTGGACTTTGTATGGCATCATACCAAGGTCTTTATGCAAAATTCGTTTCAATAATATTTCCTAAATGTTCAATTGTAGAGAACGACGGTGAATTGGTGTTGATGGCGCTTCGCGCACACTTTCTGCCACACCTGCAATATTCTCGGGTGTACGCTCTGTTTTTGGTTCTTCACGCTTTTCTTTATCGATAAGGATGCCAGTTTCTTTCACTTTTTTCACAAGATAACGAATTTACGGAACTGACGGTGCTTCTCTTCTTCCAAAATCCGTACGCAATTTTCGCACACATTCTGCAACATTACCATGATTTTCAAAGTAATGTCGCAATATTTCCCAGCGTATACACAACCATATTCGTTCAGCGGAAGGATAAAACTAATTATCTATCAAATCAGACATGAGCTATGTGTTACCATTCACGAAATAAGCACTAGTTGAAAAAAAACGTTAGATGGCGGACCCTATATAATTGATTTTTTTAACTCAAAATGCACGAAGTTACGCAAAAAAGACTTTGTGAGGTGTCTGTCATACTGCACGTCAGTTACAGAGGGTTAAAGATATGATCTAAACATAGCATAAACAATTTGTTTTGTAATGTTTCTTGGTTGAATTCAAATGGAAAGTATAAGTCCATTCTTTTAAAAACTGTCTTTACTTAGTTTACATAAACGCTAAACTCAAAATATTTTTTCCTATTTTTTTAATGTTATTTAAAAATAAAAAAAAAAAACATTGTATAGCATTGACCAAGTGTTGATGCTTTTATTACGACTTTCCGTTGATAACATTTTTCGTCAAAACGAACTCTAATAACTCCATCAAACAATAACTGGAGTGCATATAGACAAAGTAGGGAATTTTTCGTTTGTTTATCTTGGGGCTTTTGCTTAAAAGCTAGCGCTGTTGTAGTGCTACGTTAAACAAAATACATAAATCCCATGCAGTTATAGTGTGGCATTGCGTGTAGTGTTCGATTGAAGTATTATTTGTGGTGTTTATTTCAGGTTTTCAAGTGTTTGTTGATGGGAACATTGTTTAGAGTTGAAATGATTTGAATATAAATTTTTGGTGGAAAAAATTTTTTTTATAAAATTTTATTTTTCTTTCAAATTTAAATTTTTTTTAAAAACCACCTGCTTTTTCCATTTATTTTTCTTTTAATTATTTTACTATTTGTTGCACATCGAACCGAAAGGAAGTCTATTGTTATTTATAGCCAGCTTATCGGAAAGTATCTTTTTTCTTTAATAAATAAAATTAAGAATTTATTTAATGGATCATAGCAGAAAAATGCATTCATATGCACGTACCAACATTACAAGGAATATTTACATTTTATTTTTTATATTTTTATTAACATCAGTTCTCTTTCTTAAAACACATTAAATTATGCATAAAAATGACATAATTTTATGACGTAAATATACACTTAAATAACTACTTATTATTACACCTCATTTCCGTTAATGTCACCAACTTATACCGCCACCAGCATATTGATTCAACACAATGCCTTTCACATAAACGAAAAAGCAGTCTTGAAATCACTTTTTTCGTTGACACCTCGAAAACAGCACCAAAGAATATACTCAAATTTATTTCCAACAAAAAATATTTTTTTATAAACTTCCGGAAAAATGCTTTTAATAATGAATTAATTAAAATTACTTATTAGCCTCATATGCTATTAATATGCATTATCTTATACATATGACTGACCATTGGCGGTGAGACCCAACCAACCAGACCACATGGCTACTTTGTGTGGCTGTATTAATGCAATTGTTTATGCCACTCAGGTCGATTGCATTACATCAAAGACAACAACAAAAATCACAAAATTACGACAGTTATTTGAACGTTTATTAAGTAATCATGTTAAGCTACCAAAAAAACATGGCCTTTTGGCCACCCGTTTATGGGTGATAAGAACAAAATAGAGAAAAAATGAAAAAGTTAAAACGAATTCAAATTTTTTCGATTTTTAACAGGTCATCTATCCACTTTTCGATTTAAAAGATAGAATTAAATAAAACACACATTAAGTTATGATGAATGAAACTTTTATTTTATTTTAATGCTTGGACTTTGTCATTATGTAAGAAATAAAACGTCATTTAAATGACCGGCTATAGATTGATTGCAGCTGGGTCGATCGATTACTCGACTTTTTTCAAAAACCGGTTTTCGAATAATTCGAAAAGTAGCACTTTTAAAAAAACCGGGTTTAAATTAATAATAATTCAAATAACCGGTTAACCGGTTCTTTTATTTAAATAAAATTGTTCCAAATTCCTGAAGTTTCGTTTTAAAAATAAGTAGAAGCTGATGGAGAGCTTAAAATTAGGGTGGCAATCAATACTAACAATAATCTCATAAAGACTATGCCAACACTATGTGCGGAAGCCATAAAAACAAAAAAAAAAAAACAAAAAAATACGTAAGTTTCGAACAGCTACTCAAGGAGCCAATTTCGTTTTTGTTGTATTACTTGGTAGAGAATAAAATTAAAGGTGTTTTATTATAGTGATAAATGTTTTACTTTAAATAAATCTGTTAGTAATATACGAGTCCTTAATTGCCCAGACAAGAAAATTTATACACCACGTATTTAATAGTGTGTGTGTCACTGTGTTATGTGAGTTAAGAACCGACTTCCAACCCAGAAGTCGTCAATTCAATCCCAGGCCAGACCATTTGAAAATTTTCAAAAGCGATATCACCTCACACCATTTCTAGCGACTGGTTATGTGTATTTATGTTGTGAAAAACTTCACTAACTAATATATCTAGCGTTCGGAACGTTCTAGTTTATCATTCTCCATATATAAAAAACAATACTTATTCATTTCTTTTTCGATCTACATTGGTTTTCACGTTCTTTGTGAGACGTTCACGGTTGTCATATATAACGGATCTGCTATCTAACGTTTTTTTTTTTTCAATTGGTGCTTATTCGTGAATGGTAACACTTAGCTCATATCTGATTTGACAGATAATTAGTTTTATCCTTACACTGAACGAATATGGTTGTGTATACGCTTGAACAACGCTGGGAAATATTGCGTGCGATCGAATTACAGAAGATGCCGATTTTTCCAAAAAAAAAAAAAATCATCTTTTCAGATGGAGCTCATTTTGATCTTGGCGGGTATGTAAACAAGCAAAATTGTCGCATTTGGGGCACAGAAAACCCGCACGCATCCATTGAAAAGCCGATACACCCAAGACGAGTCATTATTTGGTGCAGATTTTGGTTCAGAGGCATAATTCGAAAATGAGCAAGGAGTGGCAGTTACAGTCAATAACGATCGTTATCGTGCCATGTGGAACGAATTTTTGTTCACAAAAATTGAGGAGGAGGATATTAGCAACATTTGGTTTCAACAGGACGGCGCTACGTGCCACACAGCCGAAGCTACACTCGATGTTTTGCGCCCTGTTTTCAAAAAAATAAAAATATTTGGCGGAACCTATACAAAAATAATTAAATATATACAAATAGCGAAACAATGAGCATATTTTCAACAAAAAATATACAAACTTATAAAAATTATACTTATTTAAATTAACCGGTTTATTCGGTATTCGAAAAGTGAAGATTTTTTAAAAACCGTATTCAACAAAACCAAAAAAACCGGTTAAAACCAGTCGAATAATAACCGATATCCCTAATTGCAGCAGACGATCCTTCTGAAATAGTTCTCAGCCATTTTTTCGCCTATTTCTGTCGATATATCGACGATAACTTGGTCTTCATATACATTAGAGGACTATCCGCCTATACTTGGTCTTTGACATACACTCACAAAAAAGTCTAACGGATCTTGGTGGCCAATTGACGTTACACACGTTGTGACTTTTGAACCGATGAAGATATTTTAGTAATTCTTTTTTGAATCGACAGATAACTGGTGAAATTATATTAATATTAATTGAGTACTTATTAAGGAACTCAAGGTCAAAGTTGGACCTTTGATCTGGGTGACAAACAACCGTGGTCGCGTTAATACTACTTAAATAAACAAGCTATTCTAAGATCAGTATCAGTCATCTATAATTATTATTATGAATTTAAAACGAATATTGATTGCAAATATTCAAAATTCTGTTCTGAAATATTTTTGTCCTGTAGTAGTTCTTTGACTTCTTCATCTAAGTCCTGATGTTCCACTTTGCAATGATGACGAACACTACAAATCTGACGTTTCAATAATATATTAAATAGGTCTTCATTTGCAAGATTTCTTTAAATTTTTGGGGTGTTGTGCTCCCTATAAAATCTGTAATCCTTATTCTTCAGTTTTGTTTCTAAAATATTCTTTGGCTAATTCTATACAACTGAAGCTTTCCAAGTTTTTGTAAATAAATATTTTTTTTTACGACCGCTGTTTCTGAAGTTTATTTTCAAATGTCACTTCCTTATAAGCCTTTTCTTTTATATAGAGTGTATTTTGTAAGCAAAGTTCATCATTACTGGCAGATACCTAAAGCAAAAATTTAACGGAACATTAAATTTTTCTGGAGTAAATTCACTAAAATGAAAAATTGTTCTACAGACGGCAAAATACGGCACAGAAGTATATATAGGGTAAAAGGGGACACTTTCACCTATCTCTGGGTGCTTTACTTTTCTTGTTTCCTTTTATTCCCTATAAGTTCTATTCTACTAAAATTTAAATTTGCTAAAAAATATGGGTTAAATAAATATCTTCGAACACATCTAGTATCAGTGGTAGGGCTGTAAAGACAATTAGTTAAAGATAATAATCTTACCAACCTAACAAAAAAAAAAAGGAGTAGACCATAATCAATGATAGCTTGCGAGTTATAAACATTTATTTTTTATAAAAAAAATCACTTTATTTTAAAGAAAAAAAAATAAAATAAATAACAGTTGCGCTTAGCAGCTTACCACTACCACAGTTAGCATTAATATGATCTAATATTTTGCCTACGTAGACATACTATATGCTCTTATTAAAGGCAGCTAACTCCTGTATACGCAAAAGAATCTTAAGGCAGACCGTTGATTGGAGTTATGTATATGCGTAGAGTGCGACGGAGTTCACAACTATCAACAGAAGCCGTATTTTCAAACCTTGAGGACCACCGATATTTGGCATTATTCTCGTGAGCCAGAGATTTATCTTTTCAACCTTAACGCCAGTCATCGCCAAGTGGCGTTTAAAGCTCAGCATAGCATAAATTATTACGCCAGAATACTTTATTGCCTTTCGTAAAAAGCCACCAATACACAGTTTCATTTGCAGCATTTATCTAAAGCATTTATCAGTATTGCTTTTGCCATTAGTCATGTTTTACTTACCGAATGATTTAAAGCGTATTACAGTAGACCATAGAGTCTGCAAGTGAAACTAGCTTAAGTTCTAAGTAACTTTGTTTAATCAAGAGCAAAGTATCGAGCATCAGATCTTTCCTGTTTTATGACTACGAAACTTGAAAACGCGCAACCGCTATAGAAACGCGTATACAGACTTTTGCAAACATTTGCTTGCGCCAAATTCGGAAAATATGGTGGCTGAATCATATACGGAACATTGATCTGCTGAGCACCACGAAACAAATCTGTACTGGTATAGAAAAATGATGACGGAAATGGCGGTGGATAGACCACATGCTTCGAGGGCCAACCGACAACATTGCTCGACAAGTCATTCGTTGGAAGCTGCAAATAAGAGGCAACATTTAAACATTGAATTATAAAGATCGTTGCACTCAAATAAAGATTTCATACATATCTCTCAATTGTACGTGTTTTTTTAAAATCAAATCCGAAAGCTCTTAAAAAATCATCTGATAAATATGTACATTCATATACTCGTATATGTAAATACATATCAAATTCTTTGATTTAAACTTTTTAAATCAATAAGAATAGTCCACAAATCCTCTACGCTTTTTAGCTTTAATTATACTTAAGTATTTACCTCTTCTTTAAAGGAAATGATTCCGTTGTTATGTATGAAAGCCCAAAATGAAACCATTTTCTTTTCATTTCCTTTTCACTATAACAATCTGATTTCATGTCTTTTCTCCCTCACCTTTCAGGTTTTCGTACATGCCAAAGTGTTTTTTAGTATTGGCGGACGTCAGTATATTGGTGAACCGGTGCAATTTTCTTATATGCCTGACACGATATTGGATCACGCTCGCGACGTAACAATCAAATTACATCATCGTTTGGGTAAATATTTGCAATTGCATTTATATTTTGCTGCACGTTGGCTGATGCTGAGTGAGATTACATTCATATCAGGTAAGTGGTGTTAAGAAATATATTTTCGTACACTTTCTTCTTTTACAAATAGGAGCGAAAGATATTATTTTAGTTTTATGTTATTTTTTTGTGAAAATTTTTTATACTTTTTTTATACGGCCATTAAATCATTTGTAGGAAATAGTTTAAAGCGAATTGGTAAATTTTTAAAAGAAAGGAAAACTAAATTGAGGTAATAGCTTGCGAGAATTACGTCTTATAAAATTGCGACTATCTGGTGTTTTTTTTACAGTTGCACAAATTTAAATCATAAATAAAAAAGAAAAATATGTTAATACATATTAAATGGGCTTTGTTTGATAGAACATTTTATGACATTATTGTTGGAGGTGGCGTGGTGTAGTGGTTAGAGCGCAGGCATACAACACAAGTATACCAGGTTCGAACCCCAGCAGATGACATGATGAAAAAAGAAATTGAATTGCGGCTTCAAGTGTTTAATAAAGAGACCTTAACTTTTCTCCAGGCTTACACTTTCCTCAAGATAACTCCATCTAAAAGGTAAGGAAGAAGCCCCCCTGATCTGCTCGCATAACTCTGGTGATGAATCAAAATATCAGACGAATGATCAGGAAAACACTCCACCTACTGGGAAAAAGTTACAATGCTAAAGTAAAGATCACCACCAATTAGTAAGGATTTTCACCACTATGCAAAATCATATGGTGGAAGCTACAGTGGATTAAACATCTACTTAGCTGGAAAGATCAAATTGATTAAAGAAACTGAAACAAAGCAATGAACGCTTTGTAGGAAGCCAATATGCTCCCTGAAGGAGTGACGGAGAAAAAATAACTTTTCTCCAGAAAAATCCATCCAAAAAATGTCGCCCTGGCCATCCAGCTTTTACATCTTGTGATGATGGCAAACGATTGATCTGGAGAAAAACGCCACCAACTGGAAAAAAAATTATAATGCTAATTAAGGGTCACAACCACCACCTAGCTAGGATCTTCACCATTATGCAAAACGCGGAGTGAAGCTACAGTAGATTAATCATCTACTCAGCTTGAAAATCAACTTGATTACTAAAACTGAAACAAAGAAATGGCTGCTCGCTAGAGGAGTGACGAAAAAAATATGTTTAAATATAATATCTGCCATGTGGCCGTCACGGTTTGCTCGCACAAGGCGCAATCTGGATCACACCCGTATTTTACCAAAAACTCTTGGAATGTTGATTTCTGGGTTATTGATTTTGACAAGTTACTTTATAACCTCGAAGAAAATAATCCAAAGTTTCATTGAATGAATCAATTTTAGGGTACTTTGAATGAGATGTGACTCCGTCCTGTTGGAACCATATGTGAGATTAATGCCAGTTAATTGAGGTACGAACTAATTTCTAATCATGTCCGTATACCATTCAGCCTTGATAGTAACATTCTGACCATCAACGTTTTTGAAGACATATGGATCAGTGACTGTTCCAACCAAAAAATTACACCAAACAGTAATTTTGTGTGGGTGTAATGGTGTTGCGATAAAAGATTGTGAATTACCTTTACTCAATAGAATATAATAAGCGAATAAGCGATAGTTCTGCTTATTTACGAACCATTTCAACCAGAAATGGACTTCACCGGAGAACAAAATTTTAAATGGAAAATCAATATCAGTTTGTGTTCAGCTCATTTTCAAGCGTTGTTCTGGTGTAAGTCTATATATCCATAATTAAGTGTCAAGCAAAACTAAACAAAAAGCATCATGCGGCTATTAAATCGGTTGTCAAATAAAGCAGTATTGTCAACCCAATGGATAAAAATAGCAGCAGATCATGCTTGATACATGATGCAAGGTTAATAGATGAGTTGGCGTTGAGAGGGTGGAACATAGCCGGTCTGATATGATCTCTTGTAAGATATGCAGGATGTTTCAGCCTTATTTGTCAATGCGGCTGGTTTACGCTTTTGACGGGTATGATAACTGTGATTGAATGTATGTAGTCAGTGATGAAAAAGTTGATACGATCGTACTTTTTTTGGTACTATTTAACATAAAAAAATACCGTAGTACTCCCCAAATGGATTTGATATCTCACAAATGTTTCTCTACTTCAAATTTTTTTTACAATCCTTTGTTTCAACATTTTCCGGTATTTATTAATTTTTAGTAGTAATGGCAACTCCATTACATTATGCGACAAAAATCAGCGAAGTTGAGATACCTTGAACCTGATACTATTTTTCTGATAGCGGCTATCGAGTACATGAAGAATCTGACTTTGCAATATTAGAAAAAATTCAAAATTTTGAGCTAAGAAACTGGTTTTTCGTACCTTGTTAGCTAATAACTCAATAAGATATTAAACGATTTTAAGTTTCTGATATGCAAAGAGGAGCAAAAGAAATATTGCCGCGTGGCTTGTGCGGTATTACGAGTTATTTATAGAGATATCGCCGTATTAACATAAGATTCTTGGAGAGTCAGCATATTATGTCAAAAAATATTCATGAATGCCGGGTGTATCTACATGACATAGTGAGACATTCAACGGTTACCCTTAGTTTGTAACGACGAGCAGCCAGACAACGTTCAGCCCACCTGGGTCCAATATTGATCCCACTGTGATACCCATCAGTAATATAGAAAGTGAAGATCCTACATGTCCACGTCCCGGTCCGATCCGAACTAACCAGACGCATGCATAAAACAAGAGATCTTGCCGATACTCACATCAGCCAGATGCGACAAGGCATTCAGAAACGGATTGATAAGGAAAGCAGTCCTAATGTCCGAAAAACTTGGGCACTTGCACAGGAAGTGCTCGATAGCCTCCTCCTCTTCCTCATCCTGACAACCCCTACAGTAGTCATTTAACGGCAGACCCAATCTCTTGGCGTGTGCACCAGCCACCCAGTAATCGCAGCCGCAAGAGATCGCAGAATAAGTCGGGGCATCCTCATAATAGACTCCGAGCGAGCCCGATCATACAGGGACTAGATTTGTCTTGATACAGAGCACGTGGATTCATCATCCCACCATAGATGTGCCCTGCCCACCATATACCGCAGGATCATTAGTCTGCAAGAAGGGAGTGGCATCCCAACTGAGTGGTCAATCTCCTCATTTCTGAGGAATGAGCCCATCCTCGCACGTCCGTCTGCCACACGGTTCCCCCGAGTGTCCGTGTGACCCCTTACCCAGATAATCTCCAGGTCTGAATGTCTCGCCATCTCGTTCAGAGATACCCGGCATTCACACACCAATGGCGGATCGAGAACACACCGGAAAGCGCCATGATCGCAACCTGAATGTCCGTACAGATTCAGATATCACTGTCATATACCCCGTAGTACATCAACCAATCCGCTGCCCTCTTTATCGCCGAGACCTCCACCTGTAAAACACTGCAGTGGTCCGTCAGTTTAAAGGATTCCCTCACCCCGTATACATGAATAAAGATACCGTCCCAACACCTTCCGAGGATTTTAATCAATCCGTGTATACCTCAACACAACCGGATCCAATTACCGGCTCTGGTGAGATAAACATGGAGAATATTCTATCCAGGAAGGGTTTGGGTGTGCAGGAATTTTATCCAAAAACGGTTACCCTAACGCATGGCAGGCATGACATTGGATCCAAACGGCTAAATTACAAACATCGATTCTCCTCTCAGCTAGAATAGGCGGCTAGTATTACGATAATTCGTCAATTGGCGAACGAACGACGGGGAAATGAATTCACCTGGTATAAGACCAGAAAAATCTGACCAGAGGAATCTGACCACATTTGGATTACCAAAGAACAGGGCAGGTGTTGACTAGATGTCTGTAACCTTATATGGCTTATTACTGACAGGTGGGCTGTTAGCAGATATGATCAAAATATGGGAACCACATATCATAGGTGTTGGTGTCTACGGAACACCTTCTTTGATACTGTTCAGAATTCAAAGGAGATTGAACGATAAGGACAACCTCCAAACGTACGACCTGGACAAAATCCTTGCGACTGAATGGATAACTGCTGCCAGACAGGAACTGTCAGGACCATGGTGTGGTTAAGAACGCATGCTAATAAAACGGGAACTACACTTTGAATCAAAGTGAAACGATGGTAGCATTCAGAATAACCTAACGTAGTCCATGTTTAGTTAAGAATAATTTACTTCTTTGCTTTGAAAAATTCTTTGGAAGTTGACAATGTTATGAAGTTATTTAGTAAAGTTATTCATGAAAAAATCCTTTTGTTTTATAAAATTTGTTACTCTTATTGTCAAAAATGGCTACTATAGGACTTGTCAAGATGAGGAAGGAACTTTTATAATTCGTTTTGAAACTTATTCTTCTTTTTCTTGTTATTCTTATTTATTGCTTTATAATTTGAAATATTTAAAAAATGAAAAAAAAGTTCAAGAAAAAATCTAAAATGAAACTGAATTACTTACAATTTGGGTAATTCGATCTTAAAATTTTATATGGAGAATTGTGTAATTCGGTTCATAATTGATGGTTGAATTATGACTTTGGTAAACCTCTATGCAGCTTTTCATCATAATCAAATATTCTTATATAAAATCCCATATTCTATACCTGCTCGGCCTACCACCTTAACTACCTCAGTTTGCTTCTTTTGAAGTGATTCTTTTTAAGTTCTAATTTCACTTTATATTCAACTTTATTTCTACTTATTATTCTTCTATTCTAATTATCTCTAATGCATTTTAAATTAAATTTTCATTTTTTTAATGTCCATTTTGAATTAATGTGGCCTCTTTCCAAGTCCACAAGGTCAATTATACTGCCAATATTGCAAATATTATCATAATATTTCTCTATTTTCATTTATTTTCTAGTCATCCGTCTTTGAATACATTTTACTCTCCCAGTGCACAGTCAATAGACGTTTTGTAGGCAAAACTTTACTTTTCTTTTTTTTTGGTTTTTCTACCACAAACTTTACAGTTCGACTAGAGGCATAGAGTTCATTTTCTGCCTTATTTTTTTCTCTGATCAACTCTCGTCGCAATTGGCCAATTTAGTCAACCAGCTAAGTTGCCTGTGGAATGGCTTTAAAGGAGAAATGAAAAAAAAAAATAAAAATTAATTCTTCAAAATTCAATTAGTAAAGATTATGCATGCAAAAATTGTAGAGAATTGTAGAGAATTGCAGAGAAAATGATGCAAAAAGTAACAACAGCAACAAAGAATAAAAAATATGATTAAATAAATGGATAAAAACTGAGTATTAAAAAAAAAGTTTTCAGGGAAAAAAATCGTACTTACGAAGAACGAATAAATGAATGAAATTAAATTGAAATTAATATTGATTTCGTTTTAATGGAATGAAATGAATTGTATAAAAATTCTGTTTTAATTTTATCCAGTTTTTGCTTTTGCCTTTTTTTTGTTTTTGTAAATGTTTATAAGAGATTATATTGATGAAACACTGAGAGAAATAGTACGTTATTATTAGGCAAATTATGGCTTAAGACTGTAGCAAGTTATAAAAGAATTAATATTAGATTGTATTAAAAACCATCATTCTATCGATAGAGGTGGTGGTATAATACAAAGGCGGTTCTAAAAGTAACCATCCTAACAAAGTTATCACAGCAATTTTTGAAACGTTATTTTGATTTCTTAACACACATAATTTTCTTTAAGCTTCATATACCTTTCCGATGGTATATAAATTCTTCTATAACATGTTTGTAGTAAGAAATGTATGTAAATATAAAATAAAAGTAAATTTCATATGGTTATTACAAACGAAACAGAATAATTTGTCAGCTATTCATATTCACTGCATGCCGGAGATGAATGGAGACATTAAGTGTTTTCATATTTAGTTTCACCTGCTTACTCTAAAGCAGATTGTGCAGCCGTTTCTGAGTTGTCCATCAGTATATTTTCCCTTGTACTGCTCATGATTCATTCTACTACGGAATCAATCATCAGCGCGTATTTTTTTTTTCTCCGTTAGTCATCTAACGATGCTATTGGCTTTCCATAACGCATCCATTGTTTTGTTTCAGTTTCATTAATCAGAATAAGCTGCAGCAGCTCACCTTCATATGATTGTGTAATGATGAATATACTTGCTAAGTAGGGGTGGTAGTGGTGGTGTTGATCCTTACTTACATTGTAATTATTTCCCAGTAGGTGGTATTTTCTTCTGATCATTCGTTTGATGTTTGCATTATCCCCTCAGTTAAGCTAAATGAATTTGCTTGAAGGGAGGTTTAAGTCTCTCTACTAAACCCTCGAAACCCCATTATTTCCCTCTGCTGCTTTTTAATGCGCTCTAACTACTACACCACGCTGCCTTACACTAACACTTATTGGACAGTAATTTTCTTATTCAGTAAAGCAGTGATTTTCAAAAGTCAAAATATAGTGGGGTTAGTTGGACAATGAAAATTGCTCTCTGAGAATTGATTTGATAAAATAATTGGCATTACTAGCATATGAATGAATTTATTATTTATAAAAAATATAAAGATTTTAATATTTTGTTTAAAAATATAAGCACTATAGGAAAACATAAATAAATAATACAGTTTTAAACAAGAAATAAAAAAAATGCGCATAAACCCGCTACGCAAGTTCACTCCTCGCTGTTTCAATGGCGACTTAAAGCAAGAGCATAAGAATACATGTAAATTGAAGATAAACAAGTGTTATATGAAATGGCAACCACTGGAGTAAAGTAAGTAAGATATTCGATTTGTGCAGTGTAATCTTTGTCCGTTGAGAGAGTGATTTACTTGTCAATTGCCTACTGAGTCCAAAGTAACATCTTTTAACAAGAGCTGTTCTCCGTTTAATCTAATTTTGGTTTTCGTTCTTCGTTTAACACTAGGACCTCAGTAAAGGTAAACTTTAAAAACCCCAAAGTTGGAGTCTTAGAAGTTTTTCGCTATTGCGTCCTTTATTTTGGGCAAGTTTTATACCACGAATGCTTTTTTTCTACTTTGTAAATATAAAGCAAACAAAACAAAGTGTACAATGAAGCAATTCAAATTTAAAATCAATTACTTTATCCAGCTTTCAGTGGGAGCTTGCCCGTTGGGGAACCTTTTTTACATTTCTAGGTAATTTATTGATGATATTAGTATCAGGTTATCCTTTAAATGGTTTCAGAACCGCCAGCTTTGCAAGGCTGTCAGTTGTTAAATATCTATCATCTGAAATATGGTTTATTTAGAACCTTTTTTCTGCCATTTACGAATATGGACAAAATTTCTGATAATTCACATCGCCGTAGATATGCCGATTGGGTGCCAAAGCAACTGCTTTTCAATATTTATATTTCCGACATAATTTCTTTTTACGATGAAGCTCATTTTTCACCTCGTGGTTACGTCAACAAGCAAAATTGTCGCATGTGGGTCTCGAAGAACCACAAGTGTTTGTAGATAAGATTCATTATTTCTCTTGCTGTGTGACCAGTAGCCTGTTGAAACCACATATTCCCTACGTCTAAATCATCATTTTACGCCACAAAAATCTTCAGATTATCTCCCTGTAGGGATTTCCATTGAACGTAATCACATTTCTATGTTCGTTTTCGAACAAATACGGTCCGATGATTCCACCGGGCTATAAACTACATTAAGCCTTAACTTTTTGTGGATGTAATGGTTGCTCTAAGATAACTCTTGGATTCTCTTCACCCCAAATGCGGAAATTCTGCTTGTTGACGTAGCCGTTGAGCTGTAAATGGGCTTCTTCGGTAAAGATTTTTTTGTTAACAAAATTCTAATTGTCTTCCTGTTTTTCGATGTCCCAAGAAACGATGACAAGATGCATAAAGTTGAGCAGTATGGATCGTTTGATGCAACGAACAATGACGAATGTATATTTTTGGATCTTGTTCAACACTTCTGCTTACAGCTGCTATATTCTAGGTTGAACGACCACTACGTTTATAAATTATGTATCTCTTATCATGAACTGATCCAGTTTCTTCAAATTTCTTAATTATCAACTTGATGGCAGGATTTGTTGGCGCATTTCCTCCACCGAAGTTTGCTCAAAATTTTCTAATTATATCTTGCAAATTTTTGCCATTTAAAAAGAAAGGTTTAATAATAAAATCACCCTATTCCTTCGTCTAACGTTTCATATAACGTAACCAGAGTCTACATATAAAAATTTAGAATAAAAAAAAGTGAAATTTTCTACATGGTTCCACTTTGTGTCAAATTTTCTTACACACAAGGATGGGTGTGTATTTTTGATTATATTTTTTCTACTTTTGTTGAAAATATAACAAAACAGAACGAAATATAAAATGACATCTCAACACACCATGTTGTGTTGGCCATGGAGTGTGGATATGATATCCTGCCATGAAGTTCTTACGAGATAGTGTAGAGAAGATTAACTCCATTGCATTAAATTTAATTTTTTAATACAAATGGGATTATCGGAGTTACAGGGTACAAATTTTAAGCTACAAATTACGGAAATGGATCTCAATTTACCATGCAAACGGGTTGAATTACAATAATAAAACGTAAAAAAAACACATCTTTGTTAATTTATTGTCTTAAAAGATAATATGGGCCAAATTAGTCCTTTTCCTAACACAAACTGATATTGATTTTCTATTCAAAATTTTGTTCTCCGATGAAACCCATTTCTGGTTGAATAGTTTCGCAAATAAGCAGAATTATCGGTTATTTGCTTATCATAATATAATAATCTACACAAAACTACTGTTTAGTGTTGTTTATGGGTTGGAGCAGAGACTGGTCTATATGTCTTCAAAAACGATGATGGCCAGAGCTGATCTGGACTGGCAGGCGTTTACTTGGTCTTCCTTTTTTTAGTTTTATTTGTGTAGATGTAAATCAAAACTGTCTTTACTTATTAAATTGTTTTGAATTAAAATAATTTATATTTTTACGACAATAAAAATGCTTAAAAACAAAATACACCACATCAGAGACTGTATGGTGAGATTTTAGTTATAAACTTTATTGGTTTATGTCTAGGCTTTGCATCGGTTACTGCCCCAATTTTCTGTGCTTTTAGGAGTGCTACCAATTGTTTAACAGTGTTGTCAGTTCGATTCCGTTTTATGTATTACATATTTTACATCGCAGTAACTACAAGAATATTCGAAATTGATCATGAATTGCTATAATAAGTGGCGTATTGTGCTTAATGGAGTAGTTATTGTTTTGCAGTCATAAAATAAACTCGTGCTTAGGCGTAAATAAAAGTGTTGTATAAATGAGTATTAAGCGCGAGATAAATAAGTTGGAGACTGCATAGTTATAATTGTATAGAGATAAACTGGGAAAATTAAAACTGTAAAGAGAAGACAAATTGGTGTTTATTTTATTTTGACGCAATTAAAAAGAACTCAATCGTAATAATATAGGGTCCACCATATAATTTTTTTTTTTTTGGAAAATGCTATAAAAAAACTACTGAATATTTCCTCAAATTTCTTTTCTTATTTGAAAGTACAATCCCTCCGGTTAATAATGGAAAATAATTTCATTCAAATGGCTGCCTTGGCTGGCCATGCAGTAGCCTACATGATCGGTCCAATTTTTAACCACATTATCGATTGTGTGCAGCTGTATTTCACCAATGGCTTCACGAATATTGTCCTTTAAAGCGTCAATTGTCTCTGGCTTGTTGGCGTAACACTTATCTTTGACGGCACCGCACAAATAATAGTCCAACTGTGTCAAATCGGAGCTTCGAGGTGGCCAAACGACATCAGCTCTGCGGCTGATAATGCGATCTTCAAAAACAGGTCGCAAAGCATCGAGTGTAACTTCGGCTGTGTGGCATATCCTCCTCTTCATTTTTTGTGAAGAAAAATTCATTCATCATGGCCCGATAATGATCGCCATTGACTGTAACGGCCACTCCTTGCTAATTTTCGAAGAAAAATGGCAATATTATATCTCTGGACCAAAATCTGCACCGAACAGTGACTCGTCTTGGGTGTATCAGCTTTTCAATGTATGCGTGCGGGTTTTCTGTTCCCCATATGCGACAATTTTGCTTGTTTACATACCCGCCAAGTTCAAAATGAGCTTCATCTGAAAAGATGATATTTTTGTTAAATAGCCATCTTCTGTAAATCAACCGCAGGCTCACTTAGCGAAGCGAAAAAAGCGTATACACAACCATATTCGTTCAGCGGAAGGATAAAACTAATTATCTGTCAAATCAGACATGAGCTAAGTGTTACCATTCACGAAATAAGCACTAGTTGAAAAAAAACGTTAGATGGCGCACCCTGTATTATATACATACGCACATTTACATTGCAATATTTTCTCCGTGTATTAGTATTTCCACATATTAAACTGTAATATTCTGTCATTCAGTTTTCAGTTTTTTTTCTCTTTCCTTTTTTGAATTGAATTTTTTTCATTTCTTTTTTTTTCATTGAAATCAGTAACGATTTAAATTCTGCACTTCTTTTTTGTCTTCTCTTCTGTTGGCATATTAACAATTACAAAAAAAACTCATTTTTACCGTTTTAAATGTAGCAAATACGTACTATTTGCTACTATTTCTTCCTTTTTTTCTTTGTTAGATTTTTAGTACTTGAATGAATTCAGTTCATATCATTGTAATATGGAGCAGTGATTTTATAGATATCCTTCCTACACTTGCAATATGCCACACAAATCTGAAAAATATAAGTGATAGAGGATGATAGTGAGGAGGGTATGAGTATCACTTATTCATATTATTAGGATGTTATAGTAAAAGTTTACAATATTACAAAGTAATATTAAAATGGAAATTCTATTGTTTTTACACATTTTTGCTTTTTCACAAATGCCACTATTCGAGTATTAAATTCAGAGGGTCCTTAAAAGCAGTGGCGGTATTATTGATTTCATATATTAAATGTAGCACAAGATGAGCCTAAAAACGTAAAATTGTCTAAACAATTTTTATTGGGTGTCAAACTCAAAAATAAGTAATTGGTTTAAGTTTATGTGATATTTTAAAGCGTAAATAAAGCAAACAACAAAGTTTTTTTTTTAATTTCAAATTCTGTACCTACAAAGCAGTATTTGAGGACAAGTTTCATTTACCTTTTTAATTTGACAAATAGAGCAGCTGAAACACATCGATTGATGACCGATGCTTAACCCGAATAAGTTCTTTCGACTTCACGATATATGTAATGATTTAAGCGGTTCAAAAGTGAGAGGTTTGAAACAAATAGGTTATAAGCAGAGTAGGAAGAGTACTCGAATTAAATTCGTTCGTAAAGAACGATTCATTTTGAGAGCCGAATTTAAAAGAATTTAAAAGACGATTCATGAGAAGAATCATAAACAAAAGATTTTAAAAACAAAATTCGAAACGCAAACGAAGCCTAAAAGCATTAAAACGAGTCGTAAACGAGCAATTCTTTTTAAAACATGCATGTGTGTGATACATAATCCCGGTGCCGAAAGTCACATCGATGGCTGACGATGAATTTACTTTGGTGCCATACTCAACTTTTTAAAGTAATCGTTCATATCGTTATAAACGACAAAAATTGATTTTGTCCTGTGAGTCCCAATAGACAATATCACCGGAAATCATTAGTGCTTTATTCGTTAACGGAGAGGTGTAGCAGACAAAATCTTACATGAGCATGAAGTCGACTCAAAATAGACAATGTTACTAAATTTCAGAATGTAGTCTACACATAACAGACAATGTAGCTTAATTTCAGCTTTCATTAATATGTGTCATTGTCGCGAGGACTCATCAATGAAATTTTTCACTTATGAAAATTTTATACAAATTTCGACTTCAAAATGATATTATGACGATGATACGTCGATGAAAAAAATCATAGTGACAATGTCGCTTAAATACGCCACCGAGTTGGTCACCGCACAAAGACTATGCATACGTAATACGTAATACGTATGCGTATTACGTATTACGTATGCATAGTCTGTGTATAGTATTACGTATTTAATCTTACACAAACTACATGCTTTGAAATGAGTTGCTCGTTTTCAATTCTTTTTTTTTTTTTTTTGCTTATTTTTATTTTATTCGCTTTATAAGATTCGTGTTCATGATTAGATTTGATGAAACAGAATACGTCCGCAACTTCAAGCAAAAACACTTTAAAAAAAAGATGGCCCATAATAAAATCGGCAGTCGCATCGAGTGAGAACACAATTCAGAGAGTAAGAAAAACGCTGTCAAAATATCTGTTGTATCGGCTGCTTTTACCGAAGATATTTATATAATTTTGTATGTAAAAAATCGTCAAGTATCAATTCTGTCTCATCTCTTAAAGAACAAAACTCGTAAGCACAAAATTTAAAAATAAAAAAAAAATATTTTGAGCAAAAAATATGATTCCTGCTCACGAATTAGAGAATACAATTTACGAGCACGAGTCATAAAACGAGCGAACCAAAGAAAATTCTGCTCACGATTCGAGTTTTTACGTACTATACTATAAGGACAAAAAATTCAACGAAAAAATTCGTCTAAAGCGGTTGTCAGTAGTGGTGAGCTTGACACGAGGGACAAAGACAGCACGGATTAACCAAAAATATGTTAAATGGAAAGAATTGAAAATTCAAAATCATTAATTTGCACTTAAATAGCAATTTCATAATATCGGCAAGCAGCAGTATTCATCAAAAAATAATTCAATGGAGTACCTCACGAGTTGAGGCCGAGAGACGACAATCTGGAGCGGTACCATTGTTCCGGTTCAATTTTTTTTTTTTTTTGTAAGATTGTTCCATTATTTCCTCTCCGCTGCTGAAACGCGTTCCCCATAATGATTTCTAAACTCGATTGTAAGAATTCGGTGGCTGTTAAATGGTATTTGTTGCATTTTTCATGCGACGGTGCGTTATCATGGTACAAAACCCATGAGTCTTCTGCCCACAATTCTGGTCTCTTTCTGCGAATAGCTTCATGTAAACGTCTCATAACGCCCAAAGAATACCTTTATTTACTGTCTGGCTTTCTAGCAAAAATGCATGATGCAATACACAGTTGTAGTCCATGAAAACCGTGAGCATTGGCTTTTTTTTGACTGAAAATGGTCTCGGTTATTTTATGAACACCATTTATTTGCCTGTTGTCTGGATTGCGTGTCGTACTCATAATCCCACGTCTCGTCTCCAGTAATGTTCCATTTGATGAATGTGAAATAGGATTCCACCTCGCAAATCATATCTTCTGCGACCTCAACACGGTCAAAATCGTAAAAAATCGCCAATACACTTAGAGATAGATGTACGTAGGCTACGTAGCTTTTGCAAATGTCAAGCTATGACGCTAAAATTTAGCGGGAATATAAGCAAAAGATATACTAACTTAATAAAAAAAAAGTCGGAACAATGGGACCGCCAGATGGGAGTTATTACGGAACTTTTTGATCAAGGTAGTATGTGAAGATTGGCCAAGAAACTAAATCATCGTGAAAGCCGACTATCCATGGTGCGAAATAAATGCTGTATTGTATTTAGTGCGATTAGCAAAGACCAATCTATTATAATCTACTAAAATCTGGCCTGGCTATCCCTCAGTTTTACTGACTTATTCAGTTTCTTCACTTAAAACGAGCATTGACTGAAAAATGCCTGGAATATTGTACCAGGAACAGAGATTTTCTTTTTAGTAAACAATACCTTACGGAAGCATTTCACATATAATATTAAGTAGCGCCTTCTGTTATTTCTTTCTTTCTGCTTTATTTTTTTACATTCAAATGCATTTATTTTTCTCCCCCTTTCTATAAAAAAAAGAATACTCTTGTCAGTACTTTCTCCCATTTACTGTAAACAGCACAATTGCATAAAACAGCAATTGTTGTTAAGCAACAAAATTTGCAATTGAAAAATAATCAAATGAAAAAAAACTAAAAGAAAAATAAGTGAAAATTGCATCGCAAAAAGGTATTGCTGAGTTTGCATATGAGCGAGACTTTATGAAAAGAATTTAAAGAAATTCCTTTTGTTTTCAGCTTAAATAGAAGGAAGGCTAAGTTATAGGAGTACTTTCGAATACCCCTACAAAACAATTGCTTAAAATTGATTTCAGTTATTGAAAATATTAAACGTTTTGTTTAAATAAGTAAGGAGTGGGGGGTGGAGGATATGTACTGTAGGGATTAAGATTTTATAGAGCAGAATTAATTAAAAGTGATTTCATATATAGAACAGAGGGATTATTGTAAAAAAGTCATAATAAAAACAAAATTAATATAGTAAGTGTTGTCTTTAAAGAAAAATGTTGCAATAAGTTCAGCACTTTTCAAAGTTAGAGAGAGAGAGAGAGAGAGAGAGAGAGAGAGTAAGATTAATCACCACCTTGTGAAATATATAGAATCTAACAATTTGCTGAGCGATATGGTTTCCGAAAAGTTCGCTTACATATAATATAAGCTCTTATAACTGCTCCTGTTATAGTTTTTTTGAATGAAATTTGGAACGGTCATACACATATTCTAGGCTCTGCAAGAAATATAATTGGGATTGGATGAGTGGGCATGATACCTCCCATACAAAGGTATAATTTTTTATATTTTGAGTATGGTTAAGGTAGAAGTTTTTGAATTTGCTACATATACAAATTAAATACAAATATAAGATTTAAGGTGGGCGTGGCATCACCCATACATAGTAACTATTAGTCTACATTTTGAGAACGGTAATAGTAAAAGTTTCTAAATTTGGCTTAAATAACTATTTGGACAATAGACACCACCAGTCAATAACTGGGCAGGACTAGAAAAGAGGGAGTCGGAGCTCCCATTCATACTAGCTATGCAATTTTATATAAAGGGTCCGCCATCTAACGTTTTTTTTCAACTACTGCTTATTTCGTGAATGGTATCACTTAGCTCATGTCTGACTTGACAGATAATTAGTTTTATCCTTCCGCTGAACGAATATGGTTGTGTTGGCCTGCGATCGACTTACAGATGATGCCGATTTTGCCAAAAATAATCAACTTTTCTGGTAAAGCTCATTTTGATCTTGGCGGGTATGTAAACAAGCAAAATTGTCGCCTTTGGGGCACAGAAAACACGAACGCATACATTGAAAAGCCGATACACCCCAGACGAGTCACTGTTTGCTACAGTCAATGGCGATCGTAATCAGGCCGAATTTGAACGAATTTTTGTTCACCAAAATTGTAGAGGACGATATTAGCAACATTTGATTTCAACAGGGCGGCGCTACGTGCCACACAGCCGAAGCTACACTCGATGTTATGCGCCCTCTTTTTGAAGATCGCATTACCAGCCGCAGAGTTGATGTCGTTTGGCCAGCTCGAAGCTCCGATTTGACAACGTTGGAATATTATTTGTGGGGTGCCGTCAAAGATAAGTGTTACGCCAACAAGCCAGAGACAATTGAAGCTTTAGAGGACAATATTCGTGAAGTCATTGGTGAAATACAGCTGCACACAATCGATAATGTGCTTAAAAATTGGACCAATCGTGTAGGATACTGCATGGCCAGCCGAGGCAGCCATTTGAATGAAATTATTTTCCATTAATAACCAGAAGGACTGTACTTTCAAATAAAAAAAGAAATTTGAGAAAATACTCAGTAGTTTTTTTTATAGATTAAAAAAAAAATTATATGGCGGACTCTTTATAAAAAACGTTGCACTTTTGTGATGGTGGTTTTTTTTTTAACAAAAAATTAGTTTTTCAAAATAGTGGTCACATGTATGGTCTTGTAAGCTTCAACTTTATTATACTGAAGAATAAAATTTTCAAGCGAAATTTGCATGGAAGATAGTCCCAATGATTAAGTATGTCGAGTAATTGACAAGTTTGGATATTCTTTGACACTGTGTCTTACAACTGCGTTGTTTTTCAATACCAGCCAGTAGAACATGCTTTACACATTAACACATTTTTTAAAATGCTAGTCGACTTAAATTTTTTTTTTTTTTAACAAAATCTTATAACGGTTTTAGAAAAGCGATGTGGATTTGCTCATTACCAATTTTGATATATTTAATATTGGCAATTAAAAAAGTTTAAAAAACCTCTTTATTTATTGATAAATTTTTTAAAACCTTAAACAAAATTTTCTTTAAAAACCCCTTATTCATCATATTTAAATAATTTCTGGTTTTTCAGTCTTCCTTAGCTGAAAGTAATTTAAGCAACAAATTATTTTCTTTGATTTTTCCCTTTTGTTTCCGCTTAATATTCAATGTCAGCATTTGTTTTTTATTGTTATGCAGATTTCTTTTTAAATATTATTTCTCTGTCTTTCTCTTCCACTCCTTCTTCTAACATCATTCAAAAATCCTTCGTTTTTATGTGTAAGTTCCTTTTAAATACCCTCAATATCTCAAGCCATTTGTCGTTTCTGTTCTTTTTTTTTCTTTGTTTTGTCTAAGACTAACGATTATTTACATTTAGTTTGCATATATTTACACTTCTGTCTCAAAATCGTGTTGATTTTTTCTAAAGTAACTGAAAAAGTAACAGCTCAGAGGGCATTTATCTTTAAGGAAATAAAAGTCGTTTGTACTAAAAAGGGGAAAATTTTAAAAGAAATTTTTATGCATTTTTTTTATCTATTGAAGGTTATACGAGTATTGCTGGAGAGACATAGTATATGTAACGGAGCATGTGTGTTATTATCCTTTACTCTTTCTGTGTAAAATATTATAATTCCATGGTTTGTTTTCAGAAAAGAACGCATTTAGATGTGTATGTTCTTTTAAGAATTTTTTCATTGTTATCACAAATAAGTCAACAACAGCTAAAAGATTTCCATTTGCTTTTTCGGTAGATTGACTTAAAACGTCCTTGTGGAATATTTTTCGTAAATTTTAAATGATATTTAAACAAAAGTCTGAGTCTATGCATATCTTAATATTTATTTTTGTATTTATTATTTATTTGGAAAACATTTTATGAAAATCAGCTTCACTTTACTGCAAAAATGTTAAAGAAACAGTATGCATTATACGCAAGCTGTTAGTAATACCTTGGTTTACAAAATAGCAGTATTTCTTACTTATGGATATAGTCTGGTCAAAACCAATATCCAACCTTTTGTTATGGCAAGGATCACATCAGGTTATTATATTAAAGAAAATTATGCGAATAAAACAGATGGGGAAAACCCGTTGGAAAACACGAAACATGGGATGACTTGGAAGCAAATAAAAGCATTGGCTTTGGACATGCGATGAAAAAACAAGCTTCAAAGCTGCTTACCAATGATCAAAATGTCGAAAAAAAGCTGCAAAAGCAAAAACATAAAGTAATTAAATAAACAAATTCTTCGCTTGAAACTAAGCTGCTGTCACAAAAACAAAACAGAAAGAATTTAGAACTAATAACGGCGTGGTGTTGTGGTTAGAGCGCACGCAAACAACATAAGCGGCCCAGGTTCCAGTCACCAGCAGAGGATATAACAAAAAAATTTGATTGCGTTTTCGAGGGTTTAGACTTTAGACTTTAAACTAACTCCAGACAAAACCATCTAAAGAATGCCCCTGATGACCATCCAGCTTACCTCTGGTAATGATTATAACCATAAGAAGAATGCCAAGAGAAAACACCACCTTCTATTAAAAAATGACAGTGCTAAGTAACTCTCATTATTACCACTTAGCCAGGATCTTCTTCACTACACAATCACGTGGAGGCAAGCTACAATGGACTAATCATCTACCTAGCAAGGTAGTTGCAAGTAACAATTAGTGGTCAGCCATCTGAAAGTAGAAATATCCGGGTGTTTTTCATTAGAGGGATTCATTACTTTTAGTTGGCAACACTACTTTATTTGACAACCGATTTAACAGCTGATAGTTGCTTTTGTTTAGTTTGGTTTGACATTTCTTTATGGCTAGACACCAGAATACACCAAAATACACCCGAAAAACGATTGCAAATTGTTGAAATTTTTATCAAAATAATACTTCTTTTCGTCAAATTTAAAAACGTTTTTCCCCGATGATGCTCTTTTTTGGTTGAGTGGGTATGTGAATAATAGAATTATCGAATTTGTTGAAACACTACTACATTCACGGAACATTACTGTTTGGTGCACTTTATAGGCTGACGGAGACAATGATGGCAACAGTGTTAGTGTCAGCGGTGAACGCTACAGGAATATGATAAGAAATTTTTGCGTATCTCGACAACAGGACGGAGTCACATGCCACACAGCGCGCTACAAAAAAACTTTCAATGAAGTCATTTCACGTTATGGTCCATTTAGCTAATTAATGCTTACAGCGATCTAGATAAGATAAAAGTGTGAAATTTGAAACAATAAGTTAAATTAGCTACAGGGTGTCCGCCGGGAAGGTGTACTATTTTGTTTGCTTATAATTTTTGATTATATTAAAGAAAATGGATCTTATATTGATAAATGTTTTATTTAATGTCGGCAATTATGTATTAAATACAATATCAGATAAATGCCCGCCTTTGTCAGTCTCACAAATGCAACCGTGGAGGCCAATCAACAGCACCATTCCTTGAAATAATTTGTTGTGGCTAGAGGTCTCGCAGTAATTCCATTGTAAACTTGGCTGTAGGCGATGTGGCACCGTCTTGTTGAAACCACATGTTAGTCAAAGCATGCAGTTGTCGCGTTAAAAAGTTTTCAATCATATCACGATATCGCTCTTCATTCACAGTTACTGTTACACCGGTTTCAGTTTCAAAGAAGTAAGATCCAATGATTCCACCTGACCAAATTTTCACTTTTAATGGCTGCAGAGGTGACTGATGAATAACTTAAGGACTTTCCATTGCCCAGAACCAACCATTCTGTTTATTCACATAACCATTCAAATGCAAATATGACTCGTCTCTCATTATGATTTTTTCATGAAAAGTGATGATTGGTTGGTTAACTGATAATAAATTAATAAATTTGCCACGTCTCTACTTCACTGCCAAATATGAACTGTCAAGACTAATGTTTACCAAAATGGCGGCTAAACAAAGTAGTATACCTTCCTGGCGGACACCCGGTATAAAAACCTAATAATACTGAACTGAAACGAGTCTTAGAAGCCGTTACATATATGTAACAGTGACCTCTTTCCACAAGTTTTAAGTAAGATTAACATTATTCATAACAAAAAATTTTAAAAATACGCAATTTTGTAAATAAAAATTAGAGCTTCAGCTTAAAGAAATCTAAAACTTCGGATAAAAAAAAATTGCTGCTCGTAAAAATAGTACTTTTCAAAACATTTGATGCAGATGTGATAGATCGTTGAAGCCTGCACAGTGGCGTTGTTTTTATGTTCTCTTGTCTCTGCAATAAAATGGGTAAAACTATTATATCTGTATCAGTACTTATATTTAACCTTAGCTACACAGAATACAATATCAACTAGCAATTGCTTTGAGACGCAAAGTCAATTATTGAAAAAAAGCATTTATAAGCCGCGTGGAGGTTGAAAATTACCTTTTCTTTCCACTTGTTCCAATTCTCTATGCATTTACATTTTGATCTACACTATCTGTACCACCCAGGTTTCGCTCAGCTAAGGAAAATCATCCAACTTTAATGTGTGTATAGTACATGCTACACTTCGTAACTTTTATTGCACTGTCGACAGATCTTGCGCTTTCAACACGACCACGTTGTAGATTTTTAAGTCTTCTTTTTGCCACGATTTGGAAATAAAATTTTCTCTAATTGTCCCAGTTTCACGGAGTCAATGAGTTAATACGAATATCTACAAATTTACACAAGAGTCGGATTACAAATGTCAGTTGTTTAATGACTACTTAAAAATAGAGAGAGACTTTGCATAGCTTCTTCTAATATGAAATATATATACTTGCTAGAAAATTCTTATACAATATATAAAAACAATAAATTTTTAATGTCACTTCAGTGGGCCAAAAACTACTGAGAATAGCCCAGTGTTAAGTATACGTAACACCCTCTTTTTCTCTTTCTAAATCTTTTTAGATTGATTTTATAAATTTTTAAAAATATTAGTAATGAAAACATACATTTAACTTTTTTTTAATAAATAATAAAAAAAATAATAGATCTTACCCACTTCATGTCGACATACATATTTAAATTTGTTGAGCATACAGTTTTTTGGCCATTTTTCTACGCAACCTTATAGCGCAAAACCAGAAGTTAAAATAATTAAAAATACTTCTCGACGTTGAACAGACACTCATGGTAAAAAATGTTGCACATTGTTTGTTCATAAAACATCGTCATCGATTAAGAAATATCAAAAATTGTTACTGAACGTATCCTTGTCTTTATTTTATTTTATTTTATTTTATTTTATTTTTTTAATTATAAAAAATGGTGCAAAAATGTGCAAAGTGCAAAATTTTTTTTTTAAGAAAATGCCATAAATATTTTTTTTCTCCGTCGCTCCTCTAGAGAGCATATTGGCTTTCATTGCTTTGTTTCCACTGTAATCCACTGTAGCTTTCTCCATATGATTTTGCGTAGTGGTGAAGATCCTTGCTAATCGGTGGCGACCTCTACTTTAACATTGTAATTTTTTCCCAGTAGATGGTGTGATTTCCTGATTATTCTCATCTGATGTTTGTCATCATCGCCAGAGGTATGCGGGAAGATCAGGGGCCTTTTTTTATTTTTTTTTTTTTTAGATGGAGTTTTCTGGAGGGAAGTTAAAGCCTCTTTATTAAATATTCGAAACCACAATTAAATTTTTTTGTCAGTCCTCTGCTTGAGCTCGAACCTGGGTCGTTTGTAATATTAGGCGTGCACTCTAACCGGTATGGCGTGGTGCTTCCCCATATATAGTGCATATATAGTACAATAATAATTATAGAGTTGGGCTCTTTAGCTCTTTTAATGAGCTAGTTCGTTCACTTACATCACAAAACATGTATGTTAAACACACACACACACACACACATACGTAAATAAAATTTTTGTTTTACAGACATGCTTTTTGTTGTAAGTGAACGAATTAGCTCATTAGAAGAGCTAAACGACCCAACTATAAATAATTAGCTATTTATCAATTTTTTAGTACCAATTTTTAAATGCTAGACACAGTGGCGTTACATATCCCTAACAGTGGACGGTAATGGGTTAATTGGCCACCAAGATCGTGTGGATTATTTTCTTTAGGATTATGTAAAGTTACTTATCTACATCGATAATGATTGGCGAACTACGTTGCGCCTTGTAAGCACCAGCCGAGGCAGCAGGGTTCGCCATTATATTTAAAAAAACCCGGTTGGGTTTTTTATTTAAAGTACTTCGTAATTTATTTAAAACAAATATAAGTTTAATTTATGTATTGAGAGTAAAAATAAATTCGGTCCCTTCTTTTTGTGAATTAACAAGGATATCAAAGGATCACTGCTTACATCTTTTCCCAACTCTGAGCCGATTTTCGAATTATGTTCCAGAAAAACTACTTGTCTTTTGAGGCGATCCAATTTTGAAGTTAATTTTATAGTTCTTAAAAAGAAGTGATTCGGCGACATTAAAAAAGATATTGTTTCGGCGAAACATCCAACTGTCATTAGGACTAATGTTCGGAGAATACGCGGGTGCGGCATTTGCCCGTTTTTTTTTTTTACAATCGTTTGGCATCTTTTGCGAGCATTGTCATTCAAAAGAATAACTTAATCATGTTTGTCTTTGTACATCGATCTTTTTTCTCATAAAGCACGGTTTAAGCGAAGTAAGTGCAGTCTGCTTTAGCAGCCCATAGTACACAACGTCGCTTTGATCCGACCAAGAGTTCAAAATTGCATTATAATTGAACGAAATTAGGAAGCAGTTATAAAACCCAATTAAACCCTAAGAACTCATCAAAAGACCTAATAAAACCCGGTGGGGTGGGTTTTATAAAAAAAACGGGTCTTTGCTAACACTGCGTGGCGGCCACATGATCGAAATCATATTTAAACACTAATGTCATACAATTTCTTATTCAACAAAGACAATTTCGATGATGTTAAGACTACATTTCTTTGTTTTATTATGATTTAAACTTGGGTAACTGTAAAAAAAACACCTGATTATTTTGATGAATTCAAATTAACAATTTTTGTTGTGTTGAAATATGTTAAACTACTAAAAAATTAAATTGAAGGTTTGACTGTTTTTAATTTTTACTACAATTTATTTATTAATTTTTTTTTAATATATATTTATATTGAACCATTTTTTTCCCTTTTACTTATAGCTCCAGTTATAGGCAACTTTACCGATGAAGAGTTTATGGGTGCTAGCGGTTCGCAGGATAATTCTGAGTATCCCTTTCAAAGAGATGAAGTAGCCAGAGTGCCATACAGTAGAGATCGTAACAATTTAATACCATCAGGTAAGGCTATATTTATCCAAACTTAAAAAAGAAAATTCATTAAAAACCATACAGAAAACAAATCTTTAGTTCTCCTAAGCTTTTCCATTTTCCAATTATCCCGTATGCTTTTAACAGTGGTAAAGATTTTACGGTTTTCATTTTGTTTTATTTTCTCATACTAATTTTTTTATGAAAAGCAAAAACACACCATTTTTTTAAAATATATTTTTTTATGGGTAGAGAAAAATAAGAACCAGGACGCCAGCTAACCGCAACAAACCGGAAAATATTAAAAAAATATATTTTTTTAGTTTAGCATTTTTATTTTTTATACTTTACATACAAGATAACTTTGCAAAATATATATGCAGAGTGGAAAGAAAAAAGAACTTAAAAAAATTGGGGAAATATAAATAAAAATGGAAACATAGATAGAGAAAATGGTGGAAAAGTGTAGCATCAGCACTATAATGGGTTTGTTCTGTCACATTTATATGAATATCACGAGTTTGTGTACACATAGCAGTACTATCACCGACAAGGTAAACATGGTTAACATGTTAAACATGATTATGCAATAAGTTAGAAATGTTTCTACACTTAAGCCCTCCTATATGATACCCTATAATACAACACATTTTTTAATTTACTTGAAATCTTCTTCAATTTCCGAATCTCTAAAACACTCTACAACCTGTCAAACTGCCTGAATATGACGTCGGAGACATGATTTGAGTAGTATTTATGAAGACAAAATCAATCGCAACTAATTATACAGGTCACCATCAGTTTCTCCACACAGAAAATCGGTTAGAGGTTATTCGACCCAACTAATATGAAAGGATGCATTTAAAAATTGTTTATTCAGTTTAAAACTGTCGCAAAAATTAAGGAAAAATAAGTAACAAAGAGGGTGGTATGGTGTAGCGGTTAGAGCGCACACATATCAACACAAACAACCCAGATTCGAGACCTAGAAGAGGACATAAAGAAGAAAAATTAAATTGTGGTTTCGAATATTTAATAAAGATTCTTCAACTTTCCTCCAGACAACTCCATCTAAAAAAATAAAGAAGAAGCATATCTAACCTTTCCGATGATAACAAAACATCAGACGAATGATCAGGAAAACACGACACCACCTACTGGGAAAAAATTACAATGCTAAAGTAAAGATCACCGCCAATTAGCAAGAATCTTCACCACTACGCAAAATCATATGGAGGAAGCTAGAGTTGATTAATCATCTACTGAGCCGAAAGCTAAAATTAATTAAATAAACTAAACCAAGGCAATGAATGATTTGTGAAAAGCCAATATGCTACCTAGAGGAGTGACAGAGAAAAAAAGTATCACCACTACCACTACTTAGTAAGTACCTTCACCACTACACTCAATCATATAGAGGCGAGCTACAGTAGATTGAATAGCTGACAAATAAGCAGGATTACTGAAATTGAATCAAAACAATGGATGCTTTGTGGAAAACCAATATGATCCCTGGAGGAATGACGGAGGAAAAACAACTGCAAAAATACATACCAAAAAAGTTATGTACTGTGTGAAACCGCTTTGTATCAGGCAAAAAGATAAGAAGTATATGTTTCTTGACAATAAAATTAGGGTATCACGCAAACAAATGTTGAGCTAGTCGTGATGGTTATAACTTCTATGTGACATCTGCAGTTTGACTGAGATGCATATTATCCCCGCTCTTTTCGATATAGTTCTTGGTGATATCATTCTTGATGCTACAGCAATCGACAACTAACCAACAATTGGAGAGTTGGAATAAGCCCATCATATTCGCACACAACTATCGTCACATGTCTTTTAAACTTAAGTCTTCGAAAAGTGAAGCTACAAATTGGCTTAAATATACATCTTTTTTTTATAAATTCAGTTTAATTCATACCAATATAAAATAGAAATATGGGAATTAATAACGAAATATGATGTCGAACAAATGTCCACCTCAAGCACGTCGGAAGTCCTCCGCACTTTTCATAATATTTTGAACCACATTTTGCAACACCGAATTTCATCTTTCAGAGTGTGAATTGTTTGCAGTTTGTTCACGTAAATCCGGCTTTTCAACTGGCTCCAAATAAAATAATCCAGCGGCGTTAAATCACAATAATAAGGCGGCCAATTGACATCGTCAGGTCGCGAAATTACACGATCGGGAAAATTCTCATACAATAACTGAATTTTATAGCTGGTTGCGTGGTTTGTGGCTCCATCCTGCTGACACCAACGGTCACTGATGTCAACATAAGCCAATTTTGGCCACAGCAAAATGCTTAGCATGATTTGATAGCGCAGAGAATTCACGCTGACGGCGTTTTCTTGCTCATTTTAGAAAAAAGTATGATGATGCCGCCTAACCACAAACGGTCACTTTCTTTGGATGTAATGGTTTTTCGAGGACTCTTTGTAGATATTGTGAGCCCCATATACGACAATTTTGTTTGTTTACAACGCAAATGGGCCTCATCATTATCACCATTTTGATAGTAAATTTTCACAATCAAAATTCTTTGCTCAAAAGTGTAGCTTTCTATACTGAAAATTTCCCAATTTTTGACTGAATAAGTGTCAAACATTGACTGCTAAATTCTTGGCATTTAATCATTTGACAGGCAATTTACTTCCTTACCTCAAATTTGCCCACCGTGTTTAAGGTAACAGGCCGCAGCACAACTAATAATATGAAATTCATAGAGTTAAATAGCGTGGTGCGACCCAAATTCGAACTCCAGCAGAGGACATGACGAAAGATTTGTTCCTCCAGACAACTTTTTCTAAAAAGGAAATTAAAAAGTAGCCCTCCTAACTTTCCAGCTTACCTCTGGCGATGACCAGAAAGACCTGTGGAAAAAATTCAATTCAACTGAAGATTTTTGATTGTAAATGACGATGGATCGGTCACACAACTCGAAGACCACATGAAAACGCTGCAATAACTGATGTAGACTGGAAGCCATAGGAATAACGCACAAAGTTTTTGGCCACTACATACCTGGAAGAGACAAATTGAGCTCATCGACAACCAAGCCGGCCGAAGTGGGAAAAAAAATTCAAACATAATGCTTCAAAAAGGACAGAATGAATAAAGATTGTTGTAGTCTTTTGTTCCTCCGAGGAACCATAGGAGGTGACATAATTAGATTCACGCTGACAATAGGGTGCACCTTATATAAAAAATGCAAAATTGCTCCGTAGTTCCCCACAGATATATTCTACGTTGCCAACACATTCATTAATAATAACGATATATTGCATTGGTGAAATCATTTCACTATTTCACTATAGTCCTGTTGAACCTGTTAAACTTTATAGACTATAATCTACGAAATGGAAGCTTAGGCAGATTACATCACAGGAAGGTCATCAGCCACAATATGATGTGCTTTATATATGGGACAATCCGCCTAAAATTTTCCACAATGCATCTTATCAGAGATCATTTCTGGTGGGAGTTATGACCTGAACTCTACAAAAAAAAAAATTGGCCCATACATATAAGGAGCGCAAAATGGGTCAAATTACCATTATCCGTCTTTCTAGGTAGTTGTGGTATTTATATGCGTTTGAAACACGTCCATAAAATAGAAATCCTTTTGAATTAAATTTAATAAATTTTAAGAAGTCACCAAATACCAATTCAGAATAATCATAAATAAAAAAATATTGGCAGTCAAATATGAAAATAGCTTAACTCACCGATTCCCGTCTTTCTAGTTGTATGAGTAATGCAGATATACGATATTCTCGTCGAAATCTACTGATCACCCCAACCTGTATAGTGTTTGTCCATTTTTGTTTTCATTAAAAATTATTATTATTTTCTTTCATTTTCCTCTGTTGTTAATATTTTGCCAAGATTTTCATTTGTTTTTCTATTTATCTTGACACTTTTGTTTTGTTTTTTTATTTGTCTTTCTTTGCAGTCATTTCGCCAAAACCCATTGACCAGGAACCAGATTCAAGTTTTGTTGGCGTTTTAATCACCGTTCTTACGACAATTATTTTACTTTTGGTTGCCATAATACTGGCGATAATTGCCCGTAATAAACGTGGACATGGTGGTAATGTTTTGGATGCTTTCCAACATAATTTTAATCCGGACACATTGGGTGCCGTTGACAATAAACGCTTGAATTGTAATGGTATGAAGGTAAGAGAAAAAAACATTTGCTTGCAAATAAACATTGAAATGTTGTGGTTAAAAAAAGTAAAACAAAATATATTTTAATTAAAAGATAGTCACAAAAGCTAAATATAAGTAAAGCGGAAATTTTTCGTTCCTTAAACGATACGCAAAGGCAAAATCACCATAGTAAACCAGTTATGACTCTTTTAAGTTCTCGTTCTCTAGGAGAATTTTTTGTTTCAACATATTTCGACTAATAGCTATGAGTTTGTTGCAAAGCTTATTTCTGGTAAGACGGGTAACAGGAACTCCAGAATCCTAAATCCCTGCCCGACTGTGGTGAAACTCCTTTTGGAAACTGTGTGTTAATTGTTTTTAAAATCCAACTCGTGTGAAAAGCATTATGATGTGAGCTTCCTCCTGTCGAAAGGTTTAGGCAGTCTTTGACACTCAACGAGAATGGAAGTAAAGCCCAAATACATGACTTCAAAGTAGGTCCTAACAAGTGAGTATACCACATGTGATAACGATGATGCAGCAATGTATTCACTCATATTTTACATCATAGTCAGGTCCGTCATGGCGTCAAATATATAACTCACTTTGATCTTGATATATGCCGAAAAGAAATTTACATCCTCAACTGTTGCGCTCGATTATTCCTAACCATACAAAAGTTCAGGCTTTACACGCGTCTCATAGAAGTAAAATTTCGTATTGAAGTCATCGAAAAGTTTAGGTTGACCGTACTTTCATAAAAGAAAATGTGAAAATTTCTTAAACCAATGAACATACTGATGCAACGAACATTTGGACCTATAAAATTAACTGCAGTCACAAAACGATTCTCACTCACCTTAATACAATAGAAAGTTCCTACTCAATATCTGGCCCGTTCACATTACGGTTAATAAGGATCTCTTTATATCAAAGTTACACCGCATGAAAGAGGCTAATCTATTGAAAAGACCACATCGGCAATGTGCTTTTTTTTGCTCTATTGCCATGCTAATCAATTATTAGTACAAACTAAGAACATTGGTCGGACTATTTCCTTTAAAGGAGAAATGTGGTCATTTGTTGAACAGCTTTGATATTACGGTATTTCTCATACACTTAGAATTCAAAGTTCTATGTGGCACAGGAACTATCGGAATACCTATACCAGCCGAAAGTACTTGTAATAGGGGAAGCCTATAGGCTGCTAAGTGCGGATGTCAGGTTTAGGTTTATCTTCTAGTATAGCTAATCTGCTGTCCAGCACTGGACTCAACTATAACTACATCCTAACAGATTTTTGCTATCGGAGTATTGAGAATAATGAAAAAGCGAACGAGCTGGATCGGCATGAATCTACCATGAACACTACTTTTGTTTAATTAGCTTTCCCGAGATTGGTGGGTCAAAGCTGAACTGCTTAGACGAGCTGTAAGATCAGCAGATTGCTTTGAGTAAAATGTTAGTGTGAAACGTAAGAATACTTTCTGATTGAGAGCGATGATAACTGCTTGCTAAGGCTGTTGGGGCAGCGAGGCCGGAATGAACATATGATTTAACCATAACGTACGTACCACCATATTTCATTTCCTCTGTGAATGAGAGAGAGTCTACCCTTGGGAAATTATTCTAGAATCTTAATCAGCTATCTGGTTTGTTCATTAATCTACCAATACAGTTTCTAAACCACACAGACTGAATACAGTCGTGCAGTACATAACCGCTTTAATTAATTGCTATCGAACGTCACTCAAATGCTAATTGGATTTTTCGAATCCCCACTCGAATCAACCAACCAGCCTGGTGGCGTGGTGTACTTGTTAAAGTGCTTACATACAACACTAAATATGGTTCGAATACCAATCAAGCCTAGAAAAATGTCCATCGTGATTTTAATTTTAAAAAAATTAAAGGCTTTCTTCAATCCTCTTCAGATCGTTATCAGCAATCCAACCAGGCACACTTGCAGAACACTGTGATCAACGCGTTTCTATTGTGTTCCTTTCAGTCTATATTTTGTTTAGCTATCTTCCTAATGAACACCAGCAGATCTGAAACTATAATTGTGGGTATGTCACCCAATGAGAGCTATGTCTCCTTTAACATTTCCATCTAAATCAAGAAACTCATATTGAAACAATATGAGTCTCTGATGCATGTAAGCATAGTCCACAAACAACTACATCTGTGATCTTCTTCAGGTGATGCTTTGAAAAAGCCTCCGATCATTCTCTTCTAAATGAAAAAAGGAAAATCGACGATAAAAGACAAATGATCCAATGGAAAGAAGATCCATTTTGTAAAGAAGAAGTTAAAGAAAAATAAGAATAAAAATAAAAAGAAAAATAAAAAAGGTGAGGGGTCTATCCTTAGCTGCAGAGAACGTTACTTTTCGGCAATGACCTGCTACAGTAGATCGATGAATGCTAATCTAGAAAACAAAAACAATGATAAAGAAACTGAAACAACGCACAGATATTTTGGAAGCCAAGATATTTGGATCTCAAGAGCAGTAGCGAAATAAACTGAATTGTGTGCAAGACTGGAGATAGGAAGTTCTTAAGAACAAGACCTTTCTAACTTTTTGGTTCACAATCGTCGTCTACCAACGTCATAATTGCTTAATTTTTAATTTGTTTTAAACTTACAAAGCTTCTGTAGGTGAATTGTATAATGTAATGTAATCTTGTAATGGGCAGCAATCTCTTCTGCATCTTTTGCAAAATTATCAAACCATTTCCTATTGTCATCACTAGTGCTTTTTTTAATCTACTTTTCGACTGCGCTGTGGTCTACGCCAAGCCTTCTCTGGACGATATGGATTCTTAAATATTTGATCGCTGTTTGACAATTTTACTGTTGCTTATAAGATACCATGTTTGATCGATGAACCATCATTTTAAAGGCCTGTAGATAGATAGACTAAATAAACCCAGATATACCCAGGAATTAGTATTACTTCTCTAATAGGCGCTATCGAGTAGAACAATGACCTGTATTTTGGAATTTTCGAAACAAAACTCTAATCTTAAGTTACAGTTAAAATACCGATTTTTCGGACTTTTATGCACTTATAAGCTTATAACTTAGCTCAACATTATCCAATTTTATGTTTATTTTCGGATTTGGAAAGACGAGAAACAGACCATTTAAATAATATATCGGCTGGGCCAGCTATTGGTTTAAATTTGAAACAGCGGTTATTTTAAATCTGGTCATTCCATTCTGTCACAAAATTCAGTATATTTTCTCTACTGAAAGAAATGAATTGATTTACGCTTCAGCAACTTTGCGATTTATTGGAAATTTATTTCCAAGACAAGCTAAATTGAGAATTTGGGGCACAGAAAACCAAAACGTGATCTTACAGCAACCAACGCACCTATTAGAAGTGATTGTTTGGTGCGGCTTGTGGACCAGAGGCATCAATGGCCCATATTTTTTGAAAATGAGAGGCAGAACCATTACGGTCAATAGAGATACCTATCGCACCATGATAACCAATTTTTTTGTACACCTTCTTCATGGTATAGATGTGGATGGAGTTTGGTTACGATTTATTGCATCAAGCGTTTAATGGCTATTTAATTAGCGAGATGATGATGTAGGTCGCCGTTAAAGACAAGTAATATGCCGACAAACCAGAGACACTTGAGCATTTGAAGGCCAAGATTCGTGATGCCATTGCCGAGGTACGACCTAATACACTCGAAAAAGTTCTCGAAAATTGGTGCGATCGAATAGATTACTGTGAGGCCAGCCGCGGCAGCGATATGAATGAAATAATATTTCATTTCTAATCGGAACAATATAAAGCCGTTTTTGTTTTATTGCATTTTTAGGTTTCAACTTTGAAATAGTCCACCCTATATATGCCGGTAATGTGTTCTTGAAGAATCTGGGCATAGTCCCTAAGCACATATTTTTCACACAATTTCTTGCACGTTTCTTAAGTTTAAATGCGAGTTTGTCTACTATTTTATATAGGAACCGTACTATTTAAGAATAAAATAATTTGTTAGTTAAATACCTATAGCTCGAGATTCTGAAAATGTTTGAAAAATTCCAAGAACAGGCCCTTGCCCTACTCAATAGCGTTTTAAAAAAATGATAGTATCACTTACCAGTTTTTTTGCCGCACCGTGTAATTTGTGTACGAGGAAGTTAACGCTCATCGCGATACGCACAGTGAAAGCAATCAAACCATGAAATATTTCCCAATTTTGAAAAGATAATTAATTGTGTTTTATTAATTGTTTTTTTTTTAGTTCTTAATTTATACTTTACAATTATAAACTACAACCATAACAATTCCCTTTTTACAGGCTGTCACAATGGAGCCGGATAGTGAGTCAATTGACAAATCCAGTTTATATCATGAACCGTTTAATGTCAATATGTATACAAGTGCTGCGAGTGCATGTTCTATAAATGATCTCCAAAGACAACATGTATCACCAGATTACACAGGTAAATTTATTAATTCTTTTTAACACATACACAAAAAGAACTCCACACAGACGAATATATAAATGTAACTCACAATTAAAAACTTTTATGAAAAATTAATTAAAAGAACAAAAAATTAAAAAAAAAAAATACAGAAAAAGAGTTGTAACAGAACATATAAAATTAAAACATGCATGCAACAAAAGTGTATTCCCTAGGAGGATAATATTTTTTTTTTCTGAATCGCAACATAATTTCATAATGACATGATACAATTCGTATGCCAATGTAGCAATTTAATTGCGCGACATGTCATGATAAGATAACAAACAAAAAAAAAAGACGGACGAAAAAATTATTAACAAAAACGAAATTAAAAAAAGTAAGACATGACATGTGTACAGTGTACAGTAACATGACATTTTTAATAGAAAAAAATTTTACCAGTTTATAGTTTTCTGTTAGTTTTTGTTACCAAAAAAAGCACAAAATTTTTGAAATGTTCTTTTTCTCAATTCCTTGCCTTTTTCAGCAGAAAAATTTTATTCTCCTTCCCTTTGTTATATTTGAGGGTATATGTATACGTTTGGGGGTTAAAGAACTAATGAAACAACTGGTAAAAATATATGCAAAAAAAGAAGTCAATTCATATTGGACATGCACAATTTGTAATGAATTCTAATGTTTTCTTCACAAAAAAGAAACAGTTTCTGTTTTCTATGTATCATAGAAAACCCTCCTTTAGCCATATTATGCTGTATGTTGCCTGTATTTCTTTCGTTAGTGCTCATGTTGCATGCCTATGCCTAGTTTGAGTTTGTCGATGAAATGCTAGTAAGTTAATGAAAATTTTGAATAAAAACAAAAAATATTTTAAATTGTTTTCTTAAATTAAAAAAACACAAAAATATTAAATTGATTGAAGACTTTCAACATTAACTGTATAAAATTCTACACTAATGCTATGTTTGCACGACACCGTTTTTTCATCATTCGCTTTCTCATTAATAATACAACCCCGATTATGAAATGAATTACATAAATTTCGACACAAAATCTTAAGAGAGAATCACAAAAATTGTAAGTTATTTTATTTCCAGTAGCGTTTGTATTACTGCAAAATCAGTGTCATCTCAAGTTTTTATAAAACTTAGATCAAAAGAGTTTGGCATACTTATTAGTTCTTAACCGATACTTTTTAATTATAGATATAACATTGCAAACTTATTAAATTGACCTCCCTAAAGTATGCTGTGAGGTGCAAAGGATAAACAAAAAATAAAATAAAATAAACGAAATAACTAGCTAGCTGACTTCATATGTTAACTGTTGAAAGGTGCCGTGCGAACCGTAGAATCCAATTAAGTAATACGAACAGAAAACGATGTAATATGAAATCTCGCGCGAAAGTAGTATAACATATTGTTAAGAAAATAAAAATGCCTAAAAAGATACAATAACATTTATACACTTAAAGCGAAATAGAAATTATTATATTGGCTTGTGGCTCAAACTGTTAATGCTGTTTTTTTGAACGGCATTGCCAATTCAAAATTGGATATTTGAATAAACGCATATGAGTAGAAGGTTGTAGTATATACTACAAGATTAGAAAATTAAGTCAATTTACTATAAAACGGCGTCACATTTTTCTTATTGCGTCAATTACAATTAAACAGTCAAAGGGTATAGTTGTGCTAAGGCGTTAATAAGAGTGTACCACAAGTTATTGCTAAGCAGAAATTAAATAATTTGGTCACTGTGTATAGAGGTAAATTGTGGAAATAAAAGAACTATATAAATTAAACCAATAAATCAATCGCAAAAAATATAAAGTCATTGTGAGTACTCTAGCCTCAACCTAAGCGCTAAAAATTTCGAAGCTTTTGTTGGAGGTGTTTCATATCACCCGGCACCAGGCTGGCAAAAACCCGGGTCTTTCCCAGCCCATCAGGTTTAATTGGGTTTTTATGGGCTTTATGGGGTTTTATAACAGCTACCAAATTTCGTTTAATTCGACAATATTTTTTGTTTGTTAGTACAATTACGTTATTGAATATTTATAATGCAATTTTACATCACACAAGGCGGCATTGTGTACTATGATCTGCTAAAAACCGGTATTCGGAGCAGAGTGCAATAACTCGGTTGTACTCTGCAGAATGCGAAAAACAGCCAGAATATAAAGACAGGCAGACATATAGGGTCCGCCAAATATTTTTTTTTAAATGCTATAAAAAAACTACTGAATATTTTCTCAAATTTCTTTTTTTATTTGAAAGTAAAATCCTTCCGGTTAATAATGGAAAATAATTTCATTCAAATGGCATGCAGCAGCCTACACGATCGGTCAAATTTTTAAGCACAATATCGATTGTGTGCAGTTATATTTCACCAATGGCTTCACGAATATTGTCCTTTAAAGCGTCAATTGTCTCTGGCTTGTTGGCGTAACACTTATCTTTGACGCCACCCCGCAAATAATAGTCCAACGGTGTCAAATCGCAGCTCCCAGGTGGCCAAATGACAACAGCTCTGCGGCTGATAATGCGAGCTTCAAAAACAGGGCGCAAAACATTGAGTGTAGCTTCGGCTGTGTGGCATATAGCGCCATCCTGTTCAAACCAAATGTTGCCAATATCCTCCTCTTCAATTTTTGTGAACAAAAATTCGTTCAACATGGCCCGATAACGATCGCCATTGACTATAACGGCCATTCCTTACTAATTTTCGAAGAAAATGGCCAAATTATGCTTCTGGACCAAAATCCGCACCAAATGCGGCAATTTTGCTTGTGTACATACCCCTTCATCTGAAAATATTTTTTTTGGCAAAGTCAGCATCTTCTGTAAGTCGATTGCAGGCCAACTTCGCGAAGCGTATACACAACCATATTCTTTCAGCGGAAGGATAAAACTAATTATCTATCACATCAGACATGAGCCAAGTGTTACCATTCACGAAATAAGCACTAGTTGAAAAAAAACGTTAGATGGCGGACCCATTATAAAGTTTTCCTTTTGTATGAGAACGCTAGATCTCTCGTGGCAAAGCTGCCAAACATTTTTCAGAAACGATCAAATTCTCAGAGCATAGCTCCTTTCATTGGCTCCCGATGGATGCAATATCTATTACAATAATATGACGCCGCATCACTTCTTTTGAAGAAATACAAAATCGGCTTCAATGTGGATCGCCCCAAAAAACGAGAAGAAAGAGAAGGCATTAGGAAAGATGTAAGCCAGTGATTTGATAATTTTTTATTTTGATCAAATTGTTAATTCATTATCATTTTTAAGCTTAAAAAACGATCAAATTAATTTGTATGCCCAATACGTAAATTTAAAATTTTTTCGTTGTAAATAAATTACAAAAGCCTTTAAATAAAACAACCCACCTGGGTTTTTTTATATATAAACCCAGGTGGGCTTAATAACCGGGTGTGTTGAATTGGCACTAAATTGACAACTGAAAATTTGAATGGAAAAGTCAAACATAATCGATTAACAAAATACGCTAATGCCTGGGCAATACTTGAGCTGCTGAAAAACAAAACCATCTCAAATGAAGTTTGCCAATATGTTGCTGGAACAATAGATAATTCTAAATAAAAGTAGATAAACTGGATAAAACTGGCCGGTTATAACTAAAGAGTTGGCTGATAATTTAAAATCTAATCGAAAAGCAAGATGAGTATACGATGACTTAGCAGGACGCATAAAAAACACAATTATTTTTATTTTTTCATACAAAATATAAAAGGATATTTTCGCGCACTTGGATATCCCCATCACTAGCGTAAGGACAGTTTGACTTTCTGTGGCTATATAGCCAATTCAGGCAAATCAGGAGAGCTAACGCGGAACCTAAAAACTGTCTTTTTTATATATGGTGTTAAGTAGAGTAATTTCTCTCCAATTAATACAGTCTTTCAAGTCGCCACTTTTTGGTAATTTTATAATGGTGCCCTTCTTCCACGTAGGAGGCATCCTCTCCTCCTCCCATAATGATGTGATGTGTGGCAGTAGAAGTTCAGCTATAGTTTGGATGTCAACCCGTAGAATTATCACTGGTAGTCTATCTTCGCCTGCCGCCTTATTATTTTTCAATTTACGAATTGCCTCTTTTAACTCATTTAGATTGGGAGGGTTCCATGGAATTCTTGAACTGTTTTACTTATCTTTGTTCTCAGCCGTTTCAGTGTCCTCAGTAGTGTTTGTGACGTCGCTAATTTTATTGAAGTGTTCTCTCCATTTCTGTATTTGTGCATCATTGTTCGTTAAAGTGTACTATATCGATAAGCAACAGCTTGGTTTCTATTAAACTTTTGATAAGTGAGATAGTTAATCATTTGTTGTAGTTTTCTAATATTCTTCTGGCCTGCTGCTTCTTCTGCTGCCGTTGCCAGTCGTTCCAGGAACTTTCTTCGATCTCTTCTTGCAGCTTTATTTACTTATTTTGTTGCTATTCATCTGCAGTTTCAGTTTCCTTTTTTGTGAATCTAGGTTCCAAGTGTAATCT
This sequence comes from Wohlfahrtia magnifica, assembly GCA_023159175.1. Taxonomy (NCBI): domain Eukaryota; kingdom Metazoa; phylum Arthropoda; class Insecta; order Diptera; family Sarcophagidae; genus Wohlfahrtia; species Wohlfahrtia magnifica. The sequence goes on from JAKWBJ010000051.1 coordinate 2,684,629, forward strand.
GATATCCAAACTCTTCTATTTGGTTGCACTACACCAAGTGTTCCCACCGCGACTTGATTATATAATGAACTGATATCTTTTTATGAGTGATGTTGGTTTGTCGGTAACCATTCACGAATTGCCAACCGAGGCAACCAGGCTTGCATTATTCTGGAGTTTTTGTAGATGAAGCTATCTTCGCCTTGTCTGCTTGATTGTGCTTCTTTGACATTTCAATTTAATCTTGATTTCACCAGTGATGAGCTCATGGTCACTTCTCACAATATCAGCTTCTCTCCTATTTCTGACATTTGATAAAAAGCTTCTCCATCTTCTGCATTAATGGTCTATCTGATTGCGTGCATTGCCGCTCAGGTATGTCCAGGTATATTTGTGTATTTCCTTATGTGGGAAGATGGTGCCTCCTATGACTAGTTAAAATGTCTGGCACAATTCTATTAGTCGCTCTCCGTTCTTATTCCTGACACCACGAACGTGTATTCCAATAGTGGACCGGATGTTCGTATTGTCGTTACCTATCTTAGCGCTAAAGTCACCCATGAGTATAATGATATCACCTCATTAAATTTCTGTGAGCGTGGATGTTACTTGTATGTAGAATTCATCTTTATTAGATTCTTCAGCGTCTTACGTTGGGGCACAGCACTGCACAATGGTAACATATCGTCCTGCTCTACCCAGGGAGTTCTTTATCCTTATTAATATTATTCAGCCAAGTCCACTCTCTCTGTCATTTGTTTTTCCACTGTAGAGTACAGTATTACGATTTATAGTGACAAGTTCGCCAATGCCATTTCACCTCAATTCGCTTATCCCTAAGACTTCGATTTTATACGCCAACATTTGATTTTTAAGTTTTGCAAGCCTTGATGCTTCACGAAGAAGTAGTATATCCCATTGCGCAACGCACGAATGCCATTGAAATATTTTCCTGTCAATTTTTAACTTGCCTTGCTTTAGTTTCGTTAATCGTTTAATTACAAGCTTAGTAGATTATCTTATTGCATTGGTGGTGAGGATCCTTGCTGAGTGTGTTACTGGTGATCCTTACGTAGCATTGCCGTTTTTTCCACATCATTCGTTTGATGACTGTCATCGTCCCCAGAGGTACAGTTGGAAAGTCAGGGAAACTTATTTTGAGTGTTTTGTTCCAAAGGGGTTGAAGTTTCTTAATGTAATACTCGAAAACCGCACTTAAATTTTTCTCCTTTTAGGATCGAACCTGGGTTGTTTGAGTTGTCTGCAGCCACTCTAAAAAAAAAATAACCACTGACCTCTTAATCGCTGGGATCCTCAATGCTCAATGATTACGCAAAAGGAGTAAATACGGTCTTCGTTGTAATATCCAACACAATATCTAGTTTGGCAGGAGCTAACGTTATTCTCCAAGTGTTACTTTATACGATAATTGTTATGATCTTTTCAATCGATTAATTTTTCTGGGAAAGACTCTATTCTCTGGTTTTCATTATTTCATGTTATTTTATTTTACTGTATTTGTAGTTAGAGAAGTTTCTCATACGGTATATAGTCATAACCTGTAGCTTGCAATGTATGAGGTAATAGCGCTGTTTAAAATAGTCTTAATGATCTTGTCTGGTATTGAATCAAGAACCTCTTGTTGGGTAGGTGTGTGTCTTACCTACCATACCACAAAGGCATACAACATACATACATACAAAGCACACATTAATTTGTATTTTTATATATAAAAGTTACTTTTAAATTTATTAGACCCAATACGCTCATATATTCATATGATGCGGTACATATATGTAATATTTCATCCATTTACTTATCACTCATACGCTGTGGATTTCAACATGGCTGTGTGCATGTTGTTTATAGCAACAGAAAAATAAAAACAATAATAAGAACAGAAAAAAAGCCAGCAAAAATAAAAACTAAAAATAGAAATTAACAACAGCAGCAACAACAACTAAAAACTACTATTTGGCAAACAACATCAATATTTATTGAGTATTATGAGTGCAACGTGCTAAAGTAAAACTTTATCTGCCAAATGCTATGTACCGACAATGATAATGGTTGTGTTGTGCTGTGCTGTGCTGTGCTGTGCTGTGCTGCTATTGCAATTGCAATTGTCACATCATAATGGAAATAATATTTGGAATAGTGTCAATAGTTTTCACGCTTAATATGAAAAGTTTTTGTATACATACTACCTTGATCAAAAAGTTTCCGGAATAACAACCGTATGGCGGTCAAATTGGCTAGATTTGGGTTCTTTTTTAAGATAGATATTAGCGTCATACTCGTAGCTTGATAGTTGCATTTTTTTTAATTCTGTTTTTGATATGTCCATCAGCGCTTCCTGGAATGCTAAAAGCGTAATAGTTTTTTAACTCGATTGAACAGAAATAAGTCACAGGTAGCCAAATCAGATAAATTCGGTGGCTGTTGGATGGTGTTTGTTGGATTTTCCGTCAAAAAAATTCGAATAATGATGGCTCTGTGCGACGGTGCGTCATCATGGTGCAAAATCGAGTGTTCTAGTCGCTTTCAGCGAGCTGCTTCACGCAGACGTCTCATAACGCCCATATAATACTATTTGTTTACTGTTTGGCCTTCTGGCGAAAATTCATGAAAAAAAACCGTGAGAAGTGCCTTATTTTTTGTCCGAAAATGGTCTCGGCTTATTTAGTGAATGCCATTCACTTAGCTGATGTCTGGATTGCGTGTCGTACTCATAAACCCACGTCTCGTCTTCAATAATGATCCTTCTGATGAACGTGGGATCGGCTCCACCTCACAAATTATGCCTTTTGCGACCTCAACAAGTTCAAGATTGTAAAAAAAATCGCCAATACACATTGAGATAGATGTACTTTTGGCTACGTGGCTTTTGAAAATGTCAAGCTATGACGCGAGAGATTTAGCGGTAAGATCAACAACACATGTACCAACTTAACAAAAAGCTCAAATCGAAACGATAGAACCACCACATCGGGTTATTCCGGAAACTTTTTGATCAAGGTAGTACATGTAGAATTTTTGTTTTGTATTAAACCGTGTTGTTGATACATCTGACGGAATCGCTATGAATTTTAGAATATTTTTGATTTTATTTTTTGTATATTTTTATTAAATTATTTTAATTTTGTTTTTACTTTTAATTTTCTTTAAAAAAAATTAAGAAAAAAAGAAAACACAAAAAGCTGACATTTCTTCTTAATTTCTAAAAATTATACAAAACTTTCTTTCAACAAACCAATTTAAAACATTTTTTAATTTTTTTACATTTTCTCTTATCACTTAAAATTGCCAGTTTTCCATTTTTGTGGTCATCGTTTATTTATTTTTATTTCTTTAAATATTTTCAATGTGTCCAGCTCTGCATTTACTGTTGTTTAGAAGTCATTTGGTTTGAAAATACAAACAATTATTAAGGATTTATGCAGTTGTTTGAGTGACTGTGCTAATATATATGTGTGTCTTTGATTTCTATGTTTTCTTACGACTTAAGATTTTCAAGTTGTTTTTTTTCTAAATCACAACTTGATTTTATTGTTCTTTTTTAACAACAGTTTCTTATTTTATGGTGTATGTGTATAAACGTTAGACTTAATTTTTACTTTTTCTCCCGCTCTCTTTCTCTCTCTCTCCGTCTCTCCCCCTGCAAAAGTTTGTGTTTATATTTGGGAATTTATTGTAGTCTTTTGCTGTGTTAGTATTGCATTTGCATATGCTTTTTGTAAGAAGAATATTGTCTTACTGAAGTCTTATATTGTAGGCAGAAAGATAGAGAGAGCGAGAGTGAAAAATAAAAAAGCAAGGCAACAACAAATTTTAATGACCAAAGTTTTTGACATGGCATGCATACAATTTATTTTTATGTGTTTTGTTTTTATGTTGCCTTTTGCTCCTTGCACGTGTGTGTGTGTGCTTGTGTGTACTTTAAATGGCAAAGATTTATAAATACACTGGAAGAAAAGAAAGTGAATTGCTTTCAATAAATCTAAGCAAACAAATGGCTTAAAAAGCCTTGTTAAAGATTTATTTAAAGCCTTTACTTTTTCCTTTTTGCTGTTATCTTACGTGTAAGCTTATAGACATACGAGTATATCGGTAAACAACTTTTAAATTATTCGTTTTACTACTTAAAAAGGAAGGATTTTTCGCAAATTCCGGTCATTGATTCGATTGATTCTGGCTATATATGGTTTCCTTTTATTGAAACTGAAACCAAATAAAGTTAGTTCCAGATACCCTGTTCTAAAGCACTTTATTTTATTCAAATTGTAGCCGGGATACAGCATGACTCTGACTTGGAAGCATAACTTCCCAGCCAATATAATTTAAATATTTTTGTACTGCGTTTTTATCAGCTTTGTCATACTGGCACATTACTGATTCATGTTTAGATACAGATTCCAGGCATTTTGCGATAAATTCTCACTTTAAATAAATCAAGTAGGGTCGGTACAGGTCTTTTGTGATCTTCTGTACCGATTTAGATATTTAATTATTTATTTATTTGGTATATGGCAAATTAATTCCTTACAGACTAACCTAATATAGTTAAAATTAAATAGAAAATGTTTGCAATGAAAATTATTAATTCAAATACAATATAACTTAAATACAAAACTATTTTTACTTTCAGAATTTCATTACTCTAAGAAAAATCAATTAAGTGATATTGATTATTGAATTGTAAACATATCTGACGAAGAGAGTCATTGTTAGCACAAACAGATCTGTGATAAAGTGTCCGCCATCTAACGTTTTTTTTTTTTTTTTAACTGGTGCTTGTTTCGTGAATGGTAACACTTAGCTCATGTCTGATTTGACAGATAATTAGTTTTATCCTTCCGCTGAACGAATATGGTTGTGTATACGCTTGAACAACGCTGGGAAATATTGCGATATTACTTTGAAAATCATGGTAATCTTGCAGAATGGAAAAAGAAAAAAATTATCTTTTAAGATGAGGCTCATTTTGATCTTGGCGGGTATGTAAACAAGCAAAATTGTCGCACAGAAAACCCGCACGCATATACTGAAAAGCCGATACACCCAAGACGAGTCACTGTTTAGTGCGGATTTTGGTCCAGTGCATAATTGGGCCATTTTTTTCGAAAATGAGCAAAGAGTGGCCGTTACAGTCAATGGCGATCATTGTCGGGCCATGTTGAACGAATTTTTGTTCACAAAGATTGAAGAGGAGGATATTAGCAACATTTGGTTTCCAGAGGACGGCGCTACGTACCACACAGCCGAAGCTACACTCGATGTTTTGCGCCCTGTTTTTGAAGATCGCATTATCAGCCGCAGAGCTGATGTCGTTTGGCCACCTCGGAGCTGCGATTTGATACCGTTGGACTATTATTTGTGGGGTGCCGTCAAAAATAAGTGTTACGCCAACAAGCCAGAGACAATTGACGGTATAAAGGACAATATTCGTGAAGCCGTTGGTGCAATACAGCTGCACACAATCGATAATGTGCTTAAAAATTGGACCGATCGTGTAGGCTACTGCATGGCCAGCCGAGGCAGCTATTTGAATGAAATTATTTTCTATTACTAACCGGAAGGATCGTTCTTTCAAATAAAAAAAGAAAGTTGAGAAACTATTCAGTAGTTTCCAAGTCCTTTCACAAAAAGAATAAACTGTTTCTGCACAGAATCAAGAATGTAAAAATAAGGATTCCATATAATAGATCCATATTCTAGAATCGGTCGAACCAAAGATGTATATAATTACTTCGTGATATATGGTTAAGAAAATTCCTTTGACCAACGCTTTATAAATCCTAATACTCCATTAGCATTATTAACCATCATAAATATATGATCACAAAATTTTAATTTATAATTCCACAAAACTCCAAGATCATTTATAATAGAAACACTTTCTAGAGTAGTTCCTTTAAAGTGGTAAGAAGTACCAAGCTTTTGTAAACGTTAATATGACATGTGTTTACATTTTCCGATATTTAAGTCCAATAAATCGATATCACACCATTGAGAAAATATTCGGTGTCAGCCTGCAGAGATGATTGATCAGAAATATTATTAAAGGAATTAAAGAGTTTGAATTCATCCACATACATAAGAACATTCGAATTACAAATTACAGATGGTAGGTCGTTGATAAATAATGTAAACAATACAGGACTCAAATGACTGCCTTGTGGCTATTGAAATTTTACATGTTGAATTCTGTCAGAAAGATACGAATTAGGCCACCGAATTGAATTGTTGCTAAATTCCGTGTATTAAAGCTTAAAAAGTAAAATATCTTGGTTAACTTTATCAAAGGCTTTACTGAAGTCGGTATAGATAACATCTATTTGCTTAGAATGAATGAAACCGTCATTTATATTAGAAGTAAGTTCCAATATATTAGTAGCTGTAGACTATGATTTTCGAAAACCACGTTGACATGAAGATAAAAAGGATGAAACTTGATGACAAACGCTATCGGTTAAAATCTTTTTCAAAAGATTTGGTATTGCATTTAACTTGGCGGTTCCTCGATAATTCGAAAGGTAGTTTGAATGATTTTTTCCAAATTGGAGGTAAGTAACCCATTTCAAGGGACTTATTGAAAATTGAAGTCATAGGACCACAAAGAAGTTCAGAGCAGTTTTTAAGGATACAGTTAGGTATTCTGTCAGAATCATTATAAAAAGAATTCTGCAATGATCTTAAGTTTGATAAAACTGTCTCAGTGCCGATTGAAGAAAAATGTATGTTTGATGTGTAAACAATATTATAAGGATAAGCGGTCTGTTTGTCGAATGATTTATTAGAGTAAGTAGTAGCAAACAACTATATAATATATAACTTGTAGAATATGAAACCCTTTTGATCCCATCAAAAACAAAGTATTACCCTGGCACTGTGGAATCTTGACTGTGGAATTGAATCGATGTGCAACCAAGAGTTTTTTTTTCTTTGAGCTATGGTGGTCATCTATTGTAACAGTCAGGCACTGACTGGGCGCTGCGTTAGCACAAAGTTGGTTTCACTATATAGAAGCACACTCTCGTCATTCCTGAATATGTGCAGTACCAAGCTGTGTTTGGTTCCTAGATACAGTGGCGTGTTGGGGAATGAAACTACCGATAAGCCAACGTAGGCCATATGCATTGAACTAGCGGATGTGTTTGTCAGACCCTTATGTTCTTTGTAAACTTAGCGCATAATTGAGTTCGTTGTGGAATGGAAGAGTTATGGATAGCCGGAGGAAACTGTAGGATCTGCTGGTGACTTTAACCTAAAGTCGACCACTCTATGAAGGAATGGGTCCTTAATCTGATAAGGGAGTCCTCTAGGACTCTGATAGGTTTTCTAACTGGGCACAGCGCTCTTAGCGCGAGGACTGGGCTATGGGAAACGGGCACTCCAATTCTAGCAGAATATATGGCAATGTATGAATCAAGCCAATTTGATACCCTGTTCTGTAGCGAAGCTTATTTTAATAAGGACGTCTTGCATCGATCGAAACAAATGGTAGTCAGAAATGGAGGTCTGGGTTATAAAGCGTGTGAGCCAAAACTTCTCATTCACTGTTTTACAACTAGTTTTTAACGCTCTTGTAACATGTGGCCTAGCGTTGTCATGATGGAAGATAATGGCTTTATGTCTGGTCGAATATTTTGGTCGGTTTTTGTTGATTGCTCTCTTTCAACAAATCAATTAAGTTTGGTACAGGTCCGCTGTGATCGTCTAACCCAATTTCAATAGCTCATAGCAAAAAACACCCTCCTAATCACACCAAATACAGAGCATTACCTTGGCGTCGTGAATATTCGGCTTCGGCATTGATTTGGCTGGTTGGCGGAGCTTTACATATGATTTCTACGCTTGGATCTAACGTAATGTATCCATTTTTCATCAACAGTAACAATACGATGCAAAATTGGCTTCCTCTTGTAGCGTTCAAACATTATATCCGACGTGCAAAATCACCATTCAACATCTCTCGGCTTCAAATCAAACCAAATTTCCATGCTTTTGAATGAATTCCAATGTTTTTAAACGTAGGAAAATGGCATTTGACAACAATCTTCGTCAATTAATGCTTCCAATTCCTCATCTTCAGACTTTTTCAGCTGACTAGGCCTCTCCTTGCACAAACCATCATTCACAAGTTCTTTGAGTTGGTGCATGTCGACCGTCAACTTCTATCAACATTTGTTAACTTTCAGTAGCCGTTTACCTCAAATGAAAGATGATTATCAGACTTTCCCACAAAACATCTTCATCTTTAGCGGTTGGTGTTTACACTTTTTTTATTGACACAAATCATATGTGATATTTATGCCATATATTGTACAAATCGACATTATTAACTTGTATGCTCAATAGATGACGCCTGGTTTTTCAGGGTGACATTTTTCTTATTTTTCTTTACATCTTTATCTTTTCTTAGTTTGTTTTTCCTATTTTCAAAAATGCTTTACACAATTTACCTTTCTAGTCTCTAAATGGAGTGCGGTTGCATTGCCTTTCAAGCCTAACCTAACCTAACCTTTATATGTGATCAGTGATGTTCAGTGGTGTTTTCATTAAAACAATCTTTTTCTGCATTACTTCGGGAATGACGTTTTCCACTCACCCCACCACGTTATTTTAGCCAGAACATCATGTTGGCTCCTCTTCTCAAATCCCGTTTTTCTGTAGTCTATCTTTCCACCTGCTCTCTACCTGAGCATTTTATTCACCAGATTATCGTGATCGGGATATCCACTGCAGTATGACGTCTTGCACAGATAAAAAGTGTGTGTTCAGCGCCGTCATTTTACCTTGCCGTATATGCCACCCAGGTTTTCTACTTTTCCCATGCGCTACAGAGAACTTCGAAATTATACGTGGCTCAATAGAAGCTGCATTATAAAGCAGTTAACTTCACCAAAGTTCCTTTGAGGCCATCTTCCTTTACGGGGATAAATTTCTGCGTATGCCTGCCACTAGTTTCTATGCGCCATCTACCGTGTTCATCTACCGTGTTAAAAATTAATACTTCTAAACAGTACAAGACGCCTTCAGCAGGTTGAAAGAAATTAAATTCTTCTTCCTTACTATGGAAGAAGAAAGAAATTTTGTCTTATAAAAAAATTTAAACAAACCTTTACAATTCACTAAGTTAATCAGATTTGTGTTTTTCTTCCCTTCCTCTCTTCCAGATGTACCGGATATCGTTTGCCAAGACTATGCTGTGCCCCATATGCAAGATTTGTTGCCTTCTCAAAAGTCTAATTCTTTATATAGTGGTGCTGGTAGTATTTTAGGCAGTGCTAATACCGCTGCTGGTGGTGGTGCAAGTTCAAATTGTAGCAACAGTAATTACAGTAGCACATTAACTACAAACCGCAACAATACTCTGAACCATATGTTTCATATGAATATACCACCACCACCGCCACCACCCACAGTCTCTGCGCCATCTTGTCTAATAACATCAACAGCGGCAGTTACAACATCATCATCATCAACATCTGCCTCCTCATCATCAGCTGCATCAGTAACAGGGTCGTCATCACAACATTATGCACTGCATCAACATCAGAATCACCAACAGCATCAACCGCAAATATCATCAGCCTTGCAATTTGAACATAGAACAGCTGCAACAGCAACACCACCACCAGCACCTTCAACAACAGCAGCCATGTCCTCAGAGAAATATTATGCTGCAATGGCAATGTGTAAAGCCAATATGGCGTCAACAATGGCCAACAGCCCGGGCAGCAACAGTAATAACAAAACTAACCTTAGCAATAGCAGCGGCAGTGGTAATAATGCAAAACAACAGTCATCGACAACAACAGCAACAGCAACAGCAACAGCAACAACAACAACAACTGCCACCGGAACATTGCCAAATGGAGGTAAAAGTGGTTTTCTACAAGGAACCACTTTACAAGCAACACGTACTCTACCTTCAAATATAAGCAATCGTACAATGGAATCATCAACGTCATCATCAACTTATGGTAGTGGCGGTGGTGGTGGTGGTGTTGGAAGTGGTAGTGCTACTGGTGTTGGTGGTGTCGATGCAGTTACTCTTCTTAACAATACCAGCTTAACATTGACAAAACCACATCATTACAATTTGGCCGAATTGAATGATTTCATGAATAATGTAGATATTGCAGATGAACTGGCCAATTGTCAGTTACAAGAATTTCCAAGACATTCACTTGTTATTGTGGAAAAATTAGGCTGTGGCGTTTTTGGTGAATATCATTTATGTGAGACTAAAGGCTTAAGGTAAGTTTTGTTTTTTGTTTTGCTCTATTTTTAAGGGAAATGCATAAAATTATGCGAAAAGTTTCAAAAAGTAGGTAGAAATTCTAGGGATTTTTAGGTTTAAAGAAAGAGTTTTAATATGAGAAAATTAAATCCTACCATCTGCCCTCAGTACAATTTCAACTTTGGTTATAAAATCTAGTAGCAGTTATGCTGCAATTATTAAATTCTCGTTTTAAAAACACCGGTGTGAAAACAACGAGCTATATTAGTCAACCACTCGCTGTAGTTGTTAGGGTTTGACAAGAATGGTTTTTGATTACACTATTTTTCAGTTAGTCCACTCACTTAGCAGAGACACTAGTGAATACAATGCTTCAGTAAGATCTATATATGTATAATGTTACTATCATATGATAATTAATTATGTGAATGAATTTTCCTTTTCCCTCGATCTGAGATCAAAGCCTTACACACTGTTACGAAAATAAAAATGCCTAACAAGAAAATACACCACATCAGAGACTGACTGTATAGGTATAGGTATAGGTATAGGTATAGGTATAGGTATAGGTATAGGTATAGGTATAGGTATAGGTATAGGTATAGGTATAGGTATAGGTATAGGTATAGGTATAGGTATAGGTATAGGTATAGGTATAGGTATAGGTATAGGTATAGGTATAGGTATAGGTATAGGTATAGGTATAGGTATAGGTATAGGTATAGGTATAGGTATAGGTATAGGTATAGGTATAGGTATAGGTATAGGTATAGGTATAGGTATAGGTATAGGTATAGGTATAGGTATAGGTATAGGTATAGGTATAGGTATAGGTATAGGTATATAGGTATAGGTATAGGTATAGGTATAGGTATAGGTATAGGTATAGGTATAGGTATAGGTATAGGTATAGGTATAGGTATAGGTATAGGTATAGGTATAGGTATAGGTATAGGTATAGGTATAGGTATAGGTATAGGTATAGGTATAGGTATAGGGTATAGGTATAGGTATAGGTATAGGTATAGGTATAGGTATAGGTATAGGTATAGGTATAGGTATAGGTATAGGTATAGGTATAGGTATAGGTATAGGTATAGGTATAGGTATAGGTATAGGTATAGGTATAGGTATAGGTATAGGTATAGGTATAGGTATAGGTATAGGTATAGGTATAGGTATAGGTATAGGTATAGGTATAGGTATAGGTATAGGTATAGGTATAGGTATAGGTATAGGTATAGGTATAGGTATAGGTATAGGTATAGGTATAGGTATAGGTATAGGTATAGGTATAGGTATAGGTATAGGTATAGGTATAGGTATAGGTATAGGTATAGGTATAGGTATAGGTATAGGTATAGGTATAGGTATAGGTATAGGTATAGGTATAGGTATAGGTATAGGTATAGGTATAGGTATAGGTATAGGTATAGGTATAGGTATAGGTATAGGTATAGGTATAGGTATAGTAGGTATAGGTATAGGTATAGGTATAGGTATAGGTATAGGTATAGGTATAGGTATAGGTATAGGTATAGGTATAGGTATAGGTATAGGTATAGGTATAGGAGTATAGGTATAGGTATAGGTATAGGTATAGGTATAGGTATAGGTATAGGTATAGGTATAGGTATAGGTATAGGTATAGGTATAGGTATAGGTATAGGTATAGGTATAGGTATAGGTATAGGTATAGGTATAGGTATAGGTATAGGTATAGGTATAGGTATAGGTATAGGTATAGGTATAGGTATAGGTATAGGTATAGGTATAGGTATAGGTATAGGTATAGGTATAGGTATAGGTATAGGTATAGGTATAGGTATAGATAGGTATAGGTATAGGTATAGGTATAGGTATAGGTATAGGTATAGGTATAGGTATAGGTATAGGTATAGGTATAGGTATAGGTATAGGTATAGGTATAGGTATAGGTATAGGTATAGGTATAGGTATAGGTATAGGTATAGGTATAGGTATAGGTATAGGTATAGGTATAGGTATAGGTATAGGTATAGGTATAGGTATAGGTATAGGTATAGGTATAGGTATAGGTAGGTATAGGTATAGGTATAGGTATAGGTATAGGTATAGGTATAGGTATAGGTATAGGTATAGGTATAGGTATAGGTATAGGTATAGGTATAGGTATAGGTATAGGTATAGGTATAGGTATAGGTATAGGTATAGGTATAGGTATAGGTATAGGTATAGGTATAGGTATAGGTATAGGTATAGGTATAGGTATAGGTATAGGTATAGGTATAGGTATAGGTATAGGTATAGGTATAGGTATAGGTATAGGTATAGGTATAGGTATAGGTATAGGTATAGGTATAGGTATAGGTATAGGTATAGGTATAGGTATAGGTATAGGTATAGGTATAGGTATAGGTATAGGTATAGGTATAGGTATAGGTATAGGTATAGGTATAGGTATAGGAAGTATAGGTATAGGTATAGGTATAGGTATAGGTATAGGTATAGGTATAGGTATAGGTATAGGTAAGGTATAGGTATAGGTATAGGTATAGGTATAGGTATAGGTATAGGTATAGGTATAGGTATAGGTATAGGTATAGGTATAGGTATAGGTATAGGTATAGGTATAGGTATAGGTATAGGTATAGGTATAGGTATAGGTATAGGTATAGGTATAGGTATAGGTATAGGTATAGGTATAGGTATAGGTATAGGTATAGGTATAGGTATAGGTATAGGTATAGGTATAGGTATAGGTATAAGGTATAGGTATAGGTATAGGTATAGGTATAGGTATAGGTATAGGTATAGGTATAGGTATAGGTATAGAGGTATAGGTATAGGTATAGGTATAGGTATAGGTATAGGTATAGGTATAGGTATAGGTATAGGTATAGGTATAGGTATAGGTATAGGTATAGGTATAGGTATAGGTATAGGTATAGGTATAGGTATAGGTATAGGTATCGGTATAGGTATAGGTATAGGTATAGAGGTATAGGTATAGGTATAGGTATAGGTATAGGTATAGGTATAGGTATAGGTATAGGTATAGGTATAGGTACTAGGTATAGGTATAGGTATAGGTATAGGTATAGGTATAGGTATAGGTATAGGTATAGGTATAGGTATAGGTATAGGTATAGGTATAGGTATAGGTATAGGTATAGGTATAGGTATAGGTATAGGTATAGGTATAGGTATAGGTATAGGTATAGGTATAGGTATAGGTATAGGTATAGGTATAGGTATAGGTATAGGTATAGGTATAGGTATAGGTATAGGTATAGGTATAGTAGGTATAGGTATAGGTATAGGTATAGGTATAGGTATAGGTATAGGTATAGGTATAGGTAAGGTATATAGGTTATAAGGTATAGGTATAGGTCGGTGCTTGCAGATCCCACTGATATAACATATAGGAACATATTTACTGCGGAAAGGATCCCAGGAATAACCAGGATACAAGTAAGGAATCGATACAAGTTTAAAAATGAATATTTTTTTTCTTAAATTATTAATAAATATTCAAAAATGCTACAACATAGACGGTTTGGTTTATCCTTTAACTTTTTAACCGCCTTTTTTCCCTTTTAAATATTTTAATTTTTGTTTAATTAATTTTTACAAACTATAAATCGTTAAAAATAAAAAAAGGAATTTTAGAAAGGCATTAAATACCAACACTTGTCTACTTCATTAACTCCTTGTTGTTGTGGTTTTTGTTTCTAATGCTGTTGCAACTTCTTATATAGCAAATGTTATATAACAATATGGCTGTTGTTGTTCCTTTTAAATTTTCATATTTTATTTAAAAAAAAGTAAAAGAAAAAAGAAAACTTTACAACCTACTCGTAGTGTTCATAAAACTTCAAAATATTTTCTACAAATTGTTTTGTGGTTTTCAAAGCTGCATGCAACAACAGCAACGACAATAACGAAGAATGAATGAATGAAACATTTACTAGAATTATTTTAAAATTGTCTATAGGTTTCTTCTTGTATTTGTTGCCAGAATAAAAGTTTAAGTGTTGTTGCTGTTTTTGCATTAGTTTGATATATTCTTGTTGAAAGCAATTCACCATAACTTTTGATTTATTCGTAAATGACTTTCCATATATCCGACTTGATGTCGAAAGTGACCAACTATCTGTCAGTATGTCTTTCTTTATGTCCGCCCATCATGCTCATCTGTTTGTCTGTCAGTGTGCTTTTCAAGTAAAGATATTGCAGCTTAGCTTGTGAGAAAATTAAAACTAAAAATATTTTTATTGTTTTAGTCTGGAATAGAAATGCCGAGTAGAATAAGAGGTTGAGGGCGTAAAAGATTACAGGATGTAGAAAAAGGCTAATTTTAATGCGAGGGTTGTTTTGTTGATAACAGAATGAAAACTCTTCTAAACCAAAGTCCTTTTGAGACAACTGAAATTCCAAAGCCAAGAAAGTTGGTGGGAAATTGCACGAAAATGTTGTACAAAATTTCGTCGCAGTGAAGGACCAACAGTGCCCGGTATACGGAAGTTTATTGCTGAGGTTCGTTAAACTGGTTTCATTGTTGATGCTCCAAGATGTGCGTGCATCCGAAAATGTGAAAGCTGTGTCTGAGAGTGTGCATGAGAATCCATCAACATCAACTCGTCATCATTCCCAAGAATCGGACTTTACGCACCAGTTGACGTTGAATTTTTCGAAAAGATTCCGGTATGACGCCTTAAAAATTAAATTGAAGCCATGCCCATCCGTTTCATTTTCGCTTCACTTAATGGGCCAACAGAAACTGCACGATGATGTCGATTTTGCCAAAAATATTATCTTTTCAGATGAAGCTCGTTTTTATCCTGCTGCGTACCTTAATAAGCGAAATTGCCGTATTTGGGTCTCAAAAAACACAAACGAGGTCTTACAGAAACCTGTTTGGTGCGTATTGTGAAGCGCAGGCATTATTACCCAATATTTCTTTGAATATAATGACGGCGCATCCATTACGATCAATGGAGACACCTATCGTACTATGATAACCGATGTTTTTGTGCCCAGTCTTCATGGTATTGATGTAAACGATGTTTGGTTTCAACAGAATGACGCAACGTGCCACACATCTCATGTCACAATCGATTTTTTGCGTCAAACGTTTGATGGCCGTTTAATTAGCCGAAATTGAGATTTGACACCGTTGGACTTTTTGCTTTGGGACGCCGTTAAAGATAAGTGTTACGCCGACAAACCAGAGGCAATTAAGCATTTGAAGCCCAACATTCGTGATATCATTGCCGAGATATGACTCCATATACTCGCAAAAGTTTTTGAAAATTGGTCCGACCGAATGTGGTTCTATGAGGCGGCAGCCATATGGTAGAAATAATAATTCATTTCTAACCGAAACAAATGAACTTCACAACAACAAAATAAATTTGGCAAAATTTCAAACCGTTTTTGTTTTATTGCATTTTTAAATTTAAACTTTTAAATGGCACTCCAGCCACATAGTTGGACATACTTAGTCGTCGCCATTGTGTATTTAGCTGCTGGTTTATGCAGGCCATCGCAGAGATGGGTCCTCTATTTAGATTCCTTAGATACCTCAAACTAACGGACTGTGTATAGGGGACCTGTGGTGAGTTTTGGTTACCAGTTTTGTGGTATTGCTCGAAACGGTCTCTCTGGACTTGAAGCTCTTGTTGAGCGGTCTCGTGAACCAACCAACCGACCTTATCAGAGATCAGACAACAGTCAAGGGAGTATATTTTTTCTAGTGAATGCGTTAAAAAGAACGCAAAGTGTCGTGATATCATGATATCGATTATCTTAAAAATAGTAAGATTTTAATTAAAAACGATCTTTTGTAACTAAGAATAGCTGTACCACTAATGCAATATGTTAGAACTACATGGACTGGGCTATGAACTGCCATTCCATCTGATTTCACATTTAGTTACTTTTGACGATTTTTCGTTTCCAAATTTTGAGAAGAAGCTACATGTTAGGAGACTTAAGTCAAGCAAAGAGGTTTGTTTTAATAACAAATGACTATTTTGTGGATTCTGCCAAAAAAAAAAAAAAAAATTAAATTTTGTAGATATTGTTTAAACTCGTATTATTTTAACAATACCATGACATAGATTTTAATTGAGTCAGCTAATTTCTAAATTGAGATAACGAATTTGGTGTTCACATATAACGCAATTAAGTTTGTCTAATTAACGTTTGGCAGCTGAAAATACTTAGACAGGTTTTGTTCGTAAAAACTTAGATTAAGGCATTTGTAACAAAGTAATAAAATAAATAATTAAACTTTAACTTAAAAAAGACTGGAAATTAAAAAAACTTAAAATAATAAATTTTTTTTTTCCTTTTTTATTTGATAATACGTATTTCATATGCCATTGTATAGTGTGGGAAATACGCATTCATACAAACAAAGAAAGTTAAATTTCATTATTTTCTAAAAAAAAAAATATAATTCAAGTGCCGGTTTTATTTGTTTTAAGCTGTTAAATCGCTTTGTTTAAAATCGATAAAAATATCATTTCAACAAAAACTAATGATTTAAAAAAATTTCATTTGAAAGTTTGTATAAATAAGGATTTTGCATACTGTATATAGTTGTTATTTCGCACTAACAATACTTCATACACAGTACAGACAACTCATTGTACATATTTTACACGGGGTTACATTTTCACTTCGATTTAATTAGTTGTGCATTTAAGTCCTCATTATGCAATTTATTAATTGTGATTTTATATGGTAAATTGAGATCAATTAAGGCCTTAATGGCTTAAAATTCCTTAATTTTCAATTATATGTTATGTATGAACAATTTTTTATTTCTTTGCTTATCAAACTATCATTTATTGATTAAAAAAAAATATTTAATTTATTTAATTTCTCTATAATCTTTTCAACTAAAGTCCTCAATTGGCTTTTCACGTTGATTTTCAAAAAATAAGACAAATTTAATATAACATTTCACTTGTGTAATTAAGAAAAATCTGTGCTACTTCTCATACCAGCCTCGTTATGAATTTATTATTTAATTACTGACTTGTGTGCTTGTTAACCCATACCTCTGGATATGTACTTTTAAAAAGAAAAAAAAAACTACAAAAAACTTTTATTTATTCCCGTCCATTATAGTAGACTTTCCTGCTTCTTCTTTTTCCATTTATTTGTTATTCGTGTGTGTGTGTTTTTTTTTTTTACTTCCCAGAACTTCATTTTGTTGATTTTGTCTATTATTATATTCATCTGTGGTTCTACTACTCTAACAATAAAGTCCATCTGTTGTCTGATAACTGTCTATCCAAATGTCTATTAAATGTTTTATCAGACACTGTCGCATTTTATATTCTCATAACTATGTTTATACGCACACACACACACTTACTTGGAAAATTTTATCATATACACACACACACAGATAAGAAAATTGCATGTGTTTGAAATTAATTATTATTTTTCATCCTGTTTTCTCTTTTTTTTCTCGCCCTATGATTTTTGTAATTTTACGTATAAATTTCTCATTGATTTTCAGCTGAAGTCATAGCAAAAAGTAAATTGTGTGTTTGTGTGTACTGAGATTTTAAAATATTTTGCATATACTCACACACACAACACCACAATACACACACATGCACATTCAATAGCAAAAAAAGCAAAATGAAACTGCCAATATATTCAGTCAACTACTGTCGTGTTAAGGATTTTTAACATTTTCATTCCTGAGCGTATGACTTCTGTCTCAGACAGTCGAAAGAAATAATATTTGTTTGCCAATATTTTTGTATTCGTTCAGATATACGAGTATGTTTATGTGTGTATATCTGTGCATACTCATAACGATACCTTGTCAATTACTATTATTTTCAATAATACAACTCAATATGTAAATGACTTTTGACTTTCTCACTACGTTTGGGATTTGAACCAATAAGATACAAATTAAAATCGAAAAGAAAAAGAAAAAAATAACAAAGACACGAAACAGAAGGTGGAATAATTATTAATAAAACACCATTTCCATACAAATGGTCAGTTTAAATCAAATTTTTATTTTTAAACATTCTCACAAATTTTGTATTAAAAAATGGCTTTATGCGAACAGAATGTTATTCAAGATAGCAAAAAAGTGGTCTAATACAGGTATATAGCAGTACAGAAATAAATTTCGGTATTAAAATTGTAGCACAAGGTTAATAATGTAGTAAAGGCTATAACATATTCTGCTGGGGTAGACCTCGGGGAAAAAACACTTTTTGTTTTTCTTTCCATTTAAGCAATGTCTTATTTTATTTATTTTAACACCCGGACACCAATACGGCGCAAGTACAAATGAAGTAGTAGTGAAGCATGAATCAAATAATAAGAGATTACGCTTTGCGCAGGTCCGTTACTGTTTCTCTCTCTCTCTCTCGGTGAGAGTGTGCGTGACGTAGGTATAGATCTTTTTGTTTTGTTTTAAAAGCAAAATAATATATTTTATATTTAAATGTAAAATAAGATGATCAGTAATTAATTATAAACAAAAAATTCAATAAAAATAATGAAATTAAATATTAAATTGAGGTGTTCGGCTAGTGCTTATTTCGTGAATGGTAATACTTAGCTCATGTCTGATTTGACAGATAATTAGTTTTATCCTTCTACTGAATGAATATGAAGAGGAAGATATTAGCAACATTTGGTTTAAACAGGACAGCACTACGTGCCACACAGCCGAAGCTTCACTTGATAATTTGCGCCCTCTTTTCAAAAAAAAAAAAAAATTATTTGGCGGGCCCTTTATTATAACAAAACTTTGTACAATAATTGTCTTTTTTTTCTTATTAACTTTATATTCTTAACTTAATAATAATCTTTCAAATAATAATGCAAGTAATAGAATTCATTTCTTAAATTAGGTATAATATTTCAAATAATAATAAAAGTTCTAGAATTTCTTTTATGTAACGAATACTTCGTTACAAGGCAATGTATGAACGTTCTACGTTACAAGTTCGCGATAAAAGAATGAACACGTTCGCTACTAAAGCAGCAGTAAGCCAATGCTATCCACTATTACTTTTTACGGTCACATTAGACAAAGTCGCGGCAATGAAAAAGTTGAGGAATAGTTTAAAGTCGATGTAGACGTTGTGGATGGAACATCGGAAAAACCAAGATAACGTGCATCAAAAACAACAACTTTAAACAATTTTTGATAAATGAGTGGCAAACAGGATATACAAACTCCTTCTGTTATCCGGTGGGCCATCTATCTGTTTAAATTTGAACCAGCGGTTATTTCGTATCTGGCAATATTTATGTCATTCTATTCTGTCACAAAAGTCACTGTATTATCTCCACTGAACGAAATGTATCAATTTACGCTTGAGCAATATTGCGATTTATTGGAAATTTATTTCCTAAACGAAGACAATTGGTCAGAAATTCCAAACAAATAAATAAATAAATTGCTAAAAATCATCTTTGCGGATGAAGCTCATTTTCATCTTAGTGGCTACGTTAACAGGCAAAATTATGGAAGTCAACGCACCAATTACAAGTGACTGTTTTGTGTTACTTTGAAAACTGGGACGGCACAATCATTACGGTCAATGTAGATGTTAACGATGTAACAATGTATTGATGTGAACGATGTTTGGTTTCAACAGGATGGCGCAACTTGCCACACTTCTCATGCCATAATCGATTTATTTCATCAAACGTTTGATGGCCATTTAAATAGCTGAAGTGGTGATGTCAGTTGGCCCCTAAGGTTGTGGGATTTGACACCGTTGGGATATTTCCTGTGGGACGGCGTTAAGGACAAGTATTTTGCCAACAAACCAGAAACAATTGAGCATTCGTAGGCCAACTTTAGTGATGCCATTGCCGACATACGACCCCATAGACTCGAAAAAGCTTTCGAAAGTTGGTCCGATCGAATGGGGTACTGTGAGGCCAGTCGTTGCAGCCATATGAATGAAATAAAATATCATTTCTAACCGGAGCGATTGTACTTCACAACAAAACAATAAATTTGACAAAACTTCAAACCTTTTTTGTTTTATTGCATTTTGAAATTTAAATGGTCCACAATATACAATAAACCAGGTAATGCTTGGTCCTCACTCGGAAGATTAAAATATATACGGCTATCAGTGCAATTATGCCCTTTACGTGATATGTATAAGACATGTACTCTAACCACTAACCCTCGGGTACTCTATTTTTAATTATTCCTCTTAGGAGCATATACATATGTATGTACATATACATATATAAAAGGGGACTTCTCTAAAAAAAAAATCTGCATCCGATTCTATTTTTATATTCAGTGAAATGGATCTACAATTTAACGCCAGCTCCAAACCCAGATGCATTATTTAGAGAAGTTTTTCGTAGCGTAATTAATCATAATCAGTCACTAGCAATGTTATGAGGTTATACCGCTGCTGACAATTGGAGACATATGGCCCTTACAAATCATAGCCTTCTTTCAATAGCGTTTTTTCTTTCTCCGTCGCTTCTAGTACCTTCAACTCTTCAGCACACCAAATTTCTTTTGAATTTTTTATACTCTGGTAAAACATAAGTTTTTAGAAGCCAGAACCCAAGACTTAAATTAGGCAGTCTGGAGTTGACAAATTTGAATACTCTAAGCAAAAGAGTAGTTGCTATCAGCCTATTGAATATTGTTTATATACATATTGTTAGGAAAATTAATAATGCCTAAAGAAAAGGTACACTATATTAGTGCAGTAGTTGTATTAGCTATAAACTTGATTGGTTTATTTTCAACGCTGTTAATATATCTGCCGCATCGCATTATCTGTGATATTAACAGTGTTACCTTTTGTGTATGGAATGCTACTACCGTAACGTAATTGAAATTTGCAGCAACTGCAAGAATATAATGAAAGGCGGCACATTACGCATTACTTAGTTCAGTTTTCGGTTTGCAGTCGTAAAAATAAAGTCGTGTTTAGGCGTAAATAAAATGTTTGTGTATTAAGCGAGTATTAAGTGCAAGATAAATAACTTGGACACTGTACAGTTATAATTGTATACCGTAAAAGTGTGGAAATAAATAATTGCATAAAGTAAAACAAAAGCCATGTTATTTATTTTATTTAAGACAATTAAAGAGAACCTAAACGTTTTAAAAAGGTTAAAATGTAAGGATATGTATTTATATATGTTACATATGTATATTTTTTATTTTCATTTTTTATATAAAATTAGATTTAAATAAAATTTTATAAAATTATTTAAAATTATTTTAAATTTACAAGTATTCCGAACAAGCACAAAGTGCCACTGGAATCAGTGTTTATTCTCAGTAATAATCTCAATATGGCATTTGAAAATTTTGAAATTTTTTTTTCTTTAGCTTTGAAAAGTCATTCCGTATGAATACTTTCCTACGTTTAGTAGATTTTAAAATGCTACTACACTCTGATATATAATCATGTTAATTAATACTTTTGTACCTGTTCGGTCTACCTAACTGTCTTTCTGTCTGTCTGTCTGTCTGTCTATTCTTCTGCCTTCTATGCAAACTTGTATGTTTAGATAATGCCCCTTTTACTTTCCTGGCAATTGAGTGTAATAATAATTTTTTTTACTATTTGTTGTTCATGTCCTGTAGTTGTTTTGGCCACAATATTCTCAAAGGTATTTGCAACAGCAACTGCAACAATAATATAAACACAAAACTGACCATTTAATCATGGTAGTTCAGGAGGTAGATAACGCTGACAAGAATAGTAATAAAGTATTTGTGGTTATTTTATAGTTTAAAACGGGTTACAGACATATAAGCTTATTTCTCTATAAATATGTGAGTAAATAAGTAGATTTTGAATTTTGTATTCGCATTTGCCCTTCTGAATAATTTAGCATTTAATTTGTTGAGTTGGGCAAAATGATGGGTGTCCAGCTTATTAATAAAATATTAAAATTCATTCCCGTTAATGTGTTTTTAATATGCTTTTTCCCAATGACTTCTATTATTTACAATGTAAAATGTTAGAAAAAGTTGTTTTAGAATTTTTTTTTTTTTTTTTTTTTTGAAATATATAATTTGAAAATAACATTGATGACTGTTATTAAAAATGTACAGGAGTTTCTGATTTAGTTTTAAATAATAGTTTTTAAAGAAAAAATTAATTGTAGGAAAAGTCATGCAAACACTTAGCAATTTTAGCCAAAACCAACGGTCTTAACAAAACTATAACGAATTAAAATTGAAATGCAACAACTATATTCTCGACTACGACCCTTAGCTATTCGAAGTAAGCACGTTTCGTAATCTATGATGTTTTTAACATCAAAATTAGAACATAACTGAAAAGAGTTTTTATTTTACCATCTACTCTCTATTGACTTTTGTGAAATTTGTTTTCATTACTGCAGCAAACTTACCATAATTGCCAATAGTAGTCTGCTATACTCTGGTTAAAAAGCTGGAAAGCCAAGAGTGGCTGGATCTAGAATTTTGCTGTCCAAAACAGGAAAAATTTCTCTCAAGGAGACTACTTGCCGGAAACTCAATTGTCATGCAGTGCTATGTCCCTAGGTTAACGATAAACAACACCATGTATTAGAACTTTTATAATCAATTGTCTGTCAAATATCATACCTAAAACGTAGATATCATCCTACTGATAAGTGACTTAAGTTTGGTTGTGTGGATCGCCTGTATTCTTAGTCCCTATAAGCCATTTTACTACCCTTTAGAAGATAGAACCATGATAGAAGCCGAAGACATGTATGTCCCTCTACAAAAAAGCATCACCAAAGGGGGACCACTTCTCTCGTCAGTAAAATGATTCTTTCGGATGCCTACACGATTTGATACCGTCCCAGTCGGTCCAGAGAGCGCATACAGCTGAAGAGACATTTTGATCATACTACGCTGTTCACGTAAAATCCAAAAAACTCCTAGATCTCAAAATCTAATTCCCAGATACGCCTCGCAACTCTGTCTATGGCAACCATCGGGCAGTATGAGAAAGATCGTAGGAACAAGTTCATCAAAGTTCATTTCCGTTTTTAAGCTATCGACTTCAGTGCAAAGATAGGATCGAAAAAAGGAAAAGGCTATAGTTTGACTAGGTATTGGCAAGATGACACAGATCGATTAAATAATCATCAAAACTTGCTTTAATTTTGACTGGGCTCTTAGAGAGAGCATATTACTAAACTAGGAAAGGTGGATGTCACCCGACATTAATATAGAGCATCAAATCGCAATCAGATCTAATGACAGGGTTGCCTATTAAGCATGTGAAACAGACGTAAAGCTGACTCTGCAGGCGACTATCACCTACTTTTAGGCACTATCTGCCTCAAAATGGCGACAGTTGCAGGTATTTCACAAAATTCCAAATATTTTCAATCTACATAATCAGTTTTCTTAAACCACCATTAAAAAGCTAATAAATACATTTGTGTTGACTAGCTATATAACAAGTTCGGGGGTCAGTCATTGAAAAAGATCTCAGCTGTGAGTCGCAAATTTTCCGGCTGCTCGACTTTCTCAACAAATAAATCTATTCAAGAGGACGAATTTTTCGTAATAACTTTTTCTGATTCTGCAGGTATGTTATATGCTTATACTTCGGGTGTCTGTGGATAGAAATAGAATTTTCTCTAATAGTCAGGAGACTATCAGGGCCCTGCTGTCATCAATTAGCAGCTCTCTGGTGTAAGGGTAAGTTGAAACTCCTCAATAGTATAGTGACAGCATTAGGAAATAAATGGGCTGATGAACTTATTAGAAGGGCGTCAATATATATCAAATCTGTCACCTCCTATTCTGACATCTGTTGTATTATAACTGTCGTCAAGGTGGGAATCTGCTATTTCGAGAAAACTGTAGCCTCTATTTAGCTGTAGCAGGACCTATCTATTTCTTAGGATAGGTCGAAAGAGAAAATTGCTGGATTAGAGTTTCAAAAAAATAAAATATCTGTACGATTGTTGCAGATATTTTTCCGTTAAAATTTTTAATTTTTAATTGACGTACCTAACTGTTTCCAACAATATAACAATATCTTAATGATATTTATTGTATAGGGTGAGCTATCTATCGGTTTAAATTTGAACCAGCATTTATTTCGAACCTGCAATACTTATCTTATTCCATTCTGTCACAAAATTCTACATATTATCTCCATTAAACGAAATGAATTGATTAACGATTGAGCAACTTTGGAATTTATTGGAAATTTTTCATAATTTAAAATCATCTTTCTGGATGAAGCTGATTTTTATCTGGGTATGTACGTTAATAAGCAAAATTGAATGACTGTGGACCGTTTGGTGAGGCCCGCACTTCATGGTATTAATGTGAACGATGTTTGGTTTCAACAGGATTGTAAAACTTGCAGCACAGCTCATGTCATAATTGATTTATAGCGCCAAGCGCTTGATGGCCTTTAATTAGCCGAAATGGCGATGTGAGTTGGTCGCCAAGAAGCTGCGATTTGAAACTGTTGGCGCCCATAAAGACAAACTAGAGACAAGTGAGCATTTTAAGACCAACATTCGTGATGCCATTGCCGAGATCCGATCCCATGCACTCGAAAAAGTCCGCGAAAATTGGTCCGATCGAATGGGGTACTGTGAGGCCAACCGCGGCAGCCATATAAATGAAATAATATTTCATATATAACCAGAAAAATTGTACTACTGAATATTTTCTCAAATTTCTTTTTTTATTTGAAAGTACAATCCTTCCGGTTAATAATGGAAAATAATTTCATTCAAATGGCTGCCTCGACTGGCCATGCAGTAGCCTACACATTCGGTCCAATTTTTAAGCACATTATCGATTGTGTGCAGCTATATTTCACCAATGGCTTCACGAATATTGTCCTTTAAAGCGTCAATTGTCTCTGACTTGTTGGCGTAACAATTATCTTTGACGGCACCCACAAATAATAGTCCAACGGTGTCAAATCGCAGCTCCGAGGTGGCCAAACGACATTAGCTCTGCGGTTGATAATGCAATCTTCAAAAACAGGGCGCAAAACATCGAGTGCAACTTCGGCTGTGTGGCACGTAGCGCCGTCCTGTTGAAACCAAATCTTGCTAGTATCCTCCTCTTCAATTTTTGTGAACAAAAATTCGTTCAACATGGCCCGATAACGATCGCGCTTGAAAGTAACGGCCACTCTTTGCTCATTTTTGAAGAAAAATGGCCCAATTAAGCCTCTGGACCAAGATCCGCACCAAACAGTGACTCGTCTTGGGTGTATCGGCTTTTCAATGTATGCGTGCGGGTTTTCTGTGCCCCAAATACGATAATTTTGCTCGTTTACATACCCGTCAAGATCAAAATGAGCTTTATCTGACAAGATGATTTTTTTGGCAAAATCGGCATCTTCTGTAATTCGATCGCATGCAATATTTCCCAGCGTTGTTCAAGCGTATACACAACCATATTCGTTCAGCGGAAGGATAAAACTAATTATCTGTCAAATTAGACATGAGCTAAGTATTACCATTCACGAAATAAGCCCCAGTTGAAAAAAAAACGTTAGCTGGCGGACCCTCCGTTTTTGTTTTATTAAATTTTTAAATTAAAACTTTTAAATGGCCCACCCCATATAAATACTTCGTTTTATTTTATTTCAAAGTTAAATTTTTTGTTAATAAGCCCTTTATTATTGTGCTTACATTACTATGCATACATACGCTGTATTGCATATAACTGTTTTAGTTTTTAGTTTTTAGTTTTTAGTTTTTAATTTTTTTATATATTTTTTTTAATAAAAACCTCAATTATTACCTTTAACTTTGCTTTGTGTTGGCATTTATTTCTTTTTTTTAACTTTACTTTTGTATTACAAAATTTGAATTTTGTAAACGGTTACCTTTTTAGTCAAAAACAAATTAATTCTATTGAAAAGAAAATATTAATTTCATTTGAAAACCACAAAGAGAAACTTTGTCAATCAACTTGATGTAAAATAAAGCCAAAAATACAAAAGCAATAAAAAATAGAAAAAAAAACAAAATAAATAAAATGAAAATGTCATCAACAAATCATAAAATAACTTAATGAAAAGAGCATAAAAACTATGTTTATTCAAATGTTAATAAATATAAAAGAAATTAAGTAAAGGCTTCAAAAATAATAAATAGATATTAAGGGTTTATAACAGCCCATAATGGGTGCGGAGTTTATTTGTTTTACATTAAAATCCGTTTTAAGATCTGTGTTTGCGGTGCCTACAAAAGCCTAGAATATAACAAGAAAACAAACTTTATAGAGAAAGTTTTTTCCTTTTAGATTACTTAGCAGGGTTGGCAACCCACTGGGTAGCCTAATTAAACCCACCCGGGTTTTATTGGGTGTTATATTTAAAAAAGCCCGTGTGGGTTTTTTATTTAAAGGTTTTTGTAGGTTATTTACAACAAAAATAATTATAATTTACGTATTGAAAGTACAAATTAATTCGGACCTTCTTTTAATTCAAAAAAGATTATGAATTGAGAAGTTTGTTAAAATAAAAATTTATCAAATCACTGCTTATATCTTTTGCCCATCTCTTAGCCAATTTTCATATCTCATCTCATTAAAACTTCTAGACTTTTGAAGCCGATTTTAAGCATCTTCAAAAGAAGTGATTCGGTGGCACGTCAAAAAATATTGTCTCCGTAAAAACAGCCAATAGTCAGCACTAGCAATGTTAGGAGAATAGCAGATGCGGCATTTGATCGTTTTCAACAATTGTTTGACAACTTTTGCTACGAGAGGCCGAGCGTTGCAATGCAAAAAAAATGGCTTAATCATGTTTGTCTTTATATTCCGACCGTTTTTCTCATAATGCATGGTTTAGGTTAAGTTAGTGGCAGCCTCGTGAAGTCAAGACAAACTGGACCATACATAGTGGCCTGTTGTGATAGCAGAAATGAAGCGAAGCCCATGTATTATCCGCCAAGTTCAGATTTAATGGTCTTGACAGTCATTCAGAGGTCTCACATAGAAGCACAATCCCGTAAATCAAGTCGAACATTAATGCTTGACATTTTAATAAACCTGGCTATTAACCTGATATCAATAGTCAATAGTTCCGATAAGCTATCGAGAAAGAACGAGCCAAGTGTAAGCAATCTACGTTTAAATAGAGACGGACACTTACCAATGTAGTGGGCCACACTTTCCTATTCCTCATTCACCGGTAAGCGCAGCCTTTGCATGTGCCTCCCCATAACGCAATGCCCAAAGAGCATAGACACAGTAGAGGAGATGCTTCCACGATCTGATTTAAACAACTGATTGAGACGCCTACCATCCAATCTAGATTCCCCTCTGCCCAAGATCTATTAGCGTTCATTAAGTACTTTATCCTAATAGAGAGCGTAACGGAGGACAGCATGGTTTAAACAAAGTAATTACAGCCTGCTTCGACCAACGATTTTTAGCAACTCATAGAACACAAGAGTCTAAAATAGCATTAGAAATACTAAAACAACGTATTTGCACTAACAAACAAAAATTAGTTTCGAATTGAACAAAATTTGGAAGCAGTAACAAAACCCGGTGGGTCAAGGTTTTTTCCAACCCTGCTACTAAGCCCCTCCAGTTACAGTATTTATGGTATTTCAAAATCTTTGATAAATTTCTGTTCAATTGAATCTGCAATATAACTGAAAACTAAGTTTTGTATCAGATCTGTTGTTTCTTATGCAATCAATAATGATAAATTCGTAAACCAGGTTATAAGATTCAGCAGCACTTGCAAATGAGAAAATCTGATCAAATTCATTTTTCTAAAATGATCTGACCAAATAAAAGGCTCCACACACTTTACCTAGGTATTTAATTAATACTTGTTTTTCTGAAAAACGCCAGCTTAAAGCTGGGATGACACTATAGCCACAAATAGCCAATTATTCGTACGGCAAATATGTGACGTGTCGATAGGCAATCGTGCGACAACAAAGATGTGAAAACTTCCTCAATATTTATTGAGTCCTTATGGCACAATCGAAATGGATGATACAGATCAATATTAAAATTTATTTATTTTTT
Source organism: Wohlfahrtia magnifica (assembly GCA_023159175.1). Classification (NCBI taxonomy): domain Eukaryota; kingdom Metazoa; phylum Arthropoda; class Insecta; order Diptera; family Sarcophagidae; genus Wohlfahrtia; species Wohlfahrtia magnifica. The sequence goes on from JAKWBJ010000051.1 coordinate 2,712,873, forward strand.
AAAATAAATTCGATAATTTAAAGAAAAATAAAAATGGTGTCATATTGGTGCATTTGCTACAATTGCGTGATCCCAGCTTAACGAAGAATATTGTCCTCATTCATAAAAGCTTACAACATTATCCATGATAATAAATATTTTAAATTAAAAATTGGATTCATGATGTTTATCTACTTCGAGAAATTTGCGGCAATATCGGGTGGGCCATCTATCGGCTTAAATTTGAATCAGCGATTATTTCGAACCTGGCAGTACTTATATCTTTATATTCTGTTACAAAACGCAGTATATTAAATCCACTGAACGAAATGAATTGAATTACGCTTGAGCAACGTTGGGATTTATTGGTAATTTATTTCTAAGACAAAGACAATTGGTCGGAAATGCACGCAGAGAAGGACCAACAGTGCCCGGTATACGAAAGTTTAATGCTAAAATTCGTGCAAATGGTTTCATTATTGACGCTCCAGAACGTAAGTGTGCTCGTACAGTGCGTACACCCGAAAATACCGAAGCTGTGGCTGAGAGTGTGCGTGAGAATCCACCAACATCAAGTCATCATCGTTCTCAAGAATTTAACATTTTAGGCACCATTTTACATCGAATTTTGCGAAAAGATCTCAGTATGACGCCTTACAAAGTTTAACAGGTTCAAGCGTTGAAGCCGCATGACCAACCGCTTCGTTATCGCTTCGCTAGATGCGCCAAAGGGAAATTGCACGATGAAGTTGATTTTGGCAAAAAAAAATCATCTCTTGGGATGCAAATTATTTTCATCCTGGTGGATACGTTAATAGGCAAAGTTGCCGTTTTGGGGCTCAGACGACACTAACGTGGTCTTACAGAAGCTAATGCACCCATTATGCGTGACTGTTTGGTGCGGATTGTGGAGCGAAGGTAGCATTGGCCCATATTACATAATTCGCAACCATTACGGTCAAGGGGGACACCTATCGCACCATGATAACCGATTTTTTGTGCTCGCTCTTCATGATATTGATGTGGACGATGTTTGGCTTCAACATGATAATGCAACTCGCCGCACATCTCATGCCACTGTCGATTTATTGCGTTAAATGTTTGATAGCCGTTTAATTGGCAACATGGTATGACAGTTGGCCGCCGAGAAGCTGCGATTTGACAACGTTGGACTATTTTCTGTAGAGTGCCGTTAAGGACAAGTGTTATGCCGACAACTGAGCATTTGAAGGCCAACATTAGTCATGCTATTGCCGAGATACGACCTCATACACTCGAAAATTGTTCCGGTTAAATGGAGTACTGTGAGACCAGACGTGGCAGACATATGAATGAAATAATATATCATTTCTAATCGGAACAAAATTTCAAACCGTTTTTATTTTATTGCATTTTTAAATTGAAACTTTTAAATGGCTCACCCTATATTATTAAACCTTTACTTCATTGTATTGATATTTCCTTAACATTTTCAAAAGCAAACTTTTTCATAAAAAAAAGTTAAAATCACATCCTTAAGAATAGAGAAAATTCCTTTAAAAATCTTCAAAATATTTTGCGATGATGATACCACATGAGAAACCGCAATAACTTAAAACAATTAAGAAGTTTTCCTCTTTCTCATATGATGATGACTTACATAAAGAAAAGGACTCAGTGTGGAGTGGTTGACTGAACAAGTAATGGGCAAAGGAACTTTCTTAGTAGACAAAAATAAAAAAGCAATTGTTGAAGTTTTATAAAAGGGGTGTAGCAATAAAAATAAAACCACATATACTCCCCTCCCCCCACCATATTATACCAAAACACAGTCTTATACCTTTAGCTCCTGTACTTCCATATGATGAATATTTAAACAGTTTTTAAATCAAATATTTCAAAAATGTAAAGCGGGGATATGATTGTTGGTCTATGACGTTGTTTTGATGACGGTTGGAAAACTTAAATGAAATTTATACAGCAAAGTAATATTTATTGTAAAAAAAAAATTAAATAAAAAGAAATTAAAACCATACAAACACATATGAAACTTTTTAGCTGTCTGTGTTAGTTATCAAAAATTCTATTAAAATTTTATTTCTTCTCATTTGTTTTATTTTTATTTTTGGTTGTTGTTTGTTTTTCAACATAAACCGCACATTTTTGTGAACTATACTTTCAGGCGCATACACTCTTTTGCACACATTCAATTCCTACTCATTCATGAGCATGAGTTTTATGTCTGCTTAAATTTGTAGTTTGTGTGGCTTAAAAACAGAAAAAAAAATTATAAAAGTTCTCGAGTAGTTGTTGTTTTTGTTTTTATTTTCGGTTTTTTACTATAATTTTTGGTTGGAAATTGTATTAATTGAAATAGAGGTTTCTATGTTTTTTGTACGTGATTTTTGCAGTTTATACGAATTATTTGTTTTCTCTGTTTTATTGTGCACAAAAAATTTTGATTGACATTTAAAAATTTATGTTCGAGTATTGTTTTGCATTAAACAGTGTTAATTAAAAGCACAAGATGATCCAAGTTTTCATACCCTACGATATTGAGAGTATAACTTTAAAGAATGGAATACATAAGAGATGGTGTACTTTTGAAACGCAGTTTTTGTTTTTACTAACTTACATATATTGCATTTTGGAAGGTAAATAAGTGTTATTTTTTCTCACTAAGACCTTGAAAGAAATAGTAATAAGAAGAAATAATTTTTTGTTTATTGTTAGATTTTTGACCCATTTTTCAATGTAATCATATCGACCAGGCGCTATTGCAGGAACTGCGACTCATCGAGTCTATTGTGCTTCCTCCAGTCTATAGATTGTTCAGCAGTCTGCTGCCTTCCAAGTGAATACCAGCAGATATGAAACCATAATTGAAGATATGTCACCCAGACATTTTCACTTAAGCCTATCAAGAACCCCACGTTCATACCACATAAGTATGTTCCGCAGTCTCTGATGCTTGTGGGCATAGTCTATAAACATCCACATCCGTGACCGCCATCTCCTTAAAATGCACTCATAGTTTACACTGACCTGTAAGAGACCCCATTAGGAGTCCAAATTACGGACCAATCGCCGCCCTGCAGTGCCCACTTCCACTTTGAGTATTCCACTGTTCCCAGCATTTAGCTATTTTCCAATCATTGATTAGATTGTAGTGAGTGATGCTGCATAGTAAGGTTCCGGATCGATATAGGCATGACACCCTTTCTGACCTTTGCATCCACAATTTCATTGCCATCCATTCCACAATGTCCAGGTACTTACAACAACTACACTCTATTTCCAAGCGAGAGCTTTTGCAATCTATAGTAGCAATATTTGACCAGTCTAGATGTCATACGACCCGTCCCAATTGCTCTTAATGCAGCTTGGCTGTCAGAAAATATGGTAATGGTCTTACCTTTGAGTCTGCTGTCCAGGTTGATCTTCGCACATATACCAGTGGCCATGATCTCAACAACTAGACCATATTTACAAGCGAATGATTTTGCAATGTATAGTAGCAATATTTGACCCGTCCTAATGTCATACGACTCGTCCCAAGTGCCCTTAATGCAGCTTGGCTGTCAGAGAATATAGTAAATGTCTTACCCTTGAGCACACCGTCCAGGTTGATCTTCGCACATATACCAGTGGCCATGATCTTAATCTGGAAGATATTTAGTGATCTTTTCGGTATACCAGACCAACAGTACCGGTCCTGAAATTCAATCATGAATCTCCTGCCAAAGCAATTAATTCAAAGGCATAACATCCAACACCGAAGATGGTTCTGCAACCACCCTGTGTCTAATTAAATCAATTAATTTCGTTCAGTGGAGTTAATATACTGAATTTTGGACAGAATAGAATGACATAAGTATTGGCAGATTCGAAATAACCGCTGATGCAATTTTAAACCGATAGATGGCCCACCCGATAGATTCGAGTGTTATTGTCTGATTGAAAAATTAATTGCCTTAAGGGTTTCATGCAAGTGCTCATGAAATCTGCTATTTGTTTTTTTATTATAGTTAAGAACCTGCTTTCTTCGGCCATTGAAAATTGTGTTTGTCGAAAAGCTTTCGATTTATATCGCTATCACTTTAAAGTCGAATTCTGCTGTTAGATTGTTTACATAGCTGCGTTTGTTATTTATCGCCTGGAATTTTATACAAAAAAATTTCTTAGTGTTCAGTATTAAAGTGGTAAGCCCTATGGTTAAACTCTATGAGGTCATTAAATATATATCGCATTAATAAGAACCTGCTTTTTTCAATTTCCTGTTATCAATCACAATTATTTATTTCAAGCAGCGCCTATAAATAGACAAAAAAAAAATATTTCATTCATTCTAATTGTAATTCTAGGTTTTAAGTTTTCTATTTTGATTTTAGTTGCTTCTTGAAAAGTATTTTAATTTGCTCTCTCTCTCTCTCTCCTTCTTATTACAGCACAAATTTAGTGGCTGTTGCAACATTACGACCCGGTGCAGCTGATCATATGCGCAAAGAATTTCGCTTGAAAGCGAAACAATTATCGCGTCTTAAAGATGCAAATGTGGCGCCATTAGTAGGCGCCTGTCTGCGTGATGAACCCATTTGTATGGTCTTAGATTATAGCAATTGTCTGGGTGATTTGAATCAATTTCTACAAGAACATGTGGCAGAATGTAACACAACGGTACAGCAGTCGCAGCAGTCACAGCAGCAGGCTATGGTGAAGCATCAAAGTCTAAGGTGGGTATTGGCAAAATTATATAAGAAATTTTGAAACAAAGTATAGCCATAAGTAATAGAGGAAAGGAACGCATTACATCTTATCTTTATTCTGTTATATTTTTGGTAAAAGTTGGTAATGCGTTCCTTCACTTCTAAAAACTTTTCATTTCATTTTATGTATTTCCGTTTTGTTTTTTTTTTTTCTTCTTTTTTACTGTGTTTTGCTCATTTTTCTTTCTGTTTCTTCTCTTTTTTGTATTTTACACGCTTTATCTTGTTTCCGGTAATGTCTACATAAAACGACGATATTTTTATGATGATGATGATGATGCTGATGGTGCTGGCTGGCAATGATGACGATGACGCCACATTGCATTGGTATACTACTTACTACACATCTATCCCTGCATTTACTGCTGCTGTTATTTTTTTTGAATTTTTTTTTTGGCTTTTTTTATGCTGGTGTTTGCTGCTACTGGTGTTGGTTGCTGATTTTTTAAAATTTCCGGTCTCGTGTTGATTTCATTTATAACGCTGCCACTTCTTGGCTGTTACCCATCATTTCAACACTCCCGCATTTCCATTGCTTGCCTGCTTGTGTAACGGATGTACAAACTTTGTTAACTTTTGTTATTTTGCTGCTGCTGCTGCTGCTGCTGCTGCTACTGCTACAATTCTTACTGGCTGCTTTCAAATGTCCTGTGTATGGTTTTATGTAATAACTGCTAATGTTGTCTGATATTGTTGCATTTTACTTGTTTCTCCAAAATCCCTTAACATCCATACAATATTTTATTATTCTCTTGGCTCTTTTATTACATATGCTCTCGCATCTCTGTTCCTGTCTCTGTTTCATCTTCATAGCTATGGCTGCCTGGTCTATATCGCCACACAAATTGCATCGGGCATGAAATATTTGGAACAAATGAATTTTGTTCATCGAGATTTAGCAACAAGGTAAGTAAGTTTTCATTTTTACTATTTTTGTTATTTTATTTCCTTCTATTAGTTTTTTATGTCTCTCAATAAATACTCCTCGTCTATGTGTGTGGGTGTCCTTTGTTTCCTGCCTTAAGGACAGTTTTGTAATTTTTAGTACCGCCTTTGTTTTACACACAAAGGCTTCGTAAGAGGATAAGTTTAATATTTCGTATTGAAATAGAAAAAAGCTTAATACTTTAAATATAAATTTTTAAATGGAATTTGTTTTAAAGGTTTCATTTATGCGGTGAAATAATTAGCAAACAAAAAAACTTTTTTTTTATATTTCAATTTATAATCAATACAAAATAATTTAATATTTAAATGAAATTACAAAATTCTTCATAACCTAAATATTTAGCGCACCAAATAAACGTTAACCCTGCCTTTATAAAAAACTAGCTAAAAGCCCGGCGTGCATCGCTACCCTTACCTTAATTACTATGTTAACTAACATATTAGTTACCATTTTTTACTCTTTTCCCCCATTCTAACCACTTCAGGTTCAAATCCAAACATTTAAGATTGCCCGTAATTGCTTTCAGAAAAACACTGGAGAATCTGCTTATTAGTTGTATACAGTTTCAAACAAACACACTTTAATTTTGATACAGTACTAGATAAAGCCCGGCGTCTTTAATCTTAATTATTATCTTAAATATTGCCTTAGTTACATTTGTTATCCTTTTTCCTCATTTTGTCTCTTCCGGTCCAAATCCAAGCTTTTGAGATAGCCCATAGTTCCTTCCAGAAAGACACTATAGGTCTGCTGTATTTTTTTTTCTCTGTCACTCCTTTAGGGAGCATATTGGCTTTCTTCAAAGCACCCATTGCGTTGTCTCAGTTTCTTTAATTAATTTGATTTATCATGCTAATTAGATGATTAATCCACTGTAGCTTCCTCTATATGATTTTGCATAGTGGTGAAAATCCTTGCTAATTGGTGGTGATCGTTACTTAAGCATTTAATTTATTCCCAGTAGGTGGCGTGTTTTCCTGATCATTCGTCTGATGTTCGCCATCATCGCCAGAGATATGCAGAAAGTTCAGAGGGCTCCTTCTTTATATATTAGAATTGTCCGGAGGGAAGTTGAAGTTTATTAAACATTTGAAATAATAAATAAATTTTTCTTTATTATGTCCTCTGCTGGGGCTCGAACTTGGGTCATTTGTGTTGTTTGTGCGCTCTAACCACTACACCACTCCGACCTCTTTTAACTGTATACAGTCTTCAAACAAACACACACTCATTTTTATATATCGGGTTATTTTTTAGCCGATTTGTTTGTCGCAACACTGTTTTTGGCAGCTCAGCTGTTTTCGTGTAACTGCCAAACATATTCTGTTTGGTCTATAATTTAACTATAAATCGTCTTACAAATGAACAACGCTTACAGATTATTGAATTTTATCATCAAAATTTAGTCGGAAAACTGTGTTCTGCGACAAAGCTATTTTTTGGTTAAATGAATACGAGAAAAAACAAAATTGCCGTATTTGGTATGAAGAGTAGCCAGAAGCATTGCAAAAACTGCCAATGTATCCTGAAAAATGCATTGTTTGGTATGAATTATGGGTCGGTGGCATGATTGGACCATATTTTTTTAAAGAAGACGAATGCAGGAACGTTACATGTGGCCAAGCCGGAAACCGTTGACGTACTGGAAGCCAATATTAAGGAACTTATTCGTCAGACACCCAGTGGACTCAGAGTATAAAACATCGGAGGCGTAGCAGTGGTCAACATTTACATTAAAGTATCTTTAAACATTGAATTTTATAGATCGTTCTATCGACTCAAAGATTTCATATATTTCTCTAAATTTTATGTTATTTTAAATCAAATCCGAGAGCTGCTAAAAAATCACCTAATATTATACGTATTTTTACGAATATAAAAATGTCTAAAAAAGAAAATACACCACATCAGGGACTATATTGTGGGATTTTAGTTCATTGGTTTGTGTCAAGGTTGTGAATGTGTTACGCTGGTAATGCCGTACCGATTTGTGTATTTGACGGCATTGCCATACTGATTTATGTATTTGACGGTATTGCCAATTCGACCATCTTTGGGTAACACAATTTTACAATTTTCACAATTTTAATATAAAATAGAGGATTTGAGAGCGTATACTATAGGCAATGAGGTATATAAAGAGGCTACTTTCCTTACATAGTTATCGTTTTCAGTCATAAATAAAAGTATTGTATACACGAATATTAAGAGTAAGATAAATAAGTTGCTGTATTAAGATAAACTGTATAAAGATAAAGTGAGGGAAAAATAAAAACTGTAAAACAACATCAACGTGGTGTTTATTTTATATTGACGCAACTAAAAAGAACTCAAACGTTACTATTGTGTCCATCCATTCCATCAAGACATGGCTGTTTACATCGAACTTCCACTGTTTTTTATTACTAACGACCGTAGTTCATTAAAAGAACTGCCAGTTCCGATTTTATAAATTTTTGGTTGTTGCTTTTTTCCACTCATATGTTACATGGCGTACTTCGTCGTAGGGTTATCTAAATGTATGACGAAACCATATCAGCTTTCTGCGATGTACTTCAGAGCCGGTGTCTAATATCCATAGTGGCAAGCCATGTCTCTGATCCATGCAGGAAGCAGATTTAACACATGTGTTATATACATATGAATATTTGGGTAGTTGAAGAGAGTTCGTTCGAATTTTAGGCATATTTTTATTTGGTGAAAAAAGGATTTTCTAGTACCTTCACAACGCACTGCATGAAAGGGAGTCATCCCCAGAGTGCTGGACTCAAACGATTACAAATGCATACTGGCTTTCCACAAAGCATCCATTGTTTGTTTCAGCTTCATTAATCAAGTTGATTATAAAGCCAAGTAAGATGTTAAGTCTACTGTAGCTCGGATCCATGTGAATGCGAAGTGGTGAAGATCCTTGCTAAGTAGTGGTTGTGATCCTTACTTATAGTAATTTTTTCTCATTAGGTTCCGTGTTCTTCTGATCATTAGTCTGACGTTAGTCAGCTTCAACAAAGGTAAGAAGGAGAGTCGAGGAAGATGGATAGAAGACTTTTATTATACAATTGAAACCGCAATTATTATTTTTTATTTTTTTTTATTGGTTATTCGAAAAAAGTGCCGCTTGTGTTGTATGTTTGCGCTATAACCGCTACACCACGGCACTCCAATTTATGCAATAATATAGGAAAATGAAAAAAAAATGAGCTGCTAAGCTGATTCATGCTACTTTTATGCCATTGGATTGCAAATAGCGACTTGGTAAAATGACTGTTTGGGACAGTCCAAACTTTTTTTGATACGAAAAGACTTCAGATTTGTATCAAGCTATAGCCTGAATAGACAGAGAGTGATAATCGACCGCTACACTAAAGACTGCATGAGCTTTTGAATAGTATTAAAGAAGTTTCTGAACTAATGTGACAATTCTGTGAGGATGAAACTGAATCACCATAGAACAGAGATTTGTGCAGTATTGATGCATTTAAGTAAGAGGGTAGGAATAAATACCGGCATAAGCCGATATCCTAAATTCTGTCAGGGTAATGAATTTGGCAGGAATATTATAAAGAGGGCTGTGAGAAATACTAAAAGGTCGCAGTACTATAAAAGCCTCTTAACAATAATTAAAAAATGTTTTTATCTTAATTACTAAATTACTTTAGAACTGACAGAATCCTTAAATTGTTTTTTTATTAATATTCTAAATTGAAATTTTCAACAACTTTCATACCTTTAAACACAATTTCTGTTCCAATTGTTATTTTGTCTCAATTTCAGTTTGAAGCGCTGCTGTTTAAGCGAGAAAACTTTTAGCTTTGCGGGACCAAACTTTTTTTTTGCTGAACTAAAACAAGAGAAATTTAATAAAAAAAAGAAAAACATTTTTTAAATTTCTTTGCATACTTTGCGGCTAAAGTAACAACTGTGTAAACCTTCAGTTACATTTTCAAAATCTATTTGTTGCTTCAATGGTTTTTTCTGTGCCATTATTGCGTGCTTGTTCTTGTTCTTGTTCTATTCTTTTGCTATGTAACATTTTCTAGTTATTTATTTATATAGTTGTTGCTGTTGTTGTTGTTTTTATACAACTACAATTGTTTATCCTTATGTTTTTCATCCTTAAAGCATTTATATGGCTTAATACGTAATACAACGAAAATTGTCCTTTTTTACTCAGCGTTCTCAATGCTTGGTTTGTCATGATGTTTCTTGTGTATTATACGCCTGACAATATGCAATAGTAAATGTTATTTTCATTTAATTTTTTCTGGCAAAGTGTGTAGATGTACTATATGTATGTTTGCGTGCGTCAGTGTAGTGTATGTAATAGAGAAATGAGCAGCAGTTTCTCTTTAGTTTTTTTTTCTGAAAAATTTGTTCTTGTCGTCGCATTTTCGCTACTGTTTTGTCACGCAATTTTCTGTTACAAATAAAATAAATTTTATTTTTCTAAAAATTGCTCCTCAATTTCTTTCTTTTTCACCATTTCTTATAGTTTAAGTTTAAAAATGTGCAAAAAAATATAGGGTCTGCGTAAAAGAGCAAGGCTTTATACAATTTTCTATTTGAAAACCTATTGCTATCTCACAGGGTGTGTACGTGCTAACTTCGTTATGTAAATGTGTCGTAATTTGAAGATTTATTAGCCAGTTCTATTAAAAAGCCACAACACAAATGTTCTTAATAAAGCTATTAATAAAAAAAGTTTTTGGACTCCATCTGTCCTCATGCTGGGATCATATTGTTACGTTTTTACTTTTTAAAAACGTTTATTTATGAGTTCGTAGATTGCAGTTAAAATAAAATAAATTTTGTGTTCGGTTCTGATACAATGCGTACTTGTTCCGGAGGTCTGACACCCCTACGTCAACACCATTAACTCTGTTGTTAACCTTTTTATGTAGTTCTGTCAACTTGTCACTTTTTCTAAAAGTTTCTTCCTCATCAGCTTTCCTTTTTTTTCACGAGTTTATTCCTTAAAAACTCTATTCACACTGAGGTCATATTGAGTTAACCACACATAAACTTGTTCGCTGAGTTTACACCACATAAACTGATCGCTGTCCGCATTGATTTCCTTTTTATATGTACGAGTAAATAACACTTCGAAAGATCTCGAACCTCTCGATATTTCGGGTAGATTTTATTTCTTTTCTTTACTTTCTTTTTAGTTTTTATTTAATCATGCGAATTTAAACATCTGTTGTTTGTTATTGTCTGTTACTTCTCATCTTTTCCGCCTGTTTTTGTTGCTGTAGTTGTATTCTTATTATTTCTGCAAGTGGTTATGGTTGTCGATTTGGTTATTAGTAAGCAGCACGTATAGTTGTTTTTGCGGATTTTGTTTATTTTTTTAGCAATGTAGTAAACGGCAGGGGTGCCGAAATTGATTTTTGTAACAATATCAGTGATAATCTCCTGAAATGGACAAATAGGATTGAATATGCTTAGAACTGAGCAACTTTGTTGCTCAATCTACGAGGAGTGAGGGATGGCGTGGTGTAGTGCTTAGAATGCTAGCACATAACTCCAGTGGCCAAGATTCTAGTTCTCAGCATAGGGCATGACGAAAAAATCAGTTGAAGTTTCCGAGTTTTTCAGGAAGCAACCCTAATATTTCGACTTAGCTCAGAAGACGATGACAAACATGATAAGAATGATTAGCAGAAAACAAGATAAAAGAGCAAAGCTAAGTAACAATCAACACAACAACATAGCAGCGATCTTCATCACTACACAAGCACATGTAGGCGAGCTAAAGTAGACTAAGCAGCTACTGAGCTTGCAATCGCCTAATTAATGAAACTAAAGCAAGAGAATAAATGTTTAATTGGAAGCTATATGCTCACAAGAGAAGTAACAAAAAAGTCTTCAAAAAGTAAAATTTGTGAAAATGCCGTACAAAATCTCTGAAACACCATTGGAAGACAGAAAGTGTTTGTTTGTACCAACGCCGTCATTGAATCTATCTTTTTAGAAAAGACAAACATTTAATTGAAATCGATATCAAGGATGTTACTGGCAGCTGGATGTAAAAAGAAGAAGTCGAACATTGGAGTTCCTACAGGACAATTATCTCGATCTGTAACACTTAGATTTAGATATCCGGCTAAGCATATAATCGGTTTACTGTAGCTGGACTAGGATGGATGATAATGGTGTCATCTTTCGCTGCCTAGAAATATCGCGCTTTGTGGATTTGATGTAGTCGAGAGCTGGCATTGTTCTGTTGTTTCTGTTGTCCTAATTATCCTTACAGTTGGGTCAGGATTTTGCGACTGTCTTAACAAATGTAACTGACTAGAAAGGAACAATACGGTCCAATTCTGTTTGGTGCCGAATCATGTAGTTGTATGTTGTATGTGGGATTTTCACAAGCCTGCTTAGTGAAATGAAAAGCATATAATCTTTTCAGGCCAAATTAGTTTGAAACAGTCCAAACTTTTGCTCGGCAATTATGGTAAAAAGATATTTTGGTTTTCAGATTTTGGTTTAGATAAACAGCTTGCTGTCCGGGCCCTGTAGACTGAATGAAATTTAGAATAGTAGTACTTTCAATCTCAATTCTGGATGATCTAAATTACATCGAAGCTTCTTAATCATTTAAAATTCGAAAATATGATAAAAATGGTCCTTGCCATAGCCAGGATATGAACCTGGGCTGCTAAGTTTCATATGCAAGCATTTAAACCACTTTACGGAGCTACTTTTTTTCAGATTTATGCCCAGCGAATTCAGTTTTGCGCTGTAAGCTGAGGTCTCTCAGGATTTAGACTGAATCTCAATTCTTGTAGAGCGGGTACAAGTTGCATCATGATCATAGGTGCTTGCATGCAACTAAGTCGTAGAAAGAACTTATTTTAGATTCGGTGTAATGATTCAATTGAAACATAGCTGCCAATAGTTCAGCATAGGATACAATAACACTCAATCACTGATCATGGAGAGTGTACTACACCTTGATATTGTGGACTTAAATACAATTTGGAAGTACTTAAAGGAAGAGGCTTCCAAATAAATAATGCAATTCGTCTGAAACATATAAAATGACTGCACCCTGTATACCTTTTTCTTCTCTTTTAGTCTGCTTTGTTTATAGACTTGCTGTATTCAATGTTTAAAGAAGTTTTTCTATATTTTGATTACTTTTTTTAGTTTTTTCTTTAAAAGCAAAAGCTTTTTTCGGTTGTTTGGTTTCCCTAGCACTGTGGTAATGTTATGCTTTCCAACCTTTAGGTCTTACTTTTTCTTTAATTTCAAAAAAATAATACTTCTGTTTCGTTTTATTTTTTTCATTTCACTTATATTACGTCTATTTGTATATTTTCTGGTGAAATTCTTTTTTATTTCATTTTAACAGTTAAAGAAATTGTGTCCTTGGGGTAAATTATTTTAGTTTTTTTCTGCATATATTTTTAGATGAAAATAAATTCTGTTTTATTTTTATTTATTTTACTTTCCCAGTTTTTTCTTTTTTGCAGTTATTAGTTGTCTCATATTTAGTCTTTGGGGAAATTATTAAATTTTAACATGTAATTCAAATATTTGTGAAAAAGATTAAAGAAGAATTTTATCTCTTTTTTTGATTTGTTTTTAACAAGAAATCAACATTTTAATGGCCATGAAATTATAGAAAATTTTTAGCATCTAATTTTAGATTTATGTACGGTATGTAGATTTAGAAGAGGAGAGAGAAAAATTGAAAAATTCATATGGGAATGGTTTAAAGAATAATCGTATAATGGTCAATAATTTTGGTAATTCCAAAAACTTTGCTAATCTTTTATTACCAGATATATGAAAATGCATGTGTTTTTTCGTGCATTAAATCAAGTCCAATATAAGATATGTTATTTATCCGTTCCATGGATTTTTATGAATTTTAGCGTTGATTTGTTAAAGCATATTTTTGCATATTGCGCTCATAATAGCATTTTTTTGCATTCTATATTTCAGTTTTATTTAAAAAATATTTTAAACGTTTTTAGCTCATATTTGGATTTTTTGTATTATGGTTTTTTTCAATTATTTGTTAACCAAAAATTTTTGCGACATATAGATCTTAAATAATATATATTTTACGCAATTAAATAATTTTTGGAAGTATATACACACTTAACATTCAAAATATTGCTACGTTTTAAGTTTTTCAAAACGCTTTAGTTCTTTTAAATACACTTTTACCTTATAAAGCAACTTCACAAAGTACTCAACACTTTTATTTAAGCCTTAGCACGACTTTACTCTATGACTGCAAAACTATAACTAAACTCTTAAGCGCAAAGTTCCACCTTTTATAACAAGTCATCATCAATTTTAAATACTCTTGCAGTTACTACAAATTTCTTTTTACGTTAAATAGCTCTGTTGATAGCACAGACTATTATGGCAGTGATAAATATGCAAGTGTCTTGACACAAACCAATTAATGTCATAATAACAGTATTAATTAAGTGTATCTTTTCTTTAGGCATTTTTTATTTTCGTTACAATATTTTACCAAAATTACGATAATATATGCAAATATATTAAAAACTAATATCTGTAGTTTTCATTAGATGAATCAACTGATACCACTGGAAAATATCGTAAATGTAATTTTAGGTGTTCAACGTCATGGCCATTTCTGCCATATTTTTTTTTAAAAAGACTCAAAATTCAGAAGAAAAAAACTAATTTTCAAGTGAAAAAACTGTATACACTTAAAAAGTAAAAAATATACATATACCCGTATAGTTTGCTCATGTCTGATATGACAGATAATTAGTTTTATCCTTCCGCTGAACGAATATGGTTGTGTATACGCTTGAACAACGCTGGAAAATATTGCGACATTACTTTGAAAATCATGGTAATGTTGCAGAAAGTGTGCGAAAATTGCGTATGGATTTTTTTTTATCTTGGCGGGTATGTAAACAAGCAAAATTGTCGCATTTGGGACACAGAAACCCGCATGCATACATTGAAAAGCCGATACACCCAAGACGAGTCATTGTTTGGTGCGGATTTTGGTCCAGAGGCCTAATTGGGCAATTTTTCTTCGAAAATGAGCAAGGAGTGGCCGTTACAGTCAATGGCGATCGTTATCGGGCCATGTTGAACGAATTTTTGTTCACAAAAATTGAAGAGAAGGATATTAGCAACATTTGGTTTCCACAAGACAGCGCTACGTGCCACACAGCCGAAGCTAAACTCGATGTTTTGCGCCCTGTTTTTGAAGATCGCATTATCAGCCGCTGAGCCGATGTCGTTTGGCCACCTCGGAGCTGCGATTTGACACCGTTGGACTATTATTTGTAGGGTGCCGTCAAAGATAATTGTTACGCCAATAAGCCAGAGACAATTGACGCTTTAAAGGACAATATTCGTGAAGCCATTGATGCAATACAGCTGCACACAACCGATAATATGCTTAAAAATTGGACCGGTCGTGTAGGCTACTACATGGCCAGCCGAGGCAGCCATTTGAATGAAATTATTTTCCATTATTAACCAGGAGGAATTTTACTTTCAAATAAAAAAAAAAATTTGAGTAAATATTCAGTAGTTTTTTTTATAGCATTTTCAAAAAAGAAAATATATTTGGCGGACCTTTTATTTGGATTGACATACTTATTTTTAAAAGCAGGTAATAAATGAATATTATTATCGGTTAAATGGAAACTTTGCATTCTCTAATAGTTTTATTCTCATATTATAAGCGCTGTCTGCACTTTTCTGTTTGCATATCCCGCCCGCTTAGATGGGATATATCAACTGATCCACACAATAAGCACTTCATACCCTCAGATACCCGCATGACTTGGAATCCATTTCAGTTCGACATGATATCGCTAAAGAGGGACCAGTGAGCGAATGCAGCTGAGGCGACATTTCGATTTAATTACATAAATCACATAGATCCTCATAATGGTGAAATGTAGATGGATGGAAGTGTATATATGCACTACTTCGAGAAAAATATGGTCATCTTATTATAGAAGACAGACCGATACTCTGATAAGACTTTCAAGAGGAAACATTTACCGGGTTGTGCCAGTAAGAACTGGGGAAACAGCTATATTGGAATAGTCAGCAATATTATATGTAAAAGCTATTAGGAAGACGACAGTGAGGAGTCTGTGGCTTATGTGTTGTGTGAAAGGTCGACTCTTTGCGATAACAGGTTTAAAATACGGGGCGCTACAATCTTTGCTAAAGAGTGTATTGTTCTAAGATTTATAGCCGTTTTTCTTTTCATCAGTTGGTACTATAATTAAGGCAAAAGTGGCACTTTCTGATCTTATTACTGTGAACGCCAATTTTCTTTGAAAACTGCGGAGACCCATGTCATTGCCAGGATTTCTGACAATCGAACCATCTATGCGATGCTTTGGAAGAGGGAGTGTTTATAAATATTCCGAAACAAGGTGATTTAACACAATTTGAAAACTGGTGTGGAATAATGCTTATCAATATCGCTAATAAGGTGATTGGTTGGATTGCGCCCTAAGAAGTCAAGCGCAGATCATATTGGTAGCCTTTGGATCACCAGTGAGCAATCGGTTGAATGATAATGATGTTCACCCCTTTACCTTGCTTTCATTGACTGCGAAAAGGCTTTAACGCCCTTGACATTTCACTATTAGAAAGAATTGGCCTTCAGAGGTACTCCCGATAAGGTTATCGAATTAATTAAAGCGCTATACACGAATGTGATCTATCAAATCCCACATGGTAGCAACGTCAGTCGACCAATCCCTATAGAGTTGGTGTTGTTCTCCCGAAACTACTGCTTAGAGTTTCTACAATCGTGTGTCGCAAGAGGTATAACTTGGGGTCTTAACACTTAACTCCAATCCGAACAACAAAAACCTACCTAAACTATTAAAAACACCATCATGCTCTAAAATAAAGAAGATTTTGGCAAATATGAATCGTTAATTAAGAAAGAAATAGACGATGTAGTCTATAGTTTATATCCTAGAACTTTTATTTTTTCTTAGCGTTATCATTAAAAACCAATGCTGCATTTTCAGACTTAAAGATGGTAACAACAGGAGAGGAATTATTCTGCTTAACACCGTACACAAGATACTAGAAGTCGTAATACGAGGAAAAATTCAAAGCCGAATAAAAAACAATTTACGAGATACTAGAACGGCATACTTAACTGCAGCTGCTACTAGTAGATTTCAAGAAGGTCATTGATATTGAAATTGTAAAGAATTGCTCACGCCATGGACTAAGCGCTTTATATTATCACAAGATCTCCAACGTGCAACCTAAATTAGATAATCTGTAGTATTTAGCACACAATATTGGACATGGGATAAAGGTCAAGAAAACGAAAACCATGAGATTAGACAACGGTTAGCAGAGAAAACATCATGCTACAAGGCTAACCAGTCGAATACGTAGACAAATTCTCTTAACTGAGTTGCGAGTGACAAGGCAGGAACACAAATAAATAAAAGACTCAATAAAGTAAAAATGGAATTCGAACGACTATGATCATATGCAGAAGTTCCGAAGCATGCATGGAGCTGAAACCTTGCTAGCCTAGAACAGCTTTAAACATCAAGATGGATATACATTGTGAAAGTCATATTCTCCCAAGAGAGTAATGGAAAAGTCAAAAAACCCCAATTATGATTATTTCATACCCTAAGCTGATATTAAGGAGTAAAATAATTTTACCAGATGTTATTTTAAGCTCCCTTTTCTACCAATTACCACATACCTTTTACTAAAATATTTTCTTATTTTATTTTCTACACTAAAGTGCACATAACTTTCATGTTTAATAAAATTTTATCTCAAATATTTTATAATTTAGTTTGCGGAGAATTTTCTTTTTTTTTAATTTTGTTCTCATTTTTTGCTTGCTATGACATACATAAATTCCATTTTTTTCTTACCAGCAAAAACAACATTTAATTAAATTCATTTACACTATACATGGTAAGGGGAATAATTTCCTAAAGAACGAAAATTATGTATATATAGCAGAGTATAGTAGAATCTTATATCTGCATATGGTTACGTTTATATGTTAAACAGTTTTTTAATGATGTTGATCTGAATATGTGAATAAATTTTGCAGGTACATGTTTGGTTTTGCAGTAAACTCATGTAGATATTCTTTATTAATTTCAAGTATATTTTTTTTTAAAAGGAGGTAATATTTTATAAAATTTATCAAATAAATTCAGACAATTTACTAGAGAGTACTTTGAAAATTAAATGTTAACTAAATTGGTATTAATTTACAAGCGTATTTGAGTAATCAAAAGAAATTTTTTTTTTTTTTTTTTTTTTGACTTGGAGAAAATTTGAACTTGAGTTCGAAAATATTTTTCAACTATAACTCCTATAGGTAAAAAAAAACTATATATATATATAAAGGGTCTATCAAATAATTTTTTTTTAAATGCTATAAAAAAAACTACTGAATATTTTCTCTAATTTCTTTCTTTATTTGAAAGTACAATTCTTCCGGTTAATACTGGAAAATAATTTCATTCAAATAACTGCCTCGGCTAGCCAAGCAGTAGCCTATGCGATCGCTGCAAATTTTTTTAAGCACATTATCGATTGTGTGCAGCTGTATTTCACCAATGGCTTCACGAATATTGGTCTTTAAAGCGTCAATTGTCTCTGGCTTGTTGGCGTAACAATTATCTTTGACGGCATCCCACAAATAATAGTCCAACGGTGTCAAATCGCAGCTCCGAGGTGGCCAAACAACATCAGCTCTGCAGATAATAATGCGATCTTCAAAAATAGGGCGCAAAACATCGAGTGTAGCTTCGGCTGTGTGGCACGTAGCGCCGTTCTATTGAAACCAAATGTTGCTAATATCCTCCTCTTCAATTTTTGTGAACAAAACTTCGTTCAACATGGCCCGATAACGATCGCCATTGACTGTAACGGCCACTACCTGCTCATTTTCGAAGAAAAATGGCCCAATTATGCCTCTTGAATCCGCACCAAACAGTGACTCATTTTAGGTGTATCGGCTTTTCAATGTATGCGTGCGGGTTTTCTGTGCCCCAAATGCGACAATTTTGCTTATTTACATACCCGCCAAGATAAAAATGAGCTTCATCTTAAAAGATGAACACACATTCTGCAACATTACTATGATTTTCAAAGTAATGTCGCAATATTTCCCAGTGTTGTTCAAGCGTATACACAACCATATTCATTCAGCGGAAGGATAAAACTAATTATCTGTCTAATCAGACATGAGCTAAGTGCTACTATTTACGAAATAAGCACTAGTTGAAAAATAAAACGTTAGATGGCGAACCCGATAGATTGAACTATTCTATAGAGGCATACCACAGGTATTTCAAATATTGTTGACACAAACCAAAACAATGAAAGAAAAAAAACAGCAGGAAAAACATTTTTATACACCTTAAGGAGTTTATTGTTTAACAAGTAATACACAGTCACACTGCTCCTTTAAAAAATTTATTTTTATTATTTGATTTCAAAAAAAAAAAAAACAAAAAAACAAAAATTCTGAAAAAATTTAAAAATTTCAATTTTTAACTTTTCATGTCGAACATGAGAGAGAAGCACCTGTACAGAAACCAAAACTCGCATATGTAAAGTTGCAGAGTTGTATTGAAAACTAAAAAAAAAAACTTTGTTGAAGTAGCTTTAGAATGTTGTTGCTATTGCGGAGAAGTAACAGTAGGAAAAAGTTTTTTTTTTTACTCTTGCGGCTTGTACGAGAGCACCTTGATAATTCCGTGAGTGTTTGCGTTGCTACAGTAGTAAGTATGCGCTATTTCTAGACAACTATAGTTGACAGCACCAACATCTATCATAGATTTTCGGGATTTTGGTCTACCCGTTTCTACCACATGGCTAATTTTCTGTAAGCGATTGGCTTACAAAACTTACAAGAGGAAAATTGTTTTTAGATTAAAGTTAACTCACTATTCACTTCATTTTTGTTCAAAAAACAAAGTTTTTATGCAAAATTTAAATACAATTTATTTGCAAAGTAACCACACCTAAACGCAACTGGCACCAAAACGTCAGATTAACTAAAAGAAGTCTGAAATCAAGCCCACAGAAAAAATGCTTGAGGTAGCTTATAGCAAGTCTACATGAGACTTAAATTAATTTTGTTTGCTATCTGAATTACGTGTATGAATAACCCTGTTCACAAGGTACCTAAGAAATTGAGTTAATCACCACTTAAACATTAGAAATAACATTGATTTTTTAGTAATTTACAGGGTAATTGATACCACCTGACAGGGGTGTCAGCCCACTGAGTATTATATTAAAAAAAAACCCGGGTGGCTTTTAATTTAAAGTCTTTCGTATATTTTTACAACAAAAATAGGTGTTATTTACACATCAAACCTATAATGAAATAACAAATTTATCGAATCAGTGCTTACATCTTTTCTTCAATTCTTAGCCAATTTCCAAGTCACAACTCTGAAAAACTTCTCGTGTTTCAAGGTGCTCCAACTTTGAAGCCGATTTTGTATTTACTCGAAGGAAATGGTTTTGTGACATTTTAAGACATAAACTCATATCTCCTTATACTAGACAAAATGTAAGCCGTAAATCGAAGTGGCTTTAAACGAGATGCGTGTTTTTTTTGGTGAATCAATAAGGAATAGCTATACCTCAGACTTTTCAGGTAAACTCAGCTTTCGTAATAATATGTAAACCGCCATTTTTGCTAAAATAGGCCAGAAAATCTTCTTGTCTTTATCGAAATTATCAGATTTTCGTGCTCTTATATAACAAATTCCATTATTGTAATCTTGACGCAAGAAGTTCTGACCTTGATTTTAAGAGTTCTAAGTCTCGCACAAGATCACCCAAGTTAGAATGCTTTAAAAAATTAGGTTTTCTCGATGGACTTCTATATGCAGATTAAGTAGTAATTTTGCAAGAAAATATTTTTTCGCAAATTTTGGCCAAAGTTAGTTACCTGCATTTAATTTTGAATAATATCAGCAAGAGCCAACCGATTTTCATGGTTCAAAGCTTATTTTATTCTCAACATTTTAGGTTTCAATTTAAGTACTGAACATCTAAAATTTTCATTCTGAAAAATTTTTTATGGCTTTTTGAACAAAAAAAATTGCTCCAATTTTGCGCGAAATTTTTTTTTCACCGTTAAGTTGTGAATAACTCCGAAAATGTTGAAAATACAAAAAAAAATTATATAAGTTTTTCATAGGAAATTTTGTTCCTAAGCGTTTGGTTGCAACTGCATTAAAATCAGTCGAGCCATTTTCAAGTTATGATCAAATATATTGGCATAAATACCATACTTTGGGCGAAAAATTTTCCACGCCTTTACAAAATAAAGACTGAAAATGGATTTGAATTCAGCACACAAAATCATTACATTTCATAAAGATGAGAAAATTGTTTGTTTTTTGTAGACTAGTGTTATCAGCTGTACTGCCAACTCAATGTTACATACATACATAATTCAATTTTAACAAAGGGAACTTCTCTCAATCAATGAGCTGCACAGTAATACCACTGTTAAAAATGATTAGATTGTCCGGTCTGGACTTAAACCCAGGACCTCATAATTGCTAGACAGGTGTCTTACCTACCATACCACAGCGGTACACTCAAAGTTTCGAACCTAGAAATAGAACACTCTATGTTAGGAAACAATGTTTACTTTAGCTAGGTCATGCATCGCGAATGTATGTCTCTCTCCTTGCTCGAAAGGTATTAGATTCTGAACCAGGAGCGGTGCAAGAAAGAGTGATTAAAACTCCGGTAGAAAGACCAAGTAGAGTAGGTACTATCAAATGTATTTGGAAGGCCGCAAAGGGTTGAGGCGTTAGACCTTCTATGTGGTCGGGTAAGGACCGGAAAAGACAGGGTAATTGAGACTGAGTAACTTACAATTTGGGTGATTTTCTTTTAAAGTTTTTTTTTTATGTGGAATTACGTTATTCAACTCGTATTTAGAAGTTAAATAATGACTGAGAATATGGATTATGAAAAAAAACGTTGTCATGTGCATATGGCATAAGGGTGAAGTCATTTCACACAAGCGGATTTCATTAAAATATCTATGAATTTTCGAATAAGAAAAAGCTGTACATGCTGTGCGTAATGTAATTTTCGTGCTTAGCCATGTACAAACTGGTTTAAAAAGACTAAAAAAATCTAAAGAAATACTCCATAGTCCAAAAAATAATCAAAATAGTGCCTTTAAGTTGATGCACGTCCACCAAAGTAGTATAATAATAAAGTTTAAAAGTGAGTCTGGTGGCCTTATTAATCGATAAATCTATGAAATAATACTAGATTATCGGGGAATAAGAGTAACACCAAGCAGATATATCACATTTTGCATAAACATTTGAATATGGGAATGCTATCGAGCTAAAATCGTTGCCATGTTTAAGATCCAGAGACCAAAAACAACTTAATCTGTTGTTTTCAGCAAGTAAACGTGCACCAAAAAAATTAAGGCTGAGTATGTCTACCAAGAAAGTCATGGTAGTTTGTTGAAATGAACTCAGTGTTATTCACATCGAATATCATTCAAAGCTTTTGAATAATGTTTTTATACCATGATAGTTTCCGATAGTTTCTTATGTATCGATTGTATGATTGCCCAAAGCTGAACAAAAGCTTTACTGTTACAGATGCATTAAGCTTTAGAGGCAAACTTGTCCCACTGCGGCCATAGATGCTTTTATCGGGCTTAGTACACTGCATATTTTCGTTATGAAATCTTCAGCCCTGGTGGCTCTCAGGTTGCTAACGCGGGGCGGCCTCACCTCAGTTAACCACAGGGATCACATGAATATCCTGTGACTTTAAGCTACTGTTGAGTAGAAATGACGTATGCATCGGTGGCTTAAGATCCGGTAGTAATTTCGAGGTTCTTATATATGACCGTGTGGAGTGGTACCATGCGGTTTCTAGCGTCAACCCCAACTGTTTACAAAAGTATACGAATGAATTTAAAATGGATGGTAATGTGGGCATGGGCATTTTGGGGCTTAGTACCAAAGTCTGGCAATTCATACGCAGGTGGCCCAGTCGGAGAGATCCAGAAAATTTCCATCTATGCGCGTATTAATATAGAACGCAGGATCAGATGCTTTTATTGATATATATTCTGATAGTTAAGCAACACTAAGTGACCTTACTCGAGTGTAGTACGCAAGTGCTGCACGAAGTTCATCACACTGACATTGCGAAACAAGGTAACACTTTGAGTCACTGGACACACTGGAGTTATGAAAAACGCGATCGCTGGCGAACTGGCAAGGCGGGGCTCTGCCACTAGTCTCGTGTGCCCAGAGCCGTACTGTGGTATTTAGCCACGGCCAGGGGGAAGATCGAATGGGGACCTGAATTCCGATCGTTATATTGGGCAAAATTCCTGGGTCTAAGGCATGCGAAGCGGCTAATGAGACCCTTTATCTATCCCGCTTGGACATGGGAAAACTCATTGGCTTCCTGAGGGGCCATTACTATCTTAAATATCACCTCTTCAATCTCAATGTGGTACCTGAATCAGAGTGTCGCATATTCTCTGTGAAAGTCTTGCTTTAGCAAGCATCAGGAGATGAACTTTTATGGAGTCTTTTATTAGGGCTGAACAGGTTCGTCAGCTACCCATTGCGGTTTTCATATATAAGGTAGAAAATATTCTTTTGGAGACTGTTCCGACTGGTGTTTCTGGACCGACTGGACAATCATACGCCAGGGGTAAATGACTCAATAGAATTTTGGCTGCCGCCAGCTATTGCACTATTGGATCTTACTCCGGAGTATTTGGCAAAATAAATGTTTTTAGATCGCAATGCCATAGCCGGTTAGGCCATTAAGCAAATCTTTAAAGACAAGGCACAGATGCACTCATTTGGCTATTGCCACACCCAGCACATTCTTGCATTTTAGCTCTTTGCGACTATTTTTTGCTTCCTCAAGAAATCTTATTATATGACTAAGTGCAGGTTAAAGAAGACTATGTCAGGGAATTCTTAAACCTACCTCGTATAAACGCATTCATACTTTTATTTCATAAATAAATTGGATGGAGTATGTGTATGTTAAATATGTTAAAATGTCTATATATGTGTATGTGTATGTGTGGAGTAGTACTGGTATGTGTAGTCAATAAACTCCTTAAAATATGCAAAGGTTTTGAATAATTTTACATATGGAAAGTCTGATTTTGTTTTTCGTTAAAATCTATGTGATTTTTGTTAACTTTTTGAACTTTTTTTCTGTAAATTTTTTTGGTTTTGATTTTCTCTGTTTGTATAGTATTTGATATGTAAATGTGTGTATGTGTGTGAGTGTGTGTGCGGTGATGTTTTTGCAATAGTTTTACAACAAAAATCATCTATTTGTTATCGTATATGTACTTGCATTTTATGTAGTCGTTCTTGCATAGTTTTTACCACAATACTTTCGTATTCATGTTCATTGTGGTGGTGGTATGTGTGTTTTGTGTATCCCAAAGGAAATTAGCCTGACAGGAAATTCCACAACGTTGACATTTCATACTTTTGAATTAAAGCTTAAATTAACAAATGTATGTATGTGGTATACATAGAAGTATGCCTGTGAGTTGGGCGAGTGTTAAGGAAAGAAGGTGTGTGTGTTACTTAAACCCTTTGCTCTACTGTCTAACTAAAATATGAGGAGAAAATAAGTATGTAGCAATTGAAATATGTTTGCATTAAGAGAGAAGCGATAATATACGAAGGCAAGTCAATATAAATAGATTTTTGAATTAAAAAATGGTTTAATTTTCCAACACCGTCTTCATTTAACTCTGTATATACTCTGCCCACGGATGCTAGAATTTGTAGACATACCAAAAAAAAAAGATTTTTGAAGGTCATTAAATTATATATTTTGTTAGTAAAACGATTTCATTGTTGGAGTCCAATCTCACGAAATAGTCACCTGCACTTAATCCGTTGAATATGACAGATGAGGAAGCAATTAGAAGCCTAATTTATAAATTTTTATCATGCAAGCTGTACATTTGGTCACCATTGCATTGTCCTGGTGAAAAAGAACTTTTTACTCGTCCAAATACGATAGTTTGTTTTTTGTAATCCTCTTCGAATCCACCCAATATGTTGTTGGAATATTTCTTATTGATAGTTTTACCCTTTGAAGGTAGCCAGAGTGTAGATTGCATCCCTTAAAATGATCACAAGTTCAACTTGGCACCAATTAACATCAAAAACAAACTGTTTTAACTGCTGTCTCAGGTATTTAGTGGTTCGTCTAGGGTAATGAAATGGCGCAAAAACTCACTCATATTTATTTTGTTTTTATTTTTTCACTTGAGACCAGCTCTCAGGCGATGACATCTAATTAGGCAGTGCATTGTTCTGGTACTACGAAAATTGTTTGCTTTAAGGACAAAAGAGCGAATAGTGTTTGCGGACCTTCGATTTGTATTTGTTTACGTCTTAAGTGGTGGAGAAGCTTTCCGTGGGATTATTATTACACAAGCGATTAAAAAATGAGCTCTTCTCTCCTCCCTCGCTCGACAATCAACTACAAGAGAAATACGAGGCTACCAAAAAATATGTAATTACACTGGTCTACATAACAACAAAAAATTTTGTCGCCTTTAACTAAAACTATATGAAATGTAATGATTTTGAGATGTTCGCGCATCAAATCCATTTTCATTTTTGTTCTATCGGGCTAAAATTTCTTTTATGGGCGTGGTAAATTTTTCGCCACAAGTATAGTAGTATGTCGATATATTTTTTATTTTATTTTTTCGTCACTCCTCTAGGGAGCCTATTAGCTTCCCACAAAGCATCTGTTTCTGTGTTACAGTTTCTTTAATCAATTTGATATTTCAAGCTAAGTAGATGATTAATTCGCTGTAGCTTCCTCCATATGATTTTTTTTATTATATTTTTTTTTTCTGTAGTAGTGAATACCCTTGCTAATTGGTGGTGATCTTTAATTTAGCATTATAATTTTTTCCCAGTAGGTGGCGTGTTTTTCTTCATCATTCGTCTGATATTTATCATCATCGCCAGAGGTATGCGAGAAGGGTCAGTGGGGCTTTTTTCTTTTTTTTTAGATGGAGTTGTCTGGAGGGAAGTTTAAGCCTTTTTTTATTATTAAACATTCGAAACATCAATTAATTTTTTTCCTCATATCCTCTGCTGGGGTTCGAACCTGGGTCGTTTGTGTTGTTATGCGTGCGCTCTAACCACTACACCACGCCACCCCTAGTGATGTCAATATATTTTATTATAATTTGAACACGATTCACCCATTGTTTCGGAACAAAATTTTTGTATATGTAGTTTGACGTTTCTCTTTTTGAGAGAGAGAGCGAAAGAGAGTTAACTTGCTTCGGAACAATATCAGCTTGAATTGGTTTAATTTTAATTTTTGTTCTGAAACAATTGAACTGTGCTGCCAGCTACTTAAATTTGTTAAGCAAAGTTGAACTGAGCTGCCACATCATATTATCATATTATATAGCGTATTTTTTATAGAGGTATAGAGCTTTAAGTTGCGATAAAACAACGATGGATTATTCGATTGACATGAGTTTTATTTATCCGAAAGATAATCTTGTGGCATTACTTTTTAAATATGACTTCTGGCATATGACCGTCACGACAGGCGCGGTTGTAGTCCAATCTGGGCGTCCAATTTTCGATGACTTTTTCCAACATTTGTGGCGGTATATCGGCAATAACACGGCGAATAAGTGCATATGTATGTATATATAATACAATACATATTATTTGTTTTGTATTGTTCTAGAAAATAACTGTTGATTAATATTATTGTATTAAAAATAAAATTAAATAAATTTTACAATGGAGTTAAATGAATCAGCTGCACTGATGCTTATTTCAGAAATAAAAGAGCCGGGTGGGAAATGTTTGTATGATATGAGTAATAAAAGTTACAAAAATAATCATATGAAGCAAGGTGTGTGGTTAACAATAGCAACCTCTATTGGAATGGGAAGTAAGTAAAATTTTGTAGATGATTATCAAAACCATTCAACAAGTTGTGTATAATTAATTGCCGAAAGCGAATGCCAAGTAAATTGGAAGAGTTTGCGTAGAAGGCGTAAAACAGCTAAAAGCAATTAATTTACAATTTGTTTATCGCAAAATAATTAATATAGTGTGACGCAAAGAAAACAAGCAAATTGCCATCATCTGCTACTGTGCTGCCAAATTGTAAAACTAACACGCCTTGTTTACAAAAAAATTTCATATGGTACCCTTGTTTTTTCAGAACAATTGTTCGAAGTGGGTGAATCGCTTTAGAACAAACTTTCAAAAAAATAAAAAAATAGAAACTGTTTCAGAATAAGCATTTTGTTACGAAGCAATGGAATTGTTATGAAACAACCAAATGTTTAGAAATAAAATATCCTATAAATCCCCTGATATTCAGTTTTTTTTGCAGAGTTACTCACCGTGATGTTAAGCACTTTAATTAAAGCTTAAAAAGTTGAGAATAAAATTAACTTTAAATCACGAAAATCGGTTGGCTATTGCTGATGTTATTTAAAATTAAATGCAGGTGCCGAACTTTAACCAAAATTAGCAAAAATGTTTTCTTGCAAAACTAGTGGAACATTTTTTTCTTGCTAAATTAGTGGAAATTCTTTTTCTTTTATTTCCAAAAAGTTATACACAAGCATTTTAATGAGTCAGGTGTGGGTTGAAAGTAAAATAACCCATAAAGGCAAGTGGCTTATTTTGACAAAAGTAATGAGTTAATTTTCTATGACTATGGTAAGTCAAAAATAGTCTAAGAATGAGATGTTTTTTTATGGTTTTGTTATGGTAAAAAGCCCAGTATAAAATGCATTTTTAAGAAATATAACACAATTTTTTCAATATCCAATACTTGTTTGCTTGTTAAATTTTCTTGTTTTAATTTTTTGTATATAAAAGTAGCAAATAAAATAGACATCCCTTCTCGTATCTTCTTCTGCTCTATATTCTCTTGCTTCATTTTGTTTTTCGCAACTCTCCAGGTAATTTAGTGTTTATTCATGAGAGGAAAAAAAAACAAAACAAAACAAAATGCCAAACTTTTTTATTAAATTTATTAATCCGGTTTATTTTTGTGTAAATGGAATCAATTAGTTGCGTTAAAAAGTTTTTATTTCATTAAATGTATTTTTGGATAGCAAACACATGGATAACACTCTGTTACAAAAAAAATAAAAATAAAAATAAAAATAAAAAATAACATGATGTTCAAATCAATGACTTGCGGATAAAAAACAGATTTTTCGTACATAAAAACAAATAACTTAGCGGAGTATTAAGAAGAAAAAAAATTACAAAAATAAAATTAAAATTTTTAAAATTTGATTAAAATCAAATAAAACTAGTCCGTGTTCGCAATTTGAAGTATTATTTAATACTAAAGGGTGGTCCCACCACAATGCGCGATGTTAAATGTCACACCTTAACGCTCAACTGAATTTAACATTTCTTTGTTACAGTTTTTGACAAATTCAACAATGGAGAAGTACACAATTGAACAGCGCGTTAAGATTGCTGAAGCTTTTTACAAAAATGGCCGTTGAAATCACAATGGATTTCGTGCATGTCGTGATTCCTTTGGTCAGCATAATCGAGCAAATCTGTTCACATTCGGGAGAATTGTGCACAAATTTCAGAAAACCAAGTCTGTAAGAAATGTGGAAACAACTGTGCATGCTTGTCCAGTTCGATTTGCGCAAAACATTGCTGTTGGTCGTGATAGTGTGGCAGATAAGCCGTCAATCTCGTTGTGCGCAGCAATTGAACATCTCACGGTCAACATTGATACGAATAAAAATTCGAATTAACACGCTTACAAGATTTAATGACTTAAGATCTGACCATTTCTACACGTCGTCAATACGCCGAACGGTTAGTTGAATAGATAGAGTGAATGGTGACTTTACAAAGGAGATCATCTTCAGCGTTGAGACATATTTTACCTCAATGGATTCGTTAACAAGCAGAATTGCCGCATTGAGGCAAATTAGAATTAAAGAGTGATTGTTGTAAAGCCGATGCATCTACAAAGAGTGACTGCCTGGTGCGGCATTAATGGGCCGTACTTCTTCAAAAATAAGGTCAGCCAAGCAGTTACCGTGTCCAGAAATTGTGGATATCGCCTGGACAATATGTGGTCCCAACAGGATGGTCCCACTTGCCATACAGCCAAAACAAAATGATTTAATTGAATGTCCTCGTTATCTCATATTGTGGCGATCATGCGATTTGACACCACTGGACTTCTTTCTTTGGGGATATTTCAAAGAAAAAGTGTATGTTAATAAACCCAGAACAATTTAAGAGCTAAAGGATGATTAAATTCGGCACATTAACGACATTGAAACTCAGTTATTGCTCAGTTGCATTGAAAATATGGGACGACGGATAGCAGTAGGCCATCGAAGCGTGGCTTCCTTATATCACAATACAAAATATTAAGATAATTCTCTGAAAACTTTTTCTTTATTTATAATTGACATCGTGCGTTTTAGTTGGATCAACCTCTATTACGCGAAATCATGGGCGCCTAGTGCCAATACAAATTCTTTCCACTTATATTTTTATTTCAACATTTTATTCCATTCCATGATTTCGTGGATGTGTTTGTCCCCTCTTGAAGCTTATATCTTCGCGTTCGGGGGATACCAATCAAAAACTTTTATACATATATCGTTGGCAGGTTTACGCAACATATGATCTTTTTAATTCCATTTTCATTTATGAATTCAATATCAATGTATTGTAATTTCATTCTCTGATACAACTTTATCTACTTGGCTCTCAGTTTTTTTGCCATCATATACGTAGAATATAGCGTAGTGATCCAAGTTTCGCACCTATAATAACACAGATAATACACAGAGTATAATACACAGAGTACGTTGCTTCTGAAAAGAGGTATTTTTGTTTTGGTGCTCATTTGGTTCGATTATCAAATTTTATGCAAGCCAGCAAAATTGGCTTTAGCTTTTCATATTTCGTGAGGATTTTGCCACGCGCGACCCCATCAGGTCGCCCAGGTAGGTGAAATCTGCTACTGATTCAATTATTCAATTTTCTGGCCATGCAGAATAAGTGGTAAAATCTTTCTCTTTAACGATTTTGTCTTATCGGCATTTATCTTAAGGCGATATTTGCACGTTCATCTATCAGTTACTGTGAACATCAAATGGATGTTTAGATATTAAAATAACGTTAAAGTCATTTAAATGTTCAAACGCCCCAATTAGGATTTCGTCAATGGATATGGCAATGGGGACAAGACACCTTACGCCATATATAACAGTTATAGAAGGAAACAGTTTGTTGCTACGTTTTATGCTGCATTCAAAACGCCGATACTCTGCAAATCTTATCAAGAACACTTTTGCTGATTATGGCTTCCCATATGCGCCTTCTGGAAATCAATCAAAGCAAAGAAAATTAATCCTTGCATCTCATTCATTTGTTCCACGATAATTCTAAGGGTGGCAGTATGGTTAATAAAGAATTTCCGTCTTCGGTATCCGGTCTGTTGACGTCGCTACGTTCCATCAATTTTTCCCTCGATACGATTAAGTATGATTCTGCAAAAGATTTTAAGGCAAATGCATATGATGATTTCTCTCCAATTACTGCAGTTGTTTAGTACTTTTTTTGGTATTTTAACTATGATACCTCATTGCCAGTTGGTGGCACGATTTCTTGGAAAAGCCCATGTTAAATTCTCGCAGACAGTTTAATGTCAGCTTTGAAAAATTCAATATGAACGTTGTCAATTAAAGCGGCAGTTTCCGCTTCTGCTAGATGGCGTTAATACAAGATCTTTTGTCGTGTCCACACATTCCCTTTATTTTTGGTGGCAGAAACCCTTACCAAAAAAAAAAGTCGTCTTTCGGTAAGATGGTGATCCAAGGCAGACCGCTAAAATTGTTAAAGAGTAGCTATATCGACATAAAATTCCGACGATGGATTTGCCAGAATAAAGCGCTTATCCCGATCCAATGAAGAATTTTCGAACCATAACAAAAAATTAATGGAAAAATATTGATCTTCATTCAACATGTTAGAACTATGGCGACTAATCTAATATCAATGAAACCAAATTTTTCTAAATTTTTTTGATAATATTTTAGAGAGTATGTGTACTGCATAAAACTAAAAAGTTTATTGAAATGTAAGTTCTTTCATTCCAGAATTTAAATTTGATTTGTGGTTAATGTTTCTTTGAAATAACTTAATAATGAATAAATGTGTGAGGTTTTGTTCTATTTAATTGCTTATTGAGTCTTTTACAGAAACTTTTCGGTTTAACTTCTAAACAAGTGCTGACTTGCTCGCCACTGTATGTATTGGGTTATGGATTGTTAATAAGGTCGAATTGGACAACATACGGCATAACTATTACATATGGTTTGTGTCAATAATAACAAATATGCTACTTTGGAGATCTTTTATTATAATTCAGTACGCGATAGACCCAAAACTGTAAACCCACAATCTGTTCAATCGCTATAATAATGTCGAAATTTATGCCATTTCCATTCCATGTGAAAAAATGGCTGCTGAAAGTTATCGATTTTTAGTAGAAGCTTACGCTCAACATGCATCAACTCAAAAAACTGATCAAAGCAATGGCTTGCGCGATTTAAAAGAGGTGATTTCGATAAGGATAGGCCTAGTCAGCTGAAAAAGATCGAAGATGAGGAATTAGAAGCATTACTCGATGAAGATTGTTGTCGAACGCAAGAAGAACTTGTATTTTCTTTGGGAGTCACATAACAATACGTTTCACTAAGTTTAAAAGAATTGGGGTTCATTCAAAAACAAGGAAATTGGCTCCCAGGTGTATTAATGCCGATAGACGTTGAAAAGCGATTTTGCATATCGAAAATGATGCTTGAACGCTGAAAGAAGAAGTCTTTTTTGTATCATATTGCAACTGGTGATGAAAAATGTATACATTACGATAACCCCAAGCACAAAAGTCATATGTAAAGTCTAGCCATTTAGCCAAACCAACACCGAAGCCGAATATCTATGACGTCAAGTTAATGCTCTGTTTTGGGTGGAAGCAGAAGGTTATTTTGTATTATAAGCTGTTGAAATCGGGTCAGACGATCACAGAGAACCTGTACCGAACACAATTGATTCGTTTAGAAGAGCAATCAACGAAAAACGACCGGAATATCGGACCATACACAAGGCCATAATCTTCTATCATGACAACAGTGAATGGGAAATTTTGGCGCATCCGTCTTATAGTCCAGACCTTGCCCCCTCTAACAACTATCTGTTTCGATCGATGCAGAATGCCCTTACTAAAATACGCTTCACTTCTTTTGGCGCAGAATCCATACGCTACCCAAAAGATATAAAAAAGTACTGGCAAACGATGGACAATACCTGGAATAATGTATCAATTGATTTTGTTATTATAACAAATGCACTTTTCAAACAAAAAATCGACATTATTAACTTGCATACCCAATAGTTTTCTTTTTCTTTTTGACGCAAATAAAAATTAGTTTATTATTCAATGTTACGCTTATGCACAAGTTCAATGTCATGATATTAAATTTCGTAAATTATATCATACATAATAATAAAAAAAATTATTGTCTCAGCTGTGATAACAAAATTGTGCAATAAGTTCAATGTCAAAACAATATTTTATTTGGAAATTGATTGTACGTCACAACAGGTGCAATAATTATTTGAAATGAAATCGATATTCATCATACGTCTCAGTGGCTGCAATAAAAAAAATAATTACATTTTTCCATGTTAGCAAATTAAGAATGAATAAAGCTAGAACCACACGATTGTCGCAAATGTACCAATATTACACAATTTTAATTGTGCGTTGTTGTCGTAAAATATCTAAACTGTACCAATTTATTTTCCGAAAATAGATTTCAAAATTTAAATATTGGAACGTATAATCACCTTCGATTTTCGTACAAGAACACAATAAATATTGGCGTATTTTTTATATTTTTGTTGCCGCATTATTACTTATTGGGCGGACACACGATTGCCGTACTAATAATTGATGCATTGCGACTATCGTGAGATCACAGTTTAAGATGTAAAGCGCAATTGATTTAACACAGGTGTTGAATAAAATAATCTTAGTGAGCTTCGAAATCTGAAGAAGCTTTTATGCTTCTTCAACTCGTTCAGAAGCTTTCTAGCCTATCTAATGAGTGACTGAATTGCTGTAATTATTCCACTAAAATGGCAAAAAGTTCGCACATCTTCATTGACGTTGTTGTCGCAGTGTGTATTAGAGCGTTTTCGCATCATTAAAGCCCAGAGGTTTGATTTTTCGAATGTGTATTCTTAGACTACAGATTGCGTCTTTTGCTTAAATGTTGTTAAGTTTTGACTCCTTGTCGTCAAATCTTAACGCGCTCTTTTCTTGTGATGCTATCAACCGTCCCTTAATAACTGTTAAGAGTTTACTTAGTAGTTTTGCTTTCAATATAACGAACGCAAAAATCTTTTGCTAAAATTTTATTTTTAAATTAACTACTAATTCCATTTCCTTTTTCCTTTTTTTCGCTACCCTTGGACTTGGTAGATTAATGCACTCATTCATATTTAATGCAGTAAAGCCCTACAAAAGAAACTCACAGAATATCCTCAAAAAACCTCAAAAAATTAAAATTTTATTCTTGAAAAAGCAAAAAAAAAAAAAATATTACTATGCAAACATGCTGCCAGAGTGCAGCATCAGTTTTTTTCTTTTTTAAGCAGGACACGAACACAATTCTTATCAGTACCAGCCCAGGCTAACAAAAGAGTTTTCAGATTTAAACTCAGTGATTAACTGCAAAACAAAAAAACCAAAAAAAAAAAAAAAAACGAGAGAGAAAGAGAGTGGGAATAACAAAAGCATATGTTTGCTTTATTACCATAAAACATATACATGTTTGTTACCACTACACACACACGCACACACACACACACTTGCATATTAATAAACAATATGAACTTACCATTATAAAGTACAAGCGCTTACTAGCATATACACATTTATACAGCATACATATGCATGCGTACATTTTGTCATCATATTCAACATCATTCATATGCAGGAGGCTTTAACAATGTCAACAGAGAAAAAGAAAAAAAAGAAAAAAGAGTTACAAAAGCAACAACAATAATAAAAGTATAATAATAAACAAGCACACACATACACTCTCTCTCTCTTTCTCTCTTTTTAACCCGTATGTAGTATGCAATGCACTCTTTACACTATCAACAGAGGCATTTATGAAAATTAAGTAAATGGAATCAGCAAATATGATGATGAAATACACACACACTCATACACACGTATACACACTGAAAAAAATATATATTTTTTAAATCAGGTGTTTATGTGTAGGTATATAAAAGAGTGGGTAGTTGTAAAGTTAATAATTATGACAACATAAAATATATGGTAAACAGAAAAATACAAAAAAATGTATGAAAGTGTTTGTGTAAGAGGGAGAGAGAGAGACAGTGAGAGAATAGTATTGCTACATGAAGAAAGTGCACGAGTGCAAAAGAGCTTTTTTTTCTTTTGTTGACGAAATGAAAGCCCATAAACAAATATTTTCATATTCATATTGTACATTATACAACAACAACAGCTAGCTGAGGGGGTAAAATTGTAAACACACAGCGAGCTTATTATAGTAGTTGTGAATATTTTTTACTTAAATACATGGACACAACAGAGTTGGAAAATATGAATCATTATTAAATTTTAAATAAATTGTTAAGATAAAGTACGAAAAAAGCAAGTTATGACATTCTTAACGATTAAGCATGACTACATAATAATTTTTACTATAGAATTTATTAACAATTTCCATAACAAGATATTTCAAAGCTTTATTTCTCACTAAATTTCAGATTGTGATAAAATTTTGCAAAAATATTAGTGCCTTAAAACGCAAACACCTAACAAAAGATTTTGGTTAAAGATTACAAAAGTCTTTTTTAGTAGAATTTCATTCAAGGGTAGAATTTAAGCAGCCTCGAATTCTTTTTGTCTAGAAACGTAAAAATGGCTCGGTGATAAAATGGTCGTCAATATTAAAGAGTTTGAGTAAAAAGTTTGGTAGTTCTTTCTATAAGCAAGATATCGAAGCTATTCAATACAGGAAGCATATTGCAACCGATTCTATTTATAGACTCATTGAAAGGAAGAGGTTTAACGTCGGCACTGAACGGCAAATGCTTTTGAGAAGTTGTCAAGAATAAAAATACTCACAACCAGTTCCTAGTAATGCTATGAGATAATACCGGTGTAGAAAACGAAGTTTTGTTTTTGTTTTTTTTTTTCTGGTGGTCTGACTTGGGATTGGCAGGCAGGTGTCTCACCTATCATACCACAACGACATGCTTTGTCGAATTATCATTAAGTTGATTTTTTCAAGCTCAGTAAAGGGTAAGCAAAGTTGAGGTTGAAGTAAATTCTCTTAAAAATACTTTCTTTTGTCAAATTTAGTTTTGTTGATACCAATATAAAATAGAAATATGGGAATTAATAATGGAATATGATATCTGGCAAATGTTCACATCTAGCACGTTGGCAGACCACTCATTTCACAAAATTTTGAACAACATTTTGCAACAAAGCTTTGCTTATCTTGTCGATGCAGCGCCGAATCTCTTCATTCAGAGTGTCAGTTGTTTGTCGTTTGGTCACGTAAACCCGGTCATTCAAATAGCGCCAGAGAATGTAATCTAGCGGCGTTAATTTTTTGGACTGGCTGTGTGGATAATGTTGAAACCCAAGGTCACTGATGTCAACATTAGTCAATTGTAGTCACAAAAAATTGGTTATCATGGATTGGTAGCGCAGAGAATTCACGGTGACGGCTCATTTTCGAAAAGATACGGGTTGATGATGCCGCCTAATCACAACCGGTAACTTTCTTTGAATATAATGGTTTTTCGAGGACTGTTTGAGAATTTTGTGAGCCCATATGCGACAATTTAGTTTGTTTACATAACCGCCTAATGATTTTGTTGAAATGCGTTGTTTTCGTTCAGTTAATTTTCACCAATTTAACAAACGTTCGACGCAAAAAATGGTCAGCTGGCTTTAATTCTTGAACGAGCTGAATTTTATAAGCGTGTAGATAAAGATCTTTATGCAAAATTTTTTGCAAAGTTTCTCTGGTGATACCTCACTGTTGCGAACGTCGACGAGTTGATGTTTTCATTCTCAACACTTTACTGTACAGTGGTTATGTTTACATAACTATGGCTACTACGAGCGTATTGTTTTGATCTATTGTCAGCAACCCTACCGTGAGCATCGAATTTAACGATAAAATTGCACACAGCGGTCTCAAAAAGAGCCATTTTCATAGTAAATTTTCACAATTAAATTCTTTGTTCAGGAGTGTAGCGTTCCATAGTTAAAATTTCCAAATTTTTTTCTAAATAAGTGTTGACAGTTCAATTACTGACATTTTATCATTTGACAACCAATTTACTTCTTAACCTAAAATTTGCCCACCCTGTAGTTGCTCCTTCATATGATTGTGTAGTGGTGTGTAGATCCTTGCTAAGTGGTGGTCGAAATTCTTACTTGGCAGTGCAATTTTTTCCCAGTAGATGGCGCTGTTTTAAGCTGAAAGCTCAGGCGGGCTTCTTCTTTTTTTTAGATAGAGTTGTCTGGAGGGAAGATCAAGCCCGTAGTTGAAGCAACACTCGAAACCACAATTAAATTTGTTCGTCATGTTCACAGCTGGGGCCCAAACCTGGGTCGCTGGTGTTATTATGCCTGCTCTCTAACAACTCTAACACGCTAACTCTAATATTATTATTATGCTGAGAAACAAATAATTATTATTTTTTTAGTTTGTTTGTGTTTTCACCTTCGTATGTGATGAAATTTTTCTAAAATAAATAGGAGAACTTTGCCAAAAAAATGGCATTGCTGAGATTTCTGTTAGTGATTCAGATTCCAAAAATTGAAATTTAAATGATCGGTTATCCACTATGAACTGCTACAGCCTGACGGAATTATGAATTGTGATCCTCATCATTTACAGTTCGAAAATTCGAAAAAATCAAACATCGTATGCTTTCAAAACAATACTAGTCGTCCACCTTTGGTGAATTTTCTAAAATTGATGGCACGAAGCTAAGAAATTATTTGAGATTGTGTAACGAGTGTGGCACTGAAAACCTGTCGACCAAGGTTTTAGACGAAATGCCACAGAAGTTCTACTGAGATGGATCTGTGCAGCTACCAGAAAATAGCGATATTTTATTTTTTAGCGAAGTAATTGAAAATGGAACTCTATGCCTTCAGATCAGCGACGCTCATCCATATTGTTCAGATTACAAAGTTTCTTTGGCTGTCTTTTTCTTCTCTTCCTGAATATTACAATCAGGGCTGCTAAAAGAAACAAAATTCTTACCAAAAATTTTCCTGAAATGTACCAAACTCAACTATACCGTTAATCTTCATTACATCGTCTTTCAAATTATATATCACACTGTATTTTTGGATATTGTTTTATTTTCTTACCAAAAGTTTAATAAATTGTAATAAATAAGCAACTTGCCACAAAGTTTTGAATAAAAAAAATGCATACGCTTTGTTTATATTATTTCAAATGGCAAACATATGTGTGTGCGCCACAACAAGGCGAATTGAATAAGGTGGTGTTGTCACTTCGGGTGACTGCTTTTTTTTAAATTGAAATGGTGACTAATGATTGTCAAAAGTTTTGTTTATGCCTACAATTGTTGTTGCTTGGGTTTTTATGTTAGATTTGATTTTAATTTTTAAATGGCAGTTGTGGAAAAATTTGTATAATTTTTTTTAGAATTTACATTAAATGAAATAAAGAAATTAATATATATTTGGCGGCTAGGACCCATACAACCTTTTCTAACAATATCCTTAATATTGGAGTCATCCAGCCTTCACTTACAATGTTTGTACCATCACACCCACTAAACCTTCGCTTACAATGTCTGTTTCATAAGACCCATCTGACGGCCAAGGCCAACGATGTGTTAATTTAAATCCCTACGTTGTCAGTGGTCTCTTATCGAAGATGTTTATGGTAAAAATTGTATTAATAACTAAACATAATATCCTGTAAGTGGCTGCTGAAGTACACTAGGCGCGATCATTTAACTTGTTGTGAAGCTAATAAAACCATTTTCATCCAAATTTATGTATATTTATGTATTTATGTTTGAAAAAGCTCCTATAAGTTAACAAAACTGGACCAAAAACAGGTTTTGATAAATTCTTCTCTTTTGTTTTTAATATCCTTTCGCAATCCACTGGTCAATCGTTTTTGTCTGCTTCCACCATGCCTGCATTTAACCTCGCTTAGGACGGTTTATACTCTAGCGATAATGTTTAGCGTCGTCTACCGTAATGAAAAACTACGAACTATTTGTATTGGGTCATAAGTTAACCATTAATAAAGTAAACATGTAATGAATCCTTATTAAAAAAACTTCAATGACTGCATTTAAAATCAAAAATTGTGCTTTAATTTGTATACCTTTGAAAAAGAAAATATACAATTTGTTATACTAACCCTTATAACGATACTCTATATACATACCCATCCCTGTAATAATGAATTGTTTTGGTAGTAAAAGGCAATGTGATATTAACATGTTACAACATACTTTTCATGTGTTTTAGTAATAAAATCTAAAAGTCACCTGTTATTATGACCAAATACAGAAAACATGTACAAAAACAACACCAACAAGAAACTGTAATAAGCGCATATTTTAATGTTAAACTTTATGAAAAAGAAAAAAACTCTTCAACATAGAGGAGAAGCATTAAAAATTTGCATTTTTTTAGTTTTACAAATTCCTTTGTATATACACACAAGACACAGGTTAAATGTGAGGCACTGAGTCTTTTGATCTATTCAAAATGTAGTTTTCTTTGTATACAAGCTAATAAACATAAATATGTAAATGCTTAAACAGGGTGTTTACATAAAAATTAAGCAAATATGAGATTTTTAGGAAAACAAAAAACAAACAAACATTTTTCGGGAATGAGTGTGAACCTCTTTTTTATAGCTTCCGAGTACAAACATTTAAAAAAAATTTTATTTTATAATTTTTTGCTGAACCCTGTTTTTGTGGACATAATGCCAAACTACTTTTGGCAGCCTTGTTTAACAAAAAAAAAAAGAAATTGCAAAGAATAGTTTTAAATTTTAAACAAGTGAAGCTGTCAGTGTCAAAGTAACTGTCAACATGCCATTCAAAATGTAAATTAATAACACATACATACACTGGTAGCTGACATAACGATTGCTATTCAAACTACTAATATAGTACCTGTGCTCTAGCACTAGCTTTTACATACTGTTGGCTGAAGACCAGCCAAGAATAGAATAGAAAATTAAGCAAAAACTAAGTAAATTTATCACAAATACTTAAACCAGTACCATATGAACCAGACTGCAGGGCATTTTGCTTGCAACATTCATCACTATTTGTTGCATAAATGCAATATATCTGTAAACGTGTGAACATATTTACTATACAAATGCCTGCCAGCAGGCCACCTTGTTCGATAGCCAGCTACACATTGTACTCGAAAGAGCTAAAATTGTCCCTAATGACCAAAAAGAAATTCTTGCTAATCGTATGCACCGGTATACTAAAGCGGTTTAAATGTAAATTTACCTTAAACAGTTTCTCCTCATACACACACATAAATTGAAAACCTTTGTATGCCTTATATGCAAAAAGTATTTGTGAATCTCTAGAGTTCTTATTTATTGTTGTTGGCTTTGCGAGAAGCTTGAATGACATTTTTCTAATGCCTGCCTTAAATCGTTTAGATTCTCACATTTTTATCTACAAATTAAGATTTTGCTGTCAATGAAATTTGAGCTCTAGCAGGATTATTTTCGGAATATATCAGCCAAAGTGATAGAGATTTCAATTTTTTTAAATAGCACTCTTGGTTTATTGGAAGTTGCTTACATATTTGATTTCAGTTTGAGATCTGTGATTGATAAAATATTTTAATTTGAACGTTGATAGTATACGAAATTTGAAAATAATTTATAAGAAAAGGGTTACACCTTAGGGGATAAAGTGATATATACTAAAAGAAAAATAAATGCATTAATAGTGGCAATGAGTGACATTCTCTGAAACAAAAATGCTTACATTAGAGAAATTGTCTAAATAATTTATATTTTTAAAATAAAAAAAAAAAAACTTTAGCAAATTTTATCGTTTTTGAATACACGGTGTTAGGTAAAAAAATTGGCTGTCAAACGATGAAAAATCAAGAATTAAGCTGTCAACTCTTGACATTTATTTGGCCAAAAATTGGAAATTTTAACTTTGGAACGCTACACTCTTGAAAAAATAATTTTAATTGTGAAAAGCTACTGTCAAAATGATGAAAATTTTGCTGTATTATTTTAAAATTTAAAATTCGAGCAGGTTTTTTTTCCTAATCAGGCTCCTTCTGAGACCGCATTTCTTAGTTTAAACACTAAATTCGAGGCTCACGGTACTGTTTCTGAAAACAGATCAAAACAATATGCTCGTAATGGCCGTAGTAATGCAAACATAACCGCTGTACAGTAAAGCGTTGAGAATCAGGCGAGAACATCAACTCGTCGACGTCCGCAACAATTGGGCACCACCATATGAGCTATGCGCAATATTTTGCCTAAAGATGTTCATGTACACG
The DNA here is from genome assembly GCA_023159175.1 of Wohlfahrtia magnifica. Lineage (NCBI taxonomy): Eukaryota > Metazoa > Arthropoda > Insecta > Diptera > Sarcophagidae > Wohlfahrtia > Wohlfahrtia magnifica. Next base: position 2,753,286 of record JAKWBJ010000051.1, read on the forward strand.
CTTATAAAGCTTAACTTTTTCAAGAATAAAAGCCAACCCGCCATTGTTGGGTGGAAAAATGTAAATTGGCTGTTTGGAAAACTGAACGAAAACAACAAATTTTTCAACAAGATCATCTTCAGTGATAAGAAAAATGTTCAATTAGACAGTTATATAAAGAGAGAGCTCACGAAATCCACAAACAGTCCTCGAAAAACCATTACATCCAAAGAAAGTGACCATATGGTGCGGTTTTTGGTTAGGCGGCATCATCGGGCCGTATTTTTTTCGAAAATGAGCAAAGAAACGCCGTCACCAGGAGTTCTCTGTACTACCAAACCTAAAGCAAATAAGCAATTTTCGTGGCCACAATTGGCTAATGTTGACATCAGTGACCTTTGGTTTCAGTAGGACGGCGCCTAAAGCCACACAGTTATTGCCCGGGAAATTTCCCGTTCGCGAAATTTCTAGACTTGGCGATGTCCTCATTCTTGTCATTTGTCTGGGGCCATTTGAAAGACCGCGCTTACGTCAGCAAGCCACAAACAATTGACACTCGGAAAGATGAAATTTGGCGCTGCGTTGACGAGATAAGCGAAGCTCTGTTGCAAAATCTATGAAAAAATTTTGTGAAAAGAGCGGACGTCTGCCGACGTGTTAGAAGGGGACATTTACCCGAATTTGTCAAAAAACTAAAATTTGTTTAAGCCAATTAACTTCTTAACCTCATATTTGCCCACCCTTTACATTAGGCAGCATGATTCTGCTGTCAAACTATTTATCATATTTTAAGGTTTATTTGTGGTGATAAGAAGCAACGAATTATTGCTTTCCAATGCAATTACCCTTAATCAACAGTGCTTACCCGTGTCATTCACGAGCACAGCTGGCCAAATAACCGCAACAGCTCCTTCAAGGGGAGTGTGAACTAGTCCCACATACTCGGCGTATACACTTGTATCTCCTGTGTCCCGATGCCTCCATTGACTCCTCTTTCTGACAATAGAATCTGCAGGTTCTAAATATGCCGATTCTGTACAGGTATTTATTACGGTGTTAGTGACCTGGAAAAGCTCGCAAATGTGTGTTCTTAAGCTTTACTTTTTCGGTCTCTTAACCTTAAAGTTCAGAAGCTTTTTGGAATGGCCCATGCTGTAAGTGTCATTTCAATGTTCTTTTACGTAGATGCTGACCGTTTTTTTGGTTTCCTTTGTTTTCCAATATTCCTGCTGCAACCAAAGATGGTGAATTCCAGTGAAAGTACAGTCAGCCAACTTTTGGGAGCGCCGCTCTCACATTTCACTTGTGCCACTCGTTACCCAAGCCACGGTAATCTAATTCTTGAATGCTTTGTGACATGGCTCTGGAGGTAACACACCTGAAGGCCTTTAAGACCGATTGACTATCCAAGAGTATTTTGATCTTTACTCCCGTGTATCCCCTTTCGAATAGGATTTTCAAATATTGCGTAAATTTCTGCCTGTGATGGCCTGAGGTCCCTTATGGGAGCAACGTGTTGGTTGTAGCTTAAACTTAAAGCGCGGCAAGAGCTATGCTTGCTCGGTGTGTAGTTACATTCTTAACCGAGTGCCGTTGTTCACAGATCGGTGGGAGTTTAGACAGTCTCCGACACCTCACCAGGTGTGGGGTCATATCCAAAAAACATGGTTTTGAATTGGTACTCACTGGTGATTTTTATTTTAGGTGGGAGCGTTGGTGTATTCACTCGTGCACCGGCACCGTGGGGTAGAGTCTTCGGACGGGAACTAATGTAAAGCAACCGACTCATTGTATCATTTAGTGGCTGAAGTCACTTAATTATTTATCAAAATGCACGATAAAAAAAATTAAGTTTTTGTTTTGACAATCACTTTATATACTGCTATACTATCGAATTTTTCACCATTTGTAGCTTAATGACTTTGTTCAAGAGACATGAAAATTTGACATTATTTTCCTTGTTTCGATCGCAATAGATCTTTTTAACTGGGCCAACCACTAACAATAACTGCGGGTTACTTAAAATTCCCTAACAATCGACGACAACCGCGTATATTTTTAAAAATATTGTTTGTTTAGTTATAGAGAGTGAGAGGAAAAGCTTTCTCAGGAAGATCGTTCCACAAACGAACGGTGTGGCTAAAATGCGTATTCTCTCTATAATGAGTTGTGCGATTCATCGAACAGTCAACTACAAAGAGATGTGCTCTACGGCAAAATATGCGTGAAAATATATGATTATGCTGAATCAAATCCTTTATTTCGTTAGAACACATTCCGTTATATTACCGATAGAACAATGAAACACGCGCCACATTGCGACGATGCTCTAAGGAATCGATAGAATTTACTACACTAACGTCATTAAAAAGCATTTTCGCACTCTCCTGAACGCGGTCGAGAAGCCCCAAATTGACTTTGAAGCACCGGTCCATACATGAGAGTTGTATTCCATTTTGGGTCGGATAAAGGTCTTGTAAATATTGAGAAGATCAGATAGAGTGAAGTATTTTTTGCACCGTCTTAAAAAACCGAGCCACTTGAATGCTTCTTTCGACACATTGCAATGAATCTTCATGTCCAGAACATCAAGAGCATCTGACTCCTTAATATCTACATTACCCATAGCTACAAACGGTATCACACCACCACATCTGTGTGTTAGAAAACAACATTGGGTATTGCGCGTATTAAAATCGGAGATTCTCGCCAAGTAGCCTGTGAGTGTGTCTTTCATATTTCGCTTTTTCGCCCCAATTTTACCAGAATATCGTCTGTCGTCTACGAAAGAATAGATAGGAGTGGAAGTGAGAAGAAGCTACTCCTGAATTAATCCTGAAATCGTCGGATGAGATCCCATCTATAACCACTCTTATAGAGCGATCTCTGAGAAAGCTCGATATAGATCGAGAGAAATGACTACCGACACCAAAGGCAGTAAGTTTCGATACCAGCGCCTCATGCCAAGCTCTATTGAATGCCTTGAAAATATCTAGAGCCACAACTTTACTCTCACTAAAGCTATGGATGGATTTGTTCCACCTCTTAAAGTGTGTCGCCAGCAGGTCGCCAGATGAACGGCCATTACGGAATCCGTATTGACGATCGTTTAGCAAGGTGATGATTCACCATACTCTCCATAACTTTGGAAAGTGCCGAACAGACGGCTATTGGGCGGTAGTTTTCAGGATTGGAAGCTTCTCCCTTTTTAGGGATTGGCGTTACATTGGGAAACTTCACCAAGCTGGAAAAACGCAGGCGCGATGTGACGCACTGAAAAGGTTGGCTAATGGATGAGCAAGCGTCGAAGAGCACTGCTTCAGGATTAATGCTGGTATGCCATCCGGCCCGGAAGACTTGTTAACGTTGAGATTTGCAAGAACCATGGGCTCGGAGCTATATACTAGGCATAGTCACTGATACGCTTTCGACTGATATTGCACTTGCATGACTCTGATATTGCATATCCTTTTTTTCCAATCAAATATTCACTACAAACAAAACAAAAATAGCTTGAATCAGCAACACACGATCTCCCTAATATGCCTATATTTTAGTGTCAATAATGACTGTTTTACAGCATTGATAGTATGCGATAAAAAATGAACAAGACGTGAGAGCCCAATTTTTATGCCAGATACGCATTCGGCGCACCTAGATTAGTTAATTAGTTCTTCATTTCTGCAATCATTTTTTTTTTCCAAATTTGCAGATCAGTGTTATTTAAAATTTTTTCAAATGTGCACTTTATTAACCGGGAATTAATTTAAAAAAATTTTTGTTTCTTTCATTACTTAAAAATTTTAAATAAAAATTGAATTTAGTAACGCAAACACAACAACACTGTCATAAATAGATTTCCTTCAATAAAATAAAGTATAAACATGATGTTATTATACATATTCCTGCTTATATTTCTCTCCAATGAAAAATGCAACCAAAATCATATTCATAATAATGTTTACTTTATTAAGTCTTAGAAAAATGTTGCACACATGCTCTAATTTATGTGCGACACTTGTACGACAACCACTTACATGATGCTTTTGAATAGCAGGGATTCAAAATCTTTTATGCATTTAATACTAAAAAGTTATAATCTAAAAATATAAATATGAAATTAATTGAACATTTTGGGAATCGCTGATCTATTAATCGAATGCCTAAGTTTTTTTACTACCATATATGTAAACTATATGTGCATTTTGGCAAATGATTCTGAATTTCTAGACGTAAACCATTACTGTTACTACTCTTCTAAGGTAGAGACATGCATTACAACAAAAAAGGAAGAAGATCTTCATCATGCAGAATTGCAAAGCAGCCAACAACAGCGAAAGTACTACAGTCTTAAGTATGAAAGCAGCCGAAGTAAAAATAAGAAAAAAAAAGGTGTGCATTGAAGGGAGAGATATACAAGTGTTTAATGTTTAAATAAAAAATCTTAATATTTTAAGGAAATAAAAATAAAAACTAGAAAATAATCAGACTGGATAGTCGAGTTTGAGAATCTTGAGAAATAAAATTGTTTTTGGTTTCCTTTTTTATCTAATAGCTTACAAAATTAATAATCCGCTGCCTCTTACATTATGTGATTAAAAAGTTTAGACTTTCAATGTGTGGGTAATATAGCTGTTAAGTAATGATTTGTAATCAGATTATATTTTTTGCTGAAAGCTTTTTATGTGGAAGAAGTGATTTCGCTTTCGATTATTTTCGGTTTTGTATGATTGCAGGTGATCAAAAAATCTTCTGGATTACTGGCAATTACACACAATAATCAAAACAATAATCAAAAGTTCTCAAAGATTTTTTTTTGATTACTTTACTTTTTTCTGAAGGGCGATTCTAAAGAAAAATGTGGTTGCAAGTTATCAAAAATTTTAAGCAGATTTTAATAATCAAAAATTTGTTTCTTATGAAATTACATAATTATTACGACTCTCTTCACTTCATTGCAATCGATAAATCACTGGACCGGGAAATTTCTCATGCAACAACAAAATTGTTTAGCTGGCTATGTGGCTTGTGGCGCCGTCCTGCTGAAACCAAATGAGACTGATGTCAACATAAGCCAATTGTGGCCACAAAAAATTGGTTATCATGCTTTGGTAGGGCAGAGAATTCACCGTGACGGCGTTTCCTTGCTCAGATCACGAGTTCGACAGATCACTTCACAGCGGTGTTGGGACATGATAAAGCATAATCCTGCTGATTTTTGGCGTAGTTTAATAACTGTTGATGAAACGTGGGTCTACCACTACACACCTGAAACCAAAAATCAATCGAAGCAATGGATGGAAGCTGATGGAAGTGCTCCGAAGAAGGCGAAGACAGCGAAATCGACTGGCAAGGTTATGGCCACTGTATTTTGGGATGGACACGGAATATTGCTCATCGATTATCTTGAAAAGGGATCCACAATCACAGGAGAGTATTATCGTGCATTATTGGATCAATTGGTTGATGCAATCAAGGAAAAACGACAACGACAGACAACGCACCGGTTCACACAGCATTAGATACGATGCTAAAACTACGAGAGATCCACTTCGAAGTCCAGATTTAGCCCCTAGTGACTTTTTCCTGTTTTCAAACTTGAAAAAATGGATCGCAGGAAAAAGATTCGTCTCAAACGAAGAAGTGATTACCGAAACTAATGCTGATTTTGAGGAGTTCCCAAAATCGTTTTATTCAGATGGTATAGAAAACTTGGAAAATCGTTTTTCTAAGTGTATTGACCAAAAACGAGACTATGTTGAGGAATAAATGGTTTTTGAAAAAATATCAATCCGCCCTCGTATACGCACCCTATAATCTTTTTCTTTAAATGATCCATTACTGTCGAAAAATTACTTAATAAATCAAATGCTTCTCTCGTTGACATATACAATTGGCATATATATGTAAAGTCGCTTAATATAAGCGTACAAGTATTTAAATGCTTATGCCGTTTCTACGTCTTATGTACGTACATTTAGTACATAAAAGAGCATATGTATTTAAGACATATGTATGTGATATAATATGTGTTAAACATTAAACATTATGTTCGTTACGTTTTTTTTTTTTTTGTTATTTCTTTTCATTTCATATTTGCTAAGTACCCTGGTGGTTTTAAAGCTTGTTAAATACTTGAAAATTGTACTCTTATTTCGCATAAAATCTTAAATATTCGCATTGTATGTCTGTCTTCTTTATACATTTTCTAAAGAAAATGTTGTTGTTTTTCTTCTTGTATTTTTTTTTTTTAGAAAAAAGCAATAAGCAGGCTTGGTAATACTCAAGTAAAGCAACTGAAATTAAATGTGTGTAAGATTCGTGTAAGATTCTTTCTTCAGGTTGTCGGTTTATGGTATTGCTTGTAAGCAAAAGCATGAAACCTTGTATCAAAATACGAGGCTAAGAACAGAATTATGTGGTAAAAAAAAGTAATGAGTTTTCAAACATCGATCACACCATACCTATTCCATTGCAGCAATTCTCTTGAGAAAATTTGTTGGAAAAGCTGTCTGACCAAGTAATTTATGATTTTTTGAATTTCAGAATCAAATTTTAACTCAATCCCTCGATTTCTCAACTCAAAACATATGCGTGCACCAATCCAATTATTCAACTATCTATACTTGCACCATGTTATACAAATACACTTATGTATCCTTTTTCTATATTTTTCCACTTTTTGTTTCTTTTTTTTTTGCTTGCAAGTTGTTATTTGAGGAAATATTATTGCTCAAGCTTAAGGAGTAGAGAGTATACGTATGTTGTGTTTTGTGTTGTTCTATGTTGTAATGTTGTCATTGCAAAGAGAATGTTGTTACTTTTGTTATTGCAAACAAGTGGCTTAAGGCAATTTTAATGTCTGCAATTTTTCTACTTTTAACCATCATGTACTTGAGAAAGATTATATTTTTTTTTTCTTTTTCACAAGGCATTGCCTCTCTACAACACCCGCTTACCTTTTTTTATTTTGTCATCTGAGCTCTAATAAAAATTTAAGAAAACATCAGTTAAGTGCTGTACAGTTAGTTGCTGTTGTTACTATCCTTCTTTACAATTTATTTCATTCATTTATGTATGTATTTTGTCGTTTTCTTTACTCTAAGTTTAGCTTTAATAATGAAAAGAAGCACCATAGCCATAGCATAGCAGCGAAACAACCTCTTCTAGCATCCAGTTAACGAATTTAAAAATATTGCTGCTGTTGTTCTCGTTTTGTTTTCTATGGAAAATTTAGTTGTTTAGTTTTTTTTTTATGCTGCTACAAGAATGTGGGTGAAGGAAAATGTTGTTGACATTTTTTTGTACTTCTTGTTCTTCTACTATTTCTAGGACTGGCTCTTATAGTCTTCAAGTCCATTTTTCTACGCTACATAAGTATGTGTTTACGTGTGTGTGTGTGTGTGAACAACATATTTTCTCTTTCGTTTTCTGAATTGTTATGTTGTTAGCGCTACACTTAAGGAAATGTTTAAAATAACATTGTGTTTGCTGCTGTTGAAATATTTTGCTGTTGCATGAATGACAAGAAGTTACAACATTCCTTTTGTTCACAGCCAGCCAACAGCATGAAAAGAAAAAGAAAATATTTCATACAAAAGCGCACAGAAAATTGTTTAAAAAATGCTAATAATGCGCTGTGAAAAGGCTAAAAATGTAAACAGCCGGAGCTGTTTGGCTTTTGTTGAAGACTGAAGCATAAAGAAATCAAAACTGGCTGATATTTTGTTGTAAATTAATGATTTTTTAAAGGCCAGAGGAACGGCGATATTAAACTTAATAAAGGTTTCAACAAAATTTTACTAAAAATATCCATCCTCGTTTAAGTTTCAAGTTATTGGTAAAATCCTTAAAATGAATAAATTTGTTCTTTATATTGTATTGGAGAGTAATTCTTAGCATTGTACTGTAAGCATAACATGAATTGGCCAGACAAAATGAACTGCGATCATAAAACTATTGACAATCATCTTCATTCAAAGGGATTTGCTAAAAAATCGCTGGTGCTTATGCACATCTCAAAAGCAGAAAAAAAAACAAGACTAGCATGGCAGCAATATACCGAATCTTACCGAATTAGCTAATTTCTGGAATCGAGCAGAACTGCTTCTTTAAGTAAGACCTTATGACATGTAGCGATAAACATTAAAGGACTCGTAATAAGATCTCCGATACGTAAGTCTATTGGACACTGTACGATTATACGAACTATTGTAGTAAAGGGGACTTTGTTTATAAAATATCTGAGGCAAGTTTTCACCGCTAACGTTGCAGACAGTATAGTAGAATTGCCCGGTTTAGTATCCCTATTTAGTGAAATTTCTTCTTTAAAATTTGAAACTCACGATATTAAAAGGGTCAATAGGATATAAACCTCAAAATCTGTTAAAATTAGCAGAAAAAAGACTAAAAAATATTCTTAACGCTATTTTGAGCTTGAAACACTATTCTTCATCATGGAAAGTTTTCTATATTTCTATGATCCTCAAACCTGTTAAGGAATACACTATTTTAACTACTGAGTCATACATGCCTTTTATCGAATTTATATTCACTTTTTTAGAAAGCGCTGATCAACGAAATGATCTCTATGCTAAATGAAAGCAAGTGTATGCCAAATTATCAATTTGGGTTCAAAAGAGATCATAGCACAATAGAATAGACACATATAGTGCTATAACCGCAAAAAAGAGGTTAACCAACCAAGAAGACGAAGGTTTTTTTAACGTCTTTGCTATTTCTTTAGTATTACTATGAAATTTAGTATGCAATAGAGCTGCAAAACTATCGATAGTCGGCCCACTCGATAGTTTCGATAGTTTGCAAAAAAACTATCGGATTCTTTTAGTACTACTAATAGCAACAAATGTGACTTTGACTATATTAAGCGGCCTCTGTATTTATTCTTAGAATTTGACGGTAGTATCGATAGTGACAACAAAACTATCGATGGTTAGCCAAAAACAAAGCTATATGTTTTGCAGCTCTAGTATGCAAGTGCTATTTTTCTCCACATAGATATAACAGCTAATATTGCTTACACTTTAATATAATAACGATAATTTTTGTTACTTGAGCTTTCTTCGCTGGCACTGGCGCTTATAACCTGCTAATGATATTTGTGTCAGTTAAGCTAAAAAATATTTTTTAAAGAAATAAATGTACATTTTCTATGTTTATATGTATACATGCAGTAGTGGACATTGGGTTAGCACCTTATCCATGTGTATTTTTTGGAATCAAAAACTTTTTTTACGTGTTTATTATTTCAGTCGTGTGCCGGTGTGGTATGGTAGGTAAGACACCCGCCTACCAACTAGAAGGTCATTGGTTCAATACCAGGCCAGACCATCTTAAAAAAAAAAACAACTTTTTCGACAGCGGTATTACCTCATAACATTAGCTAGTAACTGGTTATGAATATTACTACTATTGAAAACTTCTCTAAAATGCATTTGTCCTTCGGAGCCGGCGTTAAACTGTAGGTCCCTTTCAATTAGTTTAGAAATAGGATCGGCTCATTGACTGAGAGAAGTCCACATGTTTCCATGTATAATATATTATTTCAGTCATTTCTATGTCTTAATGTATCACTCACAGTCCAAGGAATATGTAGCATTAGTGTACTTTGGTTTTGCTTGTTTCAATTCATTTCAATGGATTAAAATAGAGTGAAACCCAAGATAGTTGATGGACAATAATTTCGCACAAAAATAAGAAAAATCTTTTCAGCAAAAAAAGAAGCAAAACTACTTGTTTATTTTATATAGAACTCAGTACTTGGTAGGATAACTCTTTTTCTTAATGACATCTTCACACATCCTTGACATACTGTCTATATTGCTTAATATTTCTTTCTAATTTCTGTCTACAAATCACAAAAATTTTTAGGGTTAAAAAAAATAACGTGTTGCACTACATCATTCAATGGGCTTATTACAGGTCTAAGATTTGGTGATTAAGATGGCCAATTAAAAATTTCGATTCTATTTTCTCTAAGCAACACTCCACTGTACACAAAATTCTTTTGGATAATTATCATGCATAAAATGCCATATAACTGACATGTTTTCCTCCGCAAATAGAATCATTGTATTCAAAAGTATTTCCTTCGAAGAGCACTCATCAATGTGCTTATCTATTTTGATTATAGGACCAACACTGTGCCTGAACATGTGACCCAAACCATCACATTTCCCGCGCCATGCTTTACTATCATAGACGTGTAACTTGGGTAGAATTTCATGCTTGAGAAACGCCATATATAACATTTACCATCAGATCAAAACTGAAAAAATTTGGATTCCTCACTCCTAGGGAAACTTTTCAAAAAATTAAAATAAAATTCGGAACTGCAATTTTGTTTAGTACCTGTTGTATCTTATGTTGTACGATACATAAAAGCAATTTTTATGTCTCCTTCTCTAATTATTCGCGAGGAGCTGCCAATACCACATTTTGTTGTATTGGAGTTGAGGACTTAAAGCGGCCTGCAACTAAAGCTCTTTAAATAAAGGATTCCTTTTTACGAGTTGTTTTTCAAGGCCCAGCGCACTGTCTAATACTTGTTTATGTCCAATGGGCTCAAATATGAACTAATACGTTGTTTGCCATCTTTTTGTTGCAATTTAATAGAGAAGCATGTCACTAACAATAATTTCTCTCGAGCTTATTTGATGAATAATTTTACCCTATGCCCTTGAGCACCCTTTATAAACTGTTTTTTTTTTTAATGTTAAATTTTTGAAGAAAATTTTAGCTTAACTAACAAGCTTTTAACTTAACCATCAAACAGAACTGTAAACAAACGATCAATGTGAACTTAAGCTAAAATTGTTTTTGCTACAAATTTTTAATGGTACTTTGTATGACAATGACATTTTAAGAGATGATGCAAATGTTGTCAGTGAATTCATTTATGAAAAAAAAAACGAAAATCGAAAATCGATAATTATGTTGGTTAAGCTTTTATTGATGGTTATGGCACGATATGATTACAATTCTTTCTTTGCCCAAAATGGAAGAACTGGACTTGTCTAATATGCGGTTTAAACAAGAATGTACTACAGCCACACAGCACGCCAAATAGTAGTCCGATTGAGAGACGAGTTCGGTGAGCAGTTTATTTTACGTTTGGGGCTTCCTGGATCGTGAGATGTTAAATAGTCTCTAGACTATTTTCTGTTGAGCTATGTTAAGACTCATGTCTGCAGGGACAAGCCCGCAACGCAGTAAAAGACAATATGGAGGAATTTATTCGTAAGATACTTGCCGATATGTTGAAGAGAGTATGCCAAATTTGGACTCTGCGTATGAACCATTTGAGGTGTAGCCACCGTCAATATTTACATGAAATCATACTTGAGCATTGAATTCTATAGATATTTCTATCGACTTAAATAAAGATTTCATACATACATATCCCTAAATTTTATGTGATTTTTCTAAATCAGATCCGAAAGGTCTTAAAAACGTATCCTATACATATGTGTATATATAAAGGGTCCGTTAAATAATTTTTTTTTTTTTTTGAAAATGCTATAAAAAAAAACTACTGAATATTTTCTCAAATTTCTTTTTTTTATTTGAAAGTACAATCCTTTCGGTTAATAATGGAAAATAATTTCATTCAAATGGCTGCCTCGGCTGACCATGCAATAGCCTTCACGATCGGTCCAATTTTTAAGCACATTATCGATTGTTTGCAGCTGTATTTCACCAATGGCTTCACGAATATTGTCCTTTAAAGCGTCAATTATCTCTGGATTGTTGGCGTAACACTTATCTTTGAGGGCACGCCACAAATAATAGTCCAACGGTGTCAAATCGCAGCTCCGAGGTGGCCAAACGACATCAGCTTTGCGGCTGATAATGCGATCTTCAAAAACAGGGCGCAAAACATCGAGTGCAGCTTCGGCTGTGTGGCACGTAGCGCCGTCCTGTTGAAACCAAATGTTGCTAATATCCTCCTCTTCAATTTTTGTGAACAAAAATTCGTTCAATATGGCTCGATAACGATCGCTGTTGACTGTAACGGCCACTTCTTGCTCATTTTCGAAGAAAAATGGCCCAATTATGCCTCTGGATCAAAATCCGCACCAAACAGTGACTCGTCTTGGGTGTATCGGCTTTTCAATGTATGCGTACGGGTTTTCTGTGCCCCAAATGCGTCTATTTTGCTTGTTTACATACCCGCCAAGATCAAAATGAGCTTCATCTGAAAAGATGATTTTTTATTTTGGCAAAATCGGCATAATCTGTAAGTCGATCGCAGGCCCAGATTCCCAGCGTTGTTCAAGCGTATACACAACCATATTCGTTCAGCGGAAGGATAAAACCAATTATCTGCCAAATCAGGCAGTAGCTAAGTTTAACCATTCACGAAATAAGCACTAGTTGAAAAAAATACGTTAGATGGCGGACCCTAGTGTATCCTTTTATGCGAATTCAGTTTATGCAGTTTAACGTTGAATAAAGTGAAAGCATAAAATGAGGTCTGAGTGTATTATGCTATACCATGCCTCTATAATCTATAATTTTGATCCTCTTTTTAATATGTATTTCTACTGTGGCTCACATTTGGTACAAATAGATATTAAATGAAAATCCTCTAATAAGAGAAAAAAGAGGAAGACATGTGTTTAAGTTTTCATTTCACTTCATCGCATCCATTATTTGCCTTTAAGCGCAATAGAGAGTAAAACATAATCCCTGCTTATAAAGGAAAGAATGGAAGAGAAGAAAAACAGAAAAAAATTAGGAAAACTGACAACCACAGAAACCTTTGCATTTTATTTTAAGATTTTCACGTGAAATACCTTTTTAACTCGAAAAATATATTTAAAGACACATACATACTAAATAAATGAATAAAATAGAAAAAAGAAAACCTTAAACACTAAGCAACAGATTTTTTTATTTTTATTTTATGAATAATTTTATACTTAAAAAACTGAGAGAATACTAAACAAGATGGTGGCCAAAATTTCGTGTTTAATGCAGTAGTAAATAATGAGACTTTTGCTGTTATTAATCCAACATTTCGTAAGCATTACTTCAGAGGTAGAAATTGTTGTGGCACAGTGTAATCATAATGTATTAATACGCACACATATACAGGTTCCTGCAAACATATATGCTTCAAATGATACTTCACTAATATACAGGTAAAAAGGTTACTCTCTCGCTCTTGCTCACTTTTATCTATAAACCTCTTAACAGAGTAAAACTATATACAAGCATTCTAGCCTAGTTAAACAAGTTATAGGTGTAAAGTATGGAATGTTGGCCTGTAATAGACTTCAATAGAGTAACATTGGGTATGTTTGTATATAAAATTAAGTAAAGATTTCAGCATGAATTCATTTAACAAAAGGATTTCGACAATGTTTGATTTAACATTTTCAAGGAATTACAAAAACAGCAAGAACAACAAGAAAACTAACCCTATAGTAAAATTTGTATACATGTACACACACGTATACTATTAAACACTTTTCTCGTACACATGTAGATACATGTGCGTTTACTTTTTGAATACATGAATACTGAGAGAATTAATTCGAGAAAAAAAGGAAGAAAAGCCCTGTACATTTAGAATAGCATTTGTCTGTCTACCTCTACTTTTGAAGGCAAAAACAAAAATAGATTCTCTATACAAAATTTACAAAATAAACATTGTAAGTTCATATGCAGGAAAAAAAGAAAAATTAAAAATAAAGAAAAACGTACTCCACACTCCATTTAAATGGTTTAGGGACCGAGTAGTACTTAATTTTACAAAAATGCCAAAGTAAACCACATATGAGTAGTAATTCTTTTCTACTCTTCTATGCTTTTTTTAATTTTTTAAGTAAATACTCCAACTATGTCTGGTCATGGTTATCAAGTGCTTCATAAAACATAGAACAACAACACACACAGAGAGAGAGAGACACAATTTGTTTGAAGTTAAACAAAGTTTTTGTGGGTTTTTGTGCAGCAGGAGCACAAAAATTAAATGCATGCATAGAATTAAAAAAATTCTTAAAAACAAAAATTTAAAAATTTTACTAGAAATTTAAGTTGCAACTAATAAAGAAATAGTAGGTGATCGTAACTGTCTAAAATTTGCTTTTTGTTGATTGGGTCACATAAAAAGTGTCCAGATTTTTTTCTATATAGTGGGCAAATTTGACTTAAGATTTTTTTTTTTTTTTTTTTTTTTTTTTTTTTTTTTGTGACAAATTCAGTTTTGTTCATACCAATATAAAATAGGAATATGGGAATGAATAATGGAATATGATGTCTAGCACGTCAGCGGACTCCCGCTTTGTTTACAAAATTTTGAACTACATTTTGCTACAAAGCTTCGCTTATCTCGTCAATATAGCGCCGTATTTCATCTTTCATATTGTCAGTTGTTTGTAGTTTGTTCACGTAAACCCGGTCTTTCAAATGGCCTCAGAGAAAATAATCCAGCTGCCTTAATTCACGAGAACGAAACGGCCAACGGACATCGCCAAATCGAGAAATTATGCGAGCGAGAAATTTCTTTTGCAATAACTGAATTGTTTGACTGGCTGTGTGGCTTGTGGCTCCGTCATGCTGAAACCAAAGGTCACTGTTGTCAACATTAGCCAATTGTGGCCACAAAAAATTGGTTATCATGGCCTGATAGCGTAGAAAATTCAGGGTGATGGCTTTTCTTTGCTCATTTTCGAAAAAATACGGCCGATGGTGTCGCCCAACCACAAACCGCATCATACGGTCACTTTCTTTGGATGTAATGGTTTTTCGAGGTATTTTTGTGGATTTGGTGAGTATCATATGCGACAATTTTGTTTGTTTACATAACCGCCTAATTGAAAATGGGCCTTATCTCGGCTGGTTTTATTTCTTGAACGAGTTGAACTTTATAGGCGTGAAGATAAAGATCTTTATGTAAAATGTTGCGCAAAGTTTCTTTGGTGATGCCAAATTGTTGCGAACGTCGACGAATTGATATTTTAGGCTCATACTCAACACTTTGCTGCACAGCGGCTGTGTTTGCATCACAACGGTCACTATGAGCTTATTGTTTTGATCTATTGTCAGCAACAGTACCGTGAGCCTCAACTTTAGAAATTAAATTACTCACAGCGGTATCAGAATGAGCCTGATTAGGAAAAAAAGCTGCTTTAATTTTTTTCTTCATTTGTAGTATAAAAAATTATTGTTAACCTTTAAAAACCAAACAAAAAGGTCTATACTTACGTCATGCACATTTTCATTTTAAGGGAGAAAAAACTAACGGAACTCCTATGCAGTAGCAAATCCATAACTGGAGTAATTTCTAAGGTGCTTGACAGATATTCAGATATTTTTTTAAGCTTTCTTACCAGATTCAGTGTTGATCTGAGTAAAAGAGATCACATCTTGTAAAGAAAATGGCGTTATTCCATTAAGCCAATGAGCATGAATTCTCACCTGTATAAATTCTAAGGCCATAATGTATGATTTTGGTTATGAAACTCTTTAGATTTTCCCGCACTAAGACTGTTTACTGTTTCTGAATTTGAGGATATAGCTTGCTTATAAGACATCAAGCGAACTCAATACCAATGGCCTTGAGGAATCTATAATTAGTAATTTACTGTTGAGAAACAAACAATTTTTGAATAAAAAAATAATAAACTGCCTGATTAAATAAAGCCTTATATACATATAAGACATATGGATCATTGACTTTGCTAGCTCAAACAGCAATTTTCTGTAGATGTAATGGTGTTTCAACAAAAACTTTCGGATTATCGTCACTCCAAAGGCGACTTTTCAGCTTATTTACTTACCCATTCAACCAAAAAAAATTACTTCATCACGGAACAAACTTTTAAATGGAAAGCTTGATGAATTTAACCCTTATTTGTATAAAAAAATGCAACAATTTCTAAGTGTTGCTCTGGTTTAAGACTCTCCATAATGAAAAGCCAAACGAAATTAAACAAAAAGCAACTACCAACTGTTAAAACGGTTGTCAAATAAAGCAGTGTGTCCAAATCTAATTTATAAACTTATAGAAAAAACACATGATATTGTTACGTTTTTATTTTTTTAAAAGGTTAACTTGTAGATTTTAATGAACAATATCCAGTACGTGCGGTTGAGAAACTTCATTAATCAGTTAATGTCAAAACTAGACAATTACTCAAGATTCTAGAACAACACTTGGACTTCGAAGTATGTAGCCTATCCAACTATATATTAACTGATACAAAAGCTCAGAAGCAGAGATTTGGTTTGCCGCGTTTAAAGGATCGACGTTCCGCAAGCTATTTGTTCATTATATGTTTCCACCGCAGGTAGATGTTTGCAAAGATTTATAGTCACTTTTTGATTGCATTTGTAAAGTACAAGTTTCGCAACCGTAAATCAAGATAGAATTAACGTTCGAATTTCATATACATGTGTATATGCATTGCTTTGAAGTTATTATTTTTACTGAGATTCCCAAGTGGATCGAATCATGCCAAATAAAGCTTTGCCTTCTATTAATACTTGTTTCAATGTCTTCCCAGCAACACTTTAAACTCACCGCAGTGTGCAGACTTTGAATGTGCCTACACATTGAACGATTTTGTTATACACATAGATGTGTGATGAAGAATATGCCCCCTTTTTACGGCCTATAACTAAGCAGTTCCTTTGTCGTCAGTACAGAGCCATATATATATAATTCCCATAACATTCCATTAAGGAACACAGGGGCTTCTCTTAGACAATGAGCTGCACCCGATTATATTTTTAGGCTCATTGAAATGGATTTCAACAAAATTTCAACATTTATTTCGGTCCTTTGCAATAAATGCCATTCACCTCGTTGAAGGAATATTCCAATTGCCGCAATTCCTTTTCAATTGTATGTTTACATGTGTGTCTCGGCCTATCTCGAATTCTGTTGCCTTGTAAGTTTCCTAGGATGGCTTGTCTGCAGATTTCGGTTAGTTTTTTCATAAAGTGTGTTCTATCCAGTTTCACCTACTTTTCTTATTTAAAAATGTTTTGCATTTGATTCAAAATACCTAATTTTATATTGCCATTGGCCATCAGATCTTGAGGGCTATTCTCTGGCTTTTGATTATTATATTTAAGTTTAGTTTTATATTTAAGTAAAACAGCCCTATTTTTACCTTTGAATATAGATGATATTCAAACTTTCCAGTACTGTAAAAATACACTTTGTTTCTCACATATTTTGCTCAGGATATCGTTGGAATGCTGCCATTTGTCAAAACTACACTACCCAGCTATTTGAAGCAGTTGACATTCTTCATGATTCTTCATGATCGTATGTATGTCATCAGCATATGCCAGATCTTCAAGGTGATGTTGAAATTTCCACCGAATTTCCCGATTCTCCCCATTATCGATTGCCTTAGTTAGGACAACATTGGGAACTATCAGACATACGATAATACACTAGGTATTTGATAGAGAATTTCCTTCAGCACCCATGCATGACAATAATTATAATAAAATGCTCTTTTTAGTATAAGTTACCACAAATAGTCACATTTTATATGGATTTAAAAGCTAAGAATATGCATTAACATCTGCTTTCTATTTTTACATTCTGGCTTCACTGGTACATGGTAGCGTATACTTTATATTTAATTTTATAAAAATCTAAATTACTTATACGCCACATGTAAACATAACCAGCAGCTCTTCACACAATTTTGCTGACCATAGCAGTTAAAAGCAAAAAACAAAATAGAATGCCATTGCTTGATATAAAGCTAAGTTTTTAAATGGCTTAAAACAAAAAAAGCAGCTCCCCAAAAATAGATACCAACTCATTCGTATTTTAAGTTAAAAACTTGCTATAAACCAAAAAAAAAACAAACACACACACTCTCTTACCAAAAAAAAAGTATTAAATGAGCGAAATGAGAGTATTTTTTGGCTTAAAGCCAACCATTGCAAACCAATTCAACAAATGTGTTTTAAAACAATTTATAGTTTTAAGCCATAAAACTACTTAAAAGACATTTTATTTAATAGAAAAAGGATATTCGAAACGGAATGTGAGGTGAATAATTAAATGTCATAAAATTAGAAACGCAATCATACTAAGGAATAATCTAAAGGGAGGGGAATTGAATTGAATTGAATGAAAAGTAAAAGATAGTTATTTAAAAGAAAATGAAACAAAAAAATATAAAAGATGTTGTTAAATAAAAATTTGTAGAAATTAAAGTTAAAAAAATAGAGTATGAGACTTATTCTTGTACTGCCTTGTTCTGATACTAAGAAAACGGGTAGTCAGAGTGAAGAGGAAATAACAGGAGAAATCTCCGCACAAAAATTGGTCAACAGTCTAACTATACGGCTTGAAAACTAATGTGCTGTTTAATGCGTTGAGCGATTCACTCGACAACCAATCACAAACGAATGTCCTATACGAGTAATCCGAGTACAATGCAATAATTGTCGATTATGACGAGTACATTTTGTTACTTCTTCAAAACACAATCTTATCTTTAAATTTAAAGAAAACAATGACTGTGAAATATTATTGAAATATCTGATTGGTTTGAAAGGAGCATCAAGTACATTATATCACCTTTCTCTTCTTCTACTTATTCTTTATTCAGGAATACAACCTGTTCATAGGATTGGCGTGGCGTGTTGTTTAGAGTGCAACACAAGCGGCCCAGGTTCGAAATCAAAGCAGGGATATAACGAAAAAAATTTAATTGCTGTTTCGAGTGTTTAATAAAGAGACTTCAAACAGCCTCCAGACAAATCCATCTACAGAAGTTCCCCTAAATTTCCACCTTACCTTAGGCGACGATGACAAACAGCAGACGAATCGTCAGGATAAAAATATTACACTGCTAAGTAATTGTCACCACTACCTCTTAGCAAAGTTACCGGTGACCAGTCAGGTGCCATTGTGGTGCCGAAACTGGAGGCAGCACGTGCTCGTATTAACACTTAGCCTGACCAGAGGTATTCTGATGCCACGGGAATCGGTAGCTTTAGGGATTCCGATCTGTGCACAATTGTTAGCTAGCCCCCTTGTGGTAGCTTCGTGGTGGCTATGGTTTAGACCTAAAACGCAGGCAGAGCGCGAGCTCGTTGTGGTTTTGCATCTCCTCAATCGGGTGCTGTGACCCATATCACGGCAGTAGTTTATATAGTCTCCGACTCCTCATCGAGATGTGAAAGTTATAAGTGTCCTAACAATACGCCTTCGAATTGGTACTCACTTGTGAAATTCACTCGTGGGTATCATATGTGGGGGCGTTGGTGGACGCATTGTATTCACTCGTGCCTTTGTGGCACCGTGTGGTATGCCGCCCGACGAAAAATCACCTACATTCAGATGGCACCATTTAGCAAAGATCTTCACCACTACACACAATCATATGGAGGCGAGCTACGTTAGATTAATCATCTATTCAGCTTGAAAAAAATCAACTTGATTACTTCAAAGTTATTGTGAAAAACCAGTATGTTCAACTGAGACCAATGTCCAGCACTCATGTTTTATTTTTGGGTCAGGTATTATTAGTTATCCCGTCGAGTGGTATTTGTTAGGGATGAATTTGAAGAATTCTTCTCACGTTGTTTCTCCATCCTCTTCTTTTATTTCTACGAATCAACTTCTCACACACACGCTTTCTATATTACATGCTTACGTATCTAACCTCTACATTTGATTTTCAGTCGAACATTGTCTACCCATCTTTTGTTTTCAGAGTATTCTTTTCGGACTGTCTGTTCTGTCAGTCCTGTCATTTCATCTATGAATAATTCTACAAAATTGTTAAATTTGAGGTACTGGCAATCCTCATGAGAGCGTCTAATTCACCCTAATATGGTGTAGATTTTGTTCTGGCAGTGTTTCTTTGAGAATGACGTTGTCCGGACCATTGCAATGATTACCAAGTTCTTCAAGTCTGAATAGGATAAACACTAGCAATATATGGTCACACAACTACTGCTAAATTGAGCATTTTGCCAAACAATTTGGAGACATGGTCATCTCACGTGGTGGTGATATAGTTTATTCATATAAATCTATATTGTCCCCTTCAAAGTAATCCACACAGAAACGCACTAATGGCAGTGCTTGGCCTAATCTTTGAAGCATTTTTTATATTCGGTTTTTGGTGTATCCATCAGTGCTTCCCCTGATTTTTTTATTATTTCCTCCTGACTGCTGAAACGCGTTCCCCGTAATGGTTTTTTTAAAATCAATTGAACAAAAAGAAGTCATAGGAATCTAAATCATTATTGCAACTTTCGTAAAAAAATTTTGAATAACGATAGCACTGTGCGACGGTGTGTTATTAAGGTGCAAAGTCCACGAGTTTTCTGCCCACAATTCTATTCTCTTTCGGCGAATTGCTTCATGCAAACGTCTCATAGTACTCTTTGTTTACTGTCTACCCTTCTGGAAATAATTCATTATGCATTACACAGCTTTAATCCATAAAAGCACAGGTGTTGCCTGAAAACGACGTGGTTTTCTTGATCTCGGCTAATTTGGTGAACGCCATTCACTCGCCTGATGTCTGCACTGCGTGTCGTACTCATAACTCACCGTCTCATCTTCAGTAATGATCCTTTTGATGACTGTGTGATCAGATTTAGACTTACAAATCATGTCTTTTGCGAACTCAACATGGTCCCTTTTTTGCATGAAATTAAGGTCTTTTAACACCAACTTTGCTGCTATATGACGGAAACCCAAATCATTAATCAAAATGTCGTGGACTGATCCATAATTAATTGGTTAATTTGTGTTTATTGACCAATATATCTTTTCTTTATCAATGGTTTCGTAGGTTTTGGATGTGGATGGTCAGCCACTGCGTTCATCATCTTCGACTGACTTACGACCACTTTCGAACCGCTCGTCCAACCGGTGAACGACCGTTTTCTATACAGAATCGTTGCCGAAAAACTTCTCCAACATTTCCAATGTTCGCGCACTATTAAAACCGTTTTTTCGCAAAATTCAATACAGGCTCGTTGTTGTAAATTTAAATCCATTTAATCAAGATGATATATAAGCCCTTTTAAGCCTTACATTTAACTACTACTTCCACCTTGGTTCAGTATCAGAGAATATCCTAACTCTCACCGGAAATAAGGCACATAATGAAAGTTAGTACTGACATTTCCCACGATGTTCAAATAAAAGGTGGACACAGTGTATTTATCAGTGAGCTCAGATATGATATTCCTGTATGTGAGTGCCATCTGTAAATCCAAGTAGTTGGACACGATTTTGGGCTTGGGCCAGAGGCATCACATAGATCATACCATAATCGAGCATAAGCCCATGGTCAGACTTCTACACCAACATACTGCTAGCAGTTAAAATCCAAATAATTCGGGACTAGTGATCGCAAAAAAATAGGAGAATAATAGGAAATAATTTTTGATATGTCTGCTGGTGTTAGACTCTAACAAAGGCCTTGCAGACATCCAAATTCAAAACCTTATTCACACCGAATCCGTAAATGCGCTTTTTCCACTTCTAAGATAGCAATGCCATAAGGACATCAGTAGAGGGGCTTTTGCGAAGTTTATCGAACTCTTAATTCCTCAGAAGAAAATGATTAATGATACTCTCCATAACTTTAGAAGGAGAGGCGAACAAACTACTATTAGGCAATTGTTTTTAACCTGAGACCGTTATTTTGGGAATTAACTTCAACTGCTAAGTTTGTCAAAGTGCAGATTTTGTTTAAACCTGTTTTTTGAAGACCGTCCGTAGATGGCCTCAGGTATTTAAGGGTAACGGTTGATAGCCTCACCCTTTTAAGTGAGTTGGCTTTAGCTTACAATGGTTTATTGAAATTTGTGAAAAAATTTTGCTACTTTGTGTACCGCCCTAATAAAAGATTTTGCTTAAACTCAAAAACATATCAAAAACTGTTGTTTTGTTACTTTAATTTTTTTATTTTATTTTTTCAACCATCCAACAAAAATAACCCAAAGGCGACAAATACATTTTATACCCCAGCAATTTCTCTTGGTTTTTTTTTTGTCCCTTCTTCTGTCCTTTTTTAGGCCTTTTTTTGGTGTTTGTTTGGAATGTTAAACAAAAAATATATCAAATTTTTTGCAATTGTTTGCCATACTGACAGCATTACTTTTTCTGTTGATTATTCTAAACTTTTTAGCACAGCAGCATATAAGGGAAGTTGATAAAAAAAAAACGGAAGTCTATAAAAGAATAGACTGCGCTATGTGAACACCAGCAAAAATTTATAAAAAAAGGACAACAGCATTCAACCATCAGTATAAAAAAGCAACAATGGGGTTTAAAAAAAAAACGAGGAAAAAAATCAAATTCAAATAAAATTTAAAGTTGTGGGGTGACTAGCAAATATTGTTACATTGATTGTAAGCCTTTACATGCTCATGTTGTTTTACTTTTGCCACAGCATTTTTCAGAAGTTGAGCTCTTAGTCACGTTTCTAATCATTTTTATTTGACAAAAAAAAAATTAAAATGAAAAAATAAGTGTGAAGAGTTTGGTTTGCAAAAATAAGTAAAAAAAAAATAAATAAATATAAAAATAAAATAAATTTGACATAAAAACTGAGAAAAAACACATCAAAGAGCATGAAAATCAACAGAAGCTATATTTAGATGAACTGGATTTGGTTGAATTTTTGTCTTTTAAATTTAAGAATATGTTCGCATGTATCTAACTTTATACAATTTTGAGATAATAGTTTCAAATTGTATTTAAATTTGAGACAAAAAGATGCATAATTCCTGGAGTTGGCATATAAAGGTAAATTTTTGCCACAAATAAGCAGTTTATTTCTAAACACAATCTCTTACGAACTCTATAACTATAGAGTGGGCCATCTATCGGCTTAAATTTGATTCGAAATAACCGAATCTGGCAATACTTATGTCATTCTATTCTGTCATAAAATCCAGCATATTATCTCCACTGAACGAAATGAATTGATGTACGTTTTAGCGACGATTGGATTTTTTGGACATCTAACCACAGCAGCCATACGAATGAAATAATACATTATTTCTAATCGGAACATTTGTATTTTACACAACAAAAAATTATTTTGGAAAAATTTCAAATCGATTTTGTTTTATTGCATTCTTGTATTTAAACTTTTAAATGGTCCACCCATATAATTTAATTTTTTTCTAAATTTTATTTCTCTCCGATGTGCGCTTAATTCCCTGATTGTTTATATTAGAAATCAAAAATTCCTGAAGCTTCTTGTTGGAGTAACAACACAACAGTATAGTTTATTCACTAGATCAATTGAATAGTGAATGCTTCTTAAAAGTTTTATCTTTAATAGTTTTTTTAAATGCATTCCCTACATAATATTTTGCAACAATCCCATGCCGTCTTTTAAATTTGTATAACCATCCTGTGCTAACCTCAAAATCTTTGTATACCAGCGAAGTAGCGAACTCTTTGAATTTTTGCTTTTTTAATATTCCAGGTATAGGCAGATTCCTAAAATATGATGTTTTTACAGTTATACAAGCTTAAGTTATAACCAAAAAATAAAAATAAAATAAAAAATATATCATTAATACAATGAAGCAGGCTTTGTTGAATAGAAAATCTGGATTTGATAAATATGATTTCGATCATGTGGCCGCCACGGCTGGCGCGTACAAAACGCTATCTAGAACGGCCGAATATTGCCAACAACTCTTTGAATGTTTGTTTTCAAGTGTTCCACTGTCTCTGGATAATTAACGTAGACAATTTTAATAGCCACAAATAATAAAAATAATATTGTTACAAAAATCATGTTGGACACCCCTGTTGTTTATCAAATTGCCAAAACGAATAAATAAAACCCAACAAAACCTTTATACGTGCTGTTTACGAATAACTGAATCTACAATGACATTCGCAGAGTTGTAGTAAATAAAAAAATATCAACAACAAAAACAGGCAGAAGATAAAACAAGTAGCAGACAACAACTAACAACAAGAACTGAAAGTAGTAGATGTTTACACCTGCATGGCTTCATAAGAACTAAAAATAAAATAAAGGAAAGAGATGAATGAAATGAAAGCAGCAGAAATATCGAGAGGTTTGAGAGCTTTCGAAGTATTGTTTACTCAGCCATATAAAAAGCACATCAATGCGGACAGCAGTCAGTTTATGTTTAAGATCAGCGTGAAGAGAGTTTATTGGTGTGCAAAGAGTTTATAAGGAGAAAACTCGTGAAGTGAGTAGTAACTCAGTAAAAAAATTTAAGTGTAGATAACCTCTGGTCGAAAAGGTTGTGATCGAACCGAGGTGGTAATAATGTTCGTGTTGGAAGATCTTTAGGTGGAAAGTTCTGTCGAGAAATTGTTGTTGTTTGAAACAGACGGAGTAATTAAGAATAGACATTGTTAATGCCTGTGAAAAGGTTACGAACAGTGGAGTACAAAACTGTTTAAATAAAGAAATTTAACAAAAAACCAATTATAAGATTTATTTTATTTTAACTGCAATCTACGAACTCATAAATACACCCTTTTTAAAAGTAAAACATAATAATATAGTAAAATGGTAAACAGAACAGTTTCAATGGGTTTGACGAACAGAACCATTATCAGCAGGATGCTGCGACGAATGTGATCTACCGTGGCTCTTTCGGTGTATAATTTGTTTGGCACGTCTGCTGAAAATCGCAACCATATTGATATTTTTTTTTTTTTGGTACGCGGAAGGTGTGGAATCTTGAAAAGATACTTACAGCCGTACTGTAGAGCATGCACGATTTTTACGTTGTAAAACACACCTCCTTACACACCTCTGAACCTCATGGAACTGTCTTTCGATATTACTTCATGGGGTCGATAAGCCTTTTACTCTGGGCAGATTTTGGTTCACTCTGCCTATGAATTGATTCAACCTAGACCAGTTTTAGTCGGATTCAAGCAAAAAATCGACGATATTCTCCGCATTAATACTTCCACCTAAACATATCTCAACAAGGCAGCGGTCGCTGGCAAAGCGTGGACAGTAGAACACAACGTGCTCAGCTCACCTTGGAGAATCGTCGTCTCCACATCGGTATAAGTACTTTCTATAGCCTCTAATGCCTGTAAGAAATTTGATAAGATTATAGTTGATCTCGCTATGTTTCCTCCGTATCCACTTGTCTATCTTCGGAATTAGATTGAAAATTCATCTTCCCTTTAGTGTGTCTTGCCACCTACGTTGCCAACTTAACAGGGACTTATTCCTTTCACCTCTTTTAATAATATTCCGTGGAGCGATTGAGTTTGTACACCTTTGGTAGTATATGTTCGAGTACTCTCTAGCAATTATACCTCCTGGTATCATTCCTGCTATCACGCTTGCAGGCTCCCCAGACACCGTTCTGAAAGCGCCACACACTCTTAGGCAATTCCTTCTATTAACTACCATTAACTCTCCTTTAGATGTGCTATTCATTACCTTTTCCCACATGGATGCAGCTTAAAGGAGGCATGGAATTTGAAGTCAGGCTGGTTATATTTGAGAATGTCAAAATGACGTGCAAACTAAGGACTGTTTGCCGATCTATAGTGGCGAAGTTGCCTTTAAGCATCACAGTGTTCCCAGCATCTGGCAATTTTCAAATCCTCAATTAGATTGAGGATGATATTAAGTGCTGTTGTACAGAAAGTTTCCAAGCGGATATAGCAAAAACAGAAACATTATTTTGAAAAAAAGAATTCAACAATTCGCAAGCGTTACTCTGGTGTGAGACCATCCATAATCCACAATGAAATGACATACCATATTAAACAAAAAACTACTATCAGCTGTTAATCATGTTGACAAAAAAAGTAGTGTTACCAACTTATAGCTGAAAAAAATATCTATATAAACTATAGCTGCTAATAATGCTCGCGGTGTTTTTTCTCCGTCGTCTTCTAAAGATGAATCTACTTCAAGCTCTCAGCAACTGTGCGTTAATTTGACCACATAGAGGTATATATTCAATATTAAAAAATAAATCTAAAATAAAAGTTATGAGCAATGAAAAAAAAAAATTGAAAATAACTTTTATTAGTCAACCTAGAAATAAAAATACTTGACAGTATGAACAACGAAAAGAAAATTTGTTATGAATAACACTTTTAGAAAAGCGTATCTTATTTTCATTGAAAATAACTATTAGTCGAAGCAACAAAATTTTATTTCTTCAATATCACAATTATGGCAAAATTTTTTTAGATATTTTTTTTAACTGTTATGTCTCTTATTTTTTTACCTGTAAAATTTATAATAAATAACTTTAAGTTGCTATAAACTCTAACCTTGATTTTTATCCAAATCTAATTTTATGCAAACAGCATGATCACGGAAAACGAACTGAACAAAAGTTCAGCATTTTTTATTAAAAATATAATTCAAACTGCATAAGTAAAAATTTGTTAAGCCTACTTTTAGTAGCTTGCAAGCAATAATTATTTGTCTAGTTTTAGGCATTAAAAACTCCGCTATAAAGAAACTATTTTCGTAATGAGTGTATACTATTTATTTATACATATTTTTATATATTTCGACCGAAAACTTCTGTACTATGTTTTCATTTTCAAGCAATTTTATTACCCAAACCCAGCCCAAGTATTTTTTTTTTTTTTTATTATATTACTTCAAGTGGTTCTCATAAAACTCATATTTTATCTAAAAAACAAGCTGTTGCACAGAATTTAGTCTTATTATTTTCTTTTTTAAATGCAGCATGAAGCATTGTTTTGAAAATTCTACGACAATAACAAAATAATCGACAACTTTTTTCTTCTTATAAATGAGCACATTAGCCTTAAAGTAGGCAACACAAAAAACACAGAAGCAAAAGAGTTGATTGTTTTTTTTTTTTTTTTTTTTTTTTTTTTTTTGAAAAAACACTTAAGTTCTTGTTATGAGTGAGAAAAAGAAAGAGAAACCATACTCTTCTTATTATTTTCGTTGCGTTATAATGCAGCCAACAATTAATTTGAAAAACTGAAGATTCACTTTTTTTGCTCTGCCTTGGTCTGTCAGAAACAATAAAATTCAGCTCATATTTAAAAAAATGCAAACAAATGAAGTGCAACAGCCAGACACAGAAAGAGAGAGCACGAGAGTAAAGACGCAGTTAACAGAATTTATGTTTTACACACAATCTCTCTTTCTCTCTCTTTCTCTCTCTCTCTCTGTCTCTGTCTCTACAAGAGCATCTTGTACAGGAAAATGAGTGTGTAATTATGACAGTAAACAGCGTTTAATTTTAACTGTAAATAATATGAGACAAACAACAATAATTATAATAAAAGCATATAACAACTACAATAATAATACAATAAATGTTCATTCAGAAAAGTAGAGCATGCTTATTGGCAACAACGCAGCAGCAGTAATGAAGAAGATTTATTGGGATATGGTTATCGCTTTTTTGTGGTTAACAATGCATAAAATATTAAAAAAAGTAAAAATAAGAAGATTAAAAAAGTACATTTTTATACATATCAGGCAAGGTCTATTGACCATGTAAATTAGCATGACATTTTGAATCAAAAAAATAAAATACCAGTAACCTTTTTCCCTCACACTGTTCGAATAATTGTCTAACAGAAAAGTAAGTAGGCTGTGTCCGATAGCACACATGAACGTCTTAATTTTCATCTGATGTTAGGTTGTGATATTCGGATGGTAACTATTAGGAATACCGCCTATAGACTCTTCTTATTGCCTAAATGCTGATAGTAAACAGCTCATTCGATGTAAGCACATTGGTAAACAATTGCGTACAGTTTGACGAAGTACGAAGTTTATCTTGAATATTTATTTACTGAGGGATTCAGTGACACATGGCAAATGAATTCGCTAGACTTAATAAAAATCGGTCCTGTGATGATCTCATCATCATCATGAAAATAGTTTTAAAACAATGTTTACATTTACACACCTCTATCTACTCGGTGTTTCTCGACAGTCTCAACAGGCGTTGTATCTAAAGAATACTGGAGAGGCGTAGATTGCCACCGAAAATTTTAATTTAATCCGGTATTTCGAATGACGAAGCATAGTGTTACATCTGTTGTAAGTTAAGAATGTATCTTGTCGCCCATATAATTTTTATCCTCATCATCGATGAGATGTGGACAGCTTCAAATACCTCGAGGTCATGCAATATACCGATGACATATGTGTTCCGTCAAGTTTCAAGATATCAAGACATTTAAGACAGAAAAATATTGTAGCCATTAGGCTCGAGTCTCATGTTATGTGGGAAGTCAATACATCTGAAAATAAAATAATGTCTGGTGGCTATGGCATCGCACATCAATGTGGATAATGGAGTTGCTAAATGTATAGACATCTTCTCTGAATCTCCGGATATATACCAAAATATTCAGCTCTAGGATACTCTAGTACAGTGGTGGAAGACTGGGCAAATAATGAATACCGCAAGGCTATGTAGTGTTGCAGTGACTTACATGCAACATAGGGGCGGTAAAATCTACCTTAACGATGGGTATGAAAGCTCTTCATAGCTATTAATAGCAAGGAAAATCTGGCAATCTTCGAAGCTATACTTTATAAGTCTTACGCAAGCGATCACTTGGATGCTGAGTACAACTATGTCAGGCGGTACATGACCATCTTTCCGACAAGAGAGGAGTCCAGTGCAGACCCAGGATAGTTACAAGATGACTCACAAATCAATACACACGCTGCACGGAGTCGATGACGGCTGAGAGGGACGTAGGTATGTAGATCTATAACTGTGAGTATTAAAATCAAAATTTTTTAGGCGGAGCGTCACGCAATATAAGTCACTCCAACACGTGTTTTCAAATATAGGAGATGAAAAAATATTCAGCATCTCTATTGATAAACCATTGAAACGACACTAGTGGCCAGGATCACGCCAAAAGCTTTCTAAGCTTCGAGGGTAAGAGAGCGGAGCTCACTCTCACACTGATTTGGAAAAGCTTAAGGAAACTAACGAGTCACTGCGCTTGTAATAAAAACTTGTATAGAATAAGCAAATCCTACACAAGAACCTTTAAATTATGTACTCAATGGGGCACTTGATCACTAACTGTGCGGCACTGGGACACGAGAGCTGGTCTGGCTCCTTGGCATATTAAACTCGTAAATTACAAGGGAGGCACAATAAACGGCCGACCTGAACCTGACCTTAACTTTATCACATTAAATTTGGAGTTCTCAGCAGTTCTATACTGTTCTCCGGTTGCGAAATTCACAAGTGTGATCGATGCGAACAAATGAACAAATGACTGCGGAAAATTTTGTACATATGGTGGCCGCATCGCATACGGAACGCTGCTGATCACAAAAGCAAAATCTCTGTTCCTTTGTAGAATATTATCAACATTACTTGACCAGCGCTTGGATGAAATTCACGGAAAAGAGGCAGCGTTTAAATGCACTTGATAGTATGAAGAGAACGTGAATTGTTCGATGTTGCAAGCAGCCAAACATCTTGCAATAGAGTCCGGTGGAAAATTCTGTTTGACGCTTTTGCTCCAACGTGAACCAAGAATGATAAAGCAACTTTTAGGTCTTTCTTAAAAAAAATTTTAAATTAGTGACCACTGCCAAGGTACACTGTTTATATGTACAGCCCATGATGAAAAAAATACAGCTGTAGTTGCCGTAATAGAAGGAAAAGACTAAATTTTTCTACCAAACGTGGTACTGACCAACAATAATTCCCCATTTATCTTACTGTAGCTTATCACGTCGGACTATTCGATTGTCTAGCGTACAGTTTTCTTTCTATAATCTAATTAACTTCACCTGATCCTCCTAAATTTCATTGACTGTATATATATTACTCTGTGTATACTTGCAATATCTTCCCCTTGTATATTCTTAGTCCTTTACCTACCTGTCAACCTAAACTCACATAACCTAACCTACTACAGAAAATGTTTATTTTAGGGTTAAGGAATTATATGATGCCCTTATTGCAAAAAAATACAATATTTTGTTACGAAAGTTTAAATTTTTTTTTCAAATCTGTACAGTATTTTGCTACTTGCTTTAATTAAATGTAATATTCTATTGCCTATTTTATGGTTTTAATTTAAAACTTTTTTTTATTGCATACTTTCTGGAGTTTATTTTTAGATATTCTACTCTAACAGCGAGATTGCATTTAAGTTTTATTTCTACTTTATCCTTTACTCTTTATCTGCCATTTTTTTTAAATAACATTCTTTCATTTGAGTTGTTTTAAAGAAAGAAAAAAATAAAATAAAACTTAATGCTGAAAGTACAGTTATATCTTGTTGCGGTTTAAGTAATAAAATTGTTTTTCTTCTTCTATATTTTGTATTTCATTTAACTTTCTTTTTTGCACTTGCTTACACCAGACTACAAATTAGGAGAGAAAAAGAAACACATTTAAAACACTTTCTAAAATAGAAAAATCTAATACCAGATACAGGATATGAGTGCATTTACACAATTACAACAACAGCTTTAGTTACTCGTAAGTACATGTAACCAAACTGAACGGGGAAGTAAAGTTGTAAATAGGAAAGGGTTGCGAACCGAAAAAAGGAAAAAAATTATTTAAAAAAAGTATTTTTTATGCAAATCAAGTAAAATGTACTTTTTCCACTTTTTCCACATTTTAGTTGTAAATATGCTACTGCAACAAAAGCGAATGCTGCACAGCAGTGGTAAGAGTACAAAATTGAATGCATAACTACAGGCAAAAGCGCTATAGAAGAGGACATTTAAAATGATTAACTGAAAAGTAAATTAAAGATTAGAACCAAAGAAGAAAACAAAATATAAATAAAGGAAAACTAAACTAGAGCACTTGCAAACTTTAATTTAAAAACAAAGTTTACAAGATATATGAGTAAAAATTGTGCAATTGCCATTGTCCTGCTTACATCAATCCTGCGTTCGTAGGAAACAGTATTAACATATTTCCGCATTATGTGGCATATTAATACCATTAATGGTGCACCATATGCGTAGTGATAATCAGAGTAGATTGAAAAACTAATGATTTTATGAGTAAAATAGTTCTAAACGTTTTTTTAGTTTTTAGCTTTCTGTTATTCATTTTATCAGACTAATGATCAGACAAAACGCGCCATCTACTGAAGAAAACGCACCATCTACCCTCAAGTAATGATATTCATCGCTACGCACAATTATATGGAGGCGGGATATAGTAGATTAATAATCTGCTTAGCTTGAAACTCAATTTGATTACTGAAACTGTAACAAAGCAATGCATACTTTATGGAATGTCAATGTGCTTCCTAGGCGAGTGACGAGAACAAAGATTGTTTCTAACACATTAAAATGTCTTTTAAGACCCTCTTAATAAGCATTTGTTTCTATGCTTATTACACAGCCAGCAGTTCTCTTTAAAACCCTGTAATTTTTTCTTCGATAGATGGTTTGGTTTCTGTTTCAAATCAACGTTGATTCCTTACAATAACTTTAGATAATATTTGCAAATGATATTGGATGTTTTTTTTATACAGATAGTCGCTGGGAGTGACACTACGTGCTTTTCAAAAAACATTGCCTTTAAGGAAGTTTACGCGATATTTTACTTCGACTTACTTTGTTCACAGTGAGAATTATTTATATGAATTATGCCGCACGCAAGACACATTTGTAAATCGTATTGATAGTTCATTGAGCAAGATTAATGCCAGCTAATTGAGGTACGAAAAATTTCTAATCATTTCCCTTTACCGTTTACTATACACAGTAACATTCTTATCATCATCTTTTTTTAAGACATATGGTTCAAGGACTTTGCCAGCGCATAGATCGAATCAAACGTTAATTTTCTGTGGATGTAATGCCGTTTCGACAAAATTTTGTGGACTATCCTCACACTAAATGCCATAATTATGTTTATTTACATACCCATTCAAACAAAAATTGTCCTAAAAAAATTGTCCTAAAATAAGTTTGAGGAACAGAACCATTATTTTGACAAAAAATTCCAACAATTTTCGAGCGTTTCTTTGATGTTAGTCTATCTGTAATGAAATGTCAAACTAAACTAAACAAATTGCAACTAGCCGCTGTTAAAACGGTTGTCAAATAAAGCAGTGCTGCGTACTTAAAATTAATAACCTCGAAAAACAAACACCCAAGATATGACATTGCTAGCTGCGGTCTTTTCCTCTCTAGCTGATAAGAGACATACATATTGTTGCGTTTTAACCTTTTAAAAACGTTTGAATTCTTCTTAATTGCGTCAAAATTAATTAAGCACCACGTTGTTGCTGTTTTACAGTTTTTATTTGCTCACTTTATCTCTATACAGTTTATCTTCATACAGCAATTTATTTATCCTGCACTTAATATTTGTTTATACAACACTATTGTTTACACCTAAGCATGACTTTACTTTATGAATGCAAGGCCATAATTATATCGACGTAGGCAAAGCAACCTGCCTACAGTTTGGAAATTTGCGGAAATGTCTCAAAGGCTCTCATATCCTCTATTTTTTATCCGTTAGTTTTATACATGTAAGACTGTTTGTGGTAGAAATCAGTACGGCAATACCAGGGTAATACATTATCAACTTTGACATAAATCAATAGACGAAAATTCCACAATATAGGCTCTGATGTGGTGTATTTTCTTTTTAGGCATTTTGATTTATGTAACAACACGTACTTCGTGATAGTGAAACGATTAAAAGTTTGGTTTTAACTATAAGACGGATACCGTTAAACGTTTACTAAACTAATTATTACTTATTTACTACTTATTTACTAAATAGTTTTTAATAAATTTTGCAACATGCGACTGTACGTTTCCATAATGGAATAATACGGCCTTGTCGAATTTTCTATGAATTATATGAGCTATGCTCGATCCTAAAGAATATGATTTGTTCCAGTTACTTGTGATCATTTGACCCACTTTTATCTGCTTATGGGACCCATTTGGTCAAATACGGAACATTGCCTTGACTCTATGGGTATATCCATTTTTTTATCACCAGTAATAATAACTCGCTGCAAAGTGGACTTTAAACTGTTTTCGGTTTGACTTGTATGGTAGTCAAATTAATATTTAAAATAGTATTCTTTAATTCTTAAATTTTATTTTAAAGAATTTGTTCAAAACAGCTTTGCTTTAACTTGTATAACGAAAGCTAATTAAAATGCTAACCTTGCCACAGATAAAATAAAACCCAGTAACCCTTTTATATATTTTAATAAATTACATTTAGAAAATCTGAAAAAATGTGTACAAATTTCTTTCTAAAGAAAATTGTGGCTTCGTTTGGAATACATTCTCTCGTATGATTGAATTTTATTTCATATAAAAATCCAACTAAAATTAGCAATTCATATACACAAGCATTAATGAACCTTAAGCCACAGAAAACGTATACATGACCTTCAAACAAAATTCAATTTTGAAAATAATATTTAAAATGAAATTCATAAAAAAATAAATAAAAATTTGTAGCCAAAATGATTATCATAAGAAAAAGATACAAAAAATATACGTTCAAGCATGTAGCCAACGGTTATATATTAACCTCTCAGAAAATCAACAAATAAACCAAAGAGACGGAGAGAGAGAGAGAGGGAAACGGAGGGATAGAGCAAAAGAATACAAACAAGTTCAATTCAATCGAGAGATTTCAACAGAGAAAATATTATGCATTTATGGAGTAGAAAAATGTATCAAAAAATAAAAATTATTATTTCTTTCTTTTTTGCTTTATTGAATAAATGATGACTTGAGGCAAGTTATAGAAAAATAAAAAACTTTCATAATTTTATCGAAATACACAAATCATTTGTAGAAAATCCGTAACCTTGAAACAAATTTGTTGAAATTGAGTTCGTCTTCTTTAGCATAGAGCAAGAGATAAATTGGAAAAGGAGTATGATGTTTGTGCCAAAGTCTTTTAAGTGCTTAAGGTACTTTTTCTCTAAAAAATATAAGAAATAAAAATTATAGGAGAAAAACTTATTAAGGACTTCAAGCAATTGCAAACCGAAAATGTTTCTTAATGGTAAGATAAAATGTGCATTAAAAAATCACTTGAGACGGTCTCGTGAAAGAAAGTAAATAAAATGTGAAGTAAATGTTACCATAAGATCAACAAGGGCTAGAATATGTGGGGCTTGTGCTTATATTTCAAACTCATTAAAATGGTATAATGCTTTATAATTTAGCAATAAACTCTAAATTATTTTTTGAATTTAGTAAAACAAGCTTAGTTGGCCTAAATATGAATATACAATGACTTCAATGCGTAATCGGGCTAAAATTTTTCTCATTGTTACGTTTTAATCTTTTTAAAATGTTTAAGTACTTTTTAATTGAGTTCTTTCAAATAACACGTATGTTGTTGTTTTATTTTATGCACTTTTACTTCATACAATTATAACTAATTATCCGATTCATATACCAATTTACTCAATACACGACTCTTCAAAACTATAACTGCACTAACTGATGCTTAAGGCGCCGCCTTTTACATTACTTACGAATATTCTCGATCTTACTACAACATTCATCTCATTTCCGTTAATTTCCAATGTAACACTTGAAATCGGTACGATAACATCGTTTAATACGCAATTGGTAACACTCTTAATAACACAAATTAAGTATGGTATTACCAAAGTGGTACACTGTAAGCCTTGACACAAACCAATGGACTAAAATCATACAATACACTTTTAAATGCACTGATGTTATTGTATCTTCTTTAGACATTGTTTGTTTTCGTAACAATATAGTAAATATGTTAATTTTTCTGGGTCTTATTTATAAAGGGTGTTTTTTATAGAGATATAGAACTTTAAGTTGCAATAAAACAACGATGGGTTATTCTATTGACATTAATTTTATTTATCTGAGAGATAATCTTGTGGCATTACATTTTAAATATGATTTCTGGCATACGACCACCACGGCTGGCGCGGATGTAATCCAATCTGGACGTCCAATTTTCGATGACTTTTTCCAACATTTGTGGTCGTATATCAGTAATAACACGGCGAATGTTGTCTTCCAAATGGCCAAGCGCCACATAAAGTAGTCTAGCGGTGTTAAATCACAAGATCTTGGAGGGCAATTCACAGGTCCAAAACGTGAAATTAGGCGGTTACTTGACGATCTTTTGGCTTCAATTCTTGCACGAGTTGGATTCTGTAAGCACGCAAACCAAGGTCCTTCCCCAAAATCTTCCATAAAGTGGATGGACACAGATCTAATTCCTGTGCTCGATGGCTGATGGACTCATTCGAGTCTTCCTCAATGCTACGCTCTACAGCAGCAATAGTTTCTTCTGTACGCACCGTACAGCGTCTGTGGGGATGCGAGTTATCAATAAGAGTCAACGTGGTGCGAAAACGTTTCATGGTTAATCGAATTAACTGCTCTGATGTACGATTTTGTCGACGATAAAATGGACGTAGTGCGAGATACGTTTTCCACACAGAACCATTATTTTCGAAATTAAATTGCATTATTTGCAAGCGTTGTTCAGGCGTGAGTCTTTTCATGATGAATTGCCAAACCAAACTAAGAATAATTCACTTGACAGCTGTTAAATTGGTCGCCACCTTGAAAAGTAATGCCAACTTAAAGTTCTGTACCTCTATAAAAAACACGCTTTACTTTAGGTATTTATTTTAATGAATAATAGAAAAAATAGCATAATAATGTCTGAAAGTTTTAATACAAAAAAGGTAAAAAGTTTGAATTACTCAAATGGTATAATCGACCAATCAGTGATAATTTGCATCTCCTTTGTAATTTGGCACAGTCTTCTGATAGCCAGACAGCAATAATTTTTTTTTTCTGAATTTTAGGTTTAGGCTGTCATGATTGCCTTGGAATACTCTAATGACGGTTTTGTGCCCATATTATAGAAATTCCTAATCACAGACACATGCGGGCCAACTGTGTTGCTGAAGAATTCGCTAGGACGGGCACACTTCTGCCATCATCTATCCACACACGAGGGTTGGTGCACCTCTTACTGCCGTTAAAATATCCATTAGGCAGAAGTATCTATTACACACCGACAGATCCTGGCAGAGGAGGAATTTGGCTTCACTAACCTAGCTGGGAAACTAAGACTATGGAAATATCTCCTCTACTGTTTATATTCTCACAGGTCATTGTTAAATGGGAAGGCAAGCAAAAAGCCTGCTCGTAACTCCAATTGATTTCTGTCATGGTTGTAAATGGATTGACGAAGAGGAAGGCGTGGCCTACTTCACATGCCACTTTAGGCTCGCCCTTACTTGATTGTTTACCGGAGCTATCGACCCATAATAACAGATTTATTGCCATGTTGATTTGTCTGTCGAGTTGGTTTCCGACATAATTTAGGGAAATTGAGCTTCTGTGTGAAGCTTCTGTGTTAATTTTCAAAACTGTTAATACGGATTGGTGACTTTTTTATATTTATTGTTTCATGTGGTGTCACAAGATGCCGTAATGCGTACCCAAGCGCGCAATAATTTAACCCTCTGTGACCGTCGTGGTAGTCTAGCAGATACCAATAAACATAAAAAGCTGGTTGCGCAGTTATGTTATATAGGAAAAAACAATTTAATATAAATTGTTGTTTAGAATTCAAAAAATATTACAATAAATAACAAGGTACGTCCCTTAAACTAGAAACAGAATTAATTTTATCACGTTAGAAAAATGACGTCAGTTACAGAGGGGTAACGAGGCCGCCATTTCCCCCTAACCTAATTATTATTGACTTGACGTCTTTCGCCGAGAATGATATTTTGCATTTAAACCGCTATTATTCGACCTATTATCACTTATGCAGCGATATCTTGGTAATGAAAGGCTGAGAAGCTACAACCATGTACAAACTGGGCAAAGAACTGAAACTCGCTGCTTGTTATAACTGGGGCAATGAGAATATGTCCAACAGCGGCCTTGGAGGCCTTGGTTTGGCACCGATTCACCTCTATGTGATGAGGGTGGCGGCATGTTCGGCGTCAAAATTTTGCCAACGAATTCCGAATTGGGTCAGGAAGTTCCTCCATTCTACTCAGGGTGATCGTAGAACTGTCATCGGTCCTGGAGATTAAGGGTTAATTCCCGGACCGGAATTGTTGGTCAAATAGGGCCTTAGTTCGTAATGAGTTTGGTCTAAACTGGTCTACCAATGGCTCCAAAATCAATGACTGATAACTGACGAGATTGAATAAGTGGGCGTGCCACTTTCCATTCATACTAAATATTGAATTTTGTATATGTTCAGAACGACAAGTATTAAAGTTTCGTTATCTATCTCCTTCAGTCAAAAAGCGGGAATTGCAGATATCACACTGGATAAAAGCCATCTATGTCCATAGGTATGCTATATATTTATAAAAATAAATGTGTGTTTGAATGTTTGTTGGTTTGTTTGTGCTTTATGCACATCTTAAATTCTTATCCTATTTTCTTAAAATTTTTACAGTATCTCTCTGTATATTTTTGGAAGGAACTATAGACTATATATAGGGTCCGCCATCTAACGTTTTTTTTTTCAACTAGTGCTTATTTCGTGAATGGTAACACTTATCTCATGTCTGATTTGACAGATAATTAGTTTTATCCTTCCGCTGAACGAATATGGTTGTATATACGCTTCGCTAAGTGGGCCTGCGATCGACTAACAGAAGATGCCGATTTTGCCAAAAAAAAACATCTTTTCAGATGAAGCTCATTTTGATCTTGGCGGGTATGTAAACAAGAAAAATTGTCGCATTTGGGGCACAGAAAACCCGCACGCATACATTGAAAAGCCGATACATCCAAGACGAGTCACTGTTTGGTGCGGATTTTGGTCCAGAGGCATAAATGGGTCATTTTTCTTCGAAAATGAGCAAGGAGTGGCCGTTACAGTCAATGGCGATCGTTATCGGGCCATGTTGAACGAATTTTTGTTCACAAAAATTGAAGAGGAGGATATTAGCGACGTTTGGTTTCAACAGAACGGTGCTACGTGTCACACAGCCGAAGCCACACTCGATGTTTTGCGCCCTATTTTTGAAGATCGCACTATCAGTCGCAGAGCTAATGTCGTATGGCCACCACGGAGCTGCGATTTGACACCGTTGGACTATTATTTGTGGGGTGCCATCAAAGATAAGTGTTACGCCAGCAAGCCAAAGACAATTGACGCTTCAAAGGACAATATTCGTGAAGCCATTGGCGAAATACAGCTGCACACAATCGATAATGTGCTCAAAAATTGTACCGATCGTATAGGCTTCTGCATGACCAGTCGAGGCAGCCATTTGAATGAAATTATTTTCCATTATTAACCGGAAGGATTGTACTTTCAAATAAAAAAAGAAATTTTAGAAAATATTCAGTAGTTTTTTTTTTATAGCATTTTCAAAAAAAATTTATTTGGCGGACCCTTTAGATTTCAAAAATTCCTACTGATCGGTGACACACCCACACAAAATGTATATTTAGTTGTCGATATTTTTAAAGTGGTAACAAGAAGATTCTCCAAACTTAGCCCAAATAAGTTCACACCAAATAAAAATCGTCAGACAAGAAGTAGGCTGATATCTCCCATACAAAGTAAATATTTATTTCAGTACATCTTCAAAACGGTTAAAGCTAAAGTTTTAGAATGTGGTTTAAGTTACTTTATGGCCAATAGAAATCATCAGTCCAAAGTGTGAGAAATTGAACGAGTGGTCGTGGTACCTCCTATACAAACCAAATACTGATTTCATTATATCTTGAGAATGTTTATGAAAAAAATAATTCACTAAAATATAATTTTTTTAAGCTTATCTCATCAAATCCCTAAAATAATAATCCCCTTTCTACTTTATTTAAATTTAAGATTTCAAAACTAATTAAATCCTATTATTTTATTGCAGGTAAGTGACATGATAAAATGCCTTTTTAAAACTAAAGATATCAAGTAAGTAGTTTCAACTTAAAACTCTTCACCAAATATTTAACAAAAATTTCGAGGATTATAAATCCTCAAAGTATTAGCAAAAATAATAGAAAAAAAGAAACTCTTTAAGAAACTTTGGAAACAGAAAACTTTTTTGAAAGACAAATTTGAATATGAAAAAAAAGCAAAATAACAATCAAACTTGGAAAGAACAAAACACAGGAAACAACAAACTTCAAAACAAACATCTTTATGGCCAAAGATGATAAACAAAAAAGCAAAAAACAAAAAACCAATGATAACCATAGAGTAGGTATGTTGCTGCTGCTCAAAACTCTAAATATTTTCATGCCATATCTTGGTTAATCATGCTTTGGGACTTCTTAATAATCTCTTGTGTTGAGGTTTAAATGTTAAAGTTTTATGCTCCTTTTTACCAACTGTTTGATGTGGCCATGGTGACAGTTTAAAATTTATGTTTTCCTTCGAAGTAAAATTAGGTTTTTATTCCTTTCAGATAAAGCCTTAGCGAAAGCCATCAAACAAGCATTAAACGTTAATAATCCTTAACAAAAATCATGGTTACCTGACAACATTAAGGACTTTCAAAAGGTTTCTTAAGTATTTTATAAATTTTAAATAAAAATAAAAACTGTATTTATAGATTTTATGCTTAATAAACTTATATTACTTCCCTCATTTCAAGATAAGCAAGTTTACTATTTAACAAAGAACACATAGGGTGGTGGTGGTAGACCTTTCCATCATCATCATCGTTATAATCAAAAAATATATATTTTTTTTCCTTCAACTAATAGCCATAAATTTAAGAGAAAAAGCAAACATAACGTGCCATAACTGTCAAAACGACGTAAGCGACAAAAAAATATTTTTTAGGAGAAAGTTTATTTATATTTTTTGTTCTATTGTAGAGAATGACAAAAATATGGTTTTGTGTACTGCTAACATATTGTAATGCGTGTTTTTTATAGAGGTATAGAACTTTAAGTTGGCATTACTTTTCGAGATGGTAACTGATTTAACAGGTGTCAAGTGATTTATTCTCAATTTGGCTTGGCAATTCATCATGAATAGACTCACGCCTGAACAACGCTTGCAAAAGTACGATTTCGATTTTTCATAAGTGAATTTTTTTTTCAAAATTTTCAATTTTCATAAGCGAAATTTGTTTAGCGATA
This sequence comes from Wohlfahrtia magnifica, assembly GCA_023159175.1. NCBI lineage: Eukaryota > Metazoa > Arthropoda > Insecta > Diptera > Sarcophagidae > Wohlfahrtia > Wohlfahrtia magnifica. The sequence goes on from JAKWBJ010000051.1 coordinate 2,793,365, forward strand.
AAGCGCACTTCTGGTTGAATGGCTGTATCAACAAACAAAACTGCCGCATTTGGAGTGAAGGTAATCCTCAAGTGTATGTGGAAACACCGTTACATCCAGAAAAACTGACTGTTTGGTGCGCTTTATGGGCTAGTGGATTCATTGGTCCGTACTTTTTCAAAAACATGGTGACCAGAACGTTACAGTCAATGGTGATCGGTATAGAGCCATGATTACTAACTTTTTCATTCCTGAATTGAATAACCATAATGTCCAGGAGATGTGGTTTCAACAAGACGGCGCAACATGTCACACAGCTCGTGCCACAATAGATTTATTGAAAGACACGTTTGTTGACCGACTAATTTCACGTTTTGGACCTGTGAATTGGCCTCTAAGATCTTGTGATTTAACACCGCTAGACTACTTTCTGTGGGGCTATGTAAAGTCATTGGTCTATGCGGTAAGACCACAAACGCTTGACCATTTGGAAGACAACATTCGCCGAGTTATTGCCGATATACGGCCACAATTGTTGGAAAAAGTCATTGGAAATTGGAAGTCCAGATTGGACTACATTCGCGCCAGCCGTGGCGGTCATATGCCAGAAATCATATTTAAAATGTAATGCCACAAGATTATCTTTCGGATAACTAAAATTCATGTCAATCAATTAATCCATCGTTGTTTTATTGCAACTTAAAGCTCTATACCACTATAAAAAACACCCTATAGAGTGGGTAAAGTTACAAATAAAACGATACCTATACACAACATATTCAAAGCCAGCGCAACTTAAACAACTACAAGTAGGAGCTGGGGAAAGTGTCTGTCACACCCGCACTTATAAGCGTAAAGTGTGTATGAGTATGGGTATATTTTTAACTGGGTATGAATACATTTCTACTCAAGTATACACAGATTATTATTATTATTATTAATTCCCATAACGTTCCATGAAGGAACATGGGGACTTCTCTCCATCAATGAGCTGCACCCGAATCTATTTTTAAACACATTGAAAGAGACCTACAGTTTAACGCCGGCTCCGAACGGCAAATTCATTTAGAGAAGTTTTTAATAGTGGTGATACTCATAACCAGTTACTAGCTAATGTTATGAGGTGATATCGTTGTCGAAAAATTTTTTTCTTTTTTTTAAGATAGTCTGGCCTGGTATTGGACCGATGACCTTCTGGTTGGTAGGCGGGTGTCTTAGCTACCATACCACAGCGGCACACAGAGTATACTTAGAGTATACTTCTACAGAATGAAACCTATCGAAATCGCTGTGAAGACAGTAAATAAAAGTGTTTTATATTGACATTTTAGTGAAGCTAATATTGGACTATGTCCAAAACATTTTCAAATGGTTTTAGTTAATAAATTAAAAATAGAAACTGATAAAAGGTTTTGATCAAATAAGCATCACTAAAAATTCAAAAATTTGTGGAAATTTGTCATAAGTGAAATATCTTAAATTTTCTTATCACGCGTTTGTATATTTGCCTTTGAAAACATATTTAATGTACGACAATGCTTTTATATTAAATATTTTGCCCAAGTTTTTTAATAACTTTTATAGCAGTTAGCGTTCTTTAATAGGTCTGCTTAAAAAAAAAAAAAAATAACATTGCAATGGGAATTCAAAAATATAATAACAAATGCAATAACCCTTTGATTTTTCTATGCTGAAGTACCAGGTATTTTTTTATAAACGGGTTTTTAATTGCTAGTATTTAAAATACAATTTTTTCTATATTGGATTACTTCTCGGACCTGTCACAAAAAAAAACAATGATGTAAAAGCATGCCATTTCTTCTATTCACCCATACACGCATATTATATATATGAGTACTTATTATACGCACGAGTACTTAATGTACCTTCAAAATTTTTCCATTCCCATTGATACACATACTTTGAATGCATGTGTATAAGCGCATACCAGCCCTGTCATAGCTATAGCATATAACATGGATACCGACATGTTGCTTAAGTTGTTTTAGATGCTTGTGTAGAGATATGTTTGCTAGAAGTATAAAGTGAAATTACATCTGTATTTTGTTAATGTATTGGTACACAAAATACCCAACAATTTAGATAAGTACTTATGTTTGTGAGTAACTTTTGTCATTCTCCGGTTTTTTGTTTTTGTTGTAAAATCACGAAGTTACACTTTACAGCACGGTACGTAAAAACTCGATTCATGAGCAGAATTCTCTTTGATTCGCTTGTTTTATGACTTGTTCCCGTGATTTGTTTTTTTTTTTTTTAATTCATAAAAGCGAATGTTAATTTTTGCTCGACTAGTGAGCACAAAACTTAAAGTTTTTAAAATTTGTGTCTTTTAGCTTTGTTCTTTAACTCATGAGCCATAATTTTATACTGCTAACGAATTAAAAATAAGCAAAAAGAATCGAAACAATTCATTTCAATGCCTGTTGTTTGTGTAAGATTAGATGCCCAATACCATACCTTCGTATGTAGGTATGTATGTATATTTTGTGTGCAGCGACAAATAAGTATTACATCAATGCACGTTTTATATTAAACAAACAACATTTACTAAAAAGAATGGCTCGTTTTAAACTCGTTTTGATGCATTCTGACTCGTTTTGGGCTTCGAGTTATATTTTTAATATCTTTTGTTTTTGTGTTTTCCCGCGAATCGTATTTTATATTTTCTTAAAATTCGTCTCTCAAAAAGAATCGTTCTTTACAAACGAATTCAATTCGAGCACTTTTCCCACTCTGTTTTACAGCTATAAAATTTTGTGTGATGATATAAATGATCGAGTACTATTGATTTTTGTCAAGAAAGGGAAATCGATAACCATGGCGTTTATATCTTTTTGACGTTTATGACTCGATATAAACAAAACTAAATATTAGGAATATAATCATCAGCGCAGGTTGGTCTGTTGCTGTTAAAATTCATTAATAAACCAAAAATTTAGTTGGAATTTGTTGGCTTCAACAAATGTTTTAAAAAATGGTGAAGGTAAAGAAAATAAACAAAATCAGTCATGTGGCAAAAATTGCTACTTTTTCTTAAGATAACAATAGCTTTTAACAAAAATATGAAAACAAACAAAAAAGTTAAAGATTTTGCTAAAATAAACATTTAACTTAAGAGGTTTAATGAAAATGTTAAAACGTTTTAGCATAAAGGTATCAAAAAATTAAGAATTAAGGATATATTTAAAGCTCCTTCTAAAATTGGTATTAAGTCTGAATCTAAATATTTCAAATAAAAAGACAAATCTTATAGGTTTTATTAGTTATTATAATTAATATACACTCGAACCTCGTTTTATGTGATCAATTCATTCATAAACTATCAGCGTAGACAGACGACAGCGTTAATTTGCATTAACAGCCTTATTCCAAATTAACTTGTCAATTATCCCCATCTTAATGTACATTAAGTTTGATGTAAATGCAAAACCAAACTACATTTAAACTGCCTTTAGATTTTTCAATATGGCAATACTGTGGATAATTAACCAAAATGTTTACTATTGTGAATGAATGCTTAGTTGAAAACATTAAGACGGTATTAAATGGATTATGGAGCAGTAATTTCTGATTTTTCTTAAAATAAAAACTGATTTTTCACGAACAGCATAGCTGCTAATCATACTTTCTGTCTTCTATTCAGAGGGCGGATTGATATTGAAGCTACCTAAGTAGGAAAAAAATATTTTTTTTTCAAAAACCATTCATTTCTCAACATAGTCTCCTTTTAGCTCAATACACTTAGTTAGACGATTTTCAAACTTTTTTATACCATCTGAATAATACGATTTTGGGAACTCCTCAAAATACGCATTAGTTTCGGTAATCACTTCTTCGTTTGAGATGAATCTGGCCATTTTATCAAGTTTGGAAATAGGAAAAAGTCACTAGGGGCTAAGTCTGGACTATAAGGTGGATAATCAACTAATTCGAAGTGGATTTCTCGTAGTTTTAGCATCGTATCTAATGCTATGTGAACCGGTGCGTTGTCTTGAAGAAAGAGCACTTTTTTCTTGTTTAAATGTGGTCGTTTTTCTTTGATTTCATCAACCAATTGATTCAATAATGCACGATAATACTCTCCTGTGATTGTGGATCCCTTTTCAAGATAGTCGATGAGCAATATTACGTGTGCATCCCAAAATACAGTGGCCATAACCGTGCCAGCCGATTTCGCTGTCTTCGCCTACTTCGGAGCACTTCCACCAGCTTCCACCCATTGCTTCGATTGATTTTTGGTTTCAGGTGTGTAGTGGAGGACCCACGTTTCATCAACAGCTATTAATCTATAACAAAAATCAGCAGGATTATGCTTTATCATATCCAAACACCGCTGTGAAGTGATCCGTCGAACTCGTTTTTGTTCAACACTGAGCAAACACGGCACCCATCTTGCCGATAGCTTTTTCATATGCAAATGTTCATGCAAAATGTTGAACACACGTTCATATGATATGTTTACCATTCCAGCAAACTCACGTATTTTGAGCCGGCGATCATTCATAACAATATCGAGGATTTTCTTAATATTTTCTTCAGTAATCACCTCTTTTGGCCTTGCTATTGATGGTATTGTTGCAGTGCTTGTTTGACACCGTTTAAATTCAGCAATCCAATATGTTACCATTTAATCTGACGGAGCAGATTCGCCGTAATATTTATCAAGCTTTTCTTTTGTCTCTTTCGCCGTTTTGCCTTTCAAATAATAGTGTTTAATCACTACACGAAATTCACTTTTTTCCATTTTCCAAGAAACACAAAAGTTGCTTACTTCAAACGACTACAACAAATAAACTAATCGATGAATTTGGCTAAAATTTTAACAGCTGATGTCTGACAGATTGTAATTTCTAAGAATGAAAAAGTTTTTGTGTTTGTGCTTCCATCTAGCGCTAGGAAGCTTCAATGTCAACCCGCCCTCGTAAATGCCAAAAAATAGTTGACAAACAAACAGCTGTTTACCTAATTCAAAAATTGTCTTTTGTCAGGGTAAAACTTTAATTTGCATTAAGATCTTTTTAATGCACATTAACACTGTAGTGTGTCTACGGTATAATTCTGTATGAAAACTACTGATTCGTTTATGAATTAAAAAAAAAACGCATCAATCTACGTCGAAGCATTACAAATCAAGCAAAATCTTTTTTATGCGACAACAAAATTTTTTTTTTCATTTCTGAAAACAATAAAATTTATAATTATACGGGTCTACAGAAAAAAAGGCCTTTAAATAAAATTATATGGAATATAATGATTTAGTTGCGCTGAATTCAAATCCGTTTTTAGCTTTTTCCATCGGAGCTCAATTTTTTTTTTCGACTAAAATATAATAGTTATGTCAATATATCTCATCATAACCTCAAAACTACTTGACCGATTTTAATTCAAGTACCACCAAAGGCTTAGAAGCAAAATTTCCTATAAGCCACATGAATAACATTTTTTTTACTGGGTACATAAGTAAAAATGTCGACTTTTGTGCTTGATAAATGCATTTATTGTAGAAGCAAAATGAATTGATACATTATTGAAATTATTGTCTATCGCGAGCCACTACTTTCTGTTAGCACATGGATTCCGCGCCAAAAGAATTGTTCCGGTTTTGAGGTAAAGAATGAATCAAGTCAATTTTTCATACCCTGAAGCACATTCCAGTTAAGGCGTTTTGGTAGTCAGAAGGGGCAAACTTTGGTCTATAAAACGGTTGAGCCAGAACATCCTATCCACTGTTTTCCGAATAGTTTTGGACGGGTATTGCAACATGTAGCCGAGCATTAACATAATGAAAAATTATGGCCTTATATCTGGTCGAATGTTGGTTACTTCAAGCGAATCAATTGTGGTCTGTCCAAGTCCACTGTGATAGTTTGACCCGATTTCAACAGTTCATAATACAAACACAGATCATTACCTTGACGTTACGGATATTCGACTTCGGCGTTGATTTGCTGGTTGGCCGGGCTTTACATATGACTTTTTGTGCTAGGGGTTACCGTAATGTATCCCTTTTTCATCATCAGCAACAATACGATGCAAAAACTACTTTTTTCTGTAGTGTTCAAGCATCATTCCATACATGCAAAATCGCTTTTCAAGGTCTCTCGGCTTCAATTCATATTGGATACAATTTCCTTGCTTTTGAATGCATCCCAATGCTTTTAAACGTACGAAAATGGATTCTTGTGTGACTCGCAAAGAAAATGCAAATTCTTCTAGCGTTTGATAACAATCTGCGTCGAGTAATGATTCCAATTCCTTATCTCCCCTTGTCTTCTGTGTCGAAATCACCACTTTTTTTTATTATTGACACAAACCATATGTAATAGTTATGCCATACATTGTACAAATTGCCATGAATAACTTGTATACCCGATATTTTCAACAGTTTCGAAGTTATTCATAACTTAGTTGCGAAAAAATTTGTTTCATGCAAATTTTGACCAATTTTTTCAAAAAGTCGCAGAAAATTTTCCAAATTGAAAATTTTACATTTAAAGCTTAAAATGTGGGAAATCAAAAATAAGCTATAAATCATGAAAAAATCCGTGGCAGAAAAAGAATATTTCTTTTTCATTCATTTTTTTTCATTTCGTTTCTAGCCTTAACTGGTTCATATTGAATAGAAAGCCTACCAATCAACTGTTTAAAGACGACGGGAGCATCTCCTCTGCTGTATTTATTCTCACAGGTCATTGTATTATGGCTAGGCATGCCAAAAGACTGCGCTTACCTGCGAATGATTCTGTTCAGCTTGTATATCAATTGAGAAGCAGAAGCGCTCGGCTTACTACATTTGCCAGTGCCCGTCTCTGGGTAGACGTAGACTACTCGCTTTTGACCCCTTTTTCGATTATCGGTGTTAGGTTCATTAGACTTTCAACCTGATTTCCGACTTAATTTAACAAACTGCGTTTCTGTGTGAACCTTTTTGCTGACTGTGCAGGTTGTCTGGGCTTTTATTTATTTTTTTTTATTTATTTTATTTATTTATATATCGGGTCCACCATCTAACGTTTTTTTTTTTTCAACTAAAAGTTTATTTGGCGGACTCTTTATTTTTTTATTATATTCATAGACCGGGTTACCGGGAAATTGAGAAAAATTTCTAACTTTCCCAAAAAATGTAAAATCCCGGGCAAATAACTATAGTCACCATCCAATTAGTTGGGGTATAGAATATAACAAATATTGTAATAGTTTTTCATGAATATTTTAGCACTTTACACTGTCGTTCTTATTGTTGTCGTTGTTCCTTAAGTGACAACATATTGCTTATTTAAGCTAACACGATGAGAATAGTGGCATATACAAATAATATTTATTATTACAGCTGTTGGCTCATCCGAAGGAAACAAATAAATGAATAAAATGTTGCCATTCATTTGACTCTTCATGTACTTTTGCGTTTTGCTTCAAATGAAAAATGTGTATGACTTTCTCTTCAATATCATATACAGTGTCCTGGCTGATTGTCCTCTTTATGTTTTTTGAAGTGAAACAGCAAATGTGTATGAATATGTATAGATGAGTGTTTGGTTGTTGCTCTTCTGAATTTCTCTTATTTTTTTCATTTACGATTATTGTCATAAGACGTTAAAGTCATAGTCATAGCCATTGTCGACGTTTAGGTTTTTCTTGCTTAGAAGCTCTTTTTTTTCTTTGTTCCGGTTTTTATTTTTTTATTTTTTGGCATTTTTAGCTATGGCAAGCTGTTGAACGCGTGTCTAAAATAAATTCAATTTCGAGTTTTACTTTATTATTTCAAAATTTCTTAGTATAAGTCTCTGTATGGTTTTCATTTCTTTCATTCATTTTATTTCGTTCATTATCATTTGACAACCATCTTTATTGGCATATTGTACATACATATCTACATATTTCTTATATTTATTTGAGTGTCTTAATAATAAATATTATTTTTACTTGAGAATATTATTTTACAAATTGTTAACAATATTATGGAAAATTTGCTAAATTGTCATATGGCATCATTGTTGATGCCAACGAAAAATGTTGCTGTATTCGTTATGTTTACAAGAGCGAGAATAGTGTAACATGTTAAGCTGCCTTAAGTAACATTAATAAAATAAATATTTTTATTTTAAACAATAATTTTCCATATTATTTTGAAATTTTAAATAATTTGTGTCTTCAAAAACGCTTCGACTTTTATAGTAAATCGAACAGGCGAAGCTTTAATATTTATTACTTTCACGGCTCATATGTAGCTCTTGCCTCGTCTCATTTACATAAGCGGTAGCCACACCTAGGTTGCCACCTATTGCAGCTTAGAAAAAACTCTACCTGTACATTTAATGTAATGGAGAGGAACCTTGCTGCTTATCAAAGATTAATGTCTTTTATTCTTTTCTTCTCACCAAAGAGATGTTGTGGCCTTCGATGTTGTACTATTTTCATAAGAAGGTGAATTGGGTGGGGGTATGGTCCTGGGGACTTCGAGAATGATTCTTCCGCAGAGAATTAAAGCTTCTTAATTACTTAAAATTAGAAACTGTAATGAAAATGTATCCTTGCCACCGCCTGAATTTGAACCTAAGCTGCAAGATTTTATATACAACACACTTTAAGCACTACACAAATTCTATCTCCCAGGTAGTTTGTACAGTAAAAAATTTCCTAAATTTACTACAATTTAACTACACCTTCGACCTGAGTCCAAAGAGAGACTTTAATTCATCTAGCAAACTTTTTCATCATGCCTTTCTAGATAGGCCTATAAGTTTTGATATAAAACGCGGTGCGACAATATAAAATACCTGACAAGTGATACTATTTTTCTAATTTTTTTTCTAAAATCTCTAGTTAAGGGAAAAAACCGGTTTTTTGGACCATCATGCACTTATATGCCAATAACTTAGCTGAATATTACCGATTTTAAACCTTCATTGCATGATTTTTTGTTTTTTGTGACATAAATCACACGGCCACAATTCAAGCTCCATATTAAAGAAAAATATGTTACAAATTTTTTCTTTTAAGTAAATGGTAGAATGTCATATGAAGGAGATACAAAGTAAAATATATTTAAATAATTTATATTCTGTTATATTTAAACACATGTTAACACAATATTTGCTACAAAATATTGTTGAATAGCCTTTGCATTTCGGATATTTGCATTTGAGCAATCCACCTACTTTTGGCCAATGTTCGAAGCCATCTGTCTTAATGTCTTTGGGAGGAGCAGAAGTTGTAGAGCCTTTTTTGCAATTTGCCTTTTTGATTGCAATTCTTGCTCAATGGAACTGCTGCTTGGACGTCAGCGCTAAGTTTTCGTCCCTTTATTGCATAGAACAAACGCCAACCTATTTCTAAATTGGCTCAGTGTTAGGATATCCTTTTGAAGCACATTTCTTTCCCGAGCATTTTTCTATAAATTATCCCAGAATTATAACTGATATGTAAATACCACTTTTTGATCTCAGCATAACGAGGTTTCTTCCCAAAAAAACAACAAATTTATTTTGTCGAATTTAGTTATTTCAGATAATGGCAATGCTCCAACATATGTAGATAAGAGGGTCACCACCTTGTTGCCCTTGAAAGCAACACAACTTATATCTATACCGTTAAAGGTGGACACTCTCTCCTCATAACTTCCCCGTGGTACAGATCTTTTCATGAAATCTTTTTTATTTGGCAATTTATTGTTGGGTATCCTTTTTTGCTGCACAGTTCCAACAGCATAAATTCATTTCATTGCTAAATACTAAAGGTAGCGACGTATGTAATATGGGTTCACATTATTGGAACTTCCCGAAGCAAACAAACTACAACATTTCCTGTAACGCCCAGATCTGGTTCATCTGCATCCTTTTTTAGGCTTTCTTGTCTCGAATAAACTTCAAGCTTATGAGCGTAGCCCATCAAGTTGCAAGGCACATACAGCTTAGAACCACACTTATACGGTTTATTGGGAAGATATTGTTTGAAAAAGTGGAGCACATCTGCTAATTTACAGAAAGCCTTTGGTCAGTTGAAACTGTTGAATAACATTGAGATATTCGATTATAGGACGAATTTTGAAACGTCTATCATATTCAGGAAATCCTACCGGTTTATGATATTCGTTGTTGTTAAAATGCAGTGACAATTTTATCTTCCCAAATTTGTTTAACGACATCGTTAACGAAATGTGTTCATATCCATACATTGGTGACCAATAAAATCTTGCATTAGAAAGTTTCTGCTTCAAAATGATAAGGTCACATTAATATTTGCTCAATTCATCCAAACTATAAAATGTTGCGTGTGGTCACATTATTAAACAAAATTTTACGTTCAAATAAGTGAATAATATTCCAGTTTTGCTTTTAAAATTGTACCATTATGTTATGTTTATCAAAATTTATGTAAATAAGTGCAAAATTCAATGGGTCAAAATGATAAGGTCAGTCTCCAAACTTTTATTTACTCTAAGCGTTAATCAATTATTTTTAATTTACGCAGTTCCCATTTCTTTCTACTGTTTTAGAACTACGGGATGGCAGCACACTTACTAAATTGTCCAGAACTTTGGAGCGGATTCCGCGCCAGCTGCTGCAGATTGCCACTTTTAATTCATTTTTTGTCCGGCAATGTTTGTTGTCTGCATAAACAATACGCACAAGCAGTCCCCATAAATTTTCCATGGGGTTTAAGTCGGGAAAACGTGTTGGCACATCTTATACGAGTATAATAAAATACCAAAAAACTTATTCATATCTGCTTCAATATAAGTTGTACATGAATTGGGTTTGCTTTGAATATAAATTTGTTTCCTCGAATATTAGATTAATTAAATCCTTGGTAAAAAAGTGCGCAAAGCATTGATAAGGGCCCTCCAGCTGTGAAACTTCATTTGAATTAGAAGAGATTGCCAATAAAGGAGTTAATTTATCATCATACTGCATATTCTTTTCTTTCCAAACTGACTGTCTCTTTTTTTGCTGCAGCTGAATGAGAGGGTGCTTTATCATATTATCTCTTCTATTTTTGAATCAGATTCACCTACTACATTAACCTCTTCATCATTATCATGATTTCCTCCTTCATAATTTCAACAGCATCTTCAACATCAAGACCATCTTCTGATAGCCAACCGTCTTCTAAATGAGCCAAATACGTTTCAATATCTTTTTCATTCACAATTGTCTAAAAACAAACAATATTTTCCACATTTACTAAAAAAAAACATATTTTTATGAGCTATTTATAGGCATTGCTAAATGCAGATACGCCCCTAACTAATTTCAGTTATTTTTAATACCTTGCTTTAAATTGTTTAAAATTGATATTCTTTATTTTTTGCTTAACAACTATAACAGTTTAATTTATTATACATATTGTTATGAAAAGAAAATTGGGCACCTCTGCGTTTATTACATCGCTAAAATAAATAAACAAAAGCAGCAAAAACAACGTGCTGTTTATAAATAACCAGAATCGACATAGCAACAATAACAACAAGCAGCAAAGAAAACAAGTAAAATATCGATGCGAACAGCAATCAATTTATTTGGTGTAAACTCAGTGAACCAGTTTATGTGTCGTAAACTTAGCGAGTGCAGTTGAAGTAAAGTTAACTCAGCGAATGTGTTATTGGTGTGAAAAAAGTTTATAAGGAGTAATCTCGTGAAGCTAGTAGTGAACTAAAAGAACCAGTTTAGTTGGAGCTAACTCAGTAAATAGACTTAAGTGTGGATAACCTCTAGTTGAAAAGATTGTAATCGGACCTAAGTTATAGCTACTATCGGGTTGGAAGGTCTTTAGGAAGGAAGATCTGTTGAGTAATTGTTGTTGTTTACAAAGTTGTAAACAGACAGAGTAATTAAAAATACAAATTTTTATTGCTTGCAAAACTTGAATAAAAGATTCTTTTTTTAATTAAAAGCAAACAACATTTATTTTATTTTAACTACAACCTACTAACTCATACATACACGTTTTTAAAAAGGTAAAAACGTAACACTATTAACATACATATAGGCATACATACATACTTACGAGCAAATACCAATGCTTTTGTTGTTCATACATGTAAATGTTCGAACAAAGTGAAGACTTATGTTTGAAAGTCTCTCATTATATTGGAAATATGTATGCGCTTATGTACGTAAGTACATTTACATTAAAAAATATTTATATTTGTGCAACTGAAAGCATTTAAAACATAATTTTGTTTATTGTTTTCGTAGTATTCAAAATAAAAGGTTATTCCATTCGGAAATAAGTTTGTATAGCCTTTGTATCGGGTGCGCCATTTAACGTTTTTTTTTTCTTCAACTAGTGCTTATTTCGTGAATGGTAACATTTAGCTCATGTCTGATTTGACAGATAATTAGTTTTATCCTTCCGCTGGATGAATATGGTTGTTGTATAAGCTTGAACAACGCTGGGAAATATTGCGACATTACTTTGAAAATCATGGTAATGTTGCAGAATGTGTGCGATGTGTTCAGATGAAGGTAATTTTGATCTTGACGGGTATGTAAACAATCAAAATTGTCGTATTTGAGGCACAGAAAACCCGCACGCATACATTGAAAAGCCGATACACCCAAGACGAGTCACTGTTTGGTACGGATTTTGGTCCAGAGTCATAATTGGGCCATTTTTCTTCGAAAATGAGCAAGAAGTGGCCGTTACAGTCAATACCGATCGCTATCGGGCCATATTGAACGAATTTTTGTTCACAAAAATTGAAGAGGAGGATATTAGTAACATTTGGTTTCAACAGGGCGGCGCTACGTGCCACACAGCCGAAGCTCCACTCGATGTTTTGCTCCCTGTTTTTGAAGATCGCATTATCAGCCGCAGAGCTGATGTCGTTTGGCCACCTCGGAGTTGCTATTTGACACCGTTGGACTATTATTTGTGGGGTGCCGTCAAAGATAAGTATTACGCCAACAAGTCAGAGACAATTGACGCTTTAAAGGGCAATATTCGTGAAGCCATTGGTGAAATACAGGTGCACACAATCGATAATGTGCTTAAAAATTAGACCAATCGTGTAGGCTACTGCATGGCCAGCCGAGGCAGCCAATTGAATGAAATTAGATTCCATTATTAACCGGAAGGATTGTACTTTCAAATAAAAAAAGAAATTTGAGAAAATATTTTTTTTTTTTGATAGCATTTTCAAAAAAAAATTTTATTTGGCGAACCCTATATTTGAATAAATTTTATAAAGATATTTGATTTAAATGCGTTCATTTTTTATTAAGCTTTTGCCTGTAAAAACTATTACAGGTACGAGACAGGCATTTTGATAAAAATTTTACAAAATATTGCTAAAACATTAAATACAAACCTTTTTTACATCTATTTTTATTTTTATTAAACAAATTGGTATATATATCGGTATAATGAAATAAAACTAACATATTTATGTGAATTCCCCTTTTTTTCATTAGACTTTATAATCAAGTATGGTCACTGCTAATGTGCAATATTGTCAACAATAACCAATTTATCCTGCACGGTTTTTATTAGGTTTTTTTTTTTCTTAAAAGAATATTATGATGGTAATTTCCCACACAATGCAATGAGGGCTTAAGTTTCTTTTCCGATTTGGAAATGAATGAAATAGACCTCCTAAATGATATATATGTCGTTTAAGTAGCCTTGAAAAATTTGGGTGTACTTCCCGAGCATATAAATTTTTCATCAAATTTTGTAAAATTTTGCAAGTTTAGATGCGCTTTTGTGCAAAATTTTACATAGTAACCGTACTGTTTGTGAATCAAATAAGGACTTATATTAAGTTACGAATGAAATAAGAACTTAAGCTTAAAAATCCAGTGGAAATTGATGGAATTATTTGATTTTTAATAATGCAATTAATGAAAAAAAGTATTACTTACCGGGTATTTTCTTATTTTTTGTAGCACCTGTAATGTTTTTTGATCAGCTTGTTTAAAAAAAATTAAAGTTGAAAATTCCCAACTTAAATAATCGATAAAATTTCAATTTTCTATTATCACCCCGTTTTGCTTCGTTGATGCACAATATCCCTTCAAAAAATACTTCCCTTTTTTTAAAGGAGCCTACTTCATTATTAATATTCCCAAATTTATTTTGTATGTCTATTCAAATCCCAGGAAAAAATATCCAAAAACAACCTGTCATTTATACAATGACCTCTCGAACTCGACATCATTTACATTTACATTTACATTTACATTTAGAGTTAGTGTGCTCTGCTGCTTAACATGAATTTGTGTTGGGTTTTAACCATAAAATTCAATCAATTGTAAATGATTGCATTGTTTTAACCTCTTCTTTTCTACTTTCTTTCTCTCTTTTATCTCGTTTTTTTTTTTTTGTTTTCTCCTGGGGAGACAGATATTTCAATGTGTGTATATGTTTGCGTGTGTGTGTGTTTCTATGTAAGTGTGTAAATGTGTTGTTAACCTTTTGATTTGCCGTTTTTATTGTCTTAAGAGTTCGTTTGTGTTTTTGATGTCTCTAACGTTTAACATTGAATTCAATGAGATTGAAAAATGTGATTGTGTTTGTAAGTTTGTATATGGGTCTGTATATTTATATGTGTGTATATGCGTATATGTACCTTAATTTCTAGCCTTTTTTTTCTATTTCTATACAATTTTTACTTCTTTTATTTTCCTTTTGGATAACCTTTTGTGCCGTCAATTGTCGATAATGAAATAAATAAGTCAAGTGATGGTTTTTCTTGTATACGAAAACAACAAAAACAACTCATTTAAAACATCAAAAAGAAACAGCATCTTAACTAAAATATTTAAGAACTTTGCCGTAAGAAATAAGTTATAAAATTGAAAATATACGAGCATTCACTGATATTTTTCTACGGCTGCCATTTCTTTTTGTTTAAATGAACAGTTAATTAATTGTAAGAAACAAAAAAAAAGCATGAAAACCTTAAATGTGAATTGAATTAAACAACTCATTACTTACTTTCGTCCAGGCAGATACCGAAAGAAAAAGAAATGGCCCTAAAAGCAAAAAAGGTACGAGTATTTAACGATAAACATAAAATGGGTTAAATAATGTATTTGAATTATATTTTTGACTTAATTTTTACTAATTAAGGTTTTTCTTATCACGATATGGTCATTAGTAGTCTAAAAATTAAACCCTAAGCTATAAGAAGGCATAAATCCTTCTTATAGAAGAAAAAGAAATATTCAGTTAAGCTCATCCGTTTGTTATCCTACAACACAAACCATTTAACGATCGGGTGGGGCATTTAAAAGTTTAAATTTTAGAAATGCAATAAAATAAAACGGTTTAAAATTTTGCCAAATTAGATTTTTTGTGAAGTACAATTGTTCGGGTTAGAAATGAAATATTATTTCACTCATATGGCTGCCACAGATGGCCGCTTAATACCTCATTCGATCGGATCATTTTTCGAGAACTCTATTGAGTGTATGGGCTCGTATCTCGGCAATAGCGTCACGAATGTTATTCTCTGATTTGGCGGCATAACACTTGTCTTTAACTGCGCCCCACATAAAATAGTCCAAAGGTGTCCAATCACATCATCTTGACGGCTAACTGATTACAACATTTCGACTAATTAAACGGTCATCAAACGTTTGACGTAATAAATCGATTCAGGCATGAGATGTGTGGCAAGTTGCACCATTCTGGTGAAACCAAGAGTCGGTCACAAACAAATCGGTTATCATGGCGCGATAGGTATCTGTATTGACCGTAATGGTTGCGCCGTCCTCATTTTCAAAGAAATATGGGTCAATGATGCCTTCACACCAAAAGCCGCGCCAAACAGTCACTCATAATGGGTGAATTGGGTTTTCTGCGCCCCAAAAACGGCAATTTTGCTTATGAGCCTCATCCGAATAGATGATTTTTTTCTTGCAATTTCCGACCAATTGTCTTTGCTTATATTCACTAGATATAGCATAATGTCCTCTTTGAGCCTCTTTAGAAGAGCAGGAATTATCCCACCTGGGTGCTTAAATTATTAAAATGTGTACAGAGCCCACCTAATCTGTTTACTTTCGCTGTCAGTATTATTTAATTTTAATTTCTGCTATGCGTTCTCTGTCATCACTCACATACTCCGGGTTGTTCTTAAAAAGAAAAAAAATATTTTTGACTTTTTGGAGGTTTTCTTCACTTGTTTTCCGTCACTGACATACATATCTCTATATCTGAATTAATCTTAATAGTGAATCGTTGTTTTTCGTTGTTATATTCATTTGCAAATAATTTTGTCATTAAATGTTCTTTAATTTTAGATTTTTATCATCATATTACGTTAATTTAATTTCATTTATTCATGATTCTATTCCAAGCAGTTTCATTAGTAATAATTATAACGCAACAGCGTAAACCGTAGAGTTTTAGCAGTTAAAAAAGTAATGGAATGAACACTCATAAAAAGATTATAAGTAAGAAAAGTAAATTAACCCTTAAATACCAAAACTTGAAATAGGTATTAAATTGTTTCAATAATTTGTGTTCTTGTATAGAAAATCAGTTATATATTTAAGTTTTAATAGAAAATGAATTACTAGGTACTAGATTTAACCTTTAACCGTAAGATACCTCAGTAGGTAAGTCCATGCCAAGTTAACTCATTGAAACTGAATAGTATATAGTTGACAAAAAAGTTTTTCCTTTTGAAATCTATGGTCTTGAATTCGCATTTTCCTTTCTTTGCAACTGCAGCAGCAACAATGGTTGTTGTATTAAAAATGTAAAAAAATAAGGAGAGGTATCTTGTCTACCTTATCAGCCTACAATGACATAAATGGTTTTCTTATAACTCATATACAGAGAGAATAAATTAATCTTAACTTCATACATTGAAAAACAACAAACGTGCTGATACCGATGGCATCCTTTTAGAAAAAAATTCTTTGTGCAATATTCGGTTAATTATGAGAGAACGGTGAAAAGTAAGAGGAACAATTTTATTCATGCACGGGTGTTGTTAAAAATATCCAGGCTAAACCTTAACGAAAGTCAGTTCAGCTGCCAAAAATATGTTCTTAACGTATGCAGTTGGTGACAGAAGATCTAATAGCCCGAAACGCAGATGTTAAGACTTATTTGGAGATAATAACTAACCTAACTAAAAAACGACGGCCCAAAAGATAATTTGTTGACCAAGCAGAATCTGAGAGACAAATCTAAAAAAGGAAAGTATTATTATTATTATTCCTGACAGCACTATTGCGGATATTGCGACACGTGGTATCTATTTTGCTTCTTCCAGTCTATATTTTTTTTAGTGAATCCGATGATTCCTTTGAACCTCTGAAACCATAAGGGTGGCTATGTCACCTAGTGATACCCTATGTCCACCTAAATACCTTCACCTCCAGCCTATCAAGAACCTCAGCTGCACACAATATGTGCTCCGCTGTCTCTGATGTTTGGGAGCACAATTCACAAACATTTACATCCGTGACCACCACTTCTTCAGATGTGCTCCTTTAGGAGATTCAATTCAAATTCCAATTTGCCATCCTTGAGAACTTCAGAGCGACATCCAAATTGTGAAACGATCGCCACCTTGGAGCGTTGAAGTATCCTTTAGCATTCCAGTGCTCCAAGCATCGGCAATTTCCCAATCCTTGAGTTTGAGGCTGATATTAAGTGGTGATGCACAGCAAGGTGCCAGACCTATATAAGCTTTCATGGAACCTCTCTTTCCAATGCACTTGCTTTTTCATTACCATCTATTTCACAGCGCACAGATAAACAAACCATCTGGACTTTATTTCCAGTCTAGATGTCATTCGATTCGAACCAAGTAGGTTTAAGGCAGTCGGTTTTCAGAGGATACTACCTTGATCAAAATTTTTCCAGAATAACCTCCGTATGGCGCTCGCATCATTTTGGTTTGAGTTGTTGATATTCGCGCTAAATCTTAGCGTCATAGCTTGACATTTGCAAAAGCTACGTAGCCGAGAGTACATATATCCCTATGTGTGTTGTTTTTTACAACTTTGACCGTTTTGAGTTCGTAGAAGATATGATTTGCGAGGCTGAATCCGATCCCACATTAATCAAAAGGATCATTACTTGAGACGGAACGTGGGTTTACGAGTACGCCGCACAATCCAGACATCAGGCAAGTGACTGGCGTTCACCAAATGAGCCGAGACAAAAAACACGTCGTTTTCAGTCAGAAAATAAAGCAGTGCTCGGGGTTTCATGGATTACAATGTGTAGTGCGTCATAAATTTTTTCCAGAAGGCTATACAGTAAACAAAGAGCATTATTTGGACGTTATGAGACGTTTGCATGAAGCAATTCGCCGAAAGAGTCTAGACTTGTGGGCAGAAAACTAGTGGATTTTGCACTATGATAACGGGCCGTCCCACAGTGTCAATATTATTCGAAATTTGTTTCAGAAAACTGAAACAAATACCATGAAACGAATTCACCTGATTTGGCTCCCTGTGACTTCTTTCTGTTCAAATGAGTTAAAAAACCATTACGGGAAACGTGTTTCAGCAGACGTTTCAAAAATTGCAAAAAATCCCAACACACACAGAGCTAAGTAGCTTTTACAAATATCAACAATAACGCTAAGATTTTACGGGAATATTAACAATAGATGTACCAACATAACAAAAAAACTAAAATCAGAACGGTGCGACCGCCAGACGGGGGTTATTCCGGAAACTTTGTGATTAAGGTAGTATATATATGGTCTTACCCTTGATCACACTGCCTAAGCCGCTCTTTGCACATATATCAATGGTCATGATCGCAGCCTGGAAGACACTTAGCGATTTTGGGTCCATGCATACCAGCATCGACACAGTCATTCATCTTGGAAGTATCAGTATACCAGTTTGGATCAAACTCGCTCCAAACTAAAGCTTCATTATACCAACAAATTTGGTCTGGAAATTTAAACCTGGATCTCCCGCCAAAGCACAGATCCAAAGGCACAATATACTGTCCTAGAATGGACATACTTCCTGACACATTTCGGAGCGCTTTGTCTAAGAACTTTGTCGCCGAACATGCCACCACCTTCATCATATGAATGAGAAGTGGTGTTAAACCAGTCAAGGCTTCCAAAGCCGTTGTTTTACATGTTCTTATTACCCCAGTTAAGCTGAGGCAGGTAGTATAAGCAAAATTTACCCCAGTTAAGCTGAGGCAGGTAGTATAAGCAGAATTTACCCTAAGGTACAAACCTATAAAAAGTAAAGTATGTTGAGAAAAAATGCAATCCACATTACATCCAAATGTAACGTAAATCCAAATTTGTCCTATCCAAGCCACGTTAGTTAATACAATATTTCTGCGAAATTAATATCTGCCTTTTTTGGCTTTCTAAGCTTTTACGTCGAATTGATAGTAATATCCTCATTCTCTTATTTTCGCTATCGAAATCACATTAGAATAGGAGGGAGTGGCAGTCTCGCCAAATAAGGCACACTTGAGCACGCAAAGAGACACTGCACAGAAGCTCTTCCTTATATCAGATCGGAAACGAGCGCGACAGTCTAATGAATCTGACTATTGATTGTCAAGGATCCATAGCTAATATAAGCCATCGAGAAAGGGAGTGCTCAGTGTGAGAAATCTTCGTCATGTCAGAGACGGACATTGGCAGTTGACGTAGACGGTCTCCTCCTACTCAGGCAATCCATATTTGCGACAAAAGTCATTTGCAGGTAAGCGCAGAATCTGTGCGTGCCTGCCCATGACGCAATGGCCAGTGAGGATGCACATAACGGAGAAGATGCTCCGACGGTTCAGTTTGAATAGTTGATTAGTACGCTTCATGTCCAATCTGTGCAAGGCTCTTTAAGCGTCTAACATATACCTCCGTCTGATCGCAAGCTTAACGGAGGTAAGATATATGAGGAGGTGAGGATGAATGTCCAGTAGAACTGAGCTCTTAAGCGGCTCAGTTACCCGGGATGTACACAAAACTGTTGCGATAATGCCACAAGGGAATTACACAGTCCTTGATTAGCTCAGAGTTGTAGGTCACAGCCGAAAGAGATCTGATTGCCGCCTGGCTATCAGAAGAGATATATATATATAGTCGGTAGGAGCGCCATTACTCCAGATCCACTCTGCAGTGTGAAAAATGGCCATCTCTTCTGCCTGAAACACCCTGCAATAGCCCGAAAGGCGAAGAGAAACACCAAAATTGAGCCTTTCGGAAAAAATTACATTACCCACACTGTTGTCCAGTCTGGAACCGTCAGTATACTCATCCACTGAATCGCTGGCGATGAAAAATTCTGAGGCCCAATCTTCCCTACTAGGAATCATGACGCAGAATCCCTTATAGAAACCAGGTCTAGGTGAGGTCTAGTCGATATCACCCAGTATCAAGGGTTCCTCGGATAGAATAGAGAAGTGTCCCGAGGGGATAATATGCCAGCATGATATAGCGTTCGGTCTTACCGCTACAAGTTTGGTTAATTGCCTGACAATTATCCTATTTATCATATTACAAAGAAACCTTTTAGTAAATTTGTTATATTACTTAACATCGATTGAAAAATTTATTTATTGTAGAAGTATATACAATTTTTAGATTTAAATTATAAAAATTACAGCCTATGACTTTCTAAAAATCTTATCTATACCCTCCTTTCAGGCTTATCTAAAAGTAGATCTCATTATAATTGAATATCTTTTTTTGTCAATTAATTCATATTATAAATACAAAAGGTACAAAAAAAAGTACAAAAACGTTTATAAAGTTTGTGCTCTTTTCGTCACAACCAGAAAAGAGCAAACAAACTACACTCGCACCCGCTACGTCTGATTTTTCCAGGTACGCTTTTTGATAATTGTAAACAGAAATCCCTCATTTCTTTTTCTGTTTATATTTTGTATTTTAAATTACTTCTATTAATTATTTATTCATCACAAAAGACATTTATTTTAAATTTAAGAACACAATATACACCATAGTTACTTATTCACTAAAGAGAAAGATAAGGATCTTTTTGATTTCTACTCGTTTTGTTCTTTGTATTTTTGAGCAGAAATGGCAATGAAAAATCATTTCATCGCTTTGTTGTTATTTTGTTCCTACATTAAGATACTCATTTACCTGTCGGTTGCGTTTTCCTTTTAATTTTTTTTTTTTGGTTTTCCAGTTTTTTTGGGTACTTTTATTATACCCTATCCTACCTTAGGTGGTGGGACATAAATATTGTATTTATACTGATGTTTGTAGCTTCTTCTCTTCTACTCGGCTTTCTTTTTATCTTTTTTTTGTATTTTTTAGTTCGTTTAGGTTCTTATATTACAAAATTCAGTTCTTTTATCCTTATTGTGTTGCACGTACTATAGCTACACCAGCTTTACCACAAGCTTATGTTGTTGGTAATATTGCTGGTGCTATTGTTGCTGTGTTGTTCTATAGAAAATTTAATCATAATCCTTTTTTGTTTGAAAAGACAAAGACATCTTGCTGTGTGGTTTTAATGATTAAATTTTTCACTTTGTTTTACTTCATTATTAACAGCATTGTCGTCGTCATCACTCACATTAAAACGTAGCACTACTGAAAGTAGACACGCTACTTATGGTGTTAACGATATATAACATATGTATATAAAAATAAGTTGTCCTAGGTTCGTCATTTTATAACTCGAGAACCACTCAACCAATTTACAAGCCAATACATGTGTTGAAAAGGTGTATTTCACTGATGATTTTAGTTCAACTGGGCGGTGCTATGCCCATATAAAATTTTATTTATATCTATATCTGTAAAACAGTAACAGTAACAGTAACAGTAAGAGCTCCTAAATTCTTTGTGGTCAATACATATTATCAGTCGAAATATAAACGAAATTGAATAAGTGAGCGTAGCACCTACAATACAAATTAAATATTGCTACGTTTTTAATTTTTTAAAAACGTGGTTTTATGAGTTCGTAGGTTGTAAACAACAACAATTACTCGACAGACTCAATCCGATCGTAGTTATAACCTAGGTTCTCTTTACTGAGTTAGCTTCAACTCAACTGGTTTTTTTTTTACTTCACAATTCACTTCACGAGTTTACTCCTTATAAACTATCTTCACACAAACTGCACTCGCTGGGTTTACTTAACTTAAACTGCTTCTTGTTCGCATCGGTGTGCTTTCTATATGGCTGAGTAAACAATACATCGAAAGCTCTCGAACCTTTCGATATTTCAGG
Organism: Wohlfahrtia magnifica; assembly: GCA_023159175.1. Lineage (NCBI taxonomy): Eukaryota > Metazoa > Arthropoda > Insecta > Diptera > Sarcophagidae > Wohlfahrtia > Wohlfahrtia magnifica. Next base: position 2,815,527 of record JAKWBJ010000051.1, read on the forward strand.
TAGATTCCATTTCTTTCTTTTAATTTCTTTTCAGTCCTTTTATAGCCATGCGTATGTATAGATCTACCTCTTTCAGCTTTTAGTATTTGTTGTTGCTTGTTTATTGTCTGTTACTTGTTTTCTTTGCTGTTAGTTTGTTGTTGTTGTTGCTGTGTTATTTTTATTTACTTTATCTCTGTTAATAATGTTTGTTGTTGTCGATTCTGGCTATTTATACACATCATGTATAGTTGTTCTTGCAGCTTTTGTTTATTTATTTTAGCGAAGTAATGAACGCAGAGGTTCCCAATCTTATTTTCGTAACAATATTAATGTTGGTATACCTTGACAACGGTTAGAATGGCATTTTCTTAGTTTGGTCTATATGACTTGGTAGTCAATAGAAATCATTGGGAGCATTCCTTAAAATTTTTTTTTATGTGGAATACATTTTACAGGTATACAACACAAAGGCTCCCAGCATTGCGGGAAGGGTTACTCCAATACTATATATTTTTAAAAAAATTTTAAGTTCGGATAAGTTTTTGAAATACTTTTATTTCTATTTTCTAAATAAATTATTCAAATTATGTTGACTATTGGGCGTATGAGTGATTTTTAATGAAATTCACATCACTCATACGCATACGAGTACATATTGTTGAATTTTTAAAATGCAAGACGATTATAAAGCATATGTTGCCATAGTCGCACAGAAACAGTGTTGCCAACGTTTTATGAATAAAACGCGCAGACCTCCTACTTAAAAGGCGCTAAAAAGCGCTAAACTACAATTTGTGTAACAATTTGTAATCAAAACGAGCTGTTAAAAAGAGTTAACAATATTTAAAAACAAAAATATACTGAATTTCTAAAAAAAAATCTGTTATTCAGATCTCCATTTTTCAGAAATTTTTAAATTATTAGAACGATTGATCAAAAAATAAGATTAAAAACGATTTAGAACAAAACAACAACTAAAAATCTCTTTTTTTATTTCTGAGTTTCAGTGTAAGATAAAGAAAATACCTATCAGAGCTGGTGTTAGATAAGTATGTGTTCTTCTCCACTGCTGTTTAGCGGTGTTGAGTGTTGCAACGTAATATAATCTGGGAACTTAACACAAAGTTGAAAGACCTGGATTACGCCGACGACATCTATCTCCTTGCCCACAGACATTGCGAGATGCAATGCAAGCATAATTCTATATTGGCGGAAACAAACCCGATTTGTAGGCGTGTAGATAAACATCTCCAAAACTAAAATTATGGGAATCAACGATAATAATACATCGATATTTCGAACTAGAAACAGCAATTAGAGAGATGTTCCGTCTTTTTGCTTTATCGGAAGTATCCTCACGACTTCTGACGAATTCAGTGCTGATATTTGAAACAGGTTGAAAATAGGCCAATATTTTAGCCGAATGAATGCTATAGGGCATTCTCCACATATCTTTCCAAAAACGACATCTTTTAATAAAAGTTCATGTATATCGCTCAGCGTACTAAAATTGTTTATCTGTTTTGTTGTTTTCTTTTTTTAATTGTTCTCTTCAAAGTACACTACAAAAATATTCTACTACTACTACTAAAAATGCAGTTTGCTCTCTGGTCACCTTTGATGTAAAGTCAATGACACTGTAATAATTCGTTACCTCGATACAACGTGCTCTACGTATTTGGTGTTTGGATAAAGAAGGAACCTTGGCTTATCATACTATATTTTTCTTATCAGAGAGGAGGCTTCACATTATCTTCTAATAATGTTTTGCAAATAATGTTTTCCTTCTTTTATTTTAAAGGAGGTCAGGTGAATTCTTATATGGATCAACTGAAGTGAATCGAAGTTTCTCTTATAGGGTCCGCCATCTTATGTTTTTTTTTCTACTAATGCTTATTTCGTGAATGGTAACACTTAGCTCATGTCTGATTTGACAGATAATTAGTTTTATCCTTCCGCTGAACTAATATGGTTGTGTATACGCTTGAACAACGCTGGGAATCCGGGCATGCGATCAACTTACAGAAGATGCCGATTTTTCCAAAAAAAAAATCATCTTTTCAGATGAAGCTCACTTTGATCTTGGCGGGTATGTAAACAAGCAAAATTGTCGCATTTGGGGCACAGAAAACCCGCACGCATACATTGAAAAGCCGATACACCCAAGACGAGTCACTGTTTGGTGCGGATTTTGGTCAAGAAGCATAATTGGGCCATTTTTTTCGAAAATGAGCAAGGAGTGGCAGTTACAGTCAATGACGATCGTTATCGGGCCATGTTGAACAACTTTTTGTTCACAAAAATTGAAGAGGAGGATATTAGCAACATTTGGTTTCGACAGGACGGCGTTACGTGCCTCACAGCCGAAGCTACACTCGATGTTTTGCGCCCTGTTTTTGAAGATCGCATTATCAGCCGCAGTGCTGATGTCGTTTGGCCACCTCGGAGCTACGATTTGACACCGTTCGACTATTATTTGTGGGGTGCCATGTTACGCCAACAAGCCAGAGACAATTGACGCTTTAAAGGACAATATTCGTGAGGCCATTGATGAAATACCGCTGCACGCAATCGATAATGTGCTTAAAAATCGGACCGATCGTGTAGGCTACTGCATGGCCAGCCGAGGCAGCCATTTGAATGAAATTATTTTCCATTATTAACCGAAAGAATTGTACTTTCAAATAAGAAAAGAAATTTGAGAAAATATTCCGTAGTTTTTTTTTATAGCATTTATATAAAAAAAAATTATTTGGCGCACCCTATATTATTTGAAGTTCGAAATAAGCATAACAAGAAAAAAGAAGTCGAACCTGTGATGCTATAGGTTTTGTATATAATCATTCAATTTCCAGTACACTTTTTTAAAAACAATTACAATTCTGCTGTTGTTGTTGCATATTTCTTCACGGTTGTCAATTTTCTTATATAAAGATTCGTTTGAAAATTTTTTTAAAAATCTTCTAATCACTTATAAAAATTGTCTGATCTCAAGGCGAAACTATAAAGAAGTCAATTGTAAATTTTACAGATCAACAAGATTTCGAACTTGGAACTTCAGTATATTGCCTTAAGTCAATATATACATTATCTACAGCCTTAGTCTTAAGTAAATCTGTCTCAATATTATATAAAATGTAGCTACTTTCTAAGCTGTATTAATGATGAAAGCAGAAAACTCGACTCACATCTAAGACGAACTTAACTTAATTTTTTAACGAATTAGTACTTTGAGACTTAGCCTCGAGCATAGGCCCATTAGTTAAAAATCAAACAAAAAACAAGAAAACAAAATGTGTGGAAAAATTATACTTTATTTCTCAAGATAATCTCCCTTCAGCTCGATATAGTTTTTCCAGCTTGATTTAGTAACTTCGATACCCAGTTAATGGTCAAAACTATCTACCTCCTACGGAAGAACAACAAAATTTTTGAGCTAATGACTTGCCTGTGAAGCAATTTAAGGCAGCAGGCGATTAGTTCATCACCACTGAGGTGATATAATACAGTCCTATTCTGCCTATTATATAAAGTAATATCGAGCGTTTTGTGCGAACAAATAAAATATAAAAAAAATAGTAATATAAGACCATATGAATCACGATTTGGTAAATTCGCCACCAACCAGATACCCACCCATACTACCGCAAATTCTGAAAAAGACTCACCATTTTTGTAAAAGACCAAACATTTTTTAGTTGATTACCAACACAAACATGACGCAAAAATTTAATTGCGGCTTCCGTTTGATAAAGAGGTTTTAATATCTATCCAGATAAATCCATCTAAAAGAAGTCCCCTTGATCTTCCAGCTCAGCTCTGGCGATGATGACAAGCATCAGTGAAATGACCAGAAGAAAACATTATCTACCGGAAAATTACAGTGCTAAGTAAGTATCACCACCACCACTTCGCAAAGATCTTCACCAGTACACAATCATATGCAATCGAGCTACAGTAGATTAATGATCTACTTCACTTGAACAGAAATAAACTTGATTAATGCAACTGAAATAAAGCTTTGTATGTTTTGCGAAAAGACAATATGCTCCCTAGAGGAGTGTGGAAGAAAAAAAATTATGAAGTTGAAAAAAAAAACAGTCAATAGTTTAAATTTAAGAATGCAATAAACAAAACGGTTAAAATTTTGCCAAATTTATTGTTTTATTGTAAAGTATAATTTACAATTTTGAGTTAGAAAAAAAATATTATTATCTCGGTAATGACATCGCGAAAGTTAGCTTCCGAATGCTCAATTTTGGTTTGTCAGCATAATACTTGACTTTTACGTCGCTTCGCAGAAAATAGTCCAACAGAGTTAATTCACAGTCACAGCGGCCAACAGACTTCAACATCTCAGCGAATAAAACGGCCGTCAAGGGTTTGACGCAATAAATCAATTGTGGCTTGAGATGTGTGGCAAGTTGCACTAACCTGTTGAAACCAAACCATCATTATCATGGTGCGATAGGTGTATCCTTTGACTATAATGAAAAGAAATATGGGCCGCTCCACAAGCCGCATTAAAAAGTCACTCGCAATGGGCGCATTGTCTTCTGTTACACCACATTTGTTTTCTGTGCCCCAAATACCGCAATTTTGCTTACTAACGTACCCACCAAGATGAAAATGAGCTTCATTCGAAAAGATGTTTTTTTGGCATCATCGTGCAGTTTCTCATTGGCTCATCTAGCATAGCGAAAACGAGGCGAATGGTCAAGTGGCTTCAACTTTTGAACCATTTGAACTTTTTAAGGTGTCATACCGAGATCTTTCCGTAAAATTCGACGTAAATTGGTAAGTGATATGTTAAATTAATGAGAACGATGATGAGTTGTTGATGAATGGATTCACACACACACAGACTCTCAGGCCATCAACAATGAAACCAGTTTCACGAACTTTAGCAATAAACTTGGGTAGACCGAGCACTGTTGGTTTTTCCCTGCGACTAAATTTTCTACGACATTTTCGTGAAATTTCCGAACAATTGTCTTTGTTTTGGAAAAAATTTCAATAAATCCCAACATTGCTCAATCGTAAATCGATTAATTTCGTTCAGTGGAGATATTTATATTAATTCCCATGACATTCCATTAAGGACCATAGGGACTCTCTCAGACAATGATCTGCAGCCAATTCTACTTTTAAAAACTCATTGAAAGGGACTTATAGTTTAATGCCGGCTCCGAAAGGCAAATGCATTAGGGAAGTTTTCAATAGTAAATAATACTCATAACCATTTACTAGCTAATGTTATGAGGTGATACCGCTGTCTGGCCTGGTATTGAACCGAGGACCTTCTGGTTGGTAGGCGGGTGTCTTACCTGCATACCACAGCGGCACATAATATAATATACATAATTTTGTAAAAAAAATTAGAATGGCTAAGTATGGCCACATTTGAAATAACCGGCAATTTAAACCGATATAGGGCCCGCTCGATACATCGCAGTTCGTCTGATGGTATCAAAATCTTTCTTGAAATTGAAAAACAGTAGTTACAGAGGGTCCGCTATTCTACAGAGTGTTTTATTCGTAGAGTGGTGGCCTGATCTTTGCAGCTTCTGTTGGGTCTACTTTGCTTTGAAGCCGCCCCTATATTATAACTCCAAGTATCTTACATATGGTGTTAAACAGAGTAATTCCTATCCAACTATTACAGCCTTTCAAGTGTCTACTTTTTGATAACTTTATAGTGATACCGTTCTTTCACGTTGAAAGCAGACTTTTTTTCGCCCACACTGATGTAGTGTGAGGCTGTAATTGTTCAGCCGTGGTTTGGATGACAACCTATAGAATTTCCGTCGATAGTCCACTTTGCTTGCCGCCTTTACGGTATTAGACTCTTTTCTTCACCATTGTTCTGAATTGTTTCCCTGCTCTCGGTAGTGAAATCAAGTAGAATAGTAATGAATAATGCCTGTCACTTAATATTTTATAAAAGTAAATGAAGGAGCAGACTCCTTTAGAATGGAATCTAGCTCAACTTTAATATTGATTAGACTCAGACGGTTACAAATTCTCGGAGATTGTTCAGTGCGGCTAATTTTTGGATCAGTTTTTCAGTTTCACCAAACTGTTTTCGTATAAATTTAGAACATTCCTTAATACAAATGTCTTAACAATGTTTGGTCAATGTTACAAGCTCTTGGAGAAACAAAATATGATTTTTCAAAAATAAAAAACGCACCCAAAAAAGTCATAAACAAAAGACTGGTTTCAAACTCTCTTTTGTATAGGATTTCTTTACCTTGTTTTTTTGTTTCTGCAGAAAATCTCTTGTAAAATTTTGCTTTTATTGTCCCAAACAAAAAAAAAAAAAACAAAAAAATTAAAAAGCAGTATACAATTTTTGGTTGGCTTCAAAAGAAGGCCCTTATAAAAGTTTGTCTGAAATAAAGGGGTACAAAAACAAAACAACAACAACAACACCAAGAGATAGTAAAAACAAAAGGACTATTGAAATCAGGTGATAACGTTGTTGTGTTTGAAGTTGTTCATAATGGTTTCCTGGTGGCGGGAGTTGTATGCTGCTACTCTTTGAAACATACGCAAATGCGTAGGAATGCGTTTGTTAAATAACAAGGCTTTTGTTTTTCCAAGAAAAATGGTTTTCATAACATTTTTCAAAACAAAAAAAAAAACATACGAAATAACATTCAAAAGCTTTTGTATATCCTTTTTTATGGAAGGAGTCCACTATTGAGGTAAATTTAAAATTATTTAATTAATTATTATAAATATATTTTGTGGACATTGAAAAATTACTTTTTAAATTATTAATGACAGTAATTTCTGTCGCTGATGATGACGATAATTATGAAAATGTTGAGTTATTAACATGTTTACCTGACGTTCATCCAAAATGTATGGCTTGAAATTTGTGTTGAGTGCTTTTGTAAGCCTTTTGGTTTCCCTTTTGTGTACCAACTTAATCATTATTCTTTAAAATTGTTTAAAGAAGACAAACAAATGATAAAATTTATGCTAAAAAACGAAAACGAAAATGTAATTAATTTTCTTGAACAAAGAGTTGAAAGAGAAGCACCTTAACAGCCAGTGTTTTTATTTCAGTTTTATAATTGATTAATAAAAAATTAAATTGGCATTTTAGTTTTTAATTAAAACATATAAATTTTAGAAGAATTTTGTATAAATATTATCATTAAAATCTCCTCTAGGCATCTCTTCATTCAAATGTATTAGTGAGCTACGTGAGGTATAAGTAATATTTTAATATAATTATATATTACTCATACTTTTATGTTCACATGGGACTTTTAATTAACCCATTAACCGCCAATATGAAACCAGCAGTGATATTTTTGCGAAATGTTTATTTTTGTATTCTTAGGAAACATAAATAAAAGAAAACATAAAAAAGAATTCATAAGGTGAGATAAAAAGTAATGGTACTCAATTGGGTAAAGCGGGGTCTTACAAGTGAAAATATTCAAGACATGGTTTTTCAACACATAACGTTTTTAAGCATGTTTTACCATGCCAGCGAACTCTTGTATGACATATTATATATCGTATTGGTTTTTAGAGTTTGTTAGGCTAGGGACCTATGCCTTCTTAAGTTAATCCTGGAACCGATGAAAATTAAGATGAATTTTTTCATTGCAATATCAGCTTATAGGCAAACTTTTAACATTTTGTTTCTAGTAGTATTGGCTTCATCATAATTTACAAAGTGGTTATCTTTATTATATTTCCATATCACTTCAATGCCCACTACATCATCGCAGCACCAGTACACATTCTCTGTGAGTAATTTGTGATACCCAATAAACCTTTTCAGTTCAAGTTTATAACATCTTAATCAAATATTTTTTTTTAAATATTTGTACTGGGATAAGATCTTGAAGCTGTTTTTTACATCTTCTTTTCTGTCAAACATATCAGTGACCTTTAGACCCATGGAAGAATACGTTGGTAAACACTTGCGCCACATTGGTTCTTAATAAGGATTTCGCTTGAGCTTTTCAGCCAATGGTTCATCATCGCTGCTATCATATTCCTCACATCTAAATACCTCTACAGCACCAGGCACGTCTTGCTGTGAAGAGCAGCACCTTCTTTCTCATCTCATCTATTACTACACTCGGTTCTGGTGATAAAATTGCAAAGTCACAGTCTTCATCAGGATAACTATCTCCTAAAATCTAATCTGTTGCTTCGTTTAAACCGTTGAACCCTTTAGAAACATATAGCGTTCGAAATTCATCGAAAATATCCAGTATAAAAAACGTCAAACTTTGCACGCGATACTTTTAAAAACCTGATCTAATAAAGATCTCCTATTACCTAAAACAATTGTAAGGTTTATTTAAAATAGTCAAAATACTTTCTTATTTTTGGAGTTCGCTATTTACATAGATAAGCGTTCAACTATCCTTATGCATTTTTGCATTTAGAACAACGACAATATTCTCACAATTTCAATTTGGATTCTGCCGCTGTATCCAAGTGAGTACAATGCTATTCCATACAAAAATTGTTTATGGTAATAAACTGTAATCCACTAATTTAAAATTTAAAGGTAATAAAAGGTAATGTAACCTATAAAAAAAATAAATATATAATTAAAACGGTTTTTACGAAGGAAGTAAGAAATGATAAAAGTACGTACATACTTACATACTCGAGATCATTCTGCGACAGTTGTCATCAACAAACCTGAATCTTTTTTTTCATTTTTGATGCCACATTGGTCACTTTTTAATTAATAGACAAAAAGCAATTATAACTTTTACAATCTAATAGCTGGCTTCCATTTTCTGGATGTACTCAATTGGGTTAATAAGAATTATCCCGTTCAAATGGCATCTTTGTAATACGTTTTAATGGTTCCACTCTTTCTTAATTTTATTTATTGTTTTGTTTTGCACCGGTAAACTGTAGCTTCCGAAAAAAATAGAGATCAGATTGACTTTGCAGTAATCCACAGGATAATTTTAACTGAAATAATTATAAGAATATTTCCTGAAATGAATGGTTCCAAATTTGTTTGTCTCCAACTTTGTTTCAGTTTCAGTAATCCAGTTGATATTCAAGCTAAGTGGATAATTAATCTACTGTAGCTCGCCTCGAATGATTTGTATGTAGTGAAGATCCTTACTTATTATTGTAACTTTTTCCCCAATAGGTGTCTTTTTCTTCTGATCATCCGTCTGAGGTTTATCAGGATCATAATAGGTAAGCTAGAAGGTCAGGGGGCTTCTTTAAATCGAATTGTATGAAGGAAGGTTGAAGTCTCCTTATTAAACCTTCGAAACAGCAATTAAATATTTTTCTTGACATGTCTTCCGTTAGGATTCGTACCTGGGTCGTCTAAACACGCCACTACTAATTACACAAATTTGACAAGATTATTATTATTTTTTTTTTTTGAATAATTTGTCGATTGCAGTTGCGTACTACGAATTTTGTCTTTAATCATTTCGTAGGCTTATATTCAGATAACACTTCAATAAGATCAAAGGAATAGCGCTAGTTCGATTCCAGTTCAATTCCAGCTCGATTCCAGTTCGATTACAGTTCAATTCCAGTTAAATTCCAGTTCTATTAAAAAATGACCAAGCATTCACAAAACTGGTTAAAATGGCAAACTTTTGGGCTGTAAAATTTTCTGCAAGTTTTTCTAGCTTGCCGGAGAGCATTCAACCACTAAAAATAACATGAGAATAATAGTCAGTCTTTCGGCCGGGCATTATACGCGCGATAAACATTTGAACAGTGTGGAATTATCGGTCGGAATGATATTATAACGAAACCCTATTTCAGAGCAGAGCAACCAACCCAAATTTATCAGTATTACAATAATTTAATACAATAATAAAAATTTAACTAGAACTGAGGCGCCTTTTTCTTATATTTGAAACGAAATTTAATTAACCAAATGTGTACCATTTTAATCAATAATATTTTACAATTTATGTGGTACAACATATGTAATCATATGTAAGTCTGTGAAGAACTTCTGGGTTTTCTGACTGAAAAACTGAACTAACTGCATTTTGCAGAGCTCTGTGGAATTTATATTTGCACCTCTAAAAAACTTCTGCAGTGAACGCAACACAAAATAATACAAACGTGCAAATTCTGGGCTATATGGTGGATTCGTCAAAAATTCTAAGACATGATATCTGTCGTGTCACCAAACATATGTGTGGTATGCTATTGCCATCATGCAACACAACACCTTAATTGTTGGTCAATTTTGTTTGTTTTAAATGAACTTTAATTTTACTAACTGTTGCCAGTATAGATCATAATCAATCGTTTGACGAAGTTTTAGAACCTCATAATGAACAATTGCCTTTCAAACCGTACGTGCCACACGGCAATACCTTTCTTGGTATAAATCCTGGTCTTACCACAGTGTGAAGCTTCACCTTGCTTTGTCTTGATGTTTTTTACCTATTATTATCGTAGCTGATCTACATTTCATCGCCAGTAACCATTGGCTTTAGAAATGTTTCAGTTTTGTTCTACGTTAGCAGTGAATCGCAAATGGAATTCACTAGTGCTTCCATTCACCATTCTTTAACAATCCTTCCGGTTAATAATGGAAAATAATTTCATTCAAATGGTTGTTTTGGCTGGCCATGCAGTAGCCTACACGATCGGTCCAATTTTTAAGCACATTATCGATTGTGTGCAGCTGTATTTCACCAATGGCTTCAGAAATATTTTCCTTTAAAGCGTCAATTGTCTCTAGCTTGCTGGCGTAACACTTATCTTTGACGGCACCCCTCTAATAATAGTCCAACGATGTCGAATCGCAGCTCCGAGGTGGCCAAACGACATCAGCTCTGCGGCTGATAATGCGATCTTCAAAAACAGGGCGCAAGTTTAGCTTCGGCTGTGTGGCACGTAGCGCCGTCCTGTTGAAACCAAATGTTGCTAACATCCTCCTCTTCAATTTTTGTGAACAAACATTCGTTCAACATGGCTCAATGACGATTGCCATTGACTGTAACGGCCTTTCCTTGCTCATTTTCGAAGACAAATGGCTCAATTAAGCCTCTGGACCAAAATTCGCACCAAACAGTGACTCGTTTTGGGTGTATCGACTTTTCAATGTATGCGTGAGGGTTTTCTATGCAACAAATGCGACAATTTTGCTTGTTTACATACTCGCCAAGATCAAAATGAGCTTCATCTGAAAAGATGATTTTTTGGCAAAATCGGCATCTTCTGAAAGTCGATCTCAGGCCCACTTAGCGAAGCATATACACAACCATATTCGTTCAGCGTAAGGATAAAACCAATTATCTGTCAAATCAGATATGAGCTAAGTGTTACCATTCACGAAATGAGCACCACTTGAAAAAAAAAACGTTAGATGGCGGACACTATAACATCGTCTTCGTGTACTTGATTAATTTATTATTTATTTATTTATTTTATTTTATTTTCATTTTTACTTTTTTTATTATAGAAAAACAAAATATGACGGTAATGATCCAAATTTTCGGTAATTTTTAAATAATTATTTAATTTTTTTCAAGCTTTAAAATAGGCTGTACTGCTGCCTGATATATTACATTTCAGAGCCATTTATAGTGGTTAGAGCTCAAGCATAACAACACAAACCACCCAAGTTTGAGCCCCAGCAGAGGGCATGAAGAAGAAAAATTTAATTGTGGTTTCGAATGTTTAATAGAGCCTACAACTTTCCACCAGGCAACTCCGTCTAAAAAAAGAAGTAGAATCCCTCTGACCTTTCCGCATAAGCCAGCGTTGATGACAAGCATCAGATGAATGATTAGGGAACCACGCCACCTACCGTGAAAAAATTGCATTGCTAAAGTAAAGATCACCACCAATTAGCAAGGACTTTCACCACTACACAAAATCTTATGGAGGAAGCAACAGTGAATTAATTATTAGTTTAGCATGATAGATCAAATTGATTAAAGAAACTGAAACATAGCAGTGAGTGCTTTGTGAAATATTCACAAGAGGAGTGAGGGAAAAAAATATGTCGTTTTTAGAATTGAATTGTTTTTGGTTTTGTACATAAACTTACCCTTGGACTAAATGCTGGTTTTCTTATCATTCATAAAGATTTCAAGTATATATTATTCGAAATAATTTATATTTGTACTCTTAATATTTTTGGGTTTAAAGGACCTAATTATGAGAAAAAATTTGGTCCGATTATGTGCTCAAGTTACTGTATGTTTTTACTTAACTGAACAGTATTTTGATAAATTACCTCATTAAAAAAAGATATCTAATGTGTAAACACATATTTTTCTATTTTTACTAAGAACTTTTTTAAAAAAATTTTCAATTTATAAAACTTGGCCATATACTTAATCGAAAATAAGAACAACAAAAAATAAACTTTTACATCATCGTATTACATGTAATCAATTTTCAAATATTAAACTTTTAAAACAAAAAACAAAAAAAAACTTTCAAAAACTATAACTTTATATACGTTTATGGCCATAAAAAAGCAAAAAAAAGAAAAAATTACACAAGAAAAACATTAAGGAAAACTACTAATATTCTAAGATTTTCCTTGGCATACAGTTCATTTTCTTTTATTATTTTCAAGCTCATAATCCCACAACAAATTTTTATGAAATCTCCAAACGTATCAGAAATATAACCAAAAAGAAAAATAAGAAGAAGAAAAAAACGAGAACGAAATTAAAAAAAAAAAAACTCGAAACTAAATTGGCTGGCAGTAGCTGTGCAAAGTAACTCACTAATAGATAGAAAATTATTTTTGGAACAACCGACAAAAAAAAAGCTGAGAAAAAACGTTACAAAACTTAAGAGCAACTTTCGCCTACTTTACTGATTATAACGATAATCTCTGCTTAAGAAAATGTCTCAAAAGTTTTATTACAACTTTTTTTTTTGGAAAAATAAAGCCAACCCAAGTGTAAGCCACAGGAAGAAGGAAGTGTAGTAAAGCTACAAATGAATAGGAGAAGCAAAAAAAGAAAAAAAAGACTTAAAAGCTGTTAAGTCTGTATTAAGTAGACTTTTCATATTTTCTTATGATTTTATGTTTTCGTATCACATTTTTTGGCCACAAAATTCGTTTTTTTTTCCCTACTTTTAGCTGGGAAATAAAATACAGAGAAAATATTTTCAATTATCACAGTAAGCCATTATGGTTGGCTTAAAAAAATAGCAAAAAAATATGGTAAAAATTTTTTTGTTATAGTCAGTAATCAAAAGCAAAAAAAAATAGAATAAAAACTAAAAACAAAATTTGAAAATAAGAAAATAAAACAAAAACCTACAGCTTTAGTTGCTACTACTACCTTAAGAGGATAAGCAAAACAGCTAGATAAACTTAAGTACATAAAGTTATAACAACAAGTCAAAAGCATATGCCCTACGTTTAAGCTCATCACTTTTTTGAATAATATCTTGAAGAGAAAAATTAGAACGACACTAGTGGCCTGGACTATTGCACTATATTTCTGAGTTTCAACACTAAGAAAGCTTAGTTTGGTCTTAAAATAGATAGGAAAACTCTAGGGACACTTCTAAGATTACTTATATGTTATTATGGCATTTACCATGCTACGGAGTTTATACGGTGTTTAGGCGGTGCTCACACAGCTGATATATGCATTCTCTCTGATAACCAAGCGGGTACAGCTTTCAGCTCCAAGTTCATTAGGGACTGTCGTTATTCCATAGGGTTGCTCTCACAATAGTTTAGTGTCTCATTTGGTCACAGGGACCTTCCGGGTAATTGTGTAACTGGTAAGCTTGCTAAAGTAGGCACACTTCTTCGGACAATCACCTACTTGTAAGGCTTGGTTTACCATTATCATCCGTTAGGCTGTCTATTAGGCAGCAATATTCATTGGATGCCCATAGATCCTAGGCTGAGGGTGATTTTTACTTCACTGCTAGACTCACCTATACAGAATGAGCATATCTAACTCCAGCACCTACAGATTTTATTATGAGGAAGAGAAATCAAGCAAAAATTTGACATGAGGTACGCTAACTAATTTTTCATTGAGAATAAAAGCATTCTGGCAAAAATTCCAATGTGGAAAAGTCTGCTGTACCGTACCGTATACCATCATTGGACGGCGGTGGGGCGTCAGTGCATCATATAATGCCAGTATTTTACCAACTTGCTGGTAGTTTGCTAATATAAGGGCTAAAAATGATGACGCTTACACACCTGAAAACTGCGTCTGATACAGGTAGATGTCAAAAGTAACCTTCTTCAATGATCCTATGGACGATGCCATTTTCTCCGCCCTCTTATTCCCATATAAGTCCTGGTGACCCGAAATATAAGCAAAAGTCATCTCAGAAAAAAATCAGATTATGTTCAATGAGTCACTACATATTTTTAATCTTACACAACTACTTTCTCTGTCTAGTCCTATCTACTATTTTGCAAATAACGAACGCATACAACTTTCGTATTCCTTTAAACGTTATCTGATTCTCTTATCGGTTGCGGTAAAAAGTCGAAATATAAATAACACACTCTCAAGTGTACTGGTGGCCACAGGTGTTCATTAATAACGGTAAGGTATTCAACTTTATCGATTTGTTATAGCATTGACGCAATGTGTAGTGTTTTTTAGTGCTCTAATGATGTTTTATTAAAATGAGCTTCAACAAAATAAATAAATTGATTTCTGAGTATCATTTTATTATAAGTTTCCATAGAACACATTGTTTTTTGATTGATTGTCCAGTGAAACAACATAGTACAGAGAGGATTTATGATTTAGTTGTTCATTTTTAGTTTGTGAAACAGCCTGTCACTTACGAAATAAATAAATTTATTTCGGTTGTTTTTATAAGGAACATAGGGCCATAACATATCTGTTTCATTTGCTTCTGCACCACGCTAGTACTTTCATTTCACTCTTCTGCTAGCATTTCTTGTTGTTGTTATGTAGGTATTCGTAAGACGTAACGAATGAAGCGCCAGAGTTTTCTCAAGATTCTTCGTAAGCATCGGTTTATGGTACATTCATCGAATACTAGTTGCTAGTGGCTGCGTTCCTAAAAAATAAATCCACAGAGAAATACGGATGTGGCTTAGGATGTCAAATGGCCACTTGCTGAAGTTAATGCGATCCTGCACATCATCACTAGGTTCACCAGAAGCTCTTAAAATATCTAAAGGGTCCAGGGCGCAAAACATCGATTGTAGCTTTGGCTGTGTGGCACGTAGCGCCGTCCTGTTGAAACCAAATGTTGCTAGTATCCTCCTCTTCAATTTTTGTGAACAAAAATTCGTTCAACATGGCCCGATAACGATCGCCATTGACTGTAACGGCCACTCCTTGCTCATTTTCGCATTACGCCTTTGGGCCAAAATCCGCACCAAACAGTGACTCGCCTTGGGTGTATTGGCTTTTCAATGTATACGTGCGGGTTTTCTGTGCCCCAAATGCGACAATTTTGCTTGTTTACATACCCGCCAAGATCAAAATGAGCTTCATCTGAAAAGACGATTTTTTAGCAAAACGTGATCTTCTGTAAGTCGATCGCAGGCTCACTTAGCGAAGCGTTGTTCAAGCGTATACACAACCATATTCGTTAAGCGGAAGAATAAAACTAATTATCTGTCAAATCAAACATGAGCTAAGTGTTACCATTCACGAAATAAGCACTGGTTGAAAAATAAAACGTTAGATGTAGGACCCGTTACTATCCAGCAGGGTTGGCAAAAAACCAGGGTTTAAAAAAAACTCACACCACCGGGTTTTATTTTGATTTTTGATTGGTTTTTTTTTTTGTTTTATTTGGTTTTATAACTGCTTCCAAATTACATTAAATTCGATAACATTTTTTAGTAAAATTACGCTGTTTTAGTATTTATAGTGCAATTTTACACCATTGGTCAAAGGAGGCGTTGTGTACTACGAGCTACTAAAACCCGGTATCCGGAGCAGACTGCAATTACTTCGGTTGAACTGTGCATTATGAGAAAAACGGCTGAAATATAAAGACAGACATATATATAAAGTTTTCCTTTTGCATGACAATACTTGGTCTCTTGTGGCAAAGTTGCCAAGCAATTTTTAGAAAATATCAAATTTTACAAATATATCGATGGATACAGTATCTATTAGCATGTCACCGAATAACTTCTTTTTAAGATATATAAAATGGGCTTCAAAGTAGATCGCCTAAAAAACAAGAAGTTTTTCTGAGACGGGATTCGGATATTAGCTCATAGATGGGGAAAAGATGTAAGCCAGTGATTTGATAATTTTTTATTTTGATAAAATTTTTAATTCATTATTATTTTTGAGCCAAAAAAAGACACCGAATTTATTTGTTCTCCCAATATGTAAAGTTTTAATTTTTTATGTTGTAAATTACAAACAAAAGCCTTTAAAGAAACAACCCATCCGGGTCTTTTTAATATAAAACCCCTTAAAACCCCGGTGGGTTGAATTGGGTTACCCAGTGGGCTGCCAACTCTGCTATCCAGCCAGCTGCATTTAACTATGTACATAACATATGTAGTTCTTCACCTTTTAGAATTTCGTTTTGTTCGAAGAGTTTATACGCATTACCTTGGTCTTTAATATGGTAAATTTTTAGCAAAGTTTTCAGCTTCACTTTGTGCAGCTGCAATCTTTGCCACCATGCCAGAGAGTGGCAGATAAAGTCTGTAAAATCGAGATACTCTAGCCTTTTGTAGAAACTCTACGAAATTCCTCACTCCTCATGGGTTGCAATATTCACAATGTTGTTCAAAACTATGTTGGCTAGGCTGATAGACTACAGTCTTGACTCCCGCCAGTAGTGACGATATGCTTGTCATTGTCGTTCTGTTTAAATTATCATAAAGGGGTTGCATTAAAGATATTACTTTTGTGTGTGTCTTCTTACATGCGAGTGCATTTCAGATGGTGTGAGAGGGTGCTGAGTGATTCCTCAAAGTCTATAGAGATTAGATACAGAGGTGATATTCACTTAATTGTATTTTGATTGGTAGACTGTTCACAAACCGGCTTATTTATTGCCGAGATAGCGATCAAGTACAGCCGAGTGCCTCTTGCTTATAATTTGTGATATAACTTTGTTTGTTATATTGGTGATACCATTTAAATTCCTGTATTAAAATAAATTTTCCTTTTATGAAGTGCGAACAGAATTCTTCAATAATTTTAATAATTAAGCGAATACTAGTCAGCAGTGTAGCTTTCAGCAGCCCGGAAACGTATTATTTTTTGTGTGGGCCATTTAAAAGTTTAAATTTAAAAATGCAATAAAACAAAAATGGTTTGAAATTTTGCCAAATTTATTTTTTGTTGTGAAGTACAACTGTTCCGGTTAGAAACGAAATATTATTTCATTCATATTGCTGCCGCGGCTGGCCTTACAGTACCCCATTCGATCGGACAAAATTGTCAAGAACTTTTTCGAGTATATGGGGTCGTATGGCATTACGAATTTTGGCCTTCGAATGTTCAATCATCTCTAATTTGTCGGCATAACGCTTGTCCTTAAAGGCGACCTACAGAAAATAGTCTAACGGTGTCAAAGTGCAGCTTCTGGGCGGCCAATCGACATCACCATTTCGGATGACTAAACGGCCATAAAACGTTTGACGCATTAAATCGATTGTGGCATGAGATGTGTGGCAAGTTTCACTATCCTGTTGAAACCAAACATCATTCACATCAATACCGTGAAGAACAGAGACAAAAAAAAGCGATTATTAACGGTTACGGCATACCACTTGTCTTTGACGGCGGGATATAGTCGAATGGTGTCAAATCGAAGATTCTTGGCGGCCTACCTACCATCATCGTTCGCATCAATGCCATGAAGAGTGGGAACAAATGCGATAGGTGTTTCCATTGAACGTAATGGTTGCGTCATCCTCATTTTCAAAGAAATATGGGACCCTAATAAGAGCATTGACTTTTTTAAAACTACGTTTGGGTTTTCTGAGCCACAAATACGGCTTCATCCGAAAAGATGGGTTTTGCAATATTTTTTATTTTATTTTTATTTGCAATTTCCGTCCAAATGTCTTTGTTTTGGAAATAGTTAATATACTGAAGTTTTTGACAGAATTGAATAAGTGTTGCCAGATTCGAAATAACCGCTAGTTCAAATTTAAGCCGATAAATGGCCCACCCAATAGAATCGTGCTTATGTATCCGAAGTTATCTGCAAGCAAAATTTTCCTTGAAATGTATATGGGAATTCACTTGAAAAGTTGAATCGAGTTATGTATTTCGACGTATAGTTTGATCACAAAGTTTATATTGAACAGACATCCTCATCCTCAAGGGAGTGGATTTGTTATTTTTATGCATTTCAACCATTAGTACAAACTCAATGTACCCCAACAATTTACGGTGGCGTTGAAAGGCGTTACCATAACCACAGCCAAGCAATCAATTTTCAATTTTTTCAAGTTCAATATCTTCAACCGTTGTTCTTACCACTGTCTAACTGATTACTGAACATTCTTAATAATTGATTTGCGATAATGCGACTAAACAAATTCCACATTTTTGCATGATTTTAACATTTTTTTAACTCAGAAAAGCAGACAACAAAAGCAACTTCGTGGCAAGAAGAAAAAATTCTTTATGTTTTTGACGATATACACAACAAGCACGCAATCGACCAAACGCAAAAAAGAAAAAAAATATTGAAATATTGTTGTCTAAATGGCCATAATGAATGGCAAATACTTTGCAAAAATAAATGAGAAAAAAAGACACACACATGCGCTGCACATACACACATACTTCTATGTATTGTATGGGATATAAAATCGATGGAACATAATTTATGAAAATTTGCATTTAATACATGAACATTTATTTATTCATATAAAATAAAGGACCTTCCCCTAATATCCTCCCCCCCTCTTTGCAAACATATGTCTGATATGTTTGAAATCAATACACAGACAGGCAAAACAACTAAGCAAAAAACAATAAAATATGTGATCCTTTAAACAAGGAAGTGAAAAAACGAATAGCGGAAAAAAAAGAAGAAAAAGGGTGAAGAGTAGTGGGGTGGATAGGTAAGAGGAAGTTTTGAAAACATATAACAACAAACAATTCATGCAAATTTATAGATAAGCGCAAAATACCATGTTATGATGTTTTAAGTGCACATTGAGGTGGAAAAGTTTGAAAGCGGCCTTATGGAGGGCTTCTTTCTTTATTTCAATTGAATGTCAATAATGTGACGAACTGTAGTAGTAAGAACTTATGCTACAGGGAGCTTTGGTAATGGAATGAAGAATGTCACATTTGTCAAATATTTAACGGAAAAAACGTGAGCGCTATGTCTTCAAAAACAGTGATGTAAGAATGTTACTGTCTATGATAAAGGGCCATGTAAAATGTTAAAAACACCCAATATTTAACAGAACCTACGTGATGTTTTTGCTACAGTTTTCTGGTTTCCGAAACAGCGGAAAGAATTCTTTTTAACAAAATCAGAATAAATGGAAAAAATGTTCCAATAAACAAGTTCTTTAATGGTGATATGCATAACTATTTTTCATAATTATTAACTTCTCTATAACCTCAGCTATTCACCATTGTGCAAAGAAACGAGGAATAATATGGAATAGCTTACGCCAACTCGAAAATTTGGACTATGTGGATGACATTTGTCTACACGCGCATAAGATCTCTAATATGCAGTCAAAACTGGGGGACTTACATAGACTGTCTCAGAATATTGGACTTAAGACAAATACGAAGAAAAATAAAGCTACGAATATCAAAAATACTATCACGCAAAACAATATGCTATGAAATAACAAATTTATCAAATCACTGCTTACATCTTTTCCCCACCTCCGAGCCAATTTACAAATCCCGTCTCAAAAAGAATTCTCGTCTTTTAAGGCGCTCCAACTTTGAAGCCGATTTTGTATTTCTTCGAAGGAAATGATAAACTCATACCTCTTTATACAGCCTAGATAGTTTCCTAAAAGGTAGGGCGATATGCCTTTAAACGAGATGAACATGTGTTGCGTTTGCTTCTCTTACGCTTTTTGTTAAAAAATGGAGTATCCATGGTTTTCTAGCCGTAGAGCAAGGTAACTTGCGCTTAAAGCGAATGTGTTCCATAATTCAAACAGGCCATATAGCGAAATGCCATGTAAAGAAAGCCCGTATGAAGATGTGTGAGCAATGTTCGGAGAATCTTTTGCGACATGAGGTCGAGTGTTGTCATGCAGAGGAATAACTTAATCATATCTATCTTTTTATTCCGTCCGTTTTTCTCCTAATGCATGATTCAAACGAAGTAATTGTAGTCTGCTCCGATTACCGAGCTTTAGCAACTCAGAGTACATAATGACCCCTTGATCACACCAAGAGTGCAAGATTGCATTATAAATACTAAAACAACGTGATTTTATGTATAAGCAAACGAAAAATATTGTCGCTTTGAACGAAATTCGGAAGCAGTTATAAAACCCAATAAAGCCCAAGGAACCCATCAAAGAATCATGTGTACAAATTTTTTGGCACAGACTAAAGAAAAGAGGAAAAAGGAAATGAAAGGTGGTATCATTAGAAAGGCGTTCAAATGGAATCCGTAGGACTTAAAAAATCGTGACGATCAAGAAACAACTGAAGAAGCACTATTATCCAGAATAATCTAACGTAGGAAAAAGCAAAACCAACTTGAACCGTGTAGGATGGAGATACTTTGTAGGAGCCATATGCTCCCAAAAGGAGTAACGGGGAAAAAGGTGCTTCTGTTTTAAGGATTTTATTACTCTTTAATGCTTGCCGCAATAATATAATAATACAAATAAGTCCCAGACATTCAGGAACCAGCACGCATATGGTAAATATCCTTACAAGTGTGTATTACTCAGCTTTCGGAAATATAATCAATAAAACTTTAGTCAGCTATTTTTTAAATACTTTTAAACTGTCCTATGGTTAACGTTTAGCTCCTTTACTATCTCCTGATAGCTTGTGTGCTGTGTTGTTCCACTAATTAAAAAATTTAATTATTTTTTAAGAATAACTCTTTAACACGATGTAGCTTCTTGTACACCGTAGTATTCTTTCTCCAACGCATCGTGTTCTACCAGTCCTTCGAAACGCAAATAATGGTCTCCTTAGCATGGAAGTCAGACTTGACTTTCGACCTTGGCAAATCTCTAGAAGCCAACTATTCAATTTTTGTCTTCATTTTTACGTATTGGCACCATTGAACATCTTCAGTAATGTAGTAGTTCATTATAGAAAGCGTTGTTTATGACAGCGTACTGCGTGATAGCATGCAAATTATTGGGATTTTTTGCAAATCCCAATGAATTAAGATGATTGAGATTCGTTTTAAGACTCCGGTTAATGTTTTCGGAGATATCGAGATACCTTTTCCGAGATATCTCGTTCTGCAAAAATGTTTCGAGTTTGAGTTTTGTTGCTTTTTGCAAGAGCAACAATTAAAAAATATTTTATCATTCTCTTTATAGCTTTCAATAAAATCGAAAGTTTTTTTGATCGATTAATTCTGCCAAGATACCTGGACTTAACGGTTTTATTGATTTATTAAAAATTGGGCAATTCTGCCCCACAGTGGTATTTAGGTATACAAATGGTAGTGATACTAGCCTAGCATATAGACACGGCCGTGGTCAACTCTATTTTAACTTATGTTGGATGCCTTGTATGGTGGAAATCGCTTTGTAGAGCGGCTAACCATAGTCTGATACAGCGGGTGCAAAGGTCTGCTTGTAATATAATTACGGGTGCGTTACGTACTACACCTACTTCAGCGGTGGAGGTAATCCTGCATCCACGTACGCTAGACCTGTACTGTAAAGGGTTAGCGGATAATGCGAGTCAGCTTCTGCGAGCGGCTGGATTGATAGGAGGTCACTCAAGATCACAACAAGTCTGGGAGTTTTTGAAATGGTTGACCACACAGCACCGCACTATGTCTTTTCAATGAAATTCCCGACTACGATTCCGGAGAGGATGGAATGGAAAAATGCTGGAACGCACTTCATTAAGGACTCCGAACAAACCTTCACCGACGGCTCCAAGTTCATCTGAGCTGTGGATGGAGGTATATTTTCGGAGTCGGCAAATATAGCTCACTCTATAAGGTTACCGAATCATTCCAGAGTCTTTCAGGCGAGATATTCGTCATAAGAGCTGCCTTCATGGTTATGGGAAAGAGCAACGTCTCCAAGAGTGATATTAGCATACTTTCGGCGAGCCAGGCGGCTATAAAGGCGCTAGGATTTCATAAGTTGACCTCAAAAACAGTTATTGACTGCCGCAAATCTCTTAATGAGATGACTGAGCAGTATAATACTCACATTATATGGGTTTTAGGTCACAGTGACATTCCAGAAAACTGTAGAGCTGATGAACTGGCCAGACGTGGCACAAGTATTGAACTCACTGGTGAATTCTCCACGTTGGAAATACCATTGGAAATCTGTAAGCTCATGATTTACAATAAGGTAATAAAATTCGATAACGCCACATGGGCAGCTTCGGAAATGGACAAGACAGCGCAGTAAATCAGGATCAGCTGAATATTAGGCGCACATGAGATCTGCTCAGTCTCTAAAGAAGCAGACTCAGCGTAGTTGTCGGGGTCATTACTGGGCATTGTATAATGGGCACTCATGCCAGGAGGCTAGGGTGAGTCACCTGGCCAATGATTTCTGCAGAAGATGCAGAGATGCGGAATGCACATGCCCAGCGATATGTTGAAAGACAAAGTGGCACCTAGGCTTCGACCATGCGACTGGGCTTACCGATCTGTCAAATAGGGACATTTGTAGGCTTAGCAATTTTATTATGAATTCCAGGTGGTTCCGGATATAGGGGATGATAATCCACTGTGGTATCACAACTAGCCTCCATGTGCCTACGTGTGCCATTCTTTTGGAACAGACACTTCTACCTATCTACCTACCATTGGATGTTTAACAAAAAGTTGCATAAAAGCGATATAGAAGCTTTGTTGTTGTGATATAAACTATGAGTAATAAACACAAAATATTTTATTTCATTTGCAACTGAGAACAGAAAGGTTTTCAAGGGCAAAAGCGTTGCGTTTTCAAAAGGTAAAAACTTAACAATGTTTTACATTTCTTCTCGTTATTACTCTTTCAAAGCGGCCCTTCAAAAATACTCCTCCACCCTTGGACATTTATAGAAGTCAGTATTTTTTTTTTTTTCTACTTCTTTGACTGTTTCTGTAGAAAATTAATTTACTATAATTCATCAATTTGACTTTAACCAAAGTTCAACAAATGGGGTTAAGTGTGCTGGAAGTATCTTTTCTATACTCCATAATACGAGTATTATTGCCAATGTATTGAGTAGAAAAACAGTAGAAAAAAAAATCCCATAAAAAAGGGTTGTTGCTCCTGTTGGGTTTTATAAACCCACAAATACACACACTCTCTCTCTCACACAAACACACATGCACACTAAACGAGACAAAATAAAAGAGCATCATTTGTTTTTGACAGTTAAGCTGGAACAGCAATGCTGTGGAAACAGATGGAGTACATAGCTATGGTACGAGTACGAGATAGGGTATGATTATAAAATGAGCAGCGCACTGACAGTAGCAGTAGCAGCAACATGTTTAAATATATTGATATTTTATGGCACATTAGGGGGATATACTTTAGGATTGTATCGAAACCATATCTACCGATACATTTCTCTTCTTCTGTTTTTTCTTTCAATATTAATGTGGGTAAATTTGCAAGAGTATGTACGTTTTTATATACATACTCGTACGTATAAACTGTTTTGCTATTTTATTTATGTTGCCACATTTATTTTATTAAGTTTTCTTAAAACACTTACAAGCAAGCACACACATACCCACACATTTATGTTTTATTTCAATGTATTATTAGACCACACAACTACTCTAACAACAAATAAAGTTTAAAAAAAGGTGTAAACCAAATGGTTTTTGTGGCTTAAAACCGAATAAAAGTGTAAGCAAAATATGTTGCATTGAAGGAAAAGAAAGGGTTAAAAAGTTTGGAAATTTTATGGAAAATTCAATAAAATAAATAAAGGTTTGATTTATATGGCCTTAAAAAATATAGTTCATCTCTATATAAACATTGAAGTGAAGTGTGTTAAGGAGGTTTATAATAAAAAATAATAAACTTTAAATACTACTCGTATATTTACAAGAAAAATTATACAAAGTAAAGGAAAAAAAATTTAAATTTAAGCGAAGTTCAGTAGTAATATGACTCAAAGCTCTTGCTTATGACTCTAATCTGGCTAAAAACTGATGTATTGTTGTGCAATTAAGCATATTATAATTAAACATTCTAGACCAAAACTAAAACAACAACAGTTGGAAAAACCAATCAATTATTTTTGGACACATTTTTAACTATTTGCTTAACGTACAGTTTAGCCCTTACGTGTGACAGAGTACCCGGGTACATTTTATATTATAATTACAGTTTTTTTCATCTCAATGCCTTCCGTATGGCAGTCCCTTTGATGGTTTTGAAGGCTTTTTGGACGTACAGGCATGTCATTTTAGAGACTGTTCTATTATGGTGCGTAGAGTTTTAGCCTGGTCTACGTAGTTTCTATTTAACCGGGAGGTTGTCTATTCGTATCGCAATATGTTGTCTACTTTGCTCTAAGTCCTTTTTTATAAGACCCGCACCCATGGGATGGCCCCTACTCATTCAGTGCATTGTGCTGTTACTAGGAAAATAGGTTATTGGTAGGAGGACAGAGGGAGTAGTGTTTATGGACGTTACATTTAAATTTGCTCATGTCGTAAGTGGCAGGAAATACTTTCGCTGGAACATTATTCCACAAACGAATAGTGCGACAAAAGAACGAATTCTCCCTATAATGCGTTATGCGATTTACTGAACAATCAACTACAAAGGGATGCGCTCTACGAGAAATACGAATACTACGCAAAAATATATGATTTTTAGGAATTAATTCTTTAATTTCGTTAGAACACATTCCGTTATTGTACCGATAGAACATTGAAACACACGCCACATTGCGACGGTGCTCCACTGAATCAATACAGTTGGCTACCCTACCGTCATTGAGGAGCATCTGCGCCCTCTCCTGTACGCAGTCGAGTAGCTCCAAAATAGACTTTGAAGCACCGGCCCAAACATGAGAGTTGTATTCCATTTTGGGTCGGATGTAGGTCTTGTAAATATTAAGGAGATCAGATGGAGTGAAGTATTTCTTGCACCGTCTCAAAAAACCAAGGCACTTGAATGCTTCTTTCGACACTTGAAATTGTGATCATTCCAACGAACGTCACAGTGAATTCTCATGCCCAGAACATCAAGAGCATCTGATTACTCAATATCCACATTACCCATTGACACAGATGACAGCACACCACCACGTCTGTGTGTTAAAAAACAACATTGAGTCTTAGGTGCATTAAAATCGACCCTGTTCACACGACCTCACTCGAAGACCTTCACCAGGTCACTTGTGAGTGTGACGTTCATATTCATCCTTCTCGCCCCAACCTCCAAAAGGCTCGGTCTACGATCAAAAGAATATGAGTGACAAATGTTGCTATCATTCGCAAAAGAGTATATAGGATTAGAAGTGAGAAGAAGAAAGTCGTTAAGAAATATTAGAAAAAGAGTAGGAGAAAGAACAGAGCCCCGCTAGTATCTTGTATAATATGTTAAGCATATCATGCAAGATACATTCTACTTCATAATGATGACTTTTTTCCAAGTTAAAGGAAGCCTCTCTTTCTTCTATGCAGATGTGATATGAGTTCGTAGTAATTCAGCTGCGGTTGTGAACTCACACTGTTGTGGTTTTTAAATTGTTTGCCAAATGATCATGAATGTTTAGTAACACGTGCAAATTGAAAAATTGTTTTAACGAATTGGATATTGGCTTCGCTCCGGGCAAATGTTTTTTTTTCTTCGAATTTTATTTTCACTGTAAGTCTGGTTTGCATGCAAATTCATAGCTGATTGATATTGAGAAGAAGAATGAAAGGTGCACTTAATCGACATAGCAATTATTGTTCAAATGGAATTACATATATATTTTTGATAGCTGGGCCCGATCCACGTTGCTGACCCCAAATGTTTCTTTTATGTTGAACTGGCTCCCGGAGAAAATCAAATCAGTGTTTTTAGTTTTTTAGTTATTTAGTTATTTGCGCAAATAGAGTTTAAAAAAGAGTGATAGATATTTTTTTTTCATATATTTTTTTTCACAAAGAGATGTTAGGTTTCAGTATTTATCAGGCTAATTAATGCCACTACACGCTGATTAACGAACCAACACCTTCAACAAAACAAAGCTTAGTGCAATAGTTCCTGAGTTACGGTGTAAAAACACAAAAAAAAAAAAAAATATTGCGCTATCTGTCGGACGAACTTCAAACTAAACAGAAACACTCCTCACGCCCCATAGAACATGTATATACAGTTTGGTCGAAATCGGTGCAAAAACACAAAAAAAACTAAATATTGCTCCATCTGTCGCACGAACTTCAAACTACACAGAAACACTCCTCATATTGTATATTAAGTTTGGTCAAAATCAGTCCAGTAGTTTTTCAGTTTAGCGATCACGAAAATACACGTCATTTTTATATATACAGAGATATAAACAACCAACGCTTGTACGTCGACAGAGAGTGTGCTGGAAAAGCAAGGCAGTTGTTTTCAAGTTGCTTACTAGAATTTGGTATTTGGTTAACCACAGCTTGTGCGAGTTTTTCTCTGTGATTTAACTTTTTCTCCATCAGTTCTCTAGTGAATACACGACCAGTCCTAGGACTTTAACCCACAACGTCAATGCACGAGTGAATGGAATGCGTCCACCTACGCCCCCTCCTTTGACTTAAATCACCAGTGAGTACTATCTCGAAGCCCTGCTTTTTGAACATAAAATCCACCTTAGCCAGATGTCGCAGAGTATCTAAACTCTAACCAATCTATGGGTCACGGCACCCATACCTACAATTTGTAGACGGAATAATAAATGCGAGGTGTTATACCTATTGATAATATAAAAAAAGTTAAGAAGAGTGCCAAAAATCTTGGAATTAAGGACGACTTTGTATTCTACCGGGACAATGACTCAACATATCCAGAACTAAGTCTATTGATTTCGTGCTTAACTTTAAGTATGGATAAGTCTTTATGTATGTTATCATTAGTCACAATCCATGTAGCATTCAGGATCATTCTTAGTATTTTGGATTGGTTGCGTTGTAAAATTTCAATATTTGAATTACTAGCTATTCCCCACAGCTGTATTTCATAA
Source organism: Wohlfahrtia magnifica (assembly GCA_023159175.1). Taxonomy (NCBI): domain Eukaryota; kingdom Metazoa; phylum Arthropoda; class Insecta; order Diptera; family Sarcophagidae; genus Wohlfahrtia; species Wohlfahrtia magnifica. Next base: position 2,842,793 of record JAKWBJ010000051.1, read on the forward strand.
GTCTATATGGGTTTCAATATGGTTTTGTACAAAATTATTTTATTTTCAAGACTTAATTCCGAATTCCTGCCGAGTAACCTTTTTTGCTTTGCATTCTAAGATATTTGACACAATTTGAATTTGGTATTTACTCTCCATTTAAAAGACGGAGGGAAAATCACATTTTCTTTAAGCAAAAGTCATATGAGGTGATTTTTCTGTATTAAGACATATATTCCATTTTTTTCAACCAAATATTTATGTTATTCAGGTGTGTTTGAATCGATGTTGAGGCCTCTTTAGGGCAAGCATTACTTGAGATTAACGCTGTGTCATCTGCATATGTTGTGATTGTAACATCCTCCCTTAAAGGCATATCTGATGTGTAAATAGTGTAAAGTACTGGACCGAGTACACTGCCTTCTGGGAACGCTTTGCCTTTGAGCACCCTTTATAGAATGTTTTTTTTAATGTTTACTAAATTTTTAAAGAGCATTTTAGCTTAACCAACAAGTGACTGACCACAAAACTGTAAGCAAACAAACAGTGTGAATTTAAGCTAAATTTGTTTTTGCTTCAAATTTGTAACGGTACTTTGTATGACATTGACATTTTAATAGATGATGCAGATGTGAAAATGTCAAAATAAAACGAAAATTTAAAATTGTGTTGGTTAAGCTTTTTTTGGCGCTTACGCCACGATATTATTTTTTTTTTTTTTTAATTTTCTCCCTGATAAAACCAACAACTAAAAATATATTTTGTTAAAATATTTTTACAGCAAAAATTAAATAAATTAATGCAAAACTAAATAGGAAAATATAAATATATTCTATAAAAAAAATGCATACAAATCTAATTTTTTGTTTGTTTTTATTTATATCAGTGACATTGAGGCTGTTGTCGTAAAAAACAAGCCGTCAAAGTTTCCGTTTCAAAAGATAAAATCGTTTGTACATAGTGACCCATAATAGTAGGCAACATAACATTTTTAACAAAATAAAATAAAGTGCAAAACAAAATGTTAAAAGAGGTGTTACTAGAACATAACCGTTTAAAGGTGTAAATGCTTATGTCTCTGTGACACACTGTCACATACTTTCATATACAGAAAACGACAGCATATACCAACTAAGCTCTTGCTAAAACAACTGAACACATATTTTCTATTTATAAGCAGATTTACTGCCTAAAAATATGCAAAATTTGTTTGTCTCTCACTCTCGTCTTTACTCTTGGTCGTTTGTTGTTACTTTTTCCCTAATGTTATTTCGTTGTGTTGTATGTTTGAAATGTGAGTGTTAAGTTTAAATAAATTTGCATTTAAATGCATTTAGTTAAATCACTTAAACTATAACAACAACTATTTATATGGAGAACAACAACAACAACAACATCAACTACAATAAAAATATTTTACTAACACTACTACCACTATAGTTAAGCTAGAGAATAATGACTAGAAAACTGCAACTCATCCAACAGAAATTTCCGAAAAAAAAAATAATTTTTTATGCCAAAAGCATTTTCATCATCACAACAGCCACCATCACAACCAGGATGAAAACAAAAACACAATTTTCATTTTTAGCATTTGCACAAAAAAAAAACAAAAAAAAACAATACCATCTAAATAGTAGTTACACTGGAAGAAATAATGTTTGTTTTTAATATATATTTTGTCACATATAAAGCTGTCATTGATAACACTCAAAACTGTATAAAACACACTGAAAGAAATAGTTACAAAACTTCTCCTACTATGCTCTCGACTGTTTAACTGTTTCCCTTCCCCCTACCACCTTCTACCATTCTGTTTCCTGTTTAGTCAGCATTTGTTGAATTGCTAAAGGGTGCAGTTTTTTTAACAATAGATACACAGATACTCACTTTAGAACTGAAATTAGTTTTTCTCTCTCTTTCTCTGTGTATGCCTGTGTTTATGTGATAATTTTTAGGTTCGTTAGTTTGATTGTATTTTTCATTTTTCATTTTTCATGAAAATTAGTGCATTATGTCGCTGAAATATTAAGGGAAAAAATGTTGAAAGAGTTGTTTCACCTTTCATTTGTTGTTGTTGTTGTTTTTTTTATTTAACGACAGCAATGACAGCGAATGACTGTTTTAACAATTAGAAAGAGGTTTCGAAATGCATTCTGCTAAAATATGGTACCTTTTCGTTGCGGAAATACAAATAAATTTGAGATTTAAAAGGAAGTTTTATAAGCAAAATATACTTATAAATTTCATTAAATTAAATAGGGCAGTAAAACTTAACAAATTTAAATCGGTTCATACTCATTATATGCTTTTCTTAACTACAGTGTTGTTTCTTAAGCAAAAGTTATAAAAATTACCCTCAAAATATTTACTTTAGAGAACTGAAAGTTTCATCAGTTTTCTGTGCGATCATCAATGGCCGGCGAAAAAAGAAAATATTTTAAATGTGAGTGAAGGGCTTCATCGATAAAATGAATCAGTAAAGCTCAGCGAAGCATTGTTCATGACATTTTAAATTAAAAAGAAGAAAACTTTTATGATTTCCTTTTCTACTAATCTTGTTTACGTCAGTATCGTTTGCGCAACAATTGTCGATAGTTGACTCTAATGCATCTGCTTAAACACAAACGTTCAGTTTTTATCACTAGGACTCACAATTATTATTCTTTCTTTTGAACCTGATCGAAACCAAAAGGATTTTTGCATTAGAACATACACACATACGTACTTACATGTATATATGAACCCTTTATTCTGTGAATGTGCAATGTTCAACCTCAATGCAGTTGGTATCAATTTCAAATTTTCACAGAATATTGTTTTTATTAGGAAGGTAGGTGGGTAAAAGTGGCTGCCCCCAACAGAAGAGCACACGTAGGCACAAGACCGTCCGATACCACAATAGATCGTCATCCCCTATATTTGGCACCATCCGGGAATCACAACAAAACCGCTAAGACTACAAATGTCTGTACTTGACAGCTCCGCAATCCTAGTCGCATATGCACAGTAAGTGAGGAAATTTTTCTTCCCGCACCTTATCCCTGCAGCTTCTGCAGAAATCATTTGCCACGTGACCTAATCCAAGCCTTCTGGCATGAATGCCTATTATACAATGCCCAGTTATTACACTAACAACTACGCTGAGTGTGCTTTTTTAGAGAATGAGCAGATCTTTTGTGTGCCGGAGATCCAGCTTTGGCCAAATCTGAGCATGCGAAGTGCCCAATTTTCTATACACACTTTTCAGGCTGAATTGAGCTTCTTTAAGAATCGCTCATGAAACAGCTTTACGGGGTAAAATTATAAGATCTCGGTAACCGATCTCGATGACCGATCTCAGTGCCTAAAATCAGTTGTATAGAATACACAATGTGGCCACATGCCTCTGGTGCTATATCATCCAATTAAAAAGAAGTAGATAATCATTAAGGTACGAGTATAACCGTCATCATTAAAACATATGGTTCCATCACTGTAATTTTTTTTTTTTTCGACAATAATTGATTACATAAAACACAAGCAATCCAACATTCTGAAGGGTAAAGCAAAGGAACATTAACTACCAAAACATCATCGGAATGGTCAGGCAATTCCACCTCTTGGGAAAAAAACGAGGTAGGAGTCTATGATAAGCTGCAGCAAGGCTCTGAACTACCACTTCAGCAAATAAAAGAGGGCGTTGTTTATATACTACGATGGATAGCAGCACCAACATTCTAAACACTTACAACAGTATACATGCTTAGCTAAAAGACCAAAAGCCATTACGAAGAAACTTAAACAAGGCAAAGGTGCCTTGTGGAAACCAAAAGCTACTAAGTAGAGTAACGGAAAATTAAGGTTATAGTTTACACCTGTTTCAGGGCTTTAAGGTAACACTTGTCATTGTTTAAAGTTATTTACCATTAGCTTCTAGATCGGTTGAATTTTATGCTAAAGTAGGCTAACGCCACGACTCATAGCCGTGCAGCGACGCAAAGTAGATTATCGTATTATGTACTACTGCACATTTGTACGAACGACGGCGATATTTTCAACTCATTTCTCTTTTCGTCACCGTTCTTGGTTAATTTTTAACTGAAGCAGTGGACTCAAATCTAGCGACCACACAGTAAGTAGCCTCTTCTATAGGACGATTGTTAACGTAATATTGCGTTTGTTATGTACCCAAAACATAAGTCCCAAGTGTAACAAGGGAAACTTCCCTTAATCAATGAGCTGTATCCGATTTAATTTTTAATCTCATTGAAAGGGATCTACAGTTTAATGCCGGCTGCGAACGACAGGTGCATAAGTGGGAAAAGTTTTTCATAGCGTAACTAGACATAACCAGTCACCAAAATTGTTATGAGGTGACCCCGCTATGAAAAATTGTCGGATGGTCTGGTCTATACCAAAGCAGTACAGAAAAATCATCACCGTCATAATTTATTCACAAAACTTTCAATTTATTTTAAAATTGAATAAAATATTTTTTTGATTGTAGCCTATCTTGAGCTCTTTTAAGGTTACGATCTTTGTATTCTTAACTTTTAGAAATCTTTGTACTTAAATGGTTTATTGCATTTTAAAACCATCTATGAAAATTTGTAACCAAACTTGACCAAGCACCAGAGACCAGCAATAAATACTGAAAGGACGAGCATATTCGAATCATGATTCATTCATACTCATACATATGAGTGATATATCCGCTTGACTAATAAAATATAAAATTCTAAGTATAAAAAAAAATTAAGTAATTTTATGGCGGTTTCAATTTAGTTTATCCAATAAAGTAAACCGTTTTTTATATTGTGCAACGACCTAACCTAAAAAAGCTATTAATACTAGAGAATTCAGCATACTCGAATCCGATTTAACCGCCGGATGCCACTCTTGTCGGAAAAAATGTATCAAACTCGAGCACAGTGTCAATATATCATATTATTAAAGTTTAATTATTATAATTTAATTATAATTTAATTTGTTGTGTTATGTTTGAATAAAAAATACACTTTGCTTTACCTCTATGTAACCAGTAAGAAAATTGAGCGACACAACACTTTTGCTGGTGAATAAAATTATTTTATTTGCAAAACTATTCTTAATTAAGTTTTATTCCTCTCCGGGCTGTGGCGTCTAATCGAATGAACTAGAACTTTTTAATTCGTACGTTGTTTTTTGCTTTTCTTTGCGCCAGCGTTGCCATACTTGTCGCGACTTTTTGGTTTTACCTGACGTTTTCATGGGGACAACCGCCACATTACTCCCCCCTGAATGAGGTTGTTATGCAACAATCTGAATGTACCTTTTGGGTTTATTTATTTCTCTACCTGAGCGTGATATTTTGGGAAGAGCAACTGTATTTTCCGTTGAACTAAGCTTTGCTTGACTAATCGGAACTGTAGGGGTACTGATGCCAGTTGAAGCTCGTTGCTGATCTGTAGTGTTCAATTTTGGAATCTCTAATTGGCTTCCGTTAGGTATAAATGCAGCTTTAACTCTGTCTATGCTCACCTTGACACTCTCGCCCCTCATCTTTATTTCAAAAACTTTGTCGGTTCGACTTATGACCTCATATGGTCCATCATAGGGCGCCTTTAACGGAGGTCGTACTGAATCATCTCTCAAGAAAACATGTGTGCACCGGGCCAATTCTTTTTGGATAAAAATATTTTGGTGTGAGTGATTCGATGTTGGGACTGGTTTCAGTTTGTCCATTACGGCGCGAAGCTTTTGTACATAATCACTCTCCACATAGTCGTTTGTCTGTGCCTCAAAGAATTCACCTGGTAATTTAATTGTGGAACCGTATACCATTTCGGCGGGCGAAGCGTTTAGGTCTGGTTTGAAGGCAGTCCTTAGGCCCAATAACACTATTGGCAAGCTATCGGTCCAATTTGAAGACGTATGGCATTTTATAGCACACTTCAGGGAGCGGTGAATTCGCTCTACCAGGCCATTTGCCTGTGGGTGGACCCACTATGTCAATATTGACATGTCGAAATCGCTGATCTGTAACATTAAATTATTGTAACACACTTCGATTATATTTACCTATTTTCGTCCTTTGATACTCGTGGCAGGCTTCTGTCATTCTACTGATATCAGTTTTCATATTCTTCCAGACAAACCGTTCGGTGATCATCTTAATTGTTGAACGCTTTCCAGGATGAGAGATGTTACGAATTGAGTTAAAAACCTGCGACCTGAATGGTGGAGAAACATACGGACGAACTGTGGCGGTTGACACGTCACACCATAACGATACTGATGATTTCATTTCATTTGTTTTTGAAAATCTAATCGATTTCAATTTTACTCGTTTCCGTTTAATTCCTTTTTTTTAATCAGTTTTATCTTCTAAGTGTTCAATTTTTCTTAAAAAAAATGTTATAGCAACATTGGTTAATACACTCACGCATATATACTCTAACGTTTGAAGTATTCATCATACTCATACTTATCAATATGTATTACGCTATTCTGCACTCATTGTGTGTAGTAGATGGAGCAATGTGTATACTTCGAATACGAGATAGTGTGCTTATTGCGGTACTTTTATTTTATTTTTTGCTTGATGAGTACTACTCGCATGAGTTGAATGATTCAAATCATTTATGAGTATAATAAGTGCTTTCTGATGAATGAATGATTGCTATAAGTACGACGTTTGATTCGTACTCATTGCTATTTATACTTATGCCTCAGCGTTTTTTTGAGTATGAGTAGTTGAATATAAATTATACTTTTGAACTCATAAGTGAATATGAGTAGTGAAAGAGCGATTCATTTCTGATCTGTGCATCCAGTATATAAGTAAAAACCAAACTTCTTATTTTTATTGCATGTGAAATCGTCACTGCTGCATAGAAAAACATAGAGGCTATTCAGGTCTAAACAAATCACTGCTCGGTCGAAAACTATATCTAACCATCATAAAATTCATAATAGGCCAATGAACCTTAAGGGATCGTAACGGAAATAATAATAAAAAGAATAATATCTCTCTGAGTCGGTATACCCCTTGTCGGGAAATCGAACAATACTTATTCATTATTTTTTTAAATTTTTTTTATTAATACATCAATAAGTGGTGGCCTATTTTATAACTAAAAAAACTTAAAACATAATTTAAAAATATTTAAAAGAAACCACTTTTTGGCCCTTCGAGGTAGACGTCTTACCTGGTGCATTTTCACTTTTACCCAAAACTAGAAAATATCATAGAAAAATTATGATTTATTGCTGAGAAAATGTTTTCATAAATTCTACTTTTCATATCTGCAAAGTTTTACGAAAACAATAAAATATTACAAAAAAGAAAAAAAAAATATGAATAAGGAACTGAACACATTTTTTAAAATTTATGTTTCCCCTTAAATTTTTGCAAATAAAAAAAATGCCAAAAATGTGGGTCAACAATTTCAAAGGTGTTTTGGCGTTAAAGGCTAAAAAATTTTTTTATTTTTTTAAATTTATATAATAAAATTTGAAGAAATTTTTAATTTAAAGTATACAAATCCTTTAAGAATTATTTAAAATTAATTTTCAAATAAAATTTTCCACTCATTTTTGTATTATTCATCTGCTACATTAGTTAACTTTGCTTTCCTCTAATATTGTAATATTATCCTCCGAAAAAAAAATTTCATAGGAAGAGAGAGAAGAAAAAGAGCATCAACAAAAATGAAAAAAAAAATTAGAGGCAACCTGTAAAAGTTATTTTGGCCGCATGCCAAGTTCAATGAACGTCAATAATTTATGCATGTCATTAAACTTCCACTTACACTGTACATTTTGTTTTAATTTTTCACAATCTTTTTTTTCTATATTTTCATGAAAATTTATAGCAGAAAAAAAACATTTTTCTTTCGTTAAAACTGTAAAACATATTTTTGGTTAAGAGGTAAGCAACTCCCTCTCACCCAACTTTTTTCAATCTTTTTAATTATGGATTCAAAAGAAAAAAAAGAACAGCCAGAGCATATGGCAACGTACCAATGAAGCTTAAAATATATTTTTTATAAAATATTTACATGAAGAGTTTTAATTATAGAAACAACAACAACAACAACAACAACAACAATTGCAACAAGAAAAAAACATGAAAAAAAGAACACGAAACTTTAATAAAAGTACTCGAAAAGGACCACATAGAGGTAAACGAAAGTATTTTAACAAAAAATTGTACAAAAAGTGGAACTTTGTGTTTAAAAGAATGCTGTACTCACAGTATTTTTTTTTTTTTTTTTTTGTTAATAAATAAATTTTGTAAATAAATTTGAATTTTTCAAAGGAGCGATGGATGTCAAATTTAGGTTCTACATTAATGAGATTGAAGCCAATATGTTTATGTTTAGTTCCAATATGATCGACGTTATTTAAGCAAGGAACTTGTGTCGAATCGTATTGCTTTTGACGTCGGTAGTCACTTCTCACGATTGATGTCGAGCTTTCTTCGAGAACGTTTTTTAAGAATGGTTATAAATGTGATATTTCAGTGGTTTCAAGTATTTAATAAAGAGGCTTCAACTTCCCGCCAGACAACTCTGATTTCCCTCTGGCGTTAGTAGCAAACATCAAATGAATGATCGGGGAAAAAACGCCACCTACTAGGAAAAAATTACAATGCTAAAGTAAAGATCACCTTCAATTAGCAAAGACATTCACCACTACGTATTAGCGATGGAAGTAATCCTAAATCTCCCTCTGCTAAACCTTTATTGTAAGGGGTCAGCGGCGTGTACAAGTCTATGGCCGACTGGGCAGTGACGCGATTCAAATGTGGGTCGCACAAAAGTCCTAACAAGTTTAGAAATTTTTGGGAGAAGTGACTACACAACGCAACAATATAACTTCTCAATGAAGTTCCGGACTAAGATACCTGACAGTAAAGATTCTGAGCAGATTTTCTCAGATGGCTCCAAGTTGAATGGAATGGTTGGTGGCGACATCTTTTTGGATTCGGCAAACAAAGCTCAATTTATATGGTTACTAGACCACTGCAACGTTTTTCAAGCGGAGGTGTCAGCCACACGAGCTACTTTGATGTTTGTAGGAAAGGCAGCATCTCCAGAAGAGACATTAGCATACTTTCGAATAGCCAGGCGGCTGTGAAAGCTCTGGGATCTCACATGTTGATATCCAGAACGGTTATAGATTGCCGCAGCTCTCTCAATGAGTTGGCTGAGCAGCATAATATTTTTATTATATGGGTACCGGGTCACAGTGATATTCCGGAAAACTGTATGTTCGAACTTGCGACGAATTTTCTGCGTTGGTCATCCCATTGGAAATCTGCAAGCTTATGATTTACAATGCCGTAGTAGACTCTGTCAACGCCGCATGGGTAACTTCGGAGACGAGCAAGATAGCACAGCAAATTTGACCAAAACTGGATCTCAGCCGCACGAAAGATCTGCTCAGTCTCCACAGAAGCACACTTGGCGCGATTGTCGGTGTTATTACTGGACATTGTATAATAGGCACTCATGCCAGGCGGTTAGATTGACTAAATCTGGTCAGTGATCTGCAGAAGCTGCAGAGATGAGAAGAAGGAGGAAACAATTCTTCACCTACTATCCACATGCCCGGCCTTACGAATGAGCTCACGTAATTACCGGGCACGGACATTAGGAAGCTTAATGGTTATAATATAGTTAGTTAGTTAGTTACGACGGGTAGCCAGACACTTCCAGCTCACCTGGGTCCAATATTGGTCCCACTGTGATACCCATCAGTAACCCAGAAAATGAACAACCTACATGTCCACGTCCCGTCCGATCCGAACCAACCAGACGCATGTACAAAAGAAGAGATCCTGCCTATATTCACACTGGCCCGTCATCTGCCCAGCCATCAGGTCCGCTGGAAACCAGTTCAGTAATATATACAAGGCTTTCGAAGGAGAGAAGATCCCGCAATATGTGGATTTCTCCAGAAACCTCCACCATACAATCGCACCATACATAAGTATGTTTAACCACCGTGTTGAATACCCAATTGAAACTCCTAGGATTTAAACCCCAGGATTTTCCAACGGCCCTACGACAGGCGTACAGCGCAACATTCGCCCTCGTAATTCAGGATTATCCCCAGATACTTTACGTTATCCGACAGCCCCAGCGGTAGGGAAAACGACGGAACTTTGTACCTGCGCGTGAATAGTACCAATTTCGTCTTTCCTGAGTTAATGTTCAGCCAACTGTCAGTACTTCACCGACTGAGGAGGCCCAGGTTCGCAGTTTAAGTCGCGGCACCCCTATAATAGACTTCGAGCGAGCCCGATGATATAGGGGCCAGATTTGTTTCGATACAGGTGGTATATTCCGTATACAGGAGTAAAGATGCCGCCCCCAACCCCTTCCGAGGATTTTGATCCATCCGTGTAAGTCTCAATAGTACCGTGTCGAATTACCGGTTCTGGTGAGATACGAGGACTTCTATCCAGCAAGGGTTTGGGTGTGCTTTAATCTATTCATTCAGATATCGTATCCAAATACTAAAGATGGCCGCATGCCCGTAGACCCTGCCCAACCTTGCCACTGCCATCCTCAACCTTATCGCAGACCAGGCCTTCGAAAGAGTGGAACTGAGCGCACCTGTAATCATCAGTGCTGCACTCCCAGAACCCTATCAAAGATCCTGCAATATGTGGATTTCTACAGATTTTTTTTTTTAACTTTTTCTCAAAATGTGGTGTTGCCTAACCTATGGTTTTATGAGCAGCAATACCATTTAAGAACAAAAAATATCAAATACATTTAATAAAATCGAGTAATACTATTGTAAAATTAAAAAGAAATGTCTTTAACTATTTTTCCGGGAATAGATATGATTTGCTTTTTCTTTTTTTTTTTTAATAAACCATAAAGATTTTCTTTCCGCCATTTATTTTATTGATTCCTTTTAAATATTTTTCCAAGAAATCATATTAATAAATAACTAAATGGGAGCTCTTATCTATCTGCTAAGCTGTCAAACGTTTAAAGATTAATTTTTACTCTAAAGAAAACTGTCTATGAAACCCTACAAAAACTCTTTATAAACGCTTTATGTAGAAGAAACCACATTAAAGAGGCATAACGACAGCGACAACCGTATAAAACATAAAAATCAATTAAATTGTCAGGAATTTAATAAAATCGGAAGTCGAAGCAACACATTAAGACGACTAATTACTAATAGCTCTTAAGTACACACACACATATATATACACTTGTAATTTATAAAGCAGAAAAACCCACCCTATAGCACTAGCGCTTCAACAATATGCTGCAGGGGCTGTCAAAGTGCATTTACCTTGCACGAAAGCACACAAACACCAACTTTCTCCTCTCGTTCTCTCTAACAACAACTATACTATATACCCACCCTTGTAAGCCTGTAAGCGAAATTTATAGGCAAAAATACAAACAGCCAGGCAGACACACACACACAAAATTTGACAGACAGAGGGAGCCAGGCATTAAAGTGTTGAGACGTAGAGACGACAATCAGGCAAACAGATTAATATAGATTTTAAATACTCTATGGAAATCAAAATAACATGAAATAAAATACAAATACAAAAAAAAAAAACAAGAAAGAAATAGAAACATTCAAAACATTACGTTTTCAATTTCCACACACAAATTGACACTCCACATTGACACAGAAAACTGTGTGTGGCTGTGTAAGTATGTGAGTGGCAAATTCCCTGAGAGTCGACCAGAAAAAAAACTAGAAAAAAAATCATGGTTGACTGGCAAAGTGTTATTTGAGACTTTGTTGTAAAGCAACAGCAAAAATCTCAATTTAGTATTATTTTGTATATATTTGTTTTTGTTATTGTTGCTATTGGATTTATTTCAACTCCCTTTGCCATAAGCATACTAAACAGAGTGCAGCTTTTCATAGTAAAATTAAAAAAAAAGAAAGACGAGTAGGAAAAATGCATTTGAATTTTTCTTTACAGACATTTTAAGCATTTTTTTCCAAACAACAGCAGCTGTTAAGCTCTCATCGTTAGAGACATGTTAATAGCTTGCACAGAAGCACTTCAATATATATATTTATATACATGTATGTATGTATGTATACACATACATTTCAAAATTGCTTAAGAGTTCGTTGGAAAAATGTTTATTTTTTTTATTTTCTTTTCCTTTAATTTCATTTCTATTCCCTCTTTTTGGAAAAATAAAACCTTTAATAATATGACACAAAGCTTAACAACTTGATTTTTCTTCGTCTTAATATGACTCTTTTTCGCTCTCTTAATGTCAGCTAACAGTAGTGGTCAAAATAAAAAGTATACTTAGCGTTTCTTTGCAAATTATTATGCTTCACTGCGTTTTATTTTAAACCTTGTGCAACATTTCTCTTTTCGTATGAAAAAATTGACATGCAATCAATGTAGTCTTTTAGCAATTTGTTAAAATCTGTCGTTTTTGTGCCCTATGTTATCAGTAAAAAAAATTTTCTGTTGTTAAAAAGCACTAAAACAACGACACGGCTCACATTTTTTGACCTTTATATGGTAAATGCAGATATAGTTCGCAATTGGCATTGCGGACTAACGATATGGGGGTAAGCTTTAAATAACCTTATAACAAAGGGCGCCGCTGTGGTATGGTAGATAAGATACCCTCGGTTTAATACCAGGCCAGACCATCTGAATAAAGAAATCAGCGGTATCACCTCATAACATTAGGTAGTAACTGATTATAAATATTACTTCTATTAAAAACTTCTCTAATGCATTTGACGTTCGGAGCCGGCGTTAAACTGTAGGTCTCTTTCAATGAGTCTAAAAGATAATTAGGTGCAGCTCACTGACTGAGAGAAATCCCCATGTTCCTTCATGGAATATTATAGGAATTAATACATAATATTTATATAAACTTATAATAAAAGGCAATATTCTATGTTGTGACAGTATTTATTTCGTATGAAATAAGTGGGACTCATGTTATTTCATAGTTGGCAAAAATGTTTCTAGAAATTTGTTGCAGTTGGAAAATAGTGTTGACATAAACATTTTACATGTTTTTCCTAAAGAGAACATTATTTCACAATTATTCTCAACATTATTTCACAATTATTTCGTACGAAATATTTTTATATGTATTTGACAGTATTTTGTACAAAATTTTAAATACAATACCAGGCTTTATAAAGTTAAAGTTATAAAATTGCCTGTTTAAGGCTTGTCAATTTCCACTTCATAAAATTGCTCGGTGGGTGCTCATCAAACACTATGTCGTTTAAAAAACTTCGGTGCTGATAAAAAACTTCAGTACTGATAAAAATTCTCTAGGGCAACTTAGATATACTAGTGCCACTTATAATTACATGGTGTTAGTTACAACCGGTAGTCAGAAATGAGTCCAGCTCACTTAGGTCCAATACTGTCGCGGTAATGCGCATCGAAGGTAGCATCCCGCTGGATTGTCATGACTACACCCCGGCCCGAAACAAACAAACCAGTCGCATGCACAAAGAAAGGCAGGCTGCTGACATTTATATCCACCGGATCTGATGTGGCATACAAAACCGGAATGCCAACGAAAAGAGTCCTAATACCAGAAAGATTCGTACACTAACATAGAAAATGTACGACAGTCTCATCCTGAGAATTTCTAGAGTAGTCATGGAATAGTAGACCCAAAACCGGAATGCCAACGAAAAGAGTCCTAATACCAGAAAGATTCGTACACTGACATAGAAAATGTACGACAGTCTCATCCTGAGAATTTCTACCGTAGTCATGGAATAGTAGACCCAGTCTCCTGTCGTGCGGACCAGTCATCCAGTACAGAGTGATAACAACCACCAGGATTCGTAGCCTATATAATGGCATCCACGTGATAGACTCCAACGAGTTCGATCGTATGGGACCAAATATTTCTCACTACAGAGCAAGTGAATTAATTCTCCTACCTTTACTATGCTAGGGTTTTCGCTAGTCTCGCCACGATGGCATACCCCACGATGACCCAATGGCACGGGTGAATACAATGAGTTCACCGGCGCTCCTCACCTGTGATATCCACGAGTGAATATCACAAGTGAATACCAATTCAAAAGCGTGTTGTTAGAATACTCATAACTTCCACACCTTTGTGAGGAGTCAAAGACTATCTAAACTCCTACCGTGATATGTGTCGCAGCACCCGGTTAAGGAGATGCAACACCATACCGAGCTCGCGCTCTGCCTGTGCTTTAGGTCTAAACCACAGCAACCACGAAGCTCCCACTAGGGGTCCTACCCAATAATCTGGCAGAGATCGGAATCCCTGGGGCTCAAGATTCCCGTGGCACCAAAATACCTCTGATCAGGCACGTGACACGTGAATGTAAACACAAACACGTAACGCCTCCAGTTCCGGCCCCACAACGGCCCAGGTCTAGTCACCGGTGAATACCATGGGGGCACAAAAAATCAGTTATCATATTGCGATATGTGTTTCCATTGACCGTAATGGTTGCGAAAGATTAAACATAAAATAGGCGCCGATGATGCCTCTATTCCACAAGGTGCACCAAACAGTCACTTGTAATGGGTGCACAGGCTCTGTAAAACTACATTTGGGTTTTCTGAACCTCAAATACGGCAATTTTGCTTATTAGCGTACCCACCATCCGAAGAGATAATTTTAAATGATGACATATATACAAGTATATATATATTGGCTCCTATGATTCCAAGCTGGGAAGGGCCACAACAAAGTTCCTACATTAGAGTTCACTTTCTTATCAATTTACCTTCTCCAGGTATCAGCAGGCCTACCTCTCCTTCTACTTCCTAGGGGACTCCACTAACTTGCCGTCTTATACCGCTGTATACTCGTTCGCTCTTCTCAAAACTTGGCCAATTAAGCTCCATTTTCTCCTGACTATTTCAGTGTTGATTGGCGACTATCCGCACGTTCCCATAGGTCACTATTCAAGATAACGTTTGGCCAGAATAGTTTTAATACTATAGAGACCGTATGTCTTTTGCTGAGGTGTTCCACGACTCACATCTGTATATTAACATAGTATAGTATATGAATCTGTGGGGATTTCTACACTTTTTGTAGAGTTCCGAAAGTCTGGGTTGCCTTTTTAATACAATTTGCTATACCCTTTTCCAATCCTCCAGTAGAGGATATGACGCTACCAAAGTAATTCCATGATGAAACCATTTAAAATGCGTTTCTGTTGATGGATGAAAAACAAGTAAAGAGGAGATTTCCGCTTTATCGATAAAGTATCCCTTTGGTATTACAGCTTACCTATTATTTTAGTCAACACTGTATTAAATTAGTAACATGCAATTTTTGTGTTGTTAAATACTACTTGTATTCAATCATTTTAATTTCTTTTTCCTTTTTTTTCTTCTTTTGTTAAGGATGAGAATTAAAGTTTGCCTGCCATCATCTTTTTTAGATTTCATTCTATCCCTGTGTTCGCCTTGTTCTGATGCTTGATTCCTAGAAGCTCTTGACGATTTTGAAAAAAGGCGAAAAAGGGAAGCCTTATAGAGTGTGTATGTGCGTGTGTGTGTAAAATATACATTAAATAATAACAGATTTGTAAATGTGTATGTGTGTGTGTATATGTAATGGTGCGTTTAGAAAAGTTAATCTAAATGAAAGTAATTATGAATGTTTTTAAGTAGTACTAACGAACTAATACGTCTACACAAGTACATGAGTACATTGGCATATTGAGTGGTTTTTTTTCTTACTATGAATGTATTTGGCTATGTGTGTGTTTGTGTGTGTAAGTATGCTTGTAGTTGCTAAGAGGTTTCCTTGCTTACTTTTTTCTGTTGTTGTTTTAGTTTTTGTATGTTTTTCTAGGAAGTTATATTGTCAGTTGTTGTTGCTCTTGTTGCTGTTAACAATAGTGTTTGTTAATTTAACATTTACAAGTAAAACAACTCACACACACATACACAAAAATACTGTTTTAGTACTTTAATTGTGAATAAACTAAAGTGGAAATGATTTTAAAGAGGCAACTGCAATAACAGCAACAATTTGAAGTTGTCTGAATAAGAAGCTAATCAAGGGATTTATTGTTTTTCGACTTTTTTTTCTACTGCTGTTGTATTGAATTTTGTTCCTTTTAAGGATTTAAATGAAACCAAGGAGCTTACAAGAGACTAACAAAGAGGGAGGTTAACTAATTTGGTTTGAATAAATAAATGCAAATGGTTTAGGTTTTGCGTTTTTTGAAGAGAATTTTTTTAATAAGTGATTGCATGGAAGAGCTAAGGAGAAAAAAATTCTTTTCAAATAATGTTGCAAAGTAGGTCTTAAATCAAATTTAAAAGAAAATTCTCAAGCTAAACAAGGTATTATTTTTAGTCTTATAACTTGATTTAATAAGATTACAAAAGAAACAAATTTTATCTAGACTAGCAATACTTTTTTAATAAATAAAATTGCAAATAGGCCCTGAATTGAAAATTATATCCAGTTTTTAACTTTATACCATAACCTTTTCTTTATTCCCTTAGACGTGACTTAATATAACACCATATCCGCAGCCACATCTTTTTTTATTTTCTCCGTCACTTCTTTAGGAAGAATTTTGACTGTCCACAAAGCATCTATTGCCTTGTTGCAGTATCATTAATCGGGTTGATTTTCAAGCTAAGTAGATGATTAGTCTACTGTAGTCCCCAACAGATAATTTTGTAGTAGTGAATATCTTTTTCTCAGTAGGTGGCATTTTTCTTGATCATTCCTCTGAGGTTTGTCGTCAACGCCAGAGTTAAGCTGGATGATCATGTGGCTTATTTTAACTTGATTTACTAAAGTGGGGATTGAAGTCTCGAAACCGCAATTATCGTTTTTCTGTGACCATAGTTACAACCAGAATTCAATAGATTGATAACGGAGTTGTAGTATATTGCAACTATCGAACACAGTGCTGCGAATAAAAATGATTGGCTGCGTTTCAACTGTGGCGGTACGTTAAGAGACGTCTAATTTGAGCATTTAGTACATCCATGAACTATCAAAAATTCCATAAATTGTTTACATATGGTCATAGGTCTGCTAACTTTTAGTCAATGAATGCACTTATTATTATTGCCTTTGAAAACAGCACTCAATATTGGCATTTGTTTCAATAATGACCTACTTATTTAGTTAGTTAGCTACGACGGGTATCCAGACACTGGTTCAGCTCACTTGGGTCCAAAATTGATTCCACCGTGATGCCCAAAATAACATGTCTGCATCCCGGACATATTCGAAATGTATTCTGCATTCGACAAATTGATATATTAAAAAAACCACATTCGACAAAACCAAAAAAACCGATTAAAACTGGTCGAATAATAACCGTTCGAACTCTAAATATTTGTCGCTAACATTTGTATTCCTTTGTAAGAAAAATCTGTGGCCAAGACCTTGGTGACCATCAAAGCTACTTTCTATGTGTATTCTTTCAAATCTATTGTGGTTACACATTAAAATATACAATATTCTGCCAACTACTCTGCTTATTTAAACATTTAAGAAAGGAAATAGCAGGTCATTCAATAAATTCGTAGGATAAATTTGACAGCTATCTGACTACCGATTTGTGAGTTATAGCATTTTGTGTGAATTTGAAACTCAAATTCAAACAATGGCTTGTTGATGATTGAAAACAATGACAAAACTACACGAATTGATCTTCGAATTGCTGCCACATCCACCCTATTCGCTATATTTGGCTTCCAACTCCATTTTTCTGTTTTCAGATCTCAATAGAATGCATGCTAGAAAGAAATTTAAGTCTAATGATCGCTGAAACTGAGGCCTATTTCGACGAGAATAGCAATCGTACTATAAAAGTGGTATCGAAAAGTTGAGAAATCGCTATAGTCGTTGTATCGCCCTCTAAGGCAACTGTGTTGATTAGTAAAATCAAGTTTTGCCAAATTTTTGTTTTTTTTTTCTTACTTATCCTACGGACTTATTGAATGATCTGTTATGTATAATAAATTTTCTTAAAGCATCTACAAATTTACATTTTGTGAGCTTTGAAAATTACCTTAAAAAAAACAATATTTAAATTTAAACCTAATTTGACCTAAATTTGACCATTATTGGGTAAATAGAAAATATAAATTATTCTCTTAATAATTTATGAAAATAAAAATACGAAAATATTTAATTTTAAAAACAATTTCATTTACTTTCTACTTTCTTTGGCTAACCACTGTCTGCATATCTTGATTATACAATATTAAAGCCAAAAAACCAACATTTATTGTTAATAAAATATTTTCATCAGAAATAAAACAACAAAAAATCGTCGGGATGAATTGGCTAATTTTGTTTGTCTTTATTTGAGTTTTTCTTTCGAATAATATTTAATACAACCGTAGACATTTTCGAAGGAATTATTGTATTAAGTCAGTCAGTTCTGTTGACAAAATGTCTGTGAAAAGATCTAATAAATGAATCTAAACGTCAATTGCTGTCGCTGTTTTTGCTTAGCCACAAACAGGAGGTGTTAAAAATTTTTGTTTTTAGAGAATGCTATTGATTTATGATAATTTGGAGGTAAATATATAAGAAAACAAAAAAATTTCTTTGTGGTATTAGGATATATAGGGAGTTTTTCATAAAAAAATTTTTTTGTTTTCTTTAAGATTCTTATTAAAGATGTAAATTTAAAATTTTTCCCAAAAATTTCAGTAAAATTTTTGATATGAGTTTAATTTAAAACATTTCAAAAGTGTAAAATAAGTAAAGGTTCCGCCATCTAACGTTTTCTTTTTCAACTAGTGCTTATTTCGTGAATGGAAACACTTAGCTCATGTCTGATTTGACAGATAATTAGTTTTATCCTTCCGCTGAACGAATATGGTTGTGTATACGATTGAACAACGCTGGGAATCTGGCCCTGTGATCGACTTACAGAAGATGCCGATTTTGCCAAAAAAAAATCAAAAAAATCAAATGAAGCTCATTTTGATCTTGGTGGCTACCGTGTAGGCTACTACGTGTAGGCTACTTCATGGACAGCCGAGGCAGCCATTTGAATGAAATTATTTTCCATTATTAACCGGAAGGATTGTACTTTGAAATAAAAAAAGAAATTTGAGAAAATATTCAGTAGTTTTTTTTTATAGCATTTTCCAAAAAAAAATTATTTGGCAGACCCTTTATATATCTCCGGAGATATTAAAAATTTTGATATTCCGTTTGAATCATGGCAATCACTTCATTCGTACACATAGTGAGTGCTATTAAAAAGCATCAGCCATGATAAATTGCACAAATACGACTTACTATTTACATTTCGAGAGTTGGCAACACGTAATGTCAAAAGCTAAAATCCGGCAACACCATAATAAAGTTTGACATTTTTTAGCATAAACGTACTCACAACGTTTTGATGTACAAGTGCTACATATTTTGTTTACAATGAGTTAAGAAAATCAATTTTGTTGGATTATTTTTAAAACTTTCACACAAGAATGCGTGGACTCAATTCTTTTTATGGCGATAAAGCACCATCAGAAACCACAGATTATCGCTGATATAGTGAATTCAATCGTGGTCTTAATTCGGTAGCCGACAAATTCCGTGAAGGTTCTACAAAATCGGTTATTGTGCCACAAAGCTTCGATGAACTGCGTGAACTGATAATGCAAAATCGTCACATGACATATTGTGAGATAGAGGCTTCCTTGCGCATTAGTTCCACTTCAGTACATACGATTTTGCATGAACACTTAGTTGGATACCCTATAATATATCAATCGCTAAAAAAAAGGCTCGCGTCTATAGGTGTAAGGAAATGATTGAAAAGCTCGAACGTGGTGCTTCTGAAAATAAGCAGGAATAGACCGTGTGGGTATTCCGAGACGTGCTAAATGCAACAAAAGTTGTTCGTGGCACAGCGAAGCAAATGGTCGCTTGTTTCTTCGGCCGAATGGGTCATCTGTCCATTTTTCCACTTGAGCAACGTTGGGCGGTCGATTTTGAGTGGTACACGATCATTTGTTTGCCGGAAGTCCTTGGAGAAATTCGCAAAATCAACCGCCGAAGACGAATCATTCTCCATCAGGACAGTGCGAGCTCTCACACATCTCTTCAAACAGGTGAGTTTTTGAGCATTTAAAACATCGAATTTATATTTCATGCTCCATTCCGTTCTGATTTGGCACCCAATGATTTTTTCTTGTTCCTAAATATCAAAGGTAAACAGCGTGGTTTACGAGTTCAAAAACCATGTTTATGGAGATGTCTCTAGAGGAATGAAAAAACTGCTTTGAACGAATGCTAAAGTGTATTCATCATCAAGGGGTATATTTTGAAAAACAATAAAGAGATTTTCATTTACAAATATTTTTTATTATTTGCTATTCCTGAAATATAACAGCCTTGATAAGCTAAGATTGAAAAAAGCACGACTAGTTCTACTAAATGAAGAAATTTGTTTTTTTCTGCGACCAAGCAGTGTAGTCGATGTATGCTAGCAAGATGCTGTTTGCAGGAAGAAATACTGAAAAAATGATTGGTGGAGTAAAAGATAGTTTTTGACTTTTCTGCTTAAACAGTCCATTCTATATAAATTTTTGGGAATAAGCAAACCGAGACATGGATAAATCGTTATAGGGATGTGCAGGCAGCACTATTGACTACTTTTTTTAAATGTCGCTTAAATTAAATGAAAAATAGCTAGAAAAGATCAACTTAAATAAAAAATATATAATTTCGGCGATTTATCGCTAAAGTGAAGTAAAAATTAGCTAGAAAATAGATAAACCGCTAAATTTTCTGTTTGTTTTATTATATGTCCGTACCACAATTAGCTGTCATTAATGTTGCTGACATGTGTTTTCAACAGGACAAAGCCACATACCATACAGCGCGCGCTACAATTGATTCACTCAGAGAAATGGTCCAATTAATTGGCTACCGCAATCGTGTAATTTAGCCTCAATGGATTATTTTATTTGGGACTATGTAAAGTCACTTGTCTACGTCGATAAATCAGAGAAAGTTAAATACCTGGAAATCAACATTTCAAGAGTTGTTGTTAAAAGACGGCTGGGAAAAATTTGTGAAATGCCGGCTTAATTGATATTAAAAATATATATCTTTGATTTATCATTACTTAGGCTTGTGTAACTGTAAAAAACACCAGATATAAAAATATATGGTTTTGTTTGAAGACTATATACAGCTAAAAAGCAGATTCTACAGTGTCTTTCTGGAAGGAGCTGTAAGCCATTTTAAGCGTTTTGATTTTAACCGGAAGGAAATAAAATGGGGAAAAAGGGTGGGAAAAGGAAACTAAGAGAATAGTTAAGATAATAATTAATTCAAATAAAATAATCTGCCTTGTTTTTGTAGCTCAAGCTCTTACATTCATACAATTGAACTTTAGTTTGTATGTCATACCCACATACTATTAATTCGTCGCTTTTTTTAACTCATTAACGTAAATAACGCTCAAATTTCTAATACTCTTTCTCTTTTAACGAGTTCTAAAGGAGAGCAGCAGCTCTGATGATCAGCGTAGCCAAATGTGCAGTTTTTAGGCATTGAGCAGTTTTGAAGATTTTTCTTTAAAAAATAAGTCTTTCTTTTATATTCAATTTTGTTATTTAATTACAGTTTCTTAAATAAGAACATTACCCCATTTGCTTAATAAGTATTACTGTGGTGGGGATTACTCATACCTTTTTTAATGCGATAATTTCTTTCACACAGAGTGTGATACTCACATTTAGGTCTAAGAATTTAGCCTTTTTCTGAACTAAACATTTTTTGAGTTACGCAAATATATATTGTGCAACCTCCTACATTTCGAAAATAAGAACTAATCCAAAAAAGCGTTAATCACCACTGGATTCAGCGTTATTGAAACCAGTTTAGCCGCCGGGTGTCAAGCTTGTCGGAAAAAGATTCAAATACGAACACAGAGTCACTATATCACACCATTTATGTACATACGAGTATATCAAATTCAAATTATCCAGTATGTTCTGTAGCTCGAAATCGAGTGAAATTGAAATTGAGTGAAACTTCAAGTTGTTATAATTTTCAAAACCGACAAGATTTTGATATTTACTTATAACATCACTCAATTATTTTTCAAACAACTTCTTTAATTATCAAAATTTTAAAATAATCGGCGTATATGTATGTTTTTTTTTTCTTTTTTAAGTATGCGCATTTTTTTCAGTTTATTTCTTCTAAATCTTCAGCTGCTGATGATTATAATAAGGCAATGCTCTACTAACTCACTTCAAAGTATAGAAGAGACGAATAACAACTGTCTTCTTCTACAGCCCGTATCTTCCATAATCAACAGTGAATAGTTCGGCGAAAGACCATCTTAGCATATCTGTAATCATGCGCCACTTACAACGGTGACACACAGCTTAGTAAAGGAACCGCCAAATAATTTTTTTTTTTTTGAATGCTATAAAAAAACTACGGAATATTTGCTCAAATTTCTTTTTTTATTTGAAAGTACAATCCTTCCGGTTAATAATGGAGAATAATTTCATTCAAATGGCTGCCTCGGCTGGCCATGCAATAACCTAAACGAACGGTCCAATTTTTAAGCACATTATCGATTGTGTGCAGCTGTATTTCACCAATGACTTCACGAATATTATCCTTTAAGGCGTCAATTATCTCTGGCTTGTTGGCGTAACACTTATCTTTGACGGCACCCCACAAATAGTAGTCCAACGGTGTTAAATCGCAGCTCCGAGATGGCCAAATGACATCAGCTCTGTGGCTGATAATGCGATCTTCAAAAACAGGGCGCAAAACATCGAGTGTAGCTTCGGCTGTGTGGCACGTAGCGCCGTCCTGTTGAAACCAAATGTTGCTAATATTCTCCTCTTCTGTGAGTCGATCGCAGGCCCACTTAGCGAAGCGAAGCTCTAGCCTATACGCAACCATATTCGTTCAGCGGAAGGATAAAACTAATTATCTGTCAAATCAGACATGATCTAAGTGTTAGCATTCACGAAATAAGCACTAGTTAAAAAAAAACGTTAGATGCCGGACCCTTTGGATAGACAATATAGATTTGAAATTACTTAAAGCTTTCTACGATTTTGGCTGTTTTTTAAAACGTAAAATAAGCTACAATTAAACAGACATTCTCTCCAGCAGCGATTGCCACATATACATTTTTATATACATATACTGCCTTCCTTATTTCTTTTTTTTGTGCGAAAAATCTCTTCTTTTTAATAAAATCTTAACAGAAAGCAAATCAATCTTTCTTAGTAAAATTATTTGTATATTTTTAATATAATTAAATAAGGAAAGAATATCTCTCCGAATTTTGTATGTAATTTAACCTTTAAAAGGATCTCAGAATGGAAATAATGAAAAAGTTAAAAACAGAACGAGTGGTTGATTAACAAAAACCTCTAAATAAACATTTCAGTAATCAGCTGGCATTAAATAGAGCCAACAGCAATGACAACACAGGCACATAGGATTAAATGAAATTTCACCTCTAAAAAGGCATTGCAATAATGAAAGGACTATGGCAAGACATTAACAAGAGAATACCAACAAAAAAATAACGAACACAGCCATAACGAATGAATATGAATACAAAGAATACGAATTTAAAGCACAATAATAGCCAAACACATGTGTCCATAACGAATTTCTAAATTTTCAAATTTTCTTTCAATGGTTCGAAAGTGTGTTGATGATATGCAAGGGCGAGTATATGAATAAGTTGAGTGAAAGTCCTTTTGTTAAAACAAGTGTTCAAATGTTGTTTGTTTATGTGTGTGTGTGTGTATGTTTTATGTGTGTATTATAGTGTTGATTATTTGTTTGGATTTGCTTTTTGTTGATTTCAAGGATTTTAACATTGTTTATGGCCAAGGACATGCAATCAACTTCTCGCATGCATTTTGCCCTATGAGATCATAGAAAAGACTAAAATTGTTCAAAATCATTCGAAAAGTAAAAACTTAAAAAAACTTTTTTTTTAATATTTACCAACAGCAATTATGCCCAAAGGTATTATAAAAATTGTATTTAGTAACGGTGTACAGTAAGACAGTTAAAGCTTTTATATTATGTATAGAACTACAGGACTAATACACATCCTCATACCACAACCACCTTCAAAAAGGGGATGCAGTTCTATAAAGATTCAAATGTAGATTGAAGAAATAATTGTAAAATAAAACGTATATAACAACGTAATACAATAGAGAAAAAGAGAATTTTTGATAGTCTCAATTGTCTGTTGCATAAAAGCAGACTAACACACCAACCAGACCCATCAGACTTACCATTAGACAGACGGTTGTACAAAAAACAAAAAAAGCAGAAAAACAAGATTGTAATTTTACTTAATCCGCTCAATTTGAAACGCACACCCGGATATTAACACAATGGTTTTCATTCCTTTTCTTTTTTCTAATTTTTTTATTTTAATATGTGGCAAAGTTGCATGGAATGCAACATTATTAACAGCACACCCATATATTGAAATATTTTTACATACAAAGTCTCGAAATACTATAAAACGTTATGTGTATTGTGTGTGCACATATATAAAGTTATGAAAAATACCGAATTATTTTTATTTTAACTTACAAGGAACTAACAAAGAGGAAGGAGTTTTTACCACCTTCAGGGGGTGTTATACCATATACAAAATTTAAAATAAATTCTTAACGTGACCACCTACAAACACATTTTGTTCACTACAAATAGATTTTTTATAAAACATCTCCGTATAATCACCGCATAAAATACCGGTCAATATTGAAAGCAACTTTTTACTTTGATACTATTGGGAATACAAGTTAATAATGACGATTTGGACAACATATGGAATAACTATCACATATGGTTTGTGTCAATAACATCAAATATGCTATTTTTGCGAATGAACATCTGTCATTATAATTCAGTATTCGATAGACGCCAAAGTGTGGACACGAATTTTTTCAATCGCTAAAATTATATTGAATTTTGTGCCTAAAACTTATGTTTTGCAGGGAAGTCTGATAACGTTCTTTCATTTAAAGAAAACGGCTGCTAAAAGTTATCGACTGTTGGTAGAAGCTTATGGTCAACATGCACCAACTCAAAAAACCTCTCAGCGATGGTTCGAGCGATTTCGTCAAGGAAGGCAAGGAGAGCCCTGGTCAGCCGAAAAAGCTTGAAGATGAGGAATTGGAAATATTGCTCAACGAAGATTGTTGTCAAGAAGAATTTGAAGAATTTTTTTTATCATTGGGTGTCACACAAAAAGCCACGTTTAAAAGAATTGGGATTCATTCAAAACCAAGGAAATTAAGTCCCATATGAAATGAAGCCGAGAGAGGGTAAATATAGATTAGAATCCCATCTCTACAAATTGACTGAGGGAAAAAATAGGTTCAGCTATTTAATTGTTCAAAAGGCATAAACAGACAAACCTACAAACGTGCAAAAGCACATTCATTTTTATGTATAAGATTATTATTATTATTTTTAATTTAAGCATTTTTTAAGGCTTAAATGATTCTAAATATAATCTGTCTAGCTACAAAGCAGTGCTGCCAATTCAGCGCTTTTCGCGCTATATTTAGTGTGTTTCGACTACCAGAAAGTCGTATTTTTTCAATAAACGCTCTAGGTTAGCGCTATTCTACTTTCAATTTTTTATATGAAATAAATATAAATTAAGTAACTCCAGATAATATTTGTGGAAAAGTTATTAAAAATAGTGTTTTTGAAACGTATCTCAAATCTAAGAGCGCATTTTAGAAGAAAGTTAAAAATTTTAAGAGTTTAATTAAAATACTAAACTTGTTATTTGTTATTATACCTCTAAAGACCTCAAGGGGATCACAGAGCCATAACGAATTCTTTCCATTTACACCTATCTAAAGTCAATGATCTAATCTGATACCCAGTCATGCTATGGGCTTTTCTTTCAACCTGTGTTCCTAGTAATGGGCTTGCCTTCTGATACTCTGTTTATCTGCGAGTTCCATTTAATGGGTAGTTTTACTAAGTCGTAGTTTGGTTTCCTCAGAGTGCGCCCGGTCCATTTCCTTTATTGCAAGAACTTGGTGTGATCTGGTTTTTGACCAGAAGGTTTTGAAAATCCACCGTAAACAGTAGTTTATAAATGTCCGAATAGGAGAGAACGCCCTATAGCAATCAGTCGACCTGAAGAGGTCCAAGCTGTTCTAAATATCAGTGCTGGAACCTCCGAACATCGCGAGGTCGTCAAAAAGACGAGACAACTCCAAAATTTTTAATTCAGAATTCGGAAGATCGTTGTGTTATTAGCTTTGGTTGATTGATACAATTTTGATTTTGAAGATTTTAATCCGCAAGCTTACTCTGTATCTTCTGACTGTATAGAGTCAAATTTTCATTGCATTTCGCAATGTTTTCTAGCACAGATGTCATCTAAGTAATCTAGGTCTTACAAATTTGTGTTAAACGGCAGTGGAGAAAGAACACAACCTTGCCTAACACCAGCACCAAAACATTAAGAAAGAGTTTTTAAGTTATTGTTTTGTTCTAAATCGTTTTTAATTTTATGTTTTAATCGTTCAAATTATTAATTGTAGAAATTGTTTCTTTATTTCTTATTAACGCTTTTTACAGCGCGCTTGGAATACAAATAGTTACATAAATTATAATTTAATGCTTTTTAGCGCCTTTTGAGTACAAGGTCTGTGCGTGTTAATCGTAAAAAGTTGGCAACACTGCTAAAAAACAATGTTTAGTTGGTCTTATTCTTTTTTCCGCTTAAACTTAAATTACTTTTTCTTTGTATCCTTCGTCTGCATACAGCCTGATCATATGTATATGTGTCTTTACATGTTGTATGTATTTCTGTAAATGTATAAATAAATTATAATTTAGTGCCTTTTAGCGCCTTTTGAGTACAAGGTCTGCGCGTGTTAATCGTAAAAGGTTGGCAACACTGCTAAAAAAGATGTTTAGTTGGTCTTATTCTTCTTCTACTTAAGCTTAAATTACTTTTACTTTGTATTCTTCGTCTGCATACAGCCTGATCGTATGTATATATGTCTTTACATGTCGTATGTATTTCTGTAAATGTGTTTTATATACGCACAAAACAATTTAACGAAATATTATGAAAAAAATTTAATTAAAAAAATATTTTTTTATGGATGTATATAAAAATATTTCCTTAGTGGTGTATGTTTATATTTAAATATAAAATATCAAATAGTTACAAACCAAAATCTGACAAACTTAATTAAAAATAGTTCAACTAAGAGCATGTACATATATAATAAAAAGAATATTTCAAATGTTTAAAAAAACTGTAAGATTTTTATAGTTATAAGAAAAGTTTAAAGATCAATTCACTAAAGAGTTTGAGCACTTTCAGGGATCTTGATCTAATGATGATTTTTTAATATATTTTTATAGTCTAAGCTAAAAATCTCATAATATTAACAGTGAGGCTATATACAGCCATTTTATAGATTTAAATACTATCTTCTGAAAAGAGTCATTAGAAAGCCTCTTTTATTAGGCGCTTACTATCTATTAATTTAATTTTAACGAATGTGTATGACTATCCCCGAAATATTATAGTCCATGATTTCTTAATATCTTTGTCTTTTCCCTCGTTATAAATTTGCATCCACATTTCTTTATAATTATTCCATTCATTTTCACACTCAATCTTTTTGATTTTCCTGCATATTTTTTCCACTTCGAATAAAATCTGTGCATAAATTATAGAATTAGTGTCTCTTTCCCTATCTCTCTTCGAAATCCCTTATTTATTAAAATATATTTTTAAAGTATTTTTCTTTATTTCCATTTCGCTTTAATAAATACTTTCATTTGTTACTTACTGTCTGCTTATCTGTTATTGTATTACAGCCATTACGGTCATGGTTTAATTTTCCTTTTCATTTAAAATAAGCGCTTTTAACAATTTGTGGTAATTAATTTTTTTAAAGCATAAATTAAGGCGTTGCGGGCCATAATAATTTATGTTGTATTGTGTTTGCTTGTTTGTTTCTTAATAAAATTGTGGTGTTTGGACTTTATTTTTGTTTGCTTTTGATTACATGCCTCAATTAATAAATATTAAAAACCCTTTCTTCGCTAATTTTTATATACAATTTCAAAAGCCAAAAATATATCCTTGCCTTTATTTCTAAAAAAAAACAAAGCTTTTAAAGAACCTTTTGGTAGTTGCTTATTGTTTTAGATGCTCTCTTGTTGGTTTTGATTTATTGGTAACTGGAGACTTATGAATATGACGGCTTTTATAATTGAATTCTTTAGCTTGCTATTATAATTATTGAAGACAATAAATAAATGGATAAATGAATGAAGGACCCAATGAATATATGTTTGTATGAATAATTAATAATTGTGGCCATACAATGAGAATCAAAAGGGTGCAAATTGAAAGTTACACAAAAGAAAAGGTCAACTATTTCCTTAAATTAAAGAATATATATACATCGATATACTAATATAAGCCTAACGCTATGCCACAAAAAGAAAAAAATTAGATCCTATAAGTATGCTAATTTTTTTTACTTTTAAATCTAGATTAGTTTTTAAAATTTTATATGAACTGTTTTTACAAAAGATACACTTAAATCAAAATATATTTAAATAGATAAGAAGTCATTATGGCAGGCTTCTAGAGGAGCCTTACTTTATCTAGATTACGATATAATAAC
Organism: Wohlfahrtia magnifica; assembly: GCA_023159175.1. Lineage (NCBI taxonomy): Eukaryota > Metazoa > Arthropoda > Insecta > Diptera > Sarcophagidae > Wohlfahrtia > Wohlfahrtia magnifica. Next base: position 2,871,435 of record JAKWBJ010000051.1, read on the forward strand.
AGCTCCCACTTATTATATCTATTGCTTCATAGTTTTGTAGCATCTAAGTATTCTGGCTTTAAAAAGAACTATGATGTGGTAGTATGGTCTAATATCAGCACTTGTGCAGGGACCTAAAGCCTACCTTTGGTCATTTGGCATTTATATTTAAATATATATAATAACAAGGATGACTTTTTAAGATTTACATTGTTCACGTATCTTATCTTATCTCTGAACGGGCATCTCTAGTTTACCCCTGCGTTGTTATGAAATAGTCGACTCACACTCTCTTTGTGAAGAACTAAGGTTTCTACATTCTCGTGCAAAACTATTTTAATTGGTTTTATTTACAAGGATACTCACTTTCTCCTCAAGATTTTTATATGGCGATCGGTCTAATGGTATCAAGACTTTCTTGAAATCTACGAATGGTAGAAACAGGGAAGTACGTTAGTCTAGGTATCACTTTATTATGATGCATTGGGAGATTCTTCACATTGACCACTCCCTACGAATGATGAAGGAATGAAACAATCACGCACCATCAGCTCAATGAATGCAACTTTCTACCTAATCTATACAATTTAGGTGTGCCCTTAAACTCGAATGCCTTGTAAGGCTAACCAAGAAGTCACTTAGTCTCAGTAAGTTCCACGTCTTCTTCGAGTTTGGATTCTTTCTAGAATATCTTCGTAGTTCTTTCCGTTAGTTCTCTATTCAGAATTAATATTTGTGCTCTTAAATTGGATTTTATTGCCGCAAGGGTCTTAGGCCTTCTAAACTTATTGTTGGTGCTTCCTTGACTTTTATTTCCAGATCATTCATCATTACCGTGTAATCCTATGATGTCCTGTCACCCATAGTATATTTAACCTGTCCTGTACGAAAGTCATAAGTTGTCTTAAATTCGTAATCTGAGTTAGGTAAAGAGGAAGTGGCTGCGATATCACACACGAAAGAATACAACCACGCTAGTCACCAAATCCAGACAATCCGGTCTTGTCAATCAACCAGAGTCGCAAAACAGCCCGACAAATTAGTGAAGGGACTGACTATTATTTTGATACCGATAATTCCGATATCTTATCGAGAAAGGGCGAGTCAAATGTGAGCACTCTACGCCAATCCAGAGAGAGACACTGCAAACGAAGCGGGTCACGCTCTTCTCTCCTCCTCAATTGATCCACAACCTCGAAAAAAATCATTTGCAGCAAAGCGCACCCTTATCATTACTATCATACTGAACAGAACTATTGCAGAATACTGTGACAATGGGATCTATTATGCTCCTTCCGGCCAATATTTTGTTCAGCAGATCTGCTGCCATCCTAAAGAACACCAACAGATCTGGTGAATATGTCACCCAGTGAGACTACCTAAACATTTCCATACGAAAACACCAAGAAGCCTTCATTAACACAATACGTCGTCCGCTGTCTCCGATGCCTGTAAGCACAGTATGCGCACCCTATTAGATGGCTTAAAGGAAATAAGAGTTACACCAACTGTTGTTTACAGATGAGTGTTCAGAAGAAGTGTACCCGGGATGTCTCTGTGACCTGAAACTCAAACAAAGTGGACATAAAACTGCCGTGAAAGTATTCCAAGGAAAACGCCACGGTTTCTATCAAGCATAGAGCTGAAAATCAACCTCGAAGGAAACCTAAACGTCACTTGGCCATTGGCTATCAGAGAAGATATATATGGTATACCAGTAGTCTATGCTCTGCTATGCCGCATCAGATCCGCAGCATGGTGAATAGCCATTACTTTGGTCTAAAACATATTTCAGTAATTCGGGAGGCGCAATAATACCCTAAAGCTAAGCATTTCGGCAAAATTCCACTGCCAAAGTTTTAAAATTTAGAGCCGTCAATACAGACTTACACGTCAGGAAGCTTCCACTCCATTGATTGGCCAAAGCCTTTTTTATCCACTGGAAGGGGGCCTGGAAGAGAGAATGAAGATAATTAGAGGCGGGTACTCTCCTCCGACTGTATTATTTTGACACAAACTAAACTTTTATTAGGTGAATACAACAGGAGGACAACCTGAGGATATTGATCAAGCTATTGAACGGTCACTGGAGTCTAAATGGACATTTGAATAAAATGGTAACAAGCCCGATGTGCAGATTCTGTGACGTGGAAATCAAATCACCAGATCGAATACTGGATACATGTAAGGAGGATGCATATCAGATATAAGGTGTTGAGTTATCGCGGTTGGCACTAACTGAAATTGGTCTGATCGACGAGATTGGGGGAGATATTATAAGGAAATCCTATATAGTTGGAAGGCTATACAATAGATCGATGGGTTGCAGTGCTCTTATACCTCGATTATAATAATAATAATAATAATAATAATAATAATAGACTTTTACCGAATCGTAGCTAAATGCTCAGTCGTCCCTACTAGGAATCATAATAACATAACATAACAAAGAGGGCCCTCTAAACGGTTGGTATGCAACACAAATATGATTTGAAACGGAGCATAATTCCTGACATTAGAATTTCCTATAACAATCTAAAAACTCTATTCGGAGACAAGGTCAACTTTTGCAGAGTTAATAAGTTATTCTATATTGAAAAAAACATTTAAAATCAAGTCGATATTCTTGTCAACTATAAAGCAACCCGATGAGGGATATATACCGCAATGACAGAGCTTGATGTTCCTACAAAATTGATAAGCCAGTGCAAAATGACGTTGAGCAATTACATCAGTCAAGTTAGGAAAGGAGTTTTTAGATCTTTTTGATAGGTAAGGCGAGGCCTTATCGGAATGCGGGAGTATATCGCTGTGACACCATATTTTGCAAAAGGGTCGAGTTTCTTACATACGTCGAAGATATTGGCATCATTGTTCATACCAATCGAAATGTCACTGTTGGCTTCAGTGCCAGTATGGAAAATGATACCAAGATAAAGGAAGTAAGGCAGGCGACGTATTGGGTCCCAGGCTTGACTGCTATACATTCGATGTGGTGAATGAATTTATCTCCCTTGACATTGCCATTACCATCAGCATTGATGTCAGTCGAAGATTAAGCATAGAATCATACTTGCTAACAGGCTTTGTTAAAGCTAGATGGGCAGTTGAGTAGTAGAGAGCATTCTCGCGCTACGAAATTGATGCTACACAAGTCAATTGTACTTCCCGTACTTCTTTATGGAGCGAAAATATTGGCTATGTGTTCGAGAGAAAAGTTCCACGAAGATCTTTGGGTGGGCAATTTAAAGGTTTAAGCTTAAAAATTCAATTTTAAAAAAACGATTTGAAATATTGCCAAATTTATTTATTTATTTTTTTTGTTGTGAAGTACAATTGTTCCGGCTAGAAATGAATTCTTATTTCATTCATATGGTTGTCGCGGCTGGTCTCACAGTACCCCAATCGATTGGACCAATTTGAGAGGACTTTTTCTAGTGTATGGGGTCGTATCTCGGAAACGGCATCACGAATTTTGGCCTTAAAATACTCAATTATCTTTGGTTTGTCAGTATAACACTTGTCTAGTCCAACATTGTCAAATCGCAGCTTCTTGGTGGCCAACTGACATCACCATTTCAGCTAATTAAACGGCCATCAAACTTTTGACGCAATAAATCGATTTTGGCATGAGATGTGTGACACGTTTCATCATCCTGTTGAAACAAAACATCGCTCACATTAATTTCATGAAGAGCGGGCACCAAAAATCGGTTAACATGGTGCGATTGAAGTCTCCATTGATCCTAATGGTTGCAAAGTATGAAATATGGACTGATTATGCTGCTCCATAAGCCGTACCAAATTTTCACTCGCAATGGGTGCAATGACTTCTGTAAGATTGGGATTTGCAATAAATCCTTACGTTGCTCCAGCGTAAGTAAATTTACTACGTTCAGTAGAGATAAGTATTGCCGGATTCGACATAACCACTTGTTAAAATTTAAACCGATAGATGGCCTACCTGTTATAATGGAAAACATATTTTCCCAATTTAGGCAAGAATCTGTACTAATCTATGGCATCTTGTTTAAAAAATGTGTCAATAATTTGCTTTTTGAAGGCGTTTTAAAATAATGCGTTTTTCCTTTAGAAAACTTTTTCATTTTTGCCTTTAACTCAGTAACTGAACGAGTTTCTTTAAAAATTTTCTTTTCTCCTTTAGTACGTTCAAGAAGAATTTCTTTTTTTTTTCATTTAATGTCATAACAATGGGTTTCCTTTCGCTTAAATTACTTTCCTTAAGCTTCAAATCCATCAAATCTTAAAACCAGTAATTGCAACTTTCCCTTTTTTCTTCTGCTGCAATAACACGAAAAGCCAAATTGATGGCCTTATTGTCTCTACGTCTGTCATAGCGAACAACAATGGCAGTATAAACAGCATATGTTAGCTGACTCTTGTATTTCTGTCGACAAGCAACCACCCAACCAACCAAGGCCTAAGTATAACAACAATAATACTCGTACTTTTAACAACAATAATGTAGCATAATTATAGGCTTTTATGTAGAAATGAGAAAGAGTGTGTGTGTGTGTGTGTGTGCATATACAGATGTGTGTACGAGTACGAGTATTTAAAGTTGCAATGTCTACAAAATTGTATTCTTGTTTGACTCTTATACAGACAACATTTCAAGTCAATTTTCCGTTTTTCATGGTTTTCCATTTCAATTTCAATTGAAAATTGCTTTTGTTAAACAGCTTACACGCACACACACACTCATCACACGTTTACACTGACTTTCATTTATAGAATTGATTGTCAAACATACGTTTTCATTACGTTTAACATACAATCGATAAGTAATAAGATATTATAAAATGCATTTAATGCCAATTTCTTTCACTCTACCCTTCTGTTTATTCCCTCCCTATCTTAACTTGTATTACAATAAGGATAAGGGGTGTTATGCTTAATGCTTGTGCATATGGTTAAAGCAGTATAAGCATTAATAGTCAGGGTATGTTTTCTTTTATAATTTTTGCATGCTTTTCTATAGAAACCTGTCTTCTCCCTTCTCCCTTCATTCATTCATTCATTCATGGCCACAAGTGTCAAAGTGTAAAGTGTGCTGTTTCTCTAGCTGACTATGTACTTGGTCTGTCTATACAATTATCAATTGTTGTTGTTATTTTTGTTGCTGTTATTATTGCTGTTTTCATTTAACTTTTACTATTTGATTAAAATTATTATTGAAAATACAATAAAATTTATATTTTTGTGTTTTTGTGGTTTTTAGAATTGATGAACATTTTTCATATGACATATTATGATAATATTGTATATGGAGGACATATAAGAATGTAGTCCTGAACACGTGTTAAATGTTTGTTTTCTTTTTGTGCCGTTGATTGGCAGGAAATTTCATTAATTTTTATTTTTGCAATGGGAAGAAAAAAAATATCAAATAAATTATATTTCATTCATTAAGGACAGTACTTGATACGTAGTATGATTATTAATGATTAGTGTTAAGAGAAAATTTTGTGGAAATTTAAGCAAAAAAAAAAACAGGAAAATGAAACTGAATGATTACGTCGATTGGACTGGAAGACCTTGACATATGTCGTCAGGAACATGAACTGGATTCTGTTAAAGCTGAGGCAAACAAAGCAAGTCTACGAATAATCATCATCAAATCTGAAGCCTACAGGTAGCGAGGGATAGTAGTTTAAGTGCTTGTATACAAACCTAGCAATCCAGTTCGGTCGTATCTAGGTAATGGCATCACGAATGTTGGCTTTCAAATGCTCAATAGTCTCTGATTTATCGGCATAACATTTGTCTTTAACAGCGCCCAATATAAAATTGTCCAACGGTATCAAAACGCAGCTTCTTGGCGGCCAACTGACACTACTATCTCGGTTAACTAAACAGCCATCAAATGTTTGACGTAATAAAACTTTTGTGGTATGAGCTGTGTGGCAAGTTGCACCATCCTGTTGAAACCAAAAATTGTTCACATCATTACCATGAAAGCAGGCACAGAAAATCGGTTATCATAGTACGATATCAAATATGGGCCAATGATGCCTCCACTTTACAAGCCGCACCAAACAGTCACTCGTATTGGGTGTATTGGCTTCTGTATGAGCACTTTTGGGTTTTCTGAAAACCAAGTACGGCAATTTTGCTTATTAACGTACCCATCAAGATAAACATTAGCTTCATAGGAAAAGATGATTTTTTTTATATATTGTTTTGGAAATAAAGTTGCGATAAATCCCAACGTTGCTCAAGCGTACTGAAATTTGTGATAGAATAGAATCACATAAGTATTGCCAGATTCGAAATAACCGCTGTTTCAAATTTAAGCCGATAGATGGCTCTGGATGACAACGACTATGCCTGATCTGTATAGAGGATTCTATAAAGAAATGAGTCCTGGTAGAGATGATTTGGCCTCTAGCTATATCATCTCCAGTGAGTTAATGGAGATCTATACGAATGGGTTTAAACTTGAGAACAAGGTAAGCAGTGGAATTTTTTCAAGAAGTTGAGCCTTAGGATTTCTATCCATATCCCGGACCACTGTAGATTATTTCAAACCGAAGTAATGGCTGCGGAGTGGATCCGGAAGAATGTAGATTCTACTATTGAGGGTTTTATACTTTCTGATAGCCACACGGCAATCAGATCTCTTTTGGGTGTGACTTTTAGCTCTATACTGGTCAACGCTTACCTGCGAATAACTTCTGTCGAGATTGTAGATCAATTGAAAAGGAGAAAAACGTGGTCCACTTTCTCTGCCAGTGTCCGTCTCTAGCTCGGCAGAGGTTTCTCACACTGGACTGCTCATTTCTCGATGACTTATCAGAGCTATCGGTCTTTGGCATCAGGTTGATAGCCAGTTTCACTAGACTGTCGGGCTGGTTTCTAACTTAACTTAAAGAAGTGCTTCTGTGTTTTGCCTCTGGTTGATTATCAGGACCGGTTAGTGTGAAAACTAGTGACTAGCACAGAGACAACACAACAGGCTCAAGAGACGAGGCTGCCACTCCCCTCCTAAGCTTACCTATGCTCTGATGCCATTCGTATGATCCATTCAACAAGCTCCTGAGTTCCTGTACAGAAGATCAGGCAACACCACCTCTTGGGAAACAATGAGAAGAAGGAAAGGTAAGAGTTTATCATGAACAGCGAGATTCCTTAGTACTCCACCAAATACACTGATGGCATTGTTTCTAGGCAACGGCAGATGACAGCACCATCACTTACTACAGTAGACCGGTCATCTGCCTGGCAGGATGACAGAAACACTGCTTTTAAGTGAAGTAACGGAAAAAATATAAGAAGAAAAAGTTTCATTCTTTTGCTACCATCCTTACCGCTAATATCCAAAGCAGTATAAATACCAGAAACTGCTTTTTAACCACCTTAATACCATAAAGCGATCTTCTCCTCTAAGGATTTTGGTGACGAAACGAATCATGCAAAACTTGACAAATTTGCTCGCTGTATCGTTAATGGAAGAAAAACTGGAGTGAATAGGTCGTCAATCCTGAACTATTGACCTATCATGTGTTATATGACAAGTGAATTAAATCTGATATTGCTATTTAAATGAGTAGAATAGATTACAGATCCATTATACACTGAAAGAACACAATGCTTTATGTCAAACGATGACAAATAACTTCTTATGGGTCAAGTTTGAACGTTAACATGTATTTTAGACGGATGGCACGTCTATTATCTAACCGTTACTCCTCTATGGAGCATATTGGCTTACCACAAAGCATCCATTGCTTTGTTTCTATTTCATTAATCGAGTTAATGTTCAAGCTAAGACCACGCCACCTCCGTCCAGATAATTAACTACTTTTTATTCGTCTTACTTAATATCTTGTATACTCTGTATAACAAAAACAAATTTGCCAGTCTTTTATTTTAAAATCTTTTACTTCAAAACTTGTACGGAATATAGTCTTAATTAATTTAGTTTATGTTTAATTTTGATTAAAATATTTATTTTTTATAAATTTATTAGAACCTTTACAAACACTATCAATACCATGGAATTTTAATACCTTAAAGTATGCTATAGTTTAACCACCGAAACCAGTGGCACACTGGCTATGAAATAAAATTTAAAAACAAAGAGAATAGATAAAGTAAACATAAAGAAAGAGAGAGAAAAAGAGAGGAGAGAAAAAATCCAACACTAACTACCTTTACAATTACCAACACCATTTGGTGGCCATCAAATTCTATGATTGATCACAATTTTCCAAAGTAATTATCCATTTATACAGTGTTGTTCTTATCCCTACACATAAGTATGTGTAAGTGTATAATTTACACACACACAGCCATATATATATGTACTGCTAGGTCTCTACAACCATTTACCTAATGCTACAGGGATATTTTGTTAAGCTTTCTCTTGGAATGAATGATTATAACCAACACACAGAGTGAAAAAAATTTATTGCCAACTAATACATAGAAAATGTTAATAAAAGTTAAGGTATACATGTAGTTATGTATGTGTGCTTACTTTTTTCTTTTTTCCTCTTCTTTCGTTTTCACTCATTTATGTCTACGTGTTTGTCTGTTTTATCATGCTCTTATGGTTTCTATTCATAAAGCTTTTATAACATTTGTGGCTAAATTTTGTTGTTTGTGTCACTCACTAATCGTAATTACTTTGTAAATAATTTTTATTTTTATAGATGAGGGAGCTCAACAGGAGAGAGTATTAGCTGAGTAGAGAGAAAAACACAGAAGAACAAACGATATAGTTTATGGTGAAGTATTGGAGATTTTAAGCTTTAAATGACTTTTTAGAGGTGACCAGATGGTACTTGCTTGTAAATGCTAAGATGGCTGTATACTATAAATTTAAATTTGATTAATTTCTTCAATTATATAGAACTAATGGCCTATTTATGAAGCAACGAACAGTTATTTAGTAGTAACTTACGTATAGTTGATTAAAGTTGTCATATAATAAGTTCAAACACCCTATAACTCATCTCATTTCTTAAATTTTGCCTGCTTTAAAAAAAGCTTTAAATATTCCAATATTTCGAAAATCTTTTGAGCCGGACATGTTTTCATTATTAATCTACTCATACCTTATGGTCTGAATATTTTATAGCGAGTTTAAGCTGCTTACTTATGGGAGTGTGTGTATATGCTTAAACTTAAGTAAATGAAATATGTGTAAGTGTAGGTAGCATGTGTGAGAGCATGTGTATGGGTACTATAAACGAGTATAATGTCTGCCAATGCGTGCATGTATTTCTACTTGATTTAACACTATTAAGAAATTATTTCTTATTTTTTTTTGCGATTTTTCTTCTTCGTTTCAATGCCATTAAATATTTGTGTTGTTGTTAACAATTTTCATTCACTTTGTAGTCGGTTATACTTATACATTTTTTAAAGAGTTATTGGTCTTCATTTATATTTCATTTTTCTACTTGAATAACTGAAACAAGGATGAATAATTGCCTGACCTTTATTTTTGGTGAAATGGAAAAAAAGCAAACAATTTTTTTATTTTTTAAAAAAGCCATGTAACACTTTAATTGATTGGTTTATTCACAGCCAAATCTGAAGGTTATGAAAAACGAAAATTAAAATACTTTTTAGTTAAAGGTAATATATTAAAAAGGAAAAAATATTATTTTATAAAGACTTTTTCAGATAAACTAAGAGTTTTTCAATATTTAAAAATTGCTCCTTAATTTAAGAATATTTAATTTTTGATATCATGCTTTAAACACAAAGACGACGGCTAGCTACCGACTACAAATTACAAAAAAATAGGAAACACACTTTTAAAAAAGTTCCTGAAAGCAGAACTGATTATCTTGAATTTTTAACAGTGTCTTTTCAAGATGGGAAAAAATAAGTTAAAGATTATAACTACAATATTAGATAAAGAAAATTTTAAAGAATGTGGTAGCGAAGCGGTCCGGGTGTTAGCAAGTAAAAATATAAAAAGAGAAATACGCAATGAAAGAAGCTGCAATTGTAATTTAAAATTATATTTATCAAAACGTAGTTTTTTTTTGGATCAGCTGTTTATTATAATGTCTCTGCTAATATATTTAAGTAGCTGACTACACGACCACAAATGCTGCTAACGGCAATTGTAGTCGTCTAGTCGTGTAGCCTGCCGTTGTCAATGTGTTTAAAGCATCAGAATTTAACTTTTATGTTTAATATCAGGTGTTTACTCACAGTAACAAAAGTTTAAATCGTAAAACAAAGACAAATAAAATATTTTGAATATCAATGAATCTGGCTTTGTTGGATAGAAACTTTTATGACATTAATATTTATGTACGATTTCGGACATGTTGCCGCACGGCCGGCTCGTAAAAGGCATATTCTGAAACAACAATTTACACCAACTTTTCGCCGTAAATACGGCCATATTTTGTCAATTCAATTTTCTCAAGTTCACTGATGTAAACAAATAACTTTACATAACCGCAAAGCAAATAATCCAATGAAGATATATCACACGACCTTGGTGGCCAATTAATTGGATCATTAGGTAAAATCACTCCTTCATACATAGTGTCTCTGATTAAATCAATTAAATTAAATAGCAGACTGCTAAAACTCATCTGTCTCTGTATATCTGGGACATTGAGAAAGTATCCAACAGCGGCTTTGAAGACCATAATTAGTTTAACATCGCTTTACATCTATGTGATAAGGGAGGCGGTATGTTCGGCTACAAAGTTTTTTGTCATGGGATCCAGAAATGCGTCCGGAAGTCTGTCCATTCCACGTAGGGTGTTCGGTCTTGGATGTTATGAATTTGGATCTGTGCTTTGGCAGGAGATTCAGGGTTGAATTTCTGAACCGGGATTGTCAGTTTAATGGTGTCTTTGTGTTTAGTGAGTATGAGTTTTTTTAAACTGGTATACCGACTGCTCCAAGATGAATGAATGTGTCGGTGCTGGTGATAATAAACCCAACCGAGACTTTTCGATCCCACTAGTCAGATCGCTGAATGTCTTCCAGGTGGTGTTCATGGCCATTGCTATATGTGCTGAAATCAAACTGGACAGCGGGCTCAACGGTGAGACCATTAATATATTCCCTGACAGCCTAATAGCTAATAGTAAAATATAGGGTGGGTGATTTAAAAGTTTAAATTTAAAAATGCAATAAAATAAAAGCAAATTTGTGTTTTTATTGTGAAGTACAATTATTCCGGCTTAGGCTGGCCTCACATTAGATCCCCATTCGATCGAACCAATTTTGGATAACTTTTTTGAGTGCATTGGATCGTATCTCGACAATGGCATTACAAATGTTGGCTTTAATTCTCGTTTTTAACGGCGCTCTACAGAAAAAAGTCCAACGGTGTCAAATCGAAGCTTCTTGGTGGCCATCTCACATCACCATTTCAGTTAATTAAACGGCCATCAAACGTTTGACGCAATAAATCGATTGTGGCATGAGATGAGTTGCACCATCCTGTTGAAGCCAAACATTGTTCACATCAATACCATGAAGAGCGGGCACAAAAAAAAACTGTTATCATGGTGCGATAAGTATCTCCATTGACCGTAATGGTTGCGCTATCCGCATTTTCAAAGAAATATGGGCTAATGATGCCTCCTATCTACAAACCGCACCATATAGTCACTCGTAGTGGGTGCATTGGCTTCTGTAAGATCACGTTTGAGATGGGCTCCAAATACGAAAATTTTGCTTATTCACGTACCCACCAAGATGAAAATGAGCTTCATTCCAATGAATACCAACGTTGCTCAAGCGTAAATCTATTCATTTCATTCAGTGGAGATAATATACTGAATTTTGTGAGAGAGAAGAACGACATAAGTATTGCCAGATTCGAAATAACAGCTGGTTCATATTTAAGCCGATAGATTGCCCACCCGATATTGCTACGGTACTTGAATGCTCAAGGGGAACTTCGCTACTCTAGGTCGGCGAACAGTCCACAGTTTGGGCAACCCTCTGAGGGTTTTAGGTACGGTAGGCCGGGTATTAAATTTCTAACGGCCCACTGCAGACTGGGAGCGCATCTGAAGATGATGGCTATCACACATATGGATTTTTGTAGACTATGCTTACAGGCATCAGAAACATCAGAACACATATTGTGTGAATGCGAGGATCTTAAAGGATTTAGCTGAAGATGTTAAGGTGAACATAGAGTCTCACTGGGTGACATATCCACCATTATGGTTTCAAATATGCTAGTGTACAAATTGTAGACCGGAAGAGGCATAATATCACAATGATCCAAAAATTCCCGGAATTTATTAAGAAAATTAAAACAGAATTTTATTCTTTATCTAAATCTATATTGTCCCCTTCAAAGTAATCTCCATTGACTGCAAGACACTTATGCCACTGTTGGATATAATCTTCGAAGCTTTTTTATATTCGTTTTCGGTATGTCCATCAGTGCATCCAGCGATTTTTTCATTATTTCCTCTTAGCAGCTGAAACGCGTTCCCCTTAATGGCTTCTTTAATCGATTGAACAGAAGAAGAAAATCAGGTAAATTCGGTGGCTATTGGATGGTATTTGTTGCTTTTTCGTCTAAAAATTTCGGATAATGATGGCACTGTGAGACGGTGCGTTATCATGGTGCAAAACCACGAATCTTCTGCCCACAATACTGATCTCTTTCAGCGAATTGCTTAACGCAAACGTTTCATAACGCCCAAATAATAATACTCTTTGTTTACTGCCTGGCCTTCTGGCAAAAATTCATAATGCACTACACCGTTGGAAATCATGAATATTGTAATGAGCATTGCCTCCTTTTTTGACTGAAAACAACGTGGTTTTTTTGGCCTTGGCTGATTTGGTGAACGCCATTTGCTTGATGTCTAGATTATGTGTCGTACTCATAAATCCACAACTTATCTTCAATAATGATCCTTTTGATGAATGTGGGATCGAATTCAGCTTCGCAAATCATTTCCTTTGTAAACTCAACACGGTCTCTTTTTTGCATGAAATTGAGGTCTTTTGGCACCAATTTGTGGCTACACGACGGAAACCGAAATCGTTAACCAAAACGTGTTGGACGGATCCATAGGCAACATTCAAGTCCTCCACTATCTATCTGATGATTAATTTGCGGTTATTGATCAATATTTCTTTTACTTTATCAATGTTTTCGACGGTTTTCGATGTCGATGGTCTACCATCATCCATGATTGACTCGCCGCTCGTGACACTGGTAAACGACCGTTTTCTTTAGAGAATCGTTGCCTAAACCCTTTTCTAATATATCAAAAGTTTGCCCACCATTAAATCCGTTTTTTACGCAAAATTTAATACAAGTTTATTGTTGGAAATTTTAGCCCATTTTTAAAATTATAAAAAATCGCCTAAACACATAGAGATAGATGTACTCTTGTATACGTAGCTTTTGCAAATTCAAGCTATGACGCTAAGATTTAGCGGGAATATCAACAGCAGATGTACCAACTTAACAGAACAAAAAGAATTCAAATTGGAACAAGGGGATGGCCACACGGGAATTATTCCGGGAACTTTTTGATCCAGGATCAAGATGCCATGAATCGCAGTGTCCTGCAATAGTGCATAGTTAGTATGATGAAAATGAATAAATCAATTGTTACGTGCGCTGTGAGGCATGTGGCTACTTCCTGTTGAAAATATATGTCAACAAAATTAATGTCAACTAAATGAGGCACAAAAAATATCTAATCATGTCTCTATACAGTATAGCATTGATGGTAACATTCAACGTTTTTGAAAACATAGGGACCAATAACTCCACTCGCACATAAATTGCACTAAACAATAGCTTTATGCAGATGTAATGCTCTTTTGACAAAAGCTTATCTACATACCCATTCAATCAAAAGGGAGCTTCATCGGAAAACAAAATTTTTAATTTTGAAGTTTGACAAACATTACCATTTGATAAAAGAAATTTCAATAATTTGCTAGTGTTGCTCTGGTATAAGTCTATCCATAATGAAATGTCAAATCATACTAAGCAAAAAGCAACTATCAGCTATTAAACTAAAACTGTGTTGCCAGCTCAAAGTTATAAACCTCTAAAAAAGCATCCGATATTAGCTACCTTCAGTTTATTAGTTTTTGTGTTTCATTTTGTAGCTTTAAATGGTCTACACAATTGAATTTCATCCATTCTTTTTGGCTTTATTCGTATGAGTTAAATTACTTCATATAGACTTTGTGTATTTTATGGTCATATTGATTAACCAGTATCAATTCCCCTCTCCTACTTACTTCCCTTTCATTTAACCTCACCACCGTGTTTCATTACTCTAAAAATAAATTACTACTCGTATGGTCGGTCGGTGAAATACAATAGATCAGACCTCTGATTAAGCTGACATTACATTACATTAATTTAATCGCTTAATGTCGCATAACATTGAATTTATAGGGAAGTACACACAAACGTGTTTGTGTAGTTAAGTGTTAGAGAGCGTGTTTATGTATATGTGCAGGCTTAAACTTTTAGCCACGTTCACACTCACAGATATATTGCCATTAAATACATTCCATTCAGCTGTATAATTTCAATTCCAACTTTTTTCTTTCTCTCACACTCTCTTTTACTCGTTTTTGTCTTCAAATTACGGAATTTGTGTCCAACATTATTGTTAATGCCCGGGTAATTGTATGAGTGTATTTACGATTATTTAATACATATAAACATTTATTTATTTTATATGTATTTGTTTGTGTCAGCACTAGTGTAAAGGGTGTGCCATCATAAACGTTGTCGGTATGTGGATTGTCATCGACTCTGAGAGGCTCAAGAGTCGGCATAAATGCATCAGTTAACAATTCTGGAACCTCTATTTTAGGGCTATCTAAGTTGCAATTTAGGTATACACATTCCTCCTTCAGCAAAATGTGGCGACAAAAAAAACAACTGCAACCAGTGTTAACATTTTGGTTATTTTTAACCAAAATTTCTTATATTTTTCGTTCCACTTTTAACGATCGAAACAAATGGTAGTCGTACTGGTATGGTCTAGATTAAGAAGAGTTTCATCTGATCTTGGAACATTTAACCGATTGTTGCCCCCATAGATCGCCAGTAATGACTGGATGTGGCGACAATTTTTTTTTATAACTTTTCAGCAACATTTTGGTCATAAAATTTCGGTTTTTAACATCCTAGGCATTTACTCGTGCGGTACCTAACTTCATTGCTGTTTTGTTAATTTTTCTGCTTCGAAATGTTTTACTTGAGTAGTTTTTGGAGTTTAAAATAATCTTCATAGAGTAACGCTTTCAATTCATCAACTAACCTGGGCGGTCTTTCTTTTGCATTTCAAAATCATTACTTCACATCTACACTAATAATCTCTCGTACGTTGAGATCGCGGTACATATTCGGGATAAGCTTTGGTTTACAATCAAAGCAAAAACCTTTATTGTTTACACTATTTCGTTCAGTGGATGAGTGTGAAAAAATGTCAGACATATCTCAGTTTAACGCTATTGTGTTGTTCGGGTATTTACCGATTCTTTAAGATTTTTTTCTCCGTCATTCCTCTAGGAAGCACATTGGCTTTCCACAAAGCACCTGTTGCTTTGTTTCAGTTTCTTTAATCCATTTGATATTTTCAAGCTAAGTAGATGATTAATCCGCTGCAGCTTCTTCTATATGATATTTTTGCGTAGTGGTGAAAATCCTTGCTAATTGGTGGTGATCTTTACTTTAGCATTATAATTTTTTTCCAGTAGGTGGCGTGTTTTTTCATAGTTAAAATGTTCAGCGTAAATAGGAGGATATGCCTCATCAATTATTGTACAACGTTTTTTTTATCAGTCAGTATTGCTAAAAAAATTTATATAAGAGGTTGGCAAATTATAGGTTAGGATGTATATTGACTTAAAAACAGATTTTTTTTTTTTGACAAATTGGGTTTAATTCATATCAATATAAAATAGAAATTAGGGAATTAATAATGGAATCTGATAAATATCCACTTTTAATACGCCGGCAGACGTCCGCTCTTTTTACAAAATTTTGAGGCACATTTTACAAAAATGCTTCACTTGTCTTGCCACTGCAGCTCCGAATTTCATCCTTCAGAGTGTGAGTTGTTTGTGGTTTCTTCACGTAAACCCGGTCTTTCAAATGGCCTCAGAGAAAATAATCCAGCGGCGTTAAATCACCGGAAAATTTCTCATGCAATAACTGAATTGTTTAGCTGGAAGTGTGGCTTGTGAAGCCGTCCTGCTGAAACCAAAGTCAATAACATCAACATTAGCCAATTTTGGCTACAAAAATTTGGTTATCATGATTTGGTAACGGGTTTCTTGCTGATTTTCGAAAAAATACGGGCCGATTATGTCGCCCAACTACAAGCCGCACCATACGTTCACTTTATTTGGGTGTAATAGTTTTTCGAGTACTGTTTGTGGATTTTGTGAACCCCATAAGCGCCTACTTTGTTGGTTTACATAACCGCCTAATTGAAAATGGGCCTCATTACTAAAGATTATTTTGTTGAAAAATGCGTTGTTTTAGTTCAGTTTTTAAAACAGCCAATCCACAAACGTTCGGCGCAAACAATGGTCGGCTGGCTTCAATTCTTAAACGAGTTGAATTTTATAAGCGTGAAGATGAAGATCTTTATTCAAAATGTTGAACAAAGTTCCTTTGGTGATGCTCAATTGTTGTGAACGTCAATGAGTTGATGTTTCAGGCTTATTCTCAACACTTTGTTGTACAGCGGTTATGTTTTCAGCACTACAGCCACTACGAGCGTATTGTCACAGATGACACCACACCACCACGTCTGTGTGTAAGAAAATAACACTTGGTCTTGCGCGCATTAACTTCCACTGTTTTTCGCCAGGTCGCTTGTGAGCGTGTCGTTCACATTTTCGCTCCAATCTCCCAAAGGCTCGACCTGTGATCAAAAGTATACGAATGACAAATGTCGCTGTCATCTTCGGAAGAGTAAATAGGATTGAAAATAAGAAAAAGAAATTAATTAAGAAACATTAGAAATAGAGTAGGAGGAAGAATAGAGCCTTGAGGTGGCTTTAAATTTATCCTGAACTAATCGGATGATAACCCATCAATAACACTCTTGTATAGCGAATCTTTGAAAAAACCTGATATAAATCGAAAAAGGTGACTACCGGCACTAAAAGCAATAAATTTGTGCCAAATTCTATTAAACGCATTGAAAATATACAGAACAGCAACCAAATTAAGATTATGAAGTCATAGATTTTGTCCAAATAGCCTATTTTAAGACTGCTTTTGTGATAAAATCTTGGTCGATCAAGTATGGTGAGCTTCAAGTCGTCAAATGCATTTTCATAGCAAGTCAGTTATTTTGTATATTCCTCTTATTCCGCTTTATCTTTGGACTACTGTCGAACAGGAGTGACGTGTGCGATTTCGAAGTTGTTGTGCATGATCATGGGTAGCTAAACCATTGAGCTCCTAACGTCAATCCCGATTGTTAGCAGTGGTATATGGATGGGTTTGAAATGGATGATGGTGTGGGAGTCGGTTTTTTTTCGCCCAATACCAAAGTCTGGGAAACCATGGGCAAGTGGCCCAGTATATTGACTCAATGGGACTTCTACCGCCATCAGCGGATCTGGCTCTAGATTGCTTGGCACAATATATCATTCTAGGTCACAGCACCATGGCCAGTTGGACCATGAATAAAGATTTGAATAAATATTTGAATTAATACACTTATAAGGTTTAACTAAGATAAAGAGTACTGATCAAGCGTCGTCAATACGCCGAATGGTTAGTTGAACAGACGGAAGTGAATTGTGATTAAAAAAAAAACACTTTCAGTGATGAAACACAACTTCATCTCAATGGATTCATTATTCTAAACTACATCATCACCTCTTAATCACAGAAGCAGAGTTCTTAACATTTCATTATTATTCAAATTTTAACTTCAAAACTAACATGTCCACATTAAATGTGGCGCTTCCTGTTCATATAGGAAACCATAACGCAACACTGGTAAAAAAATAAGAGATTCGAGGTTAAAAGCTAATGGCGGCGAATTATGTTCCTGTAAGTATGATTGTGTTAATGTACACACTTATACACACACACAAACACTGTTAATTTCACATATGTCGGTATACATATATGATACATACTTGTATGTATTGAATGTATAATTTTGTGTATTGTGGGTGGGATTATAAAAGCAACACTGGACATTGGTGATGATTAAAAAAAAAAAAAAAACAACAGCCATATCAGTAATAATGGCTACAGCAACGGCAACAGTAATAATAATGAGTGGAAAAGAACGTTTATAGAAGTTAAATATAAAACGAGGGTCGGTGTATAGAAAAAACAAAACATTTATAAAAATATTAACGTTAATGTTGGAACAAACCTCTACGTTTATAACTCCCTAACAAAGGCCAGAACTAAATAGACTTTTTTAAGCTCTTTTCTGTACAACCACCTCTTACTCTTCGCTACACATTATGTGGTGATTAGCTCGATTTTACTAGTGTTTTTAGAGAACAAAAAGCTTTTAGACATAATTGTAAATCAATGAATTGCAAACTTTTCTATTGACCACCATTAATTGATTTCCTTTTTTTTAGTTTTGCATTTTCCCAAGCATTTTGTCTCTCTTTCTCTCTCTCTGGCTTAGAGATTATTTAAGGGATTTCAATGCTAAAAGCTTTATAAGTTCCCTTTGAAATGCTTTATAATTTCCAAAGAGTGGTAGACGTTAAATGAAGACTTAAAGCCAATAAAGACTAGAAAAAAAAACTGGTATAAAAGCTTTCAGCCAACGCGTTACTAATTCAAATAGATCCAAGCCAATATGGTTGAAGTTATGGTTCAGAATTAATATCAGATTAAAGTGAAAAAATATAAAGAAAAAGAAGTTGATTTACTGTCATTTGTTTTTCTGAATAAAATAACTAAATATTTTTTGTGCGTTGGTGGAGGCGATGTAAGCGGACATTGGTAAAACAGTACATTAGTGCTGCGATATCATCTCAATATGTTACGTCACACCGTAGATTTGGTGTTACTGTGTCACGCTGACTGGAACCAAATTGCACGTTTTCAGTTGGAGTAAATTGGATGTGAGGGAGACAAGTTTTACCACCAGCTGAACGAAAGTTTAATGTTAAGGAAGCCGATCAAGTAAGCGAAACTTGGAGTTTCACGGACGTAGTACTCTAAGGAAGCATCCTAATTTTGATATATACCTCCGATATTGCAACAAGCTGTAGTATCAATACTACGGTATTCGGAGATAATAAAGCTGTTCTTAGTAATTTGGATTTTGCAACACTATACAACGCAGCTAGAGACCTAGTTTTGACATTGAAGGAGAAAGGTTAAGCGGTTAGGTGCGATAGATGGCAGGCCGGACTTGAAACTCCTTACAGAGTTTCTTATGGGGCACCGCATCTGAAGAGAATAGCGGTTACAGATGTGGGTGTTTGTGGATTGTGGTCAAATTCATCAGAGCCAGCGGAACACGTATTCTGGGAGTGTGGAGTTTTTGGTAGGTTAAGGTGGAAATGTTTAGGTGGACATAGGGTCTCACTAGGTGACATATCCACCATTATGGTTCAAGATCTGTTGGTGTTCATCAGAAAGCAGCAGATCTGTTGAACAAGCTATAGACCGTAAGGGGCTCAATAGATCCTTTGGGTCGCAGTATTTTGCTGTAGTGCCTGGTCAATATGATAATAGTAAAAATAACAACATTTAGAACTTGCAAGCTTATGATTCACAATGAGGTAATAGACTACGTCAACGTGGCAGCAGAAAGAGACACTTGGGGCTCTAGCATGCGACTGAGATCACAGAGCTCGCGGTTTTATTATGATTTTCCGATTTTTTTTTTTTGCCTCCTTGTGCTCTTTCTTTGGGCAGCCACTTCTACTTACCTACCGTTATGGAAGTGATAAGAATTCGTCGCAGGCTGCTAAAATTTGTGATGTTTACGGATATGATGCTATAGCTAGAAAAACAACAGCGAAGTGGTTTTTTCGATATCAAAATTTTAATGTTTAAAATGAACCTCGCTCTGCTGGACTAATTACTAAAAGAGGTGATGAAATCATTGAAATTGGAGAAACACCGACACATAAGCAGCGTGGAGGCTGTTAGGAAACCAGACATTAATCACTAGCCATTTGAGGAAAGCTGGATACACAAAGAAACTCGATGTTTGGATGCCATATGAATTAACAGTTACAAACGCACAACACAAACGGCCCAGATTCGAACCTCAGCAGAGAACATTAAGAAAAAATAAATTAAATTGCGGTTTCCGGTTTTTAATAATGAGACTTCAACCTCCCTCCAGAAAAATCCATCTAAAATGCCTACTGATCTTAAAGCTTAATTCTAACGATGTTCAGGAGAAAACGCCACCTACTAGGAAAAAACTGCAATGCTAAGTAAGGATCATCACCTTTTAGCAAGGAACTTCACCTCTACACAAAATTATTAGGAAGCGAGCTACAGTAGATTAATCATCTGCTTAGCTTGACAATCAATTTGATAACTGAAACTGAAACAAAGAAAGGGATTCTTTGTGAAAAGAATATATGCTGCTGGAGGAAAAAAGTTCATTGCTAAAACGAAAAAAGTTCCAACCATTTCTGAAACAAATGATTCCGGGCCATGCAGGCAATACCAAAGCCAGGATTGACACTAAGAAAGGTATTGTTGTGTGTCTGGTGGAATTGAAAAGGAATTTTGAGCTTCTACAACCACATCAAAGCGACCAGAAAAGGTGTTGTGTTTATTCACTACAACGATAGACTGAGAGAGCTTGACTGGAAAATTTCGATGCATATAGCCAAGTTTCAAGGTCCACCTTTTAGCAATTGTTTCGATCTCTAAAGAACTCTCCTAATGGCTGTAAAAGCCTAGAAAACACAATTGAATCTCCGCACAGAAGCTTTATACTGATGAAATAATGACAAATGGTTATCGATCAGACAAGTACATATTTCAACCGAACTTAACAGAGCACCTAATGTGTGTTTTTATTTTGTTTCTATGTCACTTCTCTAGAGAGAATATTGGCTTTCCACAAAGCATCCATGGCTTTGTTTCAGTTTCTTTAATCAATTTGATCTCTCAAGCTAAGTAGATGATTAATTCGCTGTAGCTTCCTCCATATGATTTTTTTTCCTGCTGCGTAGTGATGAAGATTCTTGCTAATTGCTGGTGATCTTTACCTTAGCTCTGTAATTTTTTCCAGTAGGTGGCGTGTTTTCTTTATCATTCGTCTGATGTTTGTCATCATCGCCAGAGGTATACGGGAAGGTCAGGGGGGCTTTTCTTCTTTATTTTTTTTAGATGGATTTATTTGGAGGGAAATTGAAGCCTCTTTATTAAATATTCGATTACATTCTTTACATGTTCTGCTGGGGGTTGAACGTGGGTAGTTTGTGTTGTTATGTGTGCGCTCTAACCACTACTCCACGCCACACCAACTTATTGTGTTGTAGAAAGCATTAAACACATAACCGACTGCAAGCAGCAGACAGTAAATTGTCAAAATTAGAATACATATGTTTATATGAAAACAATTATTTTAAAGGCAGCACAGCAAAATCCTAGACAACAACTTTTACTGCTGCTGCTAAACCTAAAATAATTTATTTTTGTGTAGGCAGCAAAACAGAAATTAGAAAACAACAGTATAAATTTAATATATTGTATTAAACAAAATTATGCCAATAATTAAAAAGCTCTAAACATAAAATTTAATTAATTTTTATATTTTTGAGCAATATATAAAGAAGCAATTTAATTTTGGTGGATTTGAAAAGCTTGAGTGTCACCACTGAAAAATATTTTTCCATAACAAATATTTTTATGACAATGAAACCTAATTTTATTGCTGTTGCTGCTTTCAATATATTTATGAATATATTTTTTAGCAAAATTCGTATATGCAAAAAAAGGAATTTTTATTCTTTGCATTATTCATTTATTCGACTAGAAGACCTATTTAAACACACACACTAAATAATTTTATTTGACACCATTTTTTTATTTTTTTTTTTTTTTAACAAAGAAATTCAAAACTTTGGCTCAATTTAAATCATTTTTTCTTAATTTAAGTTCAACAAAAAACTTAATTTCCCTTTTATGTCTTGCACTTCAGCATTGAGACTTTTTAGTTGTGCAAATATTTGCATTTTATTAAAACTAAATAATCAAAAAGAAAACAAGAAAGAAAAAAGAATAGCAGTTTGCATAATTTTTCTTTTCTTCATAGTAACCTTTATGGCTTCTTAACCTGTAACATTACCAAAAAAAAAAAGTTGCACAAGAAAATTTTGCCAAAATGCGAGTAAAATAGAGGAGAATATTTGCAAAAAAAATTGAATAAAAAGAAAGTGATGGAAGATGTCATATTTGCATTTATGCAAATCATGCCATATACACAACATGCAACTCTTCTTTTCCTTTCAGTTTTTGTAACACTATTATACACTATATGCTGTTGCTTGGAAGAAAAAAAAGTTGACTCCACTTGACTTCTTGACTTGCTACCATCGTTTCATGGACAAGTCGTTAAAGCAAAATGCAAAAAAAAATCATTATTTTAGAAATTATATAAAATTCCAAAAAGAATGGCAGGCAGCGAGTATTGCAATATCTACGCTTTGGAAAATCTACTGTGTTTTGAGTTTTTTTTTTCTTTTTCTTTTAAATCTCAGCAATTACTTGAGGCAGAAAAACGCAAAAACCTCGAATGAATTACGCCTCAATTGTTGTGCGAAACAATTTATGGTTTTCGCAAATGGAAACAAAAAGCAAAAAGAGGAAAACAAGTTAAGCAATAAATAGAAAATGAAATTAATGAATGAAAAATCAGGAAAATGTTGTTAAAAGTGTCTGTAAGAACGACTTATTTGGTACTTTTCTGGTACTGTTTTTTAAGTATTTTATAAAATTATGAAAATACTAATCAACTGAAGTTATTTACTTCATGGAAGTAGTTTAAAGCGTGGATTCTCAGGCTTCCTTAAGTATGGGTAGAACGGTGAAGCCTCTAGCTTCCTCAAGAGAACATACGGGAGCATAGTAACAGACGTTTCAAAAATGCACTGCCGTAATTTTTACTACATGATGGAAACATAATAAATTCGTGGTGCAATTATATATTTACATAATAAATGTTTATCGGGAAAAAAATGCGTAATGATATGGTGAGTGCGTTAGGTGAAAGTGCTTCTTCGTACTTAACAATAAAAAATTGGGTTGGGTTTAAACGTGGTCGTCCAAAAACTGCAACAACGCTAAAAATCAAAGCTGAAGTTCATGATATTGTATTATGGTAATGCCATAGGCACCTCAAATAATTTTATTTTGTATCAAGAATTACAGATGAAAAAGCTTTCTGCAAGATGGGTGCCACATTTATTAACAGTTGACCTAAACCGCATTCGAATAAAAGTTTTTCAAGCTTGTTTGTAAACCAGGTACAACACAAAGAAATAATTTTTCTACAAGAGTGTTTTAGCAATGACAAAATTCAATGAATTGGAGTACGTATTGCTTGACCACCTCATTCACCTGATTTGCTGTCCACTGATTTCTAACTGTTCACAAATGTAAAGAAATTGTTTGTTGGCATACGTTTTACATCGAATGAAGATACAATGACAGCTGCAAACGATTATTTTAAAGGGCTTCAGAAAAATTATTTTTATCAAGGGACAGAACTGCTTGTAAAAGGTTGGACAAAGTGTACTGCAGTTTCAGGAGATTATACTGAAAAGTATATAAAATAATTTTAATACTCCAGCTCCTGCTTTTTATAGTTAGGCCAAGAACATTTCGAACTGCCCTCGTATAGTTTGTTTCAGCTCACTGTAATTTTGGAATTCTTGCCAGGAGAAGAGTTCAGCCTTGCAATGTCTACTTCGAAAGTCAAAACAATAAATATAAATAGTAAACTGCGAAATATGCACTGGAGGAAAAACGTTACGTTTTTTAATAGAAAAAGAGAATAAAGAGCAATCAGTGAGCATTCTTTCATGATTCTACTTAATTCTCTTTAGTATTCTAGCTATTTTCTTTTGCAGGCTCATAACTTTGTGTTGGCAATACTGCTTTTTTTGACAACCAATTTCACAGCTGATACATAGTTGCATTTTGTTAAGTTAGTATAACATTTCATTATGGAGAGATTTATACCAGAGAAACGCATGCAAATTTTCTATCAAAATAATGGCTCTGTTCGTCATACTGGTTTTGCTCTTCGATAAAGCCCATATTTTGTTCAATGCTTGGCGCGCTTTATGGACTGGTAGATCAAATATCTTCAAATGCGATATCAGTCAGAATGTTACCGTCAATTGTGAACGGCAAGGGGACATGATTAGAGACTTTTTTCGTACCTCAATAAACTGGCATTAATCTTGCTGATATTTAGTTCCAAAAGAACGAAGCATGCACTACAATTATTTTACTAAAAGAAACTTTTGATGAAAGATTAAATTCACTTAATGGACACCAAGATTATGTGATTTAAACCCGTTGGAATATTTTTTTTTTTTTTTTTTTTTTTTTTTTTGGGAGGGTGGCTTATGTATAGATAAACCAGAGGCAATTAAAAACCTGGAAGCCAACCAAAATTCGAAGACTTATTGGCAAAATACGCTGCAAAAAGTTTATTAAAATCGATGTTCCGTGGCGCCCACATAGCCGAAATTATATTTAAACATTAATTTCATAAAATTTTCCATCCAACAAGCATTTATATTAAAAATATATTTCTTTTTTTATTATGATTTAAACTTACGTAACTGTAAAAAAAACACCACACAGCGCTCGTTACACTGCAGTTTTTGAATTCTTGTCAGGAGAAAGGTTTTGTATTTCAATGGAGAAGAAGACGATCCATTATTTTCTGAGCATTTTTCTAGCACCAGCGGAAATACGTCTTAAGCTCTCAATTAGAAT
Organism: Wohlfahrtia magnifica; assembly: GCA_023159175.1. Classification (NCBI taxonomy): domain Eukaryota; kingdom Metazoa; phylum Arthropoda; class Insecta; order Diptera; family Sarcophagidae; genus Wohlfahrtia; species Wohlfahrtia magnifica. The sequence continues at coordinate 2,896,366 of JAKWBJ010000051.1, forward strand.
ACATTTTCAGCCCCTTATTGCCCTTGATTGAGATAATGAGGCACGTAAACTCCATAGATAGTAACCGAGGACTGTTATGGAGCAGACGTTCAGCTAACTTTTATGGTTCTTTCTTGTATTATAGTAGACGCTTAGCTATCTTTGAGACAGCGGCATAGGATAGCTTACTCCTTTTCTGTAAACTTTATGTATTCCTCAGTTAATAGAGCAACTATCTATCGAATAAATTCCTAATTTTAGCAGATATTTTCAGTTGAGTATTGAGTACTTTAACCGGATCGAATTGAAAATATTAATTTTTACTCTTTTCCTCTCCTTTTCTTGTGTGTTAGCTCTACATATTCTCGCAAATGAAAGTTTTCCTTTTGTTTCTTTTCCTTTCAGAGGCATTGAATTGATTTTTTGGTCTTTAGAAAGCTAAAAGTCGAAATAGTTTTCGTTCTCAAATTCAGCAGGTTGTTTACCTCATGACTTATAACGGTAGAGTCTAAAAAATACTATTTTATAAACATTTTCTTTCCTTGGTACCTTTTACAAGTTGTTTACAAAAATATTAATACATTTTTGGTACATTTTTCAGTACGTTTTCCAAAATTTCTAAGACGTAATTTATTTAATAATTAATAATTAAATATTTAAATACACAAAAAATTTCTTTGTAAAGAAAGTACTTTCTTGGGACTTTCTATTACCCTTTATAGAGAAATTAAATACTTTTTCGATATTTTTTAACTCTGTGTAATGCAAATAACTAGCAAACATCTAAAGTAGTTCCGTAAGTATATAAAAAATAATTTTGACAAGATTAGTACATTTTTTTATTAATTCTTAGTGTTATTTGATTCATTTTTCTATATTTTTTTTTTCAATTTTCTGTTATCCATTACTAAGCAAAACTTCACAAGTGTATAAAGAACTATTTTGGTAAAAATGGTACTTTTTCTTAATACTTTTTGTTACTGTTTTAAGCGAAAATGTATGTACAAGTATGTGTATGATTTTCCTAAAACTTTTTTTATCGTATAGCCATTAACTAATTTTAAAGCAGTCTAAAAAATTTTCTGCTAAAACTAGGATTGGCAAAAACCATACTCACACCTCTATATACGGGCTTTCTTTACATAGCATTTTGCTATAAAGGCCTGTTTGAAATATGGAACACATTCGCTTTAAACGCAAATTACCTCGTTCTACGGTTAAAAAACCATGGACCCTCCGTTTTTAAAAAAAAAAAAGTGTAAAGGAAGCAAACACGAACGGCCTACATTTTCAGAAACTATCAACGCCGTATAAAGAGGTATAAGTTTATCTTTTAATATGTAACCGAATCACTTTCTTTGAAGAAATACAAAATCGGCGTCAACGTTAGAGCGCCTTAAAACACGAGAAGTTTTTTAAGATGGATTTGGAAAGTGGCTCAGAGGCGGGGATAAGATGTACGCAGTGACTTGCTAAATTTGTTATTTCATTATCTTTTTGAGCTCAAAAACGGAACAAATAAACTTGTAACCCTAATACGTAAATTACACTTTATTTTTGTTGTAAATAAACTACAAAAACCTTTAAATAAAAAAACCCACCCAATAAATAGCATAATTTTACGAGGTATCAGAAATGTATAAATATACTAAAAATGGTACTTCTCAGTATCTTTAATTGCAATTTTGGCAAAAACCATAACTATTTTCCGTTTTTTTTTTAAGTTAAAAAAAAAAGTTGTTCAATGTATTATGAAATAGAAAAGCTACAGACTTTTTGTCAGCGTAAGTACGATTTTTGGTACTTGTTATACATGTTAGTACTTTTTGATCACCTTTTTAAGATTTACAAAATCTAAGTCTTTATAAAAAAATATTGGAAAGACATAGGCTGGTGGAATATGTAACAATTATTGGTATGAAATAGTACTTTTTTGGTACTTTTTGTATAAATATTATAAAAATAATAAAAATTATAAAAACTAATAATAATAATTTATTTCTCTACATATTAGTCAGTAAAGACGATAATAATTTTAACGTAGGGTATGGAACGTTCTATCAAAAAAACCATGCAATAATCAAAGTAAAATCCCTGTCTTCGCCAGAATACGTACGTTTGTATTGCTTTTTTTTGTTTACTTTCTTGTACTGAAATTTCCATTTTATCTTCACTTCAGTCACTCTCTTGAGCTCTTTCACTTACTTACTACTGTTTTACACAAGTAGGTCTGATTGTATTTCTCCTCTAGGTCGAGTGGTTTAATTGCATTTCATTTCAATTTAAGAGGGTTTTTTCTGCTGGTTATTCTCTCCTTTGTTTTTTACAAGATTTTTTTTTTCATTTTACAAGTTTTTTTTATTGTTTTGGCATGTTCAAATTCAAAGTTATTTTAAGCCAATTTTTACTTTGTATGGGATTTTCTTTAGTTTATGTTCATAGTTAGCTTTTCTTTTTTTCCACGTTTTTCTATATTATCTTTTGGAAGAGAGTGATTTTGGATTCAATTTTGTAAATTTTCTATAAACGTTGATGTTTCGTTTTTTATTGTTAGATTTGTAGCTGGTTTTTTGTTATTCTTAGCAAATTTTATTTATTTCTTTTATTTTGTTTTTTCAAACTTATGCACAAAGTGCAATATTTTTGTTTTATTTTTGAATGTGAAATCAGTTTGTATGTTGGCTAGTACCACCACCAGTGATTTGAAAAACATTAAAAGTGGTTTTTGTGGCTGAAATGTTGCTAAACTTGAGTTGAAATAAATGGATTTTAATTGTTAAATAACTTTTACTTTCTTTTTTGCTGTAAATAATAGAAAACTATAAAAATAATATTTAGAAAGGGAATCTTAATTGGCTTCCTAAAAGTATGCATTAAATGTCCAATTTTTTTGAGATCTAAAATTTTATTCTTGTAAGATTAAAAAGTTTAATTTCATATTTTAAATATCAATATATATAAAAATGGATTGTGGTGTGTTCGGAGGCTTAAATCTTGAAAATGACTGTACCAACGACTGCGATAATGTTCGTAATTACTACGCGAAGGTTTAAGAAAAAGAAAAGTTAAAAATTTTCAACAGATGTCGCTGTAAGTGGTCATTCCTTTATCACTGCTCCTATTAAAGGTATTTGAATAATATTTGACACGTCGATTCAGTGAGCATATATCAAGTTGTGCAGCAAATATAAAAGGGGTTGGTTAAGTGAACAATGTGTCTCTAATACAAAATAAATATTTATTTTTGTATATCTTAAGAACGGCAAAAGTGGTCAAAATGTCTTCGTGATTAATAAAAATCATCAGCCAATAAGTGGGTCCCAAAATAATCGGATATGGGGCATGGTACGTACCTCTCATACTAATATATATTGAATTTTTTATTTTATAATTTGGTCTAAATGACTTGGCAGTCAATACGAATCATCAGTTTAAAAGTGACTGGAAGTGGATAAATGGGCGTGGCATCTTTCGTACATAATAATAAGTTATTGTTTTAATTGAAGCATTAAATCAATAAATAGTCACTCTGAGAAAGTATACAATACAATATACAATAAATAGCTGTCTACTTCTGTACATATATATATTCCCGGGCAAAGCCGGACGGTTAAAGCTAGTTTTTTATATATGCAGTTTAGTATTTGTAAAAATGTTTAACATTTTAATTTTCCTAAACTTATGTTTAAAAAAAATTTTTAAATAGCCTTAAAGTAGGCTTCAGCTAATAAATTTCTCTTCACGCCTAAAAGTAATGTCTTATTTTTAGCTAAAGAAATTGATTTACTTTACTTTTAAAATAAAAGCTAATATTTTGTCTATTTAAATCGATAGAAATAAATACTTCCAAATATTTCCTCTTAAAAGATATTACAGGGAAACCAGAAATATGCTCTTAAATTGTTTTATGCCTAAATCAGAAAATATGATCAAAAAATTTAAAAATATGCTCTAAAAAATCAATCTAATAGAATGAAATAATCAGTTAAAAGATATTGTTTCTTTCTAAAATTTTTATCATAGTTATTGATGACTGCAAGCCAAGTTTTCCAACGAATAATAACTGGTTCGGACTGTAAAGGAAGGGTACATTAGTTTTAAAATTTCGACTCTATCTAATGCTTTTAAAGACACTTTCTTTACATTAGCAATGACTTTGTTTACATTTTCCTGTTGATCTCTCATACGTTCGCATAAACGATGCAGTCCATAAGCAATGCAACTTACATATGTTAGTTTAGGGTAAAACACCTGAATCGCTTTGGTAGCTTTTATTATATAGCAGCGTCTGTCACAAAAAATATAATCACGTTTGTATTTAAATTTATGTCTATTACCTTAAACGGATCGTTAGGTGTTGTGCAGTTGTAAAGTGTTCGGTTTTATCCAATATAACTGTATTAATTGAGAATTTTTAGCTTCATGCTTCAACCTAAAATAATATTTGCGACAATGTTTTCAATGGCATTAGTTGTTTCATTCTCGTTTGGGCAACTAAGACCCTGAACACGCATTACATAGACAAAATTTGTATTGTTGTTGCCCACTTTAGTGTTCGACCGTCTGAAATACCAGAGCATCTGAAATGCACTTTGAAGAAAAAGGGTTCGAAGTAAATTGGTCCACCTAATGCAGGCGCAGTATGTTGCATTTAGGTGTAGAGTGTTATACGGAGGTACGTTTTCTGACACTATCAATATTGTTTCTGGTGTCCGTAAGGGATGTATACTTTCTCCACTCATTTTTCTGGTGCTAAATGACGAGGTACTAAGTATAGATGCCACTCCCAACAGAGACATTCTTTGACACCCAATTAGTATGCAATACCTTAACAACCTGACTTATGCGGATTATATTATGTATTATTATATATTATGCTGATGATACAATGTATTGTTACCCACGAAGCAAAGCCACATGCAGGGCAAATTAAATAGCATGCGAATATGTTCTTAAAAAGCCAGTTCCGCATCAATGTCAATTAAACAAAACACATGAGAGTGAACAACTCACGTACTGATCACATTTTCTTTCATGGTAAACATGTTGAAACTACAGAGAGGGATGGCGGTGCCAAAACGAATATCGAGGCTCAACTTGCGAAGCATAAGGAAAATTTGCAAGCCTTCTAAAAGTATGGCAATGCCGGTAACTATCATCTGCAACCAAAATTCGAATATTCGATACGAATGTAAAATCTGTATTAATTTATGGAAGTGAAACTTGGCTTGTATCAGTGGAGGCAACGAACAAACTACAACCTTACGTCACTCGATGTCTGAGAAATACTCTGCGTATTTGGTAGCCTCGCAGCTGTATTACTAACTCGGAACCTCACAGCTTTAAAGATAAGTTTGCGAAAATGGCGCTGAATTGGGCACACATTGTGGAAGCCGGTAGACAATGTCGCAAGACAAGCTTTCGACTAGAATCCGCATGGAAAGCGAAGCCGCGGTCGAACGAGAGGCTCATGGCGGGGAGGGAACTAAGTTGGATGCAGATCAAAGCTCTAGGTAAAGATGGTAGTAAATTCAAAAACTTTTGTACGGCCATTTAGCAGCGCATGAGTATTTGATAATAATACTAATAATATAATCAGTTTTTCATCTACTGAAATTCACACTACGTCATCGCGTTTGTCCTCTAACCATTTTTGCTAAATATTATTGATATACAAACATATTTTTAACGTTAAACGTCTTCTGACGCCCTTTATTTTTTTAAATTATTCCATAAATTGGTTTAGATTCTGGTAAGCGGTAATAAACTTAATTGAGACATAGATGTAGCACTCAATTGGCTGATAATTCAAAATATATAATAATGAATTGGTCAGAATTCAGAACACCATTTTTTTACGCTTTAAAAACACGTTATAGCACAAAAACTTCAAATATGCTCTAAAATTATTTAATATGTTCTGTAAATATGAAAATAATATCGAAAAAATGCTCTTAAAACTGAAATATGTCAAAAAATGCTGTTATGAGCAAAATATGCCCAAATATGCACCAAAAAAACGATGCCAAAACTCGTAGAAATTAAGGAAACGGATAAATATCTCACGTCCAATTTAATTGGTTACATGAGAAAAATATACAATTGTAGATTTCTGGTTTCCCTGATTATAACGTATTCGCCTTATATAAATTAATAAAGAAACACTTTATAAATGCGCCCTTTATCCTTTCAAAAAAACATACGTACATTTTATATATACTTTTCTTATTTTCAATGTCCACTAGTTTCATCATCATTGTAGCCTTTCTGTTATCATCATATTCAAATCATTATCCTTGACCTTAAGCATACTGAACGAGTCAACACCATCATCAGTTTGCCTAACGTTGTAAAGAAAAAATCTAAAAAACAACTATAAAAAGGGGGGAAGGAACGAAAGCCTATTATATGTTATAAAATAAAGTATAACACCGTTTCCATCGAAATTTTACAAGAGAATCAACAGAAACAAAATCCTTTACTCAACGGAATCACCATCAATTATACTGATAATGAATCTTATTAAAAATACTGGTAAATTGAACCTACGCTTGCCAAAGTTGATAAGAATCAGTATAAATGAATAAAATTTAGTTTTTATACAATATTTCTATTGAAAACAGTGTAAATTTATTACAAAATCCATAAAACAGTTTTGTGTTTTTGTTATAATAAACTTACAAACTATTAGCTTTTCAACAAGATTTTCCATATGCGTTTGCTCTTTAACTTGTTGTTGTGTTTGGTAGTATTTTTTTATGTAAGATTTTAGTATTTTTTTATTAACAACGACATACTAACTCATTCATAAAGACACTCATACAAATACATATTTAAACAGTCAGGGCCAGTTCGGTTTATGACCATGTTAAGGTCATCATCATCTCACTTTAGCTTAGCTGCTATACTTATAGTTGTTAGTACTTATACAAGTATGTGGCTTCAATAAAAAGAAACCCATATTAGGGACAAAATAAATATAAAAAATATAAGACTTTCATAAAAACAAGACTAAATGAGGACTCATACTAATAATAAAAGCTCATAAATGAGATAGTTTAGTGATGATAGAAAAAAGTTAAGCAAAAATTAAAGAATAGCTGGCTAACACTAAAAAAAGAATAAATATTCAAGCGAAATTTTAAAATTAAGCTGTTAGTGAAAAATTTTGTATTAAGCAAAAAGCTGTTTTAGAAATAAAGATGAATATAAGCCTGACACATGTACATACATAATTGATTGAAATAATTGTCAAAAATATGTTAAATTATAGGCAAACTACATATATTTAAATAACATTCAAGTCATATACAAGTCGAATTCCAGTCTTTTTAAAATCATAACCAAGTCATATTTATATTAGATTCTAGGCATTTTCAAGTAATATTCATATCATAGTCAAGTTATATTCAAGTCATAGGCTGGATAAAGTCAATTAATATTAAAAACTAAATCAGGTCAGAGTGAAGCCACAGTCAAGTTATAGTAAAGTCATAGCTAAGTCGCGTGCAGTTGTGGAATGGTAGATTCGTGCTGAAAATATATATATTTTTTTTAATTTGTGTTAAATTTCTAGCCAATAATTTGTTCTGTCCAGTTTTTTTTTAAGTAAACTAATGTTATGTATTCCTTGGACCGCGATAGATACATTTGGACATAGAAATGACTAAAATAATAAACATGTAAAAAAATTAAGTTCAAAAAAGTACACACAGGTAATGTACTAAAATATTGTCCGCCAGTAGTTAAGACCAGACCAAATTAATTCACTAATACTGAATATAATTTAATTGAAAAATAACCTATTCTTTTCAAAAGTTAGTACCTTGCATTAGCAAAACAAAAAGAAGAGCATTTCCTCCATTTCCCTTTTATTGCAACTGCAACTATAGTTGTTGAATTAAAAATTTTGTAAAGCTATCATGCCTAAAACATCAACCTGCAATTATACATAACTTGTTTGTAACTGATATAAGGGGACTTCTTAATCGGAAAATATTCTAAATAATTTTTAAGCTGTGCCGCTGTGGTGTGGTAGGTAAGACACCTTCCTACCAATCAAAAGCCCTCTGCTAAATCCCAGGCCAGACCATCTAAAAAAGAAAAACATTTTCTACGGCGGTATCACCTCATAACATTAGCTAGTAGCTGGTATTGTGTATTACTACTATTGAAAACTTATCTAATGTATTCGCCGTTCGGTTCCAGTATTAAGCTGATGGTCCCTTTCATTGAGTCTAAAAATAGTGCAGCGTATTGACTAAAAGAAGTCTCCCTGATCCTCCATGGAATGTTATGGGAATTACTACTATAATAAAATTTAAAATCTCATGCAAGTAATACTTAAGTTATAGTCAAGTCATGTTCAAGTCAAATCAAATCTCTATCCAAGTCATAGTCAAGTTATAGTCATAACCAAGGCTGACTGAAATCAAATTGAAATCAAATTTATTTCATAGTCAAGTCGTGATCATTTCATAGTCAAATCTTAGTTAAGTTAAAACCAAACAATAGGTAAAGGATAAGTCTTTTCAATTCATATATAAATCATCGTCAATTAATAGCCATAGTTAAGTAATAATAAGGCTGCAGCGATGTGTTATTAAAATCATAGTCAAACTTTATTCAAGTCATATTAAAATTGCAATAATTTCATATTTAAATCATAGTTAATCTATAGTTAAGTCATAGCCCAGCCACAGTCAAGTAAAAGTAAAGTTATAACAGAACCAATTCAAGTGATATTCAAGCCAAATTTTATAATATTCAAGTCATGCCGAAATCATATTCATTTAATAATCAAATCGTTATCAATTATCAGGTAAGCTTTAGTTAACTTATAGACAAGCCACAGTTAAGTTATAGTCAGGTCGTATCAAAGTTTTATTTTTATTGCCTTCGTCTGACAATAGTCCAGCCAGAGTCTGGTTATAGAGCAGTTGCAGCTGAGTCTATTTCAAGTGTTATTCAAGTTATATTCAAGCGATAATAGTAAAATCATAGTTTCAAATATGTTTTAAGTCATATTTAAAATGTATTCATTTGAAAATTAAGTCATGGTCAAATTATAGTTAAATCATAGCCAAACTACGTTTAAGTTATAAAGAAATCGTAACCTATTCAAGTCATATTCAAACCACAGACAACTCATTAAATTACAATCAGTTTATATTATGATAGAACATCATTGCAAATAAATTCAAAAATACTGTTACTTGTTAGACTTTAGATTCATTAAAGAATAGTCACCTTTAAATTGGCTTGGAATAACACCATCATTGGTCAAAAATTGAATCATGTCTGTGACGCAATTAGGTATTCAGACAATTTCGTTTTAGGTGAGACATTACTTACCTGTACTTTGAAACAAAAAAAATCAAAATCTATTAGAGAGTCACTATTTTTCAACACTAGTGCTCTCTTCGTTGTAGCAATAGTAACCAGTATCATCTAGGGCACAACAACTTTCACCCCAACTAAGATTTTATGTATTTTATGATATAAACGAGGCGTAGTTTCTTGTATAAAATCAGTGTTAATCCAAAGCTAGTATAGAGTCTAAAACCTGGCACCAGAAGCTTCAGCGAATTGCTCGAAAGGAAAGATTTAAATAAGGAAACCTTAAGTTAAGAGACAAAAAGTGAAGAAGAATTGTTCTGAAAGATATTGTGATATTAGACAAAAATGTTAGTCTACTGCAGACAAAAATCTTTTGAAATGTAACCACCATCTCTAATGAACTGCACCTCAGATATAGGACCTCAGGATATGCACCTCAGGATAGATGTTGTGCAACTATTCAGAATATATTGGGTGTTTGCAAAATTTCGGTTCTTATATTTAAAACGAGATTTATTACATTCAAATATGTGCCGTTTTGATTGATAACCTTTTGCCATATTCAGCTTAAAGCCATTATTTCATCAGTATAGAACTTCTGGGTTTTTTAGGCGAAGACTTGATCCAATTACGTTTTGCAAGCTTCTATGGAATTTAAAGTTCTAACGTTAAGAGCTTAATGCAGAAATCAAAACAAAAGAAACTTTGAAGATAAAATGTCTGGGCTATATGTTGGATGTATCAAAATTTCCCAACCAAGCGCTCTCATTTTCTGCAGGTTTATCAAAGATGTGTGTGGTCTGGCGTTGTCATGATTTTAAAGACTTTATGATAATAATTTTATATGAATTGCGTGTCTTACTCTTGTTAATTGTTGACAATCAGTCAATTGTTCATAATAAACATTTCCCTTCCCATCCCATTAGGCACATGAAATAACATGTTTCTTGGTGTCAATTCTGGTTTTGCCTTCGTCTGCGAAGCTGCACCTTGCTGATTTAATTATCATAGCCCATAATCATTATCTTTATAAATTGTTTCATTCCATATTGGCATTGTAACACAAATGGAAGGTGGGTCCAGTTAATTGTTCACTGTTAATTCATTTGATACCCAAACATCTAGCTTCTTTGTGTATCAAGCTTTTGCAAATTTGGTAATGAATGCCCAGTTATTCAGCAACGTCCACACTGCTAATGTGTCATTTTTTCTCAATTTTCGAACCAGTCTTCTAAATTTTCAAACAATATGTAAAATACTCAACAAAGGCTATAATAGAACACTGGAATTATAGTAAATATGCTTAAGAACTGACGATCCCATCCAATAATTTCTGTAGTAACTAAAGGTGGTCCAACCATTATCCACTATGTTTATGGTAAGTTACACTTTAACATCAAGTTTTTTGCCCAACTTAATTTGACATTTATTTGTTTCATGGCTTGGCAAATTCAACAATGGATAGCTACGCAATTGAGCAGCGCGTTAAGATTGTACAAGCCTTTTACGAAAATGGGCGTTCAAATCAAAACGCATTTAGTGCACTTCGTGATTTTTTCGGTCAGCAGAATTGACGCATTTGGGCAAATGATAATCCACGAGTGATTGTTAAAAAGCCGATGCATTCACAAAGAGTAAATGTTTTGTGCGGCTTATGGGCTGGCGGAGTAAATGGTGTTAGCTATCGCGAGATGATAACAGACTTCTTGTGGCCAGAAATTGAAGATATGGATCTGGACGATGTGAGGTTCCAAAAGGTTGGTGCTATTTGCCACACAGCCAACGAAACAATGGCTCTCTTGCGCAAAAAGTTCAATGGTTATTTCATGTCGATATTAATTGGTCGCCACGATCATGTGGCTTGAAACCGTTGGACTTCTTTCTTTAGGGATTTTTAAAAGAAGAGGTATACGTCAATAAGCCAAGAACAATGCAAGAGCTAAAGGATGAGATTCCGTACATTAACTTTAGCGACATTAAACTTCAATTATGTCTCAGTATTGACAATATGGACCGACGGATAGAGGTATACCACCAAAGCCGTGGCGAGCATTTGGCTGATATTTTGTTTCACACACAATTGCAAGGTAATTCTCTGAAAACTTTTTGTCTTATATACAATCAATATCGTGCGTTTTGATTGTACCACCCCTTAAAGGGGCAATAGAATCGACTGGGCATATATTATGTCATTACGCGTCATTGGAGGTCTTAAAGTTGGTTTTTCTAGTTTGGAGTAATTATAAGGACAAGAAAGCGTATCAACAAGTGCCATCAGATTGCAAGTCCTTGGCATGACAATGGTCGTATGAACATGAGTAAACTGTTCCACAAATAGATTGCATTCTGACATGAAATTAATATTACTAACATGTCAAATAGTCGCTGACATCGCTTACCGAATGAATAACACCGAGTACTTATATTTCTCAACAGGCCCCAATTGAAATTTGTAACTCCCCTGTAAAATCAACTTTTTCGTATTAATGCCGACATTCGTAACGCTCTACAAGTGCTTACCAACAGTCGCCTAAGAAGAATCTTGAAGTTCTCTTGGCCGACAACAATATTCAACAGAGTTCATTGAAAAGCATAAATACAATCCAATAAGATTATTTATTGGCACTTGATAGATACGAACGAAATTTATTTCTTATGGCCCTAAGTTGCACATTGAAACAAGGTCTTTTAACATTACTCGGCCTCAGTTTCGTAGAACGTGCCTTCTTTTGTTATATGAATCTAAATTCTTTTGCTCCTCCGTAAGCTTTTGCTTGATCAATTTTAATAATCCTGTAAGAATGTCTATGAAACAGCGTTTTAAATATAGTAAATCTTATAGTTTCAATTCGTGCATTTAAATCAGATTTCGGCAAAGAGCTGCTCTTCTCTACTGTTTTCACACGTATGTAGTTACACGCATAGGCAAAAAATAAACAAAGAGAAAAAAAGAGAAAAGAAGTGGCCTGAGTGAGATACTCTCAAATTACTACTAGAATTATGAAATGTATTAATATCAGTTTGCCGAACACTGATTTAAATAAATTCAAGCAAGTACAGTTCCATATCAGAAAATCAATGCTTAATTTGATTTTTAATCATTCTCGTTGAATTCTGCCCTATAATGGCATGTTAGCGCCAAGCTTACTTTGAGAAAAAATCTATATTTTTTATATTATTTTTAAAGCATTTAAAAAATAAGTAGTTTTAAGCATTTAATTATATTTTTACTAAAAGATTTATTTGCATATTTCAAAGCTCATTTCCTATTTCCGTTCATTTTATTTCATATTTAATCACAATTCTTTGACCCAGAAATTATACTTTACCTACTACTACTACTGCTTACAACGAAAGCAAAAGAAAACGAACAGAAACTCATATATTAAAAAACTGCAATAGTACTACTATGTGACGTTAATCCTTGGAATATTTATTTTAAATAAAAAATTTAAAAAAACATATTTCACCACAACTGAAACGGCCACAATTTAACGGTTGGTCATACAAACAACAAGTGCCATATACCCACTTGCAACATCTACACACACACACACACACGTATGAGTCATTAATTAGATTTTTTTCTTGCCTTTTGCACATGAAACACCATGTAGTATCGTATATATAACAGCCAAGAAGTAAAAGCGAACGTCATCATCATCATGCCGTTATGAGGCTTGAAACCATGCATGCATGAATAACGAGAAAACAGCACATTTTGTTAATAAAAAAGAAATTAAATGTTGACTTATTTTTTTGTTTTTTTCCTACACTGCTTTCTTGTTAGCCGAACGCTAAATTTGTCTAAAATTTATATTTAAAAAAAGTGAAAATTTTAGGGTTTAATTTAAATGCAAAAGTTTAAGCTTTTAATTACTGTCAGAATCTTAAGAAAAAAAAAACTAAATCCTACATTTAGGTTTCTAAGCAGGGTACCAAGCAAAGCATACTTTTAGGAGGCTAAGATTTTATAGAGGAAAAAGAATTCGTAATATAAGCATTTAGAAAATCTATTAAATTTATTGTTATTACAAGATTTTCTTTACGATTTTGTCATGTTTAACACTCGAACTATTGTTTCATTTGTTGCCTCACTCACATAAACACATACCACACACACAAACACAGAGAAACTTATAGTATATGTTGCATGTATGAGTATAACATTAAAGAAGATTCTAACAAATTTGTAACAAAGTATTAAATTGTTCATATATTCGTTTTTTATGTAGGTATTACTATACATGAGTGCATGTATGCGTGAGTGTGTGTGTGTGTGTGTGTGTGTGTGTGTGTGTGTAACAAAGCTTATAGCAAGGACATGTAGAAAGTTTAGTTGAACATTTTTTTCTGTGCCATAAATTTGAAGATTTTCGTAACAAAGAAATTGTGGCACAGTGGTACAAAAAGTGTCAAAAATTAGAAGGAGACTTTTTTTTTGTGTGCGTTTTATAACTAAGTTTATATATATACTGATTAACGGTCTCACCATCTCAATATATGAAATAAGTGTGGTATTACTATTTAACTGTTTTCTTGATATAGATTTGTTTACAGCCCTAACACATAGGAGAGGAACTGTGTAAGAACTACATGCTCTATTGGAGAGTTTAGACTACCTAGATAATAGAGGGTGTTTCAAAATTGACGCAAAATTTGAATTAAATATAAAACACAGATTTTAGTCCTTTAAGTGTTAATTTTTATTGATGCATACAGTGCGTAGTGGTTTGGCGTGGTGTAGTGGTTAGAGCGCACGCATGACAACACAAATGACCCAGGGTCGAACCCCAGCAGAGGTCATTAGGAAGAAAAATTTGATTGCGGATTCGAATGTTTAATAACTTCCGTCCAGACAACTTCATCTAAAAAATAAAAAGAAGCCCCTGACCATCCAGCTTAACTCTGGCGATGATGACATACATTAGACGAATGATCGGGAAAACACGCCAACTACTGGAAAAAAAAATTACAATGCTAAAGTAAAAATCACCACCAATTTGCAAAGATCTTTACCCCTACGCAAAATCATATGGAGGAAGCTACAGGGGATTAATCATCTCCTTAGCTTGAAAATCAAATTGATTTAAGAAACTAAAACAGAGCAATAGATGTTTTGTGGAAAGCCAATATGCTCACTAAAGGGGTGACGGAGGGAAAAACAGTACATAGGATATGGTTATTTATAGAATAACACATCGGACTCCACGGATTTGCATGCACAGCACATATGCACTCGTTTGCCAAAATTTTATATGACCAGTTTACTTAAATGTGGCTGAATTTCGTTGAATCTCTTCCCTTAATTCACAGGGAAGAGATTCAATGATTTTTGATACAAAGAACTGTATTACCCTGTCGCGATATCGAGCACAAGTAACAGTTTTGCGGTTATTTTAGGACATCCCTTATTTACCTGCTATGTCACACATTCTCTGGAGTTCAGGCAAAACTATACAGGAAGCTGCACAATTAACTTGATTGACAATTAATATCAACAAGGCCAAATAACTGCGGATTAACTGCAACATCGAACGGGAATTTTTTATCCAAGAAGAGAAATTGCAGAAAATACATTCGTTATTCAAGCTGAGCAGTCCTATGGACAATTCATAAGCTGATATATACACTCTGATCAACTAAGCTAGGACTACGTCGGCTGAAATTACTCTTGTTTTCACCGAACACATGTATGCAAGGCATGTGACACAAATAGATTGTTTTATTTTTCAACAAATGTTTACGGATATCTTACTCATCTTCTGATTGACGATAGTGAAACAGTCAATTGAAGTTGAGATACAAAAAGACTTAAGTGGAACTAGTTTAGAATGGCGGGGTGTAGTGGTTAGAACGCTGGTATATAACACCAGAAAATCCCCAGCAGAAGACAAAAAAGCGTCTTAGGCTACTAAACAAATTTTGGAAGTCTACATCGACTATGCTATCACCAGGATAACAGCAATGAAATGGTTTATTCGTTTTCGACTTGATTGTTTTGATGTTAGAGATGCACCTCGCATCGGTGGAAACATTGAAAAATATTGATAAAAACCCTCAAATAAGCAGCTTAAATGTTACTAGAGAATCAAGTATTCATTACCAATCATAACCTTTTCAAAAAATTTGTTTATACAAAGAAGCACATTTTAGAAAAAAATTATAAAGAAAGCTAAGCCATTGAAACTGAAATGCTGACGATTCTTAAATTTAGGCGACAATTACGCATCAAAAAATATAGTTGTTAGCAACGGTCACAAATTTCTTTTCAATTTGTTGCATATTATTGTTATTTGCTTTCGTCTCTGCAGAACTCTATTAATAGGAAAAGTTTTTCAGTTTTTTTAATCAGAAAACCCAGAAGTTCTACATTGATGGAATAATGGATCTATTTCAAAAATGACAAAAGGTTATCAATCAAAAGGGCACATATTTTCTTTAAAAAAGCTTGTTTTAAATTTAAGAAAAATGTGTTAATTTTCAGTCAAATTTTTGAACGAACTTTTTCAAACACCTAACATTTTGGAAATTCGTAAGCTCATGCATTTAAATATTAAATTACTTTTAAATAAAATTTAACTCACTGTGCCTTTTACTGCGGTAAGATGAAAGCACAAAAATCCTTTAAATTTAATAAATTTTTTAACAAAAAGAATAACAGAATGAAAAAAACTACTGCTGCATATTGCACACATATGTCTTTATACGTCTTTTCAATCCTTACAAATCCTTGTAATAAGTGTGTCATAGTGAACGATTTTACTCTAACGATTTTCTATCACATGTATGTATGTATATACGTATATATAGGGTCCGCCATCTAACGTTTTTTTTCAACTAGTGCTTATTTCGTGAATGGTAACACTTAGCTCATGTCTGATTTGACAGATAATTAGTTTTATCCTTCCGCTGAACGAATATGGTTGTGTATACGCTTGAACAACGCTGGGAATCTGGGTCTGCGATCGACTTACAAAAGATGCCGATTTGGCCAAAAAAAATCATCTTTTCAGATGAAGCTCATTTTGATCTTGGCGGGTATGTAAACAATTAAAATTGTCGCATTTGGGGCACAGAAAACCCGCACGCATATATTGAAAAGCCAATACACCCAAGACGAGTCACTGTTTGGTGCGGATTTTGGTCCAGAGGTATAATTGGGCCATTTTTCTCCAAAAATTAGCAAGGAGTGGCCGTTACAGTCAATGGCAATCGTTATCGGGCCATGTTGAACGAATTTTTGTTCACAAAAATTGAAGAGGAGGATATTAGCAACATTTGGTTTCAACAGGACGGCGCTACGTGCCACACAGCCGAAGCTACACTCGAGGTTTTACGCCCTGTTTTTGAAGATCGCATTATCAATCGCAGAGCTGATGTCATTTGGCCACCTCGGAGCTGCGATTTGACACCGTTGGACTATTACTTGTGGGATGCCGTCAAAGATAAGTGTTACGCCAACAAGCCAGAGACAATTGACGCTTTAAAGGACTATATTGGTTAAGCCATTGGTGAAATACAGCTGCACACAATCGATAATGTGCTTAAAAATTGGACCGTTTGTGTAGGCTATTGCATGGCCAGCCGAGGAAGCCATCTGAGTGAAATTATTTTCCATTATTAACCGGAAGGATTGTGCTTTCAAATAAAAAAAGAAATTTAAGAAAATATTCAGTAGTTTTTTTTATAGCATTTACAAAAGAAAAATTTATTTGGCGGACCGTATATATGAAGAATTTTTTTATTAAAGGGGATGCACAGAATAAAAAATCAGGAAAAAAGTATAAAATTTTTGGCAATGACTCTTTACTTTTTGTATTTCCGACTATTTTATTATTTTTAGTTTTTCTCAGTAGTCTCTTTGTTCACATTCTATAGAAAAATATGTGTACTCGTATATTAGAGAATATCAGGCTTATACATAAAGCAATATTTTGTCAGTTACTGCTTTATTTTCATTTTCATATAACGATAATATTATGCGATATTTCTTTTCTTTACTGTTTCTTGTTTTTTCTCTCATTCATTCATTCTTGACAATGATGTTGTGTATTATTGGCAAAAAAAAAAAAATTAATTGCAATTTTCATTTGTGACAACCATATTTCAAACAGGATGCAACAAAATGAAAACTATAGCTCAGTCAGCAAATAGGCTGGTAGTTTGGCTGTCTATATGTCTCCTATATGAAGTTTATATGTGTGAGCAAAAAAAGAAAGAAAATAAAAGTTTTAAATTGAAATTTAAATTGCTTATTTAAGAAAAAAAAAACATTTAAAAAATAAAATAAAAATCTATGCAACTTAAAGGGATTTTCAAAAAATCTCTATAAATAATTACAGCAAGATTTTATAGGATTTAAATACAATTTTATAAGGATTTTTTATGATAAACATTTATTGTTATTTTTCTTATATATTGTATTACTTAAAAGGCTTTATGTTTTTTATATAGGCAATTAACACTACGTCAAGTTATATGACCTTAAAATTAGACACAATATTTTTTATGTAATTGTCAAGTCTTCTGAAAAGTGTAATAAAAATTTAATAAGAAGTTTGTATAGAATTAAATTAGACCACAGAGATTACTAAATCCCTAAAGACTAATTTCATTACTTATTTACACATATACAAATAGTTATTACACAATTTTAAAAAAGTCCTTAACAGATTGCTTATAAAATAGTCATCATACGTCTAGGTGTGTTTTCACAGAAATAAATATTAATCATACGCACACGTGTAGTTTTGTAACAATAAATATTAATCATACGCAAAGTGTGGTTTCTAAAGGTCTCGAACGAAATTTAATTTAAACAAGTTAATTTAACAAGTTAAACTATTTCAAATTATACATAATAATCTAACTACAATACATTCCTACTTACGGTGGGGTACAAAAATTAGACACCCAAACACTGAAAACATAGTGTACAGTGAGTCTCTTGACTGCTCATCTTGGGGGAGATCTGGAAGACTCTACAGGATGCTCAGAGCGTGATGCTCGATATCCGTTCTTTGGACCTGCAGATACGCTTTCAGGTGGCAAGGAGTGCCCTGTGACTCACGGATCGGGGCCTTTGGCGAGATGCTGACCATGCATAGACACCTGCGTGTTTTATGTAATTTAGGAATTAATCTTGGAACGATTATTCTGCGCGAACTTTGATTATGCTATGAAACTGGTGGTCTCTCCTTCTATAAAGACGACGGCACTGGTGCGTCTACTTCGAGTAACTTGACTGTAGTGTTTTTAAGGCAGAAGATTTTGTCAATAAGAGGGCGGTGAAAGTGATCGAGAATACACTTAACAGCGTTATGGAGCCAGTGACTATCTTTGTAGAATGACTCTCCTCTTGGTAGTTTAGCCTACTATAAAGAGGGCTTCCAGACTTTGGAGGGCACTAGTGCTGGCGTCTACTTTGAGCAATTTGACGGAAATCTTTTTCAGGCTGAAATTTTTGTATCAGAAGGACGGTGAAAGTGATCTGGAATGTGTTTAGCAGCGTTATGGTCCGGTGACTGTGTTTGTGGACAGTCATGTGGCCCTCAAGATACTCAGATCGTTCTCAAGAAGTCCTAATGTCATTATGGACTGCAAATTAGCTTTAGTTAGACTGCTGGCTTAACTTTGCTGGTTACCGGGTCACTGTAGTGTCGTTAAGAACTGGAAGGGTGACAAGTTGGAAAGTCATGGCGCGAAGCTAGTAGGTAGTCTATCTTTTTGAACAGTTAAACGGCTCAAGGTATTCATGCGACTCTCTTCTTGGTAGTCTGGCTTTCTATAAGCTGGGCTTTAAGATGGTGAAGGGCACTAGTGCTGGCATCTACTTCGAGTAATTTGACGGTAATTTTTTTCAGGCTGAAGTTTTAGGATTAGAAAAGCGGTGAAAGTGATCTGGAATGTGTTTAACAGCGCTATGGATCCGGTGACGGTCTTTATGGACAGTCAGGTGGCTCTCAAGGTAGTCAGATCGTCATTCTAGACTGCAAATCAGCTTTGCTGGCATGAGTTTGCTGGTTACCGGTTCACTGTAGTGTCGTTGGGAACTAGACGAGTGAAAAGTTTAAAAGTCATGACTTTAGTAGTACCTACAGACAAATGATGCCACAATTGGGTAATTACATTAGTAAACGCTTTGGGAAGACTGGCCAAATCTGGTACACCGAGCCAAAGTATAGGGTTCTAAAGTTCAATTTTTTCTCCAACATTTTCTGAGCCTTCTGCAGGGGACTCCAACCTGGGGTGCTTGTGTTATATGCGTGCGCTCTAACCACTACATCACACCACCACCATTTCAAGTTCAATATGACCAGTTATTTCTAGTCGTAGAATATTCTCCCTTCTGTACATGATCAAGTCATAGCTGAGGCTGACTATGTTAACATGGGACATAACAGCATTCGCTCGATGTCTTGTAGATGGAGGAATACTGGCACCGACTGTAAGATATATGAAAAGGACAATCCTTCTTTGTCACTGCCCTAATCTTGTGACAGAGAGCATTACTTTCAGGCACCTTCATAACTTTCTCTCTCAACTCTTTTTTTTTCTTCATTTATTTTATCTCTTTTCTTAGTTCTTTTTGTGGTCTCCGAATGTTACAACCATTATTAGCAATACCGATCGTTGCTCGTCATTTGAACCTGACCTAACAAGAAAACATTTGTATATTTCTATGACAGCAACAGGCTAACTTATAGGGGTGAGACTAAATGGCCATTTCTTCGTATAGGCCCTCCTGTTTGGGAAAACCTGGATTCTAAATGATATTGATTATTGTGATATGGTCCTGTTTATTCCCCAAAAATATATTTTGTTCTGATCACAATCTGTAAATTAAATGTCAAACTTTTTTTTAATAATCTAATTAATTAATTAACAACTATTCTAATTCTTTTAAAACGATTTTCCTTATATATTATTAATTTTCTACAATTGCTTCTAGTTGGTATCATTATTGAAAAGCGCCCTTTAGCACAGTTTTGGGCTTTGATAATGAATAAGAATTTATCTATTTTTAGATGCAGCAACTGTTCTCTAATATATTTCTTACGTGAGCGCTATTAAGGTGTATAAACATATTTAGTGAATATGGTGCACGAGTGTTAATTGATTACAAAAATTTTCATGGCCCAAAAATCCAAAGCTGTTTTTGCACATTTTTTTGTTAAGATATTGTATGACTTCAATGTAGTTTTCCCTATTGACTAAGTATATCCTTTAACAATATGTTAATTTCATAACATTACATGAAGGAACATGGGGACTTCTCTGAGTGAAAGAGCTGCACCTGATTCTATTTTTTAAACTCACCGAAAGGGATCTACAGTTTAACGTCGGACCCGAACTGCAAATGCAGTAGAGAAGTTTTCAGTAGTAGTAATACTTATAACCAGTTACTAGCTAATGTTATGAGGTGATACCGCTGTGGGGACTTCTCTGAGTCAAAAAGCTGCACCCGATTCTATTTTTTAAGCTCATTAAGGTGGTTCTACAGTTCAACGTCGGCTCCGAACTGCAAATGCATTAGAGAAGTTTTCAGTAGTAGTAATACTTATAAGCAGTTACTAGCTAATGCTATGAGGCAGACGGTCTGGCATGGTATTGAACCCAAGACCTGGTTGGTAGGTGGGTGTCTTACCTTCCATACCACAGCGGTACACAGCGGTTAACAATCTAAAACTTCTTATGTTATCTGTAACAAACAAACAGTGTAACTGCAAATCTATATACAGTGTGCGACTTAAATTCAATTATTCTTACAGGAATAAAATGCCAATTAAAATGTCTAAACCTTAAAAAAACATTACGTAGAAGCCTTAAAATAGACATTTATTTTCTTTTAATGTTTAACCCCTAATGTATGCCTTATTTAAGTGAAACTCAACCACAAATCTATTAACAAATCAAAGTGATTTGATTATTTCATTTCTGTATTTCAATAATATTTTCTTCTTTCAACAATATTAAAATAAAATTTGCTCACTGAGTCTGTCGTGGCTGTAGATGTCCAACTGAAAAAAGAGTTAACACTTCCACTCCATCATTTATAATTCCCTTTAATGTCACAGTAAAAATTCAAAGAGTTGTAAATTAAAAAAATAGAATGCAAACACACTCGGAACTATAACAGTTAAGGGGGCATATGGTAGAAAGGCAACATATACAAATAAATATAAAATTAAAAATAAAAAAGAAATCAACGGGGAGATATCTGAGAGCTGCCAACACGTAGCCAAACAAAACATACGCTCAAGAGTATGAAATCGAATGTCAGATGTCAGTTAACAAGGCCCCTCATTTCCACATCATACCACCATTACAACACTCATGCTGTATAAAGGCAGACATAAGGGAATGAGTTAAGCTTTATAAGTTATATAGCAAAAGTGTTGGAGTGTGTGCGCTATGTGTTTGATAATGCAACAACAGCAGCATGTAGCATGTTTATAACATATTAAAAACATACAGTTATTGTATATTATTTTACAAATACTGCCACAAACACCGTGGCCGTCTGCATTGCATACATAGTGCATACATTGGATAAAAATAGATTTTATAGATGAATGGTCTTGTCAGCTTCATCAACATCATCTTCATATTATCAATGCCACATGTAAAAGCAATAGCAATAGTAGGTGGTGTTCGTGTTGGTGTTTGTACTGGCATATTTAAGCCATTTCTGTACAAGTTAAGGTTCAAATAGTTTGTTTGGCATCATTATATAGACTCAAAATGATTGCAACTGAAAAAAGAGAACTGAAAAGCTTATGATTCTATTTAAATGATTTCCTTTTTTTTCGCCTTTCATCTCACTTCTCATTCATTCATTAATTCCCCCAACAATAACTGTTTATGTTTTCCTTTAACATATGGGGTATCGGTCCACCAATGAGTAGTGGCTATGTGATGTTGGAATACTGCGGAGTCCTTCGTTTGGTTGCCCGACTGAGCTGACATCATTCTACGCCTGATGCATTCCATTTATGATGGTTTTTAATACTAAATGTCATCAAAGATTCGCTGTAAAATGTTTATGATAAAACTGCATTGAAAAGTTGTTGCCTCATAATGATGTGTGCTGTGTGGTTGTTTTTATTGCTACCCACTGGTGCTACTTGCACTGTATCTGTAGCTGCATAGCTGCTGCTACTGTAGCTGTCTTTTTTTAATGTTCATGGCACTGGGTGTAAGTGTGTACAAAAAAAATGGTACACAATAAAACGCATTCAAACGATGTGTTATTAAGTAATTAACCCATGAAAAACTAAGAACTTAACTAGAATAGTAATGATTTAAATGATTTAAAACCTATGGCCTCAAATTATGTTTGCAAAAGTTATAAAAGCAAATCAACACCCTGATTAGAGATCAATATGTTGTTACGTTTTAACCCTTTTTAAAACGTCTGAGTTCTTTTTAATTGCATCAAAATTAAATAAGCACACCTTGTTGTTTTACTGTTTTTATTTTTTCACTTTATCTTTATACAGTAACTTAATATTTGTTTATACAACACTTTTATTTAAGCCTAAGCGTGGCTTTATTTTATGACAGCAAAACGATAGCTAATAAAGCGCCGCCTTTTATATACAATTGGCATTACTTCCGAATGTTCTTTTCTTCCTACAGCACTCAAATTATTTCCGTTAATTCAAATGTAATGCACAAAGATGGTCGAATAAGCAGTGCTGCCAAATACACAAATAAATATTGCATTGACAGAGTGACAAATACCAAATACACCAAAATGCCACAATACAGTCTAAAGACGCTGATGTGGTATTTTTTCTTTTTTGGCATTTTTATTTTCGTAACAATATTGTAAACAAATAGAATATCAAGCCAGGCTTGTTTTCAAACAATTCTTAAATATTTTTTAGCATCAAACTACCTTTTTTAAGTATTGGAATTGGACTACCAAAGCCTACATATTCTGATGGTACTTTAACGTTTCTCAAGCCAATACTTCCCTCTAGTATCGATTACTTCAAATAAAATATTGAATAAAGATACGGCGATAATTCCGTACACCTTTTTAAAAGATTGAAGTGGAACTACAATAAGTTTAAGCGATATATAAACCAAACTTAGGAGAAAATCAGCACCCTGATCAAATATTGATATCTTTAAAGCAATAAATGGACCATCAAGCCAGGTTTGGATTAGAGCAATTCGTTAATATATTTTACTAAGACTTTCTCCAAAGATCAGAGTTGCAATGTAACAGTCTACTTATTCTGTTTAAACCCTTTAGTTCAAATAAAAGTTTACCGAACGGTGCCGTAAAAATTTTGGACAATTCTTTTAAAAGATTGAAGTGGGACTACAGTATTGAGGGTGGCGTGGTGTATTGGTTAGACCGCAGGCATACAGCACAACAGAGGACATTATAAAAAAAAATTGTATTGCATTTTCGAGTGTTTTAATAAAGAGACTTTTATCTCCCTCCATACAAATAAATCTAAAAAAGCCACCACCACTGACCTTACCTCTGGCGATGATAACAACATCAGATGAATGATCAGGAAAAAAACAACACCTTCTGGAAAAAAATTACAATGCTAAGTAAGGATCACCACCAGCACTTAGCAAGAATCTTCACCACTACACAATCCTATGGAGTCGAGCTCAGTATAGTAGATTAATTAGTAGATTAATCATCTACTTTGCATGACAGATCAACTTTATGTAATGAAACTGAAACAGAGTAATGGACGCTTTAGGGAAAGCCAATATGCTCCCCAGAGAAATGACGGAGAGAAAAAACAGTAGTAAGATACTGGAAGCTTCAGTGGTAAATGAAATTTAAAAGAAAATCAGCACCCTGATTAAATATCATAATATGTAAAGCAATAAATTAAACATCAAGTCGGGTTTGTTATGAATCAATTTGCAAGCGTTCTTTAGTAATAGAACGTTTTTAAAAATTGGAGGTTGTACTACGACACTCACATACCAGGTGTACCGATATAATAAAGGGTCCGCCAAATAATTTTTTTTTTTTTTTTGAAAATGCTATAAAAAAAACTACTGAATATTTTCTCAAATTCCTTTTTTATTTGAAAGTACAATCCTTCCGGTTAATAATGGAAAATAATTTCATTCAAATGGCTGCCTCGGCTGGCCATGCAGTAGCCTACACGATCGGTCAAATTTTTAAGCTTCACGAATATTGTCTCTGGCTTGTTAGCGTAACACTTATCTTTGACGGTACCCACAAATAATAGTCCAACGGTGTCAAATCGCAGCTTCGAGGTGGCCAAACGGCATCAGCTCTGCGGCTGATAATGCAATCTTCAAAAACAGGGCGCAAAAAATCGAGTGTAGCTTCGGCTGTGTGGCACGTAGCGCAGTCCTGTTGAAACCAAATGTTACTAATATCCTCCTCTTCAATTATTGTGAACAAAAATTCGTTCAACATGGCCCGATAACGATCGCCATTGACTGTAACGGCCACTCCTTGCTCATTTTCGAAGAAAAATGGCCCAATTATGCCAAAATCCGCACCAAACAGTGTCTCGTCTTGGGTGTATCGGCTTTTCAATGTATGCGTGCGGGTTTCTGTGCCCCAAATGCAACAATTTTGCTTGTTTACATACCGGCCAAGATAAAAATGAGCTTCATCTGAAATTTCGATTTTTTTGGCAAAATCGCCATCTTCTGGAAGTCGATCGCAGGCCCACTTAACGAAGCGAAAAAAGCGTAAACACAACCATATTCGTTCAGCGGAAGGATAAAACTAATTATCTGTCAAATCAGACATGAGCTAAGTGTTACCATTCACGAAATAAGCTCTAGTTGAAAAAAGAAACGTTAGATGGCGGATCCTTTATGAGTCTTGTTTTGTGAAAAAACAAACACTAATTTTTAATTGGGAAGTAAAAAGTATTGCCATCGCTGGCTACACATTTTTCCCATCTTACGTATGAAGCCAATTAGTCACCCAATTTTCGACATCCTCGTAGGAATCAAAGTGCTGCTCAGCCAATGTAGGTTCCACCGTCGAAAACAAATAGTGTCTTGTGACCCATTCTGGTCATTTTCAGATCAATGCATGGTTTAAATTAATCATTCGTCGTCGGTATTAACGGTTTCACCAGGTCTTAGGAACTGGTTACACACCACACCTTTCTGATCCCACCAGATACCTACCAATATCTACCTACCGAATCGATCTGGTTTTGCAGCCGAAATTGATGTCCCGGATTAACCCCTGATTTTTTTAGTTTAGGATTCTACAAATCCATTTTTCATGACCAGTAAAAACTCGATACA
This sequence comes from Wohlfahrtia magnifica, assembly GCA_023159175.1. Taxonomy (NCBI): domain Eukaryota; kingdom Metazoa; phylum Arthropoda; class Insecta; order Diptera; family Sarcophagidae; genus Wohlfahrtia; species Wohlfahrtia magnifica. The sequence continues at coordinate 2,921,974 of JAKWBJ010000051.1, forward strand.
ACACTGATATTCTTTCGGCAAATCATCATTTTCTGGTACAATGTTCACCATCTTTAACGCAATGAAAAAATATGTCGTTGCTTGTACACTGATTACATGTGTACTGAATATATTTGACAGATGTCATTGCCAACACACACAAAAATAAGGCTCGTTCACAATAAATGTTCCCTATGGAGACATTTGTATCTTGACGCTCACTCCATACCGGTCACGGCCACATACACATCCACGCTAAACTCTCTTTGCACTAAGCTCAAACCAATAAACTCTACTTGCTGAGTTTACTTTACTTAAACTCTCTAGACACTGAGCTTATATCCAATAAACTCTTCTCGCTGAGTTTACACCCAATAAACTAACTGCTATCCACATCGATGTGCTGTTTACAAAAAAGCTCTCGAACCTCTCGATATGTCTTGTAGATTCAATTTTTTTCCATTTCTTTCTTTGTAGTTCCTGCTCAATGATGAACAACTTGTTCGTTTCAGTGCTTATTGTGTTGTTTGTTGTTTGTTTTATTTGTTTCGTTGTCTGCTTGCTTTGTTGTAGTTTATTTTTATTTGTAAGTTAACACATAGTTGTTTTTGTACTTTTTATTTATTTGGCTTACTGCGGGCATTTGGGTGTTGATGATTGTTGTTTGTGTAAGGCTTACTCATCTTTTTAGCATTTTAACATTCTTTCGGGTGGAATTTAATGTGGAACAGATGGCCTTTGAGGAAGTGATAAGACTGACAGACATTTTATCGAAAATTAGGCAAAGACATAGAGATCAAGCCTAGATCCTAAGATGCATCCTATTGTAGAGAAAATACTGACACTAAGGTGTGCTTCAAAATAATAAGGTCACCTTAATATTTGCTCAATTCATCCAAACTCTAAAATGTTATGTATGGTCACCTTATTCAAAAATTCTACGGTTAAATAAGTGAATAATAATCCGGTTTTGCTCCTAAAGATGTACCGTTATATTATGTTTTTTAAATTTATGTAAATAAGTGCAAAATTCCATTCGTCAAAATGAGAAGGTCAGTGATTAACAATTAATCTAATTAGAAGGTATCACAATTGTTTTTTTTTCAATAATTTATAATTTTAATAATATCAGCGCAGTTTGGGTCGCGGGAAACCTTAGTCACTTTATGAACATGGACAAATTGTGGCTCGTCATGAGCAGGGTTTGAGTATGCGTGGAATAGAGAAAAAACTGTTTTTTGTCTGCATAAACATTACGCACAAGCAGTCCCCACAAATTTTCCATGTGGTTTAAGTAGGGGGAACGTGTTGGCCAATCAATTACTTTAATATTGTGCTCCTCAAACCATTGTCTGGTCGACTTGCTGACATGAATTGCTGCGTTATCTTGCTAAAAGATTAAAGTTTTTTCAGAATTTTGGGCCAAATAAGGCTGCAAACGTTCAGACAAAATGCCCTGGTACTCTAAACTATCTATTCGACTTCCAGGGTACCATGTGGGCTAAAGCCAGCACAAACCATGAAACTACCACCGACGAAATTCCGTTTGCAAAAAAAAAACGAGGGCTCTTTCCTTAAATCTCACCAATAGCAATTGAAACCATCTGGTCCATCCAGGTGAAATTTTTTTCTCATCAGAAAAAATAACCTACAAGCGCAAAAGTGTATGGAATATTTTATAACCTTTTTAAAAAAATGTTTACCTGATGCCAATTAGTTGTCATGTTGTTTTTCGCAAACTCCTTACGTTTCATCTTATGCTGCTTAGTCAGACAGAGAATTTTTTTAATTTTGCTCGAATAAGGTTTGGCTGGGCGTTGATAGCTCTTAGAATTGTGCTTTTTGAAGCTTGTAATTTCAATTATTCTTTTATTGTTACCGCACTCTTCATGGAATTCGAGGCCCTTCGTGAAATTAGCCGAGTTTCACGGGCAGTCAGGACCTTTGGACGACCCGCGCTCATTAATTTTCCATAATTTTCTCGGTTTTTGAGAAAACTTTGCATAACACACAAACATCGTCCCAGTTTGTGGAGACTTTTAAGACAAACATTTCCCGGGTTGTGGCATTTATCACTGGACACTAGCCATCAACACTAAAATAGCCATCAATAGTGTACCATATATGAATATAGCTGTTGTGAGAATGTCACTAAGGAATCGTTGGCTCGTCTTCTGACCCATGAACGCTCGTCTCTGTACTGAAGCAGACTTATCAAACTGAGCGTTTCAAACTTTGCGGATCAAAGCAGCATGATTGGTATAATATTAAATAGGAAATTTTTTTAAGAGTATATCACCTATTAACTGCTTTAGCTACACAAAAACCTAAAACTAACTCTTTAACTTTGCTTAGTCATAGCAAAAGGGTTAATAATTCCCTTTATTTTGCAATAAATTTATGGCTTCATAAACATCAACATGTTGTTTGATATGAAAGTGAACGCGTTGAAGCGATATCATCTTCATATGAGTGGCAAGTACGTGGCAAGTCTATACAACTCAAGTTGAATAATGTTATAGAAAATATTAAAAAATAGCAACAACAGCAAAAAATTGTTAATAAAGTTGTTTATATTATGTTATAAAATATATAGTCCATACATTAGGGTACATGATGATGATAGCTTTGTAGGTGATAGGGTCATTGATTATGGAAATGATAATAGCAACGGTGCTTATGACATTAGTTTTAATAGATCAACAATTTTAATTTTTCACCTGTATGAGTTCATGATGGAAACTTATGCAAACCAATATACCATAAAAAACTTTTAATATGTGGTATCAGTGAGGTAAGGAAAATAGGATGATAATAAAGGACACCTTTTCTTTTTACTCAAAGTCAAGAGAAACAATTTTTTTTGGATAAACAACTCTATACGACAAAAAAGAGCGAAATTTAAATACCTGGGAAGTAATACTGCTTTTCTGATAGGCGCTGTCAACATAAGAATCTGTTTTTGAAATTTTCCAAACACTTTTAAAATTAAAAGTTACGGATAAAAAAGTGGCCGTTCGTACTTTAACGCACGTATTAGCCAACGACTTAGCTGAGTCTTGTCCCATCTGACATTTCTTATTACTGTTAAATTGAAACTTGTTTTAAAAACGTTTGTAAAATTCGAATGATTCTTTCATGTATTGCATTACTAAAAATAACTTAATAGCTCTGTAAATTTATAATAAAGGGTCCGCCATCTAACGTTTTTTTTCAACCAGTGCTTATTTCGTGAATGGTAACACTTAGCTCATGTCTGATTTGACAGATAATTAGTTTTATCCTTCCGCTGAACGAATATGGTTGTGTATACGCTTGAACAACGCTGGGAATCTGGGCCTGCAATTGACTTACAGAAGATGCCAATCTTGCCAAAAAAAAATCATCTTTTCAGATGAAGCTCATTTTGATCTTGGCGGGTATGTAAACAAGCAATATTGTCGCATTTGGGGCACAGAAAACCCACACGCATACATTGAAAATCCGATACACCCAAGACAAGTCACTGTTTGGTGCGGATTTTAGTCCAGAGGCATATTTGGGCCATTTTTCTTCGAAAATGAGCATGGAGTGGCCATTACAGTCAATGGCGATCGTTATCGAGCCAGGTTGAATGAATTTTTGTTCACAAAAATTGAAGAAGAGGATATTAGCAACATTTGGTTTCAACAAAACGACGCTACGTGCCACACAGCCGAAGTTACACTCGATGTTTTGCGCCCTGTTTTTGAAGATCGCATTATCAGCCGCAAAGCTGATGTCGGTTGGCCACCTCGGAGCTGCGATTTGCCACCGTCGGACTATTATTTGTGGGGTGCCGTCAAATATAAGTGTTACGCCAACAAGCCAGAGACAATTGACGCTTTAAAGGACAATATTCGTGAAGCCATTGGTGAAATACAACTGCATTCAATTGATAATGTCCTTAAAAATTGTACCGATCGTGTAGGCTACTGCATGGCCAGCCGAGGCAGCCATTTGAATGAATTATTTTCCATTATTAACCGGAAGGATTGTACTCTCAAATAAAAAAAGAAATTTGAGTAAATATTCAGTAGTTATTTTTTATAGCATTTTCAAAAAAAAATTTATTTGGCGGACCCTTTACATTTCTTAAAACTAAGACTCATTTTATTCATAGCTAAACATAGTTTCTTAATTAGTTCATAAATAGAACGGTTGCTATATAAATCAGTGTGAAAAAACGCATCTAAACTTAAAAATATGGAAAAAATTGGAAAGATTTTTCAAGTTTACTTAAGCCATTCTAAGCAGCCTTGCCAATTTCGAAACACTTAGTCTTTGACAAATTCTGAACATTTCTTGGGAGTAGTTAGGAAAACATTCTGCTTTTTAGTAGCGAAAAGTGTGGTTTTTAAATATAATATTTACAGTCTGGCCGACTAATAGTCTCTAGTCGAAAGAAAATTAATGTGAACGATAATGTAAGCCTTTCAATACAAAATTTCGGTTCATTATGATTTTTTTCTGATGTCTGTACCAACCAGGGTTGGCAAAAACCCGCGTTTTTAAAAAAAACCTAACCCAGCGTGTTTTATGGGGTTTTTCATGGATTTTTGTGAGTTTTATTGGGTATTATAACTGCTTCTTAATTTCGTTCAATTAGGCAATATTTTTTATTTATTAGGACAATTACGCGTTGCTGGGAGCCTTTGTGTTTTCTGCATATAAACTGTATTCCCCCTAAGAAAAATGTAAAGGAATGCATTTAAATAAATTATTTGTATATGCTATCTAGTCATATAGATCAAGTTCTGAACCCGCTATTCTAACTCGAACTGACATCAATATTTAATTTGTATGGGAGGTGCCACACCCACTTATTCCATTTCGCCAATATGTCGACTCATGATTTATTTAGACCAAATTCAGAACCTTCCACTATTCCGTTTTAGAGATTCATACCATGCGACACTGGCTTATTCAATTTCGTCTATATTTCGATTGATGATGTGGATTGATTACGTTGTTATTTAGGTCAAAGTCAGAATCTTCCACTATTACAGTTCCAAAGATACACAAAAATCAGTATTTACTTTACCCTTACTATTACTATTTTAAAGATAGAGACATGTAATCAAAAAGACTTTATTGGCTGAACGGTGCCATGGCCAAAAACCAGTCCAGTCAGTGAAAGTACATTTTCCAACGCGTGCATTAGTTTGTAAATGAGTTAAGTGGTTCTCAAGTTATGCAATGTCGAAAGTAGGACAACTTATTTTTACATACAAACATATTTAATTTTCAAGTAAATCTTATGCAGTACAAAGGGGTCCACTCTACCGTGAATAACTTGCAAACCAATGGACTTACCCAAATTGCACATACATAAAAACCTTGGTATTGAAATCAATTTTCGCTAATTTCAAAGAACATCAATTACAACCGATTTTAAAGTCCTCTTTTATATGTATAGATTTTGCTCTCTTTTGGAGGGATCAAGGGGGAATTGTGTACTATGAGCTGCCAAAACTCGGTAAGCAGAGTAGCAATTACTTCGTTTCAACCGTGCAACGACCTGAATATAAAGACAGACATGATAAAGTAATTTTTATGCTTGTCAACTACCAATGCTTTTTTTCTGTCTATGGGCTCACGTTGCAAAAGTTACGAAACAATTATTTGAAACGATGAAATAAAATATCTAGTCCCACTCGCCCTATTCTCCGAACTATTGGTTATTTCAAAAATTGTTACGTTTATACAATATCTTGTTATACAATATTTTTTGGCATGTCACCGAATCACTTCTTTTAAAAAAATATAAAATCGGCTTCAGAGTTGGATCTCCTCAAAAGACCAGAAGTTTTAAAAAGACGGAAATTGGTTCAGAAAAGAGATAAGAATGTAAGCAGTGGTTTCATTAATTTTTATTTTGATAAGTTTGTTAATTCATTATCTCCTTAAAGCTAAAAAAAGGACCGAATTAATTACAACAGTCAATACGCACATTATACCTACTTTTGTTGTAAATAAACTATGAAAACTTTAAAATAAAAAAAAACCCACGCGGGTTTTTTAAGATATAATACCCACCCGTGTTTTATTGGATTACCCAGTGGGTTGCCAACCCTGGTACGAACACAAATATGAAAATTACTTACTTGTTTTTTATTGCAGTGCTTTGGTATGCTTTTTCTTGTACCTGGTTTCGTTGCTAGGTGATTAGTTTCTGTAAACTCTTCAGTTTGTTGCCATTAAATTTACGGTCTACTTCATAATAAATCCTTATTTTAGGATTAGATTTTACATTAGTTATCAAACGCTTTTTGTCTTATAAACCCAAAAGAGATTTTCTTATTCATAAACGTGTAATAAGAGCAAATAAACTATTAAACGTTTTTATTGTTCTGCTGGCAACACCATATTATTTTATTTGTCACTTTCGGCTTTTTGATGTGTTTTCACAATTCCTACAGACCTCGATTGTGAACATATTTGGTCAATTATGCTGACCAAAAAACCACGAAGTGCTCGAAATTCATTTTGATGTGAACTCGTACAATCTTAGTGAGCTACTCAGTTGTGTACCTTTCCATGGTTGAATTTATCAAACACCGAAACAAAGAAGTGTCAAATTACTTTGGGCAAAAAACGTGACGTTAGGTGTGACTCTTACATTATGGTTGAACTACCCTTTAAAATAATTTCCGAGGTTTTTGTCACACGGTGTAATTAAAAGACTGACATCAACAACGTGTGACATCATTTTCCGTACAGAAACACTTTTCACAATCGAATACTTTAAATTGATTTTTTAGTTTTTAAAAAGACCAATGTTTCTTGTTTAACGAAGGTATGGTAATAAGGTTGATAATCCTATTCTACCCTAAAGGATTTATTATGAATATTTGCTATTTAAAAAAAAATATTATTAAAAATAAATGACAGGATCTCATCAAACCTTTTTAAATGCGTTACATTTCAAACATTTCACATTTATGCTGACAGTTATCAATTATTCTGTCTAAATTTAAAGCTTTTCCTAGACATAATATGGAGATCACTGACAGTGTATAGAGATAACATCTGTATAGATAGAGCATCTGTCAAGTATCAACATCATATCATGTAAATATAAAATGGCGTGTTACTAAACCCCACATCAATGTAAATGTATTGACACATTCAATTATCAAATGAAATGAAACTGACAAAAAAAAATGAGGATATAAATTGGACAAAATAAAATCAACAATTCAGGCATAAATTTTCTAATAATTAAGGTAATTTGAAATGGTTTTTATAGAAAAGCAGTCAGCCACCCATTCTTCAGCAACCACCCTTCCAGAATTATTACACGCACTGTCAAAACTTTAATAGAAATAATACAGCAACAAACATGAGTAACGAAACACCCTGTTAACACAAAAGTAATGTTACCACCACGGGATGATTTAAAGCAAAATAGAAGAACAAAAAAACATGAAATATAAGATGAGCTTACAAAACTAATCCCATACACTTGACAGGTCAAAAAAAAACAAAAAAGAATTCTTTCTTGGTAATATGAAAGATGCTTTTATACAATAAATTATTAAAATAAAATGTGAAGCATATTATATGGCGTGCATAACCGTCGTTATGGTTTATATGGACTTGGGTTTAAGTATCGCATTCATCAAAGTGCAGTGAAATGAAATAAAAGTGAAATGAAATCTACAAATTCAATTTATACGATACACATTATGAATGCAGCCTTAATTCCAGACATACAAGTATTTATTAATCCTTGATCTCATCAATTTTATAATATCTCATCATAAGGCGGTTGACGATGACTCTGTGTCTGGGTTATAATAATAAGGCGATGAAAAGGACTTTTACATGCGACTGCAGTGTAAGGGCACTTAAAAATACATGCGAAATACACAGAAAGAAAATTTCATTTGTTTTGCTTCACATCAACCAAAATGCTGATAATATTAAACGAATCAGAACTACAGGGTTATTAATATACCGGTTTCAAAAGTAAAGTCCAGTGAGACAGACAGCAAGCTGTGACTTCAAAGCAACTTTTTTCATTATAATGCTTAGACTTTGCCATTATGTACAAAATATAATGTCATTAAATGACCGCTAATGGATTAGTTGCTGAAAACAATAAGCGACCTCTTTTTCGTACATTCCACGCGGTATATCGGCGATAACTTGACGAATGTTGGTTTTCAAAAGCTCCAAAGTAAAGAAAATTCCTGTGTAGCCATAATCCTTGTAGTAGCTTAACACAATAGTCTAATGAGCATATCCACGGCATTGTACTTTTTATAGAGAAAGGCGTAAATCCAAATAAAAAATTCGCCCAGTTGCTGAGAACGTCGTGGTAGCGACAAATTCGAATTATATATTACATTTTAACTAACAAAAGCGATATTTTCTACAGTTTGTACATTGCGATGATGTACACTTAACGCTTCCAGTCTCTTCAAATTTCTTAGCATTCTTATCAATTCCTTGTAGAGTAAGTTTATTTTGACGACTATAATTACCCCTTTATGTTCAAAAAGTAGGAGGTGGCATAATGTATTGGTTAGACACGGATACAACACAAGTGGCCCAGGTTCGAACCCACAGCGGAGGACATGACGAAATAAAATTTATTAGGGTTTCAAGTGTTTAATAAAGAGACTTCAGTTTTCCTCCAGACAATTCCATTTAAAAGAAGCCAGGATACTTATGGCGTTGATGATAAACATCAAATAAATGATTAGGAGAAAAGGCCATCTACTGGCGAGAAACAGTAAATTAATCGTCTACTAAGCTTAAAATCAACTGGATTAATGAAACTGAAATAAAGCTATGAATGCTTTGTGGAAAGCCATTATGTTCCCTAGAGAAGTGACAATAGAAACAAACAAAAAATATAAAAATATACCATCGACATCACCATTTAATTACGCAAGGGAATGTTTATGACTCGTGATTTGATTTTCACTTGAAAGACAAAGGTCTCCCTGATCAGCTGGAAAAGTTCGAAGATGATGAATTGATGGGATGTATTAGTTTGGTTCCATAGTATAGTAGTTTGCTGCGCGAAAATCACAAAAACTAGGCCAAGTTTGTCAAATGACAAGCTGAGAGTTTTCTAATATTGCCGTTAAATGGCTTTAATGCAACAAACGTTGATTTATGAGTAGGGTTGGCAAAAACCCGGGCTTTAAAAAAAATCCAATTCACGGGGTTTTATTGGGTTTTATTAGGTTTTATAAGTGCTTTTATATTTCGTTCAAGTAGACAATATTTTTTGTTTGTTTATACAATCACGTTGTTTCAGTATCCCTTGGTGGGATCAAAACGTCATTGTGTACTATGCTAACTCTGGGTGATCAAAGCAGACTGCAATTACTTCGTTTGAATCGTGCGTTATGAGAAAAACGGCCGGAATATAAAGACGGACATGATTAAGTTATTCTTTTGCATGATAATACCCGATCTCATGTCGTAAGAGTTTCGAAACAATTTTTGGAAACGATCAAATGCCGCATCCGCCGTATTTTCAGAATATTGCTCCGTCGGCTCTTGCAACGAATACAATATCCACACATCTCTTTATACAGGCTTTCTTACATAGCATTTCGCTATAACGAATAGGAAAACCTTTAAGGAAATATAATATCCAATAAAACCCAGGTGAGTCTAATTGGGTTACCCAGTGGATAGCTCATGAACACTTAAAGAACTTAAAAAACATTACAAGTGAAAAATGAAACTTAAAACCAAACTACGAAAAAAGACTCTGGCACATAGTAGTATAACTCGCAGATTGCAACCAAAACCAACCTTCGAGTAGTAGTTTGGTATCATATTTGCACAATGAGGATTTAGCTGTAAGCACTTGTAAGCTAATCAAGAAAAAAATCTTTTCAACTTTAACTTCTTGATAAAAAGATTTTAAAATAACAAAAATCTACTTTATTTTCCAACACAATTGCAATTATTTTTCATTAATTTTTTTCTTTAGTGTACACCAAGTGTACAGTGATCTCACGACTTGCCATGGCGCACTTAAAAATTTGAGGAGGATGCGCAAATTTTGACAGTAAAAATAGTGTAAAAAATATTCTTCTTTATATCATGTCTCCTTCCTCCCATATGCATAACCAACGTATATATGGCCTTTAACGTAAACGTGAAATAAAGCATTTCACAAGAAAGAGACACAAAAAAAAAATAATAAAGGAAATTGACACGTGTCAGTGTCATTGTCAATACTTGTCAAAATAAAACGACATTTTTTGTAACATTTTTCTACATACAACAGTCAGTGTGTAACCGGAATCATGATACGACAAGTATCGTTATTAAACGTTAAGTTACAGCTCTGCCTTTGACTCTCTGGCCAATCTATATGTTTTGTTTTCGCAACCAGTAACTCTCTATGACTGATGGTATGTTCTCCTGCAAAGCATTAATATTTCACTACCAATTTTATTTCTTGATTTTTTTTGGCCATTTTTGTCATCAAATGTCTGCATTTAAAACATTAAAAATTAAATAGTCGTACGTACATATGCGTGTATTCCTTTGAACTTTTTTTTTTGAAAGCATCTTTTTTTTGAATGAATTCTTCTTTTATCGAATTGTTATTCTATAAATTAAACCCTTCCACTCATTATATTGTTAAGGAATATCAGAAAATAACAAACGCATATTGAGTTGGCGTTATACACTACTCTACCTGGTGAGGTTGTGATGGGCTTAAGGTATTGTTTGTAATGCTTACGAATAGTAGTAGGAGTAAAATCCTGCAACAATTTTTAACGAAAACGACGATTACAAATCATTATCTAGCAGCAGAACACAGTATTTGCACATAAAATAAATAAATAAATAAATAAAGGCTAGAATAAGCGACCACAAATGGGTTTAGAATGTTTAATTTAAATGTTGGTGCCATAGAAATTCTGGTAATTTGCGCTAATTTGAAACCCTTTTCAAAAATATATTATTCCCTTAGAGTTTTCACAAAACATTCATTGCTTTATTTCAATTTCATTAGTCAAGTTGATTCTTTTAAGCTGAATAAATGATTAATCCACTGTAGCTCCTTATATTTGTGTAGCGGTGAATATCCTTGCTAAGTGGTGTTTGTGATCCTTACTTAGCATTGTAATTTTTTTCTAGTAGGTAGCGTTTTCTCCTGATCATTGGTCTGATGTTTGTCATCACCGCCAGACGTAATGAAGAAAGTCAAAGAGCACTCGAAACCATAATTAAATATCAAAAATTAAGGATAAGAAGTTTTACCTCACCAGTTCAAACACTAAATTAAATGTTTTGTTTGAAAATAATTTTATATGACAGTAGTTAGATCAGTACTTTGCTATGGCTACGATACTTTTTATAGGAAGTACATTTAGAATTCTTTAGTGGGGATATATAAACACAAAGCCAGTCATGGCTAAATCAGCTGCTTCTGCATCTCTGGTGAGAATCAAAGCATGTGCTATTAGGCTTTCGGAGCAGTCTGCTGGAATCAAATAGATTCCCACTGAAACGGAATACTGTATTCAATCACATCTGTAACGATTTTTATTCTGAATAACAACACTTGGAAAGAGTCACTTTGGGGGTATACCAAAAGTCGTAGAAGCCCTACAGGAAATACTTGTAGGACTGATAAGCAAATTGCTTAGGGTGGCGAACTGGCTAAATAACTAATCGATGATCGATGATCGAATCTTTTGACCTAAATGTGCTGGAGGATACCTATTTTAACCAAATCTAACACACAGAAATATGATCTTAAATTAAAACACGTGGTTGGCCGAATGAAGAGAAAGGTTTTTGCACGTACTACATATTGACTGCAGCAGTCTTAGAAGTCACTATCGATGTCAAAAAAAAAAAAAAAAAAAAAAACTTTTAAAAGTTTTCTATCACTTTTGCCAGCAAAAACAATGGAAGATTTATCTCAATATAAATTTTAAAAAATCCAAAAAGGAGATAACAATTGTCTTAACCCTAGTAAGGCTTAAACCTATGCTGTTAGTCTTCTATTCAAGCACTCTAAGTACTACACCACTTCACATATTTACATATTTTGTAATTTTTTTGATTTATTTCTGTCTACAATCCATTTCATAATTTTCTGAATATTTGGTCCAGTATTGTAAAACAATTTTTTTAATTCTTTAACAACACTTAAGCTATAATTCTATTTGTTTGGAATCGAGTAACATCATTAGAAAATTTTACGATATCGAAATATTTTTCAATTCGAATTTTATTTCGATCAAGATCGGTTTGGTTTTTCATGCTTTTACTTACCCAATACAACAAGCTACCTCACATAAGGCTTTACAGAAGGCTGTAAAAAAAAGTTAATTGATTTCTCTTTTCCTACATTTTAAAGCACTTAACGCATTTTTAAATTTTATTTATTTTTTATTATAAAATACTTTTTTTGATATCCTTTTTTACACACAATAATAGCAAATACAAAATGTCCTTATCTTTACTCTTCACTTAATTTTTTAATTTCCTTCTGCAGACAACCATAAGAAGATATCTTCTACGACTTGTATTCATATTCTAAATATTCTATATGTCTATGCAATTTGTTAAAAAAAAAAAAAAAAACAAGAAAATATTCAAATATGTACGCATTTAAATACTATGCCAAGTGGAAAAACAACTCAAGCTTTTATGAAGTTGAAAATTTGTGATTCTTTTAAACTGATATAAAGACAACATCCTTTGTTACGTTTAATTTCCTTTTCTTAATAAAAAAGTTTAAAAAAAAAAAACAGACAACAATTTTCGTCTTTTTATCCTTTTTTAATGGGTATGGAACACTGGAAAAAGTATTTAAAAGTCAGAAAAAAAAGTGAAAGGAACTCTATTGTCTCGCATACTTAAGTTTTTAAGAAACATATGCTAGAAATTAAATGAAAGTAACAGACATACACATTCCAAATTTTTACAAAGTTTTTTAACAAAGAAATTTTATAGGGTTTTTCTTAAAGGGGTAGAAAGGAGGATTCCATATATTTTGACAAAAATGAAAATCAAATCATTTCACTATTCATTTCAAAGTCAACATATTGTGTTGCTTATAATTTAATTCATCTATTCTTTTAAATTCTATTTCAACTCTTTACAATTTAATGGTGACTTTTAACGGCATTCGTTATGGTTTCATTATGTTTTTGATGAACAAAATTCATAATTTAAGCAAACGAACAAATAAAAACCAACCCTTATACTTCTGTTACAATACTTTATTCAATAAAAGAGACGCATTTTGGAATACTCACAGAATAGAATTAAAAATTTGTTTGACCACTTGAAGATCTGTAAATGTATGTGTTGAATCTCCTGCCTAGAAACAGGGCTGTAATAACTTTATAGCAAAGGGTCCACCAAATAATTTTTTTTTTGAAAATAATATAAAAAAGAAACTACTGAATATTTTCTCAAATTTCTTTTTTTATTTGAAAGTACAATCCTTCCGGTGAATAATGGAAAATAATTTCATTCAAATGGCTGCCTCGGCTGGCCACGCAGTAGCCTACACGATCGGTCTAATTTTTAAACACATTATCGATTGTGTGCAGCTGTATTTCACCAATGTCTTCACGAATATTGCCCTTTAAAGCGTTAATTGTCTCTGGCTTATTGGCGTAGCGCTTATCTTTGACGGCAACCCACAAATAATAGTCCAACGGTGTCAAATCGCAGCTCCGAGGTGGCCAAACGACATCAGCTCTGCGGCTGATAATGCAATCTTCAAAAACAGGGTGCAAAACATCGAGTGTAACTTCGGCTGTGTGGCACGTAGCGCCGTCCTGTTGAAACCAAATGTTGCTAACATCCTCCTCTTCAATTTTTTTGAATAAAAATTCGTTCAACATGACCCGATAACGATCGCCATTGACTGTAACGGCTACTCCTTGCTCCTTTTCGAAGAAAAATGGCCAAATTATGCCTCTGGACCAAAATCGGCACCAAACAGTGACTCGTCTTGGGTGTATCGGCTTTTCAATGTATGCGTGCGGGTTTTCTGTGCCCCAAATGCATTTTCTGTAAGTCGATCGCAAGCCCAGATTCCCAGCGTTGTTCAAGCGTATACACAACCATATTCGTTCAGCGGAAGCATAAAACTTATTATCTGTCAAATCAGACATGAGCACTAGTTGAAAACAAACGTTAGATGGCGGACCCTTTATATTACTTGTAACGCTGTTCTTCACACGTAGCTAAAGATTAATAAAATTATAAAAATCCAAAAATTTCTAGAAACAGCGTGCTGAAGATCTGAAAAGTCTTTTCTCCAGACTCTCGGTTTGATGATGATAAATAGGAAGAAAAAACCGTATACTCTAACTGTGAGAAGTGGAAAATGCGTAGTAAAATATATGACTCCGTCTGCCTTTGCTGCGAGTATAGACATCAAATGCATCACGAACTATATCAACTTTGTGCTGGCATCGACGTCGTTATACGCATCAAAGTACAATGTTTGCGTTGGCTTAGACATATGGTGCGTATGAATTAAGATGCTCCAGCGAAAAGATCTTTCGAGTTTCTACCCGTTGAAAGACACAGAAGAGGACGACCGAAACTCCAATGGAAAGATTAGATTGAAGACGATCTTTCATATCTTGGTGTAAGAAATTTGAGTATCAGCGCACACCATCGTAGCGCTTGGAATTCCATACCAATTCAAGCTAAAGATCGGAAGGTTGTTATATAGCTACCAAATAAGAAAAACATATACAAAAATCAATATTTACTTTGTATTAGATGATTATTATCTCTGACAGATGTTTTGTATTGTCCCTGAGACAATCTGGATCAAATTTATAGAGTCTTAGTTTTGTTATTGTATAGACAAATATATCTCTAGTTTGTGTAAGTTTGACACCGCCTAGTTGAAGCTTTGGAACCTTTATAGTTTATTGTTCTTTTCAAACATACAGAGCGGTACCATAAAAATGGCAAGAATTTCGGATCAGCTGTTTAGCTGTCTATAAAGCCCAAACAAACATAAAAGCACAGATTCATGCTTATATCTAAAAAATCTGGAATGAACTGTAAATCGAAAGCGTGTAAAATTGAAATCGTATTAAACTCCAAATTAATTACATAATTTCCAAACCTGGCAAGATTCTTGTAGTTTTTTGTACTTAAATTGCTTTTAAATAAATATTAGGCAACAGTGATGTCTTCGCTCCACAAGCCACATCAAACAGTCACTCTTAATGGGTGCGTTGACTTCTGTGAGACTACGTCTGGATTTTCTAAGCCGCAACTACGGCAATTTTGCTTATTAACGCACCCACCAAGATGAAAATGAGCTTCATCGAAAAATGATGATGATAAATTTCCAACAATCCCAAGGTTTCTCAAAAGCAAGCCGAATCATTTCGTTGAGTGGAGATAATATACTGAATTTTGTGACAGAATAGAATGACATAAATATTGCCAGATTCGAAACAACTGCTGGTTTAAATTTAATCTTTTCAACTTTAATCTATTGGTAAAAGGGACTAAGACTGTCTTGCTGGATTCATAGATAGTTTCTCAGCACAACACCAGTCAGATATGTAAGTTAGAGCCTGGATCATAATGTCAGATAACAATCTATCGAACCTTCCCGTAACTATTGTCACAACGCCATCGGCAGGAACCTTTCTTAAAGACTAATATTTATGCTGAAACGCTTATATTGCGATCTTCAGTATTATCTTCTTACAAACCAGGAACAGAGTACTTCTTTGGTCCTTTAGTCCAATAGAACACCAATACCTAGATCTACAAACAGCAATGTCTTTGAAAAACTATCCACGTCATGTATCGCCACGCATCATCCTAAACTTAAAAGTGTTGCAAACAATGGCTTAAAAGCATTATGCGCTTTCTGGCTGGTTGTGTTACTTAAAATGCAGATATAGATGGTAGTCTAGCTACACGTGACAACTTTTTTAGACTCTGAGTAATAAAGCTCCTATTACACCGTATTAATGGCCTTCAAATAATGGGATAAATTTTATATTTTAAAAAATAGCAAAACATAACATTCTTAAGATTATTTTTTACTTTTGCCACGCCCGCATAAAATTTTAAGATGAAATATATTTTTAAATCATAAAAAATACTTTTTAAACTATTGCTTTAAAAAATCGAATAAATTTTTCATATTTTAAGCTTTGATACCGCCCTCACAATTCTACTGCATTCCACTTACAAAAATCTTTCCCAATTTTTGCTACTTTATTTTTGTAATTCCATTTGCCATTTTTGAATTTGAAAACTTCTTTATTGCCTTCAGGCAAAAAAACATTTATGAAATCCTGTATAGACCAGATATTAGAGTGATATGACTGCAGGGCATTTAAAACAACGCAAAAGGACAAAAAAAATATGATTCACGATGATACACCAGAAATGCCTAAAAGCTTCTGAAAATGGAAAGGCGAAAACAAACAAACATTCAATTCATTTGCACAAAAATGTTTTCGCAAAACTGCCACTAACTGTGACAATAAAGATTTGCGCACGTTTGTCCAAAAATTTGAGGGGAGTTTTAATAAAAATCAACACTTTATAATACAAAATGATGATTGAGATAGCAGTGAAGGGTGACTGCTGAAATAAGTGAAAAATGAGTAAAGTTTAAGGGATGGATTCACTTTAAAATGCAAGTAAATGTAATTTTGTGGTTAGCAAATACTAAAGTGTTTATTTTGATTTTAAGCATAACTTTTTTGCGGGTGACTTTTTTAAACTGGTCAAAGGAAATTTGTAAAGAATTTTGAAATGATTTTGAAGCATTTTAGTTTTTTATCATTAGTCTAATAAATGCCTACTTCTATGTGTTAAAAGTAATAAGTGAATGCTTTAAAAATAGGTTTACTTTTAGGTATAACTTAAGGAATTTAATTCCCAAAAATAAAGTATACTTTTAGGTGCTGTAGAGTAACCTTTCTTTGAGTCATGCAGTTAAGTTGTTTACCTTATTTAGATAGACTTTATAAAACAACACTTTAAAACTTTGGCTGCAAGAGAATGCCATTGTCTAAACGTCTAAACTGTTTCTCCTTCATTAGCCATCTCAGTTGCACCATCTCGATCTGTGGTTAAGAGTTGCCTTAAGCACATTTAGCAGCAGTAGACCTCACTGGGCCTATTAGACCTCACCAGACTTATGGCGTCTCCTTACTATAAGATTCCGGCTATATGTTTCGCTTGTAGCGGCTTAAGAACTGTTCAGGAAACTTGATATTCGGTGGTACTACTTTCGATGTACCAAAACTATGTCATTGGTAAGAACCACAATGTTCTTTTCATCATATTGTTAGGTTTTAATCTCTTTAAAATGTTTGAGTTTTTTTAAATTGCGTATAATAAACTAATCTAAGCGAATTTGTTATTTTTATACAGTTTTTATTTCTAAATCAATTATAACACAATATCCGACTGATTTACCTTCCACTTAATACACAACTTTATTCTTTAACTGTTAAATTATGACCAACTGAACTGAGGCGCGTTTTCTGGCTTATATACTCATTTATCATCAGTTTTGAATGCTGTAGTACATTTTGCAATCTACTATTCAGTTGCCATTAAATTAAATTCAAAGACTTAGCACTTTTTTTGCTCATAGTTGTATTGGCAGTACTGTTCGAATCGATTACCGTGGCATCTTTAACAGACTGACATGATAGTCAATTTATCATTATTAATTTCTTGACACCAGCAATAGAATAACTTCCACAGAAGTGAGCTTTTAAGTACCAAAGGTAGTGTATCTTTTTAATTACTATGTTGCCATATCAGTAGTAATTTGGGCAAAGATTGAGGGCTATTGGTGCTTTTTGTTATACAAATGCCTCAACACTTAGTAAAGACTGTGAAGTCTATCCAAGTAATAGAATAACGATGTGTTGCTATAGCTGGCACTCAGTATACTAGCGAGTAGTGTACTAGTTTACTAGATTTACTAGGTCAAGGCCTCGATTCCTACCAGAGCCTCTATCCTGTTGTATTAAGCCGAACACATTGTCTTAGTCAGTGCGCTAATAATCTTACTTAAAAATAAATAAATATTAGTGTGACACATATTCGGCCAATTTAGTATTTTTTTGCCTCAAGTGGTGACTTAGTGTAGTGGTTTGCCCAGAGCTCAGGTGCGAAAGCCTTCGATGAAGAAGAACATTTTTTTCATCATGGTTCGAATTATAAACAGAAAAGAAGAAGCTTCGATCACCTCTAAATGATCCGTCCATCCGAAGAGCTCACTAGACATTTCGTGAAATACCACATCAACTACAAAAAAAGAATGATAAAAGATCAGCGAAGCCACCTTTCGGGAAAAAAAAGAAAAAAAAAAAGGTAGGAGTCTATGATAAGGAAACGAATTCAATCCATCAAAACCACATACAAAGGAGGTTGTTTTTAGGCAACTACAGATGGTAACACTATTATTCATCCTAAACTTGCTATAATAGACCGATCACCTGCTTAGCTAGAAGACAAACAACATATGTACATATAAATCTATATAAACGAAAATCCTGCCAATTTTTGACGTACGCATATTGCCACATCACGCTCAAACCCGTTTACCTATTCTAAGCAAAATTGTACACAAGGCAGTTATTGTGACCTATACAGTTTATATATATGTTTGATAGATATTAGAATATCATGTGCACGATAATGAAGCCCAAAGTCGGCTTCATTTGTGTATACATACATATGCATGTATATAGATAAGTTGTCCTGTATTTGTCACTTAATAACATAATAACAACTCATCCGAGATTCTCTAAATTTATTCCAAATAGTTTCATAGTGAATACAAATCACCAGTTAAAAAATGAACATGTTATCTTCCATACGAAGTAAATATTGATTTTTGTATATCTTGAGGACGGTGTTGGTAGAAGTTTCTAAATTAAGTTGAACAATTTCTTGAGCAACACACATAATCAGTCAGTAACTGGGCGAGATTGAATAAGTGGGCGTGGCAGCGTCTATTCATACTAAATATTTAACGAAAATCAAGTTTGTGAACCACCTTCGTTTGCCACATTGGTATGAAAATAAACAAAAGCCACAAACTACGTGCTTGTTTACAAATAAGAATAAACTACAACAAAGTAAGAAAAAACAACAACATTTTATTTCATTTCATTTCATTTTATTCAATCAATATCTTCATTTTACATTTTTTCATTACTTAACGTTCTAGGTACTTATCTGAGATTAAATCTATCCCTGTCCAATTGCAGCCCCTACTGCAGCTGTCCTTAAATAAATGATCCATCAATACACTCAATAATATATAAATTTCCATAAAAAGATCTAAACAAAGGAACACATCCACATTCTATAACTAAAACTAATAAAAACACTTAAAAACTAATCTTAAAATTAAATAACAAAATATTGGAAAAAATCAATAAAATCCACCTCAAATTATCTATTGGGTAGTTACGTAAACCAGATCCAAAATATTCAAAGTGTTCATCCTCCTATGGTAAAATAGAAAGTTTGCATCCCTATAGAGGAGATCACCATCTCCCAGTGTCAAGAGATCAACCGGCGAGTAGTATCGGCTTCTGCGTATTACCTCAAGGTCAGAGGGCCTATGGAAGCATCTTATAACGAGATCATTCCGTAGAGAGGACGCGCGCTCCAAAAATCTGACCGCAGAGTCCACCAGGAAAACATCTATCCTTCAAAAATCAATCCTACGGTAAATTGTTCCACATGCCGGACTACGGACACTCCCGTCAGCGCTTACAATAATACGAAGACCCAGGCACGAAGAGAGTATACTTCTCTCCATAAGAAACAACAACAGCACAATAAGCACTAAAGTAAATAAGACGTTTACAAACACATTTCTGCATAAGAATTAAAAAAAAGAAATGTAAGGAAATGGAATCTACCTAAAATATCGAGAGGTTCGAAAGATTTCAAAGTATTGTTTACTCACTCATGTAAACAGCACATCGATTCGATTAACAGTCAGTTTAAGCGAAGTAGACTCAGCGAATAGAGTTTATTGAACATGAGCTCAGCGTGAAGAGTTTAATTAGAGTAAACTCGTGGAGTCAGCCGTGATCGTACTCAAATTATAAGAGAGTTTAGTGTGTATAAGTTCTGCTTGAGAAGGTCATGATCGAACCTGAGTTGTAACAACGATCGGGTTGGAAGATCTTTAGGTAGAAGTATTTGTCGAGTAATTCATTAACTAACAACAGTTAAATTGTTGTTACTTGAAAAAAGTTTAGGTAGTGGAACACAAAATTGCATTAATAAAGAATTATTTAATTAAAATCGCATACACACTTATTGTTATTCTAACTGCAATCTACGAACTCATTAATAAACGTTTTTAAAGAAGTAAAAACTTAACAATATGTAATTTTGCATGTGTGTAGAACTATAACAGTTCAAGCTTCGTTACCTATTTAATTCGGTCAATATGCAGGAGAAATTGGATAAGTGGGTATTACTTTTTTATAAAGGGATAGCAAAGCACACTGGGCAAAAGTTGTTTTTACATACGCAAAAGTGAAGGTGTTTCGGAATGTATGTAAAGGCTAAACCTTTTAGACTTGGGGCTGGAAAAAGACGAAACATAGAAAAAGAGTAAAAAATTATAATTAATGTAGTAAATAAGATAGTTAGTGGTTACGAAGCATGTCTTAGTTTAGTTAGTATATATTTATATACATATATATATGAAACCATTTGCGAGAAAGGAAGCCTATTTGAAAAATTTTTAAAAACCTTTTTCTTGTTAATGACAAAAACTAAATGTGAAAAGAAAAACTTATCTTTATAGCTTTAATGGAGTAAATCTATTAATTTTTGTCAATGTCTAGTTACTAAATTATACGATTTTCTCAATTAAATTCGCTTTTTGTTTTATTTTTCTTTTCCAGAAGTTGCATTATTGGTCCCGAATACAGTGTGAAGGTGTGCACAATTGGTACTGTGATAAATCGTTCGGCCTACACCAGTGACTATTGCCAACTGGAAGGTTCTTCTGGACGTCAAACCCAACCAATGCCTATACGATGGATGGCATGGGAAAGTGTTTTACTAGTAAGTAGGATTACCTTCTTAGGCATTTTGTGTTATTTTTTCTTTCTTTTTATTAAAATTTCATTTTAGTCAAATAAAAACTTCAAGGTTATTGCCCATATTTATTTTAATTAATTTTTTTTTCTCAGCCATTTTGTATTTCTAATTTTTCGCCCTAAATTTGTTACTCAGTTAGCTTAAAGGCATATACATATTAGGTACTTTAATCCTAAATTCTCTTTTTAGGCCACAACAACCATAAATTTTCATTTTTAACACTAATTTTCCACTTGGCAGTCATTCGTTCGTAAATTTTTTACTTTAGCTATTGTGTATAGTAAATAGTACACCCTTTTTGTAGTTTGTTTGCTGGTATTAAAAGGATTTTGTTCCCCTTAGTTTACATAAAGTAATTTTACTAGAAAAAATTACACAGTAAAAGAAAAATAGTTTTTAAAGCATTTAGTCTTAGGGCATATAGAAGATATTAAAATATTATTTTATTTTTAACAAGCCAAAGTTATTATTTAGATGAATAATGCTTTAGCAGTTGAAAACAGTAATAGCTGTACTAGAAATTTCGATATTTTAATTAAATTTATAAATTACCTTTCTTAGCAAATTAAATATAAAAAATTATCGATGTACAGTCTCAATAATACCTTGTTTCTCATTTTGATTTAATTTTTATTTACACATTGTGACGGTATTTTCAAATACGAATTTCAAAATATTTTTATTTATTTAAAAAATAAAAAAAATTTTCTTGGGCACGATAATCTCTCGATTTTTTTAATAAAATACATGTTTTACTACAAAAAAAAACATATTTTTTCTTGACAAACTCTCTTGTAATATTTTCTTAATTTTTTTATTCCCTGCTAATAATAAGATTTTTGAAGACTTTCTAAGTAGATGCCTTTTCAGTTGACCTAAATCTATTGCTATTGCTTTAAATTTGAAAATATGAAAGACTCGCAAAGAGCTAAGGCTATAGAGCAGTGATGTGCAAAAGTAAAAATGTAGTTGTGTTAGTGAGAACATGGAAATTACTCTCTCAGAGAGAGTAAAGTTGATGTTTTAAAAAAAGGTTAAAAAAATCAACATACCTACGTGGCACAAGTGCACTTGACAGTGTTTCAGTGACAACTAAAAGCAAGAGCGTTAGAATACGTGTGAGTTGATCGCGGACAAAAGACCGATGAAAATCTCATAACTGCTATAGAGCATGGTGGATTCAATTCTTAAAATTTTTTCACAGTTACTACAAACGTATTTTCTTCACTAGATGAAGTCAAACATTTTAGCCATTTTAGATAATCGTATTGAATAACACCAAAATGCATCAAAGAAACTATTTAAATGATCCTCTTTACTGACAGACACACCTTAGAGTTCTTTGGCAAATAACTATTCGAAGAAGCCCACTGTTTTAATTGTTCTTTTGTTTCTTCTATGTTGTGATGAGTTAATGCTTTGACCACAGTTATTAAACGGAAAATAACTGGTTAAAATTTTTTTCTAAAAGTCCATATAGTCAAGTGTGAGTCAAAGAAAAGCGGATTTATGGTCAGCCACCTTATGTGAGACAAAGTAATGCCAACACATGACTATCCACCTGATAACATAATATCGTAGAACAGGGTTGCGAAAGTTGGTACAATAGCACTTTTTTTGGTACACTTTCAGACTCAAAAGTACAGTGATACACCAATTACTCATTTGGTATAATTTACGAACTTTCTCAGTTTATTTTTTTATGGAATATACTTAACTTATCGCTTAATCGATTTACAGTGGCAACACATCTTTATTATCATTGCTTTGAGATCAAGGCAAATTTAAGAAGGTGGTCTTAAATTGAAAACGAATACAAAATTGTAAAACAATATTTCGGTGCGTCAAAATAATGTAACACTGTAGTAAGTAAAAAGTTGTAGTGTCAACAAAATGCAGAATGTTTGTGCTTTTGACATACGCGAATGTATCAGCTGTTGCTTACGTAGCAAATTAGGGCCACCTTATTGAATATATCATGTTTATGACTTAGTTTCTGAATTTGTCTGTTTATTTTCAAACAACTGCAACTAACTTCACTTTGCTTTTAGTAGTTTTCTTTTATTACAACAATTCTAGCTGACGGTTCCTAAAAGAAAATTAGCTTTTTTACAACATCTCATGAAAATGTTAATTTTATTATTATAAAAATGAATTTTTAAGAACAATTTTATATTAAGTTTTTTTGTGCTCTTACGTAAAATAAAAAAGATAAAAATAATTAAAAAACGGGTTTTTGGTACAATTTTATGAAAAAGTAGAATTTTATGACCTTCTTGGTACAATTTTGATGTTTTCATTTTGCAACCCTGTCGTAGCATGTATGTATTAAATTGACTAAGAAATCTTTTAAATTGCATATAGAATTGCTAAATAATCCTTCCTTACAACATTTACAAACATTTATTTTATTTGGTACTAAAAAACTTTTTTTTTTAACTAAAGTACTTGAATATTTCATCAAACACTCGTTTTAATGTTATGTTTAATGTTTATAAGAGTTTGTAAAGAAAAATTATTTCTTTATATCCAAAGCACTTTTATTTGGCTATTTAAGTTCTGTTTTTGGGAATATCAACCATCCATTCCACACCAATGCTGAAGTAAATCAAGGATGTCTAGTATCACCTAATCTATTCACCACTATGCTGGATAACATTATGAGCAAAGTCTGTTCAAATAGAAGAGAAAACACATGGAGTCTCTCAAGCCAACTTGAAGAATTGGACTAAGCTTGTAAGGATAATACGATGTAGGTTCGATGACTACAAACGGCGGTGCAAAAGGAATATTCTAGAAATACTTGGAAACAAAACAATCTAACATGGGAAAAAGCAAAAGCAACAGCGGAAACTGTGTAAGATGGAGGTGCTTTGTTTAAGTCATAAGCTCCGAAGAAGAGTAACGGGGAAAAAAGTTAGTTCCTAAAGTTTTTTGAAATAAAACAGATAAAAGTACTTTTTCATTACTAAAGCACTTGTTTGGTACTAAAATTTAATATTTAAAAAAATCTGCAGGTGAAAATACATATATTTTTTATCAAAAACAATTTCATGTTTTTACATTTTCACATTTCTACACTGTTTCCTGATGGGAAAAATACCGTTCAAGCGATACAATTGCTTAAAAAAGGACTCTGATCCATTAGAAATAACAATAAAATGTTGGTATTGATATATTAGAGCGACACTGGAATAATTGCATTGGTTTTGATGGAGATTAGTGTTTTCTTTTTTAGGACGGGGACTCTTCAGCCCATGTGTTAATATTTATAATGTTCATAAAGGGTCCACCATCTAAAGTTTTTTTTTTCAACTAGTGCTTATTTCGTGAATGATAACACTTATCTTATGTCTGATTTGACAGACAATTTGTTTTATCCTTCCGCTGAACGAATATGGTTGTGTATACGCTTGAACAACGCTAGGAAATATTGCGACATTACTTTGAAAATCATGGTAATGTTGCATAATCAAAAATCATCTTTTCAGATGAAGCTTATTTTGATCTTGGCGTGTATGCAGACAAACAAAATTGTCGCATTTGGGGCACAGAAAACCCGCACGCATACATTGAAAAGCCGATACACCCAAGACTACTGTTTAGACTGTTTAGTGCGGATTTTGGTCCAGAGGCATAATTGGGCCAATTTTCTTCGAAAATGAGCAAGGAGTGGCCGTTACAGTCAATGGCTATCGTTATCAGGCCATGTTGAACGAATTTTTGTTCACAAAAATTGAAGAGGAGGATATTAGCAACATTTAGTTTCAACAGAACGGCGCTACGTGCCACAGAGCTAATGTCGTTTAGCCACCTCGGAGCTGCGATTTGACACCCTTGGGCTATTATTTGTGGGGTGCCGTCAAAGACAAGTGTTACGCCAACAAGCCAGAGACTATTGACGCTTTAAAGGACAATATCGTGAATAATATCGTGAACAATAATCGTGAAGCCATTGGTGAAATACAGCTACACACAATCGATAATGTGCTTAAAAATTGGACCGATCGTAGCATTTAAAAAAAAAAATTATTTGGCGGACCCTATATAATAATTTCCATAATATTCCATTGAGAAACACGGGGACTTCTCTCAGCCAATGAACTGAAGCTGATTCTATTTTTGGGATTTTTGAAATAGATCTACAGTTTAGCGCCAGAAATATATCAACAAAAATCGGAAAAAATCTACCATTTTTTTACATTAGCAAAAGGGCTCTTTCGTTTTTAAAATAATTTAAACCAAAAAATTGTTCTTTTCTTCTTCCCGCTGTGTAAAATTAAAAAATAAAAAGCAGTCTACTGTAAAAATGAAAAAAATCAGTAAATTTTTTGGTGAGCTAACCATACAATAATGAAAATCACTAACTAGTTGGCTTTGGTTTCTATAAAAATTTTACTCAAAAATCAGAATAAAAATCGGAAAAGTTTTGGATACACATTTAATTTTCAATGTCGATATTAATGACTTTTTTTCAAGTAACTTGTAAAGTGAGCCTCTTAGATTTAAAATTCGTAATCACATTACACCTCCGTTTGAACGTTATCAAACCCTTTAAAGCTTTCTAAGTAAAATCATGGCTTTCTTCCTTTCACAAAATTCCAAACAAACTTTTGTACTCTTCCACATCTTTGTTTTATTAACCCTCTCATGCACCAAACTTTGTTAGAGCAGCTATATTTTTTTATAACTTTGTTTCCAACCAAATTGGGATAAAATAAGATCTAGGAGTTTATCATCTACCATAGGATTATTTCATTGTTTTCACCATTTTATACAGGGTGTCCGCCGGGAAGGTATACTACTTTGTTTTGTCGCCATTTTGGTAAATATTAATCTTGACAGTTCATATTTGGTACTCGTGAAGTAGAGACGTGGCAAATTTATTATGGTAAAATATTTAGTAAACCAACGTGTTTTAATCGTTAAAACATTTTATCAAAATCAACCCCGATTTTCATGAAAATATCATTATGAGTGACGAGGCACATTTTAGAGAATAGTCGGTTCTGGGCAATGGAAAACCTTCAAATTATTCATCAGTCACTTTTGCATCCATTAAAAGTGACAGTCTGGCGTGCAATTTGGTCAGGAGGAATCATTCTGACCTTACTTTTTACTTTGACACTGAAAACGGTGTAATGGTAACTGTCAATGGGGAGTGATATTGTGATATGATTGAAAACTTTTTAGCGCCTGCACGCTTTCGGCTTTACTAATATGTGGTTTCAACAAGGTGGTGCCACATCGTATACAGCCATTATTACAATCGAATTACTGCGAGACCTCTTTCCACAACAAATTATTTGAAGGAATAGTGATGTTGATTGGCCTCCACGGTTGCCTAATTTGACTGCTCCGGACTTCTTTTTGTGGGAGCAACTCAAACAAAATATTCGTGATGAAATTAGTGAAATACCGGTAAAAAATGTGTGAGAATGCAATGAAAAATGTGCTCAAAAGGGCTCACAATTTTGAGGCTAACAGAGGCAGGCGTTTATCTGGTATTGTATTTCATACATAATTGCCGATATTAAATAAGACATTTATCAATAAAAGATCCATTCTCTTTCATATAATCAAAAACTATAAACAAAGTCGTATACCCTCCCGGCGGACACTCTGTAGTTAAAGCTTTTGCGGCTTGCTTGAGAAAAATTCTACTATAACAACAGTATTGTAAAGTGCAATTTGGACAAAAATCAAGTCTTCTAACGGTAAGGATTTTGATAAGATTTTAAGAGCGATAGCGTCCTCAAAACATCTGCAGGTTGAACCTAACCGAAGTAAGCCTCAAGTCATAAAAGTAAGGAAAATTGTATAGTTTAAAAAAAATAGTATTTCAAAATATAACTGAGTTATGATGTCTCACAACACTTTCATTTATAAACATCTTCTAACTCTTTATAAAACCTTATAGCCAAACGCAGGCCTTTAGTCCTTTTACAGAATTCCAACCAAACTTCTCTACTCTCCCACATCTTTGTCTTATGAATTATATTTTCTGTAATAATAAAATTTTCATTTTTCCTTAAAGGACAACCGCATAATTTGAACCATATCATTACTAATTGTCTTAGATATGAATTATAATTTATCATATAAATTTCACAGACTTGTCTTGTTTAAATATTCCATTAAAAACAAACTTTCATTCTCTTTGTCATGCACATAACAATGGCTCATTAAAACATGAAAAGGGAAAAGGAACAGATGTTTTTAAAATAAACTAACACACCACCACGCAAAAATATAAACAAAAAAGAAAAGTTCTCTCTTACACACTACATAAAAACCCACATGCACATACAATTAAAATAACTACTACACTACTACAACAACTAATGCAAACACTTTTATTTAATAAGGAAACAAACACTCTACTCCCACATATACATACCTACATACGTACTATGCAGTACTGGCACAATCCATCCACCCACTTACAATTGTATTCGTACTCATATATGCGTTTATTTGTCTTGTTAATCATATTTGTAAGGTCGAGCATATTTTTTTGTACACAATTTAGAAAAGTTTAATAAAATATGAAAAAAAACAACTAAAATCTAAAAACCGTGGGGGAAGCAACTTATAAGACTCGTAACAAGCCGCCCATATGATGTGGTACTTATCAGTAGTAGTAGCAGCAGCCGTAAACAAACAAAAATCTTTTATTTAATCAAGAAAAAATTATAATTATTTTGTTTTTATTACTTTTTCGACATTTTTGTTTGCCAGTGTATATTTTAAAGAGCAGGAAAAAGAAAACAGGCTGGGTTTTACACACTTTACGGCTTAAGGCATAGTGGGGTTATAGAAGAATTTTTATTAAATTTGAGAAAAATAATATAAATGAAACGGTTTTTATCAATCTAGACGAAATTCAAAACCATCCAATATATTCCAAAAAGTCACCGTTTGATATAGATTTTAAGCTGGCGTCTTTTCATCGCATACTATGAGCATCAAAACTAAGTAAACACCCACACTCTCTGGTATTTAGTTTATATTTCAATCTTTAAAAACACGATGAATTCAAGTATTTTATATTTTTTAAGAACGTGTTTACAGCTTTACAAAACCCATAGAAAACAACAACAAAATTTCAACAAATTTCACCATAACTTAAGTTATACAACAAAAAAGAAAATTACTCTATTTTATACGCGTCAAAATAAAGTGTACAAAATAATAGCATATGCGAAAGAAAATATAATATGGAAATATCCGGGAAGCAATAATATTTTTTTAATAAATGCTATCGAGTACAACAAGAAACTGATTTAAAAATTTTCGTAACACCTCCAAAATCTTGAGTTACGGGTAAAAAACCGGTTTTTCGTACTTTCCATCATTTATAAGTTAACGACTTAGCCACATATTAAATATTGTTACGTTTTTACCTTTTTAAAAACGTCTATTTATGAGTTCGTAGACTGTAGTTAAAATAAAATAAATTTTGTGTTTGGTTTTAATAAAAAATCCTTTATTCAACACAGTTTTGTGCATCACTATTTGTAACCTTTTTACAGCCAAAAACAATTTTTATTCTTAATTACTCCATCTGTTTACAATTTTGTAAACAACAACAATTACTCGAAAGATCTTTCTTCCCAAAGATCTCTCAACCCGATCGTAGTTATAGCTTAGATTCGAGCATAACCTTTTCGACCAGACGTTATCCACACTAAACTCTCTTACACTGAGTTAAAACCGTAACACGTTCGCTGAGTTTACGACACATAAACTGATTGCTGTTCGCATCGATGTGCTTTTTATATGGCTGTATAAACAACACATCGAAAGCTCTCGAACCTCTCGATATTTCAGGTAGATTCCATTTCTTTCTTTTAATTACTTTTTAGTTCTTTTGTGGCCATGCGTATGTGAACATATACCTCTTTCAGCTCTTAGCATTTGTTGTTGCTTGTTTATTGTCTGTTACTTGTTTTCTTTTCTGCTTAATTATTGTTGTTGCCGTCTTATTTTTATTTATTTTATCTCTGCTAATGGTTGTTGTTGTAGATTTGGTTATTTGTAAACAACACGTAAGGTTGTTCTTGCAGCTTTTGTTTATTTATTTTAGCGATCTAATAGACGCTGTAGTGCCCAACTTTATATTCGTAACAATATTAACCGATTTTAAGATTCTTGACGACTTTCGAAAGAGGTGGAGGAAACCTATACTATAAATGATATATACTTTACTTAAGTAAACTTGAAGAATCTGTGTTTATTTATCAAAGAAAGACATTTTTTATCCAATTCGTTCTAAACTTTCCAAGTCCAGAGTGTCCTTACACTTTAAGCGCTAGATGCCACGCACACATATGACATTCTACACAAATGATTGGAGAGCAAATCCCATTCAGTCGTCCAAATTTGGCCTAATGTATATGCCAGAATCATTCAAAATTAATTAGTTTAGATGCGCGATTCTAGTGTAGGCGCAGTGGCTATTTACACAATTTTGTATTCCCTACATATAATAATGTCATAAATGGACTGAATAAAAATATTCTATGATATTTCACAGAGAGATTGAAGACTATGTATTAAGCACTCGAAACCGCAATTAAATAATAATGTTCTCTGCTGGGATTCGAAGTTAAATATTTGACGACTGCAGTCCTAAGCCCCGACGTCAAATTTGCCGAGTTCTTGTCTACGAAAGGCCGAGATCTTGATCGACTGCTTCAAACTACCGATGCAGGTTTATTGTTTACTGAAAATGTATTCACCATACTGCGACTTGTCTTCCTTGTAGGATAATTATGGAGATCGAAAAATTTTGAAAACAACAATTTTTTCATTTACTCCTGATGTTGAACGCTATACCCGTCAATATTGGGTTGGCAAAATAAACTGAATAAATGACAATAAATTCGAACAGGAGAGTGTGATAGATTCGTTAAATCAAAGCTTACATGAACGGACACAGCGGGCAGTTATGATGCTACGTGGAACTAGAGTTTAGAGCTGACCGGCAGGTTTAAATTAATCTATTCCTCTAATTAACATGGAAGCTTTTGCTAAAATCACAATTTCTTTAAATTAATCTTAAAACCAGCCTAAAAGTTTAATAAATCTAGCAATTAACCTGATGTTAACAGACAATAGCTTCGCTAAGCTATCGAGAAAAGATGAGCAAAAAAAAACCAATTTGAGCCAGAGATATACATCGGCAGTGGGATATATATTTGCTCTTCCTTCTCAATCGATCTAAAACCTCGACAGAAATCAATTGCTCACTAAATTTACCCGATTATCAAATGTCGGCGTACCTCAGCACTTCTCTCCAACGCCAGACGCCGTTGCTATTGGCATACAAGCAATCTCTTATTGGGCTATCGAAGGCTGTCATATGGTTGATAAAAAGATGGTGTATGTCGACTTAGTTTTTATGGGTCTATTCCAGGATTTAACGAAGTGTAAAAGTTTGGTCGATGGTGGACTTCCTAGGTCTGAACTCACACGGATAAGATCCATTCAGTGCAATGTAGTGTGGCTTCAGTCGTTCAAATAGTACAATAGTAAGAACGTTAAGGATGATATTGGCGGTGATGATAAAGAGAATTGTGCTAAGTGCTTTACCTATATGGGCCAACTCTATGAAACTTAAGTCACTTTGCGGCAGAATAATTTCATTATTTATAGATTGGCAGGTGCTTAGAGAATTGTATCTGATGAAGCGAAGAAATATGCCGTTATACTTATAGACATTATTCTAAAGAAACAAGCTCGATCAAAAACTTTAAAAATTTGCCATTGAAATAGTCGACCACCACAGAGCGGCCTAAATAATTCGCTGAAGAAAAAGCACGAGGTCATGGAGTACGACACGACTTAATATTTAATCGTTTTCAATCGGACCGGATATAACCTTATTTCCCCATTGTTACTATATAACTGAGGACACTGAACATATTTTCTCTGAGTGTTCTAGATTTTATTCTGAAGAAGAGTATGTCCAAAACAGCAAATAATTCATTCATTATATGAAACAAGTGTTTTTAAAAATTCCTGAGCCTAAAGAGGAGGAAGTCATTCAAGAAAGAAGCTGTTGCGCAGTACTGTCCTCTAGACTGGGGCAATGCTAGAACAGTTTAAGCGTATTACAATCTCGCACATATTCTGTTAATAACTCCAACTCATTGAAATAACTTAATGAAGAGTTGTGTGTTAATCTTAGATTTTGTGATCACTTACTTATACTTTTCATCTACTTACACTTGCGCCTTTACGCACATTAGCTTTCTTTGGTGGTATGGTGGGAGAAGTGTAAGTGTATTTGTCTTTTTTCCGGTTGAATCTATACCCGTAAGCTTTAATAATGTTATATTCTCTTGTTGGTTGGTACGATCTGTTGTTGTTGTTGTTATAATTTATTATTTGTTGTTGTTGATTTTTCTTACTGGTATTTTTATTTCGTTTGTTGTTGTTTTTGTTGCTCTTGTTATTTTATATTCTTTTAAAAGCAACTTTTTCTGCCTTTTCTCCTTGTTTTTCTTTGTGGCAGGCTTTTATTTCACTCTGTGGAAGGGGGAATATCAGCAACAAAAACAGGAACAAGAAAAACAAAAATAATGTTGTTTACACATATGTTTGTGTCTTTTCTGTTGTTCTTTACACTCTACGATGGGTTTAAGTACTGACTTAAGTCGTTGTGATATTTTTAATTATATTTTTGGTTATACTGAATGAATTTTCGATTTGTAAAGGTACCACTAACATCGTACTAACGCTGATTTACACAGGCAGACACTGATCAATTAACCAAATGAAAGGAAGAACACATTGCGACGATGCTCTAACGAATTAATAAAATTGGCTACCTTACCGTCATTAATAAGCACCTTTACCCATACATGAGAGAGCACCGGCCCATACATGAGAGTTGTGTTCCATTTTATGTCGTATATAAGTTTTGTAAATATTGTTACGTTATAACCCTTTTAAAACGTTTAAGTTATTTTTAATTGCGTCAAAATAAAATAATACCGCGTTGTTGTTGTTTTACAGTTTTCATTTCCTCACTTTTACTTTATATACTTTGTCTTAATATAGCAACTTATTTACCTTGCACTTAATATTATTTTATACAACACTTTTATTTACGCCTAAACACGACTTTACTGTATGACTACAAAACGATAACTACTTTCGACGTAGGCAAAACAACCTCCTTATATTCCTAACTGCCTGCAATTAGGAAAGTTCCAGAAATATCTCAAACATGTAAGTGTTACGTGAGGATGGTTGAAGTGGCAATGCCGTCAAATACACAAATTAATACGGCATTACCAGGATAACACATTAACAACCTTGACACAAACCAGTAGACCAAAATCCCACAATACAGTCCCAGGGCACTTATATGGTGTATTTTCTTTTTAGCCATTTTTATTTTCGCAACAATATTAACGATATTAGATGAGGTGAAGTACTTCTTAAGGCCTTAAAAACATCAAAAGCATTTGATTCCTCAATATCTACATTATCCATAACCATAGATGATACCACACCACCAAGTCTGTGTGTCAAATGAAGTTAGCCACGCTCTTCTCTTGTTCAATCGAACCGCAACCTCGACAGAAATCACTTGCAAAGTAAGCGCGTATTAATTACACAATGACCTGTGAGTAAAGATACAGTAGAAGAGATATTCGCATGGTCCAGTTCAAAAAGGTTTTTTGGTACTCTTCGACACGTGTTTGTATTTACAAGCCTAACCAGAGGTATTCTGGTGCCACAGGAATCGGGAGCCCCAGGGATTCCGATCCCGGTTGTTGTCGATTGTCGATGTGGTGTTGCATCTCCTCAACCGTGTGCTGTGCCCATATCACGATAGGAGTTAAGATAGTCTCCGACTCCTCACCAAGGTGTGGAGGTTTTAAGTATCCTATCAACACGCATTCGAATTGGTACTCACTAGTGTTATTCACTCGTTGGTATCATAGGTGGGGGCTTTGGTGGACGCATCGTATTCACCGGAGACCACTCCAAGGGCGTTGTGAGGCCGAACCTGGAGGCAACACGTGTTTGTATTTACACTTACATGTCACTAAACCTGACCAGAGGTGCCACGAGAATAGGGTGACCCAGTGATTCCGATCTCTGCCCGATTGTTTGGTAGGCTCCTTTGTAGGATCTTCGTGGTGTCTATGGTTTGGACCTAAAGTGCAGGTAGAGCTCGAGCTCGGTGTGGTGTTGCATCTCCTCAACCGGGTTCTGTGACCCATATTATAGCAGGAGTTTAGATAGCCTCCAACTCCTAACAAAGTTGTGAAGGTTATGAGTGTCCTAACAACACGCCTTCGAATTGGTACTCACTTGTGATATTCACTTGTGTTTATCATGCTTGGGGGCGTTGGTGGACGCATAGTATTCACTCGTGCCATTGGCACACCGTGGGGTATACCAGCGCGGCGAAGACTCACGTAAGCCCAGATATCACTTTCCTCTAGACAAATCCATCTAAAGAAACCTTTCTGACCTTCAGCTTGCGTTTGTCGATGATGGCAAACATCAGACAAATGATCAGGAGAA
Source organism: Wohlfahrtia magnifica (assembly GCA_023159175.1). Taxonomy (NCBI): domain Eukaryota; kingdom Metazoa; phylum Arthropoda; class Insecta; order Diptera; family Sarcophagidae; genus Wohlfahrtia; species Wohlfahrtia magnifica. The sequence goes on from JAKWBJ010000051.1 coordinate 2,955,634, forward strand.
GACGCCACCTACTGGAAAAGCATTACAATGCTATCACCTCCACCATCACTTAGCAAGGATCTTCACCATTAACCACAATCATATGGAGTCGAGCTACAACAGATTAATCAACTACTTCGCTTGAAAAAAAAGACTTGATTAAAGAAATTTAAACAATGCAAAGGATGTTATGTGGAAAGCCAATATGCTCCATAGAGGAGTGACGGAGTACAAAAAATATACTGTCTGGAGGATAACTCATTTAACTGAGGCTTTCGAAATGCCTATGCCTTGTACCCGTTATAGCAAGTTCATCAGCAATGCAATTGCCCCGAACGCTTATAAGAGTTACCTCTGAATGATTCGAAATTTTCTTGAGCTAACATTCTTAAAGGACTTTATTGCAGCCGGCCTAACCGAATTAATCAAAGGTTTTTTAAAGGAAAATCCTACAAATTAACAAGCATTGCATAGACTTCAGTACTCGTGCTTTATGAGGATACGAGAAACTAAATACATACGCATTTAGTCTATTTATAGTGTGTTTGTATTTCGATGAATATCACTAATGTTTGTCTTTCTATACATACTTCTATTTGCCTTTATCCATCGGTGTATATATGGGGATTCTATACATATGCCTTTGTGGCCCTCTTGCGTGCGTGCGTACGAATGTGTGAGTGTGTAATTGTAGCATGGCGGCATTGTTTCGTTTCCTTTTTTTCCCGTTAAACAACAAATACGTATGTACTTTTCAAGTATGTAAACGTGTGCGTTTTTTTCGCTTGTTATCGTGTAGTTAATTAATTTATTTAGTGTGGTTTTATTTATTTTTATTTTTTTCGAAACACTGTTTTCGCTTTTGGGAATTTATCTTTTCTCTTATTTCCACAGCCCTATACATATGTGAAACAGCATTCTTGTTATACATTTCATATATAAATGGCCATTATTTTGGAATTTTTTCTTTTTTTGCTTCTTCTGTAGAATTTCTTTCTTGTTTTCACAATAGTACACTCACACACTCGTAGCAGGAAATGTTTTCAAGGATAATATTTGATTAAAGAAAGAGTAAAAAAACCAGCCACGGCAAAAAAAATAAAGTTAATTTAAGTTGAGTAATTTATGGTTTAAGTGCGTTTTAAACTTGAAAATTATAAAGTGTTGTTATAAATGCGAGATAAAAAAAAGAAATAAAAATTAAATGAAAAAAAAATATTTCATGAAGAGAAGATAGAAAAATGGATGGTTTGTTAGATTTACAGAAAAATTTAGTTTTAAATTAAAAAAAAATTATTTCAAATGCATTTTAAACATTTAAACAAAGAAATAATAATATAACTTAACTAAAGGCGCAGAAAGTTCTGAAATTTGCACTACACTGCATAATTTTTTAATTTTAATCAATTCTCGAATTCTAAATAAATTAATTAAAAAATGTCTTTATTTTTACCATAATTTCAGGGCAAATTCACCTCTAAATCTGATGTCTGGTCATTTGCAGTAACTTTATGGGAAATTCTGACTTTTGCCCGTGAACAGCCGTATGAGCATTTAAGTGATGCTAAGGTTATTGAAAACATAGGACATATCTATCAAGATGATAATCAATATGTAAGTAAACCGGTTTTTAAAATATTGACAGGTTGAACCTACTAAAATCACGACAAATCAAAGGCTTTGGCTGACAAAGGATTATTTTAACAAATTCAAAAATTTTTAAAAAATTCAATATTTTTTCATTGACAAAATTATATGCCCGGAAATCGATTTAAGTAGAAATATTATTAAGTTTTTATTCTTTAAAAACGTAAATTATCTGATTTCGATTAGGATGGGCAAATTTGAGCTTAGGAAGTAAACTGGCTATCAAATGATGAAATGTCAAGAATTGAGCTGTCAACCTTTGACACTTAATTAGTAAAAATTTGGGAAATTTTAACTATGAAACGCTACACCCCTGAACAAAGAATTTTAATTGTGAAAATTTACTGTTTGGAAAACTAAACGAGAACAACGCATTTTTCAACAAAATCACCTTGAGTGATGAGACCCATTTCCAATTAGGCGGTTATATAAACGCACAAAATTGTCGCATAAAGGGCTAACAAAATCCACAAACAGTCCTCGCAAGAACAATTACATCCAAAGAAAGTGATCATACGGTGCGGTTTGTGGTTAAGCGGCATCATCGGACCATATTTTTTTTCTTTTTTTTTAAATGAGCAAGGGTACGCCGTCTCCGTGAATTCTCTACGCTTCCACACCATGATAACCAAGTTTTTGTGGCCACAATTGGCTAATGTTGATATCCACAAATCACACAGCCACACAGCCAGCCAAACAATTCAGTTATTGTATGCCAAATTATCCGGCGTAATTTCTCGATTTCACGATGTCAATTGGCCGCCTCGTTCTTGTGATTTAATGCCGCTAGATAATTTTCTCTGGGGCCATTTGAAAGACCGGGCTTACGTAAACAATCCACAAATAACTGCCACATTAACTCGCTGCATTGACGAGATAAGCAAAGCTTTGTTGCAAAATGTTGTTCTAAATTTTCTGAAAGGATCGGCCGCCTGCCGAAGTTCTAGAGCTGGACATTTGCCCCACATCGTATTCAGTTATTAATTCTTGTATTTCTATTTTATATTGGTATGCATAAAACTGAATTTTAAAAAAATGTGCTTTTAAGCTAATTTACTTCCAAACTCAAATTTGCCCACCCTTTATATAGTCGTTAAATACTATAAACAGGCCTTAATAAATTTCCCCTATTCTAGTTTATCTTGCGCTAGTGTTTTGTTTTTATTTCTGCTTTTACCGGACAGTTCCGCCTGTGTGGGCGAAGCTACCCAGGGGACTACATTCTATAGCAGTGTCTGCTATGTCATCATGGCTTTTTCCGAGAGTGTAACGTATTTAATATCATTTTTCTCCTCGAGTTACCGGTTGCATAAGAAATTACCAACTGAGCGATCATAAAATCTTATTAGACACTATATGTGGGCCCAAAAACTGTAATAATTTCCTTCACACATCTATTCATATAAACTAGCATGGAGATAACATCCATGACTTACTTTCATAGAGCATAATTGTTTCAACACTAGAGTTGAATACCACTACCCCAACTCTTTAAAAAGAACTTTTGATATCCATATGTTTCCAAGACCTTTAAACGCTTGCCTTGCCGATTCTATCCGATAAAGCCCTCCAGATTTTTTTAAAGCTGTTCAAGTAACAAAAAGAGTCAACATATTCGATATTACAGTCCCGAATTCTGAATTGACTTCATCTTTCCCACATTCGTTCTGAGACCTACCGCAGCTGCTAGGTTAACAATAGCATCCAACTTATCTTCTATATTTATAAAGTTATGCAACAATAAGCATATGTCATCGGCGTAAACCAATTCCTCAAGTAGTTTGAATATACCCTAAATAATACCCGTCTCTTCCTTAGTTGTACGTCTCATTACCACATCCAGTACAATATTAAAAAACAACTGAGACTTTACACAACCCTATCGCACACCAATATTCACATAAATATTTAAATTTCAAGGCTACTGACGACCATTGATCACACGACTACAAAAAACCCTACTTAATTATATATATATATATATATATATATATATATATATATAAAGGGTCCGCCATCTAACGTTTTTTTTTTCAACTAGAGCTTATTTCGTGAATGGTAATACTTAGCTCGTGTCTGATTTGACAGATAATTAGTTTTATCCTTCCGCTGAACGAATATGGTTGTGTATACGCTTGAACAACGCGGGGAAATATTGCGACATTACTTTGAAAATCATGGTAATGTTGCAGATGAAGCTCATTTTGATCTTGGCAGGTATGTAAAAAAACAAAATTGTCGCATTTGGGGCATAGAAAACCCGCACGCATACGTTGAAAAGCCGATACACTCAAGACGAGTCACTGTTTGGTGCGGATTATGGTCCAGAGGCATAATTGGGCCATTTTTCTTCGAAAATGAGCAAGGAGTGGCCTTTACAGTCAAGGGCGATCGTTATCGGGCCATGTTGAATGAATTTTTGTTCACAAAAATTGAAGAGGAGGATATTAGCTACTTTTGGTTTCAACAGGACGGCGCTACGTGCCATACAGCCGAAGCTGCACTCGATTTTTTGCGCCCTGTTTTTAAAGATCGCATTATCAGCCGCAGAGGTGATGTCGTTTGGCCACCTCGGAGCTGCGATTTTACACCGTTGGACTATTATTTGTGGGGTGCCGTCAAGGATAAGTGTTACGCCAACAAGCCAGTGACAATTGACGCTTTAAAGGACAATATTCGTAAAGCCATTGGTGAAATACAGCCGCACACAATCGATAATGTTGTTAAAAATTGGACCGATCGTGTAGGCTACTGCAATGCCAACCGAGGCAGCCATTTGAATTCAATTATTTTCCATTATTAACCGGAAGGATTGTACTTTCAAATAAAAAAAGATATTTGAGGAAATATTGAGTAGTTTTTTTTATAGCATTTTCAAAAAAAAATGTATTTGGCGGACCCTTTACAAAGTTTAATTATGAAAATTAAAAAACTGTATACAGTAAAATAACAAATACGTTGCATTTATTTTATTCTCAAACATCAAAGACTTTAAAAAACGATACAAAGAAAATTAATTTTATTTTCATTAAATCTCTTTTCTTGCAGGAACTTTTACGCTTACCCAAAAACTGTCCCCGCGAAATTTACGATTTAATGTGTGAATGCTGGCAACGTAATGAATCAAATCGTCCTAATTTTAGAGAGATTCACTTGTTTTTGCAAAGAAAAAATTTAGGCTTTAAACCGACCTTAATGACATATTAATTGCCATTGAAACATTCAAAATAGAAAAAAATAAAACGAATTTAAATATTTCGAAAGGCAACTAAAAAACTGAAATTATATATCACTTTAAAATGAAAATGAACACAGATATCAATTATGAATTGAATTTGAACAAAACAAAAAACAAAAAATTTTTTTGTAAGTAACAACTAAACTTAGTAATTAAGGATTTAAATACAAAATATAAATCTAAAACTAGTAGTTTGTAAAAATTTTTTTTAACTTAAGCTTTTTAATAAAAAATACAAAAATATATGAAAAAAGCTAAAAACACATACATTTAGGCATTAGGAAAAAAGGCGCTTTTCAAAAAAACTAGTCTACTTACAGGGTTGAGAAAACCTTAAAGTCTTGTTTAGTTTCAGTAAAAGTGCATTTTCTAATATTCAATTGTAAATTTAATTTTAGCTTAAGTATACATTTAAGTAACTATTCGAAAAAATCACACATATATACACATAGTTCATACTAAGCAATCACCCTTAAATTATACATTGAATTTAGGATTATAAATCTATTACGAAAAGGCTTATTATAATAAAATCTAACTTTGTATATAGTTTAAAAGAAAATATTCTTAATTTTTGTGTTCAATTCCTTTCTTTTAACATATAGATGTGTCATAATATAAATTAAGTACCTCTAAACTATATCCTACTATTGACCTGTCATTTCACTCACTCATATTATACACATACTCGTATTAAAACTATAAAAAAGAGTTTAAAAACAAACGAAAAATCATAGAATTCATATATCCTTAAAACATAAACCTCATATTGCTATCCTTTTAAGAAGAAGAATAAAAAACGAAAATCTAATTTATTTTTTTAAGTTTTATAACATATACTCGTAATCGTATTAGAACCTCTAAAATTCTATTTTTAAAACTCATCTAAAAAAACCTGCATAAGATTTACATTTTCGACAATAAAAAAAACTGTTTAGAGTGAAATAGAGCTTTTATTTTGAGAGGTTTTACAAATTTTCGTTTAAATTTAATCACAAAAATTGAACGTAGTTTAATTGCCAATAATCAGTTTGTCAATTAATAGACGCTTTAAATATGAAAACTTATTATTCGAAAGCTTGGTTGTCAATTGTTGATTTAGTTGTTAAAGATTTTAATGCACATTAAACTCGATCTAGGCCCAAACCAGAGATCAGCAATGAATCTCTTTTTTTGCTACTCATACTCACTCATAAATTTATACGTACTGCTCATACTCATAGCATACATTTATTTCTCAGAAAATAGTCATAATCATTCATGAGCTTTCATACTGGTCATGAATATAAGTAATAGCTTTATAATGTGTATTCAAATGTTCGTTTTCGAATCATACTCATTTTGCATCGTCTACGCCCAAACATAACATGCGTAGGTTACCTCCAATGACTGTGCGAATACACTTATCAAATCTGTATAACTCTAATGTACTTGACAAACTTTTCGTTAAGTTTCTTTCAGTTTCATTTGCTTACGTTTTGAGCAAAACTATTAGCATTGTACGTATATAAATAGCTGCTTGTGTGTTATATGCAAAACAATAACAAAAGAAACACGTTGTGCAATGGATGCTCTTGCTTTTATTCGTCATTAAAACAGCTACGATTGAACATGCGCATGTGTAATTTTTCTGATAATACTTAAATTTTTTCGTACAATATTAAAATTTTTAAATTTTTAATAGAAAATAAATTCATCCAGATACTAATAATGCTAATTATCCATTCAACTCTACTCTCAGATATCAATATTCATGTTCTCGCTAACACAACTATTCAAAAAGTACATTATAGCCACCAAGAAGTAGATTAAGTATTTGACAGAATTTTCGTTGAGTTTTTGTCAGTTGGGTAAGTAAGCAAAGGTATATTATGTTTGGTCTTCAATGAGTAAGATGAGTGTGAATCAATTGCGTCATAAATGATGATAATTATGAGTATGATAAGTACTTCAAACGTTAGAGTATGAATGCCTATGAATGAGTATGAGTATAGAATGAATCATAATCCGAGTATACTCATATTTTCAGTATCATTGCTGACCTCTGGTCCAAAATATATATGTATAATTAAAAATTATACAATTACTAAAGGCTTAACGTTTTTTTTTTATATTAAAAATATATTGTCGGATCCGCCCGGTATTAAGAAAATAATAGATTCCACTAATGAGCTTAAGATAGGCTAAGCATCAGAATTGTACAACAGTCGCACCGAGCTACTAAAGGGAACGTATGTTACCGCCGAGCTCCTTACATCAAATTCGATGCTGAATAAACAAATGAAAACCCTATCATAGTTATAGCGTTCTTAACAATGGAATTAATAGAACAATATTTTCAAAACTCTCGGACGATAGAGATTACTTTCATGTTCGTCTGTCTATAATTGCGATATATTCTTTAAGAAAACTTAAGATATAAAAAACAGCTTCCAGTAGCGCCGCCTATGTAAAGTTGTAACACAGACCACATGGAAGCCGCTAAATTCAGCAAAATCCCCTCAGGAAATAGAAAATCTTTTCCCTTGAGTTGTTTGGTTTGGTTGGTTGGTTAACGTGGCCACCCGTAGCTGCTATAAGTGTCAAGTAGTGTCCTCATACACTGTTTTGAGAATTACCACAAACACTTGGGAATATCTCACACACACTTCGTCCGTTTGAGATATCTAAAGAGATCACCTGTTGCAATGCATGATGTCGCGGAGACGTCGTGTGGAAACCATTTGCCGAAGACCTTACGGCGATGGTTCGCAACGGTTTCCTCTTCACTTCACCACATCTGCGAGAATGGTCGTTGTAAGGTAACGTGCCATCCTAAGGGCATGGTTTTTAATCGGCCTGTAAGCACAAACACGAGTCTGGACACATCCTTCTACCACGAACAATGAACAATCAAATGCGCTTCACATCATACCTAGAACAAGTCTCCTTCGTGATTCTGCAGAACCCTTCAATTTTCCAGTCCGCCCGATCCAGGTAGAAGTCAAATAGTTCCTTTCAGTAATTCTATGTGCGATGCCACCGTGTGAGCTAACCTGTGTGCACGTTGATTTTCACAAAAGTCAGGGTGAGCCATAATCAAAACCAAGGAGAGTGAGAGTGTTCAATGAGTCCCTCTACTCCTTACCAACCGAGAGGTGGTAGTGTGGGATCTAAGAACAAGGAAAACCGTCTGTCTTCGTGTACCACCTTGATAGTAGTGAGCATGCTTCACTAATGGCCAATGTCACAGCCTGAAAAACACTTGAGGCATTCTGAAGACTGCAGTAGTGATTTAGATCAGCCTCCATCGAGATTACTCCGAATCCAATACCACACTCGTCAAATGAGTCAAATTTATTTAAAAAAATTGGGGACTTTAAGGCTTTTTAATTTTGTACCTGATAATTTTTGACTGCAGCTATTTGAAGAAAATAGATTAGAAAAGTACCAGCGACTTTTTAGTCATTCACTTTTAAGTTCCAAAAGTAAAGTTAAATAAAAGTAAAGTTAAATAAATAAAGCTATGATTTCGCTATAATGCTTGGAACTTCCCGTTAAGTACAAAATACTATGCCATTTAAACGCTCATCTCTAGAGTGGTTGCAGCAGATGATCTTTTGAAGTGGTTTTCGACCACTTTTCGCACATTTTGAGAAGGTATCTCGGCGACAACCTGACGAATTTTAATTTTCAAACGATCTAACGTTAGAGAATTATCCGCGTATACATGGTCTTTGATGTAGCCCCAAAACAAATAGCCTAACGGTGTCAACATCGCATGATCTTGATGGCGAATTAACGTGGCCAAAAAATTATGTAAACGAGAAATTTATCATGAAATAAAGCCAAAATTGGTCGTGTTATATGACTTGTGGTACCGTCTTGCGAAAATCCTATCATAATCCTCAAATTCTGGTCAAAAAAAAAATTGGGTTATCATATCGCACTGGCGCTCTGAATTAACGGTTATGGTTCTTTCAGCTATATTTTCAAAGCAATAAGGCCTAATAACACCTCAAACACTCACTTCTTTCAGATGCTATAGCTGTCATCAATCACTTCTAGGTTTTCTGAGTGCATATGCGAGAATACTGCTCTTTGACGTGACCAGGGAGTGAGGAAAGAGCTTTATCGCTGAAAAAGACTTTGTTCGAAAAATAAAAGCAACAGCGGTCATGTTTAAATTATCACTTTTGTAGTAATGCCGTTTGTTATCTGACAAAAAATGTTGCACTTCGATTGTTCTTTGCTATAAAACGTCGTCAAAAATTAAGAAAGATTAAAGATTTTAAAGACAACATATTTAGAGATAAACACGGCACCCTTTTTTGTATTAAATTTTATAAAAAAGCAACACAAAAAATGAAAGGGTAACGAAGTGCAACATTATTTTTTTTAGAAAAGAAAACGCCATAAGTTTCAATTATTTTTACCCTTTTTTCACGGATTTCAATATCGGCTCTCGATCCACCCTCAGTGTTAATGATGCTGCCGAGATAGCAGATGCTATCTACATCTTCAAGCGCTCTATCGTTAATGTGGAGAATTTCTCTGTTCTCGGCTTGCATATGCATGACTATAGTCTTCTTCAAATGTATCTTCAATCCAGCTTTTGTTGTCGATGCTTCTAGATGTCGCGGAAATTATGCGACAGAAGACAGATGTCATCAGCATAATCCAAATGAGCTAAACGTTTGTATAGACTCCACTAGAACACCTCACGCCTGTTCTCACGTCGATCTTGTTGAACTAGCTTGTCGCACAATTGACACAAAAAGAGCTAAAATGTTCCAATTATACAAAAAATGGCCATAACTTTGGTAGAAATACCATCTGTTGATAGTTTTAGAAACTCTAAAGTCTATACCAAGAAACACAAGTCCAGCAGCTTAACAACAATTTCGCTACTTGTGATAAATAACGATAATTTAAATTACACATATGTGTACCCATGGTCTCAAAAGATTAAAGGTTAGTTTTCGAGAGATGCCTTTGCATTTGACTGCATTCCAGATGGTTGATTTGGTCAAATGCCTTCTTGAAGTCGATTTATACGAGATATAGATGAGATCTCCATACTATTGACTGCTCGACGATGACCCGTAATTGTTCATATGTACCGCACACGATGTAGCAGGGCGGAAGCCCCCTTTCTCTGGACGCAGTTCTAGTCCCGATTCGGCTATGAGTCGGTTGGTGATAATATATACACTATGCTCGATTGAGACCCCTCCATTGATGCTATTGGCTTTTTAGGAAGTTTGACAATGACACCTTCCCTTAATTCATCGTGCAAGCAATTCGTTCTCCAGTTTTATCGATTACAGGGAGGATTAGATGCACACTGACGATATGATCAACTTTCCTGGAGGTATGATCGGTTTTTTTTTTTTCTTCGGTTGTTAAACGATCCATATTCATAAATGGCAAACCTTTTACTAAACTAATGACACTTCGGATGACAAATATTTAACAGCTGACAGTCTTGCCATACCGGCGCTTTTTTCGATGTAGGAAGTAGCCAAAAAGTATGAACCGAGGTTTATTAAAAATCTCAATAAAAATTTGTAAGTTTTTATTAAGCCCTTTGGATGGACAGAATTATAAATCAACGTTGGTGTTGTGCATAATTAGACTCTCTTCCTTATATTTCTTATTTTTATAGCGTCTTTTGTTGTTCTTTTAGATTTATAAGTCTTCAGGACATTTCTTAAAACTAAACTAATTCCCTGGTGCCTTTTTGCTAAAAAACATTAAATTTTTTATTTATCAACTAAAAATTCTTTCGAATTTCCATCTTAGTTTTAAACTTTTATGCTGATTTTTATATTAAAGCTTTATTATCAACGGTTTCGCTAAACAAAAATTTAAAAAAAAAATTATATAATATTAAACAATTCATAACTTTAATTTTGCTAAAGAAATATATAAAAAAATATATAAAATAAAAACTTAAAAAAAAACTCATACGAAAAACAAAATCTCTAAAGCAAACAAAAAATTAAAGCTGCTTAAATTTTTGTATAAAAAATAAAAAAACTAAATATTTTACAAAAAAAGAATAAAAAAAAAATATTTTTCATGGAAAAATTAAAAAATAAAACACTTCATGGTAAGAAGTTAAAAAACAATTCTTTTGTATTAAACAAATTATTCATCATATTGTTTTGCATTTAAAAAAAAAAGTTATAACATAACTACTGAACTAAAAACAAAATTGAATATATAAAAAACTAAAATAAATAATTAAAAATTAAATATTAAATGAAAATACGAAATAATAATAAAATATTAATTGAAATTTTTATTTAAAAAAATATATATAAAAACTTAAAAAGTAAAATTACTGCTAATGGATATGAAAATTGTAATACATTGTATGGGGCAAAGAAAAAAGAAGCAAAATTTAATTGACATACAATTTGGGTCAGCCTTTTTATATTGTGTATGAATAAGGAAAATAACAACACAGACATATAAATTTCAAATGTCAAATAAATATTTTTTAAACAAATAAAAAATAAACAAAAAATTTAAACATTAAATAAATAAAAATAAGTTTAAAAAAAAAGAATTATAATAATAATGAAAATTAAACAGAAATTTGCAAACAAATAAATAAACAAATGCACACTAACATTAACTTTCATTTATTTGTATCATTCTACATACGAGGGTTGTAAGATAAGTTCAACAAAATATGAGATTTTTAAAAGCTTTTAGCTTGATAAAATAGGCACACACTTGAGATAAATAAAGGATTAACAAATAAGTCTTGGCAGTAGTCTACACCATTGTTGTTTACGAGAAGTATTTAACGACGGTGACGAACGTCACAATGAATCATCATGACAAACGCTGCAGCTAGTAAATCATAGATGACAGACGATAAATTTTCTTTGTTGTCATACTTAAATTTTTAAAAAAATTGTCCAAATTTTTATAAGTGACAGAGATAGATTTTCTCCGTTTATTATTCAGCCCTAACGGACAATATCATCGAGAATCATTAGAGCGCTAGTCTTTAACGAGGAGGTGTAGCGGACAATATTCTGCACTCTGCGCTATGTAGTCGGCTCATAAAATATAATTAGGGGTGTCATAGAAACCAAGTCGGTTTTGCTTTTTGTCGTTTTTGAAAACCAATATTGAATTTATTTGGTGTCACAAAATCAAGTCGGTTTTGTTATTTTCGAATTGAAATAAAACCAATGTTCGAAAAAGCTGTTGTTTACAATTCATATTATAATGTTTTTGACCAAATATTAAATTTATTTATTGAAAATTGCTATGTTTGTAATAAAAAAAATAGATACGCATTTCCTATGGTTTTAGACACAACAAAATATATATTTTTCGTTCTAAGATTCATTTTCTCTAACCTGCCGCAGACTGCTAATATTTTTGCTTTGCAAGTTTTAACAGTTCTTTCACATTTTCATTCGATTCCAGTTTTCTCCTACCGTCTTACCCAAATACGTCGGCTCTAGCGTTTTCTGATTTGTGCGCCTTTACGTACGTAAAATCAGAGAGAAAATATTATAAAATTCCATCCGTATTTTAAAAATGGGAATAAAAATCTTACGACAGATTTTTTACATTTACACGATACGTAATAAGCCAAGACAAAGACCAAACAGACCAATAGTGCGAGTGAAAAAAAAAGCTCTTTTCTTTGTTTATTTTATTTGCTTACATAAAAATACATCCCTGATCTAATGAAGTGTGATGGTTTTTAAAAAATTTTAAAAGACAAAGAGAGCCCTCACTACATATTATGCTGACACGATCCTATTAGCTCTCTTCTACACAAAAACTTGATATGTCTTATGACTTGTATTATCGTGTAAACCCCCCTTTATTAAAAATAGAGATATTTTAACAATGTTGATAGTATTTCACTTTCAGCACCTGCATCTTTGCTGATGCTGGATACTGTGGGATCTGCAGATTTTATAGTGCAGATTATATAGTGTACACAATGTAGCCTCTTCAGTATGTGTTAGCTAATGTTTAGAAAAAGATCCTCTACCGGTTGCTTTGGTCTTATGGGTCAATTCTGAATGGCAGCTGAACTTTAGTGGCATTGCCGAATGGCAAATAGAAATTTCAAAACCCTATATAGAAATTATCTTTGCTGAGAATCATGGAATGTGGTGTCAGGTTATCGGGGAACTCCGCTGAGCTGTTGCAACCTATCATTACCAACCAAAATCTAAAAACACCTATTCCGAATAAGAATACCTAGAAAAAATCGTTGGAGTGGACATGAAAGGTATACGATTTTTCACGCACGGGTCAAAGTTGGATGGTGGAGTTGGTTATGGCTTCTATTCTGCTGATCTCAATATCAACAGGCCGTATTTTGCAGCCTGTTCTCTTTTTACTTTATTTCGGTTTAAAACTGTAGGTTTCTTTAAGTCTAAAAAAAAATAGAAACGGATGCAGCTCAATGATTGAGAGAAGTCCCCCTTTTTCCACTTGGGATGTCGCAGGAATTATGTATGTATGTATGTGTAATATTTATCTGGTGCTTTAAGCGTATGTGTATGCGTTAATGAACCGTTCAATATATTGAATGTAGATGAACTTATCTTACAACCCTCGCATTTTAATGTATATTTATTAAAAAGACAAATGCTGATAATTAAAATATATGTCTATAGTTTCACTTACAACGAATATTAATTAATTAATTTATTTATTATTAAAAAATTTCACTCAATTTTTTATCATTAATTTATTTCATTTTTGCTTTCAGTTGTTTAATTTCAAAGTGGACTATATAATGGGAAATTTATTTTATAATTGGCTAAAATGTTCTTATGCCTTTAACATGACATCGTTAATTAAAATTAATCCTAAAAAACATAAATCCAAAAAAAAAAGTTAAGAAAATTATTGACTATTAAGCCCAACTATATAATATCGTACTTTACAATAATCTTTTTTAAATAATTGGTGTTCTTATTTGAAATGCAGAGGCAACAATGACTTGCCAAATAGAATCAGACAAATGTTAATTTTACATTAAAAAACCATGTTTGTTATTCAATAAGGACAAAAAAAGCCTAGGGGCTCTGTCAAGGAGTTTGTTTTGGTACGACGGACAGTAAAATCACCAGGACTTTAGTTCCTGCCATAATATATATGTTAGGTAGTGGTGGTAACTAAGACCTAAATCAACGGAAAATATTATTTCAGAAGCAGTGTGAAGTTACACTGCAAACAACGCTGAAAATAGTTCAACGGAGCTTTAGGCAGTCCTCAGTAAGCAGTTATCTAAGGATTGTACTTTATGTCTATCATCGACGATAAGAGTAAATGATCAATGAAATAATTCAAGCCTTTGTTGGTGACATGGAAGTACGACGTAACAAGAAACATGGCTTCGAAATTATGATTATTGATCGGAGTACGAAATATAAGGCAACTTTTAAGGTTTACTACAAACCTATTCCGTTTCAAAATTTCTCAGCTTTACGACTACTTTATGGACTTTTAGCTCTTGCAGTTCACACTAAGCTTCGAATTACTTTCTTCGCTGTTTGAATTATTTAAACAAATTACTCTGTTCACATGACATCTTTCTAATTGGCTTTAATAGACCATCTGCATTATCTTTTTCTTTTTGCTACTTTTGTTTAGTATTTCTAAAATTTTGTTATAAAATAATTATTTTTTCAGCATATAAAACAGCCAGTGGAATCTGTGCATCGTGCTGGTATTGTTTTGTTTGCTTACTCTCTTTGGTTGTTGTTATTTTTTTTTATACTTGTCAACTGGTTGTAACAAAAAACCAATAATAATAAGAGATCACATTGATTTTTTTAGTCATTCTCAGGGTAATTGAAACTGAATTACTAAATATTTGAGTGATTTGCTCCAAATATATTCTATGGCCAATTATGTGATTCAGCTTCTAATTGGGGTTAAATTATGAATAGAAGAGAAAATAAGGAAAAAAACCTTGTCTTGTGAACATGGCATTACGTAGAGTATGCCCAACTCAACTCCACTTACGTTTTTTTGTTTCGAAAGCATATGACTTACACAAAACGTCTCTGTCTTACACGGTTTACAGCTGTTGATTTTGCTTTTTCCTATGTTAGATAATAGAGCGTCTTCAGGTGTTTCTTGTTATATCACGATTTCCTAAGCCTTAAGGATTCCACTCGGGTGATAATCTGATGACACTGTCGAGACATTTTCGAATGGTGTGACCGATCCACTCCCAACTTTTTTTCCTTATCTACTTTAGTATGTGTTCCTCTTTGGTCATGTTCCTAAGTTCTGGTTACTTATGGTGTTAGGCCAGAATACTCTGCATATAATTTTGACAAACTTGTTAATGAACACCTGAAGCTTTTGCGTGCTGTTATTCTATACAATCCAGGTCTACCTGCCATACAATAGAACTGATTATCGCATGAGCTGAATATTCTGCGCTTTTCATTTGGATATATGCGTTTGTCTGGATATTTACTGCAGTCATCCGAATACCGCTCTCGCCTTATTAAACCTGTTGCATAATTCTGTTTCTGCTCCACTCTTTGTAGTCATTGTATTTCCTAATTAGCAGAAGCTATCCACTAGGGAGATCGGACGGTTATTATTCGACCGGTTTTAACCGTTTTCTTTTTTGGTCGAATACGGTTTTTTCGAATACCGAATAAACCAGTTAATTTAACACGAACAACCGGTTAATTTAAATAAATATAATTTTTATACGTTTGTATATTTTTTATTGAAAATATGCTCATCGTTTAACTATTTGAATTAATTTCATTATTTTTGTATATATGACAACCTTGAACGTGTTCTCACAAAGAACGTGAA
Source organism: Wohlfahrtia magnifica (assembly GCA_023159175.1). Lineage (NCBI taxonomy): Eukaryota > Metazoa > Arthropoda > Insecta > Diptera > Sarcophagidae > Wohlfahrtia > Wohlfahrtia magnifica. Next base: position 2,971,319 of record JAKWBJ010000051.1, read on the forward strand.
AACCAAGGTAGATCTAAAAAGATATGCACTCTTGAGAAAAAATAACCTTTTCTTATCTTCTGTAAATAAATATTGATTTTTATATATTGAGAATGATCAACTAGACTCATTGAAAGCCTACAAACCCACAAACGCTGGTTCCGAATGGCAGATATATTAGTTAGTAAAGTTTTTCACAGCGTAAATACACATAACCAATCGCCAGTAATGTTTTAAGGTGATATCGCTGTTGAAAATTGTCAGATGGTGTGGCCTGGAATTGAACCAACGACTTCTTGGTTGGAAGGTGGATTCTTACCTAACATACCACAATGACACACACACCATTAAATACGTGGTGCATAAATTTACATACAGTGCTCCTCGAAATTTACGCAAATTTTCTTGTCGAGTCTTGTCGTATACTACTAGATTTACTCAAAGTAAAGCATTTAATTTTTGTTAACTTAGGCACCTAAATTACAACTATAATAACAACCCTTTCATTCCATTCTCTACCAAGTACTCGTAATAGAATAGAAACTAAATTAGCTCCTTGAGTAGCTGTTCGAAATTTAAGCATTTTTCAGTACTTTGTGAAATAAACTTTGTTTTTTATGGCCTCTGCACACCGTTTTGGCATAGTTTTTATAAGGTTTGTTAGAATTATTGTTAGTATTGATTGCCACTTTAGTTTTAAGCTCTCCATCAGCTTAAAATGATAAATAATAATAAAAGAATCGGTTAACCGGTTATTTGAATTATTATTAACCGAAAACCGGTTTTTTGAGTGCTACTTTTCGAATTATTCGAAAACTGGTTTTTAGAAAAGTCGAATAATCGTTATCCTTACTATCTACTTACTATCTTCGTCGACCTTGTAGCATGATGTTTTCCGTGCTAGTATTGTTTATTCTCATGTATGTTATTCAAATTCTGAACGGCAATTACTATAACATTCGAAATTAATGTCAATTTACTACAAAAGGAGGCGCATTGTGCTAAGTCAATCGGTCATAATTTTGTGAAGAGAGCGGACATCTGCCGACGTGCTAGAGATGGACATTTTCCCGACATTATGTTCGATTATTAATTCCCATATTTCTATTTTATATTGGTGTGAATAAAACTGAATTTGTTAAAAAAATATATGTTTTAAAGCATTGATGTACATTTCATAGAACAATTGTTCGCATTCAATTCACATGTATTCTTACGTTCATGCTTTAGTCGCCAATGAGACTCCGACGAAAGCACATGTGAGGAGAATGTACGCATATTTTTTTAGACAAAGAAAAATAATTTTAAAAAGTTCATACGATTTTGCTTTTAGTTGTCTCTGAAACAGCGACAAATGCACATGTGCGGCGGATGCTTGTTGAATTTTTTTTTTTAATTTTTTAAAACATCAACTTGACCTTTACTTTCCTGAGAGAGTAATTTCCAAGTTATTATCAACACAATTACTTTTTTACTTTTGCACATGCCTGTTTTAAAGCCAATTTACTTCCTACTTACGAAACGTCATTTTTCCTCAGTCCTAGAGAGATAACCTATAGTTCTATTTTTTTATGTAGTTTAGGCCTATATGATTTCCTCATAAAATTTTTCTCTTTATTATACATTTTTTTATTATGATTTTGTTTTAAGTATATTTTATAAATTCATATTTTATTTATTTTTAGTACATATACTCATATACCAGACTTATTTGTATTAAAATAAAAATTGTTTTTCATATTCATTGAGTTGATTAATCTTAATTCGAGTGTCACTTTATTCGAGTCAATATTTATTTGTTATTATTTTGTTGTTTGATTTTAATAATAAATTATTAAATCTCTCTGCCCCTCTCTTTAGTATAGTTATTAAAACAAATTGTATTTAAAGTAAAAATAAAATTTATAATAAAAACAAAACATTTTTATAAATACTCGTATATCAACTCAATATCATAATACAGATGAAACTATTTAAAAAAAAATACAGAAGAATATTAAAATAACACTCACTTTTAAATTGGAAATAAAACAAAAAACAATATAATATAAGTAAATAAAATAAAATTTAAAAAAAACTGGTGTATTAATTGTTAAGCACAATCATCAAAGCAAAAAAAAAATACTTAAATAAAAATAATAAAACAATGAGATAAAAATTATTAAAATGTACTTCAGTTTGGAATAAATTAATTTTAAAAAATAAATAAATAAAATAAAATAAAATGGAAATCATTAAAAATGATTAACTTAAACAAAATAAGAAGACTTATGTAGTTTTATTTAACTCTTTGAAAAATAATAATTTTTAATACATACACAGTCACACTACAGTCATCCACATGATAGTCTCTATACGACAATCCAATTGCAACAAACTCCTGCTGTTAACACAATATTGGTGCATAACTATAATATTGATTTTATACCTGTTAATTAACAAGTTCGATTCAATGGCACGAGTATGTAAAGCCAATTTTTGTCAGATCTTACATAAATAGTCTGCATACCCAATTCAAAACTGAGCCAAACTTAGGCGTTTTTAAGCCTAATGGAGTATAAAAAGTTTGAAGAACAACATTTTTTGAAAAATTAAAATTAACGAAAGACGTTGCTTATTAGTCAAGTTGGTGTTCCGCCGTTATGGTAGGTAAGGTCCTCAGTTTAATCCCAGGCCCGGCTAACAATTTTCATAACATAGCTAGCCTATGCGTATATACGATATGAAAAACTTCTATAACTAATGCAACTGCCCACTTGATATTAAAACTATTTTTTTTCTGGATCAAATCTAGGTCAAGCAAAGAAAGTATGCTCAGCAGTCTAAATTAATTCATGACAGCAGCGATCTTTTGTGTACCGAAAACTTTTTCCACAGCCAACTAACAGAGATAAATGTTTTAGTTTATTTTTTCATTATGGTAGCAGACCGTCTTACTGTTACTGCTTCTCTGTCGAGATTTTGCCTTCGTTATATCATAAACACTTATGATATGACGAACATAACTTCACTTGTTACTGTTTTGTACGCACAACTTGCCCTTCAGTGCCGTTAATTAACTTATATACTTAGTTGTGTTTACCACAATAGAATCGGCCTATACAGGATTAACAAATGATATAGTGCTTTGTACTAACCCTGATAATATAATCCTTGAATGGTATTTTAGCATTCTCGTGTTTGTTATTAACCCTTAAAGAAATGTAACAAAACTTACGAACTTCACATAACTATTCAAACAGAAAGTGCTAGTGCTAAGACTATACATGACTTAGCTTTCTCTATCACTAATGAGACAATTGGTAAACCAATGTAGGCGATTTGCTTACGATATGAAAATGATGCAGAGTGGACAGGCGCCTGCCAAGATAACCATTGTACCATTTACCAGAACGAGGATGACAGAAATTCTTACAAAGGATAAACAGAATTGAGATTTCTTCCAAGGAATAGATGAAATATTTGGGAATCAGCTTGGACAGGAAATTTACTTGGGAATTGCACCTCAATTCTGTGATAAAAGAGGCTACAAAGAGCCTCTATACTACGAAACAACAACTCAATAATACATGATGAGCAAAGACTAAACAAGCAACGGCTAACACCGCTTAACGGTGGTTCACAAGTGAAGTCTGCAATGCAGTCAATTTTCATTTATAGGAAAGAAAAATTTAAGGCAGGCAGTTTTGTTAATCATCTTATGATCTTGAGTGAGTTCGGGGAAATACTCTATATGTCCCAGGCGAGCTACCAAATAAATCCTGTGCACAGCTTCATAAGAAGATACTTTTGTCAAAACACCATTACATTCACAGAAAATTACTGTTTGGTGCGCTTTATAGACTGGCGGAGTCATTGGTCAATATATCTTTCGATTGTGCTCAAAATGTTATGTCAGTGGTATAGGGACATAATTAGACATTTTTTCGTACCTCTATTAACTGGCATTTATCTTGCAGACATTAAGTTCCAACAGGAAGGAATCGCAGACCACACCATAACATCCACAGAAAATTACTGTTTGGTGCACTTTATGGGCTGGCGGAGTCATTGGTCAATATATCTTTCGATGATACTCAAAATATTATGTCAGTGGTATAGGGACATAATTAGACATTTTTCCGTACCTCTATTAACTGGCATTTATCTTGCAGACATTGAGTTCCAACAGAAAGGAACCGCAGACCACACAGTGCGAGCTACAATTGCTTTGCCCAAAGAAACTTTTGATGAAAAAGTAGTTTCAAGTAATGGTCCAACTAATTGACCACCAAGATCATGTGATTTAACCCCATTGGATTATTTTCTTTGGGGTTATGTAAAGTTACGTGTCTACATCGATAAACCAGAGAAAGTTTAACACCTGGAAATCAACATTAGAAGAGTTATTGGCGAAATACAGTTGCATATGCTGTGAAAAGTTTGTAAAAATTGATGTTCAAGCGTGCGCTTTGTACGCGCTTGCTGTAGCGGCCACATGACCAAAATCATATTTAAACATTAATGTCATAAAATACTCTAGTAATGAATTTAATTATAATAACCGCTCAGAAATGATACGCTGCTTCACGGCTTATAACTTTGCCGGCCATTGCTTAGGTTTTGCTTAAGATGATCACTTGACAGCTTTACAAGAGATGCAATAGAGTAGAAATCATAGGGTAACTAAAGAAAAGATCATTCATCTTATAAGTGTAGAAGACAGATTTACGCAGAAATAGAAAGTGTTAGTATTACATAGAATCATAGAAGCTACTTCACGCTCACTTTTTACCAAAAATTTTAGTTTTAATGCTTCAGCTTTATAAATAACATTCTCATTTGATATACAATTTCTAAAAATTAATCCAGGTTCAGAGTGATAATTTTTTTCAAAAATTAAAATTTCAAACAACTTTGTTCACCATCAAAGGCAACTTAAGTCACAACACTATTTAAACTTATTAAAAAAAGGACATTTTCATTCTAAAAACTACTTCATTCAAATTATTAAAAAAAAGAAAATCCCTTAATTCAATAAAAAATGAAACAAGAAATAAAAAAAACATGAAAAAAGAATTTATGTTAAAAAAATAAGGTTCCTTAGATGACAAAAAGGCCAAGAAAAAAATATACAAAAGACAAGGCGAAAAAAAAACCACAAAAATTTTTAAATAAAAATACAGACGAAAAATATTAATATTGTCTCTGTATATTAGCAATTCCCCAAAGGCGGGCAAATGAGCAGCCAACAAACAACAACCGTAGCAATGGTACCAACTGCAAAGAATGGGGACTAGGGATCACACGTAGCAGTCATATAAAATGTTGAAACCAAAAACGAATCATTTGCCAAACCAAAGAGACAATGATGCGTCACAGCTGCGCTTGATTAATTTCACTAATGCCATCACGGTTACAAAAGTACCAGGTAAATACAGTTTTTTAATAGACACCACACTGTCTAAATAGAAAACGAACAAAAAAATTAAAACCAAAACACGCACTCCACCGCAAAAAGTCTGTGATACCTTAGGTGGTGAGACAAGTACAAGGCAGGCGTTTCATTTTGTCTGGTAAGCAGACAAAGCAAAATACAAATTTTTCTCTCTAATAGATAAATGCATAATGGTACTATAGAGCAAAAAAACAAGAAAAGAAGAAAAAATTAAAACAACAATAACAAAAGGAGAACAAGGAAATTTTGAGGTTCTATAATAACAAGACACGCAATTGTTAAAATACTCATTGCCAGACAATATTAAAAACAAATGCTCGTATAATTTGTTTTGGAATGGAAAAAAAAACAATTAAATTGAAAAAAGGTATTTATAGGGATATTCTGCTTTATCGATAGGCGTGGAAAAGAGAAGACAAAAGGATAGGAAACAAATGAGCTCAGTAAAGTTGAATCTAAAATGAATATATAAAAAGTTTATACTAAAAATCTAAATACATTATATTTCTTGCATAGGTAGTATAGATAAATAATATTTGCCAAAATTATTGTACCGATAGATCTCTCTATTTTTCTTAAGGAGGTGGTCACTACTACATTGTTTTAATATATAGTACTTTAAACGTGTTGGATTACCTTTTAATCCTGAACATCACGAAACAGCATGATTTAGGTTAAGAAAGACAAGATCACTTTAGAGCAGGGCTTGTCAAATTGATTCTCTTTCTCTTATACCTACATGTGCTCACGCATGGAAGAAAAAGAAACAAAAATAATCAGTCTCGCTTGAGTATTTGAACAAAACACTCAGCGAAATGTTTAATGAAGAGCTTTAATATGAATTCTTGCTTAGCAAAATTTTTTTTGGTAGGTCCAAATGTTCAATTTACCAACGCACGTTGGCGTTAATGTAAATGATGAAATTTTATGACGTAAAATAAGTCAATTTTATTTTTTTATTTCAAAAACACTTCAATAATTCTACAGTATACATCTATTTAAATTTCTTTTCTACTACAAATTTCTCTAAGTGCATTAAAATAAGAGAGAGTTGCTACTCACTTACACAAAAACAAAATGGCAATGTATGTGTTTGGTAAGCCCTGCTTCATAGCAGTTATGAGCTTTTCATATAGGGTCCGCCAAATAATTTTTTTTTTTTTTTTGAAAATGCTATAAAAAAACTACTGAATATTTTCTCAAATTTCTTTTTTTACTTGAAAGTACAATCCTCCGGTTAATAATGGAAAATAATTTCATTCAAATGGCTGCCTCGGCTGGCCATGCAGCAGCCTACAAGATCGGTCCAATTTTTAAGCACATTATCGATTGTGTGCAGCTATATTTCACCAATGGCTTTACAAATATTGTCCTTTAAAGCGTCAATTGTCTCTGACTTGTTGGCGTAACACTTATCTTTGACGGCATCCCACAAATAATAGTCCAACGGTGTCAAATCACAGCTCCGAGGTGGCCAAACGACATCAGCTCTGCGGCTGATAATGTGATCTTCAAAAACAGGGCGCAAAACATCGAGTGTTGCTTCGGCTGTGTGGCACGTAGCGCCGTCCTGTTGAAACCAAATGTTGGTAATATTCTCCTCTTCAATTTTTGTGAACAAAAATTTGTTCACCATGGCCCGATAATGATCGCCATTGACTGTAACGGCCACTCCTTGCTCATTTTCGAAGAAAAATGGCCCAATTATGCCTCTTGACCGAAATCCGCACCAAACAGTGACTCGTCTTGGGTGTATCGGCTTTTCAATGTATGCGTACGGGTTTTCTGTGCCCCAAATGCGACAATTTTGCTTGTTTACCTACGCGCCAAGATCAAAATGAGCTTCATCTGAAAAGATGATTTTTTGGCAAAATCGGCATCTTGTGTAAGTCGATCGCAGGTCCAGATCCCCAGCGTTGTTCAAGCGTATACACAACCATATTCGTTCAGCGGAAGGATAAAACTAATTATCTGTCAAATCAGACATGCGCAAAATGTAACCATTCACAAAATAAGCACTAGTTGAAAAAAAAACGTTAGATGGCGGACACTATAGAACAATTGTTCACGTTCAATTCACATATATTCTTAAGGCCCAATTACTATATAGTATAGAAATAACGAAGTAAAAGTAACGTGATCAAAACGTCAAGTGTGGTTAGTTCGTGAAGGAAAAACGTGTGGGTGTTAGCAAAAAAAGAAAAAAGAAACAAAAAAAAATATAAATTAATTAGTACTCTTGCACCTACAATATTAATTTTTCATCATCTACTTTATTTAAGTTTATTATTATTTAATAATTAGGATTTAAAACACACACTTTTAATATTATTTATTTATTTCATTTAAGCGCGTATTCCTTGTTCATATTTTTATGTCAACGCAAATACTTTGTTTTTATGTCAGCTGACGTTGTGTGTGAAATAAAAACGTAGAAAAACTCTGCTGAAAACAGAAACACCATGTCTACGTTATGTTCGCTATAGAACAACTAACCATTTGTAGGTATTCTCCATTTAGTTATCGTATCAGCTGACACGTCACGTCTACGTTACTTCTAGACTAATTGGGCCTTTATGCCCCTGCTTTTAGTCGTCAATAAGACAGTGACGAATACACATGCGCGAAGAATGTACGCAAATTTTTTTAGGCACAGCCAGAATTGACACCAAAAAAGGTAATGCTGTGTGTCTGGTTTGATTGGAAGGGCATTTTTCATTATGAGTTTCTAAAAACTGGTCAAACAATTGAATTTGACCTCAACCGTTAATAATTACTAAAATTGAAGCAAGTAATTCAATTCAAAGCCCAAAATTGACTAACTGAAAAGGTGTTATAATCCATCACGCCAACGCCAAACCACACATATCTTTGATGACCCGGCAGAAACTGAAAGAAACTAAACTAGTAAACAAATACACTTAAAACGCTGTACGTTATTAATTCACTAAAATATTTAATAACTTTTTACAAAACTTTGCGTTAGAAAAACTTTAAAACAATGTGTTTTAAAAAATCTTGACAAATCATATTTTTTCTTGACTCTTGACAAGCTGTAAAAATTCTTGTAAATCAAGCGAAATCAAGGCCATCTGGCAAGCCTACCGCCGTGACAGGCGCGTAAAAAGCGCTATCTCGAACACCATTTTTCATAAGCTCTTTGCAGCATATGCGACCGTATTTTGTCTTATTGGCAAATGTTGATTTCTAGGTGATCAATTGTCTCCGGCTTATAGACGTAGACAAGTGGCTACATAACCCCACAGATGGGATTAAATCACACGCTCTAGGTGGCCAATTAATTGGAGCATAACGTGAAATTACTATTTCATAAAAAATTTCTTTGAGTAAATTATTTTATTCTAGGGTGCTGTGTGGCAAACCGCTCAGTCCAGTTTAATCCAAATGTAGGCAAGATTATTGAGGTACGAAAAAAATTCTAATTCAGACAATTCAGACATATGGACCAATGACTCCGTCTGCCCATAAAGCGCATCAAACAGTAATTTTCTGTAGATGTAATGGTGTTTTGACAAAGGCTTGTGGTTTACCTAACTCTAAATCAGGGATGGCAAAAACCCGGTTTTTTAAATAAAACCCAACCTACCGGGTTTTATTGGGTTTTTTGATGGGTTTTTTGGGTTTTATTGGGTTTTATAACTGCTTCCGAATGTCGTTCAAGTCAACAATATTTTTTTTTTAGTACAAATACTTTTTTTTTAGTATTTATAATGCAATTTTGCACTCTTAATGCGATCAAGATATCACTGTGTACTATGAGCTACTAAAACTCGGTGATCAGAGCAGACTGGAATTACTTCGTGTAAGCCGTGCATTATGAAAAAACGGCCGTAATATATTATAAAAAGAGACAGACAGATAAAGTTTTCCTTTTGCATGACAACGCTCATTCTCACGTCGCCAAAGTTGCCAAGCAAGTGTTGGAAACGATCAAATGCCACACCCGCCGTTATCTCTAAATATTGATCCTTCTGAATATTGTCTATTTCGACGAATACAATATCTTTTAGCATGTCACCGAAGCATTTATTTCAAAGCAATATAAAATCATCTTCAAAGTGTATCGATTAAAAAGGCGAAAAGTTTTCCAACATTGGCTCAGAGGTGAGGAAAAGAAATAAGCAGTGAGGCGATAAATTTTATTTTGTTGAATTTTTTAATTCATTATCTTTTTGAGCTAAAAAACCATACTTCCAATATGTACAATTCAATTATTTTTGTTGTAAATAAACTACGAAAACCTTTATATAAAAAAACCCGCATGGGCCACCTGGGTTCTATTGGGTTACCCAGTAAGTTGCAAACCCTGCTCTAAATGCGACAATTCTGTTTATTTACGCAACCACTCAACCAAAAATGGGCTTCATCGAAGAACGAAATTAAACAAAAAAGGTTTTACGAACAGAACCATAATTTTAATACAAAAAAATTCAAAAATTTCCAGGCGTTGCTTTGGTTTTTATAAAAACAACTGTAAGCCATATATTGCAAAAACAGTTGAAAACTATTTTATTTAAACCTTGTCCTGTCTAACTATTATTTGTGTCGATCGATGCAGAAAACTCACACTGGAATACACTGCACTTCAGAGTAATGAATTCATTCGTTATTGATCTCAAAACCAGAGCAGTTCTATTTGCGTGTAAAGAAAGTTGACAGAAAGATAGGAAAAATATACAATATAACGTTCAATACCTTGAATTAATGTTGATTAATTTGTCAAAAATCTTGCCAACATCCAATATTGACGTTTTTTTATTGTTTTCAATCAAAGTTTCTTTTGATGTTAAATTTTTGAAAACAAGAAACTTTTGTTTTTGTAAAACCTGTGCACTTTACGACGAGTAAATAAAATTAAATTTTAATTTAGAAAAAAGCTAAATGGTAGAATAGAAATACAAGCCACATTTTAACAAAAGACAAGAAAATATTTTAATGCTAACAGTAGATCTAAAAAAAATGAATGAAATTCTGTATAACTCTGTATGTGTATAAACACACATACACACATATATGTACACGCAGAGAGACATAAAAATATAGTTAGAGTTTGTATAAGTAAATGGTAAACCTCATCTGTTTTGTCAAACATTGAGGATATAAAAGGGATCAAATACTCATTTTGCTTGTTGTACAATACACCACCTACAAGTACAACAAAAACAACAACGGCAGCAATAGCAATAGCAATAACATAAACATAACAACACCACCAGCAACAATATCATAATAAAAATATATGTATGTGTACACACACACATACTCGTACAATTACATTTTCAAAAAAGGAAAAAAATATCAACATGGTTTTGTCATTTTGATCCTAAGCCAAGTTACCATCACACACAGAGACAAAACAAATGAGTACAACGCCGACGACGAGGTTGCGAATATATAGAATAAGGCAGCCAGCAAGCATTTCCGGCGGAAGTTAAATTACAATACGAATACACTTATACAAACCTACATGCATACATAAGCTGTATTTTGTTTTGTTGTCATTACAGAGTTACCAATACTGCTCTGTACTACTACTACTAATACTACCCAAACTATTTGTACTTGTACTCTAGAATCGCGTAAATAAATGTTTTCTTTTGTCTCTCTATATTCTATTATTCTAACATACTCCCTCTCTCTTTCCCTTTCTCCTTCTCATGTTGAAGCTCTGTGTACACATACATAGATATATATTTTTATTACTATTTGTGTCATTGTTATTGTTATGGATGTTTCTTTAAATGTCTTTAGAAGAGTGCTAAAGAGGCGAGCAGCACAGTCATTTAGTGTGTACAAGGGGAGCAACAGTAAAATCTTATTTTTATTTTTGTTTTTAGTTGAAAGAGGAAAAAAACTGTTGCATATTTTTAGACATTTTTTTTCTTGTTTGCTTATATTTGTAGGCTTATTTATATTAATATTGTTGTTGTTTCTGTGGATTTTGTTGGATTTCAATTTACTTCTACAATTTTTGAGGTTGAAATTTTATCAGACACCTGCTGTGTTGTTTTCTTTTTGTAACTTTAAAATAAAAAAATAAAAAAAATTATAATAAAAATTTTAATGCCAACAAAGATTTTTATTACAAAACAACAGAGTTAAAGTGTGTGTTATTCTTTATGTGGTTATTGCCTTTATTTTTAGACTTTTTACAGGTTTTTGGGGGTGTAGTTTGCATAAAATCTTGTGGTCTTATTAAAAAAAAATATATAACATAGGCTTTACTTACGCAACCCAAATCATTGGTTTGAATGTAATTTTTATTTTTACTTAAATTGTTATTTGCTTAAAGCTCAGCTGGTGATCTGGAATTTGACTTAAAAATAAAATATTAAAAAGACACTAAAATTATATATTTAAATAACAATTAATAAAAAGAATAAAAGATTAGTCTACCGTTAGCAATAAGGCTTAGAAAATTTGATGGTCATTCGTTGCCTCTATACTGTCTAGAAAGCAGAAACTACCTACGTATTCGACTGGTTGATCTTATAGCGTGATTTTCTCTGTGCTTACGTTGTTAATTCTCATACACTTGTGGACAATTAAGTGCTTGACAGTCTTTTTGGCGTATTTTAGAGAGTTTACAAGAGATCGGACATGGGGTCTACCGTCATTTCCGAAGATACTAGACTTTGATTCATAATTCCAAACTAATAGTTTTCAATAATTTGATCAGCGTTACTGATTCTGACCATAATCGTATATCCGGCTTGGGATGTTTTGCACTGTCCATTACTTTTTAAATTATAAAAAGTGTTATATAGCAAGTCTCAATTTCGTTGGCGGCATTAGGTCATGCTAGGTAGGTAAAGGACTTTGTTAGGATCGCATTGCCATATATCGCTTACCGATAGACTTGGCATTTCCTCGCACAATTTTTGCAGGAGCTGTAGTTCTGAGGAGGAGGAGGAAACTGTGTAACAGCCATTGACATCTGAAGATGGAGGTTTTTGGTCTCCTATTTCGTGTGATCTTTGATTGAACTCTGGAAAGTGATGGTTTCTTATGAACTTAACCTCCGACCTAAGGGCCGTCTAAGTTCTAAGGCTTTCAATAAACTAGAATTCTATAGGGTTCGGCAACAAATCTAACCTATGCTATCCTAAAGTTACACATTTTTTCGTTTTTTGAGAAAAATTTTAAAGATACGTAGGGACTATCCTGACATATTTTCACGCAGACTTTCTAGCCTGTAGGTTTATCTTTTTAACCGGGTATATAAAAGCTTAGTTCTTCATTGTAAGGACTAGAACTGAACTATTGCTCTTCCTAAGCTGTTCAATGAATGATCCAAACAACTTCAGTACGAGCACACTGAGCCATTTCGAGCCTTAGTACCGCGGCACACGAAGATCGAATTAAACATAAAGCGTTTCGTAGCTGTAGATCAAATATCATGAGGAGTGAAGAACGGAAGAGGAAGAAATGATACAATAGTTAGAATTTACGAGAAGTGCAAGAACCTCAACTGCGATTATGGGCTATAGCTTTTCTTGAGGAAGTTCGTAAAGCTACAGATTCATGCCAAAAACCTACTGCAATATATCCGTAATATACCCTTGATACTTGGAAAAGTGGGTATATAATATCATATATTTGTGGTATGGGGTAGCACATAGTCGCAGTTTGATTGTCTAAAATTTCTCCTTTTATTTTTTGAATTGAATTTAAGCAATACAATAAAATATTTCCAAGTCAACGTCAACAATAATTTACAACACAAGTGCTCGTATTTTATTATTTTAATTTTAATATTCATCATATTTCTTTTCAATTACGTAATTCAACATTGTAAAAACATAAAAAAATAAAATATTGAATTGCCAATAACCACAAGCAGCAGCAACAACAACAACAAGTGCTATAACAAAATAATGAAATTTAATTCAATTTCTTGTTATTTTTTTATTATCACTCGTACCTGGCTAAAAATTGAAAATAAAAGTGACTTCTACCACCAACCAACCAAACAACCAACTAACCTACAATGCAAACCACCCTCTTTCCCATTTCAAACAAACACACATGCATATGCTCACACAACAGCAGGTTATTTTTCTTCCTTAAAGGATTTCTAACACCCATATGCCAGAATTTTTACACGACAAGATGCTAAATAAACATTCAAAGGATAATGAACTGAAGTCACATAAAAATGGCAACAAGGGGGTGTGGAATAAAGAAAACCTATATAACTATTTAGAATAGATGTTTTAACATAAACAAACAAGTCATAAACATCGAAATCTTCGCACAACGAAAATAGAAAAAAACATAAAGCCTATCTTAAGGCTACTAACCCTGCCTTTCAAATCTTAAAAAACCATTATTGTATGTTTGCTTGTATACATTTAGTCTAACGAGTCAAAATGCAACAGACATAAATCGCATAATTTTACACACCTTGGGGAATAGAAAACTGTTTTCTAACCCACCCTTCCTTTTAGCATTCTAGTTTGCTTACCAAAGACTTAAATACGGGGACATTTTTACGGGTACCCATATAAAACTAAAGAGACATTTGCAAGCCCACCAAACAAAAGTAACTGTCATCTGATGGGTTTTTTTCGTATAATCTTTTTCGTTGTTTCTTAATGGTAATTTGTGTTATTTTTTTTTGAGGTTATGTTTGGTGTACGTTTAACCACCGCCCCAATATGTTTCTTTTTTTTCCTTTAATATTGTGACTGTTTGTTACTGTTTGTTCTGTTGGCAGACTTAACCAATATCCTTCCGCTTAATATCCTCTTTCCAATACGAAACGTAACGATTTTAATACATTATAGGTAAATGCCGTAAGCATAAGCGTCATTAATGGGAGATGAAATGTGAAAAGTGATCAAAACTTTTATTTTAGAGTCATCTGTTAATGCAGCTACACCACTGGTGACTGATGACCACCTTATTTCAGGCAAACTCATTCTCCTCTTTTAATTTTTTTTTTGTCGCTTGCCATAAAGCTTTTAGTTAGTTACGACGGGTAGCCAGACATTATTCCAGCTCACTTGGGTCCAATATTGATCCCGCTGTGATGCCTAAAATAGGTAGCGTCCAAACTACCCGGTTCTGCATCCCGGTTCCGCATCCCGGTTCGAACCGAATCAACTAGACGCATGCAGAAATGGACTACCAAGGATAGAAGTCCTAATATCCGAAAAACTTGGAGACTGGCACAAGAAATGCCCGACAGTCTTCTCCTTCTCCTCATCCTGACTACCCCTTTAGTAGTCATTAAACGGTAGACCTAATCTCCTACCGTGCACTGCAGCCACCCAGTGCCCGGTAAACGCAGCCACCAGAATTCGCAGCCTATGTCACGGCATCTACATAATAGACTCTGAGCGATTCCGATCGTACAGTGGCCAGATCTGTCTCGATATAGAGCACGTTGATTCATTGTCACACTGCAATTGTGTCCTGCCTAACATGTTCCTCAGAGCCAGAAGTCTGCAAGAAGAAAGTGGTATCCCAAACAAGTGATCAATCTCACCCTGATTGCACCATATATCCTATAATACATCGATCAGCCTCTTTATCGCCGAGATCTCTGCCTGTAAGATTCTGCAGTGGTCCGGCAGTTTGAAGGATACTCTAACCACCCCAACCCCTTCCGAGCATTTTTCAACGGATGTAATTATCGCTTCTAGTGAGATGCACACCGAGAACATTCTGTCCCAGAAGGGTTTAGGTATACAGTAATCTCTCCTGTCAGAAATCGTATCCAAATACCCAAAGATAGCCGCAAAGCTTAATCAGTTGATTTTTAAGCTAAGTAGATGATTAGTCTACTGTAGCTCGCTTCCATGCGGTGAAGATCCTCATTAATCCTCGCTCAAAGGCGGAACAAATAAATTTTTAATCCCAATACGTAAATTACTCTTATCTTAACTACGAAAACCTTTAAATAAAAATCCCACCCGAGTTTTTTTAAATATAATACCCAATAAAAACCGGATGGGTTTAATTGGGCTACCCAGTGGGTTACCAACCCTACTTTACACACTCTCTCGTTGTACGGATCTCATGGCAGACTAACTTTCACTGAATATATCGATGATGCTGTTGAATATCCCATTATAGTTATGCGGTTGTTTTTATACAAAAAATTTCGGCCTGTGGAACGCTGATATGATGTAGTAGCTTTCTCTTAAGTCTTATACATAGATGTATAGAGAAAAATCTACAGTTTATATGACCACATATTTTGGAATCAATTAAATAACAATATTTTTTTTCATTGGTTATATAGAAACCAATACTCACTACAGATAAATGCTAAACAGGTTATCTTGATAAATAGGTCCTTTTTAGAACCAAATAAATTTTGAAACCGGTTTCCCGATTTCCTCTTATGTATTCATTTTAATATTACTTTTCTACGCCTCTGGTTTTTCGCATATGCCAAACACATATACACTCAAAGGATAATAAGGACATACCGTATGTATGAGTGTCATTCTGCTACTGTGTGGATTTATAGAGCGGTAGAGGTAAAAAGCAATAGCGAGTGGTTGTTTGTTTGGTTGTTTGTATTCGCATGCAGAGTATTTTCTTATTCTTAAGCCTTATTTGGGCCATTTTCATTTACCTTGTCACTGTTGTGGAAAAACAAAGAAGACAAGAAAAAAACACACAAAAAGAAGGAAAATTAAAGAGAAAATACTGGGAGCTGGGGTAAGATTTACTTTTAACATGTCATCAATAACACTAAAATTCATTCATTTAATCCACGGCTGTCTTCTTATAGTCTTCGAATGTATTTTATTTTCAGATCCCTGTTTCGTTTGGCCTTTATCCTCTTGGTTACATTTGGTAACGGCCCCCTCTCCACATCATTTGTTTTTTTATAAAAATTAAAACACATTTCATTTGGAATTTTTTCGATTTTTATTTTTTTAGACCAATAATACTTTTTTTCGTTGGTTATATATTAAGCCATAGGTAAAATCTCTCCTGGGAGCTACTATTTTCAATAAACAAAAAATTTGTATACATGGGTTAAATTTTATTTGGATATTTTTAATACTCTACTGCACTATAGGTTTTGTAAACAAGTTTGGTTTGTGGTGCTGCATGCAACATCTTAAAACAGTAGTACAAATCGAGTAATTATTATCAAAGGGGCAACCTTTTGTTGTTGTCTGTTAGTGGTTGCATGGTAGAAATCGTCCATAGCTACCTTTAAAATGTTTCCCAAAAATAGAAAAAGTTTGTAACTTTTAGGTTAGGTTAGGTTAGGTTAGATCTTGTGACGAACTCTCCTAAAAGAATGGAATACCACTTAGGCCATAGGTTGAGCATATTGTGATATCAAAAGTTGGAGAGTTCAGTCAATAATGATAAGAAATAAGAGGGCAAAGACCTCAGTCTTCTGATGGCAAGGACTGGGCCCTAATACGTAAAGTAAAACACAGTATCCTTCTCCTCCTCAGAACCACAGGTCCGACAAAAATTGTGTAAGGAAATGTCGAATCTATCGGCAAGCGATATATGGCCATGCTATTCAAAAAAACCTTTAATCCTCTTCTTTTCCAGCAGAGCGAGCTATACCGCACGTGCCATCATGCCGCCAACGAAATTGAGTCTCGTTATATGTCGATTGATGATTATTCAACCAATAAATAAATGCGATCGAAAACTGCAAGCTCAGTACCCGCTCTAGCCAGTTCGTCAGCAATACAATTTCTGACGATATCCCAGTGTCCCTATTTCCATGAGAAACCTCCAGCATTCATAGATGAGGACAGACGTCAACACGAGTAAAATATGAAACTTTAAAAGAAAATTGTACCACTCAGCAAGCATTGCACAACCTTCAGTTTGGCTATGATCTCCGACTGAAACACACTGTAGTGGTGACTTTTTGAACTGCTCAGATAAGTTGCTCATCCACCGATTTTCGATTAAAAAGCATTGACGCTCAGTCATTTTTGACAGATAAAAAACGTTGGATGCGCTGATTAAGATTTAATTGTGAGAACTACTTCGTATATCTATCCTTGTTTTGGGGACTGTCTAAACTTCAACAGCGCCGGCAGCAGCATGGGCATTTTTTTACAATTTAAGCCAATAGGAAACCTAGAAATTTATGGTTCTAAGGTGCCGAACTAAAGATAGTTGGACGTTTCCACAAATAAACAGTCACATACGTCACGTTTGTGTTTAGCAAATTCGATAAAGTGAGTAGCTACCAACAGGAGCCGCAATAAATTAATCACTTATTTGAGACTACAAGATCAACTGCTATCTAGACAGTATAGGGACAACGAATGACAGCTCAGAGACAAACACGAACAACATACTCAATGCAAGAACAACATTCGAACGTCTACGAACAGCATGGAGAAGTTAACAAAAAATCAAACGAACCAAGCTGAGAATATTCAACGCATGCAGACATCGAACATCATAACACAAAGGCTACAGGTATTTATCAAAAAGTTTATCATAATCATATGGAGGTTACTCTGCCCTAATAACATCAAAAACCAGATCTCTATAATCGAACTAATGAGAAACCCATACTTACATAGACAAAACTTGGAAAATGGAGGTGGATCGACTATATCAACGGCAAAAAGTACGGACAACATCACAAGAATGTGACTAGAGTGGCCTCACAAAGGTTTAAGTTACCAGATTTAACCAAAAACAGCTGAAAACCTACGATATTTCAGCAAATGGCAAACTGAGTAACGAGGAGCAGTCTGAGAACAATACGCTCTCGAGAGGAATAATGGAAAAATAATTTGGAGCTCTTTATTAAACGAAACGTATATATAAAGATCTATGATTTACATTGATCTATATAGGATCCATATAAATACACACGTAAGCTTCCGAAACCTATTTATATGGCAAGAACCTTAGTTACCGAAACTTTAGATGCCTGTGGTATAGTAATAAAATCTCTGAGTAAACATCGATGGCTCTTTTCTCTCTATCCTAGTAGCAGATAATTTAAGGATACAAATCCTGTAGCAGCCCGAGAAACAGAAACTGAAGGTGTGATAAGTGATGTAGATTTAAAGAAGCAAAACCAGCCAATAAGCAACTCGGTTAAGTCAGGTTAAAATGAATTTCGGCTTAATTTAGTCTAGTTTTAGTTACCACCTTGTCACTACCCCACAAAAAAAAGTTGGATAATGTGAGTAATATCTTGAATAGTCTACAATTTTTCTAGATTTCGTGAAGATCGAAATTCTTAATTCCTTGAGTAGGAGTAAGTTATAAATCTAAATGGGCTAGAATTCTGCACAGATAACTTTTCTAACCAACCAGAATACACAGTAGTGTAATTTAACTCCGATAACCTTTGTTTTGTCTTGTCTTTACCCCTTTTTATTCCTCCTTCATATTGAAGTAGGAAGTAGTAGATGATTAATCTAGTGGTGATGATCCTTACTTAGCATCGTAATTTTTTTCCAGTAGGTGGTGTTTTTTCCTGATCATTCGTCCAATGTTTATCATCAACGCCATAGGCAGGCTGGAAGATCAGGGGAGCTTCTTTTAGATGGATTTCCTTGGAGGGAGCTTGAAGTCTCTTTATCAAACACTCGAAACCGCAATTAATATTTTATTCCTTATGTCCTCGGCTGGAGACCTGAACTTGGGCCTGTGTTGTATGCGTGCGACACACTTTATCACTGGTCACTCCATATTTGCTTTTGTTGTAAAAAATACATCATGTTATAGGGATTCATGTAGTCGATTATGACAGACTTTTTACATTTTTTTAACTATTTTATTATTTATTGGTTTTTTTCCGTTCAATAATGTAAATGTATCGATGGGCTTAAATGACTCCGAAGGAGGTGGACGATTGGTGGGCAAATAGAAAACGACGTCAATGTTTTAAAATAAATAAAATGTTAAAATAAAAAAGAAGTTTTAAGACCTTTTCTTAAATAAAAATAATTAAAAATATATTGGAAACAGTAAAAACAAACTTTAAAAAAATATTCAAAATATTGACATTAACAAAGGAATGATATTTAAAGAATGAAAAAAAAAGTTAAATAATGCTGATGTTTAAGCCTTAAACATCGCAAAACTAAAACACCTGATAATGGCATTGTCCACAATCCTTCAGCAAAATGAGGATACTAAGCCCACGCATTGTAGGACTATTATTTTTATTGTATTTTTCGTGCAGAACGGTAAAATTCCTAAGCGTTATAGGTATTGCCTAGTAGTTCAACTGCGTTGAAGTCACTCCCTCAAAGAATCAGGCTTCATTCTGCTATTTTTTGCTTCAACCGGCGAATGTTCTCTGCTATAAATCATCATGGACTCTCTAGCCAATAAGTCAACGAGAATCGTGCTCGAGATTTACTGCTTCGTCACAAACTTACTCTTAAGACAACCTTATCTATTATCAAAGATGTTGATATATAATCAAGAACCAGACTCCTGCGTCTTATATATGCTAGATATGATACAAGGTTCTCTATGCCAAGAACTCCATTTTACTAGGCTCACTAAAGAAAGTAAGTACGTAAAATGCATATAGACAGTGGATCCACTCGGAGTAAAATAAATCTGTGTTCATTAATTGACAAAAACATCGAGGAATTCACATCTCTAATCCATGCCAAAGATCGTTTTCAAATCACTTGTGGAAGTGTGGTATAAATATAATATACACTCCTCTGTTTTATCTGAGCAATATCTCAGATATTTGGGTGATATCGACTATGCCTCATCTGAACCCGGACTGTAGAGGGAATTAATTATTATGATTCCTAGTAAGGAAAATTGAGCCTCTGACTCTATTATCCCCAGCGAATCAGTGAATGTCTATACAGATGGTTTCAGACTAGACAACAGGGTGAGCAGTGGAATTTTTTCCGAAGAGCTCAATACTGGTGTTTCTCTTCGCCTTCCGGAATACTGCATTGTGTTTCAGGCAGAAGTGATGGCCGTTTTTCCTGCTACGGTAATGTGGCTCCTCCTGACGATATATACATATATATCTGTTCTAATAACCAGGTGGCTATCAGATCTCTTTCGGGTGTGACCTTTAGTTCTAAGATGGTCATGGATTGTCGTGAAAATTTCGTGTACACCCGGGCGGGTAACTGCTTCCGGACACTCATCTTCATGTGATGGTGGATATATGCCTTACCTCCGTTAAACTGGCGATCAAGCGGAAGTATATGTTGAACGCTTAAAGAACCTGGACGGAAGGGGGCTCTTGCTTGCAGCGTTCCAATCAACTGTTCAAATTGGAGCATCTCCTCTATTGTATCCACCTTCACTGGCCATTGAGTCATGGGTAAGCACGCACAAACGCTGCGCCACTTTTATAGTGGCTGTGGATTGGCTGAGAAGGAAGAGACCGTGGTCCACTTAATCCGACAATATCCGTCTCTTGCACGCCGGAGATTTCTTACACTTTGCTGCTCTCCTTTTCTCGATGGCTTATCGGAGCATAGATCCTTGACATCAGGTTAATAGACAAGTTAATTAGACTGTCGGCTGGCTTCCGCTCTAACCTAGGGAAGTGCTTCTGCGCGGTGCCTCCGTTTAATTACCAGTATTTCGGTGTATGGAACGGGGACAACAAGTTATATGGTATCATAACGGGCGTTCTCAAGTTTGGCTTGTTTAGCGAGGCTGCCACTCCCTTAATCATCAAAAAGAAGCAATTAATCTTGATTAGATTTATGCCTATACATTTTGATATAGAACCACCACACAGTCTAGCTAATTGTTTAAATTACCCATTACTTACTAACTTAAATGACCTTATTGAATAAGAATTGTCTTATGATTACACACGATTTTTAACTCGGTTTAATAATGAGTTCCAACCGCTTTGGATTTCTGCGCGTCTTCTACAGTGGGAAGCTCGAAGCTTTTATAATATATATGTTACTTGATCCTTCAACCGAAATTCCTGCCTGCAACTTTTCCGCCGGCTTACTGACGTAATGTCAATTTTTTTCTTAAGGGAACTGTTGTAGCTAATTAAACCATTAAAGTTGACAAAACCAAGTATGAATTATTTACATTTTTTTAGGGGAGATATCGTAAGCCGCTTTCCAATAATTGATCCGATTATGGTTGATTTATTTTCAAACGATTTTTAAACCACAAACACTTTAAATAAAGACGAAATTGTACATTGATTTTTATTTTATATTTTCTTCTAAATCCCCTGGATTTTTTTTTTTTCGTTTAAGAAAAGCAATTTTTATTAACCTTCTTAAAGTTGTCTTATCACAATTTCTTAAAGTCAAAATCCATTGGGCTTATAAGGCCAACAAAAATATACCGCCATTCTATGCGCATTATACGAGAGTATTGTAAAAATTCTAAATCGTTAAGGGCAATCAAAATCAATGATATTGGTTTTTGATAAATACCCAGCATCTTTACAACAATAACCGCTGCCACATAGCATATCTTTAAACACCCTCTCAAAACACAAAAAAGCAGCTGTAGTTTTTAAAAATTGAAAATATCCACACAAAAAACCTGTAACAAGGCTAAGATATCTCCACTTATACTCTTGCCTTCTATGCTCTGATCTAATCTCTCTAAACAATCTTTGATTTGTTTTCTTTGAAAGGAGAAAAGTAAAGTCGAAAGATGCTTTCCAATAACAAACTTAATCATAAGGGTGATAAATGAAAAACTATGACCGACTACCGTACTGACTGGCCTAGTAACATAATACCCCAGAGATATGACGGCAATAAATGGAAACAAATAAGTAAAATTGAAAGAAAAACAAAAAGAAATCTGCAAATAAAACAATAACACATGAGCTAATTCCAATTCTTATATATACTTTTCATTTTTTTCTATTTTTCTCTAATTCTGTATCCCTTTTTTTTTTTGCTAAAATATGAAAATATTATCCTCAAATCTTAAGAAAGCCCAGAAAAACAAACAAAAAGAGAAGAAGCCTTAAAAAATCTCTTTATGAGAATTGCATTAGTTTACCAAGCCAATTCCCTTAGGTATTACTCATATACAGGATGTGGAACAAAAGAAAAAAGATATAAAATATTAAGAAAAATGTTTCAGTCCACCATAAATGACAATGAATTTGTCAAAATTAAGTTTTAGATTTTAGATAAATTGATAAATTATTTCAAAGCAATTTGTGTAAAATTAATGGGTTGATTTTTAAATACACTAATGCTTTAAATATATAGACGACAGCAAGCAGCATGAAAGCAAGCAGCAAAGTGTGGTTAGCAGCATTTGCTGCTATGCTATCGGCTTGAAAGCAGTAGCAGCAACAAAATTAGATTTCATAAAATTATTTGTTATAGGAAAATATTTTTCAATGGTGACACTCAAATCCACCAAAATGAAATCGCTTTTTTAACATATTACTCAAAAATATACAACTTTTTATTTATAAACATAAATGTTGTTTAATATAATATTTCAATTTATACTGTTGTTTTCTGATATAAAAAAAAACTAATTTTACGTTTTTTTATTTAGAATTTTATATTGTATTAGTATCACTAATTTTTGTTTTACTGTATAAAAAAGAGAAATTATTTTATATTTAGCAGCAGCAGCAGCAAAGGTTGCTGTTTAGGCTTTTGCTGCGCTGCCTTTAAAATAATTGTTTTCATATAAACGTATGTATTCTAATTTTGGCATTTTGCTGTCTGCTGCTTGCTGTCGGTTGTGTGTTTAATGCTTAAATGTAAATCGCTTTGAATAATACTGTATTTAAGAATTTTTAAAAACTTGAAGCCTTTCTTGCACTATGTGCTGCATTCACACACTCACACACATTCTTGAATGCACGTGTCGAAAGCTATTCAATTTCTACATCGCCACTTTATACCACTATCGTCGCAGGTATTTTCCCCCAGAGGGCCGCAATTACATACGCCGTTCAAGACGACGAGCCCGACAATGAAATTCCAGAGGTCAGCAGTGAGGAATTGAAAGCTTTATGTAGCATTGCACTCAAGGCGGCTATTGAAGGCAAACTATATCAAGGAGAGAATATTTCCCAGGATATGGAAGAGACAAGTTTGGTGCTTATTCAAAAAGGTAATAAGACGCAAAATAGATAGGGCTGTAGTCCACTCTGTATAATTGAAACGGTCAGTAAGCTACTGGAGAATATTATTTGCAGGAGACTAGACCTTGCCTTGGGAAGGTCGATTATTCGGCTGCCCATAAGCACACTCTACAGTAGATGCCATTGAAGCGGCCGTTAACATTGCTAAGAATGCCATCAAGGGCGAACGTTGGCTTGAAGGCGATAAGGAATACTGCGTCATCATCACTCTGGATGTGAAAAACGCTTTCAATCCGGCAAATTTGGACGCCAAGCTAGCTGCTCTCGATTGCAAGAATGTACTTGATAATGATAAGTTGGAGAGTAGTAGCCTAAGTCGAATCTCAGCATGGGAGGAAAGGAAAAGAAAATGTTATTAAGAGTTCGAGTTTTAAATAATTAAAAGGCTTCAACTCCCTCCAAATGAACCACTCAATCATATGCGAATTTTGTGTCCTAACGACATCAGCAACACAGATCTCTGGGACTAACGAAATTAAGTAAAACTTAGGTGGATCAGCTTTATAATAAGAAAGAAGCCAGATTACATCAGAAGGATGGCACTAGAATGGAATCCGCAAATCTCTGACTTAAGCTTATTTTCCCAGAGTTATTTTGTTAACGCCCAGAAATTCTAAATCATTTCCATACCATTCCTTTCGCAAATCCTCAGCGCATAAGCCGTCGAACATCCTTTGTTGAAAAACACTGACTATACAATGTCAATTGCGATTTCTTAGTAGTCGCTGGATTGCATCAAAGATTTAAATGAGAGAGCGAATTTAGACGTTGTCTCTATGGAGGAAATATATTGCAAACCTAGATTCACTGATGACCCCAAGGATGCAGAAATAATGGAACTTATTTAGTTGAGAAATCCTGAACTAAACATGCCATAACATTAACTTTAATGCCAATCTTTACGTGGATTTTATGGACGAGAATCCTACAGGTCTAGATGTACTAATGAGACATTAAATATCGTTGAATAATCAAGTTGAAAGATCTTCAAATAGCGTTACCTTATCATTATTCTCTGATTTTTAGGTAAAAAAGGTTCTAGACGATGTTTTTAGACTCTAAATATTCATTATTATATACCAGGCAAAGCCTGGAAAAATCTGTATTTCAAACGAGGCTTATTAAAAATTAATTGGAATCCTTTTTAGTATTAGTTAATATTTATTTACATTTCATTGCCTATTTTGTTTTCTGCAAAATATCCTTCCGAAGATAAAAAACATTGCGAATACGCTTTTGCAGCCACTTTGATTACTACTCTGTAGTATAGCATTAAGATATTTTTGTTACTTAAGCGTTTGTATCTTAATTGCCTATAACCATGTTTGTTTTCGGGTTTCTTTATTTTAGGGAATGGTAATTGCGGCTGAGAGACGATTATGATATTGTTTTTGGTCAAAAAATTAAACACATTGCTTCTCACAAACATAACATAGGTTACGTAAGGTCGACCGCAGAATCCAGTAAAGCTGTTTTCAATCAAAAAGACTTACACCTACGCCTAAAAGGGTCTGTTTGTCCTGTTTCACGAACAAAACCAAAAATTGAGTTTCAATGTCGTTAATGTGCAGAATTATCTCATCCTTTAGCTCTTGAATTGTTCTTGGCTTATTGAAGTATACTTTATCTTTTCAATATCCCCAAAATGAAGAAGACCAACGCTATCAAATCAAATGATCGTGACATCCAATTACCTTCGCCACATATTAGATAACACGACCATTGACTTTCTCGCGCAAAAATCATTGTTTCGGTGGCTGTGTGATAAGTGGCACTATCCTGTTGGAACAACATATTGTCCCGGTCCATATCCTCAAGTTCTGGCCAAAAGAAATCTGTTATCATCTCGCGAAAACGCACAGCATTCACGTAACTGCTTAGTCGACCACATTTTCGAAGAAGTACGGCCCGATGACGCCGACAGCAGCAGAATGAATTGGGAGAGCATGCACAGGTTTTTCCACATTTCGTATAGTTCCGGTTTACTGAGTTTTGCACACAATTCTTTCAATTGCGGACAAAATCACTAAGTGCACGAAATGTATTTTGATTTGAACGCTCATTGTCGTAAAAGGCTTTAACAATCTTAACACGCTGCCCAATGGTTGAATCTCTCCATGGTTAAATTTGTCAAATACTGAAAAAAGAAATGTGAAATTAAGTTGGGCAAAAAATTTGACGTTAAAATGTGACGACTCACAATTAACATCGTGCATTATGGTTCGACCACCCTTTAAACAAAAATAAATGTGTGTTTGCTTGAAGACTGTATACAACGAAGGATTCTACAATGTCTTTCTGGAAGCAAATGTTTGGATTTGGATCGGAAGGGGACAAAAAGTGGAAAGGCGAAAATTGTAATGTAAGATGAGGGTAGCACGCCGGGCTTTAGCTAGTACCATATAAAAATGAAAGTGTGTATATTTGAAGACTGTATACAGCTAAAAACCAAATCGTACAGTGTCTTTCTAAAAGGAATAAATAATTAAGATGGTTTTAGCTAGTTAGACAAATAATATCACTTCATAGGTTTTTTCTTTTGTTAAATTATTAATTTAATTTCTCTTTTTTGGATTATGCTATTATGCTATAATGCAATATTTAAAATTTCAGTTAACGCTAAATGTGTTTTGAGCCCATTAACCCACCAAAAATATATAAAAAATTGGAACAAAAAAAAAAAAACATGAAAGACACAAACCATTATAAAAACATCTAATGCCAAAAATTCCACATGACTTAAAACTAAGCCCAAGTAAACACCCGCACGTGACAACTCAACGGGGTGTTTGTCATCATTGTACAGCGACCAAAGGAAATAACGAAGACATACATATTAAGAAGAAAAAAAAACAACAACAACAAAAATTAATTCTTCATCAGAGAAAACCATAAGCATAAGCCAATAAGAATAAGAAAATTTAGGTCCAAGTTAAAGTGGAAAATTAACAGAAAAAACCTTTTTGTCTTATTTGAAATATTTTTTCTTTTTATTTCGTTTTTTCACTTTAAATTCTGTTTATTTATTAACTTTTTTTTGTTAAATAATTTAATTTTTTTAAATAAGTATAGCATGTTAATTTCACATTTTTATTTACAATTCATTAACACGCGTGTTCGCTCTCTATTGTTTACATTTTGTGGTGTAAAACGAACAACACAAACTAACACAGCTGTTGTATAAAGTGTGCGTCGAATAATCATCAGTTTGTGTTGGCTTAAGGGGAGGGGTTGTTGTTCTTTTTTATTTCTAAAGATTTTAAACAAAATTAAGATGAATGAAGTAGAAAATGATGTTGAAGCGTATGAATTAATAACCGTGTAACAAAACTATTAAGTGTATTTTCAAGAGTTTATGAGTTTAATGCTTTTGAATACAATTATCAATTAGGTATAGTTTTAAAAGAAATGTTTTCTAGAGATATTGTACACTAGTAGCCATATTCATAATATTTAACATGAGTTTGAAATATATGTTACGTATTTCAATTTTTTCATACAAAATTCTTTTAAAATAGATTTAAAATACATATTATTTTCATGAATAACCCACATATTATTGTTTGCATTCAATTTAAATAAATAATGTAGCACAAAAACAAATGTTGGATTGAATAAAATTATACAAAATTTATATAAGAGCAAAACATTTAAAAACGTATAAGACTGTTAAACCAGATGGATGGATTCTTTAATCACTCCACTCGGGAACTTAGGACTTCAACAAGAAGATTGCATCTTATTGTCAGATGAGGCGATTTCTCGCCAAACGTGGCAATTTTAAAAGTTATTTGGTGTCCTAATTTTCGGTTTGGCGACTTGCCGACTTCTTGGCGACTTATAAATTAGTTGGCGATTTTGTTGGCTATTTTTGATAAAAAAAAAATACGAAAAATTAAAATTATTATTTTGGTATTTTTATGTATGAAATTCGTGAACATGGCTTATCTTACTGTGTCGATTATAGATGGCAGCCGAACTTTAATTGTGCTCTCGGCAACAAAAAATTTGTAGTGATTTATATGGAACTGAAACTAATAGATTTTTGTTCAGTTTATTTATGTAATGCAATTTTAAAAAATGTGAAATAAAATTAATGTGTTTGCTTGAAAAATTCACCGATATGCATACCTCAGGGCTATGAGTATATCATCAATAAAAAGGTCTACTTCTCATCTCTCCAAATTCACTGAAAAGCTTAAAATCGGATAGTATTCCTCTAAGTTAGCGTTTATTTGAAAAATAGTATAACTTTTCAGGTATTTTAACTTTGCCTTTTTTTGTCGCATAAAGTAATTTAATTCCCATACAAGGCAATATGAAATGTGTCGAAAATAATGTGTATAACGTTTTAGATATTTGACAATAATGAGACAACATATCTATATGAAAACTGTATTTTATATTAATCATAAAAAAATTTTTTATAGTCTTCTATCTCTCAGTAAATTATGAACTATGTTGTGCGCTTTTTGTTTTTGCTAATATTTTTGCTTAGCAAAATATATATTATGACGACTTTTTTTCCACTTTTGGCGAAATTTAAGAAATCAAAAGAACTTATTTTTTATTTGTTAAAAATTAAAAAAAGAATAATAAATTTTATTGCCAAAATGTAAAAGAAACGTGATTTGGCGATTTTTGAAATTGAATTTGGCACAAAGCGTAAAAAAGATCTGACAATCCTGCTTATGACTTCTATAAGTATTCCTAGAGAAAAATTTCATAAATTAAATATTCCCAATTTCGATCGAAGATATATTCGTATCGATCGCCTCTTCTACACCTCCATAAAACACCCTAAATAGCACAATGACTTGACATTCTGCAAGAATTCGTTGCTTATTATTAACTGGTTTTCAACAGTGTTATTTATACGCCTAGGCTTATATCTTCTTTGTGTTGATTTCATAACCAACCTCCTTACTAGGCCTTTAAGATTGTCCAGCATGTCATTAAATTTGTGTAACATGAGACAATTGTCGTCAGCAAAGTCTAGGTCTTCAAGGTGCTAGTGAAGAGTGCAATCTGTACCTTACATCTTCTTTGTGTTGATTTCATGGCCAATCTTCTTACTAGTTTGTTAAGCTTGTCCTGCATGTTATTAAATTTGTGTAACATGAGACAAATGTCGTCAGCAAAATCTAGGTCTTCAAGGTGCTAATAGAGAGTCCAATCTGTACCCCTCTTTTTTAAACAATTCTGTCGTCTGACATCGTCTAATGCGACGGAAAATGGTAGTGGGTATAGGGAATACATATTTCTATTTGACTCCAATGTTCGTTATGTTTACTTATCGTTTCGCCATGTATAACTTGTAAAGTTGTGTTGCTATACATGATATTTCAAATATAGTTAAAACTATATCTCTCTTTTTCAAACAAATCCTTCGCATGACATTTTGTACTACGGCAAAAAGTAGTGGGTATAAGAAACACTCTTATTTCACTTCAACGTTTTTTCCGCCACGTCGGACTTGTAGAGTTGTGTTGTTGGACATTGTCTTGTTAGTATTCACTACCGTCTGAGGTACGTGCTTCCTCCAAATTGCCGTGTGCCAGAAGACTTTTCCGAAATCTTCAAATACCAAATAGAGTTAAGTCCGCCATTTTATGAATAATCACTCCAAGGGTGTTCGTCTGGTTAACCCAGCTTCATTGAGAGCGAAACCCGGCCTATTAGTCGCGTATTAGTTTCACAGTGCTTAGTCGTTTATTATTTTCATAATCCTGTAAGTTGTGCTAAGAAGGATGATTCCCCAGTTGTTGCAGCATTTTTTAGTCAATGCGCCGGCAGTTCATTTGCCCATTTATTTCGTAAATTTTTCTGCCTAAGAAAATAGTCGAGCTATTGTGAAGACTGTAGTGGTAATTCAGATGCCTGTGAGATCTCCCAGAAGAAAGATCATTTCCTGTTTTTCCTAACTATCGAAGTGACTAGCGAAGTTTTTTTTTCATTATATCCTGGTAGATTTCGAAAATTACTATAGCGGTATTATAGTACTCTTGGGTTGATTTTCTGGGTATTGTTCCTTTGGACAATGCGCTGGATAGCAGTTCATTTGCCCATGCTGCGTGTATGTCCGAGTACACAATCTTTGCTTAGAGTAATTCTGGTGGCATGCCGTCTTTAACTGGAAGCTTGCTCTTCTTTGATTTGTATATTGCCATTGCAATTTCAGCCATGGAGGGGGTTAGTTTTTTATGAATTCGCCTGGTATTAATGTAACATCCATATGCTGACATTTCTGGAGATTATTTCTTCTCAGGTGTGTTTATTCTCTCGATGTGTTTTTTGCATCTTTTGTTTTGTTTTTCTACATTGATGACCCATACTGTTTGATTTCAATTTGACGACTGGATTGTCAGGCAACGGATTATTCTGTATACGTTTGTCGTGATGTTTGCTTCAGCTGCTTCTACTCCACTTGCCATTGCCAGCGAAGCGTTTTTCCGCTTTCGGTACGTTCTTATATTGTTCATCAAGGGCCGTCTCGAACTACTTATGGTTTCTATCCAGAATAAGATACCAGGTGCTTCCTGGTATCCATGCTTTATTCCTTGTACTGCATCTAACCGACTTAGCTTCTGGCAATGTTTTTAAGCGCGAAGCATGTATCTTTAACTTATTATTTCCTTTTATCTATATTCTTATTTTAACATTTAAAAAATAACAAATTTTTTTCATTCAAATTTTATATTTACAGGAATTAGCCTGTTCAAACTTTTTTTGAATAAAAAACAATCAGATAATAAAGTTTATCGATAAAGCAGTTCTCAAAGAGAAAATGCAGTCTGTAATATTTATTATTCGTTTGGATAATATTCATAATTAAAAAGAAAAGCACTTTAATTTTTAAATTATTTTCTTTATTTAATTTATATTTTTTTAATTGTTTTCTACGTAAAATAATAATAATTTTTACATTACGTATTGTATTCGTTTTACTCCATTTTACTTTGTTTGTTTCTACTCTTTTCTAACTTACATCTGGTATCTCTCTCTGCTTTTAAAACTTTCACAAAATACAACCCTGTTAAATGTCACACACAACACACAAGAAAAAAGATAATCAAAGAACAAAAATTAGTACAAAAAGAAAACGAAAACGTCGACGCGTCGATAAAGAAAATTTTTTATTGTGTTGCTTTATTTTCTATAAAGTTTAAGCTTTTAAGTGCATTTTATTTAATAAAAATAATCGCTAAATTAAATGTAGTAAAGTGCAATATCAACGAATAGAAATAAATATTAAAAAAATCAATTTTGTAGAAAAGAAATACACAAAAATAATAATTTTCTAAATGCCACCATATCAAACGAGACGCATTTTTCTTTTGGGTTGCATGAATTTTTTTCTTATTTCATATGTATATATATATATATATGTGTGTGTGTGTCTCTTCCAATGAAGTGCTTATGCATAGAGTTTTTTCTTTATTGTTTTCTTTTAAGTATGCATGAGTGTTGTGTATATACTTCATTATTGCTATGATAATAATGATTATGGTATTGGTGTAGATGAATTAAAAGCAGAATTAAAAAAAACCCGTATTAATGTTGTATGAGAGAGTGTATATAACAATAATAGATGTGTGTAGTTTATTATTATTGTGTTGTTGTTGTAAAACACACTAGAGTTTCGAGTAGTGTAAATGGAAGAGAAAAAAGTGAACGCAGCGATTAAAAATATATACACACAAATATATTAAATTTAAAAAAACTACGAAAATATATGTAACAAATACAAGAAAAAAATATTATATAGAGAAATTCCTTAGATTACAATAAAAATGGAAAATATCAAAGTAAATTATTAAAAACAAAAATGTCAATAATAATGGATAATTTTTTTAACAAAAAAATATTTTAAAAACAAAAGTGAGTAATAACTGTTATTTTTATAAAGTAAATAAAAAAGAAAAATTAAAAATTCAAACCCCCGCATAACGCCCTACATTCTTTAATGGAGTTGCTGGTTTATGTCAGTTTTTTTCTTTAATAATTTTTTAAAAAAGTCCGTAGCAATAATAACAAAAAAGACGCCCACCTTTGATTTACAGTTTTGTTTTACGGTTGCTTTTTTTTCTATTCGTCGTTATGGCTTTAATAACAAATTCCCACAATTGTTTTTAAATATGGTTGCATTCAATAATCGTATTGTTAACATTTAATGGCTCTGTACTAACAAAAAAAGAAATACACTGCTTAGTGATGTGATTTTGTTTCATTTTGTTTTTACCTTTTATGCCGTTGCTTTTTGTTGTTGTTGTTTTATTAGCGATGGTTACCTTTAAAAGCAAAGGTATATTTGTTATCGATAACTTTGCTCTGTGGGGTATTTTAAAGTGGAAACACCGCAAAAGGAATAATCAAACAAGTGTTAAAGTTTCTACTCTCTCTCTCTTCCAAATCATTTGCTCTCACTAGTGACATTTTTTGTTCTCTTTTTCAAAGAGCCATATTGTAAATAAACAAACACACAAAGGGCATGGACAAAGTATGTGGTAAAGAAAGAGGAAAAAAACTATCACTGCAATCTATGGCTGTAGTTTTTTCTATTTTGTTCTTAGTATTTTTCTATGTTTCCGCGTGTGTGTGTGTGATAAATTGCATAAATTAAAATAAATTAAATTTTGTTTGTGTACAATTGTGTATCAATTTGTTTAAATAGCAAAATTGTTTATTTTATACAATAAGTACTTAAATACACATGCTAAGTACCATAATGAGGTGTGTATGTATACAGTGAAAATGCTATAAAAAAATTTATTGTCCCAATAATAATAGTGGAAATGTAGAAAAAGTAGTTGTTTGTGTAAGAGTCTAAAATCAATGACTATACTGGCATTTTAATAACCACTTATAAATATTTTGGGCTTATAGAGCATTGTAGTTGGCAGCCATTTAACTCGTCATTCAAAAGCAAATTCAGTCATTAGTTTAACGTGTGGCATACTTGCTGCAACTTATGGCAAAACTGAGTATATTTAGTATCAGCTCCTTCCCCAGAGGTAAAAGGACTATATTAACCTTCAATGAACTATTTTCTTGTGATTTAAGATCCTGATTTGTTTCGGGCCAGGACGCAGACATGTTGGTCTACCTGGACGTTCCTTCTAAGGGCATCACAGTGGATAAGTATTGGTCCCAAGTGAGCTGGACTCGTGTCTGCCTACCCATTTTAACTAACTAACTATGTCTCATTAATGGTTATGAATCA
Source organism: Wohlfahrtia magnifica (assembly GCA_023159175.1). NCBI lineage: Eukaryota > Metazoa > Arthropoda > Insecta > Diptera > Sarcophagidae > Wohlfahrtia > Wohlfahrtia magnifica. The sequence continues at coordinate 3,004,046 of JAKWBJ010000051.1, forward strand.
TTAATGGCTTTATTGTGATGAAACGTCGTGGCAACTCCTAACTTCGGAACTTTATTGAAGGATCTTCACAACACAAACGCAGCATCTATTTTGTACACAACTTTTCAACTCCAAATTTTACCACATTTTGAAACGTCCATCATTTAGGTCCGCCATCATAATATTAATACCATTGATATGTTTGTAAATAGCATCAAATGATAAATGACCATAATAAACTACCCAGGCAGAAGTAGATATCATTTCACTATGAATTTGGCGGCAAGTAAAAAGCCATTTAAGCATTTTTAATGCCTATATTGGGTAGAAAGCCTTAAAATGCTACTATTGTATACTACATATTTAATTCAACTTAAAGTGTTATAACTGGAGTAGGCTTCTAACTTTGCAAGAAAACGCAAATTATCAACAAAAAATTCTTTTTTTTAGAAATGATTGACCTTAAACTACATAATTGTTGCATGAAGCAGGTTTTGTTACCTTTTTCAAATACATGCAAAAGAAAAAAGTTTACCACGCAAATTTGCAGCACTTCAAGAATAACAAAAGTGGCTTAACTACGTGTGACCTTCTTAACTTCAAAGATAGATTTGATAAATTTCTTGTCATATTATTTGATCTTAAACTTTGTATTATTTAATTAAAAAGAAACTTTATTCGTTATTGTTTGCAAAATAAAACATTAACTATCAAACCAGTTTCTGTTTTTTTTATTAATCGAGTAAAAATTTTTAAAACGTTTCAATTAAGAATATTTGTTAATACTTTGTCTTAAACACAAATATATTTTGTTTAACTATAAAACGTATGCTAAGCCAAAACAACTTTCAGTAATGAATACATTTTATTATCTATTGTATTTAAGACAGCTGAACAGCTGCTATTATACTTAAGTCGACTTTAAAATTGTATTAATTTGTAAAGCAAACAGATTCATAAATATCCCTAGGATCTATCATCACTATGACTGTGACATATGTTAGGATTTTGAGTATTTTTAAACACATTACTTAGTTTTAGGTGAAAGTAATAATTGTTAATACAATATTTATAACCAATATGTTAAAAATTAAGTGAACCTCTTACTGTCAGATAGGGTTTCGCGTCATATTGATTCAGCCACTTATAATGTTGCTAAATAAATAATCTAAAAGTGGTTATATACACTTGTGCACAGAAAAATATGTGTAAAATGCCCTAAGTTCTGGAAATTTTTTTATTAATAAGTACTTAATACCATGTTCATATGAGACGTCAAATAACCAGGAGTTTTTTTTAGAGGTTTATAACTTTATGTTGGCAACACTGCTTTATTTGACAACTGATTTAACAGCTGATAGTTCCTTTTTGTTTAGTTTAGTTTGACTATTCATTGTGTTCATTCTTACAACAGACGAAAGCTTGCAAATTGTTATAAAATTTTAATTTAATTTCCATTCAAAGTGTTGTCCGATGAAGTCTATTTTTGGTTGAATGGGTACGTAAATAAGCAGATTTGTCGCTTTTTGAGCTTTTGTCGAAACACCATTGCATCCACAGAAAATTACTGTTTGGTGCACTTTATGGGCTGGTCCGTCCATGTCTTCAAAAACAATGATGGTCAGAATATCATTAATGGTGAACGCTATAGGGTAACGATTATAAGTTTTTTCATTTTTCAATTAGCTGGCATTAATATGCTGAAATGTGGTTCCAACAGCGTACGCTACAATTGATTTACTCAAAGAAACTTCTAATTAAAGGGTAATTTCACGTATTGGTCTAACAGGCCACAAAGATCGTGTGATTTAACCCCGTTAGATTATTTTCTTTGAGGTGATATAGAGTTACTTGTCTACATCGTTAAACTAGAGATAATTGAACTTTTGAGTTTGAAGAGTTATTGGCGAAATACGGCCGCTTAGATATGTTGCGAAAAGTTTGTGAAAATTGGTATTCCAGATTGCACTTTGTACTCTCCAGCCGTGGCGACCACATGGTCAAAATAAGCTTTAAACATTAATGTCATAAAATTTTCTATACAACAAAGCCCATTTTATTGACATTTAAAATATATTTCTTTATTTTATTATGATTTAAACTTGTGTAATAACCAAATACTTCGTGCGCTGTTTAAATTACTTTTACGAATTACATAGCTCCTCCAGTTCACATAGCTCCTTTGTAATGCGTTTTTGATAGTTCTTATTCTTGATATTTTTAAGTTGTGCTTTAGAAATTAAAAAAAGTTTTTGGTATATAAATATTAAATAAATATATAAAATTATTTTTGGATTAAAAATAAACAGGTAGGAAATTTCAAAAATTTTCTTCGTTTAAACGTACTAATTTAAGAATAAAGTTTCGCTTTAGCCCATAAATTTAAATACGAAATTCCAAACTATTTATATGATTGTTCTACAAAGTTTAGAAAAAACTAATATATTTTCACACCTATTTTTCTGTCCACATGTGTATTTGTTTTCACAACAGCCTGAGGGTAGTTTTTATATAAATGACATTCATTGTTGTATACCACAGATGTAGTGTACACCCCAATGTTTTGCAATTTTATCATACATGCGAGTGTTTATTCTAAGAGATAACAAACAGTCTTTTCAAAATCAAAAGTGATTGGTCAACAATTATTTTAATTTATATTTTATTATTTATTTTTTTATTTATTTGATTCTAAGTAATTTGAGTGTTGCAATAATATTGTGAACAAGTCTAAAATTTTATTATAAAAATAATTTGCTTTGAACAAGAGAACATACACATTTGGTCATAATAATTAAGATTTATTCAAATATTTAATATTAATTTCTTTAGCGATCCATAGGAGATTATAGGGCCATAACCACTTCCTTCCAACTGTGATGCATACAGCTAAGGCTTATATCTAACTCCAAGTAATCCTATAGTAAGCAACTTCTATGTCGAAATTGCGCTGTAAACTGCAGTTGATAAATGTATGAATCGAACTGAAAGAAAGGTAATCTCGTCTTAGACAGTATAGGTAAAAATTGCCCCTATGCCACCATGCCTGAATTTAGTATCACCGCTTGACTACGCCTTTACAATGTGACGTTAAGCACTAGCGAAAGTCCCGTCAGAATTGGAAGCGACCTCTCCGAACCGTTTGTACTAAACATGGTGTCAGATAAGCGGATTCCCTGTCATGTGACGTCGCCATTTTCTACGGCGACGACATCGAGATTATCGACCTTAATACCCAAGCTGTATAATTTGTATACTCCAGTCTGGAGAGAGAAGCCACCAAAATGGGTCTCGTAGTGAATGGCGACAAGACTAAGTATCTTCTTTCAACAAACAAATAATTTACCCGCCTTGGACAAGCGTCACTGTTGGTGAAATTGTCTATTTTGGTATCAGCCTTAACACCATGAACGACTTCAAACGGAGATTCACTCTTGCCATCAGGCGCAACTTTAGTCTCAGTGGATAATTGAGAAGTAACTCTCTCGATGGAAAAAACTCACAGAATTGTGGATACTGTAAAAGTGTGAAAGAAGACAACCACATGTTCGTTAGAGAGACCAAGTGTGCAGAACCTGATAATCGTGGCAATCGCAAGCTGGAGTCAGCTAACGCAGGATAGATCCAGTTGGCATGCTTTTTTGGACTCGAATAAAACCAACAGACGGTTGCAGTGCCACATAAGTGAGTAGAATGGGGTTAATTCGCCCAAAAGATTGGCTGCTTAGGTTCATTCTGCTTTGGAGATAACAAATTAGCGAGACTTATTCCAAATGCTTATTCACAATTTGATAGCTTACAGTATTTTAGCCTATTTTTGTTTTTGCAATGTTTACTTACAATTTGTAAGTATTGTATTCCTCTGCCTGTACAAGCCTTTGTATGCCTGTGAAACAGCAGGCAAATATCGTCGCCACACTCAAGGTGGTATTAGTCTTTTGCTAAATCCTTAGGTTGCACCTCGTTGTAATACACAGTTGAGAAGCATTGGAAGAAAACACATGGCTAATTATCACCGGTTTTATTAGAGATTGTTCAACTGGCATTGTCGTAATATAGGATACGACAGTTTGTATTTGTGCACAGTGCTCTTCGATAATTTTTCCAGGACTCCCTCTGCAGGTCAATGCGTTGGAAGTAGCCAAGGGTGCAAGATTGTCAAAAGTAAATTAGTTTTCGGCATCTATAGAAACAAAAAAGTGACGAAAGACTTAACGGATTGCTCAATAATGATACGCATGCTGTTTATGTTATCAGAAGATGATTTGTATATACAAAACCCTACATGTTCATTGCGTAGCACTGTATTAAAAGCCTCAGAGAGACGTTTATGTATAATTTGAGCGACCAACGTTATTGGCGAAGTTCATGAGAGTTACTCCGCTCAAATTCTAGTTAGGTCACCATCCTTCCGAATGTTTATCCAATAACTGATTCATCCAATAACTGATTCGATTGCCTAGACTGCCGTTGCTTGATGCTAGCTTTCAAGCCAGCTTTTAGTAGCTTTTAGTACTATGTCAGATCATGTTTTTTCCGAATTCTTATGACCACTCCTTTTGATTGCCAGAACTCCTATATGGTGTTGGCTGAAGATTGGTGCTAGCTTCTAGTAAAGTCTAGAGTAGTTCATGATGAATATTATCTATTCCTGAAACTTTACCGTTCTTAAGCTTATTGATGACTTCATTTACTGCTCGCATATCGGGCAGATCCATCGATATAGCCTCTCTCGCAGAGCAGTGCTTTACCAAGAATTTTAACTGGTCAGTTTTGGATTACTCCTTCGAAGTGGTTTGCAAATTATAAAGTTTCTACGTTAAGTTGTCTAGTGAAGCTATAAAGATTATTACTCGTCATTCTGTGCAGCAGTCTATACCGCCTAGTTATGTAATCATCGCCCTTTGTCATCTCTGACGTTATTCTTGGCCTGCTTTTCCGATGCATAATACTCTGCGCGAGGTCTTGCCTAAACTGTAGGGATTTAATTGAATTATTTAACACAAAAATAATATTAAAAGAACTAAAACCAGTATCCACAATACCCATTTATTTTGAATTTTAGCAAATCTGAAATAGTCATACCATATATTCTGGATTATTTGAAAAAATCTTTTTTTTTATATCTCACTCACATTTTCTCAAAAATTCTCATTTAAAAATATCTTTACGTGTTGTACCTACTTTAATGACCACATGTGTGTTGAGCATTTTATGTAAAGTTTTTTGTTTTATACTTTATTAAAATCCATTATATAGCAAAAATTTATTAACATTTTAACAAATCTAATTACACACTTTATAAAATTATATATTTTTTAACAATACACGTTATAAAAAATAATATTAAAGTAATAAGTTGTAGTAAAAAATTTAATTGTTTTTTTTTTACTGAATAATAAATAGAAAATAACTAAATAACGTTTTGTTACTGCTAAACAAGCTTTTTTATATAATTTGATCCGAATTTTTATGTCTTTTTATATGCTTATTTGTTTATAGATAAGCCAATGTATCAGTAGCTTTATATTTCTATTGTCAAAAGCATGAAATCTTTACCACATTTTGAATTTTTTATTATTCTTAAGAACTTAAATCAGAAACTGCCATTATAATATCTGTAGTGTGAGAAAAAAATTTATCGTATTTCTGTTTGTTTCAATTCAAGAAAATGTGGTCATTGTTTGCTTTAGTGTTTGATGAATAAACATTTTGTTTAATTGAACACTGATCCAAATTCAAAAGATTTAAATATCAAGGAATAACCCAAAGGAATTTTTTGAGCGCCTTAAAAAAGACAATAGTTTCTAATTAAACGTTCACGGATGAGTCAAAGGTCAAAAATGCTTTGATAATGGGGTATTTGGGCCTATGATTAGATATTCGGAACACATGGGGAACTTCGCTAGTATTTTTTAAACGGAAGTTCACGCCATAGAAAGATGTGCACATTCAACTTATACAGGAATTCCAAAGCGCAGCCATGATCGCTAAAGTGACTTTTTGGTCTTGCCAGTTCTAAAGTATGACTGTTTCGTTGGTGGTGGACAGCTGTGTAAAAGAAGTACCGGATAATGCTGCTAGGAAGGGTATAAATATTCAGTCTCCGCAGAAGTACTCCGCAATCGGCGCCATAATATGTGATGGGCTATTCAAAAGCTTAAATTTCAATCGGCGGTTATTTCGAATCTGGCAATAATTATGTCATTCTATTCTGTTATAAAATTCAGTATATTATCTCCACTGAATGAAATAAATCGATTTACGCTTGAGCAACGTTTGAATTTATTGGAAATTATTTCCAAGATTTAGTCGAGATTGCAAAAATCATCTTTTCGTATGAAGCTCATTTTCATCTTGATGGGTACGTTAATAAGCAAAATTTAAGTATTAAGGGCTCAGAAAACCCAAACCTGATATTACAGAAGCCAATTCACCCATTACGAGTGACTGTTTTGTGCGTCTTGTGGAGCGGGGGCATCATTGGCCCATATTTCTTTGAAAATGAGGACGGCGCAACCATGATAACCGATTTTCTTGTGCCCGGTCTTCATGATATTGATGAGAATTATGTTTGATTTCAACAGGATGTTGCAACTTGCCACAATCGATATATTGCGTTTGATGGCCGTTTAATAATCGAAATGGTAATGTCAGTTGTCCGCCAAGTTGCGATTTGACACCATCGGACTATTTTCTGTGGGGCGCCGTTAAGACAAGCATTTGAAGACCCCATACACTCGAAAAAATTTTTGAAAATTGGTCGAATCGTATAGGGTACTGTGAGGCCAGCCACGGCAGCCATATGAATGAAATAATATTTATTTTCTAACCGCAACAACAACAAAATAAATTTGGCAAAATTTCAAACCGTTTTTGTTTTATTGCATTTTTAAATTTAAACTTTTAAATGGCCCACCCTATACTATGTCTGACCAGTTACTATATTGAGGAAGGTCGATTTAGGAATACGGGGAAGGATAAGTCTGGGATTCTTGACTCTAAGGTCAAAATATGCGGTTTTGGCAGGTTGCCCTCAGTAGTACATTTGATAGGAAGAAATGGCAGGGTATCAAGAGGCCAATGAATGGACATTTGGTTTATACCGACGGCTCGAGGACGAAAGTGGACACTGGTGCAGGAGACTATATGTTGGGTGGCTGTGAAGGGCTGTCCTATAGACTCCTGGATGGATGTAGTGTCTTCCAGGCAATGAAAATGTCCGTCTTTAGCTCGGCGTAGACTTTCCACTTTTGGCTCGCCCTTTCTCGATGATTTATCGGAGCTATCGATCCTTGTTATGAGATTAGTAGTCAGGTTTATCAGACTGGTTGCCGACTTAATTTAGAGAAATGTGTTTCTAGACGAAGCCTCTATGCTCATTGTCATGACAGGTTATTTTGGACTTGTTGACCGCCTTGGTGACACCATTTTATGTGGTATCCCAACGGTCCGCTGTATGAGTTCAAGTGTGCCTTGTTTCAACGAGGCTATCACTCTCTCCTATTTTATCCGAAGTTGATCTCCTATAAACGAAGTTGATCTATGAACATAACGCCAAAGGCGAGAGTGTAGTCGTATATTTGAACATGCAGGCTGCTTTAAGGGCACTGACTGGGTATTATGTCAGCTCAAGGCTGGTAGCATCCTACAGCTAGTCCCTCATTCTGCTCCTAGACAGGTACATCATTAGATTTTGTTGGGTTCTGAGGCACTGCGGTATTGTGGGAAACGACACTGCAGATAGACTGCCGAAAAAAGTGCGCCGTGGCTTGCGGATTTGGCTGACTTTTATCAGACTGCTGAATGAAATTCTGGAGTAGAGGGAGATTTGTTAACGTTTATCCAGCCCTTCTTTCCTTACTTCTATTTTTCGTTCTTCTCTCTCTTATTTCCTCTATTCTTATTTTCTTTCTACTGAAGGTATCCACAATGGACCAAATTATCAAAGGTGATTTGAACGCTCGAATTGTAATGAAATTTAAAATTGAATTTTTGTTTTAAAAACCTTTCTTGTTTTCTATTAATGAGTTTTTATTATTGACAAATATTTATATTTTTCAGGCTTTGTTTCCATAAATACAACTACACCTTCCATTCTACAACAAAGTCGTTTTATCCAAAAAAAGGATTCTAAAAGAAAACAATATAACGTACAAAAAAAGAAAACATAATTTGAATAAAATACATATTAATGTTAGACCAACAACAAATCACTACTTTTTTACACAACATATCATAACAAAATAAATTATTTTTCAAAAAATACTAAAAAAAAATTAAATTTTAAATGTATTTTAAATACAAATAAATTAAGAAATAAATAATTTATTTATGTTTTAACTATAAAACTTAAACATTTAAATTTTACAATAAAAACAAATCAACAAACACATCATAAATAAGTACAACAAAAAATATATATTAAAAAGAAAAACATAAAATATTTAACAAGTTGTGGCATCTATACAACTAATGGATCCATATCATCATATACGACAGCATGTAAGTATAAAAACGTTTGAAAAAATTAAATTTCTGAAAAAATAACGAAAATTGTGAGAACAAACAATTGTATGTTTTATTATTACAATATACCCACAATAAATAATAAAAAAAATAACGTGGTCACAGTATTTTTATTAATTGAGTTTTTCTTCTTTAATAAAAAATTCTTTTTTGTCTTTTTTTTGTCTGTTATTTTTCAGTATCAACCACCCTCTAGACCAGAATTGCATCAAAAATGCAATCGTGGCTCACATTCAAGTGATACAAGTTCAGCATATAGTGGTAGTGATACAATGGCATCGGTTTATGGTTCATCACTGGATGGTGAAGAGATTGATTTCTCTGGTTTAGTTGAATCAACTGTCGATTCAGATGAAGAAGATTTGGCAGAGTCTATGGACGTAAGTCGATATTAAATCATTACTTAAATGTTTAAAGAAGAATTATAAGTTTAGCATTTTTAAATGTTAATATTGAATCATATAAGTATCCGCAGTATTTTGTTCGTGGATGGTGTCAACATCCATTAGGAACACTTATTTGATAGGTAACACTTCGAGTTACATTAATTGGTAGTTCCTTAATTCGTAACTCGTCTAAAAAGTAGTATTGTTGAAAATGAGTGAAATATCAAAAAAACACGCTATGTGTGATGAAGTGAGTGGCGGGATCGATTGAATAACAAAGAAAGCAAAAATTAAACAACAACAGAATAAAGCGGTTTACTCAAATTCAAGTAATTCAGATTTAATTACCCTGCTGTTACATTACTAACAAAATCAATGTTATTTCTAATTTTTTTATCTGGTGTTTGTCCAAGCTAAATTTGCTTATTTAATTTTCTAACCTATTTTTCACCGGCAAATAACAAAACAGTTTATAAAAATAAGAAGAATAAAAAGAACTACTAATCGAATTACAAAGGTGATATGTGGACGTGTAGGTAATACGTAAAATAACTCATGATCAAAGGCCGTTTTTATCCTTCGCAAATAATTTCGAAATCTGGATTGACGACTAACAAGGTTACGTTGAATGATTAGTGACATTAATAGGAAATGTTCAATTATGATCTAATATATCCTTGCGAAACGATCTATTTTGAATTGCTTGTAATTCGACCGTTGAAACTATGCAATCAAGAAACTGCGACCAGAGTTAGCCACTTGGCTAAGTTTTTTGCCGTTAGGTTAAGTAACAGCGGTCTATATGTGATGCCATACTGACAAAAAAAAACTCATGAAGAACTTAATTTTGACAGGAGATAATTAAGCAAAGCAATCTCTAAAGTATAATATACAAATCATGCGATCCCAGCGAAAGCTATCCTATATCCATGACAAAGTTAACAAGATTCGTCATTGATATATTCTTGATACAGTCCATATCATGGGAAAGATGTGCACCAGAATGCCTTAGTGCGGGGCAGTCACACTGAAGTCGCTATACCAATTTCTCCTCTTCCTTAACCTGCCAGCTGCTACAGTAGCCATAACATGGATAACCCATACTATCTGATATGCGCCCAATCATACAGTGCCCAGTAATTATACTTGTCAGGAGCCTAATCGATCCCTCTAAAAAGTCAGGAGAGATAGTTCATTTGTGGCCTAAAAATCGAAAGTACTTAACACAACAGCCTTGTGATGTGTTCGCACAGGACTCCAGATTACTTCTCTCTTTGTTTGTATTACTTATTTGGATTATTGCGTTCGCACGGCGTTTTAAGCTGCTATCAAATGGAATCAATGCAACGAGTAGCTATTGTTTTATTTTTTGTTTTTGTTGTTTTTTGTATTTTGCGGAGGATTTTTTCTTATAAATTTTGAATGTTAAATCTTTAACAAAAACATTTTAATTAAAAGCTAAAAACTATACTAAACTTATATGATCTACGCTTTATAAACATTAGATTAGATAAATACTGATTTCGAAGTAATACACAGGGTAATTGAAAAATAATTTGTACATACAATTTGGATGATACTCTCTTTAAAAATTTTTTATGAAAATTTATGTAATTAACCTTATAATCGGGGGTTGTATTACGAATGAGGGATTGAATGACGAAAGAACTTTGTTGTTCGAATGTGGCTTTAGGGATGGTAAAAGCATTGGTAAAAGTATATTATAGAGAAGTCAAAATATGTATGTATCAATTGATATACGGTTCATTTTTTGTCTAAACCTGGTGTTTAAAATTATAATTTTGTCTTTTTTATGGTATAAAACATTTAATTTGGGCTTCTTTCTTCCCAAGTCTATAGTCAGTTTTTTAAGCATTTAAAAATATCTTTTTTGTAAACTTGTCATCAATAATTAAAAATTTCCGATTTTTAATAAATGAAATCTATTATAACTATCTGATAATAAACAAAAAATCATTATACAATAAAATTTACTAAATTATTATTTCTGACATGATTTTTTTGTTTAAATAGATCACGTGTATCTTTTTCGGAAATACAAAATTTTCAACTGATTTGTGTTGTTTTTATGCAAAATTTGTTAAGTATTAAAACGAATTTTTGTATCGTTACGCTATTTTTATTATGTTTAGTTTTTTTATATTATATAATCAAAATAACATCATTATAATCTGTATGCCAGTCCGACCCTAAACTAAGTATATATGTATGTACGTACTTAAGTATGTGTTGAGTGTATTTTATAAATTGCACCTAATATAAATGATAATGAAGATGATGACTATGATTATAATGCTGTTGATATGTTTGGTATAGCTATAATTATTATTATATTACATGTTTATGATGTTACAGACTTCTTTTGCTACCATATCCACATAGTATAATAGGTACAAAAACAATAGCAAATAATAATAGCTAGCAGCAGCAATACAATAGCAAAACTACAACTGAAATAACCAAAATGACAAATAAAAGTAGCAATAATATGAAAAAATACAAAATAAATAATAATAAATGGTGTAAAAAATTTTTATAAAAAAAAAAGAAAAAACAACATACAATAAACATATACAAGATTAACCTAAAGTGGGACAATGAACGAAATAAAAATCATAAAAAATACAATTTACACAGCGAAAAATAAAGAAAAAAATAAAATCATAAAAAATAGTAACTGTATTAAAAGAAACCGAACCGATCATGCTTTAATACACAGATTCATGCAATAATGCAAAGAAAATATTTCTTTTTTTTTTCTTTTCTGTAATATCGTCGCAGACCTTTCAACAAATTTTTTTATATTTGAAGTTTCTTTTAATACAAGTATGAGAAAATGGAAAAATGTTTTGTTAATTTAGTTAAATTGTTTAACAAAAAAAAAAACATGAATAATAAAATAAAATAAATAATGAAAAATGACTTGGCGACGGCTAGTACTATAACTTCGTTTATATTAAAAAGCTAATTTGTAAAAAGAAAACTGCTTTTAAATGCATTTTTATGAAAAGAAAGTTTTAATAATGGGCGTTGATATAAGCAATTTCGAAGAATCCATCAAATAACATATTCTCTAGTAGGCAGAGGGTACATGATACTTAAGCATTAAGTATAGGTAAGATGTTCGTAACTATAAAAATAGATAGGATTTCAAAAAACTAAACGTATTCGATGCCATTATTAAAAAAATATATATGTATGTATATACATCAGAGTTGGCAAAAACCCAGACTTTAAGAAAAAAAAACCAACCCACCGGGTTTAATTCGGTTTTTTGTTAGGATTTTTTGGTTTTATAATTGCTTTCAAATTTTATTCAATTCAACAACAGGTATGTTTTGTTTGTTAGTATAATTTCGGTGAAATCTAGGCGGCTATGAGTACAATGAGTTGCTCAAACTCTGTTTGAACCGTTCATTATGAGAAAAACCGCCGGAATATAAAGACCAGCATGATTAAATTATTCTTTAGCATGATAAGCCTCGTTCGCACGTCACAAAAGATGCCAAACAATTGTTAGAATACTGCACTCGTCGTATTCTCCGAACATTGCATCTTCTGATTATTGGCTGTTTTGACGGATACAATATCTTTTTATGCGCCATCGAATCACTTCTTTTGAAAAAGTATAAAAAAAACTTGTATCGTCTTTAAAGACGAGATATTTTCCTGTGACGGGATTCGAAAATTGGCTCAGAAGTGGGGAAAAAATATGAAGGCAGTGATTTGATAATTTTTTTTTGATAAATTTGTTATCTTATTGGAGCTAAAAAAATGGATCGAATTAATTTGTACACCCATATCCGTAAGTTATACTTTTTTATTGTAAACAAATTACGTCCCAGGATTTATCCATCTGGACTATTTCGGTATTAGTGTTATGCAGCTATATGCTCTTGGCCGAAATTGATTTCTGAGTACTTAAGGATTCCATCAGAGAGCTTCACGAAAGGTTCCTTTACGTATTTTCTCAGAGTATGGCCTATCCATCGCAAATTTCGTCCTTTGATTTCAATATCGATTGGTATTTCATTTGTCATGGCAAGTAGTTGTTGGTTGGACATCGTTTGGGTCCATCAAGATTTACATCCGTATAGCAGGACCGACTTTTGGTGTTGTATATCCTTAGTTTAGTATTGACTGATATTGAATCAGAAATCCATATTTTCTGGAGTTGGGAGAATGAACCCCTGGTCTTATTTATTTTTACGGATAGCGATATCCTCTGTTGTGACATCACTTCGTGCAAACATACTTGCAAAATAGAAGCGTTGATTTATATGCTGAGAGTAGGGACATTCTGAGATGTAGTGAAATGATCAGTTTTCTTGACATTAATTTGTATGACGCAGTCTTTGGCATTTCGATTTGAGCGTTTTAATTCTGTGTCTATATTCGATTTTCTTGTCGACAGAAATGCTATATCATCTGCATATACGAGTATGATATCGTCAAGATGTTTGAACATATTCAAGGGAAAACAACGAATGTCTGTATGTGACCTGTTGCGTATGTCATCCAACACCACTAGGAACTGAACTAGGAGACATTTGACACCAGTCTTAGGTTCTATCTCTGTGATAGCATATTATTCTGATCTATTCGACATTTGAAACTGTTATAGCGGGCTTTGACTATGTTAATCAGTTTTATCGGCTTGTTTCCTTCTTGTTTCATGTAGATATCCCCAAATGAAATCCCTGTAGGTACTGTCCTTTAGCTTTTTATTTTTGTTCATAAAATGAGCAAAACAGGCATGACGATTTAATGTAACAATACTTTCAAAGATCTATTAGGTCAGAAACCGACTTGGTTTATAGTTAGAGAATTTTCTATTTTTCTCCATAATCAATTTACTAATATTCTAAAGAAAATCCTTGAAGGGGTTGATAGGAGCAGAAAGATCACCATTTTTGAACTAAGAATTCCCTGTAGACACCACGGAATTTTTCCTCTAGTCTAGAGAGTGAGGAAGGCCAGAGCGGCCTTTTATGTCTCTGCGGGTATTTTATCAATTAAAAAAGTATAAAATTAATAAAACATTTTACACGAGCGACGAATCAAATAACTGTCTGCACTGAAACTGTTTCTCACAACCAAATTAGTGTTGCCCGATATGTAGGCATCAACACCATCTGGTGACAAAGTACTGCGAATTCTTTTTATATTTTATACATATCTACATCTACAGCTAATTGACATTTACTATATTTCTGCAAATTTTCAGAGTCTCAATGTCCGCGATGCCGTACGAGATTGTTTGGAAAAAGATCCCTCGGAACGTACCGAAGAAGATGTTGAAATTCTACTGGAATTCACACAAGGCCTTAAGGCCTTCACAAATATCACATTGGCTGTACGACGTGCACTGTGTTCGGTTATGGTCTTTGCCGTGGTCGATAAGGCGGGCACTGTCGTAATGTCAGATGGTGAGGAATTAGATTCCTGGTCTGTTCTTATAAACGGTGTCGTAGAAATCGAACATGCCAATGGCGAGCGAGAAGAACTACAAGTTGGAGATTCCTTTGGTATATTACCTACCATGGATAAACTTTATCATAAGGGTGTGATGCGTACCAAATGTGATGATTGCCAGTTTGTGTGCATAACCCAAACAGATTATTATCGAATACAACATCAGGGTGAGGAGAATATACGGCGGCATGAAGATGAAAATGGTCGTGTTGTTATGGTAACAGAACTAAGACAAATAGGAACAAATGATGCACCAGGAACGACTGGCAGTAATTCAACGACTGCTGGTTCTAATGCTAAAAGAGGTCATGTCGTCATCAGAGGTACACCAGAACGTTTATTGCAGCAGCTAGTAGAGGAAAATTCAATGACCGATCCATTTTATGTGGAAGATTTTCTCTTAACGCATAGGATTTTTATAAAAAATTCCCAAGAAGTTACAGATAAGCTGTTATCATGGTTTGAGGCTGACGCAAGTGGGGCAGAGATAGTACCCAAATTTGCCAGTCATGCCACAGCACAAGAGATAAGAGATCGAGTTACTCGTGTGGTATTATTATGGGTGAATAATCACTTCACAGATTTTGAGGCTGATCATGAAATGATGGAATTTTTAGAAATATTTGAGGCTGGTCTAGAGAGAAAGAAATTGTTAAGTCAACTAAGATTACTGCACATAGCCTGTGCGGCTAAAGCACGCATGAGATCATGTATTTTGACTAGAAGCTCTAGAGATGAATCGTTGAATTTTAAAATTATTGGAGGCTATGAAATGAGAGGAGCTTGTGTGGCAACTGGCGGTTGTGGCATTTATATTTCCCATGTGGAGGGAGGTTCAAAAGCTCAAGAAGCTGGCTTAAAAAGAGGAGATCAAATTCACGAAGTAAATGGTCAAAGCTTTGAGCATGTGACCAGTAAGAGAGCTTTGGAAATATTAATGAGTAGCACTCATCTGAGTATTACAGTGAAAAGCAATCTTTTAGGTTTCAAAGAAATGATGCAGGCCGTAGAAATAACAGCCAATGGTGGCATAAATTCGGCAAATGGTAATGTAGCTGGCTTGGGTTCGAAGTCGTTGAGAAGTCCGCGTCGTATATGTGCCAATGATGTTGCAAAACTACATGGACGTGCTGATTCCACCACAGATGATTTGGCAACAGCTGCAACTAATCGTGCTCATATTGTGCGATTAAGCTCTGTGGATATGTTATTACATTCGTCAACGGGAGAAGATCAAACCGATAGAGGTATACAAAGCCCTGGTACGCCCATACAAACATCCTCCTCAGGCAATATGGCCTCGAATTTCATGAACAACCTGTTACAGAGTGTTAATGCTTCCGGTAAAAAGGATTCAAACGGCTTACAAGGTGATTCTAAAGGTGGTGGCTTCATGACATTAGCTCCTAAACGAAGGCTAAAAATAGCTTTGGCTAAAATGAACCTGTTGCACAAGAATGTTACAGGGCTGCAAGCTTCTAACCTAAATGATTCCAGTGATGCTTTGTTGAATGTAGGATGTAACGAAAAACAAAAGTCCGGATCTCTAAGCAGTGCAAGTTCATCGTCTCACGGCACCGGTAGGCTATATCAGTCTCAATCAAATCCAGATTTGACTTCTCTACAATATGAAGAATCAGCAGCTCCTAATAATAATGTTCTAAATGTTTGTAATCCAGGTAATTATCTGTCAGCCTCGGTGCACAGACCGTCAGCGGTTTCTACAACAGGCAGTTTGGTGCCTGATTACCCAGAACATGTTCTAAAAGTCTTTAAGGCTGATCAAACATGCAAATATTTACTGATCAATAAGGAAACTACAGCACATGAGGTCGTTATGTTGGCTCTACAAGAATTCGGCATACACGATCCCAGTTCAAATTTCTCTTTATGTGAAGTAAGTGTGGGAGAAGGTGGCATGGTAAAGCAGCGTAGATTACCCGATCAATTGCAAAATTTAGCTGAACGAATTGGTTTCGCTTCTCGTTATTATTTAAAAACAAATGGCATTTCAGAAACTCTAGTACCCGATGAATTGGCTTTGGAATTAGTAAGGGAATCAAATGTTCACTTCCTGCAACTCAATGCCTACGAGCTAGCCATACAGCTAACCCTGCAAGATTTTAGCATATTCCGTCAGATTGAATCTACAGAATATGTGGACGATCTGTTTAATTTAAAAACCAAATATGGCGTGCCCATGCTGAGTAAATTTTCAGAATTGGTTAATCGTGAAATGTTTTGGGTGGTCACCGAAATCTGTAGCGAACACAATATTGTGCGCCGCATGAAAATTGTAAAACAATTTATCAAAATAGCCCGCCATTGTAAAGAGTGTCGTAATTTCAATTCCATGTTTGCCATTATATCCGGTCTAGGGCATGCTGCTGTTTCTCGCCTACGGCAGACTTGGGAAAAATTACCCACAAAATATCAAAGACTATTCTCCGATCTGCAAGATCTTATGGATCCCTCGCGAAATATGTCAAAATATCGCCAACTTGTCTCGTCGGAATTGCTCAATCAGCATCCTATTTTACCATTTTATCCCATAGTGCGCAAAGATTTAACTTTTATACATCTGGGTAATGACACCATGGTTGAGGATTTAATAAATTTCGAAAAACTGCGTATGATAGCCAAGGAGGTGAGATTGTTGTCACATATGTGTTCTTCGCCGTACGATCTATTAGCGATATTGGAATTAAAAGGTCAGTCTCCTTCTAATGCAATGTTTTCATTAAATCAAATGTCAACTTCACAAGGTGGTACCAGCCAAGGCCCTACCATAATAGCGGCTAATGCTGGCAATGCCACTATTAAGAGGCGGAAAAAGTCGACAGCGGCTCCCAATCCTAAGAAAATGTTTGAAGAGGCTCAAATGGTTAGACGAGTTAAAGCTTATCTAAACAATTTAAAAATTATAAACGATGAAGATATTTTACATAAATTCTCCCTAGAATGTGAACCTGCCCATACTTCCACGAACTCTACGTCATCACAACATGGCGGCAACTCATCACGTTCGGGAGGTGATCAGCTAAGCATTTATTCTCATACTTCCAATTCATCTTCCGCTCCAAATTCTTCATTGTCTTTGCGAAGAAGACATCCCTCATCACCTACCCTATCGACTACCTCTTCTACCTCTTCGACTAGTGATAATCGTCGCAATAATCTAAACCCTAATTGTCCGAAATTTGGCACTGCTTCACCACAAGCAGTGCGTAAGATTCTATCACTGTCGGAATCGACAAAAATACGACCACATCAGCCCTTTCCCAGGCCAGCAGCTACATTGCCAGGTAATATACCACTACTGGCGCAACCCCATCACTTACATGGTCACAATTATAATCCAACAGCCTCAGCAGCGTTAGCGTCTGCTTCAACACCTACCCCCAGTCCCTGCTCACATAGACGTTTAGCTTCGGGCAGTAATTCTATGCCAGGTATGAAGAATATATTTAAAACATATTATTTCAATAATTAATTTGATTTTTGGTTGCAGCTTCCATTATCCCACCTCCACGTTCAATACACGAACGTTCACATTCTGATACTCCAGCACCACCGCCTCCTTTGCCTTCGGTGGACTTAAATTTAGAAAGTAGTAGTGTTACCACATTTCGTGATTTACCTTTAAGGAAATCTGTTACCTCCGGTAAGTTTAAAATTTTTTTTATATTTCTTTACTAAATATAATAATAATTCATTTATTTAAAATGTAGTTAAAAAAATGTAGTTTTTCCATGTAAGCTTACTAACTTCATACATTTTACTAGTTGTAGTTATAGTAGTAGTTTTATTACTTAAAACCTTATACATTAAGGGGACGGTTTAAAGTCTATTTTAGTTGTAATTTTAATTATAACTCCCCATATATACAATATTTATTAAGTCGTTAAGTTGAGTGTGCTTTAATTGACATTCAAAAGTCAATAGCTATAGAAAAACATTTTTTTATTTACATTTATGCGTGTTGACAATGAATGATAAGTGTAGTGTGGATAATAAAAATATATTTTTTGTTCTGCATAAAGGTCTTTTTGTAATGTCAGATGTTATTGGCTTTGTTTCTTTTTTTTTTATATAGAAACAACGTTTTTATTACGTTACTATTTATTTTATTTGTTACTATTTAAATGCTAAGGGACCTAAAATTTCACCAAAAGATTATATTTTAAAAAATTGCAATAATTTATGTTAAAAAGAGAATAAAAAATAATTATTGACTTTTTTTTAATACTTATAAAATTTTATTGCTTGTTTATGATCAAAATATTATAATTTAAAGGAAGTATGTATAAAAAAATGCTGAATTTTTAGTAAATTTTGTGCGTTTATTATGAATCATCATTTCACCACTATTAGAAACTTTTCCACTGTAAGTAACCTGCAATTATAAGCAACGAAGTCATCACAACTCTACCACCTGAACGATAGGCATCGCATTCGATAGTATTCAAATTCAGACTATAAACCATCCGAAAACCTTTAGGGTGACATTCGATAGTCTTGTAACTTCCTCAGCGCATGTCACTGCGGCACAATGCATTATAGAAACAAGGTCCTCAAAACAATAGCTTGCAGTACATAGAGAAAGGGTTAGGAAACATTGTTAGCTACCTATAAGACGATTGACCGGTTAGTCATTAAGTCCAGTTTGGTTCCTTCGTTAAGTTACACACAGTAGAGAAATATTCATAAGGCCAAAACGCATAACAGGCTGCCTACAAATTACCTGACTATCTGCATGAGGCAATGAAGTCTTTGCCGATCAATAAACACAACATTATGCCGACGAACCAGTTTCTTTTGAGATGTAATCGGAGAAGCCATTTTCACGTAGGCATGTCAGACATGAACTGTTGTATTTATTAGGAAAACGAACGGAGATATGTGCACGATATTTTAAATCGTATCTCGTATATAGCAGCTTCGAACGACATTCATAATTACGGGTTAACCATTAAAGGTAAAGTTACATAACACGCTTTGGCCGTTTAGCGCGTTTGGTACTTTTAAGATTTTCAACGCGGAAAGTTACATAACACGCTTTAGAGACGACACTGAATCTTCTAATTGCTTAATTTTGGGTTGTTTATATTATTTTTTATGTAAAAATGAAGAGGGAAATAGATTTCATTCAAGTTTTTTTTTTTTTTTTTGCTTAATTAAATTCCTTTCGTTTTTTTAAATAATTTAACACATCACAAAAAATACAAGTCAGCTGTTCAACTGTCAACGCCTCTAAAAATTTAAAGTTAGCTATCTTTTTCGAGTTGAAGGCGTTGCACACTTTGCTTGTAACTTGCTTTATGGAAATACACTACAACTTTTTTTGACAGAAGATTGCAACGGATAGCGTTCATAACGGAAGTTATGTAAGTTTAACTACAGTAGCTTTACAAGGAATGGAATTATAAAAAAGCTTAACAAAATATAGCAAAATCCTATGGGTAATAATAATGACAAATATATATGGTTTTCAGTAATAAAAAAAACAATTACGAGAAAACAAGGATTCTTTTTATATGATCTTAAATTACCCAAAGTAGGTAACAAAAGTTAGTAAATGCTTTTAAGTTTTCGTTTTTTATCGAAATTTTACTAAAAGCCTTTATTATTTTACCATATTATCTAACTAGCTTGAAACCTTAACGCTTAATATTAAAAATGAAATCTCTTTTATACACAAATTCATGGAAATTTTGAAACAAAAATTATTCTGAAATCCTAATATTTAAAATTATGCATATTGGAATGGCTTATGGTTGGTAGTAATAAAAATTTTGAATTAAAATAAATTATAGCATTATATTATTGCTACTGCTTTCAACATAAATAGTATTTTGTCATATTCTAATGGTGTGGTGTGCTAATTTTTCACAACAACAAAAACAATATTACTCAACACTTGTATTATCTTTTTTCCTCTTGTCTCTCTCTCTTCAAATGCGCTATAATTTTCCGCAACGTATTACTTCACTTCTATACTCAATGAAAACTTAAATTTCGTAAATAACTAAAAACTGTAAAAAAAAGTAGAAGAAGATCATTCCAACAACTTCAAAAAAATTGATTGTACAAATTTACGAATTTTCGAATTTTTCCCTCAATGTATACGTATAGGATCAGTATCGTCCAATGATAGTGGGCACTGTTCATATGCTCAGCATGATACTAGCTCTTCATCATCTGTCTATACAGCAGCTGATTGTCGTCTATTGCAACAAATTTCAAATACGGCAGCTACACGCACTTTAAATTCACAGTGTAATACACGAGCTTTATCACCACATACCCTACACCCAACTACAACACAACAGCAGCAACAAACAGGAACAAATTTAAATGCACCATTACCACCGCCACCACCACCGCAATTAATGCCACAAACACAAGCACAACAGCAATCAATAGCAACTTTGACACCAACACCACCACCTTATTTAATGCGTGGCCAGAATTTACAAATGTTTATGACGAATGTGGGTGGTAACAGCGGTGGTGGTGGCGGTGGTTCACATTCTCCACTCCAACACCTACAGAATAGACCTTTGTCGCCGCCATTACAACAGCCAAATATGCCACCACCATATGCTACAGCAGCAGCCATGTTACATCATAATCATAGACATTCCAATATGCATGGTAAGTTTTAAATTTCAAAGATAATACGGGCTTTTTGTACTATAGATAGTAAAGGAAAGTAATATTAAGGAGTTAAGAACAAATCCAAATTTGTTGTTATTTCTGCGTTTTTTTCACTGTATAGCTTTTAAGATACAGGATTCAATAAACAATGCCATTATAACAATTTTTTCAGAATACTTGTAATATTTTATCTTCTACTGATCTTTCAATTCTTATTACACATAGTAAATACACATATAATTTTTGCAGCTGCATTATTATGCACTTAATTGAAGAGTTTTTTGATAAAAAGTTTTAGAAATAATCCATATAACTTAAGCTGGGATCACACAATTGTCGCCATATACCAATTATTGGTGCGACAATCGTGTGACGGCTCGTCAAAGATTTGTATGTTTCAATTACGAATATCGGGAAGAGTTTTTCTTTCTATAATAATTCTCTAAAGAAAATTTGCATTTTTGATTTGTAAACGTAAAGAAAGAACGCCGAAACATGGTCGCCTGGAATGCTAAATATTATTTTGTGAACCTAAAAGCAACTGAATTTTTAATCTAAAAGGTAGGTTATGTTTAAAAAGGCAGAGGCCCAGAGACCAGAAAGATCCATCGTGTAAATCCTGTACAAAATAAAAAAGCCGCGGCAGCCATTTGCAGGATATTATATTCCATAATTAATGGCACCAATAGGCCTTTCGAACAAATTAAAAAATTTCAATGATATCTTATATTGTTTTATTTATTATAAATTTAAAGAAAGGAATAATCATCTTATGAAAAAACCCTTTGGATAATATTTAACACATTCAAATTCACTTCGTTGATATTATAAAAAATTACGAAAATAGAAAACTAACCTTAGCTTATTAGATAACTTTTATCTTAAGAAGTGTTGCAAGCTTTAATCGTCAGTAAAAAGGGCGGAATCGGATAAGTGCTCATGGTATCTCCCATACAAAGTAAATCTAAATTTTTGTATATCTAGAATGGTTAAAACGAAAGTTTCTAAATTTGGCCTAAATAACTTAATTTAACAAGTGGTCATGGTTTCTCTGATACGATATACCTTGGGAGCTATTATATTGTTACGAAAATCAAGTTTGGGAACCATTGTCGTTTGTTACATTGCAAAAAAATAAATAAACATAAGCCAAAAAACAACTACGTGCTTGTTTACAAATTAAAATAAACTACAACAACAAAACAAGCAGAAAAGAAACAAAGAGAAACCACAACACAATAAGCACTGAATCAAATAAGATGTTTACGATCAGATCGAACTAAAGATAAAAAAATATAAAGAAATTGAATCTACTTGAAATATCGAGAGATTCGTAAGCTTTTAAAGTACCGTTTTCTCAGCTACAAAGCATATCGATGCGAATAGCAATCAGTTTATTTGGTAGTAAAATCAGCGAGTAGAGAGTTTATTGATGTAAACTCTGAAGAGAGCTTAGTGTGGATATATTCTGGCTGAAGAGATCGCAATCGAACCTAAGTTGTAGCAACGATCGGTTTGAAAGATCTTTAGGTAGAAAGATCCGTCGAATAATTGTTGTTGTTTACATCGTTGTAAATAGAGAGAGTAATAAGGAATAGAAATTGTTATTGCCTGTGAAAAGGTTACTAGCAGTGGAACACAAATTTATTTTTATTTTAACTGCAATCTACGAACTCATTAAATAAACGTTTTTAAAAAGGTAAAAACTTAACAATATATGCAGTCCTCTATTATCAAGATTTACATAAAGTAAAAAATTAAGCCCACAAAAAGTGTGTGCGTGGCACCTCCCATTAAAAATTATATTTATTATCGTACATCTCAATAAATATATCAGCGGGAGGGAGATTTTAATAGCTGTCTTAGCATTTTCTTTATAAAGACAAATAGGTGGCAAACACATATCGAATCGGAAAAAAAGGGATTTATCTCCCATTTATAATATGCATACATGGTATATACATTCCCGAATTTTTCAAATGGTCAAACTGTTACAAAATTACGTAAATTGATATGAGAGTGGGGGAAACCTTTAACTAAAACCAAAATTTTAATTTTAATAACATTTTTTTTTTTTGTTTTTTTTTATAACAAACGACACTACTAAGTGACAAACATGTTTTAATTTTTCTCAAGTTTTTGATTTATGGAGTTAATCAATTTTTACACTAAACCACCTTAGGTGGTGGTGGAAGTGTACTTTTGAATTTTGCTTTTCGTTTTGTTTTATTTTATTAATTCGCCTTTTTTATTTATTAGAATTTTTCTTCTGAACCTCTTTTCTTTCTCTAAAGGTGCTCCTGGTTGTCCTATGTGTCCCATGCCGCCAATGAACCAATAAATTTTTTTTTAAATATATATATATATAAATACAACAAAATGGTAAGTTTTGTTCAAAATATCAAAATACACTGCACATCTTCAGATTAGCACATTTCGTTTGATCTTTATAATGATATTGAAATCGAGTACACTTTAAAAGACAAATAAAACTTAAATGTTCAAATTTAATAGTAAATAATAAACAATCGTGACAAACACTAAAAATGGTGAAGCATCGACTAACTAACGACTAATTTTTTTTGGTGTCTTACGAGACAATATCATCGATAGCCATTAATGCTTTATTCGTGAACAGGAAAATGTAGCAGACAAAATTCTGCATCGTGTAGCGTGTAGTCGACCCATAACAGGCAATGCCGCTAAATTTCAGTATATAGTCGACTTGTAACAGACAATGTCTCTAAATATTAGCTTTCTTTAGTATGGTGACCTTACAATAAAGTTGTCATACATAAGTCCCTTTGTATGTGTCATTGTCACGTGGATTCATCAATTAAATTACTCATTTCCTCTATTTTCATGCAAATTACGACTTGATACTGATATTGTATATATATATATATATATATATATATATATATATATATATATATATATATATATATATATCAATGAAATATCATAGTGACAATGTCGCTCAAATATGTCACCGGATAGCAATTTCAATTTCACCCAAATTCTCAAATGAACTATGCTCAAATGAACTATTAATATCAATATAGATAGAGCAATTTCGATTTCTGTTCAAGAGAAATAGAAAACTGAAGTTTAAGCATTATTGATTTCATAGGGACGAGTACTTTGCATATTTTTGCAATCACTCCTATTCTGCTTCTAGATTCGAATCGAAATTTTTTCTGTTTGGCAAATTTGGTATTCTGCGTTTCGATTTCGTTCTGTTTCTTTCAATTTTGTGTATTCGGCATTACGATCGTATCTACGTTTTCTTAGTTGCTAATATTGTGACGGAAATTCTTTCGATTTTTTTTTTTTTTAGTAAAAAGTGTATTATTTGGCTAGTTGAGTGTTTTTTATTAACCACCCTTAGTGTATGCATCATCTTTTTGGTTTATAATTAAATTTGCATATTTTTTGTTTATATTTCATACGTTCCTATGCTTTTGAAAACGTTATTGTCTTAATTTTTTTTCGATCCATTTTTTTTTTTTTTTTTTTTTTTTTTTTTTTGGAATACCAATTTTCGATCGAAACAACTGAATGCGGAGACTTATATACAGAATAGGGATGAATAATTAAAAATTGAATAGGCTATTATATAAAAAAGCATTTAATTTTAAAACTTTTGGTGTATTTTAAAAATATCCAAAACCTTCTATATGTAAAGATGTGCTAACTTGATGACAAGCAGTGGGTGGTATAACAATTTATTTAAAATCTTAAAAATAAGTAATGAACCTTTTCTTTAATATTTTTTACTTTTCCTTACAGTTAATGAAAAATGAAAATATATGCCAAATTTATGTTTTTATTTAAATAAAATAATAATAATAATAATAATATATATTATA
Source organism: Wohlfahrtia magnifica (assembly GCA_023159175.1). Classification (NCBI taxonomy): domain Eukaryota; kingdom Metazoa; phylum Arthropoda; class Insecta; order Diptera; family Sarcophagidae; genus Wohlfahrtia; species Wohlfahrtia magnifica. The sequence goes on from JAKWBJ010000051.1 coordinate 3,028,968, forward strand.
TTAATAATAAATTAAGGTTGTGGAGTAAAATGTTTATATATATTGAAAACGCATAAATGTAAAATCACTACTTTCTTTTTCTTTGGTATGATAATGAATTGAATGTTAATAATAGATATATATAAAAGAAGAACTACTTCATTTATCGTTAAAAATCTAAAAAAAAAAACAAATAAATCAAATAGTCTGCAGTTGGACGTTAGAGACAGACCTCAGACATTTAATTTTCTAAATAAACTACTTTTAAATGATCATTTTATACTTATCTACTTACTTATAGAAATAATACTTCTTTTGGAACTTTAATTTTGTTACATACATATAGTTCTACTAGTTATTATTGTATTTGGGATATCTTAATATAAAAAAATAGATTTGCTTTAGTAATTAAGTTTTACACAATAACCAATCAAAATAAGAAAAAATAACAAAATATATTTATATTCCGCCAAATTTACACAAAATCTGTTAAGAAAATCAAACTAAAACAAACAAAGAAAAAAACTACTTAAAAAATCTACCAAGAAAACTTTTAAAAGACTTACAAAAATGTACAATTTTATTATATTGAATTCTTTTTTATTTTATACTTTCCAATTTTTTAAACAAAAACTATATAAGAACAACACGAGTATTTAATTTTATATTATTGATAAATTATCATGTTTTTGTTTTAATAAAAATCTTAACTTATAATTAAACTTACCTGAAACATTTTTCTGGCTATTTATTACGATATAGAAAATGTAAAATAAAGACAAATATTAATTTAAGTTCACCTTTAAAAACAAAAACAAAACGAAAATGAAAGCAATTTTCCAAATATTTTACTCAATAAACAATAAAATGTATGTATTTGCATATTTCTATATATTTATATATGAAAAGTATTTACAATAACAAACAAAAAAATAAAAAATATATATTTACAATTACCTTAGTTAAAATTACACTTATATATTATTTCGTTATAAGTTCATTTTCGTTGTAAAACACATCATGCTTTTAAAATAACTATTTCTTTTCTTAACGCTTTATTTTCAATTGAACTGTTTCATCAATTTATTTTAATTTTCCAAATATTTATCGTTTTATCCTAAACTCCTTTGTATAAATTATATTTAAGCACAGCATATATGTATTTTAAGTTTAAAACAACATTTCATTGTAGTATAAAACAATTAATTTAAATGTTTACAAAAAAGTCTCCTTTTAGTCATATAAATAAACAATAATGAACAAATTATGAAGTCTGTTTTTTTATTACAACATGCATAAGGAGTTGCGAAATGGGCACTACTACATATATATGTATGTACGTTAGGTCATATAAAAATGGATCGTGGAATTTGAATAAATTTCAGTGAAATACAGCCAACTTCAGTGATTTACAGCCAACAACTTTGAGGCGTGTTTCAAAGCTATCTGCAGTTGTCCAATTCTTTACGAAGAAGAGAGTTTTGCAAATACCAAACAGTAGATGTAGTACAGTAAATTTTTGGCATACCATGTATGGAAAAAGTGACATTTTATATAGACCAACTCTTCACTCCTTTATTGAGTCTTTTAAACAGTCCAGTATGTATAATTCCCTTCCAATCCTACTAAACTCTTAATCATAGCTGCGGGATTGGACGATTTACCGTAATGTTATGATTTGTTAGTCTAAATTAAGAAAATGACGATTTTTGAAGCTAAAATGACGATTTGTGCCATGTGAGAAGAATATATAATTATTGCTTTCACTCGTGCAAGGAGCATAGCTGTAACAAGATTATCTCAAAAACCTCGATTATCCGCTTGATGCTTGATCTCATTCCATTGTAATCTTAATTTCAATGATACCATCACGACTTGGTGCTTCCTTGTGTGTGCTGGCCTTCCTATACGCCGACTAACTTGTGGGTTGCAGTCAATAGCCCGCTTAGCAACGTCATTTGGCTGTTTGCACAGTCTATGTCTAATCCAAACTAGTTCGGTTTTCGAAGTTCTTTACTTATAGAAATCTGGTTTATTTTTTGGGTTAAATATTATTTAAGACCCGATTATATGTGTAAAATTAAGCGTAAACATTTGTTGACAAAAAGTCTGTATGGGTTGAATGTCCTGTTTAAAGAATAACAACTTTAAATGTTTTAATTATTCTCTGTAGATGAAATATCTGGATAACTTTAAATGTTTTAATTATTCTCTGTAGATGAAATATCTGGATAACTACTACTAATTCTTGAATGTTACTGATTTCTGAAAATTTAAATTGTTACTCTTTTTGTATGGATGTTGTATAGTTGGTAAGACACTCGCCTACCAACCGAGAAGTCCTCGATTCAATCCCTGGCCAGACCACCTGACAATTTTCAACAGAGGTATCATCCGCAACATTGCTAGCGACTGGATATGAGTACTATGTTATGATAAACTTCTCTAACTAAAGTATCTGCCGTTCGGAGCCGACGTTAAACTGTAGACCCCTTTCAATGAGTCTAAAAATAGAATCGAATGCAACTCATTGATTGAAAGAAGTACAATTTGTTCCACATAGAGTGTCGCGTGAATTATGTATGTATGTAATTCAATTCTTGCAAAATAATTTTTGCATTGCTTTGATTTTCTGCACATATTACTACCATTATAATGAGCACGTTTTTAGCGGGCATATTTTGGCGGAAATTCTTATTGTAATTTACACGTTTACAGCGTACTGGAAGAATTATTATTTAATATTTTATAAATGTTGAATGTAAACTTGTATAAATTCGCAATTTTTTGTACTACAGATATAGTAAATTTTGTCTGTTACGAATCAAATTGTCCCTTCCCTTCGAGTATAACCGTCTTCGATTATACATGAGAAGTTTTAATCTAAAATTTTTAATTTTTTTTATAAAATACGAAAATACTCAATATAAATGTGTTTCAGTCTTTAAAAACGTCTGTTGTAGTGTAAACGACCTATGGCCGTGATTCTTTTTCATTGAGTATTATATTTTGGCAATTTGCTTATTGCCCATAATGATCCGCTGCAAAAATTTTCAAAATCGTTGTATATCAGTAGCATTTCACTGTTCGAAATTCGTTGAATTAAATTTCTTTGCGTTAATTTATGTAGCATTCAACCATTGAGCATATTTGAGCAGCTAGTCTGTTTTATTTAATTGCAATCATCAGTCATGTATGTATGATTGATGTTAAGTGCCTATTATATTTCCCGACAGCTTGCGTATCGGTTTTGTTTTAACAGTTGAAAAATTTCACAAACTTATTCATTGACTACTCGAACAGAGCAAGGTGCATTTTTAGAAATTTTTAGGTCGACGTATACTCACAGCATTCCCACTGTAGAGTTTATACATTGTCGTAAGGTTTTTTTCATTTTCAAGTAAGTGTTGCCCGCTATGTGGTTATTAACGCCATCTATTGATTAAAACCGCGAAAAAGTGTTTATATGGCCTCTAATATATGTGTAGTAAAATTTAAGTTTAAATAAAACTAAAACGTGCAGCTATACGGACATGTGCCGTAAATTGAAATCGAATGTAAAATGTTATGTACTATAGCCCAAAATACAATTGTCATAGCTGTTGTGGATTTCAAAATTTTTGTAATAGATTAAAGAAAATAAACATAAGCAGTAAGCGTATTTGGCATTTAAGTTGTCGGTTTTCTACATTATTGTTCTAGATTAAAAACTTATCTGTCAAATATATCTTTAAGCTTTTACAAAAATAATGAAATACAATACAAACTAAAATACTACACCACACACGTTAACAGGCTACTCGCCTTTATTATGGTTAACGAATCGTAGTCGTTTGTCGACATTAAAGAAAACAAGAAAAGATTTATGTAATCTAGGACAAAAATGTTCAAATACTTCAATAACTATGCCAAACACGATAACGGGTCATTATCTTTAATTTACATGTTAATAAGTATAGGGTATGCGGCGATATAACTATGCTTTATTCCGAAGTAAAGAAAGAAAGACCATTTGTTAAAAAAGTGACCAAAAGAAATTTTTTAATATATAAAATATAAAGTAAACAAAATATAAAAATAAAAATTATTCAATGAGAAATTAAATTGTTAATAATTATTCATAAGTTTTTCGAAATCAAAAGTTTTTAATGAATTGCTAAAATATTTTGCATAGTTAAATAATTACAAATTAATATTTTTATATACATAAGTAATAATAAAATATAAAAAACCCAAAAAATATTGTTAATTGTATGTAAAAACCCGAATACATATTAAAATTAACAAAAACTAATGTTTCAATAAGGTTTTCAATAAATTTTAAAATAATAAAATTAATAAATTATTTTATATATAATTATAAATAAATATGTATATCAATAAAGGAATTGAATTATTTATGTTAAAAAAAAGAATATATCATTTTTATTTATTTTATAAAAAATCGATTTTTATCAATTTTTACATAAACATACTCTAGTATTTTAATCAAATACTTTTTTATCCATATTTTAGTCATTTTCAATTAATTTTTATAAATCTTTAAAAAAAATTAGCATATTTAAATCAAAGAAGTTAAGAAGCTACATAAACTTTATTAATTATAATTTTTTTAAATAAAAAATATCACTATCTGCAATTTGAATTCTCTTATTATATATAAAATATGTATATTTTAATTTATAATAAAGAAAATAATTTTATTTATATTTATTCTACTATTTCTGTATAAAGTATAATAATATACCGCTTTTTTCTATATAAAAGAATTTATATTCTTATTAAAAAATACTTTAAAATATTTATTTTACCTCCATTAGATTTATAAACAGCTGCCAAAATCTTTACACATTTAAAATCCTAAAAAACAAGGAGAAAAATATAATTTTTAAATGTTATATATTCATAATAATGCATGCATGTTAATGGTGAAATAATAATGATTTAAACATTAAATACAAATGACATTAATTTATAATTGCTTAAAAGTTAATTACAACAAAATAATAAAGATTGTATTTAATTTAAAAAAAGACATTGTGTTTCAGCTATGTAGTTATTTGATGGTTAAATAAAAGTATAATTAAAAGTAGTCACTACTTGTAAAGATTTTTTTAACGTCCAAACAAATATATATATAAAAAATAAAGTCCATAAAAAACGACAACAAATAAAGTTATACAACAAAACGAAAGGTACTCTATTTTATACGCGTCAAAATAAGATGTATAAGAAAAAACTATGCTATAACTATAAACTATTTGGAATTTTCGTAACTGCTCCAAAGATATAAGTTACGGGTAAAAAACCGGTTTTTCTTACCTTCATGCATTGATAAGCTATTAACGTAGCTAAATGTTAATCGATTTTAAAATTCTTAAAGAATTTTAAAAGAAGAGGAACAAACCTATTGAATGGTGTATAATTTACTTAAGTGAACTTAAGAAATCGGTGTATTTCTCAATCACACATTTTTTGTCCAATCCATTCCAAATTTTCCAAGTTTAGAGATGTTTTTGGACGCTATATTATATAGAACCTGTTTTTGTGTTTATTAAAATAGTATGTTGAGTTGTGAAGAAAATAATACTTAATTTTTTTAATCGGTAAAGTCTATATGGCTTGATTTAATAATGTATGTACATACTTTATTTAATAAAGAAATATAATGATGTTACAAAAGAAAATCAATTATAAAAAATAGCTATTTAATAATCCACCTGCTTAAACCGGAGCCCACACTTAAAGTGAGCTTTTTCTTATTAACTTTTTTAAATTATATAGTAGCCAATTTCGTACAATCCTTGCTTATGCTTGGAGTCATTGATCTGGTAGAGTACAAAGTCGCCTTTAACTTCAGGGTTTTCGGCACTTTCCTTAACTGTTTCTTTCAGAATATCACTATTGTGATACTACGCATCAATGGTTTCGTTTACAAAATATATTTTGCCAACCCCAGATGCTAATATACGTAATGTAACCACCACCTTATTAGACGTCATTTCAGTTTGTCATCGATTTGCAAAGTAGGAGGCAAATAACCGCATTCGAAATTGAGTTCAGAGAAAATATTCGTCGGCCGCAATATTTTGCATCATGGTATTCAATCGTAATTTATAAGAGATTACCAGTCGAGTACAACTTCGAGTAGATATGTTTTGGTAACGATTGCCGTGATCTACGTTAACTAAATTTCGATGACGAAGTATTCCACGTCGAATGCGGTGATTTGCACAAAGATCTGTTGTCCCAATTACTAAAGGCTTTATATCTAATTCTAATAGCAAATTTGCACTTTTGATTAAACTCAGATATTTTATTTTTGATAATCTGGCAACTCTTTTTTAACATTATTTTAATATATATGCTAACTATTGCCTATCTTAGGGGTTGTTAAGAGATAAACATTATGTAACCTCATTAGAGTGCTACCATATGTAAACAAATTCAAAAGTTATAGTTGGCTAAGCACGCTACATGTTACACAATACAGATATGTATTAATTTTTGTGAAACTGCGATATATGTATGTACATACACATACCTTATCAGTGAAACCTTTGTACAACGAAATTCGCTATACCTAAGGATTTTAATTCAAGCATATTTTGATTTCAGTGTTTTAAAACCGGCACTTTCATTTCACTTAAAATGTAATTTTTGCTTTGTTCTGACTTTTTGTACAGAGACTTTTAAAGGCCTTATAGTCAAACTTTTTTTCGTTATAGCCATAGAGCATTTTTGTATGAAAAACTTTGCAATTCAAAGTTCATACATAATAATAAAAAACTTGGCGAAAAGTTTGTTAAGTACATTATAGTTATACACTTTTGATTGTGTGTATGTACACAGTCGTTTAAGCTAGACTACGCATATTATGATTGGGCCTTAAGGTTTTTTTCAAAAAAAAAAAATCGTTGTATTGAGGTTTGCGTTATAACAAAGTTTGTTATACCGAAGTTTATTATATATTCTAAGGAGTATAAGTAAAAAGTGCAAAAAAACATAGATACAAGATAGACTGATTTAAACTTCGTCTTCGCGTTTACCTTATTAATACAAATACGTAGAATAAAAAACCGTTAGAAAAGGAACAGAATACTATTTACATAAGTTAATAGAATAGTTATTGCCATATATCTCAAGAAGTATAAAAGCACTGTTAGACATTCAATATTTATCACGCGATCCAGATAACAAAATAATGGGTTATTCTGCGATAAGAATCGCAATCCATCAATATTGCATGCCAAACGTTCAATTAATATCGTGATACTGGATCGCATTCAATATATATTGAGCCAATAGCGGTGCCCATACAGCTTTGTTTATTCAAAGGTTTTAAAAAGATAACCGGACAACTCCGAGAGAGTAAAGCTAGTTTTTTTCAATAAAACTATTCAAAATAAGTTGTTTTTAATGTTTTATATCAGGTATGTGATGGAAATCGATTCGATTTAACAACTTGCTATAAGTATATTTCAATAAAAACGTAATCAGTGTAACTAACCTCTTTTCAGCAAATAACAGCTGCACATCTCTTGGTCATACGGTCCACAAGTCACAAGCAACGTCTCTCTGCTACTGTATCACTCAAATTTTTAGGTTTAACAGTGGTAATGTATTGTTTTAACACATGGGCTGAAAAGTTTCAGGCCTAAGCACTTTTTTGTTCAAAATTAGCTTTATTAATCAACGTAACGCTCTAACATTTCAAAAACACCTTTGTAGAACAATGTATCTTTTGCCTCAAAATAGGCCTCCGTTTCATTCGTGTGAATATGCTTACCGGGCTAGCATTTATTAGGTCTGCGAACAGCTAGCAGTCACTGGGAGCCAAATCTGGCTAATACAGTGGATGTGGGATATATTATAATTTCAATTCATGTAGTTTTGCTATTGTTTCAGAACCATCAACATGTTCTTGTTTTTGGTCAATAGTGAACAAACGTAGAACAGAGCTTTCTCATAGTCAAATGCTCATACAATATAAAGCCATCACGTTCTTTTGATAACTTTATGATGTCAGCTAACTCAAGCAACTTCATTTTTTGATCATTCAAAACGATTTTGTGGATTTTTTTTATGTTTTTCGTCATTTAGACGACCACTGTGTTCTACATCATCGGTGTCTCTACGACCATATTTAAAGTCAGCAAAACAACGTTTTATTGTTGTTTCTGATGGAGCGAAGTACACACAACACTTTACAAGCCACTGCTTCACTTGCACGGTATTTTTCCCCATCAAGAAGCAGTGTAGAATTAAAACACGAAATTGTTTTTGGTCCATTGTTCTGAAAATAACAAAAGTAACACAATAACAGCACAATAACTCACAAACTAATTGATAGAATATCGTAAAATTTTAACAGCTGTCTTTTGAAGGTTAGCACCAATTGAAAAAGAGGTGAATGCAATAAAACTAGCGCCATCTATGTGTTAGGCCCAGCATTTTTCAGCCCATGTGTTACATCATTCCATAGGTTCTTGAATAGGTGATTGAACTGGACAATTTTAAACTTCACTGTGCATAAAGTGTGTTTTGGATTGTTATCATGCATACAACGCCATTTAATTGGAATGGCTCAAAACATCATATTTCCGTCATCATACTTTACTGCCTTTGTACCTGGGCTTGTGTTGCGTGTTTGAAGAATGAATTTATAGAAACATGAAATTTACGACTTCAAGTCTTTTAAAGCGTGTGGCTTATGTTGAACAATACATCCAAGCAATTTTTTGTTTCAATTGAAAGGGAAAATCCGCCAAAACTACATTTTTTGAAAACTCTCTTTGAAGTTTGAGTTGAAGATTTAAATAAGTCTGCCGCTAAGGCTCTATAACTAAAAAACTCCTCTTTATGAGATGTTTTTTTAGGTAATATTTTTGTGTAATATTGTTTTATGTCTCATGGACTTGAATATGAGCTAATATACCTTTTTTAAAACTTGAATCATGTGAAATTTTTTATTAATGCTACGATTAAAGACATAATTACGGAAATATTTTTTATTTAAAAAATACAATTTTTTTATTAAATAGTTTTTTTTATTGTAAACTTTTAAATAAATTTTCGTTACTTTTTTGTTTTGCTTCTAATACAAGGCACAATTGATTATCATTTTTTTCTTTTTGTCTTAAAAACTTAAATACTAACAACAAAAAAACTTGATGAATATAATGAAATAAATTTTCAACAATTCAATGATATGGAAGAAGAAATATAGTTAAATTTAGATTTTTCAAATAAAGTAATTACAATTATTTTCTGTGTAAATTTTACATTTAAATATATGTATAGAAATACGAGTTCCGTTTGTTATGGTAAGTTATAATGATATTTCTATATACAAGGAAGCATTAAAATTAAACATAGTTAAAGAAAATTATACAATTACGAGTAGATACAGAAAAACAACAGCATTTCAAGAAAATAAACACGCTAAACTACAAAAGTATAGAACAAAAATAAAATTAAAGAACAAATAAAGAGCACCCTGTATATAAAAAAATGTGTATATATATATAGAAAAATACAATAATTGTTCGTTAATTTTTGCTTTGCTTACAAAAATAAATTAAAACTAAATAATTAAAGCAATTTAATTGCTATTTAGGTTTTTTCCAAAAGGAGTCAAGGAGTTTGATTTTTTGGCTAAAAGGACAACCAAATATGAATTTCGTGAATAGTGTATTAGGGGAGGGGGATATGATATAAACAAATGGAACAAAAATTTAAATTAAACGCGTTCTTTTTAGATATGTAATTAAAAGACTATAAATAAATTTATATTGAGCCAATGAGGGTATAATGCTATCTCTTTGATGTCGTAAATTTCCAATAACTCTAGGTATATCCAAGTCCTGTAAAACAACGATTTTAAATAAATAAATTGTTATTTTTATTAAAATATCAAATATTGTTTACAAACCTCATTATGATCTAAAGTGTATAGTAATAGATCAGCTGTTAGTGTAACACCAGATCTACCGCCTCCTTCTAAGCAATGCAACAATACCGGAGGATTTGTATTATGACCCGGTGGTACTTCATTTATCGAAGCCATACGCACTGAATTGAGCTCTTCTAAAAAGTCCAGGAAATGATTAACATCACGTGGGCAATTTTGTTCAGCCCAATCGGTGTAGTTAAGATGCCAAACAGAACGATAACGTCTTGATTGTATATGATAAAGACGCAGTTTGCTGGTTATACAACGATCGGTAGTTTGTGAAAATTCTTGGTATACTTGGAACTATAAGAAACGAAAAAAAAACAAATTAAAAAAATTAAATAACACAAAAATCTTATGTTTTTATTGAAAAAATTCGAAAATTGATTCATAACACACGATATCGTTTAATATATTGACAGTATAACGTAGAATAGCGTGATTTACAATAGATGGCATACCTTTAGCCCATGGTTTGTGTTTTTAATATTTAATTTATTATGTGAGCTATGAGATCTTTTGTGGCCCTTCGAATCTGCTATTTGTTCATCAGACCGACTAAAATTTTAGTGATTGAATATGTCTATGTCCCCCATTGAGACCTTATGCCTTCCTAATTGATCGGAAGAGTGTAATTTTTTTTTTACTTCGAAAATGTCGAATCTTATTCAATTTGATAAAAAGCAGATGAAACTCATCGATAGCTCTTATCTTGATTTTTGACGTGCGGGAGATGATTTGTAGAATTCGAAATTGGTGAAATTAGAAAATCAGAAAAGTTCAAAAATTATTTGTTAAAGACATTACTTCATAAAGCTTGTTGTCAAACTTAAGATATTATATATATTAATTCCCATAATATTCCATGAAGGAACATGGGGACTTCTCTCAGTCAATAAGCAGCACCCAAATCTATTTTAGACTCATTGAAAGTGACCTTCGGTTTAACGAACGGCAAATGCATTAGAGAAGTTTTAAATAGTAGTAATAACCAGTTACTAGCTAATGTTATGGGGTGTTACAGCTGTTGAAAAACTATTTCTTTTTTTTTCAGATGGTCTGGCTTGGTATTGAACCGAGGACCTTCTGGTTGGTGTCTTACCTACCATACCACAGCGGCTCAAGCTTAAGAAATGGCTGCCTCGGCTGGTCATGCAGTAGCCTACACGATCAGTCAAATTTTTAAGCACATTATCGATTGTGTGCAGCTGTATTTCACCAATGGCTTCACGAATATTGTCCTTTAAAGCGTCTATTGTCTCTGGCTTGTTGGCGTAACACTTATCTTTAATGCCACCCCACAAATAATAGTCCAACGGTGTCAAATCGCAGCTCCGAGGTGGCCAAACGACATCAGCTCTGCGGCTGATAATGCGATCTTCAAAAACAGGGCGCAAAACAACGAGTGTAGTTTCGGCTGTGTGGCACGTAGCGCCGTCCTATTGAAACCAAATGTTGCTAGTATCCCCCTCTTCAATTTTTGTGAACAAAAATTCGTTAAACATAGCCCGATAACGATCGCCATTGACTGTAACGACCACTCCTTGCTCATTTTCGAAGAAAAATGGCCCAATTATGCCTCTGGACCAAAACCCGCACCAAACAGTGACTCGGCTTAGGTGTATCGGCTTTTCAATGTATGCGTGCGGGATTTCTGTGCCCCAAATGCGAGAATTTTGCTTGTTAACATACCCGCCAAGATCAAAATGAGCTTCATCTGAAAAGATGATTTTTTTTGGCAAAATCGGCACCTTTTGTAAGTCGATCGCAGGCCCAGATTCCCAGCGTTGTTCAAGCGTATACACAACCATATTCGTTCAGCGGAAGGATAAAACTAATTATCTGTCAAATCAGACATGAGCTAAGTGTTACTATTCACGAAATAAGCACTAGTTGAAAAAAAACGTTAGATGGCGGACCCTTTATGAGCTGCGGAAATCTGGCTAGATAATAGATAATAGAAGATTTGTACCGAGCATTACCCAAAAAAACTTAGGGAATATGCAATCATACATAAAACCGTAATATTTCCTCCTCCATTTTATAAACAGCTCGCTGTGGCTGTTATCCTTGGTGTGGTTTCAAAACTGCATTCAGATGCTAATTGTTGTTACCAAGTTTTGCGGTTAACTATTCAACTAACGTAACCTATTGTAGGAATGTTTTATAAAAATGCGTATCTTTTTAATTCCGCATTTTTAAGTCATATACACCCTATAATAATCCTTAGTCTCTTATCAACTCACCTGACCAAACTCCATGCGTTGATTTGTATTGGGCGGTATATAATTTAAGTCCTCCGATAGCTGGACTATTAAATAAACATCAGCTTCCCATACACACTGCCAGAAGATACGTGTTGTTAGTTCTTCATGAGGTGATTGGGCAACTATATAGAAACGTTGCTTATTACCCACGGTGGACTAAAAATTAAAAAAATTCAATTTCTTAGCATTTTGTCTGAAGCAAAAAATATAATTCAATTCTGCTTACCGATATATGTGAAGCATTAACATAGCCATGACGATTTTCCATAGTGGGTGTTAGACGTACACGGTTGTCATCGTATGGCAGAAAATTGGGATCGGAATTTTTCATGGCATTCTCTTCTTTTAAAGCACAATCATAACGAGCCATTTCACGACGTTTAGGTATAGCCTCGAATTCCATAAACAACTGCGAATCGTTTAGTTTATCCGAAAGGATTTGGCACTATTTAAAGGGAAGAAAAATTTTTAATTTCTTGCGTTTTTTTTCTTTTTCAGAATAAACTTTACGATCTTACCAATTTATCTTTGGAATATTGCCCCGATATTGGTTGTAGCTTTGGCACCCCAGTAGACCAGCGATGATGTAGATTTAAATCATCTTGTGCCAGTTTAATTTTTTGCAATTTCGTTGTATTAGCCGCTTTTTCTCGCCCCAAAGTGGCGGATTTTTGTTTATCAGGTGTTTTATTTCTACCCAAGAAATTCCAGCGTTTTTTACGTTTCTCTTTCGATGATGTATTATTGGCCGTACTTGAACTATGTGTGGTACTATCTAGAGTGGTATTAAAAACAGATGAGGAAGACAAATTCATAGCTGAAAAATGATGGCTTAACGAATCGTCGTGAGATGTTGATGAAGTGACTCGTGTAGAATTCATGTTGACATTAGTAGGAGAGGACGACGACATTGTGGGCTCAATGACATCAACCGCCACTACGGAAGCGCTATTTTTCATATTTTTATGCTGCCTAGGAGGTGGCGTCATTTTGACTGGTGCTAGTTCGTGGGCTGTTGACGATGTCGACTGTCCTCCAATAGCTGGTGCTGCAGATGCTGCTCTAACTGCTCTTTGGGGTGGTGTTGGTTCTAAAAATTGTACATCTGTGCTAGCTGCTCTATCGGGTTGGGTTTGATGATTGAATTTCTTGATATTCATTGATATCTCATCTGGTTCATCTTGAGCTTGTAAATATTGCTGTATTTGCTGCTGCTGTTGTTGTTGCGCCAGTTGTTGGCTTGCATCTCTCGGCTGCATGTGATGATGATGCCTGGCCGCTGGTACTGGTGGCTGATTATGTATGCCCCCCGGTGCAGATTGTATGGAAGATGTCCGATTTCTGATTTCAGTGTTGTGAGTAGAAGAACCCGACGAACGTTGCTCGTTGTTACGTTGAGGCGTCACTGTTGTGGTAGCTGTATATTGAGGCAGTGGCACATTTTCATAAATCGGTTCTATTGAACCATTCATGGCATTGCGTTGCAAAGCTGCTGGCTGTGCGGTTGATGAACGATAACCCGAGGGTGGCAATGTGGAAGAATTTTGCTCATAATTTTGTGTATTATTGGCAACATGCGTAGCTGCTGCTGCTTGGCTTAAGGCTGATTGCCGTAGTTGTGACATAATAGAGGGTTGTTCCTCAATCATATTGAGGTTTTCAAATGTGCCATGTGGTGGCAGATACGATTGCGAATGACCCATATGACTTACATAAGGATACTGATGCAGCATTGTGGCTCCAGAAGAAGTGGTTATTTGTCCCGGATTTCCTAAGCCTCCCGGATTACCATTATAGGGATATTGAGAATTTAAAAGATTTCTATTTGAAACCAAATCTGGTGAAGAGCCGGACACATATGCTCTATAACCCAATAAAGGACGATGGGAGGCAACTGCCAGATCAGGTGTTGAGGATGAACTTAATCTATTTACTGGATAGGGAGGAGGCGGTTTCGTTCGTATCATTTGCAAACGTTGCGGCAAATCAATATAAACATTATTTTGTGCTGCCGCCGAACCTAAACCGGAGGCGGCTGCTGTAGCAGCTGATAAATTGTATTGAGCATGCATAGCCTGTGCGGGTTGAGCTACATCCGGATATCTATGTGTAGCCATATGACCAAGCAGTAAGCCGTCTCCAGCTTGATGAACATCTGGCTGAGAGCCAGCATAATAAGCAGCGGCGGAATTGTGAGCTGCTAAAGCAGCTGCTTGGTATTGCAATTGATTTAAATTGTACAATTCATTTGGAGGTGTTCTATACTTGAGCTGGACAGCAGTTTCGTAATCGGGTGCAGGTCTATAGGTGGGTAACATGGCCTTAAGACGTTCTCTTTCATGGGCATCAGCTGCCAAAATATGATTATTGTTGTTATTGTGACCGAAAAAGCTAGAGCTACTGTGCAAATTATTATTGCTTAAATCTTGGCAGGAACTGCTCTGCAGCCGTGTATCCAACATACTATTGGAGAGATGTTGTGAAGAGGAGACATAATCATTGGAGTATTCCTGTAGGGAGAACCAAGTGTTATTAAAGCAAAACAATTTAAAAAATACCTGCTTAACAACTACAACTTACTTTATTTAGCCAACTCTGTGCTATCTGGCCTCCCCCTCCTCCTCCTCCTCCTCCACCACTACCATGATGTGCCATATGCAACACACTACCATTCAAACCATTACCGCCATCTGCTCGACCACTACCCGATTGATGACTAGCTGCCAATGATATATTGGATGACATTAAGGCAGATGAGGAGTTTGCTGTTGATATAAGACCACCATGAGCGTGAGGTGGCGGTAATTGTGTGGCGGACTGATGATGCAATGACTGTGCAGATGATAAATAATCTGGAGTTTGTTGTGTTGTTGCCTGATAATGACTACTACCGCCACCACCGCCTCCAATTGTTACCGAATTACTACCAGCTCCTGGCACATAAGTGGCATGATGTTCTAACAATAAATCTTCACGTGAATCGCTTAAATCATAACCACTAAAGGCGGTAGCATTAATAGTTTCTGCTCCACCACCACCCCCACCTATTGAAATACCATTGGCACTTTCTACATCTCCCATGCTTGAAGCGGAATCTTCGTCTATATAACGCTTAAAAAACTTATGCTGCGTT
Organism: Wohlfahrtia magnifica; assembly: GCA_023159175.1. Lineage (NCBI taxonomy): Eukaryota > Metazoa > Arthropoda > Insecta > Diptera > Sarcophagidae > Wohlfahrtia > Wohlfahrtia magnifica. The sequence continues at coordinate 3,044,302 of JAKWBJ010000051.1, forward strand.
ATACACAATTTCCAAAAATATCTCGCTGTATCGGTTTCGGAGAATATAAAGGAACCCAAAAATTGAGAACCATCAGCCTTATTTTGTACAATACGTATGGCCCGCTTTTCTATGGTCACTGTATGAAAATCTTTCCAGGGAAAATATTGGCGTCCATTTTCCGCCGTCACAACCATACCATTTATGGCCAGTCCCAAATTTATATCATTGCCTAAATTGTCCTTTGCCTGAAAACGTTCTTCGCCATAGCCATCCAGCTGCTGACAGCACTGTATGTACATTTCCTCAGCCTGTGAAGTGGTAAGATGTTGTATGCCCGAATGTTGCTGCAATACTTCGAGTATTAAACTGTCCAAGAGATTATCGTCGTTGACTAAACCTGTTTAGGAGACAAGTAGAAAAAATTATTCAAAATTCATTTACCAATCAGAACTTGCGTATTGTAATGGGCTATGATTTGGCTTTATGCCACAGTGAATGCAATTTTCAATTGGAATAATGAAAGGATATGACGAATATGTCCCTCATGATGAAGCTTGACCTTCATATTTAAAAGTATAAGGTTTCTTAGCTGAGGAGTACACCTTAAAGCATAACACATGAGTCCAATTGGCTTAACTTCAATATTACGACATTTACAAACCCCTTGGTGCTCAGAAGCACGGATTAATATATTTTCCCAGGCGCTATGTTGCAAGCATAGGATAAATTATCGCATGATTGCAACACCACATATAAGTATTAGTTCAATACTATGCCTTTGGAATTGAGTTATTTAATGATTAGGAGTTAGCGCCCTTTTAACATTGCTACCGTTCTATGGGTTACAGTTCACACTCTTCCAGCGATTAGGACATAAACACAGGCAGAAATCTAGGGTTATCGTATTACTGCAAAAAAGCTTTCGCTGAGACTTTGCTGTTTATGTTAAAGCCACTGCTATGAGTTGAAGACCAATTAAGACTTTTGCCATATACGAGTATATTTCCTCTTTTATTGGCATCTAAAAGAGAGTACTGCAACCTGACCTTATTTAAAGGTACTGCCATTTACAGAAGAAGGATGAGATTTTGTAAAGAACCTCACGCATCTCTGAGCACGATACTTATTCTGGAATGCCATTAGACATTCCTTTTTTGATAACTTACATTATCGTTATTACATTATTGTTATTACTGGCTGGCCACATGATCACGGATCACAGCGTATCCTTCCTAAACAGATGTTCTTATTGAACAGCCATTGTCAACATTGATTGTCATGCAATATCGCAGCGAGACTAAAATGGACGCTCGTTGCGATATAGGTTTAAACTAAAACAACCTCTTATAGTCGCTTAAGACTCTCATCCAGCCACTGACAAAGTCTTTGGAGCAGCAACTGGAGAGAAGACCCTGCTCTCGTACTAAAAGCATTATGTCAGTGGTTATACTTCGAGAGTTATGCTTTACGTACTTAAGTACCAGAATTCCCAGGGGTATGCAGAAACCAAAAGGTTTAATCCAGTGCGTTAGGATCAGTAAGGGTTTAACAAAGTTACCGAGACACTCTTTCTTCCCCAATAAGATTTGAAGAGATTCCGTTCTGACACTGGACAGGGCATAAAATATAAAATAGGCAAAAAAAAAACATCGTCGGGCGTAACATTCCTCTGAGAAACTTTTCTATTTTTCTTTCACACGTACGTGCTCACACGAAGAGGCAAAAAAATAAACAGCGAGGAAGAGGAGTTTCTTCGTTATATTGTTGCTGGTGTTTTTATATATATATATTTTTTTCTTGTTACTGTTTTTATCGTTGTTTTCCTTATTTCCTTTAAAGTTTTCCGTTAAAAAATTTAAACTTAAAGTGTGAAAGCACAGCCATGAACAAAATTTTTTTCTTGCAATGTGGTCTAAGAGACAGACTCTCATATTACTACCACAATTGTGGAATGAACTGATTTTAGTTTGCCTAACACTGGCATAAAAGCAACAATAGTTACTAGAGCAAGCAATAGTAGGATGGTTTTGTACGCTAGCCAGTACTATAAATGGCTTTTCTAAGCTGACGAACAAAAAATTATGCAGGGCGACTAATCTGGATTTGTAGTTTTTACGATATCGCAAGAAAGAGAAGAGAAACCAAATGTGTTAAATAAAGAATGAAATGTACGGCCGAAAATGTGTTGCCACCCATTCCCAGCCAGAGACCAAAAGAACTCCTTCAACAAAGGACCTCTTTAGAGAAGATAACCTGAATGTTATGTTATCGCTTGTCTTAATTTTCCTAACCGAAAAACAAGTAGTAGCACATAATTTAACTGGCTCAGAACCATTAAAAGATTATGAAACAAAATCAACTGGTTTTATTAAAATAAAATAACATAACAGGTGTCAATTTATTGATCGAAAGAATGGTAAACAGCTTCTAGGAATTCTTTCTATTTTATTTAAAAAATAAAAATAAAATATTGTTCAAAATCTTAAGTACGTCACAAATACCAAATTCACTTTTTTTAAATAACCACTTTGCGACAAAACAATACAATTTTGTTGACTCATTTTTTAAGTTCATCTTGACGTCATTTGAAGGCAAATAACAAATTCGTTTAAAAAAGTTTAAACAAATTATTATTGTTATTTATTAGACGCATAGCTTATCAATTAAATAATTAACAATTTTGATTAAATTATAATTTGATATTAAAAAAATAGATGTATATGTGTATGTATAAATAGATGTATAATGTATAATAAATTTAAATTTTGTTTTTATTCAACAACTTACCCTGCAAATTTTTTGGCAATACCAAAGATTTTTTCAAATAATCTTTTGTTTGTTTATCACTCTGATAACTATCGTATTCCGCTTGTCGACAATACAATGCCAACAATATTGCCGTACGTATATCGCATGCAATTTTACCCTCATTTATATCACTTTTTAGCTGTAGAAAATAATAGTAACGTGTCGATTCATCACTTAAATGTCGTACACCGGTGGTTACATAGTGTCGTACACGTAAGAAGATTTTTGTACCGGCAGCATATTTTTCCAATTGACGACTCAGTGAACGTTCCAGATCAACCCATTTCATTTCATCTTCTTTTCCCTTAACCATATAGCGAAGACCAAAGAATTCTGGCTGTTGTATAAGCAAACGTTGACAGACATTGTCGAGACATTCTTGACCTTTACTTTCGGAACTAATGGTACAATCAACGGTAGTGGCTGTGTCTGTAAAGAAAAATAATATAAAAAATATTTTTTATACACAAGTTTTAAAACATAAATTTTACAAATTTAAAGGTAATTTTTGATAGATGAAAGACTTATTTTTTGTGTATTTATAAAACAAAATATTTTAAAATAAACGCGTTTTTGTGAATACATTTCGTACACGTGCAAAAATGCAAATTATTTTTTTTTATAATAATAAAAAAGACAAATTGAAATTCCAAACTTTTATTATTGATATTGTTGATTTGTTTAAAAAATTAACATAATTTATAAAACACTTCTCAATCACAAGCTATTGCTATGACATTGTTTTTAAAGTTAGTTTAGAGGTAGAAAAAAGGTATTATTTATTGTGTTAATGCATATATTCGCATCGTTTTTACACCATAGTACATTAAAAGTATTGGGTTGGGGAATAAGTTTGTACGTTTTTATAGTTTTATTTAAGAGATGACGGTCGCCAAACCAGTCATGAATGGTCCAAAAAATAAACTGTCATCATAAAATGATCCTCAATCAACTAATCAACTAATGGGAACTGAGAACTTGAGTGCCTAAATACTTTACAAGGTACTCAGAAAGAAATCGCCTTCAAATAGCATCTCAGCATCTCGCCCGCCATCGAGCAACATACGCTCACAAAAAACGTTATTGTAGTGATTCGTTACGGAAGATAAGAATGTCAAGCCTGATCTTCCAAGGTTAAGTTAGGTTAGGAAAGCTGGCACGATGAAACCGCGTCGTCACTCCGGTTTTCTTTAGAAAAAAAAAAAACAAATAAATAAGGAGAAAAAATAAAGAATCGGAAGAAATGGTATAGACCACTCTACGACCACAATCGCAAATTACTGCCCTAAGGCCAACTAAGCCGTATTGCAAACCTGCGCTTCGGGGGTATGTGCCATCCAAACGATCACGGCTTTCTGCGCAGTAGTCCCACGAATACAGCGACAAAGCCACAGTAAGTTCTTCACAATCTCTAACTACACAATATCCTCGCACTACCTGCAAAAATCCATCATCAACCCTCATTAGAGATTGTGTAATAATTATCCACACCACAGTCTTTAGACAATCTTGACTCATGACCAGAAGAAAGTCTGTAGTTGCCAGTCTCAGACTAGGCTGCAATGTCTAAGCTACCACGCAGTCCAATCTGATCCATGACTCCTTCCGTCCAGAGTCCATTACCTATTGGTCCTAACGAACTTCTCCATAAGAAATCAATACAGCTTCAAACCAAAGCAAGTCAGAGCGCCAGTTAATTTATTGCCGGGAATGGCGTCATGCCCAGATATCCAGCAGAGAATGTGCTGTAGGAATACGTTAGTCTTCTTAGTTTTGTCCCGCACTCAATTACCAGTCTAGACCTTACATAGTATTCTGTTAACACCAAGAGTGCCGTCTGACTATCCACGTAGATAGTTACATAAGTTACATATCTCTGTCAACGATCTCCGCAACGAGACCATAGTCTTGAAAATCTAAGTATCACAGTCTGGTAAACACTGCAACTACTATGTAGACTACATGAGCTCCCAATATCCGCACCCAAAAACTTCATGAAGCCTGTCTCCCCCAACCCAGAAGTAACTTTTAAGAACTCCAACGCTAGAAATATCCACAAAGTCAATCATAATCCCGACATAGTCCATTGAAACTATCCTGAAATTAGCCTGAAAGTGCATCAATAATTCCACTTCTTTTACTCTAAAAACAACGCGCGCAACAATTCTCCTCATGAACTTCTCTATTGGTAGATAGTGAAGGATGGTGGACTCTCATGGGCTAGTACACCATATGTAAACTTTAGAAAGAAGATTCCTCTACTTTTACTTCATCAATACCTTCCACCTGACAACCACAGAAGAATGAATTTCAATATCAATGTATACATCCAATACCATCGGCTACCATGGCACATGTTTAGTCCCTACAGGAGTAGCAGGAATTCAGTCCCTTCCTGATCCTTTCCTGGGTATTCCTTCTGCCCTAATCTTCTCTATCCTTATACTGACCTCTTTATCGCTAAATGCTGCCACCCGCAGCAGAACTCTTTAAAAAACCTACAAATCTACATTTAAGACAGGCATGTTGCATACTACTTATGATATGAGTGTCTATCCTTATCCTAAGATATTGATCAACCAGTCCCTTCATTGTTTCGAATGGGTGATGATGTATTTGGTGGAACTGGGTGGTGCACTGGTAAATTCTCAAAAGAAATGTAATGGCAACCAGGAACTGTACATAAGCAAGCTACACCGCGTTAAAGAGATCCAAGATTTTGAAGGTATTAAGAAAACAGATTCTTGTTGTATTCGATAGCATATCAGGAAATTAGTAACGGGCTGAGAATAAACGTTTCGAAAAGAAATTCTAAGAGAATTGCAACAATAAAATCTGAGTCCTTAGTCCTAAATAGCGTGGCAGTTGAAGACGTAGTTCGCTTCATTTATCTTGAAAGTTTTATTCGAACGGACGGTTATGCGGATGTAATAGTTGGCAGAGTTTGGAACTCATCACAAATATCGAAATGAATCAAAATGAGATATTTAACACTTGCGTAAAATCTGTCCTACTATATGGTAGCGAAACATGGAAGGTAATTAACGCTGATACAACAAAATTCCAGATGTTTATGAATATATGTCTGAGAAAGAGAAATCGAATCGAATTGAGTTAAAAATTGGGCGGAATCGAATAACTGGGATGGTACCTCCCATACAAAATAAATACTGATGTTTGTACATATTGAGAACGATAAAAGAAGTTTATGAATTTGGTCTAAATGTTTTGGCAGTCATTACAATTCATAAGTTTTTAAGTGAGCGGGATTGGATAAGTGGGCGTGGCATCTTCCATACATGGTAATTATTCTTTTTTGTATATCATAAGAATGGTAACACTAAAAGTTTTTAAATTTGGAGTAAACAACTTCTTGTACATTACACCATCATCACTTAATAAGTGAGCGAGATTAAATAAGTCGGCGTGGCAGTTCCCATTTATACTAAATATGGAATTTTGTATGTGTTGAAAATAGTAACAGTTAAGTTTTGTTATGTATAGATAATAGATCAGTCAAAAAGCGAGAGAGATTGGTTAAGCGGGTATTCCATAAAGCGCACTTCGGGTAATAGTTATTTATATATGTATTCTTATCTATATAAGTTATATTTTTATGATGTCGTGTTTTTTCCGTATAAAATGTATGCATTTTTATTAATTTTTCTTATGAGAAATACATTTAATAGGTATACAACACAAAAGTTCCCAGCAAAGCGAAAAGGGTTGCTCTAGTAATATACTCGTATGTACTAGGAAGATCTATTATTTGACTTTTTTCAAAAACTGGTTTTCGAATAATTCGAAAAGTAGAACTTTTTAAAAAACCGGTTTTCGGTTAATAATAATTTGAATGACCGGTTAACCGGTTCTGTTATTTAAATAAAATTGTTGCTTATTCTTGAAGCGCAGAGCTGTACCACGTCGTTTTAAAAATAAGCAGAATTAAAGTGGCAATCAAAATTAGCAATAATTCTAACAAATCTCATAAAAACTATACCAAAACGGTGTGCGGAGGCCATAAAAAACACAGTTTATTACACAAAGTTCTGAAAAATGCTTAAGTTTCGAACAGCTACTCAAGGAGCTAATTTCGTTTTTGTTGTATTACTTGGTAGAGTATGGAATTTAAGGTTTGTTGTTATAGTTATAATTTAACAAAAATTAAATGTTTTACTTTGAATAAATCTATTAGTAATATACGAGTCCTTAATTGCCTCGACAAGAAAATTGGCTTAGATTTCGAGCAGCACTGTATGTAAATTTATGCACAACGTATTTAATAGTGTGTGTGTCACTATGGTATGTTGGGTAAGAACACATCTTCCAACCAAGAAGTCGTCGGTTCAATCCCAAACCACACTATCTGACAATTTTCAACAGCGATATCACCTCACACCATAACTAGCGACTGGTTATATATATTTACGCTGTGAAAAACTTCACTAACTAATAAATATATCTGCCGTTCGGAACCGGCGTTTGTGGGTTTGTGGGCTTTCAATGAGTCTAGTAGATCATTCTCCATATAAAAATCAATATTTATTTACAGAAGATGAGAAAATGTGTTTTTTTTGCTCAAGAGTGCACATCTTTTTCGATCTACCTTGGTTTTCACGTTCTTTGTAAAACGTTCAAGGTTGTCATATATACAAAAATAATTAAATGTATACAAATAGTTAAACGATCAGTATATTTTCAATAAAAAAAATATACAAACGTATAAAAATTATACTTATTTAAATTAACCGGTTAATCGTGTGGAATTAACCGGTTTATTTGGTATTCGAAAAATGCAGATTTTGAAAAAACCGTATTCGACAAAACCACAAAACCAGTTAAAACCGGTCGAATAATAACCGTCCGATCTCCCTAATATGTACATATATTTTTTGTTATTATTCAATAAAATATATGAATAAATTTTCAATATGTTTCCCTCATAATCAATTTGAGATAAAAAGCATAATCCGCTGCATGTTTATAGTTTTACAATTTTTATCTGCCGACTTTTATAATTCAAGTGTCGCTTATACGCTTTGATGTATTTTATTTACTCAACCGTTTAACAAAATAATGGATAAGCATGTTTCAGTGAAATTAAATAAAAAAGAAATAATAATAAAAAAAAACAGCAAGATGAACTTGTTCTCACTTAAATAATACAAAATATAGCGCTAAAGACATATTTTATAAATTAACATAAAAAATATTTGAAATGGTGTGTTTATATAAAAAAGATACATATATTAAAAAATACACTTGATCCAACTTGATATAAATAGATACGAGTATGTTAAAAAGTTTTAACAATTATTAAAGAAGAATTTTTTTGATTCCGCATTTTTTTGGGAAGAAAAAGATGAATGAATGAAAAATAGTTTTATCTATTTAATAATTTTCTTTCTTACTATAGATTACGATATTTCGTTATTTTTAATCATTAACAAAATATTTGCAATAGTTTCCGACTTTGTTGATAAGAAATAATAAAAAATTACGAATTTTAATGTTTTTTTTTTCTATACCACCAGCCCAATAGGTAATGACGAAGAATCATTGAATTAGTCATTGTAAATGCTTGTATGATTATAAAATTATATAAATGGTATGATTATAAAATTAAAAAATTCTACAATTTTAATAGAATTCAATAATTAGAGGCATACATATAGTGCATACATCTATCCACTCAGATATAACAAATTTTTCCGATCATCAAAAGATTTTTTCCATAATCTTTTAATCCATTGAAAGTTTGATATTTTTGCAATTTGACTTCCCAATATTCAATGTGTGCTATAGGATAGTTAAGACTTTGATTTTATCGTTAGTTATGTTGTTGGTATTTGTCAAAGTTTAAGGCATACGTGTGACTACAATTCGCTGGGGACATATGCCCTAAGCTTACTATTCAGTAGTGTTTAGATATGCGATCAGATATATTTTGCGTTTAAAATTTATTTACTGCATAATAAGCACTTAAAAAAATTATTTTTAATCAGCGATTAAATGAGGCAAATATACGTCATATTGTTCAAATGTATAATTTCTTAATACAAGTGAAACAAACGCTTAGAGGGCAGTTTGATAATCTCTTGATATGTGGAAAAAAAGGTGTTATTTTTTCCAGATGAAAGATCTGAATATTTGCCGTTTATTCTTTTACACATCGATCTAAACCTTATTAGAGAGTCAAATGCAACAATATCGAGTTAATATTTTAAAGCTGTAATGAGTCACTTACATAAGAACATCAACGCTCTGTCACGAACACTAATGTCAACTTATTTTGTTCAATTAAATTTAAACTAAAAAATGCAAACAAAGAATAGAGATTATCACTAGATTGACCTAAGATATATATTACGCTTGACGCGTTGATTTAGGTTGACCTGTTACCCTTTAGAAGGTAGTTGATGTAAATATAAAACAGGTATTGCGATGTTCATATGGTTATGCTTATGGTCGAAAATTTAGGTATGAAGCCTTTGGCCTGCAAAACGTCTCTTAATCTGTGGTGTATTGTGATAGACCCATGTTCCTTTGTAGCTACACAAAGTGCCTTTAGAACATTGATGTTTACTTCATGGAAAGAATATACGCATAATTTTTTTGGCACAGAAAAATAATTTAAAAAGTTCTTTCGATCTTGCTTTTAGTTGTCATTGAAATGGCGGTTGCATGTTGATTGTTTCCATGTTCTCACTGACGCAACTGTATTTTTACTTTTGCACATCACTGCTTTAAAACTCGTTCGAACTGTGCTTGGCAAAGGCATCGTCATGCACTTCTTTAAAGTTATCACAGAGTTGCGCTTACGTTCAAAATTTTGGACATGGTCTAGTTGTGATTCACTTAGCCTAATGAAACTTCCTCTCCCTTCCTCAGGTACAAAAGCCTTAATCGGCAGTAAATGAAAAATAATATCCAGAGCTGTCTGTAGGTCACTCCTGGACCTTGGCAAGAAGTCCACTGTATCTACTTATCTGAAAAACCTTCCACCAGACGAGACATTCATATTTAGTAAAATGTATTACGACCGATGTGTATAGCCAGTATACAACTTTTGTCTGCAGTCCCCAGTTTTTACTAATGGAATTTCTGGAGGTGCAGCGGGCGTTGAGGTCTTTCCTTATTCTCTCCTCGATGTTCTTTCTCCACGACAACTTTCTTTCTGATGCAGAGAACCAGTTCCGTCTCCAAAGCCTTCGTCCTCGACCCAAGATGCTAGCACCGCTAGCATACTCTGGATGAGCTCTATGAAATTTCACCGGCATCTGACTCCCTACACCGTCCGCGTAAGCTAATATCTTAATGTCCTGTTCCCGTCAGCAACCATAGGAGCGGTGAAAGAACCCCTACCTGCTGAATGTTCTTCCTAGGCACACCTCGTGTAAGCTAAAGTCGACAATTCTGTTACTCAGCATGAAAATTACTAACTCTTTCAGAAGTTCATATTTGCCCGTTATTGAAATAACTCACTAATGGCCTCTAAATTCTAGTTATTAAAGGTCTCGTCTATATGCAAGAATTTGGCCAGTGTATATTCCCTACGGCGTACGTAATGCTTACCATTCTCTTCCACAAAGAGCACTCTCAACAGATTTGCCATTAAGGTAGAGGTCTGAGCATCACTTATAACGTGGGAATCAAGAGTGTTAATCAAATGGAAATCAATCAGTCGTTCTTATGTCTTCGAAAGAAAAGACGATACGTTTAAAATCCTTAGGCTTCAATTGGCTTGCCTGTCCGGCAATTTGATAAAAAGAAAACCCTAACCTGACAACAAGCACCCCTTAAAAACCCCTAAAAGAAAGGTTAGATAATACTTATTTAGCGAAATATATTTATTGTCAAAATTAAAGTGTTGTGATAATAGACGAAAATAAATTATTTTACTACAAATATAACAAATTTTCTTTAAATTTTATCACAAAGAATGAACCGATAAGATTAGTGGCTAGAGATTAAGAATATGAAGAAACAAATCCTAACACACATTTCAGACGAACTGTCTAAGCAATTTCTTTTTTTTTTTATTTATTTATTTATTTTTTTATGATGAAATGTTTTTAAAAGAATTTTGTTTGCTGCAATTGAAGTTCTTAGAAAATTAGAAATAATTAGAGGCAATCATTACATTATTAGCATTTCTATGGAAATTTTCTAAACCAAAAGCATATATTTTTCCCTGCACGTTTTCTTAAAGGTATTTTCGACTTTTATTATAGCTTTTATTGTAATAAGCTATTAAAAAACAATTAATTGCAGTTTATAGCCCGCTTATAGAGTTTAAGATATTTTTAATGAAATAGTTTCAATCAGTTTGAATGGAATTGTGAATAATTTCTAAGCCAAAAACAATACAATAGTCATTGTGTGCATACTTTACTGAAATCCAATATTAATAAACCAGTAAATTTTGTATAATTTTATTTGTATTACGTTCAATTCAATTACTTAGTACATATGTACATATGTACATAAAGTACACCTTACGGTTATAAAACAGTTATTATTAGTTAGACATGTCTTGTGTGGAGAACTATGAACTCTTAAAATCTATTTTTTAAATATACAGAATTTTCAACATATGGTTTTAATAAACAATATGGAATTTTTGAGGGCAAGTACATACTGTTGATTATAACACAGTTATTGAACGAAATATTGTAAATAACAAAGTTTTTTGCCTCGAAAGTGTTGCTGTAGCGTCAATTACTGTAGAGAATATTGCTCACTGGAACTTATCCCCAACATATTTCGAAGATTTTTGCTAGAGTTAGTTTATGCGGTTTCGAAGTGTGGAAATGGGGACATTTTTGGTCAGTTCTAAAACCCAATACCGTTTTGCACCATCGGTTTCAACGAAGATAACTTTCTACCAGTTACTTTTTCCTTATATGCATCAATGCCACTCATGTTGAGAACCCAGTAATGATTGTGGATATGTCATTATTTTTCGAAAATGACGCTGGAAGCATTGTTACCGTCAATTCAGAACCCTATGGCCGTATAATAACCGATTTTGTTATTATTATTATTTTTTTTTTGCTTGCAATTGAAGGTTTTAAATTAGACAATATGCTGTTTCAACAAGACGGTGACAAACCTGTACTAAAACTTAATTAATTTCTTTAAAGCAAGCATTAGCCGAAAAGCGCTCAAAATATGCGATCAAAACACGTAATCTGAACACTTATAATGTGGCTTACTTAGTACACTTGCTTACTTAGTACACTTTGCACTTAATACCACCTCGATCAAAAATTTCCCGGAATAACCCCCGTGTGGCAGTCCCATCGTACCGATTATTATTATTATTATTATTTTTTTTTTTTTTGTTAAGTTGGCAGATCTGTTGTTGATATTCCCGCTAAATCTTAGCGTCATAGCTAGACATTTGCAAAAACTACATAGCCAAGAGTACTTGTATCTCTATGTGCGTTGGCATTTTTTACAATTTTAGAAATGGATTTAAATTTGCAACAACGAACTTGTATTAAAAGTTGCGTAAAAAACTAATGATGCGTTGGCAATGTTGGAAAAGTGTTTTAGCAACGATTCTGTAAAGAAAACTGTCGTTTACCAGTGGCACGAACGGTTCAAAATTGGTCGTGAGATAATCGAAGATGATGAACGCAGTGGCGGCATCGAAAACCGACAGAAACATTGAGAAAAAAACTGTTGGTTAATAACCACAAGATACCCATCAGAGAGATAGCGGAGGACTTGAAGATTGCCTATAGATCCGTCCAAGACATTTTGGTTAATGGTTTGGGTTTCCGTCGTGTAGCAACAAAGTTGGTGTCCAAAGACCACAATTTAATGCAAAAAAGAGACCGTGTTGAGGTCGCAAAAGACATGATGAGGCTGAATCCAATCCCACATTCATCAAAAGGATCATTACTGGAGACGAGACGTGGGTTCATGAGTACGACACGCAATCCAGACATCAGGCAAGTGCATGGCGTTCACCAAATTAGCCGAGACCATTTTCAGTCAAAAAAAAAAAAAAAAAATTCAATGCTCACGGTTTTCATGAATTACACCGGAGTGCATCAGAAGGGCAGACAGTGAACAAAGAGTATTATTTCGGCATTATGAGACGTTTACGTGAAGCAATTCGCCGAAAAACACCAGAATTGTGGGCAGAAAACTCGTGGTTTTTGCACCATGATAACGCACCACTCGCACAGTGCCATCATTATTCGAAATATATTGATGAAAAATGCAACAAATAATATCCAACAGCCACCGAATTTACTTGATTTGGCTCCCTGTGACTTCTTTCTGTTCAATCGAGTTAAAAAACCATTACGGGGAACGCGTTTCAGCCGAGAGGAAATAATGGAGAAATCGCAGGAAGTACTGACGGACATACCAAAAACAGAATATAAAAAATGCTTCGAGGATTGGATCAAGCGCTGGCATAATTGTGTTGCAGTCGATGGGGATTACTTTGAAGGAGACAATATAGATTTAGATGAATAAACTTGTATTTTAAAGTTTCAGAATAAATTCCGGGTGGTATGCATCAATGCCACCATGTTAAGAACCCAGAAATAATTCTGGGAAAGCCATTAATTTTTCAAAAATGACGCTGGAGCCCTACGGCCGTATGTTAACCGATTTTTTTACCTGCAATTAAAAATTATTAATGTGTCAATATTTGGTTTTAACAAGATAGTGACGAATCTGTACTAAAACTGATGAGAAACGCATTACACAATACTTTGCCCAAAATATATCAACGGTTGATTAAAACCAGACGACAAAATATCTTCAACACTGCGTCAAGATCAGAATTATGGCAGACCTTAGCAGCAAAAGGTATACTCAGCAAGATAAAAAAAACTCATCAAGAAACTATATCAGGACTCAGACGACTGAGTAATCTTTTTCGGCAAATTTCAAATTCACACCGGTTGCTTTTTTTCCCCTACATTTTTTCTAATTCTCTTTGACGGTAATAATGTGTGTCTGTGGGCATAAAACGTCTCCGACATAAAACCTTAAATGCAGTTGCCCTCAAAATCAACATCCACAAAACAAAAATACTTCGCATTTCTAGAAACCCTACCGTAGACGAAGAAAAATTTTGCGACTTGGAAAGTATGTTATCCAAAAATGCTAATAATGCGGAGAAAAAGTGGTATAGAAAAAGTGGAGAAATTTTGCTACTTGCAGAGAATGATACACAAAAGTGGTAGTACTGAGAAGAATATAAATAAACATCTTAACAAAGTCTAAATAAAGTATGGCAATCCAGCAATATCTCACTGTCGTTACTATTATATAGTTGTAGCACATGGGGTACAATGCAAATACAAAATCGTACAAACCTTAGTCAATCGGTGCATAAGACAAGTGCTGCATATTATCTGGCCAAATTGGGTAAGAAATGAGTAAATAATTCAGCTGACAAATTCGATTTTGATAGATAAAACAAATTATGTGCAGAGAATGGACTTCAATTGGCCATATTTTAGAAAGACCCAAAAGTAATATAGCTAAATCAACTATTAAATGGAATCTACAAGGCAAAAAAAGTGAAAATTGACAAAGTTAAAAACTGTGTTGATAATAGTGGTTGGGAATTTTGCTTTAACCAGACCCCCGCTGCGTCCAACTGCCATTTGATAGGGCGAAATTGGCTAACAGGGAGAAATTGGATTTAACAAATAAGCAATTCTTTTGGCGCTGAGTTTACGAGGGCGGATGGACATTGAAGCTACCTAGCGCTAGATGACAGCACAAACACAAAAACTTTTTCTTTCTTAGAAATTACGTCAAAAGTCAGCTGTTAAAATTTTAGCCAAATTCATCGATTAGTTTATTTGTTGTAGTCGTAAGCAACTTTTGTGTTTCTTGGAAAATGGAAAAAGGTGAATTTCGTGTAGTGATTAAACACTATTATTTGAAGGCAAAACGGCGCAAGAGATAAAAGATAAAAGCAAAGCTTGATAAACATTACGGCGAATCTGCTCCGTCAGATTATATGGTAAAATATTGGATTGCTGAATTTAAACGGGGCCGAACAAGCACTGCAACAATACCATCAACAGGAAGGCCAAAAGAGGTGAAGAAAATATCAAGAAAATCCTCGATATCGTTATGAATGATCGCCGGCTCAAAATACGTGAGATTGCCGAAATGGTAAACATATCATATGAACGTGTGTTCAACATTTTGCATGAACATTTGCATATGAAAAAGCTATCGGCAAGATGGGTGTCGCGTTTACTCAGTGTTGAACAAAAACGAGTTCGACAAATCACTTCACAGCGGTGTTTGGACATGATAAAGCATAATCCTGCTGATTTTTGGCGTAGATTAATAACTGTTGATGAAACGAAGGTCCACCACTACACACCTGAAACCAAAAATCAATCGAAGCAATGGGTGGAAGCTGGTGGAAGTGCTCCGAAGAAGGCGAAGACAGCGAAATCGGCTGGCAAGGTTATGGCCACTGTATTTTGGGATGCACACGGAATATTGCTCATCGATTACATTGAAAAGGGATCCACAATCACAGTAGAGTATTATCGTGCATTATTGGATCAATTGGTTGATGCAATCAAGGAAAAACGACCATATTTAAACAAGAAAAAAGTGCTCTTTCTTCAAGACAACGCACCGGTTTACACAGCGTTAGATACGATGATAAAACTACGAGAAATACACTTCGAATTGGTTGATCATCCACCTTATAGTCCAGATTTAGCCCCTAGTGACTTTTTCCTGTTTCCAAACTTGAAAAAATGGCTCGCAGGAAAAAGATTCATCTCAAACGAAGAAGTGATTACCGAAACTAATGCGTATTTTGAAGAGTTCCGAAAATCGTATTATTCAGATGGTATAAAAAAGTTGGAAAATCGTCTTACTAAGTGTATTGAGCTAAAAGGAGACTATGTTGAGAAATGAATGGTTTTTGAAAAAAAAAATGTTTTTTCCTACTTAGGTAGGAATATCAATATCAATCTGCCCTCATATATAAAGCTATAAAGATGGGAAAGAAACATAGCTAACGATGGATAATATTTCCGATAAATTTATTTATTATGTGCCAATGATTCACAAAAATTCAGCATATTTTTCTAACTACATATTAATAAACAATCAGGAATTTCCGGTGTTTTCCTATTTTTATACAATTTGTATTTTTAATTGTTTTACTTTATTTCAAAAAACATTCACCCACAAAAAAGTGTACATAAAATTCGTCTCTTTCCGGTGTGGTAAAGGTTTACATGTTTCAGTAATTTTTCTATAAAAATATACAACAATTTTTTTTGTTTAAATGGTTTTCAATTGCTAATGGATTTTAACAAGAATTTTTAATTAAATAAATAAAAAAACTTATAAACTAAAAACAATAATATTTAAAACCAACATATGGACATAAATAGAAGATAATATCGTAAATAAAAAAAATTATTATTTATTTATTTAGTACATTATTACGTTTAAAACAAAAAACATACAGACATAAATTCGAGACCACGAAAGTAAAAAAAAGCACAGCTAGCAACCTACTCTATAGTATTGGTAGCACAAAAAAATTAAAATATTTAAATTATGAAAAAAAAAAACAAAAAACAACAACAAAAATGCTATAAGACCAATAAAAAAATAAGTTAAGAAAAAACGCCAGCTGCCACCCATTTTGCATACAAATTAGTTGGTTATTATGGAGAATTCTAAACAATTTTTTTTAATAAATGAGAAAAAATAAAATAAATAAATTCATATACTGACTACAAAAGTCGAAAAAACAGAATAAAAATAAATGCATATTTGAAAAAAAAATTTTTTTCTTTTGTCATACGTTATTGTATGTTTTCAAAAGCCTTTTTTCTATTTTCCATTGACTCATACTCAATAGAACTCAACATAATAAATACCGACAACGACAACGACAAAATTGTTAAGATTATAGCCAATAAATGAAAAATAGAAAACAAAAAATGATAAGATTTAAGAACAAGAATAAGCTGGAGTGGTCAAGTTATATTTGAAATATCTAAACAATAGTTGAATAAATAGAATTTCGTAAAACCTATCGTTACCAATATACATACACTAGCTAAAACCCGGCGTGCTTCGCTACCCCCACCTGAATTATTATCTTATATGTTATTTTAGTTAAATTTTTTACCCTTTTCCACGTTTTGTCCCCTTCCCGTCGAAATCCATGCATTTGAGATAGCCTATAGCTCGTTCTTGAAAGACACTATAGAATCTATCGTTTAGCTGTATACAGTCTTCAAAAACATATTCATTTTTAAATAAAGGGTAGGACATTTTAATGTTTAAATTTAAAAATGCAATAAATCAAAAACGGTTTGAAAGTTCGCCAAATTTAGTTTTGTTGTTGCGAAGTACAATTTTTCTGTTTAGAAATGAAATATTATTTCATTTATATGGCTGCCGCGGCTGGCCTCACAGTATCCCATTCGATCGGACCAAATTTTGAATGTATGGGGTCGTATCTCGGTAATGGCAACACGAAAGTTAGCCTTCAAATTCACAATTGTGTCTGGTTCGTCGGCATAAAACTCGTCTTTAACGCCGCCACACAGAAAATAGTCCAACGGCGTCAAATCGCAGCTTCTTGGCGCCAACTGACATCACCATTGCGGCTAATTAAACGGCCATCAAACATTTGACGCAATAAATCGATTGTGTGGCAAGTTGCACCAACGAAACATCGTTCACATAAATACCATAAAGAGCGGGCACAAAAAATCGGTTATCAATACGCGATAGGTGTCTTCATTGACCGTAATTGTTGCGCCGTCCTTATTTTCAAAGAAATATGGGCCATTAATGCCTGCGCTCCACAAGCCGCACCAAGCAGGCTTCTGTAAGACCACGTTTGGGTTTTCTGAGCCACAAATACAGCAATTTTGCTTATTAACGTAACCACCAAGATGAAACTAGCTTCATCCGAAAATATGATTTTTCCATTTTTTGTTTTGTTTTGATTTTTTTGCAATTTCCGACCAATTGTCTTTGTTTTGAAAATAAATTTCCAATAAATCGCAACGTTGCTCAATCGAAAATCGATTCATTTCATTCAGTGGAAATAATATACCGAATTTTGTGACAGAAGAGAATGCCATAAGTATTGCCGGATTCGAAATAGCTACTGCTTCAAATTTAAACCGATAGATGGCCCACCCGATACATACACTAGCTAAAACCCGGCGTGCTTCATTACCCCCATCTGAATTATCTTAAATGTCATTTTAGTAAAAAATTTTTCCGTTTTTCCACCTTTTGTTTCCTTCCGGTCCAAAACCAAACATTTCAGATATAGGCTATCTCCACGCTCCAGAAAGACAATCGATTCTATCGTTTAGCTGTATACAGTCTTCAAACAAACACACATTCATTTATATATATAAGATAATAGCTTTTTGGCTAATGTGGATAGATAACGCTGCTTTAATTATGGAAGGTACCACGCCCAGCCGTCCAATTCCACCCACTTTTTGATTGATGATTTGTATTAACTATTAAGTTATTTGGACCAAATACTGAAATGTTAGCTTTAATCGTTCTCAAGATATAAAGAAATCAATATTTACTTTGTACGAGGAAAGTGGTCCATCCCAAATGCACGATATTAATTCCATATAAAACAAAAAGTTTTCAAAGAATTATCTTAATATTTTTTAGGATCTATGGCAGTTATGTGTGAAACAATATATTGGTCAAATGCTCGCCACGACTTTTCGGTCCATATTTTCAATGACTCTGAGACATAATTGAAGTTCAATGTCGTTAATGTGCCGAATTATCTCATCCTTTAGCTCTTGAATTGTTCTTGGCTTATTAACACTTTTTCTTTTAAATATCCCCAAAGAAAGAAGTTCAACGGTGTCATGTCACATGATCGTGGCTTCCAATTAACATCGCCACGACATGAGATAACACGGCCATCGAATTTTTCGCGCAAAGAGCCATTGTCTCATTGGCTGTGTAGCAAGTAGCGCCATTCCGTTCCACATATCGTCCAGGTCCATATCTTCAATTTCTGGCCACCAAAAGTCCTTAGCATCTCGCCATAACGAACACCATTTAGGGTAACTACTTGGTTGACCTTATTTTTGAAGAAGTACGGCCCGATGATACCAAAAACCCCTAAGTCTCAAAACGAACTGAGCACATTTCCTACAGACCCGGTTTGCCGAAATTTGCGTACAATTGACACATTTGTTCGATTATGCTGATCAAAAATCACGAAGTGCACGAAACGTATTTGGATTTGAACGCCCCTTTTTTGTAAAAGGTCTCAACAATTGTGTACCTCTCCATGGTTGAAATTGTCAAACACTGAAAAAAAGAAATGCCAAATTAAGTTGGAAAAAAAACTTGACGTTAAGGTGTGACTCATAATTAACATCGTGCATTATGGTTGGACCACCCTATATAAGAGGTACCACGCCCACTTATCCAATTCCGCTCAGATATAGCGAAATCAATATTTAGTTTGTATGGATATCACGCCCACTTGTCCAATTCCACTCAGTTTTTGACTGATTATTTGCATTGACCGTAAAATAAATCAGACCAAATTCTGAAACTTTAGCTGTAAGCGTTCTCAATATATAGTAAAATCAATATTTACTTTATAGGAGAGGTACCACGCCCACTTGTCCAATTCCGCACACTTTTTGAATGCTGATTTGTATTGATTACGAATTTATTTGGGCCAAATTTAGATACTTTTTCTGTTACTATTTTGAAGATATGGATAAGAAAATATTTACTTTGTATGGGTGTGGTACCGCCTAGTTGGAATTTGTGAAATTTTTATAACCTATAGTTCTTGCCAGGCATACAGAGAGATACTTTAAAAATTGCAAGTAAATCGGTTCAACCGTTTAGCTGTGTAAGGTACAAACAAACAATCCAACAACAAACATAAAAACACACATTAATTTTTATATAAAGGGTCCGCCAAATAATTTTTTTTTTTTTGAAAATGTTATAAAAAAAACTAATGAATATTTCTCAAATTCCTTTTTTATTTGAAAGTACAATCCTTCCGCTTATTAATAATGGAAAATAATTTCATTCAAATGGCTGGCTAGGCTGGCCGTGCAGTAGCCTACACGATCGGTCCAATTTTTAAGCACATTATCGATTGTGTACAGCTGTATTTCACCAATGGCTTCACGAATATTGTCCTTTAAAGCGTCAATTGCCTCTGGCTTGTTGGCGTAACACTTATCTTTGACGGCACCCCACAAATAATAGTCCAACGGTGTCAAATCGCAGCTCCAAGGTGGCCAAACGACATCAGCTCTGCGGCTGACAATGCGATCTTCAAAAACAGGGCGCAAAACAACGAGTGTAGCTTCGGCTGTGTGGCACGTAGCGCCGTTCTATTGAAACCAAATGTTGCTAATATACTCCTCTTGAATTTTTGTGAATAAAAATTCGTTCAACATGGCCCGATAACGATCATCATTGACTGTAACGGCCACTCCATGCTCATTTTCGAAGAAAAATTGCTCAATTATGCCTCTGGACCAAAATCCGCACCAAACAGTGACCCGTCTTGGGTGTATCGGCTTTTCAATGTATGCGTGCGGGTTTTTTGTGCCCCATATGCGACAATTTTGCTTGTTTACATACCCCCCAAGATCAAAATGAGTTTCATCTGAAAAGATGATTTTTTTTTTTGGCAAAATTGGCATCTTCTGTAAGTCGATCGATCAAAGTAATGTCGCAATATTTCCCAGCGTTGTTCAAGCGTATATACAACCATATTCGTTCAGCGGAAGGATAAAACTAATTATCTGTCAAATCAGACATGAGCTAAGTGTTACCATTCACGAAATAAGCACTAGTTAAAAAAAAAAACTTTAGATGGCGGACTCGATATAAGAAGATACAGTCACTCAAAAAACCGTCTCAATGTTTAATTAGTGTTAACAAATATAATTACAACAACAAAGCTAAAAACTCAATCATTATGGCTTTTGATCCATTTGGTTATTGGACTTTTATTTACAACTACAAATAAATATTTCTGTTGTAATATGTACCGTTATCGAAAAATAAGCAAAACGTATGTAATAGATACATTTTATAACTCACTAGCTTAACATTAAGACGGTTTTTTGAGTGCCTGTATGTACCAGTAAAGTAAACTGCACGATAACAAATGGTAGTTTTTGGAATGTTATGCGGTCTGATATCGCTGAATAAAGTTACTGAGAATCAGATTGACAATACAGCTGCGACGCAAGCGCGGCGCTTACTGCTTTTCTGATTACAATTTACTAGTTGAAACTCTTCGATTAAAGGTTGCAGGTATCCGTAAACCGGTTTCCAACGAACGAAAATATGATGAGCAGCAACTAAATAACCACCAAACACTATAAAACTGTGTCGAGAAGATGAAAGGAGACCCGGCTAAGCAACGTTTACACCCTCTGATAGAGGGATAAAGCGTAAGGTACAATTTTATTGAAGCTCCTATGGAACACATTGGTTTCAGGATGCCTAGGAAAACTCACAGGATGTCTGACGACAACTGAAAATTATCCTGGTAAGAAGGGATATTAAAGTTAGAATAAATACTGCAAGAATTCGCAATGCGGAGACAATTTTAGTAAAGAACTGTATATGTATGTATGTCTTGTTAGGCAAGTCAAGCAGAGCGCTAGAGATCATAAGAAAAGATGGTACGAATAACTTACTTGTATCAACAGTGGGACAAATTAACGAACAATAGCAGCAGATTAGATTTGTCTTTTCTTCCCCATCAATTGCGGTTCATTTATCCAGACACAATCCACAAATGTCAATCTAGCCTTGATGAATTCAAGGTGAGATTGGTAGCTGAACACTTAGAGAAGGCTATTTGTGGTCTGACCAGAGGCTTACTTCTGGTACAACGGGCACTTTGAGCAACAGAGGCTGAGAAACTTGTCTAATGACAGAAAGATTTCTGACAGTGACTTCAATTACATGGAGTGGCTTTTATATACTCGGCATTGAATTGAACTGCAAACAATGTAGTCAATGATGTAGTGGAGCTTTAGGTAGCAAATTAAGCCCATCTGGGTTTTATTATATAAAGAAATTTAATTTAAAAGTTATTAGATTCTTTTTTAAGTATAGTTTATATATTCGAATTACATCGGTCCGTTTTTTTTTTTTTTTTTTTTTGAGTACAAGAAATTCTTTTAATTCAAAAAATAATTAATTAAAAAAATAATCAAAATTTTGTTCATCACTGCTTACAGTTTCGACAGACAGCAGACAGTTTCGATTTCTTTGAAAGAAACGAAGCGGCGAATTGCCAAATATGTTTTATTCGTCGAAGCAGCCAGTAGTTAAAAGAAGCATTGTCCGTTGGAAACGGCTGGTGCGGTAGGTAAAATATCCCAGTTGATCGTTTCTAATAGGTCTGATAGACGGGAAAACATGCTCGCCACACACAACCTATGCGTGCAAGCATATTTTTATGTTTTAACGCACACAAACAAAATGTTGGGCAAGCAGTTTTGCCCGCCTATCAGGCTTAAAAAAATTGTTGAAAAATTTTACTATCAACTGCCAATAGTTGAAATGTGAAAGAATAACTTTATCATATGCGTATTTATATTCTGGCCGTTTTTCTCGTAATGCACGCTTCAAACGAAGTAATCGCATTTTATACCGATCACCAGGTTTAAGCTGGCCGCACCGAGAATGCAAAACTACTTTTAAAATACTACAACAACGTTATTGTACTAACAATCCAAACCCATTATAAAACCCAAAAAACCCGGTGGATTGGTAGTATATAATCTTAGTATATAATCTTAGTGACCTATCACATCTTTGGTTAAAGGCCCATTGGAAAACTGGTACACGAATAAGAAACAACCTTCCATATATTGCTTTTAGTAGAACCATAGTTGAACAGATAAGCTCTTTTAAGCCTTATCTGACTGAGAATTATCCATAGCGTATATGCATAAAACCGAACGAAAATGAGCAGATAATAACAAGAAATAAATAAAACATCGAATATTATTTAATTGCGAAAATGATGTCAACCTGAGCAGACGTATATATGTTGCTTTGCATTTAAAAATTGTTTGTTTGTGTTGTTGTTTACCTTTTTCGTTTTTCTCTTGGAAATTATTATTTGTGGTGGCTACTGTTTAATTTTAACTCGCATTAAGTTCATGTGTTCTATGTGTGGTGTATTATCCCAAGTTATCTCTGGCAAATTAAATAATTTTTGATAGGTATTTATTACAATACAATATTAAATTTTTCTTTAAGGAATAAATGTTTCTAAAATCGTAATTGTCTTTCTTTTTGAATATCGAATTTCTTTCCTCTAAAAACGAATGTAATGTTATCTTAAAAAAAAAAAAAAAAAAAACTAAACGAGCGATGTGACTTTTTATTGAACACTTGATAATCAAAAACAAAAAAGTTAATAGATCTTAATTACTTAAATAAAATAAACAGAAAAATGCAATGAATTATATATAAAAATACAACAAAAACGATATCTTATAAAAAACATTTTAAGAAAAAAAAAAAACAACTGCAATCAAATTACCACGAAGGGGCGTTTGCGCATTCATATGATAGGAATGCTTTTTCTTTTGTTTCAGCTTAAAACTCAATCACACAAGCGCATACATATAACAATACCATTAATAGAAATCAACAGTGTTGAAATAAATAATACGTATGATTGACAAAGTTTAACAGAGTCCAATAGGCTGGGTGTTTATGAATATGAGCTATTTGTCTAAGAAGATAAATATTGGCGGTTGTACATACTCTTTATCTCACGTTGTCAAATTGATTCTTAAATGATAAAACCAAACAAAATTTTTAAACAGAATAACTTAAAAATATAACTATTATTTTTTCCATTACTGTAAACAAATAAAAAGCAACAATAAAATTGTACTGTAATGGGAATGGTGCATCAAAAAAAAGGAAATAAATAACAGCAACAATGTGAGAAGAAAAAAAAAACGTCAACGCACTTGCACTTTTCACACATACAAACGCAAACGTTGTACAAACAAACACCACTCACTCAGTTACAAAAAGAAAAATGAAGTGGAGAAATTAAAAAAATAAAACCTAAAGCAATGCTGTCAACTACAAAAGCATAACAAACCGAAAAATTTAAGTAAAGCGTTTCTATTGTATATTATTTATTGTTAAAAATGTAATTTATTAGATATTCGACGAAACAGAAAATCAGTAATGTTTTGTCAATACTATAAGTGTTTTTCAATAAGGTTAGTTAGTTTCTGTGGTAATTCACTGAGCGCAAACAGTCAAGTAGATTTGAAAAAGACGCAGATTTAACAAGAACACAGCACACGTTAGATGTATTGCGATTTACATTGTAATGTAACCTGTATCCGCGAATTACAATATTTCAGTAGGACATTAGTTCTAGACCTGGATAACTCACAAGAGTTTGACAGTATGTAGCTGCCAAGCAATCTGTTTCTCTTGAGAGCGATTAACAGTAAAGACAAAACACCGTTTCTTCGTTTTTCGTTTCATTTTAACTGCGACAATAGTCGTTGAAGTGGAGTCCAAGCCTCCTTGCATCTTCATGTAGTAATCTATATCCTGTAAATATTGCCAGTTACGTCAATATATCCTGTCTATTACGAGCTTGCGTTTCTCAACAAAAGAGAGCCACATTAACATTTCAATAGTTATTTGAACTTTAATTGTTGATAGCATTGATCTCTACCGCCACCTTAAAGACCTAGACTTGCTGACAACATTTGCCTCATGTAACACAAATATAATGAAATGGAGGACTTTGCTGACAACATTTGACTCATGTAACATAAATGTAATGAAATGGAGGACAAATTTGATGACCTCATTCTTTGAGGTAGAGGTGCGCCCCGAAATGAACACAAGAAAGACAAAAGCGTATAAATAAATTGCCAAACAACGACGAAAATAGAAATGAATAGGCCGCACACTATGAAAGGAATCCGGTAGCATCGCCAAACATTTACACAGGTCATGAGAAAAAGTTAAAATGACTTGCAACGATTGAATAAGAAAAAATATCTTGTTTAAGCCCTACGTTCTCAAGTGTACTCATTCCACTTCGAATGAGAAAAAAACAGCTGATGCACATTTGTTGAGTTAGCTGTCAATTATGTATCCAGTGTGTTTTGCAAAGACACCATAGACGGATATAGCGTTCAACAACACGGTGCGTCAGCAAACAAAATAGTTGAATGAGTGTTATACCCCATCTACATGAGTTCTAATTGTGTCTCGAAAATTTACTATTTTGTGTTTTTAGACTGATGGTGTCATCAGCATACATTTCTCTGAGAATGTCGTTGGCAAGGCTATAACCGCTAACAGTAAAGGAAAATCAATATTCTAATTGTGTGCCACACAGCGAAGCCAAAGGGGACATTCGCACGATGTTATATTCCATACTTAATAGCATCCATAGGCTTTTGGACGAATAAAAAATCTCACACTTTGTTTAATTTAAATTTGGATTTAAGAAGTGCTTAATGAAAGATCCTTTCTATCTAAACAATATTACTTCTTTTATCAATATAAAAATAAGGCCATTAGCATAAAAAAAAATTTCAAATAGGTAGAAACTCAAAATAGGTAGAAACTGGACTCTGACAACCCTTAAGTACTTTAAAGAATTTTGGTAAATCAATTCTGCCTCTGGCTCATTTTATAGGGCCTATTATACAGGCTTTAACCACGGTCGTTCATTGATAAGAAAATGAGGAAATGTGACGATAGCGAACCGGATTTTTGCAAATTGTATGAAAATGTAGAGGAAATAGAAACAGTGAAGCATCTACTGTGCCTCTGACCAGGGCTTCGGCACAAAAGTGGTTTTGATGCCACACACTAAACAAACTGGGTGAGGTTACCGGCAAAGTGCTTGAAACCTCTTATGTTTTTAATGGAGATTAGATTTCTTAGGAACAACAACTTGTTTTAGCGGTCTCACACTAGTTAGTTGTTTTGTCTCTCTTCATCTTGATCTCTTTCTTATCATTTTAGTTTTATTTTTTTCGTATACAGTAAGGATTAACAATGAATCGGTATGCCTCTGGGAGAACGCTTAATCTGCTAAGCAACCTTGCTTAAGCTAAATTAAAATAAATCCATTTCATGTTGTATAAAGCTTCAATTATATGTGACTTAACGAAAAAGAGTCATCACATTTATATTCATCGATTAGTGGTAAAATAACCATAAACAGCTTTTGTTGATGAGTTTCTATAAAGAAAATTCTCATTTATCTAGTAATCAGCTGTTTATTTATGACATTAATAATTAATTACTTTGTTGCCCATAATGTTCACGTCCAATTGAACGTTAAGGTTTAAAAAACACAGCCATTTTGCTGATTTTTTCCGTATAACCACTGAAAAATTTTAAGAAACTCTCGTAAAATCTCAGCATTGACAGCACTGTAACAAAATAAGGCAAGAAACAAAACGCGAAAAAAAAACAAACTAGACAACCAACATTCCTAAGCATTTTTGTTGTTTTTTTTTTTGTGTTGGAAAAAAATGTCTTTATTTGTTGAAGAGACGGAGAAGTTTTATTACTTAGCACAACAACACTATAAACAAAAGAAGAGAAGCCCTCCATTTAAAAAATCATGTATGAATTCGTCACAGTAAAAAACACACATCCACCCACACTTATGCAAAATTGATTAACCATTTTTTATCGTTACGAGAAGCCTATCCTACTGCCTGGTGAGAGAGTGCAAGCACAAAATGCAATGAAGAATGGATTTAATTTTTAATGTTGTTTTTTTTTCAATATATGTATATCAATTACAAAACTTACCTAATAAATGATGCACTGATATTACAAATAAACTTTTGGATGTCACATTATATTGTCGACATTTCTTTAGAAATTTTAATGGCATTTTTTGTTACTGTTGTCGTTTTAGTTATTGCTTTATATTCTTCCAGTTTTCTTGTGTTATTGTCGCTCTTGCTGCTGCCACTGCTTTGACTTAAAGTTGTTTTTATAGGAATAAACACACACACAAGGCACACACGCGACCTCACATTGAAGAATTTCAATAATGACAAAAGGGAGGGAATCTCAAAAGAATTCTTTTACGGATCGAATTTTAATTTTGTTTCCGATTAGAGAAATTTTTAATTATTTTAATAATACGGGTTATAAAATAATTTGTAGTTGGCGTATAATGTAACCGTAACACACAGGTTATTTCTTTACACAATTCTATTCTCTCTTTCATAAATTTAACTTTAAACACTTTATTCTTACAGAAAGATTTCTTTTAAATACTGCTTTTTACACACAATTTCGTTATGAGGCACTTGTTCGTTTTTTAATGAATTCGTTTTTTTTAAACAAATTAGTATAACTAAAAACTAAGAAAATTTAATGGAAATATGAAAAATTAAAAAAATTTGCTGCGTATGTTAAAATTTCGTTGCGTCGACGACGACGTTTTGAAGAATGACAGTTTTTCTTATTAACACACACAGTGTTGTATTTATTCGAGTGACCAGGTGTTAAAAACTAAAATTAAAATAACACAGCGATGCACTAAAAAGTAATGATAAGGCAGTGCGAAAAGGTTAATTTTATTTGGAAAAATTACGGTTTGAAGTGTAAATCTTATCAAACATTTCATTTTAGAGTCTTATTATATTTTTAATAGAATTTTCAGAGACTTATTTACTTAGATGGGGTGGCGCATTGTAGTGGTTAGATAGCACTCATACAACATAAGCGGTCCAAGTTCGGTCCAGCAGAGGACATGGTAAAAAAAATAATTGCGGTTTTAAGCGTTTCATTAAAGACATCACCCTCCCTCCAGACAAATCCATCTAAAGAAGCCCCTCTAACTTACTTCCGACGATGATGACAAACATGAGGCGAATAATCAAAGGAAAAAAGTCACCTGTGATAAAATTACAATACTAAGTAAAGACCACTACAGCCACTTAGCAAGGATATTTACCAGTACACAATCAAATGGATGCGAGCTGTCGAGTAGGTAGAAGATGGCTGGTTCCCCGGTAGCTGGAATAGATACATGCACTTCTTGTACAATGAGCACAGAAAATCGAAACTCAATTTTTGGCATGTTCTTAAGGGGAAGTACATAACACGTGTTCATTCGTCGACAACGATAGTGCGTTTAAAAAATTTAGGCGCATGAAAAATTATAAGATACATAACAAGAGTTAGCTGTTTTTTTTAAATTTATTTTTCTATTAGCACATTGAAAAATGATTCATATTCGTTTAATTTATTCTTTTATTGTCAGCTGATAATTGTCAAAAATTCACAACGCGAAAGTTGACAAACTTTCTGCCGCCAATGCGTTAAAATATTTTTTATGTAACTCGTTCTATGCAAATACTCTATAGTACCTTTTTTTACAGAAGTCTGGAGCTCACACGCGCACTATCGTGTGGTATGTATTTCTAGCTTTATTCTTGTTATTGTGAATAGAAAATGCTGCATACATCTAATTAGTTCATCACTTTTATACTTTAAAAGCTCAGCTGGCAGTCGATAAACAAGCACAGCTTTGATATTTTTAAGCAAGGATATTGACTTTCTGGCTTCTATAAGATCGGGTGTCGGGCAGTTGCCATTTTCATTTTCAATCGGTATAATACCGTTGTTCACTGGGAAGTCATCCATTATAAGAAGTTATAAGAAGTGCACGACACGATGCCAGCACCAAACCCATGAGTGTAATGACTTATCCTCTGGTAAAATTGACCATTGCTGTTATTACCAGTTCGAAGCTCCTCCATCTCCTCACTATCATTTTTATATGCTCTTGCTCGTATCTTCTGAATTGAAGTCAAAACCTCACTAAATATATAAAAAATTGCATAAATATAAATATTTGTATAAAGTCTATTACTATTTACAGAATTATGAACTTTTTATGGTGTAGTTTTAATACAGAACATCAATTACAAAAAATAAGTGCGTTCGACTTTAGTACAAGTTTAGATGAAAAATTTAAGCCTTTCAATGCATAGAAAGCCTTACTAAATGCATGTTCTTTACGCTTCAAATTCTCTTTTTTATTATTTGTAGTGATCTGGTTACACAACTCTAAACGACTACATTTGTCTCTTTCCTTCACGCACACCCACTTCGATAAACCAAACCAAGGTACAAAAATAACAACCAAACGAAAATGAAAGCAAAACAAAAAATACACAAAACAAAAACAAATAAGAGAAGTAAAATATAAGGAAAGAAACTACGTAATAGCAAACATGAATGAATAAACACAAAACAAGCAAAACGAAATAGAATATAAAAAATAATAACAAAGTAAAATGGAAAAACAATCTAAAAGTATACAAGCAAAGCACAAGTAGCAGAGAAGAAAAAAAACGTCAAATATAAAAATAATTTTGTTGTATATAATTTAGTAACAAAAGTGCAGTAGAAAAGTGAAGTTTAATTATTTGAATTGAATTATAGAGAGATTTAATACAAAGAAAAGAGTTAATAAGATAATAAAAATAACAGAATACACTGATTATAAGAAAAATTTTCATTTAATTACAACAAAGAAAAGTGTTATAGAAAATATTTTTGGAAAAATCGACATTTTGTTGAGCTTGAAGAATAGATAAAACAAAGAAAATATTAATACATAGCAACAGCAACGACAAGTTAATTAAAGGGAAAATAAATTTTCTTTTAGAGAAATCGACAGTAGTTTTTTGTTTGCTTTTTAAAGACATTTTTCAGCAATTTATAGATAAAATTTGGAAAATATCTGCATTCAACATGGCTGAAGGATATGTTATGAATTTTAATCATGATTTTACGTAAGTAAATTAAAATAAATTTAATTTAAAAGTGGCTTATAAGATTTCCTTTGTTCTGTTTATACCTATATTTTCCTATGGCAAACGTAGTAAAAAAAGCTATAGAAAAATTGACCTTGAAAAAATTAATATAAGAGAAATACAAATACTGAATTTAAAAAAAAAATACATAAAGGTCATTGCATTTAATACTGAAAAAGTAGATAAAAATTAAAACTATTTTAAAATATATAAAAAGTAGATATCGATAACAAATGCATGTATATAATTGGCCAATCAACCACCCTCTGTGCGACACTTTACTCAATGGGGTTGTTTTCTTATATATTATTTGATAAAATATAAGAAGGGAGGAAGCTTAAATTCTCTTTGTTGTAAATTAAAACATCTTAAAATCTATTTGTATAATTAATTATAAATACGTATCTATCTGTTATAGACTTTTCTAAACTAACAACTAGCTTTGTTTATATTTTTATTTTCTCTCTCTTTCTCTTTCTATTCTATTATTGTGTAGTTATTTTATTTATTTATTGTGCTGCCAGATGTATAAAAGTTTAAATGTAAATGATAGGGCTAAAGAATAAGCGATGATATCAAGTAATATTATTAAATAAGGCCTGAGCTAAGGTGTAAGATATCAAGTAATATTATTAAATAAGGTCTGAGCTAAGGCGTAATTATTTGTTAATTTCTTAATATAATATTTGGGATTTGCTCTTTTAAAGTAAGTAGTAGGTCTGTAAAGCCTCCGATGAGTTGCTCCGCTGTTCGAAGACTGTATGGGTTATGGAAAATCAGTGGAGGTTGAAGAATCTCTTGACTGCTGTGCCCAGACTAGACCGCTCGAGGAAGTACTGTATCCTGAATCTAAGTAGGGAGACTTAAAATTTTAATAGCCTTTTTAAAACATAGCTTGACCTGAAAATACATGAATTTATATTATTTTTCCAGTCATTCTAAGCCCAAGAGCTCTGCCACTACCTCTGTATTGGTCTGGGAATTAAGATTTTTCGGGATTGCGCTACAGGCAAACAGATGTTTGACATCATGAGAATCTGTTCTACAGGCCGGACATATATTGGGAATACGACAATTGTATTCTATCTGGGAATATTTTTTTTTATTATTCGCAAAAAGGGATGTGTGGCTTCCAAAAAGGACATTACCCTGAGACTCTCTCAGTACTTTTTTAACCGTATTACGATGAACATCTTTTTTAGAAGATGTCTTATATGCGTTCAGATCGAATGGTTCCCTGAGCTATCGTTAGATCTCCCCTTTATAGTGGCGTAGAAGTATTCTCACATTCCTAGTGGAGCGTTAAGGAGTGTAATCCGATAATTCAGATGCTTCCTCCGATGACAAACAAGTAGGTACTGCTTTGTGAACAAACAGGTCGTTATGTTCCTTGACTGTCAGGAAGTTCGATTCATCGTGAAGGTGTTGTTCTGATGGCTTCTGGACGCTGCATTTTAACATCTTTGTAGAGATCTCCACTGTGTTGGGCTAACTACTGGAGACCACATGGGCGGTGCATAGTGAATTGTCTTGTATGTAGTCAACAAGGTTTCCTTATCAGTGTCCCGTATATGCGGCTAATGATTTCAGGACCTTGTTTCTTCTTCGCATCTTGTTGCTAATTGCAGTGACATGAGCCTTGGAACGGAAGATGTCAAATATGATTCCAAGCATTTTGGAGTAATTTGTTGTCAGAACACTCGTGCTATCGACAATTATATTAAAATCAAGCCTGACTTTTTTCGGTGCACCGAGGATTTGGAACCTTGAACTCTTTATTCTTGCCTGTCGCCAAAATAGTGCAATCGTCAGTTAATGAGATCAATTTCACTCCCACTGGTGGTACCGGGAGTTTCCAAACGTAAAAATTAAATAAAATTCAGGATATTACTCCTCCTTGCGGGACTACTTGTTTAATTTTACGTGAAGTATTATAATACAGCCGACAACTATTCTTGCGATGTTGTCAAGGCGATAGTAAACCTTGGCACCTTCATTACCATTAGAAAGATGTTAACCTAAATATCAAACTTAGAATTATTCTTCCCACCAGGTGCTCCTATATTCTCAATGGGCCATTGAGTAATAGAGACATCTGTCTCTGCACCAAAACTAACACTCTTATGGCTGCTTATCCCTCATATGCTTCTATATAGTACGAGAGCATGCAGCTGCCTTGGGAGTGTTTGATAGTTACACTGAAGGTAGAGGCCGATCTTGTATAGGTTGGAAATTGATTAAGTGTGATGTCCATTTTTATACCCAAGTTGTTTTATATTTACCAATTTATGTATCTGGCAACTCTTTGTAATAAAAAAATTTAACATCTGTACTCCAGTTGTCATTTCTCATTAAAAATATTTAATATATTTAACATTCTCTCCCTACCCTTAATCCTCACTCTTTCAGTACTTGCATTCAACACCTTTCTTACTTTAATTGTTGTTATGCAATGCCATCCACTTTTCACTTTATTAACTTCATTATTAACACTTCAAACGAAATATGTATGTACACTTGAAGTAAACAAATGGTACAACAACAAAATAACAGCTGTTTTTTTTGGTATTTTCATTACTCAAATAGTGTTTTTTTGGCATTTGTTTACTAAACACTTGTATTTTTTTGTTACTGTTTTTTGCTTGTTTTTGTTTTGTTTTTGCGTTTTATGGTATATGTATGTATGTATGTAGGTATTTTGTTTGTTCTTTTAAACAAATGAATTTCTTTGTCTATTAAATAATTAAGTATATATTTTTATTTTCATCAATTTTTGCAATAGTTTTTTGCGATAATTAATCTGATGTAATTTTATAATTGACGTCAATTCTTTTAATAAAAAGTAGAAACGTAATTTAGTAAATGCTACTTCAAATTTGAAGTAGTACATAAAAACACTTCGGGCGGATGCTGATTCAAGATCGTTTTTAAAGTAAGGTTTGTTTCAAATTGATATATGAGAAGCGCAAAAAAACGGAAAGGATCATTGATAATTATTAGAAAAGAGAGTTTCTACCCTGTTTTTTTGAAAAGCCGTACCTATAAAGTAAACTATACATCCACATTTTAACACAACTTACATTATTATATTGATATGTTCCCTTATACATATGTATGCATCAATGTTATATAGGTCAGTGTTAGAATGTAGATGCGTATGCAATAAAATAAAGTAAATTAAAACAGAAAGACTAAAGCTTTGAATACATAGACGACAGCTGGCAGCCGACAGCAAGCTGCCAATATTAGACATAATATTCACGTTTGTATGAAGACGTTTATTATAGAATCACAGTTATAAACGTAGATAACTGCCATTGTATCTGTTGCCAAACTTAAGCATTAAACATATCTACAGCTGACATATGAAATAAACGCTAGAACAAAGTAACACTTTCCTTGCCACTAGAAAAATACCCTATTAATTTAATGGAAACGAGTAAAACGAATTCATGGGATTTTTTTCATAATTTATAAGAAAGATTAGAAAAAACTACTGTTATTACTGAGCCTTTTGTAATTTTCAACTCAAACAAATTGTGTAAAAACTTTTATGATTTTAATATTTATAAAAGCAGAGCTGCAGATCTACGTTATCTATAAATTTTTACATTTTTCAATGGTTGACTACGTGACCATAATTACCCACTTTTAAAATAAATAAATTTTAAATAAAAATTGTAAAAAAAGGCTGATTAAAGGTTTATTCAACTTTTTCGATTTTATTTTATTACATTTACTGAAAGACCCACCAAAATAATATTTTGTTGTTGATAAGTAACAATGTGCCTATTTCAATAAATTATTACAATTACGTTATATTATGGCGGGAAATTTTACATAAAAAAATCAATGAACCTAGAAAGAACAATGAAAAGTTTATTTTACTTTATTTAAAGGAAAATAAGAAAAGATTATTGCTTAGAAAATTAAATAACAAAAATTAAAAAAAACGAAAATTTCCTAAAATGAATTTCGTATATCGCTCCCACTCTTATAATGTCATGGGTGTAGAAATGTTTAATTTTTAAAAATTTCTAAATCAGGACATTTTATGTTGGGTGTATTACTAAAACTGATGAATTTGTGGACATTTTAAGCATTATTTAGTATTAACTTAGTTTTAAACTTTTCCCAACATTTTGGCAACATAAGGAACCAAAAGAACTGCTTATTTTTTGATGCCAAGACTGAATCAAGCCAATTTCGGATACTGAAGCATATTTAGTGATAGCGTTCTGCAGCGATCTGAATAAATAGTTGTAGTTGTAGTAGTTTCTCAAATAATATTTTAGTTCTGACTGATCTTAGAACATGTATGTATGTATGTGGTAGAGCGTTATCATGATTGAATTTTATGGCTTCATATCTGTTCGTATATTCCGGGCATCTTTCGGCCAATACTCACTTTAAACGTATCAATTGTGTTTGGTAAAGGAACTCTATTCATCAGCTCGTAATATATGAGACGTTTTTTGAAAAATTGGACCAAGAAGAAAGGATTAAGGGATTAAAAAGAAACAAAAGCAAACTCTCCTAGCACTACACCAGCTAACAGACTCCCGAAGGATATCCTCTCAGATCAAAAATCCTATAAACACAGCCTCACTGAGATAACTAAAAAGCCATGGCCCAACAACCTGTCTCTGGAGTGCAAGGCAAAAGTACAGGATGTGTTAGACCGTCACAGGCTCCTCTTTATTGCCACACATTCCATAGAAATCAGGGTACCTGTGTCTGACAACGTGATTATTAAAAAACCTCTCACAGTCCTAAGAGGCTCCTTATTCACAGCCAGAAGCCATTCCATCCTCGAAACCCTAGGTCCATCAAACCAATGAACAAATTAATCGGAAGTCTTACAGACCTGTTCGCTAAATCTACACACTTCGTAGCACCTTCTCTAGCCAGCTCATCAGCAGTCTCGTTTCTCATGTCACAGTGCCCTCGAACTCTACACAGTTTAACACTGTGTAGAGGGCCTTCCTGGAAGATGAAACCAGCCTTGAGCTGAAGTAATGGCCAGTCAGTGCTTTTATAGCAGCCTAACTGATAATTACGGATCAGCTTTGCCGTCCAATAGACCGCAGTCTGGAAGACACTATTATTATTCATCAGGAAGTCTAAAAAATTCTGTCCCACTGTCCATCAAATAGACTCGCTGACCAGTGCCCGCCACTGTCTTCGAACGGACCGTAAAGATCGTGTGGCCATCCATATCGAGTCATTGCATCTTATCGGGATATACCACTAAAGGCCCACTATCAAAGCCGCACACCCTGAATCCCGGACGCTTCGTCACGCCCAAATCGAACTCCATCAGAATAGTTTCATGGCCATATCACATAACCTCGAGAATCCCAGAAAGCTCTTTGCTGTCAAATCTTCCTTTGTCACCTCTAAAGGAGTAAGGTTCAGAATCATGTTCTGAAGACATCTCATATGTCTAAGGAGACACATCTTTACACCCTATCCACCTGCCTTTTCTGACTCGCTTTCTCCAAAGTTCTCCATCATACGATACAGCCATATGTGACAATCGGCATGAACATGGAGTCGAAGATCCATCCTTAGACGAATACCCCATTTCCCACCTAAGAAGGGCATTGAATGCCGTCCTTATTTTTACCAGAGTGTTCTATTTCTAGGACACTTTTATCCAGGAAAACACCAAGATTTTTGGATTTATCAGACAGTCTTAGCTCCACTCCGTACGACAACAGAAGATGCGGTAGAAGAAGATACAGAAGGAAGCTAGAGAATTAAAGTTGGCAGAATAAGAAATGAAAGCACAACCTTAAATAAAATTGAGGATGAAATGATGTGCGGACATGCAAATTCATTCTTCAATGTATCTCCGCTTTAACTTGGAGATAACAAATTTCCTTACTTAACTTCATTGTGACTGTCCAAGTTTTCTTTTGAAAGTAATGACTTCAATTCATCACCTGTGAACTTTCAAGGCTGACAGTCACCACTTCTTCAACGTTGCAATCGGTAGGAATATGCTTTGCTGAGCAGCGATGTGCTTTAAATTGTATTAGTATGCAGCTGTGGTATGGTTGGTAAGACACCAGCCTATCAATCAAGGGGTTCTCGGTTCACCTCATAATATTAATGGCGACTGAGTGTTACGCTAAGAATTACTTCTCTAACTAATGCATCTACCCAAAAAGAGAACAGCAGCTTATTGATTGAGATAAGTGTCCCTTGTTCCAATTGAGTGTCGCGGAAATGATGTATATACATATGTATGTATGTATATTAGTAAAGCAAATTTGACCACAAATGGCGCTCAGTTGGCACAAAATTTAAAATTTTCGAAGTAAAAAAACTTTGTTGTTTGTACACACCGTTATTCAATGGCTAAGTGAAAAATAAGTGATAGATTTTCACCCTCCAAAATGGCATATAAGTTATTAATAAAAAAATCATATGCAAAACATAGGCCATCTGTTATCAATCTCGCATTTTTAAGTTATACACCCAATAGTAATAATGATTGATTATTATGCCTAAACCAGGAAATTTATTTATATTATTTATTTATATGAATAACTTTTGTTAAAAAATCTGTATTAGCAATCGTAAAATTACGCCAATAATGAATATTTTCTATAATTTTTTTGCTGACTAAAATAAAAATATTTTTTAAATATTTTAAAACCACTACTTGTACATATAGTATTTATAAAAAATCTCGTGATTAAAATATGCCAATATATATATATGTATATATATATATATATATATATATATATATATATATATATATGTACATAAACGGTTCTAGTAATGGCCAGTATTTCAAGTTTTTTATTTTTAATTTTATTTTTTTAATTCCCAAAAACAGTTTGATGAGTCATTAGAGATTTGAATTAAATTTTACCAGTCAACCTTGATCTTCTTAAAATTATAAAAATCGTTCATTTACCCTACACCCAAATCTTTTTAGGTGTACTTACTATCTCTTATTTGTATTTAAAAAGAAAAGAAAGTCCGATGTCTATTTGCTTGTCGGTGTAGAACTGATTAGAAATTTTAAAATAATTTTAAAAAATTCTATTATTATTGTAAAAATTATTTCTTTCTTTGAAATATTTAATTATTTTAAACAAATAATAATTGTTATCAACACTTTGATGTGTGTAATTACTATAAAGCTGGTAACAACGACAATTTGAATAGAAACAACAATAATTATACATTTAGTGTATAGTAAAGGGTAGGTGCTTGAGATTCTGCTAAGTTTTGCTTAGTTAAAAGCAAATTCACGCTGTCTATCATATATCACTTTTATAAAAAGTTTTTGCTGTTGTTTTTGTCACTAGATGGTGTTTTGATGCCCATATGGCGGACAACACTTATTCGATTGTGTCAAATGAACAGGTGTTTGAAAATCAAGTTAATAGGTTAACAGTGACTGTATACAAAATGTAAAATAACTTCAGAGGATTAGTGTTTATTTCGAGGAAATATGAAGCTACTCCTATATACTGTTATATACAAATGGTGGTCCGAAGGGTCGAGTTTAAAGCCCCTTTAGTGGTATGTCTTGAAAAATCATCGGAGTTGTGAAAATGGAATTTTTAAATATCGTCATTTTGAAAAATCTGATCATCTTGGGAGGATGAGTGACTATTTCTCTAAAATATGGAATTGCCCATACATTCCACTACATAAACATGCTGGCCCAAGGGATTTAGTTCAGTGCCCGTATATTGGTATGTCTGAAATAATTACCTAATTTAAGAAAATTGAGTTCCAAAAGAAGAAGAAGAATTTGAAGAATTTTAAAAATCTTTGTATGATAATAGGACATTTCTCTAAAATATGGAAGTGTCCACAGCTACCACTATATGTACATGCTAGCTAAAGGGGTCTAGTACAGAGCCCGTATTACCGGATTTGAGAAAATCGAATTCCAAAAAATCAATTTTTTGAAGAGTCGAATGTATATAGTTTCTGCAAAAAATCATCTGTAGTTAACAATGTCTCACATCCATGTCCATAGCACACTGTGGTCACGTATGTGCTATACACAGTGATCACGTTTGGTCAAATTATTCAAAATTTAACTTTCGCTGGGATAGTTTTTGACCACCCAAACGAGGTGGTTTCTTCTCCACTGATGATACGTATGTATCTCTCAATGCTCTGTCAAAGTTTGTGCAAGTCATATTCGCGTTTCTTACCATCATTTTAATGATCATGGGCTTGTTCGAAAATGTATCACTACACTGCATCATAACATCTAGTACTTGAAAGCAACTTAATCTCAATTTTTTACTCCAAAATCTGTTCTTGCACTTAAAAAGCGGTGTTGCTGCAAATTGATATTAATTATGTTCTGTGGTAAAAGTTTGCCGTCGTAATGCAGAACAGTGATGAATTTACGAACAAGCCTTATATTAAAAGGTTCTTTCGGGTCTTCTTTAATATTATTACTCTAGGGGATCTTGGAATGTCAAAATGCGAACCTGATGAGCTTGCTTTCGCCCATCGGTATAATGGCAATGAAACAGTAAAATAAGTAAAAAAACATGCATGCCTTCAACTGGCCTCGCTAACAGGGCTTTAACAATTCGTTAAAATTTTGAATAATTTTATCTAATATATGGGAGGCAATATTTTAAGATCTGAGATGGGAATCCTTTTTACCTAGACTATCTGGCGGTGTGTTGGTATACTGGTTAGAGTGCCCGCATATTACACAGGTAACCCAGGTTCGAATTCCCAGAAGAGAACATGGCCAGAAAAATTTAGAGTCAGTTTTCCAGTGTCTAATTAAGAAACTTCAACACATTTCCGGATAAATCCATTCAAATGATGATGACAAAAATCACACTACTGATCAGGAAAAAACGCCACCTATTGTGAAAATATAGAAATGCCATCATTAAGCAAAGATCTTCACCACTATAGATTCTACTGGCGACGTTGTTTCTAGACGCCTACAAGACGGCAGCCCTACTATCCTGGGATGGGCTACATTAGACTAATCGGCTACTTAGCCGATCGATTAATGAAACCAAAACTGAAACAAGGCAGGAAAAAACGCCACATACTGTGAAAAAATAGCAGTGCTAAGAAAGAATTAACTCCATCATTTAGCAAGGATCTTTACCATTACACAATAACATGGCGACTTTATTTCTAGTCGACGATAAGACGGTATTCCCATTACCAGGGTACGGGCTACAGTAGACTAACCATCTAATTGGCTTGAAATCGATCGATTAATGAAACTGAAACAAGGCAAGTAAACTCTTCATAAAAGCCATATGCTCCAAAGAAGGGTAAGGAAAAAAAACTACGGGCTATAGTAGACTAATCATCTAATTGGCTTGAAATCAATCGATTAATGAAACTGAAACAAGGCAAATAAATCCTTTGTGAAAGCCATATGCTCCCAAGAAGAGTAAGGAAAAAATACCTTATATTAAGCAAAAATAAATGGGGGTTCTTAGGGCGTAAGATGACTTCTTTACAACTCTAAGACTTACATGTGAACGACTTATATATTGTTACGAAAATAAGGTTGGGCGCCATAGCGTTTATTACATCTCTAAAATAAATAAACAAAAGCTGCAAGAACAACTATACGTGCTGTTTACCAATAACCAAATCTACAACAACAACCAATAGCAGGGACAAAGTAAATAAAAATAACACGGTAACAACAATAATTAAGCAGCAAAGAAAACAAGTAACAAAGAATAAACAAGCAACAACAAATACTAAGAGCTGAAAGAGGTAGATGTTCACATTCGCATGGCTACAAAAGAACTAAAGAGAAATTAAAAGAAAGAAATGGAATCTACCTGAAATATCGAGAGGTTCGAGAGCTTTCTATGTGTTGTTTACTCAGCCATATAAAAAGTACATCGATGCGAACAGCAATCGGTTTATGTGTCGTAAACTCAGCGAGTGCAGTTTAAGTAAAGTTAATTCAGCGAATGTGTTATTGGTGTGAAGAGAGTTTATAAGGAGTAAATTCGTGAAGCCAGTAGTGAAGTAAAAACCAGCTTAGTTGGAGCTAACTCAGTAAAGAGAGTTAAGTGTGGATAACCTCTGGTTGAAAAGGTTGTGATCGAACCTAAGTTATAACTACGATCGGGTTGGAAGATCTTTAAGTAGAAAGATCTGTCGAGTAATTGTTGTTGTTTACAAGATTGTAAACAGACAGAGTAATTAAGAATAAAAATTGTTATTGCCTGTAAAAAGATTACAAGCAGTTGTGCACATAACTGTGTTG
The DNA here is from genome assembly GCA_023159175.1 of Wohlfahrtia magnifica. Taxonomy (NCBI): domain Eukaryota; kingdom Metazoa; phylum Arthropoda; class Insecta; order Diptera; family Sarcophagidae; genus Wohlfahrtia; species Wohlfahrtia magnifica. Next base: position 3,084,250 of record JAKWBJ010000051.1, read on the forward strand.
AATAAAGGATTTTTAATTAAAACCAAACACAAAATTTATTTTAATTTAACTACAATCTACGAACTCATAAAAACACGTTTTTAAAAAGGTAAAAATGTAACAATATAGTATACAGCATGATCGTCTTATTAATACCTTGCCAAATATTGTTTTGAAGTGTTATTTAATATTTATTGTTAAAAAATTGTAATTTACGTGAGAATTGCTGTATTTTTTGTTGCGCAAGAACACACGTACAGAATTGACGACAAAGGCTTACAAATTTACATATATTAACGGCTATTTAAACTTCTATGAAGATGCAAAACAATAAACATGTTTTGGGTTTCAAATTAAGTTAGAAATCTGAATTAAATAGATAGTTTTTTTTAGCTATGATTATATGTAGGGTAAATCGAAATTGACTCAAATTTTTAATTGTCAACCAATAACCTACAGTGCTATCGCACTATGACATTTTCATCGATGAATCATCATTACAGAATCAGTATCAAGTCAAAATTTGTATAAAATTATCGTAAATGAAAAATTTTATTGATGAATCCTCGTTATAATGACACAAACAAAGGGAGTTTATATGGCCACTTAATTTTAATGCCATTATTCGAAAGAAAGTTGAAATTTACCAACATTGTCTGTTATGAGTCGACTACAAGCTGAACGATGTTGGATTTTGTCAGTTACATCTCTCCATTAACGAATAAAGCACTAAAGATTCTCGATAATATTATGTGTTATGACTGACTCCTTAAAAACGAACGCCTGTAAGACAACATCAATTTCTGTCATCTATGGAAATTTATACAATTTAGACATGTATGACCGTATGTAGTCACCGATGATTGGACCAGTGTCAGCATTTGTCACGATAATTTATGGCTTTTATGATTTTTGAAATTATAAAAGAAAGTTTTAATAATTACACATATGGCCAAAAAAGAAGGGTTAAAAACTTATTTTTTTAACTTATTAGAAAATGTAATGAATCACAACCACGCAAAAAATTCCCAAACAAATAGTTTGGCAATATCAGCGAAATCCCGCTGATTAAAACTCGTCTTAGGAAAATAGTGTGACTTTTTTCTTTTAAGTGCAAATTTAATTTGGACGAAATAATAAGTGTGTGAATTTTAATGTTGTCAAAATTAAAAGTTATTTGATTTATTGTTGAAAACTTTAGAAAGTAAGTGAAATAGGACTAATTAAAGATAAATTAAACATTATATCAGACATAATTTGTTTTTAAGATGCGTAGTGGCCGTCTTTGCAGTATTGAAGAAAGATACCCTGTTTTTGAACTTCGCAAGCAAGGTAAAACCTAGAAAGTTATTGTAGAACCTTTAAATCGGTTTGAGAATTTTTTAACTAATATTTTAAAACAAAAAAATAATGTTGAAACACGAGGTACACACTAACTAGACTTCAGTAACTGCAGACAAACGCATTGCTAGGGAAATTGGAAATAAAGTGTCATCAGGAACAGTGCGAAGAAGAGTGTAGGAAGCAAGCTTACTAGCGCGCAAAATCCCTCTGCTTAGAACAAATAATTGAAGGAAGAGGAAATGTTTTGCCTTGGCTCATAAAGATTGGTGTTGATCAAAGGGAGAAAAAAAAGTGGCGAAATATCCTTTGAAGTGACCAAACCAAAATCTATTTATTTGGGAGCGATGCAGAAAGGAATGTTCGTCGGCCAAAAGGTAAAGAATTTTATAATATATACACAAAAAAAACATCAAGCATGGAGGTGACATACTTTTTTTTAGACAATATACTGCTTTCTGCATAACACAAAAGTACACTAATGTACTTTTTTTTTAGCGTTTTGTACCTCTTTTTGTACTTTTATCGTGTTAAATGTTTTTAATAAATATAAAAGTTTTTTAACCCAGAAAAAAATAAACTTGAAACATCCCGATAAAATATATACTTATGACGCCGTTTTAGAGCCCATATGATATCTTTTTTTCCAACTTTTATTAATCTTAAGATTAATAGAGCAAATTGTCTAAAATTTTAACTACATGTACGGTCATATTGAGGAAAATATTAGACGGAAAAACCGTATTCACTATTTTATAGAAATATTTGCTTTTTATTATTTATTTTTGCAAATTTATAGATGTATGTACATATTAAAATATCTTATAATTTCTTACACTGTTTTTTGTTTTAAAGTATTTTTTAAGAAATGTGGACATAAAAAGAAATGTTTGCATAAAATGTTTATAAAGAGTCCGCCAAATAATTTTTTTTTTTTGAAAATGCTATAAAAAAACTACAGCATAATTTCTCAAATTTCTTTTTTCATTTGAAAGTACATTTTTTCCGGTTAATAATGAAATATAATTTCATTCAAATGGCTGCCTCGGCTGGCCATGCAGTAGCCTACACGATCGGTCCAATTTTTAAGCACATTATCGATTGAGTGCAGCTGAATTTCACCAATGGCTTCACGAATATTGTTCTTTAAAGGTCAATTGTCTCTGGCTTGTTGGCGTAACACTTATCTTTGACGGCATCCCACAAATAATAGTTCAGCGGTGTCAAATCCCAGCTCCGAAGTGGCCAAACGACATTTGCTCTGCGGCTGATAATGAGATAATCAAAAACAGGGCGCAAAACCTCGAGTGTAGCCTCGGCTGTGTGGCACGTAGCGCCGTCCTGTTGAAACCAAATGTTGCTAATATCCTTCTCTTCAATTTTTGTGAACAAAAATTCGTTCAACATGGCCCGATAACGATAGCCATTGACTGTAACGGCCACTCCTTGCTCATTTGGCCCAATTATGCCTCTGGACCAAAATCCGCACCAAATAGTAACTCGTCTTGGGTGTATTGGCTTTTCAATGTATGCGTGCGGGTTTTCTGTGCCCCAAATGCGACAATTTTGCTTGTTTATATACCCACCAAGATCAAAATGAGCTTCATCTGAAAAGGTGATTTTTTTTTTTTTTGGCAAAATCGGTATCTTCTGTAAGTCGATCGTAGGCCCACTTAGCGAAGCGTATACACAACCATATTCGTTCAGCGGAAGGATAAAACTAATTATCTGCCAAATCAGACATGAGCTAAGTGTTACCATTCACGAAATAAGCTCTAGTTGAAAAAAAAACGTTAGATGGCGGACCCTATATAAAGTAGTGGTTACGCTTTTTGACGAATATTTTCATCAATGTAACCGTATGGTAACACTCTGGCCAAGTATTCGATAGAATTACTACTGCAAATGATCGCATTTGCATATTCTTTGATGTATTAATAGTTATTCTATGTTATCTAATGAATTTTTATGGCGTCTTGATTTAAAAAACAATGTACTTCTTTTATTAATTGTACTGCTCATTTTTCCCTTAATGTACTTTTTTTTTGTCAATTAAATATCTGGCTACCTTAGTATGGAGTAGGTCCAATTCAACGAATAGAGCAATCAATGAAAAAATTTGTTTACAAAGATTTATTAGAGAAAGTCATGCTAACCTTTAGCGAAGAAAATGTGTCTCTGATATGGAAATTTCAACAGGATAACGATCTAAAACTCATCATAGTTTCGTGAACAAAAGATAAAAGCTATTGAATGGAAAAGTCAGTCAAACAAATTGAACCCAGTTGAGAACCTCTGGAGAGAATTAAAGAGATGAGTTTCCAAGCTTTCTTCCAGTAAGAAGGACTAATTATGGGAAAATAATCAAAATTTGTGGTACAATATTCCGGTAGAGACTTTATTCTTCGAGTCTTAGAAGAATAGAATTTGTACTCAACAATAGCGATGATACGGGATATTAATAATATTTTATTTACAAAATATTGTGTACTGTTGACTCGATTTCAAAATCATTCGATTTCGTTTTATGTTATATTTAGGGAGATCGGATGGTTATTATTCGACCGGTTTCAAAATCTTCATTTTTCGAATACCGAGTAAACCGGTTAATTTAACACGAATAACCGGTTAATTTAGATAAGTATAATTTTTATACGTTTGTATATTTTTTTTATTGAAAATATACTGATCGTTTAACTATTTCTATAAATTTAATTATTTTTGTATATATGACAACCTTAAACGTCGCACAAAGAACGTGAAAACCAAGATAGATCGAAAAAGATATGCACTCTTGAGCAAAAATAACATTTTCTCATCTTCTGTAAATAAATATTAATTTTTATATGGAGAATGATCAACTAGACTCATTGAAACTCACAAACACACAAACGCCGGTTCCGAACGGCAGATATATTAGTTAGTGAAGTTTTTCACAGCGTAAATATACATAACCGGTCGCTAGTAATGGTGTGAGGTGATATCGCTGTTGAAAATTGTCGGATAGTGTGGCCTGGAAGATGGGTTCTTAGCCAACATACCACAGTGACACACACACTATTAAATACGTGGTGCATAAATTTACATACAGTGCTGCTTGAAATCTAAGCAAATTTGCTAGTCGAGGCAATTAATGACTCGTATATTACTAATAGATTTATTCAAAGTAAAACGTTTAATTTTTTGTTATCTTAGGCACCTAATTCTCTATCAAGTAATACAACAAAAACGAAATTAGCTCCTTGAGTAGCTGTTCGAAACTTAGTATTTTTCAGAACTTCGTGTAATAAACTTTGTTTTTTATGACCTCTGCACACCGTTTTGGCATAGTTTTTATGAGTTTTGTTAGAATTATTGCTAGTATTGATTGCCACTTTAATTTTAAGCTTTCCATCAGCTTTAGTTTATTTTTAAAGCTTCAGGAATTAGCAACAATTTTATTTAAATAACAGGATCGAAAATCGGTTTTTGAAAAAAGTTGAATAATCGATCTCCCTAGTTATATTGTTATATTGCAATTACTGAAGAAACTTGTCTCTGATGTTATGCTAGTAATTTTTTAAGAAGTGCCCAAACTCTAAATATGTTATCTATTTTCATTGGCATAAAAAAATAGTTATTATTGTATTTAAAAAATATATACTTATTTAATAGGCGCGAAAACTGTTTATGATTATTTATTTACTTATTTTTTTTTTAATTCATGGTAATTTCAAAGTTATTGTTTTTTAATCTTATTTTCTAAAACAAATAAATAAATAGTTAAATTCAACTTAATTTATAACGTAGACATTATATTAATGGGGTATTGTCATGTTCGTGATATTGAGAAAAAAAGAAAAAAAAAATAACACGAGCAAAATAACTTAAAACGTGTTTCGCAAATATAAAAACAAATTTCACAACTATGGTCTTATTATGGTAATATAAAAAAAGGTTAAAAAAAATGTGATAAAAACAAAACAGAAAAAAACATTAGCAAAACAAAATAATTCCGCCTAACTAACAATGACAATGAATTAACTATTATTGTGGATGGTGAGAAGACGGTCATGGAGCAGTAGGGGGGACACATACTATCAGTTTGCAATACAGAAGTTATAATGAAAACAAAACATTTGACAGACACCCTATAATACAATATATTTTTTGATATAAAAATATTCTTTTGTGAAAGCTAAGACCGGTGTGGATTGATTTTTCTTATTTCTTATTTTCTTTCGAATTACATCACTACATTACCCCAAAATGACATAAATTTCCTCAATAACATTTAATTAAGAATCCTAAGGAACTAATTACATTGTAGAGATGTTGTATCATTAAAGATAACGGTTCACCATTTTCTCATTGAATAAAGGTATTTTTGTTCATTCTTAGTATGCGATACTATAATATCTCCAAGCGCTTCGCAGCTAACGTCTTTGCGATTTATTGGTATGAGTCGTGGAACTCAAAACAGTGAAACCAACAGTACGAGGAACGAAATAGCGTGGAATCCTCAAAGCAGCCGCAGCAAAAGTCGACCAAGGCACACTTGGAGTCGACAATTAGATACCGAAGCAGCAAAGATCAACAAAATGTGGAGCAAGCTGAAGTTCATTACATCAAATAAAGTGGAAAGTAATCGTTGAGGAATAACATACATTTCAAAATGCAGTGAAACAAAATGGTTTGAAATTTTGCCAATTTTTATCTTTTTTTTTGTGAAGTACAATTAATTGTCGATTAGAAATGAAATATTATTTCATTCATATGGCTGCCGCGGCTGGCCTCACAGTACCCCATTCGATCGGAACAATTTTTGAGAACTTTTTCGCCCCACAGACAATAGTTCAAATGTGTCAAACCGTAGCTTCTTGGCGGCCAACTGACATCATCATTTCGCAATAAATTGATTGTGGCATGAGATGTGTGATAAGTTGCACGGTCCAGTTGAAACCAAACTTCGTTCACATCAATACCACGTAGAGCGAGCACAGAAAAATTGGTTATCATAGTGCGATAGCTTTCTCCATTGACCGTAAATGTTACGCCGTCTTCATTGTCAAGGAAATATGTTCGTAAGATGTCTCCGCTCCACAAGCCGCACCAAACAGTCATTCGTAATAGGTGCCTTAGTTTCTGTAAGACCACATTTTGATTTTCTGAACCCCGAATACGGCAACTTTGTTTATTAACGTACCTACAAAATGAAAATTAGCTTCTTCCGAAAAGATGATTTTCGTATTTTTTTTTTGTTTTGTTTTCTAATTTCCCACCCATTGTCTTTGTTTTGCCATGCCCACTTATCGTATTCCGCCCACTTTTTGTCTGATAATTTGTAGTGACTATGAAGTCATTCAGACCAAATTCAGAAACTGTAGCTTTAACTTTCGCAAGATAGAGAAAAATAAGTTTTACTTTGTATAACAGGTCCCTGCTTACTTATCCGATTCCGCTAACGTTTTAACCGGTGATTTGTGCTGGCTATAAAGTCATTTTGACTAAATTTAAATATTCTGACGGTTACCATTTCGAAGATATAGAAGATATAGATATTTGTTAGGGCGTGGCACCGTTCATTTAAAATTTTTGAAATTTCTATAGTCTTTAGTTGCTTTCAGACATACAGACAGATACTTTAAAAATTTCATGAAAATCGGCTCAGCCGCTTAGCTGTCTATACATACAAACAAATATATGTACATGCAAACACACATTAATTTTTACATATAAGATAGGAGCTCATAACAAGCTTGTTATGGCTTAGGTAAAAGTCTTTTTGACTTGAGACAGCGCGGATGAACCCTCCTATCAACTTAACATTACCTACAGATTAATTTAAATCAGAACGTCAAGATTTCTCTATCAATCATGCTCATTCACATACAGACAAGCCTGATTAGCCTGGCGTCAGCGCTTTTCAATAGGAAAATACGATTAAATTAATACGTTAAGAAGTGAAGTTGGTTGCAAAACAGATGTTTTGCGTTTTAAGACAATCTAAGGACAATCTAGTAACTCATTATAGCATCAAAGCTAGGCACTCGAAAATGTTACGCTTGACGACCTTTTTTTAGACGCTTGGGTCCCTTCGACATTTTATGCCTATAATTAGTGCCTGAGAAGAAAATCGAAGAGTTTAATTATTTATGCGATATCAGACAATCTGGCGTCTTTAAAGACTTTGACATCTCATAAGGAAAAGTCAAAGATTGTTATGCACTGTCTGACATCTCTCAATGTATTCTGTGCACACAACAAGGTTACGCTATGTGAGGTTCAGAATCATAAAGTCCGTTCTGGAGACAAAAAACTACCAGAACATTTGCACATGCGGCTGGAAACGTCGTTTTTCTTAATCATTAATCATTTTTCAACTATCTGGCAGTTTCAAAAGCGCATGTTGAAAGTTTTTAATCAACTGCTTTAATAATCGGCTTCTGCGTACTAGCTCGTAAAATAGTGAATTTATTTTACAGTTTTAAGCTAGTTTTTATCTCTAATTTATTTTGTCTAACTAAATAGACTTAAGCCCAGAACCTTTATATAAACGTAAGCAATTTGATGCAAAGAGTAGCCATATATAATCAAATTGTATCCTGTTTAGCCGGTTGCAAGGAGAGATATGACTGACATATGATATATGACATTCGATAAGGAAAAATGTTACAAATTTTACGAAACTGAATGCTGCCAGTTTAGGAAAATAAAGTTTTTTCCAGTTTTTCTTTGAAAAGGCTATGGAAGAATACCTCTTAACTGAGACAAGCAAATGCTTTGTTTCACTATTTACACTATGGCTTATTAAAAGTTAATTTAGAGTACTAACAGGTCTTTTTACCGGGCATTGAGGTCTTATCAGTGTAGATCCTTCACAAATTGAAACATTCAAACACGTACTATGTGAGTACCCTATAGTTCCAGCTTATAGGATAAAGTTCTTAGAGGAAGCTATAGTAACTTTAAAGAGAGCATTTGTTCTCTCATCAAATTAGATAACTGGCTTTGTTCGAAGCCTCAACTTCATGCAGTAAACCCATTTAGATATGTATATCTACCCCTATCTACTGAAAATTACGAAAAATGGGTAAAGTTTAGGTCTGTTTTTCAAGGTGTTTTAAATGTTATCACAAACATAAAATACTTCCGTTAAATTTTATGACGCCAAAATGTCTTTTACAGTCTTATTCGTATTTAAAACACAAACTATTGAAATTTGTTTGTATTTTTTTGTTACTTTACCATTGTAAAAGGCATTATAAATAAAACAATCTATCATTTTTAAGAAAAATATTTATTGTTTACCTTTTTTATATGCTAATACGAGTATTAATTATCAAGCGTATCACAAGTTATTACGTAGATTTGTTAAATTGATAAACAAACAAAAAGAAAACAATACCACTGTGCGCAGTTTGGTAAAAGTGTTGATACAAAATTATGGAATTATCAATGGAATTTTAATATAAGAAAAAAATTAATTAATCTTCAAACTATGAATACCTTATGCAAAAAAACTGCTTTATTTTTTTCACGCTAGATTTTTATTTACATTTAAGTGGCCCTATTGTTTTAACCGAAACTGTATTTTTATTTTCATTGAAGTGGCTTTGTTTTTGTATTTAAAAAGATAGTGATGTAAATTTATTCACGTTTTAATCACATGCGTAAAATAATATGGAATGTGATATCACTTAGTTTTAGAAAAAATCAGTTGTCAATACTTAAACGCGACCTTTGAATTTTAGAAATTTGTATTTAATATTTCCAACTAATAAAGCCGTAATAAGTATTTTTATTGTTTATAGTAATGCTCATCAGAGTTAATTAAAAAAAATTCCTTTTACATTATAGGTAGATACATACTGGTGCCCCCTCGCCCATGTATAGAAAAACAACGTCACAATAATTTGCGCCTTTTTACTGGAAAGTAATCAACAATGAATCATTTGGTAGTTTGTTTACATACAACTAACTATGCAACAACAAAATTTATAAAAAAACATTTTGTTATTGAAAACAAAACATCATCATATACTTAACTAACAAATATGGTCGTATATAATAAAAAAAAAAACACTTTAACTCGTGCACATTAGCCTTTTTACCCATATAAAAATTTAACCATAGCCCACAAAACTAGAGATAACCTGTACACCTCTTTACTCTTTTTCAAAACACACTTTTCATTTTTAAAAGAACACTAAATAATAAATAATAAAAACACACACACGCACCCATATAAACAAATCATAGCAAATCATTTCTATTTATGTATATTAAGTAAAGCAATAACAATAATTACTTTTAAAAACACAAATGAAGAATCATATGCAATAATAACAAAACACACAAAGAAATGTTTTAATAAAAAACAAAAACAAATCTAAACCAGTTTTTAGTCATACGATGGCATACTCAAAACAAAACCATATTCTAACACGAGCAATATTTTGTTGGTGTATACTTTCATACTTATTGAACAGCTGTTTTGTTGTTGTTGGCTTCCTATTTCAATCGTATTTATTTGTTATTGCTTTTTCTTCATACAGCTGTTTTTTCTTGTTGTCTTTTTCATATTATGGTTGGTTTTTGTTTTTATGTGCCTTATAATTTTTTATGTGTAACTTTATGTGCGTATTGTTGTTGTTGTATTTCCATGTATTTTTTGTTGGTATTTTTATTTCATCCCTAAAATATGTGAATTGTGTTGTGTGTTTTCTTCTGTTCCTTCATTTTTGTATTCTTACAGTTTATTCAGTATATTAGTTTGTTGAATTTGTTTTAATAATTCACATTGAGTTAATATTTTTAAATGCATAAGACGTTTAGTTTGTGCATGAAGAAATTAGCTTTGCGCAGAGGCGATATCGTAACCAATGAGGTTCTACCGAGGTGCGATTATTGCTAGTTGAAAACTTTAACCAATACCCCGCCATGAGGACGTGAAATACCGTCCGCTACGGCAATTTTTGGAAGCCCGAGAGGGCTAGTTACTAAATGAATTTCATTGATAGAGGAGGTTATACTTAGGTGATGGTTGGTTTTCTCGGGTGATTTTCTAGACGCGAAGAATGCAGCGCGGTTTTGCCACTTGGCGCTTTTTCATCTACCGAAAAAAGTCGCATTTGTGTCTTTAGTGCTTTTTTAAAAGCGCGCTAGATCGTCGGAGCTTTTTTCTACTTGAGTTTTTTGAAAGAAATGGACAGTGCTCCCATTTTAGTTATTTTTAATAAAAAATGATTATTTTTTTCTTTAATGTGTAAATGAGTACCTTTTTTTCATTTTGGTTACATTTTTCTCAAAGTAACAAAATAAGGATAATGATTTATTTTAACTTTCATTATTAGCTTGTTGTGAGTATGCATGGCCTTTCCCATCCTTCTGGTAAATATAGATTTCGTGACAGCAAATTTTTGAGGCCAATAACGAATCGAACCAATTTCTTATACTCTGCTGTGAAAGGTACTCCGATCGAAGCCAATAGTCTGACAGGTAAGGTCTGTATAATAAGGCGGCTGAAACTGTTTTCTAAATAGTTTCAACTGATCTTGGCACATTCGTCCGAGTCTTGCCGCTACAATTTTTTCCATCTCGAGTAGATTTTTGAGTTTGAAAATAATCTTCATAGAGTAATGCCCTCAATTCATTGTCTCTGAACCTCGTAGATTTTCCTCATTCATGTATTTTCCTTAATCATTTATAACTGCATAAATAATCTCTCGCACGTAGAGATCGTTAGAACATATTCAGGATAAGCTTTGGCAAGCAATCAAAGCAATAAAATCTCGTTGTTTATACTATTTCGTTCAGTGGCTAAGTGAGAATAAATATCAGATATATTTCACTTCAACGCTATTGTTTGCTTCGGATATTTAGCGATTCATTAAGTTATATGTTAGTAAAGGCTATTCAGCTAAAATTATGCACAAATGAATTTTAAAACCTCACCATAACTGAACATGTAAGGGAACGATATATTCTATTGTGCGAAGTTTGTTGATAAATAGCTAAAATGTTTATAACAAATAGGTGAATATTCCTCATCAATTATTGTATTATTGTATATTTGACCAGTCCATAACTGAATACTGTTATAAATTCCATATATAAAATAATATTTTGTTTTTTTTTGTATTTAAATTATGATTTAAAATTTTGGTTATTTTTTTGGGTACTTTTTTATAGAAATTTGGTTACAAAAAAGTCGAATTTGTGTAAATTACATTTTGGATATACATAGATATGTAGTCTCATTATTGTTATATATCTAAAACGTTATACTCTTTCTTCGACACATTTCACATTGCCTTGGAATTAAATTACACTATGCGACAAAAAAAAAACGAAGTTAAAATACCTGAAAAGGTACACTAAAAGGTATACTATTTCTTCTAATAAAAGCTATCAATTACAACAAGATTCAGTTTTTAAAATTTTCTAAAAACCTCCAAAATCTTTAATTACGGGTAAAAAAAGGTTTTTCATAACTTCATATACTTATAGACTTATAATTTAGTGGAATACTAATCAATTTTAAGAGAGAGAGAGAGAGAGGATCATATCATTAACTTTTAAATGATAAGATACACTTCATAGCCCTGAGGTGTGCAACACATTTCCAAGTTTAGAGCTTCTTTCGTACCATTTATGAATTTAAAACTTTCGTTGCCAGTTGCCGACAATTGCAACTATAAAGGTAAACTGGAACCTAAAAATCTATTAATTTCAGTTCCATATAGGCAACTACAAATTTTTCGTTGCCGAGAAAACAATTGAAGTTCAGCTGTCATCTATAATCGACACACCATGTTCACGGATTTCATACATAAAAATATCAAAATAATAATTTTAATTTTTCGTATTTTTCTTTTAATCCGAAAAATTAAAATGTGAACAAGTGCTTAATTTATGCTTCGTTATTTTTGTCAGATATAGATGCGATTAACTTCACAATAGCAAAGAAACAAAACCAGAATAAAGTAAATATCATAACTAAGGTAATAACACTTTTTAAAACATTGAAAGAAACAAATCTATAATCAAATTAATTTCTTGTTTATTCACTTATGGCATTTTCTTTTCTGACAGAAAATGTTATATTTCTTCTATTCCTTGTCACTAAGTGTGGTTTAAAAAAGATAAATCAAGGATTTTCAAAGGCAACAATTTCAGAGATAAACACAAAAATAGCAACACAGGGATAGCAACAAAAAGCAATATTTTCGAATTTTCTTTGAAAAAGAATGTGAATTTACTAATTAATATAAGCATGTAAGCAATGCAGAACCATTGTTTCTGTAATGCTATAATTTTATCGTTTTTCGATGTCAAACCTTACAATGTTTGTATTACTTTTGCTCCATTGTCCTTTTTTGGTCAAATGTCAGAAAACGCTAAAAAGCTAAATGAATTTTTGAAAAAAGCTACAAAAAAAAAAAAAAATTAAAAGCTAAATGAAAAAATTCGAAGTTAAATCAAACATAAAAAAGCTAAATTTAGCTTAAAAAAAACTAATATGGTCACATTGGTCACTATGTGTAATTTTAACACATTTCTTTATAAGGGGTGTTTTTTATAGAGGTATAGAACTTTAAGTTGCAATAAAACAACGATGGATTATTCGGTTGACATGAATTTTATTTATCCGAAAGATAATCTTGTGGCATTACATTTCAAATATGATTTCTGGCATATGACAGCCACGGCTGGCGCGGTTGTAGTCCAATCTGGACGTCCAATTTTCGATGACTTTTTCCAACATTTGTGGCCGTATATCGGCAATAACACGGCGAATGTTGTCTTCCAAATGGTCAAGCGTTTGTGGCTTTACCGCATAGGCCAATGACTTTACATAGCCTCACAGAAAGTAGTCTAGCGGTGTTAAATCACAAGATCTTAGAGGCCAATTCACAGGTCCAAAACGTGAAATTAGGCGGTCACCAAACGAGTTTTTCAATAAATCTATTGTGGCACGAGCTGTGTGACATGTTGCGCCGTCTTGTTGAAACCACATCTCATGGACATCATGGTTATTAAATTCAGGAATGAAAAAGTTAGTAATCGTGGCTCTATACCGATCACCATTGACTGCAACGTTCTGGCCACCATCGTTTTTGAAAAAGCACGGATCAATGATTGCACCAGCCCATAAAGCGCACCAAACAGTCAGTTTTTCTGCATGTAACGGTGTTTCCACATACACTTGAGGATTACCTTCACTCCAAATCCGGCAGTTTGTTTGTTGACGTAGCTATTCAACCAGAAGTGCGCTTCACCGCTAAACAAAATTTGCTTATGAAAATTCCAAAAAATTAAAAATTGAAAAAAAATCACTTATGAAAAATGAAAATTGCACTATTTGCAAGCGTTGTTCAGGCGTGAGTCTATTCATGATGAATTGCCAAACCAAACTGAGAACAAATCACTAGACCGCTGTTAAATCGGTCACCATCTTGAAAAGTAATGCCAACTTAAAGTTCTATACCTCTATAAAAAACACGCTTTATATATAATAATTTATGGCCTTAAAATGGAAAATCATTACCGTGAAAATTATATCGGGTTCTCCATTTAGATATTCGAAACTGCTGGTCTGGCAAAGGTGCCAGCTGTTAATTTTTGTAATCTGAAGTGTAATGTTTTAGTAAAAGGTGTGCGAGAAATCAGCTTCATCGCTGAAAAAAATGTGTTCGAAAATCAGCCACGGTTGAATCACCACTTATGGAGTAAGTTTTAACTATTTTTTTACACATTCTTAGGTTATTAAACGATTCATATTCGAAAATGACAAACCTTTCATTAAATAAGTGACACTTCAGCTAACGGATATTTTACAGCTAAGAGACCGGCGGTTTCCAAACCACTAAATAGTTAATCCGATGAGATAAGAAAAACACTTTTTCAGGGTTTTAAGTCTCAAAAAGTTGTTTCATTTTTCTTAATGTTTTTGAAAAAAACGTCAATTTTTAACACTTCTTAACCGTTGGTTGGGCTCAATTGTATTCCACTAGTGTCTTTAGATGGAAAGTGAAACAAAAAAAGTTTTTTGGTACTTTAAAAAGTAAGCCAAGTTGTAGAGTTTTTGAAATGCCCGTACCTCTACTACAATAGTGTGGGTCTTCAGCCAGGCAAAGGAAAAAATTGGTGGAATGCGGGCTAAAAAAGTACTTTTTTGAGTTATTTTTAAAATAGTAAACATAGTATCTTTTTCTGGTGATGACCTCATATTGCTTTAATACTTAATATTGCTTTAATACTTAAACAATAACTCAATTCCAAAACTTATTTTTTCACAATTTTCTTTTCAGCTCCATTTCGGTTTTAAGCAAAAATGGCTTTCGCTTGTATTCAATCAATGCCAGCGATAAGATTGATGAGATTTTCGCCAAAGAGAATACCGAACAGATACGTATTGTTGAGAGGCTATTTAATACATCGTTAGTAGTGCTGGTCACTCAACAGAAACCCAATTGCTTGAAGATGCTGCACTTCAAAAAGAAACAGGACATTTGTAATTGTGTCTATCCGTCGGATATATTGTGTGTGCGTATGAATCGTCAACGCTTAGTTGTTTGCTTAGCGGAAAGTATTCATATACATGATATACGTGATATGAAAATTTTACATTCCATTGAGAATATAGCACCCAATGAGTACGGTTTGTGTTCGCTCTCGCTCAATTCCCATTTGGCATTTCCGATATGCAACACAAGTGGGGAATTGCGTTTGTTTAACGCCAATAAACTAAAGACGGGTCTGACAATTAAGGCCCATGATACCGCTCTATCGGCTATGAATTTTTCACCGAACGGTTCCTTATTGGCTACAGCGTCTGAACGGGGCACTGTGATACGGGTATTTTGTGTAAAAAATGGTCAGAGAGTACAAGAATTTCGTCGTGGCGTTAAGAGATGTGTTAGAATAGCCTCTTTGGTATTCTCTACTAGTGGTGATTTTCTATGCGCCTCTTCGAATACAGAAACTGTGCATATATTTAGGATTGATGCTAAGGCTGTTGAAGTGACAGAGAGAAAATCCAGCATAGGTAAGTTGCAATTGCAATGACAAATAAACCATTTTTTTCTAACGTTTATTCTTGAATTTCTAGTCTTCGATGAAGCTCAAAAAAAGCTCAATTCTTCTGCTAACCCCTCATCCTTATCTGCGAAAGAGAACATACCCTCCTCCTCTAGCTCAAATGCTACCCAGCATACAAATAGTTCCTCAGCAAGTGCGACTGTAACGACAACACCAACAACAACTACAACTGCTGCAGAAACTACAACTACAAATTGCAGCAATAATTCCCTAACACCTGCCTCTACATCTACCAACACTACTTGGTCTATGAGTGGTTATTTATCGAAGGCGGTCTCCTCTTATCTGATACCATCACAAATAGGTGATGTTTTAGCTCAAGATAGAGCTTTTGCCACAGCTGTTCTAGGGCAACCGGGTCTTAAGCATGTTTGTGGTTTAGCACGCATACAAAAAGATCTACGTCTGCTAATGGCCTGCGAAGATGGTTTTCTTTATATCTATGATTTCAATAGTGAAAAGGGTGGTCCTTGCAAACTATTGCATGTTCACGATTTACGTTACACCCTAGAAGGTGTTATAGGTAAGGTTTTATATTTAGAAAAACTTTTCAAATGTTAAAGGATTTATACCAAACTGATCTCTTGCAGAACTCAATCTTTCCGATAGCTTGGATAAGATTTCCTTAACCGATGATTTATTACCTTCTACACCCACCACAAATCCCTCAGCCGGTTTCTCAGCAGATAAAACGATACACATAACTACAGATACGCTTCATTCCAAGGATTCCATGTCGCCTGCCTCAACCTCACCGCACAGCAAGTCAAGCTCTACCAGCAGTGTTAGTGTGATAATTGAAAATCCTGAACCCTGTTCGGATAATTCATATGCTGGCATTCTAAAGGGTACCGAACGTTCGTTGAATACGACTATGACAGGTATTAAGACCTAATTTTTTCACATACACACACATACAATTTTTTATCACTCTATGGAGGGAAATAAGAAACCTGTCAAAAGGGGTAGGTAATTACAAATTAAAGGCTAAAATGAATTGGTTTTTTTAAGTTAAAAAAGATGTTAAAAACAACAAAATTCAAAAATTTGTTTTATTCTAAAATCCTCAAATATTAGTCTTTTTTGGAAATAATTTTGGAAAGTATAATTAAAATTCCTTTTATTTGTTTAAACATGAAGAAAGAAAACATGAACTTGATACATTCAAAATAATAGGTGTTTGCAAAAATTCGTTTACAAATTTCTTTAAAAATGAAACACATTTTTCTTATTTTTCTTGTATGTTAAACGACCTCTATTAAAGCAAATATGTGGCGCTTTGATCGATAACCTTATGTAATTTTTTGAGAAAGGCCATTATTCCATCAGTGTAGTACTTCTGGGTTTTCTGAACGATCCAATTACGTTTTCCAAGAACTTATAATGAACAATATCTTTTTATGCTCACCAGACATACAACATTAACTTTCTTGGCTCATGATATTTTTTTTTCACATTATTGTCGTTCCTAATTGTTCGTTTATCGCTTGTAATCAGTGGGTTCAGAAAAGGTTAGATTTCGTTTCGTTTTAGGAGTGAATCTTGAATAGAAGTTCGATCCATTAAATTTTTCACTGTTGATTCATGTGGAACCCAAACATCGAGCTTCCTTGTGTATCCAGCTTTCTTCAAATGGTTGATTACTGTTTGAATGCCAAGTTCACTAGTAACTTCGACAATGCTTATTTGCCGGTAGTTCTCAATTTGCTCCATGATTTAATAAAGTTGTTTCGGGTCAACCGAGTAAGGTGCATTTTTAACTTCAACTTTTCGATCTGAAAACAATCAAACTCGTTTGCTGCTGCTTTCTAGCTACATTGTCGCCTCCGTAAACTACAAATTTTTTTCAGTGGCCTGCGACGCATGCTCCCTTTTCTATAATATGAAAACTGATTACGACGGTAGTGTTCTGAAATTTCAATCATCTTAAAACGTAGATAACTTATTACACAATTATTATTATTTTTTGAAGAGTGGTATTATTTATTGCCATTGTTTTGGTTTGATTTCATGTTTGGTCGGATTCGTGTTGGCTTGACTATTCTCGCAAGCCTTTTCGCATTGCTTCTTTTGGCTTCCATGTATAACTCAATCGAGTGTCATTCTACTGATGCCATGAGACGGTTTTCAGAGCGTGTGCCCGATTCACTTCCATTTCCTCTACCGAATTAATAATTGAATAGGTGATTCATTGCAACATCTGTAAAGTTCATTATTTGACAGCCAGTTGTTTGGCCACCATATGCCTAGGATTGTACGCAGGCATTGAAAATTGACTAACTCAAGAACAAAATTTATTATATTAAAATTAGTCACGCCAATAGAGCTGCAAAACAATCGATAGTACTATCGATAGTATCGATAGTTTTGTTTTTGGCCGACCATCGATAGATTTTTTCACTATCGATACTATCGTCAAATTCTAACAGTAAATATGGATGTCACTAAACGTACATAGTAAGTCACATTTGCAAAAATTTTTTCGACGCAGGTTGTTAGACGTCTGTAATCTTTTATAGTTACATTGGAACACAGTTTAACAGTTTCTTAAATTTATATTTATTAAACTCAAAGTATGAATTGCAACTAAAATTTGTTCGTACATACAATTTTGAATTTGTTCCAAACAAATTAATCTTTATTTCGTCAGACCATAGCATGTTGTTCTAACTATTACGTGGCAGGTGTTGCTTACGTTTGCTGAGAAATTATACATTTCGAGGACTCTTACCCATAAGTCTAGTGTCCATAAGTTTTTTTTCTTATTGTGCGACTTGAAACAGGAGAATAAATTCATTTTTGAGGCTTTTTGATGACTTTAAGGGATTAATCTTTGAAGTACGAATTAAAAGTTTATCAAAACTGACCGGTTTTCTACGCTTTCTTTTCATAATCTCTGCAGTTTTCTTTCACTGGATCTTGTTAATTACTTTAGTTTTGGAGCACTTTATGGTCTGAACAATTTTCACTATATAAGGACTGATCTTCCATCAAATTTTATGACATACTGGACAAAAATAAAGTGCCCCTATTATTTGTTTCAACACTGTATATTTATTATAATTCTTTCCCTTTCACTTAAATTCTTATATTGTCGCCACAAGTGGCACTCAAAAGAATCCGATAGTATCTATAGTTTTTTTTTGCAAACTATCGAAACTAACGAGTGGGCCGACTATCGATAGTTTTGCGTCTCTACACGCCAATCGCCCATACAATCCAAATCGATTTTGTGGCATAAATTTTTTTTATCAAAGCAAAAATTTATTCAGAAAATTTGTAAGTTTGTTCAGCGATCGATGAATGTCGATGAATTTTTTTGTCTTAATTCAAAGAATAGACTCACACTCTTCGTTTGGTACCAATAGGAAGACGGAGGTAGTCGGAGCTAACTTATTTTTTAACAAAAAACTGCAAACACTTAATTTTATAAGGTCATTTTAAATCGCTTCTATCCCTTGTAATTAAAATTTTTTTTTATTAAAAAAGTGCTATATTTGAATTAAAACAGGAAAATATCTTTCACACATAAGCGACTGAGTTGCATGAAAGTTTTTACCAGTTTTCTTTTAACAATGTTTCCGTTACTTCAATAAATTTTTTCTAATACAAAATATTATTTTTTACTAAAACAAATTATGGATTTTTCTTAGTCAAACACTTCTTTATAGAGCATCATCATTCAATTTTTGAAAACTAATTGTCAAAATTGTGCTTTTTTGTTATAAAAATACTACTGTGCATCACCATCTGATGATATTTGGCTACATAAGAAGATATATAAAATCACTTGATTCCTCTTGTTAATTGTGACTTTTTTTGGATTGTAGAGAGTAGAGACACAGATCATTTAGCTTTTCCTGGATTTGGCTATGGCGACTAGAAAGTGCCAAAATGTAATTGTCATAAACTAGGTCATCAAGGTATTCCATATTAATAGGATACTAGAGTATAATTCTTCCTCTTTTCGAATTGAATTCAATTGTCAATACAATATCCATCACTGGTGTGATGTCCCCTGATATTTTGCTACCATGAAGAACTCTACATCGAAATTTCTCGAATTGTGTTTGTGTTAGATTAGGTTATATATTTTCTCTGGTATACCTTTTCGTCGTAGCGCTATTCTAGTCAAATAGTCTATCGAAAGCATTTTCGAAATCGAGTTCGGCTAATTTCTTCGGTAATTATTCTCAAACTTGCTATGTAGTCTATACAAGATCTTTTGGTCCTAACCCCAGCTTGTTTTTCCGGAGAGTGTCTTAGATTTTCCAGCGGTTCTATTTAGTATAATTTTATAGAGGATATTCAGTGTTGTGGATAGTGGCATAATACCACGACAATTCTTACAGTTATTTAACGCCTCTGTTTTTGGAAACTTATCAGTATTCCATGCACTGGATAATGCGGTTTTAATAATGTGTTCTAACAAAATGAAGCTTAAAATGTCGCCTTTAAAATAAGCTTTAATGTTGATTGAAGCAATAAATATTATCAAAAATATGTCAGTTTGTAACCGAACTTAACCGAGCACCCATATAATTAATTCCTATAAACTTATTGTAATCTTTACTCACTAATATTAACGTAACTTAAAAACTTCTTTTCATTCATACACTTCACTGATAACTCAAAAAAGTATATAATCTGAAGGGCGTCATAAAGTCGAACCTTCTTAATATGTACTTTATAATAATTCATGTTTTCAAGAAAATAAGTATTGTTTCCTCTCTCACAGTTTTTGAACATATTTTCGAAAAATTTAATTTTCTACTTTTTTCTTTCAGCAGATTCTGCAAAATTCCGAAAACTCTGCGATGCCATTGACACACCTACCAAGCTGTATGATGAGCGACAGTTTCCTCCTGTAGCTATAGCGGCCAAAGATTGACATAAATCTAATAATTCAAAGGCTCAACGTTTAAAGGAACTTAACAGCATGGCAACAAATAAAATGGATTTTTGTAAATAAAAAATACTAATTAAAAAATGAACAAATAAAAATTGTAGCAAAAAAATATTAAAAAAGAAAAATCTCCTGATCCAAAAAAAACCTAAAAAGTGTAAAAAATTATAATAAAAACAGGTATTATATTATATACATATTATTAATAGTTACTAAGTATAATTAAAATTATTTTCTTTTTTCAAATTTTTTAAATAAAAAAAATTAAGATTTAAAAAGAATTACCGAAATTTAAATTTTAATACTTTATTTTACATTTGCGAATAATTAAGAAGATTTAAAAATATTTTTTTAAGAACTATGAATAATTACGAAAATATGAAGTTTTATTTGTTTCAACTTTTCGAATAATTTCGAAAATATTTAAAAAAGTATTTAAAATTGGTGTTTTAATTATAAATTGTATAAAACTTTATTTATATATACAAATATTATTAATATTAAGCATTTACCATATTACTTTTTTATTAGCTTTTAAAGATTATTTTATTATTATTCAAACAACAAAATAAGTCAATACTTTTATGATAACGAAGTAATTAATTATTATTATGATGAAAAATTTATAGAAAATGTAAAAACCAGCAAAATACTCTGTAAATCCTTTGCAAAATGTGTATGAATTAGAAAATATCGTTTTCCCAAATTCCCCGAAACTTTAAAGTTATTACATATATTTCCCAAACAAAACGTAATTTAATAAAATAACAAGTTCTAATTGCCAAAAAATTTTGATATTCCGTTTTCGATTTGCAAGTCTTTAAATATATGAAAATTAAGTCCTTCTTGAAAAAAAAAATCTTTCCAAATTATTTTTTTTTTCTAATTTGCCTTAAAATGTGAACTTCCTTTTTAAATTATGTTTAAATTTTTTAAAAACCTAAATTATCGATTAAATTAAATAATAATGAAAAAACTCTTCAAATGTACCTTATAAATGTAACATGTAATATGTAATGAAATAGTAAATGATTGACAAATTAGCTTAAGTCCTATTTAATATATATAACATACTTGTGTGTGTTTAAATAGAACATAAATATGAAAATTATTATCATTGTAATCTGGCAATAAACAACAATATAAAGCAAAGGACGAAAACAAAAGAAAAATTCAAAAGATTTTAATATTTTTTACTTTTTATTTACTAGCTAAAACCTGGTGTGCTTCGCTATTCCCATCTTAATTATTATCTTAAATGCTATCTCAGTTACATTGTATACTCTATTTCCGAATTTTGTCCTCTTCCGTTCAAAATCCAATCACACTGTAGGTCCTTCCAAAATGACACTGTAGGTTCTGCTTGTAATGAAATTGCCTAATGATTTGAAGTGAATATGAAGTTATTCAGACCAAATACTTAAACTTTAGCTTTAACCGTTTCTCTGGATATGCAAAAATCAATATTTAGTTTGTGTGGGATGTACCGTGCTCTCTTGTCCAATGCCGACCACTTTTGCCAGATGATTTGTTTTGATTGTGAAGTCAATCAGACTCAGTGTTGCCAGAAGTAGGGGAAAATCCCTACATGCGGATATTTTGACACTAAAATAGAAGCGTAGGGAAAATCGAACCAATATTTTATATATGCAAAATTTAAGTATTTCTTTTCATTTTGTATTACTTATGAAATAAATTTAAAAAAAAAATGTATTTTTAATATTTTCCTGCTTAATATCGCTTAAAAATATGTTGACGGGGCACCATTACGTATTTGTGTTTTCTGAGAATTTTTTTCACTGATTTACTGAAAGTACAAGCATTACATACATATGTTGAAGTGGAGTAAGTGATAATAAACAAATATATTTGAAATATGGTAGTAAATCTCCAAAAGAAAAATAAATCAAATCATATGAAGAAATTGCTAAGACAACAAAATTCAGTCGATCTACTGTACAGACGATCATTGGAAATTATAACAACAATAATAGCACCCATAATAAACTACGGTCTTGCAGACCTAAGAAGATTTTGTGAAATTGGAGGAACACATCCAATTGAATTGGTGCTCCACGCACAATAAGTAACTTTTTACATGGCAATGGATTTAAGAGCAACACAGCATGCAAAAAGCCACTAATTTCAGCGAAGAATCGTAAACTACGCCTTGAGTTTGCTAAAATACATATAGACAATGGTATGGATTTTTGGAATCGTGTTATATTTACCGACGAAAGTAAGTATAACATTTTCGGAAGTGGTGGTCATTCCAAAGTTGGGAGTAAACGAAACACTGCACTTATTTCAAAGAATATAATACCTACAGTCAAATTTGGTGACATCAATGCCCTGTCGTCTTCAAGCAGTTATTGGTGCCAAGGGTGGACCAACGAAATAATAAAAGTTTTTTGTTTTTTTTTAATATGTATACATTTTTAAAATAATATTATTCTTTTGTCGCTGTATGTAGGCTTTTGTCCTATGAATTTTTAATGTTTTCATTATTATTGTTCTTGTTATGTAAAAGAATTACTTTTTATTTTATAAATACATTTATTTATTACTGCGTTAACTATTGACACATTTTTTTAATTTTCTTTAAATCAAAGGGTGTATGTAGACCTTTTCCCTGACTGTAGCTCATGGTAGGCATAGACTCTTAATAAGAAGTCTCCTTTTCTTCATATAATAGACTACCAATCTTTCTGTCTGTGTAATTTGGCAAATTGTTGAATTTATCTAAGAGGGAACAGCGCCAGAAGTTATTTATCTTCCTAGTCATCTAGAACAATGAGGGTTATATGTACGTTTGTGTCCACTCCAGACAAATTTTTTTCTTCGTATTTAGATGTTTTTGTTGTCATTATGATTCAAGTTCATTTCAAGTAGTTGGCGAGCAATTTTTATTGCAATATTCCGCTGATATGTAAGCCGAAACATAATTAAAGTAAACAGAAACATCGGTATAAATTTTGCCGTATTCACTGAAATATTGTGCTTTTTCAAGCTTGTTTGCATATGTAAATGTTCAATTTTAAAGACCGCAATAACTTCGAATGTACTAATAGTCATTTTACAAAATTCAGTTCAAAAGAAAGTTATATTGCAAACCAATAACTTTTTATATAACTTTTTGTTTTTTGTTACATTTTAATGACTAAAAAGCATAGGATTTTTTATAGCGGAAATCTTTAAAATGTAAGGAATAATCAGATTTTTTTGCGCAAGTACTTAAAAAAAAAATCTACTGGCAACACTGATCAGACCAAATTCTGAAACCAGCTGTGACCGTTCTTAAGATATCCTAAAATCAATATTTACTTTGTATGGGAGGTACAACTGCCATTTGTCTTATCCCGCCCATTATTCGATTGATGATTTGCCTGGGCTATAAATATATTTGGGACAAATTTAGACAAGCTTTCGTTACCATTTTGAAGATATAGACATATATACACTTTGTATGGGCGTGGCACCGCGTAGTTGGAATTGGAAAATTTATATAGCCTATTGTTCCTTCCAGAGAGATACGGTAAAGCTTTCAAGAAAAGCGGTTCAGCCATTTAGCTGTACATAAGGCACAAACAAAGATATAACTATAAGATTAGAAAACAGCACTTTTGTAAGGAAACGTCAACTAAAGGTAATGTACATAGTTAATCCCATATTTCACTAACTTATATCGTTTGTGTTTTAAGCAACATATAAAAATTAAAGTCTTCTGTTCTTATAATCATCCATGTTGTTATCATCCTTGGCATAACAGTGTAAAATAACTTTTAATCATTTCTGTCCTTCGCTACTTCCATCTAGTCGAAAACACCTATTCTAAGATAGTCCAGATCATGTGAGAGACTTGCACCGAGAATCTTTAATCTAAGCTCCCGTAGAGCTGGATCGATTCCCTTTCTTCCCTCTCTTGACAGCTCCTACAGTAGCCATAACATTAGTAACCTATACATACCGACATGTGCCCACTTATACGTTGCCACAGACTATAACTGTCAAAAACTTAATCAAGTTCTGCACAACAATCAGGAAAGTCGTTGTCCGTTAGTTGATAGATTAGACGACTACTTGTGTTCCACAGTCTTTAGCTCCCACTCATATATAAAACTTGTTAACACACCTAGAGGAATATGTATGCATGTAGCCCTTTGAGAGAAAAAAACAGGGATAATGTTCTAATTGTGAACTTATCAGATGTACATACATATGTGCATATCTGTTTAGACGAGGAAAGTGCGCGTCTTGAGTAAGTCTTTATCACAGGTCTACAGGGTGCAAGTTCGTAGGCCTATTGAAGCTCTGAAACAGTTGTACCGTATCGTGTGCGGTTCTATATCGGCTGCGTTATCTCATGGAGATAGTCAATATTAGTCATTCTCACGCATCCGATGGCGTTATTGAGAGCGTTATTTTATTAGATTGTAAGGCCCGCCATTTAGTGTTAACAATGAGCAAAGCCTACATCGAAGTTAACGAGAGAGTGATCAATTATCGTATACATAAGTCGTCACAAAGTTTTCCTTAGTCTTAACACACAAAAGTTCCCGCAAAAACCTTTATGATTCTGTTTCATGCCATTACCTTTTGATTGAAGTTGGTGGTAAGCGAGGCAAAATGACCACAATCAAAGACCATGCCCAAAATTTTAAAATTACGTGTTCAACTCTGATCTGTTACCAGAATTTTGTATGTTGAATTCTATGGCAGCGAAAATTTCGTTGCTTTGGAGCTGGCTGTACAAGGTTGAAGTGTTGTAACTACGGCGGTGTTCATTGACAAAATTGTTTATATCCGTCGTCAGCTGCCCGATACGCTCGTCAGCTGGGTTAATGACGCGTAGGTGATACCGTTCTTGGGCCAGAAGCGCTGCACTCTTTGAAAAGTGTGATATGATGCTCGAGATTCTTCCCGTGTTATGAAGCGTTGGGCAGCCACTTCGCTATGGTTAGGAGGAAGGTTTTTTAATAGCAGAAGATCTACCGTATGTCACTGTAAAAATATGTATGTTTTGAATTCTTAATTTCATTCGTAAATGCGAATAAAGTTTAAACATGCAAAGCTTTTTCTTTTACATGAACTAGATAAAAATTACTACGCGAATTACAACTTTCAGCTGTACTAGAATGATATAAGCAACAATGTATTGAACACGGTATGTAAATATTATTAAATATAACAAAATGGAGTAATTCTAAAACTAATTTAAAAATTTGTTGATTTTAAAACAACACAACAAAATGATCATTAACAACATTTTCCTACAATTTTTGCTTTCAAGCTTTCAAATGCCGCTTATTTTACTATCACACTTATGACTTTTATGCTCATGATGGTGATGATGATGATGACGGTGATATTGTTGATCCTGATCATCAGTATCTTCTTTCTTCAAAGAATCCCGTAACTGACGTTCCTGGTGATTATGATGACGATTCTCTTCCCTTTTCAAATCAATTTGTATGGCCTTATCCTCTTTAATCATCTCCGCTTTAGGCTTAATGGCCAATACAGGTGATAGTATTTGTGGAGCTTCCATATCAGTTTCAGATTTATCCAGTTTCATAGATTTCAAAGAAAATATAGAACTGATTTTACGTAATTTTTCATGAACCGATGAGCGTACCGTTTCGGGTATAGAACTTTTGATGGATTTCATGCTATGCGACAGAGAAAGGCCCCCAAATTTAGAAGATTTCGAGTATGATGAAGAAGATGAAGAGGGGGAGGAGGATGATGACTTAGAACTAGAATTTTCTGAACTAGCATGTACCGGTTTGGTGGCAATCCAAAATTTCAAAGCGAATAATGTTTCCACCTTAAGGGCCTCCATAAGGGTTAGCTATGTTTTGTGAAAAAAAAAAAATAATTTATATTTTTAGACAATTTTAAAATATTTTCTGTTTTTTAGGAAACAATACCTTTTCATCTATCGCAACTGACTTAACATTCCACAAAAACTCTATTAGACCTATGATTATGGCACATAGAAGACCCAAGCCTAAGACTAAGAAAACGCCACCCACACTTTCTAAATCCAATTCAGGTGTATCACTAGAAGCTGCAGCAGTATTCTTACACTTACCACCGCCATGCATTTCTTTCCACCATTTTCTTTTCAATTCAGCCAATGTACCGGCTTCGCCTAACTTTAAAACTGCACCACTAATTTGTTTGCGATAGGGCGAATCTATTAAATAGTGGGTTATAAAAAAGGATCAATTTTTTATTTAATGCCCACTTACTAAACGGCATGGCTATGCCATAAGTTTTATAATCCAACCAGCCTCCGATTTGCACTAAATCACAATCTCTTTCCACTTCATATTCCAATACAGTCGATTCCATTAGATAGGCATATAAACGTTTACCCTTCAACACACGTTCCACACCCTCAGCATTATTTTTGGTAAACACCGTCGCATCCGATTCCATAGCAGCCCACATACGCTGATAGGTAGAGAAATTGGAATCCTGGAATATTTTTTCAAATTATTTTTAAAATTTTTTGTTTTTGGAAAGTGGTCTCCTACTGACTCTGAAGAAACCCATGGTACTGCCACCTTTAAGGGTACCATATTTTATTTTATTTTGTGCAGCCAAATCCTCGACACTGTTTATGGAAGAGCCCATACGTGACATGGTTAAAAAGGCAGCCAAATTAGCTGTATAAGAGTTGAGCATCATCAAAGCGAAGAACCACCATATACCAGTGACCAAACGTGTGGAAGAGGCTCTACAAAAAAAGATTAAAAAATATGTAGAACAACACAATTAAGGGAAATGGTGCAAATTTGAATTATTAATTTTCTGCCATACTTGGGCAATATATCACATCCTTGACCCATTATAGAGCCCATAGTAAGCCATGTTGCATTTGTTATGGTCCATAAATTTTCTAATTCTTCAGGTTCTTTACAAGGGTGGGGATTTTCCCAGTCCTCAGGCGCCATACGTGATAGTATAAAAAGTAGTAGAGAGACTCCCAAATAACCAGTAGCCATATAGACCCAAACATCTTTGGAAAAGGGCAATAGAAATGAAAATAAATTTGCAGGCTTTACTTCCGGCTTCAAATAGAGTATACTAATGCCCAAAGTCATAAAGGGCGGCGTAAAGTCGACAGCTTGACGTCGAGCCGAAGTCATGGTCAAGTCGCAAATGCCTAAATCTGCGTTCTGAAAGAAAAAAAAAAAGTTGGTTAAAAATATATTGTCTCAGCATAGCAAACACAAGCAGACTCATGTTGAAGCAAGTGGGTTTTTGTTGTACGAACTTTGAAATAGATTTTGTTTAAGTTTAAATAAAAAAGTGAAACAAAAGAGTAAAAAACCATGGCAAAATAGTGCAAAAACAAGTTGAACAGCAAAGGTCCATAGTTATGAATCGCTACAAGTTTGGTTAGACAGCTTAGAACGGGCCCACTTAGAAACACTTTCTGAATTTAGGCAAAGGACAGCTGTAGTATCATTTTTCTACTATTTCGCATTGCTGTACATTTTAAGCGAAGGAACTTTGTGGAACACCTGTCTTTCTGTCGTAAGTTCATAAATAGGTATTTACCAGTGTCACCCTAAGATTTTATCATTTTCTTAGATGGGGTCCAATCATGTAGGTTCTTTCAACCGCCACGTTTACTTAGTAATTTTTTAACGAGGCTTAAAGTAGTTAAAAGCCTCAGTCAATGTGTGACCATCACCCACTAACACCACTTCGATGCCCGACGGAGGGTATTCTCAGATACTCTAAAAAAAGGTATTACATCAAGAAACCGTCAGCTTTAATACACTTCAACTCTCACATTAAGCGAAGGGAAAGAAAAACCAATGGGCTAATGTCAGAATCAGGCTCATCGAAAACAGGCCAGAGCCAACTTATAACATTTTGCCATTTCATTAGAAGACGAATGGAATTTATTGAAACAAGTTAATAATCTTATCATTGACCGACGGACCCCTACTCTTAACTACTACTTGACTAAGGAATCTGTCTGGGTGTATTACTAGAGGTTGAGTTCTATCTTAATCTCCACTGTAGTATTAGAAGCATGAGTTGTATTTTAACTCTATGTGTGATCAAAAACTTCTACCTGCGATTGAAGTCATCATGTATACCAGTGATGGGAAAATTGATACGATCATACTTTTTTTGATACTATTTAGCTTCAAGAAATACCGTACCACTCCCGTAACAGATTTGCCACTCTCATAAATATTTCCCTATTTCTACATTTTTTACATTCCTTTTGTTCCAGCATTTTTCGGCTTTTGTTTATTTTTAGTACTAATGGCAACTCGACTACAATATGGGACAAAAAGGAATGAAATTGAAATAGGCACCTCAAAATTATAAGATATGAGTAAAAACCGGATTTTCTCGGATTCATGCATTTATAAATGGAAAAAAGGGCAATAGAAATGTAACCACGGGGTTTGTTCGACATTATGGGATATTAAATTGGGATATTTCCGTATCCCTAAGTGAGATCCCATGATCATCAGGCAGATGCTACTTTTGATTAGAACGGATCGATGGCGAACATCGGTGCTCCTATTAGACAGAATTGACAGTTGGTGTCACAGAAATTTTGCTAAACAGTGATCACACCATGAAGAAATGAATCCACCTGCTATGAGAGCAGTGGGATCTGGCCACATTTGATTCACCGGAGAATGGGACGGTTGTTGCAGCTGCCTAGAGGACATGTGAGGAACCTTATATGGGTTATTACTGACCCTTGATGAAAATATCACATAATTATCTTTGTAGAAGTTGCAATGATGAAGACTCTACGGAACAACTTTTTTGCCACTACCCAGAACTACGATCTGGAGAAGATCCTAGCCTTAATTAGGGCGATTGAGTGGGTAACTGTTACCAGACTGGAGCTGCTAAGACCATGTTGTGGTAATGGAGACATGGTAACACAACCGGACTTACAATTTGCACCCAAGTAAGCCGAAGTAAGCTGCTAGATTAACCTAACCTAACCTATGTTTAGTTAAGAATAAAATGCTACTTTGGTCTTAAAAATCCGTTGGAAATTGACAGAGCAACTCATGAAAAATCTTTATTTTAAAAATTTTTTACTTCTGTTGTCAAAAAAGTACCCTCAAAAATGTATTTTTTGATACCGAACGAAAATCACAGTTTCCATCACTGATGTGTACTCTTCGAAGAAGTAATCCCAATCACTCAACCGGAACCAAAATTACTACTAGTTTCCATGATATCAGGATTTTATCTTAAATATTTATAAGGGAAAATTAAATATATTGCCAAAAGAGTGAAGAGGTAGGCTGTATTAAACATTCTGGAGATTAGATCGTTAATTTGTCTGAATGAAAGGTAATATAATAGAGACTAGACATTTGTGAAGTTACTTAAGAGTTCATAGTGGATTCGAAAGGTAAAGCTATAGTTAGAATTAAAGTCAACCCATTCAGATTTCAGTCAAAAGGTTTCAATTATCTACGACAGCTTAGTTCTGTGCGCTTCTGTGACCACAAACAGTAGATATTAAAAACTACTTTCTTATAAAAAATATGGCTCCAATTGCATTTTTAAAGATGGATACGGCATCTTTAGGTCTTAAACTTCAAGTTATGTAAAAATATAAAGTGCGCATATATATGAGCGATACTATTAGAGAGATAAATATTAGGTGCTATGATTGATAACTGCTCTAGGGAATATATAAAGTATGCCTGTGAGAAAGTAACCGGTGTATTAAATGCATTAGCGCGAAAGATTTCAAGCGCCGGAGGACCATATCGAAGTTGTATCATGTTAGTATCCCAGGTGACCAACTCTATGCATCCGTGTGTAAGAAGGTAATGAGTAGCCCATTTAGATAACGGCAAATTGTAGAAGTAGTTCAAGAATATGTAGCGTTTATCATATGATGTCAAGGAAGGCAGCTTACATTAGTGGGAATGATCAACTGATTTAATAACTTGCGAGCTTTGTAACATATACCACCCGATAACCTCAAATTTAACTCTTCTAAAGAATGCTATAACGAAAGACGTAAGGAAGAAATCCGAATTAAGTTGGCAACGTAGGTGGAAAAACTCACCAAACGATAAATTGATGTTTAGGTTAATTCCGCAGATCGATAAATAAATAGAAAGAAAGCCCAATGAGATAAACCCTAATCTCATCCAATACCTAACGGCCCATAGAGACTAAAGGAAGTATCTTTACCGATGTGGACACGACAACTTTCCAACAAAGTACTGACCAGTCTATGAAGAAGACGAAAGCGTAGAACACGTAGTATTGCACCTCACGTACACGCTGAATAAATGAAGTCTGAATTAAATGTTACATGAAACCGAACCACAGCACAGCGAAAATCTGTCCAGAGTAACTGTTCAAATAGTAAACAGAATGTAAAAATATTCAGCGTGTTCATACCGAACACCGTGACAGTATCGTATTAAAAATCACGATATTCTTTAGAATATTGTAGCCTTAGAATGTAGGTGAAGAAGCATATTCTATAATCGGTCTTCTGTTTTCACTTACCCCATCTAGCAGCTGACGTACTAGACCATCCCATGTTTTTGTAACCTTATTGTAGCTGCCATAATTACCATCAGGAGCCAATTGAAATTCATATTTAAAGTTCAACAGTTTAGCTATGGCATCTATTAGATCCATAGAATAACCTTCATAACGGTCATTACCTGCAAGTTCCTCGCCCTCTTTGGGTTCGCTTTGAAAAAAATATATAATTTGTATTAGTTTTCTGATATAAAATAAACCCTAAATATACCGATTCATTAAAAAGGGTGCTCCTATACGTGAGGTTATAATAAAAGTTTTATTTTGTAATTTAATGCCCACACGTTTATTGCTGGCATCATCATCACCTAATAAATCAAAACCATTGACAGGATCCCAAGTAGATAAATCCAATAAACCGTTGTTAGTGAGTTCCATGCAGCGCAAAACAAAAAAACTTCGTTGACCATATTGATTAAAATCTATGCGTCCGGTAATGGCCTCATCAGAGCGCTGCAACAAAAGTAAGTTTGAAAATATTTTCTCACCTAAGAATAGTTAGTAAGCACTAACCGCTTTTATAAATTCTATAATTCGACGGCCTTGGGAAAAGGGTCTACTTTTACGACATTGCAACTGCTGAGGTTCCAGTTCTTGGACAATTTGCAATTCAGCCAAACCCTTAACAAATGTGGACACAGCGTCGCTTATCAAAACCATATCGGTCTGAAAAATATAATCTCTTGTTAAGAATTTGTATCCTATGGTGCTATGAAAGTAATACTAACCCTAACTTCATCAGGTTTGACACTATAATATTCACCGGCTTTCTTTTTTCGATCTTCCCAATCTCTAACCAGATTAATTATTTGATAATCTGTAGGATCCATTAATCTAATGGTGGTTATATTAGCACCTACTTCATAAAAGGCTTTTAAGTCCAATGTATGAGTATCCAGCATGGGTAAAAATATGCTCTAACAGTAAAAAAAATTTAACAAAATACATTTTTTAGTGCCACGCCTACTTACCTGATATTCACCTAACATTTTTAAATCCTCAGCTTGTTTTAATATCGTTGGCACCTTATCCACTGAGCAGTGTAATATTAAACAATTATCGGTAGAGGTTTTAATGCCTTTAATTAAAGGCCTATAATCATCAGTATCTGGTGGTAATTGTATAACAGTGGTGGGATTACTAGAAGGGTCACCCAGTTGTAAGATATCTTGAAGTTGCTGCAGTTCTAATTATAAAATCTTCAGTAATTAGTAATCCTTCTATAAGAAAAGATTTTAATTTTTTTTATTACCTTTTTGCGTTTCATAGACCAGTGTAAAAGAACGCCAACCAAAACTTTGTACAAGTTCTGCCAGACCCTGAGATAGCAAAAGATTGTCAGGATGTAAATTCAAAGACATATTCCGGTAGGCCTTTTCATCTAAAGATTCACTTGGAGACCAATCGAAAGTGAAATGTGGTATATCGAGTATGTTACAGATGGAAGCAACAATATCTTAAAAAAAAGTAGATTATTATTTATGAATTAAGTAAGTAGATGCCACGCCCACAATTTTTTCCCATAGTCTGAGCTCAAAATTATAGAGAAATAATGCCAGAAGTTAAAGAAAAGTTTAACTGACAACTTTTAGATTTTGATAAAAAATGTCTTCATGCCACGCCCACATTTGAAATATATTTATTTTTCAGCAGAATACTTTACGTTTCATAACGGTTTTATGATATAGGTACCACTACATTGAAAACTACAAGATAAGTTTATAGTTCTTTAAGTCCACTCTTAAAGCTGATGAGCATAATCGCTATGGACACTCCATAAGCCGTTAGCAATGCCCTTTTCTACACGAAAAACCTTTAAAAACTCCAGGAAGTCAACTATTTACCATATGTAGCAATTTTATAGGTATCAGTTTGAAAGATATGATTTGGTGGCTTAGGCATGCAGCCACTACATGTAGTTGTCAAATGACTAGTGGGTTTGGCCATTCACGCTTTTACACAGACGGCTCCAAGTTGTATGGAAAGGTTGGTATAGGCTTTTTCAGTGAAGGACTGAATACTACAGAGTCACATAGTTTTGCAGATTATGCTACTACTTTCAAGCGGAGGTGTAGCAAGGATAAATACGGGTGAGAGTATCATGATATTTGTCGATGCGTATGGACCGTAAAGTTGTCCTACGCTGAGCCCTAGGACACTGTAATGTTTGCGTAAGCGAAAGAACTAACGAATTCGCTCTTAAGTGGACAGTGTAATCCCACCAGGATCATTCAGAGTTTCTTATCACAATGCGTGAAATCAGGCATTGACTTTAACTTGTTCTAAAGTTTGGCAAACTTGACTGCAGTTCAAAAGAAACAGAACCCAAAACCTAATGGCAGTTTATACTGGGCATTAGATAAGCACACAAGATATATATATTAACATAAGCGCTACCAATCCCTTTAGGAACTGTCAGAGATTGGCTTCCCGAAATTGGGAGGCCACCTAAACCAACTCACCAACATCTCCTTAGCTAGTAAAAGTCAATGTGTAAACTCCAAAACAATGGATAACGTTTTCTGTTCCAGAACTTAAATTTTCACACACTATGTAACAAATTTGCTGAAATGTTCCTGGCCTAACACATAGGTAGCGCTAGTTTTGTTGCATTCACATCTTTTTTTGTTAGTGGTCACCTTTAGAAGACAGCCGTTAAAATTTTATGATATTCTATTAATTAGTTTGTGAGTTATTGTGCTAAGAGTGACGCAATTTTTATTATTTTCAGAACAATGGATCAAAAACAATTTCGTGTTTTTATTCTATACTAGTTCTTGATGGGAAAAAATACCGTTCAAGCAAAGCAACGTCTCGAAAAGTGTTATGGGAACTTCGATTCATCAGACTCCGCTCGAACAAAAAAACTGTGTTTTGCTGACTTCAAACGTGTGGTCGTATAGACACCGATAATGCAAAACGCATTGGACATCCAAACGAGACGATAACACCAGAAAATCTAAAAAAAAACAGATATTAAAAGAATGTGTTGGCTTCAGGAGCGTTTGACTATGAGAAAGCCCTGTTGACCAAAAACAAGAACGTGTTAATGATTCTGAAACAATGGAAAAACTACATCCATTGAACTTCTAATTGCCCCCACATCTACCGTATTCGCCAGGTTTGGCTACCAGCGACTACTGGCTGTTCGCAAACCTTAAAAAAATGCTCGCCGGTAAGAAATTGCGCACGAATGGTTATCGTTGAAACTGAGGCCTATTTTGAGGCAAAAAAAAAAGCGTTCTACAAAAGTGGTATTGAAATGTTAGAGCAGCGCTGGAATGATTGCATTGCTTTGCTCTTGACTTTTCAATCCATGTGTTATCATTTGACAAATTTGATATTTCTTTATTTTTGACGACTATTCCATTAGTTTCAAGTCTTCCAAATGTAGAATAGACAAAGCTTTGCGCGTTAATTCTCATTTATTTAGATTTCCTAGTACTTGTATTTATTCATAGGCGTAGGGCGTTGCGGTGAAGAGCTTGTAATCTGTTAATGTCTTCAGAGTTGTATGCTAGGTGGCACAGATCGACCACATATTCGGGATCGTTCAGTTTCGTTAAACGGGTCTATTATTTTTTTATTTTTTTTTTCATCTCATTTGCTTTAATATGGGTACTTCTTTGCTTATGTTCCATAGTTCTGTGTTGCTTGTGATGTTAGGCCAGAATATTTTGCATATAAATCTGAGGTACTTGTTGATGAATACCTGGATGCCTGATGTAATTCGGTACAAGACATATAGACAGGTTTCATAACCATATATCAGAATTGATTTAACAAATGAATTGAATATTTTGAGTTTAGTTCGTCCAGATTATGTGATATATACTATACTATACTAACTGCAGTCGTTCTTGTGTAGGTTTGGCAATTTAAAAATTTAAATTTAAAAATGCAATAAAACAAAAATGGCTTAAAATTTTGCCAAATTTATTTTGTTGTTGTGAAGTACAATTGTTCCGGGTAAAAGTGAAATATAATTTCATTCATATGGCAGTACCCCACTCGATCGGACCAATTTTCGAGTGTATGGGGTCGTATCTCGGCAATAGCATCACGATTGTTGGCCTTCAAATGCTCAATTGCCTTTGGTTTGTCGGCATAACACTTGTCTTTAAAAGCGCCACACGGAAAATAGTCCAGCGGTGTCAAATCGCAGCTTCTTGCCGGCCAACTGACATCAACATTTCGGCTTAAAACGGCCATCAAACGTTTGACGCAATAAATCGATTATGGCATGAGATGTGTGGCAAGTTGCACCATCCTTTTGAAACCGAACATCGTTCACATCGAAACCATGAAGAGCGGGCACAAAAAAATCGGTTATCATGGTGCGATATGTGACCGTAATGGTTGCGAAATATGAAGTATGGGCGAAGTCACAAACAGTTAATCGTAATGGGTGCATTGGCTTTAGTAAGACCACGTTTGAATTTTTTGAGCCCCAAATATGGCAATTTTGCTTATTACCATACCCACCGAGATGAAAATGAGCTTCATCCGAAAAGATGATTTTAGACGATAATAAATTTCCAATAAATCCCAACGTTGCTCGACCGTAAATCGATTCATTTCGTTCAGTGGAGATAGAGTAGAATGACATAAGTATTACCAGATTCGAAATAACCGCTGGTTCAAATTTAAACGGATAGTTGGCCCACCATATATAATGAAGTTTTCCGTGCCAGTATTGTTCATTCTCATGGCCTTGGTTGTTTTGATTTTGCGAGCTAATGTTTCTAATTTCTCCAGCTTTGAGGAAGTCTTATGCGAGAGTAGACTTTGAACAGATTTTGCTCATAATGTCATTCAGCACTATTGTGAATAGCTGAGGTAATAGTTGGCATCCTTGTTTTACATCAGCATTGGTAATGAATGGTCGACTGGTGTTCCATTGGGATCCATTGTAAACAAGCCCAATCATAAAGTGCCCAGTATTTAACTCTCCAAGAAGCCTAAACGAATTATTCATGAAAGCCAAGAAAGTCTTGGCTGCTTTATTAGCCAGAGTAGATCAGAGTATTCTGAAAATTATTCAAGTGGTGATATTAAATCATCTGAGTTCGGCTTTATCTACCAATCCACTAATCTACTCATCTATTAAACTCAAACACGTATCCAAGAAAATAATATATGAAATGCATATTAGTTTGACACAGAATTACTTAAGTTGGACCAGTGAATGAATACGGTTGACATAATAATTCGAGTTTCAGGCATAAACAATTTTTTGTTTTTTGTTTTGTTTTTACTTACCCGAACTTTCACCAGTTGTCGGTCCAAATATTGCGATTAGTTTTTGAGTTAATAAGCTGCAGACTGTATATTTAGCAAATAAAAAAGTAAAAATTGTTTTCAAAAGTGTTTTTCCAATGGAAACATATGTACCTGATTTTTCCATTAGAAAGCTATCATCATTACTGGCATATACGACTATAGGTACCAATTCGAAACTGCGTTCTAAAACATTAGCGCGATTGACAGCAGAACGAAATGCCAATTCCAATTCGGAGTTTTTGGTTTCAAAAATGGCTCCTGTTTTTAAATAAAAGAAAATTATAATTTTGCGAAAGTTACAATAAATAAAAGTATTAACAAACTTACCGATATTGAACTGTGGAGCTTGGCCATTGGCATCTATAGTTAGTAGGGTTATTATAATAAAATAAAATAAATTTTTCATGTTTTTTGCTAAGTTATGAATAGTTTATTAAATTTTATAATACAATTGAAAAAAAATTTTTGATGATGTAATAAATGAAATGAAAATTTTCAATTTCAATAGCGAAGAAAGTGAACGTAGGAAAGAAATGCGTACGAGTATTTTTCGTCTGTTTGCAGCTGAGGTTTATATTTAAATGAAATTTGTTTCACTTTTTGTTACACATTATGTGTTTAATGCGTTTTGTGGTTTTGATTAAAATTAATTGACAAACTTAAAAATAAAAATTAAGGTAATAGACGAAGAATACGCACGCAAAAATCGTTTCCGAGAAACATAAACAAAAACAAAAAAATTACAAAAAAAACAAAAAATTATGTTTTTTTTACTATCTTGCTGAACTTCCTTTGTGCTAACATTTACAATATTATGCATGTTTTCTGTATATTTTTATACCCTTTCTACTAAACAAAAAAAAAAAAAAAAAAAAGATCGTTACACTTGATTGCCCATAGAATTTGGATTTAAGCCAATTTGAATTGTTTCTACGCAACCGGTCGTTGTCTATTGTTTTAATAACAACCAAAACCTGTCTGTCATTCTCTCTTTTTATATTTACTTTCTTATAACATGATCATAAAATATATCATGACCGCATTTCTGTGAGAATGCCATTGATCTTGTATAGGTTCCGCCAAATAATTTTTTTTTTTTTGAAAATGCTATAAGAAAAAACTGCTGAATATTTTCTCAAATTTATTTTTTTATTTAAAAGTACAATCCTTCCGGTTAATAATGGAAAATAATTTCATTCAAATGGCTGTCTCGGCTGGCCATGCAGTAGCCTACACGATCGGTCCAATTTTTAAGCACATTATCGATTGTGTGCAGCTGTATTTCATCAATGGCTTTACGAATATTGTCCTTCAAAGCGTCAATTGTCTCTGGCTTGTTGGTGTAACAATTATCTTTGACGGCACCCCACAAATAATAGTCCAACGGTGTCAAATCGCAGCTCCGAGGTGGCCAAACGACATTAGCTCTGCGGCTGATAATGCGATCTTCAAAAACAGGGCGCAAAACATCGAGTGTAGCTTCGGCCTGTTGAACCCAAATGTTGCTAATATCCTCCTCTTCAATTTTTGTGAACAAAAATTCGTTCAACATGGCCTGATAAAGATCGCCATTGACTGTAACGGCCACTCCTTGCTCATTTTCGAAGAAAAATGGCCCAATTATGCCTCTGGACCAAAATCCGCACCAAATAGTGACTCGTTCTGGGTTTATCGGCTTTTCAATGTATGCGTGCGGGTTTTCTGTGCCCCAAATGCGACAATTTTGCTTGTTTACATACCCGTCAAGATCAAAATGAGCTTCATCTGAAATTTGATTTTTTTTCGCAAAATCGGCATCTTCTGTAAGTCGATCGCAGGCCCATTTAGCGAAGCGTATACACAACCATATTCGTTCAGCGGAAGGATAAAACTAATTATCTGTCAAATCAGACATGAGCTAGGTGTTACCATTCACGAAATAAGCACTAGTTGAAAAAAACGTTAGATGGCGGACCCGGTACAACTCCTAAAGTTCTTTTGTAGCATCTATACAGATTTTCTTATGGTCACCTTTGCTCATGAATATTAATCCGTCTCCGACTTCATGTACCACAGTGTAATTTTCACTATCGATATAGGTAACAAGACCAATGTCAATCGAAATAGCTTGAATGTGTCGGTTTCGGTCTTATAGGCATTTGATGTTCAAATACGCCAGCCCAATTGGTGTACCCTTCCATTTTAGATTGCCTTTGCGTAACCTTAATTCACAGTCAATATAGCTGGAAACTTTAAAAACCGATGAAAGACGGTGTTCAATAAAGAAAATGGTCTGAAAGTGGGAAAGAAAAAATTTAAATATATCTGGGTTTTGCAGTTGATATTTGTGTTGGTTTTAGAACCTATAATCATATACACACTGTTAAACATGACGTAGGTATTTTTTTAAGTTTTGGGAATAGCAAGTAAACGCGGTAAAGTATTTTAAAATCAATGTAGGCAGACAGCTTCTTAATAAGCAAGTAGTTTTTACAAAGTTACATAACGTTGGCTCCTACTCATACAGTGCATTGTGTTGGTACTAGGAAAATTGGTTGTGAGAAGGAGGATAGAGGGAGTAATGTTTATGGACGTTAGATTTAAATTTACTCATGTCGTAATTGGCAGGGAATACTTTCGCTGAAAGATTATTCTACAGCCGAACCTTGCGACCAAAGAACGAATTCTCCCTATAATGAGTTGTGCCATTCACTGGACAATCAACTACAAAGGGATGCGCTCTACGAGAAATACGTGTACTAGAGAGTTGTCTACCCTATCGTTATTAATTAGCATCTTCTTGTACGCGTTCGAGAAGCTCCAAAATAGATTTTGAAGTACCGGCCCACACATGAGAGTTGTATTCCATTTTGGGCCGGATATAGGTCCTGTAAATATTAAGGAGATCCAACTGGAGTGGAGTATTTTTCTTGCACCGTTTTAAAAAACCAAGGCACTTGAATGCTTCTTTCGGCACTTGATATATGTGATCATTCCAACGAATGTCACAGTGAATTCTTATGCCCAGAATATCAAGAGCATCTGATTCCACAATGATTATTACCCATGGATACAGAACACAACACACCACCACGTCTGTGTGTTAAAAAACAAGATTTAGCCTTGAGTGCAGTAAAATCGATCCTGTACGCACGAGTCCACTCGAAGATTTTCATCAGTTCGCGTGTCGTTCATATTCATCCTTCTCGCTATAATCTCCAAGAGACTCAGCCTACGATCAAACGAATATGAGTGACAAATGTTGCTGTCATCCGCAAAAGAGTTAGAAGATTAGAAGTGAGACAAAAATCGTTAAGAAATATTAGAAAAAGAGTAGGAGAAAGAACAGAGCCTTGCTGTACCCCTGAGATTATCCTGAACTCGTCCGATGAGATCCCATATATAACCACGCTTATAGAGCGATCTCTGAGAAAGCTGGATATAAATCGAGAGAAGTGACTACCGACACCAAAAGCATTAAATTTCGAAATGAGAGCCTCGTGATAGAGGAGTCCAATCATACACTTTAACACATTTGAAATACACTTTATATATCTAAATATCAAGTTAGCTGTCTGTCCCTAAAGATAGGCAGAAAAATTTGTTCAACCCACGTGGATCTATGGCTTCATTATATTAATAACAGTTTCTACAAATAGTATAGGGCTTCAGCAGATTTCTTGAACAGCTCTTTCTTGGACAGTTAAATTCTTTACTTCAACTCTTTCTGCTGCTAACTCCGGTACAAATTTGTTTTCTCCTTTGTTCACCTGCTAGTTCTAGTCTATGGCAGTTTTGGTTATATCGCTTGATGGCCTTTTAAGGGTATTACCAATCCATCGCCATTTACGCCTACTCATTTCGTTCGAAAGGGGCTGATAGTCAGCCTCACCAGAGCAGATAGTTGGATATAGTTCTCGGCTAGAATATACGAAGGACTTTTGAAAACCACGGTACACGAATATTTCTATCTTTTCCATATCACGTGTCGTTGCAAGTCGCGAGTTTATATTCGCTTTAATGGTTGCAATTTTTGTACGCAGAAATAAGAAGGACGATTTCCATAGGGATCTAAAATCGAACATTCATATTCTCGCTTGATCCTCCCCATTTGTAGTTGTGATGCTCCCAAGGTAACAAAATTAGCCGACCTCTTTTTTACGTCCGTGCTAACATTTAACTCCGTATATTCGATTAAAGATATTAGATACTGTGAGCTAAAGACAGATATCTTCCGCGTAATCACTTGCAGTTGTGAAGGGTTTTTTCAAGTATCGTGTCCAAAGTTACATTAAATAGTAGTAGTGACGAACAAACACTAGTTCCGACTTTTACCGGAATAAAATTAAGCAATAATGTATTGAACACGGTACGTGTTACTTATTTAAAACTTTATTTTGATTTTAGAATAACACAACAAACAACCATTAACAACATTTTTCTAAAATTTGTTACTTTTAAACATTCAAATGACTTTTGCCGCTTATTTTACTATCACGTTTATGACTTTTATGCTCATGATGGTGATGATGATGATGATGGTGATCTTGTTGATCCTGATCATCAGTATCTTCTTTCTCCAAAGAAACCTGCAGCTGACGTTCATGGTGATTATGATGACGATTCTTTTCCCTTTTCAAATCAATTTGTATGGCCTTATCCTCCTTAATCACCTCCGTTTTAGGCTTAATGGCCAATACAGGTGGTAGTATTTGTGATGGAGCTTCCATATCAGTTTCAGATTTATCCAATTTCATAGATTTTAACGAAAATATAGAACCGATTTTACGTAGTTTTTCATGAACCGATGAGCGTACCGTTTCGGGTATAGAGCTTTTAATAGATTTCATGCTGTGTGACAGAGAAAGACCACCAGATTTAGAAGATTTAGAGTGTGAGGAAGAAGATGAAGAGGAGGAGGAGGATGATGAGTTAGAACTAGAATTTTCTGAGCTAGCATGTACCGGTTTGGTGGCAATCCAAAATTTCAAAGCGAATAATGTTTCCACCTTAAGGGCCTCCATAAGGGTAAGCTATGATTTGTGCAAATAAATTACATATGTTTTTAGACAATTTTAGAATATTTTCTGTTTTTTAGGAAACAATACCTTTTCATCTACCGCTACGGTTTTAACATTCCACAAAAACTCTATTAGTCCTATGATTATGGCACACAGAAGACCCAAGCCTAAGACCAAGAATACGCCACCCACACTTTCTAAATCCAATTCAGGTGTGTCACTAGAAGCTGCAGCAGCACTTTCACACTTACCGCCGCCATACATTTCTTTCCACCATTTTCTTTTCAATTCAGCCAAAGTACCAGCTTCGCCTAATTTTAAAACTGCACCACTAATTTGTTTGCGATAGGGTGAATCTATTAAATAGTGGGTTATAAAAAAGGATAAATTTTTTATTTAATGCCCACTTACTAAACGGCATGGCTATGCCATAAGTTTTATAATCCAACCAGCCTCCGATTTGCACTAAATCACAATCTCTTTCCACTTCATATTCCAATACAGTTGATTCCATTAGATAGGCATATAAACGTTTTCCCTTCAATACACGTTCCACACCCTCAGCATTACTTTTGGTAAATACCGACATATCCGATTCCATAGCAGCCCACATACGCTGATAGGTAGTGAAATTGGAATCCTATAATATTTTTTTAAAATTATTTCTTATATAAGTATATAAATAAGTGGTCTCTTACTGACCCTGAAAAAGCTCATGGTACTGCCACCCAAAACGGCACCATATTTTATTTTATTTTGTGCAGCCAAATCCTCGGCACTTTTTATGGATGAGCCCATACGTGACATGGTCAAAAAGGCAGCCAAATTAGCTGTATAAGAGTTAAGCATCATCAAAGCGAAGAACCACCATATGCCAGTGACCAAACGTGTAGAAGAGGCTCTATAAAAAAGATTAGAAGAATATGTAGAACAACACAATTAATTAGGAGAAATAGTGTAAATTTAAATTATTATTAATTTTCTGTCATACTTGGGCAATATATCACATCCTTGACCCATTATAGAGCCCATAGTAAGCCATGTTGTATTCGTTATGGTCCATAAATTTTCTAATTCTTCAGGTTCTTTACAGGGATGAGGATTTTCCCAATCCTCAGGCGCCATACGTGACAGTATAAAAAGAAGCAGAGAAACTCCCAAATAACCAGTAGCCATATAGACCCAAACATCTTTGGAAAAGGGCAATAAAAATGAAAATAAATTTGGAGGCTTTACTTCCGGCTTCAAATAGAGTATACTAATGCCCAAAGTCATAAAAGGCGGCGTAAAGTCGACAGCCTGACGTCGAGCCGAAGTCATGGTCAAGTCACAAATGCCTAAATCTGCGTTCTGAAAGAAATAGAAAAAAATTTCGTTAAAGATACATTGTTTCGGCATAGCAAATACAAGCAGACTCATGTTGAACAAGCGCGTTTTTGTTGTATGAACTTTGGAATAGATTTTGTTGAAGCTTAACTAAAAGGGTGAAACAAAAGTGGTAGAAAACCGTGGCAAAGTATTGCAAAAACAAGTCGAACATTAAAGTTCAATACTGCTTAATACATGTAGTCACCAATCGATAAAAGCTTTTTTTAGACATCTTAAAATGGGCCTACTTAAGAATATTTTCTAAATTTAGGCAAGACACGGACCGTAGTCATCTTTTTCTACTCTTTATGGAACACTTGCTTTTCTGTCATAAATCCCTAACTAGGGATTTATCAGTGTCACCCAGAGATTTATCCACCTTCTTAGATGAATTACAATCATGTAGATTATTTCAACCGGTGCGCTTACACAGTAATTTTTAGCGAGGTTTAGAGTAGTTAAAGGCCCTAGTCAGTGTTGAGCCATCATCCCATAACACCGCTTCGATGTCCAACGGAGGATACTATCAGAACCACCAATAAGGTATTACGTCAAGAGGCCGTCAGCTTTAATAAACTTAACTCTTACAGTAGAGTGAGATACCAATGGGCTAATGAAAAATCAGACTCATCGGAAACTATGTTACCTTTTATACCCACGTGGCTCTGTAAACAGGCCAGAGCCAACTTATAAAATTTCGCATTTCATTGAAAGGCGAATGAAATTTCTTGAAAATATCTTGAAACAAGCTAATAGCCTAGCTAATAGACTCTAGTTTGACTTAGAGGTTGAGACCTATCTTAACTTCCGCTGTAGCATTAGAAGCATGCTGGA
This sequence comes from Wohlfahrtia magnifica, assembly GCA_023159175.1. Classification (NCBI taxonomy): domain Eukaryota; kingdom Metazoa; phylum Arthropoda; class Insecta; order Diptera; family Sarcophagidae; genus Wohlfahrtia; species Wohlfahrtia magnifica. Next base: position 3,127,624 of record JAKWBJ010000051.1, read on the forward strand.
TGCAGAAGCAAATTTTTTTTTAGCTAAGGATAAGAAAGAATTAGTACCGGCACTATGTTCCTCCTAGAAACCATGAGAAAATACGCATATACAGAGTTTTGCACAATACCATGAGCGATCACAGTTAAATATGTTGCCAAAAAAGTAATGAGGTATGCAGTAGTCAATATCCTCCCGACTAGACATTAATACAGTTTTCTAAAGGATCATTACTAGATTCGAAAAGTGAATATATTGCCAAAAAAGTAAGGAGGTGGGATATACAGCATTATATGGACTTCTTTACGCTTCCTTAAGTGATTATAGTGGATTTTAAAGGTGAATCTATTGTCAAAAGATTAAAGAGGTAGCAACTAGTGAATATTCTCCGGATTAGACATTTATACAGTTTTATAATGGATTATTAGTGGATTTGAAAGGTGAATTTAATGTCAAAAGAGTAAAAAGGTAGACTGTGGTCAGCATTCCGGAGATTAGATCACTGATTTGTCAAAATGAAAGGCAGTACTTAGTATTATGGGAACTAGACATTTGCGCAGTTCCCTAAGCGATCATAGTGGTTTCGAAAGGTGAATTCATTGTTAAAACAGTATTCTTCATAAATGTTCAATTGGCAGATCCCAAAACTAAGTTAGTGCTCATCAGCAGAAGATAAAAAGGGAAACTCTAAGACTCAAGGTGGGAAATGCCACAATTAGTGGCTAGACGTCAGGAGAGAGAAACTTTTTCGGCGTTAGATTAATGACGTCTTGGTCGAAGTATGTCTCTGCGAAAACAGCCGGAGTATCAAATGTATAGGCTCGAGTGATGAAAAACGTCTGAGGATTACCTGAAATTTGCAGAACCAAAATATCCTAGACGGCCAACTCAATGCTACTTTACGGTGCACTCGTGTGGAAGAAAGTAAGGAGTAACATGTCGAAAAAAGAGTACAGAACTTTCACAGCTGGTATGATAGAGGGAATGACAATAGCTCGCAACTAATCTAACAAAAATTTTATTTAAAATTTAACGGTTCCACGGAATGTTATTATAAAAGAAAGTAATATATCCATATTAAGCCGACAACATAGATGGAAAAACTCACCGAAGGAAAAATGAATGTTCAGTTCAATTCCACAGTTATATAAGTAAATACTGAGAAAGCATGATGAGATAAACTATAATCTTGCCCCATTTCTAACGGGTCATGAATTCTAAAGGACACGATTACTCCCCAAAATTTCTAATCTGTTAATAAGAATAAAGCCGGGAACACGCCGTATTTTACTGCCCCTGGTTAGCCAGATTGAGATATGTGTGAGTGAAAACCTATACGTGGAAAGTATCCTCTGCATTATGCATAAATCCGAAGAAAACTGGACAAAATCAAGTATTATGTAAAGCCGGGTCTACGGGTTGTAAGGAAAATTTGTTCAGAGTAACTGTTAAAATAGTAAACACAATCTTAAAAGGCTTAGCGTGCCCATACTGATAGGCAGTTTCGTGACCGATAGGCAGCCTTCAGTTCAAAATTTTAATCAAATACTCAACATTACCAACAAACGTCAATTCGAAGCCAGTGCCATAGAAGTTTTTTTACCCAAAACTTTGTTAAAAATTACGAAATCCTTTAAAATATTATAGTCTTAGGAAGAAATGTATTCTATAATCGGTCTTGTAAAAATCTAATCTGTTTTCACTTACCCCATCTAGCAGCTGACGCACTAGACCATCCCATGTTTTCGTAACCTTATTGTAGCCGCCATATTTACCATCGGGAGTCAATTGAAATTCATATTTAAAGTTTAACATTTTAGCTATGGCATCTATTAGATCCATAGAATAGCCCTCATAACGGGCATTACCTGCAAGTACTTCGCCCTCTTTGGGTTTGCTTTGAAAGGAAAAATATAGTTTGTATTGGTTTTTTGATATAAAATAAACCCTAAATATACCGATTCATTAAAAAGGGTGCTCCTATACGTGAGGTTATAATAAAAGTTTTATTTTGTAATTTAATGCCCACACGTTTATCGCTGGCATCATCATCACCTAATAAATCAAAACCATTGACAGGATCCCAAGTAGATAAGTCCAAAAAACCGTTGTTAGTGAGTTCCATGCAGCGCAAAACAAAAAAACTACGTTGACCATATTGATTAAAATCTATGCGCCCGGTAATGGCCTCATCAGAGCGCTGTAACAAAAATAAGTCTGAAAAGATTTTCTCATTTATGAATAGCTAGTAAGTACTAACCGCTTTTATAAATTCTATAATTCTACGGCCTTGGGGAAAGGCTCTACCTTTACGACATTGCAACTGCTGAGGTTCCAGCTCTTCGACAATTTGCAACTCAGCCAAACCCTTAACAAATGTGGACACAGCGTCGCTTATCAAAACCATATCGGTCTGAAAAATATAATATCTTGTTAAGAATTTGTATCCTATGGTGCTATGAAAACAATACTCACCCTAACTTCATCAGGTTTGACACTATAATATTCACCCGCTTTCTTTTTACGATCTTCCCAATCTCTAACTAGATTTATTATTTGATAATCTGTAGGATCCATTAATCTAATAGTGGTTATATTAGCACCTATTTCATAAAAAGCTTTCAGGTCCAATGTATGAGTATCCAGCATGGGTAAAAATATGCTCTAACAGTAAAAAAATTGAACAAAATAAAATTTTTTACTGCCGCGCTCACTTACTTGATATTCTCCTAACATTTTTAAATCCTCAGCCTGTTTTAATATCGTTGGCACCTTATCCACTGAGCAATGTAATATTAAACAATTATCGGTAGAGGTTTTAATTGCTTTAATTAAAGGCCTATAATCATCAGTATCTGCTGGTAATTGTATAACAGTGGTGGGATAACTAGAAGGGTCACCCAGTTGTAAGATATCTTGAAGTTGCTGCAGTTCTAATAATAGAACATTCATTAATTATAAATCCTTCTATAAAAAAGGATTTTTATTTTTTTATTACCCTTTTCCGTTTCATAGACCAGTGTAAAAGAACGCCATCCAAAACTTTGTACAAGTTCTGCCAGACCCTGAGAAAGTAAGAGATTGTCAGGATGTAAATTCAAAGACATATTTCGGTAAGCCTTTTCATCTAAAGCCTCACTTGGAGACCAATCGAATGTGAAATGCGGTATATCGAGTGTGTTACAGATAGAAGCAACAATATCTGGAAATAAAACGTAGATCATTATTTATGAGTTAAATGCCATTCCCACATAGTCTATGAGCTCATTATGGAGAAATAATGTCGGAAGTTATAGATTTTATTTGAAAATTTTTGGTGATTTTCTATAAAAGATGCCTTTTATTGCCGATTTAGTAGTTGCCACGTCGACATCTGTAAAAAATCGCCAACACAACGTAGCTTTTGCAAATGTCAAGCTATGGCGCTGAGATTTAGCGGGAATATCAACAACAGATGTAACAACCTAACAACAACAAAAAAAGAAAAAAACACAAATCGGAACGATGGGATTGCCACACGTGGGTTATTCCGGAAACATTTTGATCAAGGTAGTAATTACAATAATAAGATTAGATTTTCGTTCCTTTAAGTCCATTCATAGAACTGGTAGCCATATTTGCTATGAACACCGTTAATTGAAGGAAGTCAACTCTTGGCCGTAAGCAAGATATTTGCAGTTTTTTTTATCTAAAATATAATAATCTACCAAATGACTAGTGAATGTTGTTCTTGAACTTACTTTTAGAACGCTTTAACGAAACCAAGTCGGCTTAATTTTTTCACTTTATTATTCCATTTGGCAACACCTTTCACCTTATGTTTTAGGTTAGGTTAAAGAATGCGCTTCACTGTGTCACTGTTACTGGAAAGAAGAAACGAGAGAAAGTGAAAAGAGAACAGCTGAATGCATCTTAATTCCGGGTCAATTTCCATGCTCTTAGCAAACAGAAAAAAAAGTGTTGGTAAGTTCTATGTCCAAATGGTAGGTAATCATATGTTGACTTAAAAGTGACACATTGAGGGCTCGATCGTCTCGATTTCCTTTTCATTCTTACACAGTCTATAAAGATTGCTGTTGCTATTCTCCCATTTCCAAGTCATTGAACGCGCCGCAATTTTTCGTAATAACCCTCTTTGTTAGTTTTAAGTCTGACTTGCATATGAAGAGCAGATAAAATGTCTCTCAATTAGAGATGACTAGCCAGAAAGACCTCTTCTAGCGACTAGATATATAGACTTCTTCAAGTTCGCCAAAGGCGGCAGTACGAAGTCCTCGATTTTTATGTCTGGCAAATTCATCAGTCATCTCGATCACCGTATTGCAACAGTGATTTGATACCCAGTCTAGGACGATAGTAGGCCTGATAAAGCATGTGCCCCGAGGGCCACCTGACTATCCACGAAGATAGCCACTGGACCTTTAATGTTCCTCCATATCGTACTCTGGATCACTTCCACTGCTCTCCAAATTACAAACATTTCAGCCTGGAAAACACTGCATTTATCGTTGAACATGTTTGAGTACTTAAGGTCAAGTTGCTCGCAGTAGACGCTAGCCCTAATACACTTAACGATTTGTAGCGCTCCGGTGGCTAGGAGTGCCCTGAATATTTTTACTAACTGTGTCATGTGGACTTGGACTGGCCAGGTCGTCGAGATCCTTTGGAATTCTTGTCGAAGGCAGATCTAGTGATTTGCCTTGTTATTGACTCTTCGTGGACTCTACGAATAACTTAAAGACTTTCAGTTTAGTATTTTGGGATATCTGCGATGCCCCCTTCAGGTTCTATTCAGGCGACCGAAAGCCGATCTATTTTTCTTAAGCCGATTAGAGACGTTGACATCCACACCGTTGACATCATGCATTCCAGATAACAAAAATGAATGGTTCGATAACCGATTGTGAGTATATTATCGATAGTGGTTTTTATGCGCATTGTAATATATTCAGTCAACTTTTTTCGCTATAGTAACCAGTTTGTTGTTAAGCTTTCCAGATATTTTTATGCAAGTCCCATACGATTCATCTTTTCATTTGGTATAGCTTTGACATAATAACGTCCAGTAGTGCAAAAAGTATTGGCGATAAGTGGCATCCTACTATAATGTTAGTATAAAACGGATCGTTTGCAGTTCCGTTGTGGCATACATCAAGAACAGTGTTGGAGTACATCGCCTGGATCATGTGTATTATTTTTTCTGGTATGTCTTTACTTTCAATAGCTTTCCACATGGATATTAGTTTTAATATGTACTGGTGTTCGTAAAGTATTTGATTGGTTCAAGCGAGTTTAGTTATGGCCCTTTTGGTCCATGCTCTCCACACCTTTCGTATATGAGGTGCCAGTATTGTATATCAGCCGATACATGAGGGATCACAATTCTGATCGAAGACATACCAAAGGCTTTATTATCTTTAATTTATTTATGTAACTATTTGCTCAATATCTGCAGCTTCGGGTGCAGTCATTCTGCAAGGATTGTATATTTATTCCCGCAGTTCCAATGTGGATGATAGCGTCATAACAAATAAATTCCAATCATGTCTGTCTAGAGTTAACATTTTAATCTTATTCCAGGTTTTCGTTGTTGTCGCGATTTCAGTATGTAATTGTCTTCTCCCCTTCTACGGCTGCCTTGTGGGTTCCAGTCTAGCGTTATTAGTTTCCGATCATGTTGGTGTTTTCGCAGCATAAGACCAATCCGGTTTCATTTGCGTTAAGGAATTTCTGTTGCTATAAGACTTTACCTTATCACTGACTACACATCGGTATTGGATATTATTCTCGGACAGAAAAGCCTTACTATTCTTCTCAAGCATCTGTTAATGAAAACCTGAAATGCGTTAAATCACGTTACATGTGTCCCACGTTTCGCATCCATACAGCAAAGTTTATTTTACTTTTGAAGATCGCTATTTTAGTCTGCATAGATGTATTTGCAGAGTTCCATATGGGATGCAGGAGCCTAAATGTATGTTTGATGCTACAAATACGATTGGCAATGTTAGCAGAGGAACCTTATTTTCTGCTAATGGTGATTTTTAGACCGGCTTTTGCTCTAGATGCTTCTGGCAGTTTGATTTTGTCTATCATGTCGGTGTACTTGTGGCCTAGAAAACATATGTCGTCGGCATATACCAGGCCACCCAGTTGTCCTTGCAAACCCCATGCTGTTACATTGGTTGTGTTGATGACATATCTCATTACAAGTGCATCCTTGTCGCACTCCAACTTTCATGTTTATCTGATCACCCAGTTGATTTTCATGTAGAACTCTGGAAGTGCTCCGCGGTATAAAACCCGAATGAGAGATATAATTTTCGATGGTAACCCTTTGAATTTCAGCGCCTTCTATATGGTCTCATGGTCGAAAGTATTAAAGGTCTTTTCAAAATCTATTAAAAGCATGTACAACGAAAATCGTCAATCAACAGACTGTTCCACAACTTCTCTGACGCTATTGACGTAGTCTATGCATGATTTGTGGGGACGGAATCTAGCTTGCTGTGGTCTGACGTCTCGTATGTGTCTCCACAGACTATGTATATATGTTATTTAAGAAAATACTTTTTTTACTTACCGGAACTTTCACCTGTTGTTGGTCCAAATATTGCGATTATTTTTTGAGTTAATAAGTTGCAAACTGTTAAGAAAATTAAAAAAGAAAAATATTACAAAAATCCTTTAAATGCGACTTGTTTTTTTAAATACAACTATACCCGTTTTTTCCATTAGAAAGCTATCATCATTGCTGGCATATACCATTATAGGCACCAATTTAAAACTGCGTTCTAAAACATTAGCGCGATCGACAGCAGAACGAAATGCTATTTCCAATTCGGAGTTTTTGGTTTCAAAAATGGCTCCTGATTTAAAAAAGAAGAAAAGATACTTAAATTTGGAAAAAAAAACAATTTGAAAAAAATATTAACAATCTTACCGATATTGAACTGTGGAGCTTGGCCATTAGCACCTATAGTTAGTAGGGTTATAATTAAATAAAATAAATTTCTCATGACTTTTAAGGTAAATTCGTAGGTTTATTAATTTATTAAATTTTTTAAAACATTTAAAAATTTTTTTCCTGATGATGTAATAAAAGAAATAAAAATTTTCAATTTCAATAGTGAAGAAAGTGAACGTAAGAAAGAAATTCGTATTTGACGTCTGTTTGCAGCCGAGGTCTAAATTAAAATGAATTTTGCTCTACTTTTTATTACAGATTATGTTTTTATTGCGTTTTGTGGTTTTCATTAAAATTAATTGACAAAATGCACTTAAAAATAAACACTAAAGGTAATAGACGAAGAGTATACACACACAAAAATCGTTTCCGAGAAAAAAAACAAAAAATTACAAAAAAGAGAAAAAATATTTTTTTGTTTACTATCTTGGTGACCTTCTTGTTATGCTAACATTTCAAATTTTATGCATGTTTTCTGTATATTTTTATACCCTTTCTGTTGTGATCGCCGCATTCTAAACAAAAAAAGATCGTTACACTTGATTGCCCATAGAATTTGGATTTAAGCCAATTTTTATTGTTTCCGCGCAACCGATCGGCGTCTATTGTTTTGAAAACAATCAAACTATATATACAATATATGCATTGCACGCCTTCTCTCTTTCTCTCTCTGTCGGTCTCTCTTTTATATTTTCTTTCTTATAACATGATCATAAAATATAACATGACCATATTTCTCTGAGAATGCCATTGATCTTGTACAATTCTTGCTATAAAGTTCTTTTGTAGCATCTACACAGATTTTCTTATGGTCACCTTTGTGCATGAATATTAGTCCATTTTCGACGTCATGTACCACAGCGTAATTTTCACTATCGTTATAGGTAACAAGACCTTTGTGCCAATCGAAATAACTTAAATGCGTCGGTTTCGGTCTTATAGGCATTTGATGTTCAAATACGCCAGCCCAATTGATATATCCTTCTATTTTTAAATTGGCTTTGCGTAAGCTTAATTCATAGTCAATATAGCTGGAAACTTCAAAACCCGATGGAAGACGTCGTTTAATAAAGAAAATGGTCTGAAAGTGGGGAAAGAAACATTTTTATTTAAATCTGCGACTAGCAGTGGATATTTTTGTTGATTTTAGAACGACCTAGCTTTTTTTTTGTAAGCACTGAAATAGCAAGTTTCATATCAAACACGTTAAAGTGTTTCAAAATCAAAATAGCATATAGTTTTTGATATAGAAGCCAAGTAACCCTTCCCGCGTTGTTGGGAGCTTTTGTTTTGTATACCTATAAAAAGTATTTCTCATAAGAAAGATTTAAAGAAACGCATTAAAATTAATGATTTCTATTGACTACCAAGTTATTTAGAACAAGTCCAGAAACCGCCATTCTACTTTTCTTTAGATATACAAAAAAAGGATGTAACTCTACGCACAAAAACTCTCTCTCGATCGACGAAAACTAGGTAAAAAATGCATTCGAATATTTTGAGTCAAGCTACTGCTCCTAACGGTTGTACATTACTTTTTAAGTAACAAAAAATTATACAGTCAGCATCAAAAAATGTGCATACAACTATTAAACAACAACAACTTCTTACAAAAACTATTCAATTTTTTGAGCGTCATAAAAAGTGTACAAGATTGTGATTATGTGACAACATAAATTGAAGTAGAAATATAGGGTGTTTTTTATAGAGGTATAGAACTTTAAGTCGCAATAAAACAACGATGGATTATTCGATTGACATGAATTTTATTTGTCCGAAAGATAATCTAGTGGCATTACATTTTAAATATGATTTCTGGCATATTACTGCAACGGCTTGCGCGGATGTAGTCCCATCTGGAGTCCAATTTTCGATGACTTTTTCCAACATTTGTGGCCGTATATCGGCAATAACACGGCGAATGTTGTCTTCCAAATGGTCAAGCGTTTGTGGCTTTACCGCATAGACCAATGACTTTACATAGCCCCACAGAAAATAGTCTAGCGGTGTTAAATCACAAGATCTTGGAGGCCAATTCACAGGTCCAAAACGTGAAATTAGGCGGTCACCAAATGTGTTTTCAATAAATCTATTGTGGCACGAGCTGTGTGACATGTTGCGCCATCTTGTTGAAACCACATCTCCTGGACATCATGGTTATTCAATTCAGGAATGAAAAAGTGAGTAATCATGGCTCTATACCGATCACCATTGACTGTAACGTTCTGGTCACCAACGTTTTTGAAAAAGTACGGACCAATGATTCCACCAGTCCATAAAGCGAATCAAACAGTCAGTTTTTCTGGATGTAACGGTGTTTCCACATACACTTGAGGATAACCTTCACTCCAAATACGGCAGTTTGGTTTATTGACGTAGCCATTCAACCAGAAGTGCGCTTCATCGCTAAATAAAATTCGCTAATGAAAATTGAAAATAAAAAATTCACTTATGAAAAATGAAAATTGCACTATTTGCAAGCGTTGTTCATGAGTCTATTCACGATGAATTGCCACGCCAAACTGAGAATAAATCACTTGACAGCTGTTAAATCGGTCGCCATCTTGAAAAGTAATGCCAACTTAAAGTTCTATACCTCTATAACGCATATTGGAAAGTTATACTGTTTTTCTGATAGGTGCTATCGAGTAATACAATAATCTATTTTTTAAATTTCAAAAATACTTTACAAGTCTTGAGTTATGGGGAAAAAACCGGGTTTTCGTATCTTCTTTTCCATAAAAAAAACGATAAACCAATTTTAGGATTTTTAGAAGGTATTGAAAGAAGACGGACATGTCTTTTAAATTGTAAGTGTAAGAAGTAAGTGTAAGTTTAAGAAGCATGGAATGAATATTTGAATTCAGTGAATACTTATTTGAGTAAATATAGTCACTACAGATCTTATCAGAAATATATTATCTTACCGATACGTTTTTCTGTATATTGGCTTTTTCCCTTACGGCCAATTGATGTAATACCGGATCACTTGAAGTCAATTTATCACTAAAATATATGGTCGACTTTATGGTAGGCCACAAAGACTCCTGCACAGCGTTCTTTCTTTGGACAAACTGTTGAGGCGTATAGATATCAGCTGAGGATCTATAGCCCAATTCGACCAGCATACGACAAAAGCGTATATTACGTATATAGCGTATATCATTGCGGGTAGTAAATGTATCCAAGTAATCCTCATAAGTGGGACAATCCAACAGGAACATATCTTGAGACATGGCGATGGAGAGGAAATCAGCTAAAATTTAAATTCACGAAATAAAATTACAAATATGTGTGTTTGTTTGAAAATCGAAATATTGAGTTTGATTTTTTGTTATTTGAAATTTAAAATTTCAGGGTTTCCATTAAAGTGAAATTTGTTTTTATTTTTTTATTAATACAAATAATTTTTATTTTAATTTGTTTATTATTTCATAGAATCATGTTTATTTTAAAACAATTAAATTTTTTTTTTCTTTGTTTTGATACATATGTTCTTTTTTTTTGGAAAATTGTTGTACTTCTAGCTAAAACCTCCCTCTCCCCACCATAAATTTTAAAAGTAATAATAACAATCTTATGAACTCAAGGAAATAAATCTATACAAATTTAAATCAGTCAATAAGAAAATTGTTTATTAAAAAAACACAAAAAAAGTAGACATATTTTCTTTCAATAGGGTGGGCTATTTAAAAGTTTAAAAATAAAAATGCAATTTATTTTTTTGTTGTGAAGTAAAATTGTTCCGGTTAGAAATGAAAAATTATTTAATTCATTTGGTAGCCGCGGCTGGCACCGCAGTACCCCATTCGATCGGACAAATTTTCGAAAACTTTTTCGAGTGTATGGGGCCATATCTCAGCAATGGCATCGGTAATGTTGGCCTTCAAAAGCTCAAATGTCTCTGGTTTGTCGGCATAGTAGTTGTCTTTAACGGCGTTCCACAGAAAATAGTCCAACAGTGTGAAATCCCAGCTTCAACTGACATCCCCATTTCGGCTAATTAAACGGTCATCAGAATAAATCGATTGTGGCATGAGATGTGTGGCAAGTAGCACCATCCTGGTTAAACAAAACATCGTTCACATCAATACTATGAAGATCGGGCACAGAAGAATCGGTTATCATAGTACGATAGGTGTCTCCATTGATCGTAATGGTTGCGCCGTCCTCATTTTCAACGATGCCTTCGCTCCACAAGCCGCACCAAACAGTCACTCGTAATGGATGCATTGGCTTCTGAAAGACTTTGTTAGGGTTTCTGAGCTCCAAATACGGCAATTTTGCTTATTAACATACCCATATACACACATCAATTCCCATAACATGCCATGAAGGAACACGGGGACTTCTCTCAGTCAATGAACTGCACCCGATTCTATTTTTAGACTCATTGAAGGATTTTCCGAACGGCAAAGTCATTAGAGAAGTTTTCAACAGTAAGTAATACTCATAACCCGTTACTAACTAATGTTACGAGGTGATTCCTTGATTGAAAAACTTTTTCTTTTTTTTAGATGGTCTGGCCTGGTATTGAACCGAGGATCTTCTGGTTGGTAGGCGGGTTTCTTACCTACCATACCACAGCGGCACTGTAACGTACCCACCAAGATGAAAATGAACATCATCCCAAAAGGGGATTTTTGCAATTTTTTTGATTTTTGTTGCAATTTCCGACCAATTGTCGTTGTTTTGGAAGTAAATTTTCAATAAATCCCACCGTTGCTCAAGCGTAAATCGATTCATTGCGTTCAGTCAAAATAATATACTGAATTTTGTGAAAGAATAGAATGACATAAATATTGTCAGATACGAAATAGCCGCTGGTTAAAATTTAAACCGATAAATGGCCCACCCAATACTTGTGTGTTTGTCTCAAGCGCCACACTTTTCGTTACAAAAACTAATGGGTATCCAATGTGCCGGCTTTTCAAAAACAAAAAAAAAAAAAAAAAACAAACAAAGATATCGTTTCATTTAATACACTACAGCAGTGTAATTTGCTGATAATAGTCTAGCAGCACCTATTTAAAATTATTATTTTTTTTTTAATTTTTTTTTTTTAAGAGAAAGTCAGTAAATTTGTTTGCCCGTTTGGATTTTGTCATCAAATCATAAAATAAAATTTGAAATCCGTGCTAAGCTGTTGGAAGATTTTCAAGTTAAGTAGACAATTAATTTACTGTAGCTCGCTTTCATATGATTGTGTGTACAGGTGAAAATCCTAGTTAAGTGGTCAGGTCAGGTCGTCTGGGTGTACGTGAGTCTTCGCCGTGCGGCATACCCCATGGTGCCGCAATGGCACGAGTGAATACGATGCGTCCACCAACGCCCAACTATGATACTCACGAGTGAATATCACAAGTGAGTACCAATTCGAAGGTGTGTTGTTAGGACACTCATAACCTTTATACCTTGGTGGGAAGTCGAGACTATCTAAACTCCTGCCATGATTTGGGCCACAGCACCCGGTTGAAGAAATGCAACACCACACCGATCTCATGCTCTGCCTGCGCTTTAGGTTTAAACTACAGCCAACATGAAGCTGCCACAAGGGGGCTTACCCAACAATCTGGTAGAGATCGGAATCTCTGGGGCACCCTATTCCCGTGGCACTAGAATACCTTTGGTCAGGCTTAGTAACACGTGAGTGTAAATACAAACACGTGCAGTTTCGGCCCCTCAATGGTTCCGAACTGGTCACCGGTGAGGCTTGCTAAGTGGTGATGGTGATGGTGGTGGTCCTTACTTAGTATTGCAATTTTTCCAGTAGATGGCATTTTCTCCTGGTCATTCGTTTGATATTTGTCATCATCGCCAGAGGTAAGCTAATAAATCTTGGGGGTTTCTTTAAATGGAACTGTATACAGAGGGAGATTGAAATCTCTTTATTAAGCACTCGAAACCGCTATTTAATTTTTTGTCATGTTCTCTGCTGGGATTAGAACTTGTACCGCTTATGTTGTACGTCTGCGCTTTAAACACAATACCACGCCAACCTCAGGTAAAAGATTGAACGGTACTATCAGGTGCTAAGGTCATTAGATTTGTGCATGGAGGTACTTCTCGTCTTTTTGTAGGTTGATTGTCGTTAACGAAATTTTGTTTGTTTTTGAAGACTATTTTGGCAAGGCTTGATGGTTGGATCACTAGGTGTGTTCTTATGGATATATATAGATTCCTGTTGCTTATATAAGGAGCATAACACATGGGCTGAAAGGCTGCGGGCTTAACACATAAGTAGCGCTAGTTTTATTGCATTCACCTCTTTTTTAGTTTGTCCTAACCTTCAAAAAACAGCTGTTGAAATATCATCATTAATTAGTTTGTGAATTTTTATTTGTTATTTTTGCTAAGAACAATCGATCAAAAGCAATTTCGTGTTTTAATTCTACATTGCTTCTTGATGGGAAAAATACCGTTCAAGCGAACAATGGCTTGACTCCGCTCCATCAGAAACAACAATAAATTGTTGGCTTGCTGACTTCAAAAGTGGTCCTAAAGGACACCGATGATACCGAATGCAGTGAACGTTAAATAAGGCGGTAACTCTAGAAACCACAAAAAAAAAAATCAACAAAATCGTTTTAAATGATAAAAACGTCAAGTTACGTGAGTTAGCCGACATCGTAAAGATATAAAAAAACGTGTTGGCTTTATATTGCATAAGCATTTGACTATGAGAAAGCTCTGTGCGAAGTGCGTGCTGCGTTTGCTTACTATTGACCAAAAACAAGAATGTGTTGATGATTCTGAGTAGTATTTGGCCACGTAACAAATCGGAATTTTTGTATCGATATGTGACAATGGATGAAACATGGATCCATTCATCACTCCGGAATCAAAACGATTGTGATAAACCTCGTCTAAAGCACCTGAAAGCACAACAGTCGTCTGAAAAGGTTATAGTCTCGGTATCTTGGGAACTGCTTGGTGCAATATTCATGGAATATCTTGAGAACAGAAATAGCACCAATACGGAGTACTACATAGCGGTATTGGAGCACTTGAAGGCTTAAATGGCAAAGAAAAATATTTTGTTTCATCAAGACAAAGACGCGTGTCAATCACAACAAGTGCAAAACTATATGAATTGAACTTCTAATTGCTCCCACATTCACCGTATTCGCCAGATTTGGCTCCCAGCGACTATAGGCTGCAGACCTCAAGAAATGCTTGACGATAAGAAATTTCGCACAAATGAGGAGGTTGTCACTGAAACTGAGGCCTATTTCGAGGCAAAAGATAAATCGTTCTACAAAAGTGGTATTGAAATGTTACAGCGGCGCTGGAATGATTGCATTGCTCTTGATGGAGATTAAATTGATAAATAAAACTAATTTTGAACAAAAACTAAATGTGTTATTTTTCCATCCTAACTAACTTTCACTTCGTTTAAGTCCACAATGCATGACTTGATAAGCTTTAGCAGAAGCCTTATCACTAATAAGCTGGAAAGGGTGCCTGCAGAAAGTGTCCCAATGGTGCCCTCATTGTTATTCTGCACTTTTTGCCTATTGATTCACATATTCTGTCATTTTCTACTCAAAGAAAAACCAAGAGTGCTGAGAAAACGCTCAGTGGTTGTCATGGTAGCCTTCTTACTCCTTTTCTTAGGCATCTTACTCCTTTTCTTAGGGAAATGAGTCGGATGCCACCGTCTGCAAACTAGCTTTGGAAAGTTGCGCCAGGATCTTCATCCCTAGTAAGAAAAAATAAAGAAGGTGTAGGATTTTCATAGGTTATGATATAAAAGATGGATCTAAGATCGCAAATGCTGTGGGGGATGCTGTTTTTTTCTACCTATCTTTTATAGTATTTTAGTTGGTGGTTTTCGCGATTCTGTAGGCATGTAGAATGCTGAGGAATTCTGGTAATATGGGTAGAGTTAGAGTTCCCTTTGATAGGCTACTATTAAAAACGTAGTTGCACATGATGAATATTGGATGTACCATTTCCTTAATTTGCAAACAGAAACTTCTAAGGAATGTTCTCCAGTCTATTTTCAAATAAACAGCTTTGTGTACGAGTTATTGAACAATAGGGATGACAGTTGAGAGAACAGTTTTGTCATTTAACCATTACTGCAAAAGCTGTAGTAAAACTACTGAGAGTTAGACAGTTATTAATTTTTTCTGTGAACGCTCAAGTTAGGCAGGCTGATGATTAAAATTTTTTTACGTCCTTTTTTCAATAGCTCCCTCCGATCTTCCCCATTTTTAGACAGTTTAATGCGGCTGTAATCCTTTCCTTCTTTTCTATAGCCCTGGTGGGGTTTCAAAACGCCACTCAGGTGCAGTTTGTACTTACCAACTAATCTTATCTATATACACACATATAAAAAAATAAGTTGTCCTATGTTCGTCATTTTATAACTCGAGAAACACTAAGCCGATTTAAAACCCAATACACACGGTGGAAAGGTGTGCTTTCACTGATGGTTTTTGTTCAACTGGGCGATGTTACACCCATATAAGATTTTTATTTATATGTCCATACCTTTAAAGCGGTAATAGTAAGAGTTTCTAAATTTAGGCCAAATAACTTGGTGGTCAATGCAAATCATCAATCAAAAATGGAACGGTAATCGTTGAAGGTTCCATATTTGGTTTAAATAACTTTGTAGTCAATCCAAATCGTCAAATGAAATATGGGCGAAATTGAATAAGTGGGTGTGGACCTTTCATATAAATTAAATATGGATTTTTGTATATCTTTGGAACGGTATAGTGGGAGGTTTTGAATTTGGGCTAAATAAATTCGTAGTCAATACACATCATCATCTGAAATATGAACGAAATTGAATATATGGTTGCGGCACCTCCCATACAAAGTAAATATTGATTTTTGTATAGCTAGAGAAATGGCTTGGTAGTCAATACAAATAATTAATTCCTTTAAATTTTTCTTATGAGGAACACATTTTATAGGTATACAACACAAATGTTTCCAGCAATGCGGGAAGATAAAAATATTTTGTTGAACAAATCTGGTATAATTACAATATTATTGTTATTACTGACTTGAAACTTATAAGGCTCTTCCCACTTGAACAGGACATTCGATAAAAACTTCACCTTCGAACGTTTGGCAAACATGTCTCTGATAAAACTTTCCAAAACGACTCTTGAGGATGGACAAAGAACATTCGTTTTTTTTTTTAACTTACGATTGTTTAGCAAATATTTTTGTTTCGAAAATTCATTGCTGTTAGCGAACTTTCGCTTATTGCAAATTTTAGGCCAAGTGGGTTCAGAGAAAATGTCTTTTTAATACAAGTGTAAGTGTAAATATTTAGATTGTGGCGTAGAGTGTATCAAACAGTCCAACTTGAATGACTATAATTTCCTCATTTAACATATCTCACTAAAAAGAAAATCAAACAACATTTTAATTTTCTATATATATTTTCATTTTGTTTTTTGAAATATTGTTGTGCTCTTAAATAGTCAGTCAGTCGGTCCCCCTTCCAGATCACCCCTTAAAACACTTTAAATTATACAAAAAATAAATAAAAGTTTTATTCAGAAAAAACCAAACACAACACCAAAAAACCAATTGGAAAAAATGCGGAAAAATGTGTATGTTTTTTATTTGAATCAGTTGTTTCTATAAAGGCGACAAGTCTGGACGATGTTTTTTCGGGAATTCGTATTTTAAATGAGAGCAATGGAGAAATTATAAAAAAAAAAACAGAAATATTTTTAAAAAAGTGAACCTAAAGTATATAAAAAATAGAATAATTTACGTAATATAAAAGCAATTTAAAATTATATGCTAAAATAAAACTTCTTTACAATAATTTTTTAAGAAAAATGTATAAAATTTTGTAAAAATCCACAATCGAGTGAAAATGTTTTGTAAAATATTTTGGCTTTATGGCCTGCTATTAATGATTCATGTAAAGTTCACGTTAGAATTTGTAGACAATGCAAAAACGGAAGTAAAAGTGGGTAAGAAAAATTTATAAGAAAATTAAGTTTAAATACAATTAAAAAAAAAATAAAATTAAAATTAAAAAAATAGTTTTAAAAATAAAAAGAAATAAATAATTAAATAAAAAATGTGTTTAACAAAAACAGCGAAAATTTATTATTTACATTTTCACATGCACAAACAGCAAATAGTCCTGTATAGTAGGGAAATTTAAAAAATAAAAATATTTTAATAATAAAATTATTTATAAACCATATTTAAATAAAATTGTAAATAGAAATTTTGTTATACCCAACCCTACTGCAACTGTTTAGTGTATATTGGGCTTGTCATGATGTTTGCAACGCATACAATCCACTAGTTTACAATTTTTTTTTTACTGACTTAAAATTACAATACACACACATACAAGAATGAAAAATTGTATTCCAATTTCAACGAACGAAGTGACTAAAATCTAATACTCATTGTAGTGTAATACACTAAAGTCTCTTAATCGATCCCACAGCCCTCACGCGGGCAGACTAGACTATCGTGTCACTGATACAACCAAACAAATTATATTGATCCATTAAAAATCACTTTTTGTAATCCAGAGAACCACATCAGTCTCTCTATCTGCAATAACAGACATTCAATTCTGAATAATAAACAGTAAGTTTTGTATTCAAAGGTATTGTTACGAAAATAAAAATGCCTTAAAAGAAAATACACCACATCAGGGACTGTATGGTAAGATTTTAGTTATAAACTTTATTGGTTTGTCTCAAGGCTCTTGTGTATCTGTCACTGCCATAATTGTCTGTATTATTAAGAGTGCTATCACTTACATGTCTAACGGTGTTGCCAGTTCGTTTCCTTTTTGTGTATTATAATTTTACATCCTTTGACTTCAACGTAGATAAATAGACATTTGTAATTACAAGAATATTAGAAATTGATAATGAATTGCTATAAAAGGTAGCGCATTGCGTTTGGTGAAAAAGTTATCGTTTTGCAGTTATAAAATAAAGTCGTGTTTAGGGGTAAATTAAAATTTTGTATAAGCGAATATAAAGTGCAAGATAAATAAGTTGCTGTATTAAGACAAGCTGTACAAAGCTAAGGTGGGGAAATAAAAACTGTAAAACAACAACAAGCTGGTGTTTATTTTATTTTGACGCAATTACAACAAACTGTTACATTTTGAAAAGGTATAAAGTATGAAAAATATAATTTAAACATTAAATTATAATTGTTATATAGTATTAGAATCCGGACCATGTCCTTTAATGAGAATGTGAACAAGTGTAGCAGCCTGCATTTCCTGTGCTACACATGATGTTCAATACAAATGTTCCATTGTCTTCACTTCCAAACAAAAGATTTTGCATGCACCAGTGTTAAATACGACTATTGCTTACAGATGCTCATTAAATGCATAGTCTCGTGTGTGCCATCGATAGCGTCTTCAAACGTTTCCTATCCAATAATAGCGCAAAGTCCGTCCGCCCTCTTAGTACACTTATAGTCTTCTGAGCTCCACTTTTGGCATGAATGTTCCACATTTTTTTCCTCTATGCCCCTCGTATCCTGGCACCCAGACAAGAGTAACCTGTTTCCGAATAGTCAAGTTGTTGAGCGCTTTGTGGCATTCCAAAATTGCCCTGAATTGCTAAAGACCTTTACGATAAGTCCACTCTCTGAGAGTCCCCTTATGCGTCTTTCTTCGGTTAGGATTACAATATCACATAATATTGAAAACTGTGGTGTCTCTGCTCAAAGTCACTAGTAGTGTTCTGGGCCTCCTTATTTCCGCTTTCACCCTGTAGGACGTTTTGAATCCATCCGTATACTACTTTTGTTAGTCATCGCTCATCTGAGACATGTATAGTATGGTCCCAAACCCCCCAGGATTGCAATACCAACAACAACACTATCCTTCTCGTATTCGCTTATCCTCAAAATGGGAATTTTCGTCACCCTCTTATTGTTTAATGTTACAACTGATAACTCTCAAATTCCACGCTATTTCCTTGTTGTGGATATCGCATAATTTTTTTACGAGTTGCTTTAATACAAAGCCTATAACTCCATTAATTTTCAGCGGATTTCTAAAAACGTAGTCGTATTATTCAATCATTCTTCATTAATTAATTCAGAAAAAGTACGGTACCTACATATATAAAATGCTATTTCATCCTCAACAAAAAAATGAAGATAGAAGCGATATTCAAATACGATAATGAACAACTATCAGTGTTTTGAAATGGTCACCACAATCACCAGAAAGTCTATGGCACCTTGGTGTACGTAAAATATGAAAGAAAAAATCTACAAATTAGGAAAAGTTACTGAAGTATGTAAGGAACAAATAGATGACAGATTTTATGAAATCTTTGAAAGATTTTATGAAACGCAGTTATTCAAAATATGGATATGCTTTTAAATACCAGTTTTATGATTCATTTTCAATTGATAATTAAATAAATTTAATAAAATATCAATTACCAATTATCAATCGCTAATGATATATCCTTACCTAGTATTTATGTACATTGCATGTCATAATGTTTAACTTTTTACTCTTGGTTCTGTATAGTATATCTGGATAGCTTTTAAAATCTAATCAAAACCAACTACCTAATGTCATGTTCGTACAAGACTTTGAATTACTTTGTTTCCTGCTTGAATTACTTATACGAATTACCCTGTCCAGATGGCAACTTTTTAATTCGTTTTGTCAGTTTTTTTATATTTTTTAGAAAATTGTATTAAATTTTAAATTAATCTAGAAAAAGTTCAGTCTATAATTTTACTAAAAATTGCCGTTTTATACTGTTAATAATAATTATTTAAAAAAGTTCATATTTTGTTTTGTGTAAAATATTTTTAATTTTTTTTCCATTTTGAAACATATTTTTAAGTATTTAAATATTTACATAGTATGTTTATAATTGTTTTTTTATTTCAGGTGCCCTTTTCTTCAAAGATGAAGAAGCTATAGAGTTAAGCTTCGACGAAGCCTTTCGTGAGCTGAACAGCATGAAATTATTTGAATTGAGATTTGTAACGATCAAGCGTTATGTGCCATATGACGATAGTTTTGTGTTACAGCAATTGAGTAAGTAAATGAACATAATGCAAGTATAATACATAATACTCTATGCTATAACAAACTAATTATTTAAAATAATAATATAGTAGTGTAGGGTATCAAACAGTGAATTTTAGACTTTCATATTTTTTTACGCGTTTTTTTTAAAATACATTTTTAAATATATCAACTCTTCTTTTTATCTTTAGCTTGTGAATTAATTGCTAATGGCGTTGCAGCTATATTTGGGCCAAGTTCAAAAGCATCTTCGGGTATGTTGTCTAAATTACTTTTAAATAAATGCCTCAGCATAAGAGATATAATAATGTCATAAAATATTAAACGTTTGTCATTTATACATTCAAATTTAATTCATTCATGTAGACATTGTAGCCTTGATAGCCAATACCACAGGCATACCACATATGCAATACGATTGGAATATAGAAGCGGCTGTGGAACAACGTAAACTGAATCATCGCATGACAGTGAATGTAGCACCTTCGTTGGCTATGTTAACACGTGCCTATTTGGATATAATCAAAACAAATTTCGAATGGAAAAAATTTACAATATTCTATGAAACTAAACAGGGTCTAGCACGTTTACAAGATCTCATGGATATACAAACGGTTAATCGAGAATCGATTAAATTAAGAAATATCGCCGATTATGAACATGATATAAGAGTGTTGTGGAAAGAAGCGGAAGAAACATTTCATGAACATCGCCTAATAATGGACTGTGAACCGGAATCGTTGGTAAGGCTAATGACAGCCGCTAAAGATTTTAAGCTGTTGGGGCCTTTTAGGGTAAGTTCCTTTATTTACAAAATGTGCCTTTGTCGTTAATTTTACTTATAGTATTTTTAATTTTTAGAATTGGTTTTTAACCCATTTGGATACCCATAGTTCGGGCCTGTCTTCAGCTTATAATGCTGATTTTAAATCAAATATTACTTCAGTTAGACTGAAAGTGGTGGATCCAAATCCTTATGAGCGTCGTAAAACTAAAATAACTCAAGTTGATGTGGGTATAATTTGTGTATAAGGCTGAAGTATTTGAAATAAAAAAATTATTTTCTGTTTCCAGCAAATTCTAGGTAATCAAACTATGATGCCGATTTTGATGTATGATGCCGTTATTTTATATGCTAATGCTGCTCGTAATATAATTTCAAATTTAAAAGAGTATCAGGATCCTTATAAAACATGTAGTTTTGGTCGCTCAGATCGTTGGTATATAGGCAGTTTAATTGTGGACGAAATGAAGGCGGTGAGTATAAAAATATTCTAAAATTTGTTGAACTTTTCTTTATAAAACTAGCTTAAAACCCGGCGTGCTTCGTTATCCCTAACTTAATTATTATCTTAAATGTTATATTAAGGCTAGATAACGCAGCCTTAGTAATTGCCGCTTTACACATATTCAAAATTATATACTGATTGATTATCTGTACTGTTCACGACGTTGTTTGAATCTAATTTAAAAACTTTTACTATTACCGTTCTCAAGATATACAAGAATCAATATTAAATTTGTATGGGAGGCACCACGCCCTCTGTTCTAATTCCACCCACTTTTTGACTGATGACTTGTATTGATTATGAAGCTTTTTGGACCAAAAACTGAATGTTTTCTTAAGACGTTCTTAAATATGCAGAAATCAATATTTAATTTGTATGTGAGTTACCGCGCCTTCCTGTCCGATTTCGCCCAGTTTTTGATTGATAATTTTTATTAACTTTGAAAGTATTTAGACCGAATACTGAAGTATTTGCTTTAACTGTTCTCAATATATATATAACTCAATATTAAGTTTAAATGGGAGGTACCACTCCCACTTGTGCAATTATACCCACCTTTTAGAAGATTATTTGCATTAACCATTAAGTCAATCACACCAAATTTCGAAACTTCAGCTATTACAATTCTCAAGATATGTATTGGGAGGAAGAGCGAGCAGAAAAAATCGGTTATCATGGTGCGATAGGTGTCTCCATTGACCGTAATGATTGCGCTGTTCTCGTTTTCAAAGAAATATGGGCCAATGATGCCTTCGCTCCACAAACCGCACCAAACGGTCACTTATAATAGGTGAATTGTCTCCTGCAAAACTACGTCTGGGTTTTGTGAGCCCCAAATACAGCAATTTTACTTGTTAACGTACCCACCAAAATGAAAATGAGCTTCATCGGAAAATATAATTTTTTTTTTGCAAAATCGACATTATCGTGCAGTTTATCGTTGGCTTATCTAGCGAAGCGTACACGAAGCGGATGGTCATGAGGTTTTAACTCTTGAACCAATTGAACATTGTAAGGTGTCATACCGAAATCTTTTCGTAAAATTCGACATAAACTGGTGCGTGAAATGTTAAATTCTTAAGAACGAATATTGATGGATTCTCACGCACCCTCTCACCTACAGCTTCGATATTTTGGGTTGTACGCACTGTGCGAGCACGCTTACGTCTTGGCGAATCAACAATTAAACCAGTTTCACGAACTTTAGCAATTAATTTGCGTATACCTGGCACTATCGGTCCTTCTCAGCGACCAAATTTTGTACGATAATTGTTTGCAATTTTCGACCAATTGTCTTTGTGATAGAATAGAAATGACATAAATATTGCCACTTTCGAAATAACCGCTGGTTCAAATTTAAACCGATAGATGGCCCACCCGATATAAATTAATATTTACTTTGTATGGAAGGTGCCATGCCAACTTATAAACTATTCTGCTCACTGTTTTTTAGTACGAAGTTATTATTACCATTTTGATGATATAGACTAATAAATACTTACTTTGTATGGGCGTGGCACCGTCCAGTTTGGAGTTATGAAATGTATATGGTCTATAGCTCCTTATAGATATATTGAGAGATACGGCAAAGATTTCAAGCAAATCGGTTCAGCCGTTTACCTGTCTATAAAGTCCAAATGTACCAACACATATTCAATAGGTAATACTGACCCATTTCATTTCTTACAGATTTCCGAAGACGATGTGGAACCCCCTTTTAAAACTGAAAGCCTTAAAATCGATCAGTATGGCCAAAGATCAGAATTCAATTTAGAAATTTATAAGCCCACGCTTATAGAACCCATGGCTCTGTGGAAATCCACTGATGGTTCTATAACACCCATCAATACGCGGCAAGAATATCAAATTACTTCATCGTCCACAACGCAAGATTTTTCACAGGAACGAAAAACCTATACCGTGGTGTCACATTTCGAAGAGCCTTATTTCATGCTGAAGTGGGTGAGAGAGTAAAGGGGCAGTCTAAGGTTTAAAAATATTCATTTTTTTCCTTTTAAATTTTGTTTTCCTTTAGGCAAGATTATGAAAATTTTCGTGGTTCGGAACGATTTGAAGGATATGCTGTGGATTTAATAAGAAAATTATCGGAAATTATGGAATTTGAATATGAATTCATAACAGTGGATAGTAATGGCAAATATAATCCACAAACTAAGCAATGGGATGGTATAATGAGAAAATTAATAGATCATGTAAGTATAGTTATAGCTGGAAGAACGAGAGGGAAGGATAGGTTTTTGAGAGAATTATGATTCTTTTCTTTTGCAGCAAGCCCAAATTGGTATATGTGACTTGACCATAACCCAATTACGTAGACAATATGTCGATTTTACGGTACCCTTTATGCAGCTGGGCATAAGTATTTTATTTTATAAAGCCGATCCAGAGCCCAAGGATATGTTTGCTTTTCTACAGCCCTTTGCCAAGGAGGTGTGGTATTTTATGATTCTAACGCAGTTGGTTATTACTCTGCTTTTTGTGTTCATGGCGAGGTGGGTTTAATGGAAGATTTTTAACTATGTTTTACAAAATATTTTTTGTTTTTTGTACAGAATTTCCAGTCGTGAATGGGAAAATCCCCAGCCTATAAATCCTGATCCAGAGGAATTGGAAAATATTTGGCGTACACGTAATACTGCCTGGCTTATGATAGGCTCCATCATGCAACAGGGTTGTGATATATTGCCCAAGTAAGTCTAATTTGAGGTGATTTCAAGTGATCCTAAGTTTCTAAATTTTTTGGTTCATTTTTAAGAGGCGCTCCTATGCGCATTTTAAGTGCCATGTGGTGGTTCTTCGCTTTAATGATGTTGAGTACTTACACCGCAAATTTGGCCGCCTTTTTGACCAGCAATCGTATAAAACCCACTATTAATAGCTTACAAGATCTTATAGAGCAGGATAAAATCAAATTTGGCACCGTCAAAGGTGGCAGTACTTCGCTGTTCTTCTCCGAATCCAATGACACTGATTATCATAAAGCCTGGAATCAAATGAAATCATTTGAACCTTCAGCCTTTACAACTTCCAATAAAGAGGGTGTGGAACGGGTACGTAAGGGTCAGGGTAATTATGCTTTTCTCATGGAAACTACCGGTTTACTGTATAACACCGAAAGAGATTGTTATCTCCAGCAAATAGGCGGTCAAATAGGTGAAAAACATTATGGCTTGGCTGTACCTTTAGGAGCAGATTATCGCACAAATTTAAGTGTTTCCATACTTCAGCTTAGCGAAAAGGGTGAATTGTATAAATTGAAGAATAAATGGTGGAAAAATACTAGTAAGACCTGTGACAATATAGAAGATGATGTATTGGATGGCGATGAACTATCGTTGATAGAATTGGGTGGCGTATTTTTGGTTTTAGCTGGAGGCATAGTTATAGCCATTATCATAGGCATATGTGAGTTTCTGTGGAATGTGCAAAGAGTAGCGGTTGAGGAAATGGTAGGTAAGAGATTTTTTGAAGGAAATAAAAATAAAACATTTCTTTTTTCATAGGTCACCCCTGGAGAGGCTTTTAAAGCTGAATTGATATTTGTTTTAAAATTCTGGATTACTAAGAAACCCAATCGTATTTCTAGCATTACTTCCACCACTACAACCACCCGTTCTTCCCGCTCTACTTCACGTCGTTCCTCAAATCAATCCAAACAGTCAAAGCATTCGAAACATTCAAGCAAATCGAGAAGATCGAAACGTTCTAAACGTTCTAGATCGCGTAGTAAGAGCAGAAGTAAACATCGTTCGAGTTCTTAGTGATTTAATGAAATAGTTAAGAGAGTTTCAAAAGTGTAATTTGTAAAATAAAAAAAGAGAATTGAAATAATTTACTAATAAAAATAAATTATACGGTTTTTACACGATGCAATTTTACAAATATACTTTTAAGAAATTGTAGTGGCGTGGTGTAATACTTAGAGCCCACGCATGCAAGCGATACAAGCGATTCAGGCTTAAATCTCTAGCAGACAACATGATAAAAAAGTTTAATTGCGATTTTGAGTATTTAATAAAATGACTTCAAAAAAAGCACTGGTTTTGATGACAAACATCAGACGAAAGATCAGGAGATGGGAAAAAATTAAAATGCCAAGTAAGGATCATCACCACCACTTAGCAAGGATTTTCACCACTACACAATTATCAACGAAATTGAAGTAAAGCAATGGATGATTTATGGAAAGACAACACTTATGCTTCCTAAAGTAGTGACGGAGGAAAAATAATTTAAGAAATTAGGAATAATGAATTTTACTCAATGTAAAGTGTCCAACGACATTCTTTGGCGGCTAAAAAATTCACGACTCATACACGGATACCCACTTACCTGCCAGAAAAATAGTTTTGTTTTGTTTGTTTTGATATTAGCGCCTCGGTTTACCCCTCATGTGTAATATTTTTACAGAATACCACCTTATCGAGGAGAAAGTACAAGTCTTTTTGGCCAAAAGACGACCCAGGGAAAACCTCAACTTTGTTACTTGGTTATTTTTAAGTTATTTTAGAGCAGGCGACTAGGATCAACATTCCTTACAATAAATACAGTTATACAACTATAGCCGGATAAAAGCGAATTTGTATTCCTCATCCTCAGACAATGCCATAGCTTATGGAGGGAGAGGGACTAAACTCTTGGACAACCGCTGTTCGAGAAATTTTAGAAGCTGTCCAGTTTTATGTTTCTGAATCACGCGGGCTGCATAAAGTAGTGCAATACATAACCCTTTAAGTAGTTGGTAGGTTGAATGTGTCAATAAAATGGAGCTGAAGTGCTAATTGGATTCTTTAGATCACCACTCAAACATACCAACCCGCCCCTTAAAAATAACACCATTTCAACATAAAAATCGAATAAAATCAGTAATTTCTTGGTTACTTGTTAAGAAGTAAAATGACCATTTTATCGCACATTTGAGTTGGTATCGTAAATGCTCCAACATTAAGAGATTATACGTGTAGACATGGTCTTCGACGAAATCCCACAAAAAAGTCTATCGACGGAATATCAATTGAAGTTGCCAAATCGAGACATTACGAGACCAGGAAATTTCTCATGCAACAAATTCAAAGTCTATTGTGTTGTGTGGCTCGTAGCGCCATCTTGTCGAAGACACTTATAAAGGGTCCGCCGTCTAACGTTTTTTTTCAACTAGTGCTTATTTCGTGAATGGTAACACTTAGCTCATGTCTGATTTGACAGATAATTAGTTTTATCCTTTCGCTGAACGAATATGATTGTGTATACGCTTGAACAACGCTGGGAATCTGGGCCTGCGATCGACTTACAGAAGATACCGATTTTGTCAAAAAGTCATCTTTTCAGATAAAGCTCATTTTGATCTTGGCGGGTATGTAAACAAGCAAAATTGTCGCATTTGGGGCACAGAAAACCCGCACGCATACATTGAAAAGCCGATACACCCAAGACGAATCACTGTTTGATGCGGATTTTGGTACAGAGGCATAATTGGGCCATTTTTCTTCGAAAATGAACGATCGTTATCGGGCCATGTTGAACGAATTATTGTTCACAAAAATTGAAGAGGAGGATATTAGCAACATTTGGTTTCAACAGGACGGCGCTACGTGCCACACAGCCGAAGCTACACTCGATGTTTTGCGCCCTGTTTTTGAAGATCGTATTATCAGCCGCAGAGCTGATGTCGTTTGACCACCTCGGAGCTGAGATTTGACACCGTTGGACTATTATTTGTGGGGTGTCGTCAAAGATAAGTGCTACGCCAACAAGCCAGAGATAATTGACGCTTTAAAGGACAATATTCGGAAGCCATTGGTGAAATACAGCTGCACACAATCGATAATGTGCTTAAAAATTGGACCGATCGTGTAGGCTACTGCATGGCCAGCCGAGGCAGCCATTTGAATGAAATTATTTTCCATTATTAACCGGAAGGATTGTACTTTCAAAAAAAAAAAAGAAATTTGAGACAATATTCAGTAGTTTAAAAAAAAAAAAAATTATTTGGCGGACCTTTTACCATAAAATTCTACAGTCAGAAAATATATCAAGAAGGTCATTAAGAATTAGAACTCTAGCCATACACAGTCTTAGACAATACACTCCGGGACAGTACTCTCTGAGTTTTATAATAGAGGTAAGAGTCTATTCAACGATTAAGGAAAAAACTCTAGTAGTTTAGTTACAGTCGAATTACATTAAAAAAAAGATGAAACAGGGATATTATAGATTATGTCTAAAAAGAGAGATAATTAGTCACAAGCCAAAGTTTCAATAATTGACTCAACACCAAAAATGCCCTCGAATCCAAGACCAAGTTCAATTGCTTATATGAAGCCTGAAAGAAATCAGCAAATGTATTTAAAATGTTAAGATAACTGGAAGACGATAATCCTTTGTAGATCATGAATAACATTATAGTCAATACAAATCATAAGCAAAAAATGTGGACGGATGTGGAAAAGTGGGCGAGGAGCTAATTTAGTTTTTGTTGTATTACTTGCTAGAATATGGAATTAAAGGTTTGTTATTATAGTTATAATTTAGGTGCCTAAGGTAACTAAAATTAAATGTTTTACTTTGAATAAATCTATTAGTAATATGCGAGTCCTTAATTGCCTCGATAAGAAAATTTGCTTTGATTTCGAGCAGCACTGTATGTAAATTTATGCACCACGTATTTAATACATACAAACTAAATATTGATTTCATTATATCTTGAGAACGGTTAAAGCTAAAGTTTTAGCTTTAATTTTTAAATTGGGTTCAAACAACGCCGTGAACTATACACATCATCAGTCATTAAGTGAGCATGGCACCTTCCACTCATACCAAATATTGAATTTTTTATATGCGAGAACGACAAAGCTTCGTTAGCTATCTACATCAGCCAAAAAGCGGGAATTGCACAAAGCACATTGGATAAAAGCTATTTATGAAGGTATCTTATACCACGTTAACCAAAAAATTCGCGGAATAAATGCCGTGTGGTCGTGAGTCAATCAAAGATGATGAACACAGTGGTAGACCATCGAAATCAAAAACCGACGAAAACACTGATAAAGTACGAAAAATTTTGGCTAATAACCGCAAATTAGTCATCATTTTGGTTAATAATTTGAGTTTACGTCGTGTCGTCAGCAAAGTTTGCGCCTCAACTTCATGCAAAAAAGAGAGTGTTGAGCTCACAAAAGACATGATTTGCGAGGTTGAATTCGATCTCACATTTATCAAAAGGATCATTACTGGAAACGAGACATGGGTTTATGAGTATGACACACAACACAGACATCAGCCAAGTGAATGACGTTCACCAAATGAGCCGAGACGAAAAAAAGGACGTAGGATTCAATCAAAAAATAAAGCAGTGC
Organism: Wohlfahrtia magnifica; assembly: GCA_023159175.1. Lineage (NCBI taxonomy): Eukaryota > Metazoa > Arthropoda > Insecta > Diptera > Sarcophagidae > Wohlfahrtia > Wohlfahrtia magnifica. Next base: position 3,156,265 of record JAKWBJ010000051.1, read on the forward strand.
TCGCGGTTTTCATGAATTACAACGGTGTAGAGCATCATGAAGTTTTGCCAGACGTTTGCGTGAAGCAGTTCGCAGAAAGAGACCAGAATTGTGATAACGATCCGTCGCATAGTGCCATCATTATTTTAAGTTTTTTGACGAAAAATTCAACAAATACCATCCAAACAGTCACCGATTTTGGCTCCCTGTGACTTCTTTCTGCTCAACCGAATTAAAAACCATTACGGGTAACGCGTTTTAGCGAGGAAATAATGGAAAAATCGCAGAAAGCATTGATGGACATACCGAAAACCGAACAAAAAAAAAAAAAAAAAAAATGCTTCGAGACTTGGATCAAGTGCTGGAATAAGTATGTTGCAGTCTAAACATTTATTTTCAATTGTCTAAATAAATTCCGGGAATATTTTGATCAAGATGGCATATACAAATGAATATGTCTTTTTTTGAACACTGTATACAGCTACGAGGGTGGATTGATATTGAAGCTACCTAAGTAGAAAAAAATATTTTTTTTTCAAAAACCATTCATTTCTCAACATAGTCTCCTTTTAGCTCAATACGATAAGATTTTCCAACTTTTTTATACCATCTGAATAATACGATTTTGGGAACTCCTCAAAATACGCATTAGTTTCGGTAATCACTTCTTCGTTTGAGATGAATCTTTTTTCTGCGAGCCATTTTTTCAAGTTTGGAAACAGGAAGAAGTCACTAGGGGCTAAATCTGGACTATAAGGTGGGTGATCAACCAATTCGAAGTGGATTTCTCGTACTTTTAGCATCGTATCTACTGTTGTGTGAACCGGTGCGTTGTCTTGAAGAAAGAACACTTTTTTCTTGTTTAAATGTGGTCGTTTTTCCTTGATTGCGTCAACCAATTGATCCAATAATGCACGATAATACTCTCCTGTGATTGTGGATCCCTTTTCAAGATAATCGATGAGCAATATTCCGTGTGCATCCCAAAATACTGTGGCCATAACCTTGCCAGACGATTTCGCTATCTTCGCCTTCTTCGGCGCAATTCCACCAGCTTCCACTCATTGCTTCGATTGATTTTTGGTTTCAGGTCTGTAGTGGTGGACCCACGTTTCATCAACAGTTATTAATCTACACCAAAGATCAGTAGGATTATGCTTTATCATGTCCAAACACTGCTGTGAAGTGATCTGTCGAACTCGTTTTTGTTCAACACTGAGCAAACGCGGCACACATTTTGCCGATAGCTTTTTCATATGCAAATGTTCATGCAAAATGTTGAGCACACGTTATAATATGTTTACCGTTTCAGCAATCTCACGTATTTTGACCCAGCGATCATTCATAATGATATCGAGGATTTTCTTGATATTTTCTTCAGTAACCACCTATTTTGGCCTTCCTGTTGATGGTATTGTTGCAGTGCTTGTTCGGCCCCGTTTAAATTCAGCAATCCAATATTTTACCATACAATCTGACGGAGTTGATTCGCCGTAATGTTTATCAAGCTTTTCTTTTGTCTCGTTCGCCGTTTTGCCTTTTAAATAATAGTGTTTAATCACTACACGAAATTCACTTTTTTCCATTTTCTAAGAAACACAAAAGTTGCTTACTTCAACAGCTGACGTTTGACAGATCGTAATTTCTAAGAAAGATAAAGTTTTTGTGTTTGTGCTGCAATCTAGCGCTAGGTAGTTTCAATGTCAATCCGCCTTAGTATTTGAAGAGCAGATCCTACAGTGTCTTTCTGGATGAAACAAATGATTGGATTTTAACCAAAAGGGGACAAAATGTGGAAAAAGGAAAAAGGATATAAAATGTAACTAAGATAGCACACAATAATTAAGATGGCGGCTATTAGCTATTTTTCATTAAAAAATATTTTTAAAAAACCTATGAAAAAACGCTACTACAAGATTTCAAGAAGGAATTTATTTTTTATTATTAAGGCGGTAAAGTTTTATACCGTAGCAGCTGTTAAAAGTACTTGTTATAAAATAAATAAAATGTATATTTTTATTTCTTACTTTTTAAGTAATTTTTTCTTAGAGTGTAGAATGTATTTTGCATGCCTGGAAATTTATTGAATTTCCTTGATTATTGAAAGATCAAAGCATTGATTTTTTAAAGGCAATGCATAAATGAAAAACTTATCTAAATGAAAAGAAAAAATAAATATATTTCAACAGCTAATATAAGTTTTAAGTGAAATGAAAGAAAAGACGGATGATGATGATGATGGCATTGTATAGCACAATATAACAAACAGGTTGTGAACAAGACAGACCCCCTTTTTCGAAAAAATAGAGAACAAATCTTTAGATAATTCAAATGATTTTGATGTGGAAAACAATTGATGAGAAAAAAATTTCCAAAATTTTAGAATTTGTTTTTGTTTTTTATAATAAAAGAATATGAGGTCGCCAGAGAGTAGCCAATAAAATGATATTGACAAGACAACAGCCTTAATAATGTGGGGAACGCACGCATTTTTATTCAATATACTGATAAATAGACTCAGTTTATGGATAGAAACAAGAGGTATAAGAACGTAAAAAAGACGCGGGTGAATTAATAAAGCGAAACGGTAAAACGGAAAAATTTTAGGCGAACAAGTGGATGGATATATGTATTGTTTAAAAAGAAGAAAAATACAAATTAAATATTTATATAATTTATTAAAAAAAATCATTAAAAAATATAAGGAAAATATTAAAGTTGTATCTTAAAAATAAAATAAAAAAATCAATTTTAATCAAACAAAATTGAAGAAAAATGTGGTTATGATTGAGAATTAGAAGTGATATATATATATATAAACGCCATTAACAACAATGAAAGTGTTTCTAAATATTTTTATAATTTTATTGCTTTTAAAATCTTCACTACCAATTCAAGTGGTTAAGATAGGTAATATTGAAATAACTTTCAATATTAAGGTGAACAATTTATAATAATGTTCGTCTATCTTCTTTAGGTGCCTTATTTTTCAATAACGAATTGGATATTTTGGAAGCTTTCGATACGGCCATCAATGATGTCAACGATTTAAATACGGATTTTCGTTTGGAATCTGTTAAACATTTTTTGAGTGAAGATGACAGCATTATTTTACAACAATTAAGTAAGTTTTTCTGTTTTTTGATTTTGAAAACAGTTTTACACAAATGTAAATATTTTTTAAAATTTGTTTTTATTTTTCTAGCTTGCGATTTAATGGAAAATGGTGTTGCCGCCATTTTTGGCCCAAGTTCAAAGACTACAAGTGGTAAAGTATTTTATTTTTATTTTCAAGCTAAAAAAATCTATTTTACTGTCTTTTTTGGAAAACAAAAATAAAAACAATATTTTCTGTCGTCACTAGACATTTTTAATTTTGATTGTTTTCATGGAAAATCATTCTAAGTCATACCCTACATTTGTCTACGTAGTAAAGGTATTCAGACAAGTGGTTTGCTGTTTGTAAAGTAAAGAAGCAATAGAAGAAGCAATTATTATGGTATCAACAAAAAATTCTTACAAAATCGAATGGTCAATGCTAATCCTATAATCGACCTACAAGTTGAAATATGGAAGATATAGAGTTTTCTTTTGCTACAAGCAAAAATATCTTGGATAACCATTATATTTTTTTGATGTGGTATTGTCGCCTAACTTCCGAAATCATCAGCATTTCAGATTTTTTTTTAGAATTTTTTTCTAAAATGTGGGATTTTTAACTTTGAAATACTCATTTGATTTCGTCAAGCCATATGTTTAAAAATTATGGACTTATTAATATAGGCCTGTGATTTCAAATAACCACATAAATAGAAATTCAATGGTGTTAAATCACCCGATCTAGGTGGCCAACTCTGATCACAGAAATGAGAGCGTTCATGACCTAGAAATGTCTCATGCAGTAATTGAATTGTTTCACGGGCTGTATGGCTTGTGGTACCGTCTTGTTAAAACCACATATTGGCCATATTAGTATCATCCAATTTCGGCAGAAAGAACTGTGTTATCACGTATCGAGCACCAGTACCAAACACTGCTTGACCAGCCTCAGATTCAAAAAAATAAGGTACAGTTATGCCTCCAGTCCAAAATCAACACCAAACAGTAACAAGTTGTGGATGCATCTCATAAGCGATAATTTTGACGATGAACAAAGCCATCATGGTGAAAATGCCCTTTGTCGCTTACGATGATTTTGCTCAAAAAATCAGCATCCACTTGTTGATGTTCAATAATCTTTTCAACGACACGTTGTTCTATCGAGTAACGCTTCATTTTTACTAACCCTTGACTGTCAGCTGTCGAATTGTTTATATTTTAGGGTTAAAATCTTGAGTTAATTTTGTGACACCCTTTATATGTCAATATTTGATAAATGCTTTTAGAGCATCTTTTTTAAATGTAGTTTTAAGATATGAACTTAAGGAATGGTTATCATTGAATATGTCCCTTTTGTATCAGTAGACATTGGCATTTGTAATCTATAAAAGTTTCCTTAGATGTAATAGACAACACTTTACATGTGAAAATATAACTTAATGTTTTTTTTGTTTATTACGACAACAAACATATACAAAAAAAAAAAAAAAAATTCTGCTTAATTTGACCCTAAATTTTAAATTGAAGTACAATTTTTGGTTTTTATTCTGTTGCAATTTCTTTGTATTGTTAAGGTATTGAATTGTTGAATAAACTTTTTTTTCGGTTAACAAAGAAGACATTTTTGTTTTTTAGATTTTTTTTTTTTACATTTTAAGACCATACCATAGTAATCAGAAAGTTTCCGGAATTGATTCAGCAAATTAAGAATACGAGTTTGTTTATTTAAATCTATATTGTTTCCTTTAAAATAATCCCCATCGACTGCAACACATTTTTTATATTCTGTTTTCGCTATGTCCATCCACTATTTCCTCTCGGCTGCTGTAATAGTTTTTTAACTCGATTGAACAGAAAGAAATCACTGGGAGGAAAATCAGGTGAATTCGGTGGCTGTTGGATGGTTTTTTTGCACTTTTCTTCAAAAAATTTCAAATAATGATGGCACTGTGCTTTATAATGGTGCAAAACCACGAGTTTTCTGCCCACAATTGTGCTCTCTTTCGGCGAATTGGTTCACGCAAACGTTTCATAACGCCCAAATAATACTCTTTGTTTACTGTCTGGCCTTCTGGTAAAAATTCATGATGCACTACACCGTTGTAATCCATGAAAACCGTAAGCATTGACTTCTTTTTTGACTGAAAACGACGTGGAGTTTTTGGTATCGGCTCATTTGGTGAAAGCCATTCACTTGCCTGATGTCTGGATTTCATGCCGTACTCATAAACCCACGTCTAGTCTCCAGTAATGATCCTTTTGATGAATGTGGGATTGGATTCAGCCTCGCAAATCATGTCTTTTGCGACCTCAATGCAGTCTCATTTTTGCACGAAATTGAGGTCTTTTGGCACCAACTTTTCTGCTACACGACGGAAACCCAAATCATTAACTAAAATGTCTTGGACGGATCCATAGATCCATGTTCAAGTCCTCCGCTATCTCTCTGATGGCTAGTCTGCGTTTATTCGCCTAATTTTTTTTACTTTATCAGTGTTTTCGTCGGTTTACGATGTCGATGGTATGCCACTGGGTTCATCATCTTCGATTGACTCACTACTACTTTAGAAGCGCTCGTGCTACTGGTAAACGACCGTTTTCTTTAGAGAATCGTTGCCGAAACAGTTTTCTAACATTTCCAACGTTTGAGCACCATTTAATCGGTTTTTTACGCAAAATTTAATACAAGTTCGTTGTTGCAAATATAAATTAATTTCTAAAATTTTAAAAAGTCGCCAAAACACATAGAGATAGATTTACTCTTGGCTACGTAGCTTTTGCAAATGTCAAGATATGACGCTAAGATTTAGCGGGAATATCAACAACAGATGTACCAATATAAAAAAACCCAAACCGCCACACGGGGATTACTCTGATCAAGGTGGTATTTTAAAATTCTTGTTGCATATTTTTATATTTTATATATAAATATTATATATTATATTTCTATATTTTTTCATAGTTTATTTATTCTCTGTAGACACAACTGTTAATTAAACATTTAATATCTTTTTTCCCAATTTTAAAATGTACAAATAATTAAAAACATATGTAAACAAATAAAAATTTTCGAGTCAATTATGTAGTGCTTGTACACCTTTAGTGTGCATTAAAATTATATGTTTTTTTTATTATAAACATAAATACATATGTTTTTAGTGTAGATTGTCTATAGTTTTAAATAAAGGATCCGCCAAATATTTTTTTTTTAATGTTATAAAAAAACTACTGAATTTTTTCTCAAATTTCTTTTTTTATTTGAAAGTACAATCCTTCCGGTTAATAATGGAAAATAATTTCATTCAAATGGCTGCCTCGGCTGGCCTTGCAGTAGCCTACACGATGGGTGAATTTTTAAGCACATTATCGATTGTGTGCAGCTGTATTTCACCAATGGCTTCACGAATATTGTCCTTTAAAGCGTTAATTGTCTCTGGCTTGTTGGCGTAACACTTTTCTCTGACGATACCCCACAAATATAGTCCAACGGTGTCAAATCGCAGCTCCGAGGAGGCCAAACGACATCAGCTCTGCGGCTGATAATGCGATCTTCAAAAACAGGGCGCAAAACATCGAGTGTAACTTCGGCTGTGTGGCACGTAGCGCCGTCCTGTTGAAACCAAATGTTGCTAATATCCTCCTCTTCAATTTTTGTGAACAAAAATTCGTTCAACATGGCCCGATAACGATCGCCATTAACTGTAACGGCCACTCCTTGCTCATTTTCGAAGAAAAATGGCCCAATTATGCCTCTGGACCAAAATCCGCACCAAACAATGCCTCGTCTTGGGTGTATCGGCTTTTCAATGTATGCGTGCGGGTTTTCTGTACCACAAATGCAATAATTTTGCTTGTTTACATAACTGCCAAGATCAAAATGAGCTTTATCTGAAAAGATGATTTTTTTTTTTGGCAAAATCAGCATCTTCTGTAAGTCGATCGCAGGCCCAGATTCCCAGCATTGTTCAAGCGTGTACACAACCATATTCGTTCAGCGGAAGGATAAAACTAATTATCAGGATAAAATGATAAAACTAAAAAAAGACATGAGCTAAGTGTTACCATTTACGAAATAAGCACTAGTTGAAAAAAAAAAACGTTGGATGGCGGACCCTTTATTAACCATTAATTTTTGTACATCTTGAGAACGGTAATAGTAAAAATTTCTAAATTTTGCTTAAACAATTTTTTGGCCAGAACATATCATCAGTCCATAGCTCGACGAGATTGAATATGTGGGCGTGGTTACACTTATTCAAACCAAACATAGAATTTTGCACGTGTGGAAAACGGTAACTGTTAAAGTTGCGTTTTTTTCATATCAGTTAAAAAGCGGAAGAGATTGGAAAGGAAAGGAGACCGGGTAAAAGCTATTTATATATGTATCCTTATCTACATATATATGAATAAATTGTCCTGAGAAATACATACATTTTATAGGTATACAACACAAAGCCTCTCAGTAACGAGGGAATGGTTACTCTAATTTTATGTTAAAGACGGTGCATTATGCTTAGTCAGTCAATTATAGTTAAGCAGTCATATACTCTATGTTAAGTAATTGTTGAGTATTGATTACTAATAGTTGAGTATTTAAAAAGGTTAAAACGTAATAATATCTTAATATTTTTTACACCTTTATTTGTTTTCAATTTTTTTTTTTTTAAGAAATTTGGGTATAAAAGGAAATGTTTCACTAAGTATTCGATAGAATTACTATTGCAAATGATCGTATTTTTATATTCTTTGTTGTACTCATTGTTATTCCATATTATTTTATGAATTTTTAAAGCGTTTTGATTTAAAAACCAATGTACTTTTTTATTAATTGTTCTGTTCACTTGTCCTCAATGTACTTTTTTTGTCAACTAAATATCTTGCTACCCTACGTACAGGGGCGATTTGGTCTGTTCTCCGTAAGATTGTGTTAACGTAGAGTGTAATACGATTTAGTATTAGCAGCGCTGGGACCTTGTGAACTGAATTGAGAATATTATTATTTGAAGGGAATATAAAAAAAAATTAGAAAAATACTGGACTAAATGTATAGACCTTTAAAGTGAGCATATTAAGATATAAAACGCTTTTCTGCTAAAAAAAAGTATTTTATTACTAAACTACAAATTTTCCTTGTAGTTTTTTTTACGCTTAAGATGGTGTAGGGTGCTTATACTATAAAAGTGAAGCACGATGGTCATATTTTTGTGTTCGATTTTAGTACTAATTTGTAAAAGTTTTTAACCCTAAAACAACAAAATTAGCTGTCTACACACCTATCCACCCATATGTCTCAACAAAACAGTTGCTAGGAATAAACAAATAAATGGCTGCCGATATAAAAACACTTTCAATTTATTGAAGAGTAGGCAAATACGCATTTGATCTCTCTCTCTCTCTCTCTCTATGCGTTTAAAAAACCAAAATATAATAAAAATTCTCTCTAATATGATCTCTCCCATTCTCTTTTATAGATATAGTTGCGGTTTTGTGTAATATGACGGGAATACCCCATCTACAGTTTGATTGGTCTGGTGACGAAACTGAAAATAATTTGCGTAAATATCGCTATACAGTCAATGTGGCGCCATCGGAACATGTGTTGTCTACAGCTCTGTGGGATATTTTAAAGAGTAAAGATTTCAATTGGAAATCATTTACGATCGTTTATGAGAGCTCAACAAGTGAGTATGAGAGTGAGAGATGGTAGAAAATATTACGTTTTTAAGTTTTCTTTTCTATGTGTTTTAGATTTGGCTCGCATGCAGCATGTACTGGCATGGCGGCAATTCCATAAAACCGGTATAAAAATGCAAAAATTTAAGCGCGGTGATGATTATCGTGTTCTTTGGAAGATTATTTACAATACAAGGGAAAAATTTGTGGTATTGCATTGCCCCAGTGATATGTTAACGGAAGTGGTAAATGCTTCCATATTTTATAATATGACAGGACCATTTAATGTAAGTTTTGTAACATGTTTTGCTGGCGGATTTTATTAAAAGAAAATTTTTTATTTGCAGCATTTATTTCTCACCAATTTGGACACTCATTTGAGTGGCATAGAACAGTTATATTCCAAAGATTTTAGCGCTCGTGTAGCCTCCATGCGTTTAAGACCTTTCTTACCGGCTCCAGTACACAATGAATTGGATGTATTTGAGACGGAAGAACAGGAAAAAATAGTTTTATTACAATCTCAGTGTATCTATGATACGGTGGTCTTGTATTTTAATGCCTTAAAACAGGTATTCGAGTCTATACAGTTTTTAGAACCCAATGTAAGATGTGGCAGTCGAGCATTTTGGCGACCTGGTAGGGAAATAGTGAAACAAATGAAACAGGTACTGTACATCCAAATAATAATGAAATGCAGTACTTTATTTAAACATTTCTTCTATTTGCTTCTTAGCTAAATCCTAAATTCATAACTCCACCTTTTAAGACCCAACGTTTGTTGTTGAATTCCTTTGGCATACGTGATGATTTTAACTTGGAAATCTACAATCCTTTAATAGATCGCTTAACACATGTCTGGAATAAAGATCATGGTCTGGTTTCCTATGAGAAGATCAATGAAAACTCTACCAAAGAAGCCAAGAAAAGGAAATTTGGCGAGAAAGAGGATTTCTCTCAGAAAAAAGTGAAATACACTGTGGCTACACGCATAGGAGAACCATTTTTCATGTGGCGTCCAGAACCTGAAGGTGTACATTATGAGGGCAATGAACGTTTTGAAGGTTATGCTGTTGATTTGATTTATAAATTGGCCGAGGAATGTCGTTTTGATTTTGTCTTCGAACCGGTGCCAGATAATGCCTATGGCAACCGAGATCCTTTAACAGATGAATGGAATGGCATTATACGGCAATTGATAGATAATGTAATGAGTTTTCTATTTTAATTTAGTTTAATAAAATTTAATTTTTTTGTTCTTCTAGAATGCCCAGTTGGGTATATGCGATTTAACAATTACCCAGGCCCGCCGTACTGCAGTGGACTTTACAGTGCCCTTTATGCAATTGGGCGTTAGTATTTTATATTATAAACCCAAACCGCCCGAGAAGAGTTTATTTGCCTTTTTAGAACCATTTTCGGTGGAAGTATGGTTTTATTTGCTAGTGGCTTTGCTGGTTATGTCCATGTGTTTTAAATTTTTGGGCAGGTGGCTCTTATTTAACCCTTGACGCCTGTATATAATTAATCAAATTTATTTTTTCTTTTTTTAGATTATCTCAAGATGATTGGGAAGTTAAGGTGGTTAACAAAGACTTATCTATAGCGGAAACACCCTGGTATTTAAGAAATACCTTATGGCTGCATATAGGCTCAATTTTGTGTGTGGGTTGTGATATATTGCCGAAGTGAGTAACATAATGAAATATTTAAGAGTAAGGGTAAGGTTAAGCAAAGCGAGGTGAAGTAAGATTGTAGCTTGATCGCAAACCATTATATTTATAAAGTGATATGGAAACAACTGACCCATATAAACTTATATCAACCTAAGCAGACTAGCTATTCGACGGATCCCAAATGTATGTCAAACAATTTAAGAAAAATACCAGATGGGCTAAAAAAAAACGCAGGTGTGGTAAGGCAAAGAGTGCTATCACTATCAAATCCAATTACTTTTCTTTACGTCCGATTTACTCTCTTCACGGGAGAAAGAACTGAAATTTTTTTATTATTATCTTGGTTGACCATATTCGCAGGAAACTGCGACCCATGGAGTCTATTGTGTTCTTTCTAGCTTATGGTTTGTTGAGCAGACCTGTTGTTTTCCTAATGATACCCAGCAGATCATATATAACACAAAGTTTATATGCTTTATACCAGGAAGCATAAGTTTGCTTCCTTACCTTCGGTGTGGTATTGGAACTCTCTTTGGAGGCAAAATATCTCAGCGGACAAACAGGCAAATGATGGAACTTCATTATTGTAAGAACTCAATCAGTAAGAGATGTGGTTAAGAACGCATATTATACACTGGCTGTATCATACAGTTATCTGTCCTTCTTTTACTTATGGTGGTCTGAAGTTGAGTAGTATGTAATGGGCCTATGGCGCGATGCTCACTATGGGCATACGAGAGATTTGTGCAGATTAAAGACTACTCTCGGGTCTAGTAGATGCGCTAGTGATTATATTTTGAATACTACTCAGCAGAGACGACTGGAGACGGCTTAATCCACCTCTTGGAGGTCTGGCCTTCTATACGAATGGCTCCAATACTAGGAAGAGTACTGTGGCTGGCGTCTAATGTGAGCAAATGGAGATTAGGTATTCATACAATTAAACGTCAATGGACGTAAAGCAAAGTGTGATGGAAGTCAGATCTGTTTGCCTAATGACTGACTATCCAAAGTAAGATAGTCACTGGCTCTCCAGTCAGTCAAATCATGCTCGTTAAGCTCATCTTAAACTGCAAATTAGCCTTGAAAAGACTATATGGAGTCGTAAAACTTTGCGTGGCACTGCATCAATGTAGTATTTCGAAGAACGAGACGGCTAATGGATTGACAAGACATAGCTCGGACCTAAGAACCTAGACCTTCGTACTGTCGGCCTTGTGCTACTGTGCGGACTGTTGGCTAGGAGGGTTGGCCAATATGTAGGGTTTCCAGGTCTATTTGGCCGATCATCTCTAAGCGAAGCCAGTCAAAAGTGTGGCTGGCTGGAGCGCAGTGACTGGATATTGTGACATACGTTGAATGGCTTTCAAACGGGAAAATAGCGACACCGATTTTGTCGAATGTGTGGGGATAAGAAGTAAATGGAGACGATCGAGCACATATTGTGTCATTTCCGTAAAATTTCTGGCAGAAGTAATCGATTTTTAGGTGGACATATGACTCATTCTGCTCATCCTTCATGAAATTCAGCCTACTACTATTCTCCAGATTGAAAAGGGCTTAAATTAACTCTGGCATGGGAATTGAACTGAATACGATGCGCATTTATGACCATCTCGTTTTATCAGACTCCCTCTTAATTTTCTCTAATTCTATCTTCTCAACCTCTTCACTGAACACAATGGACCACGTGGTCTCCGAGTGTTGTAAAAATCGGTTTCTTCTATTGGTTATTTTTCTTATAATCTAAGACCCGGCTAATTAATGCATTTTTTATAGAGCATTCCTCTACTAATACATAAAAAGACTTTTTAGGAGTACGAGTTGGTTTTTCGTACGTGATGTTTATTGCACTGTAACCGAAGTAAGGGTATTGCAATGAACCAAAATTTTTATCAAAGTTATTGTTACGTTTTAACTTTTTTAAAACGTTTAAGTTGTTTTTAATTGCGTCAAAATAAAAAAACACATTGCTGTTGTGTTACAGTTTTGATTTCCTCACTTAATACAGTTTATCCTAATACAGCAACTTAATATTCGTTCATACAACACCTTTATTCACGCCTAAAAACGGCTTTACGACAGCCAAACGATAACTATATTAGACGTAGGTAAAACAGTCTCTTTATAAACCTAATTGCTTACAGTCTGGAAAGTTCCGTAAATGTCTCAAACGCTCTCATATCCTCTATTTCATATCCGTTATTTCAAATGTAACATACAAAGTTGGTCGAATTGGCAAATACGCAAATAAGTGCGGCATTGACAGGGTGTTACATTAATACCAAATATACCAAAAATAGTTTACAGTTTTAAAAATCGCTGATGTGGTGCATTTTTATTTTCGTAACACTATCTGTCTATAGTTTTTATCAAGTTATCTAATCTCTCTATTTTTAGTTTTATTATTTTTTTACCCAGTTTTTAATTTATCCCTCTTTATATTGTTCATTTTCAGAGGCCTTTCCATGCGTTTCTTTACAGCCTTTTGGTGGATATTTGCTCTGCTAATGTCTCAAACCTACATTGCTAAATTAGCCTCTTTTATCACAGCCTCGAAACTGGAAAGTTCCATACAAAACCTACACGATTTAGTGGAACAGAATAAAGTACAATTTGGTACTATTAAAGGTGGTGCCACCTACCAACTATTCTCGGAGTCTAATGAAACAGCCTACCGTTTGGCGTGGAATAAGATGATTTCCTTTAAACCGGAAGCATTTACTGCTAGCAACAAGGAGGGTATGGATCGAGTGAAACGTAGTAAAGGTAGATATGCTTTCCTACTAGAAACACCTAATCTGCAATACTATGTACAAAGAAATTGTGAGCTAATGCAAATTGGTGAACCATTTAGTGAGAAACATTATGGCATAGCAGTGCCCTTAAGTAAGTAGTGAGAATAAAGGGATAGGAAACATATTTTTTTAATGCAACATTTTATTTTAGATGCTCCCTTTAGATCTAACATAAGTGTGGGCATTTTAAAATTAAGCGAAAAAGGTGTTTTATACACTTTAAAGAATAAATGGTTCAATAGCAATGAAACAGACTGTGATGTTGATGAGAAATCAGCCGAAGAAAGTTCACAATTTGATATGGAATCAGTAGGTGGGCTATTTGTGGTTTTAATTGGTGGTTTAATTATAGCCTTTATCATTGGCATTTGTGAGTTTCTCTGGAATATACAGAAGATTGCTGTCAATGAAAAGGTAAAGGCAACAAATTAAATTTTTAACTGTACGGTTTCCTAATAATTATTTGTTTTCTATTGCAGATACCCCCTATGGTGGCTTTAAGAGCGGAACTTCAATTTTTCATATGCTTTTGGGTGCAACGCAAACCTTTGCAAACATATCGCCGTAGAGGCTCTAATTCTACTTGCTTAGGTTCTTCTTTAAAATCATCATCAAATTCGGCTCAAGTACAAGCAAAAGATAAACGCAAAAAATCAAAAAGAAAGAAAAGAAGAGAAAAGGATTTATAGTCTTAAGGATTACTTATAATTTAGTTACGTGTGTGTATGTCTCTGTCCATACAAATTTACTGTATTTTTAAGCGTTTGTAAATATTTTTTTTATTTTTTAAATTTAAGTGCGAGTATAACCGTTCAAAAAATTTTAAGAATTAATCTGTCGAAATACAACTTGAAATGAAAAATAAAATGGATTGGCAATGTAATGAAATGAAATAGAGAAATCAATAGCTTAACAGAGATATAATAAAAGTAGGCGACGAGGGTGGTGAGATAAGTTGAAGTGAAGTAAAAACTTCATAACTTCGTAATGTGATATAGAATCAAATTTAAAATACAAGTAAAAAACTTTACGTCTTTTTGTGATTAAAGGCCCATTTGTTTTTAAAATCATATTTAGCGGCCAAAATTATGATTTGAGAAATTTAGATTTTTTTACTCCATATATGGTATTAGCTTGTGCCGAACAAGCTTAAATCAGTTACGGCTGCTGCATAACAAATTACGGAAAGGCAGGTAGGCCAATAGTTGAGATCTAACTGTGATTACAATGAATATGGCTTACTTCAAAACAAAATTAACTTGTTCCATAGGAATTTAGGTCAGTTGCTGCAGACTATCTGAAATCCAGAACATATATCTCAGGCAACCCGAAAAATATAAAAACCAGCCTATACTTAAAGAAGACAGGTTTAGAAAGCAGTTGCTTCCCACAGGATGGCTTAGAGCACTATCAATGCGTTGGCTTTAAACAGGTCATGTGAAAAGAAATGCCTAGACCCTGTGACCCTCGGGGACCATTTTCTTGTTTCAGTTTCATTAATAAAGTTGATTTCAAAACTAAGTAGATGATTAATCTATTGTAGTTCAGCTCCATATGATTGTGTGTAGTGGTGAAGATCCTTACTTATACTTGTATTTTTTTTCCCAGTAGGTGTCGTTTGCTCTTGCTCATTCGTCTGATGATTGCTATCATCGCCATAGGTAAGCTGGAAGGTGAGGGGAGCTTCTTTAGATGGATTGTCTAGAGGGAGGTTGAAATCTCTTTATAATCTGAAATTAACAGAAGATATTCCTTTAAAAAAGGCAGATCAACGTTGAAAAGTTTTCTGCTGATGGTTACCTTTCTCCGACTTTTAACTATAAGACCAAAATTCGATTGGATGAGGCAGGCGATTTTATAGTTGTGAAAAAAGATCTTACTTTGCTTACAACTATAGAATTGACCTTAGGATGATGAAATTTCGTACCACTTATGTAAGATTTATCATATCTGTAGGGGTAAATGAAGACTAAAGAACTAGAATAGAAAGGCGGAGATTATCATCTGCTCTTCCCTTAAGTAGTGTTAGAATGTGCCTAGAATCTCAGGAAGAATTCAAGTCTTGGACACCATCGCCAAGTCAGAAAGAAGCAATTACCTAGGGATTGACGGATTTACTGATGAGAGCCGGCTAGCATTTTTGCCGAATACTGGAAAATAATCCTTGCAGAAACAACAGAGATGACTAGAGGGGTTAAAATTATCATATCTAAATGTGATTATATGGACAAACGGCGAGCGCAATCTTTGTACTACTATAACATACTGTCATCATGCTCAATTGTTACTAAAAGTCTAGGTTCTCATCTTAATTTTCCTCAGTACCGACAATTTGAAAAAGAAAATTTCCAACAATAGCTGCAGATCGAAGGAGAAGTGTCATGTTGGATTTTCTTAGGCCTTAGCATTGGCCTAATCAACCTATCAATCAATCTGAAGGCATAAGACTTTTTCAGGCGCAAATATTGGCTGTTAGAGAACTATGCTAAATATTGTTTCGGTTTGGTACTCGAGATCGCATCCGTATTATGGTGGACACACATTTTTTCTTTATTTAAGAATAAATAAAAAATAATTTAAAATTAAATGATCACTCTTAATAAAGGACGTCAACGAATTCTCTCCACTTAACTCGATTTTCCAAGACCTTTATCTGGTCCCAAGTCATCAGGATTTCTATGGCCCTGCGGATTCTAGCCCAGTGCTTGCCTCGTAATATCTCTAGATGGCTGCGGACTTCGTATTAAATTAACCTACGGTTAGCCAACGACAGTAATTGGTTATTTGTGATCTAATTCAGCCAAAATATGCGAATAATTTGTTTTAAGCTTTTAATGTGGAATATTGAGAGATACAACCATATAAAAGTATTGATTTGACACTGCTATCAAAGACCTTCAGTTTTGTGTCAGACGACATGTTGTTGGCACATTTTAAGTGAATTTCGGACTTTGTTTATTCGGGCCGCAATATCCTCATTAGAACCACTATCTTTACTTATGGTACTGCCCAGATATGAGAAGACTTCTGCATCCTGGATTTTCTACCCCTCAATTGTGAGTGGTGAGGTGCTTTTAGCATTTTCGGATAGGGTGTGGAGTTTCCTCAGAATATCCTCAAAACGATGAGCGAGCAAACAAGTATCATCTGCGTAGTATATATCATCCAGTGTCGTAGTTTATATGTTCCAGCGGATACTATATGGTGTCTCGGTGCTTGTCGCAATCCAAAAATAGTAAACATAGTGTAGAGACAGAACTCATTTCATTCCTGTGCTCGTCTCGAAGGAGGTACATTCTTCTCCTCTATATCGTACTCCACTCTTTGCCTCCGCACTTAGTCCTCGGATTAGGTTTATAATTTTCAGCGGCATGCCTTGCTACTTAGTGCATCTCACAGTGCTGGTCTGGATACGGTATCGAAAGCGCATTCAAAATCAACAAATAAAAGGTAAAAGCTGCTGTAGTATTTAATAAATTGCTCAATGATGATTCGCGCTATATTTATTTGATCTGGACCAGAACTTTCAGACCTGAATCCTGCCTGTTCCTCTCGGAGGATGGTTTTCAATGTTCGAAATATGCGATTTACTACTTTATTAATTGCATTCAGCAGCCTTATACCTCTCCAGTTATTAAATAGCCTGAGGTCACCCTTTTTCGGTATTATAATTATCACACCCTCTTTAAAGCACTCCGGGATCGATTATTGATCCCATACTTTTCTAATTATGGATGCTATAGTATAGTAATAAGCTCGAAGGAGGCCTAAAGCTCTTAAGAGCAATGTGCACTGTATTTCGGGGAATGTTAAGAATAAGGTCTGGAATGCGTCTGCTCTCCGGCAAAGTCCAGTTCGGAATTTGGGTTGTTGTTGTTGTAGTAGCTTGGCCAGTAGTGTTGGTGCTGCTAAGTTGACAGTCCTTGTCTGGAGACAAGTAGGCTCCTGGTAGTTCCGGTACCGACTGCCGTGGGAACGCGGAATTTGTGGTAGAGTCGATAGCTGTAGCGGAGAATTAAAGAAATCACGACAACGTGTTAATTGTTTTATGGTGGAAGAAATATCATTGCCATTTTCGTCCTTAATTACATCGGTCGTTGGTACATGTCATCCTCCCAGCTGTTTAATGGCGTCGTATACACTACGTATGTTGCCCATCGCTGCTGATCTTTCCGCTTCTGCTATTCTTACCCTTTAATCACACACTATCATCTCTTGGTTAACAACAGAGTGCAGAGACTTATTGAACATTCTGAGTATCTTTTCTAAGACGGATCTCGCTTTGATATTAGGACGCCGGGACTTCTTTGAAAGTTTAATTGTAACTTTCAAAAGACAATCATTATTTTCCTTAGAGTTGCTAAAGAGTACTTTTAATAAGTTATCAAAAATGCACTTCTCACACTACCCTCGTACAGCATTTACTATCCAAAAAGTAAACCTAAAAAATTAGAAAACGAAAATAGTAAATCCCTTAGAAACCCTAAAAGCATAATTGTTAACCTCTCATGATGGCTGCTGTTTGGCGACCACAATATCAACAGAATTTCCCACATCATCGTCATCATCATCATTTCCACTTACCCATACACACAATGGCAGTGTTAATTTAGAGCTGCAATGAAATTCCGAAATATAAAAACTTCAATGGCTCACACAAAAAAAAGAGCTTAGCATTTGATTTTTTTTTTATTTTGGGCGAAGAATTTCAATAACCCCTTCTTGTTTTAGGACAAAAAAGGTCAAGTGTCTAGTTAAATTGACCACTGTGACCATAGTGATATTAGGATTATGCAAGTTAAGCTGCTTGGCTAGAAGGATATACCATTTTTTTTTGTTTTCGACAGGATAAAAGAATTATTTTTTGGTTTATTTTAAAGCATGAAATGACTAAAAGAGAATTGTTGAAAAGACATTAAAAAACAGGAGAGCCAAGAAGTGTCGGAAATATAATATGTTTTATGGCATATTGTTAAGTATGTCGTATATTCAAGTGATTTTTTTTCTGATTATTTTATAGGGATTTTTTGAATGATGATTTACGCATTTGGTAGTAAAAACGGAAGAAGTCAAGACAATTGCCGGTTTGTTTTGTAAGTTGTTAAGATTTTTTTTAGGGATTTAAAGTCACAGAACTTTTTCAATTTTCGTTTTGCATGTAAAAAAATAAGTTACAGATGATTGAATTCTTTATCAGCATAGTTAGAGGGAGAAGTATGGGTTTTTGCTGGTATTTAAAATAATTTGACAGATTTGGAACTTCATTTTCAGTAGAAAAGAACTATATTTTCCGATGTCCGTTTCAAAGAAGGCAAAGCGATAACAGCGTTTAGAAGATAAAAACACATATTACACTCGCAGCAACTATCTCTCATAGGATCTATTGCGCCAGTTCCGGCCTAAATTTTGCTTAGCGGATCTGCTGTCTTCCTAATGAACACCAAAAGATTTTATACTCTAAAACTCTAATCTGATACCCTAAGCATTTCTTTCTATGCTTACCAAGAACCTCACATTAACATGACACATTCGGCTAAATTGCGTGAATTCCCGTCATTCACTTTCTTTAAATTAACTAAAGACGAGAATTCTTGCAAAGGTTCAAATCAAATTTGACTAAACACACAACTAAATCTATTAAAAAAAATTGAAAGCGATATTCCCGTCATGGCAGGAATTGCCTTCATTTCCTTGATAAAATATAAAAAATGTTCCAATAAAAAAGCGAAATTTCAGTATTTAATTTTTATGTGAAAAATTAAGTGATTCTCTGGCAGGTATCAGCAAAATAATAGTGATAATATGTGTTCCACTGTCTCTGATACCTGTGAGCACAGTCCGCACACATCCGAATCCGTCATCGTCAAACACTTCATTGAACATTACAGTATTCCAAGCATCTGGCAAATTATCAATTCTTGCTTACATTGATAGTTGTAAGCGGTGCAACACATTAGAAGCCCGGATTAATTTAGGGTATCATACAACCTTTTCTAGCCAATACATTCGCTGTTTCGTCGTCACTTATTCCACAGTGTCCAGCTAACAAACAAAAATAAAATAAATAAAACTGAGCTATCCCTAAGTCACAGCCTTTGCAACGTATCGTTGCGCTATTTGACCAGTCTAGATTTCATACGATTCCTGCGGAGTGCTCTAAGGTTAGCTTGTCTGTAAGAGAATATATAAATGGTTTTACCTCTGAGCCCACTGTCCAGATTGATCTATGCACATATGGCAATGACTATGATCTCAGCAAACTTTTCAGAGGTATCCGTTGGGTTCATGTATGTACACCAGCACCGCGAAATTATCCTGGAAACGCAACATAAAGCATCGGGATCAGAAAGCCATGGTGGCTTACTATACCCTATGCAAGATGTCTGGTTGCCGTTGAAGTCTGAGATATAGGATTGTACTTTGGATGTACAGATCTTTAATCAGACATATACTTACTTTCAGAGTAGTGGTATGGTGGCCTTCGATGGGTTTTATCATAGCCCATAGGTTCGCTGAAGAGGGATATTTTTGACTTTTAACTGGATCGGGCGCACTTCATGTAGGATCACGAATCTTATTTGGCCTGAATATGATACGAGGCGCACTCGATCCCTCATTGAACGTGGTAGAAGACATGTGTTCAGACTGGTGGTTGTGCTTACCGGCCACTGGCCGATAAAAACCACACCTGCAGAATTGTGTTACGGTAAAACAATCACTGTTGCAGATTTCTATGTGAGTATCCAGCCTTTATAAATCATCATCGTAAGGCCTTCGGCGAATAGTTTGTACAAAACGTTTCCACAATATCCGGCATTGGACAAGCTGATTTCTTCAGATACCCCAATATGACCGAGTGGGTGTGAGGTTTTTCCAGACATTGTGCGATGTCCAAGTGTTTGTGGCATTTCTCGAAACGTTGTCCGAGGACACTATTTGACGTTCGTAGCAACTATGGGTGCCATTCATTTTGAAGCAATCGGTATATAAATTTCGATTGAACCCATTTCGAGCTAAACTCTCATTAGATCAACAATCTCAATCCGGGCATTCAACCCTGAAATCATCCTGCGTAGAATAAACAGACTACCTACGCATGCCGGCGACTCTTGGTAAAAAACTTAGGCGACACTATCCTCATCACATAGATAAGAAGCGGTGACAAACCAATCAAGGCCTGCAAGACCACCGTGGCAGGTGAGTTTCTGTACCTTGTCTAATTAAGAATGTTAGGCTTTGTTCACTGAGCTATCACCGCATAAGTCGAATGATAGTGGTATATATCCACAACCTCATTTTTCGTGAAAGATACCATATCTACTGTAGGAGGAGAGAGTTGCCAAAAAGAAACCTATCAGAAAACTAGTTTTTGATCAAGGTGGTATTTTAAACTTCTTCAGTAAAGAGGCTGCAAGAACTTCCTTCCAGACAACTACATTTTTAAAAATAAAGAAGAAGCCCCTAACCTTTCAACTTAACTCTGGCGATGATGACAAAGATCAGACGAATGATCAGGCAAAAACGCCACCTACTGGGAAAAAATTACAATGCTAAAGTAAAGATCACCACCAATTAGCAAGGATATTCACCACTTAACAATCATATGGAGTGTCCTACAGTGGCTCAATCATCTACTTAGCTTGAAAAATTAAATTGATTAATGAAACTGAAATAAAGCAATAGATGCTTTGTGGAAAGCCAATATGCTACCTGGAGGAGTGCATACTATATTTTTTAAAATTTAATTTATTTACTGCATTGTTTCCTCTTCATTTCATGCATTACATTAAAATTTCGTTCATATTTCATCAAAAATTTCTTTTACTTCTTTAAATTATTTTATCTCTGACAGTTCACACTAAAAAACGTATTGAATTGTATGGAATAAATAAATTTATTGAATATTTAAATGTATAAGTGTTTGTGTGTGTATGTGTTTGTGTAATATGTGTGTGTATCGTTTCATTATCATACAAAGTTCGTTCATATGGTTCATTTAATTTCAAACGGAAGTTATTTTATTGAACAAAATATACTGACAACCGGAAAAATCATTTGAGTATGGCAATGTTGTTGTTGTTATTGATGATGATGATGTTGCTGTCAGCGTTGATGATGATGGGAAACAAACAATACAATTGTTATTGCTGTCGGATGGTTGGTTGGTTGGTTGGTTGGTTGGCTGGAAGGAAAGCTATTTTGTATAATTTTATTGTTACAATTTAACACTTGATTAAGTTGAGGTTAACAGAGAAGGGAAATGTTTTTTTTCTTTGCTGGCTGGTTGTGGAAAGAGGATATCTGACAAAGGATGATGAATATGTATGCTTAAGATCCGGAAATGTATTGAATATAAACAACAAAACAAAGTGAGAAAAAAATAATGAAAATATAATGAGTTTGATAGTGAAATTATAATAAGCGAAATTATAAATATTAATTTGTCATATATACGAGGGTGGTTTGCAAAGTGTAATAAAAGCGTTTTGTGTGAAATTTAAAATAAATCAAACTGGATGTTATCGGCAGAGATCTAAAAACTAGTCGAGTTCATTTGTAATCTTCTTCTTAAAATAAAAGCTTAATAATACAGAGGGAACAATTAGCACTAACATTCAGTAGTAATACCACTAGCTGGCGAAAGCAGGTTGTAAGAAGAGACAGTGAAAATTTAGTTGAACGACTGGCAACAGTAGAAGAAAAAGGGCATATGATCATATTGGTACACAAATAATGAACAAGACGCAGAGATAATATTTCACCCAAGTTAGTAACATCAGAATTGTTACTGAGGACAGAAAAATGGACACGCACAGCTGTTCAGAAAACAAATAAGAATACCGTGCAACCCCTCAATCTGAATTATATAAAAAATGACGGTAGGTGAGGATGGAACCTCGGCGGATTTTCTACGGATTAACATCCAAACAACGGCTAAAATTCTAATAAAACAAGAGTCTCATTGTGAAATTACACTGGTCTACAGCAAAAAGCGTTATTTAGTTAGTTTTAGTTTGGTTGTATTTAAAGGCAAGAAATTTGTTGTTTTTTTGTAGACCATTGTTATTAAAAAGTGGACAGGACTTATGCATGTATGTAGAATAAGATACTCAAATCCACAATTTATCACACTTCCCTCCGCTGGACCTTCATCGTATGAGGTCAGCGGCTGGTACAAGTCAGCGTCTGTGGTCGACTGGACAGTGGCGCAATTCAAATATGGGTCACTCACAGATCCTGACAAGTTTGGGAGATTTTTGTTAGAATTGACTACACGGCGCACGTTACGACTTCTCAATGAAGTTACGGATGGCGATTCCGGACAGGAAGGAATGGATGAATGGCTTGAGGCACCTCATTAAATATTCTTAGCAAATCTTCACGGATGGGTCTTAATCGAATGGAGTAATGGGAGGAGCTCATTCTATAAGGTTACCATTGTAGCGTTTTTCAGGCTGTGGTATCATCTATACAAGCTGCTTTGACGATCCAGGAGAGATATTAGCCGACTTTCGGATAACCAGACGGCTGTGAAATTTCTAGGACATTACGTGATGACCTTAAGAACACTTACAGATTGCCACAGATCTCTCAACGAGATGGCTGAGCAGTATAATATTCAGGGTCACAGTGATATTTCAGGGAACTATACAGGTGATAAACTGGCCAGGCATGGCCGTTGGGTATTCCTTTTGGACGTAATATACTCCGTCAACGGCGCATGGGCAGCTTTAGAGACGGCCAAAATAGCGCAGCCAATTTGAATCTCAAGCGCTCAAAAGATCTGCTCAATCTCCAAAGAAGCACATTCAACGTAGATGTCGTTGTCATTACTGGGCATTGTATAATGCACTCATTTCAGTCGGTATAGACTGGATCACCTGGTCAATGATTTCTGCAGAAGCTGCAGGGATGAGGAGTAGAAAGACACAATTCTTTACCTATTGCGAACATACGCGCGTAATGTAGCAGCCACCTGGAATTCTACCATGAGATTTAGCTCACGGAGCTGTCGGATACAAACATTGGGAAGCTTAGAAGTTTTATTATGAGTTCCGGATGGCTTGGGGTATAGGGGGATGACGATCCATTATGGTATCACAACGAACTATTTCTTGGCCTGCGTATGCCCTTCCTTGGAGAAAGAGCTAAGACGTAGAACAGTCTTAGGAATGATATTCTTCACTGTATTTATGTTTCGTAGACTTCGGGAAAGCTTTCGACAAACTGAATTATGATGTGATTTGGATATTTCTGTCACGTAGGAGTATCTTAACTCATACGCCTTTTATCGTATTGCATCCTGCAGAATTAAACATGAAAAATTGTTGAGAAGAGCTGTGAAAGTCGGAACTAGCGTTCGACAGAGCCGTTTTCAGTCGCCACTACTATTAATTATAGTTTTGGACATAATCGTTGAAAAAGGCCTTTATAATAACGACAGAGGGTAACGTGAGGCTTTCAGGATCGCTTCAACGATGTTCATTACGTCGACGCTACCTATTTTTGCTCACAATTCCAAGATCTTGCATTGAAACTAAGGAGTTTAATGATGGCGGCGAAAGAAGCTGACCTAAAGATTAATGGAATATAGATGAAATACTTCTATTATTAATCCCACGTCCTAAGAACGATTTGCAATTAACAAAGACGTAGTAGAGGATGTGGGCCAATTTTGTTAACTTGGACTCATCATAACCATAAAGGAAGGGTCAAGTGATGACAAAAATAAATGATTGCAGTCGTCTTGGATTCATCTTTTCTTGTTACCTATATATATCAAATAATGAATAGGCGTAAATAGTGTTGGATTTGACAGACATTTTTAAAGCCTACAGACGATAGACCAAAATTGTTACAGACTGCAACCCGCAAAGGAACTGAAGAAGGGGCCGTCCTCTTCACACATGGAGATGATGGATTGATACCGAAGTAAACAGCAACGGAACGAGTAAACTGAAGACGTTGGCACAGAATAAAGAGATATTTAAGAAATTTATTGAAATTTATTGCTCCTTGCAGGAACGACAGCAAGTTAATACTATTTGGTATAAAATTGTTCATTTTTGATTATTCCTTTAGAGAGCATATTGGCTTCCGCAAAGCATCCATTGCTTTGTTGCACCTCGCCTTCATATAATTATGTGGCGGTTAGGATCCTCGCTAAGTGGTAGTGGTGATCCTTGCTTAGCATTGTAATTTTTTTCCCAGTAAGTGGCGTTTTCTTCTGATTATCGTCTAATGTTTGTTATCATTGCTAGAGGTAAGTTGTAAAGGTCAGGGGGTTTGTTTTTAAGAGGATTTGTTTGGAAGGATGTTGAAGTGTATTTACTAAACACTAGAAACTGCATTAAATTTTTTCATCATGTCCTCTGCTGGGGAGCTGAACCTGGACCGCTTGCTTTGTATGCGTCCTTTCTAACCACTACACCACGTCACGCCCGATTAAAAATATGAAAAATAGACAATATTGTTTGGTATACAATCTTAAGATAGTAATTTGCTCTACCGAATAAAGCTTTTTAACTTGCTGTTACTATACACACATACATACATACATCCATAATCCTACTGACATACCAAGTGGCACAAGTGGGATTTCTTTTAATTCTATTTTTCAAACTTATTGACAGGGATTTGTAGTTTAGCTATAAAAGTTTTTTGTACCGTTTTTAAAGTAGTGTTGTGAGGTATGTAATACTGCTGTTGAAAATTGTGAGCTAATCTGGTCTGTGAATGAAATGAGGACCTGTTTGGTTGTAGGCTGTTGCCTTACCTATAATACTACAGCGCTTTTACTATAATTTCTGCTAATTTTTGTATATACAGTGAAAGCTCCCGTGGGCGGTTACCGACCAGATTTGTCCGTTATTAAGAGGTGTCCGCCTACGGGATAGTTGATTAAAAATGGTTGGTTTTCACTGCTATTAAATAATTCTATTATGTATTAATCTGTTAATTAAACAGATTTGAACGTATTGCATATTTAGTATATACATTTTTCTATTTATTTCCAAAATTCATTTAAGTTTAAGGATGCATATACATATAGTATACACATCTACATATGCACATATATTAACACAAAAAATAAAAAGAAAAGGTAAAAATATGAGAACTTCATTCAAAAGAAAAAAAAAAAATGAATTAACTTTTAAATTATGTGCTTGGAAAAGAACTGGCGAATTGTAGATTGTTAAAGTTCGCTTGTCTCCATTTTTTATGCATTTCTTCAATATGGTTTTCCAAATTGTTTAATTTTTCATATGCAACAAAGTCATCAAATGCGAAAGTTTTTAAGCGCCCTATTTGTATAAAAGCTTCTTCAAACGATTTAATTTTATCGATTTCTTGTTCCACAACATCCTCTTCTGAGCCATTTGAAATCCTTTGAAAATTTCTTACAGTTGCTAATGGCACTTCATCCTCTGGATCATATTCGTTGTCAATATGGTTCTGATGCATAAATCCGGCTTTGCGGAAACAGTTAACTATTGTGGTAGATTCAACTTTTTCCAGGCTGTTTTTATAAAAAATATTGCGTCCAACACATTTATATTCTTTGAAAGCTCTGAAACTGAATTGGCCGAACTCATTTGTGCGACTACGTAATTTAAAACCAAGCTCCTGTAGTGAACTTTAAAATTTTGAATAATGCCTTGGTCCAAGGGTTGAAAAACCGAAGTTGTATTTGCTGGCAAAAATATAACATTAATATTGATAAGTGATAAGTCTCTAGGATGAGATGCCGCATTGCCTAAAAATAAAATTATTTTTCTATTGCAAGACAGCATTTTATTATCCATTTGATGCAGCCCCTCGCTCATAATGTCTCTAGTCATCCAGGCCTTTTTATTCGATTTCCAGTCAATTAGTAACTGGGCAATAGATATATTTTTAAAAGCGCGTGGACGAGCAGCTTTACTAATAACTAATAATGTTTCCTTCTCTCCAACCATGTTAACACAAAACAAGATCGTAAGCCTTTCTTTCGACAATTTACTGCCGGTGCATTTGTCTGATTTAAAGGCCAATGTTTTTGTAGGAAGTGCTCGAAAAAAAAGACCGCTCTCGTCTGCATTGTAAATATCTTCTGCACTGTACTGAGCAAGTATTGAAGAAAGTGTTGTCCTAAATTGAGTAATATCTGCGTAGGAAACGTCCGCCGCCTCTCCTGATATGTTCTTAAAAGCAACGTCATGCCGCTTGCGCCATTTCTGTAGCCACCCATTTGATGCAGAAAACCCATGATAACCTATTTTTTCAGCTAATTCATTTGTTTTTGCCATTACAATCGGTCCGGAGATAGGCAAATTCTTGCTTCTAATTATCGAAAACCAATCAAAACAAATTTTGTCAAGCTCTGCATCTTTTGTAGAGAGGCAATTCTTTTTAAAATTAGTATAAACTCCAGATTGCCAACTGGTTTTCAGTTAAATCTAAATGTTAAATCTAAATGTTAAATCTAAAAACTTACACAATTAGGAACCTCTTTTCAAAACGTGTTACTTTATTACCTTTTTGCAATTTCACGCACTGAAAGTTTTTCTTATTCTTGCACATTTATAATTTTAATTTTTTCTTTAAGTGAAAGAGTATTTCGCCCGGCCATTACTACGATAAAAATTGTCGACAAATTATTACACGTTTCTAAATCAACAATTGCTTTGAAATGAACACTCTTAATAAAGATCAAAGAGAACTATGCAACAAACTATCAATGGTTTAAAAAAGGGGAATCACACAATTTAATATGTTTAAGCCAGTATGACACTAAAAAGAGCAATAATGCTATTTGTTTGTTAATATTGCCTGTTTTAATTTGGTAAAAAAACGCTGCTTTTGAAACAATAACATCGTTAAATTAATTAATTTCAACAGAAAACTGCAAGGTTGACATTAATATGTTTCTTCAGCTTTTCTTCAAACATATTATATTTTTTTGAAATTTTTGTCCGTCTACAGGAGGGTTTTTACAGAAAAAAGGTGTCCGCGTCCGACCATGGGAGTGTCCGTCTAGCAAAGTCTAATTTGTTCTAAAAATACTTGGAAATGCAAGGGACTGAAGAAATTGTCCGCTTAATAGAGGTGTCCGCCTGCGGGAAGTGTCCGCAAGTAGAGTTTTCACTGTATAACTATGTATATACTTATGTATATATATTTTAGTATACGAATAGGCTGAAAATAATATTTAATATGTTGTCTACTTTTAGAAAAATTAAAATTTTAAAATAAAATTACTAAAATTTTTCTTTTAATTAACACTTTTATGGATTTATTTTCTAATAATATTGTTGGCCACAGCTCAAATGGCAAAAGGTCGAAAGATTTTAAGATTTTTAGGCATTTTATTGTATACAAACTAAAAATCATAGAAAATGAAAAGAAAATTAAGAAGATGGAAGAAAAACTAGAACAGACATTAACATATAAACCACAATATTCATAAAAAATAACATGAATTTTGAAATGTATTTTATTTAAAATTTTTCATACACGAATTTCTCAAAACAGATTTGAAATACATTTTATTTTTTTATGAATATGGGGGAAAATGTTTAAATAGTTTAATAGTTTTTTCTACCCAACATTTCATTTATTGTTATTTACTTGGTTTAATTTGTTAGAAAATCATTAAAATAACTTTGAAATTTAATTATTGTTTAACATCTTTTGTAAATCAAAAAATTTTAATTTTAAGATTTTTTAAATTCCATGCCATTGTATTGTAAAATATGTGTACAATAATGACCTTTAGAGATCAATTGTTATGGTCATCATTTAATGAATGGTTGGAATTTTACATTTAATTTTATCAAAACAATTTTCTCTGCCATTATAGACAATTAATACTCACATACATGCATACATATATTGTGTAATTGGTTAAAATTTATTATTATTTATTAGTTTATTGTTTTGTTTTAGGCAAAGATTTTATTTAACATTTTTTGCATTGTGTTATTTTAATTGAATATTGGCCAGCAAAGTATTTTAAAAAATGCCTAAAACACTCAGACCTACTATGACATGACATAATAAATAATGGCAATAAACGAAAGAAGAATTCAATTATTAAAGTGATTGAAATTTTAATTCTTCTTTATATAAAACCTATTGATAGGTAGAGTTTCATTAGAACATGTTGCCTACTATAGCAATTGTGCTTATCTTATGGCTTACTATGGCGTATTTTGCATTTATTTTAGCACCTCTGTCCATATAAAGTCCAATTAAAGCCGGTTTACCATTTTAAATACTGCAGATATGTTGATCGGGTGTTAAAGCAATGGTCTGATTTTTCGAAAAAAATTTTCTGTGTGGTTATGTTAACAGCAAAATTGTCGCATAAGGTGTCATTGGACCGTTTTTTTTTTACTGACGCTAGAAGAAACGTTGCCGTCAATTCACAGCACTACGACCGTATGATAACCGTCTTTTTTTTGGTGTGCAATTGAAGATTATGATCTGAACGATACGTGATTCCAACAAGACAGTGACACGAACCACACAGCACGGCTGATTTTGGCATTATTTCATGAGAAATTTCCTGGTGACTTACTTTCTCAATTTTACGATGCTAATTGGCCACTAAGGGCTACGTAAAATATCATGACTACACCATTATTTTCCTAAGGTTTTCTTATGCAACCGAAAGTCTGCACAAGCATTGGATACAGGTCGTAAATTGAGGAGTGTATTTGTAGAGAGAGAAGTAGGAGCTCTCCAGGATTGGACGGATTGACTGGAGAGATATGTAAAAACGTCTGGAAGGCCACTTCTGAATACTTGGAGGCGGTGAACCGTAGGTGTATTAGTGAGGGCTATTTCCTGAAAGCATGAAATGTACTCGTGTTGCCTGATAAAGTGAGGAGCAATCCTAGCTTTTATCGGGCATCAGTCTCTTGCAGGAGTTGGAAAAGTACTGGAAAAAATCATGGTGTACAGACTTAAGGAATGCTATAGCGAGGGCATTCCATGTTATTAGTTTGGTTTTATGGAAGGGAAATGTGTTGAAGATACTTGGTTGTATGATAGGTGTTCTGTCGAACAATCAACTTCGAAGTATGTGCTTGGACTTTTCATTGATTTCAAGGGTGCCTTCGATTATGTTTCGTGGGGCAATGTCCTACAAAGGTTATTGGAGATTGGCTGTCGAAAGGTGAACATCGAAGATAAAAAGCGCGTGTTATTGGATCCTGTAAAACATTTGAATGGAGGTTGTTTGGGGTTGTCCGCAGGGGTCCATCAATGGTCCATTTGTTTGTAAAATCATGATGGAGATACTCTGTTAAGGCAGCTAGGGCTAACGTTTAAACTGTGTGCGTATGCAGATGACTTGCTCATTCTGATCAAGGGTCAATCTTGTGCTTAGCTGGAGAGAAGGGGTGTTCAAGCCATTAGTATCTCTTGTGAGTGGGGTCAAGGGCACATTGTCATACGGACAACTTTAACTCATTAGAATTGGTGAAAACAGCATTCGCTATGTAACTCAGATTAGGTACGGAATAGTTATGTGAGAGCGTATGAGCTTCCATGCTTATCTCACTCATATTGGCATAAGCTTACGGCTATTGTTGGAAAGATTAGACGCATATTGAAAAGTGGTTGGCTACTCAGCTGGTATGCTGTCCGTATCATATACAATGGGCTTTTCGTTGTTTATGCAGCGTATGGTGCATTTGTATAATAAAGAAGGTTATGTCCATTGCTTGAGAGCGCAAGATTTTCATGTGTCAGGGAATCGCACTCTTAGCATGTGTCCGTTGTGTCAGACAGTTTATACCGACGCTTTGCAAGTTCTTGTTGTTGTACCACCGATTAACCTGGAGGTAGTACGTCGTAGTATTGTTTTCAGACTCAAGAGGGGACTGACGCTTGGAGCGAACGATTGGCTTTCTACTTTAGAAATCAAGAATGAGAGAGATAGGTATAAAGCCCTTTTGCAGAAGTGGTGGCAGATAAGATGGATGAACAGTGACAAAGAAAGGGTGACATATAAATGTATCCCGGAAATTTCGTTCGTAAGAGAACACCAAGATTTTAGCTACGGCCCCTTTGCAGAAAGGATGGCGGATAAGATGGATGAACAGTGATAAGGAAAGGGTCACATATAAATGTATCCCGGACATTACGTTCGTACGGGAACACCCAGACTTTAGCTACGGCTTAAGCCAGGGTTTCATACTGATGGGACATGGCTCTTTCAATGCATTTTTGCATCGAATAGACCGTACTGAATCTACAGATTGTAAAAACTTTTGAAAGCAATTACTATTATCTTTATTATCATATCGACCAGGCACTATTGAAAGTTCGTTCAGCAGATCTGGTGCCTTCCTAATAAACACCAGCAGATCTTGAACCATAATGGTGGATATGTCATCCAGTGAGACCCTATGTCCACCTAAACCTATCAAGAACCCTACATTCACACACTATGTGTTCTGCTGTCTCACCTTACAAACATCCGAATCTGTGATCGCCATCCTCTTCAGATACGATCTTAGTCTACAGTAACCTTTCAGAAACTCCGTAAGGAGTTTTATCTCCGGCCTGTTATATTTGAGAATTTCCAAACGACGCTTAAACCCCAGAATGATCGCCGGCCTACAGTGACGAAGCCCTCTTTGAGCATTCCACTGTTCTGGGCATTTGGAAATTTCTAATTCTTGACTTTTAAAGCAATTACTAGTAATACGATTTTTACTGCCTAAATTTGTGATAATTTTCTTTTATAAATACGTTGTCTACTTTTAGGTGATTTAAAATAAATTTCCTTAATTTAAACAACTTTACTCTGCTGTATTATATCTGTTTCTCATAAATTTACTTCAATTCCTTACAACTCCTTAGATTTACCTTCTGTTTAGTTTTAAATCTCTAACACCATATGCTGGATTCACGAATTCTTCAGAACCTTAACTAAAAAGAGAAAAGAAAAGAAAAGAATAAATTTTGGGTTCTTAATTTAATGATATGGGTTTACCATCGAAGTGATTATTTTAATACAAAGCCGTGTTAGGGAAGAAGTAAAAAAGTTTTATTTTATTTAAGTTTTTCAAACTTTGTGTTACATTTCGTTATTTTCTATCTTAATGTTTCGAAAGTTTTTTTTGTTGTACGAAACACCTTTGAAAAAAGAGAAATGTTGACCATTATCACCATCATAAACTGTAACATCATTAGCATTTGGTATTTAATATTAAGTTATGGACTTAACCTGGGAACCTGAACAGGTGATTTTATTAAGTTGCAAAGAAGTTTGTACTTAATTTTTTTCTTACTATGTTTTGTAGGAAATGAATATTAAAAAGGATAAATTAATTATGTTTTAAGTACAAATTGAAATAGAAATGAGAATTATGAGTATATGAGAGGATAAGTTGGTGAAACTTTTGCTGTGGTATGAGATGAATATATTTTTATTTTTTACACATTTTTAAAATACAAGTGCATACCTGAGGGCTTTTTATACATATCTAAAATATGCAACAGTATTACAAATAAAATTACAGCCTAAATATATGCTTTAATTTTTCGTTTAAATTTCTTTAAAACTTATACAATTTTTTTAATTGTGAATCGTCTATGTTTTAAATGCTTTCCATGTTTATTGCTCCATGTTTGATGTTTCATAAATCTATCAATTTATAAATTATTGACGAAGAGCAAGCAAAAAACAATAAAAATAAAAACAACAGCTAAACCACTTGAGCTGCTACGATGACTAATGTTCGATCATTGTTAAGCTTAACACCAAAGGAGATTTCTTTTCTTTTAATTTTTTTAAATCAGTTTCCATCATATTTTCTCTTATTTTTTCTTTTATTCAGCAGCCACCACAGGATAAAAACAATAGATGATAATAAATTTTTCAAAACAAGTACTGTGTCAGTAAATAATTCACATAACCACAGGATCTATACAAGCTGCATCAAGCTCTGGAAGAAGTGGAGGAGTTGAAAGTACAAAACAAAGTACTTTTTACAAAATGTTGGCTGTTACTTGTGGGGTTTTCTTCCAATTTTTTTTTTTACTTTTTCTGTATTAAACACTTGAAATAATTTATGCGCTCATAATTTACCTTGATTTTCAATGGTTAAGTGGAGAATATTGGAAAACAAATAATCTATTGTTTTTCAATTTGTTTCGGAGAGAAAAGAAGATAAAAAAGGACTCAAAAACACACCCTGCCTTTTAAGGGAATGTTTACTAATTTAAAAATGTATTGCGTTTAGGCAAGTTCTTCTTCTGGCATATAGGTAGGAGTTCTGGCATTCGAATAATTAACAGAAAGACAAAGTAATCATAAAAATCCATAAAAGAGTGAACTGGCACACTATAAGAATTAACGCTGAATAATCCTTACTAATATCACAATAAACTACTAGCTCTAATGATAATGTTACGTTTCAAACTTTTTAAAATGTTTGAGTTCATTTACATTACGTAAAATAGAGTAAACACCACGTTGTTGTTGTTTTTATTTCCTCACTTTATCTTTAGACAGTTTATCTTAATACAGCAACTTATTTATCTTGCACTTAATATTCGTTTACAAAAACTTTTGTTTACGCCTAAACTTTATGACTGTAAAACGATAACTAACTATTTACGTAGGCAAAGCAGCCTCCATATATATACCGAATTGCTTATAATTTGGAAAGTTCCGGAAATGTCTCAAACGTTTTCACATCCTCTATATTATGTCTGTTAAATTTAAACATATAAGATTGTGTTATATGCGTATAATGCGTTATCAGGGTAACACATTCAAAACCCTGACACAAACCAATAGACTAAAAAATCACATATCCGCTTTCTCCGACAATAGTACAAATTTTGAAGGTGCGTTGACTTAAGTCTTAAAGATTTTCACCACTTCTTTGAAGGAGTGCTGGACCAGGACACCGTAGGCAGTGACTTAGCTTTGAATATACATATGAGTATGTACATAGTTATTTGAATTGAAAATTCATACCAGCTGGTGTACCCAATATTGGATGTTTGTGCAAAGCTTAAAGCTTGATTTTTGTAAAGCGGCTCAATATTGTCGATATACGTTCGAAGAATTGTTTACTTTTTGGACAAGAATTGAGGCTTTTATGAATTTCCGCTCCTTGTGTCCCATGCCATACAAACCTGACGAATCTGTCGACTTTATACCTGCTCATTTTTTGGCACCAATAGGACCTTCGATGATAGATTATTCCCTTAGTTACAGCAGTCCATTAAGCTGTGCTTTCCACTTTACCGTGTTTTTATTGACTTCGAGTTCCTTTGATGACTTTGTACACTCTGAATGCATTGAGCTATGAAAGCTACAATTAAGGCACTTCATACATGATGGTAGTGGCAGACGGCCAGTCCCTATTGGTCGTATTTTCACTCTGCTGCAGTTTAATGTTGTGCTCCAATATGTTTAATAATCTGTTTTCACGACCAGCGGACACAACACAAGACTAGAATATCTCGACTACGTCAATGTTATTTTTCCAAAACAAAAATTATGGGATTCACCTCTAGCAACACAAGTCTTCTAATTGGTAATAAAAATTCAGCACAAGTTTTGAGAATGCGGAGCTTATGCTCTCTTGAAATATGCGTATGCTGTCATACTCTGACAAGTGAAGTATGGACAGTTTATTTATTCTGCTGTCATCAGCTTCAGTCAGAACTCTTCTATGTCCTATACTATAACACCGTTAAGCACTATTTATCATCATTGCTTTGCATTGTGACATAAGACAAACATTCCTTTTGGTTATAATGGAAGTTTTTCTTTTCCTTTAAAACCAACTCGACAGATAGAATTGTCACATACGACTTAAATAACCCAAATTAGGGATGTTTTCCCATATAATGTTCCGATATGAGCCAGATATAGGCAGAAATCATTTAGATTGATGTTGTCGAAGCCACGTTTATAGTCAATAAATGCCAAAAATAACGGTAAATTTCATTCGACCGCTGCACAATAATTTTTCTAATGCCACTGTTGTATTTCTGGCACAACTACGATTTACCATGAACTCTGCATGTTCTGTACAATGACATGTTTCAGTTGTGGTGGAGATTCGCTCTAAAACAATGAAGGCATTTTTAATTTTACTTAGCAGAGTTATACACTATGGTATATTAAAAACTTACAACTGTCGAGTAGTAGACATTATAGGACTAGTAAAATAGCTGGATGAAAAAGGTGTTTTATAAAGTAAGAGACAAATGCCATTTAAAGATTGGTGGGAGCTTAAAGGAAATGTTGAGTATTTATAGCATACTCAAGAGAGGTCTTAGTATAACAAAGGTGAAATTAATAATTCAATATCGTGATATTTAATAGAAATTCAATTTTATAAGTTAAAAAAAAAACAAAAAATTAAAGTGGTCTTATCTAACCTCGTATTGTTTTACACAAAAATATTGTTACGAAAATAAAAATGCCTAAAAAGAAAATACACCACATCAGGGACTCTATTGTGGGATTTTAGTCTATTGGTTTGTATCAATGTTTTGAATGTGTTAATTTAGTAATGCCGTACTGATTTGTGTATTTGACGGCATTGCTAATTCGACCATTTTTGGGTAACACAATTTTACATGTTTAAAATTAACGGAAATAAAATAGAAGATATGAGAGCGTTTGAGACATTTTCGGAACTTTCCAAACTGTAGGCAGTTAGGTATATAAGAAGGCTACTTTACTTACGTCGATATATCAACTTGATCAAAAAAATTGCGTGTAGCGATCCCATCGTTCCGATTTGAGTTTTTTTTTTTGTTAAGTTGGTACATCTGTTGTTGATATTTCGTCAAAATCTTAGCATCATAGCTTAACATTTGCAAAAGCTACGTATCCTAGAGTACATCTATCTCTATGTGTGTTGGCGATTTCTTACAATTTCGATCGTTTTGAGGTCGCAAAAGAAACAGTTTGCGAGGCTGAAGCCGATCCCAAACTCATCAAAAGAATCATTACTTGAGACGAGACGTAGGTTTTTGAGTACGATACGTAATTTAGACATTAGGCCAGTGAATAGTGTTCACCAAATGAGCTGAGGACATTTTCAGTCAAAAAAGAAGGCAACGCTCAGGGTTTTCATGGATTAGAACCATGTAATGCACCATGAATTTTTGCCAGAAAGCCAGACAGTAAATAAAGAGTATTATTTGGGCTTATGAGAGGTTTGCGTGGAGTAATTCGTCGAAAGAGATCAGATATGTGATGTAATGATGATAAAAGTTCACCTGATTTGGTTTCCTGTGACTTCTTTCTGTTCAATCGAGTTAAAAAACGATTACGGGAAACGCGCTTCAGCAGCCGAGAGGACTGATGGATATACAGAAAACCGAATATAAACAAACGTACCAACTTAACAAAGATAAAGAAACTCAAATCGAAACGATGGGACCGCCACACGGTGGTTATTCTGGAAACTTTGTGATCAAGGTAGTAGTTATCGTTTTGCAGTCATAAAGTAAAGTCGTGTTTAGGCATAAATAAAAGTGTT
This sequence comes from Wohlfahrtia magnifica, assembly GCA_023159175.1. Lineage (NCBI taxonomy): Eukaryota > Metazoa > Arthropoda > Insecta > Diptera > Sarcophagidae > Wohlfahrtia > Wohlfahrtia magnifica. The sequence continues at coordinate 3,192,004 of JAKWBJ010000051.1, forward strand.
GTATTAGCGAATATTAAGTGCAAGATAAATAAGTTGCTATATTAATGATAAACTGTATAAAGATAAAGTGAAGAAATAATATTTTAAAAATAAACGTTATGTTTATTTTATTTTGACGCAACAATAAAGAACTTAAATGTTTTAAAAAGAATAAAAAACGTAACAATATTTTTATTTTGATTGTACCTTTTTTAATTTTTTTTTAATAAAAATATATATTGTATTTTAAAAACTGTTTTCCTTTAATTAAAGGATTTTCCTTTTTGTAATTTTAAAAGTTAATTGTTTTAATTCTTTTCAACCAGTTTTTTTTTATAAAATAAACTTAATTTAAGAAATCCGTAACAAAGAATAAAAGAACATTTTATAGCATTATTTACTTTAACACTTTTGTATGCTCTTTTGTCTTTTGTTGGATATTTGCCTTAAAATGTCATATATCCTTCAACAGTAAAAAATAAAAAAATAAAAAAAAATTATAAAATGTAATATAGAAATGAAAAGTTTTTATTGTTTTTAGTAAAGAAAAGTTTTATGCATGATTAAATAAGAGATTTACAATAAGAAAAAGTACACAAAATAAATAGAAACTATCAAAAATTGTAACAAACATGCAGTAATATTTGAAGGCAGAAAAGTAAAGAAAAATTGAAAATCAAATATATATTTGTAAAAAAGTTTCCAACAAATTCTCTAAAGATTTCAAAAAGTAAATAAAAATTAAATTGAAGTATAAAAATTTAAACATTTCTTTTAAAATTAAATAAAGCCAATTTTAAATTAAAATAATTTTTTTTAAACTAATTGGCCTTAAAACTAAATAGTTTTATTTTCTTTGAAAACCTAAAATTTATAAAAAATATATAAAATATTCATACAGTGCTGTTCAAAAAATATATTTTTTTATTTCTAAATCTTTTATACAAGGAAGTATATGCTAAAAAGTAGCTGCACTTTGTTTACTGGTCTTTTATGAATATAGTCCCGTTACTGAATTCCTTCTGTAATATACAATAAAAATCATTAAACATGATGGAGGATGTACATTAATCTACTAAGTAAAAAAAACTTAATTACTATCATCAAAATCTTGGTTTTTCGTCTTGAATTGACGCATCTTCTTCTTGTATCTTAAATTTTGTACAATCGCCTTAAATTTTTTTGAGTGATCATGAGTCCTTCTTATGGATTGCAGCTCCACAGCTAATGCATTTAGGTTAAAGGCCGAACTTATTTCCATTTCTTGAGGTAGGTCGGGTACATATTCTTGTTCTTCATTGATGTTTTGATTTATAGGTATTTCTTTTCCTACCTCAAATTCAGGATGCTGTTTGAATACATTCTCCATGACTTCATCAAGTTGAACTTTATTCTCAGTCGCGAAATTTTTAACAAAATCCATGGTTTGAGCCGTAACAAGGAGTTCTTATTCTGTGTTAGGACTGCATACGCTTTTAGGTTCTTGGACTGTAAACTGTATTTTTATGGATTTTGTAGTAATAAAAAATTTTTTTTTACAGTTTCAGACGTAGTTAGCACTAGAAGTCACACTTGAAGACTAATAATGATTTAAAAATTTCCTCCGTTTATAGACAAAAATATGCTCACACTTAGTCGTTGGTAATTCTTTAAGAGAAGTAGGTATACAAAATGCGGGTACATGAGTGTTAGTTAATTGATTCCGTGAATAATTTTCTAATGACAACGAACGCATTATTTCATTAAGAGCATACATGTCTTTTTGACCGCAGGTAACACTCTTAATTATCTTGTCAACTTCGATAATTTTCCGAATTGCATACTATCGCTTTTATTATTTTTTATTTATTGTTGTCTTTAAGGTTTTATGACTCTTATGCAGCTGCTAAATTAATTTGGGAATCTTGCTACAATTTTCTTATATATAAAAATTAATGTGTGCTTGTATGTATGTGTGCTTGGAATTTTTTTTGAAATGCTTAACGTTAAGATAAATGTCTCTACGCTTTCCACACCACTTATTATGTGTCAGATTGAAGTAATAGCAACGGCGCATAGTGCATCGATCCCGTAGAGCGAATAGACTCAAATAGTAGGAGTTGTCGTAGGTAGATGAAATTTCGTACAGACAATTACACTGGTCTACGGCAAAAAACGCCTTTAAATAAAACTATATGGAATATAATCATTTTGACGCGCTGAATTTAAATGCGCTTTCAGTTTTTTTTCATCAGGCTAAAAATGTTTTTTATGAGGTGGTAAATTTTTCGCCCAAAATATGGTAGATATGTCAATATATATCATCATAACTTGAAAATGACTCGACCGATTTAGATGCAAGTATAAACGTTTAGGAATAAAATTTTCTATAAATCACTTGAGCGTCAGTTTCTTTTGTATTTTCATCAGTTTCGCAGTTATTCAAACCTTAGCTCCGAAAAAAAAATTTTTTTTTGCGCAAAATTAGAGCAATTTTTTTTTCAAAAAGTCATAACAAATTTTTCAGAATGAAAATTTTAGATGTTAAGCACTTAAATTAAAGGCTAAAACGTAGAGAATAAAAAAAGCTTTAAATCATGAAAATCAGCTATCTATTGCTGATTTTACTCAAAATTAAATGCAGGTACTTAACTTTGACCAATTTTGCGAAAATGTTTTCTTGCAAAATTAGAGGAATTTTTTTCCTTTTATTTCCAAAAAGTTATACAAAAATTATTAAAATATAATTTTTACATTTATGCATTTAAATAAAAGCCAGATACGTAACCTATAAAGGGAGACACCTAAATTTGACAAAGAATTTGTAATACATTATTAGGCAACACAAACATGATGAAAGGAAATGTCTCAAATATATGAAAGTTTTTCTTTGATGAATCAATAAAGAGTCGCCATTCCTCAGACTTTTTAGGAAAATCCAGCTTCCGTAATAGTCCGCATCATCACAAAATACTAAATCGCCATCTTTGCTAACATAGGCCAGAAAATCCTCTTATCTATATCGCAAATATGAGACTTTTGTGTCCTTATCTAACAAATTTCATTGCTGTAATCTTGACGCAAGATGTACTGACTTTGATTTTGACAGTTCTAAGTCTCACAAAAGATCATTCAGGTCAGACTGTTTTTTAAAATGAGGTTTTCTCGATATGCAGATGAAGTAGGGCCTACAGACGGGTCTACACTCCGACTAGAAAAAACATCTTATTCATTAAACATTTCGTGTCGTTTAGGAGGCATTGGAGGTAAAGAAACATTATTGTTTTGAAGATCTGGTGATTGGGCAGATGGAATGTTCGAATATATGATTTTACTCTTATTTTGTTTCGTAAATCCACTTGTAGCGGCCATGCAGAAATAACAATCATGTTCGTGATTTTATGGTTCACTCCATATCATTGGTTTCATAAATGACATGACCTTTCTATCGTCGTAAAGACAACCTCTCAAAGCTTTTTGACAGTATTACAACATATTTTTGGCAGCCAATGTTTGTTTCTTTCATCGACAGTTAATCGAAAGTAATGTTTATAAGCATTCTTAATTCAGGAAGTTATTGTATGGCGTTGTGATTTTAAAGTTAATTCCCCATAGATGTAGCAAAACAAATCTGGAGAATTTTTGCAAGTCCCAGGCCTTGAAATACTGTAATCTAAAAAAAAATCCATTATAAATAAACTAACTCTACGTATAAGTTTTCTTAAACAATAAAATAAAAAAAATTTAACGGAAATAGTCCGTAAAGTACTTTTCAATATTAACTTTTGGTTTTGATAAAATCGAATTTCGGATAGGATTTGTTTGATTTGGTTTCGCAAGCAAGTGTTTAATGATGAAACAAATTGTGTTATGTTTATCAAAAGTATATTATCTACTGGATTTTTTTTTATCACAATAAAAAAAATCTTATTCTTAAAATATTTTTTACCTACCATAGCCATTACAAATGAGCCCTTTACTTTTCAAAGTTAGGCACCTGCCTTTATAGATTATTTTACTTTCAATATATCTGACTTTCATTTTAATGCTTAAAATCTAAAATTTATATTCTATATTTATTTAGTTTTTTAAAACTTTTTGGATATAAAAGAAAAAAAATTTCCATTAATTTTGCAAGAAAAAGTAGGTCGCTAACTTTGGTCAAAGTTAGGTACCTGCATTTAATTTTAAATAAAATCAGCAATAGCCAACCCATTTTCATGATTTATAGCTTTTTTTATTATCATTATTTCCAACTTTAATTTAAGTGCTTAACATGAAAAATTTTCATTCTGGAAATTTTCTTATGGCTTTTGAAAACAAAATTAATAATTTGCTCTAATTTTGTGCGAATAATTTTTATTTTTCACAACTAACTTACGAAAATAACTCCGAAAGTGTTGGAAATGCATAAACATTTAATTCAGGGGGTTTATAAAAGATTTCTAAGCATTTTCTGGTGCTTAGATTAAAATCGGTGAAGTCGTTTTCAAGTTACGATGAAATATATTACATAACTACCATATTTTGGGCGCCAATAAAAAAATTTCAGCCTGATGAAAAAAAACTGAAAACGGATTTGAATTAAGCGCATCAACATCATTATAAAGGGTCCGTCCAATAAATTTTTTTTTTTGTGAAAATGCTATAAAAAAAACTACTGAATATTTTCTCAAATTTCTTTTTTTATTTGAAAGTGTAATCCTTCTGGTTAATAATGGAAAATAATGTCATTCAAATGGTTGCCTCGGCTGGCCATGCAGTAGCCTACACGATCGGTCCAATTTTTAAGCATATTATCGATTGTGTGCGGCTGTATTTCACCAATGGCTTCACGAATATTGTCCTTTAAAGCGTCAAATGTCTCTGGCTTGTTGGCGTAACATTTATATTTGACGGCACCCCACAAGTAATTGTCCAACGGTGCTAAATCGCAGCTCCGAAGTGGCCAAATGACATCAGCTCTGCGGTTGATAATGTGATCTTCAAAAGCAGGGCGCAAAACATCGAGTGCGTGTGTCACGTAGCGTCCTGTTGAAACCGCAGCGAAATGTAACCCTCGCAAATTCACAAGAAGGCAGTGGTTATTCCTACGTCGCCAAATTCGCATCGATCCTTCTATAAATGGCGTTGCACTCGCTTTAAGTTTGGAACAGTACTTTGGAATTCACGTTACACCTCAAACAGTTCGAAATTACATTAAAAGAATTGGATTCAAAAGTCGGTATGCTGTCAGAAAACCATGATTAATAAGCAAAAATGGGTTGCGTTTGCCAAAAAGTACCAAAATAAGGATTTCAACTTCTGGTAGAGAGTTATTTTTGCGGAATTTCATATAAAATTATCGGATGGACGCGTTAAAACTTAGTAAGAGAAGAACACGAGCTTATTTCGCCATAACCTAATTCCCACATTCAAGCAGGGTAGAGTTGCCTTTCAGCATCAGGAGCTAAAAATCTACATTTCGTTGATGGAATTATGACAGCAAGAGGTTATATAAATATTCTAAAGAAAAATGTGAAGCAAAGTGAAGAAAGAATTGGCATTTCCAGAGGTTTTATCTTTCAACAGGACAATGATCCCAAACATACAGCGCTGTATTCCCGACTTTGGATTCTGTACAACTGCCCCAAATAGCTCAAAACGCCACCTCAAAGTCCAGGTCTTAATAAACGACCTGAAAGTAGCATTGAGGACGGAATGGATTAAAATATCACCACAATTATCTTCCAAACTAGTGAAATCGATGCAAATCAATCAATGCTGTCAAAAAGCAAAGAAGATATCCAACAAAATATAAATTTTAATCCTTATGCATAATATTCTTAATTTTATTGCGATTTTTACTCTGTACGAAAATGGTTTTTGTTATCCATTCTGTGAATACTCTGCCATATAGCGATCGATTTATATGATACCTAAATATTACTTGTATTTTGTTATAAAAGCAATAAACAGACATGACATTTAAAAAAAATTTATTTGTAAATTTTATTCGTTTTATCGGGTGTACGAATATGTACGTATATAATATGTATGTGAAAAAATATAATTTTAAAAAATATGAAATTGCGCGACGTTTTAATCTCGCCCAATCGTGGTAATATAAAGGGTCCGCCAAATAATTTTTTTTTTTTGAAAATATAAAAAAAAATACGGAAATTTTCTCAAATTTTTTTTTTATTGAAAGTACAATCCTTCCGATTAATAATGGAAAATAATTTCATTCAAATAGCTGTCTCGGCTGGCCATGCAGTAGCCTACACGATCGGTCCAATTTTTAAGAACATTATCGATTGTGTGCAGCTGTATTTCACCAATGGCTTCACGAATATTGTCCTTTAAAGCGTCAATTGTCTCTGGCTTGTTGGCGTAATACTTATCTTTGACTGCACCCCATAAATAATAGTCCGACGGTGTCAAATCGCAGCTCCGAGGTAGCCAAACGACATCAGCTCTCGACATCAGGGCGCAAAACATCGAGTGTAGCTTCGGCTGTGTGGCACGTAACGTCCTGTTGAAAGCAAATGTTGCTAATATCCTCGTCTTCAATTTTAGTGAACAAAAATTCGTTCAACATGGCACGATAACGATCGCCATTGACTGTAACGGCCACTCCTTGCTCATTTTCGAGAAAAATGGTCCAATTATGCCTCTGGACGAAAATCCGCTCCAAACAGTGACTCGTCTTAGGTGTATCGTCTTTTCAATGTATGCGTGCAGGTTTTTTGTGCCCCAAATGCGACAATTTTGCTAAAATCAAAATGAGCTTCATCTGAAAAGAAATGACTTTTTTTTGGCAAAATCGGCATCTTCTGTAAGTCGATCGCAGGCCCACTCAGCGAAGCCTATACACAACCATATTCGTTCCGCGGAAGGATAAAACTAATTATCTGCCAAATGAGACATGAGCTGAGTGTTACCATTCACGAAATAAGCACTAGTTAAAAAAAAACGTTAGATGGCGGACCCTTTATTTCATATAGTTTTATTTAAAGGCTTTTATTGCTCTAGACCAGTGTTATTTATATATCAAATAAATATTTATACGATTGGAAATAATTCTGTGAACTCTAGGATTATATTCAGTTAAAAAAAATAACTTTAAAAAAAAAAAATTTTTTTTTAAACAAATCTCATCTCATTAAATCCGATAAGTTATTTATCTTATAAATGCAAGAAGGTTCGAAAAACCTGTTTTGAAAATTCCAAGAGCCTTGCTCTACTCGATAGCGCCTATCAGAAAAACAAAATACCACTTACTAAGTATTTTTTGGCGCACCGTTTAATATATTTGCAGAAATAATTAATATTTATTGTTGTTTTTATTTTAAAACAAAAATAATCATATTTGCACAACTGTTTTAGAGAAGTTTCCAAAAGGAAGAACCATAAAATCTTAAGCCGTTATAATTACCCCAGATAATAATAAATTCTATGAAATCAGGAAAAGATAACAAACAGCCACGTACGCAAATTTCGCAGACCTGCACCTGCACCTGCTACCTGCGTTCAAAGAGCGTATAAGCTTTTTGCGTGGTTGGTTAATGCGTTCGCTCACAATTAAACAAATTCGCCCAATTAATCAACTTACAATCCAGTACTCGTGTTCTATATACCTGCTGCCTGCGGTCAACGAATTGCGTACAACTAAGAGCGAGCATATTTTTGTATATAAGCAGATAAAATTTGGAGATCATCATTAGTCTTCAATTGTGACTTGTAAAGCTAACTACGTGAGAAATCGTTAAAAAATATTTGTGTTACTACAGCCGTTTTTAAAATTACCAGTCGCAACTTAACTGCTAGCAAAACGTATCCAGTCGTAACGTAAAAAAATCTCTTCTTATTGGACAATAAACACCAAAATATCGGAGCATTTTTAAAATCAAACCACAAACTTAAAAAACATGGATTTTGTTGAAAATTTGGCAAAAAGTTTTGAACAACTCAGTTTGTGCTTGGAAGAAAATATAATTGAAAGAGCTGAGAAACGAAAGAATAATCAAATGTATTGCTCTTCGTCAATTGAGGCTTATGCTCCTTGCGTAAAAGTAAGGTGTACCGAAGATGAACAATTATATCTTCCAGACTTCACAGAAAGTGATACAGATAATTCAGAGACAGAAGAGGTCACACCTGAAACTAACTATGAGGATAATGCCATTGGCAAAGTGGTATGGGTACCAAGTGTTGGCTTTGTTCAAGAATCTAAAGCAGATTTGGTGCGGAAATCTTTAGCCAGAAGTTTTATTGCGATGGTTTTGGAAGGAGCAAAACCAATTGAAGTTTCATACTGCGGCCAACCTTCTTTAGGTTTTAAGCTCTATGATGATGTGTGATGGAATACATATGTATGTAATAAGTTATTTATATTTGTTTTTAGTAGTCTTAATAGTGTGTATGTAACTTTAAGAAAATTTTTCTTTATTGGAAATCTATTGTAATTTTTCATAAAGCGTATATGTATTTAAATTTAAGTAAAGCAAGAAAAAAAAATTGAATAAGAATTTAAAAGTTAAAAACTTTTTATTGAAAAAAACTGTTTAGTTGTAATAAAACGAAGGAATAAAATGTTCTTAATTAAGCTCATCTTCTAATCAATGACACTTTTTATTTGTTTGAAAGAAATCAACTTTTTAGTTATTCCATTGTGGAACATAGGGCTTGTGAATAAAGTAAACAAAAAAAAAAAAAAAATCTCCTTATTTTACAGGAGTCTATATTGAGTGGTTTTGATCCAATAAATTCATTTTGGGATTACGGCATCGTAAACATTATTCGATAGTATAGATAACTATCGTAAGTTAACAAAATTTGTTTTATTAGTAGCAAATTCTACGAAAGGTTATGGAAAATGAATGTTTTATTTATTTTTATTTTAAAATACAATTATTTAATATTAAATTAAAAAAATGTCTCCTGATTCCGATGAACAAATAAATAAGAATAAATAATTTTTAATTCATACTCTATTCAATACAATGTTTTCATTAATTTATATAATTTATATAAAGGGTCCGCCATCTAAAGTTTTTTTTTTCAACTAGTGCTTATTTCGTGAATGGTAACACTTAGCTTATGTCTGATTTGACAGATAATTAGTTTCATCTTTCCGCTGAACGAATATGGTTATGTATACGCTTGAACAACGCTGGGAATCTGGGCCTGCGATCGAAATTCAGGAGATGCCGCTCAATCATCTTTTCAGATAAAGCTTATTTTGATCTTGGCGGGTATGTATACAAGCAAAATTGTCGCATTTGTGGCACAAAAAACCTGCACGCATACATAGAAAAGCCGATACACCCAAGACGGGTCACTGTTTGGTGCGGATTTGGCTCCAGACACATAATTTTTCTTCGAAAATGAGCAAGGAGTGATCGTTACAGTCAATGGCGATCGTTATCGGGCCATGTTAAATGAATTTTTGTTCACAAAAATTGAAGAGGAGGATATTAGCAACATTTGATCTCAACAGGACGGCGCTACGTGCCACACAGCCGAAGCTAAACTCGATGTTTTGCGCCCTGTTTTTGAAGATCGCATTATCAGCCGCAGAGCTGATGTCGTTTGGTCACCTCGGAGCTGCGTTTTGACACCGTTGGACTATTATTTGTGGGGACAATATTCGTGGAGCCATTGGTAAAATACAGCTGCACACAATAGATAATGTGCTTAAAAATTGAACTGAACGTGTAGGCTACTGCATGGCCAGCCGAGACAGCCATTTGAATGAAATTATTTTCCGTTATTAACCGGAAGGATTGTACTTTCAAATAAAAAAATAAAGTTTGAGAAAATATTCAGTAGTTTTTAAAAGCATTTTCAAAAAAAAAAAAGAAAAAATAATTATGTGTATATGACACTAAATGGACCACCACATATACTGCAAGTGCATCTACACAAGTGTAGCATACAGTACGAGACAGTAGAAATGGAAATATACGATTACAACGTTTATTTGCTCATTGTCAGACTTTGTGTTTAAGTAGGTCTAAATATAAGTTGAGCTATTTAAGTTTAAATTTATAAATTCAATAAAACAAAAGCGGTTTGAAATTTTAACAACTTTTTTTTTGTGAAGTACAATTGTTCCAGTTAAAAATGAAATATTATTTCATTCATATGGCTGCGGTGGCTGGCCTTACAGTACCCCATTCGATCGAACCATTTTTCGAGTGTATGGGGTCGTATCTCGGCAATGGCATCATGAATGTTGGCCTTTAAATGCTCTATGGTCTCTGGTTTGTCGGCATCCTACTTGACTATGACGGCGCCCCACATAAAATAGTATGACGGTGTCAAATCGCAGCTACTTGGCAGCTAACTGACATCACCATTTCGGCTAATTAGACGGCCATCAGACGTTTGCGCAATAAATCGTTTGTGGCATGAGATGTGTGGCAAGTTGCACCATCCTGTTGAAACCAAACATCGTTTACATCAATACCATGAAAAGTGGCGCAAAAAAATCGGTTATCATGGTGCGATAGGTATCTCCATTGACCGTAATTGTTGCGAAATAAGAAATATGGGCCAATGATGCCTACGCTCCACAAGTCGCACCAAACAGTCACCAGTAATGGGTGCATTGGCTTCTGTAAGACCACGTTTGGGTTTCCTGAGCCCCAAATACGGCAATTTTGCTTATTAACCTACTCACCAAGATGAAAATGAGCATCATCCGAAAAGATGATTTAAAATGATGATACATTTCCAATAAATCCCAACGTTGCTCAATCGTAAATCAATTTATTCCGTTCAGTGGAGATAACATATTGAATTTTGTGACAGAATAGAATAACATAAATATTGCTAGATTCAAAATAACCGCTGGTTCAAATTTAAACCGATAGATTGCCCATCCTTTATTTCAATTTGGCTTTGCAAGAACAGCTCGATGTTCGATCTATATGATATTTGTATCGGGCGTTTTTTTTAGAGTCCACGCGCCTTTAACAGAGTCACTGTTGGCGACCACAACTTTAAAGTAGTGAAGGATTTTTGTCTATCCTGGTACCAGCATTAACACCGTGAACGACGTCAGCATGGAGATCAAACGGAGAATCACTCTTGCCAACAGATGCTACTTTGGGCTCAGTAGACAACTGAGGAGCAGAACACTCTCTCGACGAAGCAAACTTACGATGGGGCAGAAGCATAAGGTTGCATATTAAGGCTAAAAACGAAAAAAGTAGGTCACAAAGGAATATATTATAAGGATGAGCATCCTCTCAAGCCACTTAGTTACAGTTCAAACATAGTACGTCATTAAAGCCGCCCAATCAAGAACTCTGCGATGTCCTCATCGGAAACAGAAAGTCATTACACGTAAAATGAATATCAAACCAAAGTTTATGAGTCGGATCAGTGAAATAGACTTGATTTGCGGCTTTAAAATGTAATACCGGACACTTGTTGACTACAACTTAAAGAAAATAGGGTAAAAAAATCCAAACGTCTTTTGGAAAAGTACGATAAGAATTTTGCCAGAAGAACTTTGTTTATGGATGAAAAATCTTTACCAAACCAAAGAAGTATAATAAACGAAATGACAAGATGTAAGCACAGTAGCCTAGAGAAGTAGTTAAGTTCACCCAAGCGTCGAAAAGGTCAAGCGCTGGCATAAGTGTATTGCAGTCGATGGGGATTACTTTGAGGGTTACAATATAGATTTGGATGAATAAATTTGGATTTTTAATTTTCAACCGGGAACTTATTGATCAAGGTAGTATTTTCGATAAAAAATTTCCACGCTCATAAAAAATTTGGTGCCGTTGGAAGGAAATTGAAAACGGATTTGAATTCGGCGCATCAAAATCATATATACCATATAATTTTATTTATTTACTTAAATCTTTAAATACAGTACAACAAGACATAGGGTCTTATATTACAGTACTGGGTGGATAATGACAATATTATCTGAGCATTCATTTTACAAAAAGAGGAATAGAGAAGAAAAATAACAAAATAATTTATAATAATAATTATTTAAGAATCAAAAATTAAAAAATCAATAAAAAGAAAAAAAGAAACAAATATTCATCTCCATAGTTTAATTAAAGTGGCAAAAAATTGTTTTTCTAAATTGCATTGCATTGCTTAAAACTAGATTAGAAGGAGGAAGTTGGTTCCAAAATCTTATCGCATTAATAAAATAGTATCTTTCGGATATCAGTTTACGATATTTTGTCGTATTTAGTCTATTTAGTCGATTTGATCTAGAGAACTCAATTCTATCGCAAAGGTATTCAGGCCGTTTGGTATATATCATCTTATAAAGAAGAATTAGAATTTGAAATTTTATTAAGTTATCTAACAATACATTAAAAATCAGCTTTGTGATATGCGTTATGTGGCTCTATGGTCTGCGTTTAAATATCTATCTTGCAATGTTGTTAAATGCCACATTAAGCTTTTGTTTACTAATTGAATCCTAGCCAGCAAATAGCTCATAACCATACAAGAGCATAGGGAGTATACATGCCTTTGCCAAGAGCATGCGAATTTTAAGTGGTGTAAAATATTGCATCTTCCAAAGGTTTCTCAACAAGATCTGTGTTTTCCACATATTGCATTTATATGATTTGACCAATCAAGTTGTCCGTTAAACATAATACCAAGATTTTTTGCTTGTTGAACATATTCAATTGACGAGTCCCCAACAATTCAAGAAGGTAAAGGATATACAACGTTTTTAGGCTTACCGATAACAATACATTTGCAATTTGATTTGCTAGCATTAATTTATAGCCCATTTGCAGAAGCCCATTTGTAAACACAATCGAGGTCTTCATATATTTTACATATATAGTTATTAATTTCCGATGGTAGGCAACTGATATAAAGTTGTACATCGTCAGCATACATATGAATATTGAATATTGCAATATTTAACTTAGTATGGTAAATCGTTTGAGTATATCGTGTACAATAATGGGCCTAAAATCGATCTTTGCGGTACTCCTCTGTTTATAACACAATCATTGGATTTCTCCTGGCCAGAAGGTACCGATTGAATTCTGTTGCTTAAATATGACGATATTAATTTTGTTGCAGTTATGGAAAAGTAAAACATGTTTCTTAGTTTATGACAAAGAAGAGAATGGTCAAGCGTATCGAACGCCTTTGAGTGGTCAAGAAGGACCAGAGAACTGATCATGTTATTGTCTAACTTGGATCTTATCTCTTCGCCGACATCTATTAATGCGGTGACGCAGCTGTGTTTGGGTCTAAAACCAGACTGTCTCTTTGTTAACATATGATTATCATGTAAATATTGACTCATTTTTAAATGAATCATTCGTTCAAATACTTTGGACAAAAACAGAAGTATAGCAATTGGTCTAAAACCCTTATCTGCCTTAGGAATGGTTATTACCTTGGAGTGCTCTCACATAGTAGGAAATTTAGATGATGTTATAATTGTAATAGATTTTCTTTTCTTTCTTAATTTAAAGGCTTTTCTTACTGTAGACCAGTGCAATTTTTTGAAACATTTAAAAAATTTTGATATGTTTTTAGTTTGTTAAAAAAAAAAACTCATTTTAGGCTTGTAAAGTTGGCTTACAAGAACTTATATCATTGGGTCATAGGATGTTTGTGTGGTTTATGTGAAAATATTCACATGTTGTTTCTTTATATGTTTAAATTTTTTTACACTCATACTCGTATACTCCTACTCTACAGCATAAAGTTCCCAGTTTTTGTTTGTTATGAATGTGTCCTTAGAAGAAAGTTTTTTACACGCCATCACTCATCCATATAGTGTGTGGTTCACATACAAAGTACAATAAATTTTTTTTAGCTTTTGTTGTTGTTATAGCCGTTGTTATTGATATTCGAAGGAAACAACTTTTCTATAAAAAAAAGTTTTTCTTATGGACTTGTAAACAAATTCCTCAATTTTACTTATTCTTTAGAAATTGGCAAATACTAACAGGAGCAAGCAGGCAAGCTGGGTATTTGCAAAAAAGAAAACTTTCACTCTTGTGTTAAACTAAACATAGTATTTGTAACGCCTATGGTAGTAGTCTCTTCTTTTATTTTTATTATTATTATCTATCTGCTTATATACATATATTCCATGGAATGAATGGATTTCGTTGTATTTCTTTTTGTAATTTTTTTAAAAGAAAAGTTTCCTCGTTCGTTTATACATTTTGCATGATCTATGGCTTAGACTTATTAAAAATCTATCAAAAGAAAATTTATTTTATTCATATGTGTATGTACTTACTCCCTACTTATGCTATTCACTTAAGTGAAAAATATTTTCATGTTATTCGCCTTCCTCCTTTTCACTTTCTTTAGTGCCTACTGAGTTGCATGATTTCTCCGATTAGTTTTCTTGAGGATAATCTAAGTTGTTCTACTAAAATCATTCAATTGGTTTTAAGAATATTTACAGGTGGGCATGTGAAATGAAAATTGGTGTAAGGGTATCATGATTGGTAAATATTTTTTATCTTTATTCAATAAAGTATATCGATATATTATTATATGTGATTATAGACATCTCATGATTAATTTTCTCATACAAGAATAAGAAATTTTGTCTAATGGAATTGAGTATGATGAAAGCAAAAAATGACGAAAGGAATTGTAATTTAATGATACAAATTTAATTGAGATTAAATTGGAAGTGAACAAAAAAATATGTATGTATATATGTATGTATGTATGTATGTTGGTAGGAGGCCATGGCATGTTATAGTGGTTAGAGCAGAGGAACAACACAAGCGTTTTGGGTTTGAAATCCCAACAAAGAACATGGCAAAATAAAATATAATAGCGGTTTCAAGTGTTTAATAAAGAGACTTCCATCTCACTTCAGACAAATCTTTTTTAAAAAGCCCCCTGACCCTTCCAGATTACCTCCAGCTTCATCATCGCTAGAGTATCAAACGAGTGATAAGGAGAAAACGCCACCAACTGAGAAAAAATTACAATGCTATGCAAGGTTCACCACTAACTCTTAGCAAGGATCTTCACCACTACACAATCATATTGTTACGAAAATAAACAATACCTTCAGAAAGATACACTTAATTAGTATAGTGGTAGTCTTAGCTATAAAACTTTATAGTGTAATTTTAGTTCATTGGTTTGTGTCAAGACCACTCTGGTAATTCCATACTTAGTTTGTGTTATAATTGGTGTTTCCAATTATATATTGAACTTTGTTACATTTGAAATTAATTTAAATTGTATATGGAAGGCGGCGCTTTATGTATTAGTTAGTTCAGCAATCAATTTGATGTCATAAAGTAAAGACGTGCTTAGGCGTAAATGAAAGTGTTGGATATTTGTGTATTAAGTGAATATTAAGTACAAGATAAACAAGTTGGATGCTGAATAGTTATTGTACAATTGTATAAGTGGAAGTTAACTATATAAGCGCATAAACTGTAAAGCAATAGCAACGTGTTATTTATTTTATTTAACGCAATTTGAAAGAACTCAAACATTTTAAAAAGGTTAAAACGTAACAATATCGAGATAGGCTGCAATAGATAAACCTCCTTTTAGCTTAAAAGTGAACTATGTATGTTATTGGAACAATAAAATGGATGCTTTGTGCAAAACCCTACACTCAGTTAGTATGTATTGAACGCTGGTGTATATGGAGTATTGCAAGAGAACACTTGTTTTAAATTGAACACGTGTCAATTATTGTGAAATTGCTAGAAAATTTGTGTGCGTTGTGTAGGTTTTTTCCTGGTTGGATTGCTGTTCGTGGAATTGACTACGAAAATTTACCTGCTGTAAATTTTTATTTACTTCCGTGAGTGTCACATGCGTACGTTTTTTTCTGGTGAGAGTGAGGTCAAATAGAGAGAGAGAAGGAAAGAGCGAGAGAAGGTGATGAGAGAGAAAAGGAAAGAGCGAGAGAACGTGAAGAGAGAATAGTAATGAGCGAGAGAAAAGAGTAAGAGTGGGAACAGTTCTTGGAATTGAAATTGAGCGAACTGCAATTTGGTGCCGGCTGTCGCTGAATTGTTGTGTGGTTGGTGATATTTCTATCGTTAGCAATAAGAAACCATAATAATAAACAAATATTTTTTACCTATCATGGCCATAAAAAATGAAAACTTTTGCAAAGTAAGGTACTTGTTGCTATGGGTTGGGTTATTTTTCTATCAATATATCTGGCTTTCATTTAAATGCTTAAAATGTAAAATTTGTATTCCTAGAATTTTTTTTATAACTTTTTGGAAATAAAAGAACAAAAAATCCACTAATTTTGCAAGGAAAAAATTGTTCCGCTAATTTTGTCAAAGTTAAGTACCTGTTTACTATGTTGTTAGATGAGGTCTTCGCCCGGATATGGTGAAGTGGGTTTATGATTCAATAGTTTTTCTTGTCCGTGCTTATGGCTGTATCGAATGGTGGAATAAGGTACACATGTATTTCGCTTTGGGCATACCTGGCTGGATATTCTCCTGGGCTTGACTCTCTGGAGGTTGCGGTGAAGAGTAGGTCTGCAAAGAGCTTCTTGAGAATTTTTGAGGCAGGCCTGACCAGGGCTCTGGATATTCTGTCATATTAAGGGGGCTGGACTGAGGTTCTACGGACTATAGGGTCAGGGAATGCGATTTCAGCAAGTTTTTCCAAACAGAGAGTCTTGGCAGGGAACTGATATACTGCTGAATGGCCATGCTATTTTTACAGATGACTCCAAGACCGAGGAGGGTACTGCCGAGGAGCTCTACCTGATGGACAGTGGCATTAAGCTGTCCTATAGACTCCGGGATGGGTGCAGCGTCTTTCAGGCCGAAAATTTTGCTGTTCTTAGGTCGGCTGAGCGTTTCCGCGAATTGGCTGTTGGGGGAGATAGCATAGTCTTCTACATAGACAGTCAGGCGGCTATCAAAGCATTGACGGGACGCCATGTCAACTCTAGGCTAGTTGCATTGTGCAGAAGTACCCTGACATTGCTTCTGGAGCGTTAGGCTGTGCTATGTTCTGGGCACTATAGCGTGCAGGGATTGAGACTCCAGATGAGCTGCTGAGAGCGGGTGCGACTAGAGGCATCAAAATGGCAGATGCGTCTGTAAGATCACCGCTGGGTCCGTCGTAAAATGGATGAGCCGTGGAGGAGCAGAGGAGACGGAATGGGTCTTCAACCTGATGAGGTAATCTCTCAGAACTCTGATTGGTTTCGTGACTGGTCGTTGCGCTCTGTGGGCAAGGATGGGAATGTGGAGACCGGCACACCGGTTTTCTGCTGTGTATACGGCGATATGGGTGAGCTGGAGACTATGGAACATATTCTCAAATTCAGATTGCTGGCCTGTACTAGGTGGCGTCAACTAGCATATGTGAACTGGAGGGCTTTTTGTCGGGTCTGGCTTGGCTCACTAGGTGATGATTGGTAATCTACTTGGGTGTCTGTTTCCTTTTTGTAATTTAAGTTTGCTTGTATACTGTCTAACGTACTTCCTTTTCCTTTTTCTCCTTTCTTCCTTCCATTTTCGTTTTCAGGAAAAAGGTTGCACAAGTAGCATTTCTGGTCTCTGGGTGGGGTACTTTTTTCGATACCGCCTTCCATACCTACCAACCTGGGTATCTGAATTTAATTTTGAATAAAATCAGCAATAGTCCACCGATTTTCATGATTTATAGCTTATTTTATTCTCAAGCTTTAATTTAAATGCCTAAAATGTAAGATTTTTTATGACTTAAAAAGAAAAACAACGCTGGGAATGTGGGCCTGCGATCGACTTATAGAAGATGCCGATTTTGCTAAAAAAATCATTTTTTCAGATGAAGCTCATTTTGATCTTGGCGGGTATGTAAAGAAGCAAAGTTGTCACATTTGAAAAGCCGATAAACCCAAGACGAGTCACTGTCTGGTGCGGATTTTGGTCCAGAGGCATAATTGGGTCATTTTTCTTCGAAAATGAGCAACGAGTGGCCGTTACAGTTAATGGCGACCGTTATTGGGCCATGTTAAACGAAATTTTGTTCACAAAAATTGAAGAGGAGGATATTAGCAATATTTGGTTTCAACAGGATGGCGCTACGTGCCACATAGCCGAAGCTACACTCGATGTTTTGCGCCCTGTTTTTGAAGATCACATTATCAGCCGTAGAGCTGATGTTCTTTGGGCACATCGGAGCTTCGATTTGACACCGTTGGACTATTATTTGTGGGGTGCCGTCAAAGAAAAGTGTTACGCAAACAAGCCAGAGACTATTGACGCTTTAAAGGACAATATTCTTGAAGCCATTGGTGAAATACAGCTGCACACAATCGATAGTGTGCTTAAAAATTGGGCCGATCGTGTAGGCTACTGCATTATCAGCCGAGGCAGCCATTTGAATGAAATTATTTTCCATTATTAACCGGAAGGATTGTACTTGCAAATAAAAAAAGAAATTTGAGAAAATATTCATTATTTTTTTTTATAGCATTTAAAAAAAAATTATTTGGCGGACCCTTTATCTAAGCATTTGCTGGTGCTTAGATTAAAATCGGTGAAGTCGTTTTCAAGTTATGATGAAAAATATTGACATAACGACCATATTTAGGGCGAATATTTTGCCATGCCTTTAAAAAAGATTGAGCCCGATGGAAAAAAACTGAAAACGAATTTGAATTTATCAAAATCAATACATTCCATATGTTTTATTTAAAGGCTTTTTTGCTGCAGACCAGTGTAATTTGATAGCTCTTATAGTGCTGCATATTTTAATTCTTTAACCCTTGCAAAACTCACTACTGTGTTTTTAGTTTTAAAAATATAATTTAAATAGATGAAAAGAGAGTGTAAAACTCTAGTACTTCATTAAAAATTGCTTTACCATTGTGTCCTTAGATATTCTAAAGTTCAGACTTTACTTGCTTTGCGATCTTTCAGACCTAAGCACAACTTTATAAACAATGCATTCAGAGGCATAGTTATAAAGGATTTATTAATTTATAATGCTTTTGAGAACCAAATGTTTTTAATAGATAGGTTTTCATTTATTATATGAAACTGAATAAATTATTATAACTTAAATGAAGGTTATCTTAAAGTATGTACAAATTTTTACAATCATTTCCAATACGAAAAGTATGCACCATTTTTCATATACAATTTCCAAAATCTCCTAAAAATGTATTTAAAAAACTACAACAAAATGTATTAAATTGTTTCTTCGACAAAATAATCTTAACTTATGTTTTTTGTATGCCGTCCAAATCACGTTTTCGGCTTTTTATGTTTTTCTTACTGGAGCCAAAATGCTATTAAATGTTATAGAACATTAACTTGTATGAGGTCGATTTCCCATACTCATTACATTATTTTTTTTACCTTGTCACGTTAAGCAATTGTTCCGCTTTTTTGGTTTCGAAGGCGAAAATATACGATAAAAAAAATAAAAATCCTGACAAAGTTGACAAGCCAAAACACATTTGGGCATTCGTTCTTTTTTTTGTAAAGACATGACAATGATATGACAACCTACTAAAAAACTTGATGATTTTAAGACAAAATCACAAAATAGAATAGACAGAAGATCTAAAGCAAGAAAAAATAAAATAAAATAAAATAAAAACAATTGTTGAATAAGTTCTTTCATTTGAAGTCATTTCAATTGGTTTGGCTGCATAAGAGGGATGAAAAAAAAATTGATTTAACTTTAAAGAAATTCAATAGAAAGAAATAACAGCAGTGACCTTTGCTTTTGCATTATTTAGAAAAAAATTAAATAAATTACAGGCCCAAAATTATGTTAATAGTCTTAGAATAAATTAAAAGCCTTAAAGTATTTCAAAAGTTCAAAAATAATTTAAAAGCCTTAAAGTATGCTAAGAGTTTTATTGCATTGTATATTATGTGACTTTAATGACTATTAAAATCAAAATGAGACAACGTGTTGAACATACATAATTTGTGTCCTTAATTGTCAGCAATTAAGAAGTTTTAGAGACGAAAGTGCAAGGTGAGGGTATAAAAAAAAATTTGTAACTTTTAAAAGAGTCAAGAATTTGCTACTGTCGCAATAAAAGATCAAAAAATACACAAATTTTTGAAAAAAAAAAATTAGATTAAAAAATTTTTAAAATTGGTATAAATTCGTATATAACAGAACTCTTCGTAATTTCGTTTAAGGAGTTTTAACAAAAGAGCTAAACATTGCACGTTGGCACTGCCTGAACAAAGAACAAAATTCAAATTAAAAAAAATATTTATAAAATTAAGTCTTTATTCTACCAACTTTAAGCGGTTACATAATATGAATGACATCAATTTAATTTTTTTTTACGCTTAGAGACATATGAATGTCTTTATACTAACGCTTATGAACTCTTTATTTGAATTCAAATATTACGACGGCTATATGACCAGTTTGAAAAAATGTAATTTGTTCCTATCGAAAAAAATCAAAATTTATTTTTGAAGGCTTGCTAACGGAGGGATATAGCAGACAAAATCTTATATAATTCAGCATGAAGTCGATTCATAATAGACAATGTCACAAAATTTCAGAATATAGTCTACACATAACAGACAATGTAGCTTAATATCAGCTTTTTTTAGTATGATGACATACAATGACATTTTCATATCTAACTCCCTTTGATTGTAACATTGTCGCGAAGACACATCAACGAAATTTTTCATTTATGAAAATTTTATACAAATTGTGACTTCAAACTGATATTATGACGATGATACATCTATGAAAAAAAAAATAGTGACAATGATGTTCAAATACGCCACCGGGCATGTGCAAAAGTAAAAATGTGTTGTGTTAGTGAGAACATGAATATTACTCTCTCAGAAAAGTAAAAAAATCAACACGCATCTGCCACACATGTGCATTTGTCGCTGTTTCTGTGACAACTGAAAGCAAAATCATAAGAATTTTTTAAAATTATTTTCTGTGCCTAAAAAAATATGCGTACATTAAAACCTAGAAGTACAAAATTTCAGCAAAAATATTAAGGTTAAAATGCGATCTAAAAAAAAAATATACATATTGTATATCCTACGTAGAAACGGCAAAACTTTTCTTAAAAATATATCTGTGATATTACATGTCGTCACACAAATTGTTGATTCACAGTTGGGAAGGATTTCAAAATTCTAAATTAACTGCTGGTTCTTTGACTACAGAAGTTTACTAATCTATTAATAAAATATTTAAGAAGTTAGAGAGCATAATAAAATGGAATATATTATAATTAATAACACTGGTCTCAGCAATAAACGCCTTTAAATAAAACTATATGGAATATAATGATTTTGAAGCGCTGAATTCAAATCCCTTTTTAGTTCGTTTCCATCGGGGTAAAATTTTTGTATAGGCGTGGCAAATTTTTCGCCAAGATATGGTAATTATGCCAATATATTTTGTCATAACTTGAAAACGACTTGACCGATTTTGATGCAGGTAAAACCAAACGCTTAGGAACAAAATTTCCTTTTCAATTTCGGAGTTATTCAAAATTTAGCTGCAAAAAAAATCATAAAACAATATTTAGAATGAAAATTTAGATGTTAAGCACTTTAATTAAAGCTTAAAATGTTGAGAATAAAGTAAGCTTTAAGCCGCGAAAATCGGTTGGCTATTGCTGATTTTATTCAAAATTAAATGCAGGTATCTAACTTTGTTCAAAATTTGCAAAAAATATTTTTTTGTAAAGTAAGCGAAAAAATGTGTTCTTGCAAAACCAGCGGAAAATTTGTTTCTTGCAGAATTGGAAACTTTTGCAGAAGTGGAAATTTTTTTGTCTTCTATTTTCAAAAAGTTATAAAAAAATTCTTAAAATATAAATTTTAAATTTTAAGCATTTTAATGCATGCCAGGTGTGGCTTGAAAGTAAAATAACCCATAAAGTCAGGTGCCTAACTCTGACAAAAGTAAAGCGTTCATTTTTTATGTCAAAAATATTCTAAGAATAATATTTTGTATTATTGTAGAAAGAACCCAGTACAAAATGCTTTCGGGCGAAAAATTTGCCACGCCCACAAAAAAAATTTGTATCCGATAAAAAAAAACTGAAAACGGATTTGAATTTAGCGCATTTAAAGGCGAGAAAAATTTTTGTTTTTTATTGACCAGTGTAATTTATAGGATATTTTTTTCTTCTTTTCTTTGACAAAACAAGTGATTGTTTCTAAGGAAGCAAAATGTGTTTTTCTTTTATCATTTGATAAGGTGGATTTAAACGTAAGCAATGAAGATATTGATGAAACGCAATGTAATAGCGAATAAATATAAAATAATTTATCATAAAAATGTCAAATGTTTATTGTAAACTTTGAAATTTTTATGCATATTCACATAAGTTTAGTCATTTTAACCAAACAAAATATAAGGTGGGCAATTTAAAAGTTTAAACTTGAACTAGCAGTTATTTCGAATCAGGCAATACTTATGTCATTCTATTCTGTCACAAAATTCAGTATATTATCTCCACTGAACGAAATGAGTCGATTTACGCTTGAGCAACGTTGGTATTTATTGGAAAATTATCATTATTTTACATCATCTTGTTTTTAGCGGAAGTGGTGATGTCAGTTGACCGCTAAGAACGATTTGACACCGTTGGACTACTTTCTGTAGTGCGCCGTTAAAGACATTTGACCATTTGACCCTTGACCATTTGAAGTCCAACATTCGTGATACCATTGCCGAGATACAATCCCATACACTCGGAAAAGTTCTCGAATATTGGTCCGATCCAATGGGGTACTGTGAGGCCAGCCGCAGCAGCCATATGAATGAAATAATATTTCATTTCTAATCGGAACAATAAATTTGGCAAAATTTCAAACCGTTTTTGTTTTATTGCATTTTTAAACTTAAACTTTTATAGTGCCCACTCTGTAGTGTTTTTTGTGTATTTTATCTTTTGTTTTTTATTTTTCATTCAAAACGCAAATTTTTTATTGATTCATAATACGAAGACCATATCAAAATCTTACAACTAAGCCCAGCGGCATAATTGATTCCAAAAATGGTACAATCTTGGCCCACATTGCATTTTTTTAAATCTTAAATCTTTCTTGCATTTAAAACATTTCTATTTCGTTTCTTTTCATTCATTTCGTTATGATCTTTCTTCCTTAAAAAATTACGGTATAATACACTTCCTTGCAGCTAATAAAATTAATTATGGCCTTTTACAACAAAAAGTAATTTGTTCAGTCAACCGCTAGACAGCAAAGGACGTGTACAGTGGAAAAAACTTATACAAAAGCTTTAAAGAAATAAATGCCCAAAATTTGTAATTTTTAAGAAATTTATTCTACTGAGTTACTTAAACGATTTAATAACGAACTTCGACCTACTCAAGTAGAAGAAAGTTTTGTGAGCAATATAACACCTGGTGTAATCGTTAGACTACACAGAGAGAACATGACGAAAGAAAAAAATGCAATTGCAGTTTCGAGTGTTTTATAAAAAGGCTTCAATTTCCTTCGGGACAAATCCATCTAAAGGTGACCTACTTGTCAGACATCAAGAATGATCAGGAGGATACGACATCTACTGGGAAAAAATTACAATGCTTAGCAAGGATCACCATCACCACTTAGTAGAGATCTTTACCACTATACAATCATATGGAGGAGAGCTACGGTTGATTAATCGTACACCAGTGTTGCTATTTTTAATTTTTTTTTTTAGAAAAACTGAAAATTTAAAAGAAAAGAAATTGATTTTCAAGTGAAAGCACTGCATATACCTAAAAAAGTAAAAAAAATATACATCTACTCGTATCGGATAGGTTCTGCAGACCGGAAACGCTATATTTCAGTTTCTTTAATCAATTTTAATATTTTCAAGCTAAGTAGATGATTAATCCGCTGTAGCTTCCTCCATATGATTTTTTTTTCGTAGTGGTGAAGATCCTTACTAATTGGTGGTGATCTTTACTTTAGCAGGAAGGCCAGGTGGTATTTTTTCTTTATTATTTTTTTTAGATGGAGTTGTCTAGAGCGAAGTTGAAGTCTTTTCTTAATATTAAACATTCGAAACCACAATTAAATTTTTTCCTCGTCATGTTCTCTTCTGGGGCTCGAACCTGGGTCGTCTTAACATCTTAAAAAAATATAATTTTGAAATTTAAATCTTTTAATCATTAGCAAACAACTAAAAACTATCTTATGGGAGAGAAAAGTACAAACCTAAAAAAATGGTTTTAATAACAGAGTGAACTGATCAGCTGGTTTTAAATATAAGTGAGGCACCCGCTTACCAATCAAGGAGTTCTTGGTCCAATCCCAGGCCATACCATCCGACAATTTTTCAACAGCGAAATCACCTCATATCATTGCCAGCAACTGGCTATTGGGTATTACGCTATGAAAATCTTTCTATGAGCAGCTTTCGGATTTGATTAAAAAAACACATAAAATTTAGACAAATTTATGAAATCCTTATTTGAGTCGATAGAACAATCAGTATAATCGAAATACGGTCGAATTTTGACATTTTCTCTCCAACATATCGGCCGGAATTTTACGAATATATTATTATTAAATACTATCTTCTAGTGCATAAACCTTTGCGGGCTTGTCCTTATCGACATGAGCCTTAGCATAGCCCCACAAAAACTAGCCCAAAGGTGGTTAATCACATGATCTAGGTGACCAATTGACGGGTTTCAAGTGTGAAATAAGCTGGTCACCGAACTCATCTCTCAATTGGACTATTGTTTCGCGTGCTGGGTGGCATGCAGCATCATCTTGCTAGCCAACTCTTCACTTTTCTATTTTTAGCAAAACAAAAAAAAAAAAAACAAAAAAATTGTAACCATCGCATGGTAGCGCTTGACATTCACAATAATATTCCTAATAACATTCTATAGGCCGCTCCACAGCCTATAATCCACACCAAACTGTTCTTGCAATACTTCTGGCTAGCCCTCACACCAAATACGGCAATATTGCTTGTTCACGTATCCATTCAATCAGAAATGAGCTTTGTCGCTGAATATAATTTTCCGATAAAAAAGTGGATCTTCATCTAACTTTGCCAGCACCCATCAACCAAACGTTAGCCATTGTGGCAGGTCGTGTGTCTTTAATTCTTGCACCGGCTGTAATTTGAAAGGTTTTACACACAAAGCCTTACGCAAAATTTTCTATGCAGTGGAGTAACAGATGTTCAATTGCTGCGAACAGCTGCTATATTACCATTAAATGGTAGCAGTATACGATGCAAAAAAAAAGTTGCTGAAAATCACCCAATATTTGTGCAAAAAATATAAGTAGTGGTGCTAGAGTAAGAGAAAGTTGGCACTGAGCTTTTTATTGAACAAATAAAAAAAAAAAATGGCCGCGGTCATCGCACACCGCAATTCAAATCAAGATTTGGCATAAAATATTTTCTATCCAAGCAATACTTTTAAATTTTGTATATTCGCTTTCAGAATAAAACAGGATGCATGCGAAGTTTCACCAAAACCGGTCACGCCCACTCCACTGTGCTCTGGCTTCGGATATAGGGGCCGCCATATAATTATTTTTTTGAAAATGCTATAAAAGACTACTTTCTTTTTTTATTTGAAAGAACAATCCTTGCGGTTAATAATGGAAAATAATTTCATTCAAATTGCTGCCTCGGCCTACACGATTGGTCCAATTTTCAAGCACATTATCGATTGTGCGCAGCTGTATTTCACCAATGGCTTCACGATTATTGTCCTTTAAAGCGTCAATTGTCTCTGGCTTGTTGGCGTAATACTTATCTTTGACGGCACCCCACAAATAATAGTCCAACGGTGTCAAATGGCAGCTCCGAGATGGCCAAACCACATCAGCTCTGCGGCTGATAATGCGATCTTTAAAAACATGGTGCAAAACATCGAGTATAGCTTAGGCTGTGTGGCACGTAGCGCCGTCCTGTTGAAACCAAATGATGCTAATGTTCTCCTCTTCAATTTTTGTGAACAAAAATTCGTTTAACATGGCCCAATTATGCCAGTGGACCAAAATCCGCAACAAAGAGTGATTCGTCTTGGGTGTATCGGCTTTTCAATGTATGCGTACGGGTTTTCTGTGCCCCAAATGTGGCTATTTTGCTTGTTTACATACCCGCCAAGATCAAAATGAGCTTCATCTGAAAAGATGATTTTTTTTTGGCAAAATCGGCATCTTCTGTAAGTCGATCGCAGGCCCACTTAGCGCAGCGTATACACAACCATATTCTTTCAGCGGAAGGATAAAACTAATTATCTGTCAAATCAGACATGAAAAAAAACGTTAGATGGCGGACCCTTTATATGGTTCCGAATAATAAAAGAAGTGCTTTTATGATAATAAAATTTTTAAATACATATATCAGGCGTTTTGTTATAGAGATTCATAAATTTGAATTGGCAGCACTGCTTTGTTTGATAACTGAGTTAACAGCTGATGACTGTGTTTTGTTTAGTTTGGCTTGACATTTCATTATAGACAGGCTTACGCCAGGGCAACGCTTAAAAATTGTTGAATTTTTTTTTATCAAAATAATGATTATGTTCGTCAAACTTTTTTGTTTGATTTTGCTCTTCGTTGAGCTCGTTTTTGGTGGAATGGATACGTAAATATGGAGAATTATCGAGTTTGGAGTTATTGGCGAAATGCTGTCATATATCCTTCGAAAATTTGTGAAAATTGATGTTCAAATTGCGCCGGCCTCTACGGCTGAAATCTTATTTAAAGATTTATGTCATAAATAAAATCCCGTTTCATTGATATTAAAAATATGTTTTTTGTTTTATTATGATTTAAAATTGTGTAATTGTGAAAAAACACACGATTCGTTAGAAATTTCTCCATATTTTAATTATAAGTATAAAATTAGTTGTCACTGTGTGCAGTTCGGAGCCGGCGTTAAATTGTAGGCTCCTTTCAGTGAGTCTAAAAATTGAATTGGGTGCAGTTCATTAATTGGGGGAAGTCCCTTTTGTTCCAATTGGGATGTCGCTGGAATTATGTATTTATAAAAAAATTGAAATTGTATAATTAGACCAGTTTATTGTAATTTATTTTAGTAGTTTTGTTAGAAAATAGTTTAATTATAATTAGTTGTTTGTAATCCTTTACAATAATTTTTTTTTCATGCTTTATTACGAGGATTTAAACGTTTACTTTGCTTAAATAGTTTTAACAATTATTCCTATTGTTTCTTGTTTCTTATTTTAGAATATATTTCCACTTTTAAACGAAATTTCTTAAATACTTCCTATTTTTCTCAGGGAAATCCTTTAAATAACACAATTCAAATGTTACAATTTATATTTTATGTTGTGATAGGGTAAACTAAAAGGGGCATTTTTAAGTTATAAAAACAAAGGATTGCTTCTGGATTGAGAAGGGAATTTGCTTGGCTTTGGTGGAGTGCCTCCGGTATGAGACAAACTGTTACTGATTATCAGGAGCGTATTTACATATATGGACCTACATTATAAGCAAGCCTTCGACTTATAACAATGAACGGTGCAATGAAGTGTGTTATCAGACCATTTTGACGCCATCACAGTAGATTCCACCCAAACGAGGCACGTACCAATATTCATGCCCCTAAGAATGAACCTAATTAAAGCTACAATTAACTTCTCCATTGCTTTGCATTCCACTGAAAAAACTATGCAGCCTGTATTGTAAAAAGCATGTTTCATATCTAGGAAATCACAAAAGCAAGGCGAAGTATGGCACACTAGGGTGCCCCTTAAAAAAAAAAAAAAAATGAGAAATTACACTGTTGCTCCCCCAGAAATATTCTCCGCAGCCAAAATAATGCGTTATTGTGTTAGGTTAGGTTAAATGTTGGACCCCCTTTGAAAGATAATATCCCGCTAAGGTCAGAAGTTAGGCCCATTATGATATCACAAGCGTAAGAGCCATCTCGTGGATCACATAGTCTCCAATGGAAACCATTTCGATTTCGAGCATTGAGACATAAGGTGGCATGCCTTCCTTTAGGACAATAGCTTGTGATAATCGTAATAATGGGATAGCATTGCGATGGACATACGATTTAAGGTAAGATGACAGTTAGTCCTCTTCCTATCCAGGTTGGAAAATCAGAGTCTTGTGAAACCGTGCGTGCCCACATCAACCTGAGAATATCCAGCTTAACCGAGACAATTCGAATATCTATGTCCAGTTTCAATACGAAAATTGTGAGCTCCGTATCAGCTATAATCGTTCCATCAACCAGGCAATTTCCTATACTAGCCCTGTGTTTTGGAAGCCATATAAAATTTATCTGTGAATGATCTGTAATTTTTTTTGTATTCATAGAAGAGGTAGGACGTCGATTGTAACTTGGCTTCATTTTAAAGCAATATACTGGTATTCTGGATTTTTTTCTCCATCATTCCTCTAGAAAGCTTATTGGCTATCTACAAAGCATCCATTGCTCTGTTTTAGTTTCAGTAGGAGATTAATCGATTTTAGCTCGTCTTCATATGATTGTGAGTAGTGGTGAAGAACCTTGCTAGCTGGTAGTAGCATTTTAATTTTTGTCCTTTAGGTGCCGTTTTCTCTTGATCATTCAAAAAATCAGAAAAAATTAAATTAAAAAATCAGAATTATATTGTGAGGAGTTAGATTTTCAATCTCTATTTACTCCCTATTAAAGCAATATTTTCTAATTTAAAACCTATTAACAAAACACCCTTTATAGCCACTGCAATTTCGTTAATATGTTTCTTCTTTTATGGTTTCCTTTTCTGTTGTTTGCTGGAGCAAGTATTTACGAAACAATTTTAAATAGGTCTGGCCCATAAAGTCTGCTGTCTGTTATTGTTAGTGTTAGCCGGCTTATTTGGTTGTGAATAGTGTTGCCAAACATGTTTCATTTTATATTTATTGTAATAAATAAAAAAACCAAAAATTTTTTTTTTTACGTTTGCCACACATGCAACAATCAGCATTGGCAAGTGAGTGAGTAAACGTAAGGAAGAATAGTCGCTTTACGTCTTAAAAGAAATTTATTTTTCAACAATTTTTTTAAATCATTTAAGCAAACACTCGTATTACACTGCAACTAAAACCTGGCCAGAGTTGTAAATCCATATATAACGTACATGACCCAACTTTAGTGGCATGTTTACGCGCGTCTCTATAGTTGTGGTTCGAAAGAAGGAACGATTTAAAAGAATAGAAGAAGAAAAGGTTTAAACATTTGTCGGAAGTTTAATGTTATTTATGGTCGACAATCAAGTGCATTCTCATATGGGGTGTTAAACACTTGTCTTATGCTGTTATGGGTTTCAAGTATATTTTTTCTTTAAAGGATTGCTTAACGTTATAGAAAGAAATACTTCTTCTTGTTGTATGGCCACTTGTAACACTTTTAAGTATTTCTACTATATTTCTGTTGCCTTTCTTCTATAATATATATTTACTTGCTACACTTGTAGTCTAAAAACGTTTAAGGGAAGTTGTTCTCAATTTTATTTTATTACTTTTTTGAGCCACAAGGAAGTTGCAGTTATTAAATATTTAATCTTAGTCTGTTGCTTATTTTAATTTTTTATTTTTTCTTTAGAGAGAAAAAAAATCGCTTGTAATTAACACCTGTTTCTTTATAATTGTTAATCATCATACCCGCTTGTAATAAAATCAGCAGCATCGTAATTGCTGTCTTTTGTTATCCTTTTGCCTTATGCTGCAAGTAGTTTTTATATGTTGGCGAGCATTTAGTTTTCTTATAACACGTTTTGAAGTAGAAGTTGCATAAAAATTAAATATTCAAAAGACATCCACGAGTAGTAGTTGGTGAGACAGAAAAGTAAGAAAAAGAGCAAATGTAAAGTAGATGAAGATATTTAGCTGAAATACAGTGGGGTGAAAAAAAATAATGGCTTTTAGCTACTTTTGTTCAAAAATTTTTACTGCAGCAAAAAAGCAGCCAAATGACTTAACTCACTGCATTCCTAAGAAATTAAAAAGTTGTTTTATTATTTAATTTTTTATTTTTTACTCGACTATCCTAGAAATATTTTTGCAATTTCATCTCGGACGTCTACTAAGACCTCTGATCCTGAAAACATATCACTTGAATGAAGGCAGTCTGTATGCTAAGAACTAAGCTTCTGCATACGCATATATCGTACTTATAGAATAGCGAAACACTGCTGTCTGAATTCAAGGAGAGAATTATAACTACGCTGCCAAAAGATTGGAATAAACGACGAGAAGTTACGTCATAAAACAGGTCAATACATTGCGCATAATAGTGACGCAATTTGCTTCACAGATTTTAAGAAGGTGTTCGACACAAAGGAGTTCGGATCAAAATCATTCGTTTAATCAAAAGCTTCTAGGATAGTTCCACGTACCGATTATGGCGTGAACAACTAAGTCTATAAATTTCAGTGGAGAAAGTTGTGTGCTAAGACACTTTTCAACATAGTACTTGACGCCGTAGTAATCCGTGTATCTCAAAATAATGGAGAGATTACGTGGGGCTGTAAGAAATAAAACGCACCAAACAAAGAACTGCAGTCTTTACAATCCTTCATAAATTTTTTTCTCCGCCACTTCTCTAGGAAGCATACTGGCTTTTCACAAAGCATCCATTACTTTGTTTCAGTTTCAGTAATCAAATTGATTTTCAAGCTAAGTAGATGACTAGCTATTGTAGCTCGTCTCTAGATGGTTGTACTAAGTGGTGGTGATCCCTACTTAGCATTGTAATTTTTTGTCTGAATTTTGTATCCCAGCTATACTTATACGGCTATACAGAATGACGTAGAGCGCCACTGAAAGCTCTGTCAGAATTGGGAAAGACCTCTGTGAGTCATTTGGTACTAAATACGATTTTGGACAAGGCGAATACCCGTCATGTGATTTTTTCAACCTTTTGCTGAAGATAATTATTCGTCTGGCAGAGCACCATTTTCTACAAAAGCATCATGCTATGCTGCTGATATACGCCGACGAAATCGACATTGTGGGCCTTAATATCTACGCCGTATCTTCGGCCTAGTCCAGTCTAGAGAGAAAAGCGTCTAAAGTAGGTTTATGTGAATGAAGACAAACGCAACAACAAGTCTTTGAGAGAACCCCACTTTTGGCGACCACAGCTTTGAAGTAGTGAAGGGCTATCTTAGTACCATTATTAATACCGTGAACGACGTCAGTCTGGAGCTTAAACGGAGAATCACTTTTGCCAATACATGCTCTTTGAACTTAGTTTTCAATTAAAGAGCAGAGCACTCTCGACGAACTCTACAAAATGCTTATCATCCTTGTCCTGCTATTTGGCATAGAAGTATGGACATTATCAAATGACGATGGAAATGTTTTAGGAGCATTTGAAAGAAAAATACTTCATAAAATCATCTACATTCCTTCGGTCATCTACGAGTATGAGATGAGTACCATATACGTTAAAACAGCGAATTGTACAGGGACGTGGATGTAGCGAAGCGCATTAAGATATAGAGGCTGCGCTGGTTTAGGTACGTCTCTAGTATATATTAAGATACTCCGGCAAGGCAGACCTTTGACAGCGATGACCAAGTCTTCTTTGTTACAGAGCATGTGATCCTGGGGAATCTTAAACTTGTTTTAATTAGAGCAGGATAGATCCAGTTACCGTACTTTTTTGGAGTCGGCCAAAATCGACAGACGGTGATAGTGCCACATAAAAAAAGTGGAAAATTATATTTCAATCCAACGGAGGTCTAGAGTTGTCAAAGGTATTTGCACACGAATTTTATTAACACCTGGCACTATGAACGCCATGCGCAGTTCATAAAAGTTACAAAAGCACGAAACTCTTGCTCAGGAACTACGTTGTAAAATATTTTTGTATGCGCTGAAGTCCCTGATTATAAACGCTTTCTCAACAAAACTCATTATACGTTATTTTCGAAACAGTAGATTAAGGAGGTTAGAGAGAGTCCTTTACATCTTCGTCTGTTCTGGTCTAGAACTAAGGGATAGCTAGTGGTGCTAATAACGAAAACAATGAAGAGACCAATAGATTTAAGCTCGGACCTTATGAAAATTATGATAGTTCTTAGGATATTAACGAAAGTCTCAAGAGTTTGCGTTTATCTTTGCGTGGCATCAGGCGATAGGCTAAAATACCAGCAGACTTTGGCTTCCTTCGAATGACAACAGCAGCAGTTTTCATTACGTATTAGAGCGTTTTCGTCTGTACATATGGGAAATTTTGCGACAGCTAGACATGTTTAAAGACTGAAAAGCTAAGAGACTGCTGATTGCATCGAACGACAACTGGAGCAGATTTTAGTATGATGACGAGAGTCTTACAAAACCTTTATCTGTACAGATGGCGAGAATTTGATGAAAGTCCCGAGAACATTCCTTTGTTCCACAAGGTATCCATTACTTTTTTCAGTAGATGATGAATCTACTGTAGTTTGTCTCTTTATTATAGTGTGTAGTGCTGAAGATTCTTGCTATGTGGTTATGTTGGTGTTTGTTAGTATTGTAATTATTTTTCCCATAGGTGGCGCTTTTTCCAGATCATTCGTGTGATGTTTGTCATCATCGCCATCAGAGTTAAGCTGGAAGGTCAGGAGGGCTTATTTATATGGTTTTGCCTGGAGACAGGTTGAAGTCTCTTTTATTAAACACTCGAAACCTAAACTGAATTAATGCGTTGGTCCTCTGCTGAGATTCGAACCTAGACCGTTTGTGTTGTATGCCCTGTGCACTGTAGCCGCTGCACCATGCCGCGCGGCATTTAGAAGCTTAATTCATTGAAAATATTCTCGTTTACCGTTTAAAAAAATCTGTTCAGCCATTTGTTAATTTACTATTTTTCCGCCTCTAAATTCCCTTAAGGAAATTTTAGTAAATATTTTTATTTCCATAAGTTTGCCTAATCACACGCTCAGTGCACATTTATTAATAATATTATTAAAACGCTAATTAAAACAATATTTCACACCTCAGAGGAGATTATTTTTTCGTAAAAAATATTAAAATCAACAACAGCAAAACAACAATAGCAATAACAACAAACAACAAAACAAGTAGTTGAGTAGCTGAAATTACAAATTAACTTCCATAAATCTATTTAAGCCACATAGAAAAAACCACTAAAACCACATACAAGATAAATTTACTACAACAGTAATAAAGTTATACAAATAAACATACACGTACATACTTGTATGTATGTATATGTGTGTGTTTGTATAGTTCACATATACATTAGAAGTGTAAATTTATCTAACGTGTATTCTCTTCGGCATGTCATCTAAACATCCGCACTATCTCACTTATGTGGCAAGAAAACATTTCTACAAACAACCAAAAATTTGTAACGACAAGTAGTAGTAGTAGTAGTACTCTCATGTACGTTACATACTGGGGTACTTTTTTTATTGACTATTTTTTCCCTTTTGCCTTCCTTTCGCTCCTAAATGAGATCTGTCAGTTTTTGTGATTTTTTGTTTGTGTAAAAAGGTGTCATATAAAATATTTATAAATGCTGGATGTTCATAATTAGAATGTCATTAAATTTACGCGGTTTTCAACACAAAAACCAAATAAAAGAAAAGTTTTTCATATGCATGTACGAGTATGTAAATGCAAAAATATTTTAAAACTCATTTCTTTCCTTTTTATTTTCCATTTTAAAAATATGAAAAATTTTGATTATTACCCGCAACGCCTGTTGTCAGGTAAATGTAAAATGTGTAAAATTACATTTTACATGAACATAGGATCCGCCAAATATTTTTTTTTTTTTTGAAAAGGTTATAAAAAAACTACTGAATATTTTCTCAAATTTCTTTTTTTATTTGAAAGTACAATCCTTCCGGTTAATAATGGAAAATAATTTTATTCAAATGGCTGCCTCGACTGGCCATGCAGTAGCCTACACGATTGGTCCAATTTTTAAACACATTATCGATTGTGTGCAGCTGTATTTCACCAATGGCTTCACAAATATTGCCCTTTAAAGCGTCAATTGTCTCTGGCTTGTTGGCGTAACACTTATCTTTGACAGCACCCCACAAATAATAGTCCAACGGTGTGAAATCGCAGCTCCGAGGTGGCCAAACGACATCAGCTCTGCGGCTGATAATGCGATCTTCAAAAACAGGGCGCAAAAGATCGAGTGTAGATTTGGCTGTATGGCATGTAGCGCCGTCCTGTTGAAACCAAATTTCCAAGTTTTCAAAGAAAAATGGCCCAATTATGCCTCTGGACCAAAATCCGCACCAAACAGAGACTCGTCTTGAGTGTATCGGCTTTCCAATGTATACGTGCGCGTTTTCTGTGCCTCAAATGTGACAATTTTGCTTGTTTACATACCCGCCAAGATCAAAATGAGCTTCATATGAAAAGATGATTTTTTTTTTGGCAAAATCGGCTTCTTCTGTAAGTCGATCACAGGCCCACTTAGCGAAGCGTATGCACAACCATATTTGTTCAGCGGAAGGACAAAACTAATTATCTGTCAAATCAGACATGAGCTAAGTGTTACCATTCACGAAATAAGCACTAGTTGAAAAAAAAACGTTAGATGGCGGACCCTTTACAAACATATGAATAAACACTATCTCTGTTTACTCCTATACACAGGCAAGTTTTGTTTAAATAAAATTTGGTTGTGTGTTGTTAGTAGAGAGAGTTTTTTTGTTGGTTCTTCTCACTCCAGTGCATCATACTTCGTTAAGTAACATGAGTTTTTAACCAACAGTCCAAGGACAATCATAACTAAATGGGCACACAAACAGGAATAAAATTTAAATATTGCAAAAATATATAAGTAGTACCAGTTAAAACCCGGAGTGCTTCGCTATACCCATCTTAATTATTAACTTAAATGTTATCTAAGTAAAACTTTTAGCTTTTTCTCCATATTGTCCCTTTCTAATAGAAATACAATCATTTGTTTTTTTTTGTTTTTCCAGACAGACACTGTAGGTTCTGCATTTTAGCTGTATACAGTCTTCAAACAAACATATACTTATTTTTATATAGAATATGTATAGTATATAGATAGACTTTATTCAGTGTTCTTTCTGCAATAATCGTTTTTTGACTGATCTGGATAGAAAACGAAGCTAAAATAACACTGGTCTACATACATTTCTCACCTTTAAATAAAACTATATGGCATACAATGATTTTGATGCGCTGAATTCCAAACCGTTTTCAGTTTTTTTCCATCGGGCTTAATTTTTCGTCCAAAAAATAGTAGTTATGTCAACATATTTCATCAAAACTTGAAAATAACTTGACCGATTTTTATTCAAGTACCAGCAAATGTTTAAGAACAAAATTTTCTATAAATCACGTGAAGTTTCTTTTTTGTATTTTCAACAGTTTCGGAGTTATTCATAACTTAGTTGGTTGATGCAATCAAGGAAAAACGACCACATTCACCGGTTCACACAGCATTAGATACGATGCTAAAACTACGAGAAATCCACTTCGAATTGGTTGATCATCCACCTTATAGTCCAGATTTGACTTTTTCCTGTTACAAAACTTGAAAAAATGGCTCGCAGGAAAAAAAGTCATCTCAAACGAAGAAGTGATTACCGAAACTAATGCGTATTTTGAGGAGTTCCCAAAATCGTATTATTCAGATGGTATAAAAAAGTTGGAAAATCACCTTACTAAGTGTATTGAGCTAAAAGGAGACTATGTTGAGAAATGAATGGTTTTTGAAAAAAAAAAAATGTTTTTTTCCTACTTAGGTAGCTTCAATATCAATCCGCCCTCGTACGATTTTGGGAACTCCTTGAAGAAGGAGCACTTTTTTCTTGTTTAAATGTGGTCGCTGTCTTCGCCTTCTTCGGAGCACTTCCACCATCTTCGACCTATTGCTTCGATTGATTTTTGGTTTCAGGTGTGTAGTGGTGGACCCACGTTTCATCAACAGTTACTAATCTTCGCCAAAAATCAGCAGAATTATGCTTTATCATGTCCAAACACCGCTGTGAAGTGATCTGTCGAACTCGTTTTTGTTCAACACTGAGCAAACGCGGCACCCATCTTGCCGATAGCTTTTTCATATGCAAATGTTCATGCAAAATGTTGAACACACGTTCATATGATATGTTTACCATATCAGCAATCTCACGTATTTTGTCCCGGCGATCATTCATAACGATATCGAGAATTTTCTTGATATTTTCTTCAGTAACCACCTCTTTTGGCCTTCCGGTTGATGGTATCGTTGCAGTGCTTGTTCGGCCCCGTTTAAATTCTAAATTCTGACGGAGCAGATTCGCCATAATGTTTATTAAGCTTTTCTTTTGTCTCTTTCGCCATTTTGTCTTTCAAATAATACATAGTGTTTAATCACTACACGAAATTCACTTTTTTCCATTTTCCAAGAAACACAAAAGTTGCTTACTTCAAACGACTACAACAAAGAAACTAATTGATGAATTTGGCTAACATCTTAACAGCTGACGTTTGATAGATCGTAATTTCTAAGAAAGAAAAAGTTTTTGTGTTTGGGCT
Source organism: Wohlfahrtia magnifica (assembly GCA_023159175.1). Taxonomy (NCBI): domain Eukaryota; kingdom Metazoa; phylum Arthropoda; class Insecta; order Diptera; family Sarcophagidae; genus Wohlfahrtia; species Wohlfahrtia magnifica. The sequence continues at coordinate 3,228,384 of JAKWBJ010000051.1, forward strand.
GCCATCTAGCGCTAGGCAGCTTCAATATATTCGATTAAGTTCTATTTTTAAATTAATACAATACACCAATATATTACCAGGGAAACCAGAAATATACAATTGTATGTTTTTCTCGTGCTACCAATCTAGTCAGATATTAGATATTTATATTTATTTATTTATAAGTGGGTGGTGGGCGTGTGCCTTGTCATGTTATGTGCAAAAGTACAAAATTGCATTATAAACACTAAAATATACAAAAACACTATATATTAAATGATATGTTCTGAACGCGAGCTCCAGTCAGGGTATAAATCTCACCAAACAGCGAATTTTTTAAATGTAATTAAGTCTGTAGGGCGTGCTGTGGATTGGTTTCACTTCATATGAGGCAATTTTGTTTATTAACAGGAGCCATTTTTGGTCGTTAAGCCGTAAATTATCGTCATCACCCAACATAATTTTGTCGCCTATAAGTTGCGCGAATTAATGAATAGTATTTATACACATTTGAATATATAAACAAGCAAATAACGACAAATAACACATTTTATATATATTTTTTTGATTAAGTTCTATTTCTAAATTAACACAATGCAATAAAATTTATAAGACACATTTGGAGGTTTAAAATCAAAAATATATTACCAGGGAAACCAGAAATACACAATTGCATGTTTTTCTCATGCAACCAATCTAGTCGGATATAAGATATTTATCCGTTCCATGAATTTTTATGAATTTTGGTAACGATTTGTAAAATTATATATGTGCATATTTTGCTCATAACAGCATTTTATTGTCATATTTTAGTTTTGAAAACAAGGAATTTTTCGTATTTAAAGAGCATATTTAGATTTTTTGTGCTCTAACATATCTTTGCAAGTAAAACAAAGGATTTGTTTTGAATTATGACCAGGTCATGGCATTTTCTAATTAAAATTTATTGCGCCATTTAGTTTTCAATCAAGTTTATTATCTATTAAAGAGTTTTTGAAAGAATATACAATACAAAATATAGAGTGATGTAACTGGAAAATATGTCACAGTGGTCTTGGACAAAACCAATCACTTCCCAATTGCAGAACTTTCAGCCGACTCACTAAAGATATTGGACGACATTTTAAATAAACCTTGATTTTGCTATTTGTAACAATTGTTGTGCCGTATATGGTAAAAGCTCCCAAAGCTGTAAAGGTGTTTTGCCTCAAAGACTGTTTCGACAGTATCTGGGGATAAACCTGGATTCCAAGCTATCCTAGCTCCAAAATACACGTGCGAGGTTGGCGAGGGCGAATGTTGCGCTGTACGCCTGTCGTAGGGCCGTTGGAAAGTCCTGGGGTCTAAATACTAGGAGTTCCAATTGTATATTCAACATGGTGGTTAAGCCTATACTTATGTATGGTGCGGTTGTATGCTGGAGGTCTGTGGAGAAATCCATATATTGCAGGATCTTTGATAAGATTCTGCGGAGTGCAGCACTGATGATTACAGGTGCGCTCAGATTCACTCCTTCGAGAGCCTTGTTTGTACTGCTGAACTGGCTTCCAACGGACCTGATGGCTAGGCAGATGGCAGACATGTTTGCGATTAGGTTGAGGATGGCAGGGGCATGGTCGGACAGTGTCTACGGGCATGCGGCCATCCTTAAATATTTGGATACGATCCCTGAGGGGATAGATTACTGCACACCCAAACCCTTCCTAGATAGAATGTTCTCCGTGTGCATCTCACCAGAACCGAAAATTGGACACGGTACTGTTGAGATTTACATGGATGGATCAAAATCCTCGGAAGGGGTTGGGGGCGGCATCTTTATTCCTGTATACGGGGTGAGGAAATCTTTTAAACTGCCGGACCATTGCAGTGTCTTACAGGCGGAGGTCTCGGCGATAAAGAGGACAGCGGACTGGTTGATGTACTACGGGGTATATGACAGTGATATCCGGATCTGTACGGACAGTCAGGCTGTGATCAAGGTGCTCTCCAGTGTCTACTCGACATCGCGACTAGTGTGTGAATGTCAGGCATTTCTCAACGAGATGGCGAGACATTCAGACCTGGAGATTATCTGGGTAACGGCTCACTCGGACACCCGCGGGAACTGTGTGGCAGACGGACTTGCGAGAGCTGGCTCTCTCCTCAGAAATGAGGAGATTGACCACTCAGTTGGGATGCCACTCTCCTCTTGCAGACTTATGGTCATGCGGTACATGTTGGGTAGGGCACAACAACGGTGAGATGATGAACCCACGTGCTCTGTATCGAGGCAAATCTGGCCTCTATATGATCGGGCTCGCTCGGAGTCTATTATAGGTGTACCGCGACTTAAGCTGCGAACACTTTTGGCTGATTACTGGGCACTGGGTGGCTGGTGCGCACGTTAAGAGATTGGGTCTGCCGTTCAATGACTATTGTAGGGGTTGTCAGGATGAGTAGGGAGAGGAGACTGTCGAGCACTTCCTATGCCAGTGCCAGAGTCTTTTGGACATTAGGCCTGCTTTCCTTGACAGGATCAATACTGGACCCAAGAGGCCTGCACGTGTCTTGCTACCCGTCGTAACTAACTAACTAACTACTTTAAATATGTTTTAAAGATACTGACTTGTTAAATAAATCCTTTATTCTTTTAACAAAGAAGAAACTTGTATTTTCTTAAAAAATATTTTTAAATTATTAGCTCATATATTATTTACTACATATTTAATGCACATAAACCACTTTTTAAGAGCATATATCTGGTTTTTCTTCATTTTACTTTCAAGCTTATTGTTTTTTTATTTTATTTGTTTAATAAAAGCCTTAATTAACTGAAAAACATATTAAATTTTTTTAATTTTCTCTCTAAACATAATATCCCCTACGTATGTGGTATGTGCAATTGCCATTTACATATTAAGCTTACGCTGTGTGGGTATAATCAAAATATTGTATTATTTTAAACAGTTTTAACTGTTTTCTTGCCTACATTGAAGAGGTTAAATATAATGAAAATAATTAAATCTTTTAATTGTCTTTGTTACTTGTATGCCCACTGCGTATGAGTAATATTTAAATAGGTTAAGCACATTAATCATACGTTACGTGATACTTTTTGCATAATTGTTTCATATTCAAACGAGCACATATGTCTGTACAATATACGAATATATTTTTGAATATTTCAAGAAAATCTCATTGAAATCCAATGTTTTTTTGCATAAAAACTCATAAATTAATATAATTTTGTTAAATTGGAAAACCTCTTGAACTGCTTGTAAATGTCACAGCAACTGTCTCTCACTATTTATCTCTCTCTCTCTCTCTCTCTTTTACAAGAAGAGCTCTACTCAATTTAACCACAATCTTGAGATTAATCATTTTAATCAAAATATTTATATGATAGTATGTATAAGTGTGTTTGAGTGTGTGTGGCTTACACAAACATACGTACACATTGTAATTTAATGCATAATTTAAATAATGCGTAGGAAGACATTTATAGCAGAGCAGAGAGCACAATAGACATTTAGTAGATGAATGCAATGAATTTAGAAAATTGAAAATCTTGTGACAACAATTGTTATAAATTTTCTTGCAATACGAAACAAACACATATAAAATAAAAACATATTTGTTTCGTTATATGACCAACCGCTTTTAAGAGGCAAGGGTGGTAACGTATGTTGAGTAATGTTGCATATGAGCAAATATTTTTATGATGCTAAAGAGGTAACGAATGAGAGATAAATGGAAGAACTGCTTAAAGAAATCCTAAATATCTTGCAGTTGAGGTGTAAGGAAGTCTGTCTATACTTTAAGTAAAGGGTGTAGCCAAACTTTTTGTTATGCTGAAAATTTTAAATATTTTTTAAATCAATTTTTTTTCATATTTAAGGAATAGAAATTAATTATTAAAATATATTATTTTTTTTCTGGAATTATACAAACTTAATAAAATGAATGCCAAAATTTTGCTTTGCTTTGGCGCCAACTTTTTAGAGATTAAAACTGATTGAGAGAGATTATTATGCTACAGCTCTCTGCAACCTTTCCATATTAATTCGTTTCAGAAATTTAAGCTTTGTTTGAGGTTTTTGTTCCACAATTTATGTGGTGGTACAATAATGTCATCTAGGTGTTATAGTCTCTGTCTATTGAGTGCTGGGCAATTGAAAAGGATGCCCTCTGAACTCTTAGAGTCTCTTCACAAAGTTGACTGACGTTGTGTGAGACCAATTATGTTAAAGTGAAGTATCAGATTGCTATAGCCCGTGGAGTATCTCTTGTCAAAAGACATAAGTCTGATCTACTTAGTAGCAGCAGCTTATCCGAGATTCCTATGTTGGGAATTAGAAAACGATTAACCCTGGTCGGTGAAATTATGCCATTGAGTAGTCGTAATTGGAGGGGTCAAGTTCCTAATTATTTCATTTCTGTAAATTGGGCGAAGCCAATAAGGGGTAAATTTTTCCTCGTTTCCTTAGATAGTCTGCCCTTTATCGGTTCGGAACCTTGCTGTGCAGCACCACTTACTATCATCCTGAATCTAGTTAAAGATTTCAAAATTGCAAAGTGCTTGGGACACTGAAGCCGGCGATCAGCTTGCAGTTTGGACATCGCTTTGAGTTTCTTAAATATGGCAGTCTGGACTTGAAAGTTCTAACTGAGTTTCTTACGGACTACTGTAGACTAAGAGCGCATCTGAAGAGGATGGCTGTCACAGCTGTGGATGTTTGTAGACTGTGCTCACAGGCATCGGAGACAGCGGAACACATATTGTGCGAATATGGGGCTCTTGAAAGGTTTAGATGGAAATGTTTAGGTGGATATAAGGTCTCATTGAGAAACATAGCCACCATTATCGCTTCAGATCTGCTGGTGTAAATTAGGAAAGCAGAAGATCTGCTAAACAAGCTATAGACGGAAGAAGCACAATAGATCCCATGCGTTGGAGTGTCCTGCGATAGTACTTCGTCAGTATGATGATAATGACAATGATTCTTAATTGAGTGTAAAATGCTGAAAGCAAAAACCAACAACACTTTCTCTTATCACTTCTTACCGTTTATTGGATTATCTTAAAGGACAATATGCGGCATTTAGGTGACACATCACCTATCTTTTTATCAACAATTAGTTAAAAAGAAGATAATAAACAATGTCTTTTTACAGTGTCGTAATAATCCAAAACGTTAAGCTAAGACAACTGAAAGACTATTTTTAAAGTCAGCATTACGACACTCTGTTGCAAATTTGTCGGCCCTGTTCTGAACCCCGAATTTGAGTAATATTTCCCGTTTTAAAACTAACTTATATGTTTTGATGTTCTCTAAAGGGTGGCTTACACGGTAAAACATGTCATACGACATGTCAAATTTTTGTGTGGAAGAGAGAAAATAGTATCGTGTAAACTTCGCAGCGATGAAAATGTGCGTTATGTAATTGCTGATGTAAGCAAAATATAGTCGTAGTCAGTGATGATATTTTCACTTATTTCTGTATTAAGATTTAACATAAAAGTGTCATAGGCTGCGTAATCGATGCGTTGTTGCTTTAAAAGTAATTTATTATCTACTTAAGCTACTGAATGCCAAAGTTACCTTATGTCTAAATATTATGTATAATATGCAGTCCACCCCCTGAACAAGTAGTGTATAAATATTTTCATTGGCATCCTTCAAAAAGGATGTGCACTAGACGTTGAAAGCATATACCTGATACTTGTTGTGGTCAGTCTTTGAGTCCTCTTTCTACTCCTACTACTTCTTCTTCTATTTTTCTATCATCATTATACAATATCTTTGCTTTTGTGTATACGATGCTGCAGCATTGTTAACTTTTACCACTACTTCTTAAAAAAAAACTTCAACCATGATGACGACAACAACAATAACTAATTGCATTTGCCTTCTTTGAAAACTGTTCAACATAACGGTTGATTTATGCAATTTGTCATATTTGAAATTTTACACTTCCTTCCGGTATAAAATGGTTATGATTAACAACGTTGAGTTTTATATGTTACCCCCTCCTCTTCTTCTCTTCTTGTGTTGTTGTACTGCATTAGCGTATGCAAATATTATGCATTTTAAGGTTATACACCACTACAAACACGCCTGTATATATATTGTAAATGTTATCATATGTAATACTAGAAATTTCTTAGTGTATCTTAACTAAAGTAAAGTTTTCTTTTGTTGTAGTTGCTGCCGTTATTGTTGTAAGTGTGTTGATAGTGTTTTCTAATGGTTAAAGTCATGTAAACAAAAACTCATACGCATCCACATACATTTACATTTGAGGTAACGTTGGCTTTCTTGAAACCACAATATTTTGATACTGTTCTTGGTAAAACACATATAGTAGAGGGGTTCAAAATGTAGTGAATAATGGTATTTAATTTAAAAGATACTTCTGTATACGCTATTATTTTATATTCAATTAAAATATATTTATAAACTTCTTTATAAAGATTTTTTATATAAGAATTTAAATATCATTTAAAATTTTATGAAAATGGGGGTAATAGTATAGTGTACTAAGGGTAATAATATCCAATTGTATGACATCTAGACTGGTCGTATATTGCAACGATACCTTGATAAGGCTGGCGCTTAGAAATAGGGTTCAGTTGTTTTGTCTACCTGGACACTGAAGGATAAGTGACAACGAACCCTTGGATGTTAGAAAAGGTTCTTTGATTCCCTATATTGTGACAGAACTTTCTAACATCTTCAATCTAATCAAAGATTACTAAATTTCCATATGCTAGGTGCACTAGAGTGCTTAAAGGTGGCTTAGGAATGCTAAGGCGGCGTAATTTAGGCGTGGCTCCGGGATTATTAAGTATGGCAAGCTCATTTTGAAATTCTTATCGGATGTTTTTACGGCCCATTATGGCCTGATAGCGTATATAAAGTGGATGGCAATCACTCGTGTGAATGTATTTAGATTCTACACGCAGACATCAGAGACGGCAACACACATATTGCGTGCATTTGGGGTTTTTGATAAATTAAAATGGAAATGTTTTGAGAAACATAGGATCTCATTAGGAGACATATCCACCATTAGGGTTTCATTAGGAAAGCAGTAGATCTGCTAAAGAAGTCCAAAAAAAGTGCCTGGTAAGAATGATAATAAGTATAATAGCAATGTTAGCTACTACTAAATTTAAATTTCGTAGCGGCATGCGAAATGCAAGTGGTACAGTTTTCTGCTTAGAAGACCCAGACATTCTACATTGATGGAATAATTGCTATACCCTGAAATGGGAAAAGGTTATCGATCAAAACGGCCCTTATTTGGCTAATTAAAGCCCGTGTTAAATTTTTAACCAAATTAGTAACCTAAGCTTTTCGAGCACAAGTAATCTTCTTCATAAGAAGTTTATATGCCAATGAAACGCGTCAGGCACTCAACAAAAACTTACCAAGCGATAGAATCATCTTCAAAACGGGCATTTGGCAAGGGTAAGTGCTACCATTTCTCCTATTTAGCTTTGCCCTGGATCAAGTGGTACAAATAGCAACAACGCAGAGAAGAGTTATAACATGGTGGCGACAAGGACTAGGCCCTCCTTTAATTCGCAGATAAGATTATAACCCACATGTAATAAAATTAAAGTAAATACAAAATTTCCATTGAAATTCATCAGAATAACAACTAATGCCACGAAACACCATAGTTATATATGGTGATATGCTATGTACGGTGATATGCTTTATCTTCTTGTAAATACAAATCAAAACGTATCGTCCTAGAAACGAAGCTCTTTCTCTCTCTCTCTAGGTGCATATTTTCTACAGGATGTAAGCGAATTACGATATCACATCAATATTCTACACATAATACCGGAACAATAGTTTGTCGAACTTGAGAAAGTATTTTGCGCCATATGGAATACTTTGCACAACTAAATAATGTCAGGGAGACTCGTAACACTCATAATAATCCTATACATGAACGCAACCTGCTACATTGTAAACGAAGATCCATATAACGAGCGGCCCCACAACTGTGAATGTTGAAGTACGTCAGAATGTTTTTACTTTTGCTGATATACGTTTACAGTTACATAATTTCGATGATATGCAGTCGAGGTAAAAAAAACTACTGAATATTTTCTCAAATATATTTTTTTTATTTTAAAGTACAATCCTTCCGGTTAATAATGGAAAATAATTTCATTCAAATGGTTGCCTCGGCTGGCCATGCAGTAGCCTACAAGATCGGTTCAATTTTTAAGCACATTATCGATTGTATGCAGCTGTATTTCACCAACGGCTTCACAAATATTATCCTTTAAAGCGTCAATTGTCTCTGGCTTGTTTGCGTAGCATTTATCTTTGACGGCACCCCAGAAATAATAGTCCGACGGTGTCAAAACGCAGCTCCGAGGTGGCCAAACGACAGCAGCTCTGCGGCTTATAATGCGATCTTCGAAAACTGGCCGCTAAACATCGAGTGTAGCTGTGGCTGTGTGGCACGCAGCGCCGTCCTGTTGAAACCAAATGTTGCTTATATCCTACTCTTCAATTTTTGTGAACAAAAATTCGTTCAACATGCCCCGATAATAATTACCATTGACTGTAACGGCCACTCCTTGTTCATTTTCGAAGAAAAATGGCCCAATTAAGCCTCTGGACCAAAATCCGCACCAAACAGTGACTCGTCTTGGTTGTATCGGCTTTTCAATGTATGTGTGCGGTTTTTCTGTGCCACAAATGCGACAATTTTGCTTGTTTAAATACGGAGCTGACGGTGCTTCTCTTCTTCCAAAATCCGCAATTTTCTCACACATTCTGCAATATTACCATGATTTTCAAAGTAATGTCGCAATATTTCCCAGCGTTGTTCAAGCGTATATACAACCATATTCGTTCAGCGGAAGGATAAAACTAATTATCTGTCAAATCAGACATAAGCTAAGTGTCACTATTCACGAAATAAGCACTACTTGAAGAAAAAGTTAGATGGCGGACTCTTTGCAACATCAGCATAAGGAAAACGTACAGTTATTTTGTTATTTATGGAACACAATTACATCAAACGAAGGCTCGAGACGGAATGTTTAGATGTGCTAAGCGGCACATCTCGCTAATCACCAAGCCGAACACCTAAATATATATAGTCAGTTACTTTGTACGATAGGGGATCGTGGAATGCAATCGTTGCCTAAGAAGAATCCAAGTGATTTGTTGGTCAATCACCAACAGCAATGTTCAGCAAACCAGTCCCCAATTGGAACCAGGGTCGCAGATGAAAGTAGAAATATATCTAACATATTGTGTATAGATCACATTCCGGATCATAGATTATGTGTTCACATGAATGGAAAGCGCTTATTTATTAAAGTCTATTTGATTGTTTTTCAAAAATATTTAAGCAGTTGTCAAATATCGAATATTATTTTTTTAAAGTGCATACATTTGATTTGGCAACACTGCTCTAATTGATACCTTATTTAACAGCTGATATTTGCTTTTTATTTAGCTAAGTTTGTCATTTCATTATGAATAAGCTTTTACCAGAGCAACCCGTAAAATTTTTGAAATTTTTTATCAAAATAACGAAGCCCATTTTTGGTTGAATGGGTACGTAAATAAACAGAATTTACGCATTTAGAATGAAAATAATCCACAATCTTTAGTCGAAGTACCATTATATCCACAGAATTTTTTTTTAGTACACTTTATGGACTGGCGGAGAAATTGGTCCATATGTCTTCAAAAACGATGATGGTCAGAATGTTACTGTATATTGTGAACTGTAAGGGGACATGATTAGAAATTTTTTCATACCTTAATTAGCTGGGATTAATCTTGCTGACATTTGGTTTCAACAGGACGGAACTACACGCGACACAGCGCGTGGTACAATTGATTTTCTCAAAGAAAATCTTAATGGAAAAGTAATTTCACGTAATAGCCAGTTAATTAGTCACCTAGATCGTGTGATTTAACCCCATTAGATTATTTTCACTTGTCTACGTCGATAAAATAAAGATCTGGAAGTCAACGCTCGAAGAGGTATTGGCGAAGGAGTTATACGACTGAATATGCTGCCAGATTACAGATTGGTGGAAATCATATTTAAACATTAATGTTTCAAAATTTTCGAACCAAAAAGTCTGTTTCTTTGATATTAAAAATGTATTTAAGCTTGTGTAACTTTAAAAAAACACCCGATATAAAGTTAGTTTTACTTAATACAAATTTTTAAGTGTACAAAAATGTTGGCGAAGTAATAAGACCCTATCAAGAAGGCTTCAGACCTGTTACACCAACCATAGACCAGATATTCACATTATGACATATCCTGCAGAAGACTCAAGATAAACAAATTGACACCTACCACTTGTTTGTCGATTTCAAAGCTGTTTTCGACAGCTCGATGCGTGCCAGAGTCTTCAGGGCCATGTCGAATTGTGCAAAATGATTTCAACTGGCACAAAATCATCAGATGTGATCTATTCAACATTTGTTTGAGCAAAATTTACACTTTCTTGCATTGCCGATGGTATTGATATAATTGCACGTACAGCACGAGCGGTAACTGCGGTTTATGGCTTATGGTTGGGTCATTGCATGAAAATTGGTGACTATAATTTTGAGGTAGCAAATAAGTTCGTCTATCTCGGTACCGGCCCTAAATAGGTAAAACGAAAATCATTCTCACCTATAAATGCTATTTGGGCGAAGAAAACAAGTTTAAGTTTAAGAAACAAGTTTTTTACTCTTATACTCTTTATGCTTTTATATGGTGCTATAGCGTGGGTACTTACTCAGGCGGATCAAACAATTTTTAAAGTATTTGAGTGAAAAATTCGTCAACGGAGAGTATCATTATCGGATGAATCACAGCAATGATTACGCTGTTCAAGTGAGGTAATATGCCTGAATGAAAATGCTCCAGCAAGGATGAATCTGCTCCCGACAGAAGGCGCAGAAGGCGAACACAAAAACTGCAGTTGAAAAGAAGAAGACCTTGTTAGAACAATATTCTTAGTCAGGCCACTGAACTAAATAATTGTATTGGGTAGGCTATTTAAAAATTTAAAATTGTGCCAAATTTATTTTTGTTGTTGTGAAGTACAATTACTCTGGTTAGAAATCATATGGCTGCCACGGCTGTCCTCACAGTATCCCATTTGAACGGACCAATTTTCTAGAACTTTTTCGAGTGTATATGATCGTATCTCGGCTATGGCATTACTAATGTTGGCTTGCAAATACTCAATTGTCTCTGGTATGTCGGCACAATACTTGTCCTTAACAGCGCTCACAGATATAGGATCCGCCATCTAACGTTTTATTCAACTAGTGCTTATTTCGTGAATGGTAACCCTTAGCTCATGTCTGATTTGACAGATAATTAGTTTTATCCTTCCGCTGAACGAATATGATTGTGTATACACTTTTTTCGCTTCGCTAAGTGGGCCTGCGATGGACTTATAGAAGATGCCGATTTTGCCAAAAAAATCATCTTTTCCTGATGAAGCCCATTTTGATCTTGGAGGGTATGTAAACAAGCAAAATTGTCGCATTTGGGGCACAAAAAACCCGCATACATTGAAAAGCCGATACACCCAAGACGTATGTTTCGTGTGGATTTTGGTCCAGAGGCATAATTGGGCCATTTTTCTTCGAAAATGAGCATGGAGTGGCCGTTACAGTCAATGGCAATCGTTATGGGGCCATGTTAAACGAACTTTTGTTCAACAAAATTGAAGAGAAGAATATTAGCAACATCTGGTTTCAACAAGACGGCACTACGTGCCACACAGCCGAAGCTACAATCAATGTTTTGCGCCCTGTTAAAAAGAAAAAAATATCTGGCGGACCCTATAATAGTCGAAGTTGTACTGTACTGTTGAAACCAAGCATCGTTCATATCAATACCATAAAAAGCGGATAAAAAATCGGTTATCATGGTGCAATAGGTATCTCCATTGACCATAATGGTTGCGCCGTTCTCATATTCAAAGAAATATGGGTCAATGATGCCTCCGATCTACAAACTGCACCAAAAAGTCACTCATAATGGATGTTCTGTAAGACCATGATCAAAAATGAAACCAGTTTCACAAACTATGGCAATAAACTTGCTAATACCGACCACTGTTGTTTCGACCAATTGTTTTTGTTTTGGAAATAAATTTCCAATAAATCCCAACGTTGCTCTAGCGTAAATCGATTCATTTCGTTCAGTGGAGATAGTATAGTAAATTTCGTGACAGAATAGAATGACATAAATATTGCCAGATTCGAAATAACCGCTGGTTTAAATTTAAACTTTTAAATTTAAATTAAACTCAGTAGGTGTACAAATAATCACTTCTTAGATTTGAACGACCCTAATATAATATATATTTGTTCTCTTATACAGATATAATTCTCCCTAATATACCCATACATTATTATGGTGTGTAATAGAGTTTACCACTATAGCTACAGTAATAATAACTACAATAACAATAACAGCTAAAACTACATACGAAAAGATATGACTCCTATGATGCTTTTATTACCTTAAATGAAGATGCAAATAAAATTGTGTCAATCCCAAGAAGAGTACAGTCTTAAAACAGTGAAACAAATGAGAGAAGCTAAGGAATAAAAAAATAATTGATTTAAACTAAAAACTTTATGAAAAAAGGAATTTTTTTAAATAAAATTTCTTTGTTTTAATAAAATTTTGTTAAGTCGATTTCATTAAATAATTTTGAAATAATTCCCTTATTGCGATATCTAATTAAATTTAATCTTCCTTACTTTTTATCTATTTAAATAGATGAATTTTGTAATTATATTGACATTTAAAGATTTCAATATGTCATTAGAGATTTTCTATTGAAACCTATTTAAAAAATTTCTTTGTAAATCACTGTTAAATGTCAAAAATTTATTAAATTTTCTGACTGTAGATTTGTATAATTATGTCATAAATATATTTATGTTTATATATAAGTATGTTCGCATGTTTATTTAACTTTCTAAAATCTTCAAATATATACTCGTATACACATACTCACAAACATAAATACACAAATGAGTAATAATCTTTTAAATCTCTTTTTCCTAAGATACATGCCCGGTAAATATTTACTTAAATGAACACACACACACACACACATACATACACACTCGAAACAAACAAAAGTTGAAACTTATAAGCAAATTTGTATAAATTAATAATAAGTACTGTGTAGAGTAAAAGTTTTCTTACACAAAATTATTTGTTTCATATGATTATGCTGGTCATTAATTATTATTTCCAAAACTACATTCAATCCTTAGTCATTGCTTACTCAGATGTCACTTTGAAAAATAAATAAATCGTTGCAAACATAACTATGCAATCAACTAATGGCCGCTAAGAAAGCTAAGATAATCGTTTGTAGCTCTCGAAATATAAATTAAAGAATACAGATGACACTTAAGGCAGTATTAGTCCCAGGATCAGTATTAGTATCAGTATCAGTACAGGTATAAGTATCTATTTATGCTAAAGATTCTCTTCCTCGCTGTTCTGTTTAAATCGATAACGTAGACCGATTTAGCCGAAGACTTGTTTCGGATGTATAGTTGACGACAACCGAGTACGATAGACGCAAGTTTATTGCTAAAGTTCCTGAAACTGATTTCATTGTTGATGCGCCAAGACATAAGCGTGCTCGTACAGTGCGTACACCCGAAAATATCGAAGCTGTCGCTCAAAGTGTGCGTGAGAATCTATCAACATCAACTTGTCATCGTTCTCAAGAACTGAACATTTCATTTTTCCATTGGTTCAATAGTTGAAACCGCATGACCATCCGTTTCGTTTTCACTTCGCTGGATGGGCCAACGAAAAACTGTACGATGATATTGATTTTGCCAAAAAATCATATTTTCGGATGAAGCTCATTTTGCTCTTGGTAACGTATACGTTAATAAGCAAAATTGTCGCGTTTGGGGCTCAGAAAACCCAAATGTGATCTTGTAGAAGCCAATGCATCCATTAAGAAAAACTTTCTGGTGCGGCTCGTAGAGCGGAGACATCATTGGCCCATATTTCTTTGAAAATGAGGACGACGCAACTATTACGGTCAATATCGCACCTATCGCACCATGATAATCGATTTTTTGTGCCGCTCTTCATGGAATTGATGTGAACAATGGTTGGGTTCAGCAGGATAGTGCAACTTGCCACACATCTCATGCCACGATCGATTTATAGCGTCAAATGTTTAATGCCGTTTAATTAGCCCAAATGGTGATGTCAGTTGGCCGCCAAGGAGCTGCGATTTGGCACCGTTGAACTATTTTCTGTTAGGCGCCGATAAAGGCAAGTGTTATGCCGACCATTACCTAGATACGACCCTATACACTCCAAAAAGTTCTCGAAAATTAGTCCGATCGAATGGGGAACTATAAGGCCAGCCGCGGCAGCTATATGAATAAAATAATATACCATTTCTAACCGGAACAATTGTACTTTACAAAAACAAAAAAAAAAAAAAAAATAAAAAATATTAGCAAAATTTCAAATCGTTTTTGTTTGTTTGTTGGGATAACAATGGCATATACCATCATCTTAGTGGCGGATACATCGAATTCCTTCAGGATAAAGTTAATAACAGAAACTACTCTGAGAGGTATCTGTCACTTCATTTTTAGACTTTTTGCTTTTGCCCGTAGAAGAAGTGACCGTCCTGTATGTAAGCATTTCGATTAGCCAACTGTCTCAGTCGAGCGACCTTTAAGGTAAGCATCCTCTATAGGCGAAATTTTAGCCGCACTATCCAACTTACTTGCTTAACGTCTTCAGTATGAGCAAAACAGACTAATGAGGCTGAGGCTCCTTGCCCACCATGTGAATGAACCATACCATACCATACTCCAGCAAACCGCCATCTTTTTTTGAAAAAAATTTTTGTATATCTCACGATAACCTGCCCACTCCGGTTCAATGTAAGAAATAAGCCCTAAAAAGAATCTTAAGAACTCATCAGAGCTACCAATCTTCCTTCTAAAATAGATGGGAATGGAGTGGTTCTTGGACAGATTATTGGCAGTTTAGCCTAATCTCTTGTAGTCTCATTTGAGCAGCAGAACAATCTCCAAGATTTCCTTTTTGCCATACTGTCGGACATTCTGTAATTAATTCGTTTAACAAGGTATGCATGCAAGCTTTCACTGCTATTGCATGTGTTGAAGGGCCTTCAAGATTTGTTACGTATGTGGTGTAGAGAGCTCCAAATTCCATAATGGCGGATTCCTCTAGAGCGAGTAATAGTACACGCAAAAACCATATTCGAGAACTTTTGCTGGCATTCCAGCAAGAGTATCAGTCGACTCTTGAATGATAAAAGGCTCAGGCAATTTATACTTCAAAACCTTTGAAAATCTATCCATTTTGTCCTAACCGAAAGTGCTGTCGTGGACAAGATGCCCTTTGAAATTAAACATAATCCGATTATGATCAGAAAAAGATCTCTTATCGTATATGTATATGTCAACCCTCAACTTGAAGCCCTGATTTGTGAGAGACGAGAGTCAAATTGATAACCTAACCGAACTATGAAAAACAACTGTAGTGTCAGTACTTCTATAAGACTTACCCCGTCCACTGTCTTCTAAACTACCCTAAATCGTACATTTAATGTTACATTCACAGATAATGACAAACGATTTTGGGCCATGTAATCTGAAACAATGAAGATTTTTCCACCCCCAGACATTTCCAATCCAGCAAGAGTGAGGTTTGGAGTGCTATTTAAAGGAATATTTTACAATTTTTTCTAGGTAGTAGACAAGATCTTAGCTTACTTTTATCTTTTGTAAAATTAGTCTGCTTTTCTTTCCTCTGGAAACCTTTCACTACACCATCATGCACAAAAAGCTCCTTAATGATGCCTGGGTCTAGAACCTTTTCAGTTAAGAAAATCCGAAGGTTATCCGAAGCAACTCAGGAGTATATATATTAATTCCCATAACATTCCCATGTTAATTCATAACCTGGGGACTTTTCTCAGCCAATGAGCTGCACCCGATTTTATTTTAGACTCAGTGAAAGGCACCTACAGTTAAACGATGGCTCCGAACGGGAAATGTATTAGAGAAGTTTTCAATAATAGTAATACTCATTAATCAGTTACTATCTAACCTTATGAGGTGATACCGCTGTTGAAAAATTTTTTTTTTCAAATGGTTTGGACTGATATTGAACCGAGGACCTTCTGATTGGTAGGCGGATGTCTTACCTACCATACCACAATGGCCTCTCTGACAGTAAAGAATATTTTCAAACTTAGTTTCTATAGTTTCGCAGCTCCATCTTCGGTAATTGCAAGTAGTAAACTAATATAATGCAGCGTCTTGTTTTCGGAGCAGTCCTCCATTAGTACAGAACTATTCTGTAGCCTCAGAATCCGCTTGTTTGGGGCTCCATTTTGGGCAACGAAATTCTGGCATGGAGTCTCATGGGAAAAACGTGGAACTAAGCATCAAGCTTAGCCTCTCACAAGTGTTTCGAAGTCTTTTAATGCAATTGCTAAGAAATTCCTTAGATGACTAGCCCATGCATTTGATAACCCTAAAAGCCTGTAAATCTCTATAAAGTATTATGATGTAGTGTAGTGTGTTGTAGTATAGTGTAGTGTGTTTTATTGTCACACAGAAGGTGTGGAATCTTTATAAGATACTTACAGCCCGTACTGTAGACCATGCTCAATTTTAACGTACTAGAATACAACCCCTCTACGCCTTCATTATTACTTTACTACCTTTCGGTATTACTTCATGGAGATGGCTATACATCGCAATTTCACCGCATATCAGTTTTCCTTGGATTTAAGCATATCTCGACAAGGTAGCGGTTCTTGGCAAAACGTGGGCAGTGTACGTAACCACACCTCTATAAGTTCTATTGAAGAAATCATCTCTTGTAATGTTCACTATGTAATCCGAAACAGTAATTATTCTCATCGCTGTCACAATATGCTCCCATCCGGCAGAGTTGAAGACCGTTTCGATATCACGGGTTATGACCGCACAATATTTTTTGCCGTTGATAGAAAAATTGTTGTGAGTACCAGTCGAAACACTTCTTTTGCACATGCGTCTTGTTGGTTCGGTTAGAACCGGGATGCGGTCATGTAGATCCGTTTTGATGCTATCTACTATGAGCATCACAGTGGGATCAATATTTGACCTACGTGAGCTGGACCAGTGTGTGGCTACCCATCATAACTAACTAACTATGGTAAAATTAGCGCTGTTTACCACTAAGTTTATGGCATTTATGGTCGACTTCGTCTTGCCAGGTGTCTATCGTACACAATTTTTTACAGACATTTGTGCTTAATTTATAGATCGCTCTATATGAGCTACATTTTACCTGGCTTGGGTATAAGAATAAGTTGTTGCCTCTTCCATATACTTAGAAATACAGTGTTCTTCTGACATTTACTTAATAAAAGAGTGTTGGTTTTGATTTTGGTGCTAATTTTAACCCCGCGTTAGGTATGAAATCAGGGCTAGATGCTTTGTTATCTCCGATTCTTCCATCAGATGTTCCCCATCTGGGAACAGAACTTTTACAATCTTATTTGTAAAGTTAGGGCACGTGTCTTATGGTGATTTGCTTCTTTTTAGTTTCGACATTATGCTTTTATAGGCACTTCCTTAAGAATTAGAGTCGGCTTCTTTGAGCTATTTCCTTAATAACTCTGATTTGCTGTTGTTTGTTCTTTTCATTCCTTGGTGCCATTCATTTCGACTCTCTTCAAAATCTGGTTGCAATCTAAGTTTTTGGTACAGACGCCTGTTCTTAAGGCACTAATAGTGTAGTGTAGTTTTGTAAAATTTAGTATAGTGTAGTGTAGACTTGTGTAAAGCGTCTTGTAGTGTTTTGCAGTGTAGAATAGTGTAGTGTAATGTGGAGTAATGTACAGTAGAGCATTGCAGAGAAGAGTAGTGTAGTTCAGTGTATTGTATAGTTTTGCAGAGTAGAGTAGTATAGTGTAGTGTAGGGAGTACAGCAAAGTTGAAAGGCATGAATAGGCTAAATTGAAATGGAGGAATAGATATATTATAAACTGTTTTACTTCACATTTTGTACAAGCGTTCGTTAACTTTTTTGTGCACTGTTTTCACCAAAAATACCAGCTCATTACATATGACTTCAGTGTTATACAGAGTTGTGTTAATTAAATTTTAAGGTTAAAGTTTATTGCAACTAATTATTTATGGAGCTTATAAGATTGTATAACTTTAAACCCATACTATCCCATACGTACACATGTACTTACACTTATACTCTCTTTTACACCACCAACTCACACTTATAATAGTTTGATGATAAAAGTTAAATATTAAACATCAACGTAAACGGGGGGTATATATAAGCTTGTTTAGATGTAAACACATCTAAGAATATATGTTGTATTTTGAAATCCTAAAATACTACTCGTAAGAGAAGAACTTACGTACAAACAGGTAAAATTAAGCATTATAATGTAAATTAATAAAATACCTCTTAAAAGTTTAATTGTTTATTAGCCAAGATAACTTTAGATGTATACAAACTATACATACGGGATATTTAAAGTAATTATGTTTGAGTTTTGGTTGGTGTATAAGTATTTATTAAAGCAATTATATCTGACAGTAGATTTGTATTAAAGATTATTTAAATATGATAATGTGTTATTTTTATTTTTTTGGTTATTAAAAGGATAATTTTAATTTCAGCACTTTTATTCATAATAATAAACTATTTTGTTGAAAAAATATTTTAAAGCCTGCTTTTAGGCATATAATATGGTTAAGATCAGCGTTACCAGAATGATGATTATTTGATCAAAATATGATGTGATGATTATTTATTTATTTATTTATATATTTATAATTTATTTTAAAATTATAATTCTTTAGTTTGAACAAAATACAACTTTTCTAAAAAAATTGCAATAAAAAATCAACTGTTACTTTTTAAAATGAAAAAATTTTGCGTCAATCGACTTGTAGTTTGTTTAATGCTGTGCCTAATGTATACAAAATGTATCATTGTCTCTGGGCATAAGGAAGTAACTTGAATAGCATTTTTGAAGAAATATATTTGTAAAAAACTTTATTTTTAAAGTTTCATACATTAAAAAATAAAAATGTATAGTATTTACTACGAAAAGGTAAAACTTATGTATATTTTTGCAAATATAGTGTTGTTTGTTAATAGAGGGTCCGCCAAATAATTTTTTTTTTTTTGAATATGCTATAAAAAAAAAACCTACTGAATATTTTTTCAAATTTCTTTTTTTATTTGAAAGTACAATCCTTCTGGTTAATAATGAAAAAAAATTTTCATTCATTGGACGATCGGTCCAATTTTTAAGCACATTATCGTTTGTGTGCAGCTGCATTTCAACAATGGCTTCACGAATATTTTCCTTTAAAGCGTCAATTGCTTGTTGGCGTAATACTTATCTTTGACGGCACCCCACAAATAATAGTCCAACGGTGTCAAATCGCAGCTCCGAGGTGGCCAAACGACATCAGCTCTGCGGTTTATAATGCGATCTTCAAAAACAGTGCGCTAAACATCGAGTGTAGTTTCGGCTGTGTGGCACGTAGCGCCGTCCTGTTGAAACCAAATGTTGCTAATATCCTCCTCTTCAATTTTTGTGAACAAAAATTCGTTCAACATGGCCCGATAACGATCGCCATTGACTGTAATGGCCACTCCTTGCCCATTTTCGAAGAAAAATGGCCCAATTATACCTTTGGACCAAAATCCGCACCAAACAAGGACTCGTCTGGGGTGTATCGGCTTTTCAATGTAGGCGTGCGGGTTTTCTGTGCCCAAATGCGACAATTTTGCTTGTTTACATACCCGCCAAGATCATCTGAAAAGATGATTTTTTTTGACAAAATCGGCATCTTCTGTAAGTCGATTGCAGGCCCACTTAGCGAAGCGAAAAAAGCGTATACACAACCATATTCGTTCAGCGGAAGGATAAAACTAATTATCTGTCAAATCAGACATGAGCTAAGTATTATCACTCACGAAATAAGCACTAGTTAAAAAAAAAACGTTAGATGGCGGACCCGTTACATACCATACTTTCATTGAAAGTTCTTTAGATGAAAACAGTGCGACAACTATAAAATCAGTGAATTTGAGAATAAAGAAATTTTGATTTTGATGAGATTTTAATGAATTTGCTTAAAAACTTCTTTAATGTAGTGACCCTTTACAAACTATAAACCGAAAATTACCTTCTTTGACAGGATTAATACAAAATTTTCAAAACTTCATTGATGAGAATTGTATTAAAATTTTAGATATCGAGTTTAAAGAATTTCGTTTTGTCAACTTTAATGATAGTTTTGCAACACGAAATAATTTGATTTGTTAAGAATTTAGGTAAAAATTTTCGAAATTACTGATGTTGATAAAGCTTTAGATTTCTATCCTTTAAAGAATTTGTCAAAAGTTTAATGAATTTTCCCATTTTTTCTTAAAAAATAGGTCGAATATTCTCAAAAGTTAGCTTAAATTAAACCAAATATCGAAAGAGATTGTATTTTGAACACACAAAATTTGTAAGAGTGAATGAAATATTTGTTTGAATCGATAAGGTAATTCATGACATTTTCTTCTTGAGGATTATTTCATGTAAATATACCCCGAGACTACGCCGTAGATGGTCCATTCGTCAGCTTCCATTTTGACATACTTTTTCCAGCATTTCTGCCGCTATCTCATTAATTACAGCTGTAATGTTGTCTTCGTCGGCTGAAATTGTTAATGGCTTGTCTGTACATGAGAGTTTAGTCTAGGGGGGTCAAATTGTTTATCAAACTTGCTCTTCAATACGTTAACAAATTTAATGAAAGATCGCTTAAAGAAAAAAAAGCCAGTAATCGCCGAACGGTATCTTGTTCCATTAACCGTAACGTGAGGATTTTTATGGCTCTTGAAAAACGATGTTTTGTTTATTGACGTATAAAAATGATCTTCGTCGCTAAAGGTAATTTTTCGATACGAAACATGTGTGAGAACACAGCACGAGGTTTGATTATAAAATTCAAAAATTTGCCAGCGTTGTTCCCTTTTCATTATTCTTGTCATGTCACGAATCTATTTAATAATCCTGTACATGTTTTTAACTTTAGTTCAACTTGGTTTATATCATGTATATCGCTCATTTACTACAATAGTGTCATAAGTAAGTATTCAAAAATATATAGAGTATTATGGTCTATATTGTGTACAAAGTTCTTTGAAATGATTTTTTTTCCAAAATATGATTTTTCTTTCCAATGATGATTTTATGTCTAAAGCTTCTGGCAACGCTAGCCAAGATACTAACTTTTTAGGCCTGTTTTATAAAAGAATCATTAAATATATTGTATGGCTCTATCACATGCATGTGTGTTTTGGCCTTCTTTTTGTTGCTGATACCTTTCTTGTTAAAGTTCTTTTGGTATTAAAATGATTATAACTATTATATCCATGTTATGTTCTCCTTAAATTACGAGTATGTAGGCCTTTCTTTAATATCTTTTTGTTTACCGTCTCTGGTATACTATATATGTTTATAATAAAAAAAATAATCGCCTTTAATAAATCTATTTTATGTAAAAACCTATAAGACTGTCATCTAAATTGCCAAGAGGGTAAAAATTGCCTATAAAATTTGTTAACTTATGTGGTTGAGAAAAATTTCATAAAAAGGCAGGTAAAGTTTGTATTTTTTTTTCGGAAATTAATTTGAAATTCTTTATAATTTTCTATGAATTTATACAGCCTTAAAATTTGTTTCAAAGAAGTTTTTTCTTTTTTAACGACTTTGTTACAAAGTCAATATAATGACCAAACAAAACAATTAACTTTTACTTAAAATTACATTAATGAACGACCACCCCTCTTTAAATACTTAATAAAAAGGAAATTATTTGAAAATAAGTACATTTAAGGAACACAAGTAACAAAAATAAATTAGGAAAACAAGTTACACTATTGAATACTCTACACTTAGAAAGAACTGCAGAAGCATTAAGGTTACAATTTGATATAGAATGATACTCATTAAATATTAGCCATGTGTAAGGAGATTATTCTAATTGTACTATATAACTGCATTTAAGAACTGAAAAATATATTTTAGGAAGATTATCTTCTCTTCAATAGTTTGTAATCATCAACTGTTATTGGGTTTGTACAGATATTTACTGATAGTTAGTACTACTTAATGACTATGGTGTTACGAAAATGAAAACACCAATATTTTAAGCTATAGACTCTACTTTCTATTGGTTTGTGTCGAGGCTATCATCATTCAGCCAAGGCTGTATTTATTTGAACAGTGCAGCCAATTTCAATTCAAATCTTAACGGAAACAGAATAGTAGGTTGTTGAATGTACTAAAGCATTCGACTCTAATTTTAATTTAATATAAAAGGCACTGATTCCATAGAGCGAATGGACAAAAATTAAAGGAGTTGTCGTAGACAATTATTAGGGAATAATATAAATATATGCACCGTTTTAACAAAATAGAAAAACGAATACGCCCACCGCCTACATATATTTGCTTTAAAAAAACATATCTTAAGAAGCTTTTTATATTTAAATTTTTTAATAAAAAAATTATTTTTAGCATAGAGCTGTTGTTAGTTATTGATATAAATAAATAAATTTTAAATAGAAAAAAAAAATTAAAAATGTATTGTAATATGGCGAAAAATCGATGTACAAGGCGCAACACCATATTTCTCCACTAACTCTTGGAATATTTATTTTCAGGTGTTCAATTGCCTGTGGCTTATCGATGTAGACAAGTGACTTTATATAACCGCAAAGAAAGTAATCCAATGGGATTACATCATACGATCTTCTTGGCCAATTAATTGAACCATTACGTAAAATTACCACTTTTTCAAAATTTTCTTTGAGTAAATCAATAGCAACGCATACTTTGGGGCATGTGGCTCCGACCTGCTTGAGCCACATGTCAGCAAGATTAATTGAAGTACAAAAAATCCACAATAACTGTAAAGTTTAGTATTGACAGTAACAGTCTGACCATCATCTCTTTTTAAGACATATGAACCAATAACGCCGCCAGCCAATAAAACTTACCAAACAATAGTTTCTTTGGATTTAATGGTGTTTCGACAAAAGCTTGTAGATTATCTATACTCATTCAACCTAAAATGGGCTTCATCAGAGAACAAAATTTTGAATAAAAATTCAATATCAATTTGTGCTTTAGCCCATTCGTCGAATTGGCGGTGGTGTAAGTCTATCCATAATAAAATATCAAAACAAACTAAACAAAAAACAACTATCAGCTGATAAATCAGTTGCCAAAACAGTTTTCCTATTTAAGGTTAGGAACCTCTAAAAAACACCCGATACATATCTACAAACACAAATTCTTTTTGTATATAAGTTTGATAGAGCCAAAGTAAATGGCTGCAGAGGGTCAACAGACTTGCTACATATACACCCAATGCTTGATCCATACGGGTAGACGTAGGGTACGTAGACCAACGTACCAATGTGGTTTTAGATTCAATCTGTAGCTTTGATATGTCTCAGTAGTACACTAAGTCTAGACCTAGATAACTTACCTAGACTGCAGCTACTAGGATATATATTATTCTTCTCAGCATGAGCCCGGTATTCGCAGAGAAGACGGCATATGCTCTCGATATCGTTGAAGATAAGTTCAGGTCTTACTGCTAGCCATCTCAATTTGTTCCACCTGCTATGGACTATAAGTTTTATAGTGTACTTCTTATGTTTGAAATCTTTTTTTGCTCTCAAGTCTGGGCAATTTGATGTCATCGTCATAACAGCATCTATATTTTCTGCTATAACTCATTTGGAAATGCTATTGAACATGTCGTTCCGTTCTTTGCATATGTGTCGGATTGTTTTGATCATTAAACGGTGGATCATCTTGATTTAAATATTCTTTCAATGTATCGTACGGTATGCTTCGCGTGAAACGTTGTTTATATTATTCAAATAGATCATTTTTATCTAGTTTTTTATAAGCTCTAAGTTCCGTTGGGTCTTCAAGATTGGTTCGATAACGTAGAACTTTCTTTATAACATAGTCTTGCTATTCTTTGCTATCGTCAAAGTACATTGATAGTAAGATATTTTTCGAATGCGCATAACATGAATTATCTTTAATTACTTGATTGACAATACTGCGTAAAGGAGTTTGTAGAAATAGTGACCAACTAATGAACTTGAAAAATAATACATTACCGTACACGACAGAGCTGTAATACTTGATATTAAAGGAAATTGGCACAGCACATAGCAATTAATTATGAAGTCAACCAAAATCCGAAAATTTTCGGACGGATTTTCCGTTGTCACATATAATCGTAATAATCTAGCGGCCTTGGTGAGCCAGATGCATCGAAGCCACACCGCTAGAAATTGCATGGACAATAGCAATTACTTACCGGAAGAACTTTACGTTACGATTTGGTTGCACAGTTTTCCGTATGCCGATCTTGGTCCAGTGCTGGTTGATTTATCCAAAGCTTGAAAAAAAAAATGCCAGAGAGTAAGTTCTTTGAAGTGTAGAAAGCAAACTAACCAATGCAATGGTCTTTTCAACAGCAATTCAAATCGTCGTATAATTCCACCGTGTGGCCTATTGTTTGTTGGCTCACCATTAGTGCATGTACCAATTAGTGCAGCCAGTAATATATTTTTATCGTGTAAATAATCATTTAATTTGTTTTGTATTCAGCCGTAACCAAATAACAAGATGCAGTTCTTTTACCATCCTACTATGATACTTCCCATCAATTTTATCTCACGTTACAGTATCATTTTTTCTACCATCGATTTAAAATGCTAACAAATTGGTATCATCTAACCGTTTGTGAAGCACTTCTCGTCTGCATTTGCCTTTTTTTCTGCGAACTTTCGATTTATCCATGATGAGAGGTTAGCCATGCCGAACTTTCTTTTCGAAATCTTGGAAAAGAGCAGTTCACAATGCTGATACTGCTCTATCAGACACACCAAATCTGTTACACATCGAGGGGAAGTTAAAACAATTGTGTCCTTCTGTGTATTGTGAACCATTGCTTCTATCCATATCTTCTTCAACCAATCGCGGTACGTATGTTGAATCATCAGGATGCATAACCGTTGCTTTTTGCTCTTAATTTTGCATCACAAATGCATCGACTGTTAGTATTCTCTGATTATGTTGATCGTGCATAAACTCTTTGAAGCGTTCTGGACCAGTCCGCATATACATACAGATGCCATTCAATGTAAAAATTTTTTTCACAGATTTTACAAAGCACTTCCCCAGGGAGGTTCCATGAGGTATGCCACTAGTATGGGTTAGTCGGCTCTACAAAGTTAGACTCGATTGTGGCACTTTAAATTGGTCAAAGTGGGATTTTTCAAAATTTGACCTTTGGGTCAAAAGAAGGCACATCAGAATTCATTTTGAGGCATGGTTTCCTGAGCAAAGTTTCTTATTTTGATCCAAAGAATATAATTTGGCGATTTTTTTGCGTCCCTACAAATCGACCCTAATGTATATGTATTCTGTTATCATATTAGTCCATTAAGCTACTTTTACACCTAGACAGCTTCTGAAGGGTATTCTAACTTTGAACATTCTATTCTAAACTGTATAAGAAATTCAAGACTTTTGGTTCAAGATCAGGTGTATGAGGTCAAAATAGTCGCATGTGCATATGTCTTTGATTTTCAACATACGGATGCATAAATCCTTGTAGAGGTGAAAGTAGATATAAAAGTCAGCAGAAGTAAGAAACCGTATGGTGTAAAAATCACTGAATATAAGCACTAGGCTTTTAAATAATATTGTTAAGTAGTGTACAATGCAATCAAACTTTACCGACTGTTAGCTAGTCACTCATACGCATTGCAAAAAACAGAATTTTTTTAAACTTCCCTTGCCCTTAAAAAGTAAAAGAAATTATTCTCATTGAAAAGTTATCAGTGCACAAATTACAAAATAACAAACCTTAAGACTATTAAACACACAAAGTTACAAACGAAACTTAATGAATAAATAAATGACTGAACGATAAAATGAAATCAAATCACAACAAGTGCGTGACATGCGAGAAAAAAAATTAAGAAGAAAAGAAAACGATAATCATCACTGGCCACAAACTTATATTCATACCCTCAAATACTTTAAGCTACGAAATTCGAAAATAAATATTAAAAACTTTTTTTGGAAAAATTCTCAAACAATTTAAACACGCAATGGCCATGAAAATAAATCACAAAAGAAAAACTGGCCCCTGTTTGAAAAGTAACAGAAATGTTTGCTGAAACGAAATTTTAATGGCAAAAACACTAAGGAAACAAAGTCAACGACATTGGAATGAATTTCATTGTTTTGAAGAAAAAAATTAAAGGAAAGAAACTGGCAGTAAATTAAACAAAAACAATGTTATGATGACAAATAAACACAGTAATTTCTCTTTCATTATACGACTATTAACTAATGAGCTGATTTATTTGAATTTTATTTCCAGGTTTTTTTTTTTTTAATTATTAAGCCAAAGGGGATCAGCATATTGCTTTATACATAGGGGATGAATAAATGGATTTGAAATTATGAATCACGGATAATAAGAAAGCATTTTTTGTACTTGATTTCAAATTAGTATTTAAACTTTCTAAGATTTGCGAGAGAAAGAGAAGATTGAAAGAAATCTATGATAAACAGTAAAGATTTGTCATCCCTATACCAAATACACAAAGGGCTGCGACAGATGGCAGCATCATTAAACATAGTAGACCTGCTACAGTAGACCCATCACCTATTTAGCTGGAAGGCAATTCACAAGACAAATGATTGCAAGGCAAAGATGCTACGCTTTCAAGGGGAATAGCGATAAAAAATACTTTGGGATAAAAGGCCTATTTGCGGTGTCATCAGTATACATGTGAGAATGCTGGGCAACAGTTGAGTAATAGAGGGTGTTTTTTATAGAGTTATAGAACTTCAAATTGCAATAAAACAACGATGGATTATTCGATTGACATTGAATATTTATCCGAAAGATAATCTTGTGGCGTTTCATTTTAAATATGACCGCCACGGCTGGCGCGGATGTAGTCCAATCTGGACGTCCAATTTTCGATGACTTATTCCAACATTTGTGGCCGTATATCGGCAATAATACGGCAAATGTTGTCTTCCAAATGGTCAAGCGTTTGTGGCTTTACCGCATAGACCAATGACTTTCTATAGCCCCACAGAAAATAGTCTGGCGGTGTTAAATCACAAGATCTTGGAGGCCAATTCACAGATCCAAAACGTAAAATTAGACGGTCACCAAACGTGTCTTTCAATAAATCTATTGTGGTACGAACTGTGTGACATATTGCGACGTCATGTTGAAACCACATCTCCTGGACATCATGGTTATTCAATTCAGGAATGAAAAAGTTAGTAATCATGGCTCTATACCGATCACCATTGACTGTAACGTTCTGGCCGCCATCGTTTTTGAAAAAGTACGGACCACTTATTCCACTAGCCCATAAGGCGCACCAAACAGTCAGTTTTTCTGGATGTAACGGTGTTTCCACATACATTTGAGGATTACATTGTTTGTTGACGTAGCTATTCAACCAGAAGTGCGCTTCATCGCTAAACAAAAATCGCTTATGAAAATTCAAAAAAAAAAAAATAAAAATTGAAAAAAAAATCACTTATGAAAAACGAAAATTGCACTATTTGCAAGCGTTGTTCAGGCGTGAGTATATTCATGATGAATTGCCAAACCAAATTGAGAATAAATCACTTGACAGCTGTTAAGTCGGTCGCCATCTTGAAAAGTAATGCCAACTTAAATTCCTATACCTCTATAAAAAACACGCTCTACATAACATGAGAGTTAATTTTAGATTTCGAAAGAAGCTTGAGACCCTACTGATAGCAAAGGTTGCCAGAGATATTGTCTAAACAAGAGCATTAAAATCATATTTACGAATACAAAAGTTACGATATTAAAGTAACTAAAAAATTGCTTATACGTATTTTATACGAAAAAATATGTTATTTACCCCACAATGTCCCTATTCGTGTCGTATTACATGGCATTTAAACATTAATGGTGTAGAATTTTCTATCCAACAAAGCATGTGTCATTTACATTAAAAATATGTATTTTTTTCGGTGTTATTGGGATTTTTCCCTTGTGTAACTGTAAAAAGGATATCCGATTTGATTTAATTTAATTTTTAACTAAAGTAATCCCTCCCGAGTTGCTGGGAGCAATTGTGTTTAAAGCTTTTACCGTTACCGTTAAACAAAAATCATTATTTAATTTGTGTCGGTGCTACCATTTCAATTTATCCGATTCCGCCTACATTGTAACTGATAGTTTGCTCTATCTAAGAAGTCATTTAGACCAAATTCAGAACCTTCCATTCTAGTCGTTTTCTAGATATACAAAAATCAGTATTTAATTTGTATGAGAGATGCCACATCCACTTATTAGATTTCGCCCATATTTCGACTGATGACGTGTATTAACTACTAAGCTATTTAGACCAAATTCAGATCCTTCCACTATTACCGTTTCAAGGATATACAAAATCAATATTTACTTTGTATGGGAGATGCTACTCCCACTTATCCAATTCAACCAAATATTAGACTAATAATTTGTATTGACCACATAGCTATTTTGACCAAGTTAAGGGACTCTTACTATTACCGTTTTAAAGATATAGACAAATAAATATAGCGTGTTTTTTATAGAGGTATAGAGTTTTAAGTTGGTATTACTTTTCAAGATGGCGACCGATTTAACAGCTGTCAAGTGATTTATTCTCAGTTTGGTTTGGCAATTCATCGTGAATAGACTCACGCCTGAACAATGCTTGCAAATAGTGCAATTTTCATTTTTCATAAGTGAATTTTTTATTTTCAATTTTCAATTTTCATAAGCGAATTTTGTTTAGCGATAAAGCGCACTTCTAAGGCTACGTCAATAAACAAAACAGCCGCATTTGGAGTGAAGGTAGTCCTCAAGTGGATGTGGAAACACCGTTACATCCAGAAAAACTGACTGTGTCGTGCGCTTTATGGACTGATGGAATCATTGGTCCGTACTTTTTCAAAAACGATGGTGGCCAGAACGTTACAGTCAATGGTGATCGGTATAGAGCCATGATTACTAACTTTTTCATTCCTGAATTGAATAACCATGATGTCCAGGAGATGTGGTTTCAACAAGACGGCGCAACATGTCACACAGCACGTGCCACAATAAAATTATTGAAAGACACGTTTGGTGACCGCCTAATTTCTCGTTTTGGACCTATGAATTGGCCTTCAAGATCTTGTGATTTAACACCGCTAGACTACTTTCTGTGGGGCTATGTAAAGTCATTGGTCATTGCGGTAAAGCCACAAACGCCTGACCATTTGGAAGACAACATTCGCCGTGTTATTTTCGATATACGGCAACAAATGTTGGAAAAAGGACTACAGCCGCGCCAACCGTGGCGGTCATATGCCAAATATCATATTTAAAATGTAGTGCTAAAAGATTTTCTTTCGGATAAATAAAACTCATGTCAATCGAATAATCCATCGTTGTTTTATTGCAACTTAAAGTTCTATACCTCTATAAGAAACACCCTATACAAATTTATAAGAAGCCACACACCAGATGAAAGTTTTTTAGGAGCTCCAGCAGACGAAGAAAAAATTAAATACGCTTTCGAATGTTTAATACAGAGGCTTCAGTATCCCTCTAGACAACTTTATATAACAAATAAAGAAGAAGCGCTCCTGATCTTCCCGCATACCTTTGGTGATGATGAAAAACATCAGACGAATGAGAAGGAAAACACGCCACTTAAGGGAAAAAATTACAATGCTAAAGTAAAGATCATCACCAATTAGCAAGGAACTCCACCACTACGTAAAATTATATGAAGGATACAGTGGATTAATCATCTACTTAGCTTGAAAGATCAAAGTTATTAAAGAAACTGAAAGAAAGCAATGGATATTATGAGGAAAGCAAATATGCTTCCTAGAGGAGTGATGGAGAAAAAAAATACACAGTTTTACAAATATATCCTAGCCCATACATAGTTCAAATACTGTAACAAATTTCGTTTTCAAGTAAAACTTATGCAATACAAAGGGGTTCACTTCAACAACAATAACTCTCGAACCAATTGACATACAAAAACTGCGTATACATAAAAACCTTGGTATTGACTTCAACTTTCTTTTAAAATTGGTTGGCGCTTTTTAAGGAACATCAGTTACAGCGTATTTTATAGTCCTCTTCTATATACTTATATAGATAAAACAAAATAATAATTCCTTTATGTAATAAAATAAAAACATTAAACATATAACCGACAGCAAGCAGCAGACAGCAAAATGTGTGATAATTATAATACATACTTTTATATGAAAACCATTATTTTCAAGGTAGCACAGCAAAAGTGTAGACAACAACCTTTGCTGATGCTGCTAAACATTAAATAATTTATAGTTTTTCTGGCAGCAAAATAAAAATTTGTGTTACCACTACAATATAAAATTTTAAACAAATAGAAAAAGTTTTTTTTTTATTTATCAGAAAACAACAGCATAAGATTAAAAACTGTGTCAAAGGACATTTACGTTAAAAATTAAAAATATTTAAATCAGTGCTTAAATTGCTTGCTTTAGATTAGCAACAGCACTAAAATTTTACCTTTGCTTCAGTTTTTAGTTTCAAAATAAGCAACTGTATTGCTGAATGCTTATTGAAAATTTTTAAAAATAATAAGCAAAAGTAAAAAGTAAAAGTTTATCTTTTTGCTTTTGCTTTGTACTCTTGCTGTGTAGTTTTCTTTAAGTTTAGTTAAGCAATTACAAATGCATTGAAAATAGTCAAGCATTTTTTAACGCTGATTTAAGCACATAATTCCAGTAGTTTTTATATTTTTGAGTAATATTTTAAAAAAGCGATCTGTGTTAGCACAGAGAAATATTTTTCTATAACAAATATTTTTATGACAAATAAAATAGATGACAATGAAACCTAACGGCTTGTGTCACGATGTCGAAAGAAGGCTTTCGTTCCCTTCCTAAGCGAAAAGAAATCTCTTTTGTTTCTCTATGTCTACCTTATATGAACAGTGACTCAAACGACGAGTCGAACGAAAATGTAAGCATTTTTATACAAAATTCTGTTTCACTGATTTGAACATGTTGTCTACAATACGAGCACAAACGTCAAAATCACTCACTACCTGTTTTGTTTTCTTACTGAATTACAAAGTTATTTATTATTTTTATAACAAATAATTCAATTTATATGTAATTTATTTATTTTTTTTTTGAGACCAGCACTCAGGGGATAACCCCTACTCGTGCAGTGCATTGTGCTGGTACTAGGAAAATAGATTGTGGGAAGGATTATGGATAGAGTAGTGTCTATGGATGTTCGATTTAAATTTGTTCATGTCGTACAGTACGAACAGTGCGACCAAAGAACGAATTCTCCCTATAATGCGTTGTGTGATTCACTGGACAATCAACTGCAAAGGGATGCGCTCTACGAGAAATACGAGTACTACGTAAAAATATATGATTTTTAGGAATTAATTTCTTAATTTCGTTAGAACACATTCCGTAACAGTACCGATAGAACAATGAAACACATGCCACATTGCGACGATGCTCTAATGAATCGATAGAGTTGGCTACCCTACCGTCATTAATAAGAACCTTTGCCCTCTCCTGTACGTGGTCGAGAGGCTCCAAAATAGACTTTGAAGCACCGGCCCATACATGAGAGTTGTATTCCAATTTGGGTTGGATATTGGTCTTGTAAATATTAAGGAGATCGGATGGAGTAAAGTCATTCTTACACCGTCTTTACAAGCCGAGGCACTTAAATGCTTCTTTAGACACTCGAAATATGTGGTCGTTCCAACGAACGTCACAGTGAATTCTCATGCCTACAACACCAAGAGCATCTGATTGCTCAATATCTACATTACCCATAGATACAAATGACAGCACACCACCACGTCTGTGTGTCAGAAAACAAAATTGTGTCTTGCGCGCGTTAAAGTTGACCCTGTTCGCGTGACCCCACTTACCCAGGTCGCTTGTAAGTGTGTCGTTCATATTCTGCCTCTTCATCCCAATCTCCAAAAGGCTGGGCCTACGATCAATAGAATATAAATGACAAATATTGCTGTCATCTGCAAAAGAGTAAATAGGATTGGAAGTGAGAAAAAGAAAGTGGTTAAGAAATATTACAAATAGAGTTGGAGAAAGATAGGCAATTACACTTTATTTTTACAAATTATTGTCAATTCTTATTATAGCTTTTGCTATGTCCTACTTAATTTCTTCCACTTCTTCTTCTGCAACCTTTACCACTTTCTTTAAATATTTCCGACAAATCTAATGAGAAAACATATACTGGTAATGCTTTTAAAATTGTTTATAGCTTGTATATGTACATATGTATGTACTTACTGACTTGTGTAGGTCTCGTAGTTAAGCACTGTCCTGATACTCAAAGAAATGAAATACAATGTCTGGTAACAGATATAATGGCCCTTATCGTGAAAAAAATTTCACGTAATATCTGTTGCCTTCTTACCAAATTCTGATTGGAAATTTTAAATATTGTAGAATGTTTCACTTTTTTTTTTTGCTCATTACAAAAAATTCACAAGAAGATTTTCTTCGTCTATACTTTATATTAACAATTATTTATAAATTATAAATTCATTTTGTTTTTGTTTACTTTTATCTTTTACTTTTTCTTTGTAATTTTTTTTAATATTTATAACAAAGTTGTATTTATCCTTAAACAAATTAATAGTATTTTAAAAAGGAATTACAAAAATTGTGAAATTTACGATCTGGAAGCACTGCAATGTAATTACAAAATTAACACACGTAAGCACGGACGAACAAAAGCTTTCGAAATAGAGAAACCCAATATTAATCGAATTCGAGTGACTTGCTTTCGAAACAGGCTATAAGTTTATTGCTGCTGCTGCTTT
Organism: Wohlfahrtia magnifica; assembly: GCA_023159175.1. Taxonomy (NCBI): domain Eukaryota; kingdom Metazoa; phylum Arthropoda; class Insecta; order Diptera; family Sarcophagidae; genus Wohlfahrtia; species Wohlfahrtia magnifica. The sequence continues at coordinate 3,261,423 of JAKWBJ010000051.1, forward strand.
CAAAATATTTATAAAGTCTATAGCATAGCAGAAAATGCTGCCAACAACATATAACTGCTTGCTTTCATGCTGCCTGCCGACGTCCATTCATTTAAATAAATGAAAAATTTTGTTAAAGAAAATTTTTTAAATTTAATAATACATAAATAAACACTTATGAAAAATTTAACAATTAAAAAAAAGACTGGATTAATGATTTTAATTTAATTGCTGCTTTTATTATATCACTTTCCTAAATTCTTGTTCCCTTAAGGCAATACGTTAAGTAGATTCCTTGTTAGTTGCTGTTGTAATTAAAGTCATAACGACTCATAATTAACCCCTTATTTGTCTACGTTTTTATTACTCGTTTTCTTGGGCAATAAAATTCTCATTATATTTGTTTCTTTTGCTATTCCCGTTAGTTTTTCTAAACGTCTTGCAAATAATACAAAAAAAAAAAAAAAAAAAATCAGAAACAAAATAAACGAAAGGAATATTTTACAAAAGTCCCTGTTTGTTGTTGCTGTTTGTTTTGCTTTAAAGCCATAAATATCTGGCAGGCAAAACTAAAGGAGTAAAATCGGGATTCATGTGTATAAGAATTAGACGGACAATGGAGGATATCATTGGCTCTTTTATAAAGGAAAAGTGTAACGACTCTACAAAGCTTTAAATGTCTTTTTAAACAATTTAATAGAATATTTGAGAAGTTTCTGAAGTTGCATCCTAAAAGTCTCCTGAACCTCTTGTATGGAAGAAGGATAATATTAACTACAAAGATGATAAAAAGATCAGGCAAAGCTACCTCTTGAGGGAAAACAAGGAATAAAGGTAAAAAACTGTGATAAATAGCAAGATTATTCACCACTACAGCAAATACGTAGAAGGTATTGCGCTAGGCAACTACACGTTCTTCATTTCTAGACTTGCAGTAGCAGTAGATTGAAGAAACATACTTTGATTACAGCTTTTTTTTTTCAAAACTAAATACCTTTACTTTATTGGGAATAAAATATGTATTTACCAATCGATATTCATGAATTATGGTTTATTTTATTTTTATGTCTATTATATGCAACTTTATGAATAGTGAAACTGGTGAATAACGTGTTTGCTTCAAAATGATAAGGTCACCTTAATATTTGCTCTATTCATGCAAACTACAAATGTTATGTATGGTCACCTTATTAAAAAAAATTCTACGTTCAAATAAGTGCATAATTATCCGGTTTTGCTTTTAGAGATGTACCGTTATATTATATTTATTAAAATTTATATAAATAAGTGCAAAATTCAATACGTTAAAATGATAAGGTCAATGATTCATTTATCCCAACTTTTATTTAAACTAACCATTAATCAATTATTTTTAATTTATGCAGTTCCTATTTACTTCAATTGTCTTAAAAATATGGAATGGCATCGCACTTACTAAATTGTCCATAACGTTGGAGCGGATTTCGCGCCAGCTGTTGCAGTTTGCCACTTTTAATTCATCTTTGGTCCGGTACTGTTTGTTGTCTGCACAAGCACTACGCACAAGCAGTCCTCACATATTTTTCATGGGGCTTAAGCCGGCGGAACGTGCTGGCCCAACAAATACTTTAATATTGTGCTTCTTAAACCATTGTCTGGTCGACTTGCTGACATGAATTGCTGCGTTATCTTGCTGAAAAGTGAAAGTTTAGTCAAATAAGGCAGCAAACGTTCAGACAGTAGGCCCTGGTACTCTAAGCTATCCATTCGAGTGGAAGGAAAGTAGAGTTCCAGGGTACCATGTGAGCTAAAGCCAGCCCATGCCATCAAACTGCGCCGAAATTCCGTTTGGAAAAAAACAAGGGCTCCTGCCTTAAATCTCGCCAATAGCAATTGAAACCATCCAGGTCCATCCAGGTTAAATTTTTTTCCATCAGCAAAAATTACCGACAAACCCAAAAGTATGTGGAATATCTTATAACCTTTTTAAAAAAATGTTTACTTGATGCCAATTAGTTGCCATGTTGTTTTTCGCAAGCTCCTTACGCTGCCTAGTCAGACAGGGAATTTTTTGAAATTTTGCTCGAATAAGATTTGGCTGGGTGGTGATAGCTCTTAGAATAGTGCTTTTTGAAGCTTGTAATTTCAATTCCTCTTTTATTGTTACCGCACTTTTTATGGAATTCGAGGCCTTTCGTGAAATTAGTCGAGTTTCACGGGCATTCAGGACCTTCGGACGACCCGTGCTTTCTAATTTTCCATAATTTTTTCTGTTTTTGAGATAATTTTGCACAACACACACAAAGATCATCCCAGTTTTTTCGCAATTTTGACGCATTGAATTTTGCATTTATTTACATAAATTTAAATAAACATAATATACCGGTACATCTCTAAGAGCGAAACCGGCTAATTATTCACTTATTTGAACGTAGAGTTTTTTTTAATAAGGTAACCATACATAACATTTTGTAAAGAGTCCGCCTAATAAATTTTTATTTTAGAAAATGCTATAAAAAAACTACTGAATACTTTCTCAAATTTCTTTTTTTATTTGAAAGTACAATCCTTCCGGTTAATAATGGTAAATAATTTCATTCAAATGGCTGACTCGGCTGGCCATGCAGTAGCCTACAAGATCGCTTCAATTTTTAAGCACATTATCGAATGTGTGCAGCTGTATTTCACCAATGGCTTCACGAATATTGTCCTTTAAAGCGTCAATTGTCTATGACTTGTTGCTGTAACACTTATGTTTGACGGCACCCCACAAATAATAGTCCAACGGTTTCAAATCGCAGCTCCGAGGTGGCCAAACGACATCAGCTCTGCAGATGATAATGCGATCTTCAAAAACAGGGCGCAAAACATCGAGTGTAGCTTCGGCTGTGTGGCACGTAGTGCCGTCCTGTTGAAACCAAATGTTGCTAATATCCTCCTCTTTAATTTTTGTGAAAAAAAATTCGTTCAACATGGCCCGATAACGATCGCCATTGACTGTAACGGCCACTCCTTGCTTATTTTAGAAGAAAAATTATCCCAATTATGCCTCTGGACCAAAATCCACACCAAACATTGACTCGTCTCGGGTGTATCGGCTTTTCAATGTATACGTGCGGGTTTTCTGTGTCCCAAATGCGACAATTTTGCTCGTTTACATACCCGCCAAGATCAAAATGAGCTTCATTTGAAAAGATGATTTTTTGTTGGCAAAATCGGCATCTTCTGTAAGTCAATCGCAGGCTCACTTAGCAAAGCTTATACACAACCATATTCGTTCAGCAGAAGAATAAAGCTAATTATCTGTCAAATCAGACATGAACTAAGTGTTACCATTCACGAAATAAGGACTAGCTGAAAAAAAAAACGTTAGGTGGCGGACCCTATATATATATGCAAATCTTTTGGATCGAATAGACTCCTGACAACCTAACAAGATCTAAAATTATATCATTCTTGGAGGCATAAGATCGAAAATCATGATTGGCTTATCGATGGTTCAAAACAGACTGCCGGCGAAATCAGTGTTGTTGTGGTTGGTCTTAATTTCTGGAGGGCAATACCTGTAGGCAAATACACTTTGATTTTTCTGAATAAAATTCATATTTGGGTTAGGGTGTGCCAGAAAAGCAAATGTAGGGCTAAAGTATAACGTAATGTCCAACAGTTAGGCTGATTAGAAGGCTTTGCCATCTTTGGTTGAGGCTTAAATCAAATTTCCAGAGAGATATGTTAAACTTTCTTTAAATTGATAAATGGTGCAAAAACAAAAAAACAAAAGGAGTAGATACTACAACCAGACAGTGAAGTATGAAAGCCGTTTCGAAAATGTGCTATTAAGTAGAAGTAAAGGTCTTCCAATAAGAAGTTTCATTTTGATAAGTAACAAAAGCGAGTTCTTTAGAAAAAAATTATCGTATATTTATTTAAATAAAGGGTCCGCCATCCAACGTTTTTTTTTCAACTAGTGCTTATTTCGTGAATGGTAATACTTAGCTCATGTCTGATTTGACAGATAATTAGTTTTATCCTTCCGCTGAACGAATGGTTGTGTATACAATTGAACAATGCTGGGACATTACTTTGAAAATCATGGTAATGTTGAAGAATCAAAAATCATCTTTTCAAATGAAGCTCATTTTGATCTTGGCGGGTATGTAAACAAGCAAAATTGTCACTTTTGGGGCACAGAAAACCCGCACGGATACATTAAAAAGCCGATACACCCAAGACGAGTCACTGTTTGTGCGGATTTTGGTCCAGAGGCATAATTGGTCCATTTTTCTTCGAAAATGAGCAAGGAGTGGCGTTATAGTCAGTGGCGATCGTGAACGAATTTTTATTCACAAAAATTGAAGAGGAGGATATTAGCAACATTTCGTTTCAACAGGACGGCGCTACGTGCCATACAGCCGAAGCTACACTCGATGTTTTGCGCCCTGTTTTTGAAGATCGCATTATCAGCTGCAGAGCTAATATCGTTTGGCCACCTCGAGCTGCGATTTGACACCGTTGTACTATTATTTATGGAGTGCCGTCAGAGATAAGTGTTATTCCAACAAGCCAGAGACAATTGACGCTTTAAAGGACAATATTCGTGAAGCCATTAGTGAAATACAACTGCACACAATCGATAATGTGCTTAAAAATTGGACCGATCGTGTAGGCTACTGCAAGACCAGTCGAGGCAGCCATTTGAATGAAATTATTTTCCATTATTAACCGGAAGGATTGTGCTTTCAAATAAAAAACGAAATTTGAGAAAATAATCTGTATTTTTTTTTATAGCATTAAAAAAAATAATTTGGCGGACCCTTTATATTGTTCAATTTTGTATATTTCATATGTTCAAGCAATGATCTTGTAGGAAGAATAATATTCATATTTTCATTATACAAAAAGCACTGCCTTCAATATTTCCCATAGGGTATTCACCAATAAAACATTCGTCGTAATTGTTTGTACGATCGACTCTAAGTGACCCTCTTTAATAAAATTTAAAAAGAAAAAGCAACAGCAAAAGAAAAAAAAGAGCAAAACATAAGCTATGATGTGTTTACGACAAAATAGATGTGTGTATGTTAGTGTGTGTAAGTCTATGTGTTTGTGTTTAGGCTAAAACGGAAACAGGAAGTCGCCAAAAAAACAATGAAATAAATTACAACACAAAGTAGACATTATATCCAAAGCAAAGAACAATAATAACAAGGGTAACTACTACCACCAGCAATTGCTGGAAAAGCAGGTTTGGTGAACTCTTTTGGTATTTCTTAGCCTTAAAGGCTAGTACACGAGTAATATAATAAGCCAACTGTGGTTTATAACTCTACAGCTCTGTTGTGCTGCTGGATTTGCAAACAGGTTTGGAATATTGGAGTATTTAAGGAATATTTCTTTATTTCCCCTTTTCAGTTCCTTACTTTTCTTTTGAAAAATTTTCTTCTGTTTTGACGATTTTCGGCTGGTGTTTGTCGTTACTATTGTTTGCTCTGTTGTTGCTGCCTGCTAACAATGTTACTGTTTATGTCTGTGTTGTTGTTGTTTATGTTTGTTGTTACATTTTAGATTTTACGTGTGCAACAAGGTCATAAATTCAACGTCGTTTTGCTTCTTATTGTTTCATTTAAAGAAATTAACAACAATTGTGTTGACATGCCACTGGCGTTAAATTTAGATTTTATAGCAAAAAAAAAAGTAACAAAAATATAAAAATTCTTTATAAAAAAAGAAAAATATACAACAAAGAAGAGAAATGGTAATAAAATATTTATTTTTAAATAAATGTAATAAAAGGTAGAATATTATAGGGGACCAGTACGAAATTGTTAGGGAATAAGGCAGAGGTAGTGGATTATTTTAAGAAACTGGACAATATTGTTCTCATAAGTGGTATGAAAACAAATAAGAATTTGTCCAAAATGTTAAATATTAAAGACAAATATATATTTTTTTTTAATTAAAAAAATTTCTAAACCAGTTAAAAGAGGAAAAACTTCTCAAAAGGAACATAATTCTTAATGATATTTTTGTTACAAATTTTTATGATAGTTTTCTGTAGCGATTAGTTCTCCCGATATACATAATACAGATAATACTGCTAACATTTTAGTACAATAAAGGTAATTTTTGACACTTATATGTTTGACTTTCTATGGTGGATATTGGGCTAGCTCACTATCTATTATTTTAACAATTTCTATGTCTTAATATATCACTCGCACTTAAAGGAATATATAGCATTAGTTTACTTAACTTTGTTAGATTCAATTCATTTATTTTGTGTTAAAATAGAGCAAAACCCATGACAATGGCTGGAAGGTAATTTAGCAAAAAATTAAAAAATAACTATTTTCAATAAGAAAAAAAAGCAACAATACTTATTTATTTAATTTAGAACTAAGTACTTGGTGGGATAACCCTTTGCTTAATAACATCTTCACATCTTTTTGGCATACTGTCTATAAGTCCCACTCAAAGCTCCGTTGGTATTGCTTAGTATTTCTTTCTAATTTCTGGTCATGAATCAATAAAATTTTTAGGTTTAACAATAAAAATGTGTTACTTTACATCATTTCATGTGTTCAGTACAGGACTACATTCTGGTGATTAAGTTAGCCAATTAAGAATTTCGATTACAGTTTTCTCAAAGCAACACAGTACGAGAAATTTGTTTTGGATATTTTTTTTCTCTCTCACTCCTCTTGGGAGCATATTGGCTTTCCACAAAGCATTTATTGCGTTGTCTCAGTTTCTTTAATCAGTTTGGTATTTCAAGCTAGTAGATGATTAATCCGCTGTAGCTTCTTCCATATGACTTTTTTTGTGTAGTGGTGACTATTCTTGCTAATTGGTGGTGATCTTTACTTTAGCATTGTAATTTTTTCCCAGTAGGTGGCGTGTTCTTCCTGATCATTCTTCTGATGTTTGCTATCATCACCAGAAGTATGCGAGAAAGGTCAGGGGGCTTTTTGCTTTATTTTTATTTTTAGATGGAGTTGTATGGAGGGAAGAAGTTGAAGCCTTTTGTTATTATTAAACATTCGAAACCACAATTAAATTTTTTCTTCGTCATGTCCTCTGCTGGGTGTATTGTTATGCGTGCGTTCTAACCACTACACCACGTATTGTTATATTATATGCAAAAAATGACTTATAAGATGCAAATACAAATAGAATCATTGTATTCAAAAGTGTTTTCTACTTAGCATATTGATCCACGTGCGTATCTATTTTGATTATAGTATCAACACCGTGCCGTGAAAATGCGACCCAAACCATCGCATTCCCGGCACCATGTATGTCATGTACGTGTACCTGGTTGCATGCGTGAAGAACGCCATATGTAACATTTTCCATCAGATCCAAATCGAAAATATATGGATCTATCATTCCAAAGGAAATTTTTCCAAAAGAGTGGTTGTTGCACTGTGTGCTCGAGAAAAAAAAATCAGGGACTTCAAGTTTTTTTTTGATACGTGTATCTTATGTTGTATAATGCATCCAAGCAATTTCTTTTCATGTTTCCTTCTTCTAATTTTTCGTGAAGGGATGTTAATACCAAATTTTGTTGAAAACTCCCTTTGAATTGGAATTGAAGCAGCCTGCAACTAAGACTCTTTAAATAAAGAACCACTTTTTATGAGATGTTTTTATGGGCCCGTATATGAGCTTGTAAGAGTATGTTGTTCATCATCTTTTTGTAGCAGTTTAATAGGCAAAAATGTCACAAACGATGATTTCTCTCTATCTTATTTGATGAATAACCTTACGCTATGCCTTTGAGTACCCTTTATAAAATGTGTTTTTTTTTTTGTTTGAATACTGTTCACTAAACTTTTAAAGAGAAATTTAGCTTAACCAACAAGCTACTCTCCTCAAAAATGTAAACAAACAAAATGTGTGAACTTGAGCTAAAATTGTTTTTACTACAAATTTGAAGCGATACTTTGTATGACAATGACATCTGAAGAGATGATGCAGATGTTGTCAATTAATTCATTTATTTCAAAAAACGAAAAGCGAAAATTATGTTGGTTAAGCTTGTTTCGCGCTTACGGCACGATATACCGAGATATCGAGCCATAACCTCCAAAAAGACGTAAGCGACAAAAAACAAATTTTTCACGAGAAGGTTTGTTTTCAATATTTTTTGTTCTAGAGTAGTACATAAGACTCTTTTGTTTTTGCTGTAAAATCACAAAGGTACATTTTCGAGCTACAAGATCTTGTATGCTGGTGGGAATAATCGAATACTATCGATTTTTATCAAAAAACGAAAATCGATAATCATGGCGCTTACGTCTTTTTGGCTGTTATGGCTTGATATACTGTAAAAATTTAAAGAAAATCGGTTGCGCCGTTTAGCTGTCTATAAGAAAAAAAACGAACAAACATACATACAAACACACATTCATTTTTATATCAAAGATTTTGAATAAAAAAATAACAGAATGAAAATGTTGCCCAGATATTTTACTCAGTACCTTTTTGAATACTTTTAAGAGTAAATAAAACTTAAGTCATCTTCATTATCTGATAATCAGGACGCTTTTATAAATATTGAAGTTAATATTTTATAAGGAAAAAGGGGCAAATATTTTAATAGTAATATGATAACACTTCTAAATTGTAACCTTTTTAAAAGGCAAACAGTAGTTCTGTACTCTACTACTTTGAGAGCTCTAAGGCTCTCATACGGTAGCATGACTAATTATGATCAAACTTTTGATTGAAAATTGGCGACTTCTCTGTAAAATTTTTTATAGAAGCTATCTTAAGGAGAAAAGGAAGCGATAAGTTAAGTTTATAGAACTTGGAATAATTTCAGATATTAACTTGGTAAATTGTATCACCATAAGCTTCACATCACAGCTTGTGTAGTGATTAACAAAAAAAAAAAAAAAAAAAAAATCCAAAATTATTTCTTAACCCTCGCAGCTTTTACACCTCGTTAAAATTTTAATTGATTCTCTTAATTGTTAAAATGAAAATATTTTTTTATTAGCCAATAGCACATAAAATACAAAAGCATAAACACTGGATTACCAGCATAAATATTACACCCCCATAAGCCATGTAAAGCTAATATTGCCAATATCTGCTCCATATGTGAAATCAATTCAATACAAATTGTTAACAGATGACTAGACAATGATAGTGATTATGTGACTAACTATACAACACTATGCATTCATATAGACAATATTTGAGTTATGGCACAACAAAAAAGAAAGGGTTTTACAATCGCCCATAAATGGTTAATACGCCAAAAGTCTATAGCCATGATTTTAATGGGCATTACAACACATTCGTTGACTATGACTATGATTATTCGCATCATACTCGTTATAATCAAATTGTGGAGAACAAATAAAAATAAAATTGAAAAACAAAAATGAAAGAGAGAGAAAAAACAATTTAGATATTTTAGTGAAATATGCATGTGATAAGAAAAATATGCGAAAATTATTTGTGGCATAAATTTATGTACAAAAACTTTTAATCAAACAAAAACAATAAAATATTTATTAAAGGGTTTAGTGATACGCAGAACAAATAATATAAATTGTTTTTTAAATTACACTAGATAACGGGAAATTAGAGGTATAGTCGGTTGTATCTACTGCTCTTTTTCTGCTGCTGCTGGATAGAGTGTTTGATATAACCAATAGGCTGTTGTAAAATCCAATGGCGACGATTAATGTTTAATGAACCTTTGATTGATTGCCCATACCGGTTAATACGGGTTTACCATGTACATATATCTGATATCGAGTGGCATCACAACAGGTTGCTATGTGTATTCATGTGAGATTTGACTTAACAAAGTTACCACTCCATCTTAACTTACAGTGAGTCAATTCTAAGAAAACAATATTTAAGGGCTTTGCAAAATGCCAAAGTTCTATCAAGTCTTGCTTACTAGAGATATCAACAGTAGGTAAATAAGTAGGTAAGTTGGGCAGTTAACAAAGACGAGATCAACTACAATTAGCAATAAAGTGCTGATTTGAAACCAAGGCCAGATCACAGGTAAAGAAAAACCTAAAAGGATAACGAAAGGTAAAAGTGGATTAAAGCCATCTTGTACACTGCGTCAAATCATTGAAGAAGATACATCAAAGTACCGCATTTGTCTGCTCGACAGAATTAGACATTCACAGAGAAAGTGTTTTCCTCTTAGAGTATCTTTTGCAATTTCTGCAGTGAAGATTAAAGGGCAAACCATTTTCACTGCGTGCGTTCTGATCATCCAATGACCATCTACAACGCAATGAGTTTGGAAATAGAGTGGCGGAAAATTCTCAGTAGTTTCAGTGTCCTGCCACACTCATACCGTCTTCGAAATAGCACAATAGTAAAGAAGACTCCACTTGATCTGTATCATCTTACAAAAAAAATATAGATTTTCCCCTTGGCTACAGTCATAGCACAGCAGAGGTTGAAGTAGGGGAGGTGATGGATTTCACATCAATTGTGGCCATCCTAACAAGTTCATCAGCTTTTTCATTACCAATGATATCCCTGTGTCCAGGAATCTACATAAATCAAGGTAATTTTAATTCGGAACTCAGATCCACACACCCTAGACCTTTCAGCCTGCAAAATTACAAAAACCTCCGTCTGTGAAATGCCAGAACCTCCGGTAGTCTAAAGAAATCTGTAATCTCAGCAGACTAAGATAAAAATACCAGCACACACATCGGATGTCATCTTGAATCCATTTGTGAAGACCGAAGTAGCAGAAATTGTTGAAATCCTACCTCTTTTCCATATGCTTATGCCAGAGTAGAAGGTCTTGGGGTGCCCGGAGAAGTTTGTCCACAATTTTCTTAGAGGCGGAGTAAGAAGTATAAAAATACTACCGTGGTCGCTGAACAATTGCCTCCTGAAGCCAAATGCTTTCAGCCTTATCGCACTTTGCGTTGAAAACGATAAAATGTAAAGATCAAGAGGTAGTAAATGCAGAATGCCATTGGAGACAGCACTAGGACATGTCTTCTAAGCTCCAGTGACAATTAGGCACACGGTTTTCTGAACTCTCTTCAGTTCAGTGGTGATAAGACTCTAACTAAGGGCTTCCTATCACACCAGGCTGCCATATGTTTGAGTTGACAGAACCACCAAGTTATAAAGGGGGTGCCGAATTTAAAGAAAGATTTTAGTTTCTCACCATTTGTGTAGTAAAGGGTTGACAAACCTGATAGAACAATTCGATACTTGACAGTTGGATTAGTAAAAATGTACAGTTACACGATAGAACTGAGTGTCTTCATTATGGAACAAAATTTCTAAAATAATGAAAACTTGGCAGCCGCAGTTCAAAAATTTCATACTAAATATGGTCGGAATAGTGTTTTAACTTCGTCAACTGTGAAGAGATTAATTAAAAATTCAGGGAGACCATCTCCGTTGGAGACGGCAAGCTCACTGGTCGTTCAAAAATAAGCCGTTTAAATATCAATATCAAAGCAGTGAATAGACAATTCAGGAACCTCAATTGGGTGTCGCGGACAAGAATTGAAAATTTCAGGAAGCTTTCTACAGCGTATGCTCACTAAAGATCCGTGTCTCCATGATTACAAAATTCAATTAACACAACAACTGAAGAACAAAGAGAGTTTGTTGAACGGATTCATGAGCAAATGGATGCTTTTTTCAAGTACAATTATCTTATTTTAATGGATTTGTATTCGGCGAAATTGCTGCTTTTAAGGTTCTGCGAACCTATATGTAATGGTTGATAACGAATGCATCTATAATGTGTCACAATTTGGTGTGTATTTTAAGCTGGAAGCATAATTGGTGTTCCCTGTGTTCGATATAGCGACATGACACAGTTCTTTCTGACGGAATGAGATTATAGTGTTGTAGCCAATATGTGGTTTCGACAAGACAGTGCCATACGACATACAGCCCGTGAAATAATTCAATTACTGCATGAGATATTACCAGATGGTGTACTTTCTTGTTAAGGTGATCAGAATTGGCCGCATAGATCGTGTAACTTAACACCATTAGGTTTCTTTGTTTTGGGTTACTTGAAATCACAGGTCTATGCCAACGAGCCCATAACCACCCGTGCATCAACGAAACTCAGCCACATTTATGCGAAATGGTCATGGAGAATTTCGACAAACGAGTACGTATGTGCATGCAAAGCTGTGGGGAACATTTGCCAGATGTGTCATTCCATAAATAACCCAATCCTATATACAGGGTGGGCTAATTTGAGGCTAGGAAGTAAATTGGCTGTCAAATGATGAAATGTCAAGAATTAAGCTTTCAACTTTTGACACTTATTTAGTAAAAAATTGGGAATTTTTAACTGTGGAACTCTACACTCTTGAATAAAGAAATTTAATTGTGAAAATTTACTGTTTGAAAAACTGAACGAAAATCATCTTTAGTGATCAGGCCCATTTTCAATTAGGCGGTTATGTAAACAAACAAAATTGTCACATATGGGGCTCACAAAATCCACAAACAGATTTCGAAAAACTATTACATTTAAAGAAAGTGACCGTATGGTGCGGTTTGTGATTAGGGGGCATATTTTTTCGAAAACGAGCAAGAAAACACCGTCACTGTGAATTCTATGCGCTGTCAAGTCATGATAAAAAATTTTGTGGACACAGTTTGCTAATGTTTACGCCAGTGACTTTTGGTTTCAGTAGGACGGCATATAATTTAGTTATTGCATGAGAAATTTCTCGATCGCGTAATTTCTCGATTTGGCGATGTCAATTAGCCGCCTCGATCTTGTGATTTAAAGCCGCCGGAATATTTTCTCCGGCGCCATTTAAACGACCGGGTTTATGTGGATAAGCCGCAAACAACTAACACCCTGAAAGAAGAAATTCATCGATGCATTGACGAGATAAGCGAAGCTTTGCTGCAAAATGTGGTTCAAAATCTTGTGGAAAAAGCGGACGTCTGCCGACGTGCTAGAGGTGACCATTTGCTCTACATCATATTCCTTATTTCTATTTGATATTGGTATGAATAAAACTGATTTTGGTCCAGAGGCATAATTGGGCAATCTTTCTTCGAAAATGAGCAAGGAGTAGCCGTTACAGTCAATGGCGATCGTTATCGGGCCATGTTGAACGAATTTTTGTTCACAAAAATTGAAGAGGAGGATATTAGCAACATTTAGTTTCAACAGGACGGCGCTACGTGCCACACAGCCGAAGATACACTCGATGGTTTGCGCCCTGTTTTTGAAGATCGCATTATCAGCCGCAGAGCTGATGTCGTTTGGCCATCTCGGATCTGCGATTTAACACCGTTGGACTATTATTTGTGAGGTGCCGTCAAAGATAAATGTTACGCCAACAAGCCAAAAGCAATATTCGTGAAGCCACTGGTGAAATACAGCTGCACACAATCGATAATGTGCTTAAAAATTGGACCGATCGTGTAGGCTACTGCATGACCAGTCGAGGCAGCCATTTGAATGAAATTATTTTCCATTATTAACCGGAAGGATTGTACTTTCAAATAAAAAAAGAACTTTGAGAAAATATTCAGTAGTTTTTTTTATAGCATTTTCAAAAAAAAAAATTTATTTGGGACACCCGTTACATCCAGAGCACCATTTGTGGTTTGAGTCTTTAGTTTTGAATCCAATATCAGTTGTTTAACAATTTTTTATTTTTTTTTTTTATTCAATGAATTTTTATTGGGAGAAATTGCTGATAACTTCAGTATCTACTCTTAGGTTGGTTTGGAATATTTGCTGCAGAATTGGTGCAATCAGTTCACATCGTTTTCAATTTTTTCAGCAATTTCTTTATAAAAATTCTTCAGTTGCACAGTGTTTTTGCATAAATTTGAAAAAATTCCTTATTAACCTTTTCTCTTAAAAAATCAAAATGTTTTTTTTTTTCTTTAAATTGACATTACAAGTGTAAATATGATGGTCCTTAATTTCGTATGTAATTTAAGCAATATGTGGACTTTTTCCCTGTTGCTGTTGTTAACATTGCGCCTGTTGTTGTTATTGTGATTGCTACGTTATTCATCTCTCAATTATTTCGTTGACTGACTAATGCCTTTGGCGTCAATTTTGTGAAAATTACATATTCCAAAAATAAAACACGCACACATATACACGCACACACATATATACGGAAATATACAAATGGCCAGACATTGTTAACTAATACTAACACACACATATCTAGGCACTAATAGGCATATTTTGATGAGTGTATGCCATATGCACGAATTCAAGTGTATTCACATTTGCCATGTTGAAGTGGAGTGAACATTCCACTCAGTGTCTAGTTGGGATTACATTTGCATTGCATTGATGGCAATAAAAAAAAGAAATATAGAGCAGGAAAGTATTTAAAGGATTTAAGACAGTGCTGATGTGCAACAAAAAAAAAAAAAAATTAATTTTATTTGTAGGTTCTAACACTGAAAGTAGAACTTTAATTAACAAGTTAATTTTACAAACTAAATTGGCCTATGCTTTCTAGCATATACGAGTATGTTTTCTGCTCATCTTCAGTTAATATTAATATTAAACACTTTTTTACAGATGACTTTGAGCTCCGATGTCTTCAAGATAGCATAGATAAAGCAGTTAACTCTCAACCCAGCTGTCGGCCATCTTGTATTCTTTAATATCACAATCTCTAGGAATTCAAAGCATCCTGTTTATGCGCCTTTCACTTTTTACTGTACGGTGTTCTAATTGAAATCACTGAATACTATCGTATTGTGATCATATACGAGTATAACGGCAATAGAACTTCAACCTAAAAAGGTACTCCTTGTTTTGATTTTCTGGATACAAGATGAGTTAAGCGTTCTACCATGGTGTTAAGCAAATGTTTTAAAGCCCATCTATGTTTACTCAAAGTTTTCTGATTTACTGCATTTTTCAATTTTTCTTTGGTGTAAAGTTTTGTGGGACTCTGGAATCTTTTAGCCTTTCACAGCTATTTTTAGATCGCATAGGATATTTTACAGCACGACATAGAGCAGGAATATCGATAGCTACTACAGATACATCGCGTCAAGCTATTTTCAGCAATAATTAAATTTTTAGATATAATGGAGGATGTCTTCTGGCTGCAGTTGCATGTATGCTGATCTTACGGGACTAAAGAGAGATCTTTCGATGTTGTTCTAATAGGAAAGGCATTGGTCATGAATCAACCTGTTTCTATTTAAAAGGTGATAAGAAAAAATTAATTAGAAATGGAACGATATACACTTTAACAACACAAATATTTTATTGAAATTTACTACCAAACACACAAAAATGATTGTTGAAGATCCTTCACAGAGTGTGACTGTTTTGTGAGTTTTTGGTCTGCCGGACTTATTGCACTTTACTTTATTTAAAAATGGGGCTGTTGCATTGAATAGACTGCAATATCAAACAATGGTCAATTATTTTGTATGACCAAAATCGGTATGTCGCGACGTTTATTTTCAACAAGACGTCTCTATGTGCCATACGAGTAATGATGCCATTGTTCTTTTGAGTATAAAGTTTCCTTTATCGAAGAGGCTATCAAGATCTTATGATTTTATACCTTAAACTTATTTCTTAGGCGCTACAGAAAGATAAAGTCTCTGTCAATTGACCTACAATCGATTCAAAAATAAAAAATGTGGAAGAATTCAATTATGAAATTATCGAAAAAGAACACCCACAAAAATATTGTGGTCCTTCAATCGTAGCTGTAGCTACCGTCATATTCGCTTTTCTTCAATTAAATAAACATCCCATGATTTCATCCAAAACATTGATCCTTCAGTAGCTTAGAGCTCAAAACGGAGAAGGCCAGAGGTGTAGGAGTTCCTCCGATACTAACAGCTTGCCCGAACACAGTGTCGTAGCTACTTTATCCTGACTTCGATGTTATATGATGTGAAAGTCAGTTGCCTGGAGATTTTTTGAAGGTAATACTAGTAAAAATAAATTAAAAGGGTGATATTGTGCAGTGCAAAAACTACAGAGGCATTATCTTCTCTCAAATCCCTCTTAAATTCTAACATACATTTCTCTCAGTGGCTCTAATCACACGAGAACAATTGTGCTGGCAAAAATTCATGATTTATAGGCAATAGAGGTGAAGAGAATGGTTTTTTTAGTTTTATCCTTCCGCTGAACGAATATGGTTGTGTATGCGCTTGAACAACGCTTGGAAATATAGCGATATTACCTTGATAATCATGGTAATGCTGCAGAATCAAAAATCATCTTTTCAGATGAAGCTCATTTTGATCTTGGCGGGTATGTAAACAAGCAAAATTGTCGCATTTGGGGCACAGAAAACACGCACGTATACATTGAAAAGCCGATACACCCAAGACGAGTCACTGTTTGGTGCGGATTTTGGTCCAGAGGCATAATTAAGCCATTTTTCTTCGAAAATGAGCAAGGAGTGGTCGTTACAGTCAATGGCGATCGTTATCGGGCCATGTTGAACGAATTTTTGCTCACAAAAATTGAAGAGGAGGATATTAGCAACATTTGGTTTCAACAGGACGGCGCTACGTGCCACACAGCCGAACTGCACTCGATGTTTGCGCCCTGTTTTTGAAGATCGCATTATCAGCCACAGAGCTGATGTTGTTTTACCATCTCGGAGCTGCGATTTGACACCGTTGGACTATTATTTGTGGGGTGTCGTCAGAGATAAGTGTTGCGCCAACAAGCCAGAGACTATTGACGCTTTAAAGGACAATACTCGTGAAGCCACTGGTGAAATACAGCTGCACACAATCGATAATGTGCTATACTAAAGGGTCCGCCAAATTATTTTTTTTTTTCACAATGCTATAAAAAAACGACTGAATATTTTCTCAAATATATTTTTTTTAATGAAGGTACAATTCTTCCGGTTAATAACGAAAAATAATTTCATTCAAATGGTTGCCCGGCTGGCCATGCAGTAGCCTACACGATCGGTCCAATTTTTAAGCACATTATCGATTGTCTGCAGCTGTATTTCACCAATGGCTTCACGAATATTGTCCTTTAAAGCGTCAATTGTCTCCACCTTGTTGGTGTAACACTTATTTTTGACGGCACCCCACAAATAAGAGTCCAACGGTGTCAAATCGCAGCTCAGAGGTAGCCAAACGACATCAGCTCTGCGGCTGATAGTGCGATCTTCAAAAACAGGGCGGAAAACATCGAGTGTAGCTTCGGCTGTGTGGCACGTAGCGCCGTCCTGTTGAAACCAAATGGTGTAATATCCTCCTCTTCAATTTCTGTGAACAAACATTCGTTCAACATGACCCGATAACGACCCGCACCAAACAGTGACTCGTCATGGATGTATCGGCTTTTCAATGTATGCGTGCGGGTTTTCTATGCCCCAAATGCGACAATTTTGCTTGTTTACATACCCGCCGAGATCAAAGTGAGCTTCATATGAAAAGATGATTTTTTTGGCAAAATCGGCATCTTCTGTAAGTCGATCGTAGGCCCAGTTTCCCAGCGTTGTTCAAGCGTATACACGATCATATTCGTTCAGCGGAAGGATAAAACTAATTATCTGTCAAATCAGACATGAGCTAAGTGTTACCATTCACGAAATAAGCACTAGTTGAAAAAAAACGTTAGATGGCGGACCCTTTACATGAAACCGAACCAAAAAAATACAAACGACGTTAAAATAACGTCAATCAATTTCAAAAACCCATGGATTTTTAAATAAACTAATAATTTCTTATATAAAAAATGACTAAAAACATTTTTTTTATCTCGAAAACCTGAACTGATAGAGAAAAAACAATTCGAATTTAGCCCACCAAGTTACCCTAGAAAAGATATTTGGTTGCTTCATTCCCAAGCCTTGTTGGTTAGTGTTTTCTTTCTCATTGTAATTTGGCTCTACACCCTATGTTTTTGTTTTTGTTTTTTATGGTGTCAATCTTTTTTTATTTTTCAATACCCACTTTTATACATTTTTCATAAAATTTTTTACTTTGATTTAGAAAAGCATACGTTACTTTTGCCTCATTCCATAGCCATAATTGGCTAGTCGTAATGTAAAATATGAAAAAAACGCAAAACGCTTAAATTTTACAAAAGAAGACAATATTCAGACTGACTATTTTCTTGGCTCTTTGTGATTCAGTATAAATTTGTAGTTTTATATAGTAGAACCTTCAATCTGGCCCCTTTTCTTAAACCTCTACACTATTTAATGGATATAAAAGAGAAGATATGAGAGTGTTTGAGACATTTCCGGAAGAAGGCTGCTTTGCCTGCGTCGACTTAGTTATCGTTTTGAAGTGATAAATAAAGTCATGCTCAGGTGTAAATAAAAGTGTTGTATAAGTGAATATTCAGTGCAAGATAAATAAGTTGATGTATAAAGATAAAGTGAGGAAATAAAAACTGTAAAACAGCAACAACGTGGTATTTATTTTATTTTGACGCAATTAATAAAAACATAAACGTTTAAAAAAAGGTTAAAACGCAACAATATTGTATTTTTCTTTTGAATTTGATATTTTATGTTATGATTACAAACGAAATAAGTTGCTGAATACAAGGATGTATTTAAATCAAGTGAAAGAAATAAAACAGACACTACGTACTAGGTACCTCGCAAAATTTATACCGATTATATAGTATTCATATATATTATTTTTTTTCTAAATTGCGTATAATGATACGCATATAATATGCAGCATATACGTATGAATATTAAATCTGTTTTTCCACTATTTTTCCAGTCTTTTATGCACTCTTCTGCATATGTGCCTGCATATGCACATATTTTTCGCAAATGCACTTGTATTCTGATTAAATTAAAAATTTTTCGTTTGTTTTTTGCTCATATGGCCATAAACAATTTTTAAACAACTACTGGACCGACTTCTCTTCAAAATAAAAAAGAAAAAAAAAAATGTTTTGAAATGCAAAAATATTTGTTTTTATTAAAAATTTATGGGTGTATACGTACATAAATGTCTATATAAATAGTTGTTGGTGTTTTGTCTTTCTATGAAATTCAAAATTTTGTCCCATTTTTAGGTGTGCACTTTTACTAGACGGTACTCGTATTTTAATTTTTGTGTGCATTTTCTGTAAATTTTGTTAAATTAAGTGAATTTTATTCATACACAACCAGTATTTTGAATTATACACATGCTTACTTACGTATACATTTACATAGACGTATGCGTGTGTGTATGTATGAATGCAGATGTGAGAGTTGACTAAATTCATTCATATTTATTTGGCTGTTGAATATTCAATATAAAATTCATGTTTTGCGGAATCAAAATACAACTATTAAGAGGTGGTCCATGTGTGGCTGCGGATGTTATGAGGCAGCGATGGTTAAATAAATAGAATGAACAGGCCTCTGAGCAGATATAAATAAAACTCATTTCCAATATAAATATTTAAAAGAATATTAAAAAAAAACATAAAAAACCAGTGACAAATTTGAACGACATCGATAGTTTCATCGATGATTCATAGTCACAATATCAGTATCAAGTCGAAATTCGTATGAAATTATCACATTAAAAAATTTCATTGATGAAACCTTGTGCTAAAGAGAGAGATGAATCCTTGTGACAAAAGAGTTTATGTATGACAATGTCATTGAATGTCGCCATACTGAAATTTAGCGACATTGTCTGTTATGAGTCGACTTCATGTTGAAATTTAGAGGCATTGTCTGTTATGAGTCAGCTTCATGCTGAAATTTACCAAGCTTGTCTGTTAAGACTCCATTACTTGCTGAAATTTAGGGACATTTTCTGAAATGAATCGACTTCATGCTGATATTTAGCGACATTGTCTGTTATGAGTCCACTATACACTGAATAATGTAGGTTTTCGTCTGCTACACTTGACGACTGATTTTTGATGATATTTTCTGTTAGGCCTTACTATTAAACAGACGACTGCAGAACAAAATTAACTTCTGTCTTCTAGGAAAAATAATTATTTTAAAAAGTCATGTATGGCACTAAAGAAATTTTTACACCATTCATCGACTATAATTCACTATGATATTCGATACTAGGAAACTAAGAGGCTAATAGGCCTCTAAGCGAGAAAGTTAGCAAACTCAGGTTCATTTAGCTGCTGAATTGCCTATAAAATGTCCATATTTCGATGCCAAAATACAAGCATTAGGAGATGCTGCATGTAAAACAGCAACTGAGAATCTAAAATAGACTTTAAACCACAACAAATAAGTCTGTAATCGAAAAAAAGAACAAGTAATATAGTGAAAATAGTAAATTTTTTATGACTTTGAAGTAAATGCAATGAGATTTAATACCACAGTGAGTGAAAATATTTCAGATCGTTAAGTCGGATTGTTTTCTAAAGACGAAAGTTGTCTCCTTTAGGAAAAACTTTTTAGCTCCAAGTCAATTGATGCTACACCAACAAGGATCTACAAAGGGACATATGCCAACGGTGTAACTCGCAGATATGATAGTAACTCAATGATGAGCCATGATCTCCCATGCAATATATGTACATATATATAGTGACTCAAATGATTCCAGGGTAAAACAAAGGTCCACAATAACATTTTTTAATTGCCTGTTCTGTGCCATTAACTTTACTTTGGACAGGTCTTCCCCATTAAGTATTTCTCGGTTAACATTCAATTGCTATCTTGACTATATCGTGCTTCCCACTCACAAAACTTTCCTAACCCTTTTTTCTTCGCTCAGTAAGAAGTCGATGAACGATCAGAGTGAGTAAATCAGCAGTATACGTTCACAGCTTAAATATTACATAGAAGTATCTCAATAACGTATTACAAATGAGGTATAACCTTCGTCTAACTCACTTCATAAGATACAAAATAGATTGTTCTAGTCTCGAAAAGTAGTGAAATCGATGTAATTAAGGTTTCCTTTTTAGTAAGATTAGTACACAGAGCATTACACTTTCTATTATATATATCGGCTGTTTCATAATAAAATAAAAAAGTGGTGGCAGGGTTTAATGGTTAGAGCAGGACACAAACTGGCCAGTTTGGAATCTCAACATGATGAAAAAATGTTATTGCTGCTTAAGTGCCTAACAAAAATGCTTCAACCTCACTTCAGACAAATCCTTTTAAAGAAGCTCCCCTGACTTTCCGGCTTAGTTTTGACGATGATGACGAGCAACGAAGGCTAAGTAAGGATCACCACAACCACAACTTAGCAAGGACCTTCACCACCACACCCAATCATATGGAAGCGAGCTATAGTAGATTAATCATCAACTTAGAGTGAAAATCAAAATGATTACTGAATATTAAACAAAGTAATAGATGCTTTGTGGAATGCACGGAGGAGTGACGGAGAAAAAAACAGAAAAAATATTTTTAATATCTATGATACAGGCTTTGTTGGATAGAACATTTTATGATTTTAATGCTTAAATATGATTTCAGCAATATGACTGTCACGGCTGGCGCGTGCAAAGAGTAATTTGGAACGCCGCAATCTTTTCGCAGCATATGCGGTCGTATTTAGCCAATAACTTTTCTATTGATTTCCAGGTGTTCAATTGTCTCTGATTTATCAACATCGAAAAGTGACTTTCCATAATCCCGAAGAAAATAATCCAATGGTGTTAAGTCACACGATCCTGATGGCCACTTAATTGGACCATTAAGTGAAGTTACACTTTCATCACAAGTTTCTTTGAGTAAGTCAGTTGTAGCGCACTACATGTGGCAAGTTTCTATTGAAACCACATGTCAGCAAATTTAATGACAGCTAATTGAGGTACGAAAAAATTTTTAATCATGTCCCTCTACCTTTAACTATTGACAGTAATATTCTGACCAATGACTCCGCCTGTCAATAAAGTGCACCAAACTGTAATTTTCTCCAGAATGTAATGGTGTTTCGACAAAAACTTGTAGATTATCCTCACTCAAAATGCAACAGATCTGCTTATTTACGCACCTATTTAACCACAAATGGGCTGAAGACAAAATTTTGAACGGAAATTCAATAAAATTCGATTCCATTTTATTTATAATGAAGACATATGGACCCGTGACTTTGCCAAACAGTAAGTTTCTTTACTTCGACAGAAGCATTTCATATGAGTTAATTCTGCATATTTAAGTACTTATTCACTCGAAAATTGGCTTCATTAGAGAATAAAGTTTTGAATGTAAGCTCAATATCAATATTCATTTGTTCTTCAGCTCAATTTAAAAGCGTAGCCGAGCCAAACTAAACAAACGCAAATAAAACAGTGTTGTCAGCTCAAAGTTAGGAACTTCTTAACAAAACCCGATACCAAGACAGCCTTAATATAAAAGAATATCGCTACAGTTTCTGCAAAGCAAATGAATATTGACTTATTTGTAAGCATATTCTTAGTTTACGAGCAGAATAGTTATATGAACTAAGGTGATGGCTTATATCACCAAGCAGGCTTGTTAGGGTACACTACAGGTATGTATTCAATTTACTCTATTGTTAAATGTTATAGTCAGTGCTTTTTACAAAACTTCGTAGGTATAATATTGTTACGTTTTAACCTTTTTAAAACCTTTCACTTCGTTTAAATTGCATTAAAATAAAATAATTACCGCTTTATTTTGTTGTTTTACAGTTTGTATTTATTCTACTATAACTTTCATACTGCTTATCTTAATACAAAACTTAATATTTGTTTATACAACACTTTTATTTCCGCTTTTACACAACTTTATTTATTGACAGCCAAGTGATAACTCAAACTACGTTGGCAAAGCAGTCTCCTTATATACCCAATTGCCTATAGTTTGGAAAGTTCCGGAAATGCCTCAAATGATCTCATATCCTCTATCCGTTAATTCTAAACATGCAAGATTATGTTACCCAGAGTGGCAGTGCTGCCAGATACACAAATAAGTATAGCGTTGACATGGTGACACAAAATATAAGAAATTCTACAATTTAAGTGTTTTTATTCTCGTAACCATATGTAGGGTATTTGAAGATTTACCTTAAGAATGAAGATTTTGGAAAAAAACTCGATAAAAATCAACTTACAAATCTTATAGAATGTTTTTTATTGTAGATGTAGATGTTGCCCACATACAAAATCGATAAAAAAAAGCATTGCTTCTGCAATCATAATGTCCATTGGCTTTTTTATAGGACGACTCCACAAAAACATGCTTATGCCCATTAAGAACGTGATTATATTAAGCTGTGGCTTATTAGAATACACCACAGTATTGCGTAGTATGATTATCTAATATAATTGTTAGTGCTTACTTAGCAAACGCTAACATAGACTTACAAGAAAGACGTATATTGAAGGAATTATCCAAACTTTTCACTGCAAAGAACAATGATTTATTAGTTTTACTGCTTAAACTAGAAGGCTTTATGTTTATCTCGATCGAAAAGCAATAAGTAAAAGACATCACAATTTGTACTGACCAAAAAGTTTCATCTTTTGTAGTTGTTATTTGGAAAAAAGCTGACATAAAATTCTTAACAAGTTTTACTGAATTCCAACGGATTATTTCTAATTATTCTTCACTGCTATATTTTAAATACACTTGTTGTCTGAATATATTTTTGAACTTTTTTTTTTGCTTAATCACTGTGCGTATAATATCTAGTATTTTTTTGCGTTTAAAACAACACACTGGTTTTTTGTATGTTAATTAAATATTATATATGCCGCCTGACCATAAATGACTAGTGAGTGGTTTTGTTTGCTAATTTTTCTGCTAAACCAATTATAATATTAAATAATTTTGTTTAAAATCATATTATATGCAAATAAGAGACATAATAGAGTGAGGGAGAGAGAGAGAGTGTGAGAGAGAAAGAGAGAGAGGGAGAAAGAGGTCAACATAAAAAGTCACTATTTTTCAAAATATCCAGAAAAACATATTCATTTAATTAATATAAAGCAAAAAATACAAAAATATATACTGTTTAGGAGAAATTTAAATAAATTCATTTTAGGAGCTACTCTTTATAACAGTAGCAACAGGTTTACAAGCAAAAGCTATAGAAAATTTTCACTTATATCATACGTAAAATAAAGATATCAGTTATTTTAGTAACAAGATATCGCATAATAAATTGTTATAAATCGGATAGAAAATCAGATAGATCATATCACCTTTACCAAAAAATGAAGGAGATCTCTACTTGATGTTTGCAATAAAAGCGGTGCTGATGTGGCTGCTAAACATCACTTTCTAGGCTCAATGAGTTGGCTAAAGTCAGCCACCATCATAACCCAAAGTCCTAAAAGTGGAAAGAAATTGGATGTGGCCAAACTCAGGAACATGTAAATGGTGGTGGCATCTACACTATTGAGCTGGCATCTTTAAGCCCACGTCTAAGCGAAATGAAATCATGGCCAGAGTTAAAAAATGAGAAGTCGTTCGAGCAAAGGATTTCATCAGGAATGAATAACCCTTCTGCACTCCTTGGGTCAATTTGACTCAACTTTGGTTTTCAGACGTAAACTTCTTTCTTTTATTAAAAGATATGAACGTTAAACTTGAATTTATCCATTATAGGGATAAAAATTATGCATTAAATAAATAAATAAATAAAGTTGAGTTTTTCGCTTTCTCCTCAACATTCCAAAACATGATTTACAAACATTTGATATCGTTGGGTCAATATGACGCAACACGCGATATTGCAAATTTAAGTCCTCTTTATTCTTTTTCCTATTGAATATAATTGAACTGAATCAATATGAAGATTTAGAATCATCGATCAAACATTTTTTCAGTAAAATAACACTGGTGTACAAAAAACAAAAATTTTTTTCGCCTTTAAATAAAACTGTATGGAGTATAATGATTTTGATGCGCTGAATTCAAATCCATTTAAAATTTTTTTTTTCCATTGGACTTAAATTTTTTTTATGGGCGTAGCAAATTTTTCGCCCATAGTATGGTAGTTATGTCAATATATTTCATCATAACTTGAAAACAACTCTTCCGATTTTGATGCAAGTACAACCAACCGTTTAGGAACAAAATTCCATATAAATCACCTGAACATTGTTGTTTTGTATTTTCAACAGTTTCGGAGTTATTTACAACTAAGCTGAAGAAAAAAAAAATTGTTTGCGCAAAATTAGAGGAATTTTTTTTTTCAAAAAGTCATAAAAATTTTTTGAGAATAAATATTTAAGATGTTAAGCTATTAAATTAAAGCTTAAAATGTTGAGAATAAAATAAGCTATAAATCATGATAATCGATTTTCTATTGCTGATTTTATTCAAAATTAAATGCAGCTGCCCAACTCTAACCAAAATTAGCAAATAAATGTTTTCTTGCAAATCTGGCGGAAAATTTTTTTCTTGCAAAATTCGTGAAAATTTTTTTTCTTTTATTCTCAAAAAATTATAAAACAATTCTTAGAATATAGTTACGAAAATAAGATTGGGAACCTCTGCGTTTCTTACTTCGCTAAAAAGCT
This sequence comes from Wohlfahrtia magnifica, assembly GCA_023159175.1. NCBI lineage: Eukaryota > Metazoa > Arthropoda > Insecta > Diptera > Sarcophagidae > Wohlfahrtia > Wohlfahrtia magnifica. Next base: position 3,286,804 of record JAKWBJ010000051.1, read on the forward strand.
GTAAGAACATCTCTATACGTGCTGTTTACAAATAACCAAATCTACAACAACAAACATTAGCAGAGATAAAGTAAATAAAAATAACACGGCAACAACAATACTTAAGCCGCAAAGAAAACAAGTAACAGACAATAAACAAGCAACAACAAATACTAAGAGCTGAAAAACGTAGATGTTCTAATACGCGTGGCTATAAAAGACCTAAAAATAAATTAAAAGAAAGAAATGGAATCTACCTGAAATCTAGAGAGGTTCGAGAGCTTTCGATGTGTTGTTTACTCAGCCATATAAAAAGGACATCGATGCGCACAGCAATCAGCGTATGTATCGTAAACTCATCGAGTGCAGTTTAAGTAAAGTTAACTCAGCGAATGTGTTATTGGTGTGAAGAGAGTTTATAAGGAGTAAACTCGTGAAGCTAATAGTGAATTAAAAAGCAGTTTAGTTGGAGCTAACTCAGTAAAGAGAGTTAAGTGTGGATAACCTCCGGTTGAAAAGGTTGTGGTCGAACCTCAGTTATAACTATGATCGTGTTGGAAGATCCAGGAAACTAATTTTAGCAAAAAATTTTTAAAACCCTATTAGGAGGCAACACAGAAATATAATGAAAGGAAATGTCTGGTAGGGAACAATACATATGAACATATGTATGTTGGTCTTTGATGAATCAGTAAAGAGTCGCCATACCACAGAACTGGAAACCCAGTTTTCGTAACAGTCCGCGTTATCACAAAATACTAAATCGCCATCTTTGCTGAAAAGGGTCAGGAAATGTTCTTGTCTATAGCGCAAAGGCTGCGTCTACCGGCGAATGATTTCTGTCGAAGTTGTAGATCGATTTATCACACTTGGCTCGCCCTTTTTCGATAAACTATCGGATCTATCGATCATTGATGGCGGGCTTATAGCCAGATTCATTAAATTGTCGTGCTGGTTTACAGCTTAAAATCTGGGAATGTGCTTCTATGTGGGATCTCTGACTTACGGTCAAGACCGGTTAATTAAGGCTTGGTGGCCGGTACAGAGATTTCGCTTTATTTGTGGTATCACAACGGGCCGCTATATGCGCTCAAGTGTGCCTTGTCCCAACGAGGCTGCCACTCCCTCCTAATCTATATCGACTTTTGCGTCCTTATCTAACAAATTCCATTGCTGTAATTCTGTAATCATTGCAAAATGTTCTGACTTTGACTTTAGAATTCTTAGTCTCGGATAAGATTATTCAGGTCAGACTAGTTTTTCGCTGTTAAGTTGCGAATAACTCCGAAACTGTTGAAAATATGCAAAAATGATGTTCAGATGATTTATAGGAAATTTTGTTTCTAAACGTTTGATTGCATTCGCATCAAAATCGGTCAAGCTGCTTTTAAGTTATGGTGAAAAATATTAACATAACGACCATATTTAGGACGAAAGATTTCGAATACCAATTTATAAATAGGCCTTATTCGTATAGAATTGAATTTATTTTTTTTGTTACATTAAATTAAAAAAATTGTGGGTTTATTTTCCATTTAAATATAATAAAATTTTTATTTATTTAAATGAAATTCTTTTTACATTTAAAACCCATTTACAGAAATTATGTTTTTATGTTTTTGTCAATTTGAAAAACTAATAAAGACTTTCTTAGTTACTATTGAGTTTGAGTTAATTTAAATCTGAAGTCAATGTCAAGTGTATTTGTGGTTGGCCATACATTTAGTTGGTTGGTTTATTTTTTTGTGGTTGACTTTCAGAGATGACTTGTAGACAAAACGAAAAGCAACACACAGAACACAATATTGCAACTTTTGAGACATAAAGTGCAACAAACTGTTGAGGAATGCAAGGTAAAACGGTAAAAAGACTAAAAACTTAGTTATTGCCAGAAATAGAAAGAAACAGAAAATAAAAAATGTTGCGATATAATGAATGAAAATAGTATTTTGACATTTGAAAAACCAAAAGAAAAAAAAAAAAAATTCGATGACACTTTATAAACAAAAAACTATATTTTTTAAAGTTTTTAGCCATACCAATCCGAAGTAAAATGATGACGATGAAGTAGGACTTTTACCATTTTGCCAAGCATATTGACATGAATTTTTAGTTATTGAGCTGATAAAAAAATTCTCCCTCTTTTCATTTTCCTATTCAAATACGTAATTGATTTGTAAATTTCTAATAAAAACAACATCATGTTTGTTTTTCTACTCTCAACAATCTGAACCACTCTTGCATACCTTGTGGAAAATCATCAGCTCACTAGCAGAGCAGATTTAGCCTTAGCCCCAGTATCAACTTTATCATGGTTGTCGTTTTCATCATTATATTTCAACATCATCATCGCAAGCAATCATTATATGATTTCAAACATTTTGATTTTTGGTTTTCACAACAGCCTACACCCAACCACCTACACCCCCTCTTAATGCTTGGCCAGAAATTTTGTTAAGTAGCTTGTGTTTTTTCGTCTTCCCCTCATCGAAATTCATTGAAAGATAAAAAACAACAACAAATAAACTATACATGACTGGCTGATTTGAAATTGGTTGGCTGGTATGTTTTGCTTGAGTGTTTTGACAATGCAAAATCACTATATCATTGGATGAATCAGAGACGTAGGTTATGAAAAAAGATTTTGTGCGTCAAGAGAAACGGGAGATATTATCTTTTCCACGAAGCATTCATTTGTTAGTTTCAGTTACAGTAATCAAGTAACTAGATGATTAATGCTCGCCTTTACATGAGTGTGTAGTGGTGAAGATCTTTGCTAAGTGGTAGTGATCCTCACTTAGCATTGTAATTTTCTCCCTTGATCATCCGTCTGATGTTTGTCATATTGTCAATATTGCCAGAGCTAAGCTGGAAGACTATTGGGCTTCTTTAGTGAAAATGAAAAGTTTCTTTATTAAACAAACTCGCAACCGCAATTAAATTTTTTCGTCATGTCGCCTGCTGGTATTCGGGCCTATGCCATTTGTGTTGTTTGCTTGCGCTCTAACTACTACAGCAGCGCCACTTCGATTTGATTACGGGCCAATTTAGTGGGTACTAAGCAAACAAATGCTTGATGGATTTTAACTTACTAACTCAGCCCCGTGACCCATTTGAAGCACTTTGGACAAAAATATGTTTAAAAACTAAAGCATACTCTAATAGTCAAGAGTTCTCAGAGTCAGGTTTACCGGAAGGTAGCAATATATCTTACGTTTTCACGTAAGCACTTCGCCTGAGGCACCACTTCACTTTGCTCGAAGCATGAGTAAATACAAAGAGTTGACAAGAGCTCTAACTCATGCTAAACATCGCATGTGAGTACCAAATTGAACTGTAATGCAATTAATTAATTAATTGGGTAGAAAAAGCCGCTGCGCCTAGAAAGGTGTCGGACCTGCCAGCGCAATAGCCAGCAGTAAAAATCCTATTGATCTGTAAGCACCAGTCAGAACAATCTCTAGAAAAACAACTTATGTATGAAGACAGCTACATCCTCAATGGGTAGCCGATGAACCTCTTCAGGCCCAATAAAGGGCTCTCTAAAAGTTCGTCTTCAAAAGCTTTCCAAATCAACACATTCACGGAGAATATGCTCCATCGTCTCCTCTTCTACCCTGCACAGGCGGAAGGTACCACACTGAAATTTAAAATGTAATATTTTAGATAGTAAGGGCCCGTCATTAAGCCAATAACATTTTTCTTAGTTGTCTTGCCCATGTGGCGCAACTAACTAACCTGGGCATTGTGCACAACATGACAAGTGGAGTTTATGCTTCAATTCATCGATCTTTCTTCTGGCTGTGGACCAGCTAATACCACAATACGATTCTGGTTCCACGATATTAGTGGCCATCTTCGCCTTGCCAGTTCGTCAGCGATATTATTCCCTATAATGCCAGTGTGTCCAGCGACCCAAAAAAGTGTTACCTTGTTCCCGAATGCCTGTGCATTGACATTCTTGTATTTTTGAGCACCAGTTTCGACGTTATATACTTCGAAGAACGGATAATTAGTGTCGCTTGACTATCGGAATATATATTAATAGAAGCGTTTCCAAGCACAGATAGAAATTTCTTTAATCTCCGACTAGAAAACGGTGGGCCACTTGCCCAGGGGTTCCCAGAGTTTGGTATTAGGCCCGCAAATCCACTCCATTTTAGAATTTTCCGTATACCAGTCGGTGTTGTTACTAGGGCCACAGTCTCAACGATCATGTATTAGAACCTCGAAATTGCCAACTCAACAGTGGTTCAAAGTCGGGGATACGCCTCAAGATGCTCATGTGACCCCTGTTGTTCACTGAGTTGAGAATGCCTCGTGTAGTTGTCATGTAGTTGGACGTGACTTCCACTTTGGTTTAGTGTCACAAACTATATAAACTCTTACAGATCACTGCCCTTGACTAAGAAACTAATACCACACTATCTCTCTGCGTTTTGGGTTTAAGCCACAGCCACCAGTTAGCTCTCACATTAGAACCTCACTATAGTCCGGCAGAAATCTTAGATCCTGGTAATTCTGAGATATCTAGTAAGAGAGTCAAGTCTCCAATCATTCTTGGGTTCCAGTCTGTTAAACAAGAGCACCAACAGCAAACCGATACAATACCGAAAAAATCACAAAACAAATAAAGGGCGGGCAAACTTGAGGTTAGGAAGTAAATTGGCTTAAAAGCAAATTTTTTGGACAAATGCAGTTTTATTCATACTGACATAAAACAGAAATACGGGAATTAATAATGGAACATGATGTCAGCCTTAATCTAAGCTCCCAGAGAGGCACTAGAAATATCACTTGGTTGTACACTTCATAACAATATAATTCTCTCGGATGCTTGCATAACTCTGCCCCACATCAGTGAACGACTTTAAGCTTTTAGGGAAAATAGACAAGACTACCTTTGGTAAGGCGTCTTACAAAAAAAACCTTCAAGGTCAGTTTATCTATTTAGATTTAGGTTAGATCTTTTTACAATTGGTACCAGGAGTCATAGAATCGATAAAAAAAAAAAAACGTTAAAGCGAAGCAATGGCTTGAAAAGTGTTAATGGGATTCCGCTCTAACAGAAACAACAATAAAACGTTTGCTGACTTCTAATGTAGTCGTAGAGACACAGATGATGCAGGCGGTAGTGATCCGTATTCGTCAGATTTGGCCACCAGCACTACTGGCTGTTCGCAGACCTCAAAGAAATGCTAGCCGGTAAGAATTTACGCACAAATGAAGAGATTATAACAGAAACTGAGGCTTATTTTAAGGCAAAAGATAAATCGTTATACAAAAGTGGTGCTGGAATGTTTGCCTTGCTCTTGATCGAGATTACGTTGATGAATAAAGTTAATTTTGAACAAATAAAAAGTGTTTTCTGTGTTACGTTCGGGACTTTTAGCCCTTATGTTATAACAAATTCAGTCGGTCCACAATGGCTCTTAGCTGACGACATACTGACATAAACTTATTTGCTTAATGAAAACTTCGCCCTTTTTATATTACTTTCATTCTCTCTCTCTCTGTTTTATCATTATCGAACTGGCTAGATGGCTAACTGACTGACTTGCCTGTCTGACTGTTAAACTCTGTTATGTAAAAAGCCATTGACATGCCTGGTCATGCTCTTAAACTGGTACTGGAACAAATTTTCGGTTTTACAATTTATGTTCTCTTGTAATATATGTATGTATGAATGTGTGTGTATGGTATGTACAGTAGTATGTTGTATTTGAAATGTCTGCAGTTACACATACAAAATTGAACAAAATATAACATGCAACAGAAACGAATATAACATTCATAGCAACAACAGCAACAACAACAACAATAATAATAATAATAACAACAAATTGAAATTGTAAGCTTTATATAGAAATTTTAGTTACATTTTCAACACACACTTCACAATAAAAATCAACAAAAGAGTCAACCGGAAAAAAAATGAGAAAAGTTTACGATACAAATTCATAACATTATACGAAGTCTAGTATATTGGGAAGAAGATCTATGTGGAATAATAATAATGAATATAAGCACTATTTATGTATACATGTATTAAATATCATTGTATGTATGTACATATGTCTACATATTTTTTACTATTACATATACATATAAACCTATAAAATCATAGACAAATTTATTCATTCCTGTGGAAAATTTAATTATAAAATTGTGTTTTTACTTTAACCTGACATTTCTATACAGCAGTAGCAAACAAGTTGATGACTTACAAACAGCTGTAGTCAACTAATTAGTTGGGATAATGATAATGATAATGATAATGATAATGATAATGATAATGATAATGATAATGATAATGATAATGATAATGATAATGATAATGATAATGATAATGATAATGATAATGATAATGATAATGATAATGATAATGATAATGATAATGATAATGATAATGATAATGATAATGATAATGATAATGATAATGATAATGATAATGATAATGATAATGATAATGATAATGATAATGATAATGATAATGATAATGATAATGATAATGATAATGATAATGATAATGATAATGATAATGATAATGATAATGATAATGATAATGATAATGATAATGATAATGATAATGATAATGATAATGATAATGATAATGATAATGATAATGATAATGATAATGATAATGATAATGATAATGATAATGATAATGATAATGATAATGATAATGATAATGATAATGATAATGATAATGATAATGATAATGATAATGATAATGATAATGATAATGATAATGATAATGATAATGATAATGATAATGATAATGATAATGATAATGATAATGATAATGATAATGATAATGATAATGATAATGATAATGATAATGATAATGATAATGATAATGATAATGATAATGATAATGATAATGATAATGATAATGATAATGATAATGATAATGATAATGATAATGATAATGATAATGATAATGATAATGATAATGATAATGATAATGATAATGATAATGATAATGATAATGATAATGATAATGATAATGATAATGATAATGATAATGATAATGATAATGATAATGATAATGATAATGATAATGATAATGATAATGATAATGATAATGATAATGATAATGATAATGATAATGATAATGATAATGATAATGATAATGATAATGATAATGATAATGATAATGATAATGATAATGATAATGATAATGATAATGATAATGATAATGATAATGATAATGATAATGATAATGATAATGATAATGATAATGATAATGATAATGATAATGATAATGATAATGATAATGATAATGATAATGATAATGATAATGATAATGATAATGATAATGATAATGATAATGATAATGATAATGATAATGATAATGATAATGATAATGATAATGATAATGATAATGATAATGATAATGATAATGATGATAATGATAATGATAATGATAATGATAATGATAATGATAATGATAATGATAATGATAATGATAATGATAATGATAATGATAATAATGATAATGATAATGATAATGATAATGATAATGATAATGATAATGATAATGATAATGATAATGATAATGATAATGATAATGATAATGATAATGATAATGATAATGATAATGATAATGATAATGATAATGATAATGATAATGATAATGATAATGATAATGATAATGATAATGATAATGATAATGATAATGATAATGATAATGATAATGATAATGATAATGATAATGATAATGATAATGATAATGATAATGATAATGATAATGATAATGATAATGATAATGATAATGATAATGATAATGATAATGATAATGATAATGATAATGATAATGATAATGATAATGATAATGATAATGATAATGATAATGATAATGATAATGATAATGATAATGATAATGATAATGATAATGATAATGATAATGATAATGATAATGATAATGATAATGATAATGATAATGATAATGATAATGATAATGATAATGATAATGATAATGATAATGATAATGATAATGATAATGATAATGATAATGATAATGATAATGATAATGATAATGATAATGATAATGATAATGATAATGATAATGATAATGATAATGATAATGATAATGATAATGATAATGATAATGATAATGATAATGATAATGATAATGATAATGATAATGATAATGATAATGATAATGATAATGATAATGATAATGATAATGATAATGATAATGATAATGATAATGATAATGATAATGATAATGATAATGATAATGATAATGATAATGATAATGATAATGATAATGATAATGATAATGATAATGATAATGATAATGATAATGATAATGATAATGATAATGATAATGATAATGATAATGATAATGATAATGATAATGATAATGATAATGATAATGATAATGATAATGATAATGATAATGATAATGATAATGATAATGATAATGATAATGATAATGATAATGATAATGATAATGATAATGATAATGATAATGATAATGATAATGATAATGATAATGATAATGATAATGATAATGATAATGATAATGATAATGATAATGATAATGATAATGATAATGATAATGATAATGATAATGATAATGATAATGATAATGATAATGATAATGATAATGATAATGATAATGACAACATTAATTTAAAGTAAAAGCGAAGTTTTCAAAAAAAGAATGAAGAGTTCTTATGTCGAGTTACATCTGCAAAAATGAAAACACTGGGCTTGGTATATAAAGGCTTTCAAAAGTATATCGGATATACAAGAATTTTGTATAAGGAACATAAGTTCACTCATTTCATTTGTTGGTACTTTGCATTTTGTTTTTGCTTTTGTGTCTTGCACTTCTTATTTTAAACTACAGTTGCTTGGTACTGTCTTCCAGCGTGCCTACGGAGGTGGTCATTTCCTTTTCACGTGCTTGAGTGGCTATTTGGTGGTGGTATAACAGCGATCAACGTTCCCTATTTTTTAAGGGCCAAGATATGCCTAAGATTTTTATGAGGTATTCTTTCACTAAAACTTCCACTTTTCTAGTGTATTAAGTCAAAACGTTGCAGGATTCGCTCCCACAAATTAGTGTAGGCTTCACATTAGAATTGATTATTCTGAGGTTGACAGTTGGGACTACGGGCAGACAGGGTTTAATATATATAATATGTATATGTTTTATTTTACCTTATTTGTACTTTATTCTATAGGCTGAGCCACCGGTTTTTTGATAGTCGAACGCAGATTTAGATAAAATATCTCGTTTTTTATTGGATAGAACTATAGATAAAGTGGTTGTATGGTAAATGCATTGACGTTTATAATTTTTAGTCCTGCGCATGTGATCATTCCCTGGACCATAATTAGCAGTGTCTATGGTCAATGAGGTAGAAAGTGTCGCGTAGTTAAGGTCGTTTTTTTGTTTTCTGATGTATCTGTTGTCGAGATCGACAATAAGTATAAGGAGCGATATATTACTGCCATGTCTTACAGCCACAATTTGGTTATCTGGATTGCAGTGCTGCACCTGACAATTAGCGTCTAAGTTGGCAATATTTGCTTTGGAACTTTTTTGCAGCGCTATGATAATGAAAGTGCTTAGTGTGAAAGGGTGTTAATGGCTAATGGTATGAGATCATCAAAATTTAAGTGACGATTTAATCTGTTAGTTTTAGTAATTTGAATCAATTTTAAATACTGTAACCTTCCGCTTAATATTAGTTATTGTCGGCTGTCTGTTTTGTAATAAATGACAAACAATAAACAGCAGCTTGATTTCTATAAGCAATAGAAAATAAATGCCAAATAATAAAATTTTTTACATTTTGCAATAGAACCGCAGCTACTAGGTGGCGTATATGAGCTATATTGTCACTACGATACTTTCAGCGATGAACCATCGTGAATAAATCAGTATCATGTAGAAATTTGTATGATATTATCACAAATGAATAATCCAATTGGTGAATCCTTGTGACAATGACAAAAATAAAAAGAGTTATGAAGAAATTAAGCGAAATTGTCTGTTATGAGTCGCCTCAATGTTGAAATATAACGACATTGTCTGTTATGAGTCGACTACGGGAGTTAGTTTGCTACACCTCCCCGTTAACAAATAAAGTACAAATGATTCATAATGATATTGTCTGTTAGGACTCATAAATAAATGGGCGCCTGCAATACAAAATTCACTTCTGTCATCTATGAAATTTTGAACAATTATATAAAAAATCATGTATGTCAGCAAAGAAAATTCATCGTAAGTCATTGATAATTTACCATTATCAGCATTTGTCACTATTATTCAGTATGACATTTGCCACCGGTTAGTTATGTATTCTAATAATGGTGATTTGTCTTTAATAGTTTAACTATTTCAAAACAATATTAAATATAGGGTCCGCCAAATAATTTTTTTTTTGAAAATGCTATAAAAAAAAACTACTAAATATTTTCTCAAATTTTTTTTTCAAATGGCTGCCTCGGCTGGCCATGCAGTAGCCTACACGATCGGTTTAATTTCTAAGCACATTATCGATTGTGTGCAGCTGTATTTCATCAATGGCTTCACGAATATTGTCCTTTAGAGGGTCAATTGTCTCTGGCTTGTTGGAGTAACACTTATCCTTGAAGGCACCTCGCCAATAATAGTCCAACAGCGTCAAATCGCAGCTCCGAGGAGGCCAAACGACATCAGCTCTGCGGCTGATAATGCGATCTTCAAAAACAGGGTGCAAAACATCGAGTGTAGCTTCGGCTGTGTGGCACGTAGCGCCGTCCTGTTGAAACCAAATGATGCTAATATCCTCCTCTTCAATTTTTGTGAAAAAATTTATTCAACATGGCCCGATAACGATCGCCATTGACTGTAACGGCCACTCCTTGCTCATTTTCGAAGAAAAATGGCCTAATTATGCCTCTAGACCAAAATCCGCACGAAACAGTGACTCGTCTTGTGTGTATCGGCTTTTCAATGTATGCGTGCGGGTTTTCTGTGCCCCAAATGCGACAATTTAGCTTCTTTACATACCCGCCAAATCAAAATGAGCTTCATCTGAAAAGATGATTTTTGATTCTGCAACACTACCATGATTTTGAAAGTAATGTCGTAATATTTGCCAGCGTTGTTCAAGCGTATACACAACCATATTCGTTCAGCGGAAGGATAAAACTAATTATCTGTCAAATCAGACATGAGCTAAGTGTTACCATTCACGATATAAGCACTAGTTGAAAAAAAAATGTTAGATGGCGGACTCTTTATCTTAAGTAATAGCTATCAAATTTTTTATATATACAAATAAGTTCATTAAATTAAATGCTTTATTGCTTAAAACATTTTCTCTTTAGCTTTAACATGGGCATGTTTTTTCCAGCATATTTTTACCTCGTTTGCTAAAAGAAAATTTATTTTATTTTGTATTCCAAAGCTTCAATGGTTTCTTTATCTACTTTCGCTAAAAATGTTTTCTTGTTTCCGGCTTCCTCAAATACGTTTTATAAATGACCCTTTTTCTTTCTCTCTTTATTTTTTCTGGCAAAATAAACGACTAAATATGTAGTTGTTTTGCAAAAATGGGGGTAATTAGTAGTGAAAAAAAAATAATAATTTTTGAAAATTAAAATATTTCAAATATGTAAACTAATTAAAATTCTTAAACAAATTAAAATTATTGTTTTAAAAGAAATTTGAGGAAAAAAATACTTGAAAAAATCTTTAGAATTGATTAATAAATCAAATTAAAAGTATTACGCTAATTATAATACAATAATTTTAATTATTGAGTTGATAAAACACTTTACGAAAAAAAAGTAAATTAAAAAATATTTAAATTAAAATTTTTTTTTTTTAATTTTTTAAAAATTTTTTTTTGGAATGGAAAATTTGTTAAATTCAAAATTATTAAAAAGACAATTGCAAGTTTTATTTAAAATGCAAATTATTACTTAAAGAGAGAGAGAGAGAGAGATAGAGAGAGAGAGAGAGAGAGAGAAAGATATCAATAAAGCACTTTAAATTGCTAAAATTAGAAAAAATTTAATTCGGCACTTTTTTTAATTCGAATAATATGGCAGATACATTTGAAAATGATTTCGGACATATGGCCAATTTGGCTATTCTTGACCAACCATATTCAACTGCATTTCAGCTTCCGCTGTGGTAGCCAAGTTAAGGTTCTTTAAAGCATTTCGGCAGTTAAATCGAATGTTATTGGTATGGTCGACATTCAATCTAAATTTTTGAGGGCTTTACTCCTAAGGCTACTTACCTATTTAATCCTTTAATTTACATTTAACTTTTCTTGAGGAGTGGGAAAAGTCGAGAATTGTCCCTATTCTAAAACTAAAGATGAGTTTCGACCAATTGCTATACTCCCGTTTTTATCGAAGGTATTTGAAAATTTGATAGGCAAACAGATGACCGAGTATTTAACACGTGGGAATTTTTACCAGATAGGCAGTCAGGTTTTATGAAGCATAGGAGCTGTATAACTGCACTAGTGGATGTCATAAAGAGCCTAAGATCTAGTTTGGACTCTAGAAAGATAGCTTTTATTCTTCCTTTGACACAGTAAGTCATACGATTCTTATAACTGAACTCCGGAAGTTATTTGATTTTTCCGCGACTGCATGTAATCCCTTGTCTTCTTATCTTCGACATAGATCTGCAATGAATAAATAAATAAATAAAATTGCTGGCTGTATGTGACATATAACGCAAACAATATTGAACTTCAAGGCGTTAAGTATTACTGGTTTATCCGCATAAGCCAGTGACTTTACGTAACCGCACAAGAAATACCGAGAGGTGTTAAATTGCATAACCCTGTAATCCAACTGATAGTTCCTTTCAAAGAAATCAACTTACAGCCAAATTTTAAGTCGGTGGTAGAGCTGCAACACAATTTATGATGCTATCGATAGTGTCGATAGTTTTGTTTTTGACTGACCATCGAAAGTTTTTTTCACTATCGATACTATCGTCAAGTTCTAAGTGTAAATACGGAGGCCACTAAATGTAGTCAAAGTCACTTTTCCAAAAATTTGTGTGCTGCAGGTTGTTAGCCGTCTGTAATCTTTGATAACCATACACAGCGTCACGGTTTAACAGTTTCTTAAATTTGTATTTATTAAACTCCAATAAAGCATGAATTGTAACTAAAATATGTTCGTACATACGATTTTGCTTTTGACACAAACAAATTAATCTTTATTTCGTCAGACAGCACGTTATTCTCAAGTTGTTCTAACTATTACGGTGCAAGTGTTGCTTCCGTTTGCTGAGAAAAGATACATTTCGAGCACTTTTACCCATAAGTCTAGCTTCCATAAGTTTTTTTCTTATTGTGCGATTTAAACACAGGAGAATAAGTTCATTTTTGAGGCTGTTTGATGACTTGAAGATATTAATCTTTGAAATGCGATTTAAAAGCTTATCAAAATTAACAGTTGTTCTGCGCTTTCTTCCCATAATCTCTGCAGTTTCCTTTCACTGGATCACATTAATTACCACTTAATGGTCTGAACAATTTTCCCTTCGAGGGGAATGAAAATTTCATGGGAATAGAGATTTCCCATGTTATTAATGATAGGGGTGAATGATTTCAAAAAGACCATCTCAAAAATTAAAAAAAAAAAAATTGTTCTACAGCTGTCTTAGGTCATAACATTGCTCGTAACTGGTTATAAGTATTACTACTATTGAAAATTCTACAAATGCATTTGAATTTCGCAGCCGCTATTAAATACCTCTTAATAAGTCTAGAAGTACAAGAAGAGAAGTCCCTCTATTATTTAATGGAATGTTATGGGAATTATTTTTATTTCAATTATTTACTATAAATCGAACCAAAATTTCACAACAAACTCATATAACTGGCAAAAAAACCCTCATTTTTAGGTTATTTCCTCACAACATAAGTGACTAATAAATCGAATTAAAAGCATTCTGCTAATTACGTGATTAAAATATTTAGCTTTAAGTCTTTAGAATAAAAAAAAATGTTTGAAAATGTTTTTAAAATATTCTTTGTATATAAATAGTGGAAAATGGATGAATATATAAATAATTACTTATGCCTAAAACTGACAGAAATAAAATTACAAGACTAGTTAAAAAAAAAAACTAAGTATATATTAACAAAAAATTTAAAAAAATCTATGAGGGTGATTATAAATATTTAACAATAAATAGAAAAAGGAAAATTCAACATTGTCTTTGAATATTCAAAACATTTGCAAAAATATAAGAATATAAGACCAAAAGTAAATAATCACAGTAATTGTAAAAGTAACGTAAAAACAAAAATATTTTATTTTACTTTTTTTGGACATTAGGATAATCAAGATGGTTAAAGTATTTCTCTTCTATTATTATAATGATTGTTTATTTTTTTGTGTACAACTTTTATTTGCACTCTATAGTATGTATTTGTATTCTTAAATAAGTAATATTGTTTAATTGTTTTTTTTTTTATTTTATATATATATTATATATTATATATATATATATATATATATATATATATATATATATATATATATACATATATATATATATATATATATATATATATATTATATATTTATATAAAGGGTCCGCCATCTAACGTTTTTTTTCAACTAGTGCTTAATTCGTGAATGGTAACACTTAGCTCATGTCTGCTTTGACAGATAATTAGTTTTAGCTTTCCGCTGAACGAATATGGTTGTGTATACGCTTGAACAACGCTGGGAAATATTGCAACATTACTTTGAAAATCATGGTAATGTTGCAGAATCAAAAATCATCTTTTCAGATGAAGCTCATTTTGATCTTGGCGGGTATGTAAACAAGAAAATTGTCATATTTGGGGCACAGAAAACCCGCACGCATACATTGAAAAGCCGATACACCCAAAACGAGTCACTGTTTGGTGCGGATTTCGGTGCAGAGGCATAAATGGGCAATTTTTCTTCGAAAATGAGCAAGTAGTGGCCATTACAGTCAATAGCGGTCGTTATCGGGCCATCTTGAACGAATTTTTGTTCACAAAAATTGAAGAGGAGGATATTAGCAGCATTTGGTTTCAACAGGACAGCGCTACGTGCCACACAGCCGAAGCTACACTCGATGTTTTACACCCTGTTTTTGAAGATCGCATTATCAGCCGCAGAGCTGATGTCGTTTGGCCACCTCGGAGCTGCGATTTGACACCGTTTGTCTATTATTTGTGGGATGGCGTCAAAGATAAGTGTTACGCCCACAAGCCTGAGACAATTGACGCTTTCAAGGACAATATTCGTGAAGCCATTGGTGAAATACAGCTGCACACAATCGATAATATGCTTAAAATTGGACCGATCGTGTACGTTACTGCATGGCCAGACGAGACAGCCATTTGAATGAAATTATTTTTCATTATTAACCGGAAGGTTTGTACTTTCAAATAAAAAAAAAAAATTTGAGAAAATATTCAGTAATTTTTTTTATAGCATTTTCAAAAAAAAAAAAAAAAAAAACTTATTTGGCGGACCCTAGAGATTCTGATTTTTATTTCAGAAACTTTTTGTTAACAAATCAGAGCCACTTTAGGGAAGAGCTCAATGTAAACATACTAGAGTTTTCACGAAAATGTATAATGTAAGTAGTGCACTAGTCTGTCAGTGCGGTGGTCTTGGGTTCGTTTCTTATCAGAGATTCTGCTCTGTTGCTCTACACCCAGCATACACTAAGCGAAATATATATGGCGTAGAACACTTATAGCGTTGTTTAAAAACCAGACGATTTTTATTTCAGAAATTTTTTTTAACAAATCAAAAGCACTTCAGGGAAGAGCTCAATATAAAAATACTAGAATTTTCACAAAAAGTTTGCTTATATTTTACCAAAATATTGTTGAAAAGGTTAAATATTAAACTTTCCGGTGTATGCACGAAGGGTCTAACAAATGTTAAACGTGTGCCTCAACCTAGAAATGGGATTCTAAAATTGACTCGAAGGTGGGAAAAGATATAACTCACCTGGGTTTTTTTTAAATATAATTCATAATAAAGCCTGGCTGGTATTAATTAGGTTACTTAGTGGGTTTCCATCTGCGGTTAGCAGCAACATCAAGCTGTTTATTGATAACGAGGTGGCGATACGATCTCTAAGATTGAAAGCAACAATCTCTAGACGAACTCTGTGACGTATAAATGGGAGTTCTCGTGTTGTTTTGCTTGGACTTCCCGGTCACTGTGATATTGAAGTAAATGAGATGGCCGGTGAAAGCGCCTGACTGTTGTTTTTGAGGAAAGCGAAATGTGGATGGAAGACACTGTGTATTATTCAATTTAAAAAAGTCATGAACATCCCATTATAAACGAAAGACCAACACTCTAATAAAACTCTCAAAAGAACATATGAACATATTGTTTTCCAGCAGTGATGAAGAGCGAACATTATCAAAATTTTGATCTTCGAACCATCAAGTCATACAACGGAAACAGTTCCTAACGAAATAATTTATTTTTTATTCTTTAAAACTAAAAATTTATATTTAAAAAAATTTAGATACCAATTAAAAAAACCAAATAAATATGTATTTCCTTGGCTATGACCGTCAGCACTGGACACTGAGCTATGTCCTATGTCCTGCTAATAGTCTCAGAATAGCTAGCAGCGTTATATGTATAAGCTGCTTTAAACTACAACGAGGAATCGGTGACTTATCTGCAATGCGAGATAATTTGTACAAAGATTCTGAAAGAAACATAATGGCAGAAGAAATTAAATTCTTGGAATATGACGTTAGTTGGTATGGTAAAAATAAAACAAAATGAAGCATACAAGAGACTGGCATGTTTATTCAATTAACTTTGCCGTCCGTTTCTCTTCTTTTCAAATCCGGAAAGAAACTTAAAATCGGTTAATACTCAGCTAAGTTATTACCTGATAAGTGTATGACGATCCGAAAAATCGTTTTTTTTTTACCCTTAACTTGAGATTTTGAAGATGTCTTAAAAAGTCAAAAATGGAGTCGTATTCTACTCGATAGCAGGTATAAGAAAATTTGAATTATTTTCCTGATGCACACAGAAAAAAATCCCAATATAAAATCAATATAATTGATTTTAATCGTTGTATACCATATTTCGGTATAAAATTCTTTCTTTACTTCATATTAAATCAATATTGATTTGCAAATATTCACCATTATCATAAACAATTTTTCCCTCGAAATCATCAATCGAATCATGAATAATTTTCGCATGAAATGTTTTACCCTTTTCTGATTATTCAGTGGGAAATGATAGCCCCGTAAGAATTCCCCTGATCGTAAATAGTATTTTTCCTCGAAACTTGTATCATTTACCCATTGATTTTTGCACATCATTTTTGCTGGGGAGTTGCATTTCTTATTTAAGTTTTTGTTCCTTTTTTGTATAACAATTTTTTTTTTTTTTTTAACTTATCTTAGGACTAGAAGTGTTAATAAAGTGCAAAACAATATAATTCACTATAAAATACAGAGTAAAAGATTTATTTTCTGTAGTTTAAGAGACGTATTGGCTGAATTTTAAAATTCGCTCGCAAAAGGAAAAAGATATATATATCGACAACAATGGCATCGACGGCCTGCTCCGAGTCATCAGATTATTCGCCACTACCGAGTATGGCATTAAATCCATCCTTACTTTGCTCTTCACTGTTTCCGCTTAGTACTTTGTTTTGTTGGTTTTGAATTTTATTTGATAGAAGTTGATCAATGGGTATGCCAACAGGATAAATACACATTTTTAGTTTTATTTTTCTATTCTTTTTGGCGTTTAAGTCATTTTTAAATTGTTACTGTTTGGCCATAGTTATCAGTTTCTTCTCATCCAGCTTTTATTTGCGCAATTCTTTGCATGATAATTGTTTTGCAGGAGTTTGTTTTAATTATAATTTTTTTTTATTTAATTTTTCCGTTATTTTATGATAATTTTTGTGTAAAAATTTTACTTTTCAATAAAAATTCACAAAGTTTTTTCTTTATTTATTTTCGTTAACATTCAACATAAAATGATAGCTTGTAAAAAGGGAAGAAAAATTTTATGGGAGATTCATGATAGCAATTTTCACTTCGAGGGGAATGAAAACTTCAGGGTAATAGAAATTCCCCATGTTATTCATGATAGGGGTGATTAATAAAAATACAAATACAAATATTAATAAAAATAAAATTGTATATAATAATTTTAACCTCCTCCACAATAAAAATAACTTGATTCCTGTTGAATTCTTAAATCCAAAAAAAGTGTCAAATAAATATTGAGTTCATATTAAATTCTAATAAAATAACAAAAATATTGCAGTAACTTTGTTTGCAAATAAAGCGTGTTTTTTATAGAGGAATAGAACTTTAAGTTGGCATTACTTTTCAAGATGGCAAACGATTTAACAGCTGTCAAGTGATTTATTCTAAGTTTGGTTTGGCAGTTCATCATGAATAGACTCACGCCTGAATAACGCTTACAAATAGTGCCATTTTCATTTTTCATAAGTGAATTTTTTTTCAATTTTAAATTTTTTCAATTTTCATAAGCGAATTTTGTTTAGCGATGAAGCGCACTTCTGGTTGAATGGTTACGACAACAAACAAAACTGCCGCATTTGGAGTGAAGGTAATCCTCAAGTGTATGTGGAAACACCGTTACATCCAGAAAAACTGACTGTTTGGTACGCTTTATGGACTGGTGGAATCATTGGTCCGTGCTTTTTCAAAAACGATGGTGGTCAGAACGTTACAGTCAATGGTGATCGGTATAGAGCCATGATTACTAACTTTTTTATTCCTGAATTGAATAACCATGATGTGCAGGAGGTGTGGTTTCAACAAGACGGCGCAACATATCACACAGCTCATAACACAATAGATTTATTGAAAGACACGTTTGGTGACCGCCTAATTTCACGTTTTGGAGCTGTGAATTGGCCTCCAAGATCTTGTGATTTAACACCGCTAGACTACTTTCTGTGGGGCTATGTAACGTCATTGGTCTATGTGGTAAAGCCACAAACGCTTGACCATTTGGAAGACAACATTTACTGTGTTATTGCCGATATACGGCCACAAATGTTGGAAAAAGTCATCGAAAATTGGACATCCAGATTAGACTGCATCCGCGCCAGCCGTGGTGGCCATAGGCCAGAAATCATGTAATACCACAAGATTATTTCGGATAAATAAAATTCATGTCAATCGAATAATCCATTGTTGTTTTGTTGCAACTTAAAGTTCTATACCTCTATAAAAAACACCCTTTATAAGTATTTAATTTTTATTTCATTATATTATAGCCTCTGAGTTCCACAAAGAACAAAGGGGCACAACGAACTCTTTCCATTCGGTAGCTCGCCTTGAGGTCTGAGCAGTATGTGACCAATCCAGCGCCAATTGTGATTAAATATCTGGATGTAAATAGTTCGTTGATCTGCTAAAAGCAAAAGTTGCCTATTTAATATAATCCCCAGTCAAAATATTCTAAAAATACTTTATAGGCAGCGGTTATCTAATACTTGTTTGATATTTATGTCCTGTAGTGCCGTATTCCTAGATTCAGAAGAACCAATTTGACGGAAAAATTGAATATGCTTAGTACGTTTCGAGATAGCATTAGATTTAAAATCTTTTGAAATTAACGTGCAATTTTACGTCGTTTTAATATGACCGACATGTTAATTTAAAGTGATTTCATAGTTAACTCAACATGAAATTCTGATTGTTGTAAGTCCTTACAATGGCGATTCTATTAGAAATTCACACTATTTCATTATGCTTTGATTTCACAAGATTTTTAGTATTAATTTAACATGATTTCTAGTTGTTTTGAAATGAAAAAATCGAATTTTTTTTTTTGTAAAATCAACATGAAATGATAATGAAGCCAAATTAGTATAAAAAATATTGATTCAATTTGGTTTTAATTGATTTTACAATGATTTTTTTTGTGTGTACAACTTCGTTCTTTTCTGTTGTATCGTGTTACTTATGAAAAAGAAGTTAAAACGAAAAACTAAAATTATACTTGTTCGCTTCGAGTAGGGTTAGACAACCCTTTCATTACTATAGTCAACACATTTTCTGAAGGCCTTCAGTAAGATCTTCAGACTCAAAAAAATGCTGCTGAAAAATAGAATAATGCTGAGCCAAATGTTTTTGAGAAAACTTAGGATTGTGGGGCTCAAGATGCTGGGCCCAAATAAACAGTATGGGTTGCTGTTATTAAACTGATTTTGTGCCATAGCTCAAAAATCCAAATTAGTTTTGCGTTTCTTTTAAGTCATAGCATATTTTGTCATTAAAAAGAAAACTTTGCTTTAAAAATTTATGTATAGGGTCCGCCATATACAATTTTTTTTGAAAATGCTATAAAAAACTACTGAAAATTTTCTCAAATTTCTTTTTTTATTTGAAAGTACAATCCTTCCAGTTAATAATAGAAAATAATTTCATTCAAATGGCTGGCTCGGCTGGCCATGCAGTAGCCTACACGATCTGTCCAATTTTTAAGCACATTATCGATTGTGTGCAGCTGTATTTCGCCAATGGCTTCACGAATATTGTCCTTTAGAGCGTCAATTGTCTCTGGCTTGTTGGAGTAACATTTATCCTTGACAGCACCTCGCAAATAATAGTCCAATGGTGTCAAAACGCAGCTTTGAGGTGGCCAAACGACATCCCATCAGCTCTGCGGCTGATAATGCGATCTTCAAAAACAGGGCGCAAAACATCGAGTGTAGCTTCGGCTGTGTAGCACGTAGCGCCGTTCTGTTGAAACCAAATGTTGCTAATATCCTCCTCTTCAATTTTTGTGAATAAAAATTCGTTCAACATGGCCCGATAATGATCGCCATTGACTGTAACGGTCACTCCTTGCTCATTTCCGAAGACAAATGGCCCAATTATGCCTCTGGACCAAAATTCGCACCAAACAGTGACTCGTCTTGGGTGTACCGACTTTTCAATGTATGCGTGCCCCAAATGCGACAATTTTGCTTGTTTACATACCCGCCAAGATCAAAATGAGCTTCATCTAAAAAGATGATTTTTTTTGGCAAAATCAGCATCTTCTGTAAGTCGATCGTAGGCCCACTTAGCGAAGCGTATACACAACCATATTCGTTCAGCGGAAGGATAAAACTAATTATCTGTCAAATCAGACATGAGGTTCGTGTTATCATTCACGAAATAAGCTCTAGTTGAAGAAAAAACGTTAGATGGCTGACCCATATTTTATTTATTTCGAAATACTAGAATAATTCGATTACTCTGCTATTATGTCAATAGGGTATTGAAAAATTTTTATTATTTATATATATTTATTCGTTTATTTATTATTTTTATTACTTCAGTCTCTCTTTCTGTTTAACTATCACGGTTATTGTTATTCTTTTTATTTTGCTATAAATATTTTTATTTATTGTTTATTCAATTTAATAATGATAGACAAACTTTGCTAAATAAACACAACAATAGCAGCAACAACCACAGCCGCAGCAAAAACAAAAAAGAAATAAAAACGGAAACGGAAGCAAAATTATAATAATCAAGTGGTTAAATATACTTTAAGGACTCTTCTCCAAAAGTACTTTTGAAAGTAAATACACTTAAGATGATGACGACGATGATGATTACGATGATACACTCACAAATATCTTCCCCTTCCCTTTACACTTTCCCTACATTCGGAAAAACCGAACTCCTTTACTTAAACATAAAATAAACAGACACCCACAAAAAATACCACCACTCAATGAATATTTTGTGGATAGTGGAGGTGATGATAAGAGTTATAAAGCTTCACTATCTTGTGAATTAAAGTGAATTTTGTGGTAGTGGTCAAAATAGTTTAAGTATTGGCTAAAATAAAACAAAAAAAAAAAAAAAAAAAATAAAAAAATATTTGAATATCATTAAAAATGATTGTATTTGTTTTGATTTGGGTATTTATTTAAAGAGTTTTCATAAATTGGAAGAAAATAAACCAGGTAATATATTTACCAGAGAAAGAGGTTTTTTATAAAATAATAATAATAACGTCTATAGAGGAACACGCGGACTTCTCTCAGTCAACGAGCAGCACCCGTTTTAGTTTTCAGTCTTATTGAAAGCCGGCTTCGGACTGTAAGCACATTTGAGAAGTTTTCGATAATAATTATATTTATAACCATTTACAAGCCGATGTTATGAGGTGATAGTTAGGTTCGAAAGGCAGTGCAACCCCATTCCACCCAGGGACCAAAAAGGTCCATTGTGGAAAGTCTTTCATTTTTTTCCTTCATTGCTTCACTTGGTAGCTCATGAATTTAATAAGAAGTTTCCATTTTACTCTATTTTGATAATAAAGTTTAATATCTTCTTATGAGTTGTTGTTACTTCAAAGCTCTTGCAACATAGTTCGGCGCCACGTATTATTTGGACGACCTCTGCTGTGACTGCCATGGACGTTCCACTCCGGCCCTCTTCTGCTTCTGCTTATCTGCGGTTTCCTTAAAGCGTGTCCTATCCAGAATCCATAGTTCATTATTGCTGATAGTTTGTGGTCAAAAAAGCCGTGAAAAGCCCTTCATAGATAGAAAAAAGAGGAAAAGATAAAGGTGCAATGGGAAAGAAAAAAAAAAGGCGAAAGAAGTGAAAGAGGTTTAGGAAAAAGTAGAAACTGCCAGAAAGCCAGTTGATATCTGCTATAAAACCCTTCAGAACCTATCTGACGCAATATCACCTAGACCACTAAAGATACTCTGGCCTAGCAACCTGAGCCTGCTCCTCTGGAGAGCCGGGCAAAGAGAAGGGATATACTCCACTGTTTCTGGCTACCATTCCCAAAGCCCAGTTCTTGCCACTGGAGCACAGTGCCGAATGAAAATACCCATTAAAGTCCTCAGAGACTTCTTTCTCAAATTAATGTCCTACTTCGTCCTAGCGCGGCCAAGCTTAGATCAAATCAGCCTGCAGACCCTACAGTCTTATTTGCTCGTCCATAATTTTTTACACTACCAAGGGCCTAATTATCCACTAAGCTCACAAAGAACTCAAGCGGGGGCCTTACAGATACTTCCGCCAGTTTAGTACACTTGGCCACGTTCGCTATAGCCAGCTTGTCGACAGTCTCAATCTCCCACACGCCTGTGTGATCAAGACATCCCACCTTGACGCTGCATTCATATAGGGGCGACGTAAGGGTCCTTCTGTAAAGTGAATCTAATTTCGAGCTGACGTGGCACTCAGTCAACGCCTTAATATTGTAAATTGACGTAAAATAGATGACCACACTTTCCTTAATAGCAACAAGCTCAACTGCTATGACGACAGCAAAAAACTCAGCCTGGAAGATACTAAACTCGTCTAAAAATTTATAGCACAGTCCACGTGGTTTACCACTGCACCCGTGCCTTTCCCAATCTTACAGCCATACGTGAATATGGCATGGCCATTCACCAACCCATCATCAGCACCTTGTCAAAATTCTCTGTCAGGAAAAAGTGTTTCATGGCTCTTGTTGTAGCCGCATTCGCTGACCCTATAATTCATGAAAGTTGGACGAGGTAATACATGCGAAACCTAATGTAGACCTCACAAGATGGCAGAATGCCCATAGTGGTTAGAAGCAGGCATACAACACAAGCGGCCCAGGTTCGAATCCCAGCAGAGGATATCACGAAAAAAATTTAATTGCGGTCTGAGGTGTTTAATAATGAGACTTTAACCTTCTTTCAGACCTCTAACCTCTAGTTTAAAGAAGCCCCCGACATTCCAGCTTACTTCTGGCGATGATGACAAATATCTAACGAGTGATCAAAAGAAAACGTCAACTACTAGGAAAAGTAGTAAAGATCTTTACCCCTTAGCAAGGATCTTCACCATTAAACACAATCATATGGAGGCGAGTTATATTAGATTAATCATCTACTTAGCTTGAAAATCAACATGATTACTGAAACTGAAACAAAACAATGGTTAATTGCGCAAAGCCAATGTGTACTCTAGAAGAGTAACGGAGAAACAAAGGTTTTTAAAAGGTTGGCTAATTAGGGTGTAAACTTTGCAGATCATATTGCTGAAATACATATGGAAATAGTTATAGAATACACTGTCGAGGATTCTCAATATTGATGTGGAGCACTATTCCATACAGGTTGCAAAAACTTTTAATATTTTTTACTTTCAAGTGTGTAGGGTCATATTGAGCTTAGTTTATGGTTAAAGTGTTATTATCCAACAATTATGAAATAAATAAATTTGTTTTTGTAATATTTATTACGATATAGCAGCTTTGCTCATGATTTATCTTTTAATATGTTTATACTCTAATAACTCCATAAAAAAATCTTTTTCCTGGTTCGTTACTTTTCCATTTTAAAATTAAATCCTAAACAAGAAAATATAAGACAATAAGTCAGCAAATGTCATATAATTTATTATAGTCTATGTACCTTAAAGAATATAATTTTTTTCTAAAAGTATTCTTTTGCAAATATTTGAAATAAAAGCTTATAAGCCTAAAAGTATGCTATAAAAAGTGTAACAATTGAATTTTTACATGGCTCTGTTGTCGCACGTTTTTTTTTTTGTACGATTTGTGTTTGCAAAAGTGTTGGTAACATAACATAAAAAGAAAAAGAAATAAAACCACAAAAAATAAGAAAAATAGACTAAAAATATGGAAAAAATGCTGTGGCATATCTCTGGGGGTATAGAATGTCTTCATAACTTCCGCTTGTTTTGTTTCGTTTTTCTACTTTTCTCTCCTGCGAGGCAGGCATTCATTTCATGTGTTTTTAGTCTTGTGTTACAAATGAATATTTTTTTGTTTGTTTTATTTGCAGAAAAAATGGGGTCTATTGTTTTGTTTGAGTAAGTCAGTGTCTATAATTGAAATGAAAATAGTAAAGCTTTTGTTTACCTGAAACGTGCGAAACTGTGTTAATAAAAGTGTGTCTATTGTAGCTGCAAATGAAATCTTTTGCGTGCCTTATAAAAGGTAGTGATTTGTAAGTGGCGGTTAGAGACTATTCTCAATTTTGTCTATATTTGGTTCTTTTTTATCTAAAAATATGCCATGAAATCAAATACTTGTAAACATAAATAAACTAGAATAACGTCTCTGTTATTTTGTACTATAAACGCATATTGGGTGTAGAACATAAAAATGCGAATTTTTCTTGCTAAGTTTTTTGTTTTTAATGTAAAACATTAGTAGAATTAGTTAAATTGTAAAATGACCAACTATATAAACCACGAACATATAATATGCTAATAAGGCCCAGGGTCATTTCATTCAATACACAGATGGTATTGTTTCTATGTAATAACAGATATAAGCATCTTCACAAATCGTGGACTTGCTATCGTACATCATTTGCTTAGCTAGAAGACTATACTTACAAAGAAATGCAAGATGGCAAAATTGCTTTGAAGAAGCTCTTCATTCCCAAGACAAACTACGACTAACGTGCTGCTGTAGTACTTTCGTTTAAAGTAACAATGTAGTCTGGAGCTGGATTCTATTCTCTGCGACTTAATTTTTCCCGTCACTCCTCTAAGCAGCAAATTGGCTTCTCACAAAACATCCATTGCTTTGTTTCAGTTTCTTTAATCAATTTGGTCTTTCAAGCTAAGTAGATGATTAGTCTCCTCTAGCTTGCCTCCATCTGATTATGTAGTAGTGAAAATCTTTGGAAAGTGGTGGTGATGATCCTGACTTAGCGTTGTAATTTTTTCCCAGTATGTGATGTTTTCTCCTGATCGTTATTCTGTTTGCTTATAATCATCGCCAGAGCTAAGCTTGATGGTCAGTGGAAGGATAGGATTCAGTTTTCTAAATCGATTCAGATTTTGAAGCAGAGGACCCGCCTTAATATATATATAATATTTCCCATAATATTCCATGAATGAACATGTGGACTACTCTCAGTCAATAAGCTGCATCTGATTCTATTTTTAAACTTATTGAAGGGGACGGATCTACAGTTTAACGCCTGCATCAGAGAAGTTTTCAATAGTAAGTAATACTCATAACCAGTTGCTAGTTAATGTTATGAGGTGATACCGCTGTTGAAAATCTTTTTTCTCCTTTCAGATGGTCTGGCCTGGTATTGAACAGAGGACCTTCTGGTTGGTAGGCAAGTGTCTTTTTTTTAAATGCTATAAAAAACTACTGAATATTTTCTTAAATTTCTTTCTTTATTTGAAAGTACAATCCTTCCGGTTAATAATGGAAAATAATTTCATTCAAATGGCTGCCCGGCTGGCCATGCAGTAGCCTACACGATCGGTCCAATTTTTAAGCACATTATCGATTGTGTACAGCTGTATTTCACCAATGGCTTCACGAATATTGTCCTTTAAAGCGTCAATTGTCTCTGGCTTATTGGCGTAACACTCATCTTTGACGTCACCCCACAAATAATAGTCCAACGGTGTCAAATCGCAGCTTTGCGGTGGCCAAACGACATCAGCTCTGCGGTTGATAATGTGATCTTCAAAAACAGGGCGCAAAACATCGAGTGTAGCTTCGGCTATGTGGCACGTAGCGCCGTCCTGTTGAAACCAAATGTTGCTAATATCCTCCTGTTAAATTTTTGTGAAAAAAATTCATTCAACATGGCCCGATAACGATCGCCATTGACTGTAACGACAACTCCTTGCTAATTTTCGAAGAAAAATCGCCCAATATGCGTCTAGACCAAAAGCCGCAACAAACAGTGACTCGTCTTGGGTTTTCAATGGCTTTTCAATGTATGCGCGCGGGTTTTCTGTGCCCTAAATGCGACAATTTTGCTTGTTTGCATACCCGCCAAGATCAAAATGAGCTTCATTGCACACATTTTGCAACATTACCATGATTTTGAAAGTAATGTCGCAATATTTCCCAGCGTAGTTCAAGCGTATACAAAACCATATTCGTTTAGCGGAAGGATACAACTAATTATCTGTCATCTCAGACATGAGCAAAGTGTTACCATTCATGAATTAAGCACTATTTCAAACAAAAACGTTAGATGACGGACCCAATATATGAATTTTTTGTGGGTGGTGTGCTGGAGTGGTTAGAGCGCACGCTTAAAAACACAAACGACCTAGGATCGAGCCCAAGCGGAGGAGAAAAAAGAGAAAAATTTAATTGTAGTTTCGAATGTTTAATACAGAGGCTTCAACTTACCTCCAGGCAACTTCATCTAAAATATAAAGAAGAAGCCCGCTGACCATACCGCATACCTCCGGTGATGATTGACAAACATTAGGAGAATGATCAGGAAATCACACCACCTATTGGGGAAAAAATTACAATGCTAAAGTAAAAATCAACACAAATTAGCCATGATCTTCACCACTAAGCGAAAATCATATGGAGGAAGTTATAGTGGATTAACCATCTGCTTAGCTTGAAAGATCAAATTGAAATAATCTGAAACTGAAACAAAGCAATGGATGCTTTGTGGAAAGCCAATATGCTCTCTAGAGGAATGACGGAGAAAAAAATAGTAATTCATTTAAAATTAATGTTAGGGATACCGAAAGGAAGATTTGAATAGTGCGGCGTTACCTCGCTTTGTAGTCCTTATTTTTATCCAAAGGGAATTAGGCGACTGTTTGGCGGCACTCCCCCGAGTAGATGTACCATTTGTTCCGATTATAGAAGTGTCTTCCGACGGCTGCACCCTAGAGATTCGTGTTCAAGACACAAGCATTGTTTCCTTACAAAGTTCAATCTACAAGCAAGTTTAACCACAAATATTGCCAAGAAATTGGGTATACAAGTTAATAATGTCGATATGGACATCATAGCATAACTATCACATATGGTGTGTGTCCATAACAACAAATATGGTATTTTGGAGGGCACACGTTTGTCATTATAATTTAGTATTTTTTGCCTAAAAATGATGTTTTGCAGGGAAGTCTGATAACCTTCTTTCATTTGAAGATTATCGATTGTTGGTAGAAGCTTACGGTCAATATGCATCAGCTTAAACTACTTGTGAAAGTTGGTTTGAGCGATTCAAAAGTGGTGATTTCTATACAGAAGATAAGGAGAGGTCCAGTGTGCCGAAGAAGTTTGAAGGTGAGGAATTAGAAGCAATACTCGACGAAGATTATTGTCAAACGCAAGAAGAACTTGCATTATCATTGAGAGTCCTACAAAAAGCCATTTACCTGAGTTTAAAAGCATTAGGATGCATTCAAAGGCAAGGAAATTGGGTCTCATATGAACTGAAGCAGAGAGGCGTTGAAAGACGTTTCTGCATTTCAGATATAATGTTTGAACGCTACAGAAAGAAGTAACTTGTATATCGTATTGTTACTGGTAATGAAAAATGTTGCATTACGATAACCTCTACTCCAAAAAGTCATTTTTAAAGCCCAGTCAACAAGCCAAATCAACGCGGAAGTCGAATATCGATGACGCCAAGATAATGCTTTGTATTTGGTGGGATCAGAAGGGTGCTTTGTATTTTGAGCTATTGAAATCGGGTAAGACGATCACATGGGACCTGTGCTGAACACAACTGATTCATTTAAAGAGAGTAATCAACGAAAAACGACCAGAATATTCGACCAAGCGCGAGACCATAATCATCCATCCTACAAGACCGGTCAAAAACTATTTGGAAAACAGTGGATGGGAAGCTTAAGCTTACTTGCCCTACAGCCCTGACATTTCTCCTTCTTACTACCATTTGTTTCGATCGATGCAGAACGCCCTTACTAGAAGGCAATTAACTTTTTGGCACAGGCTGAAATATGAGAACCAGAAAGATGAGAAAAAAGTAGTGCCTGGTGATGGACAAAACTTTGAATATTGTATCAATTCATTTTTTTGTTATAATAAATGCATTTGCCAAGCAAACAAATCGACATTTTTAATTTATATACCCAATAACTAAAAAATGGCTTCCTTCTATAATTTTAAAAAATAATCCTCATCTGTTTCAAAAGCCACCCATTCTGAAGAACATAGTTCTGCTTCTACTACACAACCTATAGTAAGTTTATCTTGGAATTATGTTAAAGCCTCAGTAATTAATAACTTTAATAATATCTCTTTCAAGATTAAAACTGAACAAAGTGAAGAAAGCATATCGGCAGAGGAAATAATCGGTACGGATAAATTTCTTAGCATATTTTTGAGAGATCACGGCTTGCAAGAATATAATCTAAATACATCTGAGCTACTCCTAGGCTTGTCAGATAGACTTGAATTCGCTTGATTTAGAAGAATTTTCGCAGCGTTTCAAGAATCAAGAGAAAATAGGGTTTGTCAAGATTTTTAAAAACGCTTTTTTTAAGTTTTCCAAAATTTTGTAAAAATCTATTAAACATTCTAGTGATTTAATAGAGTAAAGCGATTTAAGAGTATTTTGCTCTCAGTTAGGTTTTTCAAAAAAAATTATAATTACATTTTTATAATATGTATTCGAAAAAGTTCGTTTAGAAAAAAGTTCGTTTACAAACCAAATACGCGCCCTTTTGATCGATAAGTTTTTGCCATTTTTGGGGTAAAGCCATTATAATTGTAGAACTTTTAGGCGAAAAACGGATTCAGTTATGTTTTACAGTCCTGTGCCGTACTTAAAGTCACATCATTAAGAGAGTACTGCAGAGATCGAAGCAATTGAAATTCTGAAGGGGCAAGGTCCAGGCTATATGGTGGATACCTCAAAACTTTTTAGCTAAGCTCTCTCATTTTTTATCAAAAGGTCTGCTTCAGTCTTGTTAATTGTTGATAATATAGATCAGAATCAATATTTTTTTCTGACCGTAGAAACTCAAAATGAACAAACCTCTTCCAATACCACAAGTCACACTGCATTGCACTTCAGTACTGGATTTGCCATCGTTTTCGAAACCACACTTTGCTTCGTCTATGCTCTTTTTCGCACATTATTGTCGTACGTGATCTAGTTTTCATCGCCTTTAGTCATTCGAATCTATCAAACATAGAAAATGTGGCTCAAAATTTTGTGAAAAGAGCGAACGTCTGCCTACGTGCTTGAGGTGGACATATGTCCGACATCATATTCCATTATTAATTTCAATATTTCTTTTTTGGTATGAATAAAACTAAATTTGTCAAAGCAATTTGTTTTTAAACCAATTCACTTCCAAACCTCAAATTTGCCCGCCCTTTATTGTCGACGTCAAGCTTTTATTTGATATCAAGTTTTTTTTCTATAAGTTTCAAGAAATTTTCAATGTTGAACCTTGTAACCCCAGCTACTCCTCTCAACATTTGGTAGACGTTGAGGAATACCAGCAGTCAGAACAAAACTTATCGTTAAAAACTGGCACACCGGCCATAGATAATGATGTATCATTAAACAAAACTTTCACCGTAATGATTCAATAATATAAAGAACAGTTTTAATGTCATTTAAGCAAAACGGATCAATAACTTGGATGCTCAAAATAAAAAATCAATATTTCCTTTTTCAATCAAATAATTTAGCGATTTCCCTAACGATTTTTTTAAGGGAATTTTCAAGAAAAAAGGAAAAACAAAAATCCTTCATTAAGTAGCAGCTGCATAAGGGTCATAAAATCATTAAGCGTTATAATAGCGTAGGTAATAATAACATATTCAATAAAATAAGAGTAAGAACATAGTCACAATCAAAGCAGATGGAAACATATGGCAAATAACCATATACTACCTGCTACCTGCTACCTGCTACCCGCTACTAAACGATAATTAAAACCTTAACAAGGACTAAGTGTGCGATATATTGGTATATAAGCAAGTAAAAATATCACAAACGCCTTAGTCTTAATCTGTGATTTGTAGCGTTTAAAACTAAAGCATTTTATGTGAAAAAAATATAAATTCAGACCTTTCGAAGTGTTAAAGCGCATTTGATTAAAATAATCCAACTACACAATTTTTCAACGTAAAAGAACTCTAATCTATCCACACTAAAGAAATACAAAAAACTTTGAAAGTGTGCTAAGTTTAGTTAACTAGCTTTAAATATACAGTCCTCAGAAAACCCATTGCAAGCGTACAACTTTGTGTAGAGATTTTTCAGTGCCAGAGTTATATCAAATACTCAGATACATCATGGATTTCGTAGCGGAAAATAATTATTTTAAAAATTTGACGAACGCAGAAAAAACTCAATTATATGCACAGTTCGTAGAAGAAACGGCTGAAAATAAAACCGAATTTAATGAACGTGCCTTGCAAAAAGAAATTAGTGACAAACCGGAACAAGCGACATTGGTGAGTGAAGACTCCGTAGAATTGGTAGGTCTGGCTGAAGGTTTGGAGACAAGTTTGGTCTTTTTTGAAGAACCAATAACACCTTTCGATTTGCCTTACAACACAAACTCAGTTGAGACTTATAGAGTTAAGAAAGAAAGAAGTGACATTTCTTCCCGTAGTCAATGTGAAGAATCAGAATTGACTAGAAGAGAGGAAATTTTTGAAACTTTTCCAAAGAGTTGCATTGAGGCTTGTGTTTCGCCCAAAAGGCGTAGGCATATAAGGGATGAAAAACTGAACACGCATTTGGGCTTTCCTAATGAAAAATTTGAAAAACTATTCTTTAGGTGGCTGCAACAAAAACTACAAGTTATTAAAAAAGTTGAAGACATTAAAGAAACTTCAGAAAAGCTAAACGACTTAAAGGCCAATATGGATAAACGCAGCTCAGAAGCAACTATAGCTTATTTCGAAACGGTAGAACCTTCCACGTCTGCTGAAGTGAAGAAATCCACTAAAAGGTATTCAGTCGCAATAGCAGAAAGTGAATTATATAACGATTCCAATGAAGAAAACAAATCGAATTACTCAGCCATTGTTCCTTATGTTAATAATGACAATCATAATCTGACATGGAACCCATTGAATGAAAGGGCACACATAATAGTTGATTTGACCGAAAATGATACTACGATGCAGGTTACAAATCCAATAAATATATATGAGCCATTAAACAACGACGTCATGTACTATAATCAACGACCATCAGTCTTATGCCAATCCCGACAAAATATAATCTTTAGAACTTATTATGGCCATGATAATGACCAACAACAACGCATTTCTTTGGAAATCCCAGTAACAGCTGCAACTCAGCAACTTAAACAAAATCTACCCGAATCGTCTCAAGGCACAGGCAGTACGTACTTTTCAAATGATTTTGGTGCTACACGAATGGCCAATGAACTAGTATCTAAAGAACTTTCACAATTTTGGATTAAGTCCGGCGATTTCCTTATTGCAGTGGCAATAGATAGCATTGATAGCGAAAGCCTGCAACAAAATTATCAAAGGTTTTGCCAAAAGTCTACTGAAACCGAAGAAATTAGCTTCGGCATTGACGAATTTCAATTCACGTTTAGCTCTTATTATGATTATTTTTTAAATCATGAATACTTACCAGACGATAAAGAAATATCGAAGTATTGGTTTTCAGCCGGTGATCTGAAAATTGTCTTTAAAGGTAAATACATGTCAACCGAAAAGATACTACGCTTCTTCCAATTCCTTAAAGCTAATGTGGAAGCTACTAGTATCTTACGATTTGGTGTAGATCAAATGGAATTCTCACATATTCCAGATTTCTGGACCGAGCCTTGTTACTCTGCTTCGGAAAATATCGGTTACGAAAATCCAAATTATTCTGCTTTACTGGATACCCTACCATTTCATGTTGAATATGAGAATATCGAAGAAACACAAGCAAATCAGTGCAGTACAATGGAAAATAATTGTCAATCAGCTTATTTATTATATGACAACAATCAATGCGGTCCAACAGAAAATTATAGCCAATCTTATTACTCCCCTGATGACAATCAATTTGAATCAATGGAAAATGTTGGCTAATGGATTTGCGTAACACGTGGCCATAGTCCCTGCAGCGGAGCGTGTGAATACAATCAGAATAGGTCTCTCAGATATGATTTCGAAAACTATCAGCACGGGACAATAGAAAATAATTATCAATCGTCTTGCGGATTTTGTCATAACAATCGAAGCCGGTCAATTAGAAATAACAGAGCACACATAACAGCACAAACGACCCAGGTTCGAGACCCAGCAGAGGATATGAGAAATTTTATTGTGATTTCGTATGTTGAATAAAGAGGCTTCAACTTTCCTTCGGACAACTCCATCTCAAAAATAAAAAAGAAGCCCCATGACCTTCCCGCATACCTCTGGCGATGATGACAAACATCAGGAAAACACGCCTCCTACAATGCCAATTATAATGCTAAAGTAAAGATCATCACCAATTAGCAGGGATCTTCATCACTACATAAAATCATATCGAGGAAGCTACAGTGGATTAATGAACTATGTAGTTTGAAAGATCATATGGATTAAGGAAACTGAAACAAAGCAATGCTGCCTAGAAAGTGACAGAGAAAAAAACTACAACACAATTGAAAATAACAATCGAAGCTGGTCAGTTATAAATAACTGTGAAAAAAATCACCATGAGTTCAAAGAAAATGAATGAAAAGTGCGTCTGTGCGAAATGATTTCTATAATTATCGTCGCGACACAATGACAAATAATTGTCAACCGCCTTGCGGATTCTCTGACAATAATCAAAGCCGATGACTTAGAAATAACTGTGAAAAAATCACCAAGAGTCAATAAAAAATGTTCGCCCATTACTTAGCTTATGGTATGATAACAATTAATCTGTTAGAAATCACATCGAAAACTATTACCGCATCATAATGGCAAATATATGCCAATCATCTTGCGGATTATATGATAACAATCAAAGCCTGTCAGTAAGAAATAATTACGAAAACAAACACTTCACAACAAAGTTTCGCACTTTTACAATCTTCGTAAAACATGGTTTTAAGAATGATAGCCGCCAACGCAATTTTTTGGAAATACCAGTAATAGGTGAAGAGAAACAACAAGAACAAAGCCAAAAACTACACAAAAACAAATATTGTATTAAGATCTATTATGATAATAAAGAGATTTATTTATATAATTAATTTATTTTAAATTTTTTTACAAGTTTAAATAAGCGATTTTAGTTTTGTTTTTTCTTCAAGTTCAACAATTAAAAAAAAAAAACTTCAAAACTGGAACTTCTTGAAGTGAAATATGATTCGCACGATCATACGCGGAGTTTTTTACCAAGTCGCTTCTAAGTGTGTCATTCATAATCCGCCTTTTCGCCCCAATCTCCAGAAGGCTCGGGCTACGATCAAAAAAATACGAATGACAAATGTTGCTGTTGTCTGCGAAAGAGTAGATAGGATTGGAAGTGAGAAGAAGAAAGTCATTAAGAAATATTAAGAATAGATTTGGAGAGAGAACAGAGCCATGCGGTACCACTGAATTTAACCTGAACTCGTCGGATGAGAACCCATCTATAACCACTCTTATAGAACGATCTCTGAGAAAGCTCGATATAAATCGAGAGAAGTGACTACCAACACCAAAGGCAGTAAGTTTCGGTACTAATACCTCATGATAAACTCTATCAAACGCCTTGGAAATATCCAACTTTGCTCTCACCAAAATCATGAATGGATTTGTTCCACCTCTCAAAGAGTACCACCAGTAGGTCGCCAGTAGAACGGAAGCCGTATTGACGAACGCTTAGCAAATTGTTGGACTCCAAATATTTGACAAAATTTAACTCCATACTCGCCATAGCCGTGGAGAGTGTCGAACAGACTCCAATAGGGCGGTAGTTTTCAGGGTTGGTAGACTCACCTTTTTTAGGAATAGGCGTTACATTAGCAACCTTCCAGCAGGATGGAAAAATACCGGTGCGGTATATCGCACTGAAAAGAT
Source organism: Wohlfahrtia magnifica (assembly GCA_023159175.1). NCBI lineage: Eukaryota > Metazoa > Arthropoda > Insecta > Diptera > Sarcophagidae > Wohlfahrtia > Wohlfahrtia magnifica. The sequence goes on from JAKWBJ010000051.1 coordinate 3,321,562, forward strand.
TGGTTAATTTGAACATAGTGAAATGAAAAGGCAAGTTTTCTTTGCGTTCGCCAATATTCTTCGTCGACTAATGCTTCCAATTCCTCTCCTTGTGTTCTGTGTCGAAATCACTACTTCTGAATCGCGCAAACCATCGTTTACAAGCTATTTGAGTTGCTGTATATGGATCGAAAGCTTCTACCAGCAATCAATAACTTTCAGCAGCCATTTTCTTCAAATGAAAGAAGGTAACCAGACTTCCCCGCAAAGCAATTTTTTAGGCACAAAATCGACATTATTATAGCGATTGAAAAAAATATGTGCTTACGCTTTGGCGTCTATTGAATACTGAATTATAATGATAGATCTTTACCCTCCAAAATACCATATTTGTTATTATTGACACAATCCATATGGGATAGTTATGCAATATGTTGTTCAAATCGACATTATTAACTTGTATACCCAATTTAAAAGATACGCCACATGCGATACGATGTTGCGAATCTCTCATTTTCAAAACTATACATCCAATATCCCAGTCTAAACTCATATGCAAGCTATTGATTTAGATATTGTAGTTTGACTTACTTACTTACCTCTTTTTTTAAACTATTTTTTACATCTGTTTTGATTTTCCATTTCGAGTCTCTATTTGTTCTACGCTTCACACTCAACACTTTAATTGCTCGTTTTCAATATGAATGATAAAATCGAGGTTTGTTAAACAGTTTGCTTCTCTTCTCTCTGTTTAGTGTGTGTTTGTACTCGTATGTAAACAAATAAAATAATAATAATAAAAAACGGAAACGGATGTTCAATCATTTGGTAACCCTATAGTGTTGGAATTTTAAACTTGAATTTTTCTTCTCTTTTTTTACAATATTTGTCAAATATTTTGTTTTTGTTGTTATTTTCCTAGCAATTTTTTTCCAATTTTTTTTTCTTTTTTTATTGAAAATCAATTTTTTTTATTAGATGGGCTTAAATGATTTTTACAGATTTTTTAATTTATTTTGCCAATTAAATTTTTATCAATATTTAAATATTCATGCATATGTGTACGAGTAAAAAATTTTTTCTGAAACTTTTCATAAAAATGAAAGTGTTTTCGTTCTAATTATAAACAAATATTGAAGGACAGTTAAAACAAAAACTTGTAATTTAATTAAGTTTAGTAAATATTTTATCACCTAAATTATAAAAATATTTTTATTATATTAATATTGTGACGATAATGAAAATGCTAAGGCAAAATTCACCACGTCAGAGCTTAATATGAGCTTTAAACCTTCTAAAATTATCTGTGCTAATTAAGAGTGCTGCCAAGTGCATGTATCAATTACTTCTTGTGTTATTTTAGAACATTTGAATTGACGGCGAAAAATCGAAGATTCATGTCCGTACTAGAACATTCTAAACAAAGATGAAATACTATAAAAGCAGCTAATTGCAGCTGGTTAGTTAGTTTTGAATTGGCTGTCAAGGAGTAAAGTCTGTTTAAGGCTCAAATAAAAAGTGTTTTAAAAGCGAATTTGGAATTTGTTGTAGTAAACAACTAAAATAAAAATGGAGTTTTATTTTATTTTAACGCAGTATAAACGAACTCAAACGTTTCAAAAAGGTTAAAACGTAACAATATTATTATTTTTTTTTTAATGTTGATGTCCATGGTGAAATTATCAGCTATGTTATTGAACACGACTCCGATCAAAAGTGGTTTCAATTCCGAAAGTAGACTCTTTAGAAAACGTGAAAATTCTTCGGAACGAAACCACTTTAAATTTTCAAAGTGGTTTTGATATTTTTGATCATTTATTAAAGAAAAATATTAATAAAACTCAGTCAAACTGAATAGATATTTTATAGATAGATATTTTAAGTATTTATACAAAAATAATTTAATTTTTTAAACTTGCTAAGCTGAGGTCACAACTGGCAAATATTTGACTAAAAGCAATAATAATACGAAAATAAGGTTTGGCACCCCAGCGTTTATTACATCGCTAAAATTAATAAACAAAAGCTGCAAGAACAACTATACGTGCTGCTTACAAACAACCAAATCTACAACAACAAATATTAGCAGAGGTAAAGTAAACAAAAATAATACAGCAACAACAAAAACTAACAACAAAGAAAACAAGTAACGGACAATAAACAAGCAACAACAAATACTAAGAGCTGAAAGAGGTAGACGTTTATATACGTATGGCTACAATAGTACTAAAAAGAAATTACAAGAAATAAATGGAATCTACCTGAAATATCGAGAGGTTCGCGAGCTTTCGATGTTTTGTTTGCTCAGCCATAAAGCCATTTAAGTAAAGAAAACTCAGTGAGTACAGTTTGTGTGAAATGAGTTTATAAGGAGTAAACTCGTGAAGTGAAGTAAAAAACCAGTTTAGTTGAAGCTAACTCAGAAAAGAGAGTGAGGTGTGGATAGCCTTTGGTTGAAAATGTTGTGATCGAACCTAAGTTATAGCTACGATCGGGTTGGAAGATCTTTAAGTAGAAAGATCTCTCGAGTAGTTGTTGTTTACATGATTGTAAGCAGACGGAGTAATTAAGAATAAAAAATTGTTATTGCCCGTAAAAAGGTTACAAGCAATGGTGCGCAAAACTGTGTTGAATAAAGGATTTTAATTGAAAAGCAAACACAAGTTTTATTTTATTTTAACTATCGGGTCCGCCATCTAACGTTTCTTTTCAACTAGTGCTTATTTCGTGCATGGTAACACTTAGCTCATGTCTGATTTGACAGATAATTAGTTTTATCCTTCCGCTGAACGAATATGGTTGCGTATCGGCATGAACAACGCTGTGAAATATTGCGGCATTGCTTTGAAAATCATGGTAATGTTGCAGAATGTGTGCGATGTGTTCAGATGAAGCTAATATTGATCTTGGCGGCTATGTGAGCAAGCAAAATTGACGCATTTGGGGCACAGTAAACCCGCACGCATGTATTGAAAAGCCGATACACCCAAGGCGAGTCACTGTTTGGTGCAGATTTTTGAACGAATTTTTGTTCACAAAAATTGTAGAGGAGGATATTAGCAACATGTGGTTTCAACAGGACGGCGCTACGTGCCATACAGCCGAAGCTACACTCGATGTTTTGCGCCCTGTTTTTGAAGATCGCATTATTAGCCGCAGAGCTGATGTAGTTTGGCCGCCTCGGAGCTGCGATTTGACGCCGTTGGACTATTATTTGTGGGGTGTCGTCAAAGATAAGTGTTACGCCAACAAGCCAGAGACAATTGACGCTTTAAAGGGCAATATTCGTGAAGCCATTGACGAAATACAGCTGCACACAATCGATAATGTGCTTAAAAATTGGACCGATCGTGTAGGCTACTGCATAGCCAGTCGGGCAGCCATTTGAATGAAATTATTTTCCATTATTAACCGAAAGGATTGTACTTTCAAATAAAAAAATAAATTTGAGAAAATATTAAGTAGTTTTTTTTATAGCATTTTCCAAAAAAAAAAAAAAAAAAAAAAAAAAATTATTTGACGGACCATTTATTAGTGATTTAAAAAACTTAAGAATTAAAATAAAATAGAAGTAATATTTAAAAAAGTTTAATAAATAAGTAAATACAATAGTTTCCGTATGATTTAATTCCACAACGCTAAACAAAAATATTCCTACTGCATTTAGCACTTTTATAATATTTATAAAAATATTTCTTTGAAAGTGATTAAAAATTTTGTTTCGTGTCAAATATTTCTTTAGTGTGAACATAGTTAAAACATGTTTTCCCCTATTTCTATTTGACGCTATTTGATTATACCGAAATAATCAAATAAATGTGCTTAGTATGACCACAAATCAAAATTTTTCTTATTTCACTCAAATTTCCTTCAAATAAGGAAAATAAAAATTTGGTCAAATATTTTCCATATGTGACCGTAGCTTTAGACAATCATAACAAACTGATGTTTTTTTTCTTATCTCTATTTAGTATCTGTTTGTATGTTAAAACGTAAACGGATGTGCAATCATTTAGTTACCCTATATTGTTGGAATTCTAAGCTTAAATTTTTCTTCTCTTTTTTTGTGCAATATTTATGAAATAGTTTGCTATTGCCTAACCAATTTTTTTTGTTTGCCTAACAATTATTTGCAAAACAAAAACTTTTTATTTGAAATTTAAAAAAAACATTTTTTTACAGTTTTTTTTTCTGATATTTATTTTGCCAATTGAATTTAATATTTTTATCAATATTTATATTTTTATCAATATTTATACATACATATGTATGTACGTATGTATACGACTGATACTATAAATTTTTTTCAATCTTTTTAGAAAAACAAAAGTGTTTTCGGACTAATTCTAAAAAAATGAAGGCAGTTAACAAAAACTCGACAGTTTAATTAAATTTATTAAATATTTTATCACCTAAATTATAAAAATATTTTTATTATTTTGGTAATATTTTTTTTATTTATTTATTATTATTATTTTTTAATGTTGTGCCATTTCAGTTTCCAATTGCAATATTTTTTATGCCCTACATTACATACCTTATATATTATACCCTGATTGCATTATATTTATACATCTAATATTAAAAAAATAACTTAAGTGCCAAGTGCCCCGTAAGCCTAGTAGGTAGTATACTATTTGGTCAGCTCGTGGGTCGTAGGTTCGATTCCCAACATAGACTTTGGTCATCACGTCCACCATACGGTCTTTATTTTATCTATTTATTTATTTAATAATATATTGAACCTAGCACGACAAGACTCAAGTCTTATAATTTAAAGTGCTAGTAAGATTACAAATTTCAAATGATAAAGTTTAATAGGTTATTAATGCAGTTTAAGATAGAGAAAATACATAAATTACGGAGAAATATTAAATTAAAATACAATATAGATCGAAGAAGACTTAAGACAAACAATATAAATAGAAATGAATTATAGAATTACAAAGTGAAGGAAAAAAGACAAAAAGGAAATTTAGATACGAGGGCGGATTGACATTGAAGCTACCTAGCGCTAGATGGCAGCACAAACACAAAAACTTTTTCTTTCTTAGAAATTACGATCTGTTAAACGTCAGCTGTTAAAATTTTAGCCAAATTCATCGATTCGTTTTTTTGTTGTAGTCGTTTGAAGTAAGCAACTTTTGTGTTTCTGGGAAAATGGAAAAAAGTTAATTTCGTGTAGTGATTAAACACTATTATTTGAAGAGCAAAACGGTGAAAGAGACAAAAGAAAAGCTTGATAAACATTACGGCGAATCTGCTCCGTCAAATTATATGGTAAAATATTGGATTGCTGAATTTAAACGGGGCCGAACAAGCACTGCCACAATACCATCAACAGAAAGGCCAAAAGAGGTGGTTACGGAAGAAAATATCAAGAAAAACCTCTATATCGTTATGAATGATCGCCGGGTCAAATTATGTGAGATTGTCGAAATGGTAAACATATCATATGAACGTATTTTCAACATTTTGCATGAACATTTGCATATGAAAAAGCTATCGGCAAGATGGGTGTCGCGTTTGCTCAGTGTTGAACAAAAACGAGTTCGACAGATCACTTCACAGCGGTGTTTGGATATGATAAAGCATAATCCTGCTGCTTGTTGGCGTAGATTAATAACTGTTGATGAAACGTGGGTCCACCACTACATACCTGAAACCAAAGATCAATCGAAGCAATGGGTGGAAGCTGGTAGAAGAGCTCCGAAGAAAGCAAAGACAGCGAAATCGGCTGGCAAGGTTATGGCCACTATATTTTGGGTTGCACACGGAATATTGCTCATCGATTATCTTGAAAAGGGATCCACAATCACAGAAGAGTATTATCGTGCATTATTGCTTCAATTGGTTGATGCAATCAAGGAAAAACGACCACATTTAAACAAGAAAAAAGTGCTCTTTCATTAAGACAACGCACCGGTTCACACAGCATTAGACACGATGCTAAAACTACGAGAAATACACTTCGAATTGGTTGATCATCCACCTTATAGTCCAGATTTAGCCCCTTATGACTTTTTACTCTTTCCAAACTTGAAAAACTGACTCGCAGGAAAAAGATTCATCTCAAACGAAGAGTGATTACCGAAACGAATGCGTATTTTGAGGAGTTCCCAAAATCGTATTATTCAGATGGTATAAAAAAGTTGGAAAATCGTCTTACTAAGTGTATTGAGCTAAAAGGAGACTATGTTGAGAAATGAATGGTTTTTGAAAAAAAAAATGTTTTGTTCCTACTTAGGTAGCTTCATTATCAATCCGCCCTCGTATATAAAACAATTTAAAAAATATGTGCTTATTTACATTACCAAGTTCAATATTCACGAAGATCAAATTTAAACCGCCTTGCGCTGCTAATACTCTGAATGCGATTCGGTAATTCATTCCAAAGGCTAGTGCAATACATAAACATTTGCCGCTGGGGAAAAGTACTCTCATATTCTTGCTTATTAGTTTCTTACCTCGCGCTGATCTACTAAATCTCAACACTCCAAAGAGATAATTCGGATGCTGGGTTGTTATTATCTTATGTAATAAAATTAGTCTACGAAACTTTAAAAGATTCTCAAAGGTCATCATCTTATACGAAAAGCAAGAAATTGAGTCGTGAGGACCTCTATCATAAATATATCTCGCAATACTATTATATGCAACCCTTAGCTTTTTAAAGTCGGATTTTGTACAAAATGCAAAAATCTCACAACCGTATAATAGGACTGGTATCAGGTATGTTTTGACAAGCAAAGAACAAATTTCCAGTGGAGTTGAATGTTTAACAGCCCAAGGATTCCTAAGCATTCTGTAAACACGACCAACAACGGCCGCTATATGGCTAGACCAGGACAGTTTATCATCAAATATGAGGCCTAAATTTTTGCAAGAGCTAACAAACTGAATAATATTATCATCTACAACGTCAATATTAAGAATCCTATTGTTTCTATTGAGAAAAATGCACTTTAGTTACCTGTTTGTAAGAATTATATTATTGTGTTCTGACTTAAATAAATAAATAAATAAAGTTCACATATATTTTAAGGCAGCCCAAAATATCAATCTTCAATTCTATTGTAAAGTCAACTCTGCGATACGATTATGAAACATTGAACGCATGTACACGCGATCTCAATACATTTCAACAACGTCAACAGGTGTTTAAAATACAATCTTTCTGCAATAGTTTTTCAATTCATAGGCCTCTTGTGTGCTGTTAAAGCTTCATATTTCTTTTATCTATGGTGAGTGCTTTAAAGAGGCAGTTCGAAATGTTCTTAGACTAACAATTTTTAGATTTGGGAACAGGTAGGAAACAGAGGGATTTAAATCAAGAGATTAAGATAGGTAGTCAAGCAATTCGTACTTCAATTCGTTGAATTTTGTCATCGTTAAAACACTCTTGATGAAATTTTATTTTGTTGTTGTTGTGAACCAGATCGCTTTCCTCATGTTTTCAAATTCAATTGATTTGAAAGGTTACCATAATATTAAGAATTTATTGTTTTACATTTTTGAAGATAGTCGATTAATAAAATACTTTGGAATCCCAGAAAAGAGTTACCATGAGATCACCATCTGATTGAACTTGTTTTGCCTTCTTTGGTGCACTTTTACCACCCTCAGCCCATTATTTGGAACGTTCTTTTGGCTTGGTGTATATAATTCCCATACCATTCCATGAAGGAACATGAGGACTTCTCTCGCTAATTGAAAGGGACCTACAGCTTAACGCCGGCTCCGAAGGTCAAATACATTTAGAGAAGTTTTCAATATTAGTAATACTCACAACCAGTTGCTAGCTTATGTTATGAGGTGATACCGCTGTTGTAAAACTTTTTTCTCCTTTAAGATAGTCTGGCCTGATATTGAACCGAGGATCTTTTGGTTGGTAGGCGGGTGTCTTACCTACCATACCACGGCAGCACACTGTCTTGGTGTATAGAATTGGATATAAGTTTCATCAACAGTTATGAAACAACGCTTAAAATAAATTTTATTTCGCTTAAACGGATCCAAACAAGTTTAAGAAATTTTCATTCGAATGCTTTTTAAGTCAACTGTTTACAAAAGCGGCACCCATCTTGCGGAATGCTTTTCCATCTGTAATTCTTGACACAAAATAAAATGCACTCGATCATTTGAGATGCCCATGGCATTACCTATTTCACGACCTTCCATTCGTCGATCTTTCAATACCATACCATACACTTTAAAAAATCGTTTTCTTTTTGTGTTTCATCATCAATGCTTGTGCAACCATGTTTAAATTCAGCAACCAATTTTTTATTTTGCATATGAAGAAGCGCTTTCGCCTTACACATTCGCCCTATCATTATCAATTTCTTTTCCCGATAAAGCTTTCTGGTGTAAATATTTTATCACACCGCGAATTTTTAATTTTTTCATTAAAATAGTTTACTGAAAGGGGTGGCATAACAACACAAATGGCAAAGGTTCGACCCCCAGCAGAGGACATGATGAAAACAAATTTAATTGTTGTGGCGAATATTTAATAAAGAGGTTTCAACTTCCTTCCAGACAACTTCATCTAAAAAATGAAAAAAAAAGTCGGACGAATGATAAGAAAAACATGCCACCTACTGGGAAAATTACAATGCTAAAGTAAAGATCACCACCAATTAGCAGGGATCTTCACCACTACGCAAAATCATATGGAGGAAACTACGGTGGATTAATCATCTGCTTAGCTTGAAGGACAAAATTGATTAAAACAACTGAAAGAAAGCAATAAATATTATCTGAAAAGCCAATATGTTGCTCAGGCTAAGAAAAAAAAAAGTGAAAATATCACTGAAGTGACTTTTTTGAACACCTGTTACCATATGAATGAGTTGATAGATCTAAATCAAAATTTAACATGTTTATATACGACGGATGGAAGTTTCTATTATACAAAGCCTTTTGCAGTTTGTACCGCCATTACTATGTCAATCTAAGTACATTTCGTACTGCCTTTTAATTGCACCTGAACAGCTTCGCACCTATGAAGTAGTCAAACGATGGAGCTTACGATTGAATATGAGCAATCATGCCACTATTAGTTTGAATAGCCATAATCATTTCATTTACTGCCTTTCTCAGTTTCTATGGCTTTTATCAACTATTTGGGCCCTACGAAGCCTTCTTGTCACGCCTAAGGCAAAATTTGTGAACTAACCAAACTACACTTATAACTCTTTGTCGAACAAGATATATTTTGCTTAACTTTTTCAGCTAAAATTTTATAAAATTCAATTAATTCGCTGTTAACGAGAGCTTAATGAGAGCTATAAAAATGAAATTATAGCGTTTTTGTTTCTTTGTAGATCCATCACAATTGATTGACCAACTCTAACCGATATTTACTATAATATCAAAATTTGTTAGGCCTATATTGTATTATAGAGTATTGGATAATCGGTGTTTAATAATTGTAAGCTTGGAATTTAGTTTCATTTCATTTGTTTTTTATTTCATTTTTATTTATTTTTTAATATGGAAATATTTGCTTTAATAGATTAGCACCGATATAAATTCAAACAAAAAGAAGTCTTTTTATACCAGTGCATTGTATGTATTTTTTTTTTTGGTTTATTTAAGCAACCGAGAGTAGCTTAGAGGTTGATCAAGGGATTTAGGACAATATTATTTAATATTTAATTTCATTTATCACTTATATTTTTTATAGAGTTTAATTGTTTGTTCATATTAAAAAAATATTTAATTTTTATTTTGAAAATAAAAAAATTTCAAATTAAGATTCTATAAAAGAAAAGTAAGTCAGCTGTTTGCAGTAGGTAAAGGTAAGTTTCTGTATATCAAAATTTCTAAAGGGTCCGCCAAATGAATTTTTTTTGATAATGCTATAAAAAATCTACTGAATATTTTCTTAAATTTCTCTTTTTATTTGAAAGTACAATCCTTCCGGTTAATAATGGAAAATAATTTCATTCAAATGGCTGCCTTGGCCGGCCATGCAGTAGCCTACACTATCCGTCAATTTTTAAGCACATTATCGATTGTGTGCAACTGTATTACACCAATGGCTTCACGAGTATTGTCCTTTAAAGCGTAAATTACCTCTGGCTTGTTGACATAACACTTATCTCTGACGGAAGCCAACAAATAATAGTTCAACGGTGTCAAATCGCAGCTCCGAGGTGGCCAAACGACATCAGCTCTGCGGCTGATAATGTGATCTTCAAAAACATGGCGCAAAACATCGAGTGTAGCTTCGGCTGTGTGACACGTAGCGCCGTCTTGTTAAAACCAAATGTTGCTAATATCCTCCTCTTCAATGTTTGTGAACAAAATTCGTTCAACATGGCCCGATATTGATCGCCATTGACTGTAACGGCCACTCCTTGCTCATTTTCGAAAAAAAATAGCCCAATTATGCCTCTGGACCAAAATCCGCACCAAACAGTGATTCGTTTTGGGTGTATCGACTTTTCAATGTATGCGTGCGGTTTTTCTGTGCCCCAAATGCGAATATTTTGCTTGTTTACATACCCGCCAAATGAGCTCCATCTGAAAAAATTATTTTTTTGGCAAAATCGGCATCTTCGGTAAGTCGATCGCAGGCCCACTTAGCGAAGCGTATACACAACCATATTCGTTCAGCGGAAGGATAAAACTAATTATCTGTCAAATCAGACATGAGCTAAGTGTTACCATTCACGAAATAAGCACTAGTTGAAAACAAAATGTTAGATGGCGGACCCTTTATTTTATATAGAGTTTAATATTGTTTAACAAAATATTTAATTTTTATTTTGAAAACAAAAAAATTTCAAATTAAGATTCTATAAAAGAAAAGTAAGTCAGCTGTTTGCAGTAGGTAAATCAAAATTTATATTTTGCCGTCATAGCATCAATAATCGTCAATGTATAGGAGCTTTGATCAGTGGTTTACATGTGCTCTTGGAATTTGTGAAATTTTCGTTCGGAATTCATACTTTCATGCTTTCGACTGTTAGTAATAAATAAATCAAGTCAAAATTTTTTTAATTTCTTATCAAGCCTCCTTGTTTTGTATTTACACTGAGATTTCCAATTTTAATAATTTTGTTTTTTAATTTACACTGGTCTACAAAAAAAAAAAAAAGAAACATATGGAATATAATGATTTTGATGTGCTGAATTCAAATCCGTTTTCGGTTTTTTCCATCGGGCTCAATTTTTTTTTTCATGGGTGTGGAAAATTTATCGAGCAACATATGGCCGTTATGTCAATATATTTCATCATAATTTGAAAACGACTTGACCGATTTTAATAAATATACCAACAAATGTTTAGAAATACAATTTCTTTTAAATCAGTAATTCGTATCTTAATTGAAAAAAAAAATTCGAGCAAAATTAGAGCATTTTTTTTTAATTTTAAAAAATCATAAAAAAATTTTCAGAAAGAAAATTTTACATGTTAAGCACTTAGATTAATTAAGCACATCTAGAGAATAAAACAACCTATAAATCTGGAATGCAGGTACCTAACCGTAAGCACAATTAGTGAAAAAATGTTTTCTTGCAAAATTAACGTAAAATAGTTTTCTTGCAAAATTAGTGGACATATTCTTCTTTCATATCCAAAAAAGTTAAATTAACTTAAAGTTGAATAGATCGAAGTTCGCTATTAAATCACTTAAGTATTTCAGTAGAAATAAATTTCTTACAAATTACAAATTTTGGGTATTTATTTCTTGAAAACTTTTTTTTCCTTTTTTGTATAAGTTTTTTCCACTGTACACGTCCGTTGCTGTCTCGCGGTTAAATAAGCAAATTACTTTTTGTAATAAGAGGTCATAATTAATTTTTTTAGCTGCAAGGAAGTGTATTATACTCAAGAACATGTTCCGTAATTTTTTTAAGAAATAAGATCATAACGAAATGAATGAACAGAAACGAAATTGAAATATTATAAATGCAAGAAACATTTAAGATTTAAAAAAATGCAATGTGGGCCAGGATAGTACCATTTCTGGAATCAGTTAAGCCTGCTGGGCTTAGTTATAAGATTTGGATATGGTCTTCGTATTATGAATCAATAAAAAATTTGCGTTTTGAAAAGTAAAAAACAAAAGATAAAATACAAAAAATACTACTGGGTGGGCAATTTGAAAGTTTAAATTTAAAAATGCAATAAAACAAAAATTTATTGTTCCGGTTAGAAATGAAATATTATTTCATTCATATGGCTGCCGCGGCTGACCTCTCAGTACCCCATTCGATTGGACCAATATTCGAGAACTTTTTCCAGTGCATGGGATTGTATCTCGGCAATGTCATCGCGAATGTTAGCCTTCAAATGCTCAATTGTCTCTGGTTTGTCGGCATAACACTTGTCTTTAACGGCGCCCTACAGAGAGTAGTCCAACGGTGTCAAATCGTTCTTAGCGATCAACTGTCATCACCACTTCGGCTAAAAAAAGATGATTTTAAATTATGATAAATTTCCAATAAATACCAACGTTGTTCAAGCAGAAATCGATTAATTTCGTTCAGTGGAGATAATAGAATGACATAAGTATTGCCTGACTCGAAATAACCGCTGGTTCAAGTTTAAACTTTTATATTGCCCACCCTATATTTGGTTTGGTTAAAATCACTAAGCTAATGTAAATAATCATAAAAATTTCAAGGGTTATAATATACATTTGATACTTAGAAACAACCACTTGTTTTGTCATTGGAGTCTTGAAATATCACCTGGTCTAAATTTATTAAAAAGAAGTTAAAAATATCTTATAAATTACACTGGTCTACAAAAAAACAGAAATTTTTTCGCCTTCAAATAAACTATATGAACAAAAATTATTTTAGTGCGCTGATTTCAAATCCGTTTTCAATTTTTTTTCATCGGGCTCAAATTTTTTTTTATGGTCGTGGAAAATTATTCGCCATAATATGGTAGTTATGTCAATATATTTTATCATAAATTGAAAGCGACTTGAACGATTTGATGGACCTGTATCAAATACAACCAAACGTTTAGAAACAATATTTCACATAAATCACCTGAACATCATTTTTTTGTCAACAGTTTCGGAGTTATTCACATCTTAGCATTTTTTTTTTTTTCAAAAAATCATAAAAAAATTGTCTGAATAAAAATTTTAGATGTTAAGCACTGAGAATAAAATAAACTTTAAATCATGAAAATCGGTTGGGTATTGCTGATTTTATTTAAAATTAAATGCAGGTAACTAACTTTGACCAAAATGAGCGAAAAAGGTTTTCATGCCAAATTAAAGAGAAAATGTCTTCTTGCAAAACTAGCGGAAAATTATTTTCTTCCAAAATTAGGGGATGTTGTTTTTCCTTTATTTCCAAAAGTTATAAAATAATTCTTAAAATATAAATTTTACATATTAAGCATTTTAATGAACGCCAGGTGTGGGTTGAAAGTAAAATAACCCATAAAGGCAGGTACCTAACTTTGACAAAAGTAAAGAGTTCATTTTTTATGGCTATGGTAAGTCAAATATATTCTAAGAATACGATTTTTTATTATTGTAATAAAAAACTCAGTACAAAGTGCACTTTTAAAAAAGATAAATTTTTTTCATCATTCAACACTTGTTTACTAAACCAAAAAGACAAATCCCATCTGATATTTGATTTTATTAAAACCAGAAGTTAATACTGAAAAATACTCTAAGGGTTAATTCCGTTTGATATATTTTTATTATGGTTAATATTGTATAAAATTTATACATTGAGTTGGCTCATTTATAATGGATTTTTGGTTTAAATTGCAGTATGTCAAGTATGCATGGACTTCCAAAAATTCTCCAGATTTGTTTTGCTACATCTGTGGGGAATTAATTTTAAAATCATTATGGCATACAATAATTTCACAAATTAAGAATGCTTATAAACATTACTATGGATTTCCTAATGATGAAAGAAACAAATATTGGCTGCCAAATATATGTTGTAAAGCCTGCGTAAAAGCTTTAAAAGATTGTCTTGGCGACGATAGAAAGATCACGTTATTTATGAAACCAATGACATGGAGTGAACCACAAAATCACGAACATGATTGTTATTTCTGCATGACCGCTACACATTGATTTACAAGAAAAAATAGGAAGATAATTATATATCCGAACATTTCGCGAAATAATAATGTTTCTTTACCTCTGATGGCACCTAAACGTCAGGAAATGGTTAATTAAGAAGATGTTTTTCTGTTCCGAGCGAAACCAGTTACACATCTGTAGGTCCTACTTCATCTGCATATAGAAATCCATCGAAAAAACCTTATTTTATACACCATTCTAACCTATATGAGCTTGTGCGAGACTTAGAACTATTGAAATCAAAGTAAGAACTTCTTGCATCAAGCTTACAGCAATAGAATTTGCTAGATAAAGACACGAAAGTCTAATATTTTCGATATAGACAATAAGATTTTCTGGCCCATTTTAGTAAAGATGACGAGTTAGTATTTTGTGATAATGCGAACTATTACGAAAGCTGGGTTTCCTTTCACCAGCCAGATATGTCTGTGTCGCCTAGTAATGTATTAAAATTTTTTTTATAAAATTAGGGACCTCCCTTTATAGTTTACATATCTGGCTTTAATTTAAATACCAAAATGTAAAAATTATATTTAAATAATTTTTGTATAACTTTTTGGAAATAAAAGAAAAACAAATTCCTCTCATTTTGCAAGAAAACATTTTTTCTTTCATTTTGGTCAAAGTTAGGTACCTGCATTTAATTTTGAATAAAATCAGCAATAGCCAACCAACTTTAATGATTTATAGCTTATTTTGTTCTCAACATATTAAGCTTTAATTTCGAGTGCTTAACATCTAAAATTTTAATTCTGATTTTTTATTTTTATTTCTCTAAATAATGCTCTTGAAATTACTTGCAGCTAAGTTGTGAATAACTTCGAAACTGTTAAAATTAAAAAAAAAATGTTGTTGAAGTGATTTATAGGAAACTTTATTCCTAACGTTTGCTGTTACTTGCATTAAACTCGGTTGAGTCGTTTTCAACTTATGATGAAATATATTGACATAACTATCATATTTTGGGCAATAAATTTGCCACGCCCGATGGATAAAAACTGAAAACCGATTTGAATTCAGCGCATCAAAATCATTATATTCCATATAGTTTTACTTAAAGGCGTTTTTT
Organism: Wohlfahrtia magnifica; assembly: GCA_023159175.1. Classification (NCBI taxonomy): domain Eukaryota; kingdom Metazoa; phylum Arthropoda; class Insecta; order Diptera; family Sarcophagidae; genus Wohlfahrtia; species Wohlfahrtia magnifica. The sequence continues at coordinate 3,336,697 of JAKWBJ010000051.1, forward strand.
GCTGTAGACCAGTGTTATTTTTCTTAGTGTTTGCACTGTTCATATTGTATTTACAATTTGTTATGCTTATGGAGACGTATGAGCAATATTAAATAAAAATATTCCGTTTTCTGGTAACTAAAAGCTCTTGTTGAATAAAAATTATGATTAATTTTAGATAAAATTTTATTTTGCCGTTAGCCATACCATACTACTCGTATTTACTTCCACCATGAAAACTGTCACAAGTTGTCAACAAAATTTTCCATTATTCAGTTTATTGTTGCATGACGCGTAATCGAGCATTTGAAATGCTGGAGTCGTAAAGTGGTTTTGCATTAAAACACGTTAAAACTTTACAAACAAATTTATTAAAAATTCATGAAGATTTTAGTAAATAACGAATTTTACTGAACGGAAAACATTTGCTAGAAAAAGGATAGAACAAAACTGGAAAATATAAAAAAGAAAAAAAACCAATTTTTTAGAGAATAAAAGTGACATGAAATAGAAAAATTTGTTGAATCAAAAAACTGCATTAGACAAAAATGCCAAAAAAAAAAAAAATGTATTTTTGTTTTTTATTTAAAAAAGAATAGAAATCAATGTTTTACATTTTCTGCTCTGTCTTTCTAGGCAACACACCATGTCGCGTACATGATAAATTAATTAAAATAATGTTTTTTAAAAACTCTGCCTCATTTCATCGGAATGTTTTTAAAAATTAATTTATCGCATATCTCGCTTTCGTTTTTTCGTGTAAAATCTCTAAATACCTCTTATGACCTATAGATTTTGCTAATCATTAATATATTTTGGTAATGCTCTTCTACTTAAAATTAATCATTTATGACTCCCTTCTGGTATATGTACGAGTTTTATTAGAAAATTTCATTAGGAAGAAAACATTATTAAGTTTTTTTTTTCATCTACATTTTTTTTTGAGCACGCAGACAAATAAAGAAAAATTCTACATGATTTTGCATTTTGATTAATTCCCTTGACTGGAATGAAGTGGCAAAAAAGTAGCAGGAAAAAGAAGGTGGAAAAGTAGAATGTGTCGAAAATGCTGTAAACAAATCTATTTTGTTGGCATATATTACAAAATATGTTAATGAAATTGTTTGCTGTTTTTTGCTATCTTTTCGTTAAGGGGAAGGATGTCTATAAAGTAAAATTTATTTCAAAAACCCGTGTTTTAATGCAGATTCCATTTGAGCTTGTGAAGTTAGACAGGGTTGTTCCATTCTTATCATATTGATAAGACACCCCGACGTAAAAGATCCTTTGTGTTCACACAGCCTACCGAGTGCACAGTTGATTTTCAGCTACACTACTAATATCCCATTTAACTCTTCCCGATATAGGAAGGAGCGGCCAAAAAGCCACGTTCAAATAGAAATTTCGAGAAAGAAAACATTTTAATTTCCCCAGGGTTCAATCGACACCGTTTCAAAACCTTAGCTTAACACAGTCTACGGTTTGTTGTCCTCTAAACAGAGCTGGGAACCCTCTATCTCTTCCAGAAGACGAAAACTGTTAAAATGATATCTCAGGTAGTAGTAGCCCGATAGAAAACCAACTATCCAATGTGTGTTCTCCCTACGGAATCTACACAGCTCTGCCCCACAGCAGAAAGGCGCTAACAACCCTTTGGCCTGCTGCAGACCTTGGGCGCCTGCTCAATATACGACAACATTTTCTCAGTGTTTTTCTCTGCCGACTTTCAAACTGACTTCTATAAAATTAATCCTTCAAAGCATGAGTTCGTTAGCATTTTAATTGCCAGCAACCCTGGAATGACACGAGACTATGTAAAGGATAACCCTGTAAGCCACACCAAGTTGTTGAAGGCACTCCTCGAATAGCTGCGATTTTAGCACACTTGAAGCCAATGCCCTTAGTGTGCTGACTGACTATCCGAAAATATAGTTTTAAGCGCACTCCAGATAACCTTCTCAGAGTTGGTCCCAATGCACACACTAAAATTGCATGAATTTGGGCCTGTAAAACACTTAGCCATTTCTCATGGTTATGATAATTTTTGTATTAAGACCAAAGACCCCAGTTTCTACAACCGCGTCAGTACTCGATCCATTTAAAAACCACTTTAAGCATTTGGGGTCAACACAAGGCCGCAGAACCCATATCCGGCGATCAGGGAACATGATCTCAATTCTTAGAATTCCTATAGTCTATAGTTTAACACATGACCATACAGTTCGGAAGGTTCCTAGAATGCTCATGTTCACTAGCTTTAGTCATCACTCCTCAAAGTACGCTTTTTATCAAAGATGTTTAGGGATAGCTGCGCATCGCTGCAATCATAGCCAAAAAATCAATTAGCGACCACTTATTTACACTTAGGCAACCAAACGAAGGATGTATATGTATTGATCGGCCTTATAATTTTACTACACATCCAATAAATCATCTGGACCGCACGTGTATTATTCAGCATATATTTTAAACGAATATTTAAAGAAGTAACTACTGATAGCATGTCTGATTCGGCTGCTTCTGCATTTTTGGTGAGAATCAGCCACTACTACCGCTATAGACCAAATAAACGCCGTAATGAAAAAAGGTCGAAATAGTCTTGGCCGGCAGTTGCCATGCTGAGGTAGTTGCGGAGTCATTAAGCCTCTAAAATATTCTCCTTAGTCCGCTTGTCGCTTTTACAACTTAATTTGATTTTGTTTTAACTTTTTACTTTTAATTTCAGAAGCCAAGGCTTTACTGATTAGTCTTTTATTATAATATCGTTATCTGTTTTTCCCGTTACACCTCTTGGGAGCATATGGCTTCCACAAAGCAACGCCATCTAACACGGTTTACAGCTGTTGATTTTGCCTCCTCAAATGTTAGGTTGTGCTGTCTCAGTTCTTGGATAATTGTGCATCTACAGGTATTTTTTGGTCGACCACGATTTCTTGAGCCTTGAGGATTCCACTCGAGTGATATTCTGGTAATACTCTCTGTACTTTTAACTGTTTCGGTGTTCTGTGTTATTTATGGTGTTAGGCCAGAATATTCTGCATATGGTTCTGAGGCGCTTGTTAATGAATACCTGGAGTTTATTTGTGATGTTATTCGATACAAGCCAGGTTTCACTGTCATACAGCAGAACTTATTTAACACGAATTGAATGTTCTGTTGAATATTCTGAGCTTAGTCCGTCTGGATATCTTATGTGAGCTTTTCCATACTGACTGCAGTCGTCCAAATGCCGCTCTCGTTTTATTGAGCCTGTTATCTATGTCTGTTCCTACGTCACCGTTTGTAGTCATTGTCTTCCTAGATAGCAGAAGCTATCTACATACTCGACTGGCTGACCCTGTAGCACTATGTTTTTCGTGCTTCTATTGTTTATTCTCATGATCTTGGTTTTCTTGATGTTTATCTCAAGTCCAACACTACGAGCAATCTTTCTAGGTCCTCCAGTTTCGAATGCAAATTGAAAATCTTATTCGAGAGTTGACAAATGTCATCTGCATAGTCCAAGTCTTCCAGTTGGTGTGAGATCCCTCCATGTGATCCCTCTTCTTTTCGAACAGACTTTGCTCATTATGTCATCCAGCACGATGTTGAATAGCTGAGGTGATAGTGGCCATCCTTGTTTAACTTCAGCATTGGTGTGGAATGGTTGGCTAATGTTCTCATTGTGAAGAATTAAAAGTTATGCATCCGCAAACATCACTCTGATTACTCGAATTATTTTCTGGGCTACTTCTTTTGTTCTTACTGCTTTCCGTTCACCTGATGGTATCAAACGCTTTCTTGAAATCGACGAACTGTAGATACAGGAGGGTACGCCATTCTATGGACTTTTCAATGATTATCCGTAAAGTGTTGGCCTGATCTACGTGGCTTCTATTCGGTCTAAAGCCAGCTTATTCGTCTCGCAGTATGTTGTCTATTCTGCTCTGAAGCCTTCCCTGCATTATGACTGTAAGTATCTTATATATGGTGATAAGTAGAGTAATTCCTCTCCAATGATTATGAATCGTTATCTATAGATGCCAAAGTCCTGTGTTATAAGTGAACTATGGAGCGTGCCATGTTCACTAGAACGTTTTTTATTTTTATTCTATTATTCGCTCTATCATTCATTATTCATAGCCCAATGATCAGTCTAATTACTTAATTCCCAAATATAACCAATAATAGTCAAAATTGTTAGAAATTTTGTTGCAATTACCATATGGATTAACATGTACAAAGTCGGTGTAATCTGTAATTTTTTATTGGTTGTTGTCCATGCTAAATGTGATTTTTATTTTACTAACCTTTGATAATAAATAGAATTAATAAGAAGAAAAGGAAGAACCATTAAAATGAACTACAGTGGTGCCATGTGAACAGGGTAATTCTTATAAAAATTCCAAAAAACGAGCAAAGTAATTCGTGTGAACGGGAACATGTAAACACATTGCTTTGTTTCACTTTTTTCAATGTAAAGCGTATGTCGAAACTTCCCTTCATCATCAATTCCCTAATGATTGTGGTTTAACACGATTTTACATTTATCATGCCAAATAAATAGTACGAAAGAACCTAAAGAGAAATGCAAAAAAAAAAAGAATCAGCGAACAAGAAAAAATTTTTTTACAAAATAATTCCCAAAATGATAATCATTACTACGCTTTTGCTAGAAAAAGGCAAAAAAAATCTTGGACTTTACAGCTATTATTAAATACATTTCTTCCCCTCCACCGTGCTTGCCACCAGAGCAACATCCACAATTGTAAGCGTGAAAATCTGCTCTCAATAAAACATGTTTATTTCATTAAAATCATTTTTCATTTTCGTGGCACCTTTAGGCGGTTGTTGTTGTTGTTTTTTTGTTTATTATTTTTGCTACTTCTGTTGTAGCACTACCACCATTGCTGTGTACTCTGTTGGTATGTGTTTATTTGTGTGTGTAGATGACAACTAGTACACAGCTTTAATTCAGTGGCATTTTATTATTTTTACACCTGTTGTTCAAACTCGCTTGCGTTATTTCGCATGACATTGTATGTTGTCAGCAATGTGAGCAATGGATACATTTTGTGTCCCTCTACTACTGTTACTGCTGCTGCTGTTGTAATCACTCCCAATGGTTGTCATTGTGTAAATATGATGATATCGTTATTGTTGCTGCTGGTGTTGTATTTTTTCTTTTTTTCTGGCAGGATTAATTCTGTTTTTTTCCTTCAATTCCCCATATAATTCATAGGAGGAGGCTGTTTTGTAAAGACCTACAGTTGCTGGCTGGTATGGTGGTAAATTAAGTAATTTTTTGCTTTATTAAACAGATATTGTCATTACAATTGAGAGAAGAGATTGGTTTTCAAATTAGTAAATTAGGTTATTAGACTTTGGGAAATTTAATATGATGTTGTCATCAGAACTGATTGAGTAACTTTAAAATGTCAGGTAAAGACTTTTATGATAAAATCGTTTCGAAGAAATTAAAATTAAAAAAATTTTTTTTTTAAAAACAAAATAGAAAATGGATTAACAAGGACAAAGGTAGCACGAAAGTTAATATCCGGATAACACGTTATGAAGCATCGACTGTTTTAGTACACAGTTATTTTTGATATGGAAAAGATTCCATTCTCTCCAGATTAGATTACACAAGCACTGCAGCAGCTGTATTTTACCAACTTTACCAGATTGATAGATCTCTGATTTTTTGGCTAAAAGAACTTTTTTCGCTTGCTTATCCTTAACGTAGTATATTTTTAGCTCGATAATATTTAATTTCCATGATAGTTTGCTTTGAGTCAAGTAAAGTCTATAGATCCCTGTTTTTGCAAAACCACACCTCTCGCCATATGCACCATAGTGTATACCGATATGGTTCACATCCAACCTATAATATGATAACACAGTATGTCATTAAGTCTAGACATAAATAATTTACCAAAGCTGGAAGTCATGTATCGGGTTGGCCATTTAAATGTTTAAAATTAAAAATGCAATAAAACAAAAATGGTTTGAAATTTTGCCAAATTTATTTTATTTTCTTGTGAAGTACCATTGTTTCGGTTACAAATGATATATTATCTAATTTATACGGTTGCCGCAGCTGGTCTCATAGTACCGCCAAGAAATTTTTTGAGTGTATGGGGTAGTATCATGGTAATGGTATTACGAATGTTGGTCTTAAAATGCCCTAATTGTGCCTTGATTATCGGCATAACACTTATCTTTAACGGCGCCACACAGAAAGTGGTCCAAAAGTGTCAAATCGCAGCTTCTTAGCGAAAAACTAACATCATCATTACGGCTAATTAAATTCTCATCAAACGTTTAACGCAATAAATCGATTGTAGCATATACAAATCGGTTTTCATGGTACGAGAGGTCTCTCCATTGACCGTAAGGGTTGTGCCGTCCTCATTTTCAAAGAAATATGGAACATTGATGCCTCCGCTGCACAAGCCATAATAAATCGTCTCTTGTGATGGGTGTAAAGGCTTCTGTGAGACCACATTTGGATTTTCTGAGCCCCAAATATGGATATTTTGCTTATTAACGTACCCAGCAAAATGAAAACGAGCTTTATCCGAAAAGTTGATTTCTTTTTTTTGTCGATTTAGTGAACCGAAAACGAAGCGGATGATCATGCGGCTTCAACTCTTGAACGAATTTCAAATTGTAAGGCGTCATACCGAGATCTTTTCATAAAATTCAATATAAACTGGTGCGTCAAATGTTCAATTCTTGAGAACGATGACGAGTTGATATTGATGAACTCTCTCGCACAGTCTCAGCCACAGCTGCAATATTTGCGGGTGTACACACTATACGAGCACGCTTGCGTCTTGCGCATCAACAGCAAAAGCAGTTTCATGAACTTTTGCAATAAACTTGTGTATACCGGGCACTGTTGGTCCGTTTCTGCGTCCAAATTTTGTATGGCGTTATTTTGAAATTTCCGAACAATTGTCTTTGTTTTTGAAATAAATTTCGAATAAGTCCCAACGTTGTTTAAGCGTAAATCAATTCATTTCGTGTAGTAGAGATAATATACTGAATTCTGTGGCAAATTAAAGTGACATAAGTATTGCCAGACGCGAAATAACCACTGGTTCAAACTTAAACCGATAGATGGCCCACCCGATAGTTGGAAACAAGTGTGTTTGTTTTGACAGCTATGACCAAGAACTTGCGGAGAAAATAGAAGCCCACTTCATTCATTTCCCTGTGACAACTGCGACAATAAAACTATAGCCGTTGAAGGGGCGTCTAATTCGAACGGGAGGCTCACCTAGCACCCAATATCCAGTTGTTACTGGAAACAACTCTGCTATAGGCTGGAAACATAGCTATCGACAAGTGTTCAGATTATGTTATCTGTGCTCAGAATTTTAAAGAAAAAGTCTGAGCATACTGAAAAGGCATTGGGGATTTATAAAGCAGATCCTGTTATAGTTACGGATCCAAGCTAAGCTTATGTCATGCTAAGGTTATGTCAAGCTAAGGTTATGTTATGATAGATGATCCTGCCTTGATAGCTTCTTCATATATTGTCTGATCCCTAGTGTACGAATACAAATAGAAAATTTCCACTTGAGTGTCAACAAAAATTTCAATAGTTAGAGGATAGGCTGGGATATCAGACCAGTTCCAGCACACAATTCACTTTTGAACTTTGCGTATATATTCTGGTGTGATATTCGTGCATTAAGTGAACCTCATATGTGTCACTCCTGGCTAAGTTTACGATATTGAGCACTCTAGTCTGGCGCTTGTTTCTTAATCCAACTCTTTTACTCTTGAAATAGTTTTTTCAAATTTTAAAACAGGAAATAGTAAACAGTTCAGTAAGGTGCAGGACCATGCGGGAGCTCTGATAGGCAAAGTCTTTTTTCTCACTTATGTTTTAAGAATTAGTCACCTGTGTTGAAAGACACGTTATCTGTTTTCACTTTCAATTGCCAATATTTTAATTTTTTTAGTTATTCAATGCATAATAAATATGCTTTTCGCCCCACATAACAAATTAAAAAAAAAATTCTTTCACTTAAAAGTGCTCTCCTTATGCTCTAAAAAAAAGAACTAAAATATGTATTTTTTGAAAATATTGCGCTCTTTTAAAAATATCTCATTACCTTATTATTAAAAATAAAATGATAATTTATAATTCAATTTTATTTGCATGTGACCCACTTAATAAAGTTTTTACTCTCAATAAAGTTTCAACTGATTTAAAAAAAAGGAAAAATAAATAAATTCAAATAAAAATATTATTTTATAAAATTTGTTTTATCAAATGAACAGAGAAGAAATATTAATTGATATACAACCACAGTAAATAGTAAAAAATAAATCTTTTTTGTAATACAATTTCATGTTGATTTAATTTTCTTTTTTTTTTCTTTCAATATTTCAATTGCAATACAAAAATTGATGAAATGACTAAAGTTTCACACTTAAACGCACTGATTTTGTTGACTGAACACAGAAGAGCAGAGAAGAGCAGAGCAGAGAAGAGTCATAGCGTATGCAGGCATATGAATAAATAAATAAATAAATGTATTAATTTTATTATACATTTATATGTTAACAAATTGTTTTTGTTGCTTTTTTTGCAAATGTAATAAAAATCAAATTAAAATCCATACGCATTTTTAAACATTGAAAACGCCACTTGATAATGTACACTAACTACTTGAAGTACAACAACTAAATGAGCACTGCCATTGGAAAAATATGTTTGTGATGCGCGCACACAAATATTGTCATTGATATCGTGTTGAAATTGATGCATAAGTTAAGGAAAGTGAATTCGGTCAAAGTCGAATATAAGAAAAGCTAAAAAATACGTTTTAAATTCGCTATCTGTCCAAAAATAATGCTGGCTTATCTCAGGTTGTGTAAAACTCTTCAACTTGTGGTCGTCAGTCTGTATGTATTCTGGTGGTAATGGTCACAATACACTTTAAGTTTAGATCCCATGCTGAAAGAAGTGTGGCCTTATTTAAAACTGAAAGTCGTAGTTATTATGACTTAGGGCAGTATAAGACCCACTATATAACTTCTATGTACAAAGCGTCGATATCTTGATTGAATTACTTCGGTTTTATTGCTACGTTCTAAGCTTTTTAAAACGTTTGAGTTCTTTTTAATTGCGTCAAAATGTAATAAATATCATGTCGTTGTTATGTTACAGTTTTTATTTCCTAACTTTTACTTTAGACACTTTATCTCAATAGAGCAACTTATTTATCTTGCACTTAATATCCGCTTATACAACACTTTTATTTGCGCCTAAACATGACTTTATGTTATGACTGCAAAATGATAATTATATTGACGCAGGTAAAACAGCCTCCTTATATAAACTGCCTACAGTTTTTAAAGTTTTGGGAATGTCTCAAACGATCTCAAACCCTCTATTTTATTTCCGTTAATTTTAAACATTGGTGTTACCCAAAGATGTTCAAATTGGCAATGCCGTCAAATACACAAATCAGTACGGCAATACCACAGTAACACATTAACAGCATTAACACAAACCGACAGATCAAAATCCCACAACACAGCCCCAAAAGCACTGATGTGGTGCATTTTATTTTTAGTCACTTTCTCAGTTTTTCAAGCGGCTAATTTGCGTCATTCTTATGGAATTATTTTTAAAATAAGGCATTAATTTTCACTGCCTATATTTTTGCTCCTAAATAGTTGGACACGAGAACATGTGCGAATTCATTATCCGTCATTATCATCATCGTGTTTTGTTGGCATAGCCTGTAGTTGGCTTGTGCAGCTGTGATGTGGTATTACAACAGAAACCATAAAAGCCATGGAACAGATAGCCATACAACCAATTATTAAATTCTGTATTGAAATATGGCACTCTTTGTTAGGGCCAGAAGATTGGGTTCACTCAATCTATAAGACATCTTGAAGAATCTATAAGAATGTATCGCCAACAGATTGTTCAAACTACAGGACAATAGCTTTTATACTTGTATCTCATGCAAGTAAAATCTTGCAACACATCTAACATTATCGCATCAAACGGTAGATATCTAAAGAGCAATGAGGAAAAGGAATGAGGAAACAAATACTGAAAGTACGGCAACAATATTAGCATGTTGTGATATGGTAAGCAAATTTAACTATCTGGGCTCAATAATCCCAAATAATGGAAAATCTGCTGAAGAAATAAAAAAAAGACTTTCATCAGCTAGAGTTGCAACCACAAAGATAAACAAAATTTCGAGAAATAAAAGCATTACGAAAAAAACTAACTTGAGACTGTTAGAAGCCTTAATTGTTTAAATTGCCACCTATGCTGCAGAAACTTGGACCATAAAGCATGTATAAATACAGAAAATTGAAAGCTTTGTATTATGGGTTCATCGTAGAGTTCTTGGACTGAGTTTAGAACAAACACACCGATTCTACGAGAGCTGCAAGTAGAAGATAGGCTGTTAAAAAATAGGTAGATCCTGCTTTAGATATTTTGACAGAGGAGAGGGTACCATGGAAAGACTAAAAGTTGATGGAAAGGTCGAGGGTGCGAGAAGAAGAGAGAATGTGTCCAACGCGATGGATAAACCAACTTAGACCACGGATTGGAACATTACTCAGTCAGGCGACTCATATGGCAAAGGATAGAGCAGAATGGAGACAGCGCAGAAGAGTGAATAGCCATAGTTAATTGTACTATGTAACAATTATATTTTTAAATTAAGTGCCATGTATTGTAAATCCGTACTTATATCGGGTGGGCCATCTATCTGTTTAAATTTTTCTTTTAAAAAAATCAGTATATTATCTCTCTCGATATACTCTTGAGAAACGTTAGGAATTAGTTATAAATTTATTTCCGAAACAAAGACAATTGGTCAGAAATTGCTCCATAATGTCGTACACAATTTGTTCGCAGAGATGGACCAATATTGCCCGGTATACACTAGTTTATTGCTAAAGTTCGTGACTCTGATTACGTTGTGAAAGCGCCAAGATGTAAGCAGTACGAAAATATCGGAGCTGTGGCTGAAAGTGTGCGTGGTAATCTATAAACGTCAGTTTATGTCAAATTTAGCAAAATGATCTCTTTATGACGCCTTACAAAGTTCAATTCGTTCAAGAGTTGAAGCCACATGACTGTCCGCTTCGTTTTCGCTTCGCCAGATGCGCCAACGAGAAACTACACGATGATGTCAATTTTGCCAAAATAATCATTTTTTCAGATGAAGCTCATTTTCATCATGATGTGTACGTTAATAAGCGAAATTAACGTATTTGGGACTCAGAAAATCCAAACGTGATATTACAGTAGCCAATGCAACCATTAGAAGTGACTATTTGGTGCGGCTTGTAGAGCGGAGGTGATATTTTCTCATATTTCATATTTCGCAACCATTCCGGTCAATAGAGACACATATTATATCATGATAAGCGATTTGTTTGTGCCCGCCCGCCTTTCATTGTATTGAGGTGAACGATGTTAGGTTTCAATAGGATGGTGCAATTTGCCATACACCTCATGCCATTGCATCAAATTTATTTATTCGCATCAAACTTTTGATGGCCGTTTAATTAGCCGAAATGGTGATATCAGTTCGCCGCCAAGAAGCAGCGATTTGACACCTCTGGCCTGTTTTCTATGAGGCGTCATTAGAGACAAATGTTATGCCGACAAACCAGACACAATTAAGCAGTTGAAGGCTAATATTTGAAGCATTTGAAGGTCAACAAGAAAAAGTTCTCGAAAATTGGACCGATCTTATTGGCAGACATGTGAATGAAATAATATTTCATTTCCAATCAGAATACAAAAAACTTAAAAAAAAAAAAATTGGCAAAACTTCAAACCGTTTTTAAGATAAGATGTATCAAGAACACTAAGATTAGTTATTAATATGTACGTACGTACGGCAAACTGAGTAAGATACTCAAAGGGAGGGAAATGTTCCTTTATTGTGTCATCATTTTGTTTACTAACCATGTTTCCAATTTAAGTATTTCAATATTATTTTAAATTTTTTAACTTAAGGCTTAAATCTAATAATCTTTTGGTCTGTAATTGTTATAACAAATGCATCAAAGAGTGTTGTTATTATTACACTACATTTATATAATAATTTTCAAAATCAAATGTGTTACAAATTGTATGCCAAACATAATATATGAGCCATAATAGTTTTTTTTTTAAGTGAAGAGTTCACGAAACAACAAAAAAGTTTTTGCAACCATTCATGGTGTTAAGTATTGATTGATAAAAGTGTTGATATAAAAACAACAATAAATAAATAGAACGGAAAAAATTATAAAAAAATCGTTGTATCATCAACACCATTCAACATTCACAATACAAACTGAAATTGATTCATTGATTTATTTGAATGTAAAAAACCAACACAGGGTATACCATCTGTATTGTCGTTATATAGTTAAATCTTAAATTAACTTTAATTCTTAACAATTTAGGTTAAATGAGGTTAAAACGGGTGAAACATAACACACTGTCGAGCATATTTAGCCCATAAGGCTCATTGTGATTCCTAAAACTCGACTACAGCAACCACCCACTGCTTATCTAGCCAGTTTGACTTCGCTAAGAATCTGATGACCAGTCGTACGAGTATTTCGGTTTATCAACACTTTCTTTTGCCGAAAGAATCTATGCTGTAGTACACTGTCTAGCCAGTTTCTGTACCTAATATGTCCCTGTAGCTGATTGAGAGTCATGTTAACATATTCAGAGAGCGTTCTTAGTGATGAGTGGTATTTCTTCAGTATTAGGGATTAGCAAACGTGGTCTCAAAGGATTTAATACTTCTATAACCTCAATTTTAATCTATTGAGCTTTGAGCCGTCTGTGAAAAATACTGTACTAAGATTGTTAACCTCTAGTTAATTATTCCATGTTTTTTTTTTCTCCGTCACTGTTCTAAGAAATATGTTGGCTTTCCATTAAGAATTCATTGCTTTGTTTCAGTTTCGTTAATCAATTTGATTTTCGAGCAAAGTAGATGATTGATCTACTGTTGCTCACCTCCATACGATGGTGTAGTGGTGGTACTGGTCCTTACTTAGCATTAACAATTTTTCCCAGTAAGTGACTTTTTCTCCTGATCCTTCCTTTAATGTTTATCATCATCGTCAGAGATAAACTGGAACGTCAGGCGAGTTCTTTTAGATAGACATCTCTGAAGAAACGTTGAAATCTTTTTGTTAAACAAGCACTCGAAACCGCAATTAAATTTTTTCTTAATGACTTCTGCTGCGTTTTCGAACCTTGGCCACTCATGTTTAATGTGTGTGCTCTAAACATTACCTCACGCCATATCCGAGTATTTTCTAAGTATCTGGTTTTAAATTCAGTGGTTTAAAATCCGCCGGTGTGGCAAGGCTCTCAGCTGTTATATATCTGTTATCTGAGTTGTCATTGATTTAGTGAGAGGTTTGCCATTTACAAATATTGAATGTTTAATAATCTAAGAACACGTAAAAATAGTCAAAAATTGTTACAAAAGTGGTGAAACAAACTTGGCAAATTGTCGAGCATTACGAAGACAAATTTAAAGAGACTGGAAGCATTACAGACGTGGTCAGGCCTGGGTGTTATAGCAATATATTCACTGTCGAAAATATCACTGAAGGCGTATTTTGTATTTGGACTTACATCGCAGTCCATATAAAGTCCAATCTATGACCATTTAAAACTCCTAAAATGTTCTAATTAAGTGCTAACGCAAGCTCATTTCATACTCAGTGGTTATGTTAACAAGCAAAATGGTCGCATATGGGGCTTGGAAAAAACAGAAGTGATTGTGGAAAAACCAATTCTTCTGGAAAAAGTGACTGTTTGCTGTTTTCTATTTTGGTTTGGGGGTGTGATTGGGCCATATTGTTTAGAAAATGATGTTAAAAGAATCGTTACCGTCAATTTAGAGCACTATGGTCATATGATAATCGTCCTTTTTTTGGCGTGCTATTGAAGATTATGAACTGAACGATATGTGATTTCAAAAAGACGCTCGGGCTCGAAAAATGTGAAAGTGATTGTAAAAAAGCTATCTCTGCTGGTACCTGTTTGGTGTGCATTGGGCCGTATTGTTTTCTAAAAGGTGCTTTAAGAACTGTTACCGTCAATTCAAATTATGAACTGAAAAATATTTACTTTAAACAAGACGCACATATATTATATTAATTCCCGTAAAATTCCATGAAGGAACATGGCGACTTCTCTCAGTCAATTAGCTGCACCCGATTCTATTATTAAACTCATTGAAAGGGACCTACAGGTTAACGCCGGCTCCGAACAGTAAATGCATTCAGAGAAGTTTTCAATAGTAGTAATACTCATAACCAGTTACTAGCTAATATTATGAGGTTATACGGCTGTCGAAATTTATTTTTTTTTTTGGTCTGGCCTGGCATTAGACCGACGATCTTCTGGTTGGTAGGCGGGTGCCTTATCTACCATACCACAGCGGCACACGCATATGGGGCTCGAAAAACCTAGAAGTAATTGCGTAAAAGCTATTGCATCTGGTTAAATTAACTGTTTGGTGTACATTTTGGTCTGGAGGTGTCATTGAGCCGGTATGTTTTAAAAATGGCGCTGAAACAATCGTTACCGTCAGTTTAGAACGCTATGGCCGCATGAAAACCGACTTTTTTTGGCCTGAAAATGAAAATTATTTTCTTTACGTTTTGTAATTTTAACAAAACAGTGCCATAACACTACTGATTTTGGTTTCATTGCTTAAGGAATTTCCTGGTCGTGTAATTTCTTTATTTGGCGACATAAATTGGCCGCTAAGATCATGTGATTTGATGCCGTTCGACTTTTTTTTGTAGACTTACATCAAAGATCACATCTAAGCGAATAATCCTCTAACGTTGGAGTATATAATGCAACATTCGTCAAGTAATCGCCGAGATACCGCCGAAATGTGTGCGAAAGTGGTTAAGAACTAACTAAACAGGATTGTCTGCTGCAACCAATCATGGGACGATCATTTAACGGAAATTGTATTTTCTGCATAAAAGCAAGGTACGAGTATTATAACGAAAAAAATGTTTTATCGAAATTAAAGCTTTAAGTGTATGTTATAAAAATGGATAACACATCTTCCTATTCTGTATTTAAAGCCTTAGATAGGTAATATGTATGGAATTGAATAGTCTGTTTTCATATATTGATTGATCCGATGTAGTAGTATAACATGTCCAGATTACTCCGATAGCTTAACACCACATCCTCTAACTCTATGCAGAAATGTAGGCGATTCAAGCCTGATATCTGGACTCAAGATCAATAGCCCAAGACAAAATAATATTGATATGTTCAGAGCAAAACAAATTTCTATACCAAACGGCTAATAATTTTATTTCTTAGTGCTTGTTCATAAAAATTTTTTTGATAAATACTGAACTGGTTAAGTCAGTAGGCTTATAACGACTTAACTTAATCTGGCTCAATCGAACCTAATCGTGTTAGAAGATGTGCAGCGAAGTGTTTTTAGGGTCTTTAGTTATGCGTTCATATGCTATTTTAGTGTCAGTTATTGAACCACACACCTGTTTCTTGAGGTGTCATCAGACCTTTAAACTTGGTAAGGAATGGTGATTGTTTTAAGGCCTAAGCGTCATCCCTCTTAAAACGGATTTGATAATCATTACTAGATGATACAAGACATCTGTATTTAATATGTCTAAAAATGTGAAATATATAGAGACTACTCTCGGCCACAAGCTTGCCTGGAGGAAAATAGGAAGAGGAAAATGACCATAGCGCCTTACTTCTGTAAAAGGGCCGTAGGCAAAATACGGGGCTCAAGCTTGCGATTATCTTTTTTATCAGGTCGAAGTTGAATCTACTCTAGTTTATGGCGCTAATAATTGGTAGACGGTGTATAAGTATCATTTTCGTTGTATGTTAGTAGACAGTGTGCACAGGCAAGCAGCTTACCTGATTGCCAGTGCACTCTGCTACACTCCAACCAACGCCTTATTTGCTGTACCTTACAGCTATCTTTTTTTGAAGCGGAGGACTGAGCTGCTGGCAGTAAGGCTAAATGCAATCAACTCTTGGCCCAATCTGGATAATGGATAATATACATAGTGGGTTCTGATAAAACACTGTCTTAGGGGTTGCCCGACCACTACAGTGTATTTTAGGCGGAGGTCATGACCATACTGAGGGCTTTGCATTGCTTGTTGAGTGAAGATGTTTTTCCTGAAAGTCTTTTGACTTACCAGAGAGTCAAGCTGTTGTCAACTCCCTTGTAAGCGTCACCTCCACATCTATCTTTGTTCAAGAATGCCGTAGGTTTCTTATGGAAATCATGGCTCATTCGGTAATCTCAGTCATATGGGCTCCATGACACAGGAATTACGTTGCTGATACTGAGCCCAATATTCGAACGAGAACCTATCATTGGTATCCCAATTGCTTCGATTAGGCTGGATATTCTCCGTCCAATATTTTCCTTGATTAAAAGGAGAATATCCACCTTATTGGGGACATTCCGATAGACTCGCCATTCCCTCCCATGATTTTTGCAGGAGTCGTGGTTCTGAAGAAGCGGAGGAAACTATCTTTCACCTCATGTTTCAGCGTACCACTCTTGCAATCAGACGACGAAAGTTTTTGGCCTCGTATCGGATGGGTCATTTAAAAGTTATAATTTAAAAATGCATTTCAACATAAACCGTTTGAAATTTTGCCAAATTTATTTTTTTGTTATTCCGGTTAGAAATGAAATATTATTTCATTCATATCGCTGCCGCGGCTGGCCTCACAGTACTCTATTCGATCGGACCAATTTTCGAGATTTTTTTCGAGTGTATGGGGTAGTGTCTTGGCAGTGGCACCACGAATGTTCACCTTCAAATGCTCCATTGTCTTTGTCGGGATAACACTTGTCTTTAACCGCGCCTCAAAAACAATAGTGCAACGTGTCAAATTGCAGTTTCTTGGCGGCAAACTGACATTACCATTTCGGCTAATTAAACGGTCAGCAAACGTTTGACGCAATAAATCGATTGTGGCATGAGATGTGTGGTAAGTTGCACCATTCTGTTAAAACCAAACATCGTTCACATCAATACCATGAAGAGTGTGCGCAAAAATAACGGTTATCACAGTGCGATAGGTATCTCCATTGACCGTAATGGTTGCGCCGGTCTCATTTTCAAAGAAATTTGGGCCAATGATGCCTCTGCTCCACAAGCCGCACCAAACATGTACTTGTAATGGGTGCATTGGTACCCGTCAAGATGGAAATGAGCTTTATTCGAAATGATGATTTTTTTGGCAAAACCGATGTCATCATCAGTCTCTCGTTAGCCTATTTAGCGAAGCGAAAACGATGCGGATGTTCATGCTGCTTCAACTCTTGAACCAATTGAACTTTGTAAGGCGTCATACCGAGATCTTTTCTTTTGTAAACTGGTGTGTGAAATATTCATTGAGAACGATGACGAGTTACTGTTGATGGATCCTCACGCACACTCTCGGCCACAGCTTTGATATTTTTTGTTGTACGTACTGTACAAGAATGCTGAGGTATTGTCGCAACAACAATGAAGCCAGTTTTACAAACTTAAGCAATAACTTCTTCATCTTTGACTGAACATTTCAAAAAGAGGGACATTTAAATTGCGAGATTTGTTTTGGAGTCAAAATGGTTTCCTATGGAGACTGTTTGATCCCCGTGTTAGCTTCTATGCTTGTGGTATCACAATGTGCCAAATCTTTGGTCTTAGTGGAACTCCTTTCCTAACCTAACCTAAGCAAACACCAATAAAAGTCTTTTTTAAATATAAAAAGTTAAAATAGTCTAAAATGGCATTGCAGAAAAAATTCCAATCAAAATAATTGCTTCAAATATGTCAAAGACAAATTTTGGTTACATGCCAATGCTAACGAGGAAACACCCTATAAATATACATATACATGATATTCAATAATATTTCGGTTAAAAATATAATAACTTGTTGTAAATAAACAAAAATACAGAAACAAAAACAAAAAGTAGAATAAGGATACTCATACGTATATATAATGTTACAATATATATACATAACTATACACACGCACATTTAAACATGTACAGTTACAAACATTAGAAGGAAACCAAACTCATCATCATGACCATAAACGAGAGCAAGTACTCATGTTCTGCTTAAAAGAAAGTGTTTGTAAATGAACAACTGGTTCTACGAGTTTGAATTTTTTGATTTATAAAGAGTGTTGTGTTGATCTTTTTCTTTTCCATCTTTTTTTGTGCCATATTTTATTGAATTGCTTGTCAATATTTAAGCAATAAAAACAAATAAATGTTGTTGATATTTTATTGATGTAGAAATTTTGTAATAATTCTTAATATTGCTCTCTTTTTATATTTTCTCACTTTGTTTTTATTATAAAATATTACTCATACGTTTAAGTGCCACTACAAGTTTTTGCCTTTTTTTGTTTTGGTTGGAGTGGCTTTTGTATTGACATAGTGGGTTTGTGTGATACAGTATGTGTTCATATATTGCTTCTATAGAAACTTAACAAATAACTCAGCCATAAAGATTTATAGAGAGATTATTAAAAATAATATATATTTTTTTTAAAGAAAGTGTTTTTTATATAATTTTTGTCAATAAAATTGAAAACAGAAAAATGTGTGAATATTTTTTTGAACCTTTTATTTGATTATGACCTTTAAGCAGATACTCATAAATTGCGGTTTTTTACTCCGTCAGTCCTCTAGGGATCATATTGACTTACACAAAGCATCCAATACTTTGTTTCAGTTTAATTAATCAATGATTTTTTTCAAGCTAAGTAGTTCGCCTTCATTTAATTGTAGTGGTGTTCCTTACGTAGCATAGAAATTTTTCACGGTAAGTGTCGCTTTTCTTCTCCAGATAATTTGCTTGATGTTAGCCATTATCGCTAGAGGAAAGCTGTAAGGTCAGGGGGCTTATATTTGATGGATTTATCTGGAGGGAGGCTGAAGTATCTATTAAACATTCTATGCCGTAAATCAAGTTTTTCGTTGTTTTCTGCAGAGCATTCGAACCTGGGCTACTTGTTATCTATACACCACGTTACACCCCTAATCGTGTAAGTCATTGATGTTGCTCAATTAAAGCAATACTTAACTTAAAACTATAAAAAACCATGTTTTTTGGGGAATTTTGGTACCTAGGCTACAGTAAGTGCTTTGAGAGTTTTCTATTTTGACAATGTAAGCTCATCAATAAACTAAATATGCAGTGGTGGACACGGCATGTAACGAGCTTAGTTATGATCATTTTTACAACCCTGTAACATCAAATTGGAAATTGTTCATTTTTTCAGTGTAATGCGTTGTTTAGAAAAAGTACCGTTATTTGGTTTTATTTGTTTTTATTTAATTTTGTTGCTATTTTATTCAGTTATTGTAAAGGCGTGAATTTGTTTATAAATAACCAGAATCGACAACAAGAAATATTAGCAGAGATAAGGTAAATAAAAATAACACGGCAACAACAATAATTAAGCAGCAAAGACAACAAGTAACAGACATTAAACAAGAAACAACAAATACTAAGAGTTGAAAGAGGTAGATGTTTACATACGCATGGCTACAAAAGAACTAAAAAGAAATTAAAAGAATGAAATGGAATCTAGTTGAAATATCGAGTGGTCGGAGCGCTTTCGATGTATTGTTTACTCAGCCATATAAAAAGCACATCGATGCGAACAACAATCACTTCATTTTAAGTGAACTCAGCGAGTACAGTTTAAGTAAAGTTAATTCAGCGAACGAGTCTGTTGGTTCGAAGTAAGCGTAGAGAGCGTTTGTAGTGGTAAAAGTCTGGTCGACGAGAATTTAAGCTGTGATTGAACCTAAGTTATAACTACGATCGGGTTGGATGATCTATAGGTAGAAAGATCTGACGAGTAATTGTTGTTGTTTACAAGCTTGTAAACAGACGGAGTAATTAAGAATAGAAAATTGTTATTGCCCGTAAAAAGGTTACAAGCAGTGGTGCACAAAAATGTGTTGAATAAAGGATTTTTAATTAAAAACTAAACACAAGATTTATTTTGTTTTAACTACAATCTACGAACTCATAAATGCACATTTTTAAGAAGGTTAAAACGTAACAAAAACGTTATATAGTATATATATATATATATATATAGATATATAGGTTCCGCCAAAATTTTTTTTTTTTTGAAAATGCTATAAAAAAAACTACTGAATATTTTCTCAGATTTCTTTTTTTATTTAAAGCACAATCCTTCCGGTTAATAACGAAAAATAATTTTATTCGAATGGCTGCCTCGGCTGGCCATGCAGTAGCCTACACGATCGATCCAATTTTTAAGCACATTATCGATTGTTTGCAGTTGTATTTCACCAATGGCTTCACGAATATTGTCCTTTAAAGCGTCAATTGTCTCTGGCTTGTTGGCGTAACACAAATAATAGTCCAACAGTGTCAAATCGCAGCTCCGAGGTGGCCAAACGACATCAGCTCTGCGGCTGAAAATGCGATCTTCAAAAACAGGGCGCAAAACATCGAGTGTAGCTTCGGCTGTGTGACTCGTAGCGCCCTCCTGTTGAAACCAAATGTTGCTAATATCCTCCTCTTCAATTTTTGTGAACAAAAATTCGTTCAACATGGCCATTGACTGTAACGGCCACTCATTGCTCATTTTCGAAGAAAAATGGCCCAATTATGCCTCTGGGCCAAAATTCGCATCAAACAGTGACTTGTCTTGAGTGTATCGACTTCTCAATGTATGCGTGCAGATTTTCTGTGCCACAAATGCGACAATTTTGCTTGTTTACATACCCGCCAAGATCAAAATGAGCGTCATTGGAAAAGATAATTTTTTTTGGCAAAGTCGGCATCTTCTTTAAGTCGATCGCAGGTCCACTTAGCGAAGCGTTGTTCAAGCGTATACACAGCGTTCGTTCAGCGGAGGGATTAAACTAATTATTTGTCAAATCAGACATGAGCTAAGTGTTACCATTCAGGAAATAAGCACTAGTTAAAAAAAAAACGTTAGATGGCGGACCCTTTATATACATATATATATATATATATATATATATATATATATATATATATATATATATATATATATATAAAGGTTTGTAATTTTTTCATCATATTTATTTTGTTTTATTTAAAGCATTAAAAAAAAACAATAATTTTAAAACTTCTCACCTTCTTTCTGATTATCTCATTGTCCATAAAATATTTTAATTAATATTTTTTATTCTTCTTTAGTTTAGTTTTTTTGTCATTATTTTATTTTTTAGAGAGCATGGTTATGATTTTTTGTTGTATTTGCAGACACCTGCTTCAATTCCCATGTGCGGTCAAATAGAAGGTGTTAAGATGAACTCACATTTTATAATTCTTTACTTTGTTGAAAATTTTATCTACATATTCTTTGCTCATGCAACTTATAAAATTTTATTTTAAATATATTTGTTTTAAACGTATTATTTATTTACCCTTAAGGGTTTTTAATGGAAGTAAGAAACTTTAAATAAATTTTGATTATGATTTTAGTTTAAATTTTTGCGTAAAATTTTAACATTAGAAGTTAAAAGCTCATGGGATGTTATGGAAGGCTTAAACTAAATATAAAAATAAATATTTTGTTTCCATCTGCTGAAGTTACTCTTTTAAAAAACGACATGGCGAGGTATTTAAAAAAGTTAATTTAATAATTTCAACACGTTTTCTGTAGGGTGGTCAATTTAAAATTTAGCAAAATTTATTTTTTTTATTGTAAAGTATAAATATTTCGGTTAGAAATAAAATATTATTTCATTTGTATGGCTGCCGCGGCTGGCCTGACAGTAGCCAATTCGATTAAACTAATTTTCGAAATCTTTTTCTAGTGTGTGAAGTCGAATTTTTGCGATGGCATTGCTCAATTGTCTCAATTGTCGGTATAATAATTGTCTTTAGCGGCGTCCCACAGAAAATAATCCAACGGTGTCAAATAGCAGCTTTTTAGCGGCCAACTGATATTACCATTTCGACTAACTAAACGGCCATCAAATCTTTGACGCAATAAATCGATTATTGCATGAGATGTGTGTCAAGTTGCACCGTCCTATTGAAACCAAATATCGTTCATATCAATATCATGAAGAGTGGGCACAAAAAAGATGGTTATCATGGTGCCTTAGGTGTTTCCACTGACCGTAACCGTTGCGAAATATAAAATATAAAATATTGGTTCATCTAGCGAAACGAAAACGAAGCGGATGGTTATGCGGCTTCAACTCTTGAACCAATTGAACATTGTAAATCGGCATACCGAGATCTTTTCACAAATTCGACGTAAACTGGTGTGTGAAATGTTCAATTCCTGAGAACAATGACGAGTTGATGTTAATGGATTCTCATGCAGCCTCTCAGCCATAGCTTCGATATTTTCTTGCGTATACCGGTAACTGTTGATCATTCCCTGCAAACAAATTTTGTGTGACATTTTCCTGAAATTACCGACCAATTGTCTTTGTTTTGGAAATATAATTTCAATAAATTCCAACATTGCTCAAGTCTAAATCGATTAATTTCTTTCAGTGTAGATAATATACTAAATATTGTAACAGAACAGAATGACATAATTACTGCCAGATTCAGAATAGCCGCTGGTTCAAATTTAAACCGATAGCTGGCCCATCTGATATTAAGTAGATGGGACAACGACACGTCAAATTTTGACAGGTTGTATCGGATATTTTTTTAGCAATTTTTTTTTTTTTTTGGCAACACTGTCTTTGGCGTGTAATATGTAACTATCAAACATGTTCAGTTTGTTCTATAGTTTAACCATGAATCGACTTACAAATGAACAACGCTTGCAGATGAATGAACTTTATTATCAAAATTCATGCTCAGATTTAATGCTTTTTTATTGGAAAATTGTGTTCAGCGACGAAGCTCATTTGTAGTTGAATGGATACGTGAACAAGCTAAATTTTCGAGCAGCCAGAAGCAGTGCAAGAACTGCCAATGCATCCCGAAAACTGAGCTGTTTGGTGTGGATTATAGGCCGGTGGTATCATTGTACCGTACATTTCCAAAGACCGTGAAGGTAGGAAGGTTACTGTGAATGACGAGCGCTAACGTGCGATGATTACAAATTTTTTTTTGCCCATATTAGAAGAGCTAGTCTTGGTTGATATGTGGTTTCAACAAGATGGTACCACCATGCCACACAGCACGCGAAACAAAGGCTCAATTGAAAGGGGAGTTCGGTGAACAGTATATTTCACGTTTGGGACCGGTCAACTGGCTGCCTATTTTTATGATTTAATGCCTTTAGACTATTTTTGGTGGAGCTAAGTTAATGATCGAAGGTGGCATGTTGTAATGGTTAGAGCGCATGCATAACAACAAGAACGATCCAGGTTCGAGCCCCAGCAGAGCATATGACGAAGAAAGATTTAATTGTGGTTTCGCGTATTTTATAAAGAGGCTTCAACTTTCCTCCAGTAATCTCCATCAAAAAAATAAAGAAGAGGCCCCCCTGACCTTCCCTTATACCACTGGCGATGATGACAAACAACAGACAAATGATCAGGAAAACGCGCCATCTACTGAGAAAAAAATTACAGTGCTAAAGTAAAGATTACCACCAATTAACAAGGCTCTTCACCCTACGCAAAATCATATGGAGGAAGCTACAGTGGATTAATCATCTACTTAGCTTGAAAGATCAAATTGATTTAAGAAACTGAAAGAAATCAATGTAGAAAGTTTAGTAGAAAGCCAATATTCTCTCTAGAGGAGTGGCGAAGAAAAAAAAAAACGGTTGACACAGTGGAAGCTTTAATTGAAAAAATTATTAGTGAAAGATCGACCGATATGTTGGACAGAGTATGCCAAAATTGGACCCAGCGTAGGAACCATTTTAGACGTAGTTGCGGTCAACATTTACATGAAATCGTCTTTAAATATTGAATTATGTAGATCGTTCAATCGACCCAAATAAAGATTTCATATTCGTGTCTAAGTTTTATGTTTTTTTTTTTTTTTAAATCAAATCCGAAAGCTCTGAAAAAATTACATGATACAAGGATGTAGAAAAGATAGAGCTATTGGAACACTTAATATGCAATTTTTCAGGGCTTCAGCGCAGAAAGCTGAAGTAGTTCGTGTGTAACACACTGATCGAACTTGCTGAGGTAATTGTAATTCCCTGGTTAGATTGAAGTATCCCACTGATCCTTATTTAATTAGTTAAACTTCATACAGTAGACCAAGTTGTATATTAAAACATAAGGTGTCCAATATAATGAGTCTTAATTAACTGCATTTCATCTTTCCTGTTTTTTATTTTACTTTAATCTTAAAAACTTACTATAAAAACAAAATTATCAAACTTCACCTTTATTTATCAGTATTTTTGCTTAAGCATTTACCTCAATATTTTAATTATCAAATTACCAAAAAAATTATTCTTGGTTTCTCACAATTGAATGAAAATTTCAATTGAAATTAAAAAAGGAAATAAAAAAATTTGATGTGATTTTTGTGTTTAACCAATATTTTGTGGTTTATTTTACACTCAAGACAACAAACTTCTTAAGAAAGTAATACAAATTATTTTCCTTTAAATTAAGCAAAATCACACACAAAATCACAAAATGATAGAAAATGAAGAAATTCCAAAGAAAAAAGTCAAAAAGAAAAAAGACGAACCTTAACACAAAAACCAAAGTAGAGCCAAGCTAATCAATTTATTAAATTAAAGAGTTTGTAAGGAAGGTTGCGATAAAGACATTTCATTGGACTTTTTC
Organism: Wohlfahrtia magnifica; assembly: GCA_023159175.1. Lineage (NCBI taxonomy): Eukaryota > Metazoa > Arthropoda > Insecta > Diptera > Sarcophagidae > Wohlfahrtia > Wohlfahrtia magnifica. The sequence goes on from JAKWBJ010000051.1 coordinate 3,361,467, forward strand.
AATACGAGTTTATACACTGAAAGGTAGGTATGTATGCATGTCTGTACCCTTACACTTAACACTTGATATACTCTGTGATTTTTAGAAGCCAACAATTTTTAGTGCAATTACACAAACATCTTTAGAAAATTTAAGACAGACACGCACTTACCACATTCTATTAAAATGAAGAGGAAATTTTCTTATTTCCACACAAAATAAAGAAAAAAGAAAAAAGTGCTTAAATGTCATTGAGTAACCAATGAATCAATTAAGAAAATTGGTTTTTTCCTTTACTTACTTTTATAACACTTATGTATGTATATTCCCTTTCCACTGCTTCATTTATTGTTCTTATACTCTTATAGCTGAGGAACACATCAACCCTGGTAATTTACTTTTTCTAATATTTTTTTCTTTCTTCAAATTCATTTTTAAGGTGTGTGTTCTCTGAAATAACACTAAAAAATACGAAGTTTGTTAGTTGAAAGGAATAAATTTTCTGTTAAAAATCTTATCAGCAATTTTGAAAGAGAAATGGAAATTCATTTAAACTAATAATTATAAATGGCACGGACTTCAAAAAAAGTCTTCAAAATTTTTAATAAAATTCTTTAAAAGGAAACTTAAAAACTAAAATGAATTTATATTTACGAGTATATGTATTCCAAGAATTCAAAGTCCAACTGACAACCAATATAACTCACACACAAAGAAACCATATCTTTTCAGATATTGCAGAGAAATAATTCAGATAAAAACTTAAAAGTTTCAGTGTAAGCTGATTTGAGGCTGCTGATTATAAATCCAAAGTCAAATTACGGGTATATCACCCCACCTTGCCGCCGGGTGATGTCTAATATATTGAACGAAGTTACTGGGAGGATATATTTCTTACCCTACAAAAAATGAATGACCAAAACTAACACAGAAACAATTTTTTTACTAACGCATTTACAACTGTTTCATATTTAAGCATTTGAAAGAGTGAAACAACAAGAGAAAAAGTGAAACAACAAGCGCTGCAGAGTCATATTTTGAGACATTTGACAGAATACATAAAAACAATATTTTTGTGAATTCTAGCAAAATTAAAATAAAAATATAATCGAAATAAAAATGTTGTATGTATTACGTAAAAAAACTGATAAAAGGACAAGCGATTGTAACCAGGTTGGATGAAATTAAAGCATATGTAAGTATCCGGAACTTGTAATATTGTTTTTAATATAAAGGGTCCGCCAAATAATTATTTTTTTTTTGAAAACAGGGCGCAAACCATCGAGTGTAGCTTCGGCTGTGTGGCACGTAGCGCCGTCCTGTTGAAGCCAAATGTTGCTAACATCCTGCTCTTCAATCTTTGTGAACAAAAATTCGTTCAACATGGCCCGATACGATCGCCATTGACTGTAACGGCCACTCCTTGCTCATTTTCGAAGAAAAATGGCCAACAGTGACTCGTCTTAGGTGTATCGGCTTTTCTGTGCCCCAAATCCGACAATTTTGCTTGTTTACATACCCGCCAGGATCAAAATGAGCTTCATCTGAAAAGATGATTTTTTTTTGGCAAAATCGGCATCTTCTGTATGTCGATCGCAGGCCAACTTAGCAAAGCGAAGTTCAAGCGTATACACAATCATATTCGTTCAGCGGAAGGATAAAGCTAATTATCTGTCAATTCAGACATAAGCTAAGTGTTATCATTCACGAAATAAGCACTAGTTGAAAAAAACCCGGTTAGATGGCGGACCCTATACATATGTAAATAATAATAAATATTTTTACCAGGTCGTGCCAAAGCTAGAAATGATGGCTCAATATATATTCATGATAAAATACAAGACAGATATTAGTCTGTCTGTTAATGACTAGTGAGATACAGGGCAAACATCGTGACGAAGCCGCATGTATGCTGCAATTTATGACACTTGCAGATGGAGAGTAAAAGGTGGAACCGCCAGATTGTGCTCAGGTAATGGTACAAACACAAATTAATACCTTATTATCCTAATATTTATCCTTCTTTGCAGACAACATTCGAGTAATGTTTGCAGACAACCTGCTTAGTAGTACTATTGGGAAAAGAGGTGGAAAAATCATGCACTAGGCAAGCTTATGTGGTTCAACAAGACTGAGAGGTATTCATATATTTACATCTTTAAATGATGAAATAATTAGGAACTTATATACTTGCGCATATAATTATTATTATTAATATATCTTTTTTACAATTTTCAGATCTTTTTCAACTGCCTAGACCCAGTTTAGTTCAAAACAAGGGTAAGAGAAGCCGAAGACCCATTTATTGAGTGGAATAAAAAAATTAATTTAATGATGCGCATTGTATTATTAATGAATTATAAAATATATTCTTAATTTACTAAATTATTAGTGTAAAAATAATAAATCGTCTTTTATTACAAAAAGTGTACACATATCAATTTTGACGGGTTTATACATCAAATATGATAAATCAACTTTGACTAACATTTACATCATCTTTGATAAGTAAGCAGCAGCAGAGTGAGAAGCTCAGACATATGTTTTATAATCGACAGAACTCATAAGTTATAGAAGTATGGAAAATCACATGTACACAAATGATTCGGACATTTTTTTCATTTTGCCCTTAATAACTTGATAGGAAGAAATGATGGATATTTCGGTCACAGTGCCAGTCAATTGACCGATCAAATAACTGTCACTGTTCTTGTAGGGTTATAAATAAAATTAAGACAAAGTGTTAAATTTAAGCTATAAACACACTCAAAGCTACCGATCATCGTCTGCAAGCTGTTAAAAATAGAATACTACCTTGATCCAAAAGTTCCCGGAATTTATACAGAAAATTAAAAATACCAGTTTATTGATTTAAAATCTAAATCTATATTGTCCCCTTTAAAGTAATCCCCATCGCCTGCAACACACTAATGCCAGCGCTTGATCCAATCCTCGAAGCATTTTTTATATTCGATTTTCAGTATGTCCATCAGGGCTTCCTGCAATTCTTCCATTATTTCCTCTTTGCTGCTAAAAAGTGTTCCCCGTAATGGTTTTTCAACTCGATTGAACAGAAAGAAGTCATAGGGAGCCAAATTAGCTGAATTCAGTGGCTGTTGGAAGGTATTTGTTGCATTTTTCGTCAAAAAATTTCGAATAATGATGGCACTGTGCGACGGTGCGTTATTATGGTACAAAATCCATGAGTTTTCTGTCCACAATTCTGGTCTCTTTCGGCAATTTGCTTAACGTAAAAGCAAACGCCTCATACCGCCCAAATAATACTCTTTGCTTACTGTCTGGCCTACTGGCAAAATTTCATGAAAACCGTGAGGATTGCCTTATTTTTTGTCTGAAAGCGACGTGATTGTTTTGGTCTCGGCTCATTTGATGAATTGATATTGATTTACCTGATGTCTGAATTACGTGTCGTGCTCATAAAACCACGTCTCGTCTCCAGTAATGATCGTTTTGATGTTTTGGGTTTGGATTCAGCCTCAACACGATCTCTTTTTTGTATGAAATTGAGGTCGTTTGGTACCAATTTTACTGCTACACTACGAAAACCCAAATCATTAACCAAAATGTGTTTGATGGATTCATGGGCAATATTCAAGTCCTTTACTATCTCTCTGATGGTTAATTTACGGTTATTGACCAACACTTCTTTTACTTTATGAATTTTTTCGTCAGTTTTCGATGTTGATGGTTTGCCACTGCGTTCATCATCTTCGATTGACACCCGACCACCTTTGAACCGCTCAGACCACTGATAAGTGACCGTTTTCTTTAGAGAATCGTTGCCGAAACACTTTACCGACATTTCCAACATTCGCGCACAATTAAATCAATCTTATACGTAAAATTTAATACATGTTCGTTGTTGCAAATTTAAAAAAATTTCTAAAAATACAAAAGTAAGTAAGTAAAAATTGCCAACAGCTCTTGCAAGTGTCAAGCTATGATGCTAAGATTTAGTGGAAATATCAACAACAGATGTACCAACTTAACAAAAAAAAAAAAAAAAAAATTAATCTAATCGGAACGATGGGACCACTACACGAAGTTATTTCGTGAATATTTTGATCAAAGTGCTACATGTAAGCATATGAGAATATTTATTTTAGCGGCAACAAGACTACCGACTACGCGACTACCGTTGTAGCCAGTAGCCAACTTACAGTAGCCAAAGTAGAGCGTTCAGCGTTATTTATCTGTCAAAAATTCTCATGTCCATACAAATTTTATGGAGCAAACCCAAATAGCGTGGCGTCAACCCTTTGTAATTGGAAAATTAAATTTTGACAGCGAGACGCTGTTATAGATACACAAAACTGGCAGTGTTGCATTTCTCTTAAATGGATTGTTATTCTTTACATATTAAAGTAATGCCAATTAACTATTTTTACATCACATTTAGCGGTTTAATCACTAATAAAATTTTTTATTTAGTTTTGTTTTGTTGAAAATTTAAGTTGACATTTCTGTTTACGACACACCGTTAACGCTCTTATTTAGGTATGCCACTTCAGCGTAAGCACCAAGCGGCAGTCAAAGCAACGCTCAACGCTCTAATTTAGGTTTGGCTGTTAGGCAAATTTCTATTTTTCTTGACGAAAACAAACAGTTTAGTGGTGTTAATATAATAGGATGAAGGATATAGGCGTTTTAAAAACGCCAAAAAATTTATATGGCACCACTGCTATTTTTTGTTTAGGTCGTGTTCAAAGTGTCAAATTTTGAAGCTGTAGGCGTTAAAATAATTAAGTTTTAGCTGATTAGTTGGCTACTTTTAAGGTCAGCATCTTTTGTAGTTGTGTGGTAGTCCTGAATGGTTCGTAGCCTTGAATGAATTATTATGTGAAAGTAAAAGTTTGTTGTATGTGATAATTTATTTTAAAGCAGAGCTTAAGCACATTCTTCACGTTGGTCACCCTATTTTTATGTAGATATCTGTTTAGATTTTAAGTAAGATTTTCAATAATTACAACCATGAATTAGACGTATAATATTAAAGAAGAAGGTCTTCGACGCATCTGTTTAATTATGGGCCTCATTTTGTAAATTATATCCTGAAATTTCTTCGTTCGAGCTGAAATATCAGTTAAATGCAGATATTTACGTAAAAAAAAGCGATCACCTCAATTAACTTTCATTAAGCTTGCTGATATGTGGCGGCTACATGCCATTAAAAATAATATTTAAAAATGAAATTTTCTATTCAACAAATTCTGTAACATTAATATTAAAAATATATTGTTACGAAAATCAATTTTTGGAACCACTGTCGTTTGTTATATTGCTCAGAAATAAGCAAAAGTCACAAAAACAACAATTTGTTTACAAATAATTAAATAAACTACAACAACAAAGCAAGCAGACTACGATACAGTGTTGCCACAACTTCGAATTGTTTGTAACCATATTTTAATAAAAAGTAACCTAAAATATAAATTTAAAACAAAAAACATTAAAACATCATTTTATATATGGATTTGATAGCAGTATTGACTTGGTACAATAATTGATGAGGCATATTATCCCATTTGTGCTGAACATTTTAACTATGTATTGATAAGCTCTGCACACTAGAAAATATCGTTCTCACTTGTGATGGCGTATGGTTATGATGAGGTTTTAACATTTATATCTTAATAATTTCAGCTCAGTAGCCTTTACACAAAACAATAGAAAAAACTAAAATATACCTGAAATTTATTCTCACTCATCCACTGAACGAAACAGTATTGCTTACCAAAGCTTATCCTGAATATGTCATCGGACCTCAAAGTACGAGAGATTATTTATTCAGTTCAGAAATAATGAGTTTGACATGAAAAAGAAAGACCGCCCAGGACAGACAAAAATGTTCGAAGATAATGAATTGAAGGCATTATTCTATGAAGATTATTTTCGAACTAAAAAAGCTACTCAAGCAAAACATTTGAAAGCAGCAGGATTAACCAAAACGCAATGAAATTGAGTACCTCACGAGTAAATGCCGAGAGATACTGAAGGCCGAAATTTCATGTCTGAAATGTTGCTTGAAGTTATAAAAAAGCTCTCGCGGCATTTAATTATTACTGGCGATGAAAAATAGATCTATTGGGGCAACAATTGGCCATGTGTTCCCGTATCAGATGAAACGATTTATAATCTTGACCTTGTACGTCTGACTATCATTTGTTTTGGTCGTTAAAAGAAATCATCATCTTTATTCGTTTACTTCGAGAAAGAAGTAACCAAAATCGGAAAAAAAGTACACATCTATACATCAAAGAAAAAATAACCAATTTTGGTTAAAAATAACCAAAACGGCAACATTGCTACGAAACTAATAATGAACAACAACAACAATCAGCACTGACACAAGCAATATGTTTACGATCAGATTTCTGCTTAAGAATTAAAGAAAAAGTTAAGTAAAGATATGAAATTTGTGTAAAATATCGCGAAGTTTGAAAGATTTCGATGTATTGTTTACTCATCCATATAAAAAGCACATCGTTGCGGACAGCAGTCAGTTTATTTAGTGTAAACTCAGAGAGTAGCGTTTATTGAGTATAAGCTCAGCGCGTAGAGAGTTTATTGGTGTAAGCTCAGAGTAACGAGTAATTAAGTTAAAAACGCAGTGAGAAGAGAACTTAGTGTGGATAAACGCTGGTTGAAGAGGTCACTTTTGAACCTAAGTTGTGACAACGACCTGGTGTGCAGATCCTTAGGTAGAAAGATGTATCTAGTAATTGTTGTTGTTGTTTGCGAAGTTGAGAGAGAGTAAATAAGAATTTATTGCTTGTGAAAGGGTTACAAACAGTGAAACACAAAACTGTGTTAAAAGAGCATTTATGTAATTAAAACCAAACACAAATTTAAAGAAAGTACAAACGTAACTCTATATCACTGTTTTATTTTGATTAAAACTTAAAATACAAAAAAAAGCACCCAATACAAAGGAGGCATTTTTTCTCTTACCAAATAAGATAACTGGCTTTGTTTTGTAGTCTTAACTAAATTAATCCCTCCCGCGTTTTTTGCAGCCTTTGTCTAGTACCTAGTTTTTGACTGATGTGGAGAAATAAAGAAAGCTTTAAACGTTACCTTGCAAATTTGCATATTTTTTTTTTTTAATTATGGTTTGTAATGCCTGAAACTTTAACTGTAACCATTCTCAAGATATACAAAAATCATTATTTAATTTGTATGGGAGATACCATGCCCACTTATCCGATTCAACATAATTTTTAACTGATGGTTTTTACTGTCTTAGAAGTCATTTAGACTAAGTGCTGAACCTTCCATTCGAATCGTTTTCTAGATATACAAAAATCAATATTTAGTTTGTATGGGAAAAGCCACACCAACTTATTTATTTTCGCCCATATTTTGACTGATGATGTGCATTATCTACTAAGTAAATTAGAGCAAATTCAGGGCCATTCACTACTACTACTGTTCTAAAGGCATATACAAATAAATATTTACTTTGTATGGGAGGTGCTACTCCTTCTTATCAAATTCGGTGCAATTTTTTACTTATAACTTGTATTGACCACATAGTTATTTGGCCCAAATATAGGCACTCTTACTATTACCGTTTTAAAGATATAGACATAAATACAAATATTATATGGGCATGGCACCGCCCAGTTGAAAAATAGCGAAGCCACACCCCAACTGAAAGCTTTCTACTTATTATATGCTTTTAATATACACAATTTTTAGACTATTTTCTAACTCACACAAGGTTTAAATACTGTAACAAATTTCGCTTTCAAGCAACTCTTATGCAATACGAAAGGGTTCACTCTAACGTCGATAACTCGCGAACCAATGGAAACAAAAGCCCATATACGGGGTGTCCGCCGGGAAGGTTTTTGTTTTGCCGCCCTCATGGTAAACATAAGTCTTGACAGTTCGTATTTGGCAGTCGTGAAGTAGAGACGTGGCAAATTTATTATGGAAAAATGTTCAGTAAGCCAAAGCGTTTTAATCGTTAAAACATTTTATGTGACGAGGTACATTTTCATTTGAATGGGTAATGAAAAACATTTAAATTATTCATCAGTCATCCTTGCATCCATTAAAAGTGACAGTTTGGTGTGCAATTTTGTCAGGAGGTATCATTGGACCTTAATTCTTTGAAACTAAAAACGGCGTAACGGTAACTGTTAATGGGGAGCGATATCGTGATATGATTGAAAACTTTTTAATGCCACAACTGCATGCTTTGGGCTTGACTAAAATGTGGTTTCATCAAGACGGTGCCACATCGCATACAGCCAGGATTACAATGGAACTATTGCGGGATCTCTTTCCACAACAAATTATTTCAAGGAATGATGATGTTGATTGGCCTCCACGGTCGCCTGTGTTTAATGTTCCGGATTTCTTTTTGTGGGGATATCTGAAAAAAAAGGTTTACGCAAACAAACCAGAAATGCTGGAGCAACTCAAACAAAATATTTGTAATGAAATTAATGAAATACCGCGTGAAATGTGTGAGTGTGAATGAAAAATGTACTCAAAAGGGCTCGCATTTTTGAGGCTAACAGAGGCGGGCGTTTAACTGATATTGTATTCCATACATAATTGCCAACATTAAATAAAATATTTATCAATATAAGATCCATTCTCTTTCACATAATCAAAAATAACAACCAAAATAGTATACCTTCCAGGCGGACACCCTGTACTTAAGAACCTTGGTATTGACTTAACCTTTCGTTTAAGGGCTTACAAAATAAGCTGTTGGCGTATTTCAGAAAACATCAATTACAACGCATTTTACACACAGGGTTGAACACAAATTCTTCCGATCACAAAGCGTTTGGCCTTAATTAATATATTTTAGGGACTTAGGACTTTCCACTTCATCATGTATCGTTTATATAGAACTAAAGAAAATTCCTTTAATTGAATTCTAGGCTTTAATTTAATTTAAAATTTTTAATCACTACAGCAAAAAAAAATGGCGTAATTAAAGGAAAGTCATGGCCTAAGTTTAAGAGCTCACTAAACGTTCATCTTCACTGTGTCCTAAAAAAAACCTCTATAACTTCAACTTCTTCCAACCACTCTTACATTATAATTTTAACGGTTTAACGCTTCAAGTTTTACTTGCTTGATACCTAACGTATACCTTTATACCTTTGTGACATATTAAAAAAAAAGTATATTTTTGAAACCACTCTTCCCGCTTTCTTAATTCGTTTGCTTTTATACAATTTATAGCACTTAAGGTAAAACAACCGCATTCATATATTTTACGGGAATTGTTTGTTTGTACGTTTGTCACTATGTACGAGTATTTCTTTCTTTTTACGGGTTTTATTTTAAATTCATAAAAAACCATTTCATATGTTAATGAAGCTTTTAAATGACGACAAATTGTTTTGACGCCAAGGAATTGTTTTTTCAGATTTTATTTTTCTTTTCTTTTTAGAATAAACAAAAGCAACATTTGCGATTTTATGCAAAATTCTTTTTTACGTTTTAAGGAAAATTTTTCTAATAGAAAAATGTAATAAAAAAATATATATAAAAACATAATTCAAAAGCTGGAAGAAATATTAAACAAATGCTTTTAAAGTCTTTTTGTTTCTTGTTTTATTTTAATTGTGAGGTTTAAGGTTTTATTTGTTTTATTTCTTTTAAGTTTATTTTTAGCGAAAACCTTGTAAACATTTTAAAACAAAAATGGATACAAGATACCTTAACTTTATAGAATTTTTTTCAATTCCTTCAAATTATAAGACTTCATAAGTCTTCTTAATAATTTAATACATACTCCAGATTTTCTTCTCATGAAGCCAGAAGATGTTATCCCTACTCATACAGTTCATTCTGTTGGTATTAAAAATTAAGAAGTAGCTATGAATCTTTATATTCATAACGTAACTGGAATATCATTCCTTAAACGTTTAGTGCGTTATTTGATTCAGTGGACAATTAAACACAAGTACTACCAAAAAGGGTGCAGTTAATAGGAATCAATTATTTCATTTTGTCAGAACACACTATGTTATAGTAATGGGTCCGCAAAATAATTTTTTTCGAAAATGCTATAAAAAAACCACTGAATATTTTCTCAAATTTCTTTTCTTATTTGAAAGCACAATCCTTCCGGTTAATAATGGAAAATAATTTCATTCAAATGGCTGCCTCGGCTGGCCATGCAGTAGCCTACACGATCGGTCCAAGCACATTATCGATTGTGTGCAGCTGTATTTCACCAATGGCTTCACGAATATTGTCCTTTGAAGCGTCAATTGTCTCTGGCTTGTTGGCGTAACACTTATCTTTAACAGTACCCCACAAATAATAGTCCAACGCTGTCAAGTAGCAGCACCGAGGTGGCCAAGCGACATCAGCTCTGCGGCTGATAATGCGATCTTCAAAAACAAATTCTACAATTTTGCTTGTTTACATACCCGCCAAGATCAAAATGAGCTTCATCTGAACACATCGCACACATTCCGCAGCATTATCATGATTTTCAAAGTAATATCGCAATATTTCCCAGCGTTGTTCAAGCGTATTCAAAAACATAGTCGTTCAGCGGAAGGATAAAACTAATTATCTGTCAAATCAGACATGAGCTAAGTGTTACCATTCACGAAATAAACACAAGTTCAAAAAAAACGTTAGACGGCGGACCCGATATTAATGGAACATTAAAACGTATGAAAAATTCTCCAATGAATCGATAGAATGGGAAAAACTTTTTATGTGGGGTTTTTTTGCCTCAAAATTCTAGTGGATGAATGACAAAAACTGTTGGTTTTTGCAAAAGATTAGACAGGATTAGATATCAATAATATTGGAGGTGGCGTAGTGAGTCGTTAGAGTACAGGCATAATAACACAAGCAAGCCAGTTTCAAGCCCGAGCAGGAGACATGACATGACATGATAAAGAAGCTTCAACATTTCCTCCAGGCAACTCCATCTAAAAAATATAGAAAAAACATTCTGACTTTCCAGCTTTCTTCTGTCGGTGATGACAAACAACAGACGAATAATCAGGAAAAAACGGCACCTACAGAGAAAAAATTACAATGCTAAAGCAAAGATCACCACCAATTAGCAGGAATATTCACCACCATTACATAAGCGATATGGAGATCGCTACAGTGGATTAATCATATACGAGTACTTAGATTTAAAAAAAATATATACTTCTTTAGTGAAACTGAAATAAAGCAGAATATGCTTTGTGGAAAGCCTATGTAGCCTACTTAGAAGAATGACGGAGGAAAAAAAGTAATAGTAATAAGTAGAAGAATGTACAGAGACTTGAGGTAGACATGCATTAATCCCTTAACACGTTTGATGAAATCACATTTATCAAGTGCAGTGACTATTGCAAAGAATAAGCTGCGTTAATGGCTTATTGCATTGGCTAAGTGTTCACATGCAATGCAATACAGCCCATGTTCGAAGACAAACGATAGCGAAGATAGTTTTATTCAACATGTTTCAAAATATTAAGGTCAGGCTAGCAAACCTCTCTTCAAATAAAGGAAATAATGAAGGGAAAGTGTCTATGATAAGCAAAGTGCCCTCAACACTACACACCAAAGGCCCGTCAGGCCCCTAAGGAAACGGCAGATCGTAGTAACATCATTCATTCTAAATCTGATACAGTAATACAATTCTGCTTAGCTGGAGGACATACTATATAATAATCACAAAGAAACTGAAAAAAAGCAAAGATGTGGAAGCCATATGCTATCAAGTGTCTACGAAAAATTATATCTTCTTGATAAATACTATTAAATGCTTAGTAGATCTCTAAGGCCACAACTAGCACATCACTAGTAAAACGGCTACTGCTTAAATGGTACCATAGATCGCTAATAAATTATTAGGCTCTAAGTACTTCCACTTTGGCAATCTAATTGTAAATTTACAGGTTAAGAATTTATAAATGGGCAAGATATCACAAAAAATTTGGCCGAAACTGTATAAGAAGCGCAAGAGAATCTTACTCAACCTCCAAAGAAGCAAACTTAGTGTCACTGTTAGGGTCATTACTAGAAGTTATATAATGGGCACTCATGCCAGGCGTCTGGAACTGGGACAACTGACCAATGACTTCTGTAGAAGTTGCAGGAACGAAAAGAAAAAATTCTTGGCCTACTGGACACATGCCTGGCGCTATGTGACAAGAGGAAAAATCTTCTGTTATATAATGGGCACTCACGCCAGGCGTCTGGAACTGGGACAACTGACCAATGACTTCTGTAGAAGTTGCAGGAACGAAAAGAAAAAATTCTTGGCCTACTGGACACATGCCTGGCGTTATGTGGCAAGAGGAAAAATCTTCTGTGTTTGTATCATATGACTGGACACACTGCACTCTCGAAAGCGGATGTTTCAGGCTTTATCATGAGTTTCGGATGGTTTCAGTTTAAGGGGGATGATTAATCACAACAGGCTGGTCTCCCCTATGGTTGTCTTTTCTGTCCTAGCGACAGTTTTCTTTACCTACCTTCCTACCAAAGTATGTACTCAACAAGATATAATATGAGCATTTATAACTGTGGATAGTGCCGGATAAGCTTTTATTAGGCAATAGCTTTTGGAGTTATTAGCCCCCCTCTCTTGAGATTATATTATATAACATTCAGCCTTGAGATCTGCAAGATCGGTTTTAAGAGCATGATCAAGTATATATTGAACATAGTGATTATCACGCCGTCTAAAGTTTCGACAGTAGTTGCATTTTCTGACAAGTGAAATAATTCATTCAAAATGTTTGCCTAGCGACAGTTTTCTTTACCTATCTATCTAAGTATGCACACAACAAGATGGAATATGAGCATTTATAAATTTGGATAGTGCCGGATAAACTTGTATTAGGCAGTGGTTTTTGGAGTTCATCCAAAATGTTTGCCTTTTAATCGATTTATTGAATGCTTGATTATTTTTTATAAGTTAGAGTTAGAGTGGAGCCATTGTAAAATTATTTTTTAAGCTTTTAACGAATAACTGGAAGCTCCGGCTTATTCGAGAAAAAAAGGTGCTTTAGCCTTTTTGCGCCTAAACACTGCTGCACACGAATCTACGAGGTATTCACCTAAATTAGCCTCTTTCGACTATTCTCTGTTTCGGAAGTGAAAGTAGTTAGTGGTTGCATGGTAAGATACTTATTTCACATAAAAAGGTCTTTACAGAAATAAACGTCTATTTTGAGGGCTTTTTAACTGAAGGGATTAAACAAAAAATTAAATATGCTAGACAAAGTGAAAATAAAATACATTTTTACTCTTGAACCTTTCTGATTTTGAATGATTTTCCCGCTTGTTATTAAGACTTTTATATCTATTTCGTCTCCATGTTGACATTAATAACCAATATTATTCCCTCAAAATTGTTTCATAATTATACTGCAATCTTTAACCAAATTTTAATCTCATTTAAATGAAATTATTCGTATACTACTAAATGAGTCTTTGAAAAATCCTCTGATTTTAATTGATTAGCATAATTATATGGACAATGTTTAAATCTAAATAATTGTTACTTTATGGCTAATTAAGCATTTATAGACTCTATTTTATATAATCTAAGCTAATTTTAAAATATATACATATACAGTTTTTGTAAATGTGTAAATAAATATGTTAGTATGCTTGTGCATTAAATATAAACAAATTAAAATGATAATACTTCGAAATGTTATTTACTAAAAGGTGTTATTTTAAAATGTTAGAGAGCAAGCACATGTTTGTTTGTTTTTAATAAGTGATTTTTGTAAAACATATATGAAATTGGTATATAGTGGTTAAAACTGACTACTAGCTATACCCTATAGTACCCTTACATATAATAAAATACAACTTATCTGGTCTCATAGGATTGTAAACAAGCGTTTTTATTGCTTATCTATTTACAAAGGGTCCGCCAAATAATTTTTTTTTTAAATGCTACAAACAAATCTACTGAATATTTTATTAAATCTCTTTTTTTATTTGAAAGTACAATTCTTCCGGTTAATAACGGAAAATAGTTTCATTTAAATGGCTGCCTCGGTTGGCCATGCAGTAGCCTACACGATCGGCTCAATTTTCAAGTACATTTTCGATTGTGTGCAGCTGTATTTCACCAATGGCTTCACGAGTATTTTCCTTTAAAGCATCAATTGTCTCTGGTTTGTTGGCGTAACACTTATCTTTGACGCCACCCCACAAATAATAGTCCAACGGTGTCAAATCGCAGCTCCGAGGTGGCCAACCGACATCAGCTCTGCGGCTGATAATGCGATCTTCAAAAACAGGGCGCAAAACATCGAGTGTAGCTGCGGCTGTGTGGCACGTAGCGCCGTCCTGTTGAAACCAAATATTGCTAATATCCTCCTCTTCAATTTTTGTGAACTGAAATTTTTTTAACATGGCCAGATAACGATCGCCATTGACTGTAACGATCGCCATTGCTCATTTTCGAAGAAAAATGGCCCAATTATGCCTCTGGACCAAAATCCGCACCAAACAGTGACTCGTCTTGGGTGTATCGGCTTTTCAATGTTTGCGTGCGGATTTTCTGTGTCACAAATGCGACAATTTTGCTTGTTTACATACCCGTCAAGATCAAAATGAGCTTCATCTGAAAAGATGATTTTTTTTTTGGCAAAGTCGGCATCTTCTGTAAGTCGATCGCAGGCCCAGATTCTCAGCATTGTTCAAGCGTATACACAACCATATTCATTCAGCGGAAGGATAATACTAATTATCTATCTAATCAGACATGAGCTAAGTATTACCATTCACGAAATAAGTACTAGTTGAAAAAGAAACGTTAGATGGCGGACCCTTTACTCGTTCTTTTTTATTGACCTACCTCGTACAATTATTTCATTTCATTTATTTACCAAATTTCGGATCAGCAATTGCTTCAAATGGATTTGATTTCAATCTGTTCTTGCACCACGAATCAACTTAATTGAGCGCAATCTGAAGAAATGTAAGGTCATGAGATTTTCGGGAATCGATGCAATTACTGTTAATTATTTTTTGGGTAATTAGCAAGTTGAGGTTGTTGACCGTTTTCTCGTCCGTGGTACCTTATATGATCGGAAATTGAATTTGATTACATATTACGAGTACAGTCAGCAAGGCCAGAGTTGTACTTGGTTATACCAAACGGTGGCCTAAGGAATTTATTGATCTGTATATTACGTAAACGCTCTTCGTATCACTTGTGCGTTCTATTTTAGAATATGAATCAATAATATGGGATCCATTTACCCAAACATAGCCTAATATAATTGAATCTGTGCGGATGAATTTTTTACTATTTTGTCCACGGGGATTAAATTTTGACTTACAAAACATATCGTCTTATCCTGCCAGTCTTTCTCTTAAAAAATTGCCTTCTTTAAAGAGCCGAAGAATCATGCTGAATGTATCGTTTAAATTAAATGTTCTTAGAAGCAATTGTGGCGCTGGGCGAAAAGCGCTAATTTTGGCAACACTGTATAAACTTTATTATATAAACTATTCTATTAATTTGTGTCACGGCTATAATCACCCTGTCAAGACTATATTTATTTGAGCAGTGCTGCCAATATTACCATAAGTCGGATAAGTAATTCAAATCTTAACGGAATCCGAATAGTAGGTTGTAGAATGTACTAGAACATCAATAACAAATGTTAATGTAAAATGTGCCGTATTATGCTTAGCCAGTCAATTAAAATTTTACAGTCGCAGAGTAAAGAAGTACTAAGAGTCGAGTATTGAATAAAATTTGTGTATTAAGGGAAGCGAAATAAGTTGGACTTCAAATTCGTTTATTTTATTTTACATAGGCAATTTAAAAGAACTCGAACGATTTTGAAAAGTTTAAAACGTAATAAAACTAAGCAGGATCTTACAGCTCGTTTTTTTATACACATTAATACTGGAATAAAAATTTCAGCTTTAAAAGGCCCAATTTTGGTGGTGCTGAATTCTCCCAAATGCTGTTTTTTTGCAATTAGCTCAACTTAAGTAAGTGCTCTTGGGAGTGTAAATATATGATATGATAAGCACTGTTACGCGGATCTGCGAGTTTAATATCTGTAATAATGGAGTAACTGTTGTCTTAACTACTAGCATGGAGCACAGGAGATGATTATAATTAATATTTCATAGAACTGTTTTGTTTCTAATAAAGTGAATAGAAGGTACTGACTTTCTTTATTAGCTGCAGTGACTGGATTTTGTGATGGCATTCGCCTTTTTAGTGATTTGACACCAGACCTTTACTTTTTTTTACTACATTTTATGTATATCTCCTAAACTTATCATTTTGCTTTTTCGTTTTCTTATTAGTCATCATTGTAAGACTGTATTTTTTGCATTATTAAAAAGAAATTTTATAAAAGCATCCACTTAGGTGGCGTAGTGTAGTGTTTAGGGCGCACCCATACAACACAAGCGTATCAGGTTGGAACCCCAACACAGGCCATAACGATAATAATTTAATTGTACTTTCGAGTGTTTTATAAATCAGACTTTTTCTAAAAAATAAAGAAAGGCCCCATTAACCTTCCAATTTTATATCTCGCGATGATGTCAAATATCGGACAAATGATCTGGAGAAAATGCCACCAACTGGGAAAAGATTACGATGCTAAGTAAGGCTCACCACCACCATTTAGCAAGAATCTTCACCACTACACACAATCATATGGAGGCGAGCTTAATTGTCTACTTAGCTAGTACTCAGTAATAAAATTGATACTGAAACTGAAATTATGCAGCACCATTACTTAGCAATGATTTGGAGGGGAGCTACAGTGTATTAATCATTAACTTAGTTTTAAAAATCAGGTTAATGAATAAAATTGAAATGAATGAATGCTTCGTGGAAGCCAATATGCTGCTTAAAGGAATGACGGAGGAAAAAAACCCACTCAGATAAATGAATAAATGAAATAACCTAAACTGGAATATACTTATGAAACAGTGCTGTTCACCAATAAACAATTCCTCCAAATTGTTGACTATACTTGAAGAGTTCTTCACAACTTCTATTCTATCCTGCACAACTTTATAGGTGTTGCATTGTTCGTATTTCTAGATTAAGCTATCGAATACAGACCTCAAGGCTGATCAAATTTATTGGGTTGATCTGTAAATCTTTAGATGTTTTGTGACTTATATTACAAGCAGTCTTTTTTTACACGAAAGCTAAGCTTAAATGATGTTGTTGAACCTTGATCACAGAAAGTCGGTTAACATTACTACCAAGTACCTAGTGTTTCTGCTGTCGTATACACTTCTTTGGTGATTTGCTGATATGCACGCCTTGGGCTTTAACTACCTAAATTTATGTAGAATAATTTCCGGAAAAGAAATGGCTCCTCTGGATATAATCAGAAGCTTAATTCTAGTAATTCTGGCAATGAGGACCCTAAGAAGTTAAGTTGTCCCCTGTTGGTTGGGAGAGGATCTTAGAAGAGTGCTTGTGATAGCTGTGGCTTGACTCTAAATCGCACGTAAGGTGTTTCTACCAATTAGTTAAATGAGTTAATTTATTAATTAAACAACATTTATGCTGCTAAAAATAACACAAAATATTGTATGAAACAAAAAAATCTTTAAATTTAATTAAATATTAAAAAAAAATTAACTAATAATTTAGAAAAACCCATAATTAGTGTCATCAGCTCATTATAATTATGTATTTAGTAGAGTAAATATTATGAACTTTATTTTAAAAACACGAATATTGGCTGCCAATAAACAAAACTATTGAATTGTAAATAAAACTTGCCACAACAACAAAATTTTAAAATAAAACTCCAAAAATATAAATGCATATTGGAAAATGAGATTAATTTAAAATTTATAAAAAATGACAGGATTTCAATGTCATAATTAGTAGTAAAGTTGTCTGAAAAAAACCCACCATTAGAGGCAAAAAATTATGTAATTTTATGCAGCAATCGTTGAGTCTTTTTGTCGTCACTATTTAGTTTTGTGGATGTTTTTATACGCATTGCGGAAATTTGGTTTAATTTAAATTGTTTAATATCTGCAGATTCATGCATATTTCTTTAATAAATTTAAAATTTAAAAATTTTGTTAATTTGGCAATTTACTTAAATTTGTTTTTTTCATAAAATGCTTGCAGCTAATTGATGTTATTTAACTAAAAAATGAAGACATATGAACAGAAAATATTTACAAACATAGGTGTGTATTACATATACACATATTTAAGATTACACTTAAGTGAAAACAATAAACGAGTTACAACTTAAAACAGATAAACTGCTTTAGATACTGATGGTCGATTATTGTATAATTATTGTATAGTCCCGCAACATCCTAAGTCGAAGAAAGGGGACTTCTTTCAATTAATGAATGAATCATTGAAAGGAAATAGCGTAAACACTCATAAGCAGATGATAACCCTGTTGAAAATTTTGAAACGAAGGTTAACTTTGCCTCTATTAGTTCGAGATATCCTTAGGAATCTTTGAGGCGGCTAGAGTCAATCGGTTCCTAATCCCTAATGGATAAATCTTAGATAGGTTGTTTTCTTTAATTAGAGAAGACTTCAGCGTTTTGCAAAAATTTTTACAGGCTATTGCAGTCTGAGCTACTGTTTGAACCACATTGGCTTTTTCGAGACTTCAACACAGTAGTGTGCCTCCACATAAATTTGGGAGATTTAGATAAGGGGCTTTGAACAATAGATTTTCTGTGGACACAGTGCACAAATTAATTAAGTGTAATTGTTACGAAATCCTCATAATCGATGACGTTATTTTAATAGCTTTTAATATATAAAAAACCTTTAGTGCCTTGAATAATTGGTCGTGCATTACATATGATTTTTTGAATTATACTTAAAAGCTGTCTGTAATGCAGAAGTATTCGTCGGAAGATGACATATTCTGAGCAGTGACCGATGTTTGCTGCTTCGTTGAAAGATTTACTTGGCTTAGTTTGGATAGAAAGCGTACCAATCAGCTGTTTATGCCAAAGCATCGGATCATCTCCTCAGCTGTATCTATTTTCGCAGATCATTGTGTTATGGGTAGGCAAGCATAAAAGCTGCGCCTAACTGCGTATGATTTCTGCCGAGGTGATAGATCACTTAAAGAAAGGGACCCATCTCTGGATCGTCGTAGACTTCAGTGATCAATGTCCATTTCTGGCTCGGCGTAGACTTCTCACATTGATATCGACTCTTGATATCAGTTCAATAACCAGCTGGTTTCCGACTTAATTCAAAGAATTGTGCTTCTGTGTTATCGTTCTGCTTGATTGCCAGGACCGCTTAGTCTGAATTTGGTGATTTATAAGGGGCATCGCTTTATATGGTGTCACAGCGGTATATTATGTGTGTTCAACTAGGCATTCATTTAACGAGGCAACCACTCCCTCTTATTCTGTCCTAGTACTCAAAAACGACTACTTTCAAAAGAGTCAAACAGTTTTTCTGTCACAAAAATCGTTTTTTAACGTTTTTTAGTTTCAACTCGTGTGGTGCTCAATTTACTTAGGTTGCATGAATTCTAATGCTTGCAAATATTTTTAAATTGTTGCACAAATAGTCTCGAACAACTTTTTAAGTTCGACTTGATACAATCTTCATAGAGTAATTCATCAATTTCTAACTTTTGGATCCTTTTTTTCCGAATGACTTTGTTGGCCTAAAGGTGTTCAAGGTTATATCAAAATTTGGTATTCCTGCTCAGATAATAAGACTGTACAAAATGATACTAAATCACAAAAGATCATCAATTAAATAGAACTTTCCTATACATTCAATATCAAATAGGGTTTCAAGCAAGACGAAAATCTATCGTGTGATTTTTTGACATGGAACAGTTCACACAACCAACACGATGTATGCAAGAGGTACATGCTAGTCGCGAATGCTATTGATATGGATATTATGGACCGATCATTGCAAGCATTACCATTGCAAATATGAAATGGAATCGACGAATAGTGGGCTACAACCAAAAGTGAGTCCATAAAATTGGGTCACCCTCACAGGTTACTATAACTTCAATAATGTGTAAGATTGTGTAAATCTTGGCATCGCCATAAGCAAAACTTATAACAACATTCTGAAGTTAAGATGAATAATCATACTTGCTATCAGTTTATAGGCAGCATAAAAGCAAGGCTCTCTCTCTTTCTCGGTAGAAAAAAATCACAGTACAAAATGCTGTTACCATCTGAGCTGTTATATGATGCAGAACCATAGGTACGTGCAGAGGTGGTTAAAGCTGTGCTTGATGTTTTCGGAAGAAAGATACTTCGTGGTATAAGCATGGTATACATTGACGCAAGCTCAGATGCCGAACGAACCATAAGCTATATGAGTTTGACATCGTGATTGATGTATTTAGGCGCAATAAGGTGCAACAATTGCGGTGGATTGAACACAGTGCGAAAGAATGAAAATGCTCCGGCGAAAAAATGTTTCGACTATACAAAGGGTGATCTAACCATAACGCGGGTTAAAGTTGATTTTTAATAATTTGATATAATAAATAAATTAGAGAAGAAACGCACTCTATGGAAGCACTAGGAAATCTATTCTAATTCAGACTTAAGCCGTTTAAGTAACCTTGTACTATATATTCCGTATGCAATAACATATTTTTCTTTGTGATTGAATAGCGAAAAAAATTTCACCAAAAAACAATGATTTTAGAAACATTTTATTGCTTAAACGCTGCACTTTAAGTTTATAAACCAATTTTTCACTGTTGAAATTTTTTTTTCAAATAAAAAAAGTTCCCTTAGACTCATATTAATTAAATTTTTAATTTCCTTTTCATAATTGGTTTTAAAACGAACGTCTTTAAAACTCAAAATCATAAATCACACAAGCAAACCTCTTACATACAACTCGTACAAGTATACAAGAATATTCAAAGCAAATTTACATATTCATGTGTGAACATAATGAAAACTAGAAATAAAACACACACAAAAAGAGGAGGTCCTTGTAAATTTTCATCCTTGTAACATTTCAATTAGTGGTTTTAATAAATCTTTAGTTTTGCAGAAAAATGCAGAAAACTTTGCATAGAAATATTTTTCAGTTGTTAAGCTCAAATCTTTTAAATTAATAGAAGACTGCAGGTGAATAGTTGCATATACAATTCTGTTAGTTAACTATATAGACATCGTTAACGTGTTATCATTGTCATAATTTTTGTGAATTTTTACAAACACTCTTTGTAACAAACATATACCCGAAAAGCCTTCTATGACAAAACTCTTATGTTAGAGTGCGAAAAAAGTTTTTTACTTTATGAGATTTAAGAGACACACAGAAACTGTATTTCACACTTTTCCACCAAGACAATCAACTGCTTCAGCATATGGATCTTATAGAGAACTGTGGTATTGTAGCATATGAAGTATGAATGTATTAGTTAGAAAGCTTTATCCTTAATATTTTTGCACATACTAAGGTATGAGTGACGGAACAAGTACATGTAGGTTTTTGAGAACTAAGCCAAGTGTATAGTATGCTCGCACATACGTTTTTAAAGTTTAACTGACAGTTGTATCGGTAACTGTACTTCAACATGTTAACAATTATTTTGTTGCAACTGTATACTAATTGGTTTAAAACATTAATCAACAGCAAGAGCTATAATAACAGTTTTTTGTTTTAAATAAAATTGAGCATATGCAACAAAAAACTGAAGTGTATCTGAGAGTATGATATGATGCAATAAATCTTGTTGGTTCTAAATTACGCACATGAATGAAATGAAAAGCTGAATTTCTCGAAGAAAGAAAAAAATTAGATTTTTGTTTTCAACGAAGAACTTGCTTCAGGATTATAAATGTCTACTAAAAATGAAATCTATACAAGTAAACAAGTCGTAAATAGTCTAATCTGAACTTAAATATAAAATGGAATTTTTAATAACGAATCCTTTGTTTGAAACTTAGAAAAATATTAGAATTTGATTTCTTAAGGCTAAACGTTTACAGGCGATGTATACTCATTGAGCAAAAAGGACCTGAAATGGCGACATAGTAAACCATTGTAATAATGTTGGGTCGCATTTTGAAAAGCTATTTAGAAATAGTAATTCAAAGTTTTTGCTCTATGCTACCTACAGTGACGAACTAAATTTTTGGCGCAATAAGCTCTTTCAACTTCATGGGTGATCTTATAAAGGGTGGACAAGTTTGAGGTTAGAAAGTAAATTGGCTTAAAACACAATTTTTTTACAAATTCAGTTTTATTCATACCAACATAAAATAGAAATATGGGAAAAAGTATTAAAATATGATGTCGGGTAAATGTCCACCTATAGCACGTCGGCAGACGTCCGCTCTTTTCACTAAATTTTTAACCACATTTTGGAGCAAAGCTTCCCTTATCTCGTCAATGCAGCGCCGAATTTCATCTTTCAGAGTGTCAGTTGTTTGTGGTTTCAAATGGCCCCAGAGAAAGTAATCCAGTTTAACTCACAAGAACGAGGCGGTCAATTGACATCGCCAAATCGGGAAATTTCTCATGTAATAACTCAATTGTTTGGCTGGCTGTGTGGCTTATGGCGCTCTCCTGCTGAAATCAAAGGTCACTGATGTGCACATTAACCAATTGTGATTACAAAAAATTGGTGATCATGGTTTGGTAACGCAGAGAATTCGCGGTGACGGCTTTTCCTTGCACATTTTCGACAAAATACGGGCCGATGATGCCGCCTAACCACGATCTTAGCCATACGGTCACTTTCTTTGGATTTAATGGTTTTTCGAGAACTGTTTGTGGATTTTATGAGCCCCATATGTGACAATTTCGTTTGTTTACATTACCGCCCAATTGAAAATGTACCTCAACACTAAAGATAATTTTATGATAATCGTTCAGTTTTTCAACCAGTAAATTTTCACGATTAAAATTCGTTGTCCAAGAGTATAGCGTTACATAGTTTTCCAATTCTTTACTAAACAAGTGTCAGATGTTGACAGCTCAGTTCTTGACATTGCAACATTTGACAGCCATTTTATTTCCTAACCTAAAATTTGCCCACACTGTATATAAGAATTTGCCCTTTGTTCGTCATTTTATAACTCAAGTGCCACTAAACCAATTTCCAAACCAATACATGTGTTGAAAAGGTGCAGTTTCACAGACGGTTTTGGTTCAACTGGGAGGTGCGATATCAACATAAAATTTTTATTTCTATGGAATAGTAAAATTTGATCCAAATAATTTTGTAGTCAATAATAATAATCAACCAAAAAGTGGGCTGAATTGGACAAAAAATTGTTATCAAAACTAGTTACTTTCACATTAATGGAAATAAGATATATAGGGTCCGCCAAATAAATTTTTTCTTAAAAATGCTATAAAAAAAACTACTGAATATTTTCTCAAATTTCTTTTTTTATTTGAAAGTACAATCCTTCGGGTTAATAATGGAAAATAATTTTATTCAAATGGCTGCCTCGGATGGACATGCAGTAGCCTACACGATTGGTCCAATTTTTAAACACTTTATCGATTGTGTGCAGCTGTATTTCACCAATGGCTTCACGAATATTGTTCTCTAAAGCGTCAATTGTATCTGGCTTGTTGGCCCAACACTTATCTTTGACGGTACCCTACAAATAATAGTCCAACGGTATCAAATCGCAGCTCCGAGGTGGCCAAACGACATCAGCTCTGCGGCTGCTAATGCGATCTTCAAAAATAGGGCGCAAAATATCGAGGGTAGCTTCGGCTGTGTGGCACGTAGCGCCGTCCTGTTAAAACCAAATGTTGCTAATATCCTCCTCTTCAATTTTTGTGAACAAAAATTCGTTCAGCATGGGCCGATAATGATCGCCATTGACTGTAACGGCCACTCCTTGCTCATTTTCGAAGAAAAATGGCCAAATTATGCATCTGGACCAAAATCCGCACCAAACAGTGACTCGTCGTGGGTGTATCGGCTTTTCAATGTATGCGTGCGGGTTTTCTGTGCCCCAAATGCGACAATTTTGCTTGTTTATATACCCGCCAAGATCAAAATGAGCTTAATCTGAAAAGATGATTTTTTTTTTTAGCAAAATCGGCAACTTCTGTAGGTCGATCGATCAAAGTAATGTCGCAATATTTCTCAGCGTTGTTCAAGCGTATACACAACCATATTAGTTCAGCGGAAGGATAAAACTAATTATCTGTCAAATCAGACATGGGTGTTGCCATTCACGAAATAAGCACTAGTTGAAAAAAAAAACGTTGGATGGCGGACCCGATAAGTAAAATTTTTTTCAGAAGTAAAAACGCCACCTGCTTCTATTTCTATTTCTATTACAAATATGTCTGACTCTAATAATTATATTTTTTTTTCGATTCCAATGACTGTATAAACCAATAAAATTTTAAGAATTGGAAAAAAGGAAAAATATATAGAAAAATTGCTTTTCTTATAAAACTAATCAAATAACAATAACTTGAGTAACAAAACTTTTTTTTTATTTATTTGTTAAAACTAAGTTTCTTCAATTTGCTCTGCATAAATTACTTTTCTCAATTGCATTTTCAATTTCAAGTCATTCATTCGTTCATTTATTTATTCACTCATTCACCGACTGAGTTCAATTTCATTCATTTACAACCAGAAGTTGCTTTAGCATATAAATTTTGTAAATTGTAACTAATTGGTCGTAATAGTAACATAGAAACGTCAGTAAAACCCCTAACCTAACCACTTTCTTATGCCGACTACCACCTTTTGCTTGCTTTTGTTTCTGACCAAGTTTACTTGAAATTTCTTATGGCAAGAGCCATAAATGTTTGCCGAGGTTTTCAAAATAGACTTCATAAAGGCGGTATTTGTTGCTACAGTTGTTGTTGTGTGACTACAAACTCATAGAAAATTCATGATTCACAAGACTGATTTTTGAGCCCTAAAACGACGGTATAAGATGAAAAAAAAAAATGTTTATTAAGAATGAATATTTGTTAACAAAGCGTAACATGCGATTAAATTACACTTCTAAACGTGTTTTGAATTTTTATTCCGATTTTTTTTTTCAGCATTTTTTGCATTTTTTATTTTGTAATGAAATGAAATGACAATGAAAAAAGCTTTAAAATTCTCGATCAAGATTTACAATTTCAAGTTTGAAGGACTTTAATAGGAATGTCGAAAAATTTAAATGACACTAAGGTTACAGGGCTTTTAAATGAGAATAAATACATAAGTTTTTAAATTTTTTTTAAAGAGTTTAGATAATTTTAAAAAACATAAAATATATTTGAAGTATTTAAAAATGTAAATTGAATCTGATTTGTATTATATTGTAAATAAAACACTTATTTCATATATCAAACTTAGCATTAAAAAAAAGTTGTTAACATAACAGCGATAAAAGTGATTATTCAGTACCCTTTGTTAACTCAATGGTTATTTTACTTTGAAATCTGATCTTCATATATCTTAGATATTTAAGTAAGTAGTGGTCCTAAGCCTATAATCATTCAAAGATGGTGATTAAAGCAGCTATGTACCTTAATATCCGACTTCGTCAGTGAGCTTATTCTCATGGTAGAAACATAGGTGCTTTATTCTGTGCTAAATAGCGCTGGGCATGTATTTAGTACTCTACTCTACTTCATCCCTGCAACTTCTTCAAAAGGGATTAGCCAGGTGACCTAGACCAGTAAACAATGCCCAGTAATAACTCCAACAACGGTGCTGAGTGTATTGAATAGTCTTTCGTGCGTCCCAGTTCCAGCATTAGCCAGATTTGCTGCTCTATCTTGCCCGTCTCCGAAGCTGCCCTGACAACATTACGGAGTGCATTACCTTATTCTAAATCCTAGGACTGCAAGTCTTCAATGACATTTATAATTTGGAAAATTCGCCTCTGCGTTCGATGGGCAGTTCATTAACCTTGCATTCCTCTAAATAATACTATGACCCTGTACACATACACCACCTTGTTCAAAAAGTTCTTGAAATAAACCCCGTGGGGAATTGGAATTTTTTTTTCTTTTGTTAAATTGATACATCCGTTAGCGTTATAGCTTGACATTTGCCAAAGCTACGTACCCAAGAGTACATCTATCTCTATGTGTAATGGACTTAAATTTGCAACAACGAACTTGTATAAAATTTTGCGTAAAAAACGGATTTAATGATGCGCAAACGTTGGAAATGTTGGAAGCGTGTTTCGCCAAAGATTTTCTAAAGAAAACGGTCGTTTGCCAGTGCCACGAGCGGTTAAAAAATAGTCGTGAGTCAATCGAATATGATGAACGTAGTGGCAGGCCATCGACGAAAATATAGATAAAGTAAAGCAAATGTTGGTCAATAACCGCAAATTAACCATTAGAGAGATAGCAGCGGAGGACTTGAACATTGCCTACAGTTCCGTCCAAGCCATTTTGGTTAATGATTTAAGTCTCCGTCGTGTAGCAGCAAAGTTGGTGTAAAAAGCATTTATTTTCATGCCAAAAATTGACCGCGTGGAGGACATTCATTAAAAGGAGGCGAGACGTGGGAATACTACACGCAATTGAGATATCAGGCAAATGAATGGTGTTCACGTGCTGTTTTCACTCAAACAAGAAAGTAATGCTTGCGCTTTTCATGGATTACAATAGTGTAGTGTACCTTGAATTTTTACCAGAAGGCCAGACAGTTAAAAAGGGTTATAATTTGGGCGTTATGAGACGTTTGCGTGAAGCAATTCGCCGAAAGAGACCAGAATTGTGGGCGGAAAACTCGTGGACTTTACACCATGATAACGCATCCTCACACGGTGTCATTATTATTCGAAATTTTTTGACGAAAAATGCAACAAATACAATCCAACAACAACCGAATTCACCTGATTTGGCTCCCTGTGACTTCTTTCTGTTCAATGGAGTAAAAAACCCTTACGAGGAACGCGTTTTAGCATCCGAGAGCAAATAATGGAATAAACGCAGGAACCACTGATGAACATACCGAAGACCGAATATTATATTTTTAATTTTCTGAATAAATTCCGGGTACTTTTTGATCAAAGTGTATACAATCAGCCATCTTGCTGAAAAATCTACGCCAGTTAGTAACCATTCCTGATGTCACCCTCTGAGATTCTAGAGCCCTCACAGCCGCTTGATTCGCCGAAATTATGCATATATCTCTTATGCAAACATAGCTCTTTTTAATAATTACACTATGCAAGAAATGGAAAAACATTAACTACTATATGTTTTTAATGCGCTATGGTCGCCTAACTTCAACAATCATCAGCATTTCAGATTCTATGGATACAATTTTTTTAGGATTTTTTTTTCTAAAATGTGAGATTTTTGATGTGTCTGCTTCATACCTTTTATGATAACTTTGAAATGACTCATTCGATTTCGTTAAGCCATATATTAAAAAATTCCAAATTATACCAGATCTGATTCATTCAAATAAAATTTTTGTTTTCTTTTTTTAGAAAAATATGATAGTTTTGACTTTTAAAAATTTACAAAAAATAGAAAACAGCGAATATTTACCCGAGTTGCCATTTATTAATAAAGTTGCATATAAGAGAAATAAAATAAACCATAATTCATGAAAGTCGATTGGTAAGAATATATTTTGTTTCCAATAATGTGAAAGTCTTGATAAAATTTTTTTATCCAATTCCACCCACTTTTGATTGATTATTTTTATTGACTACAAAATTATTTGGATCAACTTTTACTATTACCGTTTTATAACGGGTCCGCCATCTAACGTTTTTTTTTTTAAACTAGTGACTATTTCGTGAATGGTGACACTTAACTCATGTCTGATTTGACAGATAATTACTTTTATCCTTCCGCTGAAGGAAAATAGTTGTGTATACGCTTGAAAAACGCTAGGAAATATTGCGACATTACTTTGATCGATCGACTTACAGAAGATGCCAATTTTGACAAAAAAAAAAAATCATCTTTTCAGATGAAGCTCATTTTGATCTTGGCGGGTATGTAAACAAGCAAAATTGTACAGGGGCACAGAAAACCCGCACGCATACATTGAAAAGCCGATACACCCAAGACGAGTCACTGTTTGGTGCGGATTTTGGTCCAAAGGCATAATTGGGCCATTTTTCTTCGAAAATGAGCAAGGAGTGGCCGTTACAGTCAATGGCGATCGTTATCGGGCCATGCTGAACGAAGTTTTGTTCACAAAAATTGAAGAGGAGGATATTAGCAACATTTGATTTCAACAGGACGGCGCTACGTGCCACACAGCCGAAGCTACACTCGATGTTTTGCGCCCTGATTTTGAAGATCAAATTAACAGCCGCAGAGCTGTTGTCGTTTGGCCGCCTCGGAGATATGATTTTACACCGTTGGACTATTATTTGTGGGGTGCCGTCAAAGATAAGTGTTACGCCAACAAGCCAGGAACAATTGACGCTATAAAGGACAATATTCATGAAGCCATTGGTGAAATACAGCTGCACACAATCGATAATGTGCTTAAAAATTGGATCGATCGTGTAGGCTACTGCATGACCAGTCGAGACAGCCATTTGAATGAAATTATTTTCCATTATTAACCGGAAGGATTGTACTTTCAAATAAAAGCAGAAATTTTAGAAAATATTCAGTAGTTTTTTTTATAGGATTTTCAAAAGAAAAGAAATATATTTGGCGAACCCTTTATTTATTTTATTTATTTATTTATTTATTTAATTTTTTTTGAAGCACTCCTAGTGGTTCTAAAAATAATTTATCATTGCAAATATGATCATTTTGGCAGGGTGAGAGGTATAAAGCGATTAAATTTTTATGGTAAAAAAATTGCTTTGGGGTATCCTGTTATGTCCTGATGTATATCAACAAGTAGTTTAAATATATTTTTAAATATTTTGCTTAATAAATTTTATAAAATATTTATCTAAATAAAAACGAAGCCTTGTCCAAGCACTTAGCATATAATATTTTATTTTTATATTTAATTTTTTTTTTTATTAACTCGTATAATTGTACGTAAACATATAATTGTAGAGACAACTAAAGCTGTTAATTAAAAACTTTTTTTTATTTTTGCTAAGTTTATGACCTTTTTTTAAATGCCAAACAAAATAACCTTAGGTGACAAACTAATTTAGATTTATTTTTAAATTTTTTTTTTGTTATTTCTGTGTTTACTACACATTTAAAGGCTGTTAAAGCTGGTAAGGATGCAACTTTATTTTTATTAAGTTTAACCAGAAAGAAAAAGTTTTTCTTTTTTTTGTTTTTCAACTACAAAAGTTTGTGTCTGTCTAGCTGTTTTATATTTATTTTCGTACTTAATTAAAATAAAGGATAAAACAAATAAATAAATTTTAAACATGTTTCAACAACTTGTTAAAAAAATAAATTTAAAATTTTTAAACAACACACATTGATACGTTATGATACATTTTGAAGCAATCAAATAAAACTTCAAAAGTTATTAAAATAAAAAATAAAATTAAAAAATTGTAATACTTTTCATAATCATTTCTCTTCTTCATTATCTTGTACCTTAAGCAAAAGTTCAAAAATATTTGTTTTTGACTTTTATAAGCAAAAAATTTTAAAAAGAAAAAAAAATTGAATTGTTTTGACATGGCATTTATTAATCCTTTTATTAACTGTCTGTTGAGTAGGATAATGATTATGATGATGATGATGTTGATTGTTATTTACCAGTTTAATTTTGAAATATTTTTTTTTCAATAAAAAATTTGTTTTGACACTTTAATGAATTCATTTTTTGCTAAAAGTTCCTCATTATTAATGACTGTTTACGACACTGATGACATTTTAACATGGTAAACACTTACTGATAATTAATTGTTTAATGAAAAGTGATTCAAAAAAACAAAAAACAAGTCTGCCGGGTAGGATGAAATAAAAACGTTTAAGCAATTATTAGATAGTAAGACATTATTAATTAAGGTTGAGATGGCATGCTGTAGTGGTTAAGTTCTCGCATACAAAACCTATAACGGTTCGGCTTGAAAACTTGGCGATGACAATTTTTTCTTTTAATCAACTCTCCTATGCAGCAATGATACAACCAACTTAGTCGATGTGGATTACTTTGAAAAAGTACTTTGTAAAGTACTTTGTAAAGTACTTTGTAAAGTACTTTCAAAGTGTTTTAGTCGATGGGGATTACTTTGAAAAAGTACTGAAAAAGAGTATGAATGAGTACATTGAAAAAGTACTTACTTTTTCAAAGTAATTGAAAAAGTACTTACTTTTTCAAAGTAATCCCCATCAACTAAAATACTTTGAAAGTACTTTGAAAAAGTAAGTTAAATAAGAACATTGAAAAAGTACTTTACTTTCAAATTACTTTTTCAGTAAAGTACTTAACTTTCAAAGTACTTTTTCAGTAATCCCCATCGACTGAAACACTTTGAAAGTACTTTTCAAAATACTTTTTCAAAGTAATCCCCATCGAAAGTAAAGTACTTTTTCAATGTACTTATTCAAAGTACTTTTTCAAAGTAATCCCCATCAATTGCAACACTCTAACGCCAGCAATAGAACCTGTCCTCAAAGCATTTCTTATATTCGGCTTGCGATATGTCCATCAGTGCTTCCTGCGTTTTTTCCATTATATCCTCTCGACTGCTGAAATGCGTTCCACGGAATATTTTTTAACTCGTTTGAACAGAAAAAAGTCACAGGGATCTAAGGTGAATTTGGTGGCTGTTAGATGGTATATGTTGCATTATTTTGTCAAAAAATTTCGGATAATGATGGTGACTATGTGAGGGTGCGTTATCATGGTGCAAAATCAACAAGTTTTCTGCTTACACCTCTGGTCTCTTTCGGCGAACTGCTTGACGCAAACGTCTCGTAAAGCCCAAATAATACTCTTTGTTTATTTTCTGGCCTTCTGAACAAAATTTATGATGCACTACACCCTTGTAATCCACGAAAACCGTGAAGAGTACCTTCTTTTTGTGACTGAAAACGACGTGGTCTCGGCTAATTTGGTGAACGCCATTCACTTGGCTGATGTCTTTATTGCATCTCGTCTCCAGTAATAATATTTTTCATGAATGTGCGATCTCAATATGGTCTCTTTTTTGCATTTGGCACCAACTTTGCTACAAATCAACGGAAACCCAAATCGTTAGCCAAAATGTCCTTGACGGATCCATAGGCAATATTCAAATCCTCCGCTATCTCTCTGATGGTTAATTTGCGGTTATTAACCAACATTTCTTTTATTTTATCAATGTTTTCGTCGGTTTTCGATGTCGATGATCTGCCACTGCGTTCATCATCTTTGATTGACTAACCACTACTTTTGAACCGCTCGTGCCCCTGGTAAACGATCGTTTTCTTTAGAGAATCGTTGCGAAACACTTTTTCAACATTTCCAACATTCGTGCAGCGTTAAATCTGGTTTTTACTCAAAATTGAATACAAGTTCGTTGCTGCAAATTCAAATCCATTTCTAAAATTTAAAAAAATCGCCAATACACATAGGAATAGATGTACTCTTAGCTACGTAGCTTTTACAAATGTCAAGCTATGACGCTAAGGCTTAGCGGGAATATTAACAACAGATTACCAACTTAGCAAAAAAAATCTCAAATCGGAATGATGAGACTGTTACTCGGGGGTTATTCCGGTAACTTTGAACTGGAGTACTCAGCTAGCATTTTTAAGAATTTTTGACCTGCAGATACTTTTATCGGATATTAGTTGGTTGGTGAGTTTCTTTTCGATTTTTTTTTGTTTCTTTATTCGTCCTTTTTCCGTTCTGTTTTCGTATTTCCTATCGCTGCTTTTATATTTATCAGGGTTTTTTTTTATGGTCCTCTTTTTCTGGCCTCTGGGATGTCTATTTACTATTTCTTTCTAGTTGACTTAAACTTCTTTTAAACTGGGTATCAGATCATGCAATTGTGTCATAAGAAAGTCTAGTTTAAGGCCTTTTCATATGGAGAGGAACAATCAATGCCAACATTACTCCTACTGCTTGGAACCAATCTTTGTTAGTACATTACGTAGATGAGGAAAAAGAAAGGCTTTAAAATCAGAATTCTAGGCCGCCAGTAGCATGCCATCTTTTACAATTAAGGTCCCTTCATTGGTGCCATGTGAGTTTTCTTATGCGTAATACTGAGAACTTACCTCCACCTTACTTTCAATTAAAATTCCTTTATCTAAGCCAGATATCTGATGAAACTGTAATCAGTTCGTGGCTGATCCATAGGCAGACATTTAAGCCTGAAAGGCGTGTTTATTAATTAAATGCTTTATAGGATCGTTCACATGAAGTGAATTTCGTTTACGTAGTACCATCTAACTTGACAAATTTAGCACATTGGGGATTATATTTTTTTTATTAAACAGCCTTAGTTTTGTGCTGATTATTTTGTTAATTATTTTTTAAAAAAATTTAAATTAAAAATTTTTGTTAATTTTTTTTTATTTGTTTGTTAATTTTCACTTTGCAACGAATACTACAATTCATAATCCTTTGTGACCTCTAACAACTATAAAATGAAAGGATATGTAATTTCAAAATTTTTCAATTAAATACAAAAATCCTTGAAACCTTATAAACACATTACATTGACATCCTTTTGAACCTTATCCAGGCAAAATACACAGTTAACAGTGACATTTTTTCAATGTAAACGTTACTGTTTAAGCCCACATTGTGTATGGTGTTGTTGAGACAGTTCATCATAAAAATTTTCCTTAACAAGTATCAGTCCGTTTGTATATCTAACAGCGTAGTACGTTTTGTATTATTCCTTTTGCATATCAAACTGTCCAAACGTCGACGATTATTATTAAACCTGACACAACACAAGACACTCTGCTTGGTATACATTTAATTTGGATTTGAAGAAAAAATATTTTTTTTTCGTTTTGTTTGTTGGTTTTTGTCTTTATTTTTTAATTTGCATTTTTAAGAAAAAAAAAGGAAACGAAAAATAAATAATTTATTTATTTTTTATATTACTGTTCTGGGTAGGAAGCGGATGATTTTTTTTTTTAATAACAAAATCACTGAAAAAGCAAATGTGAAAAAGGCCGTTATTTAGAGCTGTAAGTGTTGGGTGTATACGTTCAATATGCAGGTTTGTTTTTGCATTTTATTCCGAGACGCTGGTGCAATACAATTTAGTTCAAAGTAATGTCATAATTTTTCCCCTTGTTTCTGGCAACACATGGATTCAGCGGCGAGAGGAAGAACTAACCAAATCAATTTCGGACGTACTTCACTCATAGAATAGTTTCATGAAGTCAATAGCCGTTAAGTCCGTAAAACCTATCCAGAAGAGTTCGCAGATCTCCGAAAGTATTTTCGAAAATCTCTATACTGATTCGCCATTTCAGTGGTTAACGTGGCTATTTAAAGCCTAAATTCTATCACCTTAAAGGGTTTTGAGGCCTTCATTTGCCCTCTCATTCTCTGTAACCCTTGGTAATTTTCATCATCACACTGTTGTTTCTCCATTAATATTGTGGGAACCTTCTCTTGGACAGCGCTGTCTTGGGAGAAAAAATTTAGGGAAAAATATAGTCTTGAGTTTAGCGTCATCCGCATAACAATAAGGAAACAAATAGCCGCTTTTTAAATGGGATGTCTTTCGATTTAGGTTTTTGTAGTGGATCTAATTTTTGTCACTAGTAATGCTTTCAAGCAATAATATCTTGTTCTATATCGTGTTTCAATTTTTCTCGTCTTTTAACCCGTTTGTTACCAAATTTCTCTTGTTTTGGAAAAGTTTTTCTGCTGATAAACGCTACGAAATTATTGCTTTGGTGACTCGAAATAATTTAGGACATTTTTTTGTGTGTTAGCAACAATCTTCACGGAGCAATGCCTTTAGTTCCACAGGGAGAAAACAGAGCTGATCACGCTAACCAAGAAGCATATACATTTGATTGAGGCATTTCTGAAATATAAGATTCAATAAAAGATTTAAATTTACTCACCAAATAGAATATGCAGACAGGAAAGATAGAAGAATTATGGGAATGCTTAGCAGACTAATGGCAAATGTAGGAGGATAAACACAGCTTAAGCGGATGTTATAGAAACCACAAATTTGGTTATTTTATATGCTAGCGAAGTGTGTGGCACATATCTCAAAACGCAGAAAAGGCGGAACATACTCGTAGTATTGGCTGCGCAAAGAACATCGGCGATCAGTGTAACATCGGCATATAGAACAGTTTCTCAATAAGCCGTTCAAGTAATAAGCAGTTTTATTCCCAATGACCATTTAATTGAGGATAGAGTGGAAAAATGAAGAAGGCAAGGCCACGAAGTAGATGAAACTCAGCTACGAAGAGAAACACTCAGAAAGGGAATTGCAGGATAAATGAAGTAATGCTGTGAAGGAAAGGTGGACAGCAAAACTAATACCCAAGATAGATGAATGGTACAACAGGAAAGATGAAAAAGTAATCTTCTATAATAATATGATGTTCAAAACGCATGGAAATACCTCTTTGCAAAAAGAAAAGTGTGCATATCAAAGTGTATAACACCTTGATCAAAAAGTTCCCGGTATAATGCCGATTTGAGTTTTTTGTTCTCGTTAAGTTGGTATATCTATTGTTGATAATCTCGCAAGATCGTAGCATCATACTGTTCGAGATTTTTTACAATTTTAAAAATGGATATAAGTTTGCAACAACGAACTTGTATTAAATTTTGCGTAAAAATCGAACTTAATGTTGCACGAACGTTGGCACTGTTGGAGAAATATTTCGGAAATGATTCTCTAAAGAAAACGGTCGTTTACCAGTGACACGAGCGGTTCAAATGTGGTTGTGAGTCAATCGAACAATCGAAGAATGCAGTGGCAGGCCATCGACATCGAAAACCGACGAAAACATGAGAAAATAAAAGAAATGTTGGTCAATAACCGCAAATTAACCATCAGAGAGATAGCGGAAGACTTGAGCATTGCATGGATCCGTCCAAGACATTTTGGTTAATGATTAGAGTTTCCGTCGTGTAGCAGAAAAGTTGGTGCCAAAATGGCTCAATTTCATGCAAAAAACAGACCGTGTTGAGCTCAGAAAAGACATGATTTTCACCAAAAGTTTCCTTACTGGAAACAAGAATTTAGTTTATGAGTACGAAACGCAATCTAGACATCAGGCAAGTGAATGACGTTCACGAAATGAGCCGAGACAAAAAAAAAAACAGTAAGTTTTCAGGCCAAAAAAAGGTAATGCTAACGGTTTCATGGATTACAACGGTGTAGTGTATCACGAATTTTCACCAGAAGCCCAGACAGTAAACAAATAGTATTATTTGGGCGTTATGAGGACTTCCGTGAAGCCATTCGCCGAATGTGCCACCATTATTCGAAATTTTTTGACGCAAAATGCAACAAATACAACCAAACAACCACCGAATTAACCTGATTTGGCTCTCTGTGACTTCTTTCTGTTTAATCGAGTTAAAAAACATTACAGGGAACGAATTTCAGAAGCGGAGAGTAAATAATAGAAAAATCGCAGGAAGCACTGTTGGACATACCAGAAACCAGAATATAAAAAATACATCGAGGATTGGATCAAGCACTGATATAAGTATGTTGCAGTGACAATGAAATAGATGAATAAGTGATGAATGAAATAGACGAATCTCAGCTGCGAAGGTAAACTAATACCCAATAAAGATGAATGGTATAACAGGAATGATGGAACGGTAAACTTCTATAATCATCAGATGCTCTCAGGGTATGGTTATTACGGGGAATACCTCTTTGTAGAAGGAAAACCCGAAAATCAGGGGTGTATATATGGATTTTAATAATTCGGAATACATACGTTCTATAACTGTTGCCGATTGTGGGAATGAAAAATTGAATTTTTAGCAGGAAATCAAATCCGCACAGCTAGGAATATAATATGCTATTTATTACATGGAAATGAAATCTGAGGGAAAAAGCAAAATACGCGGAGTATGTCCTAAAGATGAAGAACGCTGACTTAGATAAAATCAGTTGCTTTACGTGAGTACCTGCCTTAGGACTTTACTTCACGGTGCCAATGAATGAATACAATGCGTTAACCAACGCTCCCACCTATGATTAAAACCACCAGTGAGTACCAATCCGAAACCATGTTACACCAAAAATAACTTGCAAAGCTCGGTAGAGTGCAATTCTCTGAAACAGGAGAATCTTGCGCTGTCCAACAACAGACATATCCATCTTATACCATACATATGCGCTATATGCTACACAAGCAACGAAGAGCCCATTATATATGATACGGAAGGCGCGCCTGCTGAGTCCCCAAGCCAGCAGCTTATGCTTAACATAAATGAGATGACTTAGAAAGACACAGAGTACTGCCTGGACACATGCTGTAGATAATTTTAGCTAAACAAACTTGAGTCTCCATCTGAAGTAAAGCACACGCGGCTCAGGGTGGATAACTACACAAAAGGAAGTAGGTTTTTAGTGGTATTATCACATATAAAATACGAAGGTATTCGATGATCTTAAGAGATATTCTTATTTCAGAAAATATAAAAAAAGAAAAAAACCCTGCTAAGTAAGGATCCCCACCACTACTCAGCAAGGTTAAAAACAACTGTACCACTGGAGGCAAGCTACAGCAGACTAAATCCGCAATTGTTTATTTACACACCTAATAGTAGACAACGAAGACTTTTAATGTACTGGCTCTAGTTTATAACACACAAGACATTCCTTATGGCCGACTATTTTAAAGGATAATAATATATTTTAAAACCTTAGCTATGGCTATTACCATCACCAACACTAAGACTCTATTCCAATAACATTTGCATGTTCTTGTTGTTGTTTTTTATATTTTTTATTCGTAATACTTGTTAGGGAGTAAAAGTGGTTATTCCTTTAGCCTGCATTTTTTTAAAACATGTTTTATGTTTTATTTTTTCTATAAACGTGCAGGTTTAAGTTCATTTTATATTAATGCCGAGTGCTTTTCATTTGTTGTGTGTATTGTGTTGCTTTATTTTGTTCTATGTGTCTCTGAAATTGTAGAAAAATGGTTATTATATGGATCCATTCATCCCATCAGCAGGTTTTGTTGATGATGTTGTGTTGATGATGTTGTGTTGATGAAACATGTTACAGTTGTGGTTTAAACATGAAACATGATGAATTTGTTAAATAAAATATTTTCATTAAAAATTTAAGAACTAAAGACACACAAAAAAAAGGAAAGTTTTTTGTGAAAATTAAACAGAATTATTTTTAAATTAAAACTTAACAAAATATTTCTTCTTTCTCTTTACAATACGAGTACTTTGTCTTAAATTTAATTGAGTTCTACTTTAATTTTCGAATCAGTAGTTTCTCTTCTTTATAGCTTTATATAGAAACTCTTCTACTCTACTTTGTGTATTATAACACTTGATAAATAACAAGTTTTAACAAGTTTTTCGAAAACATGTTTCTGTTAAAATTAATTGAAAATTGTTATAGGCCTTCTGTTATTGTTGCTGCAACCTTTTTTTTTGTAATAAAATCACACATAATGTCATAATATTGTGACTTACTTTTTTTTTATGTTTAAGAAAACAATAAACTTGTTACTTTTGTTTGTTTGGGGGTTGCCACTGAGTAAATATACCGCCTTGACCTTTTAGTTTGACATATAAAATGAAAACAAAGATTATTTTTTTCGATACCTATAAAACAAATAACTACAGTTCTTACTATATTGGAGAAAATGGTTACAAAGAAACAGTAATAATAGTATCAGTTTTGAGCAAACAATACTGGGTACAAAAACGTTACAACATAAAGGGTGTCCAAAATTGGGATATAATTTTAATTTTGCTGCCTTTTTTTCTACTTGTAATTTTTAGTCTAAACTTTTGTTTTCAGATTCTATATATAATCCGGTTAGTTAATATGAAACGTTACACGAAGGAATAACGTGTCTTTATCATCAAAAATGGCAAAAGCTTTCAAGATGTAATTCTGAAATTTAGAACTAAATTCGGTAGAGCAAATTTTTTTTTTTTTTTTATATAAGACCAGCACCCAGGGGATGGCCCCTACTCATGCAGTGCATTGTGCTGGTACTAGGAAAATAGGTTATTGGAAGGAGGACAGAGGGAGTAGTGTTTATGGACGTTAGATTTAAATTTACTCATGTCGTAAGTGGCAGGAAATACTTTCGCTGGAAGTTTATTCCACAACCGAACAGTGCGACCAAAGAAGGAGTTCTCCCTATAATGCGTTGTGCGATTTACTGCACAATCAACTATAAAGGGATGCGCTCTACGAGAAATACGAGTGCTACGTAAAAATATATGATTTTTGGGAATTAATTCCTTAATTTCGTTAGAACACATTCCGTTATAGTACCGATAGAATAATTAAACACACGCCACATTCTACCGATAGAATAATTAAACACACGCCACATTGCGTCGGTGCTCCAATGAATCGATAGAGTGGGCTACCCTACCGTCATTGATGAGCATCTTCGCCCTCTCCTGTAACGCGGTCGAGAACCTCCAAAATAGACCTTGAAGCACCGACCCATATATGAGAGTTGTATTCCATTTTGGGTCGAATATAGGTCTTGTAAATATTAAGAAGATCAGATGGGGTGAAGTATTTCTTGCACCGTCTCAAAGAACCAAGGCACTTGAATGCTTCTTTTGACACTTGAAATATGTGATCATTCCAACGAACGTCACAGTGAATTATCATGCCCAGAACATCAAAAGCATCTGATTCCTCAATATCCACATTACCCATTGACACAGATGACAGCACACCACCACGCCTGTGTGTTAAAAAACAACATTAAGTCTTACGTGCATTAAAGTCGAAATGCTCAAAGAAATCGTGCCATCAAGTTGATAGTTGAGAAATTTTAAGAAATTGGTTAATGTTCATGATAACTGAAACAGCATTAATCAAAATAGAAGTCGTTCAACCGAGAATATAGCAGCTGTGAGCAGAAGTATTGAAAAAGATTACAAAACATCCATTCGTCATCGTTCGCAGCAATAAAACATCAAACGATCAACATTATTAACATTATGCATCGTGTTCTCCGTTTAAAGGCTTATAGGATCCAGCTGATTCAAGAAATAAAACCAGCTGACCGCTCACTGCGTCGTCAATTCGTTTCTTGGGCCTTCGAGAAACAAGAAGAAAATGGGAATTTTGTTCCCTCGACCAAGCCAATTTCCATCCAGATCAATTACAAAAATGCCGCATTTGTGGTAAAAAGAATCCAAGAGTTATCTTAGAGCAATGATTACATCCATAAAAAGTTACGGTTTGGTGTGGTTTGTTTTTGAAAACTAAAATGGAAATGCAATTAAGGTCACTGGAATTCGTTACAAGGATATGATAGAAAGCTTTCTATGGCTGAAAATTGATGATTTAGACGTATTGAGTATGTGATTTCAACAGGAATATTGCATTATTTCTAGTAGAGGAGGAGTAGATTGGCTACCAAGATCGTGCGATTAACCTTAAGATTCTTTTTGTTGACTTTTTTTTTGAAATCTATATTGTACAGCACTTACACTGGTCTATAAAAAAGAAAAAATTTTCTTGCCTTTAAATAAAACCATATGGAATATAATGATTTTGATGCGCTGAATTCAGATCCGTTTTCAGTTATTTCTTTATTTGGGCTAAATTTGTTTTTATGGGCGTGGAAAATAATTCGCTCCAAATATGGTAGTTTTTTCAATATATTTCATCCACATACCAACAAATGTTTAAGAACAAAATTTCCTATAAATCACTTAAATAAATTTTTTTTGTACTTTCAACAGTTTCGGAGCTGCGAAAAAAAAAATTTTTTTCGCGCAAAATTAGTGCAAATTTTTTTTCTTCAAAAAGTCATAAAAAAGTTTTAGAATAAAAATTTAACATATTAAGCACTTAAATTAAAGCCTAAAATATTGTGCATATAACAGGCTATAGGTCATGAAAATCAGTGGGCTATTGTTGATTTTATTCAACCTAAGTCAACCTTACGTTGACCAAAATTAGCGAAAAAATTTTTTCTTAAAAAATTAGTGGAATTTTTTGTTTTTTTTTTTTGTTTCCAAAAAGTTATAAAATAATTTTTAGAATATACATTTTACATTTACAGCATTTTAATGAAAGTCAGATATGTTGGAAGTAAAATAACCCATAAAGGCAAGTACCTATCTTTTATGACTTTTTGAAGAAAAAAAATAATAATAAAAAATTACTATAATTTTGCACGAAAAAATTTTTTTTCGCAACTAAGTTGTGAATAACTCCTAAACTGTTGGCCAAACAAATTTGCTACACCCATAAAAAAATTTGAGCCCGATGGAAAAAATTGAAAACGGATTTAAATATAATTTTATTTAAAGGCTTTTTATTTGCTGTAGACCAGTGTTATCGACCAGTGTTATCGAACAGTGTTAAGACCAGTGTTATTAACCATTGACAACAGTTTATTGAAAAATGTGATTGATAATTTTGGTAAAAGATTGTGATCCTGCCGAGCCAGTAGGAACTTTTTTGTAATAAACTGAAATAAAAAAATATTTGTAATATCTGAAAAAGGGTATTTTTTTTTTTAATTAATAATTTTTATATTTTGAGTCCTTTAGGCTTATTATGGGAACCGATATCTCCTACATTTGCCTCATTGCAGTTAAAACAATATTCTGTGTCAGGCACTTAACTAGCCAGAGGCTTATTTTATTTTCGTAGATACTTTAACTGCTACACAATAACTCATGCTGGTTAAAGTTGTTAATAGACGCTTGGGACACCCTCTTAAATCCACTTGACAAGCATACTCTACTCATATGTAAGTAAACATATACGGTAAAAACAAGGGTAACCTCAAAGATGATCATGGGGTTTTTGTGTTTAAAAATAATGAAATACTGATACATACTTCAACACACATATGTATATATTATGTAGACACTAAAATCTATCATTGTAATATAAAGTTACTTTAATAAGCTCAGATAAGGGTTAACAACATGGTCAAAACATTAGTTATTGTATTATATTACATAAATGTACACAAGAAGGAGTTTGTGTACAAACAAATATATGTGAAAGTAATGTCAAAACATAATGGGACTTATAGTAAAAAAAGTACCATATACAAGAAAGTACTACAACAATCAAAATAATATATATAACATTTGTCGGGTCCGCCATCTAACGTTTTTTTTTTTTTTCAACTAGTGCTTATTTTGCTCATATCTGATTTGACAAATAAATAGTTTTATCCTTCCGCTGAACCAATATGGTTGTGTATACGCTTAAACAACGCTGGCAAATATTGCGACATTACTTCGATAATCATGGTAATGTTGCAGAATGTGTGCGATGTGTTCAGATAAAGCTCATTTTGATCTTGGCGGGTATGTAAACAAGCAAAATTGTCGCATTTGGGGCACAGAAAACCCGCACGCATACATTGAAAAGCCGATACACCCAAGACGAGTCACTATTTGGTGCGGATTTTGGTCCAAAGACATAATTGGGCCATTTTTCTTCGAAAATGAGCAAGGAGTTGTCGTTGCAGTCAATGGCGATCGTTATCAGGCCATGCTGAATGAATTTTTGTTCACAAGAATTTTTCACAACATTTGGTTTAAACAGGACGGCGCTACGTGCCACACAGCCGAAGCTACACTCGATGTTTTGCGCCCTGTTTTTGAAGATCGCATTATCAGCCGCAGAGCTGATGTCGGTTGGCCACCTCGAAGCTGCGATTTGACACCGTTGGACTATTATTTGTGGGGTGCCGTCAAAGATAAGTTTTACAGCAACAAACAAGAGACAATTGACGCTTTAAAAGACAATATTCGTGAAGACATTGATGAAATACAGCTGCACATAATCGATAATGTGCTTAAAAATTGGACCGATCGTGTAGGCTACTGTATGCCAGCCGAGGCTGCCATTTGAAGGAATATATTTACCATTATTAACCGGAAGGATTGTACTTTCATTTATTTGGCGGACCCTTTATAAGGTCTTCGGGAAGAAAAATCGGGGTTTCTCCGAATATGTGTAATATATTCTATTCATATCTTCTTACTTTTATTTAATTTTAAGTCTCTACTGATTCATCAAGTTTTTGGAAAAAAGTGAGTTATAATTTTTTTTTTTAGATTTAAGATGTTTGTGTCAAATTGAAAAGAACAACTTACATTCCTTTTTGCATTATGATGTATGTAATTTGGAAATCCCCGGGATATTTCTTTATATTTGAAGAAGAAAGCGATGCTGAGCAATGTAGTTTTTGTTTACTTATTAAAATGTTTATATCATTTTGGAAATAAACGCAGAGCAATAGGAAGTTTCAAAGTATAATGTTTTGGGTGCTGCTTCTGGTGGAAAAATGAAAACGATATAGAATTTGTGCTTAAC
This sequence comes from Wohlfahrtia magnifica, assembly GCA_023159175.1. NCBI lineage: Eukaryota > Metazoa > Arthropoda > Insecta > Diptera > Sarcophagidae > Wohlfahrtia > Wohlfahrtia magnifica. The sequence continues at coordinate 3,403,794 of JAKWBJ010000051.1, forward strand.
AAATTTTCAGATAAAGACGAGCATTTTTCCGAAATTGAAGATAATGTTGAATATGCTGAATCATTTGAAAGTTCCAGTGAAAGTAAAAGTGGGCTTCTATTTGCAGCGGAATTGGCGTCAAAAAATAGTCCCATAAAATTTTCGAGAAACCATTTGCAAAAACATATGAAAGAGTTCGATCAGAAAACACTGTCGCTATTCCTATTCGAGAAAGAAGAAATTTCTAGCTTCCAATTATTTTTGTCACCACTTGTGATGAATATTATAGTGAAACATACCAAAATTTTTGTTTTTGGTAATGTTTTGAACATCGTTGACAATACCGAAATGTTCTCCTTTTTTGGTTTACTTTTACTAGCTGGAGTGTATAGATCAGATAATGATAATACAGATAGATTGTCGGACTCTGAAAAAGGTAGACCAATTTTTAGAGCAATCATGCCATTGAAAAGATTCAAAAATCTTTCGAGAGTTAAATTTGGGATAGAGAACAAAAAGTACGTGCAAACTTACATGAATGGGTTGAGATATTATCTAAACTTTATAACCCATCTCAAGATGTCACAGTTGACTAGCAGTTGGTGGCGTTTAGAGGAAGATGTCCATTTCGACAAAACATACCCTCAAAACCAGTTAAGTACGGCATTAAGTTTTGAGTGCTATTCTGACACTAGTCATGCGTGGAGCATACAATCATATATAGGAAAAGAAACGGGAGCTGCTCCTGGGAGAAACCAAGGTATGAGAGCAGTTATCGATCTTACAGTCGGTCTGAAAGAACATAATATGACTGCAGACAATTTTTTTACGTCATGTGAATTAGGACAAAAGTTACTTAAAAAACACGTAACATTAATGGGAACTATGCGTCAAAAAAGGTTGATTTACCCTCACAGATATTGGAAACTAAAGGCAGATCTATCTTTTCATCATTTTTTTGTTTCACAAAGAATACGACCATGGTTTCACATATACCTAAAAAATAAGTCTCTAATACTTCTCAGCACTCTGCATCATGAAACATATATCGCGAAGATAAAAAAACCACAAATAATATTCGATTACAATAAATGCAAAGGAGAGATAGACACGCTCGATAATGTTGTGTCATGCTATTCTTGCAAAAAAAAAAAGAGTAACAGATGGCCTTAAGTGGTATTTAGCAACATGCTGGATATATTAGCGTATAATGCTTTTATATTTTTTAGATCGGCTAACAACGGCTGGAACGAAACTTGTTTGCCAAACGTCGGCTTTTCTTGGAAAATTGAGGCCTACAGCTTACTACACCTTATATGAAGCAAAGAAAAACCCAACCGACGGCTTTATTTTCACGAAGAATGGCAGAAAAACTACGCCGCGAGGCCGAGCAGGATCAGCAGCTCTCAAGTTCAACTAGATCCAAAAAACAATTTTGTAAATAAGTTAAAAATTCAACCAAAAGGAGTCGCTGTCAATGATGTTTAAAAGCAGATAATAAACACCATTTGTATGAGCAAATTGTAAAAAATTTTTATGACCCAAAAATCTTAAACGTAAGTCTCGTACATTTTAAGACAAAAATATCATATTAATATTAAACAAACAACAATGAGTTAATAAGCTCCAACAAACGGGACAAACACTATTGTAAAAAATTTTTCCCACACCTCAATGAAAACTTCAAGACGGCAATGAAATATAGACAATATTGAAATATAGGGGCCAATATATGACGGACTGTTCGAAGTGGAAAATTTGGGGAAAGGAACTGTTATATGCCACCATCGGTGTTTTTATTTCCCTTTTTGTCTTTTTCCTCTTCATCGTTCCCTACTGAGCCTTTAGGTGCGAACCGCTTGGAGGGGTTGTTGTTAGATTATTCAGTAGCGAAGGTCTAACACTGGCTACTGAATAATCAATCAGCCGCAAACCAACTTCCCTCTCGTCCGCATCTGAAGAACGGTTCTTCGATTTTTTATTTGCTTATGGTTTATTATTTATTGTATTTTTGTATCTTCCTTGTTCAATTTACATAATGGCAAGACATTTCAAGATTGATTTCTGCAATGTGTGCGGGCTACGGGCGAACTTTTTCTCCGTGTATGCGCACATTTGTCTTTATAGGCCGTATGTTTTCGCCTTATGTGAGACCCACGTTTCGGAAAATGCTGATCGACAGGATTTTCATATCCCTAAGTATCACCTTCTAACCCTTTTTAATTTTCATAGGGGTCTTGCAATGTACATTCGCGATGAAGTTGTGTACCAGTGCCAGCAACCACTTGACATGTATGATGCAGGGTTTAACTGTCTTTGGGTTAAATTCAAAATCAGAGCACATCTTTCGCATTTCGGGTTCCTGTATAGAAGCCCAAATGCGGGAAGAGAGGTTTCCATATCTGGCTTTTATCAAGTATCCTTGCGAATTACCCGAACAGTGAAATTGTTGTTGCTTATGATTTTAATGTTCATAATTCGTCTTGGCTACGCCATTCAGGCCGCACAACTTCAGAAGGCCAATACGTGAAGCTATTTGCCACGCACAACCACCTTGCTCAATTAGTGAATGAACCTACTCACATATAGTGTGTAGACCTTGACCTTTTCCTCACTACACACCCTGTAAAGTATATAGTTGAGGTCCTTGCACCTCTCGGAAATTCGGATCACTGTACAATTTCTGCCTCTCTCCTGTTCTCCACCCTTCGGCTTTTTAAGACGGTGTAAGAGTTACTTTACTCCATCTGATCTCCTTAATGGTTACAAGACCTATATCCGACCCAAATTGGGATACAACTCTCATGTATGGGCCGGTGCTTTAAAGTCTATTTTGGAGCTTCTCGACCGCGTACAGGAGAGGGCGAAGTTTCTTATTAATGACGGTGGGGTAGCCAACTCTATCGATTCATTAGAGCATCGTCATAACGCGACGTGTGTTTCATTGCTCTATCGGTACTATAACGGAATGTCGATTCAGTGCACAAGTTGTGCAGCAGATATAAACGTGGTTAGATAAGTGAGCATGGTGCCTATAATACAAAATAAATATTAATTTTGGTATATCTTGAGAACCGTAAAAGTAGATGTTTCTGAATAATCAGCTAATAAATGGTCGCATAAAAACCGGACCATCCCCTAAAAAATAATATTGACTTTTTTAATTTTATAATTTGGTCAATACGAATCATCAGATTAAAAGTGGAATGAATCGAGTAAGTGAGCGTGGTGGCATCTTTCATACAAAATAATAAGTTGAGGCTTTAAAGCATTAAATAATCACTCTGAGAATGTATACGTATGTATAGAATGTTTCTAAATAACTGCCTATTTTCGAACATGTATAGATTTCCGAGCAAAGCCGGGTGGTTAAAGCTGGTTTTATATATAATTCAAAGTTAGAAAAAATTCCTACATTTTTGCAAATATGAAAAATATCTCCGATTTTTCCTGCGCTTCATTTTAGTAGCAAAAAAACCTATATGTCTGCTGCCCCGCTGTCTGACCGAGGATCCCCTCAGAAACTCGAGTTAGATATTACGCCAAGATGCCGTTCAGAGTGCTGCACTTCTATGTTACGTTCGTTATAATTAAATTGTCGTGTAGTTGTAGCATTCGCCTGATCGGTATTGATGTAGTTGTTACTGTAGCAGCTTGACCAGAAAATACAAGAATATATATTATCTTATCTTTCATTTCCCCCTTTTACTTCTTCTTCTTAATCACCAAAATGATCTGGGATCCAAAATTGTCAGGTTTGCGTTACAGGCAAACAGATGATGAACATTCATTCATTGAGTTCAGCCCAGTATGAATATTGCCTTGTGCAGTAACCAGATCTTAATTGTGCTATGAAAACTCTGGTCTTCCTAGGAAGATATTTTCCATGGTTCGCAGGGGATGGCGGCCTCCAAGAAGGACATTCTCATGAAAGTCTATTAGCATTCTTTCAACCGTACCATGATGAATGTTATTTCGAGATGTGTTTTCTATGCATCCATATCGAATGGATCTCTGAGGTAATATTTGAGCTCCTCTTCCTTAGAACATGGATACTGTAGACCAGTAACAGATATATAAGAAATAAAAGTACCTTCAATAAATGCTTTGGTACTTATTTCTCTCTTATTGTTGCGTACCATTTCATTTTGTTTATTTAGTATCTGGTCACATCAAGTGGTTGGTGGAAGAGTATTAAAATGTTTACTTTTTAAGTAAAAAGTTAAAGGGGTTACATAGACTTGCTGCTCTTTGTGTATAAAAATCTACTCAGTGCGTATTTGTTTGTGTATTAATGTTATCAAAACATACAAACATACACATATACATGTGCAAGAATATTTATATGCATGTGCGTATGTAGAAATGTTTTGTTGGTTTTTTAAAAAGGGTATTGAAGCATAAGCAAAAAGCTTTATTGCCTCTTGTTTAACTCTTGTTTTTCCATTTGAGGTTACTTTTGTTTTTGTTAATCTTGTTGTTGTGTTTTTTGTCGGTCGACTCTTTCACAAAGTCTGTGTAAGTAACTCTATACATGTGTGTATGGAAGTGTGCGTGTCTTTATACATAAGACTCGTTTAAAGATCTTACTCTCTCTCTCTCTCTCTCTTTCTCACTCTCTGTCTTTCTCTCTCTGTACCTTTTCTTAGGTTTGTTTGAGCAGAAATGTTTGCTTATGTGTGTATGTGTTTTGGTTGGCTTTGGTATGTGCGTTCGTTTGTTATTTTAGTCTTTTGTAGTTATTCATGTGTTTACACACACACATACTCATTTAAGGATTCAATTTCACTTCTCAGTGCTTGTATAGCCACAATCTTTGGCATGTTGTGTATACATGTGTGCTTGTGTGTGTATTGCAGATGTTGGTATTGTTTACGTACTTAAGCTTTGATTTTCATTTTAAATTGGTTACACAGTCAATCACAATAAACGAGATGACAATTACCAACTAAACGAAATCGAAGAAGAAGAGAAAACTCTGTATAGAAGCAAAAAGAAAATCAATTTTTGAAAGTACAAATTCTTATTGTTTTTCAATTTTTTGTTGTTGTTGTTGTTTTACCAAATAAATTTAAGAGTTTTTGTTAATTGAAATGAAAAATTGTAAAATTTTTTACGATTAATGACAATATGCACTTATGAAAGCATAAATAATAATTAGACATCTTTAATGATTCATCCCTTATACATAATGTGTGTGAAGTCAAAGCAAAAGGATGTGCTGTTTTGTAAAGTACGAGAATGAAGCTTTAGAAAACCAGGTTAGGTTGCATATATACGCTTAAATATATCCTCTGCAAAGGTTGTACTCAGTGCATAAGTATGAATTAACTAAACGAAGTGGTCTGGGTAAAAAAATGTTGCTGCTCAAGATGCTGTTATTCCATAAACAATTTAAAAGAGTGGAAGTCAAAACAGAAGCTGTCTCGCTTACACAGGATTTGTAATATTAATAACTTATATGGCGTTTGAAAAATGTGAAATGTAGTCCAATCAGAGTATCATTTGAAAAAGTTTTGTTTTGCTTACTAAATTTGAAAAAGGGAGTAGCTGAAGCACGTCGATTGCTAACCTTAGCTTCTCTTGAGTATATTCCATAGGTGAGAAGGTGTAAGAGATGGTTTGTTGTTTTGTAGAGAGTTATCGAGCAAACAAAATAGAGCCGCCTTCTTAGACGCAAGAAGGTGGAGTGTGAAAGGCTTAAAAATTGCCCATGTGAGTCAAGCGCCTGACTGAAGGTGATAAGTCCGTAGCATCTTCCTGTAGAGATGAAAACGGTAATCTCATTGCTGATGCACAAGGCGTACTGAGGTTATGGAGGCACCACTTCTCAACGCTATTGCTTGGTGATGACGAAACTAATTCCACCGTTAGAGTAGTTGATAATGATGGCGTGGATATTCCGCCGCCTAGCCATAGCGAGGTGAGTGTTGCGATACGGCGGCTTAAAAATAACAAAGCTGCTGGCTTAAACAACGTGCCCGCTGAAATATTTTAAGCCGGTGGTAGATAGCTGGTTAGGTGCATGCACCAGCTTATCGGTAGAATATGGTTGAAAGAAAGTATGCGCGGCGATTAGAGACTTAGTGTCCTCTGTCCTGCCAACTACAGTGATGTATTGCATACAGGTTCCTTACGAGCGTATTATGTGAACGGCTGAAACCATTCCTCACCGCACTATTGACCAGATATTTATATTACGCCAAATATTGGAAAAGACTCATGAGAATCAAGTTGATACGCACCATCTTTTTGTCGATTACAAAGCAGCCTTCGATAGCCTGATAAAAGATCACTTGCAAGCCACAATGTCAGAGCTTGCAGTTCCTACAAAACTGGTAAGACTGTGCAGAATGACGTTGAGCAGCTCCTGCAGCTCGGTCAATATAGAAAGGCAAATCTCAGAAACTTTTGAAACCGTGCGAGCTTTTAGACGAGGCGACCTCTTTTATTTCATCTTGGAAAGTGTTCTGCTGCCTTCAGTGCCATCGAAAAATAATCTAACAAAATGGGTCTAATGGTACCAAGACGAAGTATATGCTGCAGATAAATATTGATGTGTGGCTTATTGGCTCCCAGGTTACGGTTGACAACTAAACATACGATGTGGCATTACCGGTAGTAACGATGTCAGTCTTGAGGTAAAGCGTAGAATCTTTCTTGCCACGGTCTCAATAAGCAATTGAGTAGAGCCCTCTCTCGAGTGACGAAATTGATATCATCCTCCCTGTTCTTCTCTATGGAGCAGAAACATTGACATTGTTATGCACCTATATAACTGCCTTGGGTGTGTTCTAGAGAAAATTTCTACGTAAGATCTTTGGTCCTTTGCGGTTTGGCGATGAATTCCGTATTCGAACTAACCATGAGCTGTACGAGCACTATAACGATATGGACTTTGCTCAGCGAACAGGGACAACGCTGGCTAAGACATGTCGTTCGAATGGAAGAAAATGCTCCAAAAAGTAGAGTGTTTGATGTGGATGTCAGTGGAATGACGTCATGCTATCCAATTTTTCTACAATAAAATATTTGATTAAAACCCGCTTAAAAATATAATGATATTATTAGTTTGTATAAAAAAAATATAGTTTTTTAATTAAAATAAGGAAAAGTTATTTAATGCATTAGTTTTATATCTGCATTGAGTTCTTCTTTGATTAAAAGAAAGTTTCTCGAACAAAGCCATCTTTATTTCCAAAACAAAGACAAAAAATTATATATTCGGATGAAGCTCATTTTCATCTTGGTGGGTGTACGTTAATAAGCAAAATTGCCCAAATCCAAACGTGGCCTCACAGAAGTCAATGCACCCATTACGAGTGACTGTTTAGTGCTTCTTGTAGACCGGAAGCATCACTGAAAATGAGGATCGCACCATAATAACAAACTTTTTGTGCCCGCTTTTCTTGATTTTGATGTGAACGATGTTTGGTTTCAACATTTATTGACACATTTCGCCGAAATGGTGATGTCAGTTGGTTGCGATTTAACACCGTTGGACTATATTCCCTGGGACGCTGTTAAAGCCAAATGTTGTGCCGACAAACTAGAGAAATTGCCGTGATACGACTCCATTCACTCGAAAATTTTCTCGAAAATTGGTCACATCGAATGGGGTACTGTGAGGCCAGTAGCCATATAAATGAAATAATATTTCATTACTGACCGGAACAATTGTATTTCACAACAAAAAAATTCATTTGACAAAACTTCAAACCGCTTTTGTTTTATTGCATCTTTAAATTTGATGGTTCACACGATATATTTCGCTGAGTGTAGTGCAAACAAATAAGTGTGGAGTATAAAAACAAATTAAATCTTTTAGATTGTTATGGCTAATTCTTGTTGGGGTTAGATTATCGTTGGTTTAATACTTATACGTTTATCTACAATGAAAACATAATTACAAAATAACACAAAAACAACAACGATAAAAGATACATTAAAAATAAAATTGTCTTTGCAAAATTCCATACAACTTAATAGAAACATAAACACTTCATACACGCTTCTGAGCATTCCACATATACGGTGCATTAGTGTGTGTAAATAAATGCTGAGGAGTATGAGTAACATTATATTTCTTTAAGAGTAATTACAAATACTTTTACATCTCTATCCGTGTTAATACCCTACCCTAGCCAAAATGATGGGAGTACATTGTAATTGTAATATCTTAATACAAAATTAATTTTTGGGTTTAAATATATTTGTGTCCGCGTCCCTGAGCAATTTTGTGAATATATGTCTAAGCCACCTCTTACACTTTAAATACAAAAATATAAAAATATATATCGATTTTAATATGCAAATTAGAGATGTAACAAAATTGTGGCTTTACGATTTTTTCCATACAAAATCACATAAAAAATCGCCAGCAAAAGCAGTCGTGAGGATCTCTATTTTATCCTGGCAGCTATTTTCTTATTCTCTCAATTGTAGTTTCACAATCTGTGTACTTTAACCGAATTTTATGCATTTTGTAAACAAAAAACATATGTTTTTGTTTGAGAGCGAAAAAAAAAATATCGAAACAAAAGGAGCAATTGACAGTATTTTTTGACAGCATTTTTGCTTGAAGTTGTGGACGTATTTTGTTTCATCACTTAGTTTTCTGTCATAATAAAACTTAAATAATACTTAATGACCACACTTTTATTAGTTATTGACAGATTTAAAGTTATAAGCAATTACACGATTTGTTGCTGTTGTCTTTGCTTCTTCTCATGTAAGATTGTTTCGTCTTAGTTCTTGGATGATTGTGTTACGCCAGGTGTTACTTGATCGACCGCGATTCCCTGACTACTTAGGATTCCACTTAAGTGCCGTCCTTGTTATACAACTGAAATTTTTCCCTAAAGCATTAAACACATAACCCACAGCAAGCAGCAGGCAGCAAAATGTAAAAAATAAGAATGCATATGTTTATATGAAAACAATTATTTTAAAGGCAGCACAGCAAAAGCCTAAGCAATAACCTTTGTTGCTGCTGCCAAAGGTAAAGTAATTTCTAATTTTTAGGCAGCAAAACAAAAATTAGTGATACCCATACAATATAATTTTTTTTTTTTTTTTGTGTCAAACAACATTTATGTTAATAATTAAAAAGTCGTAAACTCATAATTTCATTATTTTTTATATTTTTGAGTAATATTTTAAAAAAGCGATTTTATTTTGGTGGATTTGAAAGGCTTAAGTGTCACCAGTGAAAATATTTTTCTATCTTTTTAATGACAAATAAAATAGATGACATTGAAACTCAATTTTATTTTTGCTGCTGCTTTCAAAATATTTAGTCGGTAGCACAGCAGTAAATGCTGCCAAAAACATCTTGCTTCTTGCTTTCGGTTATGTGTTTAATGCTTAAGGTATGGCTGATCTATCTTATGGTGTTAGCCCAGAATATCTTCTATATGATTCTATGGCACTTGTTGGTGAATAGCTGTAGCCTTTGCGTGATGGTGTTAGACACAAGCCAGATTTTACTGCCGTACAATAGAATTGATTTTACACATGCGTTGAATATTCTGAGCTTGGTTTGTCTTGATATGTATGGGCTTCTCTATACTGACTGTGATTGCCCGATTGCCGATCTTGCTTCCTTCAGCCTGTTGCCATTGTACTTTCTAAGATAACAAATGCTATCCTCATCGGGTATACTCAATTGCTTAGTCCTATAGTATGATGTTTTCCGTGCTATTGTTGTTAATTCTCATATCTTTGGTTTTTTTGATATTGATCTTAAGCCCAAGAGTCAGTCTTTCCAGGACTTCTTTTTTTTTGACTGCATGCTGCAGATATTGTGTGAGAGTACACAAATATTATCTGCATAATCCAGGTCCTCGAGTTGTCGTGAGACACTACAAGTTATACTTCTCCCTTGTAAACAGACGTTTCTCATGATATCATGCAAAACGTTGGTGAATAGTAGAGCAGAAAGTGGACATCCTTGCTTTAGTCAATTTTGAAGAACAGAGGGTTCTGCAGCCTCTTACATTGCTCGTATTATTCTGATTATTTTCTGTGATACTCTTTTTTATCCCAATGCTTTCCTTATGGAAGTCCTTTTGATGGTATCGAAGGTTTTCGACGAACGGTAGGTATAGAGTGGTACGCCGTTCTAGAGACTGTTCTATTCTATGATGCGTAAGGTGTTGGCCTGGTCTGGCCGGAAGCCTGCCTGTTCGCTTCGCTATATGTTCTCTAGTTTGCTATAAAGCTTTCCTTTAATTATGACTGCTAGTAAGTATATGGTGTTAATCAGAGCAATTCCTCTCCAGTTATTGCAATCTTTCAAGCCGCCACTTTTTTGATAGCTTCATACTGATGCCTTTCGTTCAAGTCGATGGTAGCCTTTCTTCCTCCCCTGCTGATATGATATGAGGCCGTAGTAATTCAGCTGCAGTTGTAATGTCTGGAAGGGCTACATGCTATGTTCAACGTATATTGTATAGAGCTGTTATGGCACATTTCGATGTCTTCATCTGTATTCCTCCATCTTTTTTCTGCGCTTCACTATTCGATATAGGATTGCCACTGCGATCAATAACTGCTTGGTTCCTGCTACACTTTCTACTTGTGTGATAGTTCTGTAGTTCTTACTAGACACTTCTTTTTGTCTCTTCGTGCAGCTTGATTAGCATATTTCGCCAGCTGTTGGGATTGCTGCCTGGTAACATTGTTGTTGTTTAGTTGCAACTCAAGTTACCTTTTTTGAGAGATCAAGTTCCCAAAGTCGTTATATTATCCACTGAAAAAAATACGAACAAAATGTTGTATCGTCAACGTTCATTCCATTGTGAGGAACAACTCATTCATTTTGTAGTTTTTGTAAATTCTATGGATATTTTTTGACACTAAAACTATGAATTGAGTGAGCAGCGTAGACTTTGACGACAAGAGTATGTTGTGATAATGCTATTGCTGTAGACTGTTATTTAGTCGTCTTTGATCGAATTCAATTGAGTTTATTTGTTCTGTTGTAGTTCATGTGAATAGAAGAATAAGTATATTGTAGCCTAAGTATGTAATAATCTACTATTCTCGTTTCCTTTTCTACTTAATTGTTAGTGTTTATACGTCATGACCCCATCCATGTATAGTGGGTGTAAAACGTTAAAAACTATTTAACGTTTACCTATAAAAGCGACAAATTACCTTTCGTTTAGATTTCTCTATTCTTTGTTGTTATGCTTCATCACCATCATTATCATTTCCATTATGGCAAGTAATTATCCATTGATTGTTTTCTTTATTACATTTTAGTTTACTCCCTTATTGTTTTTAACCTTTTATTGAGTGTTGATTTTTGTTATATGATAGCAAACTCCTACTCTAATGAATTATCATTTAAGGTTTTGCTTTTTTCTATTAACAAAATACTAAATTAGTGGTTTAGTTTTGAAGACACAAAAATTAATTAAGGCATAGAGGAAAATAACATGTTTTAAGATAATTAAAGCAAAGATTGTAATTTCTTTGCAAGTGTATTGATTGATTTTGTGTTTCTGTTATCCTATAAATAGTTTTTTTTAAATTATTTTTGAAGGTATTCCTTTAGAGGTCATTTTAAATGACTGAATTAATTGATTTTCTTGTTGTGTTAATTAAAACAACATGGCAGTGGGTGACAATCGCATGGAGTACAATGTGATGTTTTTATAAGAAATGGAAATTAATAAAAAACACATATTGACTGGGGGATAAAAGACGTTAAAACATTTTGTTGAAACTTAATCTTCATTAAACCTGCTCAACTGCTATCTATGAGCTTAGTAACAAAAAAAGTAATTAGAATCCGTTTCCATCGAAAGCCTTGTCAAATGATTTACTAAAAACACAATAGTTTGGAATCAAATTAGAATCTTCTAAAGCTCCCTTGCCATATTAGGAGCATCAACTGAAATAGATCTCTAAATGAATGATTTTACTCAGCCTACAAAAACTTTTGTTTTAGCTTTTCAGTTAACTAATTATTAAGCACACATTACCTTGTTTTACGTCCAAAATATTGCTCAAGTTTGACGAGTGTTATGTTATTACTTATCTCTTACAGACCCAATAGAAATACTGCACTATTTGATAACTTCTGTCTAAACCACTGCTGTACTATATGATGTATTGGGAAAAATGCGAACTCAAACCAATTCTTAAATAGACTCAACTTGAGAAACCATTAATATCATATCTTTAGTAGAAATTTGCTGATTTTTTACAATCTGGGTCGTGCTAAATTTGCAAAAGATATGATATGCGATACTAAATCCGACACCACATTCATTAAAAGGATCATTACTGGAGACGGGACGTGGGCTTATGAGTACGGCACACAATCCAGATATCAGGCAAGTGAGCCGAGACCAACAAAACGTCATTTTTAGTCAAAGAAGATGTTAGTGCTCACGGTTTTCAAGGATTACAATGGTGTAGTGCATCGTGAAGTTTTGCCGAAAGAGACCAGAATTGTGGGCGGAAAACTTGTGGATTTTGCACCACGATAACGCATCGTCTCACAATGCCATCATTATTAAAAATTTTTTGACGAAAAATGCAACAAATTTTATCCAAGAGCCACTTAATTCACCTCATTTGGCTGCTTTTGACTTTTTTCTGTTCAATCGAGTTAAAAAACCATTACGTGGAATGCGTTCCAGCAGCCGCGAAGAAATAATGCCAAAATTTCAGAAAGCACTGATGGACATACCGAAAACCGAATATAAGAAATGCAAATTTTAAGCTGTGATGCTAAGATTTAACAAGAATATTAACAACAGATGTACCAATACTTAATAAAAAACTCAAGGGATCACCACACGGGGCTTATTTCGGAAACTTTTTGATCAAGGTAGTATGTTTAGTATAAATGAACCGGACTTTCTTGTATATAAGGTATTAAGAGAATTAATGCTTAATTATGATTTCGGCTGACGTGTAAAAAGCGCAATCCGAAACACCAAATTTCACAAAATTTTCCCAGCATACGCGGCTGTATTTGCCAATAAATTTTCGAATATTGATCTACAAAGGAAGTAGTTCAATAGGGTAAAATCACACGATCTTGGTGACTGAATAAGTTGTTCATTACGTGAAATTATTATTTCACTAAAAGCTTCTTTGAGTAAATTGTAGAGCGCGTTGTATAGTGTAGCGTGTGACTCCGACCTGTTGGTATCATACGTTTTAGTAAGCTAATGCCAGCTAATTAAGAAACGAATGAAAATTTCTAATTATTTACCTATACCATTCTTCATTGGCAGTAACATTCTGACACTCACCATTTTTGAAGGCGTATGAACCTATCAGTTCGCCAGCTCATAATGGGTACCAAGCAGTAATTTTCTGTGGATATAATGCTGTTTCGACAAAGGAAAAGACAACAATTCTGCTTATTCATTTCTTCATTCAACCAAAATGTACTTCATCGGAGAATAAAATTTTGAATAGAAAATCAATATCAACAGCACCGTTATTTTCATAAAAAAAATTATAATTTGCAAGCCTTGCTCTGGTATAAATCTATACTTAACGAAATGTTAAGCCGAACTAAGCAAAAAGCAACTATGAGCTATTAAATCGGTGGTTAAATAAAGAAATGTTACCAACTCATAGCTGTGAGCGTTTACAAAAGCACTCGATATGTGCATATTTTTATCAAAATCTGTTTTCTTGTTTTTTTGTAACTCTCCTTAGAAGCATATGGTGTAATGCATCAGTGCTTAGGTTAGTAACTTTGTAATCAGATGATCGCTATTAAGTATGTAGTAGGCGAGAAGTACAGGATTTGGGTGCTGTCATCTGTCGTTGCCTGCAAGCAACGCCCACGGTATATTTGATGTAGAGTTGGTTCAGAACTTTACTTTTACTATTTCCACAAGAGTTGGTTTTGCCGGAAGCTTCCGTCGATGTTTATTTAGTTAATGTTCTTTTTTTATTTCTCTTCGGAGGAAGGGGGAAGAGGAAGACAAATTGCTTCTGAAACCTGTTACTTATTTAAGATCCAAAGTCGGGATGAATGCTATTCCTGTCGTCGCTGCGATTTGATCTTGGGCTACTTGTACTATATGCATGTACGTTATCTACTACACCACGTCACATCTTTTTGAGATTGTTATTATCGGTAAAAGTTAGTTCGATGTTAACATATATTACAGTTTTAGAATTTTTATTGAGTATGGAAGGCATTAAGAAAAAGAAAAAAAATGCTCTGAAACACTTGAAACATTACTTTTAAATTCTTCACTTTTGAGATCACAAGAACATTTTTATTCTAAGTAAATAGAGAATTGTTCTTTCCAATGATTTATACAAGGCAATTGACAAATCATTGGAAAGAACAATTTTCTATTTTCTATTATACAAACAACGCAATTGACAAATCATTGGAAAAAACAATTTTCTATTTATTTAGAACACAAAGGAATTCACAAATCATTGGAAAGAAAAATTTTATATTCACTTAGAATAAAAATTTGCTTATGATCTCAAAAGCGAAAAATTTAAAAGAAAGCTCTTCTTATCTGTAATAATTTATTGAAATCGTTAAAGTTGGAAAAAAGGTACCTCATTATGACTTTTACCAATATTTTAATAAGCTGACATCGTTATTAAATAAACAAATAAAATTTTGTTGCTCAGACCCATTTAACACTTATACAATGATTTTAGTGTTTTTTTAATACAAAAAACACTTTTTAAGGGCCTTAAAACCTTTTTTTTATTCCCAGCAATATCTAGAAAATATTAAAAAAAATAATTTTTTTTTTCTCTTACAAATTTGACTTTTTGTCATAAAGTCATGTTAACAAGATTGTTTAACAGACACCAATTTGGTTAGACAACATAACTTCTTTTTTAGTATTTTCTAACATTTCCCCAATTCCGTTGGAATTTTTTCTATTTTTCCATCTCTTTTTTTCGACAGACAATGAAAATAAATGGTGTAAAGAAATCTGTGTTAACAAATCTCTAAGATGCTTAAGGATATAAAAACCCTTCAAGTTTAGCCAAGTAAATAAAAAAAAAACTGGAGGAAAAAATTGTTAGACCCCTTAATACATACACACATGCTATTTAATTTCTTAGTAAAGAGAAAAGAAAATAAAAGCCTTATAAGAAAGGAAAAAAAAAACAAATATTGGCTTGCCAACAAGATTTTTTGTCAAAACATCAGAATACGTATCTTCAGCACTTATACGCGTGACTTCCTTTAGCTCTTTGGAAGTTTTTTTTTCAGTAGATTCAAGAGTTTTTATGGTTTTAAGTAAAATAAACTTAGAATTGTGAGTTTTCTTTTGTTTGGTTTATTTCACACACAGCTTTACACCCTACACTAATTTAAGTACGTTGACATTTATTTTTATATTAAAGACATGAGAAATTTTAGTCCAATATACTGTTTCAATTAAATATAATGCTCATATCAGAAAAATATTTAAGTTATCTTTTATATTATATCCCCAATTACGATTTACAGTTAAAAATGGTTCCATGGTTCACAGAAATTTATCCGGTTATTCAAAGCTTTGCCTTTTATAAATCTACTCGTCAGGTTTCATAACGTCCTGTTAGCGAATGTTATAGTGATAAACGCTGGCGCTGGATTGACGATAAGTTTTATTTGGTGTCATATATGATTTTTTTTTAAATAATTGTCATAGATGACAGAAGTATAATTTGTCTTCCAGGCGTCCATTTAATTATGAATCCTATCAGACAATATCGTCGAATTTGATTTTTATTTGTTAACGGGGAGATGTAGCTGATGAAATCCACGTAGCCGACTAATAATAAACAATGTCGCACAATTTCAGCACGTGGTCGACTCGTAATAGACACTGTCGCTAAATTTAGATTTAATTTGAATGTTAATATTACAATGCTGCAGGGTTGGCAAAAACAAAGTTTTTTTTTTAAAAAACCGAGCCCACCGTTGATATTTTTTTGTGAGTTTTATTGGGTTTTATAACTGTTTCCGAATTTCGCTCAAGTTGACAATATTTTTTGTTTGTTTGTACAATCACCTTACTTTAGTATTTCTAGTGAAATTTTGCATTGTGTACTATGAGCTACTAAGGCTATTCGATCGAAGCAGACTGCAATTACTTAGTTTGAGCCGTACATTTTAAGGAAAACGGACGCATTATAAAGACAAACATGATTAAGTAATTTTTTGCACGACAACACCCGACCACATGTTGCAAAAGTTTCAAAACAATAATTAGACACAAGCAGATGCTGCATCAGCCGTATTATCCGAACATTTTTTCATCGGCTGTTACGAAGGATACAGCACGATCACACTTCTTTATACCGGCTTTCTTTTCATCTCATATTGGTTTAAATATGGAACGTATTAGCTTTAAGAGCAAATTGCCTCGTTCTACGATTATAAAAGCATGGATTTTCCGTTTTTTAACAAAAAGTGTAAGAGAAGCAAACGTAACATATATTCATTTCGTATAAAGACTTTTCGATTAATGGCCTACATTTTCAGAAATTTTTTAAGCCGTATAAATAGGTATGAGTTAATCTTTTAACATATAAACAAATAACTTCCTTTGAAGAAAAACAAAATAAGCTTTAAAGTTAGAGCGCCTTAAATAAATATTATAAAACCACCTGGGTTTTATTGGGCTACCGAGTAAGTTGCTAACCCTGCAATGCAGTCATAAATATCTTCCTTTGTATCATTTGCATGAACATTTTTCAATAACATTTTTCATTTTTCCTATTGTGACGATGATTCGGCGACGAAAATACATAGTGATGTTGCAACCTAAATTCTTCACCTTAAATCTTTAAAATAAACGAATTTCGGTGTATTACTCCACTATTAAGTGGCTTTTTGCTTGCAATGGTTGCCACTATTTTGTAACTGATGTTAATGGTGGAATGGATTTAAAGTAGGAAGAAATGCCACACTCAGAGCGTGTAGATTTACATTGAAACTATAACTTCTCTAGTAGAATTTCGCAAGAGAGTGGAAAGCTAATTTTAATACTTTCCCTTCTTTTCAAAATAAATTAGAAAGATCAGCCTACAGGTTACTTGGAGCATTATTCATAATATTCCGCATCACATTTCAGGTCTTACGCCTTTTGGTATGTGATCAGCATCCTTAAGACAACCAGCTAATCTAATGCTAACATCTAAAAGACAAGAAACTTAATTACTTTTTTGCTTGTTTTGTTTTACTGAAACGAAGCCGAAAGTCATTTGATATCAATTGCTAATATTAAGGCGTTATGGTATGACACAACCATATTATATTGATTAGATCAAAACGCTTCCCCACCCGAAAGAAATTTTGTGCAGAGCCATTAGTTCACCACATCCAATTAGAGCTGCGAATAAAGCCAGTAATCCGAATTAATCAGTGAAGAAATAGTCTTTTTGAAGACCAGCAACCTCATTCACTGAATTATAAAAACGGGGAACTCATAAAGTTCCTGTCCAGTTGTCTCGCAATAAGTTGCACAAAATTTACACCAAACATCCACAACAATGCCCAAAACGCATTTCTGGTATCTAAAACCACAATGTCCGGTAAATAAACCTTTTGGTACTTTGAGCTCGCTCTTATAGAATAGCAATAAGCCCACTTGATCTACCAGAAAAAACGAAATAAACCTCCAAGTTTGTCTCTTAACAGAGACACTTCTCCAAAACTAGACGAATTTTTCCTCAGCCAAAGAGTTAATCCTTTCCCGGTAAGATCCCTCTTTCGATAAGCAGTCAACCCTTTCGCTCTCAGAATACATATGATATATAATCATTTACTCCAACAACATTTTGGAAAATGGAAAAAGTTGTCAGGATGTAAAACAAGAAGAAAATGAAACTTTTGTTAACAAAACAAACTTCAAAATAAGTCCATTTCCATCTCAATGTTTACGTCAACAAGCAGAATTACCGCATTTGGGATGAAGAGTATCCAAGAGTTAACTTACAGCAATCATTACAGCAATCCCCTCGAATCATACTGGAGCAAATCAGTGAGCTGCAGCAACCGTTATATTTGGTGTTCATCGATTTCGAGAAAGCTTTCGACAGTCTGAAACACCAGAACACCTGGGATGCTTTTTCAGTTGTAGAATGTTGGACGTAGGTGCGCTTTCTAAGCCTGTTGATAAAGTTTCAGGTGTCCGTCAGGGATGTATCCTTTCCTTACTGAGGTACTTCGAAGAAGTATAGATGCCACTTCCAATAGAGACATTCTTTGGCACCCAATTGTATGAAATACCTCTACGACCTGACTTATGTTGATGATACTACGATGTTATCCACGAGGCGTAGTCATATGCAGGACAAATTGAATAGTTCACGAATATGCTCTGTCAATAAAAAAACAGCCATGAGATTGAAAAACTCACGCACTGATCACGTTTTCCTTGATGATAATACCTGTTGAAGAGGTAAAGAGTTTTACATACCTTGGCAACCAAATCACACCAAATGGCAGTGCCAAAACGGACTCGTGAGGGCAAAAGGGACACTTGTTAGCCTTCGCAAAGTATGGTGATGCCGGCAGCTATCATCTGCAACCGAAATTAAAATATTCGATGCGAATGTAAAATCTGTAGTCTTTATGGAAGTGAAACTTGGCTTGTGTCAGTGGAGGCAACGAACAAACTACAAGCTTTCGTCAACCGATGTCTGCGAAATATTCTGTGTATTTGGTGGCCCACAATTGGATTTCTAACTCAGAGCTTCACAGAAAATGCAGACAGATACTTATACTATCTTTTCAAATCTTTGGAAATAAGATTGCCAAAATGGCGCTGGGTTGGGTACACATAGCGCAAGCCGACAGACAGTATTGCAAGACAAGCTCTCGACTGGAATCCGCATGAAAAGTGAAGCCGCGGTCGACCAAGAGGCGCATGGCGGAGAAGCCTATTGGACAAGATATAGCCTGTTGATGAGGACCTCAGCTGGACGTAGATCAAATGTCTAGGTAAAGATCGTAGTAAATTCAAGAAATTTTGTGCGGTACTATGCACCAGTTAGCGGCGCATGAGCTATTGATAATTATAACTATTACATCCACAAAAGATTACGGTTTGGTGTTGTTTGTGGCTCGGAGGAATCATCGGATCATACTTTTTTGAAAACGGAAATAGAAATGCGCTTTCGGTCAATGGAAAACGCTACAAGGAATTTGATCCAAAGCTTTTTGTGGAGAAAAATTGATGATTTAGACATATAGAATATGGGGTTTATACAGTATGGTGCCACTTGTCACACAGAAAGACGAAAAATGGATCTATTGAAAGAAAAAATTGAAAATCGCATTATTTCTCGTAGATGAGGATTAATCTGGCCATCAAGATCGTGCGATTTGACACCTTTAGATTCTTTTTTTTGTGTGATTTTTGGAAATCGAAAGTGCACAGCAATTATCCCAAAACAGTTCGTGAGCCTAAAAGCAACATTATCGAAAAGATGTTAACCATTGGCAACAGTTTATTGAAAAACGTGATATATAATTTTTGGAGCATGTCGATCCAGTATAAGGAGTCACTTGACCGACATAATTTTTCATTTCTAACCGGAACCTATTTGTAAAAAGTCTTTTTTATATTAAAATTAAAATAATTCCTTAATTTTGGTTGTGCAGCATGGCCATAAGAGCAAGTGTGGAACAGACCTCATTACACCCGTGATTGAAATATAAGTACGGCGATATACTGTCGCATGGTATTGCTCTCTCTTGACTACCGGGCTAAGGCAGCATAAGTCAGCATAGGTTTTCTCGTCGTAAATCATTATGGATTTTAGATCTTTACTTTGTAACAAAAAGAGCCGACATAACAATCTAGACATAATGTACCATGATTGGATTGTTGAAAGCAAAAACAAGTGCTTTCCACATGTGAGAGTCCAATCCAAGATGAACCCCAGATATTTTACTTTATTCGAGAATTCTATCAAGTACAGTATTGCCCCTAAAGTTAGTTCATTACACTACATTAAGATATGTCTAATTGAGTCTTACTATATACATAATTGAAAGGACCTTTGATGATCTATGGGTTGTTGAAAGACATTAATAATACAGAATTTGCAGAAATACAACTATAAGCCTTGGAAAACATAATTTTAGATGCCTTTTAAAACAGACTTTTTTGGTTCTTACGACTATACAACCAATCAATAATTAGTTCCTTTCAAGGCTTGCGTAAGTAATTATATATTGTGGTGTAGTATACTATAAAGTCGTCTAAGCGTTTTAATTTTCTTGTTCGTCTGGTCTCAGAATTTTATTGGCCTGAAGCTGGTTATGTGATCTTTTGTTTGCGTTGGTGTTTTTCTTATTTTCTGCCAACAACTCTAATTGTGTCAAAATGAAAAAGTGTTGGTTGAAAAATAAAATTGAAACAATTGTTAGCACGCATCTAATATATCATTCGTATGTATGCTTATTTGAGAAACACAAATAAAACCCCAAAAAAAGAGAAACTGATGAATTTAATAAGACAAACAATTATTTTTTTTTCTACTGCAAAAAAGGTAAACGAGTTTTTCTTAAATTAAATGTTTTAATAAAGCATTTGTTAAAAAAGTTTGTAACTTGTCATTTCCACTCATTACACTTATCGTTTTTCATTTCGCTTTAGTAATCTTTCATTTTAATGCCTTTAAAACATGCCAATTAAAAGCCCTGAGCACAAAATTAGCAAAAAATCAACAACAATTTCAAGTACTTTTCTCTTTTTCACTAGTTTTTTTCTTTTTATAAACTGCCAACTAATTATCGCTCGTCGGTATTGTTTAGTAGTTGAAATTGTGTGTTAAACTGCACACTTTACAAGAATCAACTTGAAAAAAAGTTTTTCATTTGGCTCGTTTTAAAAAACTTTATGCGCTTGAAACTTTGTTGGAGTTTATTACAAAAGAGAGAGATTTGTGTCAGTCTGATAATTGGTTTTGTTTTTTGTCTTTTTACTGAAAGTGACTAATGTTGTGATTTTATTTTTTAATCATAGCGTATGAGTGATATTTTTTAATTCTATGTTACGTATACGTTACATGTAACCAGTGCACTGCTAACTATTTAAAAAAACAAAATTGTACGACACGCATGAAATACAATAAAACAAAAATATTTTTAGAAAAATTACCAAAAGAAAATTGTTCGCGACAAACATTAACATTAATCGGTAAAAAATTTTTAATTAATTTGTTCAGTACCGAAAAAGTCTTTGGATATTAATCCAGAGAAAGACAGCAATGCATCCATGACGAAAACTGCTTCGTACGGCTTGTGAAGCGGAGGCATAAATGGCCCATATTTCTCTGAAAATGAGGACGGCGCAACTGTTACGGTCATTGGAGACACTATAGCACCATGATAACCGATTTTTTTGTGCTCGCTTTTCAGGGTATTGGTGTGAACGTTGTTGATTTCAACAGGGTGGTGGAATTTGCCACACACCTCATGTCACAATCGATTTATTAAATCTAACGTTTGATGACCGTTTAATTTGCCTAAATGGTGGTGTCAGTTGGTCGCCAGAAAGCTGCAATTTGACCCCGTTTGACTATTTTCTGTAGTGTTCCGTTAAAGACAAATGTTATGCCGACAAACCAGAGACAGTTTAGTATTTGAAGGCCAACATTCGTGATGCCATTGCCGAATGGGGTACTGTGAGACCAGCTGCGGCAATCGTATGAATGAGATAATATTTCATTTCTAACCGGAACAATTGTTATTGACAACAAAAAATAAATTTCTAAATTTAAACTTTTAAATGGCTCATCCGATATTGTAGCTATTAAACTTAGTAGGTTTAAACCAGACTTTTGAGACCTATAATCAGGAAAATATTTGGTTGTATCAGAGTTAATTAGATTCTACCCTTCCCAGTAGAATATTTACTTTGATTGACAAGAACTTAGCATGTGGTATGAGGCCGTAGTTGTCAAAATTTCTGGAACATTTGAAAGAAATAAATCATTATTTCTTAATTGACCATTATATACATTAAATTTATTGATTATTAAAAAAAAAGATTTCTAAGCTATTAACAAAGTCATGTTGTTAAAAGCTTCGTTTAATATCGTAAAATAAAATAGATTAAAAATACGGACAGACAAAAAAGCCAACTGCGCATCTTAATATTTTTGCTTAAAAGTGTTCCTGAAAATACACGAATTACGGTTTTAAGCATTTATTTAAAATTACCTTCCATCAAAAACCCAAAATTTCTTTAAATATTTACATTGACCTTAAAAAAGGCGAACTGCAAACCTAAAAAATAGAAAAAATAAAAAAAAACAAAAATTAAATTCCCTGGTAACCAAAGTAACCACCACCAACAACATTAAAAACTTTTCATTTTCCGTCTGCCACAATTCAGTTCTGTTTTGGTGGAAAGATGCATCTTTTACTCGTACTACTAAACAGTTGCCTTTATTGATTCATTCACTTAACCAGTGCTTACACATACACACTTATTCACTCTGATAGTTACTCACATTTAACGTATAAAACATAAAATGACGGACTAACTAATCAAGGTAATGATATCAGAACTCGTTGAATCATTTTATTTTTTAATGTTTCTCTTCTGATTTAAATGTGTTTTTTTCTATTTTTTTTTTAAATCAGCTTTTGCTTAAATGCAAAATTTTTTGTTCATCGTTCGTATAATCGTACTGACTTTTATTTTTTCGCTTCTTTTTTCATTCATTGAGTCATTAGAGAGTGGAACTTTCAGCCTGGCTTTTTTTCTTTTTGTGCATGCCCTACCCAAATATATTAAAAATGGCTTATTTTATAAAAGTTTGCACAGAAGCTTGCAATACTCCTGCGGGAACGAGTATACATTAAAGTATAACTAAAACAATTTTTATAAGTATCGCTCTGAATATATATTATTTCCCATAACATTCCATGAAGGAACATGTGGACTTCTCTCTGTCAATGAGCTGCACCCGATTCTACATTTAAACTCATTGAAAGGAACCTACAATGTAAGGCCGGCTCCGAACGGCAAATGCATTTAGAGAAGTTTTCAATAGTAGTAATGCTCATAACCAGTAACTAGCTAATGTTACGAGGTGATACCGCTGTCGAAAAACTTAAATTTTTGCTTTTTTTAAAATGGTCTGGCCTGGCATTGAAACGACGACCTTCAGGTTGGTAGGCGGGTGCCTTACCATCCATACCACAGTGACACACAATCGCTGTGAATAGTTTTTCTTTTATTTCTTATATCATCTAGTGACTTCTTCTGATACACTTGACCACCACTAACAACGTCCCGGTTCTGACTGTATTACAGCGAAATATTTCCACACCGGGATTTGTCAGTAAATTGATTTCCTCTGGGCTCGCGGACATATAAGAGCCGGTACTTCAAAGAAATATACAGAAAGAAATCAGATGGTTTTTTACAGTTACATAGATTAAAATCATAATAAAACAAAGAAATATGATGTTACGAATATTTGCTTTAGCTTTTTTAGCGTTACGACAGCTTTGCGGCTGATAATGCGATCTTCAAAAACAGGGCGCAACACATCGAGTGGAGCTTCGGCTGTGTGGCACGTAGCGCCGTCCTGTTGAAACAAAATGTTGCTAATATCCTCCTCTTCAATTTTTGTGAACAAAAATTCGTTCAATATGGCCCGATAACGATCGCCATTGACTGTAACGGCCACTCCTTGCTCATTTTCGAAGAAAAATGGCCCAATTATGCCTCTGGACCAAAATCTGCACCAAACAGTGACTCGCGTTGGGTGTATCGGCTTTTCAATGTATGCGTGCGGGTTTTCTGTGCCCCAAATACGACAAGTTTGCTTGTTTACGTACCCGCCAAGATCAAAATGAGCTTAATCTGAAAACATGATTTTTGATTCTGCAACATTACCATGATTTTCAAAGTAATGTCTCAATATTTCCCAGCGTTCTTCAAGCATATACACAACCATATTCGTTCAGCGGAAAGATAAGACTAATTTTCTGTCAAATCAGACACGAGCTAAGTGTTACCATTCGCGAAATAAGCACTAGTTAAAAAAAAACGTTAGATGGCGGACACTTTATATTTCCAATAGCAATGAAACGGGCTTTGTTGGATAGAACATTTTATGGCATAATGTATAAATATGAATTCAGCCGTATACAAGGCGTAATCAAGAACACTAATATTCACAAATTTATCACAACATATGTGGCCGTATTTTGCCGATAACTCCCCGAATGTTGATTTTTTTGAGTTCTATTGTTTCTGGTTTATTGATTTAGACATGTGTTTACATAACCGCAAAGAAAATAAACCAATGTGATTCAATCACATGATCTTGGTATCCAATTAATGGTACCATTACGTAAAATTATTCTTTCATCAAACGCTGCTTGGAGTAAATAAATATAAGCACGTGCTCTGTGGCGTGAGACTCAGTCCTGTTGAAACCACATATAAGCAAGAATATTCCCAGCTAATTAATGTGCGAACAAATTTTTACTCATGTCCATATATACTCATCATTGACAGTAATATTCTAACCATCATTGTTTTTGAAGACATATGGACCAGAGCGATCAGCAACGAATACTGCAAACAGGATTATACTTGAATCTTGATTCGTTCCTACTCTAAAGCTTGAAGTACTTATCATACATACTCTTACTTATTAACATATATGACGCTATTGATTATACTCATCTACACTCATTTTGCTTAGAGGATGCAAAATAAGTATGATTAGAGTATAAATATTAGAGAGTTGCATGAACGGGTTCATCAATAAAGATATTCATATGACCATTCACTTAAATCATATTTGGAATAAAAATCAGTTCACTAAACAAACTGTTGCTTTATTCACGCCGTGAGTGAGAATATTTTGTTTCACTTCGTTAACGCAAAGAGATTGTTCACTGAAACGATTTTTGTTTCATAGTTCTCGATCTCATATCACATTTTCTAAATACATAATAGCAATGTTGGCAATTTGGTTAACTCATAAATGTAATCGTTGTTATGTTTTAAGTCAGATTTAACTTTTTCCTACATCTGGCAACACTGATCTTTAAAAGAATATTGTATTGAATATTGCATGGACTTTATCTATATTTGTTCAAGTCAAATGAACACACAAACTTTATTACACTTGTCTCTTAGTTACACTTTTCCATAGTTATTCATCTGAATTCTCATTATAAAATTGTGTGTGTTTTTTTTCATAATCAATACTCATGAGAACTTATGAATTATGCCAATTATTTATGAGTATTATGAGTATTTTGTAAAAATTTAATGAATGCTATGAGTCTGAGTAGTTATGAGTATAAATACGCCCATTAACTCATACTCATTGCTACTTATAAGCATGAATCAACGTTCTTTTGGGTATTAGTAGTTGAATTTGAATGATGTATACTCACTTGTACTTATAAATTCATGAGTGAGTATCTCTCATATGAGTCAAAGACTTCGCTAGCCCATAAAGTACATCAAACAGTACTTTTCTATGGTTATAATGGTATTTTGAGAAAGGTTTTTGGATTATTCCCACTACAAATGTGACATTTCTGCTTATTTACGTAACCGTTCAATCAAAAATGGGCTTCATTGGAAAACAAAACAAAAGAATAAAAGTTTGACGAACAAAACAATTATTTTGATGAAAAAATTTGATTTGGTGTAAGCCTATTCAAAATGATATGTCAAACCATAATAAGCCAACAATAGCTATCAATTGTTAACTCCATTGTTAAATAAAGTAGTGCCGACAACTCAAAGTTATAAACCTCTAAGAAAAACAATACAATACACTGACCAAAACGATTCGATTTACGCATGAGCAACGATGGGATTTATTGCAAATTTATTTTCGAGACAAAGACAAAATATGATATATTCGGATGAAGCACATTTTCATCTTGGTGGGTACGTTAATAAGCAAAACTGCCGTATTTGAGGCTCAGAAAATACAAACGGGGTCTTACAGAATCCAATGCACCCATTACAAATGACTGTTTGGTGCGGCTTGTGGAGCGGAGACACCATTAGCACATATATCTTTGCAAATGAGGACGGCGCAAATATTACGGTCAATGGAGACACCTATCGCATGATGATAACCGATTTTTTTGTGACCGCACTTCATGGTGTTGATGTGAACGATGTTTGGTTTTAACAGGATGGTGCAACTTGTCATATATTGCGTCAAATGGTTGATAGCTGTTTAATAAGCCGAAATCGTGTTGACAGTTTGCCAACAAGAAGCTGCGATTTGAAACCGTAGAACTATTTTCTGTGTAGCGGCGTTAAAGACAAGTGGTATGCCGACAAACCATGGATAATTGAGCATTTGAAGGCCAATATTCGTTATGTCATTGCAGGGGTACGACACCATACACTCGAAAAAGATCTCGAAAATTGGTTCGATCGAATGGGGTACTGTGAAACTAGCCGCGGCAGCCATATAAATGAAATAGTATTTTATTTCTAACCGGAGTAATTGTACTTCACTACAGAAAGATAAATTTGCAAAATTTCAACCCGTTTTTGTTTTATTGCATTTTTAAATTAAAAGATTTAAATGATCCACCCGTTATAATAGAGACGTCTGTTGGGGTCTGAGAGACTTAATTTGGTATCGAGGCAGTCTAAAAGCTTAAATTTCTGCCCTTTATTAACTTGGTGCGAAGAAGTTGTACCGCAACAATTGCGGGTTGTGGCCACCTCATTTGTTACCAGGAATATTCCAGGTAAATGTGTTGCTGATGTACTCACTAGGGCGGGTATATGTTACTATCGCACATATATTCATACATATATTCATACATATATTCATACATATATTCATACATATATTCATACCTCCATTGAGCTGTCTATTAGACAAAAGTATCCATTACACGTTGGCAGATTTCGCAGAACTGCACCGTGGGAGCATCTCTTCTACGGTATCTAATCCCACAGGATAAATGATTTCTGACGCAGTTGTGTATCGATTGCTCTCCCCAATACCTACTTCATTTGAGAGCATACGCCTCTGACTCAGCGTAGACTTCTCACCTATGGCTCTGCCTGGTAGAACGTCAGCTTAATGCGCACTTATATTGTAATTCGGTATCTAGAAATCTATAGAGCCTTGGCATAGGTTTCACTTCACACTAAGAGAAAATTCAAATACGGTATTGCTAGTTTTGGGTTAAGACTGTATTTAATGAAGTTTCAAAAATTACTTAAAGTTACTTCCGGTTTTATTTTTTTTCTTTTTTTGTTAAGTTAATGCATTTGTTATTGATTTTTCCGCCTAATTTTGGCGCCATAGCTTGACATTTGCAAAAGCTACGTAGCCAAGTGTACATCTATCTCTATGCGTGTTGGGAATTTTTTTCAATTTTAGAAATGGATTTAAATTTGCAACAACGAACTTATATTAAATTTTGTGCGAACGTTAAAAATGTTGGAAAAGTGTTTCGGCAGCGATTCTCTAAATGGTCGTTTACCAGTAACAGGTGCGGTTCAAAAGTGGTCGTGAGCCAATCGTAGATAATGAACGCATTGACATCGAAAACCGACAAAAACATTGATAAAGTAAAAGAAATGTCGGTTAATAACCGCAAATTTACAATCAAAGTGATAGCGGAGAACTTGAACATTGCCTATGGATCCATACAAAACATTTTGGTTAACGATTTGGGCTTCCGTCGTGTAGCAACAAAGTTGGTCCAAAAGACTTCAATTTCATGCAAAAAATGGCCTCGTTAAAGTCGCAAGATTCATGATTTGAGAGGCTGTATCCAATCCCACATTCATATAAATGATCAATACTGGAGAAGAGACGTGTGTTTATAATTACGACACGCAATCCAGATATCAGGCAAGTGAATGGCGTTTACCAAGTGAGACGAGACCAAAAAAACCACGTCGTTTTCAGTCAAAAAGAAGGTAATGCTCGCGGTTTTCAATGCATTACAATGGTGTAGTGCATCATGAATTTTTGCAAGAAGGCTAGACAGATCAAAGAGTATTATTTGGGCGTTATGAGACGTTCGCGTTAAGCAAGTCGCCGAAAGACACCAGAATTGTGGGCAGAAAACTCGTGGATTTTGCACCATGATAACGCACGGTCGCACAATGCATTCATTCGAAATTTTTGGACAAAAAATGCAACAAATACCGTCCAACAGCCCCGAATCCACTTGAATTGACACCCTGTGACTTCTTTCTGTACAATCGAGTTAAAAGACAATTACGGGGAACGCGTTTCAGCAGCCGAGAGGAAATAATGGAAAAATTGCAGGAAGTGCTGATGGGCATACCGAAAACCGAATATAAAAATGCTTTAAGAATTGGATTAAGCGCTGGCTTAATAGTGTTGCAATCGAAGAGGACAATATAGTTTTAGATAAATAAACTTGTATTTTTAATTTCCTAAATAAATACATGGAACTTTTTGATCAAGTTTGTTTTTATTTTCTTTCCACTTTCGCTGATAAACTTAAGCTATGTTTTCATCCTGCAAGTGCAAAAAATTACAAAATCCCTGTAGATTTCTCTTATTCTCAATAGTGCCCTTTAGAAAACAACTTTCACTTCAAGTTGTGACATCTTTATGCGTTTTTGTCGCATCGTGTAATTTATAATTTTTTACTGAAATAAAAAAGTATATTGTGACCGATTTATATTGTAGGATACAAACGAGTCGTTTTAAACTACATTTGCCTCGCTTGTTTCTATATCATTAAAAATTTTTTTTCTTAATTTTCTTTTTTAATTTCATTTCCTATGTGTTCCATAGAAATTACGTGAACACTGTTAGCCATTGACGCTGCACTATATTAAATTAAATTGAAATAAAAAAATAGCTTTCGTTGTAAAAAAGTGAACAAAATTAGCTGCTGTGTGTGTGGAAAAGAAGAGTTTTTTTTTCTCGTTAAAAGTAGTAGTCTTATGTAAATAGAATTTAGCAAAAATTTTTTAATGTTTACATAGGGTTTTATAATTTTTATTTTTTCCTTCACTTTTATATATACTCGTATATATATATTCGTTTTTGTTTGTAAACAAATAAAACAAATTCTTTTATAAGCGGATATAAAAAATGAATTCATTTTAGAATAGCATTGGCGGAAAAAAGGGATTTGTATAGATTTCGGGAAATAAATTAGAAAATGCTGTTTTTGAAAAATTGAAATTAATTAAGAGGTTAATAAACTAAGAGGCAGTGAATGTAATGAAAGAAATTTTGTTAGATTGGCTAAGGAAACGGTAATTGAAATTTAATATTGACAAGCTGCCTTCCTTTGAACGTGGTGTCAAAGAAGTTTTGGAGAAGGCAACAGGAGATCTTGCGAATTAAAATAAAAGTTTAAAAAACCAAAAACATTTGTTGACTTCTCTCATTGATTTAGTTGATTTGATAATTAACAAGATGGAATTTTGGAATTTTTTTAAAGGAGGAGGGGGTATATATTATTCGCGATTAAAAATTGTATGCAAATCATGTACGTCTGTATTCTTATAAATTGTTTATTTAAGGTTTTAGGAATACAATATTCATTAAACACTTTTTGTCTTATAAAACAAAAATAAAAAAATCTTATTCATAAACGTTTAATAAAACCAAACTAACTATTAAACGACTTTATTGTTTTGATGGTTATACCCTAACATTTTATTTATCACTATTGGTTTAGTGATAATACAAAAAACTCGAAATACTTTTTTAAAACTCATAAAGGTTCTGAAGTAATCATGATATTTTTAGTAAAATCGATGTAAATAAGATAATATTACACATTGAGAAAAAATAAAAAAAAAAAACAAAATTGGCTTTTAAGCAGCTTTTTTTTTACTGAATTAAAAAATTAATTAAGTACCCACTTCCCTTTTTTTGTTTGTCTATTACAATTTATTTTTAATTTATATTTACTATTTTTATAAAGCGAGTTAAATTATACAAAGAGGAATAGATATCGGGTGGGTCATCTATCGGCTTAAATTTGAACCAGCGGTTATTTCGAATCTGGCAATACTTATGTCATTGTATTCCACTGAACGAAATGAATCGTTTTACGCTTGAGCAACGTTGGTGTTTATTTGGAAACAGTTTCCAAAACGACGACAATTGATCGGAAGTTGTAAAAAAATCAATCAATGGAGACACCTATCGCACCATGATAACCGACTTCTTGTGCCCGCTCTTCATGGTATTGATGTGAACGATGTTTTGTTTCAACAGGATAGTGCATCATGCCATAATCGATTTATTACGTCAAACGTTTGATGGCCGTTTAATTAGCCGAAATGGTGATGTCAGGTTGTCGTCAAGAAGCTGCGATTTGACATTGTTGTAGACTATATTCTGTGGGGTACCGTTAAAGACAAGTGTTATGCCGACAAACCAGAGAAAATTGATTGTTTGAAGGCCAACATTCCTGATACCATTGCCGACCCCATACACTCAAAAAAGTTATCGAAAAGTAGTCCGATAGAATGTGGTACTGTGAGGCCATAAAAAAATAAAATTTGGAAAAATTTTAAACCGGTTTTGTCTCAATGCATTTTTAAATTTAAAGCATGAAATGTCCCACCTTATAAAATCTTTAAAATGCTAAGGTCACCTTAATATTTGCTCAATTCATCCAAACTACAAAATGTGACCTATGGTCACCTTATTAAAAATAAAATTCTACGTTCAAATAAGTGAATAACAAGTCGGTTTTCCTCTTAGAGATGTACCGTTATATTATGTGTATTTAAATTTGTATAAATAAGTGCAAAATTCAATGCGTCAAAATAATAAGGTCAGTGATTAATAAGCAGTTAATCTAATCAGAAGGTATCACAATTGTTATTTCTTTTTTGTAATAATTTATAATTTAAATATTATCTGCGCGGTATGAATCGCGGACAAAGACGGACTGGGACTAATTTTGGCACTTTATGAGCAGAGATTGAGTATGCGTGGAATGGCGAAAAAACTGGAACGATTTTTGCGTTTGTGCAAAATATTCTCAAAAACAGAAAAACTATGGAATTTCACGAAAGGCCTCGAATTCCATGAAAAGTGCGGTAACTATAAAAAAGGAATTGAAATTACAAGCTTCAAAAAGCACAATTCTAAGGGCTATCACCGCCCAGCCAAACCTTATTCGAGCAAAATTAAAAAAAATTCCCTGTGTGACTAAGCAGCATCAGGTAAACATTTTTTTAAAAAGGTTATAAGATATTTCATAAATTTTTGGGTTTGCAGGTAATTTATTCTGATGAGTAAATATATAACCTGGATGAACCAGATGGTTTCAATTGCTATTGGCCCTTGTTTTTTCATACCAGAATTTCGGCGGTGGAAGTTTGATAGCTTGGGCCGGCTTTAGCTCTCATGGAACTCTACTTTTCTCCCACTTAAGGTTATGCCTATTTTCTATTACCGCTACTAGGTGAGCGAATGTACCTCCTTCCGGTTGGTTATTGCTTTGCAAGGCTCTGATTCGAGGCATGATTTGCGCAACAGCCTAACTCGAACAATAGGAAATTCTCTCAAGCAATGAGCTGCATTCTATTTTATACTCACTGGAAGGGCCCTACAATTCAACATCGTAAGGCAGACTCATTAGTGAGATAAGTTTTTTTTATATTGTAATACTTAGAACCAGTCGCTAGCTTATTTTGCTAGGTAATGCCGGCGATAAAAATTGTCACATGGTCTGGCTTAGCACTGCACCCAACACCGCTTGATTGTCAGGCGCGTGCACTACTTGCCACACAACAGCTCCTGCACTGAAAGTTGCTACAAAAAAAAAAAAAACTACAAAATTATGAAACTGTTCTCGTAAAGCTATATCCCCGAAGACAGTGCATATGAAGACGGACATATGGTTGCGAAACTAGAAAAATCTGTCATGAATATATGTCAGCCTTGTCCTAAATTTTAATTATTGCACCATAGGCTTTAATAACTTACAATATTTTTATATTAAAGAAATTTATATTACATTTCCAGTGGCAATGAATGTCTTTCTCGAAAGTTTTAAATTTATTTCCCTTTAAAAACCTCTACTGTTCACCATTCAAATCAGTTAATTTACACGAAAAAAAACTCAGTTAATTTGTTTCAGTACCTGGATTTTTATGCCCTTCTCTGTTTCATTAAAAAATTCATGAACCATTTCATCGCAAAGCATCAGAAAGATATGTTTTTGTCAACCGTAACATGTCAACAAGTTATGCAACCTTGTCTTGTCGTCAACACGTTCAGCAATTATGTATTGACTTACATGTGTATAACACATATGCACATATATACACGCTCACTTACACATTTACGCACTCTGACACAAGTTTACACTCACTTACACAATGAATGGTGGGTGATCAGTTGGGCAATCATACGACATGTAAAAAAAATATAAATAAAAATGCAACAGCATTGTTCTCTTCAGTTTTTATGTTGAGTGGAAACAGTGTTACAAATGTATTGTATTGATGACATTCATGAAGTTTTTATTGT
The DNA here is from genome assembly GCA_023159175.1 of Wohlfahrtia magnifica. Classification (NCBI taxonomy): domain Eukaryota; kingdom Metazoa; phylum Arthropoda; class Insecta; order Diptera; family Sarcophagidae; genus Wohlfahrtia; species Wohlfahrtia magnifica. The sequence goes on from JAKWBJ010000051.1 coordinate 3,436,257, forward strand.
TGTAGTTACAGTTGTTGTTATTGTTACTGTTTTATTTCAAAGTGTCCACAAGTAGATTGCAAAAAATACAATAAATGGTTGTATATGTATGCGTATCAATGATATTGGCCAACGTCAATAACATCAGTTTCGTCGCCATCATCGTCAACGGCATCGTCATTTTCAGTATCATTTTTACCATTACTCGTAACAGCAACAAAAATATAGCTTCGGATATATGTACTCGTATGTATGTTCGAGTAAAAGAAACGAATTTAAAAAAAAGTGTAAAAGGCACATAAGTAGCAAAAAGTGTGGAGTATGTATATGTGTGTATACTTTGCTGTACGTGCTTTTGTTTCCTTTACATGTGTTAAGTATGAGTTACAATGATGTCGAGCGCCTTTTTGTTTTGTTATGATGACTTCATTGACATTGTTGTCGCTGCTGTTGTTGTTGTGGTTATAACACCAATATTTGTTTTGATTTCTCTTTTTTCACTCTCTCTACCCCATGGAATGTTTTACATATTTTCTCTTAATTTTCTACATGTGAAAGTGTGTGTGTGTAATTTGTTGGTACGTTTATATGAAATATTTGTTACAATGCATTGTTTTTCGCTATTGCGAGGAAAGTTAAAAAATATCAGGCGAATTTGATTATTTGTTGCGATTGATGTCCTAATAAGAGTGTGTATGACTCTGTAATTCTTTTTAAAGTCTAAATAGCCATATAAAGCAGATATTGATTTAAATGAAAATATAAATAAAATGGATTTCATTAGTTAAATAGTTCTTTCAATGAATAAAATTCACCGTCATTGAAATCAAGTAAATAAATAATCGTCAAAACTATTCATGAGTTCCGTTTCGGTTCCGGTTTCGCTACCACAAATGGCGTCATACCATCAAGTTACAGAAAAAAGATGATAACAACAGCAATTGTGAATGAAATCCATAAAATTATATTTAATGATTGGAGATGAAAGTGCCTGAATCGGCTGAAGCTGCAGAAGTCTTTTCTACATATTAGCGGAATTTGAAAACCTCTTGGGCCATTGCGTAACACAAAGAAAATCTATCATAAAAAAACAAAAAACAAAATATTTACTTTGAGAGTTCCTTCTGTTCTCAGCTTACATGATAAAGTTTTCGGAGGTCTATGGTAACTGGAACTGGCGTAGTGTAGTGGTCAAAAAGCACGCATACAACACAAGCAGCCCAGACTTGAGGCCCCAACAGAAGACATGTCGAAATATATTTAATTGCGGTTGAGAGTAATGACAAACATCAGAAAAACGCTACCTTCTGAAAAAAATAACATTGCTAAGTATGGATTAGCACCACCACTTATCAAGGATCTTTACCACACACAATCATATGGAAGCGAGGTACGATGAAACTGAAGCAAAGCAATTGATATTTTGTGGCATTCCAATATGCTCCCTAGAGAAGTGGCGTATGGACTATATCGGTCCAGAACTTTGTTGTGCAGCACCACTTTCTTCCTTCCATAATCTATGTTTAGAACGCAGGAATGTTCCAAAGGGACTTTGAAACTCTAGGGTGGCGATCAGCCAGCAATTTAAGCGCCGCTCTGAGGTTCTGTTATATGGAAGACCCGACTTGAAACTTTTGAGTTTCTTACGAGCTACTGTAGACTAAGAGCGCATCTGAAAAAGATGACGGTCACAAATGTGGATGTTTGCAGACTGTTCTCACAGATGTCAGAGACCACTGAACACACATTGTGTGAATATAAGGTTCTCGGTTCAGATCTGCTGGTGTTCATTTGGAAGGCAGCAGATCTGCTAAAAAAACCACAGACCGTGAGAGGCATAGTGATACTATGGGTACACTGCTACCCTGCAGTAATACCTGGTCGGTACGATGGTAATGATATTAATAAATATGGTGAAGGGAGCATTGTTCTCTTCCCGAATAAGATAACAGTTCAACGCACAGTCGAGGACAATGTTGATCAGCATTGGATGAAGAACCCAAATACCTCTAACACCAATTAAAAGAGATTTATTGACCAACATCAAGTGGGATACCAGAGTTCGCATTTTTGCTCAGTTGTTTAATTAGATAACTAATTTTTCTGACTCTTTGATTCAAAAAGTACTAAACGCACAAACTTGCAAGGATGTCATAAGTTTATTCAGAATCAATAAAGGCAAAGTAAAAAAGACCGTTTAGCGACTAGGAGAGCTCGCCAGTTTTCTCTTTGAGATTTGTTTAGGTGCCCTCATTGGATATACAAAGAGGAGAAGTCGTTTCTGAGTTGAGCGGGAATTTTTGCGATTTTGGAGGAGTTCTTCTAATATGAGACAGGCAGGCAGATTTATTTTGCTTTCTCACGGTAAAAACAGAAGGCTATGGCTGGTCAATAAGAGCGTGCTTGCAGCACTAACCGGTCTATTAACCGGGAATTATGATCTTAAAGAGCATCAGTATATTTTGGTAAATGTTGAGGATGATCGCTGTAGTTTCTGCACTACATATACTTTGTGAGTGTCAAGCTAGCTCGGCCAGGCTGAGGTTATGGGCGGTGCTGTGGTAACTCCGAAAAAGTTATTTATTCTCTCACTTAATATTATTACTGGCTTTATTCGCAGCCTCAATTTAATGTTAGTCACAGTTTAACATGTGTTTCACCACGCTGGCATAACATACGTCCACCAACGCACTGACTTATGATTAAAATCACCAGTGAGTACCAAATTCAAAGTCATTTTATTTGTATATGACTTCCACCTTGGTAAAGTGTTGGAGACTATTTAAGCTTCTATCGATCTATGGGTCACGGTACTCAATTACGAATGTAACTCCACATCTATCCTACCAGTGCTACTACCAGTGTAAGTTCCAAGTGACTTTGGACTGGTGGCCAATAATAAAAACAAAAATATAACCAACAAAAGTAAACAAAAACAAACGGGCAAACACATACCATCGAGACAATCATACAAACAAACGACACAATCATATGACCAGACCAGAACCAGATGATATCGTAAGAGAATCAATTATTCCCTAACCCTAGTATCCCTCTTATGAAAGGCACTGCGAGCTAATTTTCCAAGCCATTGACTGATGCCACGCTAACATCTATAATATCCCCCGTTGTGACGAGTCTTATTGACCCCAAATCCCTTATGTCATCGTGGAGTGGACACCATACCAAAACGTGCCACAAATCCTTCGGCCACACTCAGCTTCTACAATCAGCAGTCCCATCCCAATAAGGTCCCTCTTGTACAAAAATGCAAAGAGCGAGCAGTATCCCTTTATGAGGTTCTAAATGAATGGACCACAGATAGAACACTGCGGACATCCACGATCCACATTCTTATAAACCGTGTTGCTGGAACCTACAACGGAAGCTAGCCTACCGTGAACGTAACTAGACCACAGACCTAATTCCTTGCAGGCGACTTGAGCTAGCCTCGTGAACACCTTCTCACACGAGAGGCAATCAAACGCACCATGAATACCACCTTGATCAAAAAGTTCTCGGAATTTATTCAGAAAATTAAAAATACAAGTTTATTCATCTAAATCTTTATTGTCCCCTTTAAGGTAATCCCCGTCAACTGCAAAACACTTCTGCCATCGCTTGATCCAATCCTCGAAGCATTTTTTATATTCGGTTTTCGGTATATCCATCACTGCTACCTACAATTTTCTATTATTTCCTATCGGCAGCTGAAACGCGTTCTCAGTAATAAATTTTAACTCGATTGAACAGAAGAAAGTCACAGGGAGCCATATCAGGTAAATTCGGTGGCTTTTGGATGTTATTTGTTGCATTTTTCGTCAAAAACTTTTGCATAATGATGGCCACTGTGCTGTGGTGCATTATCATGGTGCAAAATCAACGAGTTTTCTGCCCATAATTTTGGTGTCTTTCGGCAAATTGCTTCACGCAAAGGTCTTATAACGCCCAAATAATAATCTTTTTTTAATGTCTGTCCTTCTGGCAAAATTTATTGAGGCACTACACCGTTATAATCCACGAAAACCGTGAGCATTGCCTTCTTTTTTGACTGAAAACGACGTGGTTTATTTGGACTCAACTTACTTGGTGAACGCCGCTTACTGATATGCCTGACATCTGGATAGCGTGTCATACTCATAAGCCCACGTCTCGTCGCTAGTAATGATCCTTTTGATAATGTGGGATCGGATTCAGCCTCGCATAACATGTCTTCTGCGACCTCAACACGGTTTTGTTTGCATGAAATTGAGGTCTTTTGGCACCAAATTTGCTGCTACACAACGGAAGCCCAAATCGTTAACCCAAATATCTTGGACGGATCCATAGGCAAAGTTCAAGTCCTCCGCTATCTCTCTAATGATTAATTTGTGGTTATTGAGCAATATTTTCTCTACTTTATCAATGCTTTTGCTGGTTTTTTCGTTGTCGATATTCTGCCACTGCGTTCATCATCTTCGATTGACTCACGACCACTTCACGACCACTGGTAAACGTTTTCTTTAGAGAATCGTTTCCGGCACACTTTTCCAAAATTTCCAACTTACTCGCACCATTATGTCCGTTTTTACGCAAAATTTAATACAAGTTCGTTAATGCTAATTTAAACTCATTCCTAAAACTGATACATGATACAAACTGATACTGACACATATAAAAACAGATGTACTCTTGGTTAGGTAGCTTTTGCAAATATAAAGCTATGACGCTCAGATTAAGCGGGAATATCATCAACAGATGTATCAAGTTAACAAAAAAAAACCTCATATTGAAACGATGGGACCGCCACACGGGAGATATTCCGGGAAGTTTTTGATCAAGGTGGTATACACAAGACATAATTCGTGGAATTCCCACTGACACTATGCTTGCCATAAGTCCAAGAAACCTCAACACTTCGACCTTTCCTGAAGCCATATTGCCAGCCGCTGATACCATCGTTGTAGACCTCCTTTAGTTGAGATACCATTATTCCTTCCAGCAATTTTCCAATCGCCAGAAGAAGACTGATGCCTCAATAAGAGCGTGGATTGAGGACCACAACGCTGGCAGTATTCTACCCACTGTGAGAAGGACCTTCATTAATACACCTCCCAAAAATCGACCTCAATCTGTTACAATAGATTCTTTGCATCGCAGTACATTTTGGCATATCACAATACGACAAGGAAAATCGACAAACGCCACTCAAAAGCTAAATATTAAAGCAAAGGCTTTAAAATTGATTTGTACGTTACCTCTGTGGACGAAACCATGCTTGATAAGCAAAGAGGCTTAGACTTATTAGAGCGATATTTTATATGTGATATTTGTAAGTATTTTTCTACGCCCATTTTCGAAATATATATGATTAATCCATCTTTCAGTGCATCATATGACTGATTCGATTGCCAGAACTCCTGTATGGCTTTGGCCATTAGCCTTAACATAACATCACTGACTGTTACTGTCTGACCATATAATCAATAAAATTATATAAAATTTTGCTGTATATTCAATTAAGAGCCTACCCTCGTATAAGTATATATATAACGTTAATCAGGTGTTTATGTATATAGAGGTGCGTACGTGTGTATGTCATCATAATCTGGTTTAAATCTATATTATTATTATTGCTGTCATTCTATTGGTTTTTTTGCGGTGTTGTTGTAGTTGTTGTTTTTGTAACTGTTGTCATTGTAGCGCGTTATGAATGTAGTGTTTGGTGTTGGTGCAGGTGCTGATATTTTTAGTATGAAATTTTTGTTGAAGATTAAACCACAACATTTAATGACAGGCTGACTAATTATGCGTACAAACGTTTTATAAATATTTTAAGTGTACGTGTAAGTCAATTTATTGTTTATTCTTTTCATGTTAATTTTTACAAAATAAAAAATTATAAATATTCGTAGTTTTTATGTGATAAAGGTAACAAGGTAATTAGCGGGGAAGAAAATTTTGATTTGGGGTTTATCACACGACGATAACTGCCTGTATTAATGAGTGAATGAGTGAGTGACTGAGTAAATGATTGAATGTGTGTGTGTGTTTATTTGTTATAAATGACTGATTAAAATTATGTGGTTAAATTATAGACATGTTGGTTATTTGGTTGGTTGATTGTTTGGTTGCCGTATATGCGTAGGTAAATGTTGGTTTTAAATGGTTTCTCTTTATTGGCTTTATAGAGTTATAATGTAATTTATGGCATGTGTTTTTTTCATATCAGGCTTTTTTTATTAATCTTTTAATTATAATTAAATTTACACTGCCGATAAATTTATTACATTAAATAATGTTATTATTTTTATAAATACCTTTAAATGTGTTATAATCAGACAACCAAAATAAAGTAGTTGCTTAAAATGGAATGTTACAATGGAAGGGAAGCAATAATGAATAAAAAATGTTTCAAATGATTTTTATGTAAAAAAAAAAACTTTTAAAGAGAATTTGTATTGCATATAAATTTTTTTAAATTTAATACACACATTTAAGGTCCTTATAAGAGTGCATGACAAAATATTTGTATATCATAAGGGTACAAAATGTTTACCTTAAGTTTATGGCTTATTATACTTAATTGTATCCAGAGTTTTAAATACGAATATTATTACCCCCGCCTCCAGACAATTTATTTAAATTTATGTATATATTTCATTATGTTTTCAATATAAAAACTAGTAAAACAAATTTTTGTCTAAGCTTACAAGCCTTATTATGGAACATTAGCAAACACCCATCTTTTAATGCGAATCACTTGTTTGTGTAACAATAGATCGAAAAAGAGATAATATGCTATGATATATCCCTTACACATATACATAACATTTTTTTGTTTTGAAATACATATTACCCAGTTAACGTTTTAAGAAGAAGTTAAGTTTTTAGTTTCAAAAGTGCTCCTGTAGACTAATGCTAGACTACAGCAAGCAGCACGAAAGCAAACAGCAAATTGCTGTTGGCACATGCTATCGACTTCATATAAAGGGTCCGCCGTCTAACGTTTTTTTTCAACTAGTGCTTATTTCGTGAATGGTAACAATTAGCTCATGTCTGATTTGACAGATAATTAGTTTTATCCTTCCGTTGAACGAATATGGTTGTGTATACGCTTCGCTAAGTGAGCCTGCGATCGACTTAGAGAAGATGCCGATTTTGCCAAAAAAAAAATCATGTTTTCAGATGAAGTTCATTTTGATCTGGCCGGGTATGTAAACCAGCCAAATTGTCGCATTTTGGGCACAGAAAACCCGCACGCATACATTGAAAAGCCGACACACCCAAGACTAGTCACTGTTTGGTGCAGATTTTGGTCCAGGGGCATAATTGGGCCATTTTTCTTCGAAAATGAGCAAGGAGTGGCCGTTGTTGAACGAATTTTTGTTCACAAAAATTGAAGAGGAGAATATTAAGAACATTTGGTTTCAACAAGACGGCGCTACGTGCCACACAGCCAAAGCTACACTTGAAGTTTTGCGCCCTGTTTTTGAATATCGCATTATCAGCCGCAGAGCTGATGTCGTTTGGACACCTCGGAGCTGCGATTTGACACCGTTGGACTATTATTTGTTGGGTGTCTTCAAAGACAAGTGTTACGCCAACAAGCCAGAGACAATTGACGCTTTAAAGGACAATATTCGTGAAGCCATTGGTGAAATACAGCTGCACACAATCGATAGTGTGCTTAAAAATTGGACCGATCGTGTAGGCTACTGCATGGCCAGTCGAGGCAGCCATTTGAATGAAATTATTTTCCGTTGTTAGCCGGAAAGATTGTACTTTCAAATAAAAAAAGAAATTTGACGAAATATTCAGTAGCTTTTTTATAACATTTGCAAAAAAAAAAATTATTTGGCGGACCCTTTATATTTTGAAAACAGCAGCAGCAATAAAACTGGGTTTCATTGCTATCTGTTTTATCTGTTATGAAAATATTTTTTATAGAGCTTCAAGCTTATCAGGCTTTTAAAATCCACCAAAATAGAATCGCTTTTTTAAAATATAACATAAAAATATAAAAATTAATGGAATTATGTGTATCAAACTTTTTAATTATTAACACAAATATTGTTTGACACAATATTTTAATTTTATACTGTTGTTTTCGGATAAATAAAAAAAAACTATTTTCACGTTTTTTTTATTTAAAACTTTACTTGTATTAATATCACTAATTTTTGTTTTGCTGCCTAAAAAAAGTAGAAATTATTTTGTGTTTAGCAGCAGCAGCAAAGGTTGTTGACTAGGCTTTACTGTGGTACCTTTAAAATTATTGTTTTCATATAAACGTATGTATTCTAATTTTGATGTTTTGCTGTCTGCTGCTTGCTCTCGGTTATATGTTTAATATTTTACAGTAGTCACAGTTGATTAGAGTTTATAAGGCTTAAGCATCTTATCCTCTGTTTTGGTTTAGAAAATTCAATTTTATAAGATTGTATTGTGATAATAAAATTACTGTACTTTTATCTGTTAATCATTCGAAAAATGTTGCTGGGTTTTTCTGTATGTGTACAAGTTTACACCTATCCACTGACTTACATGATATATTGGGTGTTCGAAAAACTTTGGTTACAAATTCCCGGTACATGTATTTAAATTGTTTCAAGACATCGGTAAAATTGTATAATTCATAGAATAGTTATCTACGTTTAAAAATTAGTGAAAATTATGAACATTATCCTCACAGTTTGCTTTTCTATTAAAAAAATATAAGATTGCGTCAAGGCTGCTGAAAAATATTTGTAAGGTATTTAAAAACGATTCTGTAATTAGACAAACTTCGGTGACATAATTTGCTCGCCTCTCATTGGATAATTTTTGATGTTAAAGATGTACCTTGATCTGGTAAACAAGTCACTAAAAAAAGGTCGATGATATTGCTGTCAATAATTGTGATGATACCCATCGCAAACTAATCTCTAATATCATGATAAATCGTACACGCCGTCAGTGCATGACGAGAGTCCTCTTAACCCACACTTACGTTCAGCTTTCCTACTAATGCCCCTCTTGTGCAAAAATGTACCGAACTCCTCAGTAAAATTTCCGAACTCAAGCCGAAGCCTATGTTTGGATGTTCCCGTACATACGTCATTCGGTCCAGTACTAACATACATCACCCAACCCTTGTCGATAGGAATCTTATCAAAACTCGATGGAAAACTTCTATCACCCCAATTTGCCAAATTAAAATCAGAATTTCAATCAGTATCAAGAAGTAATAGTGTCTTCTTGATCTTGAACAGAATAGCACGTCATATTACCTACAATATAAGGTGTGCTACACTTACCAACATATGCAGCGCCAGTCCATACTTTCCTTCAAACCGGCTGACAGGCTAGTAAGCCAACAGGTTAGAGCTCTATGCCAACTATTAATAGACGTGACTTCTCGTAACACACTGATGCACCATATGTTGAATACGTAACAGATAATCCACAGCATATAGTTCAGGTAAGGCCTCCGACACTCCTAAGGATACGCCTGACTACTCCTATTACCCCAGTCACTTTTTTGCTAATACTCTGAAAATATATCAAAAATTCATTTTCTCGGTCAAACATACCCAAGGTAATTGACTTCCGTTGTATATCATAAGCTAACACCCTAAAGAGTGGGAGTCAACCGGTTGACAATCTGCCTTTAAGTAGCATTATAAACGTCTTGTCTGTCGCCACTTCGACTGCGACATCTCGATCCCACTCACATGCAATGCGCATGACATGTTCACCCCTGTATTCCAGTTCAGCACGATACCGACTTTCAATAATAATGAGCATATTATACGTATAGGCATATACCCTAAAAGTGTTGGCAAGCTGACGCAACAGGGTGTACATCATGAGGTTTCAAATTAATGGACCGCAGAATGATTGACCCTGCAGACAACCCCGAACCACATCCTTCCAAACCGTGTTGCTGGCATATATTTCAGATGCAGGATATATGACAAAAGGTATTTATTTCAACCGTCTACTTAGAGTTTTCTTATAAAAGTTTTTTGTATGGCAGTTCGCCTGATGGAATTGAAGGCTTTTTTGAAATCTGTGTACATCCACTCATATTCACTTAATCTACGCAGCTTCTGTTTGTTCGAAAATCTGCTGGTTTATCGCGCAGATTATTCTCTATTTTTCTTTCAGAGCTTCCCTATATTATAACTGATAGTATCTTGAAGATAGTGGTAAATAGAAAAATTTCGCTTTATTTTTTATTGCAGGGTTTCAAGTCGACACACTTCGGAAACTTAACAATGATACCTTTTTCTAGACTTTCCTCCCCCGGACAGATGTGATATTGAGTCGCAGAAGTTCAGTTGTAATATCGATGGGTAAGCCTCAGAATTCTTTGAAACTATCGATATATATAAGAGAGGACTATAAAATGTGTTGTAATTGATGTTCTCTGAAATGCGCAAGCGATTTTATTTTGTTAGCCCTTAAGCGAAAGGTGAAGTGAATACCAATGTATATGCGGTTTTTGTAGGACTATTGGTTCGTGGGGTATTGATATTAGAGTGAACCCTATTGTATTTCATAAGTTTTACTTGAAAATGAAAGCAGTAAATTGATCGCAGACGAGTGAAATTTGGTGGGTAAGTTCATTAAGTTAATGTCGACAATCACACTACAAGCGAGAAATACTCCACTTTAAAGAGATATCTAAAGGGTCCGCCAAATAATTTTTTTCTTGAAAATGCTACAAAAAAAAACTACAATCCTTCCGGTTAATAATGGAAAATAATTTCATTCAAATGGCTGCCTCGGCTGGCCATGCATTAGCCTACACGATCGGTCCAATTTTTAAGCACATTATCGATTGTGTGCAGCTGTATTTCACCAATGGCTTCACGAATATTATCCTTTAAAGCATCAATTGTCTCTGGCTAGTTGGCGTAACAATTATCTTTGACGGCACCCTACAAAGAATAGTCCGACGGTGTCAAAACGCAGCTCCGAGATGGCCATATACATTAGCTCTACGGCTGATAATGCGATCTTCAAAAACAGGCCGCAAAACATCGAGTGTAGCTTCGGCTGTATGGCACGTAGCACCGTCCTGTTGAAACCAAATGTTGCTAATATCCTCCTCTTCAATTTTTGTGAACAAAACTTCGTTCAACATGGCCCGATGACGATCGCCAATGACTGTAACGGCCACTCCTTGCTCATTTTCGGAGAAAAATGGCCCAATTATGCCTCTGGACCAAAATCGGCACCAAACAGTGACTCGTCTTGGGTGTATAAGCTTTTCAATGTATGCATGCGGGTTTTCTGTGTCCCAAATGCGACAATTTTGCTTGTTTACATGCCCGCCAAGATCAAAATGAACTTCATCTGATAAGATGATTTTTTTGGCAAAAGTTTCGAAGTAATGTCGCAATATTTCCCAGCGTTGTTCAGGCGTATACACAACCATATTCGTTCAGTGGAAGGATAAAACTTATTATCTGTCAAATCAGACATAAACTAAGTGTTACTATTCACGAAATAAGCCCCAGTTGAAAAAAAAACGTTAGAAGGCGGACCCTTTATAAATCGGAAAATACCCGAGCTAGTAATGAAATTTGGCATTATAATACAAAGTACTATAAACAAGATTTAAAAAAAAAAAATTGTTATTCTACTTCCATTTATAGAAAGCTGTGTAGTACCGTTAATTCACGCCTATGAAAAATAATCAGTAAATGCCGATACAATAGTTTATAGCCACATATATAACATGTATGTTTGTTAGTTTTTGTTTTGGAGTCGTCAGTGCTACACATGAGTCAGACCTCTTATTATTACTCTGTGATCGTGCTTCTCTCCTGCGAAGTGTGTAAGAGAATAACACAATGAGAATGTGTGTTCAGCTCAACTTATCAGCAGCTTTGGTATATGCTTTGACATGTTAGTATCAAATTGTCAGTTGGCAAGTGGTTTCACTATTTTATGCCACATATGCCTCGTGATATCAATCAGCCAAAACTTTGCTACAAGATTTACTGTAAAAAAGTTAATGAGATATGTAACCGCTATTTTGATTGGAAAATTTAAAGATGAAGACGTTTTGATTCTACGCATTCCAATGAAACCATTGCATTTGCCGCTTGAATTCAAACGTGTAAAATAAGGGATTTTATGGAATAAACTTAGAATTTTCAGTATTATCTCACGGAAAATTGTACGTTGCCTGTTCACGTGTCGGCAAACCATCTGGATTATTAATCTACTGTCAAGAAAATGGAAAACCGAAAAAATATTGTTTATCGTAGAGTATTACAATAAATATATAATGTGTTTTACAACTATTTTTGGCAAAAACAAAAAATAAAATTTGGGCGGGACGAAGTTTGCCGGGTCAGCTAGTACAATTGAAAATAAAAAAAATTAAACCATTTTGTTCATTTAAGTACTATCTTTTTGTTATTTTTTTGTCCGAAACTTCTTGAATAAGAGAATATATAAAATTTACTACAATAAAGCAAGCCGTAGCTCAAGGTCTAAGTGTAGGTTTATTATATTTTCATCAACACATTAACACCGAAATAAAGAAAAACAGGCAAAATTATCATACAAATGTGTTTCATTTGTTAGGATTTTTGATATTTAAACGTGTTGTACTCAAATTATCACACACACATGCATATATTCTGTTCTATTGTATAATTTTATTCTTTATTAAAATGTATTAGAGGAATATATGCGAGTATATGTAAATTTATAATTCATATCTATACATACATATATTCATATTATATCTGTATTATTATAATAAGTGTTTACTTAAGCTTCACATGATTTCGTTTAAACTCTTAACGCTTTCGTATTCAACAAATTTTAATTTTTTTCTACACCCTACGCTATCGTTATGTTTGAGGTATAATTTGCTTGTATTTATATTTGTAACACTATTTATATAAGTACAACTTCTTTAATGATACAATTGTCTAACACCGAATTATTCTTCAATCAAATAAATTATTCATTACTCTCTGTACGCTGTCTTAGGATCTTTATAATAAAATTTCAAAAAAAAAAGACAAATTGCATTTCTTTGAAACAGGTTTCCTATTTGGCTTTCCTGAAGAATAAATGACTTATATTTAAAGTTACAGGACTTGTAAATCTTTTGCAGAATAAGCATTAAGCATTATATTCAGCAAATGACAAAATCATGGTCTAATCAACATATAAAATCGAACTAAAATTGATCCTTATTATTGCCTAGCCATGCAACTTGACCTTAGGTACTCATACAACTTAAACTACAAATGCAGTGTTTTCCTGGCTATAGTACTTTTAGTTGGAAGGGCAGTAGAAAAGTTCCAAAATATCATAGGAAGCGTTATAGAGTCATTGGCTATCTTTGAGTATAGCTCGGTATCCCTAAAGGAACTAAAATCATGTTCGGCTAGGTAAAGTGTAGGCAAATTTGAGGTTAGAAAGTAAATTCGCTCAAAAACACATTTCTTTTTGACAGAGTTAGTTTTATGCAATATATCCAATATAGAAGAGAAATATGGGAATTAATAATGGAATATAATATCGGATAAATGTTAATCTCTAGCACTTCGGAAGACGTTCGCTCTTTTTACAATATTTTGAACCACATTTTGCAACAAAGCTTCGCTTTTCTCGTCAATACAGCGCCGAATTTCATCTTTCAAAGTGTCAGTTATTTGCAGTTTTGTCACGTAAACCCGGTCTTTCAAATAGCCCCGAAGAAAACAATCCAACGGCGTTAAATCATAAAATCGAGGCGGCCAATTGACATCGCCAAATCGAGAAATTACGCGACCGAGAAATTTTTCATTTAATAAATAATTTGGTTGGCTGGCTGCGTGGCTTGTGGAGCCGTCCTACTAAAACTAAAGGTCAATGATGTCAAAATGATGGCCAATGATGGCCACAAAAAATTGGTTATAATGGTTTAGTAGCGCAGAGAATTCACTTTGATGGCACACTGTCCTTGGGAAGACTGCGTAGGTTCGCAAAACTTTGGTATTGTGGGGAACTGGATGGTTGATTAATTTATACTACATAGCGGATTAACGGACTGAGGCGGTCTGTGGGCATAAGTAGTTAGTTAAAATGGGTCATATATTGATCCAACTGTTATGTCCATAGAAGGTAGCGTTGAAACGGACCTACATGTCCGCACCCCAGTCCGAGACGAATCAACTGGACGCATGCACAAAGGAGGATAGCCCGCTTACACTAAAATCAGCTAGGTCGGTCCTTATTTCCGAGAGATTCGGACGCAGAAATAGGAAATAATCGACAGTCTTCTCCTCTTCTTTATCTTGACAACTACTGCAGTAATCATTGATGATAGCCACCAGGATTCGCATCCTGTGTCGCGGCATCCTCATACTATACTCCGAACGAGCCCGATTGTATGTAGGACAGATTTGTCTTAATATAGAGTATATACGTTCATTCTCTCACCGTATTTATGAACTGCCCAACGTGTATCGCTGCACCATTAGTCTGCAGAATTAAAGTTGCATCCCAACTAGATACTCAATATCCACGTTGGCAAAGAAAGAGCCTTCCCTCGCTAGCTCATTCGTCCACAGTTCCCCCGGGTGTCACTAAGATAACCCCTAGGTCTAAACGTCGCTATCTCGTTTAAATACGTCCGGCATTCACATACCAGTAGCAATGTCGAGTAGACACCGGAGATCCGAATATCAACATTCAATACCTTATAGTACAACAACCAGTTTGCTGCCCTCTTTATCGCCGACACTTCTGCCTGCAACACACCTCAATGTTCTGAAAGTTTAAAGAATATTCTCATCCTATATACACGAAAAACGACATAGCTTCCGTACTAATTCGAGGATTTCGATCCGTCCGTGTACAACAAATAGTAACCGAATCCAGTGGAAGATTCTTGTTATATGCTCACTGAGAACATTCTATTCAAGAAAGGTTTGGCTGTAGAGTAATTCATCCTACCAGGGATCGTAAAAGAATACCGCAAGACGGCCGCATGCCCACTACCCATGTCAGACCATGCTCTCATTATTCTCAACTTTATCGCAGACATACACGTCATCTGCTTAAGCATCAGGTCCACCGGAAGCCAGTTCAAAAATAAAATCAAGACTTTCGATGAAGTAGACCTGAATGCACCTGTAGTCATCAGATGCCGCACTTCGCAGAACCCTGTTAAAGATTCCGTTATCTGTGAGTCTCTCAAGAGATTTCCTCTATACAACCGCACCATATAAAAGTATGGACATAATCGCCGTATGAAAATCCACTTGAATAGGATTGAAATGAATGGCCCTAGGACACGAGCACTACTTTAGCACTTGCCACACTTGCCCGTGTATTCTAGAGCCAGGACAGCTTGGTGTCCAGGATTAACCGAGATACTCTGCGCTATTCTACACCTCCAGTTTCACTCCGTGCAGGCGTGGTAGGGCAAAAGACGGAATATTTTGCCTACGTAAGCATACCTAACCTAAGCTAGCTACTATAAAATCAAAAGTTAATACGAAACTAAAATTTACCACAAACAAACGCAGGTTGGAGGCATAGTATAGTGGTCAGAGTGCACGCATAACAACACAAACGAAAAAAAATAATTTAATTTTAGTTTCGAATGTTTAATACAGAGGCTTTGACAACAACTCCATCTAAAAAATAAAGAAGAAGCCACCAGAACTTCTGATGATAAACATCAGATGAATGATCAGGAAAACACGCCACTAACTGGGAAAAAATTACAATGCTAAAGTAAAGATCACACCACCAATTATCAAGCATCTTCATCACTATGCAAAATAATATGGACGAAACTACAGTGGGTTAATCATCTATTTAGCCTGAAAGATCAAATTGATTAAAGAAACTGAAACAAAGCAATGAATGCTTTGTGGAAATCTATTACGCTCCTAGAGCAGTTACAAAAAAAAGGAGGTTCAACTAGGTTCTTAGTAAGATCAATCCACTGCTAGCATCCATTTGTTTAATTTGAAATTTGTATTGATGTAGGGAAATTATCTAACTTTGAGAGAAGATTATTCTAGCATTCAAGACGATGATGATGAGTAATTAGAGTGTTTAAAAGTCGTGCTTGACATCACCATAATTGGCTTATCTTATCTTCAATATACTGATTTTGTATTCCTAACATTGTTTCTATTTATTTGTAAATATTTATAGATTTTCGTAAGCTGGCATTAGTTCTTTGTATACTTTTTTACAATAAATTCATTCAGACTCTTGTAAAGAACAATAGAGACAAAAATGTTATTATAGTCACGTAGTTTATTACAATTGTGCTGTCGTATTCATAACAATATGAATAGCAGAGGGTGTTAAAAATTCTGATGGCGTTATGTGGGTAAGAGAAAAGCCAAAAATTAATATGAAAATTGCTTTTTGATTTGCTTTAAGATGTAACGACAGACAAAAGTCGAAATCGAGGACAAAATAAATCGGCTTACTAATAATATGTTTGTATAGGAGTCTGTACTTATTAAAAATCTATTAAAAGACAAATTAGTTTAATCAATATTTTAATAATTTTTTCATTTTGAAAATAAAAAAACTAAGACGAATAAATACTTATAATCAAAGTAGAAAGTGCGCACGAATTGAATTCGTTCTTAAAGAACTATTCTTCTTGCGAGACGAATTTTAAGAGAATTTAAAATACGACTTGTGAAAAGTGTCATAAACAAAAGAGTTTAAAAATAAAATTCGGAACGCAAACCTAGTCGAAAAGCATTAAAGGAATTAAAAACGAGCAATGCTTTTTAGTAAATGCATGTGTGTGATACTTATTGGTTTTAGCACACAAAGCTTACACACATACACACATACGAATGCATGGTATTACACAAATAATATGCTTTGAAATGAATTATTCGTCTATGATTCTTTTTGCTCATTTTTAATTCGTTCGCAGGGTAAAACTCGTAAGCACAAATTTTCAAAATTCCAAATTTGTGCCCAAAAAACGTGCTCACGAATTAAAAAAATAAGACCCACGAGCATTGATCATAAAAAGAGAAAAAAATTATGCTTACGAGCCGAGTTTTTACGTACTACACCGACAGGAACAATTCTCATGGAAAATAAATAAGCAATGAAACGTGGATGATAGTGTTAAGAGGGAAAGAGGCAAAAGCCGAAATTCTAGAGCAATAGCTTTATCAACAACTTAGCCGTAAAGTAAAGAAAGGTGCACTGCATCACAAGCGAAATTGTGCCAACAATATTGCGAAAAAATGCACAAGCTGCTAGCGACACACTTCGTATAGGGTAAGAAGACTAACCGATAGGGCGAAATCTACCATGAAATCGTTAGGGAACGGTTGTCACATCTAAACAAGAACAGCTGCTGTTCACACATGAGACAGTATGCAACTGTGTTTCATACTCAGTAAATTGGAAATATATACACTGAATTTTCGAATTTCCATTAAATATGAGAGGCAATTAGATCTCCAGTGCTGCTAAAGGCCGACACGGTAATTAACACCAAGATTCTCGCTTCTGTTATCTTTCAATTTGGGAGACAGGAAATTGTTTGAGATGAAATGGCTGAAGAGGTGATGATAACTTGCCAAAAAAAGGGGATCTAATCGATCGCAGAAATTGGAGAGATATCACCCTTCTGAAGATGATAAACAAGGTGATCGCAAAATCTTGAACAAAAAAACAAGCCGAGCTTATATATCTTGTGTTGACCATGTTAACTTCCTAATAGTGATCGTTAAATAGCCTATAGAGTAGAGAACATCACTTAATTCATGGCATTCGTAGACTTTTAGAAAGCTTTTGATATTATAAGCCATTCTAACATATTGGATGCATTGAAATGTAAAGGCACATCTCCCAGTGGCCTATACACGAACGCTGACTGCCAAATTCTCCACGAACAAGAGCGGAAGGATTAAAATATTGCTCCGGTGTAAGTCAAGGCTGTGTATTATCTCTTCTGCTCTTTAACTACATACTCAACGACTTAATAATGATATCCCACAGAAAAAGATTCACCTGGGGTCTTGTAGGAAATCTGTAGGACCTGGATATCTGCTTCCTCACTCATGCAAGCTTAATTGAAGATGGTTCGGGAAACTGCTTTAATAGTCAAAAATAAAACGCGATTGAATGCAAATAGTAGGAGGCCAATTGCTGGAAGAAGTAGACTGTTTCTGCTAACTGGGTGGCATACTGGACTAAAATGGTGACGTCGCAGTTGATATTTTTAAAGCATAAAGAAAACCTTGCAAGTATACGGTCGACTTAAACTAGTATGAAACTGAACTGAATATATTTAATTCAAATGTCAAATTCACTTTATTGTATGCATTAAAGAGCTGGGACACATTATAGGTTTGTGAATAAATATTTCGCCTATATTGGCAAAGAACAATATTAAAGCAGCAACCTTGATACGAATTTAATCAAATACCGATCACATATAAGACCTGAAAAGTAAGTGGAGCTGGAACGACCACACTTTATGTGAACAACCAAATGTCATTGCGAAAAGAACCATACAGAGGAAGCCACAAAGCAGTGACGTCGAGACCGGCCATCGTAAACGTAGAGATGACGAACCGAAATGGAGTTGTACTGCCTATAGGTACTGTTGAGAAGGCAATCAGCCAAAGCCAGCAATTTCCACGGGATTTTGAATAAAACACAAGTACCCAAAAAAGCTTGATTTATTAGGCAAATGTATTCATATTAAAATTCCTATACATTTGTATAAAAAAATTTGTAAGTAAATATCGGGTCCGCCATTTAACGTTTTTTTTTTCAACTAAAGCTTATTTCGTGAATGGTAACTTTTAGCTCATGTCTGATTTGACAGATAATTAGTTTTATCCTTCCGCTGAACGAATATGGTTGTGTATACGCTTGAACAACGCTGGGAAATATTGCGACATTACTTTGAAAATCATGGTAATGTTGCAGAATGTGTGCAATGTGTTCAGATGAAGTTAATATTGATGTTGGCGGGTATGTAAACAAGCAAAATTGTCGCATTTGGGGCACAGAAAACCAGCACGCATACATTGAAAAGCAGATACACCCAAGACGAGTCACTGTTTGAGCAAGGAGTGGCCGTTACAGTCAATGGCGATCGTTATCGAGCCATGTTGAACAAATTTTTGTTCACAAAAATTGAAGAGGAGGATATTAGCAACATTTGGTTTCAACAGGGCGGCGCTACGTGCCATACAGCCGAAGCAACACTCGATGTTTTGCGCCCTGTTTTTGAAGATCGTATTATTAGCCGCAGAGCTGATGTCGTTTGGCCACCTCGGAGCTGCGATTTGACACCGTTGGACTATTATTTGTGGGGTGCCGTCAAAGATAAGTGTTATACCAACAAGTCAGAGACAATTGACGCTTTAAAGGACAATATTCATGAAGCCATTGGTGAAATACAGCGGCAGACAATCGATAATGTGCTTAAAAATTGCACAGATCGTGTAGCTAGCCGAGGCAGCTATTTGAATGAAATTATTTTCCATTATTAAACGGAAGGATTTTACTTTCAAACAAAAAAAAAAAGAAATTTGAGAAAATATTCAGTAGTTTTTTTTAAAGCATTTTAAAAAAAAAAAAAATTATTTGGCAGACCCTTTATTAAAAATTCACAAAGTTAAAGAAATGTTATTTTCCTTAATTCACGTCTAATCCAATCTGTGGTTAATCTTAAATTGAAAATGGCGAAAATTCTAGAGTTTCTTAAAAAAACATTTTTCTCTTAGCAAATTGTGTATTTTTATTGAAAAGTTAAAAATTATTATGGCGTGTTGCCAGACAACTAAATAAGTTATGGCGATTTTGGCAGCACTGTTAATATTCCTCCCCGCAGTATGACAAGAAGGTTCTTCGTAGCCAGACTTTACTTCTGGAGCTACTTCCAAAATTGCTAACTTAGAAATAGGTCTCTCCATTATACCACATTGTGTAAGTATCTTTGCACCTCGAGCCTGTCCAGATATTTCTGGGAAGAGAAGATAACTAAATCCCCTTGTTCCAAAGGTTTTTTTTCAAACCACTTCGACCTGCAGGTAATCGAAGGCAAGTATTCATCTTACCATTTTTTTCAATATAAATTTGCAAATTGTTGTGAAGTAAGCCAATTTTGCCTTAACACAGTCCCACAGTCGTTACATGCAGTAAGGAGTTTTAAAGCACTAGAGCTTCCTAACAAAAAATGGTTTGGATTCACAGCTTCCTTGGTGTCATCTTCAATTGACACGTAAGCTAGAGGCCTTGAATTAATTATATTCTCCACTTCAATTAGCATACTTTGAAGAAGTTCATCAATAGGATGTCTGCTTGGCATAATTTTGTATCAAATCGTTTTTACGGAGCGAACTAGGCGCTCCCATACACCACCTATGTGGGGTGAAACTGGAGGATTGAAAATCCACTTAGTAGTAGCAGTTACAAATTCCTTAATAGGAGCCCGTTTCGCTAAATTTGTTGTCGAACATCATGAATTAAAAATTATTAATTTTTTTGTTGAGAAGGCAATCGGCCAAAGCCAGCAATTTCCACGGGATTTTGAATAAAACACAAGTATCCAAAAAATGCTTGATTTATTAGGCAAATGTATTTATATTAAAATTCCTATACATTTATATAAAAAAATATGTAAGTAAATATTAAATTCAGTTTATGTTTTAATTTACATTTACATACTTTTTAGTAGGAAACTACTGGGATATATTAAAAGTTCACAAAGTCCTTTAATTCATGTCTAATCTAATCTGTGGTTAATCTTATATTGAAAATGGCGAAAATTCGAAAGTTATTTAAAAAATAAATTTTCCGTTAACAAATTGTGTATTTTTATTGGAAAGTTAAAAGTTATTATGACGTGTTGCCAGACAACTAAATGAGTTATGGCGATTTTGGCAGCAGTGTTAACAGGTACTACGGAATGAATTAAGGCACCTAGTATCCGATTATGTCTTTTGAAAAATCTTGTTGTGGCTTATCATGGGAATAAAAGGAATATGGTAAATAAATATCTATAAATAATTTCTATTACATGTGTGTGAACTCAATATAAATAAAAATTTTTTATATTAAAATTTTTAAAATATTTTTTTTTTCAAATTCTCCTGTAAACAATAACCTCTTATTTGGGTCATATTCTGCTTCTATGAATATTTCATTTTCGTTTTCGCTATAATTTACCAACACTTCTATCATATAATCCTGCCTAATTGTATACAATTCAACTTCTACGTATTTTTTTTTTCTCTCTCCTCTAATTTTATACAACTTCTATTTACATTTCCAGCAGGTTTCTGTGTCAATTCAAAAACTCTCTTTCATTCTGTGGCCATTGAAGACCATTAGTTTTATGGCAATTATTTTACACCATTAGATGTGAATTTTCCACTTCTGCTCTAACACTTCAAAATGAGTTTTAGTGAAAAACTATAAAAAAACAAATCTAAACATGTTAAAAGAAAAACTATTATGGTAAGTTTTTCTCTTTTACTTTCTTTATAAATTATATTTAATTTTTTTGTACTCGAAGAAGTAGTAGTAGTTTTTCTAAAATACTTTTCTTTGGTTTTTAACACGAAATATAACTTTACATATAAATTATGCAAAATTACAATGAATTCGAATAACAACCAAGTAATATAGAAGAGAGCACTGTAAAAAAATGGGTAACCTAGTGGGAAATATATCAAAAAATCCTTTGCAATAATGTTTTAATTTATGAAAAAGTATTTAAATAATTAATATCTTCATGCCTTACATATCAAAGAAGTGTAAATTTCAAAATCGTAGAATACTAATCAAACTCCCAACTTAACTTAAATTTAAACTAAAAACGAAAAGTTTCAGTAAAGAGGATGGAGTGAAGGCAAATTCATTCAGCCCAACCTGCATGATCAAGTACACTACGCTCATTGGCTGCAACATCGTCATAACTCAAAAATAGTGATTCCTTAGGATACGCATTTTTAGTTTCTAAATTGATGTACCTTTTTAAGTTTGTATATTGAAATAATATAGGATCCGCCATCTAACGTTTTATTTCTACTAGTGCTTATTTCGTGAATGGTAGCACTTATCTCATATCTAATTTAACAGATAATTAGTTTTATCCTTCCGCTGAACGAATATGTTTGTGTATACGCTTGAACAATGCTGGGAAATATTGCGACATTACTTTGAAAAGCATGGTAATGTTGCAGATGAAGCTCACTTTGATCTTGGCGGGTATGTAAACAAGTAAAATTGTCGCATTTTGGGAACAGAAAACCAGCACACATATATTGAAAAGCCGATACACCCAAGACGAGTCACTGTTTGGTGCGGATTTTGATCCAGAGCCATAATTGGGCAATTTTTCTTTAAAAATGAGCAAGGAGTGGCCGTTGCAGTCAATGGCGATCGTTATTGGGCCATGTTGGACGAATTTTTGTTCACAAAAATTGAAGAGGAGGATATTAGCAACATTTGGGTTCAACAGGACGGCGTTACGTGCTACACGGCCGAAGCTGCACTCGATTTTTTGTGCCCTGTTTTTGAAGACCGCATTATCGGCCGCAGACTTCATGTCTTTTGGCCACCTCGGAGCTGCGATTTTTTACCGTTGGACTATTATTTGTGGGGTGCCGTCAAAGGTAAGTGTTACGCCAACAAGCCAGAGACAAATAATGTTTTAAAGGACAATATTGGTGAAGCCATTGGTGAAATACAGCTACACACAATCGATAATGTGTTTAAAAATTGGACCAGCCAAGGTAGCCATTTGAATGAAATTATTTTCCATTATTATCAGGAAGGATTGTACTTTCAAATAAAAAAAGAAACTTGAGAAAATATTCAGTAGTTTTTTTATATCATTGTCAAAAGGAAATAAAAAAAATTTGTTTGGCGGACCCTATATTATGCTCCAATTTTGTGAAGTAACATCTCGTTGAGACGTTAATATGAACCATATCTTGAAATGTATCGTGAACCGTTTTCTATAGCTTCAGAAGTACTTCAAGTTTGACTTAAGACGTTCTTGCTGCAAGAATCGCTTTCATGATTTGACATAATTAAGATTGTGGCGTTCCGTAACATTAAATGGCTTTCCAGTTTTTTTTTTTTAGCGGTATGACTAGCAGATATGAATGAATCTGGGGTTTACATTGTACCACACTTCAGTTGTCATTCGGTTGTATACATATACGCTGTAGATTCTAAGCCAGATAAGGCTCTTATGGGCTTATGTGTTGACATCTGATGTATGTAAATATACTACTAAGTATGAAAGAGTTTTTTTTTATTTTCTTTTGTTTCCTTTTGTGAGTGTGGTTATAAAGAGAGCAAACAATGCAATGTTATACAATAATTAAATTAAGAGAGCAAACATCAAAGGCCGATTTTATTATTACAACTCTCATAGAACAATTTTGTATATATGAGTTACACACTCTATGTATTTTATACTCTTTGGTCTATCAAGAACAGAATCGTCATCAACTTCAGAAATTGAACTTGAGCTTGATGAGTCTGACTTCTCTTCCACTGTCATTTCAGTGGAAGAGCCTGTTGAGGTACTTTTTAACTGCCATTCTTTCACATTACCGCCTTGTGTTTTCAAAGCACTAACCACCCATTTGGTGGTTACAGAATTATGTTCCATGACGGTTTAACTGTAGAGGACAATGATAATCATAACCATACACAAAAAAGGCTCCAAGATTCAGTGTTGAAATAGTAGCCAGCTTAATAAAACTATTCAAAAGATATTGTAAAAAACTGCACGACTGGCATTCGACCAGCAAAGTCAACGATAGATCACATCTTTTGGGATCCGAAAAATATCGGAAAAATGCGCTGCCACTCTCCCCTCTATTTATTGCTATATTTACTCATCTGGCTTTGATAAGAAATTATATAACATACGAGCTTAAAATTCCCGTGCCTAACACATACACAAAGCTAGTTTTATCGCATTTACCTCCTTTTTAATTAACGCCAAGCTTCAGAAAAAAGTTGTTAAAATTTCATGATATCCTATTAATTAGTTTGCGAGTTACTGTGCTAAAAATTACGCCACTTGTGTTGTTTTCAGAACAATGGATCAAAAATATTATCGTATTTTAATTCTACACTGCTTCTTGATAGGGAAACACTGTTCAAGCGAAGCAATAGCTTGAAAAGTCTTATGGAGACTCCGCTCCATTACAAACGAAAATATAACGTCAGCTTGCTGACTTAAAACGAGGTCGTACAGACACCGATGATGCAGAACGCAGTGGACGTCCAAATGCGACGGTTCCACTAGAACACACAAACAAAATTCTCGAAATCCTTTTGTATAATCAAAGCTGCGTGAGTTCGCTGACATCGTAAAAATATCGAAAGAAAGTGTTGGCTTTATACTGCTATGACTATGAGAAAGCCACCTACTGGGAAAAAATTACAATGCTAAAGCAAATATCAACCAACACCAATTAGCAAGGATCTTCAACACTACGCAAAAATCATGCAACGATTTAATCATCTTCTTAGTTTGAAAGATTAAATTGATTAAAGAAACTGAAACAAAGCAATCAATGCTTTGTGGGAGCCAATATTCTCCTTAAAGGAGTGACGAGGAAAAAAATATACAACTGCAGACCAAAAGTGTAGCTTTGGCGTCCTTTACGTAGGCTGCCTTGGGAATTCGAGGTTATGTCGTATTATGGTCTGCCCAAAGCATGGTCTAGTTACCTCGATTTCCTTTCACTGGTAATAGCATTTATGTTACGAAGCCTGACCGGAAGCTTAATTCTGCTACCACGGGACTCGGAAGGTCTAGAAACCTAGGTCTCTGCCTAGGTCCCCTTATTGGAGCAACGTGGTGGCTGTGATTTTTACACAAATAACAGAGAGAGCACAAGCTTGATTTGTAGTTACTCATAGGTGGGGCCGATTGTGAGCGTATTGTATCCACTCATGCCTTGCCCACCGTGGGGTATGCCAGAGTGGCGAGACTCACTTAAAGCTGTGACTCATTTACCTCGACTTCCGTCTTCGTATTTTTGCCTCAACTGAAGTCTGCCCGGTTTGTAACCAGTTTGGAGGATTGCTGAGGGTAACATGTTCGCACGGTGTCTCTTATTAATTTGTTCGTTGTTCGAATTTTATGAATTGATCCGTTCACACGGCGTTTGTTTTTAATTAGTGCTGGTGGTTCTTCTTTTTTTTGTTTTGTTATTTCTTGCTAAATTGTATTACAAAAATAACAAAAATCGAAATCAAATTGCTTTCCGTAAGTTAATTGAAACTTAATTACTTACAACTTTAAAAACTTTATTTAACGAATTATGTAATTCGGCTCATAATTGGCAGTCAAATTAGAAATGAGATAACGAATTAAAAATATCATGTTCATTTTGCAATGTGTTAGAATACTCGGTGGTGGCGTGGTGTAGTGGTTAGAGCTCACGCGTAACAACACAAACGACCCAAGTTCGACCCCAGCAAAGGACAATGCGAAGGAAAATTTAATTGTGGTTCAACTTCTTCAGACAACTCCATCTGAAAAAAAAGTAAAGAAGAGAAGAGAAAGCTTTCCTGGCCTTTTCTCATACCTCTGGCGATGATGACAAACATCTGACAAATGATCAGGAAAAACGCCACCTATTGGGAAATAATTATAATGCTAAAGTAAAGCTTACCACAAATTAGCAAGAATATTCACCATAATATTCACGCATTATCATATGGAGGAAGCTACAGTGAATTAATCATCTACTTAGTTTGAAATATCAAATTGATTAAATAAACTGAAATAAAGCAATGAGTGCTTTGTGGAAAGCCAATATGCCTCCTAGAGGAGTGACTGTGGAAAAAAATAAAACACCCGTAGAGTTATTTTTATCTGCTTTCAAAAAAAATATTAACACCACAGGAACAGTGTATTCTGCTTTATAGATCTAAGAGATCACGTTAAGCCTCTATATTTTCTTTGAGCTGAGAAATAATGTTATCGACTTACAGTCTTCCAGTAAGCGTAAAACTCAAAATTCAGAATTGGTGTGGCATTTAAAAAGTAATTCTTCTTCACGTGTAAAAGATGGTAAGACTTTTGTTCCTAACTTCTGCCTGTAACTCCTTTCATACGCATGGCTTTCACTAGCTATCTTTTTCTTGTTTCAGTTTCTTTTTAATTATTTCTGTCCTTCAGTTAAGCAAATTGTTGAACTACTGTAGAAGATTTCCATGATAGATATTGTCGTTTAATAGAAACAGCGCCTGCGATATGTTTGATGAAGTGGTGGTTCGGAGCCTTGCGGCTGCTGCTTTTCACAGGCTCCAACGACTCACTTTATCTGGTTTTTCTTAAGAATTGTTTGATCCTAATCGTTATACTTCTTTCATAGTATGTCCATCGTCTCCCAGTGGAGCATAGCACCTCAACAAAATTTCGCCACTTACTTCGATCCTTCGCTATGCTTTTCAGCTCGTTAAACGAATATTCCAGTTGTATGTTTTTTTTATTGTATGCATTCATGTGTATTTCGGCCTTCCTCGTGCTTTAGTGCCTTGTGAGTTCATGGGAGGGCTTATCTGCAAATCTCTTTATGTTTTTATATAAATTAAAAGCCAAACACTACTTTAACGCAAGTGCTTTAGAACAGTAACACGTAAGTTAGATTTGAATCAACTGCTATTCTCAGAATTTACTGATTTTTGGTTAAGAAAGCTGTGTAATTTAAAAATTCTTTAGTTTTTGTTTCCAATGGGGCATTTAACTTTATAGAGTTATAATGAACAGGCTATCCTATTAAAACTAATTGTAGATTTTGGCGCAGCAAAAAAATGTATAATAAACTAAAACGAATTAATAATACGCTAAAACTCGGAGAGAGAAAAGAGAGAGCGTTTAGAAACATTCTTAAATTTATATTTAAGATATTGAAAATGATTTCATTAAAACTTGCAAAAATACTTTAAGTCCCGATTTCTAATTATTCTTTTAAAAAGCTACTCTGACATGTTCTCTGTCTAAAATTTTCTAAACTATAAAGTATACACCGCAGTGTACTATCATCGCCTACTGCAGGTCATTATTAAAAACATTATTATACGAATCAAGTGAATTTTTCCTTTAATGATGAAGCTGCCAATGTTAACGACGATGATGTACAAAATATTCTGCATAAAGTACCCATCACGGTTTCTATTATAAATGTTCGTGAGTACGAGTTAAAAATGACATGGAAAGTAAATTATAAAAAAAAGAGAAAAACGATGTGCAATTATGCGTAACATGCGATTAAAACTGTAAAGCGAGAAAAACGTGTGGCGAATATTTTATTTGAAAATTATATGGCACAAAACAGAAGAGAACTTGACTTATTTTAAACAAGTTTTTAGAGTTTTTTGCATTGTTTTAAAAAATGTAAAAATAGTATAATTAAGAAAAGAAGATATCAAAAAAATAGACAAATTTTGAGAAGAGAGCAATTGGTTAAACATGACTAAAAGTAATTTTAAACTTTAAATTATCTTTAGATTTATATGATTCATTGTATGAATAGCGAAATGCAAGAGGCTATTAAAGTTTTTCATCTAAACTCCTCCTTAGCATGCCAGTATTGTTGATTACACTATGCAACAAATGGAAAAAAATTTTCCTCCTTAGCATGCCCGTATTGTTGATTACACTACACAACAAATGGAAACAAATTTTCTGACCTTGGATAACCACTATATTTTTTGATGAGCTATGGTCGTCTAATTTCAAAAATCATCAGGATTTCAGATTCTATGGATACTTTTTAGAATTTTTTTTTTTTAATCTGAGAATTTTTAAGAGTCTGTTTTATAACCGATCCTGCTTGGATAGACCTCAGGTATTCGACAGTATTCAAGCGAACTCCTTTTGTTTTATTTTCATTTAAGCAATATTTTACAATTTTTGTTCTTAAAAAAAATAACACCTACACTGGCAAAGTACAACATTTTTCCAATTTAGAATGTTCCCTTACGTGCTTAACAGTTATATAGGGTCGGCCATCTAACGTTTTTTTTTTCAGCTATTGCTTATTTCGTCAATGGTAACACTTAGCTCTTGTCTGATTTGACAGATAATTAGTTTTATCCTTCCGCTGAACGAATATGGTTGTGTATATGCTCGAACAACGCTGGGAATCTGGGCCTGCGATCGACTTATAGAAGATGCCGATTTTGCCAAAAAAAAAAATCATCTTCTCAGATGAAGCTCAAACAAGCAAAATTGTCACATTTGGGGCACAGAAAACAGGCGCGCATACATTGAAAAGCCGATAGACCCAAGACGAGTCACTGTTTGGTGCGGATTTTGGTCTAGAGGCATAATTGGGCAATTTTTCTTCGAAAATGAGCAAGGAGTGGCCGTTACAGACAATGGCGATCGTTATCGGGCAATGTTGAACGCATTTTTGTTCACAAAAATTGAAGAGAAGGATATTAGTAACATTTGGTTTCAACAGGACGGCGCTACGTGCCACACAGCCGAAGCTACACTCGATAATTTGCGCCTTGTTTTCGAAGATCACATTATCAGCCGCAGAGCTGATGTCGTTTGGCCACCTCGGAGCTGCGATTTGACACCGTTGGACTATTATTTGTGGGCTGCCGTTACAGATAAATGTTACGATAACAAGCCAGAGACAATTGACGCTTTAAAGGACAATATTCGTGAAGTCATTGGTGAAATACAACTGCACACAATCGAGAATGTGCTTAAAAATTGGACAGATCGTGTAGGCTACTGCATGGCCAGCCGAGGCAGCCATTTGAATGAAATTATTTTCTATTATTAACCGGAAGGATTGTGCTTTCAAATAAAAAAAAAAGTAATTTGAGAAAATATTCAGTAGTTTTTTTATAGCATTTAAAAAAAAAAAAAAAAAAAAAAAATTATTTGGAGGACCCGATATAACCACTATTTTTGGAGTTATTGAGAAACAAGTTATAAAAAAAATTTGTTTATGGAAAAATGATGAGACTTTTGAATTTTAAAAATTCCAAAATATATTCATAAATTTTTTATATGACACCCAAAAGCAATTGGGGTTTCATTAGAATATTACTCTCGAAATTCAAGAGGTCACTAAAATTTTTCTTCGAAACTCCTTCTTTATATACCAATAATGTTGGTTATTTTTGAAATTTGAATAGACTTTGTTTTACAAAATTATCACTATCAATCTCTTTTTCCATTCAATGTACTTTGTGGTCATTAAGTATTTATCTACTAATCAATCATTTCCCTCTAACTCTCTTTCTTACTTCAATCTTTCCATTACTATAACTTTATTATGGGTTTTCCCTTGTTTTGCATAAATAAACCCTTTAAATGCTCTATTACTTCTTAAGTATTTCCTTCCCTCATACAAAACGCAATTGTTCGAAATCTCTATACGCTTACATATACTCAAACCCACACATATATGTATATATAGACATACAATAATAAGTCATTATTTACAGTAAATGTTTTACAATGCATTTACATTCTCGTATCGACAGTTTAAATCTTTTGCTAATCTTTTGAGCATAATGTGTTTTAAGACAAAACAAAGGCGTGAAAGGCGTGAGTAGAGGGGGTGCAATAGCTTTGGTTTGAGTGAAATGTTAATTAATTAACTTAATTTGTTATTTAGAAGCTAAAGCTAAACCGTATAATACAATTGAAAGGGGTGCTGATTATATTCGCGACATAACCAGTAATCAAGTGTATGAGAAGAAAAGTGTAGTATGTTTTCAAAAGGTATTTTAAGAGTAATTTCTTTGATACGAGGTTTTGCTTTGTGGGAATGTACTTATAAAGCAATGGAAAACAAAACAGGTAGTAAACGGAAAAGTTATATACGAAAGAAATTTGCCTAGAGTGGAGGCTGTTATAGCACAATTTTTGTTTTAAACCAGTGAGGTGCAAAAGTAAAATGTAGTTATGTTAGTGAGAACAAGGAAATTATTCTCACAGAGAGAGCAACTTTACTCTCTGTTTTAAACGAATTAAAAAACAAAATTGACATGCATCCGATACATATGTGCATTCGTTGCTGTTTCAATGACAACTAAAAGCAAGATCGTAAAACAACGTCTCAACTGAACGTCAAAAATTGTTCTATGAGAAGCCCATGACTGTTTTAAACATTGGTACTACTCTCATAAGAATGCAAGCGAAGTTTTAGCTAATTTGACTTAGCAGTTCTCATTGGCAAGCCATTCAGTCGCGATGTGTCTTTAATTTTTTTATTATGGATGTGCAAGTCGGGTAATTTTGAACGACTGGAAAGCAAAAAAAAAATATATGAATTTTAATCGAAATATATAAGGTGTTGTCATCATCAGGACACACAGTGGATGCACGAAATAGACAGCCCAAAACTGCAAAAATTCAATGGCATGGTCTTACGTGATCAACGAGTAAAAGTAATTGAAATAACTGCTTCCATAGACACCTAACTTAACCGATTAGTTAAAATTCTGCTTCAAGAATTACACATAAACACACTTTGTACATGATGGGCGCTGCATATCCATACAACTGACAAAAAGCGTTATCAAATGGAAATGGAAAATTTTAACGAATTACAGTATAAGTACACACAGGCAAAAAAACCCAACGTAAAATCAACATGAAAAAATTTTAATTTTTTGAAAAAAAAAAATTGTTTAACGTTGTTTCATAATAAAGTAATAGTTAAACATGTTGTTTTAGTACTCAACACTGTCGGCTGTGTTAACATAAAATTATAAAAAATAATTTTACCTTTTACGCAGTAAAAATAGAATGATTTAATGTTAATTTTACATTGTTCGCGTACAAGAAAAATAATAATTTTTTGCTTCAAATTCGTGCAAATCACTCTTTGTTGCCTTGCAAGTCTTGCAAACGTAGCAAACCTAGCATATCTGCTACATTTTTAGGTTTTATAAAAAAATGATTATATCAAAGACCACAGCGCCCAGTAAATAGACCAGTTAGTATCATGAGATTGCTCTTATTAATAGTCTTTTGAATTAACTAAAAGCAAGCGTCCATTTCACTTTTGTCGCTGCATAATACAAAAAAAGTAATTAAAGGGGTGAAATGAAATACAAAAATTTGAAGAAGTTTCCATACAACATAATATAGGAAATTCACCGTTGGTGCACTAAGTTGGATATATATATACAAGAGTTAAATTATAGTCCAAAACAGTCGTCAGATTAAAATGTTTAAAATATTTTGTTGTATTTATCTTGCTTTTAGACTATTGTATCCAGAAAACAATTATCACCGACTTATCTTACGATTTTTTAAAAAAGTTCGGCACTTATTTTTTCACAAAAAAAATATTGAAAAAATCAGCAGACTTAACCGAACGAAAATTTGTAATTTCAGATAAATTAGGGGAAAAACTAATCTTAAGGTATATAATTTAATTTTCTATAACTTCGTTTCAAATTAGAATATCGTTAGGCATGAGAAATGCGCTTTCTAATAGTGTTGTTGCATACAAACAACAAATGCTTGAAGGGTTAACTGCACTGCTTCTTTCGAGTATCAGTAGTTATTAAAGAAAGAACACAGTGTCCAAACTATTACATTTACGCCACCATACTTTACTGTCTTGGTCAAAAGAGAAAAAATTTAGATTCATCACTGCACAGCAGGGTTGGCAAAAAAAGGTTTTTTGTTTTTTTTAAACCCAACCCACCGGATTTTATTGGGTGTTTTGATGGTTTCTTTTTTGTGATTTTATTGGGTTTTATAACTGCTTCCAAATTTTTTTATACAACCACGTTGTTTTAGTATTTAGAGTGCAACTATGCACTCTTGGTGTGATTAAGGCAGCATTGTGTACTATGAACTGCTAAAGCTCGGTGAGCCATGCATTATGAGCAAAACGGACGGAATACAAAGACAGACATGATAAATTTATTCTTTAGCATGATAACACCCGACCATGTGTCGCAAAAGTTTTAAAACCATTATTAGAATTGATAAAATGCCGCATCCGCCGTATTCTTCGAACATTGCTTCGTTGGATGTTGGGACGGATACAATATAATCACA
Source organism: Wohlfahrtia magnifica (assembly GCA_023159175.1). NCBI lineage: Eukaryota > Metazoa > Arthropoda > Insecta > Diptera > Sarcophagidae > Wohlfahrtia > Wohlfahrtia magnifica. The sequence continues at coordinate 3,468,268 of JAKWBJ010000051.1, forward strand.
CCTCATTATACAGGCTTTCTTTACTTTCTGTTGAAATTTCTGTTTGAAATATGAAAAACATTCGCTTTAAGCGCAAATTACCTACTTCTACGGTTAAAACTGGTAAATTAAATGGCTAAAATAGTAAATTCGCTGTTGTTTGTTAGGCTGTTGGAAGCTCCTCTGTGAAACATTTACCGAATTAGTCTTTCGTTTAAAGCAATTACCATTCTGAGGACGATTCATATAGTTTACCATTCCTATTTAGATTGTGGGGTCAATTTCCATCCTTTCCCATGGCTTAGGAGGACGAGGGAGTAACCGTTCCTGAAAACTATTTGACTTTCTAAAAGGTCTGTTTGAATTCTCAACAGGATTCTCAACTTTTTAACCAAAAGTCTAAGGAAAGAAAACGAAACATAATTCATCTCGTTTAAAGACAGTTCGGTTTACGGCCTACACATATTAATCTCGTTTAAAGGCAGTTCGACTTACGGCCTACATATTCGGAAACTACATAGGCCGTATAAAGAGGTATGAGTTTATCTCTTAACATGTCATCGAATCACTTCTTTTGAAGAAATACAAAATCGGCTTCAAAGTTAGAGCGCCTTAAAACACGATAAGTTTTTTTGATACTAGACTTGGCTCAGAGGTGGGGAAAACCCGGGTGGGTTTAATTGGGCTACCCAGTGGTTGCCAACCCTGCTGCAGAGGACATTTTTAAAAAGAGCTTGGCTTTTCTAAATGCTTATGACAAAATTAAATTCGAATCATTAAGTTGTTATGTACATGTGGCTTACATGCAATACCAAGTCTCGTTGAAAGCTCCTTTTGAAATTCAGCTAAGGATTTAAAGGGGTCTGTAACTGAGACGCTATCAAAAAACTGAGTCTGGTTTACGAATTGTTTTTCTAGGTAAAATGGTGAGGAGTCTTTGCTCATTATATGCTTTTACCATATTCCTTTTCCTGTTATGCAGAGAGCTTTCGTATAACTATCGCTATAAATTTCTTTTATTTAACAGTAAGAACTCCGCCTTAACTTTACTCTTAAATCATTTCTTTTCAATTATTCTTCACAGTGCTCTGAATTAGGAATTCTAACATGTAAATGAATTTAAATAATTACGAATATTATTTTAAGGCAACAATTAAATAACAATTAATAAAATAAAACAACAAAAACTACAAAACAAGGAAAAAAACAAAAAAACTGAAACACAACTTGAACATGTAAAATCAACATAATCTGGCATTAAGTCCTGTAAACACAAGCGTTTACTAAATGTTTTATGAATGACTACTCAGCAGCAACAACAGCCACGAGAAAAGGACTCCCTTTGGACTATATACAAACACTTACACAAATATGAGTTAACATATATACATACATACATATGTACATGCCTAAGTATGGGTATGCGTATGAAAATGAAAATAATAATAAATCTTCAACACTGCTCATTAAGCAAATTATAGTCTACAATTTATTTCAATTATAATTTCTCTTCTGCTTCTTGCTCTTGTTTCTTTCTTGCCTTTTTTTCTGTGTATATATATTTGTTGGCAACAACAACAACAATAACTACTATTTGGCCTTTTTTCGGTTTTTTGTTTTCCTTTAAAATGATTATGAAATAAATATTAATACCCTTTAGGGCATTTACCAAATTGAAGGACAAAAAAAAAAAAGACTGAACGTAGAATATTTTAATTTTATTTATAATTAATTTTCGCTTTTGTATTATTTTTTATATCAATTTATTTAATTACAGGTCGTTTTGAAAAAAATATTAAACGCATTTTTATTGAATATTATGCAAATTAATGGAAATGGAGCGGCAAAAATTCGAAAGAAACTTTTTTGTACTTCTACCGAAAAACACAAAAAGTATTTTTTTTTAGCAAAATATGCCCAAAAAATGATTAATATTTTCATTATTATTTTAAATCTTTGATTAAGAATTCATTCAGATCTAGAGCCGCAAAACTACCGACAGTCGGCCCACTCGATACTTTAGATAGTTTGCAAAAAACCTATCGCTACTGTCGATACTATCGGATTCTTTTAAGTACTACTAGTGGCAACAATATTAGAATTTAAGTGAAAAGAGAAAGAATAATAATAAATATACAGTGTTGAGACATAAAATAGCGACAGGGTGTAATAAAATTTTCCAGGATGTAATAAAATTTTATGTATTGAAGATATTTGATGGAGGATTAATCCTTATGTATAGAGAAAATTGCTCAGACCATGAAAGGCTCCAAAACGAAAGTAATTAATAAGATCCAGTCAAAGAAAACTTCAGAAACTATGGGAAGAAAGCGAAGAACAACTGTCAACTTTTAATTCGTACTTCAAAGATAAATCTCTTCAAGTCATCAAAAAGCTTCAAAAATGAACTGATTCTTCTGTTTCAAGCCGCGCTTAAGAAAAAAGCTTATGAAAGCTTAACTTATGATAAGAGTCCTCGAAATGTATCATTTCTCAGCAAACGGAAACAACACCTGCACCATAATAACTAGAACAACATTATATGGTTTGACAAAACGAAGATTAATTTGTTTGGGTCAAATGCAAAATCGTATGTACGTATCGTATGTATTTTAGTTACGATTCATACTTTATTTGAGTTTAATAAATATCGGGTCCGCCATCTAACGTTTTTTTTTTAACTAGTGCTTATTTCGTGAATGGTAACAATTAACAGATAATTAGTTTTATCCTTTCGCTGAACAAGTATGGTTGTGTATATGGTCTTTTTGTTTCGCTAAGTGGGCCTGCTATCGACTTACAGAAGATGCCGATTTTGCTAAAAAATCTTTTTTTCAGCTGAAGCTCATTTTGATCTTGGCGAGTATATAAACAAGCAAAATTGTCGCACTTGGGGCACAGAAAACCCGCACACATACATTGAAAAGCCGATACACCCAAGCCGAGTCACTGTTTGGTGCGGATTTTGGTCCAGAAGCATAATTGGGCCATTTTTCTTCGAAAATGAGCAAGGAGTGGCCGTAACAGTCAATGGCGATCGTTATCGGTTCATGTTAAATGAATTTTTGTTCACAAAAATTGAAGAGGAGGATATTAGCAACATTTGGTTTCAAATGCACTCAGCTGCACTCGATGTTTTGCGCCCTGCTTTTGAAGATCGCATTATCAGACGCAGAGCTGATGTCGTTTGGCCACCTCGGAGCTGCGATTTGACACCGTTGCATTTTCAAAAAAAAATTATTTGGCGACCCTTTTGAAATTTAAGTAACTGGTAAATTGTGCCTCTATGTAGCTATAAAAGTTAACAGACAGCTAACAACCTGCGTCGAACAAATTTTTGCAAATGTGACTTTTGCTACATTTAGTGGCCTCCGTATTTACTCTTAGAATTTGACGATAGTATGGATAGTGAAAAAATAACTATCGATGGTCAGTCAAAAACAAAACTATCGATAGTACCATCGATTGTGTTGCAGCTCTAGGAAGATCGGTTTTAATCGTTTTTTTTTTTTTTGGTTTTGTCGAATACGGGTTTTTCAAAATCTTCATTTTTTGAATACCGAATAAACCGGTTGATTTAATACGAGTAACCGGTTAATTTAAATAAGTATAACTTGTATACGTTTGTATATTTTTTTATTGAAAATATGCTCATCGTTTAACTATTTGTATAAATTTAGTTATTTATGTATACATATATGACAACCTTGAAAGTCTCACAAAGAACGTGAAAACCACGGTAGATCGAAAAAGATATGCACTCTTGAGCAACAATAACCTTTTCTCATCTTCTGTAAATAAATATTGACTGTTATATATGAAGACTAATGAAATAGACCCATTGAAAGCCAACAAACCCATAAATGCCGGTTACGAACGGCTGATATATTAGTTAGTAAATTTCACAGCGTAAATACACACAAACAGTCGCTAGTAATGTTGTGAGGTTTTGAAAATTCTCAGACGGTGTGGCCTGGGAAGGTGAGTCCTTACCCAACATACCACAGCGACACACACTATTAAATACGTGGTGCATAAATTTACATACAGTGCTGCTCGAAGTCTAAGCAAATTTTCTTGTCGGGGCAATTGAGGACTCGTATATTACAAATAGATTTATTCAAAGTAAAACATTTAATATATGTTATTATAGGCAACTAAATTATAATTTCAATAACAAACCTTTAACTCCATTCTCTACCAAGTAATACAACAAGAACGAAATAAGCTTCTTGAATAGCTGTTCGAAACTTAAACAACTTTCAGTACTTTGTGTAATAAATTTTGTTTTTTATGCCATCCGCACACCGTTTTGGCATAGCTTTTATGAGATATTTTGATTTATTGTAAGTATTGGTTGCCACTGCTTATTCTTAAAACGACGTGGTCGAGCTCTGCGCTTCAAGAATTAAGAACAATTTTAATTGAATAAATGAACCGTTAACCAGTTATTTGAATTATTAATATCCGAAAACCGTTTTTTTTTAAGTGTTACTTTTTGAAAAAAGTCTAATAATCGATCTCCCTAGATGGTACTCTTCACTCTGGTACTCCTCCTCCATGCTCTAGCTCAGTTGAGGTGTATATATATATCGAATTTGACTCTTGCAAAGGTAATTGGATAATGCCGTGACTTTTTTATTTTTGATTTTATTTTGTACAAAAAAGTGTTTTATTTCGCGAGCATTTTCTGGTTCTTTTTCTGCCAATGTGCTAAGTCAAATCAAGCGATTTCTTAACAATTTTAGAAATAGGCTGATGATCACTAAATTTATCACAATATATATATCACACTAGCTGATCGATTCTTGGCATTTTTGTTGGATTTTTTTTTACAGATGTAAAATGTTGGTTGTGTCTGAACATAGTCAAATACTTATGGTAGTTTCTTACAACTACAGCTGTAAGCACTTCACGATATTGCCTCCTCAAAACGTGCAATGATTCTAAATGTTTAACGTTCTTTGTGCTGTTAAAGTAAATCATATTTCGATGCTAAAACTAGATGCAGGTGTGCTAGTTACGAAACATTCGAGACGCACATGGTGCGACTTTAGTAGTATATGATGCTTAAGCAGTGTATTATGTTCAATTATTAAGGAACGATTCAATGTTTTTACAAAAAATCAGAACACGATTTACAGATTTGTTGCAGCATTCCTTAAGCTTAAGCGTATACTGTTGATAAAGCAGAAAGTGCCAAAATAGAAAACAGAAAGTGCCAAAATAAATATTCAGTAAAAGATAGTTGTTTAAACGAGTATTGTTCCATCAAAAAGTAGTTCGTTTGAAATACAAAGCGGTCACAAGCCAGGGAAACTACCTATTTCTTTATCTAACGTAACAGGTGAGCAAATAAAGCTTATAATGCATAAGCGAGTTTTGTTTACTAAATTAATAAATAAATTAATTTTTTAAAATTGTCTCATGATCAGTCGTTTGCTCTGCGGAAAATGTTTTAATATTTAATTGTCTTATAATCTTGGGTCTAATATTCGCTCAGATACTTCTTACAGTTAACACCAATCAAATCCAACCAAAGACAACAAAATAACTTTAAGAGAACACCAGAGCTCTTGTATGTATTCGATAGCGTTTCGACTGCCTACAGCATAGACTTCCGGCCATCGATATTAACTGTTGGGTATCAAACTGTATGTATTGAACACTAAAAAAATAAACCGAGAACTAGAGGCAGAAACCTTGACCTGGGATCACACGATTTTCGCAATACACTAAATATCAGTACGGCAATCGTGTGACTGATAGACAGGTACTGTAAAAAAAATACCAAAATGCCATAAAATTCATTGTGCCCTTGTGCGACAATAGAAGTGGACATTACGTATCAGTATAAATGAGAAAAATCATGTGAACCAAAGTTTGAGACTCATAGAGCGAACAATATATGGCTGACCTATTCTGAGGCACTTGTTAATGAATACCGGAAGTTTCTGTGTGAGATTTTTCGATACAAGCCAGGTGTCACTGTCATACAGCAGTACTGATTTAATTCATTAGTTAAATATTCTGAGTTTAATCCATATGGATATATGTGAGCTTCTCCATACAGACTGCGGTCGTCCAAATGCCGCCCTCACTTTGTTGAGCCTCTTATTTACGTCTGTTTCTGCGTCACCGTTTTTGGTCATTGTATATCCTAGATATAAGAAGCTATCTACATATTCGACTGGTTGACCCTGCAGCATGATGTTTTCCGTGCTCGAATTTTTTAATCTCATGGCCTTCGTTTTCTTGTTGTTTATCTCAAGTCCAACACTACGAGCCAATCTTTCTAGGTTCTGCAGTTTTGACTGCGTATTGGAAATCTTATGCAAGAGTAGAAAAAGTTTTTGAGTTGGCGTGAGAGACTTAATGTTATCCCTCTTCTTTTTGAACAGACTTTGCTCATTATATGATCCAGAACGATGTTGAATAGCTGAGGTGATAGTGGGCATCCTTGTTTAACTCCAGTATTGGTGTGGAATGCTTGGCTGATGTTCCGTTCTGCATCCTCATACATCGCTCTGATAATTCGAATTATTTTCTGGGCTACTCCTTTTGTTCTTAGTGCTTTCCGTTCGCCTGATAGTAAAAAACACTTTCCTGAAATCTACCAACAGTAGATACAGGGAGTACGCTATTTTATGGACTGTTCAATGATTATTCGTAAAGTGTTGGCCTAATTTACGCAGCTTCTATTCGGTCTATTCTGTTCTGAAGCCTCCCCCGTATTATGACTGCAAGTATCTTGTATATGGTGTAAAATAGAGTAATTCCTTTCCATTTATTATGGTCTTTCAAGTCGCCGCTTTTCAGAAGCTCTTGCATGGAGTAACCAAATGCCTAATGTTACCAATACAGCAGTAAGAGTACTTTTTGTTTGTCAGCGTCTTTGTCATACAACGTGGTGTCTATACTCAGAATCCAATCATAAGACCAATATTGAAATTTTTTGCTCTAGAGAGGCTTTTACATTAGGTCTCAATTGTGTTTCAATTAAAGTCGCATTAAAGACCTTTTACACACTGAAGCTTGTGACCAGCCTCCATGGCGAGTTTCAGTGCTAGAAAAGGCCTACAGACAAGCTCTTGAAATAGCAGATTTCTGCAGTTTAAAAGTTATTTGAAACATTATTTTCGGTGTTATTTTGTAATACCAAAACAGACTTTGATACAATAGGTATTATCTCTTGTGACAAAAGCACTGCGGAATATTTTCACATGAGCAAAGTTAAGAAATTAATTTCCTATGATTGTCTCTTTTTAAAATTACCTATTACGTTCTTATTTCTCTCTTTTCGAAAAACCATAACCAATTAGAAGTCGTGTTACATTTTAAATTATTTTTAATTGAAAAACTTTCATTTTTCTATTAAACTATAACCTACGAAAAAATGATCATGTGTTTGTGTTAAATGAAAAAATAACCCAGATATTCGTACAAGCCACACCATATGGCTGCACATGTTCATGGATAACTGTACATGTGGTGCTCTTTACAAGAGAAAAAAAAAAAAAAAAAAAAACTTTTTTAAAAGGAATAGTTTGTGTTTTGGCTTTTTCTTATATTGCGCGTTGCCAAACGTGGGCCTGCTCTTTTATTTCTGAATATTTTAGTAGAGCTACTCAACTAAAATCGAAAATCAAAAACAACGATAACAACATCATCGCTAACCATCGATTACTGTTTTCCAACAACGGCCTCTACAGCCACTGTTGCATTTTTTGGCATTGAACGCAGCTGCTGCTGTTGGTTTGTTTGTTGCACTTGATTTTCAGAAAAATTTTCATTTTTTTTATTTTTTTTGTGTGCATTTTTCACTGTTTATGATGGTCGCACCGTTTTTCCTCGTTTATTTCTCGTTTACTTGTTTGGCTTTTATTGAGAATTTAAGCATATTTTGGTTTCCTTGATTAGCATAACATTTGTTATTAAAGACTATATCTGTGAGTGTGAGTATCTGTATGAGTGTGTGTTTGTATGCTTGTGTATTTTATGTGTCTGTGTTTGTTATTTGACCATGTTGCCAGCCATGTTTGCTGTTCACCAGTAAATCATGCGAAATTGTTTTCTAAGAGTTTAACAATTTTTTTCGTTTTTTTTTCCGGTTTGGACTAAAGCTGCTATAAAAGTGAAAGGTATTTGGTGAAGAGTGAATTTTAAAAAGTGAGTTATTGGTTAGGTAAGTTAAAGCAACAATTTTACTGAAGTAAATTCAGTTCAAGTTGTGAGAATAATATTGATGCAAAGGAACAGTTAAAAAAAATTTGGACTTTTGGCCAGTGAAAACAAATTTTCAGCAATTGTTAAACGTCTAAAGCAACAGAAATCTTTAAACGAAAATGGAACCTGGATTGGTCATACCCTGCGGAAAACCCGAGATGATCTGACTAAAATAGCGCCAGAATGAAGCCCAAAAGATAGCCGTAGAAATGAAAGGCCTGCTAATACTTGGAGAGGACAATTATATGCCGAAATCATGACAACAATGAAAACCTGGAATGAGATTACAATTTTAGCTCTAGACAGATATGATTGGAATTTATTTGTTATGGCCCTATGTTTCGCCTTGGAACGGCGGGAATAAATATGTATATATAAGCTTTATAATTAACGAATTTGTTATCTGTTTTTCTATCACACTAAAAACATCATATGAAGGACAAAACATCTCGTTGGGAATAAAACGCAGCTTAATTTATTTACTTCTTTAATATAATTTGATTTCTCATCATGCGATATTTTTCCTATTTTCCAAATTATAATTTGTGATATATTTTACCATTTTCATAAAACCTTTTCATTACAAATTTCTTAATTTCATTTCAAAATAGTATTAAAATATTGTTCTACTTTTCATTTGCTTTTGTTTTATTTTCTGACTCTATTTTCTGCCATTAAAAGTCAACATATCATTTTGGTTATACACGTACATTTTAGTATTTGTTGATATTTAGCAACAACAACAACAAATAATATACACAAAGATTTAAAATTACAAAATTGTATCAGTGACACATAAAATTGTAACAATTTTACTGAACATGAGATTGTAAATATTTGCCATACGACATGCATTTGTTTTAAATTATACGAGTGCTTGTACTCGTACTTCAGTCACAAAAGTGCTTGGAAAATAACCCAGTAAGCCATGAACCTGCATTAACTTTGAAGTAATTGCAAGCATGCTATACAAAGAGGAAAAAAATATGAATGAAAACTACAGAGTAGAGACATGTTATATATGTATATTGTTACGTTTTTACCTTTTTAAAAACGTTTATTTATGAGTTCGTAGATTGTAGTTAAAATAAAATAAATCTGGTGTTTAATTTTTCATTAAAAATCCTTTATTCAGCACAGTTTTTTGCACCACTGCTTGTAACCTGCTTACAAACAATAACAAATTCTTTTCTTTGTTATTCTCTTCGTTTACAACTTTGTAAATAACGACAATTACTCGACAGATCTTTCTACCTAAAGATCTTCTAACCCGACCGTAGCTATAACTAAGGTTCGATCACAACCTTTTCAACCAGAGGTTATTCACACTTAACTCTCTTTACTGTGTTAATTCCAACTAAACTGGTTTTTTACTTCACGATTCACTTCACTAGTTTACTCCCTCTAAACTCTCTTCACATATACTGTACTCGCTGAGTTTACTACAAAAAAACTGATTATTGTTCGCATCATGAATCAAATAACGAGAGATTACGCTTTGCGCAGGTCCGTTTGTTTTTCTCTCCCTCGATGAGAGTATGCGTGACGTAAGCATAGACCTTTTTGTTTTGTTTTTACAGCAAAATAGTGTATTTTACAGTAAAATATTAAATAAAATGTTCAATAATTAATTAAAAGTAACAAATTGAATAAAAATAAAATTAAATATTAAATATTAAATTGACCTGTCGGCTATAAAATGTATAATAACAAAACTTTAAACCATCATTTTCTTTTTTTTCTCATTAACCTATTAAGACACAGCATTGCGTATGCGCAATATTCACTTTAACTGCATCTTACGCCTAAGCCGTATAACCTTTTCTTAAACTTTTTTTTATAAAAAGGGGATGGCCCCTACTAACGCAATGGATTGAGCTGGTACTATGAAAATAGGTTTTGAGAAGGAAGACAGAGGGAGTAGTGTTTATGGACGTTGGATTTAAATTTACTTATGTCATAGGTGGCAGGGAATACTTTCGCTGGAAGATTATTCCACAACCGAACAATGCGACCAAGGAACGGATTCTCCCTATAATACGTTGTGCAATTCACTGGTCAATCAGCTACAAAGGAATGCGCTCTACGTGATATACGAGTACTATGTAAAAATATATGATTACTAGGAATTAGTTCCTTAATTTCGTCAGCACACATTCCGTTATAGTATCGATAGAACAATGAAACACACGCCACTTTGCGACGATGCTCTAATGAATCGATAGAGTTGGCTACCTTACCGTCATTAATGAGCATATTTGCCCTTTCCTTTACTCAGTCGAGAAGCTCCAAAATAGGTTTTGAGACACTGGCCCATATATGAAAGTTGTATTCCATTTCGGGCCGCATATAGGTCTTGTAAATATTAAGGAGATCAGATGGAGTGAAGTATTTCTTGCACCGCCTTAAAAAACTAAGGCACTTGAAGGCTTCTTTCGACGCTTGAAATATGTGATCATCACAACGAACGTCACAGTGAATTCTCATGCTTAGAACATTAAGAACATCTGATTCCTCAGTATCCACATTACCCATTAACACAGATGTCAACACACCACTTTGTCTGTGTGTTAAAAAACATCAATGAATCTTGCATGCATTAAAATTGGCCCTGTTCGCATGACCCCACTCGGAGATTTTCACCAGATCACTTGTGAGTGCGTTTTTCATATTCATCCTTCTCGCCCTAATCTCCAAAACGCTCGGTCTACGATCAAAAGAATATGAGTGACAAATGTTGCTATCATCCACAAAAGAGTAGATAGGATTAGAAGAGTGAAGAAGAAAGTCGTTAAGAAATATTGGAAAAAGAGTAGGAGAAAAGACAGAGCCTTGCGGTACCCCTGAGTTTATCCTAAACTCGTCGGATGAGACCCCATCTATAACCACTCTTATAGAGCGATCTCTGGGAAAACTCGATATATATTGAAAGAAGTGACTAGCGACACCAAAGGTATCCATCCCTAGCCTTACTATATTCACTACCATTTCAGCCATGGAAACAACGTTTGAGTCAAGGAAACAAAGCTTTCAATTGAAATGCCGAAAGACATCATTGAGCTCAGCCCAACGAGCATTCTCGTAGTTAAAAATAGGGCATTCCGTAGCCAATGGTGGTACCTCACTAAGAGCGGAGGATGAAAATGAGGCAGAAATTATGCAATGATCAGAATTTACGAGACTTGCAAGAACCTCAACTACATACTTTTCAGGGAGTGTAGTGAGTAAGAGGTCGAGGGTGTTGTTCTGGTGCCCATCTACACACGATATGTGAGTAGGAATTGCGGAAGGTGGTTGTGCGCGGCAAATTGCCCTTCTGTAGTTGTGCGGCCTGAATGGCGTAGCTAAGACGTATTACGAGCATTGAAATCACCAGCAACAACAATTTCACTGTTCATGTAATTCGCAAGGTACTCGATATGGAATCGGAAAGAGAGTCAAAGTCCGATATGGAAACCTCTCTTCCCGCGTTTGGGCTTTTATGCAGGAACCCGAAATGCAAAATATATGCCCTGATTTTGAATTTAACCCAAAATCAGTTAAATTCTACATCATACATGCCAAGTGGTTGCTGACACTGGTACACAACTTCATCGTGAGTGTATACAGCAAGACCCCTATGAAAATTAAAAAGGGATAGAAGGTGATAACAAGGGATATGAAAATCCTGTGGATCAGTACGACACCGGTATTTATACCAAAGCGTCTTATACTTTGTCACTTGAAACGTGTTTTACACAACCCTTAATGGCATTGCTCCCCGATCAGGAAGCTGACTTTGTACGGTTTACTGTATCGAAGGCCCTCTAGAAATCGACTAAAAGAATGAAAAGGGGCTGTTTTGTGATTATTCCGAACGGATTAATGTGGTCTACGCATAAGCGATATGGTCTAAAGCCAATCTATTCATTACGAAGTGCAGAGACGATAATTGGAGATATGAAGTCCAATATAATCAATGCGGCAATTTTTGTAGTCTATTTAAAAGAGTTATGGTCCTCCAGTTTCGATATTCACTGATTAATGTTGGTTTCGAGCATTTTCAGCTTAAACCGACGTGAAAGATTTCGTGAACTCCAGACAGATTTCAAGCGAGCGATGATTTGCTCTTATAATGTTACCTAAGTATTAGCTAATAAGTAGCTAAATAGTAGTCTTTGATGAGGAATCGTTGTTGCCCTGCAAATTCGTTCATTTTTGAAGCTTGTCTGCCATATTCTCGAAGTTGTGCGTCATTATACAGATATCGTCTGCGTAGTAAAGGTCGCTTAGACCTTGTCGGGGACTCTTTCTAGAGGTTCATAATTTTAAGTTGAGTGACTATTTAATTTGACAACCGATTTAAGAGCTGATAGTTGATTTTTGTTTAGTTTGTTTTGACATTCCTACATGGGTAGACTTACATCAAAGCAACGATTGCAAATTGTTGAAATCCTTTGTCAAAGTAATGTTCTGTTGATATTGAATTATCGTTCAAGGTTTTGCTATCTGATGAAGCCAATTTTCTGTTCAATGATTAAATGTTATATAATCAAAATGATCGCATTTGGAGTGGGGATAATCCACAAGCTTTTGTGGAAGCAACATTTCATCCACGATAAGTAATTTTCAGAATATTACTGTCATTGTTGAACGGTATAGGGATATGGTTAGAAATTTTATCGTATCTCAATTAACTGGCAATAATTTTGCTGTCATGTGGTTCCAGCGGGACGAAGCCACAGTCGCACAGCGCGTTATTCTATTGATTTACGCAAATACATTTTTGATGAAAGATTTATTTGACTTACGCCCATTGGATTATGTATTGGACTTATGTAAAGTCATTTGTTGACTTCGATAAGCTAGAGATAATTGAAACCTGGTAATCAACTTTTGAAGAGTTATTGGCAAAATATGGCCGCATTTGCTGAGAAAAGTTTCTGAAAATTGATGTTTCATATTGCGTCTTGTATACGCCAGCCATTGCGGCCACATGGCCGAAATTGTATTCAAACAATAATGTCATAAAATTTTGAATCAACAAAGCCCGTTTCATTGATATTAAAAATATATTTATTTGTTTTATTATGATTTACACTTTTGCCATTTCATATTGCTTATAATAGAGTTCAAGACTATATTGAAGAGAACTAGTAAGAGGCTACGCCGATATCCACTTCGACTTCCTTACTTAATTATCTCTCTCTTATCGATAATTTATGACACGAGGGCCATTGACGTAGTTAATGCAAGTCTTTTATGAACTAGAGTCTGCCTGTTCATCTCTTTGATGTCGACTTTTTCTTCAAATTTTATTAATCACGCCTTCCTTGAGCTCACTGGGTCATGATAAAGTTGTCGAAAAATCTACAGTGAGGTGTAGAATGATGCGTGCACTTGTATTTGAACCCGCTTTTAGTAATTCCGGTCTAATGCCGTCTAAGCCAGCCGCCTTATCGCTCTTGAGTGATCCTATTATAGTAACAATCTCCACTATATCAGTCTATGAGTTTTCAATGTTGTTGTTAATATTGTTAGTTGAACAAGCATTCTTGAGTAAAATAATTTTCAAGGAGTTCATGTTCATTCACACATGTTATGAGCTAGCCATTATCATTTTCCAATGATTCGAGTGTAGCACTACAACTGTGTGACAGTCCTGTGGATAGTAGAAATATGTAATAAACTTTTAATTCCTAAATGTGTGCAATAAATACAAATTTGTTGTAAGAATTCGCTTCCTGGTGGGATAATATGCTGTCAGTTGCTATAGTGAATCCAACGCAATTCGAACTTGTACAAATACTCTTAACAATCAAGCATATGTAGCCTGTAGCTTGTTCACTGCATCCAAGTCCAGTTAATTTTTCCATAACATAAAGGCTGGTGTATCAAGACTTATACGTTTTATTTCACGAAATGCTTATTGGGTTATTATTGCATTTCCTTATGAGTATTTGTTGAAGAGTAGTGCTTGAGCTCATATTGTTTTCATGTTTACCCATATATTTGTATTTGAAATATATATACACACAAATACACATACACACACATTTGTTTGTATACTCTCTCGTATATATAAATGAATGTAACAAAATAAATAGTCTAATGGTTATTGGCAGTAAACTATAAATTTATAAATACATATACACATATATAGAATAACAACAACAACAATAGCAATAGCAATCAAAAAACAATAATGAAAGACAACAAACAATAATAACAACAAACGAGTGAGTGAATGAATGAAAATTTTGCAATTTATAGCAGCTGCATTAATTCCCAGAACAAATATTAGAACAGACAACAAATTTTATTAAAATTTAAAACAAAGCAAAAAAGGGGATAAAGGAAATTAGTACAATAAGGCAATTGAAGAAAATAATTACGTACAAATGATGTTGTTTAATAATTAGAGAGGCACTATGTTTAAAAGTGAAAATTTTAAATAATTGTTTTTATTATATTTTTCTTACCTATTTTTATTCTAATTTCAATCTAAGTATCTACATAAATACCTCAAGATAATCAGCAAATTTGATGATTGTTAAAAAATGACATTTGTAGATGTTCGTTTACAAGCGCAGTAGAATCTCACAAATTCGAACCGTCACAAATTCGAACTGTCCAGAAATTAGGACCGGCCATGTCAATGTATTGGACGCTCTGATTTTAGAACAGGAAGTTCTAACATTATTATTATTATTTTTTTTATTTTAACTACAAATTATTTTTTTCGCTTACTAAAATAAAAAGAAGACGGGGAATCACCAAGTTATTTGTGGTGTGTACAATTTCGTCATATGCGGGTGTAATTTGATATACTCGTACAAATTTGGTTCAGTTGATGAAGATCAAAGTGAAGTGTTCATACGTATAAATTACAAAAAAAAAAAAAAAAATGCCAAATAAATGTAAAAAGATAATTTATCTTTGTATACCAAAGTTAAAATATTAAAAAGTCTTAATGAATGATGACAAACATCAGGCGAATAATAAGGAAAAACACGCCACCTACTGGGAAAAAATTACAATTCTAAAGTAAAGATCACCACCACTTATCAAGGATTTTCACCACTACACAAAAAAAAATCATATGGAGGAAGCTACAGCGGATTAATCATCTACTTAGCTTGAAATATCAAGTTAGTTAATGAAACTGAAAAAAGCAATAGATGCTTTGTGGAAAGCCAATATGTTCCCTAGAGGAGTTACCGAGAAAAAAAATGAATGAAGGCGTGCGTGAAAATCGTTTAGTTCAAGATTTTAATGTGACAAAATCTTCCATAGCAAAGCAAAATCTTCCATCATAAAGACAAAAAAAACAAAAAATAATAGATGCAGAGCCTATCAGGAAGCAAAAAAAAAAATATAATCTTTGCATAAGACGGAATATGAAGAAATGAAAAAGCGCCTTTATAAGTGGTTTTTAAATCAACATGAACAGAAGAACACTATGAATGCAAAAGCTAAGCAAATTTTTAGTCAAGCGTACCCCGATAAAGGTGAAAACGCATTTACCGCAAGTGATGGATGATATACGGTTTTTAAAAATTGGTGCAGAAATACTTTCGAGTGATGTTGGTGACCAGATTTCAACAGCTCATGATACAAAACACCCTTCTGATTCCATCAAATACAGAGTATTACCTCGGCGTCATAGATATTCGACTTCGGCATGGATTTGGCTGGTTGGCCTGGCTTTACATATGACTTTTACGTGTTGGGTTTTCATCACCAGTAACAATACGATGTAAAAGTGACTTGTTCTTGTAGCGTTCAAGCATCATTTCCGACATGCAAAATCGCCTTTTAACTTTTCTCAGCTTCAATTCATATCGGATCCAATTTTTTTGCTTTTGAACGAATCCCCATGCTTTGTGTAGAGATATGGCTTGTTGTGTTACTCCCAATGATAATGCAAGATCTTCTTGCGTTTGACAACAATCTTTGTCGAGTAATGCTTCAAATTTTTTCTCTCCGCATCATGTGTATCGTAACCACCACTTTTGACTCCCAAAAACCACTGTTCACAAGTTTTTTGAGTTGGTGCATGTTGACCGTTAGACTTTATCATCAATCGATAACTTTCAGCTGTCGTTTTCTTCAAATGAAAGAAGGTTATCAGACTTCCCCGCAAAACATCCTTTTTAGGCACAAAATTCGCTTACACCTTAGCGTCTATCGAATAGTGAGTTATGATGACAGATGTTTTCCCTCTAAAATACTATACTTGTTATTACTGATACAAACCGTATATGGTAGTTATGCCATATGTTGTCCAAATCGACACTATTAATTTGTATACCTAATAATAAAGAATTTTGATAAGTTTGCCACTATATCCCCTCCAGGATTAATTTTTCTCAATTAATATAGCCAACTAAATTGTAGAAAGGAACCTGAAGTTTCAAGCTTCTAACTAAATGTTCTAAAATGAAGTTTAAAACTGAAAAAAGTCTAGTCAGACCCATGTGTAAAAAGAAGAGTTATGGTGCTTGATATCTGCTCAATATTATTTTTTATTATAACTGCCAAGCTTTGAATGATTCCTTTTTTAATTTTCCAGCTTTACTTTGATTTTGACACCTTTTTAGAATTACGTTTAATTTGAACTTAATACTGAATTTCAGAAACAGAGCAGTAAGGCCGCTAAATTTAGTTCAATTGGTGCAAAATTTGCTTACTTTAAAAGAGATTTGTTCACAGCTTGGATAAGCTGCTAAAAAGTTTTTACGCAATTTAAAAAAAAAAAAAAAAAATTAATAAAAAAAATATTTCTTATAAAGGGTCCGCCATCTAACGTTTTTTTTTCAAGTAGTGCTTATTTCGTGAATGGTAACACTTAGCTCATGTCTGATTTGACAGATAATTAGTTTTATTCTTCCGCTGAACGAATATGGTTGTGTATACGCTTGAACAACGGGCCTGCGATCGACATACAGAATATGCCGATTTTGCCAAAAAAAATTATATTTTCAGATGAAGCTCATTTTGATCTTGGCGGGTATGTAAACAAGCAAAACTGTCTCATTTGGGGCACAGAAAACACGCACGCATACATTGAAAATCCGATATACCCAAGACGAGTCTAGAGGCATAATTGGTCCATTTTTCTTCGAAAATGAGCAAGGAGTGGCCGCTACAGTCAATGGCGATGATTATCGGGCCATGTTGGACGAATTTTTGTTCAGAAAAATTGAAGAGGAGGATATTAGCAACATTTGGTTTCAACAGGACGGCGCTACGTGCCACACAGCCGAAGCTACCCTCGATGTTTTGCGCCCTATTTTTGAAGATCGCATTAGCAGCCGCAGAGCTGATGTCGTTTGGCCACTTCGGTGCTGCGATTTGATACCGTTGGACTATTATTTGTGGGGTACCGTCAAAGATAATGCTGGGCCAACAAGCCAGATGCAATTGACGCTTTAAAAGAACAATATTCGTGAAGCCATTGGTGAAATACAGCTGCACACAATCGATAATGTGCCTAAAATTTGAACCGATCGTGTAGGCTACTGCATGGCCAGCCGAGGCAGCCGTTTCAACGAAATTATTTTTCATTATTAACCAGAAGGATTGTATTTTCAAATGAAAAAAGGAATTTGAGAAAATATTTAGTAGTTTTTTTATAGCATTTTCAAATAAAAATCTATTTGGCGGGCCCTTTATTATTATTTAATTCCTAAATGGAACATAGAGCATCAACAAATAAGAAAAATTTGGTTTATCTAATGCTAAAGCTTTAATTTCACGCCCTCAGATCAATCACCTTCGTATATTTGCTAGTTTTCCCTTTCTTCGAGTACACTGTGGTTATGTTATGCATCGTTCGAGTGATGTTGTTTAGGAGCATCCTCACCGTGTGCTCAATCTAATTTCAATTAAGTCGTCAAATTTCAGTTTTTATTGGCAGTTGAACTGTGTCGCCAATATGCCATATACGTATGTTTTTCCTCAGACGACAGTTTATTTATACTTGGCGAGAATTTTATTTTTTTAGTAGTAGCGTGCGATGTTTCGCATCCATACGGAACTACGGATTTTGCTCAAGCGCCAGATATTTTGAGTTTGGTGCGCTGAGACAGGAATGCAGAGCGTAAAACTTTATTCAGCTCTTATGCTATACTTTGTAATATGAGATCTTATATCATCACTTGCTCTAGCGTTGTTGGCAATAATACTTCCCAAGTAGTAGAAAGGGTGGACAGAAATATAGAATTTTTATATATCAATTACAAATGGCTTTTCCTATGAATATAACAGATTCCATATACCGAATTCATTTTAGCTCAAACATTTGGAAAACTTATAAGCTTCGGTTTTGAAATTAATATGGTCCAAGTATTTAGAAAAAACAAATTTATTAATATTTTTTTTCTGCTCTCATTTTTAAATATTAATGTAAATTTATTTTCTTGTTTATTTTATTTTTGCATTATTGGCCCTTCTCCACAAAATACACATGTGACGTACTCTTAATAAGCGATTATTATGAAATCTATGTCGCTGAGCATATGTGACGTATGATTGTTATTATATCTGCAGGAAAAAAATCAAAATATCACTCATACGCTCTCAGTTAATTAAGTTCATAATAAAATTGTTAAAATTGTTTGTAAATGAAACGATTTGCAAACATACATAAAGTGCATATGTATAAAAACCACGTCATTTATTATTTTAATTTAATTTTTTGTTTATTTGTCAATGTGATCAGACGTGTACACATACACAATCACACTTACAATACGAGTAAATTCTCAGTTTCTCATATAATTTTTTTTTTTTAATTAAAAATAAATATTTTAATGGTTATTCTCTATTTGTTTGAGCTACTTTCACTATTTTATTTATAAAAAATATAATAAAATAAAACAAAAAAATATGTATAAATTGCATATGCATTTATACACTTATTTAAGGCCGTTGGTATATTCTGTATCATAGACTGCAGTAAATAATTTTTAAAAAAGAAATAAAAACAAAATCAATAATAATCACGTTTCTCATTAAATGAAATTATAATCAAAATGGTTTGTATATTTAAAATGGAATTTTATATTCGATTTTGTTATTTTTATTTGTATAAAAATGGAATTAAATTTATTATAATATTGGCTCCAATCAGATCAGCCATGAAAATAATACAGAAAGTGTGTAATAGTTTAATGAATCGATACAATTCAAGGTGAAACATCTGTTCTGTCGTTCAGAATTTGTTTTTTGAGCAATAAACAACTATAGTAGTCGTTAAATCTTATCTATTTGATATGAGTTCCAAACATACAGTACTCAGTAAAAGTAAGTATTTCGCCCTTTAGGTAAACGCATGTATCGTGAGGTGTTTTTGAGCTAATCGTGTGCGGACAGATAATTATTATGAAATCAGTGGTATGTAAATCTACGAGGTCGGATTGTCATTGAAGCTACCTAGCGCTAGACGGCAGCACGATCTATCAAACGTCAGCTGTTAAAATTTTAGCCTAATTCCTAGATTAGTTTATTTGTTGTAGTTGTTTGAATTAAGAAGTTTTTGTGTTTCTTGGAAAATGGAAAAAAGGGAATTTCGTGTAGTGATTAAACACTATTATTTGAAAGGCAAAACGGCGAAAGCGACAAAAGAAAAGCTTGATAAACATTACAGCGAATCTGCTCCGTCAGATTATACGGTAAAATATTGGATTGCTGAATTTAAACGGGGCCGAACAAGCACTGCAACAATACCATCAACATGAAGGCCAAAAGAGGTGGTTACTGAAGAGAATATTAAGAAAATCCTCGATATCGTTATGAATGATCGCCGGGTCAAAATCCGTAAGATTGCTGAAATGGTAAACATATCATATGAACGTGTGTTCAACATTTTGCATGAACATTTGCATATGAAAAAGCTATCGGCAAGATGGGTGCCGCGTTTGCTCAGTGTTGAACAAAAACGAGTTCGACAACGGTGTTTGGACATGATAAAGCATAATCCTACTGATTTTTGGTGTAGATTAATAACTGCTGATAAAACGTGGGTCCACCACTACACACCCGAAACTAAAAATCAAGCGAAGCAATGAGTGGAAGCTGGTGGAAGTGCTCCAAAGAAGGCGAAAATAGCGAAATCGGCTGGCAAGTTAATGGCCACTGTATTTTGGCATGCACACGGAACATTGCTCATCGATTATCTTGAAAAGGGATCCATAATCACAGGAGGGTATTATCGTGCATTATTGGATAAAGTGATTGATGCAATCAAGTAAAAACGACCACATTTAAACAAAAAAAATGTTCTTTCTTCAAGACAACGCACCGGTTTACACAGCATTAGATACAATGCTAAAACTACGAGAAATCCACTTCGAATTGTTTGATAGTCCAGATTTAGCCCCTAGTGATTTTTTCCTGTTTCCAAACTTGAAAAAATGGCTCGCAGGAAAAAGATTTATCTCAAACGAAGAAGTGATTACTGATACTAATGCGTATTTTGAGGAGTTCCCAAAATCTTATTATTCAGATGGTATAAAAAGTTGGAAAATCGTCTTACTGAGTGTATTGAGCTAAAAGGAGACTATGTTGAGAAATGAAAGGTTTAAAAAAAATGTTTTTTCCTACTTAGGTAGCTTCAATATCAATCCGCCCTCGTAGTAATATACTAAAATATTGTGAATTAAATACCATAAATTTGATTTAAAGTGTAATGTTATGTAATTTGATTTTAAATAAAATACTAGCTAAATACACTAGTCTACAAAAAAGAAAAAAATTTTCGTCTTTATATAAAACTACACAAAATATAATTATTTTGATGCGCTGAATTCAAATCCATTTCCAGTTTTTTTCCATCGGGCTCAATTTTTTTTATGAACGTTTCATATTTTTGGCCCAAAATATGGTAGTAATGTCAATGTATGTCATCATAACTTAAAAAGGACGTCATCGATTTTGAATCAAGTGCAACCAAATGTTTAAGAACAAAATTTTCTATAAATCATTTAAACATAATTTTTTATTTGTATTTTCAACAGTTTCGGAGTTCTTGACAACTTAGCTTGGGAAAAAAAAATTCCCAAAAGTAGAGCCATTTTTTCTTCCAAAAAATCATTTATATTCTTCAGAATGAAAGTTTAAGATAATTAGCAATTAAATTAAAGCTCCAAATGTTGAGAATAAAATAGGCTTAAAATCATTAAAAGCGGTTCGCTATTGTTGATTTTATTCAAAATTAAATGCAGGTACCTAACTTTGACCAAAATTAGCGTAAAAAAGTTTTGTTTTTTTTTTTTTGCAAAATTAGAGGGATATTTTTTTCTTTTATAAGACATATGTATGTTTTTCTTTGATGAATCAATAAAGAGTCGTCATTTCTCAGACCTTTCAGAACAACCAAGCTTTCGTAATAGTTCGCATCATCACAAAACTCTAAATTGCCATCTTTGCTAAAATAGGCCAGAAAATATTCTTGTCTATATCGCAAATATGAGACTTTAGTGTGCTTATCTAGCAAATTCCTGTAATCTTGACGCAAGAAGTTCTGACTAAAATTTTGAGAGTTCTAAGTCTCGTACGAATTCATTCAGGTCAGACTGGTTTATAAAATGAGGTTTTTTCGATGGACTTCTATATGAAGATAAAGTAGTAACTACACACGCGTAACTGGATTCACTCTAAGCAGAAAAAAAAATCTTCCTCATTAACCATTTCGTGACGTTTAGGAGGCATAAGGAGGCATGTTATCTAAACATTTGGTTGTAAATACATTAAAACCGGTGAACTCGTTTTCAAGTTATGATGAAATATAGTGACATAACTACCACAATTAGGCGAAAAATTCACAAACTAAACTGAAAACAGATTTGAAATCTGCGCATCAAAATCATTATACTCCATATAGTCTAAAGGCTTGTTTTGCTGTAGACCAGTGTTATAGGGTCATAAACCATAGAAATAATTATAAAAAAACAATTTTAAACAACTTCTTTTTTTATTAACACTTTAGATTTTAAATGCTCTTATAAATAGAACTTTTATGTTTTATTTTTCTTTTTTCTCTTTTAAATAAATATTTTTTCTCCTTGAATAGGTATGTTTGTGTCAAATAATTCACCTGGTTTACTTAGACTTTAAACATTTTTTCTTCCTTTCAAATACCCATAATAAATGCATAGTTTTTCTCAGAAGGTGTATATATTTAAAGCTTTTATGAGTAAAAAAATCTGCATAAATTACAAATAAATCAAATGTTAAATATGCATGTTGCACCAGTAAATAACACATGCATTTTTCCAAGTGAAGTAAAGTGCAAGAAACAACAGAAAAGAAAAATTAAATAAAAAGAATAAAAAAGTAAACGAATTACCTTGAATTTTGGTTGAATGCTTTTTAAGGGTTTCAATATTTCCCTAACAAAATAAAATAAAATTCTGTGAATTAAAGCGCATATTTAAAGGGCCACCTACATAGATCATACATACAAATACTTGGACATTGTAAATTTCTTCTTCTTCCCTATGTCCCTAGGGAACATAGGACTTTTACCTGATAATTCCATTTGCTTTATCTTAACATTATACAGTTTGTGGAGAAAATAAGATGTCAAAATATTAAATTGTTCTCTTTCAGTTATGTTTTTATATATTTTTGAAGTATCGCAATGATTTTTGCGCGATTTAGTAAAACAATGTGGAATTGCTACAACATTCTATTGGTTTAGCCACAGGTGTGACGTTACAAAAATAAGTTGTCAGCTACACTTTCAATCTGTCGTTCATAAACTTAAGTCCGTTAAGAAATACCACCCTGATCAAACAGTTCCCGTCCCATCGTTCCCAACGTTCCGATTTTATTTTTTGTTAGGTTAGTACATCTGTTGTTGATATTCAGACTAAATGTCAGCGTCATAGCTTGACATTTGCAAACGCTACGTAGCCAAAAGTACAGCTATTACTATATGTGTTGAAGCTTTTTTACAATTTTAGAAATGGATTTAAATTACGCACTTGTATTAAATTTTTGGACTTAATGGTGCGTGAACGTTGGAAATATACGAAAAGTGTTTCGGCTACGATTCTCTAAAGAAAACGATCGTTTAATAGTGGCACGAGCCAATGTGAACAGAGATCGTGAGTCAATCGGAGATGGTGAAGGCAATGGCAGACCATCGACAACGAAAACCGACTAAAACATTAATAAAATAAAAGAATTGCTGGTCAATAACCGCAAATTAACAATCAGAGATATAGCGAAGGTCGTGAACATTGCCCATAAATCCGTCCAAGACATTTTGTTTAATGATTTGGATTTCCGTCGTGTAGCAGCAAAGTTGTTGCCAAAAGACCTCAATTTCATGCAAAAAAGAGACCATATTGAAGTCGCAAAACACCAATTTGCGAGCCTGAATCCGATCCCACATTCGTCAAAAGAATCATTACTGGAGACTAGACGTGGGTTTATGAGTACGACTCGCAATCCAGTCATCAAGCAAGTGAATGGCGTTCACGAAATGAGCCAAAAACAAAAAAACAAAAAATACGTTGCACGATAATGTACCGTCGCACAGTGTCATCATTATTCTAAATCTTTGGACGAAAAATTAATTAAATACCATCCAGCAGCCACCGAATTCACCTGATTTGGCTCCCTGTAACTTATTTTGTTTATTGGAGTTAAAAAACCATTACGGGAACGAATTTAAGATGCCGACAGTAAATAATAAAAAAAATCACAGGAAGCAATGTTGGACATACCAAAACCGAATATAAAAAATCCTTTGATGATGTCTGATTTGAGAGATAATTAGTTTTAACCTTCCGAAGAACGAATATGGTTGTGTATACGCTTGAACAACGCCGGGAAATATTGCGACATTACTTTAAAGATCATGGTAAAGTTGCAGAATGTGTGCGAAAATTGCTCATTGAAGCTCATTTTGATCTTGGCGGGTATATAAACAAGAAAAATTATCACATTTATGGCACAGAAAACCCGCACGCATACATTGAAAAGCCGATACACCCAAGACGAGTCACTCTTTGGTGCGGATTTTAGTCCAGAGGCACACTTCGGCCATTTTTCTTCGAAAATGAGCAAGGAGTGGCCGTTACAGTCAATGGCGATCGTTATCGGGCCATTTTGAACGAATTTTTGTTCACAAAAATTGAAGAGGAGGATATTAGCAACATTTGGTTTCTACAGAACGGCGCTACACCCGATGGTTTGCGCCCTGTTTCTGAAGATCGCATTATCAGCCGCAGAGCTAATGTCATTTGGCCACCTCGGAGCTGCGATTTGACACCGTTGGACTATTATTTGTGGGGTGCCGTCAAAGGTAAGTGTTACGCCAACAAGCCAGAAACAATTGACGCTTAAAAGTACAATATTCGTTAAGCCATTGGTTAAATACAGCTGCATACAATCGATAATGTGCTTAAAAATTGGACCGATCGTGTAGGCTACTGCATGGCCAGCCGAGGCAGCCAATTGAATGAAATTATTTTCCATTATTAATCGAAAGAATTGTACTTTCAAATAAAAGAAGAAATTTGAGAAAATATTCAGCAGTTTTTTTTAAAACATTTAAAAAAAAATTTTTTTGGCGGACCCTTTATAATATGGTAATACAGCCTATTAATTATCAACAATAAATTTTTTTAATTAATTTAAAACACCACGTAAATATTAAACAAAAAATGTTTTTTTTTTTAAATTCTTGCGCTTCCAACATGCTATTACAACAAACCACAGTTTTGCACTGATTTTGTATATCTGACTACATATGGAACCGTTAAGTACTGCTTTTGATTAAAAAATAAATAAATGAGTACAATACGGATGTACACACAAACCAGTACCTACATTTATTCATTTTTTTCTTTTTTTTTAAAGAGAGCATGAGTTGGGAGGATTGCTTTTTCATTTCGTTTTTGCTTGTTAACGAGTGCTTTTGAAACACCGTCAGATGGTATAGTTAGGGAAGGAGATCTAAACTTATTTTTCTTGACGGTGTATAAACGAATAAGGCAGTTGTGTTTTTTCTTTTCTTGGTTTTCAGTCTTTTAATTTTGGTTTTATTTTCTTGACAATAATTACTTTGTTGTTAGAAATCATGGATTTGTGCGGAGGAGAGTTTGAAGTGGTAAATTCAAAAAATAGGGGAGAATTTTTTTGCGAGGTAAAATGTGGTGAATTCAGTACGAAAAGGGGTAATATTTTTTTGAAGAGTCTAAATTGTAAGAAAATAAAAACGCAATGAGAATTTGTATGCATTTTTTATGCAGTTTGCAAAAAAAAGTAGCATATTTGTTAAATCTTGCGTGTAATATACATAAAAAGTGATATTTTTGAAAAATAAATCTTTCAAGCTGTTTGACACACATGAATTATACTTGTTTTTTATTTTGGAGGGCGGGTGAAAGTAATCCTTAATTGTGTAGTTTATGTCAAATAACTTGTTAAGCGACCTACGAAATTTATAGTTTTACTTCGTTTTTTATTTAATATTTTCTTAATTGTTATTTTTATATAAAAATATATATATAATCATACATATGTATGCGTAGTCCATGTATTTATATGTATGTCATAACTATATTTACATAACTTATTAGCCTAGAAATTTTTGTTTGTATTATCGATTTCTTAAAATATTTTATTTTGTTGTAATTACTAAATAAATCTTTCCTAAAGCTTTAGCAATTTTTTTATATTAAGGTGGTTTAAATAAAAAGTCTAATTGTATGAAAACAGTATTTGTTTTTAGTCTTAGTTTGCATTGCATTAATTAATTTATTTTTGATTAAAATATATGCTTAATCCTGCAGTTAGATTTAAAAATATCCATATCTTAGGTTTAGAGAGCATATGGTTCAAAATTTTGTTGGTTAAATATTTTGTTAAAAATTAAAGTAAACAAGTTAATAACGTCGACTTGGACAACATATGGCATAACTGTCGCATATGGTTTGTGTCAATAATAACAAATATGGTATTTTTGAGAGTAAACAAATGTCATTATAATTCGGTATTCGATAGACGGCAAAGTGATTTTTTTTTAGTTTTATTTTCAAGTATTGCCTATTCGTAATACCTCTAAATCTTTTACAATTTCACCATATTTTCGAATTTAAAACAGATAACAGTCCTCGAAAATAACTGTGAAGATTATGAACAATAACTGTGAAGAGTATGTTGGTTGGGAATCAAATTTCAAAAACTAATTCACTTATCTTTGACGACACCCCACAAATAATAATCCAACGGTGTCAAATCGCAGCTCCGAGGGTCCAAACGACATCAGCGCTGCTGCTGATAATTCGATCTTCAAAAACAGGGCGCAAAATATCGAGTGCAGTTTCGGCTGTGTGGCACGTAGCGCCGTCCTGCTGAAACCAAATGTTGCTAATGTCCTCCTCTTCAGTTTTTGTGAACAAAAATTCATTCAACATGACCCGATAATGATCTCCATTGACTGTAACGGCTAGGCCTTTCTCATTTTCGAAGAAAAATGGCACAATTATGCCTCTGAGCCAAAATCCGCACCAAACAGTGACTCGTCTTGGGTGTATCGGCTTTACAATGTATGCGTGCGGGTTTTCTGTGCCCAAAGTGCGACAAATTTGCTTGTTTACATACCCGTCTAGATCAAAATGAGCTTCATCTGAAAAGATGATTTTTTTTGGCAAAATCGGCATCTTCTGTAAGTCGATCGCAAGCCCACTTAGCGAAGCGAAAACGCATTGGATGGTCAGTTGGCTTCAACTCCTGAACCAATTGGACTTTTTATGGCATCATTCCAAGGTCTTTATGCAAAATTCGTCTCAATGATGTCTCCGAAATGTATTGTAATTGTTGAGAACGACGGTGAATTGATGTTGATGGCGCTTCACGCACACTTTTTGCTGCACCTGCAATATTCTCTGGTGTACGCACTGTTTTTGGCTTTCAACGCTTTGGTTTATCGATGAGGATGCCAGTTTCTTTCACTTTTTTCACAAGATAACGAACAAACAGAGCTAACGGTGCTTCTCTTCTTCTAAAATCTGTACGCAATTTTCACACACATTCTGCAATATTACCATGATTTTCAAAGTAATGTCGCAATATTTCCCAGCGTTGTTCAAGCGTATACAAAACCATATTCGTTCAGTGTAAGGATAAAACTAATTATCTGTCAAATCAGACATGAGCTAAATGTTACCATTCACTAGTTGAAAAAAAACGTTAGATGGCGGACCCGTATATACGCCTAAAAATATAAAATAATTAAAAAAAGACTTTATTTTAAAATTTATATGACAAAAAAAAAGTATACATGCCAGGGTTGGCTGCCTACTGTGTAACCCAATTGTTGGGTTTTATATTAAAAAATCCCGGGTGGGTTTTCAAAAAAGGGTTTTCGTAGTTTATTGAAAACAAAAATAAGTATTGCGACTAAGAATTGATTAGATCTGTTTTTTAGCTCAAAAAAGAAAATTAATTAGCAAATCGGTCAAAATAATAATTTATCAAATCACTTTTTACATCTTATTCCCGCCTCTGAACCAATTTCCAAATCCCAACTCGGAAAAACTTCTCGCCTTTTAAGGCGCTTCAACTTTGAAACCGATTTTATACTTCTTCACAAAAAGTGAATTGGTGATATGATTGTAGATAAACTCATACCTCTTTATTCCTAGATAGGTTCTGAAAATGTAGGACGCAAAACGTGATGAACATGTGTTGCGTTTGCTTCCTAACACTTTTTGTTACAAAAGTGTTAGTCCACGGTTTTCTAGTCGTAGAACGAGGAAATTTGCGCCATAAATTGAATGTGTTTCGTAATTTAAGCAGGCCTTTAAAGCGCAATGCCGTATGAAGAAAGGCCGTGTAAAGAGATATGTGTATATTGTATCCGTTGCAATAGCCAAAAGTCAGAAGGAGCAGTGTTCGGAAAATACCGCGGAAGCGGTATTTGATCGATTCTAATAATTGTTTAGAAAGTTTTGCGATATGAGATTAGGCGTTGTCGTGCAAAAGTATCGATTGATTACGTCTGTCTTTATATTCCGGTAGTTTTTCTTATAATGCACGGTTCAAATGAAGTAATTGAAGTTTGCTCTGATCAGTGAATTTTAGCAGCTTGTAGCTCCAAGAGTGCAAAATTTCATTATAACTGGTAAAACAAAGTAATTTTATTAACAAACAAAAAATATTGTGGACTTGAACGAAGTTTGGAAGCAGTTATAAAACCCAATAAAACCAAATAAAACCAAATAAAACCCAAAAAAATTCATAAAACAACCCATTAACACCCGGTGGGTTGGTTTTTTAAAAAACAACTCGGGTTTTTGCCAACCCTGATAGAGACACATATACATATATTCCTTTGTTTTTTAAAAAACAAACAAAAACGATTTGACTTGCAACACGCTTAATAACATAAGCCTTAAGCTTAGAAAAGTATTGTGAATACTATTGCAAAAGGCTTATTAAAAATTATTTAATAATGAAAACTGAAGCCTTGCGATTATATTACTTGTGTAAAATATATAGTAAGTTTAGAAGTCTAATAAGCGCACAAAAAAATAATTTCCTAATCTTACATTCGTAAAAGTTTTGTAAGCTTAGGAATATAACTATATATTGCTCTCTGAACTACGACAGTTATATATTTTCAGAATTTTTTTTTAGTTTAATAAAATATAATATTAAATTATTTTTATATATTATTTTTCGTTTTAGAAACATATTTTTTATGGGAATCTTGCATATTTTTTGTAAATTGTGCTCTTTACAAAATCATGCTCACCCACTCCAATAGAATTACCAGAATCTGAAATAATTGAAAAAGTTAATAACACGTCTATACAATCTCTGAAATTCTTACTTTTTAAAGCACTAGCAGTAGTCAGGCTCCGCTCACGTTTTTTCCCTGCTGTCCCCATTCAGCACAAATGTTCTTCCAGCTCATCCGTTAATAATTTACACCAACAATTTTTAGTGTGGTTAGGGCTTTTTACTATCGTAAATAGCTCTTTTTCCTCTAATGAAACAGCTTGCTTTAAGTTAATATACTTATGACAAAGTATTTTTTAACTTACAAAAGATTTCAAAAAGTTCTTGTCTTCTTGCAACAACTTTTCAAAATTGAGAAATTATTACATTATTTTGGAAGGTTTTTTCGGCAAAACTAAATTCACTTCAGATTTGTCTTTTTTAAGCTCTCTCATTTCATTGCGCAGGCCATTTATCTCCTGTCGCAATGAGTCCACCTCATTTGTGAGTCGTATAAACAAAGGTTTAATCATTTTAGAAAATTTGCTCATCGTAAATAAAAATTTAAAGTAAAAACAAACTAAGTTAGTTTCTCATTCTGAAGCAAAAAAAAAAAAAAAAAAAAATTACAACAAATAAATAAATAAATGAATAAGAACATACATAAACTTTGGAATATAGTGGACTTTTGACAAAAACCAAAATGTTTCAATTTGACTTAAGTGCTTCTGTCAAAAGTCCACAAGTGTTATTATATGTATAAGGGAGGTCGACTATTCGACTTTTTTCAAAAACCGGTTTTCGCATAATTCGAAAACTATCACTTTTTAAAAAACAGTTTTTCGGTTCATAATAGTTCAAATAACCGGCTAACCGGTTCTTTTATTTTAGTAAAAATTGTTTCTAATTCTTGAAGCGCAGAGCTGGACCACGTCGTTTTAAAAATAAGCAGCAGCTGATGGAGAGCTCAGAATTAAAGTGGCAATCAATACTAACAATAATTCTAACAAATCTTATAAAAACTATACCAAAATGGTGTGCGGAGGCCATAGAAAAGAAGGTTTATTACACAAAGTATTGAAAAATGCTTAAGTTTCGAACAGTTACTCAAATAGCTTATTTCGTTTTTGTTGTATTACTTGTTAGAGAATGGAATTAAAACTTTGTTATTATATTTATAATTAAGGTGCCTAAGGTAACAAGAATTATATGTTTTACTTTGAATAAATCAATTAGTAATACATATACGAGTCCTTAATTGCCTCGAAAGGAAAATTGCTCAAGTTCGAACAGCACTGTATGCAAATGTATGCACCATGTATTTAATAGTGTGTGTTTCACTGTGGTATGTTAGGTAAGAAGCCACCTTCCAACCCATAGGTCATCGGTTTAATCCCAGGCCACACCATCTAACAATTTTTAAGAGCAATACCACCTCACAACATTACTAGCCACTGGTTATTTACACTCACTAACCAATATATCTGCCGTTCGGAATTGGCGTTTTTGGGTCTGTGGCAGGGTTGGCAAAAACCTGGGTTATTTAAAAAAAACCCAGTCCACCGGGTTTTATTGTGGTTTTTGATGGGCTTTTTTTGGGTTTTATTTGTTCTTGTAAATGCTTACAAATTTCATTCAAGTCGAGAATTGTTTATACAATCACGTTAGTTTAGTACTTATGATACAATATTGCACTCTTGGTGGCATCAAGGCGTCATTGTGTACTATGAGCTGCTAAAACTGGGTGATCGAAACAAACTGCAATTACTTCGTTTGAAAGCTGCTTTATCAGATAAACGGCCGGAATATAAAGACACACATGAATAAGTTATTCTCTTGCATGATAACACCCGACCTCATGTCGCAAAAGTTTTAAAACAATTATTATAAACGATCAGATGCCGCTATAAGCCATTTGCAATCTTATTGGTTAAATTGTTATATACACTAAGCGTATAGCCAGTATTGTTGTAAAAGGTATTGTCATGCGAAGCATTTTTAAAACACTATTTGAAAATTCTTCACTTTTTGTGTTTAAATAAGCTTATAATAAGTATACTTAAGAAAAGTTGTAGGAAATCTATTATGATAAGCTTATTCTACACATAATTTACATTTTACTAGTGAAATAGTCTGTTGCGCAGGCAAAAAATGGTTTTTTATTTCTATATGTTAGTAAGAATTTTATAGTTGTTTTACTGTCAAAGTACTAAAGTACTAAATTTAAATAAAACTTATATTGTACATCTACACAGGAAACGCTTTAAACTTATATAATGGCTCCGGCATCTACGTTTTTTTTTCAACTAGTGCTCATTTCGTGAATGGTAACATTTGGCTCATGTCCGATTTGGCAAATAATTAGTTTTATTCTTCTGCTGAACGAATATTGTTGTGTCCAACGCATTTTCGCTTCGTTAAGTGGGCCTGCGTTCGACTTACAGAAGAAAAAAAAATCATCTTTTCAGATGAAGCTCATTTTGATCTTGGCGGGTACTCGTATGTAAACAAGCACACATTGACACACGCATACATTGAAAAGCCGATACGCCCAAAACGAGTCACTGTTTGGTGCGAATTTGGGTCCAGAGGCATAATTGGGCCATTTTTCTTCGAAAATGAGCAAGGAGTGGCCGTTACAGTCAATTACAGTTTGTTCACAAAAATTGAAGAGGAGGATATTTGCAACATTTGGTTTCGACAGGACGGCGCTACGTGCCGCACAGCCCAAGCTACACTCGATGTTTTGCGCCCTGTTTTTGAGGATCGCATTATCAGCCGCAGAGCTAATGTCGTTTGGACACCTCGGAGCTGCGATTTGACACCGTTGGACTATTTTTTGTGGGGTGCCGTCAAAGATAAGTGTTACGCCAACAAGCCAGAGACAATTGACGCTTTAAAGGACAATATTCGTGAAGCCATTGGTGAAACACAGCTATACACAATCGATAATGTGCTTAAAAATTGTCAGCCAAGGCAGCCATGTGAATGATATTATTTTCCATTATTAACCGGAAGGATTGTACTTTCAACTAAAAAAAGAAATTTGAGAAAATATTCAATAGTTTTTTCTTTAGAGCATTAAAAAAAAAAAAATTATTTGGCGGACCCTTTATATTTTCAAAAATCGGTGCAGATGAACCGGGGTAAAAGCGAGGAAAAGGAATGTAGTAGCCTATTAATAATATTTTATTTTTTGTTCATCTTCTAAGCAACCCTATTATTTGCTTGAAATTTGCACTTATATAACAGAATTATTTTACATTATCATGTACATTATTGCACAGATTGTACAATAACAAAATACGTTAATTATTTATGAACTTTTTTCATTTCACTCTTCCATTGAAATTGTCTAGAAACTATCCACACCCGAGCTATTAAAAACCAGACTGGCTTGCTCTTACATTCACTTAAATATTCACAAATTGTAATACAACGATGATGTATTTGTTTATATTAAACCAATACAACAACTACAAGAACATATTTACGATATGCATTTAATACCTATAAATGCAAAATATTTTTAGAGCAATACTGAATATATGCTGAACAGATAACCAGTATTATTTACTTAGTTTTGGCTTAAAAAATGTCCGACGGCAAGGTTAGAACATATGGGAGTGGACGGAAAGCATAACATGAAAACATTACAAATGAAATCAATTTTAAATTTTCCAAATGAATTTTACAAAATTTTTGATTACTTTATTATTATAAAAAAATTTTGTTCTTTAAATGTTCTCACCTTTTTGCATTTCAGCTATCGATATATTTGCTTTCAAAGTTCTTACTCAATAAAGCTAATAAATCTGTTTTCATTCATTATAAGTGATTGAATGTCTAGTCAACTTGAATTTATGAATAAATAAAAGTATAAAATTTTATTAAAAATATAAAAATTTAAGAATAACATGTTTTTAGATAAAATAAAGATATTTTGATGAACTATATATGTACATTGATGTACACGGATGTGTGTATATAACACATTTACCTGATTAATATGTTAAATATGTCTGTACAATAAAGGATTTATATTCAAATTGAAATAATTTATGTTTCTTTTTAAACTCAGCTATTATTGCAAGTTCTACAATAATGTATGTTTGTGTATAAAACAACAACTCTGAAAGTCAATGACCTTAGATTGTCAAAATATTTGAGGTTTACCATCTCATGAATTTCAGAGTAGGCATAAATAAATATGCAGTATCAAAATATATAAATAATAACTAAAAAAAATTACGGACATTATTGCATTAACAAAAATTAATATTTCAGAGTGGTTCCTTAGAACGGCAATATTTTTTGAGCTTTTTATGCGTATCTAGAAACTAAATTAACCCTGGAAGCCTACTTATATTTTGCATTGATTTTTCCCCATCCATAGCATTCAGTCACCCTGTACTTTCATAAGCTTTATCAGAAATATTAATAAAAATGCGTTTTTTTAATTAATTTATTTACGGCTTAGCTATAAAGGAACTTAAAAGAAAAAAAAATAATACTAAAGGGTCCGCCAAATAATAATTTTAATTTATTTTTAAATGCTATAAAAAAAAACTTCTGAATGTTTTCTCAAATTAATTTTTTTATTTGAAAGTACAATCCTTCCAGTTAATAATGGAAAATAATTTCATTCAAATGGCTGCCTCGGCTAGCCATGCAGTAGCCTACACGATCGGTCAAATTTTTAAGCACATTATCGATTGTGTGCAGCTGTATTTCACCAATGGCTTCACGAATATTGTCCTTTAAAGCGTCAATTGTCTCTGGCTTGTTGGCGTAACACTTATCTTTGACGGCACCCCACAAATAATAGTCCAACGGTGTGGCCAAACGACATCAACTCTGCGGCTGATAATGCGATCTTCAAAAATAGGACGCAAAACATCGAATGTAGCTTCGGATATGTGGCACGTAGCGCCGTCCTGTTAAAACCAAATATTGCTAATATCCTCCTCTTCAATTTTTGTGAACAAAAATTCATTCAACATGGCTCGATAACGATCGCCATTGACTGTAACGGCCACTCCTTGCTCATTTTCGAAGAAAAATGGCCAAATTATGCCTCTGGACCAAAATCTGCACAAAACAGTGACTCGTCTTGGGTGTATCGGCTTTTCAGTGTATGCGTGCGGGTTTTCTCTGCCCCAAATGGGACAATTTTGCTTGCTTACCTACCCGCCAAGATCATCTGAAAAGATTATGGTGTGAAGGTGTTACTGGGCCATATTTATTTCGAAAATTATGATGAAAAAACTGTTATTTTCAATTCAGAGCACTATGGTCGGAGACAGTCATTTAAATGATATTGTATTTAGTGCATAATGATAAAGCCAAGGCACTATAACGCAGGATTGGCAACCCACTGAGTAACCTAATTAAACCCACCCGGGTTTTATTGGGTATTTTATTTAAAAAAACCCGGGTAGGTTTCTTTTTAAAGGTTTAAATGTTTAGTTTATTTACAACAAAAATAATTATATTTTACGTATTGGGAGTATAATTTCGTTCGGTTCGTTTTTTAGCTCAAAAAGACAATGAATTAACAAATTTAAAAACACAAATTTATGAAATCACGGCTTATTTATTTTCCTCACCTCAGAACCAATGTCAGAAAACTATTCGTCTATTTAAGCGATACACTGAAGCCAAAAAATGTTGTATCTGTCAAAACTGACAATATTCAAAAGGATCAATATCTGAAGGTTACGGCGGGTGTAGCATTTGATTGTTTTTAACAATTGTTTGGCATGTTTGGCGAAGTGAGACCGAGCGTTGTCATGCAAAAGTAAAACTTTATCTGTATGTCTATTTTTATATTATGGCCGGTTTCTTATAATGCACGGTTTAAACGAAGTAATTACAGTCTGCTCCGATCACCGAGTTTTAATAGCTCAAAATACACAATGATGTCTTGATGCCACCAAAGGTACAAAATACTAAAACAACGTGATTGTATAAACAAACAAAAACTATTGTCGACTTGAACGAAATTCGGAAGCAGCTATAAAACCCAAGAAAACTCATCAAAAAATCCAATAAAACTCGGTGGGTTGGGGTTTTATTAAAAAACCCGGGTTTTTTGCCAGCCCTGCTATAAAAAAATAAAAATTTCATCGAAATCAAAGCTTTATGTTTGTTTTACTCTACTTTTGTCTATCATTAAAGATATGTCTGCTGTTGCTACCAATTGTCAAATTATTAACTTTGCTGGAGAGTGTTTTCATCACAGGCTTAACGCATATGTGTGACAACTAAGGCAGCACTATATAACGGATAGATAAATAGTTTTCCAAAAGAATAGTGTGTTACACAGAAGAGTCAAATACGTGTCAAAATCAAATATGATATGTATGAAACTTCTTACAAAATCAACGGGTACATCCTTCTGTATTCGATGCTTTAGTTTTTTTCACGATCATTTAATATTCACTGTCTCTAATTCCAGTTGCCTGTGCAATGTTTGATTTGCACGCCATTATCTGTTTATCCTTGTGTTTAAGATTCAAACGAGTTACTAGACATTTTTTGGTTGCCTCTATGTATGGCGTGTCCAATTCACGCCGGCTTTTACTATTTACTTTTGCAGCAGGTGTTTGTCCAGTTTCATGACAAAGATTTTAGTTGCTTATATTTCATGACGAAAATGTTCTTAGTATTTCGCGGAGCCATCGGTTTATGAAGACCTATAAAAGGTTAATGTTGCAGCGCGTTGCAACGTTCCTCAATTCACAACCACACTGGGCAACTAACCTGATGCATGTGATGAATAGTTTTAATTTGATCTCGATATACTGCCTGGCTTTATTTGCCCTCGTCTTGTTTGACGATATTAGCTTAGTTCCTGTTATAATGATTTTGATCCCGCGTTTAGCCGCATCAGCTGCGATATAATTCAGTTTGTTTGGCATATCATTGTATCCATATGAAAGTAGGCAAATGTCGGTCGCTTAGACATTCTCTTATTCCCCAATATTTCGATATTATTCTCGACAATATGCTGTCAACGATAAGTTTGGAGAGCAATCGTGAGGGTGGACAACCTTTCTAGCACTACTTTAAAATAAAAATATTTACTGAATATGTTTTGATGGACGATACGACATTTTACATTACTGCAGAGACCTCTGATGAGGTATATTATAGCTTCGGGCTTACCCTTGAAACGTAGTGCCTCCCATATCTCCGATTGCTGGATGCTGTCAAATGTCCCTTCAGAATCGACGATGATGATGAGAGATGGTGATCGCCGTTCCGCTGAGTGTTCGATAAGGCTGTTTATGTGATCAGTAGAGTATTTATTGGAACTGAAGCCGTGTTTATCGTGAGCAGAATTTTTTTTGGTTCGCTCATTCAATGACTCATGCTAGTGAGTTTTATTATTTAATTCGAGTTTTGTTCTTTAACTCGTGAGCGCGAATTTTATACTGCTAGCGAATTCAAAATAAGCAAAAAATAATCAAAAACGAGCAATTCATTCGAATGCATGATTTATTGCGTAATGCCAAACAACATTTATTAAAAAGTCTTACTCGCTTTCAACTAGTTTTGATATCTTTTGACTCGGTTTACGTTCAGAATTTTATTTTTAAATTCTCTTGTTTTTCGTTCTTTATGAACGAATTTAATTCGTACACTCTTTCTACTCTGGTATGTATGAGTTTAATAAGTCTGTTAATGATATTGCAAAGACTTTATTTAACATACTTAGTAAGCTGATACCTCTTCAGTTCCAACATTCTGTTATATCGCCTTTTTCAGTTAGTTTTATTGTCAAACCCTAGTTTCTCGTGAAGATGACTCGCATTTTCAAAGACTCTTATGATCGGCTGCAACACTCGAGAGCTTGTTGCTGCATCTGACCTAAGAAGTTTGCAGGAAATACTCAATTTGAATCATGGCTATCCATGTGAACATACCTTGTGTTACAAATGAAGATGTCGTATATCTCATTGAGCTACATGATGATCTTAAGTAATGACTGGATAAATCGGATGTGGAAATTTGGTCTAGATTTAACAAATGTGGTAGTATGTCTGTGTAACCATATTTAAATAAAATCATCGGATCCATAAGAGGGTTACTTAGTAGAATATTGTTGTTGAATTCACTATGAATAATACGGTCATTATACTAGAAAAAGCTGTTTTCTAAAGTGTAAATGATTGTCTTGATAAAAAGAGGCCTGTAATGTTTATAAACATCACCCACTATTAGCAAAACTTCAATTTAATAAAGAAATTCGTTAACAAATTCAGTATGTATTCCTTAAAACCTTAAGACAACTTTTTTTTAGCATTGATTCCAGCTGCTGTAGGGTATAGAGCTTAGCAACACTAACTTTAAAATTACTAGTTGCATTGTAGTTTTCAAAGCACATAATTATTTTCCAACAAATTAAATAAAACCGCAGTCCAGGTTTTTTTTCTCATTATATCCAGCTAATTATACATGTTGCAACATTTTACATAAAAAATGCACAAAAAAAAAAGAATGAAACCAGAACAAATAAAATACTCGAAAAAAACTAAATCAAAGGCATTTATTAAATAGTCATACGAAGTATTTCTTATGTAAATACCAAACCAAAAAGTTCAAAAACATGCCAATAACAAACAAGAACAACAACACTAATGAAAATATGCTGGGAAATGCAACAATAGCCACTAGAAACTTCCTCCTCTAGAAAAAAATACAAAAAATATTAAAACCAGCACTTAAATTGTAGACTTGCAACAACGATGTCGGCTACTCAATAATAATGGTCAACATGCCAATATCAAATTATTACTTACTTGGCTATTTCCCGCTAAACGTCATCTAACGTCTGCCCTTGTCGTCGCCATTACAATTTTGAAATGCTCTCATGCATGTCAGTTGATCTTTAGAAAAATACGGAGGAAAAAAATGAAAAATTAAACGCTACTCTATGTACAGTAATAGTAGCATACCTGGCGAGGAGGGGAGGCATTTTTCGGTAATAAAATTCTTTGAAAATTGACATGTGTACATAAAAATTAGTTGCTATGCCTCCTTACTCTACTTTCTTTCCAGTTTTCAAATAGTAATCAGAAAATAGAAAATTAAATAAAAACAGGTAAGAGAGATATTGCCTGCTGAGTACGATTTAAGGATACGCTATTCAGCAAACCATCATTTTTAATCCTAACTCAGAATGAAAGGAAATTCCTGGACTAAAGTCTATATATATTATAATTATCATCATACTGACCAGATACTATTGAGGGACACTACAATCCATAGGATGTATTGTGTCCCTTCCGGTCTATAGTTTGTTCAGCAGATCTCGTACTGCGGACATTTCCAGCTAAACTTATCAGGAACCCCCTCATTCACACAATATGTGTTCCGCTGTCTCCGCTGCATATGAGCACAGTCTACAAATATTCACATCTGTTTCGTCTTGCCTTTTCAGATGTGCTCTTAGTCTACAGGTAGCTTGTCTTACTTAAGAACTTTGTAGCGACACCCAAATTGCGGACAGATCGTCGCTCTAGAGTGCTGAAGTCTCCCTTGATCATTCCAGTATTCCAAGCATCTGGCAATTTACACAATTTTTTATTAGATTGAGAATGGTAGTAAAGGGTGCTGCACAGTAAGGTTCCATACCAATATAGGGTGTTACATAACCTTTTCTAAATATTAAACTGAAATAAACTAATGGCCGAAAGCAGGCTCTGAAATATGCCATCAGTTTGAAAGCTAACTTGACTGACAGAACTTTTAATGCGTCTTATGTCACCTACTGCTGTAGGAGACTAGTGAGCGCAAGATAGGTACTCACTTTTAAATGGTCGGCCAAATAAATTATTTTTTGAAAATGCTATAAAAAAACTACTGAATATTTTCTCAAATTCATTTTTTTATTTGAAAGTGCGATCTTTCGGTTAATAATGGAAAATAATTTCATTCAAATGGCTGCCTCAGCTGGCCATGCAGTAGCCTAAACTACTGGTTCAATTTTTAAACACATTATCGAGTGTGTGCAGCTTTATTTCACCAATGGCTTCACGAATATTGTCCTTTAAAGCGTCAATTGTCTCTGGCTTGTTGGCGTAACACTTATCTTTGACGGCACCCCACAAGTAATAGTCCAACGGTGTCAAATCGCAGCTCCGAGGTGGCCAAACGACATCAGCTCTGCGGCTGATAATGCGATCTTCAAAAACAGGGCGTAAAACATCGAGTGTAGCTTCGGCTGTGTGGCACGTAGCGCCGTCCTGTTGAAACCAAATGTTGCTAATATCCTCCTCTTCAATTTTTGTGAACAAAAATTCGTTCAACATGGCCCGATAACGATCGCCATTGACTGTAACGGCCACTTCTTGCTCATTTTCGAAGAAAAATGGTCCAATTATGCCTCTGAACCAAAAACCGCAACAAATAGTGAGTCGTCTTGGGTGTATCGGCTTTTCAATGTATGCGTGCGGGTTTTCTGTGCTCCAAATGCGACAATTTTGCTTGTTTACATATCCGCCAAGATCAAAATGAGCTTCATCTGAAAAGATGATTTTTTTTTGGCAAAATCGGCATCTTCTGTAAGTCGATTGCAGGCCCACTTAGCGAAGCGAAGTTCAACCATATTCGTTCAGCGGAAGGATAAAACTAATTATCTGCCAAATCAGACATGAGCTAAGTGTTACCATTCACGAAATAAGCACTAGTTGAAAAAAAAGCGTTAGATGGCGGACCCTTTATTATTACTCACTGCATATTACCGACGGTTATTGAACATAATCTTCTTTATGAAATGGCCTTCTGTTGAAGCGATTACGATAAATATTGCAATGTCTGACTTCTTGATAAGATTAAGCGGTCTGCTGCGTGTTTAAGGCCAAAGCAATAGCTATGTATCATATTTCGAGAGAGGGGGTGGTAGTGGCGTGGTGTAGCGCATAACAACACAAACGACCGAGGTTAGACCCACAGCAGAGGACATGATGAACAAAAATTTATTTGTGGTTTCGAATGTTTAATAAAGAGGCTTCAACTTCCCTCTAAGCAACGCCATTTGAAAAATAAAGAAGAAAATTCCCTGACCTTTCTGCATTCCTCTGGCGATGATGATAAACATCAGACGAATGATTAGGAAAACACGCCACCGCCTGGGACAAAACTACAATGCTAAAGTAAGGATCACATTAGCAAGGATCTTCACCACTACTAAAAATTATATGGTGGAAGCTACAGTGGATTAATCATCTAATCAACTTGAAAAGTCAAATTGATTAAAAAAACTGAAATAAAGCAATGGAAAGACAATATGCTTTCTAGAGGAGTGACGGAGAAAAACAGTTATATTTCGGAGTTGATCTGCAATAGTTGATCTCCAACTACCAATAGCCAGGTATTGATCAGATATCTTTCGTGTGCCACTTTCAACTCTAGGCTGGTCAGGGACTGTCTCGATTCCATTGTGGTACTCTCACTACAGTTTTGTGTCCATCTCATTTTAGTTCCTGGCCAGAGAGACTGATGAACTTTCTGGGCAGAGAAGGAATCTTGGTGTTTCAATGCTAAGCCCATCTGGCACAGATTGTATAGGAGGCGTACCAATTAATTGCTTAAACTAGTATGTGGGAACTTCTCCTCTGCTGTATCCATTCTTACAGTTCGTTATGTGAGGGGCATGGCTTAATGTGGTATCACTATGGACCATTAAGTGTGCTCAAGTGTGCCTTGATTTAATGAAGCTGTCAGTTTCTCCTAACCTAACCTTTAACCTTTTCGACGTATAATGCAGCATGAGACAGGTTTAATGATGTCCTATGCATTTGGCGTTGCATAATAAGAGATACGTACTATAAAATGAATATTTAACTGCTCAAATGGACGTGTCACAAGATATTTTTCGATCAAAAAATAATTTTATATAGTTTAGCTGAAATCGATTTACAAACATTATGTCAAACGCAATATACCCCTACGTACTACAGTAGTGGTATTAGGTATGAAAAAAAATCTCACTATTGTTGATGACTGTTTTTTGCGAAGCTCAGGTATAAAAATTTATACAAACAGTACGAGTAGCGTATGACGAGAGTACAAATTAAATTACAATTTCATGTTTTATGGTTATTTTTACGAATAGTAATTTTTTATACTCCACCCTCCTCCATACACGAAGTAAAAGTACATATTGCTGTTGAAAGTCTTAGACGGTTCGAAAATTGTAATAAAATTCGATATGCCACACGATATATGACATAATGAGTGTAATACGTGGTATTATATATGTAAAATAATGGAAAAAGCGCGATATTTAAAAACGAAATAGAAATGGAAAAGAATTGCAATGCAAGTTGGTTAAAAATATGATCAAAAATATAAAAGATAAGTTGAAAAAAAAATGTTCGTTTTAGAAAAGTGGCTACATACATAGATTACTTCTGATGCTATTTTATATTTTCTGAGGCTCGCATTTCTTCTTTGAAGCCATCGAAACTACCAAGCACCTGAGCAAGTACCAAGTAGATATGAGTCGGCCGTTGCAAGTACTGTTTTTCCTGTAGTTATGATAAAAAGCATTTCAAACATTTTTTACTATTACTTGGAAAATTTTTTCCCCCTTTAATTAAGCAAACTAATTAACTCAAAATAACATTTAAATTAAATAGACCATGTCTGGCATTCTAAGTAAGGACTTTTAGAAGTATCTATTCCGAATCTCTATCATCGTCTTGGCCATTAAAAGCTTAAATTTAAAAATGCAATAAAACAAAAAAATAAAAAAAATTTTACCAAATTTATTTGTTGTTGTGAAGTTCAATTGTTCCGGCTAGAAATGAAATATTATTTCATTCCTATGATTGCAGCGGCCGGCCTTACAGTACTCCATACCATCGGGACAATTTTCGTGACTATTTCGAGTGTATGGGGTTGTATCTCGGTAATGACATCATAGGTTTTGGCCTTCAAATGCTTAGTTGTCTCTGGTTTGTCGGCATAACACGTGTCGGAGCCCTACAGAAAGTAGTCCAACGGTGTCAAATCGTAGCTTCTTGGCGGACACTGACATCACCATTTCGACTAATTAAACGGCCATCAAACGTTTGATGCAAAAAATCGGTCTCATGCCAAAATGTGTGACAAGATGCACCATCCTGTTGAAGCCAAACATCGTACACATCAATCCCATGAAGAGCAGCCACAAAAAAAATCGGTTATCATAGCACGAAAGGTGTCTTCATTGCCCGCAGTAGACCAATGATGCCTACGCCCCACAAACCGCACCAACCAGGCACTCGTAATGGGTGCATTAGCTTCTATAAAATTACGCTTGGATTTTATGAGCCACAAATACGGCAATTTTTCTTATTAACGTACCCAACAAGCTGAAGATGAGCTTCATCCGAAAAATTCATTTATTTTTTTGTTGTGAAGTACAATTGTTCCGGTTAGAAATAGAATATCATTTCATTCGTATAGCTGTCGATTCGATTGGGCCAATATTCGGGAACTTTTTCGAGTGTATGGGGTCTTATCTCGGTAATTGCATCATGAATGTTGGCCTTCAAATGTTTAATTGTCTTTGGTTTTTCAGCATAACAATTATCTTTAACGGCTCCCTACAGAAAATAGTTTAACGGTGTCAAATCGCAGCTTCTTGGCGGCTACTGACATCACCATTTCGGCTAATTAAACGGCCATCAAAAGTTTGATGCAAAAAATCGATCTTATGCCAAGACATGTAGCAAGATGCACCATCCTATATAAACCAAACATCGTACACATGAATGCCATGAAGAGCAGAGACAAAAAAAAATCGGTTATGATAGTGCGATTGGTATCTTCATTGACCATAGTGGTTTCGCCGTCCTCATTTTTAACGATATATGGGCCAATTATGCCTCCGCCTCACAAGCCGCACCAAACAGTCACTCGTAATGGGTGCATTGGCTTCTGTAAGACCACTTTTGGGTTTTCTGAGCCCCAAATACAGCAATTTTGCTTATTAATGTACCCACCAAGATAAAAATGAGCTTCATTTGATTTTTGTCTTTGTTTTGGAGATAAATTTCCAATAAAACTCTACGTTACTCAAGCGTTAATCGAATCATTTCGTTCAGTGAAGATAATATACTGAATTTTGTGATAGAATAGAATGACATAAGTATTGCCAGATTCAGAATGATAGCTGATTCAAATTTAAGCCGATAGATGGCCCACCCATTATAAATTCGTATTTTTACAAATATATGTATTTGTTTTTCAACAACAAACAAACAACTGACTGCTGACTACAAAAAAAAAAAAAACCGATGGAATCATATGTTCCCAGGTGCAACATTCTCACCATGTGATTTTATTGAGGGTGAGATGTGAAAAATATTTTAGCTTTTTAAAGGTTACATTTTTAGAAAAGAACATGCAACTTGGTGTGCCGCTGTGATATGGTAGGTAAAACACCCGCCTACCAACCAAGAGGTCCTCGGTTCAATACCAGGCCATACCATCTGATAATTTTCAAAAGCGGTATCACCTCATAGCACTGCTAACGACCGTTTATGAGTATTTGCGCTATGAAGAACTTCTCTAACTAATACATATGCCGTTCGTAGGCGGCGTTAAGCTGTAGGTTCCTTTCAAGGAGTCTAAAAATAAAATCTGATGCAGGCCCACTTGGGATTTCGCGAGAATTATATATGTTTGTCTACACATGCAACTTGTTTAATTGTAGCTTTTTTTCAGAGAAAAACACAAAAAAGATAAGAGGGCAAAAATGGCAATATTTTCATCATACAGCCACGATAAAAGTTTTTAGTAATAAATTTCTAAGCAATTAAAAAAATATTTATTTTAATTTTATTTGTTAACTCAAATGGGGGTGGAGTGGTGTAGTGGTTAAAGCGCACGCATAACAACACAAACACAGGTTCGAACCCCAGCAGAGGGCATGACGAATAAAAAATTTAATTGCGATTTCGAATGTGTTTAATAATACAACAAATGATTCAACTTTCCTCAAGACAACTCCAACTAAAAAAAAAGAAAAAGCCCCTCTGTTCCCCCCGCATACCTCTGGCGATGATAACAAACATCAGACGAAATATCAGCAAAAACACGCCACCCGCTGGAAAAAGATTACAATGCTAAAGTAAAGATCTCCACCTATTAGCAAGGATCTTCACCACTACGTCAAAACAAAGATCATATGGAGGGAGCTACAGTGGATTAAAGAGACTAAAGTGTTGGCGAAAAAAAAAAGAAATTAACTTAAACGTTTAATGACGCATAATTTTTAAAATTAAGACGTATTTTACTTTTTGTTTAAAGCAAAATAAGAAAATCATAATCAACAAATATGTTGTAAAAGTCGTTTTAAAAGTACTTGAATAATAGAAAATAATTCCTTTCTTGTTGTTTTAAAAAATTATTTTATTTATATTTAAACAATAAAATTGATGC
Source organism: Wohlfahrtia magnifica (assembly GCA_023159175.1). Classification (NCBI taxonomy): domain Eukaryota; kingdom Metazoa; phylum Arthropoda; class Insecta; order Diptera; family Sarcophagidae; genus Wohlfahrtia; species Wohlfahrtia magnifica. The sequence continues at coordinate 3,512,638 of JAKWBJ010000051.1, forward strand.
ATAATGTATTCATTTCTATGAAGGGGTGTCACTTATAAAGAAAACAATTGTTTTCGTCTTTGTTTTCGCTCACAAAAAAAGATGAAAACAAAGTAAAAGTTTGAAATTAAAAACGTTTATTTAAACAAACTTTGCACCCCCCTCATTCCACCCTGGCACACTCATTGTTCGTCGCCACTGAAGAGGAAATGAAAACCGTTTAAATGGAAACCATTAGGAATCTATATGTTTATATGGTATATGTATGTGCGTTCATTTCTATTCTGGTAATTGTAGAGCGCTTTGTTTTGTGAGTGAGAATATATGAAAATATGTTGCATTGCATTGTGCTGTTACTGCTAAATTGCACCCTTGACGATTGTTGTTTTCTATTTGCTATTGATGTTGCAGATAATTTTGTTTCATGCTACGAGCGTGTATAGAGAAGAGAATCATAGCATACAATTAACCATACGATTATCATATATAGACTTCATTCAAAATAAACATTAATAATATCCCTGTACAGGGTATTTTAAGTGATTTTTAAAAATAAAAGTGAAATTTTTTGATTATTTGAAATGTGCTGAAACAAAAGTAAAATATTATTTGATATGTGATTTAGGATTTTCCAAATTTTGGGAATAACTGCCTATTTAGGTAATTATTTATGTTTTAAAGTATGATAAAAGAGATTTTTTTAAAGAGATTTGAGAGAACAAAAAGAGTTTCTGCTTCATAGATGGCATTTATATGGCAAACTTCCATTGAAAGTGTTTAAAAATATGATAACCACACACTGGGAAAATTGTATGCAAAAAAAAAGTCAAGAAGTGCGCCAGGTATGATAACAAATAAATAATAAGGGATAACAGATTAAATAGATCAAAGTTTCAAAATGAGTCTTTTAAATAAAGAAAATTTTTTTGTAAATTTTTTGTTGTCTGAGACAATGTAGCGTAGCCAACTTATAACTTTACAATTAAGATGTTATCAGTGGATTGAAAGAAAGTTTTTGTCATGTTATTATCAACAAAATGAATGCACAAATTGCCTACTACCACCTCGATCAAAAAGTTTGCGGAATAACCCCCTTTGGCGGTCCCATCTTTCCGATTTGAGTTTTTTGTCTTTGTTGGGCTGGTACATCTGTTGCTGATATTCTCGCTAAATCTTAGCGTCATCATTTGCAAAAGCTACGTAGCCAAGAGTATATCTATGTCTATTCGTATGTGTGTTGGCATTTTTTACAATTTAGAAATGGATTTAAATTTGCAATAACGAAGTTCTATTAAATTTTGCGTAAAAAACGGATTTAACGGTGCGCGAACATTGGAAAAATGGAAAAGTGTTTCGGAAACGATTCTCTAAAGAAAACGGTCGTTTACCAGTGGCACGAGCGGTTCCAAAATTGTTCGTGAGACAATCGAAGATCGTGAATGCAGTGGCAAACCATCGACATCGAGAACCGACGAAAACACTGATCAAGTAAAGTTTGTCAATAACCGCAATTTAACCGTCAGAAGAGATATAGCGGAGAGCTTGAACATTGTCTACGGATCTGTCCAAAACATTTTGGTTAATGATTTGGATTTCCGTCGTGTATCAGCAAAGTTGGTGCCAAAATACATCCATTTCATGCAAAAAAGAGACAGTGTTGGAGTCGCAAAAGACATGATTTGCGAGGCTGAATCCAATCTCACATTCATCAAAAGGATCATTACTGAATACGAGCCGAGGGTTTATGAGTACGACACGCAATCTAGACATCGTTTTCAGTCAAAAAAGAAGGCAATGCTCACGGTTTTCATGGATTATAACGGTGGCCAGAAGGCCAGACAATAAACAAAAAGTGTTACGTGGGCGCTATTAACCATTGTAAGAGATATAGCGAAAGACTTTAACGTTTCCGTTCAAGGCATTTTGGTTATCATTTGGGTTACCATCGTGTAGCGACAAATTTGGTGCCAAAAGACCTCATGCAAATAAGAGACCATGTTGAGGTCACAAAAACATGATTTGCGAGGTTGATCGGATTCACATTCATCAAGGGGATTATTGCTGGAGACGAGACGTGGGTTTATGAGTACATCACGCAATCCAGATATCAGGCAAGGCGTTCACCAAGCCGAGAGCAAGAAAACGTCATTTTGTGTCGAAGAAGAAGGCAATGCTCACGGTTTTCAGGGACTAGAATGGTGTAGTTAATAAAAAATTTTTGCCAGAAGGCCAGAATATAAAAAAAGAGTATTATTTTGGCACTATGAGACCAGAATTGTGGGCAGAAACTGTTGCACCATGATAACGCAATTTCACACAGTGCTCTCATTATTTGAAATTTTTTTGACGAAAAATGCAACAAATACCATCCAGCGGCCACCGAATTAACCTGATTTTGCCCCCTTTTACTTTTTCTGGAGTTAAAAAAACCATTAGGGGGAACGCGTTTCAGCAGCCGTTTCTAATTGTCAAAAATCGCCAGCACACAAAGAGATACTATTGGCTAAGTAGCTTTTGCAAAAGTCAAACTATGACGCTAAGATTTAGCGGGAATTTAGCGGGTACAACAGATGTACCAACTTAAGACTCAAATCGTAACGATAGGACCGCCACTTGGAGGTTATTCCGAAAATTTTTGATCAAGGTAGTAGGCATCATCTATCGTATTTCTTTCTGACCAAGCAAAATAACAAATAATGATCCTAAAATGTACCTAAAAAGTAGAAGAAAATGGAAATGGTTATACCACACCCGACAGATGAGCTCCGAAAGCATTACCAAAGATTACCTCAGTCTAGAACCTCCAAGACAGACGACTAGTCCTATCAAAAAACTTATGGCTCGGAAATGTCTCTCTGGAGATAAAAAACTTAAACAAGTCATAGAAAAGTTGGGAGTGGCGTGGTGTAGTGGTTAGAGCGCAGGCATATAACACAAGCGGCCCAAATTCGAAACCCAGTAGAGGACATGACAAAAAAATTTATATACGGTTTCAAGTGTTTTATAAGCCGCTCCATACAAATACATCTAAAGAAGCCCTTCTCACCTTCCAGATTACGTCTGTTTGTCTGATGACAAACATCAGAAAAATGATCAGAAGAAAACGCCATCTACAGGGAAAAAATTACAATGCTAAGTAAGGATGACAACCTCCACTACACACGTTCAAATGGAGGCGAGCTACAGTGGATTAATCATCTATATGGCTTGAAAATCAACAATGGATGTTTTGTGGAAAGCCAATATGCTTTCTAGAGGAGTGACGGAGAAAAAAAAGAGAAAGAAGTTAAAATGACTTTCATTTATGAAAATGGGGTGAAATTATTTTGTTCAAGCCTAAGCTCCAAGTGATTGAGTAGAGGATAGAAAAATAATAAGTCATGCTCTATTAAATGATATTCTACAATAAATGTATAACCTACAGCTCTATCAGTTTGTCTTTTTTTAATTTCAGTGTTTAGCAGTTTTTTATTATTTCAACGGAACCTTTATTATCAGTAAGTCTTACTTCAATTTAATTTTTAAGCAGGTTTTAATCTTTTTTTTTTTAATTTCATTGTAAAGGCCTATTTACTGCTTCATATAATCATTAGTTAATAAAATGTTTTAATATTCCCTTTGGTTCTGTTTCCTTACGAATTTCATTTCTGTTTAACATCTTGTAACCATTTGTAGTTGAATTTCATGTGCGTGCGAGCTTTAATCAAATTGAAATCCATTTCAAACAAAATTTTCATTAATTTTAACCGCAGTGTGGTCAGTTAGTTTGTCGTCGTTTGTTTTTATTCTTGTTGTTATTGTTAATGCAATAGCTCTCCCACACTTTTTAGTCTTTATTCTCTCCCACAGAGTTCGAGTAACTGTAATACTCTATGTTATTAAAAAAGAGTAGGTGTGCGAGTGTGTTGGGATATTTACTATATGAAATCTGATATGGAGTTGATATCTTTTAAGTACTTTAACAATGTTAGAGTGTGTTAACACAAGAACAACACATACACCAAATGGATATCAATTTGTGTGTGTGTGTTTCTACAAAAGTGTTGAAAAGCATAGGTGTATGTCTGTATAAGCGTAGTTTCATTTGACACACTTAATCAAGTATTTTTTTCAAGGGGGGTTTAAATAACAAACTGTTATACACACACTCGGGTTATGTTGTTACTCTATATTGAGGTTTAGTTTACATTTGAGTATAACCACCAGTCACCGTAAAAGGGAGAGAAAATGTATGTTTACTTTTTGAGAGAGAGAGAAAGAGTGCTTGTGTATAGAAGTGTATGTAATAAAGTACTTGAGTGTGGTTTAAATTGAATTCTTGCAATTTAACAGTTGATTAAATTTTGTCACGTGACCTTTACATATGCATATATGTGAATACTGTAAAGGCTACAGTAAACCATATGCAGCAAATAAAAGCTAAAAAAAAACAAAGTAATAAATGGTTAAGTGAAGTAAATAAAGTTTTCTTACTAAAATCAGCTAACTTATTAGAGAAAATCGATTTTATTTTTATATTTATTTAGCAAATATTGAAAAAATTTTATTAATTAGTTTAAAAGTTTAAAAAATCCATATTTTGTCTGAACGTTATTCATTTATTTAAATATGCCATGTATTTTATAATTATTAATTTTTCATATTAAAAATTCTTTCCTGTTGGGGTTAAACTTTATTATTTGTTATTTCCTTTTGGTATTATTTGCCAAGTTAAACATTCTAAAATAAAAGAAAAGTCGTTAAACAATTTAATGGTTATTGTATAACCAGTAATTTTCATATTTAATAAATACTGATTTATTTTTTTAAGTTATGCTCTTTATAAATATAAAATAATATTTTTATTATATAAACATAGGCAGACAATTACCAGTAAATCAATATTAGTCCTGTCCTTTTCTAATAATTTATATTTAAAATAGATATAAATACTATTGAAAAAATCAATTATAGAGTTTATAAGTGGTTATGGATATTTTTTACTAAGCGCCAGATGTTTGGGTTCTCAGGTTTTTAAAAATATCAAACTATTGTTTTTCAGGTAAATATAGATTTTTTGTAAAATTAAAGCAGTACTTAAAATGCAGTGAGAGTTTCTTAATGGATTTTATTTCAAAGGAAGATTCTTTTTCCATATTATCAGATTATAGTTTTATTTTTGCTTCGATAAACAAGGTTAATCTCGAAAAACTGTGGCTTTGAGCCTATTGGCCAACATACCTTTACATCAATTGCGCTAATAGCGTTTTCGCATTATTCTTAAGGTATAGGCCACCACACTTTTAGTTTTCGTTATTTTCTTTTTGTTCTTTTATTGACGTTATTACTTTTGGACAAGGCATTTTGGTTTATTTTACTTTCTTTGTTATTTAATTTAAGCATGTGTTTGCTATAATCCAGCTTGAATGCTGGTACTGTCATCTGTCGTTCCCTTGCAGCAAAAACCTCTGTGTATTTGGTGGTTAAATTTGTTTATCATTGATTCCCACCTATTAGGTGGCGTAACCTGTTATGTCTATGATATTTCTTTCCTTTATTCATTATGACTATTGTGAGGATTTTTGAAGCCTCTTAATTCTTAAAATTACAAAAATCCTGATAAAAACATCTCTTTGTTTTTTTTACTGTTTTATTTTATTGATTACTTTCTGTAGCCTTGTACGTCTAAATACTTCTGATATGAATCAAATAAATAGCTTGAAAATCATAGTTCAGTAGTCCTTTGATTAGTGTTCAAAACCTTGGTTTCAAAGATTATAAAAATGATTTGGACACCCTAGCCTTTTGGACATTACTTAAGTGTTATAAGTGTTATAAGTGTTATAAAGAAAAACAAATAGCCGTATCCAGTACGATGTAGTTTTAGCTGATCAATTACAGGATACGATAAAAATGACCACTTTTGTCTTCAGGGTTTGCAAGCTACAAAAGTATACAAAAAGGCCCACAAATAAGCATCATAAAAACAAAGTCTTTGCGTATTAGAGCAAAACATTTTGCAAGTCTTTAAATCAAAAACTTATGATACAGTAGCTAAAGTTCGCAGCTACCTACCAACATTCAACAATAGCTGCTTACGGCGGGCGCTTTCCTAACAAATACTGTCGCATTACCATATTTAACATTATTTTATGAAATTTTGTAATAAATATACACACTTACTGCGAATTCCTAATAATTTCAAAGCAATCATAAAATAGAATCTACAGGAAAATAATTATGAGACCAGCGAATATTTAAACAACATATATATTAGCCTTATAATCAAATAGAGGGCCTGAAATCCATAGAGACGAAGCATAACCAGTCGTGGTGCTCTTATTTTGAGTCTCTGGATATTGTGATATACAGGAAAATGAAGTGACCGAATGCTTACCCCAGAGCATCTTCAGTAGGCTTGGATGCCCACCAGAGATCAGCAATAAATATTGCTAATACTGGTATACTCGAATCATTATTCATAAATTTGTATGAAGTACTCATGATACTCATACCTGTCAGCATTTATGACACTATTGATTCATACTCATCTGCACTTATTGAGAACAGGCTATGCAAAATGAGTACGATTCGTTTATGAAAATTATAAGGTAGTGTGTTTGTGTATTTTCTTTTTCTCTTAAATATACGATACTAATATTCATAAATACTTATAAGCATTCATGAATCATGCAAAACTATTATGATTATTTTCTGAGAAATTAATGAATGCTATGAGTATGAGTAGCTATTAGTATTAGTACGACGTTTGGTTCATACCCATTGCTCCTTATACTTATAAATCAACGTTATTGTGAGTAGGAATGAGTACAAGCAGTTAAATTTCAATCATATGTAATGAATTATACTAATAAACTCATGAATGAATATGAGTAGAAAAAAAGCGAATCATTGCTGATCTCTGATCCCCATTATGCGCACAAATGTGCACCATTTATAGCAAAACATGGCCATTCTATAACAGAAAAAAGACAAATGCTCTGAAGAGATTGTATGGAGAAACATTTTCCGTTGTAGTTGTCAGCACTGGCCGCTGGCCACTGACCGTACCTGATATGCCGACGCAAAATGCAACAGCCATTTTCACAAACTTTTCGCAGTATATGCAGTATGTGCTTTTTGCCAACAACTCATCCAATGTTGATTTCTAGTTTGTTCAATTGTCCCTGCTTTATCGACGTAGACAAGTGACTTTACACAACCCCAAAGAAAATAAACCAATATAGTTGAATCATACGAGCTTGGTAGCCAAATAATTGAACCACTACGTGAAATTAGCCTTCATCAGAAGCTAATTTGAGTAAATCTATTGTTGCGAGCGCTGCGTGGCATGTGATTCCGTCCTTTGGGAACCACATGTCAGCAAGAACACTACCAGCTGATTGAGGTATGAAAAATGTCTAACCACGTTCCTGTACCATTCAACATTAACAATAACATTCTTCCATTATGGTTTTTGAAGACATATGGATCAATGACTCCGACAGTACATAAAGCGCACTAAACAGTAATTTTCTTTGGATGTAATGGCGTTTCGACAAAAGCTTGTGGATTATTTTCTCTTTAAAGGCGAAAATTCTGTTTATATAGGTACTCAGTCACCCAGAAATGCAACTGGAATTCCTTCAACCGAAGTGCACGATAAAACAGAACATGACGAACAGAGTCCATATCTTTATAAAAATTTCAACACTTTGCTGTTTGTCTCTCCATAACCAAGCTGAACAGAAAGTAACTATCAGCTGTAAAATCGGTTGTCAAATAAAAGAGTGTTGTCAGCTCAAAGGAAAGTAACCGATACACATAGGAGCTGTTGTAAGAACGACACTGATAAATAGTGGTTTATCTGCTATGTGAATGCCCGCTTCTGTATCGGGCGCTTCGAACTTTTCGGACCTTTGCAGCATAGCGGACACAGGTTCAACTACGATTGTGTAGTTTCTGAACATTGCAGGCTTTTACCAGCTGATTTCAAAACAATGCAGCAGTTCACGCATTCACTATTGCCATGGCTAAAATCAGTGAATTAAAGTTCAAATTCCTTCACCACACACCTTATTCACCCGATTTATTTCATTCGGATAATTTTTTATTGGCGGACTTGAAAAGGCGGCTGGGTGGGAAAAGATTTACCAACAAAGAAGAATTGGAGTCTGTGGTTAATCGATAATTGAAAGAACTGGATATCGATGCTATTTAATATCGCTGAGAAAAGTTTAGCGAGCCGAATGGAGATTATGTTAGGAAATTAAGAAAATGGTTTTCAAATTTGTTCTGCTTTCTATGTTAGGTAAGCTAATTATGGGTTACTCTCCTACTTTGCCAAAAACCATGTCAGGCACTTTGAATTTTTAGAAACATTGACGCTTTTTCAAGCACTTGAGGTTTGTTGTTAGTTTTACCAGTTTTAGTAGTCATAACTTTGACTGTTGATGAAACTGTAAACTAAAATGGTACCTGAATTGAGATTTTTTTAAATTCATATTGGATAACCTTTAAAGGAAATGCATTTTTCTTAAGCAATATGACTTCATCACGTTTCTTTGTTAAATGTTTAAAGGCGAAGTCCTATTAGCTGCTATGCTATGAATCATTTTCAATTAAAGACACGAGTTAAGTCAACAAAACGAAAATTACTTTTTTATTTTTAACAAACATTTATTTCTGTCTTTATTACACCAAACAAAACGATTTTAATATTTTTTTAAGACTTTCCTTACATAGACACGTTTTGTCTTCCTTGTTTTCTATTTAACGACTGTTGGTAATTAACGATTTTTTTTCTATATATTTACCTGTGACAAAATAGTAAAATACCACATGTGGCAAACACATGCTTTTGGAAGCGATAGGAATAGGGAAGTAGATTATAAGAAAACCCCTTTGGGGGTTGAAGGGGAACTGGTTTATTTGATTTAGGATGATACCAGCCTTGTTAATGAAAATTTGTTGTTTTTTCGATTTTTATTACAATATATTTGACTTTCGTATAAAAAAGTAATTATTTAGTAATGGTTGGTTCGTTTTGTTGACTTCATTTGAAAAGTAATTAAAAGAAAAGCAATCGACTATTACTGTTTATGTAGAAGAATTTTTTTTATTTTGTATATTTTTTTTTTTTGAATATCTTAAATATTAAAGATCTTGGCTTATTTTATAAATTTTTGTTAAATGTATTTTTTTTTAATTTATTTACTTATATACCAGCTTTAAATTGAAAGCAAATTGCTTAGCAATTAATATATTTATTTGTGTGTGATTATAAATGCTTTAGAATTTTCCTTTAATTTTATCGTTTTAATCTCAAATAAATTATTTAAAAGTGAAACTTCTATATGAAGATTATCTAAATTATATAAAAAATAGTTCCTTAAAAACATTTTACAATAAATCCAATAAAATAATCTATTTTTGTTAAAAGTCTACACAATACTTATCAATATAATCTAATAAAACAGTTTTTTTTATTTTCTAAAATATTATTTATCCTGCAGCCATAAACTGTTAACATTGCAGTCCATACTATATACTCAGTTATGAGCAGAACAAAAACAAAAAAAGAGGGACTAAGTGAGAGAAAACAACAAACACATTTTTGAAGAAGATATAGTAAACGATAAGCAATTTAAAATGGGAAATAATTTTTTGCCTAAATACCCTACAGCATATTATTGAATTTGAATTTATTTTTATGCGAAAGTTTTAACAGACTTGCTTTCCAAGATTCTGTACAACCGTGACAATTTAATTGTTAGAAGCGGCCCAGGTTCGAAATGACGAAAAGAATTTTATTGCGGTTGCAGATATTTAATAAAGGGACTTTGCCTCCAGGCAAATTTGATCTAAAGAAGCCCCTCACATACCAGCTTACATCTAGCGATGATGACAAACATTAGATGAATGAGCAGGAAGAAACGCCTCCTACTAAGAAAAAATTACAATGCTAGATAAGGATCATCACCACCACTTAGTAAGTTATAGGTGACCAGACCGGGACTGTTGTGGAGCCGAAGCTGGAGGTGGCACGTGTTTGTATTTACACTCACGTGTTACTAAGCCTGACCAAAGGTATTATGGTGCCAAGGAATCCCTGTGGATCCGCGTGTGAAGTTTTATATCCTAACACAACAAACACGCCTTCGAAATGGCACTCACTTGTGATATTCACTCGTACCACTGGGGCATAGTGGGGTATGCCACACGGCGAAGACTCATGTACACTCAGATGACACCACATTGTAAGAACCTTCACCACTACACATATTCATATAGAGACGAGCTACACCTTGAAAATCAACTTGAATACTGAGATTGAAACAAAACAATGGATACTTTGTGGAAAGCCAATATGTTTTCTAGGGGAGTGATGGAGAAAAGCAAAATTTATAATGCATTTTTTTCGTTATTCCTCCTCTTTGTCTTGTTTAGGTTTCTTTGTAATTGTTTGTTATTAAATTTTTACCGGCTTAGCTGGGTGATCGGTTTACTGTACCAGGTATAGGATACATTATAGGTGCTACCATCTGCCGTTGCCTATAAATGCCCCTTGTTTATTTAGTGTATTGGTGAGGAGTCTCTGCGTATTAAAGACTTTTTTCCGTTATTCCTCCTGCGAGCTTATAGCTTCTACAAAACATCTTCTGCCTTGCTTGAGTTTCGTAAATCTTTTTTCGCTTCAAGCTAAGTAGATGATTAGTCTACTGTAGTCCATTCCTGGATGATCCTCCATTATATTGTATTGTGTAGTTGTGAATATCCTTGCAGAGTATGTTGGTGATGAAGATCCTTTCTAAGTGTGTTGGTGGTGATCCTTACTTAGCTTTCCATCTTTTCCCAATAGGTGACGTTTTCTTCTGATCATTTTTGTGATGGTAATTATAATCGCTAAAAGTAAGCTGTGATGTCAGGGTACACTTCTTTTTTGGATGTTTTTATCTGGAGGGAGTAGAAGTCTCTTAATCAAATACTCGAAAACGGCATTAAATTAAATTTTTTTTCATATCCTATGCTGGGGCTTGAGCCTGGGCTGCTTGAGTTATCTGCGGAACTCTAGCCACTATACCACCGTCACCTTTTTCCAAACACTCTTTTTATGTCCTCACCTGGATTCGATCCTGGGCCACGAAGAAGGAAGTTAGTTAGTTGGTTATTTAATTTCTAGTGGTAGTCATCCACGTGTCCAACGCACTTGGGTCCATGAATTGATCACACTGTAATGGGAAGAAAAACTGTACACAGTATCATGATGAACCTGTATGTTAGTGTTTAAGCCTGAGAATAACAAACCAGACGTGTGTATGAAAAAATATAACCTGTTGACAGATTTGATATGGCATGCAGATACGGACTTCCAAGGACGGACTTCGGATAGAAAATGCTCCTCTGTCTACTCCTTTTCATCATCCTAACAACTTCTACAGTAGTCATTGGTTTGCAGATCAAGTCTTCCTGCATGTGTACCAGACACCTAGTGATAATAGCCAACAAGATGCGTAATCGATATCGCGGCATCGCTATAATGGACTCCAAACTATCTCAATTGCATATAAGACAGATTTGCTTCGAGACAAGACAAGTAGCTGTGCTTTGTTCGATAAGCAACGAAAAAGCAGTAGTGAGCAAGAGAAAACTGTCATTTTGACAAGAAAGTCAATCTCCTCACCACTTATAAGAAAGCGCAGATAGTCTCCAGGTCTGAATGTTGTACACCCTATTTCACATACTCGACAAGAAGGCCCCGCACAAGATGGGTTTCGTTGGCGGTATTGCCTAAACCGAATATCTTCGTACGTGCCTGACAGACAGTGTTCGACCACAGACTTGGAAATTGCAATGCTTAGTGTTACTTTTTAAGCCTGGTAAGCAGCCTGATTAGATCTTATCCTACAGACTGCTGCGAACTTATGTTCGACACAGTAGATAAGGTGGATATGTAACCGCCTCCAGGAAAAGCTCGAATTCGTATTGTCAAAAAGACAATTGCAGATCAAGATCTACAAGAGATAGGTGACGCCGGTAACGAGAGCAAGAATGAAATTTTGACCAGTAATCACAATGGATGTTAGGAATATATTTAACTCGGTGAGCTTGAAGTGTTAAAGTCATTGGAAGGTTTTGGTGTACCATAGTACTTTCTACGGACATAACGTTCTTAATTCAGAGGCTTTATACAGGCACATGGAGCTCACAAAATCCACAAACAGTCCTCGAAAAACCATTACATCCAAAGAAAGTTACCGTATGGTGCGGTTTGTGGTTAGGTGTCATCATCGGCTCGTATTTTTTCGAAAATTAAAAAGTAAACGTCGCCACCATGAATCCTTTGCGCTACCAAACCCTGATCACTAATTTTTTGTGGGCACAATTTGCCAATGTTGACATGAGTGATCTTTGGTTTCAGTAGGAAGGCGCCACGCGCCACACAGCTGGTCAAATAATTCAGTTATTGCATAAAAGATTTCCCGGTTGCGCAATTTCTCAATTCTGCGATGTCAATTGGCCATCTCGTTCTTGCGATCTAACGTCGCTGCAGTATTTTTTCTGAAGCCATTTGAAAGAACGGGCTTTCGTGGACAAACCGCAAGCAAATTACACTCAGAAAGATGAAATTTTGGGTTGAACTCACGAGATAAGCCAAGCTTTGTTGCAAATGTGGCTCAAAATTTTGTGAAAAAAGCTGACGACTGCCGACGTGCTATTCATATTTCATTGTTAATTCCCATATTTCTATTTTATATTGGTATGACTAAAACCGAATTTGTCATAAAAATGTGTTTTTAAGTTAATGTACTTCCCAACCTCAAATTTGCCTACACTTTATTACAGTACGCAACAAGCGCATGTGTCAGGAAATACATGGTCACGGACGGCATTCCACAGGGCCCTGTACTTGGTCAAACTTTGTAAAATATATTCTTCCTGACAACGTGGCAATTATGGGCTGTGCGACATTGCGTTGGTCGATGTGGACAAACGACACAATATTCTGTAGGAAAAGTGCTACTATGCCCGAGCGAGGGTATATAGATGGCTACCTAATGTCGTCCTAAAATTAGCAGCACAGAAGACAGAACTGGTACTGATAAGCTGCACTAACGATAATAGTAACTGAAGCTGCTTAGCCGGTCGTGACATGACAACTTTACAATAGGCAATAAGGATCGACAGCCGATCAAGCGGACGGTACGAGTGGACGATAATCGTATAGAAACAATTGAACTGTATTTTACATGATTCTTGTCGGGCAATGGGGTGATGTTAGTGATTTTAACTTTTTCACACAGTTTTATACTTTATTAACAAATTTTCTGAAAGAGTCACTATATCGGAGTTATATGCAGCATAATTGTCTGTACTTATGCCGATATTCGAGTTAAATATTATACATATATTATATCAATCACTCTACTGTCATTTTTTTCGCTTGAAGTTTCCACCTATAGAACACTGCAGATGTCTGGAAGTCTAAAGAAAGTTAACTTTCTGTGTTCGGGACAAAATCCACTACCCCAAGCAAGGACTTCGAGTCCTTCGCGTACACCTCATCAAACCTCATCCTGACTTACGGTTTTGGTAATGTGCTCAAAGAGTCCAGGAGAGGTTTGGATATACAATGATCTACAACACCAGTGACTATGTCCATATGCCGCAAGATAGCCGCATGTCCATTGCACTTGTCAACATATGCTTCTGCAATCTGCTTGGCTATTAGGTCGACCGAATCCACCAACTCAGCTATACAAGTAAGGCTTTCGATTAAGGCTTGATATTTTCGTACCATAGAATTTCAAGTCTATTTCAATTTCTCTAAATTTTTCTTTTGCATCTTTATTTATGGTCCAACTTGCCTATATATGCACAAAAAAGGAGTATAACACTTTAACATACAGTCGGTAACGACCAGCTTTAACTTTATTACTTATTATCTTACTTTTATATTTTTTAGATTATTGCTCTACGAGTACAAAAAAAGAACAACAATAACTACTATATTGACTACAGCAACAACAAGAAGCATAACAATAAATACTTTGACTTTTACTAGTTTTTGGTGAATAACATCAATAAAAATAATAATAAAAACAAAAACAATAGCAATAACAATCAAAGAGAGAAAGAGAGAAATACCAACTATCATAGTGTGAATATGTGCAACAGAAAATGGAAAACTTACTTAAACACACAGCAAACAATGCATGTTTTATTTTTATGATTGTATTTGTGTGTTAGAAAAAAGTACAGTGAGAGAGACACAAAAAGAGAAAGAGTTTAAAAGTGGATATTGTTATGTAGCAGTATTATAACAACTTGTGACATTATGCTCGCAATGAGTTTTTTAAACAAAAAGTGTGTGTGTGCGTTTGTACTTTAGACAACTACTAGAGCAAGAGAGATGCTATGTTTAGGTACGTATATGTGTACGTAGAAGTATTTTTTTTTCTCTGACGGCAGAGTATTTTAATAGATTTTGTTATTTTTATTTCTTTTTTTCCTTACATATGTATGTATATGTGTAAGTACATTACTTTCCATAATCTTAAGCATGTGAAAACATTTTCATATGCATGTTATTTGTTTATTTTTATTTCTTTTGTTGTAATTTATTTACATAATGTGAATGTATGTGTGTGTTTGTATAAATTCATAGTTTTGACGTTTTTATTGAATGTTAAAAAGTTAAATGTATAATTCTTTTGTTGTTGTTGTATGTGGGCCATTTTAAATAAAAAATATTAAATATTTATATGAAAATGAAAGGAAGAATTAAGAAAATTAAGTCAGAATTAGATCAATTAGAAATATTTCTTTGCGTCTTAACACTAAACATGCCAACAATTTGTGCAAACCTATTTTTACCGTAGTTGGTCAAATGTTCTATGATAAAATGACGTAAGAGAAAATAAACAAATATTATTTAGAAATGACTACGAATACGGGAAAATTGAAAACCTTAAAAGTCGGAAAGGGATCATTTGGTCCAAAAAATTTAAATTAGGTTTTGTGATGAAAAATTTATTAAATGAATTTAAATATTATTTATTCAGTTTTAAAATATCAAACAAATTTTGTAATAGTAAAGCGTTAGTTACGTTTCAAAAAAGTTACATGTCATGTGAAACCTTTTCGAATCAGGCAAAAAGATAATTCGTGTATTTTTCTGTTTGATAAAATTTAAGCATCACTTAATTATCACTGTGGGACAAGTGCAGTCAAAAAGAAAGGTACATAATCCCTGCTCCCAAATGCCACAACAATAAACAATGGCATTAGATTTTGACTTAACCAACAAATTGAATTGAATACGGTCTGCCATTCACGCAGAGCCATCTCACATCAGAATTCTAAGGGGTGTTTTTTATAGAGGTATAGAACTTTAAGTTGCAATAAAACAACGATGGTTATTCGATTGACATGAATTTTATTTATCCGAAAGATAATCTTGTGGCATTACATTTTAAATACGATTTCTGGCATATGATCGCCACGACTGGCGCCGATGTAGTCCAATCTGGACGTCCAATTTTCGATGACTTTTTCCAACATTTGTGACCGTATATCGCCAATAACACGGCGAATGTTGTCCTCCAAATGGTCAGGCGTTTGTGACTTTACCGCATAGACCAATGACTTTACATAGCCCCACTGAAAGTAGTCTAGCGGTTTTAAGTCACAAGATTTTGGAGGCCAATTCACAGGTCTAAAACGTGAAATTAGGCGGTCACCAAACGTTTCTTTCAATAAATCCATTGTGGCACGAGCTGTGTGACATGTTGCGCCGTCTTGTTGAAACCACATCTCCTAGACATCATGGTTATTCAATTCAGGAATGAAAAACTGAGTAATCATGGCTCTATACCGATCACCATTGACTGTAACGTTCTGGCCACCATCGTTTTTGAAAAAGTACGGATCAATTATTCCACCAGCACATAAAGCGCACCAAACAGTCAGTTTTTCTGGATGTAACGGTGTTTCCACATACACTTGAGGATTACCTTCACTCCAAATGCGGCAGTTTTGTTTGTTGACGTAGCCATTCAACCAGAAATGCGCTTTATTGCTAAACAAAATTCGCTTATGAAAATCGGGTACATCGGTAATCTCGTTTTGGGCCCATTCGACAAATCTATTCATGATGAATTGCCAAACCAAACTGAGAATAAATCACTTAACAGCTGTTAAATCGGTCGCGTCGGTGAAAAGTAATGCCAACTTAAAGTTTTATACCTCTAAAGAAAACGTGCTATACACAGACTGGACTAAGACACAATGTTTTAAGTCGCATGATAATGCCCTTACAATACTAAATTCAGGATACCTAAACCTTGACGGTAATAATATCTGCCACCTTGACAGCATTCCAACAAAGACTGGCTGACAAGGCTGTAGCTATAGTTCGGATATCCAAAGCTTATCAATCTCTCGGTATCTTACGACTTATCCAGAAGACGAATGGATTAAGATCAAAATTTTTAACTCTTGTATTAATTTAGCCGTCTTCTGTTGATGTGAATACTGGCATAAAACAACACGTAATGCCAGCAGTATCTAATCGTTTTCGGAAAACTAACTTTTGGAAACAATCAAATCAACAGCTAAATTACATGGAGATTTCTGATCGAATACAACGCTAAACTGGAATCTAATTCTGGCATTCGATATCGTAATATATTTTAATGATGCTACCTGATAAAAAAAACCAATATAATTATAGTTTAAGTATTAAAAAATAGTTTTACAACACTGGATAAAATATTCCAAAAATTATGAAATTGATTGTAGACAGCAAATAAATAAAAAAAATAAAATGAAAAATAAGTAAGTTGCATAGTGTAGTTAGTTATAGTACTTGAATAGAAGACATGTAACAGAGATTCAGACCTCACGAAGGTTAAAATAATTGTTTTGGTCTTTTTTGGAAATTTTATAAAATTTTTATTATTGTTGTGAAGTACAACTGTTCCGGTTAGAAATGAACTACCAGAACTTTTTCGAGTTTATGGGGTCGTATCTTGGCAATTCCATCACGAATGTTGGCCTTAAAATGCTTAACTGCCTCTGGCTTGTCGGCATAAGACTTGTCTTTAACGGTGCCGTAGAGAAAATAGTCCAACGGTGCTAAGTCGCAGCTTCTTGGCGGTCAACTGATATCACCATTTTGGCTAATTAAACGGCCATCAAAAAAATTGGTTATCATGTGGTGGTAGGTGTCTCCATTCACCGTAATAACTACGCCGTTCATCAAACGTTCGACGCAATAAATCGATTGTGGCATTAGATGTGTGGCAAGTTCTACCATCCTGTTGAAACCAAATATCATTCACATCAATATCATGAGGAGCGTGCACAAAAAATCGGTTATCATGGTGCGATAGGTGTCTACATTGACGGTAATGGTTCTGCCGTCCTCATTCTCATCGAACAGACACTCGTAATGGGTATCTCCATTGACCATAGTGGTTGCGAAATACGAAATATGGGCCAAAGCGCAAACAAGCTGCAACATGCAGTCAGTTGTAATGAGTTCATTGGCTTCTGTAAGACCACGTTTGGGTTTTCTAAGCCCCAAATACGGCAATATTGCTTATTAACGTAACCACCAAGATGAAAATGAGCTTTATCCGAAGAGATGATTTTAAATGATGATAAATTTCCAATAAATCCCAACGTTGCTTAAGCGTAAATGAATTCATTTCGTTCAGTGGAAATAATATACAGAATTTTGTGACAGAATAAAATGCATAGGTATAGCCATATTCGAAATAACCGCTGGTTCAAATTTAAGCTTTTAAATTGCCAACCCTATAGATCTCCCATTGTTTTTGTTGACAAAAGCGATCGAAAACTTTAAGAAGTTTTTATGACCTAGACAGCGACTTCTAAGCCTGCTGCAGTTACTATTTTTCCCCTATTTGCGCAAAAAAAATGCTCTTCATTCGGCCTGTCATCTGTTTTTATTTTTGATCAGCGTATACCGAATAGAAAGTTATTACTTCCTATTATATTTTTTTTTTTTTTTGTATCCCACTTTGTGCCACAACTTGAAATATTTTTTGATGGTGGACCTTAGGCTTTTAATTTAATGGTAAGCTGTTCTCGATGTTGGTTATCTCTTGCTTTTCCTTGGAAACTATTTGACATTAAATGTTTTTGCATAATCTGTTTGCTTTGCCACAAGCTTCCCAAATATTTCCTTTTGCATTGAATTATTTTTTGCACTTTGGACCCAAAATTACTGAATTTATTAGATTTCTTTAAATAAACTTCAAACTTTAATTTCTTTAGTTGAGTTCTTTTATAAAAACTTGTAATATGTAACGTAATGGTTAAAAAAAAGTAAATGTTTGCACTGTACCGACTCTGTGTAGTAAAAGAGCAAAAAGCGTTCAGTAGACAAATGGACAACGAACGATACTGAACGAACGAAACAATACTAGAGTGTCATCAGCTGAAGGTCAAGATTAGATAGAGTCGATGGGAGCCTATGATGTGCTAGCAAACAGCCGGGTGGGGGGGTTCGTGACTCACCTATTCCTGCCTCTGTTTTATTACATAATTTATTATAAAGACTCCCGAAAGTCAATTAATATATTCTCTACGTAAGTGTTAAGTGGACCAAAATAGCTTAGTTTCAAAACATTAAAAATAACCCCTACTAAGCTATAATATGTATATTGAAAAGCAAAGATACTGATCACCTGGATCATTTAAAAATTGTTTTCTGGATGTATTGGAAAACCGTGTCTCTATACCCGCCCTAACCATGATTCTACTGACACTAATATTCCCGAAGAATCCCACATTCTATCACCCTATCGCATTATTCCATACAGAAAACTAAAGAAATTCCTTTACCAATTCATTTTAATTATCTAATTCATTTATTTCAATAAGACATATTCTTAAAATTAAAAGTCATTCTAATATTATTAACATCAGTCACAAAGACTATGAGGTTTCGATAAGTTAAACATTTAAATGAATAACTTTTAAAGTAAATTTAACAAACAAATACTGCTACTTTTTTCACGCTATTTGTTTACTTCATCAATTTAATATTAAACAAATTTCGTAAACATAATTAAAAATATTCTACTTAAAGAGAAGAAAAACAAATCAAAAGCTAGAAACTGATTTTCATACCAAAATAATAAATAACCGTGATTGTGACCGTGGCAATATTTCGCATAATTTTTATAATTGCAATTATCGTAAGTTTAAGATATTTGAATAAAATGTTTATAATAATTTTCCGATCTTTATTGATCCATTCAATAATCAAGTTGAAAATTAGGTTGTTTTGACTTATTCGCTCAATTTATAGGTACAACCAATGAATATAATCCAAAATATGCTCAATTGGGTCATATGTTAACGTTAATTTAACATTCTGTAACAAAAAATACTCTTGGATTCTATTCGTTGACGCGATGGCTTAGGCTCAATATATAAGAATATCTTACTACTACACGTCAATAAATGTGGATTTTACTCACCAATTATACTGCTGGACAATGAGGCCTCCTCGTACAGGGTTATTGGGTTTAAGTGTTGCCGTTGCTAGTTCAAGATAATTTAATTATAGTATTCTTACATATGCCTTGCGATGATTGTGTTCAACTGTATTAAAGATTTTGGTGCCACTTATTTCAATATTTAAATCGAAGCTTTATAAAATCACTTAATGCTTGATATAAATCATTTCTCTTTACTATTATTGAGAACTATTACCCTATTAACAAATTAAAATTAAATTTAAATTTAGCTCTAATTTTCTAAATACATAAAATCTCTAATATTGAATACAAATACATTCCTCCAGGTAATTATGAGTTGCGCTTCCTTCCA
The DNA here is from genome assembly GCA_023159175.1 of Wohlfahrtia magnifica. Classification (NCBI taxonomy): domain Eukaryota; kingdom Metazoa; phylum Arthropoda; class Insecta; order Diptera; family Sarcophagidae; genus Wohlfahrtia; species Wohlfahrtia magnifica. The sequence continues at coordinate 3,532,465 of JAKWBJ010000051.1, forward strand.
ATGGAGTTGTAGGCGCAAAAGGTGACAGGAAATTTGCCTAAGATGAAAATTCACTAGAGTAACAATTGTACGTATTGCCGAGAAGTCCTAGTCAGGTGAGGTGGAATTGCCTTTTGTGGTCTATGAAGCTGATGTAGTCTTGTCTATGGAGCACAAGTATAGGTCTCTAACGGAATTGTCCTCGATCCGGAAATTTGGGTGACAAGCGCATGGAAAATTGGGTGCTATTTGTGCAAAATCCGAGTCACCGCTCGAGAGCATGCACTCAACATGGCAAAAACTGCTTGTAAAATCTTTTATGCTTCTATGTGAATCAGCATGCTCACAAAAATTCACCGACTTACCTTTCGGTACGTGTGGCCTCTACGAAGGTGTTTAAGTAAAAGAGGAAGTAGAATTCGGCAGCATATGCCACTTTAATTTTCTTAAAATCTTTCGTGGCCTAGAAACTTCTTAAAAATGACATCTTCTTCTATTGACGCCATTTAACGTTACACAAAGTAATAGATTAGCCTAATCATATGGCATCACTGACCGACCGAATATTTTATTCCTAATTAATAAAAATCAAGTTTACTTTCATTCTAACACCAGATTCGAAATAAAATTTAAATCAATACATCCTCCTATTCTTTTCCCATATGTCCAGTAATCGGCACACTGTGGTATAAGCAAAAGTTTTTTATCAACATTCTTCAAATCAGAATGTCCACTAGAGTTGCAACATGTTTATTATTATTAAAATCGAAGAGTATGATCATAAGCATTCTGTGTTTACCAACATACAATACTCAGCAACATCTTAATATATGCTGCATATCAGCCAACATGTTCGTATACATTATATGCCTGTATAGAAGTTAAGTTCCACACAGCAACCCACATGGTAATAAACACGAATACTTATCTCCAATGAGAGCAAACATATGTTCCAAATTAACAACATTTATGAACTAACAATGTAGGTATGAGAAAAAGTAATTTCTAAGAAAATATAATAAATATTTATGAATCAGTAAAATGTTCATCACAAACTTTACTTCGCATGCTTCTTTGCTAAAGAGTAGAAACTCGCTAGCTTACGTTCGAGTTGTTGTTCGTTATCGAAAGTTATTATTAGAAATTTGGATTTATTTTATATGTGATCGAATAAGATATTTCCAAATAGTCAAAAACTGATTTGTTCAAATAAGAATTCGTTTGTATACGAATGAGAAAATTAGCTCCCTGGTCACTTGATTTGAAGAGTTGAATCTGTAGGAAGAAACGCTCCGCTGCATAATTGGAAGCATCAAATTGAAATCAACCAAATAGTCGAAGCTAGAGATAAATTAAACATATTGCATCAAACATAACCGAATGAAAGGAATTTTTTGAATTGAAGCCTCTAATGCTTTCAATGAAACACGCCTACATTCACAGCAGCCCGCTATGAGGATTTACCTTTTATTTGATAATTGTTGCAACAACAAAATTTATATATGTAGCTGATAAATGAAATATTGGCCGTTAGATATGCAAATACCACCTTTTTCAAAAAATTCCCATAATAACTTTTGTTAAGTTGGTACATCTGTTACTACGCTAAACACAGCTTGAACTTTGCAAAAGCTACGTAGACAAAGTACATCTATTTTTATGCGTGTTGGTGATTTTGTACAATTTTAGAAATCGATTTAAATTTGCAACACAGGACTTGTATTAAATTTAGTGTAAAAAATAGATTTAATCGTGCACAAACGTTGGAAATATTGAAAAAGTGTTTCGGCAACAATTCTCTAAAGAAAACGGTCGTGAGCCAATCGAAGACGATGAACACAGTGGCAGAACATCGACATTGAAAACTAAAGAAAACATTGATAAAATAAAAGATATATTGGTCAGCAACCGGAAATGAACCATTAGAGAGACTTGAACATTGCCTATGAATACGTCCAAGACATTTTGGTTCAAGACATTGGGTTACCGTCTTGTAGCAGCAAAGTTGGTGCCAAAGTTCCCAATTTCATGCAAAAAAAGACCGTGTTGAGGTCGCAAAAGACATGATTTGCGAGGCCGAATCCGTTTCCACATTCATAAAGAGGATTATTACTGAAAACGACATGTGGCTTTATGAATACTTCACGCAATACAGATATCAGGCAAGGCGTTCACTAAGCTGAGAGCAAAAAAAAGTAATATTCAGTCGAAAAAGAAAGCGATTCTCACGGTTTTCAGGGATTAAAACGGTGTTGTTAATGAAGAATTTTTGCCAGAAGGCCAGACAATAAACAAAGAGTATTATTTGGGCACTATGAGACCAGAACTGTGGGCAGAAAATTCTTGATTACCCACCGTCGCATGATGCCATCATTATTGGAAATTTATGGACGCAAAATGCAACAAATAACATCTAACAGCTACCGAATTCACCTGATTTGGCTCCCTTTGACTTCTGTCTGTTCAATCGAGTTAAATAACCATTACGTGGAACAGGTTTCAGCAGCCGAGGGAAAATAGTGGAAAAATCGCAGCATGCATCGATAGATATACCGAAAACCGAATATTAAAAAAGCGTCGAGGATGGGATCTAGCGATGGCATAAGTGTGTTGCAGACGAAGGGGATTACTTTTAAGGCGACAATATAGATTTAGATGAATAAATTTGTATTTTTAATTTTCTGAATAAATTCCGGGAACTTTTTGATCAAGTGTATTATCCGTTTCCTTGGTAGTTGTTCTATTTATTTATATTTAAAACACTTTAATGAAATAAGACTGAGTTTTAATTTAAGTCGATGCAATTTTGTTAAGCCACGAAAAAACTATTTTTGTTCAAAAAATGTTGGCAGTCAGATATGCAAATGGATTTAAGGACCCCTGCCCGTCTTTCTAGTGTTAAAAGTGGCTGTTAAAAGCCAATTAAAAGAAACTTATACTACTCAAAATACAATAATAGTACAGTAACATTTAAGAAAACTGGTAATGCACTGAAAATTAAAAGTACTTATTAAACTACTCTCGTATTTCTATAATTTGCAGAAAATAAATATGTTTTTGTTTATTCTGCTTATTAATTATTCTTTTAAATTATTTAAGAAAGTTATTCGTAAAAAAATAATTCATAATTTATATAAGATTTTTTTGTTTTTGCAATTCTTTCTTCAATTACATAAAATTTTCAATAAATTTTCTTTATTGTCAAAAAATAAAAGTAAAAAATAAAAAATAAAAAAAAAACATTTTTGTTTATAATTTTTTTCTTTTTATTTTCGATATCTCTTATGTTAAATGTGAATCTTTGCAGCTGTTTTGATAAAATTATTATTTATTTTCTATATAAATTGCATATAAAATTAGAATTTTTTTTTTGTTTTGCTCTAATTTTGCTGTTGCTGTGTTTTATTACAACTAATACAACAACAAAAAAAAAAACATTTAATCACTATATAGAAAAATACATATAAAATTCTAGACTTACAAACGGCACAGTATGAAATTGCATGTTACGATACTCATTTTTTTTATTTAATTTTTGTTTGTTTGTTTATTGTTTTAAGCATTTCTCGGATTTGTAGAGAATTCGTGCATTCTCTCTCTCTCTCTCTCTCTCTGTTATTAGATACACTTTGTAGTTATTTGTAGTTGTTGTTTGTTCAAATATATAATAATTGAAAGGAAAATTGCAGTTTAAATTAACATGGAGGTTTGATGAAATTAAATACCCTACAAAATGGAATAGATTTTTATAAATTTTAAAAGCATACTCATGAGAAAGCAATATGAAACCTTTCACGAAATTTTGTTCTTAGATAACTACTAAGAGTTTGGATAGAGGTTTTGAAACTTAAAATGTAAGATTTACAACAGACGCTGTGTATCTTACACAAGGTTTGTGTTTTCAATGAATTATATGGTTTTTTCTCTGAAATATAGGGACCGCCATCTAACGTTTTTTTTTCAACCAGTGTTTATTTCGTGAATGGTAACACTTAGCTCATGTCTGATTTGACAGATAATTAGTTTTATCCTTCCGATGAACGAATATGGTTGCGTATACGCTTGAACAACGCTGGGAAATATTGCTACATTACTTTGAAAATCATAGTAATGTGGCAGAAAAAAATCATCTTTTCAGATGAAGCTCATTTTGATCTTGGCGGGTATGCAAACAAGCAAAATTATATCATTTGGGGCACAGAAAACCCGCACGCATGCATTGAAAAGCCGATACACCCAAGACGAGTCACTGTTTGGTGCGGATTTTGGTCCAGAGGCATAATTGGGCCATTTTTCTTCGAAAATAAGCAAGGAGTGGCCATTACAGTCAATGGCGATCGTTATCGAGCCATGTCGAATGCATTTTTGTTCACAAAATTGAAGAGGAGGTTATTAGCAACATTTCGTTTTTAAGAACGGCGCTACGTGCCACACAGCCGAAGCTACACTCGATGTTTTGCGCCCTGTTTTTGAAGATCGCATTATCAGCCGCAGAGTTGATGTCGTTTGGCCACCTCGGAGCTGCGATTTGACACCGTTGGACTCCTATTTGTGGGGTGGCGACAAAGATAAGTGTTACGCCAACAAGCCAGAGATAATTGACGCTTTAAAGGATAATATTCGTGAAGCCATTGGTGAAATAAGAGCTGCACACAATCGATAATGGGCTTAAAAATTGGACCGATCGTGTAGGCTACTGCATAACCAGCCGAGGCAGCCATTTGAATGAAATTATATTCCATTAGTAACCGGAAGAATTGTGCTTTCAAATAAAAAAAAAAATTTGAGAAAATATTCAGTAGTTTTTTTTTATAGTATTTAAAAAAAAAATTATTTGGCGTACCCTTTATATCTACTAAGAGTTTCGATAGATGTTTTGAAATTTAAAATGTAAGATTAACAACAGATGTTGTGTTTTCAATGAATTATATGGTTTTTTTGCTCTGGAATATACATTACAGTTGTGGATTAAAAGAATTACTGCAGCGAAAGGTAATAACCTTTTAACGCACACGTTTTAATTTTGAAAGCACCACGTTATTTATACTTTTTTAGAAGTCACTTTCATTTGAAATAATTCAACCCTAGCAAGACTATTTTTGAGGAACCTTCTCTCGTTTATGACTACATTATCCGACAAGATTAAAATGAGACCGATTGAGTTGCCTAGATAAACACCATAGTAGCCGTACATTTAAAATATCTACTCCAGAAAAGTTTAGAAAAATGCTCAAACTGCTTCTAATTGCTTCTCCGAATAGTTCCAAGGCATTCGATAAAGTTTAGATTTTCATTGCTTCTAGTATCAGTAGACGTTTCTCTCGATTTGTACTCGTTATATATTTCTCAAAGATGGCCTTATAAGAGTGGTAATAGAAGGCATTTTCATCCGATAAGTTCAGGACAAATTCAGGAATACCGCAAAAATCTATTCTTTTTTCCACTCCGTTTCTAATATTGCTTTACGGCTTTCTTTTTCTCATTTCCAATCATATCTACTTTTTCGCAGATGACAGCAACATTTGCCATTCACATTATTTTTATCATAAGCTGAGCCTCTTGGAGATTGGGTAAAAAAAGATGAATATAAATATGTTTAGAAGCGTTCTGAACAAAATATCCAAATGGGGTCCTGCGAACAAGCTAGAGTTTAATGCATGCAATACTCAATGTTGTTTTTCGACACACATGTCGTGAGGTATTATCTGTGACTATGTGTTATGTAGAGGTATGTAGAGTATTGAGGAATCAGATGCGCTTGATGTTCGTTGGAACAATCACATGAAGCATTCAAGTGCCACGGATTTTTAAGTCTATTTAAAAAATCCTTCAGCCGAACTAATCTCCTTAATATCTACAAGACCTTCTACCTTGATCACAAAATTTCCGGGAATAATCTCCGTGTGGCGGTCACATTGTTCCGATTTGAGTTTTTTTTTCTTTTGTTAAGTTGGTACATCTGTTGTTGATATACCCGCTAAATCTCAGCATCATAGCTTGATTTTTGCAAAAGATACTTAGCCAAGAGTACATCTATCTCTATGTGTGTTGGCGATTTTCTACAATTTTGACCGTGTTAAGGTCGCAAAACACATTCGCGAGGCTGAATCCGATCGCACATTCATCAAAAGTATCATTACTGGATTATTACTGCTCACGGTTTTCATGGATGACAATGGTGTAGTACATCATAAATTTTTGCCAGGAGGCAAAACAAGGAGTATTATTTTGGTGTTATGAGACGTTTGCGTGAAGCAATTCGCCGAAAGAGACCAGAATTTTAAGCAGAAAACTCGTGTATTTTGCACCATGATAACGCACCGTCGCCCAGTGCCATCATTATTCGAAATTTTTGGACGAATACCATCCAGCAGTCGGTGAATTCACCTAATTTGGCTTACTGTGTCTTCTTTCTGTTCAATCGAGCTAAAAAACCATTACGGGGAACGCGTTTAGCAGCCGAAGGGGAATAATGGAAAAATCTCAGAAAGCACTCATGGACATATCGAAAACTGAATATATAAAATACTTCGAAGATTGGATCAAGCGGTGGCATACGTGTATTGCAGTCGATGGAGATCACTTTAAAGGGGACAATATAGATTTAGATAAATACTCTTTTTTTTAATTTTCTGAATAAATTCCAGGATTTTTATGATCAACTTAGTATATCCGGCCTAAAATGGAATACAAATATCATGTATGGGTCGGTCATTTTTAGTCTATTTTCGAGCTTCTCGATCACGTACAGGATACAGCAGAGGCTAGCCAACTCTATTGATTCTGTGGATAATCGTACCAATGTGACATGTATTTCACTGTTCTCTCGATACTATAACGGAACATGTTCTAACTAAATAATAAGATTTATTCCTTATGTTACATGATTATACAGTTAATTGCTTAACGCATTAAAGGCATAATTCGCACTTTAAACGCACTTTTCGTTTGTGAAACAATCTTTTTGCGAAAGTCTTTCCTGCCACTTACGATATGAATAAATTTAAATCAAACGTCCGTAAGCACTACTCTATCTTTCCTCCTTCTCAAAATCTAATTCTCTTGTACCAGCACAATGCATTACATGAATAGAATTCATCCACATGGTACTGGTCCCAAGTTTAAAAAACACTATCTTCGACTAAAATTCCGTGAGCCAGCTAGCATTTCAGAAAATATTATACTTCACATATTGACCCAAATTTTTGAAATTAAAAAGCTGAGAGCAAGATCACCCATCTTGCGTTGCTTACAAAAGCGAAAAGAAAGCGTAGTGTAGACGTTTAACTACAATTAAGCCGAAATTATGCGTTGATTCGTAACAAAGGATGAGAACAAAGGTCCACACTTTATAACCGAGACAAATAAACAGTCAAAGTAGTGAACAGAATCGGGAAAATTGTGACCAAACCAGGCGAAGACAATTTTATCTGCAAAATAATCGCTGAATACAGCGGAATGTTTTTACATCGTTTTTACCGTTATTATTCTTGGGCCCATATGGCTTCCATCTATGCCTTGTCTCAGGAAAATCATGTAATCATTTTAATATTAAGCTGAGCGGGTAATCGGTCCCCTGTAGCAGGCGTAGAGGATAAAAATTGGTGACGTCATCGATAGTTGACTAGAAACAATGCCTTCTGTGTGGTATTTGGTATAGTAGTGATTCGAAGCCTTACTTTTACCATTTCTTCCGCAAGAGGTGGCGTTGCCTGGCCATTCTTATGATTTTTTGTAGTTGATGTTCCTTTTATATTAACGGTGTAGATAGGGGTAGGTGTTGCTGTTCAGTGGACTTTTTGATGGAACACTTGGAGGTGTCTTATGCCTCTTAATTATTTAACTAAAGTCATAATGAAATTTTTCTTATCCTCGCTAAGATATCTGGGCTGCTTGTTGAAGCACTTTATTTATTAAGCTACGCTACATCTTGCAGCATTTAAGTGATAAAATAAGCACAAAATACCACATTTGGTGAAAAAGAAAGGGATGTTTTATCAGGATAAGGTACCCGTTTGTTCATCCTTTATTGACGAGTTAAAAATCAATTGATTAAATTTCGAGTGGCTTGCCACGCACTTTATTTATTCTTCAGATTTAGCTCCCTCTGGTCATTTTGAATTTCCAAACTTTCGAAAATGTCTGAGTTGTAAAATAATTACCAGTGATGGTGAGATGAATTCTAAGAATGATGGCTGTTTAAAGAAGTTAAACAGTTACTCTGAATGCCATTGAATACTGATGCGAAAACTGCATCGAGCTAAGAGGATATTATGTTGAGATATTTACTACCGATATATGTTGATGTAAAATTTTATCGCTTTTCAGTAAATTTTTTAAAACAATCGATTGAAAAAGGAAAATAACTTCAAAGTAAGGTGTTCGACAATTCATTTATTATTAAATCATTGTTCAATTTTTTTTTTCAAAATTTCCTATTTGTTTTGTCTCTAACAAAGTTTTTAGTTTTTTTTTCAACCAATTTCGTTTAAGTATTCATTTGATATGATACGATATGAAATGATACGAATTAGCCCGTATGCCGTATACATACGTCTGTTTAAATAAAACTTTTCATTCTCGTACACAATAAATGACTTTTATATTGATTTTTCTATTTTATGTTGTTTTTGTTTTGTTGCTGTTATTTTAAGAATTTTATGGTTGTTATGGTTGAAATTAAAATCAATAACAATAGAAGTGCATTTGCTATTCAGAAGACAGCCTATTAGAATACAATATGACTTGAAATAATTATATTTGAACTTTATTTTGTAAAAAGTAAAAATTTAAATTTTATTTGTTTTAAATTTTTTAGAGCAGACCTATTTAGAAAGTTATGTTGTGGACAGTAGAACTGGGTATTTTATAGTATTCTGTTAAGCCAACCATATTTCGAAATCTCGCCACACCATGCACTTAAAATAATACGTTCCTCTCTCGATACTAAGCTAAGTATGTAAAGTAAAGAGGGTAACATATAAAGGGTCCGCCAAATAATTTTATTTTTTTTTTGTTGAAAATGCTATAAAAAAACTGTGAATATTTTCTCAAATTTCTTTTTTTATTTGAAAGTACAATCCTTCCGGTTAATAATGGAAAATAATTTCATTCAAATGGCTGCCTAGGCTGGCCATTCAGTAGCCTACACGATCGGTCCAATTTTTAAGCACATTATCGATTGTGTGCAACTGGCTTCACGAATATTGTCCTTTAAAGCGTCAATTGTCTCTGGCTTATTGGCGTAACACTTATCCTTGACAGCATCCCGCAAATAATAGTCCAACGGTGTAAAAACGCAGCTCCTGCGGCTGATAATGCGATCTTCAAAAACAGAGAGCAAAACATCGAGTGTAGCTTCGGCTATGTGGCACGTAGCGCCGTTCTGTAAAAACCAAATGTTGCTAATATCCTCCTCTTCAATTTTGTGCACAAAAATGCGTTCAACATGGCCCGATAACGATCGCCATTGACTGTAACGGCCACTCCTTGCTCATTTTCGAAGAAAAATGGCCCAACTATGCCTCTGGACCAAAATCCGCACCAAACAGTGTCTCGTCTTGGGTATATCGGCTTCTCAATGTATGCGTGCAGGTTTTCTGTGCGCCAAAAGCGACAATTTTGCTTGTTGACATACCCGCCAAGATCAAAATGAAACTCATCTGAAAAGATGATTTTTTTTGGCAAAATCGGCATCTTCTGTAAGTCGATCGATTAAAGTAATGTCGCAATATTTCCCAGCATTGTCCAAGCGTAGACATAACCATATTCGTTCAGCGGAAGGATAAAACAAATTATCTGTCAAATCAGACATGAGCTAAGTGTTACCATTCACGAAATAAGCACTAGTTGAAAAAAAGCGTTAGATGGCGGACCCAATATTACCACAGACGCACTAATACTGAATAACTGTATGGTTGTGCAGTCGAATTTTTTGTAGTCGTATGGCCAACACAAAGATTTATAGGTTTAAGTGCTCAACGGTTACAGTTGTCAGCCTAGGATGGCGTTCTAAACACCGGTTGATTTTACAACGTATCTATTAACACTTCCGATGCTTAGTCTACAAGAAACACCTGGGTTTTAAGTGTTAATAACTACGACAAGCTCTGCCTCATTGAAAATATTTATTACCTCTTAATGGAAAGTGTAATGGTTAGAGCGCACGCGTGCAAGACAAGCTGCCCAGAGTCGAACTCCCAGCAGAGGACATTACAAAAATAATAATTGCGGTTTTTTTTTTTGTTTAATAAAAATACTTCATCATCCTTTCGAACAATTACATCTAAAAATAGCCCCCTGACTATATACCTCTGGCAATAATGAATAATGTCGAACGTATGATCAAAAGTAACCGTCACCTACTGGGAAAAAAATTACAATGCTAAGGTAACGATCACCACCACCACAACTTAGCAAGAATCTTCACCATTACACAAGCATATGAAGGCGAGCTACAATAAGTTAATCAGGATAGAATTGATTAATATTAGGAGACAATAGAACTTCAGGAAATATTTTCTTTTTCGTAACGCGTTTTGAAGGATTATGAGTTGCATAAAGCATCTTTGTCTTGTTTCAGTTACTTTATAATAATTTATGTCCTTCACTCACTTAGATCGGTTTACTGTAGCAGGTGTCTAGGATTAATTTGTTCGGTCGCTAGTGTCAAGTAGTACTCGAATAACTTTCTGAGAATTACAGTCGACTTTTCCAAAATTTGCCTTGAGTTCAGAATTAATTCAGAAAATTCTTTTTTTTCCCAATGATATTATATATAGTGGGCCATCTATCGGTTTAAATTTGAAACAGCGTTCATTTCGAATCTGGTAATGCTTATGTCATTCCATTCTATTCTTTTACAACATTCAGAATATTATCTCCACTGAACGAAATGAATCGAATTACGCTTGAGTAACGTTGGGATTTATTGGAAATTTACTTCCAGAACAAAGACAATTGGTCGGAAATTGCACGGAAATGTCGTACAAAATTTGGTCCAAGAGAAGTACCAACAGTGCCCGATATACGCTAGTTTATTACTAACGTTGATGAAACTGGTTTAATTGTTGATGTGCTGAGACGTATGTGTACTCGTATAGTGCGTACACCTGAAAATATCGAAGTTATAGCGGAGAGTGTACGTGAGAATCCATCAACATCAAGATCTCGGTATGACGCCTTACAAAGTTCAATTGCATGAGCTAACGAGAAACTGCACGATGATGATGGTTATGCCAAAAGAGTCATCTTTTTGGATGAAGCACATTTTAATCTTACTGGGTACGATAATAAGCAAAATTGCCGTTTCTGGGGTTCAGAAAACCCAACCGTGGTCTTACACAAGCCAATGCACCCATTACGAGTGACTGTTTGATGCGAGTGACTGTTTGTGAAGCGAAGGCATCATTGGCCCATATTTCTTTGAAAGTTACGACGGCGCAACCATTTCGATAACTAATTTCTTTGTCCCTGCTCTTAATGGTAGTGGTGTGAACGATTTTTGGTTTCAACTGGATGGTGCAACTTGCCACACATCTCATGCCACAAAGGATTTATTGCGTCAAACGTTAGACGGCCGTTTAATTAGCTGTCAGTTGGCCGCAGAAAAGCTACGGTTTGACAGCGTTGGACTATTTTATGTGGGGCGCCGTTAAAGATAAGTGTTATGCCGACAAGCCAGAGATAATTGAGCATTTAAAGGCCAACATTCGTGATGCCATTGCCGACGCACAACGCCACATACTCTAAAAAACTTTCGAATATTGGTCCGATGGAATTGGGTACTGTGAGTTCAGCCGCGGCAGCCATACGAATGAAATAATATTTCATTTCTTGCCGGAACAATTGTACTTCATAACAAAAAAATAAATTTTGCATTTTTAAATTCAAACTTTTAAATGGCCCACCCGATATTATATTATATTATATTACAAAAGAATTGATAACCGTGAAGGAATAGGTAACAACACCTGCAGAAATGAACATGTTTTCGGTTTCAGCTACATAAGTCATCATATGAGTTCCTTGTACGGTGTCGAGAACACCTCATACCCACTCCGTCATGTTTTAATATCTGAGGAGTTCACTAGATCCAATACAGAATATCGTAGAAATGTCACGTAGGAATCACTCGTAGAAAGCTTTCCGGACATCCACATAAGCAGTGCTTAACCATTTCTTTCCCCTTTACTTTTATACAGCTATGTTGGTAGCCATTGTATTGAATACCCAACCTGTGCCTGGTGAGCTGTCAGTTTGGACACATCCCTTCTGCCATAACCAATCAGAGATAGTGTGAGCCTCAATTTATACTTAGGATAAGATCAAACTCAAAAGTAGCTCTTTTCAGCGACCCTATTGACATGCTACCGAAGCCGGTCTTCGTCCACTCGATGACGATCGCTCAGAAGCCAAAATATAAGCCTGTTAATTTCCATAGAAGTCGTCTAGGATAGATATCAGTGCTCTTATCTATCAATGTCTAAAACAACGATCTCTTTATATTTGATGCAGCGATTATTCGGCGTCTTGCTGCAGCTGCTGTTTACCACAGATTCCTACCTTTTTCCGTTTATTGAGTGATATAATTTGTGCTTTTGATTTCATATCCAAATCTTCGTAGAAAATTTTTCCTGCCCCCGCTAGATTTTAACCTGGGCTGCTTGTGTTGTATGCCAGCACTTTAACCTTCTCTGAATGTTTAGCCGTCATGAACAGTTTTTTAGGTTCGTATCCAAATATCTATTTTAAATTTCAGTTTCTACCACTGTCAGCTGTGCAGCAGTAAGGTGTTTTGTTAGACTTCGAAGATCTACTATTCATGTTTTCACTCCCATAGAAGTATAAAACATGGATAGCATGTCTATACTCGAAAAGAGATATTGTCATTATAAAGCAGTAACAGGCAAACTAATATCAGTGCATTTGACAATTGTGGTAGTCATTTGAGTGTCTCTCCCTCAAGCCACTTTGCACTGTATTTTTCCTTTTGTTTTCTCTTCATTTCTCTTTGTTTATTTTTAGCTTATTTTTTGCCTAGGCATGTGAGTAAGTACGTATGAAAACACAAGAGAAGAGCAGTTCTTTGCCTAAATCTGTTATAAAGCCTTACAACTTTAGACACAAGTGGAAGAACTTTTACAATTTGGCTATATTTTTTACATTTCACAACTTATTATGTCATAACATGGCATCAGATAATGCATGTTTATATTATGACATACAAATTCATCATTTTTCTTTTACAAATCAGTTGAAATCTTAGTCATAAATCCAATGCGAGTTGATTTTGTTTAGAAAAATTATTTAAAATTTTCATAACTTATAGTGTAAATCCTTACCGCTTAATAAAGTGACTAATTCTTCGAAATATAAAACCATCCGTTTCTTTGGAAAAAAATCTCATAAAATTATTACATGTGTTTACAGGAAAAAAAACTTTTCTTGGGAAATCAAAACTACTCTAAACAAAACAAAATTGATGGTTCTAATGAAAAGAACTAAAAATAAAAAATTGAATGAAATAAATGCCGTGACTTCAAAGTTCAAAAAAATATCCACGTTTTTATAGCAGTTAAGATATATTTTCGCATTTGCTTTTTTCCAAAACATTATGACTATTTTTAGATCAAAAAAAAGAAAAACACAAATTAACAGCCAGAGCTATTCATTTGCCATTTTCAAATGTAGATTCAAAACAGCAAGGGCCAGCATTTGCTGAGAAAAATTCTCCAAAATATTACTGTTTTTACTTAACCACCTTTCGTTTGCCATGTTTCTCTTCTCTGCTATTTAGCACTTCACAATTTTTTTATTTTTTTCGCTGTTTTTATCTCCTTTTTGAATAACTCAGGTAATTCAATGCAATGCAACGCTACACGTGAGTCTTACTGTCTGCCATAAATTGCGGTACTACAACTACGAAAATTACTTCGAAAAAAAAAACATTTTCTAAATTTAAAACTTCAACCCGGTACGTTATTAAACAGCAACAGTACTATCACCACCATCTGATTCAATAACCTTAACCGAACCGTTCCACAGTTGGGGAAAAACAATGAAGTGCGCTGAAGATTCGCGTGCCGAAAAGCACTTAAAAAAACTTTAATTACGCTGATTTTCATAAAGCGAAAAATTTCACCAGTTTAATTTTAATTTACGCCAATGTTTTTTGCAATTTTTCTGTTTTCATTTCCATTTTGTTTTTAAATTTTTTTTTTTAAGTGAAAAACAAACGAAGAAAACAATGCAAAACAAACTCGACAAATTATTTGATGGTATAGGGGAGGTAACAAAAAAAAAAAAAAAAATCAAACAACTTGTTAGAAAAGTACTTGTCGATGAAAAAATGAAATTAACCTCCTGAACAGAATTTTAAAACATAACCCAGCAAAAAATATGTGTTCAATAGTTAAAATTATGGAAAAATGTCTACTTATTTATTGACTTAAAATCTAATACAATTACAAATTATATTATAATTATTACAAACAGGTAACTCTGGCGGGAATCGAACCCACGACCTACGAGCTGACAGCCCACCACACTACCCAATTATAATAAACGATAACAGTTTTACTTAGCGGATGACAAATGCAATGTTTTCCTGGCGCAAATTTATTCAGTGGAAGTAATCTCCTTGTTGATAGTCAGGCTTGATTTAATCTAAGGTCGTTTTGGACTGCTAAATGGCCTTGGACTTTACTATGCACCAGATAACTGCAGTGTTTTTGGGAAGAAGATGGCATGAACATATCTACCGCAGCCTTTATACCACTACATAGACCAACTGGGAAATAATTCTTGGCAAAGAGAACTGGATAAATCTGTGTCAAGTTCAAACTGTCCGAGCATCTCTGGTCGAAGAACCTCTTCCATACTTTTTATGAGCAAGTCGAAGAAAGGACAAGACTAATTTCTATATTATGTCGCTGCCCTATGCTATATTTGGTAAAATTTATCAAATCTCAAGCCGAGATCACACGATAATCGCGAATGCACCAACACGACAGAATTTGTATTGTGGTGTTCGCTGTACCACTTGCCACAAACCCAACGAAACATTAGCTCTTTTGCGCGAGGAATTCAATGGCCGTGGTGATGTTAATTGACCGCCACGATCAAGTGATTTAACACCGTTGGACTTCTTTCTTTGGGGATACTTATAAGGAAAAGTCTACGTCAATAAGCCAAGAACAATTCAAGAGCTAAAAATCGGCACATTAACGATATTTAACTGCAATTATGTCTCAGAGTCATTGAAAATATTTACCGACAGATAGAGTTATTCCAGGGAAGCCATGGCTAGCACTTGGACGATAATTTTTTTCACGCATATTTGTAATAAATAATATTAAGACAAATTTTTGCTTTATTTACAATTAAGATCGTGAGTTTTTGTTTCTTCTGACCAGTCACTATTGTATGACACTGTGAGACATGGGATCTATTGTGCCCCTTCCGGTCTAAAGTTAGTTCAGCAGTGAACACCAGTTGATCTAAACCTTAATGGTGGATATATCACCCAGTGAGACCCTATATCCACTAAACCCCTCCACCTACCATAAACCTATCAAGGACTACACTGTAACACAATATGTGTTTCGCTTTCTCTTATGTCTCTGAACACAGTCTATAAATATTCATATTTGTAACAGATGTGACCTTAGTCCACAGTGGCCCATAAAAAGCTCCATTAGGATTTTCAAGTCTGATCTGCCATACTTGAGAACCTCAAAGCGACGCCAAAATTTTGGAATGTTCGCCACCTTATAGTGAAGACGTTCCCTTGAGTGTTCCAAGAATCTGGCAATTTTCCAAATCCTTGACTAGATTGAGGATGTTAGTAAGTGCTGCTGCACAGCAAGGTTTCGGACCGATATAGGGTGTCATAGAATCTTTTCTGGTCAATATATCCACTGTTTCATTACAATCTATTTCACAGTATCCAGGTATCTGAAACAACTGGACGCTATTTCTAAGCAAAAGCTTTAGAAAGGTATCGTAGCAATATTCGAGCAGTCTAGATGTCATAACAATCGATCCAAGTGGTCTTAACATAGCTTGGCTGTCAGAGAATATGTTAATGGTCTTCCACTTGAGCCCAGGTTGATTTGATGATGGCTTCAAACATCATTTGAAGAACACAAAAAATGTTACCGCATGATTACCTATCGAGCCGTCACACGATTGGTGAACCAATAATTGATTAATTGCGCCAATGTGATTTAGATGGGTATACGATTCAATCTCCTATAATCCTTTCAATTATAGAGCACGCAACTTTTCTGCAATTCGTAAAACGTCTTAACTGGTTTCGATATGTAAATTGATTTAGACTCTGGCGCCTTCTGACCTTGTTCTCTTGTTTTACTGGCCACATCTTCTCTGCTGTACTTACTTACAATTGTCATATAAGGCTCAAGCCTACAAAATCGCGCAGGCATCTTAGACATTTTAAAATGTGTTTTTCTCTATTGGATTAACGTATTCCACTACGGCTTTTTTAGAAGTGTTAATGCCTTGCCTGGAGAACCTTCTGTGACATCTGGAGCCCTCAAAGAGAGCGTATATCAGGGAGTTTGAGATTAGTACTTCCTTATGCTTTCACGCATACATTCTTTAGGTGGCATTGACTGTCATTGAACAGAAGGTGAACAGACTGAGGTTATACTGACTGTTCAATAGGGAAATTCGTGTTATTTAAATGATAGAAAAGCTGTGATTGCGACTGATTTAGAAGACACCTTATTACTAGTTGAGTCACCTTAACAGGGCGGAGAGCGAGATATAGACGCTAGCAAGATTTGTCACTCTTTTTTTTACGATCTTCTCAATCTTTTTATAATCCAATACTTACCACATAAAGACCACAAGAGTATGGAAAATTTTGACTAATAAATATGTATGTGCCAGCTTATTCATGACTCCTATTTTCTTCGGTAGCACTGCTATCAATTAATGAAGATAATTCTGAAATCTTGTAATAACATTTCTTTTTAATATAGGGTCCGCCATCTAAGGTTTTTTTCAATTAGTGCTTATTTCGTGAATGGCAGCATTTAGCTCATGTCTGATTTGATAGATAATTAGTTTTATCCTTCCGCTGAACGAATATGGTTTTGTATACGCTAGAACAACGCTGGGATATATTGCGACGAATGTGTGCGATGTGTTGAGATGAAGCTCATTTTGATCTTGGCGGGTATGTAAGCAAGCAAAATTGTCGCTTTTGGGGCACATAAAACCCGCACGCATACATTGAAAAGCCGATACACCCAAGACGAGTCACTGTTTGGTGCGGATTTTTTCTTCGAAAATGAGCAAGAAGTGGCCATTACAGTCAATGGCGACCGTTATCGGGCCATGTTGAACGAACTTGTGTTCACAAAAATTGAAGAGCAGGATATTAGTACTATTTGGTTTCAACAGGACGGCGCTACGTGCCACACAGCTGCTACATTAGCGGCTACGCTCGATGTTTTGCGCCCTGTTTTTGAAGATCGCATTATCAGCCGCAGAGCTTATGTAGTTAGGCCACGTCGGAGCTGCGATTTGACACCGTTGGACTATTATTTGTGGGGTGCCGTCAAAGATAAGTAATACGCCAACAAGCCAGAGACAATTGACACTTTAAAGGACAATATTCGTAAAGCAATTGGTGAAATATAGCTGCACACCATCGATAATGTGCTACTGTATGGCCAGCCGAGGCAGTCATTTGAATGAAATTATTTTCCATTATTAACCGGAAGGATTGTACTTTCAAATAAAAAAAGAAATTTGAGAAAATATTTAGTAGTTTTTTTTATAGCATTTTCAAAAAAAAAAAAAAAAAAAAATATTTGGCGGACCCTTTATATATATAATTTTTTTTAATTTGAGACCTACACTCAGGGGAGGACCCCTACTTATGCAGGGCTTTGCAATGGTACTAGGAAAATAGGTTATGTGGGGGAGGATAGAGCGAGTAGTGTTTATATACGTTCGATTTGAATTTACCCATATCGTAAGTGACAGGAAAAACTTTCGCTGGAAGACTATTCCACAAACGAGCTATGCGACTGAATAACGAATTCTATAGAAAGAATTCTTTGTGCGATTCAATGGACAATCAACTACAAAGGGATGAGCTCTACGGGAAAAACGAGAATTGCAAGAAAATATGTGAATATCAGGAATTAAATCCCTTATTTCGTCAGAACACATTCCGTTATAGTACCTATAGAACAATGAAACATACCCCACATTGCAACGATGGTTTACCGAATCAATAGAGTTGGCTACCCTACCGTCATTAATAAGCATCTTTGCCCTCTCCTGTACATGGTCTAGAAGCTTCAAAATAGACTTTGATGCACTGGCCCATACATGAGAGTTGTATTCCATCTTGGGTCGAATATAGGTCTTCTAAATATTAAAAAGTTCAGATAGAGTGGTGTACTTCTTGCACTATCTTAAAAAACTGAGGCATTTGAATGCTTCTTTCGACACTCGGAAAATATGATCATTATTCCAACGGACATCACAATGAATCCTCATGCCCAGAATATCAAGAATTTCTGACTCCTCAATATCTACACTACCTATAGTTACAGACGACATCAGAATACTCTGGACTAACACCATAAGTAACACAGAACTGTGGAGCATGACTAATGAGGAACCCATACTGAAACAAATAAGCTAAAGAAAGTGGAGATGAATCGGTCACACCATTCGAAAAAGTCCAGAAATATCACTAGAATGTCACTCGAGTGGAATCCTCAAGGCTCAAGAAATCGTAGTCGACCAAAAACACCTGGAGATGCACAATTATCCAAGAACTGAGACAAAACAACTTAACATGGAAACAGGCAAAGCCAACAGCTGTAAACCGTGCTAGATGGAAATGCTTTGTGGAAGCCATATGCTCCCAAGAGGAGTAACGAAAACAAAAAAAAAAAAAAAAAACAGATGACATCACACCACCACGTCTGTGTGTTAGAAAACAATATTGGCCTTAAAATCGACCCGATTCGCATGACCCTAATTGCCAAGTCGCTTGTGAGTGTGTCATTCATATTCCGCCTTTTCGCCCCAATCTTCAGTAGGCTCGGCCTACGATCAAAATAATATGAATGACAAATGTTACTGTCGTCTGCGTAAGAGTAGATAGTAGATTGGAAGCGAGAAGTAGAAAGTCATTAGGAAATATTAAGAATAGAGTTGGAGAAGGAACAGAGCCTTGCGGTACCCCTGAATTTAACCCGAACTCGAGAGAAGTGACTACCAATACCAAAGGTAGTAAGTTTCGATATTGCCCCATGCCAAACTCTATCAAACGCCTTGGAAATATCCAGAGCCACAACTTTACTCTCACCAAACCATGAATGGATTTGTTCCACCTCTCAGAGAGTACAGCCAGCAGGTTGCCAGTAGAACGGCCCTTGCGGAAGCCTCATTGGCGATCGCTTAGCAAATTGTTGGACTCTAAATATTTGACAAGGTGATGATTAACCATACTCTCCATAGCATTGGAGAGTACCGAACAGACTACAATTGGGCGGTAGTTTTAAGGGTCGTTACATTAGCAACCTTCCAGCAGGATGGCAAAATACCGGCGCGATATGACGCACTGAAAAGGTTGGCTAATGGATGAGCAAGCGTCGAATAACAGTGTTTCAGGACCAGTTCGTTTTAATATATTTTTTTAATATTTTTGTTCACTGGGTTATTCAAGCTACAGTGAAGTAAATAAACTCGCAATTTTTTTTTTTAATATCTAATCAAGGGATATTCTAGTCCAGACTACTTGAAATTTATATTGAGAAGACTATAATCTCGATTTCAGTAATTATTAGTGTGTTTCATTTAAATAAATTGAAAACTTTGTTTAAAAATATTTTTTTTAATAGAAATGTTCATATTTAGGTGTTTTTTCAAGACACTAATTGTAAGATTTAATAAAATACAAAATTAAGTTTTTAAACAATTCAAAAGAAAGACAGAGACCAAATCCAGAGTTAATAAATCAAATTCAGGAGGTTCTGTTACCTTCAGCAAATGAACGCTGGATCAAGTGTTTCCTGTAATGCTGAAAAATTGACAAATTATACAGAAATAAAATATTAAATTAAAAAAAAGCACCTTAATATACGATAGTCCATACAAACTACATGAAAATTTTTGGTCATCATGAAGAAGTAAAGTTAACAGACCAGATAGATTCGACAAACACTTTTCATTTTCTAGGCAAGTGCTATTAGCGCATAAGAGCAAGTTCAATGTATAAATTCTGGGCCTACAGACAAACCTCAATGAAAAGCTAGAAGAAACAAATCTACTACCAACTGCTTTCAGGAGGCCTTCTGTTATTGACAGGATTGTATATAATTATTCATTTACTCCTGCTCTTAGCATATGGCCAAATCTCTGTATGGATGGCTTCCGTATCCATTCAGGGTGGATTTGACGCTGTTGTTAAATAATCTTGTTTTAGTAGACTTTCTTTATATCGCACTTGCTCAACAAGAGGGTATTAACTTAAAATTTTACAATTTTCGGTAGAGGTGAAAAACTGTTTGAGGTTACATTTTAAGAGAATTTTGAATCCCGAATACATCATAGCAAGCAAACAAATAATACCTTCATTATGTATACATATAATACATTTATATATCCACTTCTGTGTTAAGACAACATAAAAAATTTTTGGTGATAGAAAGGCAGTCACTACACTATTTCGAAAATGGTCTCAAATGTGGTTTTCGAAATGAAAGAGTATTCGGAATACATTAATATTTTTACAGTAGATAGACATTGATGTTGTTAGTTAAGTTCTTGCAAAAAGTACGATATGTATATGTATCCGGACATACCTAAGTTTTAAAACTAGCAGAATGCATTCAAGGCGTCGAGATTCTGATTTTCTTTTGTGAGTTTCACATTATTTTGGTTTTAGCAATACTTATCTTGGGTCTTAAAAAAGGGTTCCAGTACAATAAACGATATCCACTTTGATAGAAAGTTAGAATATGAGTGTTTACAAAAAGGCTTCTGCCATGGGCTAAACATTAATGCTAACAAATCAAGATGTATTGTTATCGGTAAATCTAATCATCTAAATCACCTTCTTTAATGGTTGGTGACTCATCAATTGAATGTGTACAACAAGCAACAGATCTTGGTATTATGTTTTACGTTGAACTGGATTGGTTAAATCATGTAAATGCAACATGTGGAAAAACACAGATCTTGTTGAGAAACCTTTGGAAGACGCAATATTTTTCCACCACTTAAAATTAACATGCTCCTGGCAAAGACATATATACTACCCACGCTAGCTTGGATTCAATTAACAAACAAAAGCTTAATGTGGAGTTTCACAATATTGCAAGACCATATAGTACCATCACACACCTTTCAATGCTGATTTTTAATGTATCGTTAGATAACTTCATAAAATGTCGAATTCTAATTTTTCTTCATAGGGTGATATATACCAAACAGCCTGAATACTTTTGCGATTGAATTGAGTTCTCTAGATCAAATAAAGGAAATAAATACGCTAAAGTATCGTAAATTGATATTCGAAAGACACTATTTTTTTAATGCGATAAGGAATTGGATCCAACTTCCTATTCAAATTTTAAGAAATGCAATGCAATATAGGAAGGCACTGTTTTGCTACTTTAATTGAACTATGAAGTTGATTATATATAGGGTCCGCCAAATAATTTTTTTTTTAAACAGGGCGCAAAACATCGAGTGTAGCTTCGACTGTGTGGCACGTGGCGCCGTCCTGTAGAAACCAAATGTTGCTAATATCCTCCTCTTAAATTTTTGTGAACAAAAATTTGTTCAACATGGCCCGATAACGATCGCCATTGACTGTAACGGCAACTCCTTGCTGATTTTCGAAGAAAAATGGCCAATTATGCCTCTGGAGCAAAATCCGCACCAAACAGTGACTCGTCTTGGCTGAATCGGCTTTTCAATGTATGCGTGCGGGTTTTCCGTGCCCCAAATGCGAAAATTTTGCTTGTTTATATACCCGCCAAGATCCAAATGAGCTTCATCTGAAAAGATGATTTTTTTTTTTTTGGCAAAATCGGCATCTTCTGTAAGTCGATCGCAGGCCCACTTAGCGAAGCGAACGTCAAGCGTATACACAGCCATATTTGTTCAGCAGAAGGATAAAACTAATTATCTTTCAAATCAGACATGAGCTAAGTGTTACCATACACGAAATAAGCACTAGTTGCAAAAAAAACGTTAGATGCCGGACCCTATATATTTTCTTTTTTATTAATTTTTTAAACACACACATATGCAATTATTTAATTTTTAATTATTAAATAATTCTTATTGTTATGTTTTTATCTTTTTAAAAAAGTGTATTTATGAGTTCGTAGATTGTAGTTAAAATAATTTAATCTTGTGTTTGGTTTTTAATTAAAATCCTTTATTCAACACAGTTTTGTGCACCACTGCTTGTAACCTTTTTACGGGCAATAACAATTTTCTATTCTTAAGTACTTCATCTGTTTACCATCTTGTAAACAACAACAATAACTCGACAGATCTTTCATCCTAAAGATCTTCCAATCCGACCGTAATTATAACTTAGCTTCGATCAAAACCTTTTCAACCAGAGGTTATCCAAACTTAACTCTCTTTACTGAGTTAGCTCCAACTAAACTGGTTTTTTACTTCACGGTTCACTTCACGAGTTTACTCCTTATAAACTCTCTTCATACACTGATCGCTGTTCCCATCGATGTGCTTTTTATATGGCTGTGTAATCAATACATCGAAGGCTCTCGAATCGCTCGATATTTCAGATTGATTCCATTTCTTTTTTTTAATTTATTTTAAGTTCTTTCGTAAACATGCGTATGTAAAAATCTAACACTTTCAGCTCTTAGTATTTGTTGTTGCGTGTTTATTGTCTGTTACTTGTTTCCTTTGTTGTTAGTTTTTGTTGTTGCCGTGTTATTTTATTTACAGTCACAAAATTCAGTTTATTATCTCTACTCAACGAAGTGAATTGATTTACGCTTGAGCAACGTTAGGACTTATTGGAAATTTCTTATTTATTATTATTTATTCCAACACAAACACAAAAAAACAGCTTTTTTTATCTTGGTGGTTACTTTAATAAGCCAAATTGCTGTATTAGTAGCTCAGAAAACACAAACAAGTGACTGTTTGGTGCGGCTTGTGAACGGAGACGCCATATTCCTTTGAAAATTAGGACGGTGTAACCATTACAGGCAATTGAGACACCTATCCCACCATGATAACCGATTTTTTTATGCCCACTCTTCATAGTATTGATGTGAACGGTGTTTGGTTTCACAGGATGGTGCAATTTGACACACATCTCATGCCACAGTCGATTTATATCACCTAGAGCTGCGATTTGACACCGTTGGACTACTGTCTGTAGGGCGCCTTTAAAGACAAGTGTTATGCCGACAAACCAGAGATAATTGAGGATTTGAAGGTCAACATTGGTGATGCCATTACCGAGGTACGATTCCATACATTCGAAAAAGTTATCGACAATTGATCTGATAGAATGGGGTACTGTGAGGCCAGCCACGGCAGCCATTTGCATGAAATAATAATTCGTTTCTAACCGGAACAATTTAAATTTATACTTCAAATGGCCCACCCGATGTTTATTTTTACTGAAGCTTCGAGTTAGAATCTTCGTTGATCTGTATTACTTTGTAATTGTTTTTTCTAATTTCGCCTTGAATTATTACAAATTCTTTAATTTTTAACATTTTGGCCCTAAAATATTTATTTATTTATTTATTTATTTATTTTTTTTTTTGTTAGCCAACCAAATTTAGTTTTCTTTCTTTCTTAAATCAAATGGTTTTTAACCCCTAAATTCAGTCATCATCACAAACACTAACAAATGCATTATGACCTTCCTATTTCCCCTCTTCTGTTCTTATTTTGTTACAATTGGAAAAATGTTGATTAATTTACATTTCATTTTCGACATTTTTGTTATTATTAAAACGTTATTAATGACTTACTACACCGTTACTAAAGACCCCAGTTGCAAATGACCCTGAATAATTACGAGCAATTTTTATGCGGTAGTAAAATAATTTGAAATAAAAAATTTGGGAAAAATATAGGAAAAGAATTAACTAAATCGGTGAAAAATATTACAGACAGTCAAGCTGGTTTATAACATGTTTTTTACTATTAACGATTGGTTGGTTTAGACTCAAGTATGGTAGTAAGGACTCCGTTTTGACAAGAGCACACCATTAATCAGATGTATATATGCAAATACGAAGGTATTACTTACCACTTGAATTCTTTATAAAAAATACAAGGGACCTATAAAAATTTTTTATATATACTTTTTGTTATTTATTGTTTACATTTTTAACTTATAAATATATTTTCTTCCATTAAATAATTTCTTAATTTTTATAATGATTAACTTGTTTATTTATTTTATTTTATTTTATTTTATTTTATTTTTTATGAATATACAACTTTTATATTATTTTTATTTATAATACTTTAATATATTTTTTTAAACCTATTTCCACTGTATACTTAATAATAAAATGAAGACAAGCTGTTAACTAAAAGCAAAAGTTGGGGAAAAACGGTATAAAAATTAAATTAAATTAAAAGCTTTGACAGAACCTCAAAACGAGTTGAATTATTTTGAGTTTGGATTAATATAGTATAGGATTGAAAAAGATTTCTGGTTTTCTGTGTTGACTATACTAGACCTTTTATTTGGTAGGATCATAGTCTGGCTTCGATCTTTTAACCCATTTAGTAAACCTGATGGCTAGACAGATGGCTATCATATCTGCGGTAAGGTTGAAGAAGGCAAGAGCATGGTATGACAGGCGGTCATCTTAAGGTATTTGAATAGGATCCCTAATACGATAGATTAGTGTATACCCAAACACTTCTTGGATAGAATGTTCTTCGTTTACATATCACCAGAGACGGTAATTGGACCCGGTTCTGCTGAGTTATACACGGATGGATCGAAATTCTCGGAAGGGGTTGTGGTATTTTTATTCCTGCATAGGGGGTAAGAGTATCCTTTAAACTGACGGACCACTGCAGCAGCTTAGAGATGGAGGTCTCGGCGATAAAGTGGGCAGCGGACTGGTTGATGTACTATATGGTATATGATTGTGATATCCAGATCTGTACGGACAGTCAGGCTGCGATCAGGGCGCTTTCCGGTGTCTACTCGCAACTGCTGTGCTAATGCCGGCCATCTCTGAACGAGATGGTCACTTTGACACCTGAGGAAACTGTGTGGCAGACGAACTTGCGAGGGTGGGTTCTCACCTCGGTAACGAGAGTTTGACCACTTGGTTGGAATCCTGCTTTCCTCATGCAAACTTTTAGTTCTGCGGTACTCGTAAATGCTGGGCAGGACACTGTTGCGGTTTGATGATGAACCCACGTGCTCTGTATGAAGGCAAATCTGGCTCCTGTACGGTCTCTCTCTCGGAGTCTGTTATGGATATGCCACGCATAGGCTACAAATTCTGGTGGCTATAATTACTGGGCATTGTGTGGCTTGTGCGCACGCTAAGAGATCAGGTCTACCGTACAATGAGTACTTTAGGAGTTAGCAAAATGAAGAACGGCAGAAGACTATCGAGCATTTCTTGTTCAGTGTTCAAAACTTTCGGATATCAGGACTGCTTTCCTTGGCAGTTCATTATATGTAGATACGTTAGGATTCCCGAAATGGGCATCACAGTGGGATCAATATTGGCCCCAAGAGAGTTGGACCATTATCTGGCTACCCGTCGTAACTAACTAACTAATTGACTTATTAGCTATGATTTTCTATAGAAAATTAGGATTATAATTGATCGCTTTTTATGGACAAGATTATAGCTGATCGCTTTTTATGGTCAGAGTTAATACCAGACATACCATTCCTGCTTAATATTTAAAAAAAAGTACGCATAGCTTGCTTTGCCATCTAGATCGAAATATGCCATATTCTTGGCTTTGCTTGAAAAACTTTATTATATTTTTAGTTGTTTTTATTATTAATTACTATATAATAAAAAAATAAAAAATTAAAATAAAACTGCAGCTCAAAATGCCTTTTACTTGAAAATTTCATAGTAAGTAAAATTTACGTAGCGCTAGTATTACCATTATAAAAAATAACGAGAATATTCGAATTCCCTTCCTACTACCGAAAATAAAATATAGTGTTTTTTCGCGCATACTAAGCATTTTATTTTTCAAAAAGCCTTACATAGGCTCTCTGCATTTAGTGGAATGACTTGTGTAGCTCTTTAACAAACTTTTTAGATTTTTAAAGACCATTCAAATAACGTTCTTCTTGTTTGATCTTACACTCTTACTACACAACCACTTCTTTAAAATTTAAAAAAAAACATAGTTGATCATATAGCTTTAAGTCTTCAGAGCACGTTCGATGATATAGTAGTTAGAAAATTAATTTATGACTACACTAATAGTCCCTAGTATATTATCTTGATAGACTAATACATTTTTCTGTCTAACGTATACCATGTTAATGACGCCGTTTTTATTCCAAAGAACTACGAGTATGACTATGTTCGGCTAACGTACAAATTTAAGCTTTCATTGGTGCACGCTTACCCACAGAAATCAACTGCTCTGATTATTTTCTGATTTCTTTTGTGTGTTGTGAAACTTCCTTATTTTCTCCTCAGCTATAAAACGTCACAAAAACTTGTTAAGACAACACTTGATCATTTAGCAGTCTATGTTTTTCGAGACCACTGAGGTCCCTAGCTGGGACAACTGGACTCGTGGTAGTCTGATCTTTTACACAGACGTAGATGGGTACTGGGGCTGGCGTCTACTGCGAATAAATCGACCTGAAGTACTCATATGCTGTGAGCGTCAAAATAAAGTGTACAACCTTATTCTCTCAGCTCTGTAAAATAAAAAGAACCTTAACATTTGATACTTTTTTCAAAGTCTATTTAAAAATTTGCAAAATTCTTGAAATACAACAACTAGATTTATACAACAAAAACAAAAGGTACTCTATTTTTACGCGTCAAAAATAGGTTCACAAGAAAAATAAACTATGCCACAAAAAAGAATAACCTAGCAGTGCCAGGGAAGTGATACCATTTTTTCGTGCTGTTAATTTCCATCGGATTTGTAAAAATAAAGTTAATTTTATCATCTTATTCATAAAAATACTGTTACGAAAATAAACAATGCCTGTAGAAAGATACGCTAAATTAGTTCAGTGGTAGTCTTAGCTATCAACCGTATTGTGTGACTTTAGTCTATTGGTATGTGTCAAGGCCACCCTGGTAATGCCATACTTAATTTGTGTTATTAATGGTGTTATTAATTGTGTGTTCAATGGTGTTACCGTACCGATTTTGGGTGTTACATTTGAAAATAATGGAAATGAATCGAATATTGTAGTTAGAACAAGAAAATTCGGCAGTAAACTAAATTGTATATAAAAGGCGACGCCTTACTATATGCATTATTTACTTAAGTTTTAGTTTTGCAGTGTTGAAAGTGTTGAATATTTGTGTATTAAGAGAGTATTAAGTGCAAGATAAATAAGCTGTATAGTTAGAATTGTATTAAATAAATAATTCCATAAAGTAAAATAACAATATACGTATTATTTGTTTTATTCTAACGCAATTGAAAAAAACTCGAACGTTTAAAAGGGGTTAAACGTAACAATACTATTTTAATAAATCAAAAAAAAGAAAATAAAAGAATGGCAAGAAAAACCATTTTGAAAATCTGGACTGAATAGGACTAAAAATGGTATTTGCTTGAGAAGTATACACAAATTCTTTAAGTTTAGTTAAGTAAAATTAAAAAAAAAATTAATAAACTGACCACGTATTTTGAAATTATCTTTTGCCTGCACTCAATATTGTTTGTATTAATTTTTTTTTTTAATTTTTTACGGACATTCAAACTTTTTCTGCTATTTAACAGCTTGTTTTTATTTCAGATTATTATTTTAGTATTCGTTTGTTTTATTTATTTTTTATAAAATCTACAAAAATTTGTTAATTCAACTAAGCTTTTATTATACATATTTGTTATATATTTTTAATTTTTTGCTTTTTATATGTCTATTTTGTTAATTTAAACTATTATTTCATCAACTTTCTATGGAGTTTTATTTTATTTTATATTTTTTAATATAATTAACAAGCCTTTAAATATACATACGAGTACATATATTTTTAAATATATTTTGTTCAATATAAATTGCTTTTATTATATTTTATATATTTGTTTTCTTTTTTGTTTTCTTAATTTATTTTAATTGTTATCAATTAAACAATAAATTTTTTAATTTATTTTATTTATATATTTTTAATATTTTATATATATTTTTATACAATATTATATATATTTTTTTAAGTACATGCGTTCTTGTTATAAATGTAATTTAATATGATATGTTTTTTTTATTTTATTTATTTTTTAATGTCTATATGTATGTCTGTATAAAGGATGTTGCATTTTATAAATACGAAACAGTTTGTTTTTTGTTTTGGTTTTCATTTATCAATTTAATTTTTAAATTAAGCTAATTGCTTTAACCGATTTTATAATAATTCTCTATTCATGTATATATTTATATATACTCTTATGTACTGATATCTTAAGTTTTATTTTGTATTTTTTTTATAACAGTCTTTTTTATGTACAGAAAACATATATATAAATTATAAACAATTATTAATATTAAGAATGTTATTTCTCTTTATTATATACATAATTAAACATTTTTTGATTTTGTTTATTCAATTTATATGTCAAAAAAAGGGGGGCCTCGAAAAAAGTTTTCATTTAACCGCATAAGAACATTAAAAATAAACAAAATAAAGCTGATAAAATTAAAATATTTGCCACTTTGAACTTATATATTTTAATAAATGATAAAATATGTAAAATAGTAAAAAAATATATATTCTGAAATAAATCACTTTTACTTTGTCCAGCTCTCCAATAACACATTGAGACATGTAAGACGGGCAATAAATATAATTAACTTACAAAGACCAAAAGCTTATTTTACGAAGTATAAAATTGTTTATTAACTTTAAAAATATTGTTACGAAAACAATAATGCATAAAGAATATACACCACCATTTTTAATATAAAATATTACTACGAAAATTAATTCATCTAAAAAGATGCATCACCAATTGTATATAAAAATCTATAAATTTTATTATGAATGTTATTCTGCTGGTTCTTGTCAATGCTACTATTACCCTGCCAATGCCGTTTTTATTTGTGTTACTAACAGTATTACCAATTGCGTATATAATAGTGTTACCAATTCAATTTGGAATAAAAAAATTTACCTGTAGGTTAACTCAGCTGAATAGAAGATTTGAGAAGTTTTTAGTACTTACTAGAATATTACTAATTAGTGCTAATTTTATATAAACGGCGGCGAAGTCATAATTTAACAGTCGAATAGTAAACTCGTGCTAATGCGTTAATATAGGGTCCGCCAAATATTTTTCTTTTTTTTTTTTTGAAAACTCTATAAAAAACTACTGAATATTTTCTCAAATTTCTTTTTTTATTTGAAAGCACAATCCTTCCGGTTAATAATGGAAAATAATATCATTCAAATGGCTGCTTCGGCCGGCCATGCAGTAGCCTACACCATTGGTCCAATTTTTAAGCTTATTACCGATTGTGTGCAGCTGTATTTCACCAATGGCTTCACGAGTATTGTCCTTTAAAGCGTCAATTGTCTCTGGCTTGTAGGCGTAACACTTATCTTTGACGGCACCCTACTAATAATAGTCCAACGGTGTCAAATCGCAGCGTCGAGGTGGCCAAACGACATCAGCTCTGCGGCTGATAATGCGATCTTTAAAAGCAGGGCGCAAAACATCGAGAGTAGCTTCGGCCGTCTGGCACGTAGCTCCGTCCTGCTGAAACCAAATGTTGCTAATATCCTCCGCTTCAATTTTTGTGAACAAAAATTCGTTCAACATGACCCGATAACGATCGCCATTGACTGTAACGGCCACTCCTTGCTCATTTTGGAAAAAAAATGGCCAATTATGTCTCTGGACCAAAATCCGCACCAAACAGTGACTCATCTTGGGTGTATCGGCTTTTTAATATATGCGTACGGGTTTTCTCTCCCCCAAATGCGACAATTTTGCTTGTTTACATACCCGCCAAGATCAAAATGAGCTTAATCTGAAAAGATGATTTTTGATTCTGCAACATTACCATGATTTTCAAAGTAATGTCGCAATATTTCCCAGCGTTGTTCAAGCGTATACACAACCATATTCGTTCAGCTGAAAGATAAAACTAAATATCTGTCAAATCAGACATGAGCTAAGTATTACCATTCACGAAATAAGCACTAGATGTAAAAAACGTTAGATGGCGTACCCTATAAGTTTTTATTAATTTGCATAAAGTGAAAGTTATATAATTTACAGATTTAAATTTCATTTAGTTAGAATTCAGCTATTACATATTATGCTTCGTATACGCTGACAAACAAATACTAAGTAGTAGGGAGATCGATTATTCGACTTTTTTCAAAAAATTCGGTTTCCGAATAATTCGAAAAGTAACAGTTTAAAAAAAATCGATTTTCGGTTATTAATTATTCAAATAACTTCCTGAAGCACAAAGCTGGACCACATCGTTTTAAACATAAGAGCTTGAAATTAAAGTGTCAATCAATACTAACAATAATATTGTTACGAAAATAAGGTTGGGAACCTCTGCGTTTATTACTTCGCTAAAATAAATAAACAAAATCTGCAATAACAACTATAAATGATGTTTATAAATAGCTAGAATCGACAACAACAAACATCAGCAGAGATAAAGCAAATAAAAATAACACAGCAACAACAAAAATTAACAACAAAGAAAACAAGTAATAACAATAAACAAGCAATAACAAATACTAAGAGCTGAAAGAGTTAGATGTTCACATACGCATGGCTACAAAAAACTAAAAAGAAATTAAAAGAAAGAAATGGAATCTACCTGAAATATCGACAGGTTCGAGAGCTTTCGATATATTGTTTACTCAGCCATAAATAAAAAGCACATCAATACGAACAACAATTAGTTTTAAGTAAATTTAACTCAGCGAATGCAGTTTGTGTGAAGAGAGTTTATAAGGAGTAAACTCGTGAAGTGAATCGTGAAGTAAAAAACCAGTTTAGTTGGAGCTAACTCAGTAAAGAGAGTTAAGTGTGGATAACCTCTGATTGAAAAGGCTGTAATCGAAGCTAAGTTATAACTGTGATCGATTTGGAAGATCTTTAAGTAGAAAGATCTGTCGAATAATTGTTGTTGTTTACTGATTGTAAATAGACGGAGCAATTAAGAATAGACAAAAGTTATTGCCTGTAAAAAGGTTACAAGCGGTGGTACACAAAATTGTTTTGAATAAAAGATTTTAATTAAAAACTGAACACAAGATTTATTTTATTTTAACTACAATCTATGAACTCATACATACACGTTTTTAAAAAAGTAAAAACGTAACAATATTAACAAATCTCTTAAAAACTGCCAAAGCGGTGCACGGAGGCCATAAAAAACAAAGTTTATTACACAAAGTACTGGAGGTTGCTTAAGATTCGAACAGCTACTGAAGACCTAATTTCGTTTTTTTCGTTGCTGTATTACTTGGTAGATAATGGAATTAAAAGTTTGTTATTATAGTTATAATTTAGGAGCCTAAGATAACTAAAATAAAATTTTTTCCTTTGAATAAATCTCTTAGTAATATAGAAGTCCTTAATTGCCTCGTCAAGAGAAATTGCTTATGTTTCGTATGTATGTAAGTTCATGCACTACTTACTTAATAGTGTGTCACTGTGGTATCTTGGGTATGACACTCACCTTCCGACCAAGGAGTCGTCGGTTCAATTCCACACCATCTAAAAATTTTCAACAGCGATATCACCGCATAACATTAGCGACTGGTTCAGTGTATGTAAGCTGTAGAAAACTTCACTAACTTATATATCTGCCGTTCGGAACCAACGTTTGTAGGTCACTTTCAATGAGTCTAGTTGATTAGATGAGAGAAAGTTATAGTTGCTCAAGTGTGCATATCTTTTTCGATCTACCTTTAATTTCACGTTCTTTGTGAGACGTTCAAGGTTGTCATATATACAAATATAATAACGAAATTTATACAAACAATTAAGCGATGAGCATATTTGCAATAAAAAAATATACAAACGTATGAAAGTTTAACTTATTCAAATTAACCGGTTATTCGTCTTAAATCAACTGCCTTATTAGGTATTCGAAAAATTAAGATTTTGAAAAAACAGTATACGACAAAACCAAAAGGCCGGTTAAAACTGGTCGAATAATAACCTTCCGATCTCCCTACTGTGTAGTCATGGTGGTAATAGCTTCTGTGAGGCAAATAGAGTCCGACTAAAATGCTATAACAATGAACAGGGGTATAAGTTGGGAACTTATACAACACTTGGAGAGTTGATATTTGCATTTTTGCTCACAGCTATCTTTACATGTCTGCTAAACGTAAATCCATATGGAGGGAATCAACAACGGCGAGACTAAGGCTGAGCATTGATAGCTATAAGTTAATGCGCTGCAACAGTATACAGTTCAGGATGCGTAATATCGATTGGGTGTGGCGTAGCAAATAGAGCGCATGCATAATAACACAAACGACCGCAGTTCGAGCCCCAGCAGAGGACATGACAGAGAACAATTTGATTGCGGCTTCGATTGTTTAATGAAGAGGCTTCAACTTCCCTCCAGACAACTCCAAATAAAAAACAAACAAACATCAGACGAATGATCACGCCAACTACTAGGAAAAAAGAAATTACAATGCTTAAGTAAAGCATAGGATTTTCAATAAGAAGAAGCTGCAGTGGATTATGCATCTACTTAGCTTTAAAGATCAAACTGATTAAAGAAACTGAAACAAAGCAATGGATGCTTTGTGGAAACTCAATATGCTTCCTAGAGGAGTGACGAAGAAAAAAAATTTCGATTTGAAAGCGGTTAGTGATTTCTGCCATCTGGATAGCATTCCAATATTCTGTAGCAATTATGTGACGTTTCTGATCTCTAAATCTAATCAAAGCTACAGCGGATTAATTATCTACTTAGCTTGAAAGATCAAATTAATAAAAGAAACTGAGAGAAAGCAATGGATGCTTTGTCGAAAGCCTTGTGGAATGACGAAGAAAAAAAATATCGATTTAAAAGTGGTTAATGATTTCTGCCATCTTGACAGCATTCCAACATTCTGTAGCAATGATGTGACGTTTCTGATCTCCAAGCTAACTAAACTTTCGTTATTTATGACCTGTATTCAATCGACTGGCATCACGCAATATCAACGCTATCCTGGTATTCAACAATTGTTGACTTCAAACGATATTGCAAATATTTTGGCCAAACACCATCTCCAACAGAAACGTATATTAAGCATTCGATACATATGTAGATTCGCGATGAAAAATGGCACTGGACTGGTCACAAAGTTCGACGACCACATAAAAACGTAGTAATTACTGCCATAGACCGAAATCCAGTGGAAAATACTAAAAATCAACTAAGCCGGTCGAAGTCGGAAAAAAATTAAATATAATGCTCCAAACAGGACCAAATGAGAGGAATTTGTTGAGGCGTTTTGTTCCTCCTGGGAACCATAAGACACTATATATAAACGTTGAAAACCGCATATGTGATTTACCATCTAGATGAAGATTTTTGTAACTAAAAAAAAATTCAGAAATTTAACTGACGCTATATTAGCGGCAAATGGGTCAAATTTCCCCTATCTTTCTAGGTAGTTGTGCCATCTATTTGCTCTTGAAACACTTCAATAATATGGTAATACTTTTAAATTAAATTTGATCCAATTTTAATAAAAGACATGTAATTACAATCCAGAAAAATCTTTAGTAAACAAAGTATGGGCAGTCAAGTATAAAATTGGGTCAAATGACTCCCTTCTGCCTTTCTTGTGTTAAAGCATAACAATAATTTTTTATATATTTCATTAACGTAAAAATTGTAAACCAAATTTTGTATGGCAGTATATCCCCAAGGCGTATTCGAGCGACATTGTCCCTATAATATTTTCATCGACAAACCATTGTCACAGCATTACCATTACGTCTAAATATTTATGAAAAGTTCTGAAATTCAGCGATATTGCCTGTTATGAGTCGACCACATGCTGAACAATGCAAAATTTTGTTCGCTACGTCTTCCCGGTAACAACTAAGGCATAAATGATTACCGATGATTTTGTCTGATATACGGCCGCCTGCTAGGCAAAATCAATCTCTGTCATCTATGAAATTTTGGATAATTATTTAAAAAAAAATTGTGTATGACATTAAAGAAAATTCATCGTCAGTCATCGATGATTTGCCATTGTCAGCTTTTGTCACAATGATTCGCTATGACGTTCGCCATCAGGTTTCGTTGCGCAACTAAAATTTTTTCAGTGTTGTCAGCTCATAATAAGAATTTTTTATTCGTTTGTCATTGCTTTACAGTACGCAATGATTGAACATCGAATGCCACTGCCTTTGCATAGCTGCGTTATGCGAGTATTGAGTATACATACATACATACATACATACATATGGAAAAACATACATACTTCTTATTTATTCTTATCAGTTTTTGTTTACAAGCCGGTGGTTTAATGTTTGTTTTCTTTCTGTAAAGAAGAAATTGCATTTTGGATTGTTATCACTTTGAGTTTCTTATCTTTACATAGAAAAAGTAAAAGTGTTGTAATATGACGAATATTGTTTATACTATAATATAATTGAATGGAAAAATACCTTTTTTAGATTTATTAAAAATTTAAAGTCTAAATACCTCCTTATTTCTTTAAATATTGGAAAACCTTAAAATGATTTATGTAAGAAATTAGTGTAAAACGATAGAATTTAAAGAATAAAGGATACAAATTTTGACTTTGTTGATAATCTGAATTTATTTGTTACACAAATACGAAAGATCCAATATGGAGACACAGAAAAGTCTACATACTACTAAATTAGTATGCCAATATTTGCAACCAGGCATGATAAGCAGTGCTACCAACTACTTTTAACTCCAAAAAATATACAGTTATTTCTATAATCTTGAACATTTGTTTAAAAAAGCTATTAGTTATGCGAAATGAGTGAAAAGGGAAAGGAAACTTCTTTAGAACTACGAATGCTTATGGCCAAATACCATCATGATGGAAAATTTCTAGGGGAAATTGGTGAATTAGTTGGACGGTCAAGAGCAACTATACAAACAATAATAAGAAATTATAAAGAGACCAGTTGCCTTGAAAGAAAGGCAAGGAGCGGCCGTCCACCTAAAGTAACATCCCATATAAAACGACAGATTCTTGGGGAAATTAAAAAAAATCCAAGAATCACAGCAGTGGAAATTTCAAAACACTTAGAAACAAATGATATTGCTAAAATTCACCCAGAGACAGTGACAACTTTACTGAGGAAATTCGGGTTGCATAGTCGTGTGCCGAGGAAAAAGCCATACATCAGCGATATTAACAAAACAAAACGTATAAAATTTGCCAATACTTACATTGAAATGGAAAACTCTTTCTGGGCCAATACTTTGTTCAGCGACGAAAGCAAGTTCAATCTATTCGGAAGTGATGG
This sequence comes from Wohlfahrtia magnifica, assembly GCA_023159175.1. Lineage (NCBI taxonomy): Eukaryota > Metazoa > Arthropoda > Insecta > Diptera > Sarcophagidae > Wohlfahrtia > Wohlfahrtia magnifica. The sequence continues at coordinate 3,568,156 of JAKWBJ010000051.1, forward strand.
CAGACAGAAAGTTTAGCGTAAAAAAAAAATTATGAACTATCACAAAAATATTTACTACCAACCGTGAAACATGGTGGTGGTAATGTCATGGCGGGCGAGGCAATTTAGTATTTATAGAGACTACTATGGACCGATTTGTTTATTTAAATTTACTTAAAGACAATTGGAAGCAGTCTGCTGAAAAACTGGGGCCAACAAGACAACGACCCCAAGCATACTGCTGGGTTTGTAAAAGAGTGGCTGTTATATAATATGCCACACCAACTGCATTCTCCACCTCAATCGCCCGATTTAAATCCGATCGAGCATTTATGGGATGAATTAGGCTGCAGGATTCAAAAAAGGAATATAAAAACTAAACAGGTTCACAAGAATGCTCTAACTGAAGAATGGAATCGAGTTCCAAGAGAAGTTACAGAAAATTTGGTGCTTTCTATGAAGAAAAGGTTACAGGCAGTTTTAGCTCATAAAGGTGGAACCACCAAGTATTAACTAAAGTTAAGGAATTAGAATTAAAATATGAAATACTGTTATTTTTTATATAGTATGTAGAACTTTCTGTGTGTTGATTTTGAACTTTTTTGATTTTTTTTTAATAAATGAATTGAATTCTACATTTTTTATTAATTATTATTAGCCGTGCTTATTGTTAGTTTATTTAATATAAAACAAATTTCTGTTGGTTCCTTACATTACTCAAAATTGATATAACTTGGGGGGTATTTAGACTTTTCTGTGTCACTGTATAGGCTAAAAAAACACTCTAAGATAAACTTATTGATCATAAGTAAATCACTTTTTGAGTCGAAATGACCATAGTAGCCCGTTTTCATTAGTATGTAATTAATTAGAAATACTGTGTGCCTTATTTAACATCGCCTAAAACTTGTCTATGATCGGTCTATATTAACCCATTTGCAGCCGCTGTACCAATTTGAAAACACATAGTCTTAGAAGTTAGGGATAGTTAATGAAACATTATGTTTTTTAGTAGCAAAAGGTGTAGTTATTAATTATAATATTAAATAAAATGTCAAATTTTTTTCTCTTAATAAAATTAGTAAATTATCTTTAAAAAATTAAGAAATTTTCCTTTGCTTTTTTTGCATTACTAATATTATAAAAATTTTTAGATTTCAAAAGAGCGTTTGAAACAATTGACAGAGAAATACTTATTCAAAAATTAAATATGTATGATGTGGTATTAGGGAAAATGAACTTGAGTGGCATAGATCATACCTTACAAATGAAAGGCAAATGAAAAAGTTAAATGATACAAGTAGACAATGAATTTGGTGATGAAGTGGACAATAAATTTGGTGTAACTCAGGGCTCTATATTGGGCGCGTTGCTGTTTATAATTTACATAAATGAAATGCCACGCGTACTTAAAGGATGTAAAATTATACTTTATGCAGATGACAACCTAATATATCGTATGCGGAAGGGGAAACAGATGAGCAATGTAAACAATATCTACTACAAGACATAAAAAACATAAATTGTTGGTTAAAAATGAATAAACTAAAGCTAAATGAAAATAAAAGCAAGTTACTTAAAATTAACATGGATGATGATTCAATAATTAAAATTAATAATGAGACAATAGAAGAAGTTAATAAAATACCTCGGATTTATAATTGATAAGGACTTGAAACTAAATGAACACATTAATTATATATGTAAGAAAATTGGTGAAAAAATTGGATTCTTAAAATGGATTATAAATAAAATATCAATAATAACTGCAATCAGTATAAATATATAACACAATGATAAAACCTCATTTTGAATTTGGATCTACAATTTTATACACCTGCTGCTCAACAACACAAATTGAAAGACTGCAAAAACTACAAAATAAGGCCATGAGACCATTACCAAAATATAATACGAGGGCGGATTGATATTGAGGCTACCTAAGTAGGAAAAAATATTTTTTTTTTTTCAAAAACCATTTTTCAACATAGTCTCCTTTTAGCTCAATACACTTAGTAAGACGATTTTCCAACTTTTTTATACCATCTGAATAATACGACTTTGGGAACTCCTCAAAATACGCATTAGTTTCGGTAATCATTTTTTCGTTTGAGGTGAATCTTTTTCCTGCGAGCCATTTTTTCAAGTTTGGAAACAGAAAAAGGTCACTAGGGGCCAAATCTGGACTATCAACCAATTCGAAGTGGATTTCTCGTAGTTTTAGCATCGTATTTAATGCTGTTAACCGGTGCGTTGTCTTGAAGAAAGAGCATTTTTTTCTTGTTTCAATGCGGTCGTTTTTCCTTGATTACATCAACCAATTGATCCAATAATGAACGATAATACTCTCCTGTGATTGTGGATCCCCTTTCAAGACAATCGATGAGCAATATTCCGTCTGCATCCCAAAATACAGTGGCCATAACCTTGCCAGCCGATTTCGCTGTCTTCGCCTTCTTCAGAGCACTTCCACCATCTTCCACCCTTTGCTTCGATTGATTTTTGGTGTGTAGTGGTATACCCACGTTTTATCAACAGTTAAAAATCTATGCCAAAAATCAGCAGGATTATGCTTTACATTTCCAAACACCGCTGTAAAGTGATCTGTCGAACATGTTTTTGTTCAACACTGAGCAAACGCGCACCCATCTTGCCGATAGTTTTTTCATATGCAAATGCTCATGCAAAATGTTGAACACACGTTCATATGATATGTTTACCATTTCAGCAATCTAACGTATTTTGACCCGGCGATCATTATAACGATATCGAGGATTTTCTTCATATTTTCTTCAGTAACCATCTCTTTTGGCCTTCCTGTTGATGGTATTGTTGCAGTGCTTGTTCGGCCCCGTTTAAATTCAGCAATCCAATATTTTACCATATAACCTGACCGAGCAGATTTGTCGTAATATTTATCAAGCTTTTCTTTTGTCTCTTTCGCCGTTTTGCCTTTCAAATAATAGTGTTTAATCACTACACGAAATTAACTTTTTTAAATTTTCCAAGAAACACAAAAGTTGCTTACTTTAAACGACTACAACAAATAAACTAATCGATGAATTTGGCTAAAATTTTAACAGCTGACGTTTGACAGATCGTAATTTTTAAGAAAAAAAAAGTTTTTGTGTTTGTGCTGCCATCTAGCGCTAGGTAGCTTCAAGGTCAATCGGTCCTCGTAGATACACTGCAATTCAACTTATGTTGGACACACTAAAATGGTTAAATATCCAACAGAGACTGATCCTTAACACCCTGCAATTTATTGAAAAAATAAAAACGGGAATAGCGCCTAGTTACCTAACCGAACAACTTGAATATGTAAGAGATGTTCAACCGTACCCACTATGGAACACTGAAGATTTCCGTTTACCAATGGCGAAAACAACATCCATGCAGAGTTCACTTCTTTTGTCCAGGGAATTAAACTTTACAAAATGCTACCAGAATTTGTAAAAACAGAAACAAACTTTAATATGTATAAGAGAAATATTGTTCATTTTTTAAGAAATAATGAGATAATTCCTATTTAGTACAATAATTTAATTTTAATGATGTTTAAGGTATTATGAATACTTCTAAAAATAAATAAATAAATATAAATTTCCTAACTTTTGCTTATAGTTTTGGTTTGGCTATAAATGGGCTAAACACTTCTCTTCGTAGATGCACCTCTTGCGGTCGTTGTCTATTCTTGTTTTGTATTGTTACAAAAATTAAAATGCTGTAGAGAAAATTCAACATATCAGGGACTTATTGTGTGATTTTAGCTATAAACTTTATTGGTTTGTGTCAAGGGTTGCCATAATTGCCTATACTACTTATTTAAAAGTACTGCCGTCTCCATGTGTAACGGTGTTGCCAGTTCGATTCTCTTTGCTGTATTATGGTTCCACACCATTTAAATTTACCGTATATAAATCCAAATTTGTAAAACCTACAAGAACATTCGAAATTGATTGTGAAATTCTATAAAATATGGCGTTATTTGACTGTCACAAAATAAAGTCTTTTTCCGCAAACAAAAAGTGTTGTATAAGCGAAAGTTATAGTGCAGTAAGCAAAATAAAACTATAAAACAACAAAAGTGGGTTTTGTATTTTAACGCAATTTAAACGAACTCAAACATTTTAAAAAAGTGAGAACGTAACAATATATATTTGCCTTGAGTTTCTTATTATCCGGTTGAAATTTTTTACAAACACATATCGCGTTTATATTTTTACCCGATTTAATTTCACAAAAATTCCGCTATGTTTTTTCACACACAAGTCTTTATAAGTTATCTACCATATTCCGAATTTTGTAACTTTTTATCCAGTTTTAAGTCAAGACCACAGATTGCGATATTTAGATTTTTAAGATGCCAGCTAAGGTCGGTCGGAATGCTCAAAGTAATAAAAAATGTGCTTATCAAATTATTACCCATGCGAGATTGTTTTAAATTTGTATACATATACCTTAATCATGATCTAATTTCATACACTTTGGGTAAATGATACTCAGCCGCGACTGGTTGAAGTCCTTGTGAACAACATAAAAAAAAAATTATTCATATCTTATATGTTACAATAGCTGCTTGGGACACAGTGGACTTTGCTAGTCTAGGCCGGCAATTTGTGTGTCGCTTTGAGGTTTTCAAGTATAACAGGCAGATATTGAATAGGATAGAATAGGGCGGAGTGGCGGCCTCGCTAAACAAGGCGCACTTAAGCATGCATAGCAGACCGTTGTGATACCGCACAAAGCGTTATCCCTGTTCTAATCACCAGAATCTTAGTAATCAAACAGAGACACCAGACAGAACCACTTTCACAGATAACATCGGAAACCAGTCCGATAGTGTAATGAACCTGGCTATTGACCTGATGTCAAGATCTATAGCACTGTCTGATAAACCATCGAAAATTGGAGAAAGCCCAGTGTGAGAATTCTACGCCGTGCGGGAGACGGACACTGGCAGATAAAGTGAACCATGGTCTCCTCCTCCTCAGGCAATCCACAGCCACGACAAAACATTTGCAGCTTCTGTGCGTGTCTACCCATAAAGAAATGGCCCGTGAGGATGTATACACCTAAGAGTATGCTCCGGCGGGCCAGTTTGAATAGTTTATTGGCCTCATAGTTAACCTGGGCCGGGTGAGTCTGGCAATAAGGCAAGAGTCATATTCCGTTCAGGCTCTTTCAGCGTCTAACATAAGTATACTTTCGCTTGATCGCAAGTTTGACGGAGATAAGAAGCACACTCACCATTACGTGAAGAAGAACATCCGGAAGAAGTGTGCCCGGTCTAGCGAGCTTATTAGCAGCACAGTTAGCAACACAAGAATAAATATCAAACGCCTTGGAACAATCTGTACATCATCGGCATACGTTTGTACATCGCAGTACTCGTATTCTATCACATCAGACAAATGATTGATGTACAGACAAAATAAAAGAGGGACGAGAATTAAACCTTGCGGGACACCTCTGTTGACATTCAATGTGCCTGAATATCCACCATTCAATAGTGCAGTCTGGGATCGACGAGTCCGATAGTTGTGCAGAAGTTCACAAGCTGACGGTTAAAAATAACACAGCTTCTGCAGTTTACTCAACAAAATTGCATGGTCGATTGTATCAAAAGCCCTTACTATGATACAAAAGTACTAAAAAAGATACCATTTCCCTATCAAGATCGGATCTAAGATCCTCAATTAAATTCGTAAGAGCCGTTACACATCTCCTGACACAAAACCAAATTGCCTGAAGTAATTGCTCTGGACGAGATAAAGAGATATTGGATGGTTACCCTTAAATGGTTTCTGGGAAAGGTGAAAGGTGAAAGGTCTGGGGGCTTCTTTATTTTTTAAACGGAGTTGTCTGGAACGAAAGTCGAAGCATTTTTATTAAACTCTCGAAACAAAACTAGAACTAAATTATTTTTCAAGTCCTCTGCAATAAATAATAACTTGAGTTAAATAATAAACTATGGCATTGTGATATGCTGCGGAGCCTTAGAAAAACCAATAAACTGTTTCCGAAAATAATGTTATAAAATTATGATTAGCAGTTTGGTACTTTTTTACAAAAATACATCCTAAACATTTGAGTTAGTACTTTTTGCTATTGGTATTTCTGATTATTAGTTTAAAAACAATAAAATTAATATAAATGAAAATGAAACAAAAAATACAGCATTTTTTGTCACAAAGGTACTTTTGTAAAGTACTATAATTTTCGAAATAAAATTCTAGATATTTTTTTTCAATTTTCAGATGTTTTTTTCAAACACTTTGCGTAGTTGGGTATTCAGAATGCGATTTCAATATGTTCTCTAAGCGACGTAGAGGTATTGTAAGGGATTTCCCTTTGTATAAACAAGAAGATTATCATTCATTTTTATTACGAAGCTGGCAAACATTGATTATCTACAACTGCGAGTGAGGGAAAGAAAATTTCAAACAAAAATTAATTTCTTATCAGTAGCAAGCAAATAAATATAAGTGAACTCGTCAGAGATTCTACAAGTGAAAGGCCTGACTTGGTGCACATTAGAAAGTAAGTGATAAGGTAGTTGAAAAACGAAATTTTTTAATATGAAAAGCTATATATAGAGATTATCTCTTAAAAACCAAAACAATATTAACCTTTAGAGAATTTGAATTTATTTACTTTTTCTTTGACAAAAAAGATTGATTTTTTTGTCACTGACTGCTTATCGCTTTAATTCTGTTTCAAAACCACCACCTTTAAGAGATTCTTTAAAAATGTACTCTCTCAGAATATACTTTAAGCCGGCAAGAGCTGAAGAGAGAAAAATCTGGTTTAATTTTCTTCTTTTTTAAATTGAAGGCTCTTATGACAGACCTTTAAAGATTTCAATTTTAAAATGTTTCTGGAGTTCAATGTGTAAAGACGGGGCTAGTAAGTAAACGTAAAACTTGATTATGATGAATCAAAATGTGTGCCGTTGTTGCTTGTATGCCAGCCCTCCGTTGACTTATAAAATATTCGATGAAAATTCAAATTTAAAAGATGATTTACTGGCCATTTTACCGGCTACGGTAAAATGTGAATGCAACGATGGCTTGCCACAAATAATCTGTGATTTGTGTTGGTTGCAAGTGCGTAAATTTAAAGAATTTCGTGAAAAGTGTTTACAAGCCGATCAAGAGCTAAGGAGTCGCTATACAGATTATAAAAATCAAGCCGTCGAGGAGGTCTTGGGTTTAGTGGAACAGTTAAGGCAAAAAGATAATACCGATGGTAGGATATGGACAGATAGAGAGGTGTGCCATGTCTATGATGAGACTTTGAATTTAAACCAGTATGAAAATGCAGAGGAATTTAATAATTTCGGTAAGTTTGTAGGAAATTTTTGAAAGGAAACAATTTTAAAAAAATTTTTTTCGTTGTCTCATTAGAAACCTTGGAGTTGAACTCTTTGACTAGTGACATGGATGTTTATAATTCTTCACATGATAGTGGCATATGCGAAGAAGATTTACCTAACGATAGCTCTAATGATTTGCCAGAATTGGAAAATTTTGTAGCTAATGAAACATCAACGAAGAAAGAAAATTCTACGGCAAAACCTACACCACATGCCACCAAGACGGCTTCTAATGAAAAACCCAAGAAACGCAAAAACTATAAAGGACCGTTTCACTGCAGCCATTGTGAAAAGAAATTTACCCGTAATTTTCAGCTCAAGCTTCATCTTATCTCAGTACATCAAATAGGCGACGGCTTACAGTATACCTGTAAGTTATGCAACAAGACATTTGCCTCTAATCATAGCCTAAACTATCACCAGAAATCGGTGCATTACCAGCAAAAGCCTCACGTCTGCCAGCAGTGTGATAAACAATTCGTTTTGAAAACTCAATTAGTTTCGCATATGCGCATACATACGGGTGAAACTAAGCCGCGTATATTTGAATGTGAAAAATGTGGCAAAAAATGGCCTACACGTTCAGACCTTAAGACCCATATGAGATCACATGATCCCCATATGGAGCGTCCCTATAAGTGTAATCGCTGTGACAAGAGTTTCTTTACACGGGGCCATTTAACATCTCACGAACTGGTGCATACGGGCGAGAAACCTTTCGTGTGTGAATTCTGTGATCGTTCATATCAAAGTATCGGCAATTTAAATAATCATATGGCAAGACGTCATATGAAGGAAATATTCAATGAAGACTCTAAAAGTCCAGAAGGAAGTGATGAAGAGGAAGAGTACGATAAATAGAGTAATGTTTCTTGTAAGAAAATAGACAAAATAAAAGTATTTAAGTTCCTTTCCATATACGCACAACGAACAGCAAGCATAGTATTAATGATTCATGAGATAAATGATCATCATCAGCATCATCAATTATCTGGTATTAAAACGAAAAATAAAAATAAAAAAAAACAATTTTAATAAAAAAGGGAATATTTATTTATTTTCTGGCATTTATAATTATTTTATTTCAGTTTTAGTAAGTTTTTTGATAGCCATACGGACGCAAGGTTAAAGGTTAATCTAAATCAGTTCAGTACTGAGTCTATAGACATGATATAATTGTGTAAAGGTGTTGGTATAAACAATAGTGTGTAGAGAGAGTTATATTATCAATGAATTAGAAAGTCAAGAAATGCAATGATTAAATTAAAAAATATATTTTCAAGGGTAAAGTCGATTCAAAAAAACGCAGCAGTCAAGGCTGATAACACTGATCTACAAAAAACAAAAACATTTCTCGCCTTTAAATAAAACTATATGGCATATAATGATTTCGATGCGCTGAATTCAAGCCAGTATTCAGTTTTTTTCCATCGGGCCCATATTTTTATGTCAATATATTTCATCATAACCTGAAATCGACTTGACCGATGCTTTTTCCAAAATATTTTTAAATATGTTCTCTGCCAACGCCAGGTAGGTAAAGGTAGTTTGTATATAATAGATGGATCTTTTGTATCCATTCGAGTTTGTTCAGTTACAAATTATTTCTGGAAACTTTAGGGTTGAATATGTCGCCCATTGGGAACCCATGCCTTCCTAAGCATATCTATCTAAATCCATCAAGAACCCGGTACTTACACAATATGTATTCCGCAATCCCTGATGCCTGCAAGCATAATCTACAAATGTTTACATTCATAATCGCTTTTCTATGTAAATGTGCTGTCAAAAAAGTTTAAATTTAAAAATGCAGTAAGACAAGGACGGTTTGAAATTTTGGAAAATTTTTTTTCGTGGTGAAGTACAATTATTTCGGTTAGAAATGTAATATTACTTCATCCATATGGCTGGCTTCACAGTACGCCATTCGATCGGACCAATTTTCGACAACATTTTCAAATGTAATTGTAGTATTGTGGTATCTCGAAAATGGCATCACGAATGTTGGCCTTCAAATATCAATTGTCTCTGGCTTATCGGCATAACGCTTCTATTTAACGATACCACACAGAAAATAATCCAACGGTGTCAAATCACAACTTCTTGACGGCCAACTGACATCACCATTTCGGCTAATTAAACGGCTATCAAACGCTTGACGCAAAAAATCGATTATGGCATGAGATGTGTGGCAGTTTGCAGCATCCTGTTGAAACCAAGCACCGTTCACATCAATACTATGAAAAGCAGGCACAAAAAAAATATTTATCATGGTGCGATAGGAGTCTTGGTTGCGCTGTCCTAATTTTTTAAGAAATATGGCCCAATGATGCATCCGCTCTACAAGTCGCACCAAACTCTCACTTATAATGGGTGCATTGGCTTCTGTAAGACCATGTTAGGGATTTCTGAGCCCCAAATACGGCACTAATGCTTATTAACCATGATGAAAATAAGCTTCATCCGAAAATATGATGAATTTCCAATAAACACCACCGTTGCTCAAGTGCATATCGATTAATTTCATTCATTTCGTATAATACTGAATTTTGTGACAGAATAGAGTGCCATAAGTATTGCCAGATTCGAATAACCGAAACAACAAGACATAAAGCGCAGCAAACATAAAATTGCAGGACTTGCAAGCCTTCATTAACAGCTGCTTACAAGAAATCATGTGCATTATCTGACCGATCACCATCACAAACGTTGGATAGAATGGGTATTGACCATACTCTAAGGAAAACCTAAGATGAATGGCAGGCTTAGCTCTGCACTGGAATCCGCACAGTGGTAGCAGAAGAGAAAGACTGACTAATATCGCAGGCGACTGCTATGTTGTAGAAACACAGTAATCAGGTTATATATGACAGAAAATGGTAGGGGTAGCATGGTGTAGGGGTTAAAGCGAGAATATACAACACAAACTCCACAGAAGAGGACATGACAAAAAAAAATGTGCATTTTCGAATCATCTGAATAAGCCCTTCCAGCTAACCTCTTGCAATGATGAAAAACATCAAAAGAATTAACAGGAGAAAACGCCAATGCTAAGTAAAGATCAGCACCACCATCACTTAGTAAGAATCTTCACCACTACACACAATCATATGCTGGCGAACTACAGTAGATTAATCATCTATTTATGCTATATTTGCACGAGACTTCGAATTACTTCGTTATCTGTTTGTATTACTTATTTAGACGCTCCCGTTCACACGGCACCTTTTAAGCAGCGGGTTTATGTCATGTTTTACTTTGTTAATTTTTTTTAAATTTTTGGTGCTTGACAGCATACTTTATGGAGGTTAATTTAAAAAGTTTGCAATGTTAAATGTATGATAAAAACGTTTTAATTAAAAGCTAAAATTACACTTAACTCGTATGATTTAAATTTTGCAAAAATTAGAGATGACACTGAGATTGAAGTAATACACAGGGTAATAGAAATAGAATTGTTTACAATTTGGGTGATTCACTCTCTAAATTTTATATAGAAATATATGTAATTAAGCTCATAATCGGAGGTTATATTATGAATGAAAGACCAAATGACGAGAAAACAGTTTCATGTGAACGTAGCGTTAGCTTGAAAATCAACTTGATTACTGAAAATGAAACAAACTAATGTGTGCTGTTTGGAATGCCAATATCCTATCTAGAGGAAACAAATATGACGGGGAACTTTATTTAAACTTTGCTTTAAAAAGTATAAAAAGAAATCAATTTGTTAAAATCCTATGTTTCTTCTGGGAGCTATGTAGAAAGCCATGGTGCTTATTAATGACTGCAGCGTGTACAACTGTACCGTTTTATTAGAGAGAACATCGTCGCACAGTGCTGTGTATTTTAACAAAGTGCTCGTGTAGTGACAGCTCGTTTATTTAGTTGCACTGTTCGTGCGGGAAATATTCGTTTCTCGAAAATATTTTCTGTTACTTGTAATATCACTAAATTCAAATCAAATTACGCTGACATTACTTCCTATTTTCTTTTTCCCACAAACTATTTTTAACCATTAACAGCATAATAAACTCCATAGGTAAGAGCCGTCTTCTGAGTACTTGCTTCAAGAACAAAATTGAATTGCTGTAAACTGTGATTATATTCGACTTTAGAGTTTCAAAGTAGCGTATGTGGGCGGTTTTTTAGAGTAACTTTTTTAAAACATCAATTTTTCAAATGATTTTTTTTATTGATTTCTATATGATAAAGTATTGAAAAAAAAAAAATTTAATACTTATATATAAATGACCTCGGAAAGTATTATGTCAAAATATAAAAAAATTTAAAATGTAAACTGTGATTATATTCGACTTTAGAGTTTCAAAGTAGCGTATGTAGGCGGTTTTGTAGAGTAACTTTTTTAAAACATAAATTTTTCAAATGATTTTTTTATTGATTTCTATATGATAAAGTATTAAAAAAAAAGTCTAAATACTTATATATAAATGACCTCGGAAAGTATTATGTCAATTTATAAAAAATTTTAAAATTAATAATAAAATATAACTGATAAGATCAGTGCTTTAATTTCAATATAGGCTTTAAGTAATAATTAGTGCATTTAAGAGTAAATTTCTTAAGAGAATATAAATGAAATCCATATAATATTCAAGAAGTCAAAATTATAGAGTATTGAAGGCATAAAAATGAATGAGAATTTGCAATTTTTTAATATACTCCCATATGATATGCCAATAAGCTATGCAAGTTAGTATATACCTATGACATAAATCACTAAAGACAAAATATAATAAAATTCTAAAGAATATAAAACAAATGATTTTAAAATATGTTACAAAATTAAATTTTTAAGTTGCAGTTAAGTTGCGGTATAGATTGCATTTACTTTAGGTTTATAAAAAAATATTTTTGAATTTTGTTTACAATTCCAAAAACATAGTTTTTGTAACCCCGTGTAAATTGATCGTCATCGTTATCACCATCATTAAAAATAATCTCTTGACTTACATGCAGACTATGTGTAGACAAGTGGCCATAGCTACAGTCAACTGCATTAGATTTCCAGACGCCCCCTTGCACACATACAGTTCATTATAATGCAATAGAATTTATGGAAAACTTTTCAAGAAAATAATACTCAACTGATAACAAAAAAAATATAATTTTTTCTTTAGCTGTTAACCTTAAAACAGGCAACATTAAATCAGAAAATCATTATAAATTTAAAAGAGATTAAGAAAGAATATATGAAAAAATTAACTTAGTAGAGCAGTCATTGACTTGAAAAAAAAGGAAAAATGAAATTAAAAATATAAAAAAAGAACCACGAAACATAAAAATATATGAAATTGCCATCAATACGTTTACAGTGGAGGGGAAAAAAACTGTGTAGCCCATAGGCTAAAAGCAGGAAAATATGTTAATTTAAACATATTGCAGTTGTCTATAGTATAGGATAGAAGAGAACTACTCGTTATGATGTCACACGGAATGCTGTCTCACAAATGGCTGACAAGTTCTGATTTACCGGCCTTAACAATTAACGCAGAGGCTTCATCTAAAAATTACAATTTTCATAAGTTAAGCTAAAAACCAGTCTCAAACTATAAAGAAAGAGCGAGCCAAATAAGAGAAGCCTAAGCTGAATCATAGAACAAAAACTTTTGCTGTCATCTTTCATGTTGACAATGAAATTTTGATAACAAAAGCTTAAGTGGATATGTTTTAATAGCTGTAAAATTAGGACTACTTCTAGTTTATGAAGCAAAGTATTTATCACCAGTTCACGAAATATTTGGAGTGTAATAGCAATAACCGATCAGCAAAATGGTAGTAAGTTTAGCGCGAAAATCACTCCACAAAAGATATTTTAAATCAATTAATCAACGTGTTGAAATCAAAACTGTGCCAGCCAAGTTCAATGTAGTTTAGTTTATTGCCTACGGAATGCTAATAGGTAGAATTAGCACTTCTTCTATGAGCAACTGTAAAAAGTTAAAACGGGTAATCATCTCAAGGTGGAGCTTCTCTGGTTTCATGTTAAAAACTTAATTTAAAGGAAAGTCGTCTAAATTGGCTCTCGGGCGGTGGCTTACGTAATTGCTAATCCTTATCTCGGTCATGTTTCCATTCATGCTGATGAACGGCGCTCTAAAAGGTTAAGTTCCTGAGCCTTTAGACGTAGGTTAGACATAAATCCGGATAAGACAAAATTGGGCTATTTACTAGAAGTGGGAGGATTCCAATCTTCAGGCTCGAAAGAATATGTGGAAGTAAGTAATTAATTTTCAAGAGGAATCCTAAACTCAAAAACGACTTGGAGGCGCATCATAGAGCATGGGTTGCAGAAAACCAAGGTGGCGCAAAATGTTTGTTTGTCGCTAGAGTCTGAACTAGGATTTTACTCTGGATGTACGTATCCATAATTAGACCTACACTTAGTTATATATCAATGGTATGCGCCGTTAGGAAGCTAGAGTACACTTCTGCAATTTTTGATATGTTGTTGCATTTACTGCCGATTTACATGCAGATTTAGGCTGCAGTCGCCTATAGCGCTGTGAAATTATAGTCCTCTGAAGTGTGGAAGTTTTGGGTCATACCAGGATTTCGGATAAAATACGGGACAGACTACATTTTGCTTCCGACTACTGCACTACGAAAATCAACTTCGAAAGGAGTTTCTGCGTGAGTTTTCATTCACGTTTTTAATTCAATCGGCTGATCCACTCAATATCTTCGACATCAGGGTCTACTAGAAAAGCTCAAAGAGGTGAAGCTAACCCAAATCACTACTATAGTCTTTCTGATGATACGAGTAGTTTTTAAGCGGAAATAGTGCCCATTTAGGAACAATGCTTGCTACTTTTTCGGGGTGGTATTTGCGTGAACAGCCGGGCGGCCATTTTTTCCCCTAGATCACACACTAACACTTCACTTTTCTTTCCTTCTCTTCTCTTCTCTACTCTTCTCTTCTCTTCTCTTCTCTTCTCTTCTCTTCTCTTCTCTTCTCTTCTCTTCTCTTCTCTTCTCTTCTCTTCTCTTCTCTTCTCTTCTCTTCTCTTCTCTTCTCTCTTCTCTTCTCTTCTCTTCTCTTCTCTTGTCTTCTCTTGTCTTTTCTTGTCTTCTCTTCTCTTGTCTTCTCTTCTCTTCTCTTCTCTTCTCTTCTCTTCTCTTTTCTTTTCTTTTCTTTTCTTTTCTTTTCTTTTCTTCTCTTCTCTTCTCTTCTCTACTCTTCTCTTCACATCTCTTTTCTTCTCATCTCATCTCTTCTCTTCTCTTCTCTTCTTACATACAAATGAAATAATATTTCATTTCTAACCGAAACAATTGTACTTCAAACAAAAAAATAAATTTGGCAAAAATTCAAACCATTTTTGTTTTATTGTATTTTTAAATTTAAACTTTTAAATGGCCCAGCCGGTAGTAACGGAAGAGGTCTTTTATTAACTTCCATCAGGATCGAAAAATGAAGAGTCTTTAATTAACTGCTAAGATATTTTATGAATTTTTTTCTTTCATGACCTTTAGACTGCGCTAAAGTTTTACTGAAGAATGTCAACAAATTAGGCAGAAGTACTAGTTTTTTTGCTTTGCGTAGATCTAAGATGTTCTTACCCGCTTAAGAATAGTATGGGTATGCAAATAACTTATTCTTCTTAAGAAAATCACAATTTCAAATTTGTTTCATAAATTTTTAAACCTCTACTCATTCACGCTAATTGCAATGGCGACTTATAGGCATTCATAGTCATACTTATCAACACTTACGACGCTATTGATTCATACTCATCTGCACTGATTGTGCGTAGACGATGTAAAATGAGTATAATTCGATAACGAACATTTGAATGCTTATTATAAGGTTGCGTGTTTGTGTGTTATCAATACTTATATTCATGAATATTTATGAATGATCGGATCTTTTACTTTCTGAGATATGAATGAATGTAATGAGTCTGACTACGACATTTGATTCATAATCATTGCTACTTATACTTCTCAATCAACGCTATCCTGAGCATTCGCGGGTACGACTAATCGTATTTGAATGTTGTGCACTCACTTATACTTATAAATTCATGAGTGTATATGAGTAGCAAAAAACGATTCATTGCTAATCTATGCATCACATCATCATGGTAAATTTCGTAATTATATCATTAATGTAAAATAAGTCTTTTTGACTAGCCTAAGTTTTTAGACCTAAACAGCATGTCAATAATAATAGTAATAGTTAACAAAAGAGTTGAAAAAACGAAAATTTAGTTGAAAAATAAAAATTTATTTTTAAATTTAAGCAAAGAAAAAAATTTATATTTACAGCATAAGAAAAATATCCAATTTACTTCCAACTTTCCTACGGTTCTGAATTTAGACACTATTATACATGCATATACATATTACTTATAAACCATATACATACTATTCGTGTTTATTATAATAATTTTTTCTTTCTTTTTACATTTACTTCTCCATTTTGAAGTTATTTTTCTAAATTTTTTAAATATTTTTTTTATATCCCTGGCTTTTTCATCTATAAAGTACAATATTTTGCTTCAGTCATACACAAAATGTGTCTATATTACCATAAAACTTTTTGCAGGCTGGTTTTTCTAAAATAAAAAATAAAATTTTTTGCATATTAAAAAATATACGAAATAAACATACATATGTATGTATGCAAATATAATAGAAGAAAGTAACAGACACAAAACATATGGTAAAAAATTTAAAATATTTAAATAATAAAAAACTGCATAACTCAGTATGTTACACTAACTTACGTAATTTCTTGCAAAATTTATTTCTACATATGAAATACATATATATTTCAAAAATAAAAATGGATTTGAAGGATTTTTTTTAAATCTATTTTATAATTTTATTTTCTACTCTTACGTACATTTACGTCTGATTTACTGCAATATTTCTTCTAAATGATTATGTTGATGTGCTAGTTTGTGTTTGACATGACAAAACCATCTCTAAATCAGTGTGTTGTACGTAATAATAGGATGTCAATGTCGGTGACACCAGTTGAATAGTATCACTGCTATACTGAAGCCAGCTGATGCAATGTGGGATATAATAGCCTTTGTTGCCAGAGAATTGGGATAATAATCTTCAAATTCACTTATCATTAGAAGATCTAAAAAAAAAGCAAAAGTACATAAAAAAATTAAAAATTAAAAAAAAAAAAATTTTTAATTATTTTAATTAATTAAGTTTATTTAATAAACAAATGATTTAGATATTTGATAAGAACAATTGTATTTTTTTACAGTCTGCATCATCGAAATAACAAAGAAAATTCAAATTTATAGAGCGATTTTTTATTTTGAATATAAATTTTATCAATTAAGTGATTAAATATTAAACAAAGCCCGCTTAATTAAAACAAACAACATGCTAACAATAGGCCTTAAGAACATTTTCTAAAACTACTAGAGACAAAAAAATATTGCACTTCGCTTGTTCTTTGTCATAAAACGTCGTCAACAATTAAGAATTACCCAACATAGTTAGAGATAAGCACAGGATTCTTTTCTTGCATAAAATTTTTTTAAAGGGAAAAAAAATTTAAGGGCAACAAACTGCCAAATTTTTTATCAGAAAAGAAAATGTAATTGGAAACATACATGGAAAACTACTGCAACTATACTGTTTCCATCAGAGTCATTAGTGTGGTTCTTATTTTGCAACTTTGTTGTTTCGATCGTAGCTCTCTCAAAAAATGTTCGTTATAGTTTAAAAATATGGTGTAAAATATAGGGTCCGCCATCTAACGTTGTTTTTTAAACTAGTGCTTATTTCGTGAATGGTAACACTTAGCTCATGTCTGCTTTGACAGATATTTAGTTTTATCCTTCCGCTGAACGAATATGGTTGTGTATACGCTTGAACAACACTGGGAATCTGGGCCTGCGATCGACTTAAAGAAGATGCCGATTTTGCCAAAAAAAAAATCATCTTTTCAGATGAAGCTCATTTTGATCTTCGCGGGTATGTTATAAAGCAGAAAAACCTGCACGCATACATTGAAAAGCCGATACACCCAAGACGAGTCACTGTTTGGTGCGGATTTTGGTACAGAGGCATAATTAGGCCATTTTTCTTTGAAAATGTGCAATGAGTGGCCGTTACAGTCAATGGCGATCGTTATCGGGCCATGTTGAACGAATTTTTGTTCACAAAAATTGAAGAGGAGGATATTAGCAACATTTGGTTTCAAGAAGACGGTGCTACATGCCACACAGCCGAAGCTACACTCGATGTTTTGCGCCCTGTTTTTGAAGATCGCATTATCAGCCGCAGAGCTGATGTTGTTTGGCCACCTCGGAGCTGCGATTTGACACCTTTGGACTATTATTTATGGGGTGCCATCAAAGATAAGTGTTACGCCAACAAGCCAGAGATAATTGACGCTTTAAAGGGCAATATTCGTGAAGCCATTGGTGAAATACAGCTGCACACAATCGACAATGTGCTTAAAAATTGGACCGATCGTGTAGGCTACTGCAAGGCCAGCCGAGGCAGCCATTTGAATGAAATTATTTCTCATTATTAACCGGAAGGATTGTAGTTTCAATTAAAAAAAAAAATTTTAGAAAATTTCCGTATTTTTTTTTATAGCACTTTCAAAAAAAAAAAAAAGAAAAAAAAAATTATTTGGCGGACTCTTTATATTACCACGATTGGGCGAGATTAAAACGTCGCGCAATTTCATTTTTTTTTTTAATTATATTTTTTCACATTCATATTATATACGTACATATTCGTACACCCGATAAAAATAAGAAAATTTTTAAATAAATCTTTGAAAATGTCATGTCTGTTTATTGTTTTTATGACAAAATACAAGTAATATTTAGGTATCATATAAATCGATCGCTATATGGCAGAGTATTCACAGAATGGATAACAAAAACCGTCTTTTTGCAGAGTAAAAATTTCAATAAAATTAAGAATATTATGCATAAGGACTAAAATTAATATTTTGATGGATTCTGTTTGAATTTTTGCTTCATGACAGCATTGAGACCTTTTGGCATCGATTCCACTATTTTTGTTTTCCGTCCATAATGCTACTTTCAGATCGTTTACGTTTATAGTGTCGTAATGTTTCAAATTTTTCTTGAAAATTGTCCACAAATTCTCAATAGGATTGAGACCTGGACTATGAGGTGGCGTTGTGAGCTATTTGGGGCAGTTGTACAGAATCCAAGGTCGGGAATCCAGCGCTGTATGTTTGGGATCATTGTCCTGTTGAAAGATAAAAGCTCTGGAAATGCTCATTTCTTCTGCACTTTGCTTCACATTTTTTTTTTTTAAATATTTATATAGTCCCCTGCTGTCATAATCCCATCAACGAAATGTAGATTTTTAGCTCCTGATGCTGAAAGGCAACCCCAAACCATTCACGAGCCTCCGCTATGCTTGAATTTGGGAATTAGGATATGGCGAAATAAGCTCGTGTTCTTCTCTTGCCAAATTTTAACGCATCCATCCGATAATTTTATATTAAATTTGGACTAATCCGTAAAAATAACTCTTCCAGAAGTTGAAATCCTTATTTTGGTACTTTTTAGCAAACGCAACCCATTTTTGCTTATTAATCGTGTTAACAAATGGTTTTCTGACAGCATACCGACTTTTGAATTCAATTCTTTTAATGTAGTTTCGAACTGTTTGTGGTGTAAAGTGAATCCCAAAGTACTGTTCCAAACTTACAGCGAGTGTAACGCCAGTTATAGAAGGATCGATGTGAATTTGGCGACGTAGGAATGAGCATTGTCTTCTTGTTAACTTGCGCGGGTTACATTTCGCTGCGATTATTTATATTGTCGGTTTTTTTTTCATATTTCAACACCACGTATTAGATGGTAAAAGTACCGCGCTGCATAGAATTTCCATAAATTTGTGGATCTATTACTGTTTTTCGTTTTCCATCTTAAAGCTTATTTGGTTTTCTGCCCATGTTAAATTTTCCGAATTTTTTATAATAATTCAACTGACTATGGTATTTTATGAAAATACAGACGGAAAAAATAAAAACGGGAAACCACACAAATAAAATAGAGCTTAAAACTCGCGTTAACAACAAGAAAAATATGGTATTGCCATCTGTACGAATACAGTTTTTGTTATCCATTATGTGAATACTCCGCCATCTAGCGCTCTTGATATATGATACCTACATATTACATGTATTTTGTCATAAAAACAATGAATAGACAGGATATTTTCAAAAATTTGCTTATACGTTGAATGTTTTGTAAATTTTCTTATTTTTATCGGGTGTACGAATATGCGTTTTGCATACTGTATAAAAATTAATAAAAAAAAAGATAGATATCTTATCTTTATTTGAGTCTATAGAACGATCTATGAATGTGATTCGATATTTAAAAATGTTTTCATGTAAATGTTGACCACGCTTACGCCTTAAATGGTTCATACGCTGGGTCCAATTTTGGCATACTCTCTTTAATATATCGGCCGGTATCTCACGAATAAATTCTTCAATATTCACTTCCAGTACGTTAACCGTTGCGAGCTTGTCCCTATAGACACGAGCCTTAACATAGCCCTACAAAAAGGTGTCTAAAGGCGTTAAATCGCACGACATAGGCGGCAAAATGAAAGCCCCATACGTAAAATAAGCTGTGCATTGAATTCGGCTCTCAGTTGGGCAAATATATCACGTACTTTGTGCTATGTGGTACCGTACACTATCGAAATCACATGACAATCAAGCCCAGCTCTTCTATTTTGTGAAAAAAAAATATGCAATCATCGCACGGTAACGTTCGCCAGTCTTAGTAACGGTCCGGCCTTAGTAGTCCTTAAAAAGGTACGGTTCAATGATGCCACCAGATCGTAATCCTCACAATCTAGTGCATTTTTCGAGATCTATTAGCAGTTATTGCAATCCATCTGGCTGCTCTTCAGATCAAATACGGCAATTTTGCTTCTCAACGTAACTATCCAATCAGAAATGAGCTTCGTCGCTGAACACAATTTTGCGATAAGAAAGTTCTTAACCGAGCACTGAGATTGATAATTTCATTGAATAATCTGCAAGCGTTTTTCGTTTGTAAGTCGATTCATGGTTAAATTATTTACCAAACTGAACATGTTACACAACAATAGCTGAGCTTCCAATAAACAGTGTTACCAAAAAGAAAGTTGCTAAAAAAAAATCACTCGATGTATTATTTGATTTCAAAAGAGAACATATGTTCACATCATGATAGAATTTCCGATAATCTGCTACAATTTAAGCTATCAATTGCTTTTCTACTTCATACTTGGATAAAACTAAATTGAAACCTTCAACTTTACAACTCGTTCTGCCGAATCATTTACAACTTTTTTAGTGACGCTAAAACTAGGATTATTATCCCATGTATGGGATCTTGGTTCAAAAAGTCCGTTGGAATACCAAATCTTTGATTTTTTCAATATAATATATTCAATAAACTTGTTAAGTTATTAGCTTAGGGCGTGAAGAGTTATGACCAATTTTTTAACTCGAATTTAGTAAGATTATCCAGAGCTTGCACCATAAATCTTTGGATCAAAAAAGGTCAACGCTGCTGTTTCTGTTTCCCACGATTTATCCTGTCGTCAATACTTTTATAATCATGCAAATTTTGAAGCATTTTAAATCCTGCCTAGTGACTTCTGCCTCAATTGGTGCTTGTATCCTTTTTTAGATACACCCTTACAACAAATATGCAAATATCTCTAATACAGGGTATCCGCCGGGAAGCAATACTACTTTGTTTTGCCGCCATTTTGGTAGGAATTAGTCTTTACAGTTCATATTTGGCAGTCGTGAAGTAGAGACATAGCACATTTATTATGGAAAACTGTTCAGTAAAAAGCTTAATCGTTAAAACTTTTTATCAAAATCAATCCTCGATTGCTGTGAATGAGAAAGTTAAGTTAAATTTTTGCGAGAAACAGCGTGCCAACAAAACGCACTATTTATCGTGTAGTGAATGATTTCGAAGAAAGAGGGACTGTTGCTGATAAGCCTAAGCATGGATCACAACGTACTGCAAGATCGGCTGAAAACTGCACTGCTGTTCAAGAAAGTGTTCAAAACAATCTATCAACCTCAATTCGACGCCGTGCTCAGGAGCTTGGTCTTCAAAGAATAACTTTGGTCACAATTTTGCACAACGTATTTCATTTGTTTCTATTTCAGATTCAGTTGACACAAGAGCTTCTTCGAGAAGACCATTTACGCCGCCGTACATATGCCAATAGGATGTTACAGCTCGCCCATGAGAACCCCGGTTTCATGAAAAAAATCATAACGAATGACGAGGCACATTTTCATTTGAATGGTTGTGTGAATAAACGGAATAGTCGGTTGTGGGCAATGAAAAACCTTCAAATTATTCATCAGTCAGCTTTGCATCCATTAAAAGTGACAGTCTGGTGTGCAATGTGGTCAGGAGGACCTAACTGGACTAACTTCTTTGAAACTGAAAACGGCGTAACGATTACTGTCAATGGGGAGCGACAATGGCGGAACTGCATGCTTTGGGCTTTACTAACATATGGTTGCAACAGGACGGTGCCATATCGCATACAGCCAAGATTACAATGGAATTACTGCAAGACCTCTTTCTACAACAAATTATTTCAAGGAATGGTGATGTTGATTGGCCTCCACGATCGCCTGATTTGACTGCTCCGGACTTCTTTTTGTGGGGATATCTGAAAAGCATTATTTATTCAAACAAACCAGAAACGCTGGAGCAACTCAAACAAGATTTTTGTGATGAAATTAATGAAATACCGCGTGAAATATGTGAGAATGTAATGAAAAAAGGGCTCACATTTGTGAGGCTAACAGAGGCGGGCATTTACCTGATATTGTATTCCGTACATAACTGTCGACATTAAATAAAACATTTATCAATATAAGATCCTTTCTCTCTCCATTCAAACAAAGTAGTATACCTTCCCGACGGACACCCTATATAAACACATAAGTTTTTAAGTACAAGTTCCCGTAACAAATCATGGCAATTGGCATAAATTACTATCCCTATGTATTGTAAAGCAAATAAAAAAATCAATTTTTTTGATTACTTTATCAACAGGGGTCACCTTAAAAGGCGACGCGCCACGCCTTTCCTTTATCCGGCACCCATAACTTTGTGCAAAACTTAGTTTTGCCTTAAACCACATATTTTAGAGGGATTTACGGTCTCTAACTTGAAAAAAGTTTCTTCCATACATCTAAAGACCACCCTAATATGATAGTTTTGACATTTTACTTGCTAACGTCATAAGTCGAAGACTTTTCACTTTAACTATATATATAAACTAGAGTAACCCTTCCAGCATTTTTAGTAGTTTTTGTGTTGTATACCTATTGAGAATGTGTCCAAGAAGTTATTTAAACCAAGTTTAGGAATTATTACCGTTCTCAAAATATACAAAATTAGTAGTTACCATGTATGAGAGATGCCACGCCTACTTTAAAACTAATGTATTCTATTGTCTGCCAAGTCATCTAAACCAAATTCAGAAACTTCCAATTTAACCGATCTAAGATATATCATTCAAAATCAATATTTACTTTGCGTGGGCATGATACTTATTCCCATTTATCCAATCCCACTCATATTTGCTGCAGAAATTAGAATACTAGGGGTACCGGTATGAACTGAGCATCAAGACACAAATTTATCCATAGGAAACATTTATTGTCACCCAGCCTTACATTTTGGTGTGTTAGCAATGATATTTGTCATATTCAGAATACATATGTCCATATGTCAAATCAGTGAACAAACAGCATCATATTTTTTCATCGCGTTAAAGATGGCGAATTTTTTACCATAGAATTATGATTTGCGAAGCCCATAAATTTGTTATTTTTATTTGATGAAAAGTGCTGCAGAGTCGCATCGAATTGTCGAGATATATGGTGATCATGCGTTAAACGGAAAAATCATGGGTTAACCCGTGACAACCATAAACTTCGACTGCAAAACTAGGCCGATTCGGCAGGAAGACAAGGCTGTGTGTTTGCTGGGGTCAGTAAGGTGTGGTGTACTCCGAGTTACTAAAAGCTGGTGAAACCTTTAATACAAATCGCTACCGGCAACAAATGATCAACTCGAACCATGAATTGATCAAAAAACCACCAGAATGGGACATATGACAATGCACCTGCACGCAGAGCAAAACCGGCTCAGGATACAATCAAACCATTAGAATGGGAGCTGCCACCGCACCCGTTAGACTTGGCTATTTGTTATAATCTTTGTTTTTATTCATGAGACACGCTTTGGCTGAGCAGCACTTCGATTCCTACGGGGAAGTTGAAAATTGAGTGACTAAGTCGTTTGCTTCGAAAGACGAACAGTTTTATTGGTGTGGAATTCATAAATTGGCTGAAAAATGGGAAAAATGTGTAGCCAGCAATGAATAAAATATTTTTTATTTTTCCATACAAAATAAGTGTTTTATTTTCACATAAAAAAATTTAACAAATCAATTTAGACTGACTACCACCAAATGGGGAAAATAAGGTTTTGTCAGTTTTTCTTTAGATACGATACTGATGATTAAAGAAAATTTAAGTCCAACGTTCATGATGACTAGATCAGCTGGTAAGATTATATGAAAACGCTC
The DNA here is from genome assembly GCA_023159175.1 of Wohlfahrtia magnifica. Lineage (NCBI taxonomy): Eukaryota > Metazoa > Arthropoda > Insecta > Diptera > Sarcophagidae > Wohlfahrtia > Wohlfahrtia magnifica. The sequence goes on from JAKWBJ010000051.1 coordinate 3,592,148, forward strand.
TTTAATGCTTGGTGTGACTAGCTGTAGAAAATGCGTAATGTGTTAGAGAACATGAACGACTATTCTAACCTTAGCCACTTCAGCATGGTAAGTCCTTGATTAGGAATTTGAAATCTCGATTATGTTGAAAGAAATAAGTTTATGAAAATATCTCTCAGCTTGGTGTGATTAACTGGAGAAGACTTGCAACGGACGAAAGCTCATGCAAATGTTTTCCCTTTCTGGCAAGGTTCTGAATTGGTTTTCTCCATTATCATTATCATCATATCAACCAGGCATTATTGTAGGACTTTGCGACCCTTGGGATCTATTGTGCCTCTTCCGGTTTATAGTTTGACTTCCTAATAAGCACCAACAGATGTGAATCCATATTGGTGGATATGTCATTTAGAGCGACCTCATGTCTACCTTAATATTTCCAACTAAACCTATCACGAGTCCCCACATACACACAATATGTGTTCCGCTGTCTCTGATGTCCGTGCTCACAGTTTACAAATATCCACGTCTGTGAACACCATCATCTTAAGATGCGCTGTTAGTCTACAGTCGCCCTTAAGAAACTGCGTAAATGGTTTCAAGTCCGACCTGCCATACTTGAGAGCCTTAGAGTTATGCCCAAATTGTGGACTGTTTGCCGCTCTAGAGTGGCGAAGTACCATTTAAGCATTGCAGTGTTCCAAGCATTTATAAGTATTTTTTAAAAATTGATTTTCAAGTGTCTGTTTACTTATCATTTAATTTATCCAAAACAGTAAAAAGAAAATAAAAAGAACAAATTATGAAAATAATCCCCCATAACAATGTTGACATACCATTTATAATAAATTTACGAAAAAAAAATCTAAACCCTTCCAAAAATTGTCTTGTAAGACAGCGTGAGTAAACGATAGTCTATTTGCTTATTGTCAGTATTATTTGCACCTTATTAAACTCGTTTTGCCATATTTATGTCCAATAAAAGACAGGAAAGGGCATACTGTTGGCATAACTGCCTCATAATACTTTGTTTCGTTTTTTCTGTTTTTATTTAATCGTCCTCTAGAGACTTGTTATTTTGTAATTTACAGTTGAAATGTTTTCAAATTCATATTTTTACCTTTCTTGCTTAGGTTTTATTTGATTTTTTTTTTTTTGCGTAAATAAATAAATTTATGGTGTGTTTGGTGGCAATGATTTGCTTGTCAATTGAAAAAAAAAGGAAAGAAAGCAAACTTACCTTTTCGTTTACCAGGATTTTCATTTTCTTCACTTTCACCGGAGGTTACTTTCGATTGATGATAAAGTTCAGAGGATTTTAAGCGCTTTTTGCCTGCCATTTTTTATTTTATTTTTTTATACATTTTTTTTTGCAAGAAAATAATGAAAAATAAATAAAAATGAGAGACAGGAAAAGTTATTATTTTTGAGGGTTTATAAAGAGATAATTTTGCTGTTATTATATAAAAAATGGAAGACAAATATTAGTTTAAGGCCGTTATTAAAAATTTGTATTTTTTTTTTCCAAATACACTCACCTTTATAACGACTATCATAGCCGTCTACATAATTGACCGTACTGGAGGGTATTCCTATAAAATAAAATAAAAATATTTTTACAATTCTTAAGATTTCGTAAACGATGTTTAAAAAGCCTCCTACTATATAATTTAATGTTGCCATCTGTATCACCCAGTGAATTTTTCGCCACACAACGATATGCCCCAAATTCGGACATTGTTAAGGGATTTATATGCAGTTTCATAGAGCTGCGGTATTCGCCAATCTCTGTTACATTCGAAATAAATTTGCCACCTAAGGAAATAATGAAATAAAAATTAAACAAAAAAATTAAGAAAATTAAATTCTAAATTATTTTTTCTTTTAAAAAATATAATTATTTTAGAATTTGTGCATAATAATTTAAGTCCGCAACCAATTCACCTTAGCATTTAAAAAGTTTACTTTTTACTTACCTGGCGGCACAATTTCTCCTCTTTCTCTTGTCCAATAATTAATGGCTTTGGGAAAAGCTTCTGATTGGCATTCTAATACAACAGCTTTGCCTTCAACAGCGCCAATCAATTGATTTTGTACTGTGATCATAGGCGGGACTAAAAATAGAGAATATAAAACCGAAAATAATTTTTTTAAATAAATATTAAGGCAAATACATTTTTTTAAGTTATTAAGCTTACAGTGAACTATCAGTGTTATTCTTTTGCTCACTGAGGGTGGTACCCCATTGGAGGCTATACACAAATAGGCACCCATATGTTGACGCTTAACATGAGGCAACACTAGATTTGTGCCTTCAACGTGTTGAACTGAAATGAAATGAAAACGAAATTTGTCGTTTAAATCTATGAAATAAAAAATAATTAAAAAAAGTAAAAAATTAAATGACTTTGGCTTCCAATGTATATTAAATCTGAATAAAAGCTCTGATAATTATTTGGCTTTTCGCGGTAATTGATTTGATAATAATATGTTTCCTCAAAAAATAATAAAATAAAAACAAAAAATAGTGCCCATGACTATGTTTGCAAACAGAAACATCTAAGCAGCCATGGGTCAATCTGTAGAAACTTTGTTAAACTTTACTGCTTGGAGAAAAAGTGACTGCCTACTCCTGGGTAACTTGGTAGCAAATAAATCTTATTTCACCATGTATAAGGTACTTTATTTGCACGCGAAGACCAAATCGAAACTTGTTTTTGATACCACCGGCAATAGAAAGAATAGGAACTTTGGTACCATCCAACTGACTAGGTATGTATGTATGTATATTTGATTAGTTGTAGTCTAAAATGTCATGTATCGTATTGCTGATTCATAAAATAACCACCACTTCTTTTTATTTATATGGCTGCCGTATTATAACTTTAATTTCTCCAGCGTGAAGCAACATGTTAAATATAAACAAAACAAAAAGTTTTCAGATAATTATCTTATTTTTTTATTACGATAGAAGGATCTATGAAAATTATGTGTGAAACAAAAGCTCGCCATGGCTTCAGTGGCCTACCTCTATCCGTCGGTGTATATTTTCAATGACTCTGAAACATAATTGAGTTTGAAAGTCGTTAATGTGCCGAATTATCTCATCCTTTCGCTTTTCTTTGCTTATCGAGGTACACTTTTTCTTTTAAACATCTCCATAGAAGTCCAACGGTTTCAAATCACATAATTGTGGCGGCCAATTAACATCGCCACGATCATTGAAATTCTCGCGCAAAAGAGCCAATGTTTCGTTGGCTGTGTGGCAAGTGGCACCATTTTGTTGTACCCACATATCGTCCAGATGCATATCTTCAATTCCTGGCTACAAGAAGTTCTTTATGATCTCGCGATAGCAAACAACATTCAACGGTGACTGTTTGGCAGAACTCATTTTCGAAGAAGTACGTACGACGATGACGCACAGACACTCACAGGTGTTTAAACATTTCCTTTAGACCCTGTTTGCTGAAATTTGTGCACAGTTCTCCCGATTGTGGACATATTTGGTCGATTATGCTGATTAAAAAAGTCGCGAAGTGCACTAAATGCATTTTGATTTCAACGCCCATTTTCGTAAAAGGCTTCAACAGTCTTAACGTGCTGCTCAATTGTGTACCTCTCCATGGTTGAATTTGTTAAACAGTGAAGCTAAGAAGTGTCAAATTGATTTGGCAGAAAACTTGACGTTAAGTTGTGACTCACAATTAACATCGGGAATTATGGTTGGACCACCCTATATATGCTATTTTACCTTTTTTTAAACTGCATTAAAAGCTTTACAAAATTCTTATAAATCAGCAAAAGTATTCTTACAACAACTAAAATTACGCAACAGAAACGAAATATACTCGAATTTTTACGCGTCAAAAAAAAGTACACAAAACAAAATCCTATGCGACAAGAAAGAATAAAGTAGAAATATCTGGAAAGTAATGCTATTTTCCTGATAGGTTCTATCGAGTAAAAAAATAATTTGTGTTTAACCCTAACCGTACTATACACACGTAGTATCCTGACAAGGGCATCCGGGTACTCGCGTTTATTTTGCAACGTATATTGCATTTTTATTTTTTTATTTTTTTTATTTCTGTTGAATAACTTAATGCATTTATTGGAATTTCATTGGTCATGGGTATTAATGGAACCAGCGATTATTCTCCTTCAGGTATTTAGGGAAATTAAAGACGTCCATTATAGAAAACAACCGGACAAAGCAGACCCAAACTTCGATAATTGAAATATGTCGATAACAACTTAGAGGCTACTATCCATATTAAAATAAAACAGTGGACAAACAGTTATTTCTATATAAAGGTCGATCTAGTATTTAATTCACTCTTGTAAACAGAACCAAACATCTATCTTTTAAATGGAATCATTTACCGGTGGTCAATGACTGGTATATGTTGAAGAAAATGTTGTATTAGATCTGGTTGATATTTATGGACAGTACGAAATATACATATGTGATAACAGATAACACGCTACGACAAAAAGATCGAAGTTGAAATACCTGAGAAATAATACTACTTTTTTGATAGGCGCTGTAGAGTTTTTTGGACCTTCATGCACTTATAAGCTAATAAATGAGCTGAATATTATCCGATTTTAAATTTCTTTTCGGATTTGGAAAGAAATGATGAGGATCTTATATAAAATAGTGGGAAAAAACGCATCTAAACTTGAAAAATGTTGAACAAATTTGATGAAAAATGTGTTTGCTTGAGAAATACACCCAATTTCTTAAGGCTACTTAAACAGCATGTATATCATTTAAAAGGTCTGCTTCTCTTCTTTCCAAATCCGTAAAGAATCCTTACGGGTGATATTCAGCTGAGTTATTAGCTTATAAGTGCATGAAGGTCCGAAAAACTGGTTTTTTACCCGCAACTTGAGATTTAGGAAGTGTTTCAAAAATTTCAAAAGCAAATCCTTGCTCTACTCGGTAGCACCAATTAGAAAAATAATATCACTTGCCATGTTTTTTTTTTTGTCGCACCATGTAATTTGTTCACTTTGGTTAGTCCGCTTCAAGTTAAAAGAATAAATATCGTCTGTACTCTTCAGCAGGACACCAAAAGATGATATAGTAACACCCTGATATGGTTTCATCAAGATGAGGAGGAGTGTGGACTTTCTATCAACAATGCAATATACTTCAGGGGAGCCTGTTTTAATAATATAAAGGACGAGACATATGTCTTTTTAAAAACAACAGATGGCGGAGTGGATGTTATGGTCCGATTGGTATCCAAATACAGTACCAAACCCAAAACAAATAGATGGCCATTTGCATTGACGCTTTCTGGTTAATTATAACTTCATCCCAAGTGCCAAAAAAAACGAAGCTATTGCCGAAGATTCTTGATATCGCTTGGCGTGGAGTTGACAATAAAAAAAGTGAACAGCTCTAGAGCTTACGACAAACAAAACCATCCCTAAAGAAGTTTGACATATTGCTACAGGTCCATCGGATACTCGAAAAACACAAATATTATGTGATGCCTGTAAATAGTCAAGATGCAAGATGCAAAGCAAACTAATTGCTCCTCCGAAAAATACTATTATTTTTCCTTTTTTCATATAAAAACTAAAATGACATTTACGGATACCCGGGTACTCTTAACAGGAAGTTAAAGACTATTTGACTTTGGGTGCCTATACAACCAATCCAAATAAATCCGCAGAGTTCAAGATGGCAAAAATATTTTTATTTGAAGGAACTTGCGAAATTTTAAATCTGTATTTTCTTTTGCTTAAGAAAAATTTAAGGTAAAAAACGTTCGCGTACCGGGGTATCCGTATTAGGAGGGTTAGAATTAAATTTGCAAAAAACCTCCAAAATCTTGTCCTACGGGTAGGAAAACTAGTCTTTTGTATAAACTTTCATGCACTTAAATTAATAAATTAGCTAAATATTAACCAATTTTTTTAATTCTTGACAGATTTGGGAAGAAGAGGAATAGACCTATTGAATGGTGTATACTTTACTTAAGTAAACTTAAGAAATTTGTGTTCATTTCATATGCATGCACATTTTTAATGCAATGCATTCCAAATTCTTCAAGTTTAGATATGTTTTTACAGGCTATTTTATGTAAGAATTGAACAATTTTTGGATTTTTACAAACAAAACGATACTTCATTGTTTAAATTTCGATGGAAATTAACTTAACTCCGTTAAAGCACCTATTTTGTGAAGCACTTAATGACCGTGTATACTATTTTTTGAATCTGATTGTATGTTGCTTATAATTTTAAAAACTTCTTGAATTTTACCAATCAAAATTAACCTGCAATGTTTTTTGTTTTTTTGTTATCTTAAACCATTTAAAAGTTAGCAAGTAAGCTTACTACTCAATGTAACAATTTAACTTTCAATAGAGTTTTAAACAAAGTCTAAAGCCTTTGCATGTTACTTTTATTAGCTAAACTCGAATTTGTTTAATGTTTGTATTACCAATACTAATCCCTTTTAAATCCAGAGCAAAAAAACAACTCATGTTATCTTCCCTGCATTTAAACTTCAACGTGCAACCATTTCCTTAATAATGATAATGGCCAACAACAACAACAACAACAGCAATAACTATATAATAACTAAAAAAATACATTTACGTTGGCTGACTAGCAAGTCCTATATCCATGCTTTATACCCCAAATATTTCCTTTAATGTTTATTGTAAAAAGCCTTTCATTCCATAGTATTGAGTTGAGGCAAAAAGAGCAAACCGGTTGGTACTTCTTTTTAACTTTTAATATACTCGTATTGTTTTATTTTATTTTTTCTTTCGAGTCAATATAACAACGAGCAGTTAAACAGCCAAACAGGCAAACGACCATCCTGCCAACCAACAACGTACAAACAGGCCAACTTTGCCATAAATGCATTTTAGGCCAAAACAATATTTTTTCGTTATTTTTTGCATAAATATTTGTTGTTATAATAAATACGAGCTTTTTTTTCTGTTAGTTAGACTAGAAAATAGTAGTTGGCTGCAAAAAATTACACACACTTGTAAAAACTTTTTGCCTAAAAACTCTCATTAATAAAAAAAATATTTATATATTATTTAAATACTGTACTTTAAATACTGTGGACAATAAAAGTATAAGTATAAAAGTTTTTAATAAGAAATATATAAATTAAATATATAAATTATTGATTTACTTTTGTTACTCACTATACGCACATTTCTATTATAAACCAACAAATATCTAACAACATATCCTTCATATTGTACTCTACAGTCTTCACAGATATGAACGGTTCAAGCCGATCGAAGTGTAATCACATTTTTTTAGCCCATTGCTCATCATTTGTCCGACATAATGTATGGATTCAAACACAATTAAGTATTTTAAAGATAATGCAGCGACAAAAACAGAATTAAGTAGATGTTGTCGAGCAAAATAATAATCAGTTTTTTTTTTTTCATTATTTTACGGGTGCAAAATCGGCCTAACCTACCTTAATCTACTTTTTGGCGAATAATGTAGTTCCAAATTAATCGAATTTATATCATTCGACGTACTAAGAACTAATTTTGCGATCTACAGAGGATTATGTAGTCGTTATAATTTGCCTCTAGCTGTGTATCTATAAAGTTACATGATTTGCTTACGGCGAGCTACAGCACTTGGATGCCATATGGTCTATTGTAAAACTCTCAAGGAAAAAAGATAAAAATTCTCACCAAAAATCAGACATTAAAGTTTCAAAAAAATTCTTTCTAAACCAGAATATGCATATATATGTTCCTTGTGATTGCCAACCGACATTTCTGACGAATTGAACTTGCTTAGTATATATCTAAGACAATCCAAATGATGAAAGGAATGTTCAGTATGATGGTCCATGTAAAGCATCACAGTTTCAAAGAAGGTATTGTACCCTTTTCTCTTCTTCCTTGTCCTGACAGCTTCTACAGTAGTCACAACATGTGTATCCTTTATATACGACATGTGTTTACTTATACACTGTCCAGTAGTTATACCCTTTAGAAGCCTAATCAACTTTCACCCAGAAGTTAAAAGAATCCTGTTTCTTTTCTCTAACAGAAAAGCCCAGAGCACCGTTGTTATTCTACAAGTGATAATATATGACCATCTATACATGGCATTCTCCAACTCCAATTCTTCTATCAATTTGAATGACGCCCTTTGTAAAACGTTTGAGTTCTTTTAAATTGCGTAGAATAAAAAAATTATGCCAATTTGTTGTTTTGCTTTATACAGTCTTTTATTTCTAATTTAACTTTACACACAATGTCCAACTTATTTAACTTGCGCTTAATACATAAAGTTATTCAGTACTCTAGTCTTTACTCTTTTTTTTCCATCACTTCTCTAGGGAGCATATTGGCTTTCCACAAAGCATTCAAAGCTTTGTTTCAGTTTCAAGCTAAGTACTTCTACTGTAGCTCACCTCCTTATGATTGTGTAGTGGTGAAGATCCTTGCTAAGTGTTGGTGATGATTTTTACTTAGTATTGTAATATTTTTCCATATGGTGGCGTTTTTTTCCTGATCATTCGTTTTATGTTTGTCATCATCGCAAGAGGTGAGCAGAAACGTAAGGGGTTTTTTCTTTATTTTTAAGATGGAGTTGTCTGAAGGAAAAGTTGAAGCCTCTTTATTAAACATTCGAAACCGCAACTTACCTCTATGACTATAAAATTATAACTAAGCAGAAGGCGGCGCCATTTATATATATATTTTTTTTAATTCTCATAACATTCCATGACGGAACATGGGGCTTCTCTCAGTCAATAAGCTGCGCCCAATTCTATTTTTAGACTCACTGTTAGTCCTTTACAGTTTAACGCCGGCTCCGAAAGCAAATTCATTAGAGAAGTTGTTAATAGAAGTAATACTTATGATCAGTTACTAGCTAATGTTATAAGGTGACACCGCTGTTGAAAAACTTTTCCTTTTATCAGATGGCCTGGCCTGGTATTGAACAGAGGACATTTTGATTGGTAGGCGGGTGTCTTACCTGCCATACCACAGCGGTATGCGGCGCCATTTATATTAAATTAACATTAGTTTCGAATTTTCTAGTAAATTCCACAACCTACTATTCAGTTGCCGTTACAAACGTAGAGATTTGAATTTGACCCATAGTTTTATCGGTATAGATACAAGCCTGGCATATTTGATAGATAATTTTCCATTAAAATTCTCGTAGTATGGTCAACAACCAATAGAAAATTATCTACAATAGTTAAAGCTTTTAAATACAAATGTTGGTGTATCTTTTTAGGCGGAATAATTTTCGTAACAGTATGTTGCGCACTTATCTACAAAATCAATTAGGACCAAAGGTGACCAAGAAGAAAAATTAGTAGTGATAGTGAATTTTTGCTGTGTGCGTTGAAGAGAAAAATTAAAAAGGTAACAACAACACAACCAAACAATGTTTAAAAGCAAAGTGACATACGTCTACTCTCATTCACATCTATTCCAGAACTAAATAATATTTGTTGCTTTATTTATTATCTTGGTATTATCTGTTCATTTTCGTTCGGTTGCATACATATGCGCTGTAGATAATTCTCAGCCAGATCAACCAGGCTCAAAAGAGCTTATCTGTTCAACTATGATTATGACCCAAAAAGTCGTCCAAGCTTGGCAAGTTACCTTAGTCTAAATGCTCCAAGTGATTCTATGGGAGACACGTCTTTCTCCATCGGTCTTCTATATCGCTTTTCATCTCCATTTTCTTTACATAATTTTCTTGATTATTGGGCTGGATGTGTTTTTTGAATGGTTGAATATCATGTTAGGCCAGAATATTTTCAGAAATTTCCTTGGACAACAGTGAACAAATGTACCACGACACACAGCGACACAGCAGTGTTGGCTTTACTTAAGCACAAGTCGGAGATGTTAATTAATAATGCTAGATAAGAAAACCGCAATGTCCGGCTTACACGGCGAAAACATTTGTTGCTAAAGTTTGTTATATTTCGGATGTCAACAGCTAATCAGTCGGCCGCCAAAACAGCAAATTTGTATTTCCAATTTCAAAGCTTTCAGTATTATTAACGTTGATTCGAATAATTTTTTTTTTTAAGATTTTTGTTTGCAAACCCACTCCACATGCTTCTGCCTGCACATAAGCTACCTGGCTTTGCATGTCGCAATATCTGTGAGTCAAGACGCAAGTATCGTCGACGTAACCGATTTCTTCTAGTTTTATGTTAAACCTTTAAGTTATACCTTTTATAGAGAATAAAGCTTATGAACTACAGTGGTAAAAGAGCGCCTTATTGTTTTACATCAGCTTGGATAAGGAACGGTGAAATAACGCTTGTGTTTTGTAATATACAGCAGCTTGCTCTTGTTGTTCATATTACGTTAATAATTTTGTGAAAAATACATCCGCCAGGCAATGTGTTCTTAATAGCTTATGATCCAAGGGTGTTAAATGAATTATCGAAATCAATAAAATGAAAGCAAGGCTACTGCCACTAAATCAACTGTTTATATGATCCGTATATGACCTGAATGGAAATAACCTTGCTAGTATATGACGTAGCACCGGTTTAGAAACCTTCGATTTTTATATTCAGCTTTTTTAAGTCGATTTTTTCGAATATTTTTTCTATTTTCAGTATATCACGCAATCCTACAAAATTCCTGCAACCCTTAAAGATTTAATAGCAGACGTGCTAAAGGAGCAGCATTTTGTTTAAAATGCATACTTTTTTATTTATAGTCAAAATGTTTATTTGATTATCAGATTGCAATTATAGAACTACAATTTGCTGAAATAATTTTTTTAAAAAAATTAAGGTCATAAGAATAAACAATACAGGTACGGAAAACGTTATGCTACAACTTAAACCAGTCGAGTATGGAAATAGCTTCTGCTATCTTGAAAGTATAATGACTACAAACGTCGGCGCAGTAGTAGACGCCGAGCGGCATTCAGACTACTGCAGGCGATATGGTGAAGTTTATATATGTCTAGACGAACTAAGCTCAGAATATTCAGTTCTGCTGTATGACAGAAAAACCTGGATTGTATCGAATATTATCACGTTAAAACTCCAAGTATTCACAAAATGTTGACACTCAATCATATGTAGAACACTCTGGCTTAACACCTTAAGTAACTCAATACTGTGCATAATGACTAAGAAGAAAAAGAAAAGAAAATGGTGGTGGATCGGTTACACCAACCGAAAAAGTCCTGATAGTATCACCACAATGTCGTCAATAGAGTTGAATCCTCAAGGATCAAGAAATTGAGGTCGACCAAGAAACATCTGGAAGCGCACTAAGACAGAACAATCTAACATGGGAAGAATTAAAATCAACAGCGGTAAACTGTGTAAGATAAAGATGCTCCCAGAAAAAGTAACGGAAAAAAATGTTTTTCGTATAATATTTCTCGCAAAAGTTACCAGAATTTTTTTAAAATCACCTCGTACGCTGAATATAATCTTTTTCTTTTTGTGCAAAACTGTATAACAAAAGGTAAGCATTAGACTTCTGACAAGATCATTTACTGTAACCTTTTTCAGAAAAGGTTATACTGAGAGCTTATATGAATCGGCGAGACTTCAATGTATGTCTCGAGCGTTTCTTAGCGGAAGCAGCAATTTTATAGAAAGATTTTAGTTTTGGTCTTTATGGAAAAAGATTGATCGAATGTTTGTTCCTTTTGCTGAAAATATTCAAAGCAGTTTACATAACGTTTAAGCATGAAATATGACTCCAAAATACTATGTGGAGACACTAATCACTGTCCTCAACTTAAACTATTTTTCTTGCGCCCTATATTATCAATCACTTTTATTTAAAATAATTTATTAAATTTGTAGTGTACTATACAGTTAGTGTGACTTGACCAGCTACAATTCTCTAACACATTCTTTCATTTCATAAATGAAAATATGTGTGTAATGTGTGTCTATGCCTGTGCGTCATATGTGTGCATGTGTTTTGCATTATAAAGTTGAATCATATGCCGTGGTAATGTAAGCACATATCCGTTACCGGTTTTTATGTCATTTTACATGCCAACACAAATATTTTCCATTTAACGGCAATTTTTTTTTCTGTAGTAGATTGTATTTGTATTTGACCCCTTTATTTTATATGTGTACGTATGATTACAGTTTAAAATAAAAGGTGGCTTTGAAAGATTGAGAGATTGTCGGTGTAGATATGTAAAGTATACAAGCAAATTTTGTTTTATAAAATTTTTGAAAAATGAGTAACAAATATTTATTTAAAAATAAGAAAAAACATGAATATAAATTTGAAGTCTAATTTCGATTTACTAGTTTAATGGTCTTTTATTGCGATTATTACATGGATATGACCTACGCTGTTTTAGCCTAAAACGGAGCAGAGTAATCCACAAATTCTACGCGACAAGGTCTATCGCATTATCTGTCTTTCAATTACGGGCGTAGCTAAAACTTTTTTACACTTGGTTTTTATCAAGCATGTATATGCCTTCCAGTGACGGAAAAAGACTGCAAGCTTGATGTTAGAATACCAGGTATCTCCAGGCTGAAGTCTAGTGACACGATCAGGCAGTTTATTGTATTCCCTAATTGCGATAAATGCCTACATGTTACCCACTCTGATGTTGGTCAGAATGTTTGTTTATTAGGGTTACACAATTCTTGACAGGAGAATACTTTGGAAAGTTTTGGTTCACCCATGGATCAAAGTAGACGGGGTTATGTAATGTTGGATTCACGATCATGAAATTCACTCTGGGAGCGAAAAAGCTGACTATTTGGCAAACGGAAAATCTTGACCGGTTTTTATATGGCTTGAGTTACTCTTCGATTTTCTTGTGGCTTCTGGATTTGTTGATAGTAAAGGCTTTTACTACTCGACAAGAGCAAACTTATATTAATAACGTGTGCATTTACCAGTCACCGCGTTCTTAGATACCATGAGCATATTTTGGGAAATGTTGAGGATGATCGGTGTAGACATCTAATGATGTACTCGTACTCTGTGAGTATGCTGCTATTTCGGCCTAGTAGATAAAATTCCTGGGGTATGCTTTGATTGCTTTAAAGGAGATATTTTTTCTTTTACCAAATAAGATGACTGACTACTCTTTGTAGTCTTAGTTTGATGCTCTGAACATATTTTTTTTGCTCATCACTCCTCTATTACTTTGTTTCAGTTTCATTAATCTGGTTGATTTTCAAGCTAAGTAGCTCGCCTCTATATGAGTATGTAGTTGTGATGATCTTTGCTAAGTGGTGGTAGCTCTTTTCATATGGTTTTGTTGTTTACGCAGTGTATATACCAGGCAGTTCTACTATCGTTCTAGAACTTCGTTTTTCTGGAAGATTGACTCATCGTTTTCATAGATCACTGTTGGATATTGTTGATAGTGGACAACAGACGTCTATTGTTGAGTACTTTTGAAGCATTTATATCCCGCGTTCGAAGTTTCGAATCCATATATTATAATTGGTTTGACATTGGTGTTAAAAATTGCGATCTTAATCTGCTTAGAAATATATGGCGAGTTTCAAACAGGGCTCTGTGTTCTTTATGTATGCTTGGAGCTATTCAGAGTCATTTCGAAAGTTTTTATTCATTTGATATACGACTTAATTCATCCAGCTGTGTCCTAAGTTTCTATTTTATATTAGATCTGCTTTTTCCATGCATGGTCGCTTCTACGATTACGTCTCTGGCTCTTGCGGCTTCAATCGATGGTGCTTTTTGTAATGTCCTTCAGCGATTTTATGAACGAATGTCCATACAATGCAACACCATTTCCGATTACGAATCCCTGACTGCATGGGAGTTTTTTGGATAGTGTGTTAAAGATCTACAATCCTTACGCTTTCGGACCAAAATATTAAATGAAGGCAACTCTTTACAAATCTTCTTTAGGTGCAGCATTCCAAGATTTTTTTCCATTAACCAATACACTACCTTTATCAAAAAATTCCCGGAATTTATTCAGAAAATTAAAATTACAAGTTTATTCATTTAAATCTATATTCTTCCCATCGACTGCAACACACTTATGCCAACACTTGATCCAGTACTCGAAGCATTTTTTATATTTGGTTTTCGATATGTCCATCAGTACTCCCTGCGATTTTTCCATTATTTCCTCTCGGCTGCAGAAACGCGTTACCCGTAATAATTTTTTAACTCGATTGAACAGAAAGAAGTTACAGGGAGCCAAATCAAGTGAATTCAGTGGCTATTGGATGGTATTTGTTGCATTATTCGTCAAATAATTTCGAATAATGATGGCACTGTGCGTTATCATGGTGCAAAATTCACGAGTTTTTTGCCCATAAAACTGGTCTCTTTCAGCGAATTGCTTCACGCAAACGTGTTATAACGTCAAAATGATACTCTTTGCTTACTGTCTGGCCTTCTGGCAAAAATTCAAGATGCACTACACCGTTGTAATCCATGAAACTCGTGGGCATTGCTTTCTTTTTTTAATGAAAACGGCATGGCTTTTTTGATCTCGGCTCATTTGGTAAACGCCATTCACTTGCCTGATGTCTGGATTGCGTGTCGTACTCATAAACCGACGTCTCTTTAGCCTTGCAAATCATGTCTTTAGCGACCTCAACACGGTCTCTTTTTTGCATTAAATTGAGGTATTTTGGCATCAACTTTGCTGCTACACGACGGCAATACAAATCGTTAACCAAAATGCTTTGGACGGATCAATAGGCAATATTCAAGTCCTCCGCTATCTCTCAGATGATTATTTTGCGGTTATTTTATCAATATATTCCTTTACCTTATCAATATATTCGTCGGTTTCGATGTCGCTGGTCTGCCACTGCATTTATCATCTTCGATTGCCTCACGACCGCGTTTGAACCGCTCGTGCCACTGGTAAACGTCCGTTTTCTTTAGGGATCATTGCAGAAACACTTTTCCAACATCTCCAACAGTCGCGCAATATTAAATCTGTTTATGAAACAACTTAATTATTAAAACCATAACAAAAAATTGTAGTCCCAATGACAATTCGGTTCGTTATACCTAACAATCCAATTACTTTAAGCGAACTCGGAGCGAATGGGCGAAGTTTTTGCTGAAAAAATCGCTGGTCATATTGGATCGAATCATGGAATATTGTAACGATGCCTTTAGGCATTGCCTACTTAACAAAAGCTAGAACTTAAGTGGAATTCTGTTTCATTCTATATGACCAAGTGAAACTTCTTATAAAAGGCAGCATAATTTGAATTTTTTTTTTTTTTGTTCTAATTTTTATTGTCGACTCTCTATACCCTACTGTGTTAAAGATTATTACTTGAATTTTAAATATAAGTAAGGTAAGAATGACTTGGTGTAAATCAAGTCAAATTAAAGTATTAACAGAGTTACTTCAATACCGAAGTCCCTAATTTCTTTAGAAGAATTAAAGTTCCCCTTGAAAAGAGGAAATGCAAATAAATGAACGTAATATGTAATAATGGGAGTAATTTTCTGTAGTAATCGTCCAAACAAACAAAGCAATTTAAATAAAAATTAAAGAAAAAGAAACAACAATCAAAAGCCAAAAAGGAAAAAATCAAATTATTTTAAAAAATACAGAAAAACACGCTGAATCGAATAAAAAGAATTGAAACGAATAAAAAAAAATATTTTTCTTTTCTTTTTTCTTAATTTAACCAACCGCTAACAAAAAGTGGCTAATAATAATCAGGCAAATAGTAGAAAAAAAACTTCATAATAATCCTGAAAAATAATAATAAAATCCATAAAAAAAGCAAACGAACCAACACAGCAGCAATGAAATAAAAAACTTTTTCAAGCAAATAATCATTTTAAAATAATAATAAAAGTAAAGAAAACAAAAATGAAACGAAATACACTCGCGGTCAATACAATACCAATGGAAAAACAACAACAATAACAATAAAAATGAAAAAAGGAACAATCAGTATCAAAAGTAGCAATTCGAGTAAAGGAATGGTTTAAGCCGGTAAGGCAGAGAAGGCAACAAGCACTCACTATACTCGTACAAGTACATCGATTCAAAGTTTGCAACGACGGAACTCAACTGAACATCAAACAGCCGAAAAAATAAAAGAACGAAACAGAAATCCTTTACCAAAAAAGCTGTGTTAGTATACTATGTATGATATATATGTGTGTTTACCTTTCGCAGACATTTAAGCCACGAAAAGGTCATTTACTATGCAAAATATAAGATGTTGTTTGAGGGTAGGTAAGTAGGTGAATAGATTGGCCGGTTGGCCTCTAGAACGACAAGTACCTTAAACAAAAAGTGAAATATTTGCTTGAGAAAATATCGTTTATAAAGGTAAAATCAACAACAAATGTACTATTGAAATTTCATATTGAACTGGTTTTAAGGCGAAGGGGAAGTATATCCAGTGGTGAGAAATAAAAAATGTTTTAATTTATTTTTTTTTATTAAAAATATGGAAATATCCCGATTCTTGGAAATCTGTGACTACAACGCAAAGCGTACTTATGGTGGGTTTCGTCTAATAACTAATACAAAAAATGTCCGATTTGATCAGGTTTGCTAAAGGTCGCCAAAAATGTATTGCTTAGAACTCCGATGGATCTTGACCAATCTATGAAGAAGCTCTAAAAGGATCTCAAGTTATCTAATCAACACCAAATCAGAATTATTAAAATCCACTCCAAATCTGATACCCTTATTAGTGCTAAAATAATCTACACAATTATTCGATCATTTTGGGAGGACGGTAATTTTCCAGATGAACTTGTTGAGGGTTTGGTGATAAATATGCCGAAAATGTGCAACCTTACAAGCCCTAATAGCAGTCGAGGTTTTACACTGCTGTGCGTGACTATCAAGGTTATCGCTCAGATCATTTCCAAGAGAATCTCCTAAAGAGTAACACCACTATTAACACAAGAGCAAGCAAAGCCTTTAACAAACTGAATCATGCTGGCAACTAAGGAAGTTCCGCTTAAACCCATTGAACTCATTAAGGGTTTATATCGCAATGCATACTGCAGAGTTAGACATGGTAATGAGAATTGGAGTTCGGAAGGGGTGTGTTGGGTCAACACTGCTATTGAAATTAATCTTGGACACAATCCTTGAGAAAGCCCGCCTCAACGGCAGAGGGGAGTGCCAAGGCGGCTGAACGGCATCGATTATGCGGATGACATCTGTCTCCCGGCTCAAAACTTTTCAGACTTTGTAATGACTTTATATAACGTAACATTAGCAGTGGAAGCGGCAGGGTTGAGAATAAATGTCACGAAGACTAAAACTCCCAGTATTAACGCTTCGTTCAGGAAATTATTTGTTATTGGCACTGAAGAAATTGAGACCGTCCGTCAATTGTGCTATCTAGGAAGTGTTATAATCGCAAACAGATGTTCAAGCGAGGATGTTGTTATGTACGAAAATTGAGGTATTCAATGTCAATTTAAAACCCATTCTTTGTATGGTTGCAAAACGTGGAACACTAACACTTGCGATATGAAAAAGTTAAAAATTTTCGTGAACTGCTATCTTCGCAAAATCCTGGGAAATTTCTGGTCGATAATTGTGCATAATCTTTGGCTCAGAACAGAACAAGAACCATTATCGATTGAGGTAAAGAGGCGTACATGACGGTGGATTGTTCGTGATCTGAGAAGGCAATCGAATGATAATAGTAGAATTGCCATAGATTGGAGTCCGCAGAGGAGAAGAAGACGAGGCTGCCTACCCTATACATGGAGGCAACAAACTGAAGTCAAATTGGACGACTGCGGCAAGAGTAGGAGAGAAGTGTATGCATAAGCACAAAACATTGAGGCCTTAAGTGAATTTTTTGAAGCCCTATGCAACAATTCAGATCTTTCCCGCTTAAAAACATCTTAAAGGAGTAAACAAAAAAGCTTACAAATCTTCTGAAATCGAGAAAGACCGCTGCAAGTACCTCGAAAATCTGAATGCGACCACAGATTCACATTATTCCTCATGGCGACCAACAAGTAGTATTAAAAGTTGCGAATGGAACTGGGTAAGAGACGAGCAGCGGATTTTAACTTCGAATACGGCGGACGACGTTGTAAAATAAAAATATTTTGCATAGGGTGGGCAATTTAAAAGTTTAAATTAAAAAATACAATAGAACAAAAACGGTTTGAAATTTTGCCAAATTAATTTTTTTATTGTGAACTACACTTGTTCCGGTTAGAAAAGAAATATTATTTTATTCATATCGCTGCCACAGCTGGCCTCACAGTACCCCATTCAATCGTTCTAATTAACTAGAACTTTTTTGAATGTATGGGGTCGTATCTCGGCAATGCCTTCAAATGATCAGTTGTCTCTGGTTTGTCGGCATAACACTTGTACTTAGCAACGCCCCACAGAAAATAGCCCAACGGTGTTAAAAATTACAGATTCTTGGCGGCCAAATGATTTCACCAGTTCGGCTAATTAAACAGTCATCAAACGTTTGAGGCAATAAATCGATTGTGGCATAAGATGTGTGGCAAGATTCACCATCCTGTTAAAACCAAATATCGTTTACATCAATACAACGAAGAGCGGGTAAAAAAAAATCGGTTATCATGGTTCGGTAGGTGTCGCCATTAAGCGTAATGATTTCGCCGTCCTTATTTTCAAAGATATATGGGGCAATGATGTCTACGCTCCACAAGCCGCACCAAACAGTAATTCGTAATGGGTGCATTGGCTTCTTTAAGACCAAATTTGGACTTGCTGAGCACCAAATACTGCAATTTTCTTATTTCCGTACCCGCCAATAAGCTTTTTTTATCTTTGTTTTAGAAATAAATTTGCAATAAATTCCAAAACTGCTCAAGCGTAAATCGAATCATTTCGTTCAGTGGAGATAATAGAATGAATAGGAATAGAATGACATAAGTATTGCCACATCGAAATAACCGCTGATTTAAATTTAAACTGATAGATGGCCAACAAGTTACTATGGTTAAATGCATTATCACGTTTAAAATATGAGATACGTAAGATGAAAAGTATCATCAATGGTTTGAAACCAAAGACGGCAGCCGGGATTTGTATATTAAATGCTGTTTTCCGAGTAGGATATTATTTCCGTGCTTACAAAATATCGCTTTCCTGAATGATTCCAAACTTCGAACCGATCACACAAGAGTGGAGTCATATAGTCCTATAAGCCTATTGTACAATATATCCAAGCTGTTTAAAAAAGCACTTGAAGTTAGAGCTAGAGATCATAGGTATTCATAGTTTGGAATACAAAAGTCTTCTTAGAAACTATTGGGAAAATGTGCCGCTTTTATACTATTTTTAGGTTGACCAAACAATTAGATATCAACCCCTAGATTCTATAAGAATTGTGTATAAAATGCTAGACTATATTAAAATGAAGGCTTGTGTGTTTGCATATCGTGGGATAAATTGGTGCAATATGACACGAGCTATTTGCCCATTTATGAAAAGTCATAAATTACCACAATGAAGAGTAGAGTAAGCCACACATGATACACATTAGTGCAGCACAACAACAACACACACTGAGGTTTTGTTTCACAACATAAACGCTTAGCGGTATAACGACAAAGTATCAAGCGTGTATGCCAGTGTGGCATACGTAGCAGCGACGATCAGCAACATTGTGTCAAGTGCTCGCTGCTTTATGCAATGTGATATTTGATATCCTTTTGTTTATCACAATGTATGATAATAACGACTATAAAGCAATGCACAATTGTGTCAGCAGTAATGACAATAAGATCATGCTACACACTAAAGAGGCTGGTTCTGGTATTAAGAAGTTAGAACAGTACAATTGAACAAACACATAGTTTGGTGAGTGCCATTAAAAGGACTTTTGAGGAAAACAAGCAATTATGCTCTTCTTATTGACATCTCCGAGGCATTGGACAAAGTACGGCATGAACCTATGAGATACATATGTATATCCAGCTCTGTGATGTGAGGCAGTAGAAGTTAAGATGTGGCTTGGATGTCAACCCGTAGAATTTCTGGTGGTATTCCATCTTCACCTGCCGCCTTATTATTTTTCAATTTACCAATCGCCTCTTTTATCTCATTCAGATTGGAAGGGTTGCATGGTATTCTTAAACTGTTTTCCTCATCTATGTTCTCAACTGTTTCGCTGACCTCAGTAGTGTTCGTGACGTTACTAATTTCACTGAAATGTTCTTTCCATCTCTGTGTTTGTGCATCATTGTTCGTTATTAGTGTACCATTTTTATCAGCAACGGCTTGGTTCCTATTACACTTTTGATTAGTGAGATATTTAATCGTCTGGTGTAGTTTTCTCATATTATTCTTGCCAGCTGCTTCTTCTGACGCTGTTGCCAGTTGTTTCAAGAACTTCCTTTTGTCTATTTTTGCAGTTTTCGTTACTTGTTTTGCCAGCTGATGGTATTGCTCAAGGTATTGTTGTATTTAGCTGCAGTTTTAATTCCCTTCTTTGAGAAATCAGGTTCCAAGTGTAATCTGATATCCAAACTCTTCTAATTGGTTGCACTACACCAAATGTTTCCTCCGCGACTTGATTATATATTGCTTCGAGATCTTCCCATGAGTGACGTTGGTTTGTTGGTAGCCGTTCACGGATTTCCAAGGTTAGTGCGTGTCTGGTTGCATCATTCTAGAGTTTTTGTAAGTAGAGCCGTTTTCGCCTTGTATGCCTGATGGTGTTTCTTTGACATTTCAATTTAATCTTGATTTCACCAGTGATAAGCTCCTCTCCTATTTCAAACATCCGATAAAGATCTTCTCCGTCTTCGTCGTGAATATTTAACATAAAAAATAGCATGTTTTTGTGTCAATGAAATTTTTTTGCAGACATTAAAGAAAATGTCATCATTTTTTGGTGACATGGTAATCCAAGACAAACCGCTAAAATTGTCAAAGAATGACTGTTGCAGCAGACATTTTAGATAAATAAGTGATGACCATAAAGCCTTCATTTCAATCCAGTGGAGAATTTTTCGACAATAGTTAAAAAAACGCCTGAAAAAATAAAATTGTACTCCGTGGTAAGCGAGAAACTATCGCAATGAATACTATATGAGTGGGACTAGATTTCTCTTATATCTTGAGTAATATTGTAGAGAGTACGTCTAAATTTTTTAAAAACCCCACAAAAAAAGGAGTTCTATTTAAGTGAAAAATGAAAAACTAAGTGCATGCAGATTGTTTTATATCATTGCCTTTCTCTTATTCCAGTGTTTGAGCATCATACGTTTCGTTAAGTGTTTTTTGAAAGGAACAGTGAATAAATTTGTGAAGTTTTGTTTTATTTAATAGAGTATTTAAGTTTTTATAGGAAATTTTCTGTTCAACTTCAACACATTGACTTGGTTTTGTGCCCTACTGTATATATGTATGTATATAATTTTTACACCTACTTGATCATCCTGGGCATTATTTTCGAACCTTTTTCTTTTAAAACAATTTTTTTTTATATAAATTTATTAATTTAAGTACAACAAAAAAGTTTTCCTTTTGGAAATACACAAAGATCGTTATTCGGGTATTGTTTAATCCACTAACAAAGTTAATTGTCTTAATTTGTTAGGATTTGAAGAAATTTCTCAATAGACATATACATTAAATAAAATATAAAAAGGTAATGAAAACTGAAATAGATTTATTAAAAACTGTGACTTTTTTTATTAAACTAATAAAAATAAATCTTTTTTGGTTTGACTATTTGTATGTGTGGCATTCGTTTCTTTGTATGGCTGACACAACATAAATAAAAAAAAAAACATAAAATTTATCAAAGCAATCATTAGCTACTTAACAAATATTTGTTAAGCTTAAAGTTTGTGGTAACTGACGTACACTTCAAGTCTACTTTTAGATTTTTTTTTTTGCATATGGCCCATAAACTTTATTATGGAAGTTATTATATTGGTTTGTGTCATGGTTGCGATCACCCTGCTTATGCTGTGTTTATTTAAACGGTGTTACCAGTTGATTTTTGGATAATCCGTTTTACATTTGAATTAAGACAGCTGAATGGAAGGCTGTGGATTTTGCTAGAACATTCGAAACTAAAGTTAATTTACTATGAAAGGGTGCCACATTCTGCTCAGTCAGTCAAGTCGTAAAAAAGTTAAGTAAATTTGCTCACTAAGTGCAAGTTAAACAAGTTGGATACTGTACAAAATGAAATTTAAATAAAGTACTGTATTAACAGCAAATTCGTTGCATCTATTTTATTTACCGAAATTTAAAAGCTTTCAAACGTTTTAAAATGTTTAAAACCTAACAATATACTCAACAAGAGAAACTTTGGATACTAATGTGTCCATTTACAAGACATTGTTTTCTCAGTTACAGTCATAATATCTTGGCAAATATTGTAACTGGTAAGTGCAGATTTATTTCTAAAAGAAAATATTTAATCTGCATAAGAAGTGAAGTTTGCTAATTTTGCGCAAATATTTTCATTTTTCTGTTTTTCATATATCGGCAGTTGTTCTAGATTGGTGCGCTCTTTATGGTCTGGCGAAGAAACTAGTTCATATGTCTTCAAAAACGATGATGGACAGAATGTTACTGTCAATGGTGAACAGTATAGGGACATGATTATAAAGTTTTTTGTACTTCAATTTGCTGGCATTAATCTTGATGACATGTGTTTTCAGCCACAACCCACACAGGGTGCAGCAAAGAAATATTAAATGAAAAATTAATTTCACGTAAAAGCCCAAATATTTGGTCGTCAAGATCGTGTGCTTTAACGCCATTTACTACCTTTTCCAGGGTTATGTAAAGTCACTTATCTGCGTTGATAAAAAAGAGACGGTTAAACATCTGGAAATCAACATTGGAAGCGGTATTTGCAAAATACGGCTGCATAAGGCGCGAGAAGTTTGTCAACATTTGAGTTTAGAATTCGGCCTTGTACGCGCCAGCATTGGCGGACACATGGCCGATATTATATTTAAACATTAATGACAGACAGTTGTCTATCCAACAAAGCCCATTTCATAGACTTTTAAAATATATGTCTTTGTTTTATTATGATTTAAACTTGCGTAACTATAAAAAGCAGTCGATACTTTAAATTTTCATATTGGCGTACTTCTCCTAGAATTGTTTCACAAAAAAAAACTACCAACAAACACAAAAAAAATTTTACGCCAGCATATGATTTCAGTTTTACGTACTACAGGAAATTCCAAACCAAAATCACGCGGATAAAACTCTTGAAATAAAAAACTCTGCAGCTAAAACAGTAAAAAAAAATTCACCGGTATTTCAGCTGAAAAACAAAACAAAAATAAATCCATTCAACGAAAAAAGAACAAACATTTTTTACACACTCGACATACGTTTTGTTTTGTAATGCTTTCTACTGTTTTTGCTGTGTTTTTCTGTAAAATGTTTTATTCGCGTTCTATAAACGAATACATACGTTTGTACGTATGTATGTTGTTTGTTGATAAAAACATGAAAATAACGAATAAACAAACAAACAAACTTACCCTCAGTACCGTTGGCCAACTCAATGGGTACTCCATTTTCACGTCGCCATATAATTGCCGGCTCCGGTGAACCGGTAGCAGCGCATTTGAGCGTCACATTACTGCCTTCACGTACCACCATATCCGTACTTGTGGGATAATCTAGTATATCCGGTGGCACTGTTGTTTGTTTTGTTTTTTGTTTTTTAGTTAAATTGCAAGATAAATATGTGAGAGAGGGGGACACATACACATACACGAAAAGACATGTGTGTGGTCAACATATGTTTTTTTTTGTAATGTAACGCACACACATACACATGTCGGGTTTTTTGTAACATCAAAAGAGTAGTAAAGTTCATTTGTTTTTGTAAAGAGAGCACCGTCGAGAGTAAGAGATGTTGTGTGTTTTGAGTTTCCATTTTCATTCACAGGAAGTGTTAAGTTTGTTATTAAAATCATTACAATATAAGCACATACACATATACAGATTTACATTTACAAACAAACACAAATCATACAACAATTTAAGTTTCGTTCATTTTATTTTTATTCATTAATTCATTGAATTTGATTTAAAAAATTTTTTTTCACAAATTAATGGCAGTTTTGCATGTTTTTTATTATTTTTTATTAATCACGTTTATTTTTTGTAATTCGGATTATATAATTTGTTGTTGTTTTTATTTATACATATTTTATTGTTCACCATAATTTAGCCATCATCACCATTATAACCGTTGTTTGGCATCATCATCATTATCATCATAATCATCATCATAATCATCGTTTGTCGTCATCAAAATAGTTTTTCGTTAGACGTTTGCCATCATCATTTGTTTTAATGATTTGCATTATTGTTATTGTTGTTGTTGATTGTGTTAAGCCATTGTATTTAAAAAGTAATTAGTTTTTTTATATTTTTTTATCGTTATTGTTGTTATTGTTGTTGTTAACGTTATATAATTGTTGTAGCGGTCATTGTTTAAGGGGTGCAAATTGTTGAAAAAGTTTATCGTTGTTTTCCGAATAATAGAAAATATGTAAAAAGAAAAGAACAAAGCAAAGAAAAAAAGAAAAATTAAATAGATTTTATATTAATTTATAATGAAAATTGATTTAGAATTAAACAAAAACTTAATTTTTATTCTTATTAAATTATAATAAATATGTTTAATATCACCATTACGAAATTTATAAAAAAATCGATAGCAGTTTAACTGAAATCAATATCGCTTAAAATTAATAATTCTGTTGCCAAATACTAAGGAATTTAATCAACTCTATCAGCTCTTCTAAGAACGACAAAGCCCTAGGGCTGTGTTATATTTACACCGAGCTACTAAAGGCAGCAACGTATGCTAATGCTAACTACTGGTCAACACTTATCAGTTATAAACATAAAATTATATAGGGAGGGCGAACTACCGGCTCAAATTTGAACCAGCGGTTATTTCGAATCTGGCAATACTTATGTCATTCTATTCTATCATAAAATCAGTAATGATATCACCACTACACGAAATGAATTTATTTACGCTTGAATAACGTTCGAATTTATTGGAAATTTATTTCCAAAACAAAGACAACTGGTCGGAAATTGCAAAAAAAAAAATCAGAAAAACTTGCAAACCCAAACGTGTTCTTACAGAAGCCAATGCACCTATTACAAGTGACTGTTTTGTGCGGCTTGTGGAGCGGAGGCATCATATGCCTATATTTTTTTGAAAATTAGGTCGGCATTACGGTCAATGGAGACACCTATCGCACCATGATACCCAATTTTTTTGGTGACAGCTCTTCATGGTATTGATGTGAACGATGTTTGTTTTAACAGATTGTTACAACTTGCCACACATCTCATACCACAATCGATTTATTGCGTCACACGTTTGATAGCCGTTTAATTAGCTGAAATTTTGATGTCAGTTGGTCGCCAAGAGGCTTCGATTTAACACCGTTGAACTATATTTGTGAGGCACCGTTAAAGACAAGTGCTATGCCGACAAGCCAGAGGCAATTGAGCGTTTGAAAGCCAACATTCATGATGCCTTTACGATACGACCCCGTACTCCAAAATTGCTCCGATCAAATGAGATATTGTGGGGCCAGCTGCGGCAGCCATATGAGTGAAATAATATTTCTTTTCTAACCGGAACAATTGTACTTCGCAACAAAAAAGTATAAATTGATTAAAATTTCGAACCGTTTTTTTTATTGCATTTTTAAATTTAAACCTTAAATGGCCCACCCGATATCTACACCGAGCTACTGTAGGAATCAACTAATGCTAATGCTAACTACTGGGCAGCATTTATCAGTTATAAACATAAAATTATATAAAAATATATATCACAGGCTTTTAAAATAAAACTATCTACCAAGCAAAGTTTCGTCAATACAGGTAATGTGCAGATCACCTTTATATTCCTCATACAGTGGCGCTCGCCTCTTTTCGAAATGTGCTAGCTAAGCCCCGCCATGCTTCGCTACCGACATCTGAATTATTTATTTAAATGTTATTTTAGTTTCCACCTTTTGTCTCCTTCCAATCCAAATCCAAACATTTGGGTTAGTCTGTAGTTCCTTCCAGAAATATAGTGAAGAATCTGTCGTTTAGCTGTATACAGTCTTCAAGCAAACACACATTAATTTTGGCTTAAGATAAATATATATACCACAGATAGCTATTATCCATTGTGCTTTCCTGAATATCTATTTTTTGGCTTTGGATTTAATTGTTTCCTTTTTTGACTTATACAAAACTCCATATTAAGTAAAATTAACGTCACGCCTACTTCTACAATTCCGTCCAATTCTTGACTTATGATTTGTATTAATCATCAAGCTATTTAGACCAAATACTTAAACTTTAGCTTTAAACGTTCTCAAGATATGCTAAAATCAATATTTTATTTGTATGGAAGGTATTACGCCCATTTGTTCAATTAAGCTCACTTTTTGATTGATGATTGGTACTGCTCATGAAGTCAATTAGACCAAATTCTATAACTGTAGATATAACCATTCTAAGGATGTAACGAAATTAATATTTAGTTTATATGGTAGGTGCCACGCCCACCTTTTCACTATTTTCTAATTTTTCACCGAATTTAATTAGACAAATTTCTGAAACTTTGGCTGTAACCATTCTCAAGCTATACTAGAATAAATATTTAATTTATATGGGAGGTACCACGCCCATTTAACCAAATCTGTTTGGATCTTATAGACTTTTTTAAGAACTTAGAGTTTTTCTTTTTCCATTTTGAAGATATGGAAAAATTAATATATTCTTTGTATGGGCGTTGCACCACCGAGTTTAATTTTTTAAACTTACATAGCTTATGGCTCTTTGAAGATATACAGAGAGATGCTCTAAAAATTTTAAAAAAATTGGTTCAGGCGCTTAGCTGTCTATAGACTTCAAACAAACAAACCAATAAACAAACATACATTCATTTATGAGTATAAATATAACATCCCGTCATTTTTATACGGAACGAAGAACCGTAACATATCTGTTCCATTCATTTCTTCGCAATGCAAGTGATTTTAGCTCTCATTTTGACTGGCCCACTTCTGCTTAAATTTGGAGACACCTTGGATGCAGTGATTTACTTCTTCTTCCTTAGGAACTCCATTATATAACATTTTTTTGTACCCAACACAAAGTCCTGTTTTAAGAATCGCTGTTTAATTAAGCAACTTTTTCTTTGAAAATGGAAAAAAGTGAATTTCGTGTAGTGATTAAACATTACTATTTGAAAGGCAAAACGGCGAAAGAGACAAAAGAAAAGCTTAATAAGCATTACGGAGAATCTGCTCCGTCAGATTATATAGCAAAATATTGGATTGCTGAATTTAAGCGGAGCCGAACAAACACTGCAACAATATCATCAACAGGAAAGCCAAAAGAGTTGGTTAATGAAGGAAATACCAAGAAAATCCTTGATATTGTTATGAATGATCGCCGGGTCAAAATCCGTGAGATTGCTGAAATGATAAACATATCATATGAACGTGTGTTCAATATTTGCATGAACATTTGCATATGAAAAAGCTGTTGGCAAGATGGGTGCCGCGTTTGCTCACTTTTGAACAAAAACGAGTTCGACAGATCACTTCACAGCGGTGTTTGGACATGATAAAGCATAATGCTGCTGATTTTTGGCGTTGATTAATAACTGTTGATGAAACATGGGTCCACCACTACACACCTGAAACCAAAAATCTATCGAAGCAATGGGTGGAAGCTGGTGGAAATCGGCTGGCAAGGTTATGGCTACTGTATTTTGGGATGCACACGGAATATTACTCATCGATTATCTTGAGAAGGGATCCGCAATCACAGGAGAGTATTATCGTGCATTATTGGATCAATTAGTTGATGGAATCAAGGAAAAACGACCACATTTAAACAAGAAAAAAATGCCCTTTCTTCAAGACAACGCACCGGTTCACACAGCATTAGATACGATGCTAAAACTATGAGAAATCCACATCGAATTGGTTGATCATCCACCTTATAGTCACAGATTTAGACACAAGTGATTTTTTCCTGTTTCCAAACTTGAAAAAATGGCTGGCAGGAAAAAGATTCATCTCAAACGAAGAGTGATTACTGATGCGTATTTTGAGGAGTTCACAAAATCGTATTATTCAGATGGTATAAATAAGTTGGAAAATCGTCTTACTAATTGTATTGAGCTAAAAGGAGACTATATTGAGAAATGAATGGTTTTTGAAAAAAAAAAAAATGTTTTCCCGCCCTCGTACATCCATTTATCTTGAAAAATCAAGTTGATTACTGAAACAGAAACAAAGCAATATCTGCTTTGTGGAAAGCCAATATGCTCCTCAGAGGAGTGACGGAGAAAACAAAACCGCTTAAGAAAGCGTCCCTCTTTCAAAGAACGAATTCTAAAGTATATTTATTCTACCTGTGCTCTTATACGGCTCATGGACAATAGTACCTGCAAAAATGGATGAGGCGGTACTGGAAGTTTTTGAGAAAATAATCCTCCCAAGAATGTATGATTTAGTTCTCCATGCTTGGAGAGGAAAGATGTCGAATTAATCGTAATAAAATATAGCGACAATTACGAAGCAAGCGTAGATAGGGAAGACTCAGACTTTGGTGAAAGGAAGAAGAAGAAGTTGAGGAAGATGTAAAAATCCGTAGTGTAACATACTGGAGACGGGACGGAAATATCGAAGTGCTTAGAAATCATTTGATATGCAGGCCAGGACTAACAAGAGGTTGTAAAGCAAGGCTAAGTAAATTAGTTACTAAGTATGATTGCAACATAACCACTGAAACCAAAAATTTATTGAAAAGTTTAATAAAATTCTGCTGTAAATTTCCTTTTTGATTATTTTTTGTGTGACTGTGTTAAAAATAAATATATACATATACACATATTCATGTACATATTCCAGATGGCGAATGTCATAGCAAATAATCGTGCCAGTACTGAGAATCGTAAATCAGCGATGACTGACAATATATTTTCGTTGGTGCCATACATGGCATTTTTGAGCAATTGTTAAAGCTTTTATACATGACAGAAGCTGATATTGTCTCTCAGCCTTCCGTCAGTTAGTGAGTCCTAACAGACATCTTTATAAAAAAAAAATGGAAGCTATGTACGACAATACAATCATTTTATATGACCACAACTATTCACCATCGTGCTAGGTATCTTAAGTGAGAGTGAACAGGAATGACATGGAGTTTTTCACGCCAGTTTGAAGGTCCGGATCAAGGTTGGGCAAAGAGTAAACTGTAATTGTAGTAGTACTAGTACTCAATTTTTAAAGTGTGCGTTGAGGGGAAAAACTAAAAAATAAACAATTTTAATACTCAAAGCCACAAACATGTGCTTTCATCAAAAGATATTACACAGCTGAATGAAATTGTTGTTTATTTGTTATTTTCTATTGAATATTTTCGTTCTAGTTCGGATGTATACATATACGAAGCCGATTAAACTTACATATTTCTGTCCTACTTTGGTCACATATGAATCTTATTATCCAAAAATGCGTCGCAGGCTGCTGAAAAATATTGTGAAGCTGCTGTAACCAGAAAAAATATCAGCGAAATGGTTGATAAGTTTTCGATTGAATAATTTTAATCTCAAAGGTAGATGCACCTCGCTCTGGGCTACCAATCACTAAGAAAATTCATGAAATCATGGGAAAAAATTGCATTAGGCATTCATCATCGAACATTTATCATCCATTTGAAGAACGCTGGATACACAAAAAAAGCTCTATGAAAAGCTCTCTCGATTTATATCGAGTTTTCTCAGAGGTGGCTCTATAAGAGGGGTTATAGATGAGGTCTCATCCGACGAGTTCATGGTAAACTCAGGGGTACCGCAAAGCTCTGTTCTTTCTCCTACTCTTTTTCTAATATTTCTTAACGACTTTCTTAGTCTCACTTCTAATCCTATCTACTCTTCTATGGATGACAGCAACTATTGTCACTCATATTCTTTTGATCGTAGACCGAGCCTTTTGGAGGTTGGAACGAGAAGGATGAATATGAACGTCACACTCACAAGTGGCCTGGTGAAGGTCTCCGAGTGGGGTCGTGCGAATAGGGTCGATTTTAATGCACGTAAGACTCAATGTTGTTTTTTACACAGACGTGGTGGTGTGCTGTCATCTGTGTCAATAGGTAATGTGGATATTGAGGAATCAGATGCTCTTGATGTTTTGGGCATGAGAATTCACTATGACGTTCGTTGGAATGATCACATATTTCAAGTGTCGAAAGAAGCATTCAAGTGCTTTGGTTTTTTGAGACGGTAAAAGAAATACTTCACTCCATCTGATCTCCTTAATATTTACAAGACCTATATCCGACTTAAAATGGAATACAACTCTCATGTATGGGTCGGTGCTTCAAAGTCTATTTTGGAGCTTCTCGACCGCGTACAGGAGAGGGCGAAGATGCTCATCAATGACGGTAGTGTAGCCAACTCTATCGATTCATTGGAGCACCGTCGTAATGTGGCGTGTCTTTCATCGTTCTATCGGTACTATAATGGAATGTGTGCTAACAAAATTAAGGAATTAATTCCTAAAAATCATATATTTTTACGTAGTACTCGTATTTCTCGTATAGGGCATCCCTTTGTAGTGTATTGTCCAGTAAATCGCACAATGCATTACAGGGAGAATTCGTTCTTTGGTCGTACTGTTCGGTTGTGGAATAATCTTCCAGCGAAAGTATTTCCTGCCACTTACGACATGAGTAAATTTAAATCTAACGTCCATAAACACTACTCCCTCTGTTCTCCTTCCAATAACCTATTTTCCTAGTACCAGCACAATGCACTGCATAAGTAGGGGCCATCCCCTGCGTGCTGCTCTTATAAAAAAAAAGTGCTTCATTCGTTGAAGGGGAGGTATAGCAGACAAAATCATGCGGCATATAATCGATCCATAAGAGACAATTCATTTATAATAATTTCATACAATACTTAGACTGGATACTGATTCTATGACGATGATTCATCGACAAAAACATCGCAGTGACAATGTCACTCAAATCCATCACCGAGTACTTTTGAAATGTTTGAAAATTGCATATTAAACTATGCAACAAATGGAAAAAAAATTTCTGACCTTGGATAACCGCTACATTTTGCTGATGCCCTATGGTCGCTTAACTTCACAAATTTTAAGCGATATTTTTTTTCCAAATTCATAAATATCACTACCTTTCGCTCAGTGGAATTTTCCGCTATTACAGGAAATTTTTATTTTGTTTTCAAAACTAGGTAGTTTTACTTTATTGGGAGTAAAATATGTATTTATCAATCGATTGTCATGAGTTATGGTCTATTTGATTTTCGTTATATTCAGCCTTATGTATAAGTAGTTAAACTGGTGAACATTTCCTGCTTTCTATTTTTTTGTGAATTTTTAGAAATGAAAATATTATAATTCTTCTTAATTTTTTTTTTTTTACATTTTGTTCCTCAATAACTCCAAAAATATTAGTTGTATTAAAAAATGATATTAAAATAACTTAAAACTGGTATAATTTGGAATTCTTAAGCATACGGTTTAACGAAATCGAATGACTCATTTCAAAGTTATCATAAGATGTATGAAGCAGCCTCTTCAAAAATCGTATATTAAAAAAAAAATCTCAAAAAAACTTATAAATTAGGGCGGGTCGATGTAAAAATTACCCACGTGACAAGGAAAATCGTATTCTAAGGATCAAGATATGAATTCAGATGTTCCTTATTTTGATCCAAAATCAAATTTTTAAAAATCCCACTTTGATCCATTAAAAGTGCCCCAACCGTGTCTAAATGTACAACCGACCACCACTAACTTTGGAGGGTCGACCCATCCATGCTAGTGGCACACCGCCTTGCACCTTCCTGGGGGGTTCTCCATACAAAAAATTCCAAAAATCACCATTTTTGGTACTTTACATGAAACAATGAGCGAAATGGCTATGTTTGGTTTGTTTTGGAATTTATTTTTTATTGTTTTTTTGAATACAACTTAATAATAGAAAAGAAACTAAGAAAAATTGTTATTCGAAATATTTTTTGATCTCACGTCTGGGAACTTTCGCATGGCTCTCTGATGTCGTCACCATAACAGCGTCTACTTTTTCTGGTATAACTCATTTAGAAACGCTAGCTAGCAATTAAACATGTAGTTCCATTCCTTGTATATGTGACGGATTGCTTAGATCATTAAACGGTGGATCATTTTGATTTAAATATCCTTCAATGTATCGTAAGGAATGTTTCATGTGAATGGTGGTTCAAATACGAGTGCGGATTGATATTGAAGCTACCTAAGAAGGAAAAAAACATTTTTTTTCAAAAACCATTCATTTCTCAACATAGTCTCCTTTTAGCTCAATACACTTAGTAAGACGATTTTCCACTTTTTTATACCATCTGAATAATACGATTTTGGGAACTCCTCAAAATACGCATTAGTTTCGGTAATCATTTTTTCAAGTTTGGAAACAGGAAAAGGTCACTGGGGACTAAATTTGGACTATAAAGTGGATAATCAACCAATCCGAAGTGGATTTCTCGTAGTTTTAGCATCGTATCTAATGCTGTGTGAGCCGGTGCGTTGTCCTGAAGAAAGAGCACTTTTTTCTTGTTTAAATGTGGTCGTTTTTCCTTGATTGCAACAACCAATTGATCCAATAATGCACGATAATGCTCTCCTGTGATTGTGGATCCCTTCTCAAGATAATCAATGAGCAATATTCCGTGTGCATCCCAAAATACAGTGGCCATAACCTTGCCAGCCGATTTCGCTGTCTTCGCCTTCTTCGGAGCACTTCCACCAGCTTCCACCCATTCCTTCGATTGATTTTTGGTTTCAGGTGTGTAGTGGTGGACCCACGTTTCATCAACAGTTATTAATCTAAGCCAAAAATCAGCAGGATTAGGCTTTATCATGTCCAAACACCGCTCTGAAGTGATCTGTCGAACTCGTTTTTGTTCAACACTGAGCAAACGCGGCACCCATCTTGTCGATAGCATTTTTTTCATATGCAAATGTTCATGCAAAAAGTTGAACACACGTTCATATAATATGATTACCATTTCAGCAATCTCACGGATTTTGACCCGGCGATCACTCACAACGATATCGATGATTTTCTTGAAATTTTCTTCAATAACCACCTTTTTTGGCCTTCCTGTTGATGGTGTTGTTGCAGTGCTTGTTCGGCCCCGTTTAAATTCAGCAATCCAATATTTTACCATATAATCTGACGGAGCAGATTCGCCGTAATGTTTATCAAGCTTTTCTTTTGTCTCTTTTGCCGTTTTGCCCTTCAAATAATAGTGTTTAATCACTACACGAAATTCACTTTTTTCCATTTTCCAAGAAACACAAAAGTTGCTTACTTCAAACGACTACAACAAATAAACTAATCGATGAATCTGGCTAAAATTTTAACAGCTGACGTTTGACAGATCGTAATTTCTAAGAAAGGAAAAGTTTTTGTGTTTGTGCTGCCATCTATCGCTAAGTAGCTTCAATGTCAATCCGCCCTCGTACGTTATTCATATCATTCAAAATCAAATTTTTCTGGAGCTGGGGACATATTTTTCAAGGCAATTTTCTCAAAGCCGTCCACCACCTGAAAATAGTAGAACAAAGTAGTCAAATAATTAAAAGCGGTTGACAATTAAGTTTTCCGATTGCCGATCTTGGTCGAGTGCTGGCTCATTCATGCAAAGCTTATAACAAATGCCGAAACTAAAGTTCGTTGAAGTGTAGAACGCAAACGAACCAATGTATTGTTCTTTTTAACAGCAATTCAAATCGTCATATAAATGCACCGTATGACCCAGCGTTTGCTGGCTCACCATCACTGCTTATACCAATTAATGCGTCCAGTGATATATTTTTATCTTGAAAAAATCATTTTCATGTTTCATGTTCCATTCTTACGCAACCGATCAATTGAGAGCTTGGTTCTCTCAAAATAACAAGATGCGGTTCTTTTACCATCCTAGTATGATACTTCCCATCAATTTTATCTCTAGTTACAGTTTCGTCTTTTCTACCATCGAATGAAAACGCTAACAAATTGATATCGTCTAACCGTTTGCGAAGCACTTCTCCTCTACATTTGTCTTTTTCTCTACGAACTTTCGATTTATCCATAATGAGAGGTTCGATATGCCGAACTTTTATTTCGAAATCTTAGAAAAGAGTGGTTTCCAATACTGATGCTGCTCTATAGACACACCAAATCTGTTACACATCAAGGCAAACTTAAAACAGTCGTATCTTTCTGCGTTTTGTGAAACACTGCTTTTATTCATATCTTCTCAGATGGCGGTACGGGATGCATTGTTGTCATTGATGAGATAACCTTTGCTCTTTTATCTTCATTTTCCATCACAAATGCATCAAATGTTAGTCTACTCTGATCATGTTGATCATGCAGAAACTCTTTGAGGCGTTCTGGAACCAATAATCATGTAAATACAGAGGCCTTCAAATCGCATTTACATTTTCCACTATAAAAGTCTTTTTTCAGAGATTTTGAAAACTTTTATGGGGACCCCCCCACGGAGGTTCCAGGTGTGCCACTACCATAGGGGGTTCAGCTCTCCAAATTTATTGATGGTTGGTCATAAACTTAGACTCGATTCTGGCACTTTAAATGGGTCGAAGTAAGATTTTTTAAAATTGGACTTCTGGGTCAAAATAAGAAACATCAGAATTCATTTTAGAGTTATAGTTCCTTTGGCAAGTTTCTTCTTTTGATCCGTAGAATACGATTTTTCCTGTCACTTGGAGGATTTTTTGCGTGCATAGTGCCTCAAAACCGAGTAGTGGTTATCCAAGGTATTTTTGCTTGTTTCGTAGTCTTGTTAAGAAAAATAAAACATATTTCTCGCTTTATAAATATGCAAACATGTTATGAATTAATTTTTGTCACTTTAGAGACATGAAAATTATTTAAAAAAAT
This sequence comes from Wohlfahrtia magnifica, assembly GCA_023159175.1. Taxonomy (NCBI): domain Eukaryota; kingdom Metazoa; phylum Arthropoda; class Insecta; order Diptera; family Sarcophagidae; genus Wohlfahrtia; species Wohlfahrtia magnifica. Next base: position 3,627,071 of record JAKWBJ010000051.1, read on the forward strand.
TAGCAAATGAAATATGACAAAAATGATTAAAACAAAAAAACTTTTTTTGTATCTGTATGATTTAATTTATTAAACACTTAACATATGTTGACACTTTGCCAACCATTTAAAAGCCACTTTTATTTAAAATAATGCTCTACCGTAAAACAAAAGGCCAGAGGAGTAACTTAATAATGAATAAGAAAGAAAATTTAAACAGATATGGCAGAGACTGAGACTGAGAGAGAAAAAAACAAACAATAACAACAACAATGCATATAAACAAAAACGGATATCACCGGAAGTGGCGAAAAAGAAATGTATGCAAACAAAATGTCTGCCTGGAATATCGAGCATTACGGGAAATGAAATGGGAAAAAATGTAAAATAATTTTTATAACGAAAAAAAGAAGAGAGGAAAATGAACCACAATGTTGAGGTTAAATATTAAAGAAAAAAGTACACAAACCATGGAGTGAAAGAGAGCATATTGTGTTAAACGGAAAAGAGAGAGAATGTTGAAAAATACATTTTATTTTAGTGGCAATTATGGTAACAATTATTAAATGACACATAAATGGCTGGCTAACTAGCCAGAATACCTGCTGTTCATATGAACTGTGGCACAAATTTAATAAGTTTAACATTTAATTGCCATAAGGTGCTATGCGTACATACGAGTATATGGTTTAAAAAATATTTATAAAATTTATTATCACTCGTTTGGTTTTTTCATTTAATATTTGTTTTCATTAAAAACAAAAATAAATAAAAATCTTTATAGTGTAAGGTCACAATTTAATTTAACTGTCATATGTATGTGCAATTAACAACTGATATGACAAGGCCGATTATTAAATGAGATTTTCTAAATTCAAGGCTGTATAATAAACCGTTTTAAGCCATTTTTAAGAACTGTGTCAAAGTGAAGTTATGCAGGAGCATGATTAAAAATGTTTAAGCGATAGTAATTATTAAAAAAAAAAAAAATTATAATTCTTATAAAGGGTGTCCAAAAATGAAAGCAGAATTCGAATTTTACAAACTTAAAAAAACAATGTGACAGTTGACAGCTTAGGGTTGGTAAAAATGGAGCGTTGCATGATAGAACAAAGTGTCTTCATTAAAGAACAATATCTCATAAATAATGAAAGCTTGGTGGCCGCAGTTCTAAAATTGCCTAAGAAATATGGTCGGAATAGTGTTACGCTAACTAAATATGAAGAGATTGGTTGAAAAATTAAGAAAGACTGGATCTGTTGGAGACGGCAAACACGCGGGACGTTCATATATCAGGTGAACTATCTATCAGTTTAAATTTGAACCAGGGGTTATTTCGAATCTGACAATACGTATGTCATTCTATTCTGTCACAAAATTCAGTATACTATCACTACTGAACGTAATTAATCAATTTATGCTTGAGTAACGTTGGGATTTATTTTAAATTTGTTTCCAAAACAAAGTCCGAAGTTGCACGAATATGGCGTAAAAAATTTGGTCGCAGAGAAGCACAAATAGTGCCGCTATACGTAAGTTTTTTGCTAAAGTTCATCAAATTGGTTCTATTGTTGATACGACAAGACGCAAGCGTGCTCATACACTCAAAAATATCGAAACTATGCTTGAGAGTGAGCGTGAGAATCCATCAACATCAACTCGCCATCGTTCTTAACATTTAAACATTTCTTTGAAAATGAGGACGGTGCAACTATTACGGTCAATGAAGACTCCTATTGCACTATGATAATCGATTTTTTATGCCCACTCTTCACAATATTCGTCGATGTTTGGTTTCAACAGAATGGTGTAACTTGCAACACATCTTATGCCACAATCGATTTATTGCATCAAACTTTTGATAGCCGTTTAATTAACAGAAATGGTGATATCAGTTGGCCACCAAGAAGCTGTAATTTGACACTAATGGACTATTCTCTGTGTGGCGCACTTTAAAACTGATGTTATGCCGACAAATCAGAGACAAGTGAGCATTTGAAGGCCAACATTCGTGATGCCATTGCCGAGGTACGACCACGTACAATAGAAAAAGTACTCGAAAATTGGTCAGATCGAATGGGGTATTATGAGGCTCGTCGCGGCAGCCATACCATTGAAATAACATTTCATTTCTAATTGCACTTCACAACAAAAAAATGAATTTGTCGCAATTTTTTTAAACCGTTTTTGTTGTATTACATTTTTAAATTTAAACTTTTAAATGACCCACTCCGTGCAAGCCGTTCAAATGTCTATATCAAAGCAGTGCGTGAGAGTGTCCATGGCAATGCATGAACAGTAATTCGACGTCGTGTAAAAGAATTGCAAATTTTCGGGAAACTCTCTACAGCGTATACTCACTAAAGATCTCTGTCTCTGTGCTTGCAAAATTTAATGAGCACGACAATTAAAGCCTTATGGCCATGTACAGAGAAGAGAGTTCGTTGAATGGATTATTGAATATCAACAAAAATGTATGCTGATGTATGCAAATTCATCCTAAGCGGTGAATCATGTTTTCAAAATTACCACGTTTGGGTTTCTGACAGACCACATGTGATTGCCGAAAAACAAATGTATCCATAACGTATCATTGGAGTCAAAATTAGGCCATACTGTTTCTGGTGCTTGATATCGCGACATGATGACACAGTTCATTCTACTGAAATTGGATGATATTAATGTGGACAATATGTGGTTTCAGCAAGACGTTGCCACATGCCATACATCACGTGAAACAATTCAATTCCAGGATGTGTACTTTATCGCTTCGGTGATCCGAATTGGCCTCTTAGATGGTGCGATCTAACACCGTTAGATTTCTTTTTATCGGGTTATTTGAAATCACAGCCCACAAATACTTTTGCTTTAGAGGAGATTCAACGCTGCATTAACGAACTTCAGCCGCATTTATGCAAAATTGTTAAGGAGAATTTCGACAAATGAGTGCATATATACATGCAAAGCCGTGGGGGCTATTTGATAGTTGTGTTATTCCATAAATAGTCAGCGTTGGTAAAAACCTGGGTTTTTTAAAAACCCAACCCACCGGGTTTTATTGGGTGTTTGGATGAGTTTTTTTGGGTTTTATAACATTATGTTCAAATCAATGATTAGTGTTTACAATTATTTTGTTTTAGTATGCAATTTTGCACTCTTGGTGGGATTAAGGCGGCATTGTGTTTTGTGAGCTACTAAAACTCCGAGCAGACTGCAATTACTTCGCTTAAAACATGCATTATGAGAAAAATGACCGGAATATAAAGACAGACATGATTAAGTTTTTCTTCTGCATTAAAATGCTCGGTCACATGTCGCTAAAGTTTCTTAAAATTGCTCCTTCTGACTATGAGCTGTTTCGATGGATAAAATACTTTTGGTACATCACCGAATTATAGTACTTATTTTGAAGAATTATTAAATCTGTTCATATAACCTAGTTAGGCCATTATCGCGGCTGAGCCAAAGGACTCCTGTAAATATTTTAAGCAGCGTTGTTGTTTCTAAGCAAATGCACAAATTTTCAGTGGGTAGGTTTGTGATGCCTACTCCGTATTTTATTAATAGTTCGCTCTACAGTTTTCTTAGCAGGGTACTCAGACAATAATTTGTAAGCAAGAGCAGTCTGATGAATAATGCAATGAAAGTTGTTTACTGTAAAACCGTCATTGCTTAATTGTCCGCGAGAACACCTTTTCGATATCCGTACATACTGGAGCAAATTTTCTGGAATCTACAATAGAAAAGATATTATCGCTAACGATATCAAACAACAATTTGCCTGCCACGTTTCCATAAATGGTTTCTAGCAAAATCATCATTTCAAAAACATCGCAATTTGCATCTATGCATCGTATACAAATGATTGGTTGGCTAAGGCCTTAAATGACCAGAAGTTCTTCTGAGACGGGATACAGAAATTTGCACAGAGGTGGATGAAAGATGTAAGCAGTGACTTGATGAATTTTTATTTTGATAAATAAGTTCATTCATTATCTTTTTTGAACTAAAAAAAAGGATTAAATAAGTTCGCACTCGCAACACGTAAGTCATACTTATTTTTCTTGTAAAAAATCTACCAAAACCCTAAAATAAAGGTAACGCCATCTAACGTTTTTTTTCAACTAGTGCTTGTTTCGTGAATGGCAACACTTAGCTCATGTCTCATTTGACAGATAATTAGTTTTATCCTTCCGCTGAACGAATATGGTTGTGTATACGCTTGAACAATGCTTCCCTAAGTGGGCCATGCCGATTTTGCCAAAAAAATTCATCTCTTCAGATGAAGCTCATTTTGATCTTTGCGGGTATGTAAACAAGCAAAATTGTCGCATTTTTGGCACAGAAAACCCGCACGCATACAATGAAAAGCCGATACACCCAAGACGAGTCACTGTTTGGTGCGGATTTCGGTCTAGAGGCATAATTGGGCCATTCTTCTTCGCAAATGAGCAAGGAGTGGCCGTGATAGTCAATGGCGATCGTTATCGGGCCATGTTGAATGAATTTTTGTTCACAAAAATTGAAGAGGAGGATATTAGCAACATTTGGTTTCAACTGGATGGCGATACGTGCCACATAGCTGAAGCTACACTCAATGTTTGCGCCCTGTTTTTGAAGATCGCATTATCAGCCGCAGAGCTGATGTCCTTTGGCCACCTCGGAGCTGCGATTTGACACTGTTGGAATATTATTTGTGGGATGCCGTCAAAGATAAGTGTTACGCCAACAAGCCAGAGACAGTTGACGCTTTGAAGAACAATATTCGTGAAGCATTGGTGAAATACAGCTGCACACAATCGATAATGTGCTTAAAATTGGACCGATCGTGTAGGCTACTGCATGGAGAGCTGAGGCAGCCATTTGAATGAAAATATTTTCCATTATTAACCGGAAGGACTGTACTTTCAAATAAATAATTTGAGAAAATATTCAGTAGTTTTTTTTATTGCATTTAAAAAAAAAAAAATTATTTGGCGAACCCACCCGAGTTTCTTAAATATAATACCCAATAAAGCCTGGCTGGGTTTAATTGGGTTATTTAGTGGGTTGTCAACCATGTAAATAAGACCAAAAACTGTGATTTTTATTTATTTCAAATATTGCGTTAATTTTTGGTCACCGTTTAAAAATTTTTTAATATTACAGACTGATGGTTTATTTGCAGCAATCCTTTACAATTAATTTTTTGTTTTCCTTTGACTTACCCACAACATCTAAATAACCCATTTGTGATTTCATTGGATCTGTATTAATCTGACACATGTACCAGCCCTTATCGGTTTCCTTAATATCCTTAATACGCATCGTCCATGTTTTATGCTCTGAATTGGTAATGCCAATACGATGATTTTTCGTAATGACATGATTCTGTATCGTTAATATCGTTTGTGTATCTACTCTTAGCCACGCTACCTGTAAAGAAAAGAAACGTATATTACATACACAGGTTTGCCAAATAATTGAGTTTTAAGCGTTTCTAAATGCTCTCAAAGTTATTTAGTTAAATAGTTTCCTTGACCCGTATAACCGTTGACATCTATTAGCCCCTTATACGTCTAATTGACATAATTTTAACTCACTTTTCAGTACGCATGCATATATTGACTGAAATTGCAATGTGTATGTGAGTGCATTTGACGTTTTTATAGAGAATAATTCATAAACAGTTGTAGTATTTGCAGCCACATGCAAACACATGCATATGAACTGATTTTATTTGTAACTTTATTGAGAATTTAAAGATATGAAGGGAATGCGAGGAACAATTCATAAGTTATTAAAAAATTCATTTGCTTTTAAGTAAAATATAAAAAAAAATTAAAAAAAAAATGTTTACATTAATTTTTTTCTATTACCCGTTCTTGGAAGCATATGGCTTCCAGGTAGCACCCCAAATACATTGACTTTTTCAATTTCTGAATCAGCTTTTATTTTCAATCTAAGCAGGTGATTAGTCTAATGCAGCAAATTCTATTATAAAAGCGGTATAAAACGGAGAGGACTGAGAAAATTAATTTCCTGGTACATATTCAGAGGATTAGGAGATGATGACTGCAGTGATAGGAGGGATCAGGCCTACCATAAGAAATGATTAGGGCTTTAGCACACGTGCTGTACGCGCTATATGTGGTGGTCTATTTGTTGCATGTGCATCATTTAGGTCTGTTAATGGTCTGCGTAAGGCTCTTACCAGTCAGCTTGCTGACGTACATTCCGGTTTGCAGAACGCTGTTGATGCACTGCACGTATTGGTATGTGTAGCACCTCTTGACTTGAAGGTAATATGGAGTACTATTGCGTTCAATGTCAAGAGGATGCTACCTTGTTTTGATACTGATTGGGTTGGCGAGCTAGCTCGGTATATTTTTGTATAAGAAGGGCCTTAATTTGTTACTGATTGTAAGTGTGCGAAGGAACCGGAGAACTCGCGTCATGGGTTGGTGGAGTGTCCATTATACGATGACATCGGGATCAGGTGGCGATGTGATAACGGACGATGTGGGGAATGTTAGTGAGTCGTTAGGGTAAGATACGATACTACAGAGACTAGGTAAGTTCACTGGCTGTGTCTTTATAAAGAGGGATGCTTGAATTAATGAGCAATAGGTTCCATCATCTGGAGTATATGTGAGCGTGCATTGCTTATTGTTGGTCTGAGGTGTGCTTGTCTAGTTGTGTCGTTTGTATGATCGTGCGATTGTTTATTGTTACTTGGTATTGTTGATTTTTTATTTTGTTGTCTTTAGTGGTCTTAAGGAATTTGAGACTTACACTGATAGTAAAGTTTATGCTACGAAGGCTGATCGGAAGCATAATTATGGTACCACGAGAGGCTTTGTCTTATACCGAAATCTCGGGGAGAGCATTAGCACTATGTAGTGTTACACTCTCAACCGGGTACCATGACCCATAGATTTGTAGGAGTTAAGAAAGTTTTAGACAGTGGTGATTTTAATTATAGGTGGGAGCATTATGTTCGTTCGCGTATCGGGCACCGCAGAGTGTGGGAGCTAAGCTTCTCAACTATTAATTTTTTTAAAAAGCAACAATGACAAAAAAATTTTCGCTGACCTGGATTGGAGCCTGGAATGCCTGGTTTTGTAGGCAAAACCAGACATACGCAAAAGCCGAAAATCAAGCCTGAATTTCATTTAACGATCTGCGTTTGTTGGGACAGGAGGGGTGTTGTGCACTGGGAAATGATTGAAAATCATTCCATAGTCAAGAAGTTCTATATAGTGCATCAACGTAGAGTGAAGACGCCTATTCACTTGAAAATACAATACAAAAAGTGCAAACCTTACTTCTTCGTGACAACGGTAAGACTAATTTTTAAAGCTGCACTTCTGGAGCTTAAATGTTAGGTCATTCAGCACGCTCCGTATTCTTCTGCCGAACCATATGAGATGCAATATCTTCGGCAATGTACGCTACCTCTAAAACTGACTTATAAAATTTTTAGATACAAGAACGTGAGATTTTTGCCAGAATGGCAGTGAAAAATCGAATACATAATTGCTTAATATGTCATTTTCGTTAAATTGTATGATTGTATGACATTAATATATAAATATGGTGTGCCGCTGTGATATGGTATGTATGCCAACAGCCTTCCAAACAGGAGGTCCTTGGTTCAATACCAGGCCAGACCATCTTTCAACAGCGGTATCACCTTATAACATCAGCTAGTAACTGACTGTGAATATTACTACTATTGAAAACTTCTCTATTGCATTTGCTGTTCGTAGCAGGCGTAAAACTGTAGGTCTCTTTCAATGAGTCTAAAAATAGAATCGGGTGCAGCTTATTGAGTGAAAGAAGTCCCCATGCTCCTTCATGGAATGGTATGGTAATTAATATATATAATATATAAATATGATCTCTGTAATGTGACCGCCTCAATTGACGCGTACAAGACGCAATCTGGAACATGATCTTCATAAACTTTTTGCAGCGTATGCGGTTATATTTCGCTCATAACTGTTCAACTGTCTCTGATTTATCGACGTAGAAAAGTTACTACATAAAATAATCCGATAGGGTTAAGTCACACAATCTTAGTGGACAGTTAATTGGACCATTACTTGAAATTACTCTTTTATCAAAAATGTCTTTGATTAAATTAAATTTAGCGCGCGCTGCGTGGCATTTGGCTCCATCCTGTTGGACCACATGTCAGCAGCACTAATTGATGTAGGAAAAAATTTTTAATCATGACCCTTTATCGTGCATCATTGACAATAACAAGCTGACCCTCATCGTTTTTGAAGACATATGGACCAATGACCGCGCCAGCCCATAAAGTGTTTTTAAAACATATTTGTATACCAAGTATGTTCTAAAAACTTTTTATTAATCGAATATAAATTTATGTACATATATATGTAATATATGGTGGTCAGAAAAATAATTTTGCCGATTACAATGTTTATCAATCATGGTCAGATATTTGCAATCTAAAATTTGGTTAATTTTGAATCATCTCACGTATAATTTAGTAAAGAAATGGCATGAATTTTATTTAAACTGATGTAATAGACTGATTTATCGCAAATAAATTTACTTTAATTGTGCAATTAATCATTTGTGCGTGTCTAAAACTAATAATATAAGACACATATACACACACATTCCTTACACATACTAAAAAACACACGCTAATACATTGTCTCTCGCACTTTTCTAAATAAAAAAGAAATCAAATGTTTACTGCCATAAAATATAAAAAGAAAAAACTAAAAATAAATGCCTTAATTTGTAAATAAATATGTAAAAAATATGTCCTTATATACCTATCATACATATATACATAGTATATGAATGTGTAGAATATGCCTAGACTTCTTTAAATATACAACTATGCGTGTAAATATTCTAAAACAATGCTTGTACATTATGTTTATACACGGGTAAGCGAGTAGTAAAGAAATAAAAACATTATTTACAAACAATAACTCTAATAAGTTGAACTGTGTTTATGGTGATTGTTAACGAGCAGTGTATACAAAACTCACACCAGCTATAAGCACGCACTTTTTTCTGCTTCTATCTTTCTCTCTTTCTGTGTCTCTCTCTCTCTCTCTGTCTTTCATGTAATAACTCACACAAAGTATGCAGCTGTAATTAACATGCAGCGTTGCCCTGAAAACACTTTCTCCCAAACGAATTACAATACATAAACACATATATACTCACACATATGTAGGTACATGTAGGTATTTAGTAGAACTGGTGAAACGATTAAGAAATTTTTCATGTCAAAATATACAATAAATTTTATTGAAAAAAAGGTGGCAACTATTTTTTTTAAATAAATTTGAAAAAGAGAAATAGTAGGTGCTTCATTGTAGTGTTTATGATGTCCGACTACAGTTTAAAATTTATTGACTTAAAAGACGGAAATGCAAGCAAATTTGTATGGTTTCCATAATAGGCTGAACAACTGTTTTTTTTAGTTTTTATTTTAATAAAATAAAAAAAAAGTATTTCAAAATTTCGCATATTAATACTGTTATGCTTTTACTTTTTAAAAACGCTTATTTAATGAGTTCGTAGATTACAGTTAAAATAAAAATAAATTTGTATCTGGTGTTTAACACAGTTTTGTGTTTCACTACTAGTAACCTTTATACAAGCTACAGCAAATAGTCTTAATAACTCTCTGTTCACGGTGGATAGAGTAGTGTAGGGGTTAGAGCGCACGCATAACAACACAAATGACCCAGGGTCGAGCTCCTGCAGAGCACATGACGAAGAAAATTTTAATTGTGATTTCGAATGTTTAATAAAGAGGCTTCAACTTCCCTCCAGACAACTCCATAAGCAAATAAAGAAGAAGCCTCTCCTCTAACCTTCCCGCATACTTCAGGCGATGATGACAAACATCAGACGTATGATCAGGAAAACACCCCACCTACTGGGAAAAAATTATAATACTAAAGTAAAGATAACAACCAATTAGCAATGATCTTCACCACTACGCAAAATCATATGAAGAAAGCTACACTAAATTAATCATCTCTAAGCTTAAAAGCTCAAATTGATTAAAGAAACTGAAACAAAGCAATGGATGCTTTGTGGAAAGCCAATATGCTCCCTAGAGGAGTGATGGAGGACAAAATTTTCTGTTTACACCAGTATTGTGCAAAAGTAAAAACGTAGTTGTGTTAGTGAGAACATGAAAATTCCTCTCTCAGAGAGAATAAAGTTGATGTTTAAAATGAAATATAAAAAAATTCTACATACATCCGGTGCACATGTGCACTTGTCACTGTTTCTGTGCCTAAAAAAATTTACGTAAATTTACTATACATGCGTATCCGTCGCTGTCCCTTTGACGACTAAAGCAAAAGCGTAAGAATTTGTGTGAGTTGATCAGAAACAAAAGACCCATGACAAGCTCGCGTATGGTTTACAACCTTTGAGTAAAACAATAATAATTATTACACAAATATTTCTATTAAGATCACACAGAGTTTCTATAAAAACTCTATTCACAGCTGAAGTTCGATCTCGACTCAATTCAAACCGAGTTTATTCCAACTAAACTCTCTTCACGCTCAGTTCATTCGAATTAAACTCGTTATACAGAGTTTACACCAATAGACCCTCTCCACGCTGAGTTTACACCGCATAAACTGACTTATGTTTACATAGATGTGCTTTTTATATGGCTGAGTAAATAACATAGCGAAAGCTCTTGAAATTCTTGTTATTTCGATGGCAAGCAATTTGTTTGTTTCAGCTTTATTTGTTTTGTTGTTGTTTGTTATTTGTTCGTTTTCTGTTTGCTTTGCTGTTGTAGGTATTATCATTTGTAAACAAAAGCATTGTTATTATTTTAGTTGTAATAAGCGCCAAGGGTTTCCAAACCTGACTTTCGCAACAATACTTTACCGAGCTTTTGGTACTTTTACCATAAATTTTTTAATAACTCCCTTTCAATTTTGTTTTTGAAAGCCACTGTGGGAAGGGTATGACTCTTAGACTTACCCGATTTAAACCCCGAAAATATTTGAATTAATTAGATCTCGGATTAGAATTCAAAGTATGACCATATTGAAAACCCTCCGGACATTTTCATCAAAGACCTGTCAAGTATCGAGTCGCTGCAAGCTTTATCGTCCGCTATTTCACTGCAAAGGATGCCACAGTGACCAGATTTTTGGACCAAATTGCCCCACGACCGAAAAGATGATGTGCCGTACCATTTCAAATTGAGGCTGCGAATAAAGCCAGTAATCATACTTAATAAGAGAAAAAAATACCTTTTTCGGAGTGAGCACAGCTCACACTAGAAACCATATCCTCTTACGCGAGATAGCTAGGCTGTTTCAGTATAGGTCATGCAGAACCTAAATCGATCATCTTAGATATTTCACAATATACACTGATCTCAGACCGTTAGTACAGTAAGCTTGCTCCTCTTAAACAGCAATAGCCTTGTTAACGTACCGCGTAAAAGCGAAAAAAAAAAACATTCTCGCCTGTCTCACACCAAAGGTAGCCCTTCAAACCGCGTGAATTCGGCCCAAGGCGGCAGTTCTCTTTGGGTATCTCACAGTATCTGAGCCCAATAAAATCCAGTTTCTCTGTTTGCTAAACAGCCAGCCTTTTCATTCCCAGTCTGACCGCAATGACCAAATCCTAACAAAATGCAGAGGCCAGATATCAATCAGAGCCTCATAGTGTGGGTCTCCAATAGTCTTCTCAATTACTTGTATTAACTTGTATTAAGTTTTGCGTAAAAATCGAATTTAATAGTGCGCGAAAGTTGGAAATGTCTGAAAAGTGTTTCGGCAACGATTCTCTAAAGAAAATGTTGGTTTGCCAGTGTCAAAAGCGGCTTAAAAGTGATCGTGAGTCAACCGAAAATGATGAATGCAGTGGCAGACCATCGACATTGACAACCGAACAAAACATTGGTAAAGTAAAAGGAATGTTAGTCAATAAGCGCAAATTAACCACCATTGCTTATCGATCCGTTCAAGATATTTTGGTTAATGATTTTCCGTCGTGTAGTAGCAAAGTTGGTGCCAAAAGACCTAAATTTCATGCAAAAAAGACCGTGTTGAGGTCAAAAAAGGCATGATTTGCGAAGCTGAATCCGATCCCACATTCATCAAAAGGATTATTACTGGCGATGAGACGTGGGTTTAGAAGTACGACACGCAGTCCACATATCAGGCAAGTGAATGGCATTCAACAAATGAGCCGAGTCCAAAAAAACCACGTCGTTTTCAGACAAAAAAGAAGGCAATGCTCACTGTTTACATGGATTACAACGGTGTAGTGCATCATGAATTTTTGACAGAAGGCCAGAGAGTAAACAACGACTATTATTTGGGCGTGAAGCAACTCGCCGAAAGAGACCAGAATTGTGGGCATAAGACTCGTGGATTTTGCAACATGATAACGCACAATGTCATTATTTTCGAAATTTTTTTGACGAAAAATGCAGTAGATAGCATCCAATAGCCATCGAATTCAAGCGCTGGCATAAGTGTGTTGCAGTCGATGGGTATTACTCTGAAGGGGACAATACAGATTTAGCTGAATCATTTTGTATTTTTAATTTTCTGGATAAATTTTTGAAACTTTTTGATCAGTTTTCCTTGTCATGCTACATTTGAGAGATGGCTTGGGATGTGTTGGAAGCTATAGCTAGTGGCTTATTCATAAAGCCAGCTCACGTTATTTCCATATAAAATCGCCATGCCTTTAAATTTAATTTTAAAGTATCTCTACTTTATTGAAGTGTTCTAAACCTATCGGGTGGGCCATCTATCGGTTTAAATTTGAACCAGGGTTTATTTCGAATCTGGCAATACTTGTGTCATTTTATACGATTACAAAATTCAGTATATTATCTTCACTGAAAGAAATGAATCGAGTAACGTTGGGATTTATTGGAAATTTATTTCCAAAACAAAGACAATTAGCCAAAGAAAAAGTTCACGATCCTTCCAAGGTACCGATTGATGTATACCTGTATAACGTTGACACTGCGTGATGTTATATTCTGGAACTAACACCCCTAGCTACTTCATTCACCAGAAATGTAATTTAAGCAGACTTATGAAAACAGCTGTATGCTAAGAGGCAAATATCATCCGCGTATTCTAAGCTCTCTAAGTAATGGTTAAGTTCCCATCATATGGACCTGTTGATCTTTGCACAATTGCAAACGATAACATCAAGAACTTTTTCTAAAGACCGGAAATAATACGGATCCCTGTTGGACTGCGGATGTTACACAAAAGCTATTACTCTGTGTAGCATCATGACTGACTCGGCATATGTTTATGAGCGTAATTTCTATGAAAGAAAAATACATGATTCATAGTTTTGCCTGATATAAAGTAGTTGTCTATCCGTTCCCACTTAATTTTCTTCAGTTTTTGGGATATTTTTAAACTGAATAAACAATTTAAAACCTCATATAAAATTTGGCCAAATTACCCATATCCGTCTTTCTTGGTATGTAAATTTTCCCGTTTTTCTACTGTTAAAACACATAACAAATACAACAAATTTCTAATGAATTAATTTCCTTATCGATATTTCTATAAATTTGATAAAATCATCAAAGCAATAAACAATAATAATAATTAACAACCTATTACTTAAATAATCAAATCCGGTGCATAAATAATTGCTATGAATGGCACACATAACAAAAAAAAAAAGAACTAAAACAACAATAAACTTATATTCATAAATATCTATAAAATTAATTCACATATATTTGATTGTTTTTCCTAAAAAAAAAAAAATGTACAAGACAACATACAACCAGCAACATACTCAAAAACCAAATAATTAAAGCTTTCCCATCCTCTACCTCAATGCTATCGAACTATACCAAAAATACACAATGGCATTGCTATTGCCAAATCAAATGCCACAGTTGTTAACTACTCGTAAACCCATTTGTGATAAGAAATCACAGCTGAGAACATAAAAAAACCAATACAAAAGCGAAATCTAAAAAAAAATATACAAACAAGAGATTTCTCAGTATATTTTCAATTTGTAGAGATGAAAATGATTGTCTAACATGATACGAACAAACTAACATTAAGACAAACGGCACAAATACAAGTGAAATAAAAAAGTCGCAAAAAATTGAAAGGAACTGGAAAGGCAACAACAAAAGAAAATGAATAAATAAAAACAATTGAACAGAAAAGAGTAAAATAAGAGCAAATGTGTATAAAATAGTTGTTATTTCGTTGAGGCAATTTAAATAATAAATAAGTTTAAAAATATAGTGGTTATCCGAGGTATTTTTGCTTGTCGTATAGTGTAATCGAAAGAAAACAAATATTAGCTTTAGATTCTTCCTGCAAATTTTAAGTATTAAGCGAAATAAATAAGAGATGACATGGTATAGGGTCCGCCATCTAAAGTTTTTTTTTCAGCTAGTGCTTATTTCGTGAATGGTAACACTTAGCTCATCTCTGATTTGACAGATAATTACTTTTATCCTTCCGCTGAATGAATATGGTTGTGTATACGCTTGAACAACCCTGGGAAATATTGCGACATTACTTTGAAAACAGGGTAATGTTGCAGAATCAAAAATCACATTTTCAAATGAAGAAAATTGTCGCATTTGGGGCACAGAAAACCCGCACGCATACATTGAAAAGCCGATACACTCAAGACGAGTCACTGTTTGGTGCGGATTTTGGTCTAGAGACGTAATTGGGCAATTTTTCTTCGATAATGAACAAGAAGTGGCCGTTATAGTCATTCCCAGTGCTACGAGCAGTGATTCTGAAACATTGTTCACCAGCAGTGGCAGTTTGTCGAAGGCTGATGATGAAAGCGATTTAGTGACTAAAGCTTAGCTGAATGAACTAAAACGCCAAATTACCAGTTTAACGCATGCAGCAGTGAACACATCTTGCACTTTGGACAAAAGTAACAATCTATAGAGATAGAAGCTTTGAATTGGCTGCATATTTTGAAAAGAAACACTCTATTCTATACTATATTGATGCTGATGGTTTAATTCAAAAACTGAACTATATGACAAAGCTGAATGGAAATTATTTATTGATGACTATAAGCTCTACAGTTTAATGAAGAGCCTTTTGCATGATGGGAATGGAAAACTATCCATACCAATTGCCAATGCCATTAATACAAAAGAAAATTACGAATCAATTACTGAAATTTTAACATTTTTTAAATACAACAATAAAAAATGGAAGATCTGTGGTGACCTTATGGTTTGCGATTTAAATTTCTTTGTATATGTAATGTTATCTAACGTTTTTTTTCAACTAGTGCTTATTTCGTGAATGCTAACACTTAGCTCATGTCTGATTTGACAGATAATTAGTTTTATCCTTCTGCTGAACGAATATGGTTTTGTATACGCTTGAACAACGCTGGGAAATATTGCGACATTATTTTGAAAATTTTGGTAATGTTGCAGAATCAAAGATCAAAAAGCAATCAAAATTGCGCGCATACATTGAAAAGCCGATACACTCAAGACGAGTCACTGTTTGGTGCGGATTTTGGTCTAGAGGAATAATTGGGCCATTTTTCTTCGAAAATGAGCAAGGAGTGGCCGTTACAGTCAATGCCGATCGTTATCAGGCCATGCTGAACGAATTTTTGTTCGCAAAAATGGAGGAGGAGGCTATTAGCAATATTTGGTTTCAATATGATGGCGCTACGTGCCACACAACCGAAACTACACTCGATGTTTTGCGCCCTGTTTTTGAAGATCGCATTATCACCCGCAGAGCTGATGTCGTTTGGCCACCTCGGAACTGCTATTGTTACGCCGACAAGCCAGAGACAATTGACGCTTTAAAGGACAATATTCGTGAAGCCATGGGTGAAATACAGCTGCATAATAGATAATGTGCTTAAAAATTGGACCGATCGTGTAGGCTACTGCATGGCCAGCCGATGCAGCCATTTGAATGAAATTATTTTCCATTATTAACCGGAAGGATTGAGCTTTCAAATAAAAAGAAAAATTTGAGAAAATATTCAGTAGTTCTTTTTTATATCATTTTCAAAAAAAAAAAAAATTATTTGGCGGATCCTACATAATGGTTGTAAAACTCATAGCAGCCCTAGTTCGAATCACGGCGATGACAGGGAATATTATTTTCATCATGATTTGTTCTCGTCACTGTTGACTTTGCACAAAGCTTTGTTTGTAGTAAGTTATTAACTTGCTTTAGCTGGCCTCCATATGATTATATAGTTACTATATAAAAAAAAACGGCCGGAATATAAAGAAAGACATGAGCATGCCGTGTGTCGCCATTTGGCGTCTCAATTGAGTACACCCACTAAATGGAAGCCACCTATTGGACTATAAAAGTTATTAATGTTTTTTGTCTATTAGTTAAATAATGACAAATGAAGCATTAAAAAAGAAAAAAATCCGCTTTTTTAACAACAACTTTCGCAAAGTGATCTCCAAACTTACAAGTGCATTTCTTACTTCTTTCTTAAAACTTTATACACCCAAAAGCAAAAATCTGTATACAAGCTTTACTGTTTATAAAATTGTATTTATATAGCTTTGTGTTTAAAATAATATTTTAAATTCTAAGTCACCCTTTATTAAAACATAACAAAAACCAATTTGATGTTTTATCGATTTACTTTGCGATTAATCGATCATTTTCTATAACAAGTCACATATCTAGTGCAGCAAAAGTCTGCATACAAAGTATGTAGCTGCACTTTTATGAGTTTTTCCCCTATTAAACCTGTCTTTTATTACCATATTTTGCTTAGTTTTTTTAATTGAGAAGTATTTAGTGAATTAAAATAAAATTTTTATGAATTTTATTAAGAAGAGTCTTGTGAAAAGAGAAATTCGTGAGGAAGATAGAAAAATTATAATAAAACTATGAGAGGAAGGAAAAACTCTGCGACATATTGGTAAGACAGTCGACAGAACATACTTTCCAGTACAGAGAGTTGTTAATAACTATTAACAAACAGAAGATTTTGTGTCCCGCCCTCTTTCTGGACGTCCACCCGTTCTAACTGTTCTAACAAAACATTCTACAATTAGTGCAGTGGAATCCTAAGCCTACGTCAACAGAAATCACTAAGTCTATTTAAGATCAGTTCAACAAGTCTGTAAGCAAAAATATCGTACGAAGAGTTTAAAAAAGCTTATTATGAAAGTCTAGGCGCACGAAGGGACTCTCTGGTGTCACTTGTTAACCGTCAGTGGCGAATTGTCTTTGTGTTATTTATAGACGAAATCTATTTTACATATTTGGTGTGAATGGCAAACAGCTTGTCTGGAGAAAACAAGGAAAAGCGCTTGACACTAAGAATTTAAATGCTACAGTAAAACAGGCTGGAGGCGGTTGTATAATGTGGGAATGCATGTCTTACCCAGTAGTAGGTAATTTGGTTTTTATTTCTTCTACAATAGATATTAAAGTATATCTTGATATATTAAAAGAAAGCATGCTGACAAGTGTAAAAAACTTGAACCTGCGTAAAGATATGTTTCAACAAGATAACGACCCAAAGCACACAACTCATAATACGAGGCTTTAGCTACTCTACAATGTCCCACAATAGATTAAAACATCAGACTTAAGTCCTATAGAACATTTATGGGATGGATTGGAATGCAGCATTCGGCAGCATAAAATTTCTTCCAAAGAAACATTAAAAAAAGTGAAAATGGAAGAATGGAACGAAATTTCCATTGAAGAAACGTCAAAGTTAGTCGATTCTATGCCAAAACGTTTGGCGGAGGCACTTCAATGCAGTTCTTTGCATATGACATTTTGAATAGGCTGTTATTTTTCAATGTAGTAATGAACGATTGCTTTTGCTTTCGTGAGAAATAAGTACAAATATTTTTAGAAATAATCATAATAAATAAATAAAATTGCATTTTTTATTAATTTACAGAAAATGTTTTTACTTTTTTTGTTCTGAAAAAATACCAAATGCTTGTACGCAGACTTTTGCTGCTGGGTGTATAAGTTTTTATATGTTTTTTATAGTGTACATTCCGCTTTATAAAATAAATTTTAAATAAGTGAATTCCAGTTTATAACCAAAAACAATTTTTGTTTGGAATACCATTGTTGAGTACAAATACATTTTACCTTATGTAACGACAATTATTAGAAACTATAAAATGTCGCAGCCGCTGTATTCTCCGAACATTGTTTCGTCGGCTATGATTTGATCAAGTTGCTATTTCATTACCCCAGTCGGGTTTTTTTTAAACATAATACCCATTATCCAGTGGGCTGTCAACCCTCCTTGTAGATCATTTTCTATAATATAATGCGTATGAGTAATATGTATCTCAAATGAATTAAATATCATTCATACGCAATTTTGCCTTAGCAATTTAAGAAATTAGAAACTAAAAATTAATAATATATTTTTCTTTAGAAAATAAACATTAAAATTAATAGAACTTCCAATGCAAAATATAAGAAATTTAAAATTTATACATAAAGAATTCAACTTTAAATAAAATTAAATTTTATGTGATAAATTAAATTAAAGTTTACATGATAAATTTGTATAAATTACTTACTAAATACTGACAGGAAAGCTATTTAAACAAAAAGCAGTTCTTAATATTAAAAATAAAAAAAACATTATTTCTATGAGAAAATACATACAAAAGAATTCAAGTACATAAAGCAGTTGTTGCTAAATTTCTGTGTATATGTTACATGTAATTCAAAAGGCACATTTTGGCAACACTACTCCCAGACATGTTCTACATTTTATGCAAATAAGCCAGAAAGTAATATAAACTACTTATGTGTAGTAAATGTAAAATCAAATAAAAGAGCTAAACAAGAAAAACTAATTTAGCAAATAATAACTATGAAAAGCTCTTAAAACTTAAAGAGTTCGTTGTTAAATGAGAAAAAATAAAAATGAAATACGCAACAAATTTGTTGGCAATTTTGTTTATTTAATTAATTTTACTGAAAATCGATTCATTAAGAAAACATTATTATTTGACCCAAAAATATAAATTATTGCAATAAAATAAATCTTTAGGATTTATGAAGTTGATGGCTCGCCAGTTCCTAATAGTGCTATTGTTTTCAACTGTTCTATATCTGTCTATAAAAAAAAATCAGAGGCAACACAGAAAAAGGACACACAACAGGCTAGAGATATTATCCGATAGAGTATAGTGGGACAAATTGTAAAGAAAGGATAATATAAAAATCTTGTACTACAAACAGCACATAGTTTACGATTGAATTAGTTAGTTCCCTCCACTGTTTCTGCATTACTTAAGAAATATACCGAGAATTTTGTTATTAAATGTAAGCGGGCCATTTAAAAGTTCCAATTCATAAAATGCAATAAAAGAAATGGTTGGAAATTTGGTCAAATTTATTTTTTTATATTGAAGTACAATTGTTACGGTTGGAAATAAAATATTATTTTATTCACATAGCCGTCGCGGCTGGCCTCACAGTACCCCATTTCATCGGACCAATTTTCGATAACCTTTTCTATTGTATGGGGTCGTATCTCAGCAATGGCATTAAGAATGTTGGCCTCCAAGTGCTCAATTGTGCCTGGTATGACGGCATAACGGAGCCCTGTAGAAAATAGTCCAACGGTGTCAAATCGCAGCTTCTTAGCGGCTAAGTGACATCACCATTTTGGATAATTAAACGGCCATCAAATTTTTGACGCAATAAATCGATTGTGGCATGAGATGTGTGGCACCCTGTTGAAACCAAATATCGATTACATCAATACCATTAAGAGCGGGCACAAAAAATCGGTTATCATTGTGCGATAGGTATCTCCATTGACCGTAATGGTTGCTTCGTCCTCATTTTCAAAGAAGTATAAGCCAATGATGCTTCCCCTCCACAAGCCGCACAAACCATTCACCCGTAATGGATGCATTGACTTCTATAAGACCACTTTTGTTTTTTCTGAGTCCCCAATACGTCAATTTTGCTTACTAACGTACCCACCAAGATGAAAAGAAGCTTCATCCGAAAAGATAACTTTTGTCAATTTTATTTTTTATACTTTTTTGCAATTTCTGACCGATTGTCTTTTGTTTTGGAAATAAATTTCCAATAAATCCTAACGGTACTCATGCGTAAATTGGATCATTATATCTTTACGTATAATATGTGTTTGATTGATATCTAATTAGTTCAAAATAGATATTACTTTTAAGCGATATATTGTTTGAATCTGGAAGGTGATTTGGCAAGTCTTGGTCTTTGAGCCAACAGTTGCGGTCTGATAAGCCCCTGCTATTTACCAGAAGCTACAAACCACCTTCGTTTAGAATAACTATATTAAGAAATCAGTCTCTGCAATATGTATAGGACGTAAGCCTTCATTTAAATCTGCATGTCGAGTAGCGGATAAGGAAGGCTTGTGTGGGCTCTTATTCCTGCAGATCTATGTTCAGCCAAAAATGAGAACTCAGACCACAAATAGTGCTCTGAATATAGAACCTGCTGATTTTTCCAATTCTGTGGCTGTCTTAGTAAAAGCTTTATTGCCACTAAACTGGAGAGAGTTCAGAAAACTGAGTGTTTTTATGTCACATGTGGTTGCATCACATGTCCTAGTGCGGATCTCGACGTCAATTTCCACTTACCATCCATTAATCTCCACATTTTACGGCTATCGTCTTACAACGCGCAAAGGCAATCTCTTTTTGAGGCGATTTTTTGGCATCCGGTGGGGAATGTGGAATCTGCTAAATTTGCGGAATTCTTGGGGTTACCAGACACTTTTCAGGCGAAAGTTTTAGCGATTATAGATTGATCCGCTATCTAAGTATCGGAATTTTCCTCTGCAATCATCAAGTTATTAGGGCCCTGGTGTCAACTAGCAGCAACTAGGAATTGGTCTCCGGTGTAAGGAAGAGTTGAAGCTGCTCTGTACTCTATGCGTCCTTGGCCTCAGCGACATCGTTGAAAATTAAAAGGCTGATAAACTTGCTAAGAGGTCTTCAAAAGATTTTGAGTCTATAATATCTTACTCTGTTATCTGTTGTTCTATGGCTAAAGAGAAATCTAAGTCAAAAGAGAAATCCACCGCTATTTCTATGAGGGAGCACAGAATGGGTGGAGTTCAATCTGCTCTTGCAATATTTTGAAGATGCTGGGCTCTTGGTATGACAGTGGAAGAATACTGAAACTTCTGAAGATACCTCGCCACTCTATTTCCAAACTCATAGCCGTAGCGGTGTACACGGATTATTACATGTCTGCAATGCATGCGTAGAAAATGGGTTTGCTTTTAACCTTCACTGTAGAAGCTCTTCTGAGAGAAAGGCAATCTTTCACTTTTCTCTGTAAGCGTTCAGATAAATTTCTTCAATGGTTTGGAACAGTACGCAAACCTTTCTCACTTTCTAGAAAGCTCAGCTCCCCTTTCTCTTGCCTTTTCCTTTTGTGTGGCTCATTACCGGTGGTTTTGACTTGGTTTCAAAACTAAATTTTCTTGTTAATTTTAGTGTATCACGTCTTGGTTAACTAGTCAACTTACCTACCTACTTATGACGCAGTATATGATCAGTTGGGTTCAATTTGTTAACAACTTCTTCTGTATTGCGTTTCATGGCTGAGATGTTTTCACTTGAAAGATTGGGTCGAATACTCGTTAATGACTGCAAATTATATTCTGAGCCAGCGGCTTCATAGAAGTTGTCTCAGAAAGTCCATTTTATTGATTAAAAAGCTTTTCTATTATTCATAGTGATATGAATTGAAGCTTTTTTATTATTCGAATATTAAAACAAGTGTTTCATTGCCTGATTTTTTTTTTTTCCTTTAACCAACCTTAAATAAAAAACAGCTATCAGGTATGTGTTGGTGCTCCAAAATTTCTTTTGGAACTACTTAGAGGAGCACAAAAAATGCAAAATGTTATTAATTCTTATGAAAATTGAAGTGATGATTGAAAATGAAATAATGATTGAAATGCATTAAATCATAAGCTGTGAAATTAAAAATTATTATAAAAATTAAAAAGGTAATAAAATGAGAAACGTGATATGCAGGAAATGGCATGCAATATGGGATTATATTGAGGTCGCTATTAGTGAAAGCTCCTTCATCTCTTATTGCATCGCTCAGCGATTATTGTTTCAGTTGTTATGACAAGGAAAAAGGAGAAAGAGTCTTCCATCTTCTCTGTAAATTCTAGCCAAGTTGCCAAAAGAAACAGATTCCATAACAAGAAGTGTATCGACCTCCACTGTTTGCTTCGTACGTTTGGTTGTTCTGCTGATAACATAACAGTATATACTGTGATGAAACCAATAAACTGGTATTCATATGTCCTTACATTGCTTCTATATTTTTCGTAGAACATAACCGTTTGTGGTTAATTGTACAGAGAATTGCACAATATGTTTTACAAAGAATTCCTTCTTAGCTACACAGATCTTTTGTACAACAGTGTATTATAGAGCTGCAAAATAGTCGATGGCACTATCGATAGTGTCGATAGTTTTGTTTTTGACTGACCATCGATAGTTTTTTTTTTCACTATCGATACTATTGTCTAATTCTAAGAGTAAATACGAAGGCCACTAAATGGAGTCAAAGTCACATTTGCAAAAAATTTTTCGATGCAGGTAGTTTGTCGTATATAAACTTTTATAGTTAGATAGGTACACAGTTTACTAGTTTCATAATTCTATTTATTAAATTCAAATAAAGTAAATGTATGAATTGTAACTAAAATATGTCCGTACATACGATTTCGCATTTGACCCAAGCAACTTAATCTACATTTCGTCAGACCATAGCATGTTGTTCTTACTATTACGGTGCAGGTGTTGTGGAGAAATAATACATTTCGAGGACTCCTACCCATAAATCAAGCTTCCATAAGTTTTCTCTTATTGTGCGACTTGAAACAGTGGAATAAGTTCATTTTTGAGGCTTTTTGAGCCTTTTTGAGGACTTGTAGGGATTTGAAGTACGAATTAAAAGTTTATCAAAACTGACAGTTGTTCTACGCTTTCTTCCCATAGTCTCACCAGTTTTCTTTCATTGGAGTGCATTAATTACTTTATTTTTTGAGTTATTCCAACCAATTTTCGCTGCATATAAGGATTACTCTTCCATCAAAAAACTTCAATACATAAAATTTTATGACATACTGGAGAAAATAAAGTGTCCCTATTATTTCTTTCAACACTGTATATATATTATTATTCTTTCCCTTTTACTTAAACTTTATATTTTTGTTGCCACAAGTGGCACTTAAAAAAATCCGATAGTATCGATAGTTTTTTGCGAACTATCAAAACTATCGAGTGGGCCAGCTATCGATAGCTTTACAGCTCTAGTGTATTAGTGAAATTTTTCACTGCTTCCTCCTTCGCAACAGTACAATGCTCCGTAAGGACCTCCTAAGTGCTGAACTCAAGGAAAAAAGTGTATTTTTTTACTTGAATGTGATTTTCAAGCGAAAATTAATTTATGTTTACAGCTATAAGAGAAAACAATCATATTCTGCTAATATTCCCTTGTTGGATATCAAAATTTTTCTAGAAAAATTATATAGAAGATATAAAGTTATTCTTTGAATAAAATTTGATTTTAAAATTATTTTAAATTTAAGCTTTTAGAAGAACAAGTATGATTGAATTTGATTTTACTGCAAGAAAAACAGTTTTAACACCTATTTTACTAATAGCTCCACTGTTCAATTGACTACAGATGTTATCTGACAGTGTTAATACTCAATATAACAAATATACACTCGGGAACAGCAGCACACATACGCTTATGCCATACTTAAGCATATAGGATGAAAGATAAAACCACAATGATACGAGTGTACAAATGAATGAATGGGCAAATGGCAAAAAAGAAACCAATACAAAAAACAAAACAACAACACCAAAAAAGAAAAAAACATAGGGAAAAAACCGAACAACAGAAAAAGCTATTAAACATAAACACACATACGTACATATACTTTTACAATTTAACACAAAGAGGACGAAGAGGAGAAAAAGCAGAAAAAAAAATTTTATAGACCGGCATAAATGTTTATAATTCTCACCTTCAACAAAGAGGCCCACACAGAGAGAAAAACAGAAACAACAGCAACAACAAAACATGTGAACTGGTTTTCAAAGGAAATTCGCAGAGTAATACAGAGGGCGAGAGAAATTCTACTCTTATATTGGTTAATAATGTGAATCATGATGATGATGGTTAAGGTGGTGGTGATTATATCAATCTGTATAGTAGAGTGTGAGCAAATTGTTAATCTATTATGTTTACGTGTGTGTGCGAGTGTGTTGGTATATTATTGTTGTTGTGTACTAAAGCATGTGTAGCTGCTGTTTGTTGATTATTATTGTTGCTGTTGTCGCTGCCGTTTCTGTATTCGTTTTGTTTATAAACAAACACAAAAGTGTTTAATATGAAAAAAATATAGCAAAGCATGTTTGGTTTTCCCTTTTGCTTTACCTTACCCTCTGTTACTATTGCACAATGGGATTTATTAAAAATAATTTGTTTGCTATATTTACTCATTTCATACTTTTTGTTATATAAGGATATTTGTGTAAGTATTTGTTTTATATTGTATAGGCGTTACTTTTGTTTATATTTTCTCATATATTCCCATTAAATAAGCCTTCACAATTAAGCTCTTAAATGATAATCGAGCAGGCTCAAGGGTATAATTACTTATTAGTCTGTTTAAATTATTATTTTATGGTTTCATGTTTTTCACACAGAAATGCATACAGAGAAACTCTTTTTACTGGTATTTCATGTGGTTTGTAGCATGAGTTTGCTTTTGTAAGTGAATCTTTTTGATTAAAATAGTTCATTATAATAAAAATATGATTAATTCTAATGAAAATTGAAGTGTTGTTGAGAGTTGAAAGGGACTAGCTTCTAAGCTGTGGAATTAAAATGTCCCAATAATAAAAATTAAATCTAGGAGATCTTTAAAGAAGACTTTAGATGTACAAACGACATTCCAACTTCAAAAGTAATATAATGAGGAATGTGGCGTGCAATAGATAGCATTTAATAAGGAGTTAAATAGATGTCGCTGGTAGTATTAATTTTTCTTCAAAGAATATTGTTTCAGTTTCCTTGGCAGGGAAAAAAGAAAAACAGTCTTTTATCTTCCATATTCTCTGCAAATTCCAGCCTAACTGCCCAGAGAAGCAGATTCCCTGACAGCTAAATCTAACTTGCTACTTCGAACTAAACTTAATGATGTACTGACGTTATTATTCCCATTGTGGTTGTATCAGGATAAATGACGTCAAACGTTATTGTCACTAAAACAGGTCATCACTGCCTCAATAATCGATCAATTTCGTGGAATTTTATTGAATAAGTGGAGAATCCATAAGCTCAATTGTGTATACACTTACAACAAGAAACACGAACAAAGCCAATTATTTAACTTTATTAAGGAATAACTGCTGCTTCAGAAACCATAACCTGTAAGCCCAGACACTTCCAGTATTTCTTAACAACTTTTTTCATCTCACTTCCAATCCTATCTAATATTTTGCAGATGACAGCAACATTTGTCATATATATTCCTTTGATCCCAATAAATGAGATAAAAGAGGCGGTTGGTAAATTGAAAAGTAATAGAGCGGCAGGCAAAGATGGACTACCAGCGGAAATTCTACGGGTTGGCATCCAAACCACAGCTGAACTCCTATTGCCTCACATCACATCAGTATGGAAGGAAGAGAGGCTGCACCCTACGAGGAAGAATGACATCATGGTAAAGTTACCGAAAAGTGGTAACTTGAAAGACTGAAATAATTGGAGAGGAATTTTTCTACTTAACACCATATATAAGATACTTGCAGCCATAATACAGGGAAGGCTTCAGAGCAGAATAGACAATATACTGCGAGACGAACAAGCTGACATCTGACCGAATTGAAGCTGCAAACACCTTACGAATAATCACTGAATAGTCCAAAGAATGGCGTACCCCCTGTATCTATCTATTCGTCGATTTCAAAAAAGCGTTCGAAACCATCAGGCGAACAGCTATATGGAAAGCACTAAGAACCAAAGGAGTACCCCAGAATATAATTCGAATAATTATAGCGATGTATGAGGATGCAGAACTTTCAGTTCTTCACAACGGAAACATCCAACCATTCCACAACAATGCTGGAGTTAAGCAAGAATGCCCAATGAGCAAAATCTGTTCGAAAAGAAGAGGATCACACGGAATCTCTCACCACAACTCGAAGACGTGAACTATGCGGATGACATTTGTCTACTCTCTCAGAAACAGGCGTAGATAATAGGCTCAATAAAGCGAGAGCGGCATTTGGACAACTGCAGTCCGTATGGAGAAGCTCTCATATATCCAGACGGACTAAGCTCAGAATATTGAACTCATGTGTTAAATCAATACTGTTGTATGGAAGTGAAACATTGCCTGTATCGAATAACATCACACAGAATATGCAGAATATTCTGGCCTAACACCATAAGTAACACAAAACTGTGGAGCATGACTAATGAGGAACCCATACTGAAACAGATAACAGATAATGAAAAGAAAGTAACCTAAAGGATCTACCAGGAGACAAGGTGGAAACCATTTTCGCCTGCTTTAGTCAAGAGGCACTCTCCTATTCCAAGTAAATTCCTTGGTACAGGCCAAACGATAACGCGCCGAGATTCAACCTTGTTATCTACATAAAATTTACTGAAATGCTTTTAGGCAGTTCAGTGTAACCTATGACATTACCTTCCAGGATGACAAGGCCTTTAAAACTGCTTAACTTTCTGACGTAACATAGATAATTACACTCTTTTATTAAATTATAAGGCACTTGCTGACACAAATCAAGAAATAGTGGGATCATATCATAGAGATTAATTCAGATGTAACCCACAAGAGTTTATATATTGTTTTTAGTTGTGATTGAAACATGAAAGGCCAAAGGTCACACAATACTTAAAAGAGTGAGATTATTCAAGAATTGACTCCAAAGAAAGATAAGGTGGTTCTTAGTCACATTCACGATCGATATTGTTTGTCGTCACTGATATCGATAAAAACTAAAACAAAATATTTTGCAAAGCTTCAGGGTGGTTTCGGTTTTAATTTAAAGCAAAAGTTACATTATCATTAAAAAAGTTAATGTTTTTTTTTCAAGATAATATAGTAGGTTAGGTTAGGTTAGATTAAAGAGTCCGCCGGAAAATTTCGAGCACACTTAGGTTCAATAGAGCCCATTATGATAGACATAGCTTCCCCCTGACAGCCACTAAGCTCTAAATAGATTGTCCCCTCTATGAATTTGCTGATCAGAAATATATACTAACTATATATTATACTAATATATACTAACTATGTGGCCACTAAATAGTCCAAAAAAAGATGTTTCGGGGTTTCCTTATACTCCTCCAAACAACACATACATAGGATGAGGTCCCTGTGGCCCAAACTAAGGCTTGTGTCCCGACTTAAAATTTGTCCCGTAAGTGCTCCCTTACTGCAGATATCCTCTCTCCGGCAAGCTAAGCAGCTGCTTTACCTCGTCCTATACGCAGACGGCAGGTAGAGATCTGCATACCAAACTTCTCCTTCCTTCTACACACAATTGCCCGAAATGACGCTGTAATCAGATGCCCAAATAAGAGTGGTATTGCAATAATCAGCCATCACGCCTAGTGATGAGTGACATTTCATTACTGTCATGGACTTAGTAAACATAGCTACCAAGGATCCTATAGCAGTCTGACTGTCCGTAAAAATGCAAACTTTCCGGACAATTGGGCGGCGAACGTACTACCTCTTCGTTATATTATTTTAAATACAATTTTTTGTTTTTTAATTTAAACAAATGGGTGGGCCATTTTAAAGTTTAAATTTAAAACTGTACTAAGACAAAAATGGTTTCAAATTTTGCTAATTGAATATATTTATTAATTTGTTGTGAAGTACAATTGTTCCGGTTAGAAATGAAATATTATTTCATTCGTATGCTGCCTCAGCTAAGTACTCCATTCGATTGGACCAATTTTCGAGATCTACTTGGAATGTATGGGGTCATATTTTAGCAAATACAAACAGCACCAAACTCGTGCACTGGCTTCTGTAGGACTATGTTTGGGTTTTCTGAGGAATTTTGCTTATTAACGTACCCGCCGAGATGAAAATTAGCTTCATCCGAAAAAATGACTTTTTGGAAAAATCGTCATCGTTGTGTGCAGTTTGCCCATCTAGCGAGAAGAAAATGAAGCGGATGGTCATGCGGCTTCAACTCTTACACCAATTAAACTTTGAAAGGGAAATTGATGCGTGAAATGTTCGATTCTTGAGAACGATGACAAGTTGAGATCTGTGGATTTCCTCGGATGTTTGCACTGCACGAGCACGTTTACATCTTGGCGCATTAACAATGAAACCAGTTTCACGAACCTTAGCAATAAACATGCTAATACCAGGCATTGTTGGTCCTTCTCTGCGACCAAATTTTGTACAACATTTTCGTGCAGTTTCCAACCAATTTAGAGATAAATTACTGAATTTGATGATAGAATAGAAAGCCATAAGTAATGCCAGATTCGAAATAACCACTGGTTCAAATTAAAACCGATTGATGGCCCAGTCGATAGTTCAGACCAAGTGGTTTTTATTAGGAACAGCGCTGGTTCTGTTATTGGAAGGATATAAATACAATAAATATCATTGAACGTAATAAAACGATCTTGAAGGAGAAAACTTTAAGAAAATAAAGATTTTTTCTCTCTTTTCTATTTGGTACTCGAACTTTATAGAGAACAGTATCAGGTCTTATCAATTGATTGTTCCATACAATATCCCTCATAAAGTTTTTAAATATTCTTGACCATTTTTTCGTACAATATTTGGGATTTAATGTACGTTTTCTGAGCTATGAATTATCTTTTTTATTACTGCACACTTCAACAAAATGAGTACAGCTGCTAGATATTTCCCATCTATCAACGAATATTTTTCGAAAAGAATCCACCCCCTTTTTTTGAATATAAAAAAATTCTTTTCTTTCCATTTTTTCAGGTAATTTTCAGGATTAAAGCTTTTTTGTATAAAGAGGGTTGAAAAGTATTTAAAAGTTTGTGTATTAATTAAAAAGGCTTTTAATTGTTTAATAAATTAAAAACATTTTTTTTACTTACCTTGTATGAGCCTAAGTCCTGTACAACACATGTCAAGAATGCATCACGTCCTACCGAAGCGGTTACATTTGCAATGGGAAAAGTAAATTTGGGATCAGCTGTAATAAAAAGATGATTAAAAGTATTTGATGAAAAATTTAAATAAATTTTAGATAATTATACAGATAACAGAGAATTGTTTTTGCCCTAACCATACTGAGAACCTTTAAACACGTAGACTCTTGACAAGGGTACCCGGTTGGCCGTGTGTGTGCAAAAATTTGTATGACTTTATTAGAATTTCACTGGTCATAGGTATGAATATTATAAGCGATTATTCTTCTTACAAGTTGCTATTGATTCAGCAAATATTGTATTACACAGTCTGATAATAGCTTTACAAGACCAGCACGTTAACAAACAGATCCAAAGCCAGTTACAATCAACAGGCTACTATTCAGATGAAAATATTACAATGGGCGAACAATTATTCCAGTATTACTGAATATTTTATTTACTTTTGTTTAAGGCAGCCAATAGCTGTCTTTGAATGAAATTATTTACCGGTGGTCAACGACAGGTAAATGTAGAAATAGTGTTTTAGCTCTGATTGATATATACAGACAATATGGACTAAGTGTGATAACGCTCGTCACTCCCTCTGGCCAACGTGGTATACTTACTATACACGTTGGACTATTTATTGCATGTGGAATATATGCTGCGAAAGGGCTTATTGGCATGTGCGCTGGTTTGCAGTATAGTGTCAACAGATGCTCTGCAGTTATGGATAGAGGTCTGCAGTTATAGGTTCAAAATCAAGAAGGGACTACAACTTCTGCATAGTGATTGGATTTCTAACTCTGACCTTGGCAAGTGAGAGTGTTAGAAGTTTTAAATCACTTCTTATCAGGATTCTCATTGAGAGGTGCCAGACACATTAGACGAATAGAGACAAGGATAGGATAACATGTAGGTTCATACCGAACGTTAGGTTTGTACGGGAGCGCTCTGACTTTGACTTCGGCTTCGGTACAACTTTGCACGTGATGGAACTTAGAGGGACTATTGTTTGTAGGTGAGTGTCCGCTATGATAAAATTAGAGTTTGGAGGTAATAGGAGTTATCGGAGGTTAGAGAAGGATTGAGGACGGGCCGAACTATACAAAGGCCCCGCTAGTTTGCCATCGGCGTCTTTAATGGAAGGGATTGAGAGCGTACTGTGCTGCTTCGCCAGCGGTATATCTGTCTGGCTATGTAATTGTGTCGTTAGTAGGGTTGTATGATTTTTTGCTTGTTTGTTCTTCTGTAGTATTGTTGGTTCTATTTCTGTTGTTGATTCTTTTTGCCACCAGCCTGGAGTTATTTGGGACTTACAATGGTATTAGCATTGATGCAATGAAGACTGATCGGAGACTTAATTCTTGTACCAGTGATGTTGGGATCCCCTTGGACCTGCCTGAATATAGTGAGGCCCCCTTGTAGGAGCAACGTGTTGGCTAGGGCTTATACCCAAACCATGGGTAGAGAATAAGCTCACTGTGGTGTTTTATTCTTAATCGGGTGCCGTGACGCATAGGTCAGTAGGAATATGCGCACACTTTGTCACTTTTCAAGGTGAAAGTCACGTCAAATAACATGTCTTCGGATTTAGTACTCAAATTTGACTTTATTCGTATGTAGAGCGTTGGTGAACGCATTAAATTGACTCTTGTCTTGTGCTTGGCGGTACTCACATTAAATTGTGACTTACTCTCTCTGGTCAGTTTTTTTCAAGTTAGAGGAATAAATCTAGTCGCTGCTCTTCGGTAAAACAAGGCATATATTCTAAAAGCGCAACAACAACAAAATCAATACTCTTTCGCCTGTCTTGACCAAGTAGATGAGTGTGGACATTCTATCAACAATGCATTATATTAGAGAAGAGCCCGTTTTAATAAAAATGGCTCATAATCTGCAATTTAATTTTATTATCAAAACTCAATCTTTTTTATCAGAAAATTGTGTTCAGTGACGAAGCTCATTTCTAGTCGAAAGGATACGTGAACAAGCAAAATTTCTGTATTTAGTGTGAAGAGCAGCCAGATGCTTTGTAAAGAGCGCCAATTCATGCCGAAATATGCACTGTTTGGGTGGATTAAGGGCCGGTGGCATTGTTGGATCGTACTGAGAATGGCGAGCGCTACCGTCCGATGAGTACAAATTTGTGTATTTTTTTTATGAAAATGGAAGAACTGGACTTAGCTGACTGGTGGTTCCAACAAAACGGTGCCACATGTCACACAGCACGCGACACTATGACCCAGAGTCGAGTTCGGTGTACAGTTTATTTCACTTTTGTGGCCAGTCAACTGGCCGCATAGGTCATGCGATTAACCTCCTTTTGACTATATTTTAAGGCTCATGTCTGTAGGGACAAATCCGCGGTTGGCGCACTGGAGGCTGGATTATATTATTACCTTAGTTTTCTGAACTTAATACACTTTTTTGAATTTTTTTTTTTTTTTAATAGACCTTTACTTTTCCGCACATCATGCCTCAAAATAAGAATACAAATTCACATTCTCTATTCAAATGTATGAAGCCTACATATCCGCAATTGGCCGCTGGAAAAATTGCAAATAATCAGAGGGTTAAGAGACTACAATTACACCCAGGTACCTCGGTGTGCACATAAGACTTAACTGTTAATAAATTACCTATTTTATCTGAAATTAATTTTCATTTAATTGCTTGCATAGACCAGATATTTTTTTATTTCCCCAGAAAATCATCATTAACA
Organism: Wohlfahrtia magnifica; assembly: GCA_023159175.1. Classification (NCBI taxonomy): domain Eukaryota; kingdom Metazoa; phylum Arthropoda; class Insecta; order Diptera; family Sarcophagidae; genus Wohlfahrtia; species Wohlfahrtia magnifica. Next base: position 3,658,994 of record JAKWBJ010000051.1, read on the forward strand.
TACATACGTAATTAGTATGTAAGAGTGTTTAATAATTTAAAGGCATTAATTAATTTATATTTTGTACTACTCAGTGGTCATGCAACAGTTTATTTATAATTAGCAAAAAAATGTATTATTTTCAAAATATAAATATAATTTAAATAAAATGATGGAAATAAATTGTAATTCTATGAAGAGTTATAAATATTGAAAATCCTATTTATGTTGTTATTTTATTTAAGTTTAAAATAAAAGTCAAATAAATTTAGTTTATAAAATAAAATATAAAAAAAATTTTAATATTTATTTGAATATTATTTTTATTATATATTTTTTATTTTCAATTTTTTTATTATCTACTTACTTAATACATCTGCTGCTGTTTCGATAGCATGAAAATGACTTTTGTGGCACATCAATATCAACACAAATAAAAATGTCGCTGTTGTTGGTTGTGTCGGCAAATTGTTTATAGTTTTTAATATACCACTACCGCCGCCACCACCTTTGTAACCACTTATTTTTAAATAAATTAATTTATTTGTTCTTATTGTGGCCATATTTGTTTGCTAATTTGATTTAAATATTTTGATATTATTTTTTTATTATTATTATTTATTTTAATTATTTCTTTTCATTTTATTTTTCAACTTATTTTATGAATTTTTTTGTAACAAAAATCTATTAAACAAAAATATGTTTTGATGTATAAAATAATTTATTAGTTTTTCTATGAGATATTGTAATAATAGGTCCGCCATCTAACGCTTTTTTTCAACTAGTGCTTATTTCGTGAATGGTAACACTTAGCTCATATCTGATTTGACAGATAATTAGTTTTATCCTTCCGCTGAACGAATATGGTTGTGTATACGCTTCGCTAAGAGGGCCTGCGATCGACTTAGAGAAGACGCCGATTTTGCCAAAAAAAAAAATCATCTTTTCAAATGAAGCTCATTTTGACCTTGGCGGGTATGCAAACAAGCAAAATTGTCGCATTTGGGGCACAGAAAACCCGCACGCATACATTTAAAAGCCGATACACCCAAGACGAGTTACTGTTTGTTTCGGGTTTTGGGTCCACTGGCATAATTCGGCCATTTTTCTTCGAAAATGTGCAACGAGTGGCCGTTACTGTCAATAGTGATCGTTATGGAACCAAGTTGAACAAATTTTTGTTCACAAAAATTTAAGAGGAGGATATTAGCAACATTCTCAACAGGTCGGCGCTATGTGCCACATAGCCGATGCTACCTACACTCGATGCTTTGCGCCCTGTTTTTGAAGATCGCATTATCAGCCGCAAAGCTGATGTCGTTTGGCCACTTCGGAGTTGGGATTTGACACCGTTGGACTATTATTTGTGGGATGCCGCCAAAGATGAGTGTTACGCCAATAAGCCAGAGACAATTGACGCTTTAAAGGACAATATTCATGAAGCCATTGGTAAAATACAGCTGCACACAATCGATAATGTGCTTAAAAATTTGGCCGATCGTGTAGGCTACATCAGAATTCAAAAAAAAAAAAAATTTATTTGGCGGACCCTATATATAAAAAAAAAAATTATTGTTTTATTTTAGTTTTTTTTTTTTTTTTTAATTTCAAATAATTTCAATAGTAAATATTTTATTAAAAATTAAATTATTTAAAAAAAATTTTGTAAAAATTGCCTTTTAGTACATTTATTATCATATTTCAAACTGGACACTGCGATCTATATGTTCTATCCATCAGCCCAAATGGAGCTCACACCAATTATTCCCAATCCGGCACTTAAACCATAATATCTTTCCAAAGAAAAATTCCATAGGCATGACATCCTAACAGAAAATTGTTTTCAGACCATCTTGCCACTTCTCTACTTATACCTATTAAGCTGCATAATAAATTATGGCCCGGATAATAACTGTATACGTATAGGGCGTAAGATTCCTTATGCCTGTCATGCTATAGCTGGAGGGTCTTGCTCAAGCATCCTTGTCGTCTTAATCTGGACAGCATCGTTTTTTGAGTTCAATTAAGCTTTCTGTACAGAATATCACTAGATGGTGGTACCAAGCAATGACATATACTTGTAAATGTTACAACAATCATCTATGAAAGCATCACGGACTGTGGTACTTGAGTACAACAATCTGACACCTTGTTTAGAGTAATTCTCATGAGAGCGCACAAAATACTCCCTTATTTCAGAAGGGTCGTCACAACAAGGTCTTTAGCATACCCAATTAGTTCGAAACCTCTATGAGGCAACATGGTAGTAAGCCTTTGACAACTACCGACCATAACTATGGACAGTACGGTACTATTATTTGAAGGCAAACTTTTGACGTAATAACAGATTCTTTTGCATCGACGGATATGCCGGGGCAGAGCCCAGCTTCTTTTCATTTCAATGATCTAGCTCCAGTTCAAAGTCTATATTGTCAAAATCACCCTCGATATCCAAGAGCATAAAATAAAGAATTTCTCTATCAGATAATGCTTTTTTTGTGAGATAAATAAGTCGAGTATTAACACAATAACTAATCATCAAAAAGTGTTTCAAATTATGCTGTTGCTAAGTCGGTCGTAATAAAGAGAAGGAGGCGTGGTGTAGTGGTTAGAGAGCACGCATAACAACTCAAACGACCCAGGTCCGAGCTATAACAGAGGACATGATGAAGAAAAATTTAATAAAGAAACTTTCTTCCAAACAATTTCATCTAAAAAAAAGAAGAAGCCCCACTGACCTGCCCGCGTACCCCTGGCAATGACGACAAAAATCAGTCGAATAATCAGGAAAACACGCCACCTACTGGAAATAAAATTACATCGCTAAAGTATAGATCACCACCAATTAAAAAGGAACATCACCATTACGCAAAATCACATGAGAAAGCTAGGAAGTGGATAAATCATCTAATCAACTTGAAAGGTCAAATTGATTAAAGAAACTAAAACAAAGCAATTGATGCTTTGTGGAAAACCAATATCTCCCTAGAGGAGTGACGAAGATGAAAGAAAAGAGGAGAATTTTCAATTAGGGAAAGTCAAAATTTGATATTATACGTTCCATTTGCACCAGATTTATTAGCAAAGTTAGTCGAAAAATATTTTGTCTAAAGAACTTATTCCTAAAACCGTCGATAATCACCGTGGGCACAAAATAGGTAACAATGGATTTTCAACAGACAATGTGGGCTGCAATTAACAGCAGAAAGGATCTCTAACAGTGCTCGATTATGGCCTAAACTCGTGCAGTTTGAGCAAAACTACGCGCAGGGTATAACGCATGCTAAATACAGCTCACGAAGAGAGCCAGGGATGGCAGGAGAACATGGAGTTATAAAGGACTGCTGGGCATAACAACATGAAAAAACTCTAGCGCGTCACTACCTAATTAAACAGCAGAAGCTTTAAAGATTAAAATCCTCTTTGGAAAAATTATAGCCAAAAAAAAAACAGTTAGGGACATGATTGAAACACTGTTCTACCTGTAGACCAGCTATATACTGTTCAAAAAATCAAAGAATAATTATTATTATCATTCTGACCAGGCACTACTGCAGGACATTGTAACCTCTGGGATCTATTGTGCCCCTTTTGGTCTATGATTTGTTCAGCAGACCTGCTGCGTACCTAATGAACACCAGTAAATCTGAAACCATAATGTTTGATATGTCTTCGAATGAGACTCTATGTTTCCCTAAACATTTCCATCAAAACATATCAAACACCCTACATTCATACAATATGTGTTCCGTTGTCTCTGATTCCTGTGAGCACAGTCTACTAGCATCCCCATCTGTGACCGCCATCGTCTTTAGTTGCATTCTCAGTCTACAATGAAACGTAAGAAATTCCGTTAGGAGTTAAAGCCAAGTCGTCTTTGGGCATTCCAGTGTTCCAAGCATCTAGAAATTTTTAAATTTTTATTGGGATTGAGGTGGTAGTAAGTGGTACTACTCTGTACGGCTTCGGACTGATATAGATTGTCACGGAACCTTTTCCTTTTTGTCATGCATTCGCTGTTTCATTACCATCTATTCCACAGTGCCCAGGTTCCCAAAAAAAGTGGAGCTCATTTGACCTCATGACCATTCTAAATATCATACGATTCGAGCCAAGTGCACCTAAGGCAGATTGGCTATTAGGGAATACATTAATGGTCTTAACCTTGGACCCACACATATAGTAACCTGGAAGACACTCAGCGATCTTCCCATTGGGATCGACAAGTCTCGGCTGGATCCATTAACACCAGCACCGAAACAGTCATTAATTTTGGAGCCATCGGTATACCTTGAATCTCCTGTCAGAGCATGGATCCAAAGGTACAACATCCAAGACCGAATATGGTTCTCCGACCACCCTGCGTAGAATGACAGACTTCCACACGCATTTCGAGATACCTTGGCGAGAAATCCTCATTACATATGTAGATGTAAGGCGGTGTCAAACCAATCAAAGTCTCCAAAGATACTGTTGGACACATTTTTCTTGCTTTAAGTATACCGAGGCAGCTGAGCCTCTCTATCCCTTATTCGTGGTAATATCTTCCTCAGCCTTTCTCCGCCAAGCTATCGCTGGAGCGTCTGGCTTAAATAAAATAAGTTAAAAATTAATTGCACAAATAAGTTAAATAAATTGCATATACAGAAGTTGTTTATTTGGTTTATATTCTAAGTCAATGTCACTGCGGCAACATATTGCTTTTAAAGTGAGATAGGCTTGTATTTCGCTTTATCGATGCATGTTTATTATATTTTTTGTTACCAAAAATCAAATAGATAAATAAGAGTAACTTGCCTTACTAGAGAAACTAACAAAGTGGTTACAAAATTTTCTGACGGAATAAGCCTTTTAACAGCAAATTATAGTGTTTATTTATGAATTTAAACGTAAATAAAATTTTTAAAATTTTTATTCCATACATGCAGTTTTAAAGAATTTCTCAAAAATGTTTAAAATTTAATAATTCATTCAACTTAACAAAATCTACTAATAAATTTCTGAAAATTTTAATTACACTTTGTTTAATATGCTTATGACAGACATATAAGTTAATAAGCAAGCAACCATACAAATAATTAAAAATTTATGCATGAAAAGAAAAAAATAAATAAAATATTGTTTGTGCTTTTTGAGACATTTTGCTTAATTTTAAGGAAATAAATATTGAAGTCTTTAGCAAAAAAAGTATACTTTTTTAAATAATTAATTAAACCAATATTTGATACACTTTAAGGCATTCAATATTAATTTGAGGTTTCTAACATTTTGTGTCGTACAAGTAGCAAAGAAAGGCATTTCAGGAATAGTAAATAAAGTTTAATTTTATGAGAAAATCAATTTTGAAAAAAAAAATATAGGGTCCGCCAAATAATTTTTTTTTTTTTTGAAAATGCTATGAAATAAAAACTATTGAATTATATCTCAAATTTCTTTTTTATTTGAAAGTACAATCCTTCCGGTTAATAATGGAAAATAATTTAAATCAAATGACTGCCTCGGCTGGCCATGCAGTAGCCTACACGATCGATCCAATTTTTAAGCATATTATCGATTGTGTGCAGCTGTATTTCACCAATGACTTCACGAATGTTGTCTCTGGCTTGTCGGCGTAACACTTATCTTTGACGGCACCCCACAAATAATAGTCCAACGGTGTCAAACCGCAGCTGCGAAGTGGCCAAACGACATCGGCTCTGCGGCTGATAATGCGATCTTCAAAAACAGGGCGCAAAACATCGAGTGTAGGTAGCATCGGCTGTGTGGCACGTAGCGCCGACCTGTTAAGACCAAATGTTGCTAATATCCTCCTCTTCAATTTTTGTGAACAAAAGTTCCTTCAACTTGGCCCGATAACGATCGCCATTGACTGTAAATGCCACTCCTTGCTCATTTTCGAAGAAAAATGTCCCAATTATGGAACTCTGGACCAAAATCCGCACCAAACAGTGACTCGTCTTAGGCGTATCGGCTTTTCAATGTTTCGCTAGTTTACATACCTGCCAAGATCAAAATGAGCTTCATCTGAAAAGATAATTTTTGACTCTGCAACATTACCATGATTATAAAAGTAACATCGCTATATTTCCCAGCGTTGTTCAAGCGTATACACAACTATATTCGTTCAGCGGAAGGATAAAACTAATTATCTGTCAAATCAGACAAGAGCTAAGTGTTATCAAACACGAAATAAAAACGTTAGATGGCGGACTCTTTAATATTCTAAACAATTTTCTCCTTTACTTTTATAGTAAACATTTTTTTATATAATTATTGTATTTAAAAAATGTATTTGTCTTGTATTTAATTTTGTTTCCTCTTATATTTGAATTTACAAAAAAGTTTATTTTTAAGAACTTTCAACAAACAGTTTAAGTGTTTAGCAAAAGTAGTTTCTTTATTCATCTCTTTATTTGATTTTGCATTTACTGCACATAAGTAGTTTATATTACTTTCTGGCTTATTTGCATAAAATGTATAACATGCCTAGGATTGGTGTTGCCAAAATGTGTAAATCTTTTTAGTAACCTTTGAAAGTAAAGGCATAGAAATTAAGCAACAACTGCTTTATGTTCTTTAACTCCTATTTTTTTTATTTTCACATAGAAGTTAAAATTTGTTTTATTTTAGAGTTTATTAGCAACTTCGTTTTGTTTAAATAGCTTTTCTGTTAGTATTTAGTAAGTAATTTATACAAATTTAGCACGCATAGTAGCTAAACGAATTTTGGGTTTTATTCTTTATGTATTAAAATTAAATTGTTTAAACATTTCCATTAAAGTTTTAACAAAAATTGTATTATTCGTTTAATTTGTATGAAATTCCAAATAATTGTAAATGAAATATGCATATGGGTGATATTTAATTTGTTTAAAATAAATATTACGCATACGTAACACATTACCTTTGTTCATGGAAGACTGTTTATCGGGTTTTCTGTTGTGTGTTTATATTAAAATGAGCAATATCTCTAGTAAAAATACAATATAACCAACTTTACAAGACCATTACCTTTGTTTACAAATTTTGTAGGGTTGGAAAATTTATAGTTTTTTTACCAGAGATAACACGCCCTGGCGTGGTGTAGTGGTTACAGCGCACGCAGAACAACACAAACGACCCATGCTGGAGCCCCAGAAAAAATTTAATTGAGGTTTCGTATATTTTATAATAAAAAAAGGCTTCAACTTCCCTCCAGACAACGCCATAAAAAAAAAATAAAAAAAAAATAAGAAAAAAGCCCTCCTGACCCTACTTTGGCGATGATGAGAAACATCAGGCGAATGATCGGGAAAACACGCCACCTACTGGGAAAACATTACAATGCTAAAGTAAAGATCACCACCAATTAGCAAGAATTTTCACCACTACAAAAAAAAAGTCATATGGAGGAAGCTACAGCGGATTAATCATCTACTAAGATTGAACTATCAAATTGATTAAAGAAACTGAAACAAAGCAATTGATGCTTTGCGCAAAACCAATATGCTCCCTAGAGGAGTGACGAAAAAAATATTGCAGATTTTGTTATAAACGTATAACCAGATAACACGATTAACAGCCTACTATAAACATCGGCATTGTTAATATTGGATGTACTGTAGAACGACCATTAGTATGTTTGATAATATTTGTGCTGCAGTGCTCGGTTTCACCTTTTACCTGGCCTTTTTATGTGCTGCTCGAGGTTTTCGTAATGACTGTCTACAAAAGAATAATAGAAATGCAACAATTGATTGTGACTGTGGATATTTGCAGATTGATTATCTTATTGACACAGAACTACGATTGAGGCCAATATGTAGCTCGGTAGATAATCCAATGATAATAATCAAATGCGTAATATAATTATCTTTGTGCGTTAGGAAACAAACACAGCTTCAAAGAGAGTGGACTGAATTATTGGTTTCAGCTCTAGTTCATTATTCATGTAGTTCATTCACTGCGATTTAATTCCAAATCACACTTAGAGCGCAAACTTAATGTGAGAGTACAAGACTACGACTCGCAAATTTAATTGACTTGTTCCTCTACTTGGAGGCAAAGCAGACACTTATGTAAAAGACTTGATGTGTGTGGTTAAAACAATTTCTTATGATGGCCTTTACTTTAGATTGCACAAAAGAACTAAGTTTGATTATAAGTAGGTAAGGTTTTCCAAAAAATAATTTTGTTTTTTAAAACTTAATTAAATGAAGGGCTATAGTTTAAGCATCCGTTTCGTCTTGATTGTCGTTATTTGTGATAGCCCCTGTTATTATTAAAGTTGAGATATTGACAAATTGGTATCTTCTTCAGCACTGTGACTTGATCTTATCAGCCTAAGTCTTAAGTGCGGTCACAAAAGCAAAATTATATTAAGCGAAAACAAATTGATTTTCATACAATGCCACTACTTTTCTACAACTACTTGTACTATTACTGTTTCAACTACTTTTACTTCCATTTTAACTACTACTACTTCTACGGATACTGCTTCTACTTTAACTGTTACCATTTTTACAAAAACTAATTCTATTACTAGTTACTACTTCTGAAGCAACTATTACTACTACTCCTACATTTACTACTATTCTTACGAATACTGATTGTGCTTCTAGTTATTACTTCTACCAATACTACTTCTACGACTAGCACTTCCACGACTTTTACTTCTACTAATATTACTGCCAATTTTACTACTACTACTACTTCCACGAGTACAACTTCTACTTTTACTTCTATTACTTCTGCCAGTTTTACTCTACTTCTTTTATTACTATTTCTGTTACAAGTATTTATACTGCAATTATTTTTACTACTTCTACTACTACTACTGCTAATACTTCTACTACCACTACTACTAATTCTACTACTACTACTTCTTCTACTACTACTTCTATTACTAATACTGCTAATACTTCTACTACTACTACTTCTACTACTTCTACTACTTCTACTACTAATACTGCTAATACTTCTACTACTACTAACTTTACTGCTACTACTTCTATTACCACTACTTATACTTCTACTACTACCACTTCTGCTACTTCTACTACTACTTCTACTACTATTACTCTATTAAAACTACTTCCTCCACTACTACTACTTCCTCTACTACTTCTACTAATATTTCTTCTACAATTATTACTTCTACTACTACATCTACTACTACTTCTACTACTACATCTAGTAATATTTCTTTTACAATTATTACTTCTACTACTACTTCTACTACTACCTTTACTATTACTTATACTACTAATTCTACTACTACTTCTACTACTACTTCTACTATTACTTCTACAACTACTTATACTACTACTTCTACTACTACTTCTACAACTACTTATACTACTACTTCTACTACTACTTCTACTACTATTTCTACTACTACTTCTACTACTTCTTCTATTACTACTTCTTCTAAGACCACTACTTTTACTTTTATTTCTTGTACTATAGCTACTAATTCTACTGATACTGCTTATACTACTATTACTACTTCTACTACTACTACTACTACTACTACTAATTCTACTATACTACACTTACTACCATTCCTATTAAAACTATTTCTACTGTTGCTACTTCTACTACTACTATTATTACTGCTTTTACTAATATGTGTTCTATATTTACTACAGGTATGCGGACACCACTTGTATAGCAATTCAGTTTCAGTTTCTTCTACAGAAAAAGTTTCCCAACATTTTATATATTTTATTTTGGTTAAAAATTCTAAGCAACATTGCCATTGTCTATTTGTATCAGGTGGGCCATATGTCGGATTAACTTTAAACCAGCAATTATTTCGAATCTGGTAGTACTTCTGTCATTCTATTCTGTCACGAAATTCATTATATTACATCCACTAAACGAAATGAATCGATTTACGCGGGCGGCAACGTTGGGATTTATAGGAAATTTATTTCCAAAGCAAAGGCAAAAAAAAGGTAATTTTCATAAAACCCAAACGTAGTCTTACAGAAGCCAATACATCAAGTACGAGTGACTGTTAGGTGCGGCTTGTGGAGCGGAGGCATCATTGGCCCATATTTCTTTGAAGGGAAGGACGGTGCAACCATTAAGGTCAATGGATGTGAACGATGTTTGGTTTCAACAAGATGTTGAAACATGCCACACATCTCATGCCACAATCGATTTATTGTGTCAAACGTTTGATGGCTAGTGAAGTTGCGATTGACACCCTTGGACTATTTTCTTTGATGCGCCATTAAAGACAAGTGTTACACCGATAAACCAAAGATAATTGAAAGCCAACATTCGTGATGCCATTGCCGAGATACGACACCATACACACGAAAAGGTTCTCGAAAATTGGTTCGATCAATGGGGTACTGTGAGGACAGCCGCGGTAGCCATATGATAGTAAAAAATAAATAATTTGGCCAATATTGAAACCGTTTTTTTTATTGCATTTTTAAATTTAAACTCTTAAATGATCCACTTGGTATATCTATATAATTCAATTTGTCTTAAGTGGATTATAATTTTATTTATGCTTGAATATTCGACCCTATTATGCATATGACAGTGACGGTGACTAATATTCATTTACCTGCTATTCTTCTTTCATATAATTTCGGATTTAAACAAAATCGGCACATTTCTAAGTTTCTGATTCCCTACTTTTAAGAGCATAATGGATTGCATTTTTAACCTTAACTTTCATAACCATCAGCTTTAACATACTTCCCTGTTTGCCAGTGCAATAGCTCAGATAACATATATATGTTCTAGAGATGAAACCGAAATTGCAGACGCAAGAGTGAATATTGTAGATAAAATATGAAATTGGTTCTTAGAATCAGTGCTTAGAATTGTTTTCTTACGAGATATGCTTAGAAAATACTTGCTAAGAAGTCAGAGATCATGTACAACTTTATAAAAATTTGGCTTAAAATAAATTTTAAAAATTTTCTGTGTTTATTTCTGTTTAATTAAAGACATATTATATTAATTTACTTAATTTAAAAAGAATTTAAATATTGCAAATTTTCATGCTGTTGAATTTTTGTTTTTTTTTTCAAATTAAATAAAGAAAAATTTATTCAAATATTTCAACATTTACTTTCAATAATTAATACCATAATCAGTTTTTCACAAAATGCCTGCATTATTATTATAATTTTAATCACAATAAATAAATTAATTGACTTTGGTTTTAACTCTTATACGTATTTTAATTGTACACTAAAAAAAATCAGTGAATTTGTAATCATAACTAAATAATTTAGTTCAAAAAATAAGTCAGAAAAGCTTCATACCTGCTATACATTGGTAGATAAGTGAAATCATAAGATTCAATTCAATAATTATCTTATGTTATAACGATTTCAGGTTACAAAATTCACTGAAGTCATGTTATGTCCCTAATTGATCTCATGACAATTAATAAGCAACTTTATTCTGAGCAAACCTCATATAGGTGCTTGCTTTTTAATCAATGGTAGAACTGTCCTGTCTCTCGGTGGCAGTTCAAAGACTTTCTATTATTTTTTTTTATTTTTAATTGCTTATAAGGGGTGTTTTTTATAGAGGAATAGAAATTTATGTTGCAATAAAACAACGATGGATTATTAGATTGGCATGATTTTTATTTATCCGAAAAATAATCTTGTGACATTACATTTTAAATATGATTTCTGGCATATGACCGCCACGGCTGACGCGGATGTAGTCCAATCCGGACGCCCAATTTTCGATGCCTTTTTCCAACATTTGTGGCCGTATATCGGCAATAACACGGCGAATGTTGTCTTCCAAATGGTCAAGCGTTTGTGGCTTTAACAATGACTTTACATAGCTCCACAGAAAGTAGTCTAGCGGTGTTAAGTCACAAGATCTTGGAGGCCAATTTACAGGTCCAAAACGTGAAATTAGGCGGTCACCAAATGTGTCTTTCATTAAATCTATTGTGGCACGGGCTGTGTGACATGTTGCGCCATCTTGTTGAAACCACATCTCCTGGACATCATGGTTATTCAATTCAGGAATGAAAAAGTTAGTAATCATGGCCCACCATAATCACCATTGGCTGTAACATTCTGGCTACCAATGCTTCCACCAGTCCATAAAGCGCACCAAACAGTCAGTTTTTCTGGATGTAACGGTGTTTCCAAATACACTTGAATATTACCTTAATTCCAAATGCAGCAGCCATTCAACCAGAAGTGCGCTTCATCGCTAAACAAAATTCGCTTATGAAAATCGGGAACAATGGTAATCTCGTTTTGGACCCATTCGATGAATCTACGCCGGGCGTGAGACTATTCATGATGAATCGCCAAACCAAACTGAGAATAAATCACTTGACAGCTGTTAAAGCGGTCGCCATCTTGAAAAGTAATGTCAACTTAAAGTTCTATACCTCTATAAAAAACACGCTTTATTTATTTTCCAATAAAGATGTAAGTCTATATTTTCTAAAATTTCTTCTCAGTGTATTAAACCCACGGATTTAAGAAAATAAACAAAATAGAAAAATTTAACCCACCGCCCTTTTTTAGTGAAAAATACTTCTATCAATGTCACTAATACATATATAATTAATTAATTTGTAATACATATATTAGCACCCATACCTACAAACACCGAGACACACATATATATGCAAATATACTTACGCATACGTATATACGTATGTATTTTTATGCACTTTTTTGCATTTTACTTTTTTTTGGCAATAAATATTGGTGTGTTTTCATATTGTTTACAGCAACAAATATTAAATGACTACAGACAAACAGTAGCGGCAATATGTTAACAAACCAAAATAATAAATAAAAAAAACTTACTCACTACCACAAACACGTCATGTACTTACACTTACTTTCTATATCGCTTACCCTCTATACACCTTTTATAGAGGGTTGTATTGTGCATATGCACATTGACTTGTCTACATACCAAAATAGCCACAAACAACACACTCTCTCAATGGTATTTAAGGTTCATTATATTTTTATGATACTCATACTTGTGTTTGTTCGCATGTTTATATTTTAAATATGACTGTTAGTTCTTGTGTGTTTGTGTGAGTGTTTTGTATGATTATGGCACATATTGTTAAATTAAACAGTACCAGTAGCTGCAAAACCAAAAATAATAGCAAGAACAACAACAAAAATTGACAATAATAATATAACGATGAATATGGCTGCATAAATATGCGCTGAAATAACACACTGCAGGCAGAAGGCAAAAATACCTGTAATAAGTATACGTCCCAGCAAAATTTTTTGTGCCATAAAATAAATAAACGAAAAATGGGAAAACAAATTAAAACCAATATAAAATAAAATAAAATAAAATAAAATAAAATAAAATAAAATAAAATAAAATAAAATAAAATAAAATAAAATAAAATAAAATAAAATAAAATAAAATAAAATAAAATAAAATAAAATAAAATAAAATAAAATAAAATAAAATAAAATAAAATAAAATAAAATAAAAAAAATAAAATAAAATAAAATAAAATAAAATAAAATAAAATAAAATAAAATAAAATAAAATAAAATAAAATAAAATAAAATAAAATAAAATGAAATAAAATAAAATAAAATAAAATAAAATAAAATAAAATAAAATAAAATAAAATAAAATAAAATAAAATAAAATAAAATGAAATAAAATAAAATAAAATAAAATAAAATAAAATAAAATAAAATAAAATAAAATAAAATAAAATAAAATAAAATAAAATAAAATAAAATAAAATAAAATAAAATAAAATAAAATAAAATAAAATAAAATAAAATAAAATAAAGTAAAATAAAATAAAATAAAATAAAATAAAATAAAATAAAATAAAATAAAATAAAATGAAATAAAATATAATAAAATAGATAGAACATGATATATGTATAGAATTGTTATAAATAAAAGTATATAATCTTAAAACCAAAAATAAAAACAAAAACAAAAACCAATCGTTCACAATTAAGAATGATTCTCGTAACATTCCAAAGACGAGCAGTGGACTTTTCGCAGTCAAAGAGTGTTTTTCCTATCATACCACAATGGTTGTCTTAAAATTGGGAGACTTTATTTAATAGTGTTGCCCCGGTCAGTAATAAATTCCAAAAACAAATGAAAATAGTTGAAGAATTGCTGATTTGATCTCTGGAAACAAACAAACAGTACTCTCTCAAAAAGCTATTTTAGTTCTGGCATTTCAATAAACTTGTGTTGATATAGCGGGTGTTTGTCTACAGTTACACAAGTTTTAATCATAACACGGTGCTACAAAACATGACGAAGTTAAAATACCTGGGAAATAATACTATAATTCTGCAAAGCAGTATCGAGTTGATCAACGATCCATTTTTAACATTTCCATTAATTGTATTACGAAAAATCTTAGCACCTCTGTCAATTTCCAGCAGATTTCGATATCTCAGGGCTCATTTTATTCATAACTAAACACAGTTTCTTCATAAATAGTACGGTTCCTATATAAAATAGTGCGCAGAAATGCATCTAAACTTAAAAATGTGGGAAAAAATTGCCTGAAATATATGTTTGCCTGAGAAATACACCCAGATACTTCAAGGATAGTTGATATCGGATAACATTCAGCCAAGTTATGGGTTTCTAGAGATTAAAGATCCGAAACACCGGGTTTTTAACCGTAACTCGAGATATTGTATGTGTTTCGAAAATTCCAAATTCTAATCGTCAACACCTATCAGAAAACGAGTATCACTTACCAGGTATTTTTTTTCTCGCACCATGTAATAAAACAAAGGAATACGTTTTCAATATCAATATAACAGGCTTTGTGAAATAGAACATTTTTTGACATTAATCTTTAAATATGATTTCAGCCATGTAACCACGTTCAAGACGTAATCTGGAACACCGAATTTCACAAAATTTTCGCAGCCAATAATTCCTCGAATGTTAATTTACAGGTATAAAATTGTCCCAGCTTTACGGACGTATAGAAGTGATTTTCCATAGCCCCAAAGAAAATAACTGGACCATTATGTAATATTACTCTTACATCAAAAGCTTCTTTGAGTAAATTAATTGAAGCGCGCATTGGTGGCATGTGGGAACGAAAAGCCAGTAGGATTAGTGCCTACTATACCATTCTCCATTGACGGTAACATTTTGACCATCATCGTTTTTGAAGACATAAAGTGTACCAAACAGTAATTTTCTGTGAATGTATAGTGTTTCGATAAAAGTTTCTGAACTATCTTCACACGGAATGCGACAATTGTGCCTATTTGCACAAAAATGGGCTTCATCGGAGAACAAAATTTTGTATGGAAACTCAATATCAATATGTGCTTCGGTGTTGCCAACTCAAAGCTATGAACACCTACAAAAACATAACAAACTTTGGTTTTCTTATAGACGAAAAAATTGTCATCATTCTGCACCATATACTCTCATTATAGGTAATTAAACTGAATAAAAAGATTATTAGGTAGGCCATTGGGCGATCTTCCTGTGAAAGTACCGCACCTAATGCGTACTTCGATGCGTCGGTAATAAACTTGAATTCCTTCTTGAAATCAGGGTATGCCAGTACGACATCCTGGCTAACTAGGGTGTTTTTAAGTTTATTAAAAGCTTCTGTTGCTCCTGTACTGAGAGAAATTATTTTTTTGCCTTTTCGGTAAGTTGCCTTCCTCCCCCCTTAAAAGGGCTGTTAGGGGTTTTGCTATTTTAGCGTAATCCCTAATGGAGCGGCGATAGTACCCGGACAGTCCTAAAAGGGATCTAAGTTCTTTCACTGCAGACAACTTTAGGATATAAAAATCGTTGTGGTCTGTACTCGGCAACAAAATGCCAGAGAACTTATTTAAAATTCCATACTAATACCATGTTCAGACATAGATTTTAATTAAGTTAATTAATGTCTAAATTGAGCTTTCGAGTTTGGTGTTCACTTATAGCGCAATAGAGTTTGTTCAATTAGCATTTGACAGCGGATTTTCTAAGACAGGTTTAGTTTGTATAAATTTAAATTATGGAATTTGAAACAATGCAATAAAAGAAATAATTATATTGCGTCTTTAAAAAGAGTGTATAGTTTAAAGAAACAATGCAAAATCAAACCAAAAATTTTTTGTTTTCTTTCTCAGTTTGACAATATATACTTCATATGATATTGTACAGTGTGCCAAATTTCCAAAATTAAAAAAAAGAGTAATAAATATAAAATTCAAGCGCTGTCTTTTATTTGTTTTCAGTAATAAAACTTCATTGTTTAAAATGGCAAAGGAAATATTGTATATGGATTTTATATATATTAAAAAGTAATGATTATAAAAATGTTATTTGAAAATTTGTATGAATAAGAATTTTGCATACTGTATATGGTTGTAGCTTGTCACTGGGTATACACCTTATTCTGCACACTTTTCACAGGGTTGCATTTTAAATTTGACTCAATTGTTCATTTATGTGCTAATTGTACAATTTACTATGTATAGCAATTGTACTATTGTATAGTAAATTGAGCTCAATTTTAGCCTTAATTGCATAAAATCACTGAACTAGCAATTAAAACTTATGTGTGAACATGATATTACTTCTTCATTTTACTGGAAGAATTCTGATTTTTGATAGCGCTCATATTGCCTGATATAAGCGTTAGTGTCATGCAAAACTGGACATATCAGATATTCGTCACACAGCTTAGTTACAGTCACGATTTTATATTCCATACATTATGGCAGAAATTGGCTTTTTAAGTGAATAAAAAAATTTCAATAATATGTTTAATTGTCAAAAGAATTAATTAATGAATTGCATTTCGTTTTCGCTAATTTTCAATCAACTGGAGGTAGAATAAGTCTTTTAAAATCTGTTTAGATGAGAAAGAATATGGTTTAAAACAGTTTTGCGCTAAAACTTTGCTGCAGCAGATTGCAAAATTGAGTCTTACGGGACGACGAGACTGCTAAAACAAATAAATACTTCCTTGTTTAAAAAGTTTTCGGAATAACGCCCGAGTGGCGGTCCCGTCTTTCCGATTGGGGCTTTTTTTAAGTTGGTACATTTGTTTTTGATATTCTTGCTAAGCCTTAGCATCATAGATTAAAAATTTGCAAAAGCTACGTAACCAAGAGTGTGTTGGCGATTTCTTACAATTTTGAACTTGTTGAGGTCGCAAAAGACATGATTGCGAGGCTCAATTCGATCCTTAATTCATCAAAAAGATCATTACTGAAGAAGAGACATGGGTTTATGAGTACGACATGCAATCCAGACATCAGGCAAGTGTATGGCGTTCACCAAAAAAAACACGTCATTTGCAGTCAAAAAAGAAGACAATACTCACGGTTTTCGTGGATTACAACGGTGTAGTGCACCATTAATTTTTGCCAGAAGGCGAGACAGTAAACAAAGAGTATTATTTGGTCGTTATGAGACGTTGGCGTGAAAGAGATTGTGAATTTTTTACCATGATAACGCACCGTTGCACAGTGCTATCACTATTTGAAATTTTTTGACGAAAAATGCAACAAATACCATCCAACAGCCACCGAATTCACCTTATTTTTCTCTCCGTGATATCTTTCTATTCAATCGCGTTAAAAAACATTACGGGTTACGCGTATCACCAGCCGCTTCTAAAATTTTAAAAAATCGCCAACACACATAGAGATAGATGTACTCTTGACTACCTGGATTTCGCAAATATCAAGTAATAACGCTAAGATTTAGCGGGATTGTCAATAACAGATGTAAAAAAAACTCAAATGGGAACGATGGGGTTATTCCGAAATTTTTTTGATCAAGGTAGTATAAGCCCTTTTATTAATTCTAATTCTTACACAAGTTTTTGGGACTGCCCCAATGTGCCATGCTTGGATTTTTTTGTATGTATGTAGAGAAATGAGGGTCAATTTCCAGCAAATATTGTGCAATATTGAAAAAAAAAAATCACTTTATTAAGATCAGCTGTATCTGTATAGAGACTATGTGCTATGGAGATGAAATCTACTTTAAATAATTTAAACGCTTTTGCCATCACAATGGCACTGAAATTTATTAAAGGTACGATCTTCAGTTACTTCATATACAGGTTGTTAGCAGTTATAATTAAACGTTGGATTTCTTTTTAACTACTATTGTCACAGTTGCAACGGCAGAAAAAATGTATTAAGCGGTCTTTCACTTTCCTTCCCTAGACGTCCAGAGCAACAGCTTCCCTGACAGATACAAACTTGATGAGTTATCTAAGTCCAGACTTAATAATCTACTGAGATATTTTACCGCTAGAGATAGGACCTAATGCCACGTTAGTATATATGTGACATGCGTGGTATGATGCTTTCAAAACGGAGTAATTTCGCTTCATTTTCTTGCAGTGAACTAGCGCGTTTACCAACTGAGCACAGATCTGTATCTGCAGCAAATTACTTTATAAAAATATAAGTATTGGTATAAAAGTTAATAGTGTAAATTTTTTTGTTTGAAAAATCCATTAATTATAATAACGAAATTATTAATTATTCAAAGCATTGTCCTTCGTTAGCCACTACTTTTTCCCATCCTTCTGGTAGCATATGGATTCCACGCCAAAAGAACTGTCTCGGTTTCGGCGTAAAGAATGAATTAAGCCAATTTCTGATACCCTATTATGAAGTGAAGCGTATTCAAGTAAGAGCGTCCTGCATCGATCGAAATAAATTGTGGTCAGTGGAAGCAAGGTTTGGGCTATAAGGCGAGTGAGCCAAAACTTCCCACTCGCTGTTTTCCAAATAGTTCTTGAGCGGTCTTGCAGCTTGCGGCCGAGCATTTTCATGATGGAAGCTTATGGCCTCGTATCTCTTCGAATATTCTGGTCATTTTTCGTTGATTGCTCTCTTCAAACGAATCAATTGTATTTGGTACAGGTCTCCTGTAATCGACAGACTCAGTTTCAAGAGCTCACAATACAAAGCACCCTTTTGATCCTACCAAATACAGAGCATTACTTTGACGTCATTGATATGCGGCTTCGGCCTTGATTAAGCTGGTTGGCTGGGCCTTACAGATAATTTTTTTCACTTGGAGTTATCGTAATGTATCCACTTTTCATCGCCAGTGAAAATACGACCCATAAATGACTTATTTTTGTAGCGTTCAAACATCATTTCCGACATGTAAAATCGCCTTCAACGTCTCTCGGCTTCAATTAAAATGGGACCCAATTTATTTGCTTTTTAATGAATCCCAAAGCTTTTAAACGTAGGCAAATGGCTTGTTGTGTTAATTTCAATGATAGTGCAAGTTTTTCTTGCGTTTGGCAACAATCTTCGCCCAGTAATATTTCCGATTCCCCAGCTTCAAACTTTTTGGGCTCACCAGGCCTCTGCTCGCCTACTGTCTCGAAATCAACGCTTTTGAGTCGCGCAAAACATCGTTTAAAAGTCTTTCGAGTTGGTGCATGTTGACCGTAAGCTTCTACAAACAATCGATAACTTTCAGCGGCTGTTTTCTTTAAATAAAAAAAGATTATCAGACTACTCCGCAAAACATTTTTTTAGACCCAAAATTCGACAATATTATAGCGATTGAAAAAATGTGTGCTTAAACTTTGGCATTCTTCGAATACTGAATTATCATGACAGATGTTTAACACCATGTGATAGTTATGCCATATGTTGTCCAAATCGGCATTATTAACTTGTATACCCAATAATAGAAGACAAAAGTTAATTATATGCAGGACTATTCAATAAAACGGCAATCATTTGTAAAGTATTTTTTTAATTCCAATTAATTTTTAGTTTTAATAAAAAAAATATATTAAAAAAATGGTTTTAAGCCTTCAACTAAGTTTGCCTATTTGCTAGTAATTTCTATTGGAATATTTTTGATCGTATGTTTTTGCTAAATGTTTGCTGGTTTATGTGTGTTAATAGAGGCTTTCCACAAAATAATTTTAATCTTTTTTTTTGGTTAAAAACACGCATATGAACTGCAAAACCAAACCAAACGAATTGACCAGCAGAAAAAAACACAAAAAAATAGCAGCCAAGCGACCAACAAAACCAACCAACAACAACAGAAAAAGCAACAATAAAAACGGTGTTCATATTGGCGGCAAGTAAAAGTCAATGGTTTCTATATGCAAGTATATATTACTTATTATGTTTATATGCATGCATGCTCTTTTTGTCTGATTGTTGTTGTTGCTGTTCAACCAAATTAGCATAGAATTGAAGTGGTTCTATTGTTTGGCAACATTAGAAAAAATATTCAAAACTAAAAATAAAAGCAAACCCGTTTATTTTGTGAAATAAATACTGTTTAAGTACTTTTAAAATAACTACAAAAAAGAGCAACAACAAAAAACACAAGGCATTTAATATAATAGAGGGTTTATTTTAGTTCAGTTGTGTTGTGTTGTCTTGTTTTTTTTTTTTTTTTTTCTATACTTTTATAATAATTACAAAAATCACGAAATGACCATTAGAGAGAGTAATGCTTTGAAAAAAAATCATTTCGTTTTTTATACAAAAATGAGGATTTTCATTTAGAAAAAAAAAATTGAGAGAAACACAATTGTTAACAACAAAGGAACAAAATTAAAGAAAAAGTACCACACGTTATGTGAGTGTGGTCAATATGGTACCTAAAAGCAACTAAAGGGTTCGCCATCTAACGTCCGCTTATTTTCTGAATAGTAACACTTAGCTCATGTCTGATTTGACAGATAATTAGTTTTATCCTTCCGTTGAACGAATACGGTTGTGTATACAATGCAGGGGACGACTTACAGAAGATACCGATTTTGAAAAATATCATCTTTTCAGATGAAGCTCATTTTAATGGTGGCGGGAATGTGAACAAGCAAAGTTGTCGCATTTGGGACACAGAAAAACCGCACACATACATTGAAAAGCCGATACACCCAAGACGAGTCGCTGTTTGGTGCGGATTTTGGTCCAGAGGCATAATTGGGCCATTTTTCTTCGAAAATGAGCAAGTAGTGGCCGTTACAGTCAATGGCGATCGTTATCGGGCCATGTTGAGCGAATTTTTGTTCACAAAAATTGAAGAGAAGAATATTAGCAACATTTGGTTTCAACAGGACGGCGCTACGTGCCAAACAGCCGAAGCTACACTCGATGTTTTGCGCCCTGTTTTTGAAGATCGCATTATCAGCCGCAGAGCTGATGTCGTTTCGCCACCTCGGAGCTGCGATTTGACACCGTTGGACTATTATTTGTGGGGTGTCGTCAAAGATAAGCGTTACGCGAACAAGCCAGAAACAACTGACGCTTTAAAAGAACAATATTCGTGAAGCCATTGGTGAAATACAGCTGCACACAATCGATAATGTGCTTAAAAATAAGGCCGATCGTATGGGCTACTGCATGGTCAGCCGAGGCAGCCATTTGAATGAAATTATTTTCCATTATTAACCGGAAGGATTGTACTTTCAAATAAAAAAGAAAATTTGAGAAAATATTCAGTAGCTTTTTCTATAGCATTTTCAAAAAAAAAAAAAAATAATTATTTGGCGGACCGTTTAGAAAAATTTTATTTTAAATATTTTTTATGTTCAGTTTTAAATAAAGAACTATGGTATAAGGAACTAAAAGTATATCCTCACTTAACTGCTTTTTAAACGTGACGTGTTTTGTTATAAAAAAGTGAATTTTTAAATTGTGTGAAACAAAATCAATGCCTTTTTTTACAGTAATTGACATGATATACCGACTTAAGCCAATAATTTTGACCTGAGGTAATATTGATTAACAAAACCTGATGCCAGTTAAAATTTTGGACAAAAATAAAATGAATCACTAGCAATTATAAGTAGACAGATGCCGTTTGTTGGTTAGGAATTTTCAATTTGAGACCAAAATATTAGCTTGCAGTAGGCCTGCCGTACTTATTGTGCAGTCATTTCCTCAGACGTCAGCCAGATGGAAGATATTTGTTAGTTTTAGTATCTTGGAAATCTAATTTCTATTAATAAATAAATACACTGGGATTAAGAGCTCTATGTAACTGAAGATCATATTTGCTAAAGCCCCTACTCTATAGTAACGATATATGGTATACTGCCATCTAAGACTTTCACAAGATGCAAGTGTATGTGTATTACTATTAATAAACAATTATGCAAGTCTTTTTGCTAGCGGCCATTTAAATAGCAGACTGTAGCTGCAATCCACTCAGCAAAGTAAGGCCACAGAAATTAAAGGCCTGGCCCACGATGTCGACATTATCGTCTCGAACCACAAACCGCTGATTTGCGGCACATTAATACTTTCTAGTCGAAAGAATTGTTCTGATGTTCGTTCGTACGAACAAAAATGTCAAAATTACTCACTAGTTTTTTATTGTCGTTTGCATTATGAAATTTATAATGGACCGCCCTGGAATATTTTTTCTTGTACCTGGCTTTTGAATATTCGCTTTACCCATAGCCAGAGATAACTCGACATAAGTACATACATACATACAAGCATGCATAGTTCCCGCTACATTCCAAGTGGAATAAGGAACACTTCACTCAGTAAATAAACTGCACCCGAATCTGCTTTTAGACCAGTGGTCTTCTATTATATTACCCAGCTAAAGAAGTTATTTTGTATGTATTTATTCTCTTCGTGAATATTACAAGAAAGGTTGGTAAAGGAACAAAAAAATTAAAGTTAATTAATCAAGTGTATCGGTAGTCTTTGGTACATTATCATGCAATTAAAACATCGCATTGTATTTATTATTATCGTCATCCCTACCAGGCGCTATCTATTTTAGCCCTCTCGGTATATAGTTTGTCAAGCAGAACTGCGGAATTCTTAATGAACATCAGCAGATCTGAAACCATAATGATGGATATGTTTTCCAATGCGACCCTATGTGTCTCTAAACAATTCCATCTTAACCAATCGATAATCCGATATTTCCACAGTTCCACACACAATTCTCACATACTAAATTCATACGCTTTAGTTTCATCGTTCCATATAGCGACTATACACAGCAAAAAAAAAATGTGTGTGAGTCAGAGATTTCATTCAGTAGCTTGTTACCGTTCAACAGAGTTGCAGTGTTGAGGATTTTTGATGTTTTAAGTATTCTAAAGGCAGCTTAAATCTTTTTTTACTATACTGAGTAGTGTGCTTAATAATTTTTTTAAATTTATGCATGTTTATATATCGTATAAAAGTATTTTTTTTTTGTCACATCTTTAGGGAGCATATTGACTTTCCATAAAGCATCCACTACTTTGTTTCAGTTTCAGTTTCATCAAGTTGATTTTTAAGCAAAGTAGATTATTAATCTACTGTAGCTCACCTTCATATGATTATGTGTAGTGGTGAAGATCTTTGCTAAGTTTTGGCGAAGCTTACTTAGCAGTATAGTTTTTTTTTCCTAGTAGGTGGCTTTTTCTCCTGATCATTCATTCATCAAAGGTAAGCTGGAAGATCAAAAGGCTTCTTTAGATGAAATTGTCTGGAGGGAAACGCTCGAAACTATAATTACATTTTTTCTTGTCACATCTTCTGCTGGGATTCGAGCCTGGGCCATTTATGTGTATGCATGCTCTCTAGCCACTGCATCTCGTCACTCCTATTCCTTTGCAGCAACTTATTTTCCATGTCACGCTCATTTAGAGTGTCTCGCTGTGTGAAGACCACTGTTTTAGACTTGTTAAAAGGGACTTACAGTGTAAAGCCGTCTCCGAACGGCAGATGCATTAGTTAGAGTTTGGCTGTCATATCGCAACACTCAGAACCAGTCGCTAGCAATGTTATAAGGTGATACCGCTGTTGGTCAGGCCTGGGTTTGAAACAACCTCTTGGTTGAGAGGTTGACAACTTCTTAACTGCCATACCAGAGCAACACCAGATGACTTGACACCATACACGTAGTAAAATCGAACCTGTTGACATGATCTCAGTGAATGATTTTTACCAGATCATTTCTGGGTGTATTGTTTCTCCTATACTTCTCCTATTTACCGCGCAATTTCTAAGATGATCGGTCTAGATGAAGTATATAAATGACATATGTAGCTATCATCGGCTAGATAGGATTGAAAATGAGAAGGAGAAGGCCGAAATATTTTATATGAAATAAGATGAATGTGGGCATGCTTCGCTACCCCTATATTAATTATTATCATATGGCATTAACTTTTGTGAAAGAAATTGTTGCACTTTGTTGCCCATACTTTTTTTGTGTTAATTTATTGAAATATTTAATACAAAAAAAGGATGCCGTGTTTATCCCTAAAAGTGGTGCCTTTAAAAAACTGTAACATAACATAACCTTTAACGGCGTTTTATGGCAACGAACAAATGAAGTGCAACATTTTTAACCAGAAAAGAAAATGCCATTAATTATTATCTTAGTTACTATTTTTGGCCTTAATGTACGCAAAATTTATAATTTTTTAAATTATGAATTTGTTTTTTTGAAAACAGGACGCAAAACATCGACTGTAGCTTCGGCTGTGTGGCACGTAGCGCCGTCCTGTTGAAACCAAATGTTGCTAATATCCTCCTCTTCAATTTTTGTGAACAAAAATTAGTTCAACATGGCCTGATAACGATCGCCATTAACTGTAACGGCCACTCCATGCTCATTTTCGAAGGAAAATGGCGCAATTATGCCTCTAGACAAAAATCCGCACTAAACAGTGACTCGTCTTAGGTGTATCGGCTTTTCAATGTATGCGTGCGGGTTTTCTGTGCCCCAAATGCGACAATTTTGCTTGTTTACATACCTGCCAAGATCAAAATGAGTTTCATCTGAAAAGATGATTTTTTTTTGGCAAAATCGGCATCTTCGCTGGCCCACTTAGCGAAGCGTGTACACAACCATATTCGTTCTGCGGAAGGATAAAACTAATTATCTATCAAATCAGACATGAGCTAAGTGTTATCATTCGCGAAATAAGCACTGGTTGAAAAAAACCTTAGATGGCGGACCCTGTATATGTATATTAGATAACAAGTTTTTGGACATGTCAAAACTTTTCTTGAAGAAAAAAACTTCAGGTAATTAATCGCATGGAACAAATATTTAGATATTTCGTAACTAATATTTGCTTGGTATGGAGAGCACCACTCCCTCTGACCCTATCCGCCCTAGTCTTTTTACACTAAATCAATTTTATAGAAATGTGATTGGGACAAAACTTTAAGCCCTCGCTTTAACATTTCTGAAGATATTCTAAAATTAACGTTTGCTTTCTATTCTACCCCGCTTAGATTTTTTCTATTGGTTTTCTTAGGAAGAGACTGGAAAAATTTATCGTAATCAGTGTGATAATATTCGAAAATTAAAATATGCATTATATGGGGGGAACCTCTCCCCCTGGTTATATCTGTCCTACATTTATTCCAATAAATTAGTTTCATATTAAAGTGATTGGAACAGATTGGAAGACTGTCGCTTTACTAGTGTTTTAGATGTACGATATATAAAATTTGCTTTGTATGGGGTATACCTCTCCCCACGATTATATCCGACCTACATTTTCTTCAATAAATCAGTTTCATATGAAGTAAAGTAAAGTTTTATGACTCTGTCTGATATTGTTCCTTATATATGCGATTATTAATATTTTGTTTGTACGGGGGATACCTTTCCCCCTGACTCTATCAAAAAAAGAAAAAAATGTAGTTTATGTCTCCTTCGAGGTATACAGAATGATACAGTAAAAATTGCAAGAAAATCGGTTCAACTGTTTAGCCGTCTATAGACTTCAAATACACATATATATATATACAAGCACACAAACAAACACATTTATTTTTTTATATATAAAGATGAAGTAGGAAAAAAGTAGTCGTTTAGATAACTATTGGACACCGGATATTTTACAAGGTGGTGATAAGTTATAGTTTTTTTTTTTTTTCAATTATGACAAAATTATTTTATTTAATATTCTAATGTACAGTGTGTCAGGAATGCGTTTACACATTGAAAATAATTAAGGACTTACAAATTCATGGTACTTTTTGGATCCTAACACTATTTTTTTTTTTAAATTTATTATAATGATCTACATGTCTTCTAAAATCCTAAGTAAAAGATAGAAAAAATTTAGTTCGAAACACATAAGAAATTTACCCAAAAGAAATTTTGCTCACATTTAGTATTGTCAACTAACTCTTTACACAAAAATTAGAAAATGTGTTTACATTATGTTTAGCGGATAATAAAAATATTTTTCAGACTTTTAATATTTGGCATGGCCTTCTTTGGCATTTATTACACATTTGCATTTATTTCAACCAATGAACCAAATTTTTTAGACCATAATCTGCCGGTATTTTTTGTAATTCTTCCATTACTTCAGTTTAAATGCTATAATATTCTTTGGTCGGTGTATAGCTACTTTTTATTTTCAAAAAAAACTAAAAATTTTTAATGGGGTTCAAGTCGGGGGTTTGTGCATATAGTGTGGATATGTGTGCCCACTATGGATTTATTCTTAGAATCGTTTCCCTGATAATAATTAAATTGTGGTTTGTTGTCCCTGAGGCACCCAAATATCCTAGTGCTGCTTATCAAATGGGTCTTTAAAATGTCTTAGTATTTCCGTGCATGCATTGTTGATTCCGTTTAGGCAAAGTTTTTTACGTTTTCCCTTGAGATACACCCCTAAAGCAATATTAACATTTTTGTAAATCTAACATTTGGATTGATAATATTCTTTTCTAACTATGTTAAGGGTTTTCTTGACACTCTTGTAGGCTCATCATTGTAATACTACACCATTTTCATTTCAACAATAGTGAGATGGTCACTAAACGGTCATAACGGTGACGAAAAAACCCTTTTCCGTGTTTGCTGCAGATAATAAAGATTTCTTGTGTGCTGCTCTTGATTATTATTTATATTTTAAAACTACCTGCGAACCGTTTAATGACAGTCGGCAACATCACACACATCAAGCTCTGTCACATGTATTCCTGTGGAATTTTGAAAGTTTTGTGCAATTTTTGTTATAATAATACGCTCTGCATGTTTACTTATCATGGTCTTAGGGCCAATTCCGCTTCTTTAACTTCAATCTTTCTCTTTTTTCAGCTCGATTTTCTACATTGTAAATCGTTTTCCTAATCACTGAAAGCATTTCCGATAAATTGGATACAAATCATCATTATAATAATTCAACTGAATGATGTTCTAAGATAATATTATTCGTAGCACTTTTAAATTGTGCATTATTGACTAAATGAGATTTGCATTTCCAAAAATAATCGCCAATTTATTTACAAAATTGCAGAAAACTATAACTAATTTTAAATAAAACGGCAGAACACATTTGACTTTTGAAGAAATGCTAAACTGAGTAAAAAGCAATTGATATGTAAAGAGTTATTTGACACTAAAAAAAAATTGTATAATATTTGTTTTTGTTGTATTTTTCACTTAATTTCCAATAATCTGAAATAATTTTGTGATAATCCTGCATAAATTATCTACAACAAAAAAATATGTATGTGGTGTAATAAACCCTTATTATTTTTATATGTGTAAACTCATTCCTGACTTACTGTATGTAAGTATTATCATGTGGTAGGTCAGCAGAATTAAAAAAATTTTTACTTTATCTTTTACATTCAGGGCAATACTGGAAAACCAAAAAGCGTTGAACAGACTAGCTATTCAAAATCAGCTTGGTCTGTGCGTCGGGGCATAATCTTTACAATGAGAATAGTAAGGCTGACATATAAGCTAAAAGATCCTCTTCATTCTTTGACATGAACAGGAATCTCCTGAAAAGAACAAAGAGGAAATGAAAAAAACTTTTCTCAAGCAAAGTTTGAAACGACATTAGAGGTCCCGATGATTGTAAAAAGTTTCTGATCTTCAATGCTAAGAAGGCGAATTTTGCTCTGAAGCTGGAAAGAAACAGCTTGAGAACGATTTCAGGTTCTCTAACAAGTCACTACGCGTATAATAAAGTCCTTTATAGATTAAACATATACAACATTAGCTTCTGCAGAAACTGCTGAGAGTACAAGGAGTCAATGGAGCACTTGATCTCAAACTATGTGGCATATATGCTGTCTGAGCAAGACTTGTTGAAATTTGAATTAAAAAAGCTGGTCTTATACCTGTTGTTTTATGCCCGTGAATAATAAGGGGAGACAAAATAGATCAATCAATGATGGTCGCACTATAAAAGTCCATCTTGGCCCTAAAATTCATTACACAACATTACTTTATCTCCTACAATCATAACCATATCGAAGATGTTACCAAAATAAAATAGGACTGAGTATTTCTTTGGACAAGTAACTGGATATGATCCAAAAAGTCTCTGCGTAGATCTATCCAAATAGCAAGAAATAGAAAGTAATCTAGTGAAATCAAGGCTTAAATCTAAAATAATTTTAGTTCTTTTTTGTTATGGAGCATAAGTAAATTTCAAGCCAAAAACAAATAAATGTCAGCTATTTTTTCATAGATAGCCTAGACAAGTCGACATTGAATGCACTTAAGCTTAAGTAAGTTTTTAGACACATTTTATTTTAAACATAAGTTCAATTAGAAATTGGGCTTATTCATGTTAATTATTTAATAAAAATTTGTTAAAGTGATTTCGAAAAAAATAAAAAAAGAAGGAAAAAAAAGTTCATGACAAGACTTTCATTTTGTTAAGGTCTATTTAGTATATGATGTAAGTTAGCCAAATATGCATCACAATATCTGTTTAATAAACATTTATAAATGCAAACAGATTTCATACGAATTTTCTTGATATTAATAACCGAAGAGAAAATTTCTTTTATACCCTGTTTACTACAAACATTTTAATTTTTCATAATTATTTTTTACTTCAGTATTTAAATAAATTGCATTGCTTTTAGTTTATTTTTTATAGAACAATAGCTGGTCACATTATGCACTCAATTATTTTAAAAAAATTTAACTTTCTTTTTCGTAGTTTCAAAACATCAGTATAAATGGCGGGAACACGCGATTTGCTACTAACAACACGTTCGTTTTTTTGTTTTAATTTTTTCTTGAACAAATTATACTTTGTAAACTATTTTATTAATCACACACATTTCATTTAAATTAAACAATTATTTAGCAAACATTTTTTTCAATAAAATTGATTTTTAAATTTTTTATTATATATTTTTCTAATAAATTATATATATTTTTTTATTTACATATGCTAATGATTTTATTTATTTATTTTACAATTCCTTTTTTTTTTTCTTAAACATTCAAAAACATCCGTTTCTTTACAACCGTTAGCCGGTAAAGTTGACGTTAAACTGAATTGTCATATAACGTTATTTCTCATTCGTTGTCCTTAGAACTCGAACTCGTTTTATTGACATCGTTTTCTATTATGAAAGCATCGTTTTTTGTTAAACGAAGTGCTATTTTTTTCTTCTTTCTTCTTTTTTATTCTATTTGATTGTGTTTTTGTGTTTTCAAAATAAAAAGCAGCACACAACACTAACAGTGTATTTGCTTTTGTCGTAGTATTGGTTGTTGTTATTTTTGTTCTTTTTTTTCTTTGATTCTCTTTAGTGTTTTTTTTTGCGTATTTTCCTTTTTTTTCACTCTCAAACGATTTCGAGGAGGACGAATCAAACGACTGTGATTTTATGCTTATGCTCCTTGTTTATAAGTGTGTGTGTGTGTCTGTGTGTATAAGAGTGTATGTGAATTTTGCTTTGTTTCTATTGAAAAATGTTTTAGTTTGTTGGCATGTTTGTCATTTTAGTATTAGTGTAGGTGTTTATAAGTACGTGTAGTTGTGTAAATAATATAACAGGCATGTGCTTTTTATTTATTTTTATTTTTTCTCTTTTAAATAAAAACAAAATTGTTTTTGTATGCATGTGTAATAAAAATGTTTTTTTTTACAAAGAGGGTGGTTGTAAAATAATGTTGAATAGTGTTGAAAATAAATTTTTGACGTGCTTCTTGCTCTGTAAGAGGTGAGTAACTGAATATAGGTCGTTGTTAATAAAGTGTTGTATTTCTTAGTCAAAGGGGAAATTGTAAAGGTGAACTTTTAAAGCGGAGGGGAAATTTTTATTTAAACAATGATAAATGCCTTTACAATACATTAGAAAATGAAATATTTGAAATTTAATTTCAAAATTCATACCAAAAGTAAAGAGTGACAATATGGATAATTATTTCAGAAATAAAAAAATTAAAATGGATAATGATTGGATAAGTATTTTAGAAGTAAAAGCGAAAAAATTAAATAAATTTTAAAATAAAAAATTATATGTAATAAATTAATTATGTATATATGTATAATAAAGGGTCCGCCAAATAATTTTTTTTAAAGCTATAAAAAAAACTACTGAATATTTTCTCAAATTTCTTTTTTTATTTGAAAGTGCAAACCTTCCGGTTAATAATGGAATATAATTTCATTCAAATGGCTGCCCCGGCTGGCCATGCAGTAGTTTACACGATCGGTCAAATTTTTGAGCATATTATCGATTGTGTGCAGCTGTATTTTACTAATGTCTTCACGAACATTGTTCTTCTAAAGCGTCAATTGTTTCTGGCTTGTTGACGTAACGCTTATTTTTGACGGCACCCTACAATTAATAGTCCAATGGTGTCAAATCGTAGCTCCGAGGTGGCCAAACGACATCAGCTCTGCGGCTGATAATGCGATCTTCAAAAACAGGGCGAAAAACATCGAGTGTAACTTCGGCTGTGTGGCACGTAGCGTTGTTGCTAATATCCTCCTCTTTAATTTTTGCGAACAAAAATTCGCTCAACATGGCCCGATAACGATCGCCATTGACTGTAACTGCCACTTCATGCTCATTTTCAAAGAAAAATGGCCAATTATGCCTCTAGACCAAAATCCGCACCAAACAGTTTTCTGTGCCTCAAAGGCGACAATTTTGCTTGTTTACATACTCGATCGTTGTTACATACTCGAGATCAAAATGAGCTTCATCTGAAAAGATGTCATTTTTGGCAAAATCGGCATCTTCTGTAAGTCGATCGCAGGCCCACTTAGCGAAACAAAAATCCATTGGATGGTGAGTTGGCTTCAACTCCTGAACCAATTGTACTTTGTATGGCGTCATACCAAGGTCTTTATGCAAAATTCGTCTCAATGGTATCTTCGAAATGTTCAATTGTTGAGAACGACGGTGAATTCATGTTGATTTTACTTTGTATGGCGTCATACTAAGGTCTTTATGCAAAATTCGTCTCAATGATATCTTCGAAATGTTCAATTGTTGAGAACGACGGTGAATTCATGTTGATGGCGCTTCACGCACATTTTCTGCCACACCTGCAATATTCTCGAGTGTACGCACTGATTTTAGCTTTTCACGCTTTGGTCTATCGGTGAGGATGCCAGTTTCTTTCACTTTTTTCAAAAGATAATGAACAGACGGAGCTGACGATGCTTCTCCAAAGTCCGTACGCAGTTTTCGCACACATTCTGCAACATTGCCATGATTTTCAAAGTAATGTCGCAATATTTGCCAGCGTATACACAACCATATTCGTTCAGCGGAAGGATAAAACCAATTATTTGTCAAATCAGATATGAGCTAAGTGTTACCATTCACGAAAAAAAAACGTTAGATGACGGACTCGTTAGAATACTGTTGTCAATAACATTTCTGAGCCTGTGTCTACCCAAAACTTGCTCAAATTTTTTGTGTCATCGGCCTGAGCGTTAAAGAGGACCATTATTATTCTTATATCTCATCTGCTACAAAACTTGCCCTTACAAGGTTGAAAATTTTTTTTTTTAAATTCAATTATTTTTTTCTTTCGTTTAAAGGCTAATTAATAAAATTTTGCAAAGTCTTAATTATATTTATGTGTATATCGTATTTTGCAAAAATACATAAACGTTTAAACCATGCATCTTGTGTTTTTGAATCATATTTTTGTTTTTTTTTTTTTTTTGTTTTTAATAGCCTGACTTCTAATGAGAAATTTCGCATTAGTTTGCCACATTAAAAACACTCATAAAACGTTTTGGATCCCTATAAAAACAGAAAAAAATCAGAATTACAATTTAGCATGTAAATGATATTTGAAATCATTAAATGTCAAGATTTTTATGGTTTTTAAAAATGAAATATAAACTTAATGACATTTTAAAGGCTTGAAAAAAAAAATAATAACACAAATACTCATTAAAGATTAAAGATTGAAAACTTAAATCACAGGATAATAAACACTTGTGGTATAAAAAACGATAATGTATTTGCTTTTTTTCTTCTTCTTTTTGAGTCTTTTTTAGAAAACTAATAAAGAAATTTTTCAACCAACACAACAACAATCAAGGCAAAGTCTTTAGCAATAAATAATTTTCGTTTTGTTTTATTTTTGCAATATTTTAGTACCAGTGTGTGGTTGACACGCACGTTTATTAGAAGCGCCAAGTAGAACAAGTGTTGGTTGAATACATACACACACATGTATTGGAAAATTCTTTAAAACAAAAGCAAG
This sequence comes from Wohlfahrtia magnifica, assembly GCA_023159175.1. NCBI lineage: Eukaryota > Metazoa > Arthropoda > Insecta > Diptera > Sarcophagidae > Wohlfahrtia > Wohlfahrtia magnifica. The sequence goes on from JAKWBJ010000051.1 coordinate 3,691,397, forward strand.
GCATCAGAAATGAGTGTAGAGGGAGTTTAGGGAAACTTATAATACTTTTATAATTGCATCAATATATCAGTATAATAAGTTTATGAACAGCTATGGCTGAATCACATAAATATAGGAAATCACCTGCTAAGCTGCTATACTTTCATTAGCTACAACGATATTCATAACACAAACATCTCTACAATAGTTATTGTATGGAGGCGCCTAAAAGCTTACCAACACATTTCAAAATTCCCAACATAAAAACGAAAATAATTATTAAAAAAAGAAAACCAAAACAACGTTACAACAGTGTCTTCGTTTGGCAATTACTGAAACTTCAAACTTTGTTAAGGCTTTTGTTGTTCTTAATTTTTTTTTTTATTTTTTTGATTTGTTGAAAAGGATATCCTAAGCATAAAACACTTTTAAAAGCGGATTTCTCAGGTCTCTTATTTACGGGCTGAAATTGGTTATATTCTTGTAAAATTTTTGTATATAATTTTTAAGGCCCTAAACTCTCTTTACACAAGCCTCTACTGGAAAATTCTACTACGTTTGAATTGCGTGCCTTTGCATTTTAACTAAAAAAATAACTTTTTTTTGATTTTGTTTTATTCTACCGGCTTTTTTCAACATTGTTGTAATTTCCGCCATCACTTTTACTTAAAAAGAATTATAAAGTGAAAAACTATTAATGCCGCCATGGCAAGAAGTTCTATAAACATTCTATAAAATTATTTAAAAATTGTCAAATTAAATAAAAAAAAGAACAATAATAACAATTTTAAGAGTTCATTGTGCTCACAATTAACACACTCACTTGACAAAGTCTTAGTAAGAAAAGTTGAAACCCCTTATCACTCTTTAGATATTTTTTTAATTTTCGACAAAGCATTTTTTGTTATTGCTTTAGGTTCTTAGCAATGATTTGGTCTTCTAGCTAAGCTAGTGATCGGTCTACTCAATCAGCTTTCAGCTGTCTCTATCTCTGTCACTGGAGTAGGGGTGTGTAGCCTAGCTGCTGCTCAACATAGACTCCTACCTTTCTTAATTATTTATTTCCTTCCAAAAGGTAGGTTTGCCTGACCTTTCTACCATAGTACGTAAAAACTCGTCTCGTGAGCAGTATTTTCCTTGTTTCGCTCGTTCTTGTGAGCAATCATTAAACAAAAAAATTAAACAAAAAACAAACAAAAAATGTTTACTTGAGCACGCATTTTATATTGCGATCGAATTAAAAATAAGCAAAAAAGAATCAAAAACGAGCATTTCATTTCAAAGCATGTTGTTTGTGTAAGATTAAATGCGTAACACCATGCATTCGTATGTGTGTATGGGTGTATACTACCTTGACCAAAAAGTTTCCAGAATAATCCCCGTGTGGCCGTCCCGTCGTTTTGAATTGAGTTTAATTTTTTTGTTAAGTTGGTACATCTGTTGTTGATATTCACGCTAAACTTTAACGTCATAGCTTGACATTTTCATTTATTATATTCGTTTTTCGGTATGTGCATCAGTGTTATCTGCGATTTCTCTATTATTTCCTCTCGACTGCTAAAACGCGTTCTCTCTAATGGTTCTTTAACTCGATTGAACAGAAAGAAGACACATGGAGTCAAATCAGGTGAATTCGGTGGCTGTTTGATGTCAAAGAATTTCGAATAATGATGGCACTGTGCGACGGTGCGTTATCATATCACTGTCATTCAAAGTAGGAAAGGATATTATTTGATTCGATGTAAGCAGATAAGGGTTTTGAGATATAGCTTTCCGAGACTTAAGGTTTAACCCATGACAAAACAATGTTGTCAAATTTAAACAATTTTCTCCAAATTCCGTGACTCCGTTATGTTTTGAGTTTGATTATAGTACCATATAAATTTGCGTTTGGCAGCTAAATCACTACAGTAATAGGCTTAGTTTTATGGATGCATTGTTGAAAATTTTATAAATGACTTGTTTTCTTAGGCCTGTATAGTCATAAAGTGTCCTTCAAATTAGTTTTTCTTTAAACACGAATATATATAATAATAAATATAAATAATTTGCACAAAAAATATAAATATGTTGACGTAAAAGATCATTCATCTTGTTTCCTGCCAGTCGACATAGTTGTTATTTTTGTAACACAGTGTAATTAATTAACAGCAATTAAGATATAAAAGATATGATATATAAAATAGTTTATTTTTAAAACCATAAAGTCACTTGCTTTCACTTTCTTTTGTTACTTATCACCAGATTAATAAAACGTACTTTGATCTCAACGACTTATTTCTATACTCTTTTTTTATCTTATAAACAATTAAGATAAATTATCTCTACTTATCTCACGAACTCATTAAAAACTTACGTTACACTAATTTTTCAAAAATCACAATTTTTCTGCTTTTAACCAAACTCCTTTGGCAGGTATTAAGACAAAGCTATGGTTGTTGATTTCCAATTTTTCGGGTGTTTTATGGGACAATGAAAATTTAAATTTCGTTAGAAGTGTAATCAAGCCGACACGTACTTGCATACGGCCAAAACGTAAACCAATACAATTGCGTGGACCATCACCGAAACCCAAAAAGGATTGTGGATGCCGTAGTTGGGTTTCGGAGGGATGAAAACGTTCAGGTTGAAATTCATGGGGATTTTCATATATATCAGGATCATAGTGTATAGCCTTGACGGGTATATAGACACGCATACCTTTTTCTAAGACAATATCTGAGTCGGGTACTTGATAGTCTTCCATGCAGATGCGTTGTAGAAAGGCCAAAGCGGGATAAAGACGCAAGGTTTCTGTGAATTATAAAAAATTTTATTTTTTTTATACATAAAAAAAAATTTCTTTGTTTCTACCCGATATGACTTGATCCAAATAGGACATTTCCATCATTGCTTCATAGGTCAACTGATTGTTGTGTTTTTCCAAAACTTCTTTGATTTCATTCCTCAACTTCTCTTGCTTTTCGGGATGTTTGGCCAGTTCAAAAAGTCCATAACTCATATTACTGGATGAGGTTTCAAAACCAGCCGCAAAGAACACAAACAATTGGGCAGCTATTAAGTCCACTGTTAGCAAAGGTTGTCCCTTAGTATCCTTTTGATTTTTCAACTCAATCATTAGATCAATGAAATCATTACGTTTAATGCCACGTTTCTCTCTCTCCAACACTGTATCATGCACAATGCGCACAAAGAACTTTTCCATATCCAATGGAAATCGTCTGGCACCAAATAATGACAAAATTTTGCCATAAAATGATACGAGTACACGCCATTTGATATTGAAATCAGTCCGTCCAAATATTCTGCGGCCCACTTCACGGAATTCCACATTGGGATCCTTGAGACTATTACATTCGATGCCAAACACGCAATTGCCTATGACATCTGTAGTAAAACGGGCATTCATATCATGCATTTCCACACAATAGCCATTGGATTTCTCCAGTTCCTTTTCAAAGGCTTTGCCAAATTCATGAGCCACCTGCACTATGGTAGGGAACATATATTTCATTTTACCCGAAGTAAAGGTGGGTGTTAGTTTTGTTCTCAGGCCACGCCACAGACGATCGTCAGCACTGAATAAATGTTGAGCCAATATATCTTTCGGATTGTGATAATCAAAACGGTTGACAAATTTTGTAAAGTCTTTAATTAAGACAATTTTCACCAAATCCAGATCCATGACAACTGCTATGGGCCGGGTATAGATGTAAGTGCCGGCCAAACGTACCTTACCCTTAAAAGCATCATACAACTCCTGCAGTAATTGAGTGTGATGCAGGGTAGTGATTTTGAAGAAATTACCCCATAATGGATTAATGTTTAGCTGCTTTACACCTCTGTTCTCCCAGTAAGAGTATTTCAATTTAAAAAAGGCAATAACTGCCGAAAATATGGTCCAACCAATAATAAGCCAGTAGTTCATGGCTGTGAAACGTGTGACTTTTGGTAGTCTTTTGAAAACTGTTTGCAAAACTGAATCTTCTTTAGATTTTTATGTGATTTTCTTAACTTCTAGTAGTCGTACTATTAAATGCTTGAAACTTATCTCTTAGAACTCAATTCAATTCCATTTAAATGGTTTTCTTGTTTGTTTTTTTTAACTGATAAGGCAGTTATTATGTTTACTTACCGATATAGCAAGTTACACTCGGTGGCTGTTGTTACATTTTTTAAAATAAACTTTCGACGCATAGTGTGATTAGTAGCAGTAAACAAAGTGAGACATAAAGGGATTGTCTGTTTACGCTCATAAATCTGGGAACGACCTCTTTTATTTCCATAATACTATGACTTTAAAAATGAATAAGTGCATGTTTTTTTTTTTTTACGAACCCGAAAATTTGGAAGGTATGTTATAGGGAAACCTTATACTAGTCGAGAGCTGCACAATGGACCAAAATAATCATACTCTTATTGATCTAGTTACGTGATCCGTATATGAGATAATCAACGTTTTATATTTTTTATGAACAAAGAAAACTGTAGCATTTGCAAGGTGGTACTAATCCTCGTTTTAATGAAATAATATAACATTTAATGACTCCACGGCATAGACTCCGTTGGAATTAAAAAAGCCGTGACTTTAGAAAATCCTGCAAGATAAAGTCGCTTCAAAACGTTAGTTTTGTAAGTCCAAGAACGTTACCTATCAAATCAAATTGTTTTTGAAGCTATAAGCAGTTTATTAGTATGTTTACACGAAATTTGAAGTTTGCTTGGATTACTTATACGAATTACCACGTTCGTTTTTCTTTTCTCCTCTTTCTTGTACATTTTATTTATTGTTTCGTTATTTTTCGATAAATTCTGTTTTAGAAATGGAAATAACTTTAAGTAATTAAATAAACACATTTCGCATAGACAGACACCCAATAAAGATTAAAAATCAAACTGAATTTGAACGAATCAACACGGTAATTGAAATTGAATTACTTACAATTTCGATTATATGTTCTTAAAATTGTGTATGTGGAATTATGTAATTCGGTTTATAGCTGTAGGTTGAGTTATTAATGAGAGAGCGAATTATGAAATTATCGGATATTTATTCAATTGCAAATTGGAGGCAAATTACTGCCATGGCTACGCGTGCAGGACCATAAGTTCTACATGCAATTTTCCATCGCCAATTTACACATTTGGAGCACAATGTCCTCTATAACTTCGTTTCGTTCCATCTTTGAGGTCTGGATGGTTTTTTTATAATTTGCATAGAAAAAATCAATTTTGATCTCCTCGTCAAGAAATCTCACGGTAAGTAAACTTTCATGCAAAAAAGTAATGGTACTTTACTTGTATGGCACACAGCGCTATTTTGTTGAAAATAATCATCGTCCACATTAATATCTTCTAAATGCGACCATACAAAGTCAGCACTAATCGCCGTTCGATAGCGCAATCTATGACCATGATACACTCATCCTAGCAGTTGCCTCAGCGAAGACGCCAATGACCTAAAACCTTACCAAACAGTCACACGTCGAGGATTGCAAGGCTATTTGAAAATAATTCATGTTTTTACTGAGCCCAGAAAGCAGAATGATTTCGGTTCTCTACATCGCTAGCTTACTCCTTAAGCATAAATTTTTTCAATAGCTTCAAAATCGTTGGCCTAGATTGTGCTTCAATACGACCAAAATATACTTTTATTTTGATAACTATGACTGCGAAATTTTCACACTTTTTGCAGTGAATTTTAATAACTTAAATGAATTACTGAAGTAGTTTTTTTTATTAAATGCGTAGTTTTTACTTGTCATATGCCACTGTAACGACACGTTTTCCGCTTGGATGCTGGGTAGGTCAGCGGGGTCCAGTATCGGACAGAAAATGAATTAAAAGACTTCTCTTTATGATTATAAATAATTTATTGACTATTTAATAAATTAAATAACGAAATAACTTATAATCATAAATAGTTTTTTAAACATTATTTAGAAATCTATGCTTAATACTAAACAAACGTTTGTTTCCTAACTAACAAGTAAGTCAGTCTGTGGTTGCAAGTCACGTTAGGGAAGGCTGTGTAACTCGATCATCACGGACACCCAGTGTTGATAGGGTTACTTGGCCGCCAGGTAACGGATCGGTCGGAGTGGTTCACTAAACTCTAACATAACTTCATCCTTGTTTCCTCAATCAGGTCTACTTGTACTGTCGTTGTGGAAACGTTGGATGTTTGGGTTCCCACGGATATCCTAGTGGTGGTAAAAACATCTCGTAGCTGGGGTAGTTTCAGTCGCAGCGGCTTACCGCACTGCGGCGGAAAGTAGCCTTTATTCAATCCGTCAACGTCGCGTCATATTGTCGTTGTTGGGGAAAAGCTAAGTATCTGGGTCACCATGGATGTCCCAATGGTTATCGAGATATCTCGCCTCCCGGGTGGTCACAGTCGCAGCGGTTTACCACACTGCGACGGAAAGTCACCCTTGTCACCGTCGTCCACGAGTTGATGTCAGGCATAATATCACTGTAGCCAGTAATATTATTTACTCCAGAATTGATAAGTTAGTTTGGTTCAGAATACCACAAGCAAAACTAAACTTACCCTTTTGAAGCTAAATACCAACACTCCCCTATAGGGAATATCAGCTTTCACAAAGCCGATATAGAAAATGAAACATGTTATTGGATTAACCTCTATTATCACCGAGGACAGTCCAGAAATCAGTTCCTAACATAGCAAACATAAAAATTTTTTTTAAAAATCATCAACATCCATAAAACTGAACCACATGCAAAACAAACAGTATTGCTAGCAGACACCTAAAAAGACCAATGGCGGCTCTGTGCCAGAAAAACCACGGCTTTACGTCTGAGCCTTATTTCACATATCGCCTTTTTTCGAGATAAGCCTGTTAATGAATTAGAAGGTTTTACTTATTTATGTAGCAATTCCTTTTAAAAATGCAAAAAAACTCTTGTAAGTTTACACAATATACTCGTATATCAGTGTTGACAATTACTGTCTCCAAGTACAATACCAATATGCGACTCAAATGTGAAATGTAAGGTGCCTTTCAAAAACGAGTTGATTTGATGAATTTTTTTCGTTTGAAATTATTGTTGGATCACAACAGCAGAGATTAGATCCCTGTACTACTGTGTTGATGCACAATAGGCTCGTGTAAGTGAAAGCGATTAAAAACTTTCAAGTGTTAATTAACTAATGTTTGTCGTCCAAGAAGCTGCCTTTATGCTGAACATAGACTATAAGCTGTTTTAATCTCTGTAGAAGTAAAGTACATTAGCCAATAATTGATAGCCAATGCATTAGCCAATGATTAATGTTCTGCGTATGGTATACTAAGGCATGATAGCATATTCCTCCCGTGCTTTGCGTAGTATGTCTCCAACCCAATCAATGTGTCCAGTCAGTCTAGCTGCGTTCTCTATTATAGTTTTTCGTTTGAGATTTTTCATGCTCCAGATTGGCTTGAAGATTCGATTGCAAAAATGGATCTTATTTACGCACGCATTGCAGAAATTGACGTATAATATTACAAAATAACCCCTTGATTGGAGTGTGAAAATGTGGCGAAGAAGTTTGTTATATAAAATAAAGTCTTTTGATTAAGCAGATCAAATATTTAGGCAGCATAAGGCAACACCTAAGCGCGTCGAAAGAAAAAAAGTAAAAATAGTAATTTCTCACATATGGTATATGACATCAGTTTCTCCGTAAGTCCTCTTTGCCTTCTACAAAGCATCTTTGCCTTGTTTCAGCTTCTTTGTATTCTTTTTTATGCTGCATCCCAGCTAAGTACGTGATTAATGTACTGCAGATATAGAATTAGAATTAGTGGTGCATGACTTAGATAGTTATCATAGACTTCAATTTCTTTGTTTTATTTTGGAGGGGTACAAGCCTCTTATTTATTTAAAACTCAAAGCCGAAATGAAATTTATTTTATTGTTCTCGCTGCGATTCGAACCTTGGCTTGCATTATTTCCTACAAGAACTTTAGCCACGTTCACTCTATGATATTCAGAGATATTTGGTGCATAAATGTTTTTCAAATAGCTGCCCAGACACTTTGCCGTACTGAAACAAGGTGTTCATTCTGCCCTGCACACCATTTTTAATTCAAAAATTGTAAACAAATTAAAAAAAAAACTTACTCATGATGTACTTAAACATCAAACCACTTTAGTGGCCAATTAAAATATAATACGTTCCTAATAAAAATGATAATAATTAATTTAATAAATATTTATATGTAATATACGTTTATAAAACACAGATTTTTGTTTAATTGTTATCAAAGGTCAGTTAAACAAATAGTTATGAATGGTTGTACCTCCTTTTAAACTATTTTCAATAAAAATTGATTTTTAAAATTTCGCAGAATTGTTGTCCAAAAAAAACCTTTACATACTTTCTCACGCAGTACAAAAAAATATTAATAATGACTTGCGTAAAGATAAGACTGTCAAAAAATGTCTAAATACAGTGGTAGACATTCGTTTGGCCACATCAATTTTTTTACATTTTTTTTATTTTTGCATGTGATATATATTAAATAATTATCACTTATTTTGTTGTTTTCTGTAGACTAAAGAATAGGCTTAATAAATCAAAAACAATAACTGGCCTAAGGGTTCAAAAAAAAAAAAAAAAAACAAAGAATGCATTTTTTAAAAAATCGTATAGTTTTTTGTGAGACATACGTTTGAACGCAAGCTAAAAGAAATTCATTTACATTGTATATCTGGTAGCGTGATCACGTTTTTAATAAAAAAAAACAAATTAACATTAAATTGAAAAAAAAAAATATTTTTGATTAATAATAATAAAAGTGGTTATTAAAGCAAAATGGGTTCTGGAAAACGATTAAATGAAACTGAAAAAAATTAATTGAAATTTTAAAAAAAAATTGCAAAATCAAAGAGAGAAATTGTGAGATTGTTGAACCATTCCGAAAAAGTTGTTAGAAACTTTTTAAAACTTGGCACCAAGTATGGTATTAAAGCTCCAACGAGGGGGTCTTCCAAATTAAACTACCGTCAAATGGGTCTAATTCGATTTGAAGCGTCAAAAAATCGACTAACCTGCCGTGAAATAAAGGAAAAACACAACCTTCCAGTGTCCAGGCGACCCATTGCTAGCGTTTTAAATAAAACTTCATCAATTAGATGGAAAAAAATTACATCTAAACCCCAGTTAGCGAAGCTTCATAAAGAGAAAAGACTTACGTTTGCAAAAACACACATGACATGGAAATATGAGAGGAAAAGAGTGATCTTTTCTGATCAAAAAAAATTAATTTGGATGGACCGGATTGCTATAGCTGCTATTGGCATAATTTGAATGAAAAAAGTGTTGTCAGGTCTAATAGAAATTTCGATGGCGGAAGTGTTATGGTATGGGGTGCACTTTCCTATGATTTCAAGCTTCTCATATGTTTTGTTACCACAAAAATGAGTTCACAACGATATTTAGAACTCCTTGAAGATATCCTTATAACGAAATTGAATGGAAACCCCGATGAAGAATACATATTTCAACAGGACAACGCTGCTATACATGTTTCCAGGCTATGTAGAGATTGGTTTACGTATAAAAACATAAATTTATTGCCATGGCCGGCATGCAGTCCGGATTGCAATCCGATAGAGAATTTATGGGGAATTCTGGCGTCAAAGATTTATGAAAGAGGACAACAGTTTTCATCGGTTAATGAACTGAAACAAAAAATCAAAGAGTGCAAAGTCGACATAAAAACGATACAAAATCTAGTTGAATCTATGCCAAACAGAGTATTTTCAGTTATCCACAATTAAGGTAGTCACTTCAAATATTAAAACAACAACATTTTTTTAATAATTATTTTTTTTTACATGACAGTTACAAATTGCGTCCAAACGAATGTCGCATATTTTTCTTTTTTCCCAATGTTTTGTTACTTAATTGAAATATATTTCAAGTTTGTTTTTTATTTTTAAGGAATTGTTAAAATGAATCAATACAGAAAAAGTTTTCCAAAAAAGTTCATTCATTTACCTAAAAACGACAAAAAGTATGGTGCGGCCAAACGAATGTCTACCACTGTATTAGCTGGGGGGAATGTCTTGATATATAAATTTTGAAACTTCACACACAAAAATATAAAATAATTGTTAGATAGATACTGTGATAACACAGATAAGATTATACGACTATGTTAAGCAAATGAAAGTGTTATACTAAATATAACAAATATCGTAGTACGCGCTCATGGCATATATTAAGTTCATTTTAATGTTTATAACGGACACAGTTTTGATAATAAAATAAGGCAAGTCGGTGTAATCAATTTCATGGCTACTCTTATGCTTCAATTTTATGATTTATTTATAATACAATAACTTCGTGTGGCATCTAAAAAGGCTTAGTATACAAAAAGCTGATGTCTAAGAGCGTTAAAATAAGGATCGGTTTGAGTTAGGATTGTAGTAACTAAACAGACTATGTTTAATACTTATACAATAAGTTTCTGATGACTACTACCCATATTACTAAATAGTGTATCATGTCATCAAACTTTATCTGTTATGACGTTTTTATTTATTTTATTTGAAATATCTGTGAGGCAATTTAAAGGCTTATTACTGTGTGTAATCGTAGAACATTGATTACAATTTGGCCTAATCATTGTTTACGATAAAACAGTATTTAACCCTTATGTGCACACGAAGACACTCAGGTAATTCTGGAGGGTTCAATTAAATTTCACATTTCACTCTTTTAGTTAATTTCTGTTGATGGAATACTCAGCTGGAATAATGATCAAAAATGTTTATAAATTAAAAATTTAAGAAACTTTAGGCAGTACTATGTGCTACCTAAGCGGCGTGAAAAAACGTTAACAAGACTTTTGAGCCTGATGCCATACCAGCACTGGACCTTGTCTTTGACGCTTGGGCGTCCATTAGCTCATCTTTTCAGTGCATCATATCGCGTCGGTGTTTTCCATCTTGCTGTAAGGATTCTAATGTAACGCCCATCCTCAAAAAGGTCGAGGCTAGTAACCCTGAGAACTACCGCCCAATAGCAGTTTGTTCCGCACTCTGCAAGGTTATGGAGTCCAACGATTTTTTAGCGATTGTCAGTACGGTTTCGGAAAGGGCCGTTCTAATGAGTGAACTGCTGGCGTTGCTCTCGAAGAAGTGGAACAAGTCAATTCATGGTTTTGTCGAGAGTAAGTTGTGGCTCTGGATATCTCAAAAACGTTAGATAGAGTTTGGTACGAGGCTCTCATTTCGAAACTTAATGCTTTTGGTGTCAGTTGTCACTTCTCTCGATTTATATCGTGTTTTCTCATAGATCGCTCTATAAGAGTGACGATTTCAGTATAAACTTAGGGGTACCGCAAGACTCTATTCTTTCTCCTAATCTTTTTATAGTATTTATTAACGACTTGCTTCTTCTTACTTCCAATCCTATCTACTATTTTGCTGATGACAGCATGATTGTCACTTACATTCTTTTAATCGAGAGACCGAGCCTTTTGGAGATTGTGGCGAGAAGGATGAATATTAATGACTCAATGTTGTTTTTTAACACACAGACGTGGTGGCGTGTTGTCATCTGTGTCAATGGGTAATGTGGATATTGAGGAATCAGATATTCTTAATGTTCTGGGCATGAAAATTCACTGTGACGTTCGTTGAAATGATCACATATTTCAAGTGCCGAAAGAAGCATTCAAGTACATTGGTTTTTTTAAGATGGTGCAAGAAATACTTCACTCCAGTTGGATGTCCTTAATATTTACAAGACCTTTGTCCGATCCAAGACGGAATACAACACTCATGTATGGGCCGGTGCTTTAAAGTCGTTTTTGGTGTTTCTCGACCGCGTACAGGAGAGGGCGAAGATGCTGAGGGTGCAGAGTAGCCTGGTGGACTAGATAGCTAAATTGCTTAACGGGAGGTAATCTACCCGACGCTAGGCGGCTCACTCATCACATGGTTGATAAGTAGAGGAACTCCGCACGAGGGGGTCTCTCTCCACTTTTTGGAATCTTGTGATGAATGAGTTGCTAATGGGAACGCGTCAGCTGAGAACCACGGTCTCGAGCAGATTTGTATATCCTATTAAGAGCAGAATGCAACTTGCACTTCTGGAAGCTAGCGAGATGTCATCTGCACGTGGTTTGGAAGTAAAACCCAAGAAAACGGAGATAGTACTTTTCATACGGAAGTGCTAGCCTTCGCTATTTCGGCCATTAAGCTTGAAAAACACGAGCCCTCGACTTAGAGAAGAGGCTCACTTTTGGGGCTCATAGTAGACAGGAAGCTGTCCTGGAGGCCTAATATACACAATAGTATAAAGAAAGCCTTTATGGCTCTCTACACTTGCAATATAGTGTTGGGAAGAAAATGGGGTCTTAAACCGAGGATGACTCACTGGATATACGAGTACACATACATTGCGTACTACATCTACTTCAGCGAAGAAGCTGATCCTTCATCTACTGACGCTGGTCCTATACTGTTAAGAGTTTGCGGCTAGTGTGAGACAGCAACTGCGGGCGTCTCGTCTCTCTCGTGGCTCAAGGGAGATATAATCAGATAGTCAGACGTCTATAAAGGCTCCAAGTTGACCTCAAAAAAGGTTATTGACTGCCGCAGATCTTTTAATGAAATGGCTGAGCAGTAGTATAATATTCATATTGTATGGGTTACGGGTCACAGTGATATTGCAAGGAACTGTACGGCTACTATTGATCAGGCTCTCTGATGTATTCTCCACGTTGTTAATGCTATTGGAAACCTGTAAGCTCATGATATACAATAAAGTAAGGGGTTACACCTACGCCACATGGGCAGCTTCGGAAACGGGCACGATAGTGCAACAAATCTGGCCAAAGCTGGATAATAGGCGCACGAAAAATCAGCTCAATCATGAAGGAAGCACACTTATCACCGTGTCGTTTTCGGCATCACTACTGAACATTGTATAATGGGCACTTATGCCAGAAGGCTGGGACAGTTTTGCAGAAGCTGCAGAGATGAGGAAGAGGATGAGACAATCCTTTACCTACTGTGCACATGCTCAGATCTGTGTAGCAGGAGAAAGAGGCACCTAGGCTTCTACCATGTGACTGGACTTAAGATGCTGTCGAATATGGATATTTGTAGGCTTAGCTGGTTAATTATGGGTTCTGGGTGGTTCTGGATATAGGGGATGAGGATCCACTGTGGTATCACAACCGGCCTTAGTGCCTACGTGTGTCCCTTCTTTCGGGCCAGCCACTTTTACCTGCCTACCTACCTACCTTGGAGACATCTTCTTTAATGTGTAAGTAGTCTTCATGTTAAAAGTCGCTTTTATGTGTTTTATTTTTGAGTAATTAATTTTGGCCTCCTAAATCTCAAAATCGGACAATATGCGCTCTGAAAAGGCAATTTTTTTTGTGTGTGCACTTAAGGGTTAGGAAATTAGGCCACAAAGAGCGTGTAGTAACGTAGCAATCAAAACGATTTTTTTAACACCACTGCCTTATTACTGTTTGAAAAATACTTGCCGATTTGTTTTGAAAAAGCCCCTTTAAAAACAATCTGGAGAATAAATTTCAAATATATTTCAAAGTAATTATAATACAAACACCTTATGCCCCTTCAATGCGTTTTAGCAACATCGCATGTCTTGTCAAAATTATATATTTTCGGATAACTTATTTGATTTTATTTCTTCTATTTTGTCTGCTTTTTTAATAACTTCCATGAATAAATAGAAGACTTTATGATATTGTTTGATGTCTTAGGGAAGTGCTACTTTTTTTGCATTGTTGTATGTAAGAAAAGCAAAAAAGCAATTATCAGGTGTCAAATTTCCAACAATCGTAGAACTAGAAACAAAAAATTTTATTGTATTATCATGAGTATCAAAATAGACGTGCAAACAGGCAGCCAAGCTGATATACATGCATAGCTACCTATCAGTAGTATGACAGACTATTGCACTTCATAAGTCTTAAACTTTGTATTTCTATCAAAGAAATGTTTATTATTTGTTATAACAGTTTTTAGGAAAAATACCCACTCTTTCTACTGATAATGTTTTGTTTTGAATAATGCATGACGGAAGTGTAAAAGACAAATAAAAAGCTTGGACTATATTTAGTCCGCAGAGTACATGCATAACCTATACCAATTTCATATACTGTAGCTATTTATAGGTCTGATGATATACATGCGCTTCAGTTAGAGATAATGTCTGATAAAGTAATTAAATTTATGTTAAGAAAACATGGTGTTCCAATAAGATGATTCAAATTAATAGCTCACCACTTTAAACAGTAGTAAAGCGTCAACCTGTATTTACTTCACAACGCTATTAATTAAAATAAAGCGATACATTATAGGAACAAAATTTTACAATCACAGTTAACAAAATTAAAGCATTTTTGGAACGTCGTGAAACTCTTCCTTGGTCTGCAATTGCAAAAATTTGGCTGTATGAGCAGGTAAGTAATGCAAAGAACCGCATTTTTACTCTTTAATCAAGAAAAACTGATTTGAAATTGAACATTAAATAGGCCGCTACACTGTATTTTGCATTAAAACTTAGCCCTTAAGACTATTGGATGTTCAAATAATATCGGGTGGCATCTTAAAAGTTTAAAATTAACCAGCGGTTACTTCACATTTGACAATACCTATGTCTTCTATTCTGTCACAAAATTCAGTATATTATCTCCACTAAACGAAATTAATCGATTTGCGCCAGAGCAACGTTGGGATTTATTGGAAATTTATTTCCAAAACAAAGGCAATTGGTCGGAAATTGCAAAAATCATCTTTTCGGATAACGAGCATTTTTCTTCTTAGTGGGTACATTAATAAGAAAAATTGCCATATTTCTGGATCAGAGAACCTAAACGTGGTCTTATAGAAGCCAATGCACCCATTACGAGTGACTGCTTAATGCGGCTGGTGAAGCGGAGGCATCACTGTCCCATATTTCTTTAAACGGACAATGGAGACACCTATTGCACAATTATTAACCGATTTTTTTGTGCCCGCTCTTCTTGGTATTAATATGAACGATGTTTGGCTTCAGCAAGATGGTGCAACTTACCACACATTTCATGCAACAATCAATTTATTGCGTCAAACGTTGGATGGACGTTTAATTCGCCGAAATGGTGATATTACTTGGCCGGCAAGAAGCTGCTATTTGACACTGTTGGACTATTTTCTATGCGATGCCGTAAAGAACAAGTGTTATGCCTACAAACCAGAAACAATCGAGCATTTTAAAGCAAACTTTGGTGATGAAACTGCTAAGATGCACTCGAAAAAGTGCTCGAAAATTGATCCCATCGAATATGATACTGTGATTCCAGCCGCGGCAGCCATATGAATGAAATAATATATGGTTTCTAACCGGAACAATTGTACTTCACAGCAAAAAAATAATTTTGGCAAATCGTTTTTGTTTTATTATATTTTTAAAGTTAAACTTTTAAATAGTCCACCCTGTATTACAGGGAAAATCTTATAAAGATATTACGCTTTACAATAAATCGAACCGTTGCAGCATAATAAATACCTGGAATTAAACACCACTCTCTCTATCATCTATTCCATCTCTTATTTTCCTATTACAAGCACAATGCAAAGCATGAGTTGAAGTGCTCCCTTGAGTGCTCTCGTCAAGTTAAAAAAGAGTGAGAGACAAAAGTGTCTCTGAAAACTGAAGCTATTATTTTCCACTCAAAACTCTTAAGAACTAAAACCAACTAATCCGCATTGAAGATGATATTTCGAAAACTGCACTTGATTTAGCACATATTGAAGAAACTGTCATACAATATCATAAACTACTCTCCTCGACGTTCACTCGCACGGGCTGCACATATGTAGCATACTAGGAGAGATATGGCAAAGAAGCTTGATTAATAAGAAGTAAATCTAGTGGAATACAGATTACAAGTAAACATGAAGATGGCATATAATTTAAGCTTAAAGCTGGGATCACACGGTTGCCTCAAATATTCTCAAGTAAAGATGATTTGTTCTCTTGAAAAATGATAAAAAAATTACATTGGCTTCTTGGTAAAAAAAAGTAAAAATAATGAAGAAAAGAAATGGTAGAAGTTTGTAATGCAATTTACATGTAAACAATTAAAAAATGCATATTTTATGGGATGACAATTATAAATACCGCTTAAACGCGTGTTTTTTCAGAAAGAAATCAAAATTGGTGAGTAGTGTCTGCTTTAATTGCGTCACAAGATTACAAGAAATATTTGTGTATTTTTGGCATTTACATTGGTGCAAGATTGACTCTAAAGCAGATTCCCGCAAAGAGCAGCTCTTCTCGTGCGTACTCACAAGCATAGGCAAAAAATAAGCAAAAGCCAAACAAAGAGAACTAAAGAGAAAACAAATGGAAAAATAAAGTTCAAAATAGCCTGAGTGAGAGCACTCAAATTACTACCACTATTGTAAAATGCATTAATATTAGTTTGCCGGAAAATGCTTTAAAGCTTTCAGATGATTGTCCAACCAGGGTTGCGCTAATCACAATAATGTTATGAGAAAATAAATTGTGTGATCACACGACTGGCGCATAAAATAGACTTCCTATTGGTGCATTACGACAATTGTGTGATCCTAACTTTAAAATTAAAAGAATCCCCACTACCCCATAAAAACCAATGCCATATTCTACAAAAAAGAAATGTTGTCATGATTCTTTCAAGTCGTTATGCAAATTGCCAAGGAGTGGTAAATTTGTTCTAATTATTTTCCATCACACTGTTAAATTTGCAAAACTCTCCAAAATAACTCAACCGCTTATCATTTCTTTGTTTAAAAATGTTTACATTTTTTTTTAGTAGAACGTCTTAAATTGTATTTTCAAAATATTTATACAACTTTGCACAGATAAGAAACCCAATTTTCTGTTAGGCTCATAACTGCAAAATAATTTCAAACATTTAGTATTTTATTCAAAGCCGAACAATAAACATAAAGAAAACATGAGCTTCTGGCTTATCGTACTATGGACGGTATTATCCACCATATTGGGCTATTTGAAGGTGAAATTCTCCTATTGGGAACTGAAAGGCGTTAAACAATTAAACACCCATTTTATCTTTGGTCATTTCTTTAAGCTTAAATCTATTAATCATTGTGATCTGCTGCAAGAAACCTATGATAGATTTAAAGGTTGCGCCAAGTTAGCCGGTATTTATATATACACTAAGCCGATGGCAGTAATCATAGACTTGGATTTGGTCAAAGCGATTTTAATAAAAGATTTCCATAATTTCACCGATCGCATGCCTTATAAAAATGAAAAGGATCTCTTATCGGTCCATTTGATTAATGTAGAAGGCAGCGTGTGGAAGCCATTAAGACAAAAATTTACACCCACCTTTAGCTCAGGTAAAATGAAATTTATGTTTCCCACCATTAACAGTCTAACCGGCGAATTAAAAGCGGCCTATGAAAGAAGTATCATAGAGTCAAAGGAACAAATGGTGGATATTTACTATTTAAATGGCCGCTATACCACCGATGTAGTAGGCACTTGCATCTTTGGTATAGAGTGTAATAGTCTTAAGGATCCTACGGTAGAATTCCGACAAATTTGTAGCAAAATCCATGGACGCACAAACTTTAATATACGCTGGTTTTTGTTTAAGCATACCTACTTCTGGTTAACGAAGTTTATAGGTCATAAGCGTTATCCACAATTTATAGAGGATTTCTTTAGGCGTGTAACCTATGAAGCTGTTATGGAACGGGAGAAATTAGGCATTAAGCGTAATGACTTTTTAAATATTTTAATAGAATTGAAAAACACCAACGATGACAAAGGTAAACCTGTGTTAACTTATGATCAGATATCAGCCCAATTGTTTGCTTTCTTTACGGCGGGCTTTGAGACTTCTTCCACCAATATTAGTCTGGTACTGTACGAATTGGCTAAGCACCCCGCAATACAAGAAAAAGCCAGACAGGAAATTAACAAAGTTTTGGAAAAATATAATAATGAGTTAACCTATGAAGCCATGATGGAATTGACTTATATAGATCAGATCATAACAGGTAAGTAAGACAATATACATAAAAATTAATATTTAATTTCACGACTTGTTTTTTACAGAGACCCTCCGTCTGTATCCTGCTATACTTTATTTACAACGAGTAGCTATAAATGAGTACGCAGTACCTGGCACCGATATTACTTTGGACAAAGGCACTTCAGTGTTTATACCGGTTCGCTCTATACATCATGACCCAGAAATTTATGAAAATCCTTCAGATTTTAATCCTGAGCGCTTTAGTCCTGAGCAAGTAGCTTTCAGACATCCCCAATCATTTTTAGGTTTCGGTGATGGTCCACGCAATTGTATTGGTTTACGTTTTGGTCGCATGCAAAATAGTATTGGTCTGGTAACATTACTAAAGAATTTCAAATTTTCACCGTGTTCACAAACAAGTGACAAAATAAAAACTTCCAATCACAGCGTTGTAAATATACCCGTTGATGGTATAAAATTAAAAGTGGAAAAGTTGTAAGTGCATAAGAACGAACCAATTTTTTTAGAAAAAGTAATTCTTATCTACGAAGCGCTTTGTTTGGTTTCTTGTTTTTATGTGTTATAAAGTTTGTTGCCCTAAGATAAATTGTAGCTTCATATTGTTGTATTTTGAAAAGTAAAAACAGAGATAACAAGTTTATAGAATAAAAGTGACGTTATTTGTTTGAGTATTTTATTAAATAATTGTGTTTGAAAATGTTCATAAGGCTTGTTGAGAACGCACTGAAATCGGCATAAATGAAGTCGAATGTAAAACAAAAATGGGCATATATAGACCATTGAGAACAAGCCACTCCAGTTCAATTTAAAGTCCAATTCTGATACCTTAAAAAATACGATGGAAGACACTTATCAGGAGTGCTTCACCCATTATTGCTTAGCCGGTAATTTTACTAACAAATACTTTAAGCAGCTCTTAACCGAGTAGTATATACAAAAGTGAACCTTTCTTTAGGTCATGTTTTAATTTAGTGCATTTGTGATGTTTATGTGTATTTTTTCTATATTAAATGTGTGCACTCCTTTACATTTTTCTTATGAAGAATACATTTTAGAGGTATACTACACAAAGGTTCCCATCAACGCGGGTAGGGTTACTCTAGTGTAGATATAAGACTTATGTATTGGAAAACCTTTTCGTATTGAAATTAAGAACCTATATTTCTTTGAACGAAATAAATATGGGGATGGCGTGGTGTAGTGGTCAGAGCGCACGCATAGCAACACAAACATCCCAGGTTCGAACCTTTAGCAGAGGACATGATGAAGAAATTTGAAATTGTGGTTTCAAATACTTGATAAAGAGGCTTCAACTTTCCTCCAGACAACTCCATCTAAAAATAAGGATAAAGCCCCTGACCTTTCCGCATACCTCTGGCTATAATGACAAGCAGCGTGGGGGAATGATCAGAAAAACACGTCATCTACTGGTAAAGAATTACAATGCTAAAGTAAAGATCACTACCAACTAGTAAGGATCTTCACCACTATGACAAATCATATGGTGGAAGCTACCGTGAAGTAATGATCTCATCTACTTAGCTTGAAGCATCAATTGATTAAATAAACTAAAAAAAACAGTGGAAAGCGAATATGCTCCATAGAGGAGTGACGGAGGAAAACAAAATATAACGTACTAACTAATATTGACAGTATTTTTTTAAGCGGACTCATAACCCAATATTTTATGTACCATCGCTGGGTCTAAAACATGGCTGAAAAGTTCCTGGCCAGCTTTATTCATTTATTCTCCATCAAGAGCAATGTAATCAATTTGAAGCCGCTTTAACACTTCAATGCCACTTTTGTTGAACGATTTCTCTTGTGCCTCAAAATTGGCCTCAGTTTCAGCGATAACTTCTTTATTCGAGCGAAACTTCTTACCGTCGGGCATTTTTGGTATTCCTCGAACAGCCAGTAGTCGCTGGGAGCCAAATCTGGGGAAGATGGTTTTGCAAATGTTTTGATTGACTTGTGACACGGTGCTTTGTCTTGATGGAACACAATTTATTTCCTTATATATTATACAGTCGTTTCTTTACAATTTTAGCCTTCAAAGGACTCCAATAGCGCTACATAATATTCAGTATTGACTTCCTTCCTCAAGATAGTCGATGAATATGACATCACACTAGTCACAAATTACCGAGATCATAACCTTTCCAATAGATTGTTGTGTTACCGGGTGCTTTGGGCGAGGTACACTAGTTGCTGTCAACTCAGATGACTATAGTTTTGATTATGGAGTGGAGCGGTGGGTCCATGTTTTATCCAGTGTCACAGATGGACCAAAAATTCCGGTTTGTTACACTGAAACATCTCCAAACACTGCTTAGAATCATCAACACGTTCTTGTTATTGGGAAACAGTAAGCAAACACGGTACCAACTTTGAGCAGATCTTTCTCAAAGCCAGACGCTCTTGTTATATAAAACCGATACGTTCTTATGATATCTTTACCATGTCAGTTAACTCTCTCATCCTCACTTTTCGTTTATTCAAAATGATTTTGTGGATTCTGCGTTCTGCATCACCAGTGTCTCTACGAACACGGCTTAAGTCAGTAAATCAATGTTTTATTGTCGTTTGTGATGGAGCGGAGTCCCCATGACACTTTTCAAGCCATTCCTTCACCAGGAAATATAAAAAAAATCGTTTTGAATGATTGAAAAGTGAAGTTGCGTAAGTTAGCTGATATCGCAATGATTTCAAAAGAACGTGTTGGCTTTATATTGCAAGAACATTTGGCTGAAAAAGGTCTGTTCAAAGTGGGTGCCGCGTTTGCTCACTGCTGACCAAAAACAAGAACGTGTTGAAAATTCTGAGAAAATGGCAAAACTAAAATTTAAGTTGCTCCCACATCCACCGTTTTCGCCAGATTTGGCTCCAAACACTACTGGCTATTCCCAGACCTCAAAAAAATACTCGCCATTAAAAAATGTTGCACGAATGAAGAGGTTGTTGCTAAAAACAAGGCCTATTTTGAGGCAAAAGCTAAATCGTTCTACAAGAGTTGTATTGAAATGTAAGAGCGGCGCTGGAATGACTGCATTGCTCTTGATAGGAATTACGTTGGTGAATACAACAAATTTTTTCAGCCAATGTATTATTTGATTATTATAAATGATTTTCTTAATTTCTCCTGAATACATTCCGTTATATTATCGATAGAACACTGAAACACAGGCCACATTGCGACTCTGTTCTACCCATAGAGTTGGTTATCCTACCGTAATTAATGGGTACTTTTGCCGTCGCTTGAATGCGTTTGAGAAGCTTCAACATATACTTTGAATCACCGGCCTAATCAATATTAAAAAATCAGATGTAGTGAAGTATTTCCTGCACCGTCTTAAAAAAGCTGAGACAATTGAATGCTTCTTTCGACACTTTCAATATGTAATCGTTGCAACGAATCGTTGCAGTGACTTCTTATGCCCAGATAATCAAGAACATCTGACTCCTCAATATAATCATTACCCGTAGTCACAGATGATTACCGCACCACCACTAAAAGATTCCCTACGGATGATGGCGGTAAATCACAACTTTATTTTAAGACATAGAAGAGAATCATTCTTTTTGTTGTTAGGTTTTGATTCAAACTTTACCATTACATTTTTGCCAAGCAGTAGTCAAACATATATTTTTTTTATATGGAAAACAATTTTATTTTCGAATTTATTAACGAAAAACCTACTATTACATAGAGCTTCTGTATATTCAAACTCAACAGCAATTCTTTACCACAGCTTTAGTCAAGCACTGACATATTGTCTTTATTAACACATTTATGTTCGAAAAAGCTTGAAATTCTGGCGCATGCCTGTTACAAATTTTAAGAGGTTGTTATATTAACTAATGTAGAACGAAAACTTCACTTAAAAAATTTTAGAATTTCCACAAGTTGTAGCTAAAAATAAGCTGCTATAAATCGTTACCTTCTTAATTTGAATTTAAAAATATAAAAGTCTTTCGATTACGTTTATGAAAAATCTTTGGCAAAATATTTTGTTATTTTATTTGTTTCTTAATAATTTTTTTCTCTTTTTTGTTTTTCTATTATATTGTTATTTCTGAGATAAGAAGAAAAAAAACTATTTCTGAACTGACCCAAGTTTATTTGCCAGATTATGGATACTAGGTAACAGAAGTGTACGCTAGGGATGTTCTGACAAGAGAAGTGAACAATTGCTTTAACACATAGGAATCATTAAAGTCCATTCCTCAGCGTTTGAAAAATCGTAATACTAATTTTGCTTTGCAATTACGACAAACAACACCTTACTTAGTGTTTGGTAGAACTAGAAAGTGGGAGCAACTAAAAACTGGCAAAATGATGAATTCAAATATTTACTTCTTACAACGTTAACCTTTAAACGAAGGAAGCAATTTACAAAAATCATCAGTATTGGATAACAGAAAAATGTTGTGTTTCATCATTTCCATAATTCCATCTTTGCAGGAAAGTGGAGTATAGGATATTTTTATATTTATATTTATAAATTTGAATTTTTAGTAGGTAGGAATTTCTTGTCTACAAAAAACAACAAAATTTCTCGCGTTTTAATAAAACTATATGGAATATAATGATTTTGATGCGCTGAATACAAATCCGTGTTCGGGCTTACTTTTTTTAAGGGCGTGACATATTTTTCGCCCAAAATATATTACGACTTGACCGATTTTAATGCAAGTACCACCAACTATTCTAAAAGCGTTGTCGATGTGAATCTGCCTGCTGTTTGATCAGAGATCAGCAATCGATACTGAAGAAGTGAGTATACTCGAATCATGATTCATAAATTATACTCATATACATTCATACCCATAGCACATATACTCAAACTTCTCAACAATTATAACGTTAATGATCCATACCCTTCTGAACTCATTGTGTACAAAAGATGCAATATGAGTATGATTCGAGTATGATTTTTAACTTTTCTTTCTTTTGAACAATATTTCTGCCTTATTTGATGAGTACTCACTTGAATAAATTGAATGATTAGGATTAATGCTGCAAGTATTATTATGAGTACGACGTTTGATTCATACTCATTGCTATTTGTACTTATAAATGTTATTGTGAGTATCAATAAGTGTGAGTAGTTGAATTTTAATGATATGTCTTTATTTATACTTATAAATTTATAAGTGAGTATGAGTAGCGAAAAAACCATTCATTGCTGATCTCTGGTATTGATCTCTATGCTAATTTTGTGCTTTCTTGCTTTCACCACGAATTGCCTGACTTTTTCTTTTCTGTATCAATATCCAATAGTCGATTCTTATCCTTCCTTTAATATATGTTTGTTGTAGCCAAGAACGGTACGAGCACATGCATACATGACATTTGTATAGAAAAATATCTATTTATGCTGTTTCCTGTTGAGAGATGTTTCCAGATAGTGAAGATAGACGAGATTCATTTTATGACTAGGTTTTCTTTCGTGATAGTTGGCTTTTAGTTGGAGTATTTTGTAGGCGCAAGTTGCTAAGAGTTTTCTACTGGTTACGTAGACCAGCACTCAGGGGATAACCGCCATTCATGTAGTGCATTGTACAGGTACTAGGAAAATTGGTTGTGGGAAAGAGGATAGATAGTGTAGTGTCTGTGGACGTTTGATTTAAATTTGCTCATGTCGTAAGTGGCAGCAAAGACACTCGCAGAAAGATTGTTTCACAAACGAATAGTGCGACCAAAGAACGAATTCTTCCTATAATGCGTTGTGCGATTTACTGGACAATCAACTACAAAGGGATGAGCTCTACGAAAAATACGAGTACTTTCGACACTCGCAATATGTGCTCGTTCCAACGAACGTTACAGTGAATTCTCATGCCCAGAATATCAAGAGCATCTGATTCCTCAATATCTACATTACCCATAGATACAAATGACAACACACCACCACATCTATGTGCCAGAAAACAACATTGAGTCTTGCTGGCTTAAAGTTGACCCTGTTCACACGACCCCACTCAGAGATTTTCGACAGGTCGTTTGTAAGTGTGCAGTTCATATTTCGCCTTTTCAACCCAATCCCCAAAAGGCTCGGCCTACGATCAAAAGAGTATGAGTGACAAATGTTGCTGTCATCTGCAAAAGAGTAGACAGGATTAGAAGTGAGAAAAAGAAAGTCATTAAGAAATATTAGGAATAGAGTTGGAGAAAGAGCAGAGCCTTGCGGAACTCGTCGGATGATATCCCGTCTATAACCACTCTTATAGTGCGATTTCTGAGAAAGCTCGATATGAATTGAGAGAAGTGACTACCGACATCAAAGGCAATAAGTTTCGTGACAGACTCTGTCAAACGCCTTAGAAATGGCCAGGGCCACAAACTTACTCTCACCAAATCCATGAATTGACCTGTTCTACCCTTCAAAGAGTAACGTCAGTAGATTACCATTAGAGCGACCTTTACGGAGACCATATGGGCGATCGATCAGCACACCCCTTTTAGGGATTGGCGTTACATTGGCAATCTTCCAGCAAGATGGTAAAGTAGCCGCACGATAAGACGCACTAAAAAGATTAGCCAATGGACGCGCAAGCATCGAAGAGCACTGCTTCAGGACCAGCGCTGGAATGCCATCCGGCCCAGAAGACTTATTAACGTCGAGATTTGCAAGAACCTTAAAAAAATTAATTACACAGTTTGAAATCATAAAATACATTTCATGAAATGAAACTTTTTCCCTTGTCTCTCCGCATACTACTGCCAGTAATACGCCATATACGCCTTTTTTGAGGTCTATGAATAAATAAGAGCTGACTAATGTGTTATCATGCTTGAAAAATGCATTAAATTTACATTATGTTGAGCACAGAAGTGCAGTTACTTATTCCAATTTGTTTTTGTTGATTTAATCTTAAAGCCAAGTTAGTGAAAGAAAAACAAAGACGAAACAAATTAACAAATTGAATGAAATTAAAATTCAAGAGCAATACAAACCAATACAGCAAGAGAGAAGTAAATAAATACACAAAAAAGCGAATGAAACAACAAACATTTGCAAACAAAGGCAAATGGAAAAGTTAAAATACAAAAATAAAATATAAACAGAACAAAGGAAAAAATAAAAAATGAATAAAAAATTTATAAAAAAAATCTAAAAAAGTTGAATAAAAAAAAAGAAAAATTAAGGTATGTGGCAGAGTGAGTGTATGAATTGAAGTAAATAAATATGCCACATCAAATGAGGAGGACAGAAATGTGGCCACTTAATTATCACTCATGCATTAACACATACAAATATGTACACACACCCATAGGCACATACGCTTCTCTCACTTATTCACTCATTTTTCAAGAGGCCTCTATTTGGCCACACAAACACACGCACACACATATTATTATTTAAAAAAGAACAAAAAGGGGAGAAAGCAATTTTTTCTTTTTTTTATCAGAAAAACAAACGAAAACTCAAAACAACAGTGGAAAGGAATTAAAACAGAAGGGAGGAGAAGTTTTACTAACTGGCAGAGGTAGACTGTAAAATATTTTAAATAGAAAAGTTTTCTAAAATAAAATATATAACAATTATTAAAAAATTAAAAATAAAAACCATCACCAAAACCAAGAAATATTTGGACGGCTTATTGGGAAAATTTGAATAGTTCAGACTTCACCTGAGCAGCTTTCCCGGACATAGGGGGTGCTTTTAATAATGTGAAAGCCGTTTGAATTCACAATTCCCTCCACAATGTGGGTAAATGCTGGATGAACCAGCGGTTCTTATGTCATTTAACAATATGAATCGATTTACACTTGTGCAACGTTGGGATAACAAAGACAATTGGTTTGAAACTACTAAAAAAAAGAATAATCACAAAATCGCAAAAATCATCTTTTCGAATGAAGCTCAATCTGATGGGTACATTAATAAGCAAAATGACCTTGTTTGAGGCTCAGAAAACCCAAACGTTGTTTTACAGAAACTAATGCACGTATTACGAGTGACTGTTTGGTGTAGCTTGTGGAGCGGAGGCATTATTGGCCTATATTTCATATTTTGCAAATATTACGGTCAATGGAGATATTGATTACAGATTTTTTGCTCCCACTCTTTATGGTATTGATATAAACGGTGTATGGTTTCAACAGAATGGTGTAACTTGCCACACATTTCATGCCACAATCGATTTATTGCTTCAAACGTTTGATGGCCGTTTAGTTAGCCGAAATGATGATGCCATATGACCGGCAAGAAGCTCCGATTTGACACTCTTGGACTATTTTCTGTGGGACGCCGTTAAAGACAAGTGATATGCCGACAAACCAGAGGCAATTGAGCATTTGGAGACCAACTTTCGTGAAGCCATTGCCGAGATACCATGTACTTGAAAATGCTCTCGAATCTCCGATCGAATGGGGTACTGTGAGACCAGCTGCGACAGCCATATGAATGACATCATATTTCATTTCTAGCCAAAACAATTGTACTTCACAACAAAAAATTACATTTGGCAAAATCCCAAACCGTTTTTGTTTTATTGCATTTTTAAATCCAAACTTTTAAATGTTAGTTATGCTTCTTTTACTATGTCACTCCTCTAGAGATCATATTGGCTTTCCACAAAGCATTCATTGCTTTGTTTCAATTTCATTAATCAAATTGATTTTTACCGGTATTTATATAATTAATCCACTGTAGCTCCCCTCCATATGACTGCACTGGTGAAGATCCTTGCCAAGTGGTGGTGGTTATCATTAGTTAACATTGTAGTTTTTTTCCCCGTAGATGGCCTTTTCTTCTTCATTCGTCTGATGTTTGTCTTCATCGCCAGAGATATGCTGGAAGGTAAGATGTTTTTTTTTTTTAATTGGAGTTGCTTGGAGAACATTCGAAACCACAATTAAATTTTGTAATCATGTCGTCTGCTGCGGCTCGAACCTAAGTCGCTTGTGTTGTCATGTGTACACCCTAACCACTAAACCACGCCACTCCAGTTCTGCTTAACAGCGTAAAATTTCTCACTTTATCACAACAAATGCAAGGGGTACTGTTAAATCTATCAAACTAGACACATTATAATGGTTAGAGTGTTAACTCAAGACATGGCTTGTACCATTCTCCAGGAAACGTATGTTTGCTTTCTTCGCCTTGCCAGTAAAAGACGGAGTGCTATTTGAACTCTTTTTGGAGGCATTTTTCCTCAGTAGGCGGCGTTTTATCCTAGTCATTTGTGTGATATATTTCATCGTTGGCAGAGATAACCAGGAATGTCAAGGGGCTTCCTTTGGATATATTTTTTTGGAGTTGAAGCTTATTAAGTCGTCATATGCATTTCTGTGGATTCGAACTTGGGCCGGTTGTATTGTATGCGGCCACTCTAATAACTACACGACGATATCCGAAATATTTCAGTGTTAATATGGGCCGTTAATTAAGATGGAAATATAACTCAGCTATTCACAACCGGTTATGAATTCGATGTTTAATTTCTTGTAGAAATATTGTTACCGTGCTGGAACGATTGGTTACTTTGCAGTCTATCTCTGGACAGGCGGATCCGACATGGAGGGGAAGTACTGAACTGCACAGAATGAATCTATCTTTACGGTTTTGACTCACCCGATTTATGCCTTAAATCTTTGCTATTTATTACTAATCGAGATAGCTCCTTAGACAGCTTTTGCCTCATACTAATGTAGAAGAGGCTTAGTGCAAATAGGTCATAGTGTTATTCGTTGGATTTGTTAAAAGGTTATTGAACCGAATCTCTTTGAAGTGGTCTTCTGGTTGGCCGCCCTCGATAAAAATTGCAATGTTATGGTAGACTCCTTGATAAGGTCTGCTATAATCTGAATAACAGTTGCGTTACCATCATCCCTACAGGGGCCCCTTTTGTAATGCTTTGCTGTCTGTCATCCGAATAATCGTCAGGCAATAGAATAAACTTGTGGTGCCAAAGTCATATTATCCTCTCTAAACTCTGACTTGAACTGTATAGAGAATTCCCTATCGTGGTTCCTAGTATGGACGATTGAGTCTGTGCTCTAATCATTTCTGCGGATTCGGTAGAGATATATGCGGGTGGTTCTAAGCTTGAAAACAAGGTTGTCAGTAAAATATTTCCAATAAGCTGAGATCTAGGCTATCTCTTCGTCTGCAGGACTATTGTAGTGTGCTTTTGTCGTTTCCATTTACCATGGCCAATGACATTATTATCTTTTCTGAAAACCAAGTGGCGTGGGTGACTTTTTGCTCTAGACTAGTCAGCGACAGTCGCGACTTTCTTAAGACACTACCACGGCAATTTTGTGTCGACCTCATCTGGGTTCCTGATCACGTGGACATCTCGGCCAATTGTAAGGCTGGTGAACTAGCTAGAGCGAGTACATCCTTGATGACCCTTCGAGTCATCTACCATATATAAGTGTACCTTTTCATCCAGTCCATTAGGCGAAAGTACTAGTTAGACGCAAACAAGGCAGTGGCAGGAGCAAGGGCAGATTATTGATTTATTACTATAGTCCCCTGGCCCAGGTTTGTCATGAAGCATACCAACCAACTATTTAAACTGGATCGTCGGAGCATAACCTCAGCCATATCTGACCTCACACGTCATTATTTATAAGCAGGCACGCGCATAGTCTACGCTTATCTGCGGATGACTTCTCTTTGGGTTTTGAGTCATTTCAAGAGAAGGAGAGCATGGTTCACTTCCTTTGGCAGTGTCCTTGACATCAGAATGATAACCAGGTTTCTTACACTGCTAAGCTGGCTTCCGACTTAATTTAGGGAAGTGCTTATATGCTTTGCTTCTGGTTTATCACCTGGACCGGATCTGATAACTAGCACAAGGACAACGCCACATGTGGTATCACAACGGGTTGATATGCTTGCTCAATTGTGCTTTGATTTGACTAGGCTATTACTCCCTACTACCTATTACTGATTGTATATATGGAATCATTAAATGTCTATGAACTTAACGACAGATTCAACATATTCCCCTACGTTAAGTAAGGGCCATAATAAAAACCACTTGAGTGTTATTTAGAGCAACAAAGAGAGCGCACGTTTAAGGTGCTGGGAAAGGAGTTAAAAAAAATGAAATCAAAAGGCAAGAAATATGGATAAAGAAGAATAAAAATTAAATGTTGCAACAAACTCTTCGTAAAAAAAACAATTACAAACAAAAGCAACAACGAGTACAAAAAATGTTCATGTGGAAACAAAAACTAACAATAAAGAGTGGAAACAAAACGCAAGGCCTCATGTGTGGTAGCAACAGCCAAACATGCAGGCGCATACACTCGCTTTACTGCATGACAAATATGTGAAGCAAGCACACACACACACACACACACATATATATATATATATATATATATATATATATATATATATATATATATATATATATATACGAGGGCGGATTGACATTGAAGCTTACTAGCTCTAAATGGCTGCACAAACACAAAAACTTTTTCTATCTTAGAAATTACGATCTGTCAAACGTCAGCTGTTAAAATTTTAGCCAAATTTATCGATTAGTTTATTTGTTGTAGTCGTTTGAAGTAAGCAACTTTTGTGTTTCTTGGAAAATGGAAAAATGTGAATTTCGTGTAGTGATTAAACGCTATTATTTGAAAGGCAAAACGGTAAAAGAGACAAGAGAAAGGCTTGATAAACATTACGGCGAATCTGCTCCGTCAGATTATATGGTAAAATATTCGATTGCTGAATTTAAGCAGGGCCGAACAAGCACTGCAACAATACCATCAACAGGAAGGCCAAAAGAGGTGTTTACTGAAGAAAATATCGAGAAAATTCTCGATATCGCTATGAATGATGGCTGGGTCAAAATTCGTGAGATTGCTGAAATGGTAAAAATTTCATATGAACGTGTGTTCAACAGTTTGCATGAACATTTGCATATGAAAAAGCTATAAGATGATATAGATAAGCTACAAGATGGGTGCATCGTCTGCTCAGTGTTGAACAAAAACGAGTTCAACAGATCACTTCACAGCGGTGTTTGGACATGATAAAGCATAACCCTGCTGATTGTTGTCGTAGATTAATAACTGTTGATGAAACGTGGGTCCACCACCACTATACACCTGAAACCAAAAATCAATCGAAGCAATGGGTGGGAGGAAGCTGGTTGAAGTGCTCCGAAGAAGGCGGAGACAACGAAATCGGCTGGCAAGGTTATGGCCACTGTATTTTGGGATGCATACGGAATATTGCTCATCGATTATCTTATCGATTATCGTGCACTATTGGATCAATTGGTTGATGCAATCAAGGAAAAACGAACACATTTAAACAAGAAAAAAGTGCTCTTTCTTCAAGACAACCCACCGGTTCACACAGCATTAGATACAATGCTAAAACTTGTCCAGATTTAGCCCCTAGTGACTTTTTCCTGTTTCGAAACTTGAAAAAAAGGCTCGCAGGAAACGAAGAAGTGGTTACCGAAACTAATGCGTATTTTTAGGAGTTCCCAAAATCGTATTATTCAGATGGTATAAAAAAGTTGGAAAATCGTTTTACTAAGTGTATTGAGCTAAAAGGAGACTATGTTGAGAAATGTATGGTTTTTGAAAAAAAAAATGTTTTTTAATACTTAGGTAGCTTCAATATCAATCCGCCCTCGTATATATATATATACATTACTGTTATAACCACATACACATGCAAAATTTTTGGTTACACTGTAAGCAAAAGGTAATACAACATGATGGGCACGTTGGCTGGTTGCTTTGTCAACCGAATGGCTTGGATGGCTGACTATGTGCCTGTGAGTCAAGCCAAACCAAACCATCTTTACCCTCTTTTCATGCTGCTGTTACACTCTTCCTCTCTGTCCTTGTCTTCCGCCTTGCCCAGTTAACGTGAGGGAAAAACAAATGTCCTGTATGTAAATAAGAAAAAATAGAACAAAAGCAAACATAACAACAACAACAAAAACAGCCAGCTTAGTTGAAGGAGTAAGAGCAGCAAATGTTTTTTTTATTCTCTTGTTTAAATACATGAATATGTTTGCTAACACACACACCTACATATCAATGGTTTGGTATCGTTATTTAAAGTCAAGTGTTTATGCGTCAGTGGGTGTGTGTATATGTACATGGTATGCACATTGCTGTCATAAGGGAAACGGAAGTGGTACTTAACTAATGTGTTTGTTAAGTAACAATATGAGAGCAAGCCTTATGAGTAGAAAAAAGTGTTTTATTTCTCTTGTTGTTGTTGTTTTATTTATTATTTTATTTGCTTGTACCGCTGCTGTAGCAATTCCTTTATTTCCTTATGCGTTTCTTATTTACCGTCATCATGATTACCGTCATCGTTGCTGGCATTTTATTGTGTTCTTCTCAAATTGTTTGTTTTTTCTTCCCATTCTATGCAATTGAGACAAAAGTTTATATGAAAATAAGTGGCTTTTAAATACGAATAAAAAAGTTTAATGTTAAACATTATTAACAAAGTAGTAGGAGAGAAGAAATATGCATTTGTTTTTGTTTATTAATTGTAATGAAACCTACAAAATTTTTTTTTAATTAAATAATTTAAAAGTGGGAGAAGTTTTCGATAAGAGTACAACAATATTAATAATATAGCAGTAAAGTTAAAATGACGAAAAAGCACAGAGTATGGGTCTATTTAATTCTTTTAAACTCAGTTTGTATTTTCTGTTTCACAAAACTAAAAGAGTACTTTATGCAATTCCTCTGTTTACTTCGCCTAACCAAGTAAAGTGGGAAATAGTTGCAAGCAGTTGCTGTTTGAAAATTTTGATGCTATTTGTCATGATTTTTTTAATTGAGGCTGAAATTATTCGCATAGCATTTCGCATTAGCACTCTTTTTGAACTTCTTCTTCGTTTTTTTTTCTTATATCGCCTATTTTTTACAGGTTTATAAAATTGAGTTGGCAACACTGCTTTACTTGACAACCAATTTAACAGCTGATAGCTGCCTTTTGTTCAATTTGACAATTAATTATGGATAGACTCTCACCAGAGCAAAGCTTGTAAGTTGTTGAAATTGTTTATCAAAATAATGATTCTATTGGTCAAACTTATA
This sequence comes from Wohlfahrtia magnifica, assembly GCA_023159175.1. Taxonomy (NCBI): domain Eukaryota; kingdom Metazoa; phylum Arthropoda; class Insecta; order Diptera; family Sarcophagidae; genus Wohlfahrtia; species Wohlfahrtia magnifica. Next base: position 3,723,482 of record JAKWBJ010000051.1, read on the forward strand.
GTGCACTTCGTTCAGTTTGTGGAGTACATAATCATCCTTCAGATCGGCTAATCTGAATAACAACCGATCGGAACATGCCTACTCTTACTGATAATGTGTAAAGAAACAGTTGCCGCTGTACAAGGAAGAGTTAAAGAAGATTCAAATCAATAAATTCGTCGCCGTTTTCAGCAACGTTGGTTGTGCCCTTCCACTACTTGTAAGATTTTATAAACAGATTCATTCTTAAGTCCTTTCAAGATTCAACTTGTTCAGAAAACGACTATCGCATGCGCCATTTCGTTGAATAAGCTGAAGCTCTAATTGATATTGACATTGAATTTTCAATCAATATTTTGTTTCCTAATAAAGACAATTTTTGGTTGAATGGCTACGTAAAGAAGCGGAATTTTTTCATTTGATGTGTCGATAATCCACAAGCCTTTGACGAATCAGCATGAATCACAATCAACAGAAAATTAGTGTTTGGTGCGGAGTTCATATGTCGACAAAAACGATGATGGTCAGATTATTACTGTCATGATTATAATTTTTTTTGTATGTCAATTAGCTGGCATTAGTTTTACCAACATATGGTACCAACAAGACGAACTCACATGCTACACAGCGTGCTCTAAAATTGTTTTGTTTAAAGAAACTATTGATGAAGGAATAATTTCACTAAATGGTCCAATTAATTGGCCAATAAGAACGTGTAATTTAACCCCAGTCTATTATATCATTTGGGGTTAAGTAAACTCACTTGTCTACGTCGATAAAGCAGAGGCAATTGAACATCTAGAAATCAACATTTGAAGATTTCTTGGCGCAATATGTTGAAAAAAGTTTGTGAAAATTGGTGTTCTAGATTGCGCCTTGGTCGCGCCAGTTGTAGCGGTCACATGGCGGAAATAATTTGTTTTCTCCGTCACTTTTCCAGGCAGTATATTGGTTTTCCACAAAGCATCTATTGCTGCTTTGTTTCAGTTTCAGTAATCCAGGTGATTTTTCAAGCTTTGTAGATGATTAATTCAATGTAGCTCTCCATCATGTGATTGTTAAGTGTTGAAGATTCCTGCTAAGTGGCGGTGGTGATTTTTACTTAGCATTGTAGTTGTTTTTCCCAGTAGGTGGCGTTTTTCCTAATTATTTGATTGAATTTTGTCATCATCGCCAGAGGTAAGCCGGAAGGTCAAATGAGCTTCTTCCTTATTTTTAAAATAGATTTGTCTGGAGAGAGAAATTGAAGCCTTTTTATTCGTTTTTTGGACATATTTCCATATTTTGACAATGAAAGTTTCTAACTCTTTTGTTAAGAAAGTGTTTAATTTCTTGACCAAAGTGCTTGCGCAGTATGTTACTGGCTGTGAGAAACAGTGTTTGTTTATATTGTAGTGGTTTCATGTCTTAAAAAACGTTGTTATACAAATTTTCTTGTTTTTTTTTCTAAAGTAGTAAGATTGTTTGTTAACTTACTTACCATTTAAAATCTTATATGAAAAAAATTCTAAAATTTTTTTTGCTGAGATTTTCCTAAAATTATTTGTTTTTTATTTGTCCATTAATGAATATGTTTTTCCTTTATTATAGAACTTTACTTAAAAACTAATTTGTATTTTTTTAGTAGTTTTTATTTTTATTTTATTAAACAATTGGCCTTATAGTAAAAAATAATTGCATTAATAATATTTTTCACTTATATAAGTTTTTTTTTACAAATTATATATTTTATAACCCGGTATGTGATGATTTACAGGGTGTTTAGTTTCAGGTTTTACATTTGTTATTTCTAAAAAGCAGACATTTCAACAAGTTTATTTATTTTTTTATTATGATTTTAATATAAAATTTAATTTTATATTTTGTATATTGTATAAAATACATATTTTAATTAAATTAAATCAATAATATCTAATACCAGGCAATACTCATGTTACAATAAAATTAAAAAAATAATAATAGAAAATGAAAGCTTAAGTTTGGTAATATTAAAACGCTTTCAGGCAATTTGTGTCCGAATTTTTCTATGTTTGTAGGTGACTCATAAATTTTTAGGGATTAAATGGACTCGGCTGATATTGTTATCGTTGCAGTTTGCAAAAAATTTTCTAATTTTTTTCTGCATATATCAGTTCTCAATACAAAATTACAATTTACAAGCGAATTACTTTGTTTTTTGAAAAATTAAATCTGAGTCAAGCCATACAGTATAGGTTAAAATATAAACATAAATATAACATACGAGGGCGGAGTGATATTGAAGCTACCTAAGTAGGAAAAAAAATATTTTTTTTTCAAAAACCATTTCTCAACATAGTCTCCTTTTAGCTCAATACACTTAGTAAGATGATTTTCCAACTTTTTTATACCAACTGAATTATACGATTTTGGGAACTCCTCAAAATACGCATTAATTTCGGTAATCACTTCATCGTTTGAGATGAATCTTTTTCCTGCGAACCATTTTTTCAAGTTTGGAAACAGAAAAAAGTCACTAGGGGCTAAATCTGGACTATAAGGTGGATGATCAACCAATTCGAAGTGTATTTCTCGTAGTTTTAACATCGTATCTAATGCTGTGTGAACCGGTGCGTTGTCTTGAAGAAAGAGCACTTTTCTCTTGTTTAAATGTGGTCGTTTTTCCTTTTTCAACCAATTGATCCAATAATGCACGATAATACTCTCCTGTGATTGTGGATACCTTTTCAAGATAATCGATGAGCAATATTCCGTGTGCATCCCAAAATACAGTGGCCATAGCCTTGCCAGCCTATTTCGCTGTCTTCGCCTTTTTCGGCTCACTTGCACCAGCTTCCACCCATTGCTTCGATTGATTTTTGGTTTCAGGTGTGTAGTGGTGGACCCACGTTTCATCAACAGTTATTAATCTACGCCAAAAATCAGCAGGATTATGCTTTATCAAGTCCAAACATCGCTGAGAAGTGATCTGTCGAACTCGTTTTTTGTTCAACACGACGAAATAGACGAAATTCACTTTTTTCCATTTTCCAAGAAACACAAAAGTTGCTTAGTTCAAACGACTACAACAAATAAACTAATCGATGAATTTGGCTAAAATTTTAACAGCCGACGTTTGACAGATCGTAATTTCTAAGAAAGAAAAAGTTTTTGTGTTTCTGCTGCCATCTAGCCCTAGGTAGCTTCAATGTCAATCCACCCTCGAAAAGCAATATATTTAGTTTGTAATAAAGGCGATATACTTTTAAAATGCGGGAGGTATTGCGGTTCTAGGTTAAAATTTGCGGTTTCACTTAGACTTGGTTCCGAACGGTGTATTAGTTGAATTCTTGTCATTGATCACTAAAACCGGAATTAGATGTTTAAGACGGATGGTAAGGCGAGGGGTCTTAGCATAAGCCCTATAAAGCACACTTCATGCTTTTCTCATGCGTCGGAAATTACAACTGGCGACTAAGATTATGTAACTGGTTGTCATACTTGACTTCAAACCTGTAGCGTTCTGAAGAAATGTTGCCTTTTATTTGATCTTTGTCATAAAACGTAGACTAAATTCAGTAAATATCAAAATTTTATAAGCGTAGTATTCTTAGAAATAATCACAGTACCTTTTCCTCTTATTAAATTAAAAAAAAAAAAACAACACAAAAAAGACAGGGCAATAAAGTGCAACATTTTTATTTTTTTTCAGAAAGAAAATGTCATTCGATAGAAGACCAACTTAGAGAAACGCATAGGAGAGAGCACCTTCATTTCAAGTCTTTTAGTAGGGTGATAGGTAAACATCTGACACTACTGTTTGTCTGGTGGCTAGTCACAGTGAAAAACACAGAAAAATGTTTTTGTTGAGAAACAGGAAGATAGAAAACTTGTCACAGGGCAATACTGGATTCCACTTACTGCCAATAGGCCTCCACATAATGTACACAGCTTGCTCCTAACAATCTCAGACTATAAGCTATGGACACTGGAATTCTGACCAGTTTGCGATTCTTGAACGCTCTCAGAATCATTAAGGCAATGCAAGTGCAAAGGGAAATAAACTACAATGAGAACAACAGACTGGATATCCCTTTTTATGAGGACGGTTCAAAAAAGGATGCAAAGGTTGGTGTAAGTGTATTCTAAATGCAACTTACATTCGCAGCAAATCTTGCAGGCTTTCAGGACACGCATATATGGTGATTAAGCTAAATATCAGCAAGAACATCAAGGTTTTTATTGACAACCAGGCTGCAATACGGGAGTGATGGCACTGAGGCTATTCGAGATGTACAGAGGCAACTTCATAACTTTACTAACTTAATAAATCGTATAAATAGGAGTGGACGTGTTACTCTGTTTCAGATTTCTGAAAGCGTGTTTCCCAATTTTAACTTTACTGTAGTGTTTTTGTAGAATGAAATAAAATAAAGGGTGGAAAATTCGAGGTTAGGAAGTAAATTGGCTTAAAAAGATATTTTTTTGACAAATTCAATTTAATTCATAACAATTTAAAATAGAAATAGAAGAATTAATAATGGAATATGATGTTCACTTCTAGCACATCGGCAGACGTCCGCTCTTTTCACAAAATTTGGAACCACATTTTGCAAGAAAGCTCGTCAATGCAGCGCCGAATTTCATCTTTCAGAGTGTCAGTTAATTGTGGTTTGTTCATGTAAACCCGGTCTCTGAGATGATCCCAAAGAAAATAATCCATTAGCGTCAAATCACATGACCGAAGCGACCAATTGACATCGCCAAATCAAGAAATTACGCGATCGGGAAATTTTTCACGCAATAACTGAATTGCTTGACTGGCTGTGTGGCTTGTGGCGCCGCCCTGCTGATATCAAAGATCTCTGACCCAAAAATTAACTAATTGAGGCCACAAAAAATTGGTTATCATGGTTTGGTAGCTCAGAGAATTCATGGTGACAGCGTTTCCTGCCTCATTTTTGGAAAAATACAGGCCAATGTTGCCGCCTAACCACAAACCGCACCATACGGTCACTTTGTTTGCATGTAATGGTTTTTCGAGGAATGTTTGTGGATTTTATGAGTCACATAAGAGACAATTTTGTTGGTTTACATAACCTTATTGAAAATGGGCCTCATCACTAAAGATGATTGTGTTGGAAAATGCGTTGAAAAATTTTAACCATTTTGATAATAAATTTTCACATTCAAATTCTTTATTTGAGAGTGTAGTGTTAAAATTTCCTAATTTTTTACAAAATATGTGTCGAAAGTTGAGAAGCTCAGTTCTTGAAATTTCATCATTTAACAGGTAATTTAATTCCTAACCCTAAATTTGCCTACCCTGTAGATGTTTAAATTTACAGTAAAGCTGTAGAATAACAATCTGCTCTTACGTGTGGATCGTAACATTTAGGACGACGATCTTCTGGTTGGTACGAGGGTGTCTTACCTACCATACCACAGCGGCACATTTAGGAGTAAATGCTTAAAAAACGGTCTTGTGTTTTATAAGTTTAAAGAAAACGAGGTAGCCGATATAATGGCTCTTGAGGTGACTGCTTCATCCTACCTTCAATAAGCACACGTTCTTATGCGCTAAATTAGGCAATGGTTATGGCTGTCATTTCTGGTAAGAAGGGAGTGTAGATGTGAAAGAAACTTTACTAGATCATGGCCATCCTGTGATAATATGATCCTTTGAAATAATTACTTCACAGGTTGTTGCAGTCGGTACTAGGCATTGGAAAAACATGCTAATCATCTCAGTATAGCCAGCAATATTGTATGTAAAAGCTGTAGCTTTAGCGATAGTGGGGAATCGCTTCCTCATCTGCTTTGTGAATATTCTACTTTGTACAGAAGCAGGTTCAGCATACTAGTAGCCACAAGTGTGTATATATCCACTATTATCGTGTAGTTTCTGAACTACTTATCCTAGGTAAGTGGATTTATTCCATTTTTCATTTCATCAGCTAATATTTACTAGATCAAAGGTAACTGTGAAATTTCCCGGCTTTACGTTTTTAGCACAAGAGTGCCTCTGTTTTTAGGGTGCCACCAAAGCAACTAAGATGTAGTTTATATTTTTGCTTACTTATCACGTAAACTTATATTTGGAAGAACATTAATCATTAAAGAGAACAACAAGAAATCTTGCATTTGCATAGGTAAGATTTTGACTGCCGCTATAATAGAATCAAACCGCTTCAAGATTGATCATTGCTGCCATACAAAGTTATTCTCTGGTCAAATTCAACGATTTTTGGCCAAGTACTTAAGAAATTTTTTTATTTTTTTTAAAGCTCCGATCAGTTTTTTTGTATGATTTTTTTCAAAAGGGATTTAATTTAAAGTAAGTAGAAGTTGAAAGACTTAATACAGACAATGGTCAACATCATAGAAACCTATTAATAAAAGTAAAACCTATATATGTGGTCTGGGTCTGTCACTGATTGAAACACCATATATACCATATATACTTATAGCTCTAGGCTAGAATCCAAACTATTAAAAAAATAATAATTAAAAAAACAAAATATTTTTAGGCAACATTTTAGGCCTACAGGCTTGCAACACAAATTTAAAAAAATTATCTTTTTTATTAAAAATCTTTGTGGTTTAATTATTATACCAAAGCCTTTTTAAAAATGTTTTTATTAAAATCTAATTCTAATATATTTATTTAACACAAATTTTTATTACATATTAATTTTTGTTTTTACTATTTACACAACAATCTTACAAATTAATTTTTTTATTTATTAAATTTAAAATATAATTTATTTTTCTCTTCTTAAAAATAAAATTTAAAAGACTTTTTTATAAACTTTATTTAATAAAACTTAAAATGTCTTTCATAAAAAAATTAAAATATTTTTTAATTTCATTAAAAAATAAATGAAAACTGAAAGATAATGTGCGTCTGTCTCTCTCTAAGTGTATATTTTTTTTTTTGTTTACGTTTATAGTTTAAAGTTATTTTGAGTATTTAATTAGAAGTTATAATTTAATTAATTAATTATTTATAATTGCTACACATAACGCGTGCATAAGTATGTGATTATTTGTTTAAGCAGGTAAACGATAAAACCAAATCGCAAGCAGGGCAATGTAACTATTCTAGCGCCACCATAAACTTCATTGTTTTCCAAAGACAATGAATTGGCATCATGCTGTAGATTAGATTTGCCATCTAAACCACCACGATAGTTGGGATGATCGGGACCTGTAATTAGAAAAAGAAACAAGATAGTTGAGAGTAATAATAAATAATATATTTACTGCAATTTAAAATAAAATTTCAATTAAATTTGTTAAGAAGATGTCTATTGCTTTGGCCGAAGTTAGTCCATTAATTCATGTTTCTTTTCTCACAGTTCATATATGGATCCAAAATCCACATTATTAATAATTGATAAAATTGGTCAATATTTCATTTAGACGCTAGAAAATGAATAACAAACTGGCTTATAGGCCCTTATCGATTTCTTATTCACATAATATTGCAATTGCGATAAGTAATTTTAACTTCTCCTTGATTAGAATATTGTGCAGGAATGTCCAATTCATTTTGAGGAAGAGGCCACAGTGGTAACAATTCATTACCACCTGCATTGAAATATTGTGCATCAGTATGACTCTAGACCAGATTTAGGCAAAGAGCTGCTCTTCTCTTTTGTTTTCCCACGTACATACTCACACGCATAGGCAAATTAAGCAAAAAATAAAAGATAAGCGAGGAAAAAACAAGTGGAAAAGTACAGTGCAAACTGGCCTGAGTGAAAGACTCTCAACCTACTACCACAATTGTAAAATGCATTAATACTAGTTTGCCTAACGCTGCTTTAGACACTCACATCTGTTTTCGATTTGACTGAATCGTATTTCTGCTGCTGACCTGAAAACTTAAAGTTATAAAGTAATCGATGACATTAGCAGTAATAGATTGGACCACACAAAGTCTAAACAATTTTGCTCGCTGTATCCTTAAAAGGAGTAGAAACAGAGTGAGTAGGCCTTTACTTGTCATATGCTGTATCATATGCTGTACAGTATTCAGTCTACAGTGTAAACTATATTCCAAGCCGAGTTTAGTGGCATAAGCTAAAGGAAAACGTAGATTGTACTATTCATTGTACACTGTAAATGCACATTTTCTAACAATAAATTAAATATTATTTAAGTTTAGTGTACACTGTACAATATGGTATAACGACAGGAAAACGTTCGTTTCGTTCCACACATAAGACGTTGTGTATTGGACATTGTACATACCACATCCAACCTTGATTAAAAAGTTCCCGGAATTTATTCAGATAATTAAAAATAAAAGTTTTATCATCCAAATCCATATTGTCCCCTTCAAGAAATCCTCGTTGACCGCAACATACTTATGCCAACGCTTGATCTAATCTTCGAAGCATTTTTTATATTCGGTTTTCGGTATATTCATCAGTACTTCCTGCGATTATTGCATTATTTCCTCTCGGCTTCTGAAAAGCGTTCCCCGTAATGATTTATTAACTCGATTGAACAGAAAGAAGTCACAGGAGGCCAAATTAGGTGAATTTTTTGTAGTTTTCGTCAGAAAATTTCGAATTATGATGCGAACGGTTTTCTGCCTACAGTTCTGGACACTTTCGGCGAATTGCTTCACATAAATGTCTCATAACGCTTTAGCAATACTCTTCGTATACTGTCTGGCCCACTGGCAAAAATTTATGATGCAGTACACCGTTTTAATCCATGAAAACCGTGATCATTGCCTTCTTTTTTGAGCAAAAACGACATTTTTTTTCTGTGTCAGATCATTTGGCGAACGCCATTCACTTTCCTGATGTTTGGATTGCGTGTCGTAGCCTTTAACTTACGCGTCGTCTCCAGTAGTTATCGTTTTGATGAATGTGGGATCGGATTCAGCCTAGCAAACGATGACTTTTGTGACATTAACACGATCTCTTTTTTACAAGAAATTAAGGTCTTTTGCCACCAATTTTGCTGCTACACGACGGAAACCCAAATCATTAACCCAAATATCTTGGACGGATCTATTGGCAATGTTCAGGTCCTCAGCTATCTTTCAGACGTTTAATTTACGGTTATTGACTAACATTTCTGTTACTTTATCAATGTTTCAGTCGGTTTTCGGTGTCGATGATCTGCCACTGTGTTCATCATCTTCATTTGACTCACAACCACTTTTGAACCGCTCGTGACACTGGTAAACGGCCGTCTTCTTTATAGAATCTTTGCCGAAACACTTTTCTAACATTTCCAACACCATTATATTCGTTCATTATGCAGGTTCGTTGTTGCAAATTTAAATCTTCTTTAAATTTCTAAAATTGTAAAAAAAATCGCTAACACACATAGAGATAGATGTACTCCTGGTTACGTAGCTTTTGAAAATATCGAGCTATGACGCTAATATTAGCGGGAATAAAAAAACTCAAATCGGAACGATCGGACCGCCACGCGGTGATTATTCCAGACACTTTTTGATCAAGGTGGTATTGTACATTGTACAATGTATGGTAAAGTGGTAGAAAAACATTGTAAAATATACAATGTACAATATATAGTACAGTGTACGTTTTCCTACCACAAGTATTGCACAATATGTGGTATAGTGTACATTTAGATACTATATAATGTATTTATACAATGTATAATATATGGTACAGTTGCTGGAAAACGTATAGTGTATGCTATATTGAGTATAGTGGTACAAGTATTGTACACTATATATCTTTCTTTAGCTTCGAACTGATCTTGGCTTGGAAAAGTTTTATGTGAGACACATAATGTCATTATAGGCAATAGTTGACCTTAAAGTCTATTCACTTGGAGACACTCAACGCTGTTGGGATGCTATCCATAAAAGAAATACTCAACTTACAATGTCTAGTTTCACAAACTTTAGAGCCTTAGAAGTTTTTGATATCCTTTTCTATCATTGGCCTCTGCATTTCTTCCTTGTGATTACGATCTTAAACACAGCCATTAATCGTATTTTCTAAAGGGTTATAAAGAGCGACAACTTCAAGGTTGGTCGAGATGTGGCAGTGAGAACCACATATCGAGAGGTTACTTTAATGCAAAAGATAAAAGTGATGTTTATAAATGTCGTTTTTGGGAAAGGAGAATACAGGTGGAGGTAAATAGGTGTTCGTCCTATAAAATATGAAAAATCGGCACTTTGATGATATTTTCAAGAAAAAACATATTCCGATAAGAGGGAATTTTTCGATTGGGGCAGTATGCATTTTAAGGGTAAAAGCTGTTGCGAGGAGGACATAGAGGAATTGGTTGTTCATCTGAATGCCCTTTTATGACACTCAGCAGCATATCGGATTAGGTTTGTGCAGTCCGGGCGTATCACTGTTTGAATACATGTGAGTTAGTAATCGCCTTTTTCTCGTTATCAGCCGATACCAAATCTGCATCTAGGGTGATGCTTCCTGACCACAGTCTTCTTAATTTAGTTGGTGTAAATTGATTTTCTGTTTTGAGAACGCCATCTGCACCTCATTAACCAACCATTAACAAAATAAGACACCGGACTACAACTTAGAAAGGCTTTTTCTTTCTACTCAATCTTTAGATTACCCAAGAAAAAATCATCTTAAACCTTAACACAAGATTTAGTCGATCTTTAAAAATGAGCCACTTTAGCTACCAAATCGTAATGCAAGATATTTTTCCAATGTTGTGTCAACGAAAGTTTTATACCATGTCAGGTAGGTAAATTGTAACTATTTTGTTGGTGGTAATAGTTACAACATAAGACTGCATTGAAAGGTGGCGTAGTGCAGTGGTTAAAGTGCAGGCATACAACACAAACGATCCAAAAAAAGGAATTAATGGCGGTTCCGAGTGTTCAATAAAGAGACCTCAAGCTCCTTCCAGACAAATCCATTTAAAAAAAGCCCTCTTGACCATCCAACTTACCTCTGCTAATGAGAGAGAAAATGCTGGGGAAAAATTACAATTCTAAGTAAGGATCACCACCACTTAGCAAGGTTCTCCACTACTACATAGTATATGGAGGCGAGCTGCAGTGGATTAATTATCCAACTTGATTACTGAAACTGGAGCAAAGCAATGGATGCTTTGTGGAAAGCCAATAGACTGCATTGAATCAATGTCCTCTATTTGCTATTGCGAATAGATCGTTACACAAATTGAATGCCTGGTTAGATCTAATAAATCTCATGCTAAATATATATTTGGTACTCAGAAGACGATAATAATAATGTTACAAAAATCAGATTGGGCACCCCTACATTATTAAATCGCTAAAATAAATAAACAAAAGCTGCAAGAACAACTATGTGTGCTGTTTATAGATAACCAAAATCGACAACAACCAACATTAGCAGAGATAAAGTAAATAAAAATAAAACAACAACAAAAACTAACAGTAAAGAAAACAAGTAACAGCTGAAAGAAGGAGATGTTTACATTCGCATGGTTACATAAGAACTAAAACGAAAATAAAAGAAAGAAATGAAATCTACCTGAATTCTCGAGAGGTCCGAGAGCTTTCGATGTGTTGTTTGCTCAGTTATATAAAAAACACATCGATGCGAACAGCAATCAGTTTATTTGTACTAACTCATCGAGTACAGCTTATGTGAAGGAAGTTTGCTGGCTTGAACACTGTGTAAAGACAGTTTATAAGGAGTAAATTCGTGAAGAGAATCGTAGAGTAAAAAACCAGTTTAGTTGGACTCAACTTAGTAAAGAGTTGAAAAGGTTGTGATCGAACATAAGTTATAACTACGATTGGGTTAGACGATCTTTAGGTAGAAAGATATGTCGAGTAATTGTTGTTGTTTACAAAGTTATAAACAGACGGGGTAATTAAGAATAAAAAAACTGATATTTCTTGTAAACAGTTTACAAGCAGTGATGCATAAAGCTGCGTTGAATAAAGGATTTTAATTAAAAGCTAAACCAAGATTTATTTTATTTTAACTACAATCTGCGAACTCATAAATATACGTTTTTAAAAAGATAAAAACGTAACAATGGAGAAACACGGATTGTTCTTTCACTGAACGAGCTAGACCAGATTCTATTCGAAGACCCATTGGAACCTACAGTTTTAGAGCAATCTTCGAATAACAAATGCACGAACTCATAAATACACGTTTTAGAAAATTTTCATTAATAGTTATACTCACAACCAGTTATTGGCCGAAAAGCTCTTAGTTGATAGGCGAGTTGTTCTACTTACTACACCACAGTGTTAAACTTAAAGAGTATGAAACTAATCAACACCCTGACTGCTCAGTTTGAGGTCTTTGCCACTTAAAGTATATAATTTATTTTTTATTTAAAAAAGAAAACTTATCACTTTAGTCGATATTTAAGGTTAAAATTTAATTAATTATACGAAAATTATTTCAGAAATCTTACAAAAAAATTTGGAAGTACGTTGGCCTTTTATATATTACCAGATAACCCACAATTTTATTAAAGATTTGTATTTTTCTATTGAATTTCTGCAACCACGTACGAGACAGTCTGAGTTTGAAATAAAAAATAATTTTTTATTTAAATTCACAACAAATGGTATTAAAATACGAGCTGAACAAATGGAAAATAAAAAAAGTTGAATGAATGGAATTGGAAAAACATTTGGTTTTTATATTCCCTAAGCCACCACCACTTTCAGACATTAAGAGTCTTCTGTTATGGTTCTACAGTACTTACAGGAATGAGTAAATGTTCACAAATATGTCGCTTTGGTCTTTTTATTGAGCAAAGATTTTAAGTGTAAGGACATAACCATTATTATCCTTTTGCTTTTTGTATAGAAAAAGGGTTATAACGTATTAATATTAAGTTTTTGGTGCGTTTTGTGTATTCGCTCTTAGACTTAAAGCAAGTTTGTTGCCGATTTTAAAGTTTTGGTTAGATGCCAAGAAAGTCATAAAGTTAAAATGAATTTTATTTTTTTTAGATTGGTAGCAGAAGTCTGCCATATAGAGATTTAAAATGTTGTTTGAAATTCATTTCCAATTAATACTTAAAAAAAAGAAATCAAGTTAAATAATGGTGTGTATAAAGGCTTAAATTAAAAAATTTTGTAACCAAAAACGTGATGTGAAATTCTAAGCCGCTTTACATAATGAGTGTCACTGAAAATAAATGTTTGGTTACTGTAATTTGGTTTATATTTTAATTTAAATATTTATTATCAACATAGTTTTATAGAATAATCTAAGCATTGTTCAAGTATTAAATGGTTTTATGGAACAATTTCGAAGCGAGGTTTTAGATATCAAAATCGACCCTTTATTATGTGTTATTGTTAACCCGTTTTTTCAGATGTTCGGTTTACTGTTGTGGTTCTCAGAACTCCATCTCCCCCTGTACACCTACCGCGGCTGAGCAGCTGGTTGGTTCTTATACACAATGACGAAACATCTGACACGACTACGAGTGGTGTTTGGTCATCGTAGAGAAGAACGCAGCAGAGAGCAACATCCTGCAGCCGGCTTCAATACTCTTAGCGACAGGGTGCTATTACAAGAAGAGTTGGGAGAATAGACTCTACGGCGCTAGAATTAGTAGGCTAAAAGGCCATAATGCGAGGCTTTTGTGATATTAGTCCTCACAAATATGACTCGAAAACTCTTCCGATATGTCGAACGACAAATTAAACATCTGGTAGAAGATGTCCATGACATGCGTTGGTTTTGGAGGAATCATTTTAAACAGTTACTTAATGGGGGAAGAAGTAGTGAAAAGTATAAAATTAGAGACCCTAGCAGTTGACGACGGAAACGCTATACCATTACCTTGTCGTGATAAGGCTCGAAAAGCTATAAGGCATGAAAAGAGATTTTAGAGCCGATTAGGAAATGGCTCTACGTCACCTTGATACATGGTACTCCCACTAAATTTATATGGCCATGGAGTATGACGCTTAGCGCCGCCGAAAACTCCGTAAAAAGCCGCTTGGTACTAAGCGTTTGGTTTCTGACAAGACAATTCTTAACCTTTTGCTGCTGAAAATTATTATTGTCGCCGGATTGAATTGTCTTACGCCAACTATATCGACATTGTTGTTGGCGTACTTCAGTCTGCATCGTTTTAAATTAGGACAAAACTGAGTATCTCTTGTCAACGTGTAAAGAGTTTTCGCGTCTTGGAAAAAACGTCAAGTCTTGCGATAATTTTAATACATTAGGCAAAGACTTATAAGCTTTTACGTTTCTACTCTTTTGTAATATTTAATAAATTTTTGTATCAATAAGTTTTCCATACAACATTTTTTCCTCTTAGGAGCATATGGCTTCCATATAGCATCTCCATCGTTTACGGTACACAGCTGTTGTTTTTTCTCTTCTTATGTTAGATTGTACTGTGAAGATTACTCTAGAATGACATTCTGGACATTTTTGGATGGTATGAACAATCCACTCCCACTATTTTTCTTATCTGCTTGAGTTTGGGTTCCTCAATAGATTAGAATCATATCCTGATTATGGGGCAATAGTTGATGAATACCTGGAGATATTGCGTGATGTTATTTGATGCAAATTTTCATGCAGCAAAACTGATTTAACAAATGAATTCAATATTCTGAGCTTAGTCTCCATACTAACTGCAGTTGCTCTCGCTTTATTTATCGTGTTGTCTCCGTCTGTTTTTGCAGCGCCGTTTGTAGTCATATTTTTTCCTAGATAGCAAAATTTAGTGGGAATATCAACAACAAATGTACCAACTTAACAAAATAAAAATTAATTCGGAGCGATAAGTCCACCAGACAGGGATTATTCCGGAAACTTTTTGATCAAGGTAGTATTGTCTAACATTGCGAACCAATCTCTTTAAGTCCTCCAATTTCTACTACATATTAGGGATCTTATGCGAGAATAGACAAATGTACAAATGTCACCCGCTTAGTCTAATTATTCGGGTTGGAATAATAGACTTTAAAATATTCCTCTTCTATTTGAACAGACACATTATGGTGCCGATATGATAGTGGGCATCCTAGTTTTGTTCCAGCATCCTTGTTTTGCTCCAGTGAATGGTTGTCTTATATTACTGATGTGGAGAATTGATAGTTTTTCTGCATTTTCTTACTCAGCTTTAGTTATTTGTTTTACCGTTTGTAAGGCAACCTACAATAAGTTGGTCTAATGGTATAAAAATCTTTCTTGAAATCAATGAATAGTGGATACAATTAGATTGTTCTATGACTCGTATGAGTTAAAAGTATTGGTCTGATCTAGCTTCTATTCAGTCTGAAGTCTGCCTGTTCGTTTAGCAATTTTTTGTTTATTTTGCTTTGAGGATTTCACTGTATTAAGTCGTATTCAAGACAAAATTTTTTGATATCTTTACAACTATGTCCTTTTCCCTGCCGTACTGATGTAACGGAAGGGTGTGAAAGATCAGCCATTGTTTGTATATTACCTGTAGAATATCCACCGATAAGCCATCTTCACTTGCCGCCTAATTATTTTTTAATTTACCAATCGCCTCTTTTACCCCATTTAGATTAAGAAGGTTACACGGTATTATTCACTTATTTTCTTCGCTGCTGTTTTGAACTCCATGCTGTTATGAACCATTTCGCTGTCGGCAGTAGCATTTTTGACGTTACAATTTCATTGAAATGATCTCTCAATTTTAGCCTTTGTGCACCATTATTGTTCGTTATTAGTGTACCATTACCTGCGCCAATTGATGGGTTCCTATTAACATACAACACTTTCGATAAGTGAGACAATAAATCGTCTGTTGTAGTTATTGTTTTTTTTTCATATATTGGTCCGGATGCTGTGCACCATCATTTACTACCATTCTTAATCAAGTCAAGGATTGTGAAATTGGCAGATGCTTGGAACACTGGCAAAAGAAATTCGCCATTTCAGTTCAGAGATTAGTTCACTATTATGGCATTGCTTTTAGATTCTTCAGTTGGCAGAACGGACTTGAAATTCCTAACGGAGTTTCCGCTGTAGACCAAGAGCAGATTTGAAGAGGATGATGGTCACAAATGTGCATGCTTGTAGACTGTAGACACATATTGTGTGTATCTGAGGTTCTTGAAGGGCTTAGGTGGAGGTGTGGGTAGACGTAGTGCCTCACTGGGTGACATATCCAAAATTGCGGTTTCAGATATGCTGATGTTCATTAGGAAGACAGCTGATCTACTTAATAAACTATAGACCGGTGGGAGTACAATAGAATCCATGGATTATTGTGTCCTGCAATATCGCCTGGTGAGGAGAATAATAATAATAAAATGTCGCTTTTATGTTATTATGTTAGTATGGGCATTTGCTTCCTCTGCTGCTGTTGCCAGACATTCCCAGAACTTTTTCTGTCTCTACTTGCTTCTGCTATCTTTAGTAGTTTCATCAGTTCATAATACTTCGGTTTCACTGTATTGTTATGAAAATAAAAATGCCTAAAATAAAAATACACCACATCAGGGACTGTATGGTGAAATTTTAGCTATAAGCTTTATTAGTTTGTGACAAGACTGTTGTTGTCTATGTTATTAAGATTGCATGTTTAACGGTGCTGCTAGTAGAGCTGCAAAACTATCGATAGTCGGCCCACTCGATACTATCGGATTCTTTTAAGAGCTACTTGTGGCAACAATATTAGAATTTAAGTTAAAGGGAAAGAATAATATTGTATATTCAGTGTTGAAACAAATAACAGGGAAAATTTATTTTTTTCAGTATGTCATTAAATGATGGATGTTCAGACTATGAAGTGCAGAGAAAGCGTAGAACAACTGTCAGTGTTGACAAGCTTTTAATTCGTATTTCAAAGATTAGTCCCATCAAGTCAACAAAAAGCCCCAAAAATGAACTTATTCTCCTGTTTCAAGTCGCACAATAAGAAAAAACCTTATGGAAGCTAGACTTATGGGTAAGAGTCCTCGAAATATAACGTTTCTCAGCAAATGGATGCAAAACCTGCACCGTAATAAAGGGTCCGCCATATAATTTTTTTTTCTAAATGCTATAAAAAAAAACTACTGAATATTTTCTAAAATTTTTTTTTTATTTGAAAGTACAATCCTTCCGGTTAATAATGGAAACAAATTTCATACAAATGGCTGCCTCGGCTGGCCATGCAATATCCTACACGATCGGTCCAATTTTTAAGCATATTATCGATTGTGTGCGGCTGTATTTCACCAATAGCTTCACAAATATTGTCCCGTAAAGTGTCAATTGTCTCTGGGTTGTTGGCATAACACCTGTCTTTGACGGCACCCCACAAATAATAGTCCAACGGTGTCAAATCGCAGCTCCGAGGTGGCCAAACGACATCAGCTCTGCGGCTGATAATGCGATCTTCAAAGACACGCAAAACATCGAGTGTAGCTTCGGCTGTGTGGCACGTAGCGCCTGTTGACAACAAATGTTGCTAATATCCTCCTCTTCAATTTTTGTGAACAAAAATACGTTCAACATGGCCCGATAACGATCGCCATTGACTGTAACGGCTACTCCTTGCTCATCTAGGAAAAAAAAAAAATCCGCACCAAACAGTGACTAGTCTTGGGTGTATCGGCTTTTCAATGTATGCGTGTGGGTTTTTTGTGCCCCAAATGCGACAATTTTGCTTGTTTACATACCCACCAAGATCAAAATGAGCTTCATCTGAAAAGATATTTTTGGCTAAATCGGCATCTTCTGTAGGTCGATCGCAGGCCCACTTAGCGAAGCGTATACACAACCATATTCGTTTAGCAGAATGATAATACTAATTATCTGTCAAATCAGACATGAGCTAAGTGTTACCATTCACGAAGTAAGCACTAGTTGAAAAAAACGTTAGATGGCGGACCCTTTAGTTAGAACAACATGCTATGGTCTGACCATAGCGATGATTAATTTGCTTGGGTCAAACGCAAAATCGTATGTACGAACATATTTTAGTTACAATTCATACTTCTTATGAGTTTAATAAATATAAATTTAAACAACTGTTAAGCACTGCCCCTATGTAACTATAAAAATTTACAGACGGCTAAAAACCTGCACGAAAACTTTTTTTGCAAACTTGACCTTGAATATGACGATAGTATCGATAGTCAGCTAAAAACAAAACTACCGATAGTACTATCGATTGTTTTTCAGCTCTAGCTGCCAGTTTAATTGTTATTTTGTGTATTATAGTTTTACATCTTTGGATTTTAACGTAGATAAATAAAAATATGAAGTAAGTATTAGAATATTCGAAATTTATAACGAATTGCAAAAAAAAAATTGCGCTCGGTGAGGCGCAAATCAAAGTGTTGTATAAACATATATTAAGTGCAAGATAAATAAGTTGGAGATTGTATAGTTGTAATTGTAAAAAGTGTACAAATTATATTATTTTGACGCAATTAAAAAGAACTCAAACGTTTAAAAAAGTTTAAAACAGTACTGTTATTCTTCAATTGTAGGTTTCTTTTTTTTTTGAGAACTCAGTTGCACTCCACCCAGTGTTTCTTATTATTTCCCAATATTTTTCTTTTTTATTGATGAAAAACTAGCAAAAATATTATAAATTCTTAATTGATGTATCAATAGCTCTCGAATTTCATAATTTAAATAATAAATTAAACATATATTTACTTTTTTACTTATTTAAACTTAAATTTATAAATTCTTTGCATTTTTGTTTATTATTGATTCATTTTTACCATCAATTACTTCAGCCATAAGTCAATAAACTTAAAACACAAAAAGAGGCACACGTTGGTATAACAGCAAACAGCAAAATAAAAAATAAAACAACAACAACAACAATATTGACAATAAAAACAACAATTGTTTGTCATTATATCCCCTGGTACATGTCAATCAAGCAAAAAAAGTTTAAAAACACCTTTGGGAATAAACAAGAATATGAGCAACAGAAAAAATAACATCTTTTTCAATATCTATAAAAAAAACAACAAGAACAATAAAGTAAGGGAAAAAAGAAAAAAATTAAAGAGGAATAGAACAACAAAATATTGAACAAAAAATAAGAAAATTGTTAAGAGAGATGTGAGAATAAATTTGATTTCTTTTTGCCTTAAGAAATGCAATACAAACACCATTGGAGTTAAAAAGCTAAAGCAACTGTCACGTTATAAAACAACATTTTGGGTTTAATACTCTAATAAACATGCTTATACATACTCGAATATGTTTAGACTTAGAACATATATAGGACAGAGAGAGAGTAAGTAAAACAACAACCATAACAAATCAAGAAAAAAAAGAAAAAATTGCTGCAGATGCAAAAAATATGGAGAAAATCGCAACAAATTGACAACATAAAACAAAAACACGTTATATGTAGGATATATGTAAGGAAAAAGAGGAAAAGAGAGAGAGAAAGATAGTAAAATAAAAAAACAACAACAATTATATTTTTCGCTTTAAGCATACAAAATATGTTATTGTTAAGCTTGGTTTTTATGGCATATTTCAAATACATATGTTAGTGTGTGTGTATGTGTTTATGTATACATTGAATTCCAATTTCGCTTAAAGACTAAAACGCACACAGACAGACGCAAAACGTTTATTTATAACTGGTGATACCAGAAATACTTACATATACTATTACACACTTTTGCTTCTATAAAAATTATTTATTAGTATGACTTACAATAAAAACATAATAAAAACATAAGAAAATTTGCCATAAAAAACAAATACTTATAGCATATGGTAAGGGGCTGTTACAATGTCATTTCACAAATAAAGTCATATTGTTGGTAATAAAAAACGTCGACGACGATTGTCAAGTACTTCGCCTTCACTTACGTTTTTTACACCCTTTTTTGTTGGATTTTTATGTGTTTTATAATCGACCTCTAGAGTGTGAAATATGAACTGGAGGTGTGTCTTATGCAGCAGGCGAGTGTTTTTTGTCAATAAAGTAACAATCTCTTTCAACTGTCATAAGTGCTCTAAATGTCCTGTTAAATAGCTTAAGAGGTTATTGTGTTGAATTATATATTATATAAAGCAAATCTAATGAAAGATTAGATAAGATTTAGTTAAAAAAAAGCAAAAATTAATCCAGGAAAAAATATTTGTTTCTTTAATAAAATTTAAAAACAATATTAAGAATAAATTGAATTACCTTTCGTCTTACAAATTTTCTTAATTTTTTACATTAATAATGCATTTTAATTTATAGTTTTTATATGAAATATGATTAAATAAACATTCAAACAACAAATACTTATATAATTGAAGTAGGCTAAGACAGCACACTTAGACCACAAAGCCCAATGCGTTAACTGCAATTCTCCTAAGGACTACTAACTAGTTATCAAGCCAGTTTGCTCTTTCATTATCATTATCATTATGTCGGCCAAACATTGTTGTTGAATCTATTGTGCCTCTTCCGGTATATAGTTTGTTCAGCATGCCTTCTGAATGAATGTCAGCATAAGACTCTAACGGTGAATATGTCTATCCCTATGTCTATCACTATGTCTACCCCACATTCACACGCTATATGCTCCGCTGTCTCTGATGCCTGTGAGCCACGTGCGCTCCTCTTCAAGTGCACTCTTAGTCTACAGTGGCCTCTAGGAAACAGCGTAAGACGTTTAAAGTCCGGCCTGCCGTACTCGAGAACTTTAGAGCGACGCCCATATTGTGAACTGATCACCACCCTAGATTACCGAAGTCCCTTCTGTGCATTCTAGTGTTTCAAGAATCTGGCAATTTCCCAATGCTTGATTAGATCGAGAATATCAGTAAGTGGTAGAGTGGTAGACTTCCGGATCGATATAGAGTGTCATGGAATTCTTTCTGGCCGATGCATTCGCTATCTCATTACCATCTATTTCACAGTGTCCACAGTGCCCAAAACAGCTGGACTTAATTTCTAAGCCTATCCCTTTGTCTACCCCACATTCACACGCTATGTGTTCTGCTGTCTCTGACGCCTGTTAGCCACGTGTGAGAACACCATCCTCTTCAGGTGCGCTCTTAGTCTACAGTGGCCTCTAGGAAACAGCGTAAGGCGTTTAAAGTCCGGCCTGCCGTACTTGAGAACTTTAGAGCGACGCCCATATTGTGAACTGATCACCACCCTAGAGTGCCGAAATCCCTTTTGTGCATTCTAGTGTTTCAAGAATCTGGCAATTTCCCAATGCTTGATTAGATCGAGGATATTAGTAAGTGGTAGAGTGGTACACTTCCGGATCGATATAGAATGTCATGGAATTCTTTCTGGCCGATGCATTCGCTATCTCATTACCATCCATTTTACAGTGTCCACAGTGCCCAAAACAGTTGGACTTAATTTCCAAGCGAATATTTTTGCAACTTATCATACTAAAGAGCTTAGTTCTTAGTCTAGTCAACGCTGAACAATCTTAAAGAATCTGTACCATATTTTTCATCATACTCTTCCATACAGTATCTACATACAATCGTGTTCTTATGTCCCAATCTAAGGCCGAACTTTTCAAAGAGACAACGTCCCGTCAATGTTCTTATTACTGCAGATATCCTACATTTCGACAGTTAACTATAATAGTTTCCTAATCTTCTTCATGCTCGTCAGCAGCAAGAGAGCCCTAGCTTGCTTGCAAGGTTGAGTGAGTCTTTATTTATCGTTAAACATATTATCGGTTTATTGATTATTGTTCAAGGAGCAGGTAGAGATCGGGATATGAAAACTTTATTTTACCGGAAGAGACTGTGCCTCAGTACTCTATATACTCAGCACATCTCTTATGTAATTGCTTGGCATATTGCTCTGTTTCGCTACCCAAATGTGCATGATATTAAAATACTTAGTTATCAACCTTACTGATGGGTGGTATTCCTCCACCGTCAGAGATTCAGCAAACATACCTTAAAAGAATTTAATGGAACCATTTCTGAAACACACTGCTCTGGTCTGGCAGCTTTTAAGAGATATTTATATTGAGATCATGTTCAACTTTGGCATTACTATTCAAAATAAACTGTCATAGATGGCCATGGAGCCCAGTAATCCGTTTCTTTTACCAGTGTTTTCCGAGAATCGAGTTGATCCGGTATAGTGGCCTTATATGTCCAGCATTCTCCAATACCCTAATATCATATTCCCTAATTTTTATACGAGATGCATAAGCTGCCGATTCAACAATGGCAGAGGCAGTCCAAATGTTCAAAATGGTACTAAGAGCCATACCTAAAGTAGTGTTCATTGCCACACTAACACCTATCAATGCTGATCTTTGAATCTTTATGAAGGAGTTCAGAGCGTACTACATAAAAAGGTACCATCGAAAAAGATGGGTCTAACTCTTGCTGTAAAAATTCACATAATGGCCTCTAGAAATAGTTCCGAGCGCTTGCCTTGCAAATTTAAATCAGTACAGAGCAACAGATTCCTTTCTGTCCCTTTCCCCCACATTAGGTTTCCAGAGCAATTTTCTGTCAACTTGCATAATTGGAATAAAAATAAAATATAAAAAACACAAAATACTAAGCAGAAACAATTTAAAAGATATATTGGGTGAGCCATCTATCGGTTTAATTTTTAACCAGCAGTTATTTCGAATCTGGCAATACTATCGCATCATATTCTGTCACAATATTGTGTATATTGTCTACACTGAACGAAAAATCGATTTACACTTGAGCAAATGATTAATTGGAAATTTATTTCCATAACAAAGACAATTGGTCGGAAATTGCAAAAAAATAAAAAAAATAAATCATCTTCTCGGAAGAAGCTCACATTTATCTTAGTGGGTACGTTAATAAGCAATATTTCTGTATTTGAGGCTCAGAAAACTCAAACTTTGTCTCACAAAAGCTAATACACCCATTAAGAGTGACTGTTTGGTACGGCTTGCAGAGCAGAGGCATCACTTGCCCATATTACTTTGAAAATATAGATAGAATGATGTGAACGATGTTTGGTTTCAACAGGATGGTGCAACTTACCACACATCTCAAATCACAATCGATTTATTGTATCAAGAGTTTGATGGACATTTAATTAGCCGAAATGGCGATGTCAGTTAGCCGCCAAGAAGCTACGATTTTGGCTATTTTCTGTGAAGCGCCGTCAATGACAAGTATTATACCAACAAATCAAAGACAATTGCTTATTTGAAGGCCAACATTCGTGATGCCATTGCCGAGATACAACCTCATACACTGGAAAGAGTTCTCGAAAATTGGTTCGATCGAATGGAGTACTGTGAGGCCAGCCGCGGCAGCCATATAAATGAAATAATATTTTATTTCGAAACGGAGCAATGGTACTTCATAAAAAAATAAACCGTTTTTGTTTTATTGCATTTAAATATAAACTTTAAAATGGTCTATTCGAAAGTATTATTGATAGAAAACACACATGGGTCTATATAGACCAATACGAATGTTACGATTGTGGTGTGTGCAATAAAAAATCCTGAAAAGTTTTTTCTATATCATTTCGGGGATTTATTTTTTTAAATTATTAGTCAACTAAATTGTAGAAGGATACCTGAAGTTTCTAGGCTCTTATAAACATTCTAAATAAACACATAAAATTGAAACAGTTTTTCCAGACACACATGTAAGACAAACTAACACAAATGCATATGCTAAGTAAAGTTTTGGAATGCAAACTATCACAATAATGAGTTAAGATAACAAGAAAACTTAAACTTTTGTGTGATTTGTAGTCTTAGCCATCCCGTCCTGGCTGTACAGGGCAATAGTTAGGACAATAATGCTTTTTGGATAGCCTGCCATGTGGAAGTCGTTTAATAACAATTTAATTGCAGAATACTTTAAGTGTGAGAAGCTCATCTGCCGTATTTATTACTATGAACGACACCCACCAAGGTACTCAACACCATGTTGAATTAGCATCCTACTTAGCTTCTATTGAAGCAACCGGCGACTCTTGTGACTATTAAGTATACAAGATACTGATTTTGTTTTATTTTATTTTAATGAGTGAAAATTCGGAACAATACCGACATAATTTATTTTTTTATTCTATTACGATGCTGTAACTAGAAAAATAGCATCAAACTAGTTTGGCCGCTTTTGATCGGATAATTTGTTTGTAAAAGAAATGACTTTTTATGAATCTCTCGTCGACCAATCGCAAAAGTTGATAAAATCATTTAAAAAAATTAGGGAAGCTTGGACATAAGCAGCGTGGAAATTTCTAGGGAACTAGGTATTCATCACTAAATAGTTATCAACCATATAAACAATGCTGGATACACGAAGAAGCTCGTTGTTGTGATGCCACCTGATTTAACAGCGAAAAATTTAATAGAATTTCGATTTGCGATTTATAGAGTGAATTTGAGTATTAAAAAGTAGATTATATACGACAATTAAGTGTGCAGAAGATCTCGGACGAAGTATGGTGAAGCTTCACAGACGTTGGCATAGTTAGGATTGACACCATAAAAGGTAGTATTTTGTATCTAGTGGGCCTGGAAGGGAAATGTTCACTATGAGCTTCTTCAACTTGGCCAAGTAAATAATTCTGATCCTGTCAATAATTAAAGAGGTTAAAGCGGGTAATTCCGTTAAAACAGCTAAAACTGATCAACAGACCACACAAATCTTTGATGATTCAACAGAAACTGAGGGACTTTCGCTTGAAGTTTTTGATTCATTCTTCAGCCCTGGCCTTGATTATTGTTTGTATCCATTACTGCTGAACTCCTTTAATGGTGTAAATTTATTGAGGCCGGAAAAACGCAATCTGATTTCACTTAGAAAACCCAGAGGTTATACAATAATGGAATAAAATCCATACCCCATAGCATAAAGCTATTAATCAAACTTTTATGACATTTTATCCATGAATGTTGACATGGCTGTAGGTTAGGCGTCACAAATATAACCGAAATATAAGCAAAGTTGATACTAAATTTGTATATTTTGGAAAGCCTAGAATTACTAAGGGTTTAGTGAAGATGTGAATTCTGTTGCACGTGGTAAACCCTGCCGATAACATACAAGGCTCTGACGACCGTCCACGGGCGACATATTCATATCCCAAGCTGTGAGATAAATATTTATCTTAAACTACCTTTCTGAAGCCGTTCTGACAGAAGACGATTCAAGGTCCTTATGCTCCTTATAAAAAATTATATATATTTTGAAAAGACAACAGATATCAACGCCCGTCTCACTTAAAGTGCTTAAACATTCCAATAAACTGTGCTCGATGGCTGGAATTCTAAGACCATTATTGCGTTTGTGCACTGCACAAAAGAAGGATATAAATGATAGGTTGACCTTACGTGATAGTATACGAGGTAAACCAATAGATTTATAAAAGATAAAAATTAGAAATTAATAAATTTAAAAAATACAAGGCAATTTTAAAATGTTGTGTTTTTATATATTGTTACGAAAATGAAAATGCTGAAGAGAAAATATATCACATCAAGGACTTATTGTGAGAGTTTAGCTATAAACTTGATTGGTTTGTGTCAGGGCTACATAATTGCCATAATTATCTGTACTATTAGGAGTGCTGTCATCTGCATGTCTGGTGTTGCTAATTCGATTCATTTTTGAGTATTATAATTTTACACCATTTGAATTAACGTAGCTGAATCGAAGAATTTGGTATTTACTAGAACATTCCAAACTAGTGATGAAATGCAATAACAGATGGTGCATTACTTTTGGTGAGAGTAGTTATAGTTTTCTGTCATAAAGTATAGTCTGTTTGGGCGTAAATAAAAACTGTTGTGCAAACGAATCTTAATTGCTGAACTAGGACAAACTGTATAAAAGTTAAAGTGAGACAATAAAAACTGTAAAACCACAACAAAGTGGTGTTTAATTTTATTTGAATGGCACTTGAAAGAACTCTAACGTTTTAAGAATATTACAACGTAACAATATTTTACTACAGCAACACTTCCCGAGCTTCTGGGATCCATTGTGCTATATAGTATACCTATAAATTGTAGTCTTAAGAAAAATTAAAAAAAAACATTAAAATTAATAATTTGTTTTGACTATCAACTCATATAGACAAAGCTTAGAAACTATTATTCCAAACGTTTTCTAGATAAAAAAAACATTTGCTTTATATGGGAGGTGTCATGCTTATTCCCTTATTTAACTTCACCCATATTCCGACTGATGATGTCGATTGACGACGAAGCTATTTAGACCAAACTCAGAATATTCCGCTATTATCGTTCCAAAGATACACAAATATTAGTATTTACTGTTAATGGGAGGTGCCACTCCCACTTTTGGACTTATTATTTGTATTGACCAAAAAGGTTTTTGGACAACATTTGGAAACTCTTACTATTACCGTTTTAAAAATTTAGACATATAAATAAAAATTTTATATGGGCGTGGCACCGCCCAGTTGAACCAAAACCTTTCTTTCGATTTAGTGGTTCCCGAGTGATAAAATTACGAATATAGGACAACTTATATATATAAGTTCATCTCGTCGGATTTTAGTAATCCTTAGACTAACTTTAATAGAGTGTTGAAAATCTGAATTCTCTTTAGGAGTGAGTGGTGGGCGAATATTTCACTAACATATGCAGTCCCTCAAAAAACTGTCTCAATGTTTAGTTAGTGTTAACAAATATAAGTACAACAATGAAGATTTAGACCCAGTCAATATCATTTTTTATCTGATAATTTATTCGATTTTTATTTACAACTGCAATTGTGATGTGTACCGTTATCGAAAAAAACGTCAAAAGAACAAACAAGAACATTGTTGAACGTTGTTCTTTCTTAATTTTCTTTTCTTTTAAAAAATGAATATGGCAAAATAAACTAATAAATGACAACTTTAGCTTTAACAATATGGCCGCATTTAATTGCCTAAGTTCAAAAGTTCCTATTTGAAGACACGTTAGGGACTGCGTCTAATAAGCCTTTATATCTAACATGTTATAACAAACTTAACATTTAAGTAGTTGTAATACACACAAATGCCCTTAACTATTTGAAATGTTCAAAATTAGAAGATTTTTGGAATTTACAAGTACATGCGTCGATGTGCGTCGACATGCGTTGATATGCGATGACACGCGACAAGTTGCAATAAAGTCAAACAACCATTAAATATATATTTTATGTAGTATTTTTTGCCTTAATATGTATTAAACGAATGCAATTTTTCTCAGCTCTTCAATATGTGGGCTATAAACTTGTTGAGTATGCTCAATGTATAGTTGTTAACAATTTATAAAAATAAATGTCTAAAAAATAAAATGTCTTTTCTTCTATATTAAAATAAATACTATGGATAATTTTAAATTATTATGTATTTATTTTTGTTAAGTTTGGTAAAAATTTGGTATACCATATGTTAAGTTTGGTATACCCACATGTAGTGTCGATATTTATTTTTTTTATAAAACGTTACGCCCCAGCAGCAATACAATATACATTTTTGAAAAGTCATTGAGCATTTGCATTTGTGGTTTACTTAATTGATCTTTAATAATTAAACCCAATTACAAGTTATTGTTGCTTTTGCAAACTCATATCCGTCTTGCAATCAGATGACATCCTGCCACACATCTTAGTAGACCTATTTGTTTAACTTACAGTCTGGTCGTAGGTATGCATGTCATCGATTACAAAATCAAATATTTATTTTAACTTCAAATACTAAAACAATAATGACTTTATGACTGCTTGACTACTTAATTTAAATTCTTGTCATAGCCACTGTTTGTTTTAGAGTAACAAATATCAAAGATTTCAATGGAGATAGCAATTTCAGCATCTAAAAATGAATTTTTGCTAAGAGTGACAGAGCACGGATAGTAGAATTATTAAATATTTATTAAAATATAAGCAATTTTTCTTCTTCAACAAAAATTTTGTGCATTTCCCTATATTTTCCACAATTGACATGTCGTAAATCATGACAATTGTGATATATTTTTTCTTTAACAATTGCCACAAATTCTGTTTTTTAAGGGGTTTTCCTTATAGAGTGAAAAAATAGTGGCAGAGTAGAAAAAAAAAACCTAAAAAATGAATAACAAATTTCAATATTTTTTTCTTTTTTCTTTTGTGGAACTATTGCCACTATTGTGTGTGGCATGCCACAATATCATGGCATTTTATGCGTAATAAATTGCACATTTTTTTGTTTCTTTGTTGCTGCTGGTTTTTCCTCCTTCTGCAAGATTAAATCAAATTCAGTCGCATTTCTTTTGCATTTCTTTCCAATAGTTCTTCTATCTTATTTGCAACAATAATTCAGTTGTGAAAATGCAAAAAAAAAAATCGAAAAAACGGGGGGAAAAGGTAAAGAAAAAATATTTAAAAAAATATATAAAATATTTTATGCAAAACTCTGTAGACATTTGAACACGAGTACTGTAAAGGAGTATCAACCTCAACATCACCAAATTTGTTTTTTTCGTTTCCGTTTCACTAAAACCGTTACAATTATTTACATCCGCTTGTAAGAAGCAATAGCTTTTGTAAGCAAAATAGGAAAAAGTAAAAATTGTGCATAAAACTCTTTCTGTTTGAATGGTTTTCGGTTTTTTTTTTTCGTTTTTCTGAAAAGCAGTAATACCAATACAAAGTGCAAAAGATAAAAAAGATATTGAATGTCATTGTAGGATTACAACGAGGAACTAGACAAGTTTCAGATAACAATTTGAAAAAGTATGAGTAAATGCAATTCTGAAAAAACGGAAGCAGTTCTCAAAGGAGAAACAATGAATTTTTAATAATTTGTCACTCTTTTTGGAAAGCGAATAAATGTCTATGGAAAACATTAAAACATACTTGATAAGGTTACTTTAACTATGAATTAATCATATCAATATTTTTTATTTTTTTTAATTTTTGCGAAATCATGCAGAAACATACATAGCTCATGAGAGTAAACGAAATTGATTCCAAAATTGGCTGACCTATCGTGTTGATAGTAGCAGTCATTTGGTTGATTTTTGTTGTACACCATTGCATGCAAATAGTTTAATAGAGTGAAAGGTCTCCAATTTGGGTCAGGTGTTGCATTATTTATAGCGTAATATATATCAATGTGACTTTAGATCCAGCGTTAAGTCCCAAAATATCTCAAGAGTTTATGGTCTACTATACCCAGATAACTAGGCTAAGTTGGATAATATGGGGTCCGCCAAATAATTATTTTTTTTTTTTGAAAACAGGGCCCAAAACATTGAGTGTAGCTTCGGCTGTGTGGCACGTAGCGCCGTCCTGTTGAAACCAAATGTTGCTAATATCCTCCTCTTCAATTTTTGTGAACAGAAATTCGTTCAACAGGGCCCGATAACGATCGCCATTGACTGTAGCGGCCACTCCTTGCTCATTTTGGAATTATGCCTCTGGACCAAAATCCGCACCAAACACTGACTCGTCTTGGGTGTATCGGCTGTTCAATGTATGCGTGCGTTCAATGTAACTGTGCCCCAAATGCGACAATTTTGCTTGTTTACATACCCGCCAAGATCAAAATGAGCTTCATCTGAAAAGATGATTTTTTGGCAAAATCGGCGTCTTCAGTAAGTCGATCGCAGGTCCACTTAGCGAAGCGTTGTTCAAGCGTATACATAACCATATTCGTTCAGCGGAAGGATAAAACTAATTATCTGTCAAATCAGACATGAGCTAAGTGCTACCATTCACGAAATAAGCACTAGTTGAAAAAAAAGCGTTAGATGGCGGACCCGTTATATAAACGCTATACAAATAATAAGTTGAATTCTCAATAACCCGTTTTGGCTTCTCGTGCAACACAGTCTCAGTAGTAATTGTGAAACTGTTGGAAAAATCTAACCCGCGCACTGTTAGTATTGAGAAAAACCTAGGTTCCCCATTTATCATCGATTTTTGGAATTAGTTCTACAAATATCGGCTATATTTTTAAAGGTTCATAACTAGAGGCTTGGCAACACTGGTTTATTTGAAAAACGATTTAACAGCTGACATTTGCTTTTTGCTTTGTTTGGTTTGATATTTCATTGTAGGCAGACTTACACCAGATCTACGATTAGAAATTATTGAAGTTTCTTATCAAAATATTGGATTTGTTCGTCAAAATTCAAAGCTGTGTTCTCCGATGAAAACCTTCTTTAGTTGAATGGTTACGTAAATAAACAGATTTGTCGCATTTGGAGTGAGCATAATCCGTAAGTTTTTGCCGAAACACAATTACATTCAGATAAAATTAATGTTTGGTGCATTTTATGGGCCTTTCACAGTCATTGGTCCATATGTCTTCAAAAACGATGATGATCATAATGTTACCGTCAATGGTGAATGGTATAGGGGCATGATTAGAAACTGTTTCGTACATGCCACACAGTAGCCGCACTATAATTGATTTAGTCAAAGATATTTTTAACTAAAGTGTGAATTCACGTTCTGGTTCAATTAATTGGGCGCCATGATGGTGCGATTTAGACCCATTGGATTATTTTCTTTGGGGTTATGTAAAGTCACTTGTCTACGTTAATAAACCAAGCAATTGAACACCAATCAACATTCGAAGAGTTATTGGCGAAATACACCCACATATGTTGCGAAAATTTGGTGAAAATTGGTGCTCCAGATTACACCTTTTACGTACCAGATGTGGAGGTACGTACATACGAGTAATTAAACATTAATGTCATAAAATTTTCTATCCAACAGACGGGCTTTGATTTGATCATTGATATAAAAAATATATTTTTTTGTTTTATTATAATTTAAACTTGTGTGACTGTAAGAGAAATTACTTGGTGTAGTGTAATAGTTACAGTGCCCGAATACAACTACACAAGTGGCAAGTTCACACATAACGAAATAATTTAACTTCGGTTTTAAAGTTTTTAATTAAAAGAGTTTAACTGCCCTCCAAACAAATCCATTCAAAAGGAAGCATAACTGACAATACCTTAGCGTTTGCGACGGCGATAAACATCACACGATTGATGTACTTTGTGGAGGGAAGAGAAGTAATGGGAAAAATTTCCACAAATATAACACTGACAGAGTCCTTAATGGTTGTCTTTTGTGAACCATATTATTTTTGATAAGCGTGGCATTTGGCATAATGGAATTTCAAAGAACATCTCGAAAACCTCAACTATGCCGTTAACATGTTAATCATTTATCTAAGTGAGTGAGCCTGATGATCAACCGTACAAAGACAAAAACTGTCTGTCTGTTCCAGCAAGCAGGTTGAATAGCTAGTCTGTATCGAAAACGAAAGCTTAGAACGCTCGAAAAGTTTCTGTTATTTGGACGACCTAATCACACCCGAAGGAGGAGCTGCTGAAGATGTGAACAACCGTATTAAAAAAGCTAAAGCGAATTTTGATCTTTTTAGAAAAGTGTGAAAATCAGTAGCTTTATCCACGACCACAAAATTGCGAATATTTATATCAAATGTGAAGTCCATCTTACTGTATGAAACTTACTGTGGAAACTTGGGGATGAATGGAAGCTTCAAGTGTTTGTAAACCACTGTCTGAGATATGTATTGTGAATATGGTGGCCAAGAATTATCTCGAACTCAAAACTTCTGTGCAGGTGCAGTTAGGAGTTAGTGACAATTCAAATTAGGCATCGAAAATTGAGGTGGAGTGGTCACACGCTACCCAAACCAGCAGGAGAACTCCCCAAAGAGGTGATGCTCTGGAATCTGCGTGTGCTGCCAAGAACAACACTACGTGGGACAATAAATACCGAAATTGAAGCTTATGATGAAAGTTGGAAAAAGAGCGGGCAATAGAGCGAAGTGCAGAAAGTTTGTGGAGGAAATTTGCTTACCTTCAACAGTTCAGTTGACACAAGAACTCACATCTGAGGACAACCAGTAATGTCTTGTCGTTGCTAACTAGGTTTTGATATGCATCAATATGATATACTCAATTGTTTACTGTAGTACTGAATGATATCATAAACTGTTGTGTCTTACGACGACTCAAAAATTCGTATTATGCGGATGATATTCGTCTACTCCCGCACAAGATCTCCAACAAACAGGCAAGCAAAATTAGAAGACGTGGGGAGATAGTCGCACAGTGTTAGATATGAAAAAATATAAAGAAATAATATCTAGGCAGTAGAGTAACAACAAATAGTGGCACAGAAACTGAGAACAAGTTATGTAGAATACACAAGATCGAATACCAGTACTCAACAGTTACAGATATTTAATTACAAGTACCTCAGAGTAACAGTGATCTTTGAAGAACATATGTAACTAATGGAGAACATATATATACTGAAACAAATATAATGTGGAAAGCGAATATGGTTGGAATTGTTTGACGGGGAGAAATATGCACAAGTTTATATATCCACGTTTGTGACGGCCACAATCAATGGGTCAATATTGAAATTATTTCATAAGGCATATTATTTGTCAGATTTAGCTCTCTCTGCTCTCTCTTTAAGGAATATAGAAAAAGTTTGAGATTTGTAGCGCCCAGCTCGCTTAACTTGCTTCTGCACAGAACTGGGCTTTCATGCAAAAGATTAGCCAACAATTCCACACTTACGTTCTCGCAGCAGCCTTAACAGCAACTGTTGATGGCTATTCCGAAATGGTCAGTGTCCAGAGCTGACTACCATATCCGGAGAAATATTTCCTCTTAAAGGTACCATTGTCGTTCGTTGGTCTATCATTGGATGTCCTCGTTTTTTAACGTAATGGAGCACGTAAACATTATTTTGCATCTACATTACACCTTTCTCAGAAACTACATCCATAAATATAGCCTGATATCCCACTTTAGGATAATAAGCCGTTCATAGGGTGGGATGAAGTAGTCCTCTCCCGGACAAGTATGTCTGCGACCCTGTTTGTAACAAAAATATTTTTTATAGTCTTCTACCTCCTTGTCAGGGCCTATAAGCCAGATAGCTATTAACGACGTCGCTAATAGCTACATATTTCTTGTTGACCATTGTTAGTAGTATATAAAACTGCAATATTCAAATAAAATAAACTCCCTTCAGATTGTCCCTTTTCTTAAGAAAAGTACTTATTTTCTTAAGAACACTTTTAGAAGCAGTATAATATTATATCTAGAGGACAGGAGATGACATTAACCATAAGACATTTATACTTTAGATTTCAGTCACTTTTGATTGATTTTGTTCCTTTCCTTTTTCTCCTTTTTTATAAAAAATATTAATTTTTTACTATAATCTCAACTGGCTTAAGAAATTTCTTTTTATTTTGTTTTTAACTTATCAACTTTATATTAAAATTGCTTCTGCATTCATCTAAATTAAGCATTTTAAGCATGACGTAAGTTTCACCTCTGACTTTCCCTAATACCTGTTTTCCTGTTTTTCTGTTCACTTCTAAATGCAATGAATACTCACCTTGATGACTGTAATGCTCTCTGACACCACTATAACGATCCTGTTGCTGTTGATTCCACATTGTTGATGTTGCACCCATGTAAACGTTATTTAAGTTAGCCTGTTGTTGTTGCTGTTGCTGCTGTTGTTGTTGTTGTTGTAAATCCATTTTTGATTTAGTTCTTTGCAATTTATGATTGTAGTTATTGTTGTTGTTATTATTGTTATTATTATTCTGCTGAAAGTTATAACGTTGCTCTGCCAAAACAATATTTATAGCAACAAAACAAAATAAGCAGAAGATGTGTGCGTAAGTTGTGTGTAGGAAAAAAATGCCACAAGAAAGTACCACATGTAGATGAAGAATTTGCCATACCAAACACCACAATAACAACAAAAGTAATGAGAAAAGGGAAAGAGTAAGGGAGCAAGTTGTAGGGGAAGAAAGAAAGAATATAAGAATGCATTTTATATTGTATTAATAATAGTTGATACTGGTATTGTAACTTCGTAGTATTATGTTGAAATACGTTCTAAAAGTATATACCTCTACCTATACTTGCGTAGTACAGTGTGTACACACATACTTACATACATTTATGTGTACATTTTACTTACCTTTATGGTATTTTGTTACCAACATGGTCACCGTATTCGTTGAAACAGTTGGAGCTAAAGTTGTTACAGTTGTGGTCTGAGGAATGTCTAAAAAATCGAATACAGAATAGCAAAACAAAACAATACAAAAGTCAGTGAGTGGATATTAAAATGCGTTTAGAACGAGAAGAATAAAAAATGACAACAAAACGAAAAGTTTTTCCTATAAATTCTCTTAAAATAAAATGGAAAACTAAAATGACAAAAACAGGGTATTAAAGTATTAAAAGAATTTAAAACAATAGAGAAAAAAGAGAGTTTAATACCTTTACAAAATTATGTGACAACGAAACAAAAATTTCTAAAATGTTGAGATTTTATATTTTTAAAAATATTTTTTTAATACGAAAAATAAGAAATAAATAACTTTTAAAATTTTAGAGATCACATATAGAGGTATTTTTGATGGCACCCATAAGATCTCTAAAGTGTGAGTACACAGCACAATGAAATTTGTTCATTAAACACGAGATTCTTTTTAAAAGACAGCGAGTAATGCTTTCATTTCTCTTAAGTGGATTTTTGGACATGGGGATCTTTTTAACATCGGGATTGAAAAACTTGCACACTATTAAATCGGTTTGGATTATTAGGGATCAAACTGATGATGGAGGAACTGCATTTAGTGTCAACCGAACAACGACAATTTCTCTTTAAATTAAAATGGCCAAGAACAAGGAAAGTATGAGAATAAATCAATTAGGCGCTAAAGCACGACTCAAGAATAAGAATTGAGCAGGATATTTAGAGATAAAGAGAAGAAAGACCATTTGGCGTATTGTGTTACTGAACAGATGCATCAAAGAAGCCGAACAACCGGACATAGGTCTGGTCCTAAAAAAATCCACTAAAGGCCAAAAAATTTTAGTTCCCTTACGTAAACCAACCGGTACCCTTGACGACGTTAATCAATTTCGGCAGTGACATATTCATAAGATAGTCCAGATCGTGGAAGTGATGTGCATCCAATTGCCTAGGTATAACCACCCATAGAGCAGGAAAAGTGAGGTGAAAAAACATTTCGATTTAGTTACGTACGAGTTGAGAGCACTAATTGCGGTGAGACTGCCTACGTAGATCCTAATGGAACTTGAGATCTTTAGATTTAATTCTCGGAAACGTTCATCTGTCCTGTCATCGGTTACTATGAGGGATACAGCAGAGTAGAAACCCGACCCTGTACCCGTTTTCATTTTTGAGACATCGGTATAGACCGCAACATCGGTCATCTCGGAAAACAGATACGGCAGCCCACTCATCCGTAAAAGGTATTCTACTGCAGTAAGCTCTTCCGAAGTACATACCGCTTAATTTGTCCAAAATGTCAGGATCGGTCTGCCTACTTTTTGTATGATGGTACCTTCTCCACCGCAAACGTGACTGAGTCAACAGGCAGGCTATGCAGAGACACATTTGACAAATATATCCATGAACGGTTGTCTCCAGACCAGTCTGACGAGCGGAACTTATGTCACCGGTGAATGCAAGATAGGCTAGCCTGTGTAACCTTTTCAGAATGGTCAGTTGTGACTCAACATTCACCGCTTTTCACTAGAACAGAGTGTTACAGGTGAGGAATGGTATACATCCAATACAAGACATGAGGTCTAAGACCACATCTTTTCCCAAAGGAAGGCACAACACGGTCTTGGACTGGAGCAACCAAATATCTTTCTATGGTATCCTGGTGGACTAAATTTAAATTGGTTTTCAGTTTTTTTCTCCATCGGGCTAAAGTTTTTTTTCGTCGAATGGGCCCAAAACGAGATTACCGTTGTTCCCAATTTTCATAAGCGAATTTTGTTTAGCGATGAAGCGCACTTCTGGTTGAATGGCTATGTCAACAAACAAAACTGCCGCATGTGGAGTGAAGGTAATCCTCAAGTGTATGTGGAAACACCGTTACATACAGGAAAACTGACTGTTTGATGCGCTTTATGGGCTGGTGGAATCATTGGTCCGTACTTTTCAAAAACGATGGTGGCCAGAACGTTACAGTCAATGGTGATCGGTATAGAGCCATGATTACTAGCTTTTTCAATGCTGAATTGAATAACCATGATGTCCAGGAGATGTGGTTTCAACAAGATGGCGCAACATGTCACACAGCTCGTGCCACAATAGATTTATTGAAAAACACGTTTGGCGATCGCCTAAGTTCACGTTTTGGATCTGTGAATTGGCCTCCAAGATCTTGTGATTTAACACCGCTAGACTACTTTCTGTGGGGCTATGCAAAGTCATTGGTCTATGCGGTAAAGCCACAAACGCTTGACCATTTGGAAGACAACATTCGCCGTGTTATTGCCGATATACGGTCACAAATGTTGGAAAAAGTTATTGAAAATTGGACGGCCAGATTAGGCTTCATCCGCGCCAGTCGTGGCGGTCATATGCCAGAAATCATATTTAGTATGTAATGCAACAAGATTATTTTTCACATAAATAAAATTCATGTCAATCGAATGATCCATCGTTGTTTTATTGCAACTTAAAGTTCTGTACCTCTATAAAAACACCCCTTATTTCCATGTGTGACAAATTTGTGAAATATGTGTTTTTACATAAGCGAGTTTGTATACAAGTTATTGTTGTATGTAATTAGGTCATGTTAATTTTCAATTAATTTCACATTATTTTATACAAAGTCCAAATAATTAATACACTTACACATCCAAACACACATACAGACACTCCAATACACATCTACGAAGCCCAAAGACAAATAATATAATGCGAGAAGACAAAATTGGAGAAATAATAAAGGCTTTTAAGAAAACCAGTAGTTAATGAGAGAAGGAGAGAATTTAAAGCAAAATGAGATCACGACAAAAGCATTTGCTGTTTATTGTCAAAATGTCAAATATGGCTTTATGCGAGTGTGTGTCTCTATGCAGTTGAATGCAAATAGTCTACTTAAGAAATTTATATCTGCGTGTATGGGTAAAAAAAGGAGGAGGTAAGTAGATTTTAAGACATTGTATGCATGTGTCGTTTAAAAACATGTGCGTGTACAATTTGTTACAAACTTGGTTTTATTGTATTAAATTCATTGAATATATTATTTTTGCTGCAAAATTTGCTTACGTTTTTCCTCGCTTTATTATTTAATTTTTCAAACGTACCTTTCTATTTCTATAATAATAAAAATAGTTTAATACAGAGCTTGGTAGACTATTTTTTGTTTAATTTTATATCACTGTTAAACATAATTTAAATATGTGTTCGTTGTTTTTCAAGTTTCTTTAATTAAAGCACAGCTCAAAATTAAGATTAATTATGAGAGCTAATATGTATGTATCTACGTTGTAACAATGGCACGTGAAGCCCTAGAAACTAAACTGTCAGAGCTACAGTTTGCACCTTATTCACAGAGAAATACTAACGTCTTGATGAGAAGTTGGATTGCACTTTATTTTCGAAATGATGCAATTAAGGTGTAGACTTCAATTTCTATTCCATCTTATCTCATTGTAGAGGTATTCGAGATTTTATAGGATGACTTTCTTTACCAACCCATACAACGACAGAGCAACAGTACTTTTTGTAATTTATGTATACAACACAAACAGCCCAGGTTCGAATTCCAGTAGAGGACACGACGAAAAAATTTAAAAGTGGTTTCAAGTGTTCAATAAAAAGACTTCAATCTCCCTCCAGACAAATCCATTTAAAGAAGTCCCTCTGACAATGATAACAAATACCAGATGAATAATCAGGATAAAACGCCACTTACTGGCAAACAATTACAATGCTAATAAGGATCACTACCAACACAACTTAGCGAGGATCTTCACCACTACACACAATCAAATGGAGGAGATCTACAGTTGACTAATCACCTACTAAATTTCAAAATCAACTTGATTACTGAATCTAAAACCAAGCAATGGGTATTTTGTGGAAACCCAATATGCTCCCAAGAGAAGAGGCGTAAAAAAACCAATCACAAAGAAAAACTAATATTGTGCAGGAGTTGAATAGGTGGATCTTAGTTTATTTTGCAATAGCAGTGGATTTCCACACAGGTCGTAAAATACTGAAAGATTGAGATCGTAAACACTTCATCATCGGTACAGCAACGAGTCTTTGTAATAGATAGTCAAATCGATACTATCGTCAAATTCTAAGAGTAAATATGGATGTCACAAGATGTACATAGTAAAAGTCACATTTGCAAAAATTTGTTCGACGCAGGTTGTTAGACGTCTGTAACTTTTTAAGTTACATAGGGACACATTTGAACAGTTTTTTAAATTTCTATTTGTTATTCTATTAGTATGAATTGTAGCTAAGATATGTTCGTACATACGATTTTGCATTTGTTCCAAACAAATTAATCTTCATCTACTCATACCATAGCATGTTGTTCTAACTATTACGTTTGCTGAGAAATGATACATTTCGAGGACTCTTACCCATAAGTCTAGTTTCCATAATTTTTTTTCTTATTGTGCGGCTTGAAATAGGAGAATAAATTCATTTTAGAGGCTTTTCGATGACTTGAAGGAATTAGTCTTTGAAGTACGAATTAAAAGTTTATCAAAACTGACAGTTGTTCTACACTTTCGTTTCATAGTCTCTGCAGTTTCTTTCACTGGATCTTATTAATTACTTTAGTTTTGGAGCACTTCATGGTCTGAACAATTTTCGCTATATAAATATAAGGATTACTCTTCCATTAAAATCTTCAATACATCAAATTTTATGATATACTGGACAAAAATAAAGTGTCCCTATTATTTGTCTTAACACTGTATATTTATTATTATTCTTTGCCTTTCACTTAAATTCTAATATTGTTGCCATAGGTAGCACTCAAAAGAATTCGATAGTTTTGTGTTAATACTCATGTTGTTCTAGTGCGATATGTGAGTATGGCCTTGTAAAAAGAGTATTTCATTTCAAATTTGTTTAAATTAATTTTTGTGATATTTTTAAACCGAATAAATAATTTTTCAATTCAAATTTTTCTGCGCCAAAATTAATATAAAATTGTTTGGGTCAAATTACCCCTATTCGCCTTTTTAAGTATGTCAATTTTCTCGTCGTTACAGTGTTAAGGCTGACCTTGCTTTGTGGCAAAATACTTCACAACGAGACAGTTTTGCAACATTATAAGCGGACAAGTTCCATGCTTTCAAGGTGAAGAGTGTAACGACCTTAGAACTATAGTGGACATATGGTAGCACAACGAGTTATACTTTTGAGCCGAACTAATCTGAACATAGGTGTTACAAATAAACCTGCTTTAGTATGATTTAATACGATCGAGTACTTTGATATTAATTTCATCTTGGTACCTGGACACAGTGATACTGCGGGCAACTGTGTGGCGGATGAGCTGGCTAGGCAGGGTACTGCGGCCTGGATTGATTTGGCGGCTGCGTATAGGACAATATGCTGATGGTGTATTTAATGAGAGATGGAGACTGGCTCCAACTTGCAGACAGGCTAGAACTCATTGGCCAAGGGGGGACGGGAAAAGGTCAGGTCAACTGCTAAACTTGCCGAGAGGCAGGATATCTGCGGTAATAGTGGCACTTACAGGTCACTGCTTAGTGGGGAGACATGCCATTAGGTTGGGCCAGAGAGACTCTATTGTATATAGGTGTTGTTTAGAAGAGGAAGTGGAGACTACGGAGCATCTGTTGCTGGAATGTCCGGCGCTGGCGGGACTTAGACACAGGTTTTTCAGTGCGCACATTGTTGGTATTGGGACTCTACTGGAGACTCTTGTAGGGCTTATGAACAAATTTATTGAGAGGTCTGGCTGGTCGGATAACTGACCCGGCTGACAGAGGAAGTTTGTGGGTATCACAATGGCCCCTATGGGCCTAAGTGTGCCTGGCATGTATAGCAGCCCCTCTAAGTTAACCTAACCTAACCTAATACGATTGATATCTTCATCAGCGCTTAAACGAATAAATCGGTATTTTATTAGGACTAAACTGTAGTTTAATTGAGTAGTCGACACTGCTTTTCCCGTTTTCTGTCTTATAAATCGACTTATTTGTATGAATATATGTGGTATTGCGTATGAACATGACTTATAAATCGTTTTAATTGTATGAATTCATATGGTATTGCGTATGAACATGACTCTTCTTGTGGTTTTTTCAATAAATTTTGCAGACGGATAAAAAGCGTCCATTTTTATTTTGGTACTGCTGCAATAAAATTATAATAAATAATTAATTACTGTTGTTGTGTTGTTTATAATAAACTGACTGAAATGACCGCAACACATTTAACAGAAGGAATAAAAATGAGAAAAAAGCCTCAATAAACAGTCAAAAAAACAAAGAGTCTCTTGCACTTCAACGGACATTGTATATGTGATCATCCACACTCTTATTACTCAAATTTCACATGCCTCAGTTAAATTTTTTATTTTTATTTTTTTATTTTTTACTTTTGAAAGTAAATGTCATTTAAATTTCTTTCTTTTTATTTTTTGCTGTTAAATTTCTCTTCTTGTTTGGTTGTGTTACTAATAAATAATTAAAATATAGTTTTATGTTGTAAGTTCATTGACACCTCATGATTGTTATTGTCATCATCGTCATGATTGTCCTAATTATTATTTAAATTGTCATTGGCATGATGATGATACAAT
This sequence comes from Wohlfahrtia magnifica, assembly GCA_023159175.1. Taxonomy (NCBI): domain Eukaryota; kingdom Metazoa; phylum Arthropoda; class Insecta; order Diptera; family Sarcophagidae; genus Wohlfahrtia; species Wohlfahrtia magnifica. The sequence continues at coordinate 3,763,976 of JAKWBJ010000051.1, forward strand.
TTCCCTTAAGGATTTCAATTTGAAGTTCCGTTTTTATCTCTGGTGTACTTTTCTCATTTCAGTTGTCAAAATCCCCTTTTAAAAAATTTTGTGTTGTTGTTCTTGTTGTGTTTTTAATTAACTGGAATGCTTATTTTTTTATTTATTTTTTTTTTTTTGCATAAATGAAATTACACTACAATCGGCATGGAGCAACTAAAGGTAAAAATTTAAAAAATATTTTTTACAGAACGATTATAATTTCATTGCTTTTTATTTAAAACAATTTTAATCTGCATGTAGCATGTCAGTAAATCCTCTTCGCCAATGTTCTATTATCTTCAATTTTCATAACTTGAACTTAATTTAATTCATACACAAAATAAAGTTGTCACTTTAATACAAAAAAGAAAAGCAGAAAAATTTAAAAACTTGCTCTCCATTTCCATCATTTTTAAACTTCCGCTGGGCTGCACAATTTGAATTTTATTTTTACTTTTTTCATATTTTACAAGAACTTTTTTTTACTTTATGCTTACAGACGCACATACAATACGAATGTGCTAATGGATAACCATTGGAAATATAAAGAAAAACCAAAAAAAAATTTTTTCTGTATCTGCTGGTTATACACTTACGATAAAGTTTAATTGCTCCATCAGTATCACCCAATGAATTTTTGGCTACACAACGATATGACCCAAAATCTTGTGCGTCAACGTCATTTATGGTTAAACGCATTGTGATTTTATAGCCGCTCTCATATGTTTCGGGTACAAAACGTTCACCTGTAATTATAATAAGAAAAAACAACAAATTAATAAAAAAGTCATAAAATATGTATTAAATTTATAGCGAGAAAGTTATGTAGAGAGTAAATTAATGGGGAAATGTAATTACAGGCCAAGAGAATTGAAAGTGACGATGATGTTGATGTTGGCGATGATGATGTTTAAACGAAAGTTTCTTTTTCCGTTTTTTTTTTTTTTTTTTTTTGTTTATAAAAATAGGTCTGTTTTAAGGGATTCATTTAAATAAAATTTGTTTTCGCCCATGTTATAAAGGGTTCCCCATATAAAATTTATTTTATTTTTTTGAAAATGCTATAAAAAAACTACAGAATATTTTCTCAAATTTCTTTCTTTATTTGAAAGTACAATCCTTCCGGTTAATAATGGAAAATAATTTCATTCAAATGGCTGCCTCGGCTGGCCATGCAGTAGCCTACACGATCGGTCCAATTCTTAAGCACATTATCGATTGTGTGCAGCTGTATTTCACCAATGTCTTCACGAATATTGTCCTTTAAAGCGTCAATTATCTCTGGCTTGTTGGCGTAACACTTGTCTTTGACGGCACCCCACAAATAATAGTCCAACGGTGTCAAATCGCAGCTCCGAGGTGGCCAAACGACATCAGCTCTGCGGCTGATAATGCGATCTTCAAAAACAGGGCGCAAAACATCGAGTGTAGCTTCAGCTGTGTGGCACGTAGCGCCGTCCTGTTGAAACCAAATGTTGCTAATATCCTCCTCTTCAATTTTTGTGAACAAAAATTCGTTCAACATAGCCCGATAACGATCGCCATTGACTGTAACGGCCACTACTTGCTCATTTTCGAAGAAAAATGGCCCAATTATGCCTCTGGACCAAGTTCCGCACCAAGCGGTGACTCGTCTTGGGTGTATCGGCTTTTCAATGTATGCGCGCGGCAATTTTGCGACAATTTTGCTTGTTAACATACCCGCCAAGATCAAAATGAGCTTCATCTGTAAAGACAATTTTTTTCGGCAAAATTGGCATCTTCTGTAAGTCGATCGCAGGCCCACTTAGCGAAGCGTATACACAACCATATTCGTTCAGCGGAAGGATAGAACTAATTATTTGTCAAATCAGACATGAGCTAAGTGTTACCATTCACGAAATAAGCACTAGTTGAAAAAAAAACGTTAGATGGCGGACCCTTTATATCATTACAAAAAGTTAAAAAAGTTATAATTGAGTGAAAAGTATTTATAGTACAGTTTTTATGCAGATTAATGTGTTTTTATTTCAATTTCATATAAATCACTGGTTTTTCGGTAAATTTTTTTAAAATCTCTTTTGGGAAGCTCGACAGATGAAGTTCATTGAATTGAACATTGAATTCAATAAGAATCTGCTATACCATTATACATAAGCAAACATACACTTCTTTTTAAAATAATCCTTAATGAATTCATAGAGAGCAAAGAATTTTATGGAAATATTGAATTTTCTGTAGAAAACTTAATAACTTGAACTTTTACTGTGCGTGTTAATTTTCTAGGCAAGTTTATGTGGATTTAAAATTGTCAATAAACTTTTACCGATTTTAATGAAGAAAGGAGTAAAATGTTTATATTGCTCAAATAAAAGGAATTATTTTTTTAACTAAATCGAAAATTCCTAATACAGTGTTGAGTATCAAGCAGTACTAATCTCTGAACATAGTATAGTAAATGACAAAAATGCTTAAAATTCTTAAAATAAAATAAAATTTGTCCGAAGAGGATATATTATCGGCGTATGTATCATTATAGTTTTGTCTTCCTATATAACTGTGACATACACAACTTCTACTTATTATTCAATTCAAGTAATTCGTATCAATAAAAATAAAAAAGAAGAACCAAATACAACTACGAGAGAGTAAATTAAATTTAACATTTTTATACAATTACTCGTATTTATATTCTAACAATTCTTATTAAGTTTAAAAGTGTATCTGTGTGTGTTTCTCTACCAGTGATATAGAGAGAGAAATACCCGCTCAAGCATATGCTAGTTTATATGTATATGTGTGCGTAAATGTAATACGACATGAATAATATTCTAACGTCTGCTGATATCTGACTACGAACCCCATAGGAAACTGTCAAGAATTTATGCATGAAACCACATAGAACAACAGCAAAATAATACAAAAAGAGAACTAAAACAGCTTTAAAATTTTTCGATAAATTTTAGAAATTTAGTTAATTTTTTTGAATTTCCTTAAACTGAGAAAATGTTGATTTTCTTATTTGAAAAATTTTTAATTTTGTGAATTTGAATTTAGAAATTCCAATCGGGTTTGTGTTCTTAAACATTTACAATTGCATCAGAGAGATAAAATTATTCTATTTAACAACTTAGTCCCATCTATGGATTATTTTTAATAAAATAAAATAAAATTATTCGAAATTGTATTTAAAGATAAAAAGTTGAATTATATATCCTATGAATTATATACAAACGTTGTAAGTATATATGTATGTATAAGGCAGAGGTGAAAATTAAATTAAAATTAGACAACAATTTGAAAATTTTATAAAATTCAAGAATATTTAAGCAGAATAATAAAACATAAAAAAAAAAATAATTGAAAAAAACTAAATTTTTATTTTCTTATCTTGAGACCAGCACCCAGGGGATAAGTAGCTCTTACTCATTGTGCTTAAACTAGGAAAATATGTATGTAGGTTGTGGGAAGGAGGATATAGAATGGGGTGTTTATGGACGTTCGATTTAAATATACTCATGTGGCGGGAAGACGTTCGTTGGAACATTGTTCCACAAGCGAACAGTGCGACTAAAGAACAAATTCTACTTTTAAAGCCTTATGCGATTCACTGGAAAATCATCTACAAAGGGATGGGCTCTACGAGATATCCGCATACTACGTAAGAATATATGATCATTAGGAATCAATTCCTTAATTTCTTAAGTAAACACTCGGTTATAGTACCGATAGAACAATAAAATGAGCTCAACATTACGACGATGCTCTAATGAATCGATAGAACTGGCTAGACTTTCGTCACTAATGAGTACCTTCGCTCTTTTTGCTGTACGCGTTTGAGAAACTCAAAAATAGACTTTGAAGCACCGACTCATACATGAGAGTTATATTCCATCTTAGGTCAGACGTAAGTCTTGTAAATATTAAGGAAATCAAAGTAGAAGATTCTCATCCCAAGAATATCAAGAGCATCTGATTCCTCAATATTTAAAAGTTTAAATTTAAAATTGCAATTAAATGAAAACTTTTTGAAATTTTGGCAAATTTATTATGTTTTGTTGTGAAGTACAATTTTTCTGGTTAGAAATGAAATATTATTTAATTCATATGACGGCTGGACTTACAGTACCTCATTCGATTGGAACAATTTTCGAGAAATTTTTCTAGTATATGGGGTGGTATCTTGGCAATGGCATCACGAATGTTGGTCTTCAAATGCGCAATTGTCTTTGGTTTGTCGGTATACAGAAAATAGTCCAACGATGTCAAATCGAAGCTTGTTGGCGATCAACTGCCATCACCATTCTGGCTAATTAAGCTGCCATCAAACCTTTGAAGCAATAAATCGATTGTGGCATGAGATGTGTGGTAAGTTTCACCATTCTATTGAAACCAAACATCGTTCACATAAATATCATGGTGCGATAGGTGTCTTCATTGACCGTAATGGTTGCGAAATTTGAAATATGATATATGAAATATGGGTCAATTATACCTCCACACCACAAGCTACACCACCAAACAGTCACTCGTAATGGGTACATTCGCTTCTGTAAGATTACGTTTGGGCTTTCTGAGCTCCAAATACGGCAGTTTTGCTTGCTAACGTACCGATCAAAATGATAATGAGCTTCATCCGAAAAGATGCTTTTAATGATAAATTTCTAATAAATCCCAACGGTCACCAAGCGTAAATCAATTTGTTTTGTTCAGTGTAAAAAATATACTGAATTATGAGACAAAATAGAATAAAATAAATATTGCCGGATTCGAAATGACCGCTGGATCAAATTTCTACTGTTAGACAGCCCAGATGCAAAGCCAGCAGGTCACCCTTGCGGAAACCGATGGCTTAACAAATCGTTGAATTCCAAATTCTCTTCACAAGGTATTGGTTAATCATACTTTCCACAACTTTGGAGGGTGCAGAACAAACTGATATTAGCCGGTAGTTCTCAGGGTTACTAGACTCAACCTTTTCAGGGATTGGCGTGAGAGGTTTATACCAAAAAGTAATTCAAATCATCTGAGCTATGCACATACGGGGATGTTGAATTCTCAGTTCTTCACTCCAGGAATACCGGAAAACCATTTAATAGCAACGTCGGAGAAAAGTAAGGATATTCTCTATCACCTTATGCATATCATCTTTATCCCTTTATCTTGCTGGATGATTTTATGAACGAAGTTTTTTCAAATATAAAAATAATTACATAGAATCTTCTACTACAGTTCGATGATTCAATTATCCGAATCAAAGCTTAAATAAATATTTAAGTACTAATGAAACCTGGTTAGTATCGAATACCATTGCCCAGACTCTACAGGTATTGATCAACAAGTGCCTAAGAATATTCTGGCTCAACGACATCAGCAACGCAAATCTTTGGAAACTGACTGACACTTGAACAAATAAAATGAAAAATATGGAAGTAAATCGATCATACCATCAGAATGAAGTCGTATAACTTCATGGGGAGGACACTAGAGTATAGTTCTAAGATAACAAGATGCGGCGATCCTACAAAATACACCTGAAAATGCACAATACCCTAAAACTATGCGAGTAAGATGTAAAGGGTACGCCAAATAAATTTTTTTTTTTTGAAAATGCTATAGAAAAAACTACTGAATATTTTCTTAAATTTCTTTCTTAATTTGAAAGTACAATCTTTCCAGTTAATAATGGAAAATAATTCCTTTCAAATGGCTACCTCGGCTGACCATGCAGTAGGCTACACGATAAGTCCAATTTTTAAGCACATTATCGATTGTGTGCAGGTGTATTTCACCAATGGCTTCACGAATATTGTTCTTTAAAGCGTCAGTTGTCTCTGGCTTGTTGGCGTAACCCTTATTTTTGACGGCAGCCTACAAGTAATAGTCCAACCGTGTCCTAACGCAGCTCCGAGGTGGCCAAGCGACATCAGCTCTGCGGCTGATAATGCGATCTTCAAAAACAGGGCGCAAAACATCGAGTGTAGCTTCGACTGTGTGGCACGTAGCGCCGTCCTGTTGAAACCAAATATCCTTCTCTTCAATTTTTGTGAACAAAAATTTGTTCAAAGTGGCCGATACCGATCGCCATTGACTGTAACGGCCACTCCTTGCTCATATTCGAAGAAAAAGGCGCAGTGATGCTTCTGGACCTAAATCCGCGCAAACAGTGACTCGTTTTGTGTTTATCAGCTTACCAATGTATGCATGCGTATTTTCGGTGCTCTAAATGCGACAATTTTGCTTGTTTACATACCCGCCAAGATCTAAATGAACTTCATCTAAAAAGATGTTCTTTTTTGAAAAAATCGGCATCATCTGTAAGTCGATCGCAGGCCCACTTAGCGAAGCGTTATTCAAGCGTATACACAACCATATTCATTCAGCGGAAGGATAAGACTAATTATCTGTCAAATCAGACATGAGCTAAGTGTTACCATTCACGAAATAAGCACTAGTTGAAAAAAAAGCGTTAGATAGCGGACCCGTTATATGATTTGTGGATTCGCTGAGTTCATTCATGGGCAGTCCTCTAGGTTTTCTGGCAAAGGTTTTTTCCGATAAAAACCATTTTGATTTGCATTTGACCAATTTACTATACGATGAGTTTTATGGTTTAAAGGAGCAAATAACCTCTTTTTAAATAATGTTACAATGAATCATTCTATCGAGTACTGATGACAACTAAATGTTTCCCTATAATTCACGCAATAGATGTGACTAACTAGTAGTATTGCCACACAGCTATTAAAATAATAAATTTATTACAAATTTGATTTGTAATATATAGGTTGTCACGTTTAGGTAATAAAACTTCACTAGATTATAGTATTCTTTTGCATAAAAGGAGAAGAAAATGCTAGGAATGTGTGATTAACAGCAAGATTGTTCACCATCATACCAAATATACAGCGATCGTTGTTGCTAGGCAACGACATATAGCGGCACCATCATTCATAAGAGACCTGCTGGAGTAAGCGATTCCCGTGCTTAACTGCTTACAGAGAAACTGAAAAAGTCAGAAACTGTATGGTTCTGAGAGAAGCAACGAAAACTAGATAGTAGACAGTCATGACTTTCTTCTTTCTGAAACGGCTTTAAACCAGTCAGTCACATATGCTGAACTGTTGTTTCATCCAAAAATTTTGAAATATTTTATTAGCCAACAGTCAGTCCCCTGATGTCATTAATTTTTCTACATATGCAGAGCAAAGTCTTAACAAAATTTTCTTCTCTCTGTCATCGAGTATAGGCTGTAAGAATGTACAAGTTCAGTAGCTGGCAAGAAACCTCTCCTTTCAAATCCTTCTTTTATATTTCTATTAAAGTTTCTACCAGACGTAAGAGCTTTCTGCTCTTTACTGTTCTACTTTTGCTTAGCAGGTATGATAAAACCGCATAATCTTTGCTTCGCCTAAGCACTTTAGGTGAATAGCTAGTGCTATTCGTACAGTATCCCACGACGCTATTGGAGTTTTAGGCGGTATTGCTTAAAAGTGTTTATGACAGAAATATAAGTGTTGGCAAACTTCTAACAGCTGAGGAACAAAAAGAAGAAAGGCGGAGAAGTCTCTATGATTGGCACACATCCTGGGATATTTGGACAAAAGGATAAATACATAAAATTATACAAAATGTTCAAACATGTGTCAAAAGAAAGCTTAAAGCTTGGCGATCTTGACTATTGTATGACGAAGTTTTTGATGACATGGTTGCTTAAGAGAATAAGTATCTCTACAAGTATTACCACGATGAGGGAGTGACTTATGCGCCATAAATAGAAATATAGTTCAATATATGATAAGATTTGAGCAGATATGGAATTACGTAAAACAAATGTCAGCCACTGTATTAAAAACACTGCGGAGATTAGAGCGGCTTACAAGTGGTGCAAAAAGAAATATAAATCGAAAACAGTCATCCAACATCCTTTAGCCAATATATTATGGTCAGTCGTGAGCGGTGCGATGGCACACTCATTTGAAAAATCATGCAGAAAGGCAAACGGAAGGATCGACCGATTAATTTGAGTTGAATTCGTACTATTGCTAACCAGCTCTTTATGAAATAATACCTAGCGGCAGTTTGGGTAAAGAAAGAAGGGCATGGGATTAGTACGTAGGCGGCAGCGGTGGCGAATCGTGCATGCTTATGTTGCTGAACATAAGTATCTATTGAAGATTATGGCGCACTTAGAAAAGGTTGAAAATTATCGAAAAGTTTTCTTCTGAAATATTGCCACTCATTCAACTTTTTTTTCATTTATAATTCCAACATTACCCTTGTCCTTCTATGAAACATTTGTGTGGTTATCGATAGTGTTGTCTACAATAATGGCAACAATTCTGTTTCATTTCAGCTTTAGTTGAATAATTAAAGATTTCATGCACAAATTGTTCTAAATTGTATTGAACTTGAATATATAATTCAGGTGTTCGTGCGTGTGTGTCTGTAAACCCTTGTTAAATTTCCACTTTTAATGGCTGCTTAAGGATTCTATGTGTCATGTTCTATCTAGGAAAACTTCAATAAACCTGAACTTGTAGGTAAAGATCGCATATTCATGTAGAAAGTAATTTAAGTGTGTGAAGAAAGCTAACATATAAGAGAGGACCTAAAACCATTTGCACCAACACACTCTTACTTGCACTCCTTAACAAACACATTTGCACTCAAATACAGAAGCACAGGATACTTGTATTTATGCAAATATGAATTGACTTAAAGCCGTAGAGTGTATTTTATATATTGATACTGCTGTTTGCAGGTGAGTGTGTGTGTGCCTGTGTGCATGTGTTTGTGCAAAGAATAAGTTACCGTTATATTTGTTTATATGGCTGCTACGTACAATATGATAAATAATGTATATGCCTATGTTGTTGTACCTGTATGTGTTTGTATCTGATTAAGATTCAATATGTCTTTCACTCTTTAGTTATACTCATACAATGACTAAATGAATTTGATTTCAAACGAGCATGTATAAGTAAGTGAAAATGTATCAGCTTTTTGAACTCGAACAATCGAACATGTAAACAAACAAAGAGTTATTGTTTTGTTTCATTCTTTCTCCATAAAATCATTTCATTTCATTTGTTTCGTTGTCTTCTCCTCTATATCCCAGTGAGTTTCCATATGAATAATAATGTGTATGTGGACAAATAGACAGTAAAAGAATAAATATGTTGTATATAGTGTGTAGGGGTTTTTCTACTTTTTAAACATCATGAATTTCATTCATCAATGATTTTGCTTTAATTTCTGATAATCACACACACAGACAGATACATATATTAACAAATAAATACTTACACACAAGGTATGTGAGATGTACCTTAAGGTAGATAATCAGTAGCAGAGACCTTAAGGCTTTATATTTTAATGGGAGTCAATTACAGAGATACAAAGTTACGAGAAAGCCTTTAGCAAAGATTTCATTTTGAATGATTTATTTTATTTGTGTTGTATATGATTTAAATGTTGTTTTAAGAAGCAGAAAAATTAAATATTAATTTGGTAAATTATTATTTGGTATTCGTAATAATTATCTGTAATATTAAATATATGAAGAATGTTTTAAAAAAAATTCAATTATAAATATTTACGGGGGCGTATCTTTGATATTTTCATAGATAAAACATCGTCACATTATCAGTATAAAGTCGAAATTCGTATGAAATTCTCATTAATAAAAATGACAATGACACAAACAAAAGGAATAAAGCATGACAACTTCAATTTTACGTCATGATACTAAAGAAAGTTGAGATTTGGAGACATTGTCTATTATGAGTCCACAAAATGCAGAAATTTAGCGACATTGTCTGTTATGAGTCCACTGCATACTGAAATTGAGCGATATTGTCTGGTTTGAGTTGACCACATGGTGAACAATAATGTAGGATTTTGTCTGCTACACCTCCTCGTTAACAAGTAAAGTACTAACAGTTGTTGCTGTTATTGTCTGTTAGGACTCGCTAATATACAAACGCCTGCAAGACAAATTTAACTTCTACAATCTATGAGAATTATGATAATTACTTTAAAATGTCAAAAAAGAAATTTCACGGTCAGTCATCTTACAATGATTCACTACGACGTTCGTTACAAAATCTTTTTTAAAGCAATATTCGACATAAAATTAAAAAAAAAAAAAATTCGATAACATATTCTTGTAAAAGCTTTCCAATTATTATTTTTATTATTTTATTGTTTTATTGCCCTCTTTTTCCTAAAAGGAACATGTGGCCTCAACAATTTTATACCACCGACTTTGTCCAAGGCAAGTATATTTAGCTCATTTCAAGACTTAGTCATTTCGGCTGCATCATTGTCAAGTTGCCAACGCCAAGTATAGCTTAGGCGTCCTCTACTTCTGTTGCAGTGAGAATGCTAGTTAATGGCATTATTATATCTCGATGTCCATGTCTGTCGCTTCATTTCGATAGCTATAGAAGTATGATGTGTTATCTCCCATAATTAATGGTTGCTAGTGATATTTGGCCATATGCGTTGATTTGTAAATTTTGTAGGGCGTCTATATCACGACTCCCATCACTTAACGTTTCACAAACATACCACATCATAGATTTCACGCAACTGTCGAATACGTTCCATTGCTTAGAGATAATTCGGTCACCATATCGAGTTTAGCTGCCCATAAGCTTGTCCCGTTTTATTAAGTCGGCATAGAACATCGTGGAAGCCACCTCATCTCGCAATTATACTGCCGAGATAGCAGAAGTAATCTATTTTACGATTAGGTTGGTGGTATATGGTTAGTAGTTGGTTCTCGTTGGTTCAATTTTATTCTTACCAATATAAAATAGAAATATGGGAATTAATAATGCAATATGATGTTGAGCACATGTTCAACTCTAGCGCGTCGGCAGACATCCGCATCTTTCACAAAATTTGGAACCACGTTTTGCAACAATGCAGCGCCGAATATCATCTTTCAAAGTGTCAGTTGTTTGTGGTTTGTTCACGTAAAACCGGTCTTTCTAATGTCTCCAGAGAAAATAATCCAGCGGCGTTAAATCACAAGAACGAGGCGGCCAATTGACATCGCCAAATCAAGAAATAACGCGACCAGGTAATATCTCACGCAACAACTGAATTGTTTGGCTGGCTATGTTGCGCCGTCCTGCTGAAAACAAACGTCACTGATGTCAACACTAACCAATTCTGGCCACAAAAAAATGGTTATGGCGCAGAGAATTCACTGTGACGGTGTTTCCTTGCTTATTTTCGATAAAACGGCCTAACCAAAAACCGCACCATATGGTCACTTTCTTTAGATGTAATTGTTTTTCGGGGACTGTTTGTGGTTTTTTTAGCCCTATATGTGACAATTTTGTTTGTTTAAATATCCGTCTGACTGAAAATTGGCCTCATCACTAAAGATGATTTTGTTGAAAAATGCGTTTTTTCATTCAGTTTTTCAAACAGTAAGTGTTCACAAAAAGAATTCTTCGTTCAAAAGTGTATCGTGCCATAGTTAAAATTTCCCAATTTTTTACTAAATAAGTGTCATTTGACATCCAATTTACTTCCTAACTTCAAATTTGCCCACGATGTATTATCGGTTATATTGTTACGAAAATAAAAATGTTAAAGACAAAATTCACCACGTCAGAGCTTATTATGAGCTTTTAGCTAAAAAAAATGTATTGGCTTGTGTCAAGGCTTAAAAACTTCTAAAATTATCTGCACTAATTAAGAGTGCTGCCAAGTGCATGAATCGGTTACTTTTTGTGTTATTCTAGAACAGTTGTATTAACGGTGAAAAATCGAAGATTCATGTCCGTACTAGTACACTCTAAACTGAGATGAAATACTATAAAAGCGAAGAATTGCGGCTGGTGAGTTAGTTAGCTGTAAATTGGCTGTCAAGAAGTAAAGTCTGTTTAAGGCGCAAATAAAAAGTGTTTTTAAAAGCAAATTTGGTGTATTAAAGTACAGTGGAATTAATAAAAAAAGAGACAGATTCGAAAACAACTAAAATAAAAAATAGAGTTTTATTTTATTTTAACGCAATATAAACGAACTCAAACGTTTTAAAAAGGTTAAAACGTAACAATATTTACAATTTTTGAAAATATCAAATTAACCTTAGATTTTTCGATTTTTTGAATTTTTATTATTCAAAATCGATAAGTTTTGTTATTTTATCTTCCTAAGACATACTGCGTCCCTGCTTGAATGATTCGAGAAATTCTTTTTATGAGGTAAACCTATAATTTGTGAAAATATTTGTATTGGATTTTTTCCTGCAATATGTGTTGGTATGTATTTAAGTGTATATGTATAGTGAATGTAAATACCAAAATAAAAAGGATACTCTAGTATTGAAATGTATGTATACTGCTTTCATACATACATATCTCATTTTCATTTTTGTTAATATTTGATTTAACGATGAGAAAACACAAAAATTTCTCGCATTAAAATTTGGATAGTTTTGTGGTTTATGGTTGCAGAATATTAAGTAGTAAATGTTTTTTTGTTTTTGTTTTTCTATTTTATTCTCTTGATTTCTATTCACATTTTCACATTTTTTTTTCTTCATCGCAATTATTCAATTAATTTCTATAGATATTTTAAACCATGCCATTTCATTCTTTGCAGTTTTCTCTCATTCCCTGCCATTGGTGAACTTAAACATCCTCCTTAAATACATTCTTTTTCGTACATTACTTACCCGGCACAATAATTGTGTCATTTTTCATCCAGTAGTTTATCGATTTTGGAAACGCTTCAGATTGGCATTCAAGTGTAATATTTTGTCCGATTGCAGCACCAACTAATTGATTTTGTATCCAAATCATGGGTGGAACTATTGAGGAGAAAAATAGAGGAGAAAAAATTGTTTAAAAACGAGTTAAAAAAAATTAAAGGGCATAGAGGAAGAGTAAGAGCGTATTGCAGCATTAAAAAATAAATTGCAATTTGAGGTTTTTCTTTTTTTTTGTACATTCTACTTAAAAGCATTGCATTGTACGAAAAGGGAGAGCGTAGGAATTCTTTTTTTAATAAATATTTAATGGTCAAAAAAGAAAAATGCAAAAAAGCAGCAATAAAAAGCAATTAAAAACAATAAATCCCCATAAGAGAATTAAATTGAAATTAAAATAAAATTATTCATTTGTCTCCCCCTCGGAAAGTATGGTTTTGCAATTTTCTACATTAATAGTTATGCAATATTTCAAATATCTAGGGAGGAAGGGAGAGAAAGAGAGAGAGAGAGAGAGAGAGAGAGAGAGAGAAGGAAAAAAGCACAAATAAGTGGCAAAGTGAAATATAGAAATTTTTCTCCTTGCATTTAATTTTTGTTCTTAACTTTTTTTCGGATTTAAGTAGTGAAACAAAAGTTTTCCCAAAAAATAAACACGGGTGTTCAATTAACGGATAATAAGTTGCGACAATAATTGAGTTATACGAGCATGTATCTGAACTAATTGCTTAAGACAAATATGGGTAAAACTTAAATGCTGAAGTACACAAGAGGAGGTTAGCAATGTAAGTTATTTTTTTTTTTTTTAATAATTTGAAATAAATTAACTTTCAAATTATCTGAAATCGACGATCACTTTAATTTTAGTTCATTAAATTCTATTAAAAGAATATATGCATTTATATACTTCTAGCAGCTTTACCCGCCTCTACTTGCTCGAGAATTTTTGTATAAACTACCTTTGCCCGAGACCGTCCGTTTTTGTGTCACCATGTATATGTCGTTATAAATAAATGCTAAGACTACGTTAGAAGTCTCCCACTGATATATTTATTTAGACGTAAAAAAAAAATAAAAATTTTGAATGAGAGGTGCTACGGCAACTCTTCTTTTAATGTATGATGAACAAAAAAATTTGTTTCGAAAAGAAAAATTTTGACAATCTCCATATTGGAAACCAGAATTCTCGAATTCTGTTCAGACAATTTAAAGCAAAACTAAGAAGATAAACAGAGGAACTCCACAGGGGGAGTGCTGTCTCAACTTTGCTGGCAATATTTTATGAGTAGGACACTAAAGGGACTTGATGAATGTGGTGTTAACTTAGTGGCGTACGCTGATGATGTGGTGGCAGCAGTACTGTGTCCAGGACTAAATAAGTGAGCTCATTGGTTAGAAAAACTCATGCTATTTATCGCCAGTTACAAGATATCCATTTTAAATTTACCAATCGTAAATGGTTAGATATTGACTCTTTCATTCATTTTAAGTTACTTGCCTGTATGTTGGTAGAAAATGGGAACTTAAACCGGAAGTGGTGGCTGGCTAGTCAGCCAAGTCGAGATCAACTACAATTACTACATAAAAACAGCAGTTTTAAAACCAAGCTAGACCGCAGGTAAAAAAACCATCTAAAAGAATAAGCAAATGGAAAAGGGGACTATAGACACCTTGAGATGCTTATGAACTGGAGAAATTAAGGGAATCCAGATTTTCCTACTCTACCAAACCATTAACGTAGGATACGCTAAAATGTTGCAGTCGTCTGCTTGAAAAACCCGGAAATTCACAGAGAAATTGAACGATTGTCTTCCTCTTTTGCTTTTGCAGCATCTGCATCGAAGGTTGAATGGCAAGCCCATTTTCTCCGCCTGCGTTTCGATCAGCCAATGAAGGGGCTTTTCAGTAGCTTCACTGTTCTGCCATTGTCATACCGAGGTCACCTTGTCCTCGAATAGCACAAGAGGAGAGAGGACTCCACCTTTTGTTTCTAATTTTAAAAACTTATGGAATGTATGGTTAATTTACCATAAAAAATTACTTAACGATCGTTAGTTTGAATTGAAGAATATCTACTGTTGGTTTGTAAGAATCATGTTGACTTCACGAAATATGAAATCATAAAGTTCTGTAATGTGAATGTTAGCTTTACTCTATAAAGAAATATATTCTTAGCACTTTCTAAAATTTGACACGGTGAATTTATAGATAATCACTTTCAGTGCCGGCAGTCACTTCCACTAACTTATATTTTGCTTTACTTAAAAAACACGTGGCTAATGTCCCAAGTAACTCCAACAGCAATTCGTTCCTAACTTGTCAAAGGTTAGGGAAGTATGATTAATTATCATTTTGTGAAACACTAAGAGATGAAAAATTTATTAAGCGATTATAAACAGTATAGATTCAGCAGTAGTTGTTTTTTGGAAGTAAAATAAGTCCATTCATTGGCTTAATGAGAATAAAATTTTGGCTCTAGGTCAGTGTTGTTCAAAAATAAAAATATAGTTGTGCTAGTGAAAAGAGTTGTATTGCACTCTGAGAGTACAGTTAAATAGGTAATTAGCATTTATAATATATTAATACCGCTCTCTATGAACAGCACTTCCTCTATCCTTCTTACCACAACCTATGTTTCGAGTGCCAGCACAATGCACTGTATGAGTAGGGGTCATCCCCTGCTATTAAAAATATGAAAATCTAAATATTTTGTATAAAAGTTTAAAAAAAGCATACGTATGTTCATTCGTCACTGTTTCAGTGACGACTAAAAGCAAGAGCAAAAGAATACATGTGAATTGAACGGGGATAATTACCCTGTAAAATCAGGATTAGATCAGTTTTGTGCGAATGTAAAAATGTAGTTGTGTTAGTGAGAATATGGAAATGGCTGTCTTTGAAAGAGAAGAGTTAATGTTTTAAAAACATTAAAAAATCAACATGCATCCGCCACACCCATCTTTCTTCGCTGTTTCAGTGATAACTAAAAGCAAGATCGTAAGAACTTTTTTAAATTATTTTCTGTGCCTATAAATATATGCGAAAATTTTTGTTAAATTAGGAGGTTCATTTGTCCCATGAAATCTACATCAATTCTCTAGATATATATAAGATACAGCAAAACTTTTTCTAACCAATATATACTCGTATATGTGTTTGTACACTTATCGGCCACACTGTAAATGTAACTTAGAGAAAACCTCAATATTCGATGGCCAGTACTCCTTACATATACAGCTCAGTTAGGCCAAAAAAATGCGGAAGTACTAAGGAATAAAAAAAAAAATTGTAAAAATATTGCACAATTTTAGGCAACTTAACCTTGTTGTTGCTTTGAATTCATTAATTTAATCAAAATATTAAGCAAATTAAAGAAGAAAATAATTGAGAAAAATACTTACAATGTATGATCAGCATAACCCTTTTACTAACAGTTGGTGGAATACCATTCGATGCGATACACAAGTAAGCGCCCATATTCAAGCGATTTACTTTGGAAATCGTTAAGAAAGAACCATTATAACTGATGGCTAAAAAGTTAGGAAAGGAAAAGAAATTAACAACAGCAGTTTGAACAAGATTAGCCCAAATAAATGTAATATTTTTTGATTTTTGCAATTTAAGTCGCTATAAAATTTCCAGAAAATATATTCCAAATAATTTTTTTTTTTTTTTAATAAAAAAATTGTCTTTAAAAAATCAATCGAATAGTTTTAGAATTTGAGAGAATTTTTTTTTTATTTTTATTACCTTCTGTACCGTTTGGTATTGGTATTGGTTCACCACCCTCACGACGCCATGTTATTGTGGGTGTTGGTGAGCCAGTTGCCGCACATTTTAATGTCACATTAGAACCTTCACGTACAACCATATCTGTACTAGTTGGGTAATCTAAAATGTCCGGTGGTACTGCAACATAGAGAAAGAGTATAAGAGTGAGAGAGAGAGAGAGAGAGAGAGAAGGAAGGAAAATAATAAAGGAAAAGAAAAATAATTTAATTGTTATTGATGTTGCAATACGACAAACACTTTTATTGAGACACACAATGTTGCAAAAACTAGTATCCCTAGTAAATGTGTCAGTCACTGTATATTATTGTTATTGTTATTCGGTATAATTTTTCAATACACACACCATCTATTATGTTTTTTTCTTTATTTTATTAACTTGTTTTTTGAACATATGTTCTAAACTATAGCAGTCTATAGTATATATATGGCAATGGTAATAATAGTGAGTAACAAAATTAGCTACGGTGAAGAACAACACTTTAATCTCCTACGTCAGAATTTAAACTTGACAGCACTTATGATATCCCTACGATATATGATATACCTAAGAGCTCTAGCTTAGTGGATTTTGAAAGTATGAAGACTTATGCTTTGTTAATACAGGAATTCGAATTACTTTGTTCGCTGTTGAAATTACTTATTTGAATTATACTGTTCACAAACACAACAACTTCCTAAATGGTTTTCACAATTTTGCTTTTTCTTTTCGTTATTTTGATTTATTTTTAAACTGAGTAAATTGCAAATTACTTGTTCTTGATTATTGTCAGTTGGTAATGAAAAAAAAAACTGATAAAAGCTAGAGTTCACACTGATTTTTTAATAATTCACAATGAAATTAAATAAACAACCTAAAGGTGCATACTTTATTTCTACGTTATGGGTTTCAGATGCATTATATGTTAGAAGTGCTGTGCAAACGCCATACTCATCCAAAATAGGTGAACCATTAAAAACTAGCAATTAAAAACTTAACATCCAAGCGTCTGCCCAGAGGCTCAGACATTATATTTCGTTACCTACTATTGGATAGTCTTGCGTTAACAAGAATGGGTTTGCAAGGTGTAAACTAGAGATCGGCAATGAATACTGAGAACATGTGTATACTCGAATCATTATTAATAAATTCTTATACTCCTACAGTGTAGAATTAAAACACGAAATTGTTTTCGATCCATTATTCAAAAAATAACAAAAGTAGCGTCAATCTTAGCACAATAAATCACAAACTAGTTAAGAGAACATCATTAAATTTTAATAGCAATCTTCTGAAGCTCAGCACTAATTGAAAAGAAGATGCATGCAATAAAACTAGCGCCATCTATGCGTTATGCCCGTCACTTTTCAGACCATATACTATTGTCGAAGTTAAAAAATTTGATCAATATCTAAGCAACTTAGCTTTGAGAGAAGAGTTATAAGTTAAAAATGGAATAATATGATAACATATAGGCTACATATATCCAAAAGTTCAAATTTTCATTATTTGGTTTCAAAATAAATAATAAGATTACGTACACAGATAAATATGATTTAAGTACAATAATTAATAGAAATGCTTTGTTATAAAAGTAACTTTTAATCAATCTGTATATCAAAATTTTAAAATTAGAACATTTGCCCTCAAAAACTATAAAGATCAACGAGCATTCAATATACCTAAACCAAGGGTAGAGAATATAAACACCATCATGCAATGGCATGCAATCGTAGCAGCAACATAACAATAGCAAATGCCAATAAAACAGAAATCAATAGAAATTAAATTTTATTATCGTTCAGATGTTTTAGAAATTTAAAGCTGAAAATTGTTTTAATGTTTCTATTGAAGAAAATGATTGCAAAAATATTAAATTTCGTTTAATAATAGAGAACTAAGCTAACGAAGGACTTTCATATACGAAATGGCTTTCCCAGAAGTTGTTTCGGTTTGATTAATCAAGTTGGAATAAAATCTTACTCTAATATAGCCATACCAGGTAAACAATCTGTAAAATACTTGGGTGTTAACCTTGACAAATTTCTCTATTTCAATAATCATGTTGATATACAAATAGATAAGGCTAAAAAGGCCTTTTTGGTGTACAAAAGACTGTTTTTTTCCAAACATATTAATCATTGTTTAGACCCATTCTCACGTATGGTTGTCCAATTTGGTATAATGTCTCGCCGTCATATATGGAGAAAATGAGAGTATTTGAGAGAAAATGCCTTAGGGCTTGTACTTCTTTGCTTAGGTCACAAGATAGTGGCTTTACGAAGTATGTATCGAATGAAAGATTATATTTCAAGCAAAAAATTGACAGGATTGATAACTTTATCATTTATTTAATCAGAGATCATATTGTGAAGACCATGGAATGCACTAAAAATCATCTGATTATGGCCCCATATTATGGGGGGGAAGAATACATATATAGAACTATTCAAAATGGATATGTTCCTCCAGAGGTCTTATTATACCTGGATAAATATGGATATACCTAGAATGAAAGAGGCCTTATTAAAATGTATTTAAATTAAATCTAATACGTATATGCTTGAGCTCCCAATTGGGGACAGTACATATTTAGTTATTGTATGTTTCCTCTATTTGTTTATTTGTAGTTTAATTATAAGTATTTTGTTGATAAATAAACGAAATAATAAAAAATAAAATAAAAAAATCTACGGTAGCTTGCCTCTATATGATTATGTAGTGGTGAAGGTCTTTGCTAAGTGGTGGTGGTGATCCTTACTTAGCGTTTAATTTTTTCCCAGTAGGTGGCGTTTCTTTTGGTCATCCGTCAGATGTTTGTTAGGATATTTTTGACTTACCATAGCCATTAAAATGAACCCTTTTTTTGTCTAAGTAAGGCACTTGCCTTTATGGGTTATTTTACTTTCAATCCACACCTGGCTTTCATTAAAATGCTTAAAATGTACAAGTTATATTCTAAGAATATTTTTAAAGCTTTCGAAAATTAAAGAACACAAATTTCCACTAATTTTGCAAGAAAATAATTTTCCGCTACTTTTGCAAGAAAACATTTTTCCGCTAATTTTGGTCAAAGTTAGGTGCCTGCATTTAATTTTGAGTAAAATCAGCAATAGGCAACCGATGATTTTCATGATTTAAAGCGTATTTTATTTTAAACATTTTAAGCTTTATTTAAAGTGCTTAACATCAAAATTTTTCAATCCGAAAATTTTTTTATGGATTTTTTGAAAAAAAAAACAAACAAAAAGTTGCTCTAATTTTGCGCAAAAATTATTTTTTTCGCAGTTAAGTTGTAAATAACTCAGAATACCAAAAAATGGTGTTCAGGTGATTAATAGGAAATATTGTTTCTAACATTTGGTGGTAATTGCATTAAAATTTGTGAAATTATGTTGAAATATACTGGCGTAACTACCATATTTTAGGCGAAAAATTTGCCACGTCCATAAAAAAAAATTTGAGCCCGATGGAAACAAACTGAAAACGGATTTAAATTCAGCGCATTAAAATCATTATATTCATGTAGACTTATTTCAAGGCATTTTACTGTAGATCAGTGTTATTATTTTTTGCGTTAGCAGTCTTGCATCGATTAAGGCCTTTTATTCAAACTTCAAATGTATTTTCACCTCGCTGTCGGGGACGCCTTATACTTTATTCTTATCGGTTGGATACAAAGAAAGGCCACCGGAGACCTAGTTGACGTGGTTCGCATCTTACCACTCATAACTAGGCAGCAAGTATGTTGTACCTTCTGCTGCGGCTCCACATTGAACTTCCGTTAACTTCAGCATATCAAAGAAAAGTATGTAATAAATGGCTTGAGCACGCTGCTGTAGAAGTAATGCGACATCTTTGGAGTCTTGAGTGTATTGCTCTCCTACAAAGCGCCCAACACTAACCAGTCAGTTGTTGTCCGTCTCCGGTATGTACCAGTCAAAATACTGACAGCATCATGGTGCTTCACCTCGTTGCAATGAACATATCTTCATTATTATCGTACCATCCAGGCACTATTGCAGGCTACTGTGACACATGGGAATAATTGTGACCCTTCCGGTCTATGGTTTGTTCAGCAGATTTGCTGCATTCCCAATGAACACCAGCAGATCTTAACCATAATGGTGGATATCTCATTCAGTGAGACCCTATGTTTAGCTAAACATTTCTTAAGAACTCCATATTCACACAATATGTGTCTTTGATGGCTGTGAGCACAGTCTAAAATCACAGTCCACAACTGTGACCGGCATCCTTTTTAAATGCGCTCATAGTTCACAGTCTCAAGTCCGGACTGTTACACTTGAGAATCTCAGAGAGGATGGTAGTAGGTGGTGATGCACAACAATATTCCGGATCAATGTAGGTTATCATGGAAACTTTTCTGGCCAATCTATTCCCCAGTATCCCTATACCCAAAACAACTTGCCTTTATTTCCCAGCAAGAAGCTTTGGAACGTATTGTAGGAATATTTGACCAGTCTATATGTCACAGGTTTCGAGCCATGTATCTTTAAGGCAGTTTGGCTATCACAGATTAATGAACCCTAATGAAACCTTCCTTGTCAAAAGACATATCTTAAACTTGTCCGGGTTCAAACTTTGGTCCTTTTTTTTCCATATAAGACCAGAACCCAGGAGGTGATCCCTACTCATGCAGTGCATTGTGCTGGGACTAGGAAAATAGATTATTGGAAGGAGGACAGAGGGAGTAGTGTTTATGGACGTTAGATTTAAATTTACTCATGTCGTAAGTGGCAGGAAATACTTTCGCTGGAAGATTATTCCACAACCGAACAGTGCGACCAAAGAACGAATTCTCCCTATAATACGTTGTGCGATTTACTGGACAAACAACTACAAAGAGATGCGCTCTACGAAAAATACGAACACTAAGTAAAAATAGATGATTTTTAGGAATTAATTCCTTAATTTCGTTAGAACACATTCCGTTATAGTACTGATAGAACAATGAAATACACGCCACATTGCGACGGTGCTTCAATGAATCGATAGAGTTGGCTAGCCTGGCGTCATTGATGAGCAACTTCGCCCTCTCCGGTTTTAAAGGCAACTCCAATGTCGATGTACACTTCAAAGCTAAAGCTACTAATATGGTGCTATTTTCTACATAGGCATCTTGCCGGAACTTTAATCTTTCGCTTTCGATCTCTTTCTTTCGGCAGAGCTCGGCAGATTTGTGTACTGATATGTTATAAGATAAATCATATATGATAAGACATATTGGCACTTGACAAAATGTCAAGTGGTTCTTTTGAAATCAATAAGTATATTTTAAATAGTGGCCTATCATTCAACTGACTGCTAGAACTCATAACTATTCAACACCGCTGTTGTTACACATATGTTAAGACATGCTGGTTTCTCATAACTAACGTTAAAGTATTTGCTTATAATCTATTTACACCAGCGTCAGGCAACCTAGTCTTAATGCATATTACAATTGGTGTAGTAATTCGAGAGTCTCTCAATCAGGCCACTATGTATTGTACCTTCTCACTATGTGTGAAAACTAAAGAGAAGAGCAGGTACTTGCCTGAATCTGAAAAAAAAGGAATTCCTCCAAAAAGCTTTTTAAGGAATTTGGCTTAAGTGATTAAATTTTGCGAACACAATTTCTTAAGCCTTAAAGTGCACAAAACGCCACAATGTTTAATGTTTTTTTGTGCTTAAGTTCTTAAATTAAACATAAAATTAACAAGCCATTAAATAAATACTGTTTAATGGCATTTTAAACTTAAATCTCTAAACGGTTTTTTATTACCCGTGATATTTAATTAAAAATTAAAATCTCTTTCGTCTACTGCGCAAAACTCCCATCAATTTCTAACGAAATTTAACTGTTGCTTTTGCCATAAACATAACGGATATTTAAGTACAACATTGACTTAAGCAATTTAAAGGAAATTTTTTTTAATTTTTTAAATTTATTTAACATTTATTTTTTCTTTTAACATTTTTATAACCTTGTAATTGGTTTTAGGCCTACTTAAGATTTGTAATGTTTGGGCTCTCAAAGGAAATATATAGGAAGAACTGAAGGAAAGACGGAAAAGCTGAATTTCAAATAAAAATAAAAAAATGCCTCAAAAGGAAGGACAGAAAAAAAATCCAAATAAAATACTCAACACAAAACGTGTTTGCTTTTTTGGTAACTTAACAATATTTTTTTTATTTTTTTTTGTGCCACATTTTCCGCACTAGAGATACTTTTCTTTATACAGAGAAAATTTTATTTTTGCTCAAACCAACGTTGACAGTATTTATTATTAAATTAGCAAATGTCTGCAGAGGCTTTTTTTGGTGAGTAAGTGTTTGTTTGTGAGTAACGAGCTGCTCTACTCCAACGTGCACGTTAATAATATTTTTGTAAAAAAAAAAAAAATATTTATTTCCTTTAAAGAAGGACATAAAACTCACACGTTCAGAAGAAAGAAAACCGTATGCAGAGCAAACAATGTACATAAAAAATATAAATTGGCAGAGAATATTACGTAAAGAATTAAAAGTGTGTCTTTTTACACTGCACAAAATTTTAAAACAATATTGAGAGAATTGTACTATAATTTTTATCCCACTCCAATGAACCCTGTAGTTTATATTTATGCTACACGTTGTGAAGATCATTAAATCAATTAAAGAACCAGACAATGCTGAAACTTAAGCCCAAACTATACTAATCATTACAAAAAGAAATGTTTTAAAATCTTGTATTAACAGTGTACTTTGCTCTTAACTACAAAGGATAGCCGTATTGTAATTTAAGACCACATTATTTGTAACTTTCTTTGCTCAGGGGTTAGGAACTATAATAACCAAACTGCGTTGCTTGCAATGTAACTATATATACAGACATAATTCCCGCGACATCCTAAGTGGAAAAAGTGAGAATGGGTTACACTCGATTCTAATTTTCAGACTCATTATCAGTTAAACTTCGGCTCGGAACGGTAGCTGTATTAACTATAAGTTTCATAACGTAAATACACATAATCAGTCATTAGCAATGTTATGTAGCGATACCGCTGTTGAAATTGTCAAATGGTCTGGTCTAGGATTGAACTCAGGACCTCTTAGTTGGTAAGCGAATGTTTTACCTACTAAGGCCACAGTAGTACACTGTGGACAATGCAACTCTACAACGATTCTAAAATAGACTCTTTCTATGATAAAATTTAAACAAAAACCAGCACCTATTGTCCCGAAAGTCTCGAGGACCATCATGCTTAGATTTAGAGAGCGGTCAACTGTGTAAATGGCATTGACTATTTGTTGCCTAAACAATATAATAAACAGATCATCATACGATAATGGTTGAGGTCTCTCTGACGAAAACTAGACTCTGTCATTGGGAAACAGGGTGACACTTTGTTATGTTTCTAGACACACTGCTCTTATAGGAAATGAGACCATGGACGAACTGTATAGGCAAGGCTAGGACACTAGACTTTAGGGATTGGAGCCGTACTGTGGTATTTACTAGCCCACGGCCAGGGGAAAAATCAATGAGTTAGAACAAGAGCTTCGTTTGCCATTGCACTTTGCTCTGGTGTAAGGAAGCCGCAGCAACTGATGAAAATCTTTGCTTATAATAAGAAGCTACGCAACATGCGCAGGGCAACTATAAAAAACCTTATTGATTTAGTAACAGGCCAACACACATAGAAATAGACGCACTCTTGGCTACGAGCCTCTGTAAATATCAAGCTATGACGATAAGACTTAGCGCGAATATCAACAACAGATGTACCAACTTAACAAAATAAAAAAAGAACTCAAATCGTAAGGATGGGACCGCCACATGGAGGTTAGTTAGTAGGTTATGACGGGTAGCAAGACAAAAGTCCAGCCCACCTGGGTCCGATATTGATCCCACTGTGATACCCATCAGTAGTCCAGAAAATGTAAAAACCTACATGTCCGCGTGTAAATCCGATTCGAACCAACCAGACACATGCACAAAAGAGGAGATCTTGACGATATTCACATCAGCCAGATCCAACAAGGCATTCAAAAACGGGCTGCCAAGAAAAGCAGTCCTAATGTACGAAAAGCTCGGGTACTGGCACAGGAAGTGTTCCACACTCTCCTCCTCTTCCTTATCTTAACAAGCCCTACAGTGGTCATTGAAAGGCTGACCCAATCTCCTAGCGTGTATACCAGCCCCTAGGCCCAGTAATCACAGCCACAAGAGTTCGCAGTCTAAGCCACGGCATCCCTATAATAGTATCCGAGCGAGCCCGATATACAGAGGCCAGATTTTCCTTGATACAAAGAACGTGGAATCATCATCTCATCGTGGCTGCGCCCTGCCAAACATGTACCGCAATCCATAAGACTGCAAGGGGAGAGTGGCATCCCAAATGAGCGGTCAATTTTCTTATTTCTGAGGGAATACGGCACCCTCGCAAGTCCATCTGCCACACGGTTCCCCCGTGTATCCGAGTGGCCACTTACCTAGATAGTCTCCAGGTCTGAATGTTCGCCATCTCGTTCAAAGATGCCCGGCATTCACAGACCAGTCGCGATGCCAAGTAGACACCGGAGAGCGCCCTGATCGCAACCTGACTGTCCGTACAGATTCAAATATCACTGTCGTATACCCGTAGTACATCAACTAGTCCGCTGCCGTCTTTTTTGCCGTAATCATCACCTGTAATCATCAGCGCTGCACTCCACAGAACTCTATCAAAGACCCTGCAATATGTGGTTTTTTTCCAGAGTCCTCCACTATATAAGCGCACCACACATAAGTATAGGCTTGACCACCGTGTTAGATATCCAATTGGAACTCCTAAAGCAACATTCGCCCTCGCATGTATATTTTGGAGCCAGGATAGCTTGGAATTCAGGATTATTCCTAGATACTTTGCGCTATCCGACAACCCCACCTCAACATCGTGCAGACGCGTCACACCTGAGATATTCCAAAAAATCTTTGATCAAGGTAGTATGTCTAACTTTGTAAGCTATTCCTTTGCATAGAAGGTTTAACTGAAGAGGGGAAAAGGTAAAAAAGAGCAAGGGTGTTATAAAAGCCTCAAGCCTGAAAGATATTTGTGAAACTTCAAATCAATTTTTCACTTTAATCACGTGAAAAGTTCCACTGTGTCGTTACACTTAAACTTTTGCATTTATAAAGCCAAACATATTTTTCGGTTGAGGCATGTTATGCTTCTTAATGTGTAAAGAAGCTTTTTATTAAAAAGCATAATAGCTTCTAGCTCGTTAAGAAGCATGACGATGAACACTGGCAATGTAACTGCTCCATAGTTTCTATAGATGTGGATTGATACTTACACATGTCAATATAACCAGGGTACAAAACTTTAAATATACTTTTCTTCAATATTCCTATTAGGAAGCCCAAAGGCTTGTCTTATAGAGCTGAGGCCAAGTTTGATCAGTCATAGGACGAGCTCCATCTACTATTCGCCCTTCGCAAGAAAGTCTACTAACATCTCTGTCTAATCTCACGCATTTTGCTAAGAAGATCTGATATTTTTCAAGTGAACTTGTCTCGGAACCCAACACAGAACAAATTGATAGCCATATCAAGTTCTACTTGCTTTGCTTAACTAGCATCGAAAATGACATGCGTGAGGTTAGGGCATGTATCGCCGCATGGCTATCGATATAAAACATGATGTTCTCACTTGTAGTTATCTTGGCTACGTCCTTTGCAACATTTTCCATCGCTAGGAGCTGCGCTTGAAAATACTGGTATAAACTGGATGCTTGCACAGTTTTGTAAAACTCTGGTTTGTTATACTTATTAAAAAGAGATAATAAATAAAACAAAATAAAATTCGGAAATATGGTAGCTAAGGTATGATTATAAATATTTGATACTGGAACATTTGTAAAATTCTACTTTATTTGATTTTAAATTTTATATTTTTTGTTGTGAATAAGCCCACACTATCAGACAAAATTTAAATTTAAACTGATAAATTTAGCAATTTTTTTGACTGTGTATAGTTGCATATTTTTTAATGAAATTTTTGTCAAAACTAACTTTGACCTATTTGCCCTACTTTTGTCTAAAAATTATTGTAAATTTATCCAAACTTTCATATATTGAAAAAAATATGTATAATGCCAATATGTTTTCTAAAAGCTAAACCCACCTATGAACGGAAAAGGTAACCAAATTAGTTTATTTTCACTTTTCCAATTAAAAAAAAGAAAAAGTGCTGCGTATATATTTTCTCCGTAAATATGGCAAAAGAGGAGGAAAAATTTTTATTTAAAACAATGGTAGAAAAAGAAAGTTTTATTTAAGGGCTCAGCAAAAAATACAAATTACAAGGTTATATGGAAATAAAAAGCAGAAAAATATTTCTAAACTTTTACTTTCTTTTGTGGTTGAAATAGGAAAAGGTAGAGGAGGCCTTCGCTTACGAATTTGAACAAAAACTATTGAAGAACATCAAAGTCAAGCAGAAAAATTGTGTTTAAAAAACTGCAACGATAACATTGAAAAGAGGATTCTGGAAACGTAAATTTAATAGATTCCCTATTGATTTGTAAAAGAAATATTATTGTTTTTCCTTTTTATGTTTAGGAAATGAATTAAATTTTTGAAGAATTTTGTTTTTTAATGAGGCCAATTGTTTGAGGTCAAAAATTTATCTGAGTTTTTTATATACCACTTTCAAGTTTAAACGATTTTGATTTGTCATTGAAATATTGTTTGTGATTTAAAAAGTAATCTTATATCGGGTCCGACATCTAACGTTTTTTTTTTCATCTAGTGCTTATATCGTGAATGGTAACACTTAGTTCATGTCTGATAGGACAGATAATTAGTTTTGTCCTTCCGCTGAACGAATATTGTTGTGTATACGCTTGAACAACGCTGGGAAATATTTCGATATTACTTTGAAAATCATGGTAATGTTGCAGAATGTGTGAGAAAATTGCGTACGGATTTTGGAAGAAGAAAAGCATCGCCATCGTCGTTATCTTGTGAAAAAAGTGAAAGAAACTGGCATCCTCACCGATAGACCAAAGCGTGAAAAGCTAAAAACAGTGCGTACACTCGAGAATATTGCAGGTGTGGCAGAAGATGTGCGTGAAACGCCATCAACATTAATTCACCGTCGCTCTTAACAATTGCACATTTCGAAGACATCATTGAGACGAATTTTGTATAAAGACCTTGGTATGACGTTCAGGAGTTGAATCCAACTGACCACCCAATGCGTTTTCGCTTTGCTAAGTGGACCTGCGATCGACTTACAGAAGATGCCGATTTTGCCAAAAATATCATCTTTTCAGGTGAAGGTCATTTTGATCTTGGCGGGTATGTAAACAAGCAAAATTGTCGCATTTGAGGCACAGAAAACCCGCACGCATACATTGAAAAGCCGATACAGCCAAGACGAATCACTGTTTGGTGCGGATTTTGGTCCAGAGGCATAATTAGGCCATTTTTCTTCGAAAATGAGCAAAGAGTGGCCTTTACAGTCAATGGCAATCGTAATCGGGCCATACTGAACGAAATTTGTTCACAAAAATTTAAGAGGAGGATATTAGCAACATGGACGGCGCTACGTGCCACACAGCCGAAGCTACACTCGATGTTTTGCGCCCTGTTTTTGAAGATCGCATTCTCAACCGCAGAGCTGATGTCGTTTGGCCACCTCGATTTGACACTGTTGGACTATTGTTTGTGGAGTGCGGTCAAAGATAAGTGTTACGCCAACAAGCCAGAGACAATTGACGCTTTAAGGGACAATATTCGTCAAGCCATTGATGAAATACAACTGCACACAATCGATAATTTGCTTAAAAATTGGACCGATCGTGTAGGCTACTGCACGGCCATTTTTTTTCGTAACTGGGCGGCATTGAACGAGTAGGTGGGGCTTTTTCCATTCATACTGAATATATTGAATTTTGTATATGAACGACAACGTGTAAAGCTTTGTTGTTTATTTAATTTATCCAAAAAGCTGGAATTGCAGAAACTGGATGAAAGCTATTTATATACCGTTACTATGTTATGTGTTTTTTTTTTTTTTTTTTTTTTTTTGAGGGCTGTATACAGACTGTAGTGTCTTTCTGGCTATTCCAAATGTTTGAGTTTGAGCAGGATGGATAAAAATGGAGAAACATAAAAAAAGTATAATAAGAATAGCATATAACTTAATGATTAAGATGGGGATAGCTAAGCATGCTAGGTTCTTAGCTAGTTTATAATATTTAGGGACGATCTCGAAAAATTTAACAGGATAGACTTCTATCGTACTTGATGTTTCCTTCTTCGTATTTTTTCTTTTGTCATATAAAACATAAATAGCTTAAGCCAACTTAAGCTAATTCTTCATATATTGACGTATATACAAAAAATTAAAAATATTTAAATATCGCACTTTAACAAGGAGAAACTCAACATTAACTCAAAATTTTTTGAGTTTCATTTCTTGCAAGAAATCAATTAACAACAACAATGTCTATCTACTGTAAAAATGAAAACCACATTTGAGACCATTTTCGTGTTATTGTAGCGACTACATTTATATCGCTAAAAAGTTATTATTTTGTGTTAACACATAAGAGGAAATAGAAATGTGTCGTATATTTTCATAAAAAAGTTATAATTTTTTTTTGATTACTATGATGTATTCGGGGGGTGGCATTGTGTAGTGGCTAGGACGCACGCCTAACAACACAAACGACCCAGGTACGAGCCCAAGCAGAGAACATGGTGAATAAAAACTAAATTGTTGTTTCAAGTGTTTTAATAAAAGTGGCTCCAACTTCCCTCCAGACAACTTCAATTAAAAAAAGGAATTAATTAATTAAGAAGAAAAACCCCCCTGAACTTCCCGCATGCTTCTGGGATGATGACAGATATCAGACAAATGATCAGAAAAACACGGCACCTACTAGAAAAAATTACAATGCTAAAGTAAAAATCACCACCATTTAGCAAGGATCTTCACCACTACGCAAAATAAAAAATATAACGAAGAAGCTACAGCGGATTAATAATCTACTTAGCTTGAAAGATCAAATTGATTAGAGAAACCGAAACAAAGTAATGAATGCTTTGTGGAAAGCCAATATGCTCTCTTTTCAAAATCTCTTAAAATCTAAACACAAACAGTTTTTCACCAGGGTTGTCAGATCTGGCGAATTCTCGTCAAACATGGCGATATTAAAAGTTATTTGGCGTCCTAATTTTCGGTTTGGCAACATGGCGACTTTTTGGCGATTTGCAAATTAATTGCCGATTTTGTTAAAATAATTATTTTGGTATTTTTATGTATGAAATTCGTGAAAATAGTCATTTTAATGTGTCGATTATAAATGGCAGCTGAACTTCAATGCTGTTCTCGGCAACGAGAAATTTATAGTTGCCTATATGGAACTGAAATTAATAGATTTGTAGGTTCCATTTTACTTATATAATTCAATTGTCGGCAACTTGTAACGACAGATTTAAATTCATAAAAGGTACTAAAAAAGCTCTAAACTTCTTGACAAATGTGGAAAAAATTAATGCTTTTGCTTGAAAAATTCCTACATATGCACACCTCAGGGCTGTTAAGTATATCATATCACCATTTAAAAGGTCTACTCTTCTTCTCTATAAATCCACTGAAAAGTTTAAAATCGGATAGTATTTTACTAAATTATAAGCCTTTAAATATATGAAGTTACGAGAAACCATTTTTTAAAGATTTTGGAGGTGTTTAATAAATTTCAAAAACTGAATCTTATTGTACTCGACAGCGTTTATTAGAAAAATAGTATAACTTTTCAGGTATATTATCTTCGTTCTTTTTTGTCACATAGTGTAATTAGTTTCCAATACAAGGCAATGTGAAATGTGTCGAATAAAAGGTGTATAACGTTTTAGATATATAACAATAATGAGACTATATATCTCTATCCAAAATGTATTTTATATTACAAATAAATATTATTTTTTATAGTTTTCTACCTTTCAGTATACTATAAACTCTATTATAGTAAACATTGTACACTTTCTGTTTTTGCTAATATTTTGGCTTAATTAAATTAGCAAAATATATATAATGGCGAAATTTTTTCCACCTTTGGCGAAATATAAGATTTCGGAACAAATTATTGTTTATTTGTTTTAAAAAATTTTTTTCATTATTTAAAAATATATAAATTTGATTGCAAAAATATAAAAAAAAGATGATTTGACGATTTTGGAGCTTTTTAGAAATGAATTTGGCGAAAAAGCTTAAAAAAGGTCTGACGACCCTGTTTTTCACCTCTACTGGCAAATTTAAAATTTTGATTCTATACTCTCTTGTTGATCAAGTGCGAAAATTCATATATTGGCTTGTCACTTAAATTTTGTTTGTTATTTAAAAAATAATTTTAATATTAAAATTTATACTAAAATTTCTTCATGGAAAATAAAAAAAAATTTGATTTAAATTAAACATATTTAACAAATTTTATAAATCAATTAACAGTGTTCTATGTACTATTTATAAATAGTTGTGAAAAATGATAAATAACTTTTGATTTAACAAAATAATATTTCTTTGTATCTATTATGCAGCGTTATTAATAAAATAAATCATCTATTTATCCTTAATTCCGATTAATCATTTTATTATCCTCTATTTAAATAATGATTTTTTATTATAAATTTAAAAAGTGATTTTTCTTCTTTTGACAATACAATACGGTGTTGCAAATACAATTTGCTTGCAATATATAGCAACAGGTTATAACTTTCTATGTGATGTTCATAATTGATATCAATCAATATATCAAATTTCAATTTAAAGCGTATGTATATACTTGTATAACCGTATACCATATACCAATATAATATATGTGCACTTATATATAAAATATGGTGGTCTATTTACGGTAGGGTAGGGATCATTGAATATACAACACATTTTGACATTTATTTTTATGTTCATGCAACATAGATTCTGTGTGACTGTAAACATTGGTCACATAAACACAAAACGAAAAAATAAGGGGGAGAATAATAAAGTAACCCAGCAATAGTTGTCTAGAGATGAATGAGTTGAATACTAAGTTATAAAGTTATCAGGAAAGGTTGTAATTTTTTTTGTAGCTGCCGTAAGTTTCATCATTTTATCGTATATAGTTCCACGCTTGCCTAACTTGTATATTAATACGTTTCTACTTTTAAAAACGCTTATTAAACGACTTCGTAAATTGCAATTAAAATAAAATTTATTTGTGTGGTTGTTAATCAAAATCCTTTATTTAATACAGTTTAGAGTCCCACTGCTTGCCACTTTTTCACACACTTTATAAACAACTACAATTACTCAACTGATCTTTCTGCCCCGATCGTTGTTAAAACTTAAGTTCGATAACGACCTTTTCAACCAAAGTTTATCCACAGCAAACTTTCTTCTGACTGTGTACAAACCATAAACTCGTGCGCTGAGTTTGCACCAAATAAACTGTCTGCTGTTCGCTTTTTATATGGTTGAGTAAACAATACTTAGAGTGCTCTCGAACCTTGAACCCTTTCAGTTAGATTCCATTTCTTTAAGGTAGAATTAGCCGAACGTAAACGTAGAAGCCGCAAATGTAGTCGTGTCATTTGATCGTTTTTGTTATATGAAAAGCTATGAAAATGCTTACTTGACCGTAAAGAAACGTAACTGTAACGTCCCAATCTGTTGAAAGTAGAATTTGACGGCAACTTTACTTGATATTTGTCAAGCAGTGATGGGCTATTTGTATGTGGAATGTTATGGGGGCATTTTTACTCTTTTTTGGTACTTTCATTTTTTAGTAAATACACAAAATATAAAATATGTTCATCGTTTCAAATTATTATTTTTTTAAATCTAATAAGAGCATTTTTCAATCGTATGTGTTTCTTTGTGGCAAAAGTCATAGGTTAGTATGAATTATATATTATGCATGTATATAGTACGTTTATGCTAAGGATTGCAAAATAATTGTAGGTACAAGCGTAGATAATATAAGTAACAATACACATAATAGATAATATAAATAACAATAAAAATAAAAATATAAAGGTTTTTATAAGCATAATACATTGTGTAATGTATGCATTTGTGTGGAAACCAAAATTATAATCTAATTACATAAAGGGTCCGCCAATTAAATTTTTTTTTGAAAATGCTATAAAAACAAACTACTGAATATTTTTTCAAATTTCTTTTTTTATTTGAAAGCACAATCTCTCCGGTTAATTATGGAAAATAATTCCATTCAAATGGCTGCCTCGGCTGGCCATGCAGTAGCCTACACGATCGGTCCAATTTTTAAGCACATTATAGATTGTGTGCAGCTGTATTTCACCAATGGCTTCACGAATATTGTCCTTTAAAGAGTCAATTGTCTCTGGCTTGTTGGCGTAACACTTATCTTTAATGGCACCCCACAAATAATAGTCCAACGGTGTCAAATCGCAGCTCCGAGGTGGCCAAACGACATCAGCTTTGCGGCTGATAATGCGATCTTCAAAAACAGGGCGCAAAACATCGAGTGTGGTGCCACGTAGCGACGTCCTGTTGAAACCAAATGTTGTTAATAACTTCCTCTTCAATTTTTGTGAACAAAAATTCGTTCAACATGGCCCGATAACGATCGCCATTGACTGTAACGGCCACTCTTTGCTCATTTTCAAAGGAAAATGGCCCTATTATGCCTCTGAACCAAAATCCGCACCAAACAGGGACTTGTCTTGTGTGTATCGGCTTTTCAATGTATGGGTGCCAGTTTTCCGTGCCCCAAATGCGAAAATTTTGCTTGTTTACATACCCAACAAGATCAAAATGAGCTTCATCTGAGCACATCGCACACATTCTGCAACATTACCATGATTTTCAAAGTAATGTCCCGATACTTCCCAGCGTTGTTCAAGCTTATATATATATATATATATATATATATATATATATATATATATATGTATATTCAAGCTTATATATATATATATATATATATATATATATATGTATATTCAAGCTTATATATATATAACGTATATATATATATATATATATATATATATATATATATATATATGTATATATATATATATATATATATATATATATATATATATATATACGTTCAGCGGAAGGATAAAGCTAATTAGCTGCCAAATCAGAAATGAGCTAAGTGTTAGCATTCACGAAATAAGCACTAGTTGAAAAAAAAACTTTAGATGGCGGTATACAAAAGTTATTGTATTTTTCTGGTCTTCCGATCTTCATTAATCAAAAATTAATAATGATTTCAAGCCTAAGATATTTTTAAATAACAATTTCTTTACTTTTTTTTATCGATATTTGTGCTTCAAAATGATAAGGTCACCTTAATATCTGCTCAATTCATCCAAATTATAAAATGGTAGGTATGGTCACCTTATTAAAAAAAAAATGGAACAAATGGTTTCAATTGTTATTGGCGAGATTTAAGGAAGGAGTCCTTGTTTCTTTTCAGACGGAATTTCGGCGGTGGCAGTTTGATGGTTTGGGATGGCTTTAGCTCATATGGTACCCTGGAACTGTACTTTCCTTCCACTCGAATGGATAGTTTAGAGTACCAGGGCATCCTGTCTGAACGGTTGCTGCCTTATTTGGCTAAAAATGCTGACAAAACTTTCACCTTTCAGTAAGATAACGCAGCAATTCATATCAGCAAGTCGATGGTTTGAGGAGCACAATATTAAGGTATATACTAGATTGGCCAGCACGTTCCCCCGACTTAAACCCCATGGAAAATTTGTGGGGACTGCTTGTGCGTTAAGTTTATGCAGACAACAAACATTACCGGACAAAAGATGAATTAAAAGTGGCAATCTACAACAGCTGGCGCGAAATCCGCTCCACCGTTCTAGACAATTTAGTAAGTGTGATGCCATCCCGTATTTTTAAGACAATAGAAGGAAATGGGAATTGTGTAACTTAAAAATAATTGATTAACACTTAGTTTAAATAAAAGTTTGGATAAGTAAAATCTCTGACCCTATCATTTTGGCGCATTGAATTTTGCAATTATTTACATAAATTTAAATAAACAAAATATAATGGCGCATCTTTAATGCAAAACCGGGTTATTATTCACTTATTTGAACGTACAATTTTTTTTTTAATAAGGTGACCATATGTAACATTTTATAGTTTGATATAAAAATAAAATAATTTTTATATAAAAAATCGTAGGCTTCAGAAATTATTAAAATTTAAATATTAAAATTTAAAGTAATGTCTTGGTACCATTTATATATTTTTCCGTACTTTTTTCACATAATTTCAAATAATGTGCACATATTTAAGTGCCATCATTGTTTTGCACAGCTGCTACTATTCTTCTAATATACACGTGTTTGTGTTTGATGTATGTATACCTAAATATTCTTTTTTTCTGCTTTGTGTCAAAAACACATGACACGATTTTAAGTGTTCTAAAGTGGCCAAACCTTTACATTTACGATACATTTACAATTTCTACGTTCGGCTCGTGGGTTCTTTACTTTACTTTTTTTAGTTTTTGTAAAGCAGTTAAGTGGTAAACAACGTCTTTGTTTTAGTGCTTATTGTGTTGATTTGGTTTCTTATTTGTTTCGTTGTCTGCTTGCTTTGTTGGCGTAGTGTATTTTTATTCATAAACAAGCGCGTTGTTGTTTTTGTGCCTTTTGTTTATTTATTCTATTGCGTGCATTTGGTGGTCGATGTTAGTGTAGTCATTTTTAATTTTTTTTAGAATTTCAATAAATCAATTTTGCAATAATACTTTATACAGGCTTGTTCTAGGTAGAGATTAACATATTAAGGTGATTATGTTGGCTTTGTTGCTATCTTTATATTCTTTTCTATACATTTTATGATTTATTTTAATTTTTATTCAATTTTATTTATAATTTTTAAAGTCCTTGAAGTAGACAATATCGTTTGCTGGCTTATGTTATTTGATTTTCCGTTTTTCCCTCTTCTGTCACCATAATTTATTTTGCATTGACACATATTTATTTAATTATTAAAAAAATACGCTGTTCATATATAGCACATATACATATATGGCTTGACAAATATGCAATATATAAATGAATAATGAAATATTTTGCAAATAAAAAATAAATATTTGGATGAAGAAAAACAAATTTTCATATAACGAAAACTATAACAATATTTACCAAAAGAAAAAAAAATTTGAAAAAAAAATTAATAGAAATTGCACAGCCTATTTTGTTTAATAAAAATAATGCAGTAAATTAATATTAAATTATAAAAGTAACGTTTTTTTTACAAAAAAATAAATTTTAAATTTGCAGGCATATTTGTAAGCAATATACGAACATATACTCATGTGAAAAGTAACAGGGACACATTGCGGTTTTCCGTAAAAGATTAAGAGGAAAAATAAGCTACAACTGAGAAACGGTACAAAATTTGTTTGTCAAATAACGGTTCTTTATGTCATCGAAATTCAGGCAGACGATTTGTAAAATATTTGTGATAAATGTTTGAATATTAAAACAAAGTTCCAATTTTAACTCTTTTGATATAAGTGTCCCTATACGATATATATATATATATATATATATATATATATATATATATATATATATATATATATATAAGTGTCCCTATACGATATATATATATATATATATATATATATATATATATATATATATATATATATATATAAGTGTCCCTATACGATATATATATATATATATATATATATATATATATATATATATATATATATATATATATATATCGACACAACAGTAAATGTCATGCTCTTCTAGTCCATCTACCATATCTCTCTTCGAAAGACTTCCATGGTAGTACGACTATAAAACAGAAAAGAAAACTCTTCCGATACCTCTCGACGGCTTCTTTATGGTCGTTCCTGTTGCCAGGATGAGCACATATCGACACAACAGTAAATGTCATGCTCTTCTAGTCCATCTACCATATCTCTCTTCGAAAGACTTCCATGGTAGTACGACTATAAAACAGAAAAGAAAACTCTTCCGATACCTCTCGACGGCTTCTTTATGGTCGTTCCTGTTGCCAGGACGAGCACATATATATATATATATATATATATATATATATATATATATATATATATATATATATATATTATAGGATATTAGCAACATTTGGTTACAACAGGACGGCGCTACGTGCCACACAGCCGAAGCTACACTCGATGATTTGCGCCCTGTGTTTGACCAGCATTATCAGCCGCGGAGCTGATGTCGCTTCGCCACCTCGGAGCTGTGATTTGACACCGTTGCACTATTATTTGTGGGGTGTCGTCAAAGATATGTGTTACGCCAACAAGCCAGAGACAATTGACGCTTTGAAACACAATATTCGTGAGGTGAAATACAGCTGTACAATCGATAATATGCTTAAAAATTGGACCGATGGTGTAGGCTACTGCATGGCCAGCCAAGGCAGCCATTTGAATGAAATTATTTTCCATTATTAACCGGAAGGATTGTACTTTCAAGTAAAAAAAGCAATTTAAGACAATATTCAGTATTTTTTTTTCTATAGCATTTAAAAAAAAAAATTATTTGGCGGACCCTTTATATATGTATGTACGTGTACGTATGTATGTCCGCATATAATTTATTAATTTTTAAGTCTCTTCATTTTTTTATTTAAAGGCTTTACAAATATTCATTACAAAAAAAAGTTCTTTTTAATAATATTCTTAAAATAAATGGAGTTCTAATTATGTATGAATAAACATTAACATTAATCGAGAGTAGTTTCTTTATCTACTATATATATTTTTTTACACAAATAATTTGGATTTATGCCCTGTTCTGCAAAAATATGACAAATACGTCCAAGTCAACTATTGTGGCAAACTTTTGCTCTTTTGAAATTGATGAATATCGATGATATATAACCAAGACATAAGGATGTGGGGGCCGTAACAACACAATTTGGTCTCAAGATAAACAAAACCACGACCAAGGCCGTGAGAATTAGAAAAACCGGCAAATAACTAAATAGAACTTCACACTAAAATAGCAATTTTACTATCTGTGGTGCATTATTACATAAACCGAAGACTCCAAACTCGCTGGAAACAGCTCCAACGGCTCTCGACAAGCATATATCCAACTACATCCAGTGTGAAACTTCCAGTACATCCCGAGACTCGCCAAACTGAAAATTTTCAATACCTACGTAAAGTTATTTACCTAATACGGTTGCAAATTGTGATACGTTGCGATTTCAGAAATCAATCATTGTCTGATCGAATCCATAGGATTTTCTGCCTAATCACTATCAGCAATGCTCAACACTGGGCGTAACTCTGTCAAAACCTTATTGGGACCGAGATGCATATGGTCTGTATTCATCATGATCTTAATGGATATAATTTTAGAAACCGAAAATATAATACAACAAACACAATTAACGCAAACGATTTTCCATCAAGGTGACTTACTCTCCCCATATGATGGACAACAGTCATGTATTCGTTGCAGAATGGACGGTACTAAGGTTACCGCGTACGCAAACGATGTAGTATTAAGTAAACTTTTACCAATGATCAATGAAATCATAACCGGGTCTTTTAGTTGAGTGATAAATTTGCTTACTGAGTGTGGTTATGACTTTCACAAAGATAACAAGGTTTCCAAATTTTATACTACCTTCTCTCACTGGACGGAACCTGTATGTGGCGACTATGGTAAAGTATCTGGGTAAGTCACCTGACCCCGTACTTAACTGTGGGTAAGACGTAGAATAACTCAAAAGGAGATCAACATAAGAGTTTTGTTAGTGCAACAGGAAATTAGGAAATTAGGATATCTCAGAAGAAATTTATACGGCTGCGCAGAAGATGATAGGTCTGGATGTCAGTACATCTGATTTTTATCTTCAGCAAGACGGCAAGTTATCTAAAGTGACGACCTTGACGCTGCTCGAAATGTTCTAAGACGCAGAAATAGTCATGTAACTCTGCTTTTAGGGTGGCATAGCAACACAAGCGGCCTAGATTGAGCTCCAGGAGAGAACATGACGAACAAAAATTTTATTGTGGTTTCGAGTATTTGAAAAAAAGGCTTCAACTGCCCTTCAAAAAATTACACCAAAAAAATTAAGAATAAGCCACCCCGGCATTCCAGCTACAATTCGCAAGGATATTTTGCAATTAACAAGGATATTCACCACCACTACACAATCGATATTTAGGGGGCTACAGTTGGAGAAACAAATCAAAGGATGCTTTGTGGAAAAGCAATATGCTACCTAGAGGATTGAGGGAAAAAAAACAACGTTGGGTTTCTGGACATTGAGGAAAACTAGGTGGCCGATATGGTAGCTCGAGAGACGACTGCTTTATTCTAACTTCAATATGCGCTGATCCTTACTACAATACGGTAGATTAGGTGATGTTCATGACTGTCGTTTCTGAGAAAGTCGGAATATAGATTGTGGAAAATATCTACGACCACTATTCTAAAAGACCGACACTTTGATACAACTTTCAAGAAGAACTGTTTCGCGGGTTGCGGCAGTCTGGCCATTGAAAAAACATCCCAACTATCTCAGAATAGTTAAGAATATGTAATAGCTCGATAGCCTATCTGTTGTGTGTATATCGTGCTCTGTGCAAAAGTAGTCTAATAGCCCTTCTAAATCTTGCAAAGCTCAGTAGCATGGATAACATAATCCTAACCAGGATTGTGTAGTTTCTGAACTTTTCTTGATAGCGGCTTATCCATCCATTGAGGAAGAGGAGAAAGTGGCCCGATACATTTGTCTAGCTCGGCATTTATTGAGGGTCTACCGGTGCTATCGACATTTGATATCGGGTTTATAAGGAGGTTCATTAGGCTTTTAGGCTTGCTTTTCTCTTGTTGATGGCCAAAACCGGCTAGTCGGAACTTATTAATTAGCGTAGAAGCATCGCTGCATGGTGTACCAAAACGGGCTGCTATGTGTGCTCTACTGATTATTGAATTAATGAGTCTACCAATGTCTTCTTTTTTATCCTACCTTTTAATTTCATTAGCTGATATTAAATTGATGTTTAAAGTTAATTGCGTGTATTTTATTGCTGTGGTTGCGAGTTTTTGGTGAAAAAGGCACAAGAGTATTAATCATCTCTGTCTTACGAATAAATAAATAGATGTAATCGCAGCTTTTTGAAAATTGGGATAAAGTCTGCTTAAGTAGATATGTTGGTACATGAGGATAGGACGAAAATCATGACTACATGGCGAGATGCTATGTTCACATTCTTTAACATTGAGATTCGTTATAGACCAAAAAACGATAACCACGTACAGATTGAAAGAAGGATAGAGATAGCAATTAGATGCTAGTCTGTACTTAACAAAAAGTTGCAAAAGAGAGTCCTTTATCAGAGAATGATAAAAACAATATTAAGTAAGAAAAGTTTAGTATATTCGATAGAAATAGACTTCAAAATATTTATGAAACCATCCTTATAAACAAAACGTATGTATGATGACTAAAACATCGTTAATGCCGTTAATGCTCTATTCTGTCCTGAATGCGGAAAACAGATTATAATAATGTTACGTTTTTACCTTTTAAAAAACGTGTTTTTATGAGTTCGTAGATTGTAGTTCAAATAAAATAAATTTTGTGTTTGGTTTTAATTAAAAATACTTCATTCAACACAGTTTTGTGCACCACTGCTTGTAACCTTTTCACAGGCAATAACAATTTTCTATTCTTAATTACTCCGTCTGTTTACAATCTTGTAAACAACAATAATTACTCGACAGATCTTTCTACTTAAAGATCTTCCAACCCGATCGTAGTTACAACTTAAAACCACTTTTCAACCAGAGGTTATCCACACTTAACTCTCTTTACTGAGTTAGCTCCAACTAAACTGGTTTTTTTACTTCACTACTAGCTTCACGAGTTTACTCTTTATAAACTCTCTTCACACCAATAACACATTCGCTGAGTTAACTTTACTTCAACTGCACTCGCTGAGTTCATGACACATAAACTGACTGCTGTTCGCATCGATGTGCTTTTTATATTGCTGAGTAAACAACACATCGAAAGCTCTCGAACCTCTCGATATTTGAGGTAGATTTCATTTCGTTCTTTTATTTTCTTCTTAGTTCTTATGAAGCCATGCGAATGTTAACATCTACTTCTTTCAGTTCTTACTATTTGTTGTTGCTTTTTTATGGTCTGCTATTCGTTTTCTTTGCTGCTTTATTATTGTTGTTGCTGTGTTATTTTTATTTACTTTATCATTGCTAATGATTGTTGTTGTAGATTTGGTTATTTGTCAACAGCATGTATAGTAGTTCTTGCAGCTTTTGTTTATTTATTTTAGCGATGTAATAAACGCAGGGATGCCAAACCTTATTTTTGTAACAATACAATACATCGACTGCACTGGCTATGACTTGTTGCACGATACATGGAAAATGCAAAAAGGAAAGATTGAGATTCCGTTAGAATAGCTGCAAAATCATTAGGACATCATTTTTTAGTAAATATACAAGTCAATTCCATTCTATGGACTTATTTTAAAATTTTTCCTCGATCAGAGATCTATTTGCAAGGACACAAGATTTTCACACCATTTTTTAATATTAAAAAATTATCTTCCGCAATAACTTTTATTTCCATTATTCACTTTCGGTTTTATCTGTTTTCCTATTATTTTATTTTTCGTTTTTTGCTTTCAAATAAATTTAAAATCAAAAAAATTTAAAAACAATTTTTCCCCTTAGAAATAATAGAAAATAAAAATAAAATCCATGTGCAGTTTACTTGTAACTTTTCATTTTTTTTTTCATTTTGCCTTTATCGACAACAAAATTTGTTGGTTCCTTTTAAAAGGGCAGCTAATAAATTGTTTCTCTGTCGATTTTTTTTTTCAATTTTTCATTTCATTTTTTTTCCATTTTCTATAAAATTTTTTTACCAAAAGTATAAAAAACCATAGCAGATAACATGAAACAATAGATGCAGCCATTGCCAGCCATTAGAAACTCTATTGTGGCAGCGATTGAAATTGAAGTCAAAGAGATGTGTTGTGTTCACACATCGATATCTTCTTTTACACATCTTTAGTTATATTTAAAAATAAAACATCGTTTATAGTTCTATGTTAAGGTCAAAATTGAAAAAAAAAATTGATGAAATTTTTTGGATTGTTTGCTTATTGTTTTCTTATGAGATCGAGAGCCAATAATATTATTGTCAAGACCTTTCTTTCCTCAGTTTTGTACAATAAAATATTGCTCTAAATACTTTCCCTACAAAAAATATTGGTTAGACAAGATAATAATGTAGATTTTGACGACATATAGCATAACTATCACATATGGTTTGTGGCAATAAAAATAAATAAGATATTTTAGAGGGTAAACATATATAATTATAATTCAGTATTCAATAGACGCCAAAGTGTAAACACACATAATGTGTTTACACATTTGTGGCTAAAAAAGATGTTTTGCGGTGAAGTCCGATAAACTTCTTTCGTCTGATCGATTGTTGGTAAAAGCTTACGGTCAATATTCAGCTATTCAAAAAACTTGTGAAAGATGGT
Organism: Wohlfahrtia magnifica; assembly: GCA_023159175.1. Classification (NCBI taxonomy): domain Eukaryota; kingdom Metazoa; phylum Arthropoda; class Insecta; order Diptera; family Sarcophagidae; genus Wohlfahrtia; species Wohlfahrtia magnifica. The sequence goes on from JAKWBJ010000051.1 coordinate 3,806,077, forward strand.
TTGAGCGATTTAAAGTGGTGATTTCGACGAAAGTTGTTGTCAAACGCAAGAAGAACTTGCATTATCATTAGATGTCATACAACCAGCTATTTCTCTACGTTTAAAAGCATTGTGATTCATTCAAAAGCAAGTAGATTGGGTCACATATGAATTGAATCCGAGAGACGTTGAAAGGCGATTTTGCATGATGCTTGAAAGCTACAAAAAGAAGTCATTTTTGCATCGTATTATTACTGGTGAAGAGAAATGTAAAGTCTGGCCAACCAGCCAAATCATAGCCGAAGGCGAATATCCATGACCCCATTTGGTGGGATGTTTTGTATTATGAGCTGTTGAGATCGGGTCAGACGATCACACGAGACCTCTACCGAATGCAGTTGATTCGTTTGAAGAGAGCAATTAACGAAAAACGACCAAAATATTCGACCAAACATGAGGCCATAATTTTCCATCACACAATGCTCGGCCATATGTTGCATGACCGGTCAAAAGCTATATGGAAAACAGTGGATAAGAAGTTTCGGCTCACCTGTCTTATAGCTCAGAACTTGCCCCTTCTGACTATGATTTGTTTCGATCGCTATAAAACGCCCTTACTGGGTTACGCTTCTTTGAATTGATTCATTCTTTACCTCAAAACCGGAGCAGTTCTCTTGGCGCGAAGTTCATAAGCTGCAAGAAAGGTGAAAAAAGTAGAGGCTTTGGATGGACAATACTTTGAATAATGTATCAATTCATTTCGTTGTTATAATAAATGCATGTTTCAAGCAAAAATTCGACATTATGGCAAATATATATGTATTTTATAGCTTAATATGAAAATCAGTATGAAGAAGGCATAAAGTCTGCATCTGTATCTTTAAGATAAGACTTAAGAAATGTAAGCATCATTCTCAGATTTATTACTAGGTTGCGATTGATAATTCTGATACAATTAAAGACCAGATACGAAGGCTTAGCAAGTTTTGCGCTATAGAATACAGCAACTCAACTGGGAACTTCCAGTAGAATCTCGGTCTTTCCTGTTTGCATTTTAAAGGTTTCGTTTACATTAGACTACAAGCATACCACGCTAATGGCTCACGTTTTGTAATTTACATAGCTATGGTCGCTTAAGTATTATAAATTGATTTATGGATTTGTATATATGTATTCTTTATTGGTTGGCAAAAACCCGGCGAACATTTTCAGAAACCATCGAGGCCGTATAAAGAGGAATGAGCTTATCTTTAAACATCAGCGAACGTCAGCGAATCAGTTCCTGCGAAGACATACAACATCGACTTTAAATTAGGAGCGTCTTAAAAGACGAGAAATTTTTCTGAGAAGGGATTTGGAGATTGCCTTAGAGGTTGGGAAAAGATGTATTAAATTTGCTATTTCATTATCTTTTTGAGTTCAAAAACGAAACACTTATTTTTGTTGTAAATAAACTACGAAAACCTTCAAATAAAGAAAATAACCATTTCTAATATAATACCCAATAAATCCAGGGTAGATTTGATTAGGTTGCCCAGCGGATTGGCAACAGTGCTGCAAAAATATAGCTTCAAAAGAAGTAGCGGAATGTGCCCTATGCACAGCAGTAAAAGCTATATATGTCCATAGTTTTGATAAAATTTGAGCTGTGGACCCCTAAACCATAGGAAAACATTTATACTGAGGCTTCTAGAACCTCTTGAGTAACGAGACTGTCACAATGCGTTATAAGGTATATCATGCGCCACTGATAAGTGCTGAAAACATAAACCGATTTTTAACGCCTTTATTTGATTATTTTAACATTAATTTAATTAGACTTTCAGCCTTTACTGGCAGGCGAACTTTAAAAAAAAGAGACTAAATATGCATCTACTGCTGACTTGCTCGCTTCGTTGTAAATGGGACAATGAGAACATGCGGCATAAGAGTTTTACCACAACTTGACTTCTGTGTGATAAAGGTGGCTGTCTATTCAGCGGTGAAGTTTTTTACAAATGTCGTTCATTCTATGCAGGGTGGTCGTAAAACAATTTTTGCCCTATATGTCATATCTTTGGGGCTATGTTTTAGCAGAAGATTGAAATACCAGACTGCGGAAGAGAATAATATGTCTTGTCCGCTTCATGGGACTGAATCCAAAATTATTTGTGAAATTTCAAACGCATACTATCATAATACAAAGTTAAATCACCCAACGGTTTTGTTTGAATAGATATATTTGTGAACACCTATCCAGGAGCATATTTTTTTAGAAATTGAGCTCAAATCCGTAATTTTTAGCAGAAAAATATACAAAAAAACAGTTATTACCACAATGCAGTACGTATTTCAAATTCAGGTATTTAAGAGTTATAGTCGTTATCAAAGATACGTAAAAAAATATCGCCGCTAGCCCAAAATCAGTTGCATGCATTGGCATTACATATTTGCATTAATACTATCACTGCATAACCGAAAAAAGGAAAAGTGATGTAAATTTCCGGGATTGGTCCGTGTATAAGCTCCAGAAAAATGCAAGATGACGTATCTATAGTATTATGCGTGAGCTAGTTTCGTGTGAGCCTTAGACTTAGTATGTGAACAAACAATTTGTGAAATGTGTAGAATAGCCCGCGATTGGCGACCAAAGTAGTTAAACTTTATATGTAGAAACCTAGCCTTTTATTTGGAATTCAAAAACTAGTGCGTAGGGTATCATAATGCCGTACTTGAACTACAACAACTATCTTTTTTCTCTTTGGGATAAACCTTAAATGATTAGAATTTAAACATATTATTGCCATAATTCCATCAATTAACCACTTTGCCAAAGAAAATGCCTAAAGTGATTCCTTTTGGCCCTATGCCAGTCCATCAATTGAATTTCATGACTGGCATTTCATCGATGTGTCTGCATGTATGTATGTATGTCAGGCCAATTTATGCCAAGCCATGAATCTGGATTGTATTTTTTTTTCTTTTTTGCAACAATAATAGTCATAACATCTATTTCCTTAATTTTTTTTTTTTTGCCTCAAATTTTGTTTCAATAACAGGGCATAGGCCAACAAAATAAATAATTCAATTTTGATGATGATGATGATGATGATGATGATGATGATGGTGTTACTGATAACGACGGTTTGGGTTTTTAAAAATGTTTTTATAAAACTTGTATCTCTAAACAAACAAACTAATGGAGATTTTTTTGTGTTCATAGGCCACATTTAAAAAAGAAAACATTTTACTTGTTTAGCAAAAAACCATTATAGTTGCGGGAAATGAATAACTCTCGAATATAACAAACATGTACAAAATTTGTGTCAAATTTCGCTTTTTTCCCCCATTCTTATGGTTTTATATAAGCAGCGTATACAAGCTTTTTCAAATAAAAAACTAAAAAAAATCATTGTTTTCTCTGGCATATTTGAAATAAATTTTTATTTATGTGTTGGCTACCACCATAAATAAATAGATGAACAAACAAACAAAGAATAAATGTTTATTCGAGAAATAAGTTAAACAATTTTCTCCCGTTTTTCCGCTATAGAATATAAATTTATAAGAAATTGAGTATAATTTATCACTCCTAGTTGTTTGAAAGTGGTCTAGTGTTCAGTAAACAGTAATATAATTTTATTTTTATTTATTATTTTTTTTTTCTTTGAATAGGCTCGTTTCTCATTTTATTTTTTGAGATACACGGAATTATTATAATAAACTCGCCTTAAATATTTTAAAATATTTTTTACGCTTTCACTTAAGCAGAAATAAAAAAATGATTTTACAACATGAGCTATGACAAAAAAAAAAAAAAAATAAAATAAAATAAAATAAAATAAAATAAACACTGTTGCAGCAGGAGTTAACTTTTATTAAAGGTACAATGTTTCCCCAATTCATCTGTGCTTTCAAATAAAATCAGATAAATACTGTCCAATTGATTGATCCATTATTTAGAGTCAAGCCAAAAGTTAAAATATTTTATATTGTTACAAAACTCAGGTTGGGCACCACTGCGTTTATTACATGGCTAAAATAAATAAACGAAAGCTGCAAGAACAACTATACGTACTTTTTATAGATAACCAGAATCGACAACAACAAACATTAGCAGAGATAAAGTAAATAAAAATAACACAACAAAAACAAAAACTAACAGCAAAGAAAACAAGTAAAGAACAATAACATAAAAACAACAATTGCTAAGAGGCATGGCTATATTAGAACTAAAAAGAAAATAAAAGAAAGAATAGAATCTTGATCCTTGCAAATCTCAACGTTAACAAATCTTTTGGGCCGGATGGCACTAGCACTGGTCCTGAAGCATTTCTCTTCGACGCCTGCTCGTCCATTAGCTCACCTTTCAATGCGTCATATCGCGCCGGTATTTTTCAATCTTGCTGGAAGGTTGCTAATGTAACGCCAATCCCCAAAAAGGGCGAGGTTAGTAACCCTCACAATTACCATCCAATAGCAGTTTGTTCCGCACTCTCCAAGGCTATGGAAAGTATGATTAATCACCACCTTGTGGGATATCTGGAGTCCAACGATTTACTTAGTGATCGTCAGTACGGTTTCCGAAAGGGCCGTTCTACTGGTGTCCTCCTGACGTTGCTCTCTGAGAAGTTGAACAAGTCAATTCATGGTTTTGGCCAGAGTAAGGTTGTGGCTCTGGATATCTCAAAGGCGTTTGATATAGTTTGGCACGAGTCCCTCATTTCGAAACTTAATGCTTTTGGTGTCGTTAGTCACTTCTCTCGATTTATATCGAGTTTTCTCAGAGATCGCTCTATAAGAGTGGTTATAGGTGGGGACTCATCCGACAAGTTCAGGGTAAACTCAGGGGTACCGCAAGGCTCTATGTTTCTCCTACTCTTTTTCTAATATTTTTTAAAGGTTTTCTTCTTCTCACTTCTAATCCTATCTACTCTTTTGCGGATGACAGCAACATTTGTCACTCATATTCTTTTGATCGTAGACCGAGCCTTTTGATCGAAGATGCTCATCAATGACGGTAGGATAGCCAACTCTATCGATTCATTGGAGCACCGTCGCAATGTGGCGTGTGTTTCATTATTCTATCGGTACTATAACGGAATGTGTTTTAACGAAATTAAGGAAAGAATTCCTAAAAATTATATATTTTTACGTAGTACTCATTTTTCTCGTAGAGCGCATCCCTTTGTAGTTGATTGTCCAGTAAATCGCACAACGCATTATAGGGAGAATTCGTTCTTTGGTCGCACTGTTCGGTTGTGGAATAATACTCCGGCGAAATTATTTCCTGCCACTTACGACATGAGTAAACTTAAATTTAATGTCTATAAACACTACTCCCTCTGTCCTCCTTCCAATAACCTATTTTCCTAGTACCTGCCTAATGCACTGCATGAGTAGGGGCCATCCCCTGGGTGCTAGTCTTATATAAAAAAAAATAATCCATCTCAAATATCGAGAGGTTTAGAGCTTTCGATGTATTGTTTACACAGCCATATAAAAAGCACATCGATGGGAACAGCGATCAGTGTGAAGAGAGTTTATAAGGAGTAAACTCGTGAAGTGAACCGTGAAGTAAACAACCAGTTTAGTTGGAGCTAACTCAGTAAAGAGAGTTAAGTTTGGATAACCTCTGGTTGAAAAGGTTTTCATCAAAGCTAAGTTATAACTACGGTCGGATTGGAAGATCTTTAGGAAGAAAGATCTGTCGAGTTATTGTTGTTGTTTACAAAGTTGTAAACAGACGAAGTAATTAAGAATAGAAAATGGCTATTATTTGTAAAAAGATTACGAGCAGTGGTGCACAAAACTGTATTGAATAAAGGGCTTTTAATTAAAAACTAAACACAAGAATTATTTTATTTTAACTACAATCTACGAACTCATATATATGCTTTTTTAAACAAGTTAAAAACGCAACAATGTAATTGAGAAAATAAATATTTATTTCATAAGGAAGCTTCGAATTACTTCAGAGGCTGTTTGAATTACTTATATAAATTTACCCCGTTTATATGCTACTTCGGTAATTCGTTTTTAGCCCCATTTTTATTTTTGTTATTTTATTTAATTTACCGATAAATTGTATTCTAGAGATGGCTAGGAAATTAGATAAACATATTTAGCGTGGACAAACACTCAATAAGAAATAGAAATCACAGTGGTTTTGTAGTAGTCTACAAGATAGTTTAAGCAAAATTTTTGACAAGGGCGATTTGCTCTTAGAACTTTGTATGTGCTATTATATAATATACAATTTGGGTTATTCGTTCCCAAAATTTTGTTTTTCGAAATATATGTGGGGGTATATGAAAGAGCGCATTACAAAAAACTTTCTCGTATGAAAACATTTAGTTATCATGACACAGTATTATTTACTCCATATACGTCAATTATATCAAAATTAATTTACTTTTCACTAACCTAGTTCTCAGTGTTCTAAAGAAAGTACATTTAATGCATCCAAGATATTTAAAAGCAATTTATTTTGTTCAACAACCCCCGGTTTATTTTCCAAAATCTATGTACTTTATGTTTGGTGTCTTCGCTTCTAAGTCAATTACCATAGATGAGCTCAAGACTAATAATCAGCATATATATACTAGCATTACGCCGCAAATTATATAGGCCAAACCTTAAAAGTTTAAACAGTCCTCTCAATATGGAAAAATTATTTTTTTCCAGTTTGATCACACATTTTTAATGCTTTATAAGCCTTTCTTCCCTTCAGACTTGTTCTTTGCCAATTATTTATCAATAGCATTGCATGTAGTTGATAATTATCTGTCATCTATAATTAAATTTCGACAAATATGTTCTGCAAATAGCAAATTTGGTCACTGGTAGCGTTTAATTACATTTTAATTTTTACCAATTACTTACTAGAGAAGCTGCTAACTACTTAACAATTCAATAGCTAAAGGATGAGATAATGCCGCACATTAACGGCTCTGAAACTCAATTATGTCTGAGAGTCATTAAAAATATGGACCGCTAGATAGAGGTATGCCAGCGAATCTGTGGCAACCATTTATTTCACACATAATTGCCAAAAATTCTTCTATCATAATAACAAATTATAAGATAATTCTCTGAAAACTTTTTGTTTTGTTTAAAATTAACATTGTGCGCTTTGGTTGGACCATCCTTTAGTTATTATAAAAATAACAAATTATAGAAATATTATTTATTACAAACTGATTGTAACTGGCAGTCGATAATTAAAAGTCTTGTACTTAACAACCCTAATTACAAATAACATTTAATTGTTAATTGACAAATATTACAAATCACAGGTAATTAGTAGTTACATTAGTAAAGTATTCATACGAGTTGAGTGTAATTAGTAATTGGGAATCATAAATTACAAATAAACGCAAAAATATAATCATCGACAACGTGTTATTATTTATTTGGTTTATTTATTTATTTATTTATTTATTATTATTACCTTAGACTTACTAATTATCAACTGCGAATACAATTTTTGTGTAATCACAAGCCAATTGTACGAATTACGAGAAATTGTCAATTATCAATTATAAGTTCACGAGTAGTATAATTGTCAAGAACGTGTGGTTAGTAATTTATGATTATGAATTACATTAATTAAATAATTACAAATTATTAATTAATATAGTCTAGCAACTATTAAGAAAGAATTATGTTTTATTATATTCGGTGTTTGCTAATTACCAATTGTTAATTGATAGTTGTAAATTATGAATTCGTTAGTAGTTTGTAATTACGAATTACATATATTTAGTAATTAGCAATTACCAATTATATGTAATGTAAGAATTACTAATAATAGGTACATTGTAATTGATTGCCAATTAGTAATTAGTAATTGGAAGTTGGTAATTACTTATCACTAATTAGTAATTGGAAGTTGGCAATTACTAATTGGTAGTTGGCGATTTCTTATTAGTAATTAGTAATTGGTTTTTGCTAATTTTTAAATAATTTTCACCATTTATCAATTTGAATTTGTCAGTTAGTAATTTATAATAGGTTGTTGGACAAGCAATGTGAGTCTAGAGCTGGTGGTTGCCAATTATAAGGTTCCCACGTAGGTTCTCTTAGTGATCAGTATCAAGTTTACATTTGAGCTTCTAAAGTAAATTGAGATTACCAGTCCTTAGATAATATAGTGCGGAAAAATGAAAGTATAATTGCAAACTGTCTATTGAGTGGCAAATGACTTTGTATGGAGTAGTATGCAGCAATTAGTTCTGCTGTGGTCACCTATACTCAGACAGAGTAGCCCGTAAAATTATAAAACGGCTGTCTCTGTTGTAGAAGCTTTAGAACATTGCCCCAAAGTTATACCAGAATTTCAGAGAGGCGTGTTAATAATTCAGCAATGAAAGATTGAATCTTGGTTATCTAATATGTTATAGATTTGAGCTTTAAAATCTAGCCTAGAAACTTAAAGTACTGAACATTGCTTGATTGTAGCCATATGGTTTAAGTGTAAATAGTTGGAAGAGACAAATAATGCCGTAAATCTTGCAGTACAGCTTTAAATAATGCACTATATATGAGCGTTAGGAAGAGAAAAGACCTGGCATTTACAGCGACACGTTTTAAGCAGCAGAAAATCATTTTTATGTTACCCATGGAGATACAAAATCAACTATTAGGTTACCTCTAGATTCTTCTTTCAGAGATAATGAACTGTCTTGTAAGAGGAAAAAAATTTTCAAAAAATTATAAAAACTGTGCAGTAGTTTTAATTCACTGTGCAATATAGTTAAATCGTTACTTTTTAATAATTTAATTTCCCGTTACCGTGGAGTTACTACTATTGTATGATTTTGCTACTCCTCATTTTAATAATTTTTATTGCCTTTATTATTGTAAATTTAAATATTTAACAGTAAATTTAAATATTTAACAGTAAATTTAAATATTTAACAGTAAATTTAAATATTTAACAGTATAAATGCAGTGATACAGTCAGTACAAGTACTTTAGCAAAAAAAAAAAAATAAAAATCCTGCAATAAAATTGCATGAATGCCATTCGCTTTTTTTTCACACTTTAAATATGGCAACAAAATAAAATTTTATTTAAAAATATATACTCGTAGTATGTATAAAAAATCATTTCAAAAGAGGGAATATGACCTTAAAATGCTACAATGGCTGAAAAAAGAGGCAAGCAAAGCATTGAAATAAAAGCAAAAACGAAAAAGAGAAACTATTTTATATTTTAAATGTAAATGTTTTAATTTTAACATGGTTGGCTATGGGTTGACATACTAAATGACAAATGGTTTTGTTGTAGAACAAAAGCAAAAATGACATAAATGTGTATGTACATATGTATTATACAAATATACATCTACATAACTCTGTAAATAAAAAAAAGGAAAATAATTTTATAAAATATTTATTTGATGGCATATTTTGTTAACAACTAAATAAATATGTAAGTAGTTTGAGATGAAAATTTATAACAAATATGTATTTATATGCTCATATTTAATATATTATTTATAGTTTTTTATACACTAAAATCTACACTGGGTATACACAGTGTTTATATCAATGTTCGCATTGATCATTTTGATTTACATTTACTTTTTAATTTAAGTATAAATTTTATAAATTTTCATTAATATTTTAAAATTTAAAATAAATTGTTTTTTCTAAGCATGTGTGTAGGGCTTACTGTATTCTTCTTATGAACTGCGCCTCATTTAATTATTGAAGAATACGTATACGCTAATTTAGAGATTGTGCTATATTGATGCGTAGAGTCTGGGCCTGATGTAGGCAGCTACCATTTAACCGGACGTTGTTCATCTCGCATGTGTTATGTAAGACCGTAGAAGTTCAGCAGCTTGATTATTTTTCAATTTTCCACTCGCCTTCTTTATCTCATTTAGAATGGAAGGGTTGCACGGTATTCTTAAGCTATTTTCGATGCAGCTGTTTTGATTCATTTCCCTGACCTTATTAGCGTTTATAACGTAGGTAATTTCATGTAATGTTCTTTCTTTCTCAGAGTCGGTGTGTAATTGTTTGTTGGTAGTGTACTATTAAGCAAACGCTTGATTTCTATAACACTTTCAATAGGGGAGTCTCTCAATCGTTTAATAAAGCTTTTCATATTACACTGGTTAGAGTTTATCATTTTATACTGGACAAGAAGTTTAGAGAAATGACTGACTGGTATCTTATGTTCGATATGTTTATTATATTTGCGCTAATCTAAGGTTATCGATATGTCAAGACTAATGTTTTAAATGTTTTAATTATTTTGAAAGTGTTCAGACATGAGGAGAGATTGCAGCCAGACATCGGCAGGATCTCTCACTCTCGGTTTATGTGTAACTGGTGTACTGCAGTTTAAGTTTTCAGCATGGAAACCAAAGGTCTGCTCCCTTTGAGTAAAAACACGAATATTCATTTCCGTGATTAATATTACGACAAAGCTTATTTATTGATGAAACTTCATTTAACTTTTAACCAAGCTTAACTACAAAACAGATTTTGTATACGGTGCGGCAAAACTGTACTGTTAATGTCTGAGACGAGTGCTGCTGGCGGCGTCTGGAATTTGTGCTGTGGTCAGCGTCTGGTAACGGGTGTGCTGTAGCGGCAAGGGCTTCTGATAAACGGGTACTGTTCTGGAGACAGCTTTTTGTAAGTGGTACCGTGCTGGAGACAGATTCTGGTAATGGGTACTTTGCTGGAAACGGCTTTTGGTAACGGGTGCTGTGCTGGAGACAGCTTCTCGCAACGAATACTGTGCTGGAGACAGCTTCGAGAATAGTTAGATTGTTATTATGATTATTACAGAAATACGGGAGCACATTTAGCCAAACGCGGCAAGAGAATTGCGGTGGCCCCTGTCACAGCTTCTGGATAGTAACGGGTGTAAGAGAAATTCTAGAGCTCTTGCTAAGATAATTTCGAAAACAATATGATTCCTGGAGCTCTTGTTGTTAAAAATGTACAATATTGCCACGTTTTAAACGTATTAAAAAGTTCGTTTAAATTGCGTTAAAATAAAACTAACATCACCTTGTTGTTATAACAGCTTTTCCATTATTTACTACACTATAACTTTTATACACTTAATCTTAATAAAAAACTTAATATTCGCTTATATAACACTTTTGTTTCCGCTTAAACATGTCTTTATCTTATGACAGCAAAACAATAACTAACTAACGTCTAAGTAAAGCAGCCTCTTTATATATCTAATTGCTTACAGCTTGAAAAGCTCCGGAAATGCCTCATATCCTCTATTTTATATCAGTTAATTCAAATGTAACGTAAAGATGGTCGAAGTTGTAGTGCTGCCAGATAACGCAAAAAAGTACAGCATTGAAAGGGTGACACATAACTACCAAATATACCGAAATTTTGCCATTTTTATTTTCGTAACAACATAAACGTCAAATGCAAGAGGAATTCAGGAGCTCTTACATCTGACAAATCAAGAGATACTCCGGAACTATTGTTGCCAAAAGAATGTACGATTACAAAAGAAATTCGAAAACTCTAATAATCACGAGACTCGGGTAGACCAGCTCTAACTTAGCCAACCAAAAAGTTCAACTTTTATTCAAATAATTCCATGAGCTAAATGAGAATTGTAAACAATATATGATACTTTCAATTGAAATGTTCTTGCTTGTTTTCGTTTCTCTTTTATGCTCTTTTATTCCTTATATGTAAACAATTACTGTTTTGTTGTTAATGCACTAAATTAATTATTTATTATTCATAGGTTGTTGTATTATTGATAGTCTCTACGTTTTATTATTATGTTTTATGTCAGAATATAAAGGGGATTATATATTTATGTAACGCCACTTTACACTGGTTAGCTGCGAATTTTCGGGGAATTTCCTAACACATTCATCAAATCAAACCAAATATCCCTTGGCCTTCCATTATAGGTTTAAGTGCTTACAATCCCAGGGTTTGTCATCTAGTGCAAAATCCATAGGCTAGATAAAACCCATAGTATAGATAAAAATACTGAGAGAATAACTAAAGCAGCAGTTACAGGTCATCTCATTTCTTTGCACTAAAAAAATACCTTAAAGTCTTACATGGATAATATTCTAGATTTTTAGTAAAGATACCTTAGTAAAGGTACCAAAAGGTATTCCCTTAACACGTAAGGTGAACAATTTGTTTGTCCATTATTGGCTTTTATTTTCATGCAAGAATCCTGTTATTTTAAAAAGTACGTTCATGTGCTGGTATCATAAAATCGCTAAAAATATTCCTACGTTTCTTAACTAATTCAAAAACATTATAAGAGAAAATCAATAAAATTTCTTGCAACGTCATTAACAATTTTCTTCAAATTAAAAAATATTTTTTTTCTTTTTTTTTCTTAAACAACTTACCGACTACATCCAAATAACCCACTTGACTTTTCATAGGATCCGTATTTATTTGACACATATACCAGCCTTTATCCGATTCCTTAACGTCGCGTATACGCAGGATCCAGGCACGTTTCTCTGCATGAGTTATGCTCATGCGATGATTTTTAGTGATGACATGGTTTTGTATCGTCAAAATCGTTTGGGTATCGACACGTAGCCACGCGATCTGAAAAATAAGGCAAAACGAATGATAAAAGAAAATAAATGGTTTTTTGGCAAGACTAGAAACAAGAAAGGCTTCGAATACAATTTCTAACAGTAGAATAATAAAGAAAGGAAATTTTTTTTAAAGATTAATGTTTTGTTATCCTTAAAGTGAAAGAGTTTAAGTATAAGTAACAATTTGTAAACAAAATAGATTTTTGAACTAAGAAGATATTTATTTTTATTGTACAACAACAACAAGTTATAAAATTTGAGGAAAAGGAGATACTTGTAAATCATGGCTATAAACTGATAACCATAAAAAACTGGGTCTCCTCCATTTATAGCATATGAAAATCCTTTTTTCAACACACATCATCTATCAGATTTAAAATAAAATCATGAAGTTTATGTTAAATCACGTCATGTTATTGCTTTTTTCTTCTTTTATGTGTAAATTCAATAGAAAATGTTTTTTTTTTTTTTGTAAAAATAAACTTTTACTTTTGATATAAAGTGGCTTAAGCCTTTTTAACTAAACGCTTGTGACTATAAACAAAAGGCAGTAAATATTTGAAATCAATTTACGGAAACCAAGAGAAAATTATACAACGATTAGTATATGAGAGGTTATGAATACAAATATAATTCTAATACTTGCGTGCAATATTGTGGGGAAATAAAACATTAAATTTAAAAAAAAATTATATTTTAGCAGATATATTTCATCCTATAGATTATTTGTAAAATAAAAGATTAAAAAATACATAATAATAGGAGTAGGAATTATTGGGCTTGTTAAAAAAAATTAGGCGAGATTAGAGACCTTAAGGCGTAATTTATATTTAATGCTATAAATAAAGGGTCCGCCATCTAACGTTTTTTTCAACTAGTGCTTATTTCGTGAAAAGTAACACTTAGCTCATGTCTGATTTGACAGATAATTAGTTTTATCCTTCCGCTGAACGAATATGGTTGTGTATACGCTTCGCTAAGTGGGCCTGCTATCGACTTACAGAAGATGCCGATTTTGCCAAAAAAAAAATGATCTTTTCAGTTGGAGCTCATTTTGATTTTGGCGGGTATGTAAATAAGCAAAATTGTTGCATTTGTGGCACAGAAAACCCGCACGCATACATTGAAAAGCCGATACACCCAAGACGAGCCATTGTTTGGTTCGGATTTTGTTCGAGAGCAAGGAGTGGCCGTTACAGTCAATGGCGATGGTTATCAGGCCATGTTGAACGAATTTTTGTTCACAAAAATTGGAGAGGAGGATATTAGCAACATTTGGTTTCAGCAGGACGGCGTCGATGTTTTGCGCCCTGTTTTTGAAGATCGCATTATCAGGCGCAGAGCTGATGTCGTTTGGTCACCTCGGAGCTGCGATTTGACTCTTTAAAGGACAATATTCGTGAAACCATTATTAACTGGAAGGATTGTACTTTCAAATAACAAAAGAAATTTTGAGACAATTTTCAGTATTTTTTTTTTAGCATTTAAAAAAATTTGTTTGGCGGACCCTTTACATTCAAGGCTACCGACCATCGTCCACACGACCACGCTGGCTACAAATATAGTAAAGTAACCAGCTTCTTGATTATTTTAAAACTACAGCTGCAAAAAAATTCAAACAAATGTGCATATGATTGTTCCATTTCAGTGGTGCCACGTACACTTTTTAGCGTTTTTAATGTATATATTTCATGTATTGCGTTTTTAAAACGCCTATTTATGCATATTATTGTATTGACAGTACTAAACTGTTTGCTGTCACCAATAAAAGTAGAAATTAGCCTAAATTGGCTACGGGCTACAACCGTAGTCGGGTAGCCAGTAACCGTGTTGCCGCTAAAATAATTATTGTCATATGCACATATGTATTCTATTTTTGACAGCTTGTAGTCGAAGGTCGGTAGTCTTGAAAGTGTTTATGGCATAATTCATTCTACTATTGCCTTACTTGTGTTTAAATCGCTGGAGAAATAAGAACCTGTCTCACACTTGCCATTGGGCTTACCCTGGTATCTTTAGTTTGTATGTTGGCAACATGGAGGTTATTATTTGAAAACGATCCCTTTATTGGGATAAATAATCATTTTTATTATTATATGTCGCCGCCTTTGATGCTGGACAGGAACTTTGAGCTTCTTATACCCTTATTATACTCTTATTAGGGTTGAACAAGTCATGTTAACTTAATATCGCGGACTAGGTTCGAAAAGTTTGACTATAATATATATGTATATTATGTCAAAGAAACAGGTGGACTTGGAAGCTTTTGCATCCTTTGCATAAAACCCCTTTAGGGGCTTTGAGTGGTCTTCGGCCATCCTGAGAAAAAAAGGGCTAACTGTTTAGCCAACGTGCTTTTATTGAGCGTGAGTCATTTTTCGGTATCTCTGTGGCATACGCAAAGGAGAGGATTGACTTCTTGGTTGAAGGATTATTCGCTTGGCTTTGGAAGAGTGCCTCCGGTATGAAACAGTCAAAGAGGTTTATTTTATTTTCTTTCGGTAGATTCAAGCTATTGCGTCTCGATAAAAGCCAAAATTTTAATTTTAATTTTAATAAGACATGCAAATGATGATATTGTTCAAAAATAAAACGTCAGCCTTACGATGACGACACTTAAGGTCTGCCGAAAACACCGCTATAGTCTGTAAAATTGCGCAAAAATATCAAAGAGAAAAGATCTTGAGTCGTACAAAAGAACTCAGTCCTTCATAAGCCACAAAAGGGAAATTAACGACATGTCGTTTCAATAGAACAGTGCTATATTGAGCAATCAGCATGAGTAATTATAAAGGTAATTTAAAGAGTAAAAACCACTTAAAATTACACAAAAATATACACCGAATTCATGAAAATTTAAACACTTTACATTCACACTACCCAGCGTAACTGCGGCGTAAATTTTCGCAAAACTTTATATTCCATATATAATGGCATCGATTTTCTTATTCTCATGTCCTTTGTCATTTCCCCATTTATTTCGGTCCTTGGCTATGCTCTTCACTTCGTTGAAAGAATATCACAGTTATTGTATATCCTTTCCTATTGTGCGCTCTCAATTGAATTTCACTCTACCTTGTACTCTGGTATTGTCTGCAAATGTCAGTTAGATTTCTTGGTAGGGTGTGCTCAATCTAATTCTATCTTCTGTTGCTGATCTCCAGATGTACCGAGATTCGTTTATGTATGGTCTACAGTTCCGCATTTGATATTGTATTTGGCTACCCGATATTGAGGATATTCCTCAGACTCTCTTTGACAAAAGTCTGTATTTTTGTCCTTAGTGTCTTTGTCGTCAGCCACGTTTCGCATGCTTACAACAATCGAATTTTCGTACCTGCCACCTGAATTTTACGTCTTATGGCCACAAATTTTAGTCTTACTAAAGCCACAAATAGGTTCTGATCCGAACCAACATAGCCACTTCTAGTGGTTTATTTGATTCTTCGTACTCCCATGTGGGAAAATGAGTTTGACCTGTGACATGGTTTGTGTGGAAACATCATGCGCCAATAACAAGGATAACTTCATTACAGAAGTTGACTAGGAACCCACCATTGTGATTCCTCTTGATCAGACCATGTGTATTGTCCACATGTTTCAAGTTGTAATTTTCTGAGCCGAACTTAGCATTCAAGTCATGTTTAATAATGAGAATAATCCTCTTGCTGACGCTTTTGATGATTGATGTAAGTTGATCGTTAAATAAACTCAAGATTTCGTCATCAGCCTGCTTTGTCGGAGTGTATGTCTCTACAATGGTCATATTTCCTATTCTAGAATGAAGCTTGCACCTCACAAATACTTCACCCATTGGTCTCCAATCAATCCGAGACTATGTTGATATCGATAAGTAAAATGCCCACTTACTCTATGTGATGATCATTGGTGCTTCCGTCAGAGAACAGTAATTTTAGGGTTTTCGACCACACAAATTCCCTTCCATTTACATTCTGGCAGACCAATTAGCCGCAGGCTGAGTCTGTTTAGTGCGCTTGGGATATGTTCAAGCTTGCCTAGATTGGTAATGGAACTTCAATATAGGATTCAGTTTTCAACGAGAAAGCGACTGGATGCGTAGAATTTTAGTGAATTGTTGTGGTTTCAACTGTAGGTCTATTAGTTTCTAAACATGACCTCTGTACCCACAAATCATATGCGCACGCTGCGTGAGATAAGTCTGAGACAGGTGGATTAACTGTTACGTTGCAGCGACCAGTTGGATTATCAGTAAGTATCTGATTTAAACTCATATTTCAATTAGAAAATAAATAGCATTGATAGGCCTCTTAAATGATTTTCGTTTATTTCTTAAAAACAACCTCCGTTTTGTTATTTTTAAGTTTTATTTCCATTAATACTACAGAGATAACACGTTTTGAACTTTATAACTCTCTATAAAGCGCTAAAAGTCTCCTCTGACACTATCTATTTGGTCATATTAGAGACAGTAAAAAAGTATTAAATTCCTTGATATAACTCATCTCTTTCACCTTTATTTTATTGAATTTTTATTTTTATGAGTGATATAAACGAATCAAGTGATAACTTATTTCCCTTACTTTTTATTTTATACCTTTTTTCAATCAATTGATTTGGAACATTATTATTGTTATTGTTATAACAAGAAAACATGATATCCTCTAAACTACTACTCAGCTCTTATGTCAATTGGGTGGGTATTAAAAGACAAAAAATAACATCATGATAGCAAAAGGTCAATCCTAAAAGAAAGAAAGT
This sequence comes from Wohlfahrtia magnifica, assembly GCA_023159175.1. Lineage (NCBI taxonomy): Eukaryota > Metazoa > Arthropoda > Insecta > Diptera > Sarcophagidae > Wohlfahrtia > Wohlfahrtia magnifica. The sequence goes on from JAKWBJ010000051.1 coordinate 3,823,358, forward strand.
AAAACCAAACAACGCCTATAAAAATAAAACCTATTAAGTTGAGCATTATTTGAAAAAAAAGACAAAAAAAAAATAACCGACAGCACAACTTAACACAGCTAAGAAGAAGAGACCTAAAGGCCTATTTGTTTTTCTTTTTCTCAAAAACAACATTTTGCTGACTTTATTTTTATATATTTTTTTTAATTGTTATCGTATTTTATATTTCAACTGAAATTTTAAATGTCTAATGTTTCCGGTTTATCCTTTATTTATTTATTTATTGTTGTTGTTGTTGGTTTTTCAACTTTTTCTTTGTTTAGAATTAAATGTTAAACTCTCACCCCAGTGTATACACTCCAATGGATTCCAACTTTTACCGGAAGGTGTAAACAGTGAGAGAGAGAGCGAGAGGCAGAGAGAGAGAGTTAAGTATAAAAACCATTATCTGCTTAAAGAGGCAGAAATAAAAACAAAGAAATTAAACAGAAAACAAGGACAATTACGAAACATTAGAGAACAAAAACAAAACAAAAAGGACTCAAAATGCGCCCGAAAGAAAAGGAGAGACTAAAAAACAGTGAGAAAATATTTTAGGAATTTACAGGTGCGTGTTAAATGACATTAAATTTACGGAAACAGGAAACTTACTTAACAACACTTCTTTGTTTTACTGTTTATCTCTTTTTTATTATTAGGACGCTTGCTTTGTAAGAGGTTTGTTAAAAAAATTAAAGTCACATATTGAATTTTCTTAAAATATTTTTACACTTTTATAAATTAAGAGTTTGGTTATGTTCTGTTGATATGGCAGATTTACTCTTTTGCCACAGTTTTTCTTAAACTTGGAACTACTTTATATTGCAGCCTTCTGGTCATTATCAAAAGAGGCCTTTATCTCTCTATTATTGGTAAATGTTTTTTCGTTTATGAACTTAAACCTTTTTCGAAGGAAAAAAAAAATAGCAGTCTCGTCAAATCAAGACACAACTAAGCAAGCATAGCGGCCCGCTGCGATAGCACATGAAGCGTTGTCTCTCTGCTAGACAAAACAAAACAGACTAACCAGTTCTGATGAACTATCAGAGACAACGCACAGAAGCACTTACCTAAGTTAGTTCGGAACTAGCCCGACACTTTCATGAATCTGTCTATTAGCCTAGTTAGCTTCGATAAGCCAACGAGAAATTTGGTGAATCACGCTTTATTCCTCCTCAATCACCTACAACCTCGACATAAGTATTTCGCTGGAAAGCGTAGCCTATGCTTGTACCTGCCTACAATCCAATGATCTGTGAACACGACAGAGGAGATACTGCGAAGTTCGAGTTCAAATAGGTGGTTGGTACGTTTCATATTTAGCCTTGAATAGGTGAGTCTAACAACGAAACAAGAATTACCTTCTCTAGATCAGTCCGCATATTAATTGACAGCCTGCAACACTAAGGTAAGAAGTACAAACGCTCTTATGGTGATGGATGACCGGAAGGAATGTACGAACGAAAACGAGGTGAACACAAAATTGCCGTGATATTATACCAAGTAAGTTAAGACGGTCCCTGGCTAGTCTAGAGATAAAGTTCGCCGTCTGGATATAAATGGATAAAAATGTCATTATTCTATGACAAATAGTCATTACTTCGACCTGAAATACACTACAGTAGTCAGGGAACTGGAGACAAATCCTAAAGCTAAGCTTCTTAGAATAAGTCCAGTGCTCACCTTGTTCTCAAATTTGGGCCCATCCGCATTAATCTCCAACGAATCACCGAGATTAGAGAACCAGAGATCAAATCATCCATTGTAGGCATCACGTTAAGGAATCTTCTATACGGTACAGGTCCAGATGAAACAAAGTCGGAGTTCCTCAGATAAAATAAAGTTGGCCGCAGAAATAGTATTCCAGCGAGATAGGTTGTTTAATCTCAACGACAAAATTTTTGCCCTTAACTAGTATTCTAGATAGAAGCCAGTCTTGCATTGCAAAAAGAGCTCTTGTAGGGTGGTACGAAACCTTCCTGCGATCTGGGTTGCGGAAGATCTCTTGTCCTCATCTGGGAGTCATAACATTGATAAGGCCATACTACTTCGGTTCAGTAACCGCTGAATAAATCCAGCAAATAACGTACTACAACAAACAGTCCAAGCAAGCAGGCCAGCTCGATCTTTTCATCGTTAGCTAATGCCAGTTCAAGATTCACAAGGCTATCCAAGGAAAATGTGATCATCTTCTTTCCCTATTTTTGTATTGGCGTTACGTCTCGAATGTTTTCTGGCAGAAATTTTTTCCTTTATGTTAGAGACGTAGCAAAGTTAAAGCAGTCACTGTATCGTAACTCGCTTCACTATATCCACTTTTCAGGCCAACCCATACAGCTCGCTGTTCCAACGTACGCTCAGCTTCTACTCGTAGATTACCGTATATATATACCGTATATTTTCATCTTGAACGCTTCCAAAGCATTTTTTCCGTTTTTCCACAGATGTCACGAACGTACGGACATGGATGATAAGCGTTTTGTAGTGCGTAATTTTGTTTAAAGTAACGGCTCTTTAAAAGTACGGTCGGCAACACTGACGATTAGTCGAAGATGTGAACTTTTTTTGTTCTTAGAGACAAGACGAGACCCAATCACTCTTTAATGGAGCAGTACTGTCGTGTCCTGGTCAACGTTACGGCCGTTAGTGAGCTTGGAAAGGTACAAAGATTGGCCTGCGTTAGTATGTCTACGACATTGCGTAGTCGCTCTTAAATGGCGTTCAACGCGTTTTTGTATCTACTACCGTGCGACTTATTTATTCTGCCTGCGGCTGTCTGAAGTGCGGTCAGACTATCATCCTCTGGGGTGTGAAATGGGATTCTCGATGAAATCTCGAACTCTAATCGACAAGATGTCCATATAACATGCCTTCGAATTTGGTAATCACTAGTGATTTTAATCATTTGTGGGTAGATTGATGGTAGATTGTATTCACTCGTATCTTGACCACCATTGGTTATGCCAGCGTGGCGATACTCACATAACACTGTGACTTACTGACCTTCTTCGGCTTTCGACTCTACGGCTACCCGTTATGCGGTCAGATTTTCGTTCCCTGGGGTGCGTAGTATATGGTCAGGCTAGGATTATCGATGAAACTCCAAAATATATTCGACAGGAGACTTGAGATGAAAATCACTTCACATTCGGCATAACATCAGAATCTACATGGATGGCTAAAAAATTAACAGGTTTTCCTTTATTAGCGTTTAATATAAATCACCAGTGCAGACTTCTGGATGGGTTAGATGCTTCTCAGGAGTGATAGGACTTACTGAACGCTTCCAGCCTGGATTTTCTGTGGGATTTAGCGAATAGACGAATTAGTTCGTGTGGGATCAGAATAGAGCGGCGTTATCATCAGTAGTGGCGTTGTAGAAGACTATTCTAGTCTTCGTTGATAAGGGCTATTTTTGACTTTTACCTGAATCGGGCAGATCGTAGCTAAATCGATTCATGCAGGATAATACAGCTAATTTGGTCTGAATATGATATAAGGTGCACCTGTTCGCCCGTTGATTATGACAGACGGAAAGTATCCTCCACTTCGCTACAGCTGTGATAGTGGGCCAGTGGTAAGACGCGGTTTCTTTTATGTTATTTAAAGCAAAATTAATGTTCTTAGCCAGTTGTTTAATGCGAATAAATATTGCCAAGAGAAAACAATGAAAATTTGGCGAATTTTTTTGCAGAGACCAAGAAAACTGTGCTAAACACAAGCCCTTTAGAAGACGAAAACTTCATAACTATGGGTATCTTACACAATTCAAAAAATTATCTTATTTTTAAAACGAACCTCTTATCTCTTATCCATTTCAACCTCTCTACACGTTTATTGAAAGCCAACACTTAAAACAACAAATAAAATGCTTTTCTCTCTGTATTCGGCCCTTTATTTGTCTTTTTTGTCTTTTATTTTTTATTTTGGTTCAAATAAAGTACAAATTGTCTGTTTATGGTTGAAATAATTTCTATTTCTATTTCTTTTTCTATTCACTTTTATTGTTCTTGTTGTTGTTGCTGTAACAGGAAATTGTTGAAATATTCCCTTTCTCTTATTTTGCTGACTTGTTAAATATTCAAAATAAAAATGCAAACAGAAAAAGTAATAAAAAAAGTGTGAAACTGGGCAAAGTTGTTAAGTATCTTTGGATTCATACCTTGTAGGTCTGTAAATTATCAACCACACATTGTAGAACAGCTTCACGGCCCACGGGCACAGTCACATTCTGTAATGGTTCACCAAATTTAGGAAGATCTGTAAAAGAGAAAGAGAAAGAAAGAAAAAAGAGAAGCAACAAGAGAAGAAACCTTTAGCAATGAATTCACACAGACTCCCATATATTTGAGCAATAAAAAAATTAAATTTTAAAAAATTAAAAAAAAAATTAAATCAAAACGAGAATGGGAAATTTTAAAAAGTTTTTCCATATGAATTGAAAAACTTTTCTTGATACCTCATAAATTTTAGTTGTTGCTGTTGAAAAACAGTGAAGACACGAATGATTTTTTAAAATCTAAAACATGGATTGTGGCTGCACGATGCGACAAAAATGAACGAAGTTGAGTAACCGGGAAAATTATATTACTCTTCTGATAGGCGCTGACGAGTAGAACAACGGTCAGTTTTTTAAATTTTCCAAGTACCTCCAAAATCTGAAGTTATGGGTACAAAAAACTGGTTTTTCGGGCCTTCATGCACTTATAAGCTAAACATTAATCTGCATATTACCCCATTTGAAGTTTATTTCCGGATTTGGAAAGAAGACAAACAGATTTTTATAGTTCCTTCAAGTAGCCTTGAAGAATTTTGTTATATTCTTCAAGCAAACTCATTTGTCATCCCCTTTTTCCATATTTTTCAAGAAGAAACTTAAAATCGGTAATACTAAGCTTAATTATTTACTTATAAGTACATGAAAGTCTGAAAAGGCTGGTTTTCACCCGTAACTCCAGATTTTGTCGGTGTTTCGAGAATTTAAAAACGGATACTTGTTCTACGCTGTAGCGCCTATCTGAAAACTAGTATCACTTGCCAGGTATATTCTTGTCGCGCCGTCTTATTGAAGGAAAGTATACCATTTTAAAGATAAATTTTTAATATTTTTCGTTAGTTACTCTCCTTGCTGAAAAGTGGCTACAAATTTTAATAAAAGAATGTTTATCACATCACTACAGGATTTTCGCTAAGAAGGTAAATTGGCTTAAGTGTTCCTAACCATAGTACTGTCCTTGCAATGCAACAGCTAACACAATCGACAGGATTTACACGCGTATGCCAAGCTAATGAGATTATATCATATGGGCCGACGATTGAAATAAAACTGCTGCCTTTGCAAATATTGAAAAGAAATCGAAGAAGGCGGTTGTGGCAGTGTGAATAAAAGCAAGTTGTTTAATGCAATGATTAAGGAGTCTACACAACCGGGTCTCCATGTGAATGTTGCGTATAACAATTTCAGGTTATGGGAGATTTCAAACATATTTTGGTATCAGGTTAAGGCCGATTTTTCACACTGAATGTGAGAAGTGCCTGAAACTCTATTCAACTATCTTGAAATAGCCAACCAACACTATGTTCCGTGGTTTTCACTATGGTTTCTGTAGGGGCCATTCTACAGACGACCTCCTATACCCATTACTCGCGGAGAGGTTAATAATGTCCATTGCTGGTTTTGGTGAGAGTAAGATTGTGACTCACGATATTTCCAACGCATTTGACCTTAGGATCTCATTTTGAAATTTGTTGCGTTTGGTGTCAGTAATTATTTGTCTCAATTTATAACTTGGAGATTGAAGCAAAAAGGATGAATATGAACGACATGCTCACAAGCTACTTGGAAAGAATCTCCAAGCGGGGTCGTACAAACAGGATTGATATTAATGCAGGTTTTTTTTTTTTGACATAAGACGTGGTGGTGTTGTGTCATCTGTGAATATGGGCAGTGTAGATATTGAGGAATCTTGACGTTCTTAGCATGAAAATTCATTGTGATGTATTTTGGAACGATCACATATATCGAGGGTCGAAAGGAAGCATTCAAGTGACGCGGATTATTAAGAAGATTAAGAAATACTTCACTCTTTCGGACCTAAAATGGAATACAACTCTTATATATGGGTCGGTGCTCCTCAACCGCGTAAAGGAGAGAGCGAAGTTGCTTATTGGGTAACCAATTCTATCGATTCATTAGAGTATCATCGCAATGTGATTTGAGTTACATTGTTCTATCGATAATACAAACAAATATGTTCTGTCTAATTTAGGGATTTAATTCTAATAATCATATTTTCTTCCGTAGTACCTGTATTTATCGAACCGCATAACACATTATAGGGAGAATTTGTATTGTAGTCGCACTATTTGTTTACGAAACAATCTTCTCGTGAAATTTTTTCCGGTTCCTTACGTTTTAATCAAACGTTCATAAACACTACTTCCTCTTTCTTCATTCGCACAACCTATTTTTCTATGCACTGCATGAGTAGAGTTCATGCCCTGAGTTCCAAGTAAGAAAAGAAACATTATAGTTAAGAAGGAGCCCATCTGAATCGCGTTAAAATGGCGATCCATTTGTAGGAACCCCACTGATAAAGCCAATGAATATTCTTCACAATGAAGCCAGAGCCCATATTCCACAAGTCATCAAAGCTATATTCCAAAAGCACGGATGAAAGATCTTTTAGCAACCGATTTATTCTCTGGACTTTGCACGTACGTATTACCATTGGCTCCATGTCGAAACATATGAAGGACCTTCGACAAGGAAGAGTGCTTTAAAAACTGGCCCAATAACTTTTTCTTTAACAAATCCAGCTATTTTTGATGGAACGGCACCGTAAAATGTGTTTTCAAATGACATGACTAATTTATTGCCTTTCCTTACTATTTCCTACTCAGTGGCTGAGTAAACACTTATAGCGTTTGCTTTGTTGCCCTTATTTTTTGTGTTAATTTAAAAAAATTTAATACAAAGAAATATTGCTGAGTTTACCTTTAAAACTGTTGCCCTAAAAATCCTTCATATTTCTTAAGTTTTGTCGTCGTTTTGTGACGAAGAACAAACAGAGTGCAACATGTTTTGTCAGAAAAGAAAACCCTATTAATTGTAAAATCAATAACAATTTTTAAATGTTTTTGAATGCACAGCAACCTTAAAAAAATTGTTAATTAATTAAGTTTTCTACCAATTTATCTACCTTGTTACCCCATAATTTGGTCAGTTTTGTAAAACCTTTTTTGTGAAATTTTTTCTTGTCTTCACTGTTTTCATGTGACTTTAATTCGGAAATCTCTACCATCTTTTGAATATTTGAAAATATAAACCCACATACAGACTGGTAATTCATTTTATACTTATGGTTTAATAAAAATCAGAGTCAGGCAAAGGGCTGCTCTTTTTTTTGCTTTCACACAGGCTTAGGTAAAAAATAAACAAAGAGAAGTATAGAGCAAAAAAATGGAAAAATAAAGTGGAATGTTGCCCGATTGAGAGGCTCTCAAATTACTACCACAATTGTAAAATGCATATGTGTATTTTAACTGATTCTGATATAAATACGTGTATGCATGTGTATGGGTAGATTTATAAATATCTTAGATTATAATATTCATCTCAGTTTTTATAATTCATTCAGATTTCAACATTATGTATGTTAATGTGTGTTATGTTTTATTTTAACGTTTTATTTCATTGTTATTATGATTGCTTAAGTTATAGAATAACATTCTAATAAATCTAAACAGTTAAGAGAGTAGTGAGAGTAAGAAATTTGAATAAGAAATCTTTACTTACCTTTATCGGGTATCGTATTAACGCCAGTATCATCTCTTATATCCTCAAGTAGTTCTTCATGTGTTTGCATTTCTATTTTGTTTTGTTATTAGTTTTGCCACACAGACACACACCCATGCAGAGAAAAACAATAACAAACGAGAGCACGAGAAGGGGTGTATATGAGAGAGTAAGCAAATATACGTTCATGAGCAAGCAGGTTTGTGTAGTTGGTAAATATTATGAATTAATCGTAATCAGCAGCACCAAAAGCAAAGATAGTATCATCATAATCATCATCATTATCGTTGTTGTTATTATTATTATGATAAATAACATGTGCCAGAATAATAGCAGAACATAAACACATATATGCACAAACATACAAATAATATGTACAATATGTTTGTACAGTAGCAGTGGCAGAGATAAAGTGTTAGAGCAAGAGTATGCAAGAGATTTTCGTTTCATATTCATTAGATTTGTTGTTTAAGTTATAGTTGTTGTTCCAGTATCACGCAGACACACACACGCACGAATTTTATTTATATATTATTGCACAGTTTAAATGTTGCCATCACGTTTGTAATTTCATTTGATTTGCAAGTGATTTTTTTTTATCTCAATAGCAGTATCAGAGCAGACAGTAGCAATCAATTTATGCAGAAGTTTTTTTTTATTAAAATGCGCGTTAGCATAGCGTATATTTTTGAAGGACAAGAACACATGTAAAGAAACGTTAAGAAGATAAATATTTGCTTTATTAAAATATACAAGTTTTATAAGTTTGTTAGTAAATATGAGATTTTTAAATGAGAAAGTTTGAAATTAAAAAGAGTTATTTGTACAAGCTTTTCATATGCAAAATTTTATGTAAATATACTTTAAAATCTTTTTTTTAAGGCATGAATATACCAATATTACACAGATTTTCGTAGGTGGAGAAAAATGTGCATTTCCAGTAAGATATTATCTTGCTGTGATAGACGAAATAATGATGAAGCTTTCGAGAGGAGGTATTTTTACTGTTGCGGAAGTCATTACAGCTCACTAAAGAAACATGTCAACCATTGTGCATAGAAGCTATTGTGAGGACAACAGTGAGGAATCGGTAGCTCAGCTGCTGTGAGAATGGCCACTATCCATGTAAACAGAGGCTTAACATATTTGGTAATTCAAACCTTACAGAACTTTGCCGCATGGTGGATCCTAATATCCTTATGAACTGGCTGCATATAAGTAAGCGCTTTTTTCCTATTTTCTCTTCATAAACTGATACTGATTAACTAACGAACTAATTAACTTTCTAACCTCAGTCTTCTTTGTGGATGGGAGTTTGTTGGGATATTGGTAGCAAAACGGCACAGTGATGCTAATTTGAAACATATTTTGAGGGTACCACCCTAGCTAACCAACCTTTGTTGTTTCGTTAAGCTTGTGAGATACACGTGCTCTCAATTTCTCGAAAAACTGTGTTGAAAGAAGATGACTGGGAATCGGTGGCTGATCTTAGATAATTTCTTCGAACATTTAAAGATTTATTTAGCCAATGTAATCTCTTTAAATAACATGCAAGATCTAACGAGCTTATACCATAGCACAAGAGTATCATCATCTATCATTTAGTAGTATTATTAATTACGCTGAGAGAAATCTGCTTTACATATTATGCAGTTAAGAGTTAATAATGTAAAACATTTCTATCTAAAAAAATTCAAAAAGTGCAGGTAATCCAATTAAAGCAATGTTTTGCAACATAAACAATTCGGCAAAGTGGACAAAGCCTAATCTGAATGCTTTTGTGCATTGTGTTATTGTCACAGTAATCTAAGATACATTAGTCAAAGTAATACGCAGTAGGTATTTAAAGGATCATAAAGCGTCCGCCATCTAACGTTTAATTTTTTAGTGCTTATTTCGTAAATGGTAACACTTAGCTCATGTCTGATTTGACAGATAATTAGTTTTATCCCTCCGCTGAACGAATATGTTTGTGTATACGCTTGAACAACGCTGGGAATCTTGGCCTGCGATCGACTAACAGAAGATGCCGATTTTGCCAAAAAAAAATCATCTTTTCAGATGAAGCTCATTTTGATCTTGGCGGGTATGTAAACAAGCAAAATTGTCGCATTTGGGGCACAGAAAACCCGCACGCGTATATTGAAAAGCCGATACACCCAAGACGAGTCACTGTTTGGTGCGGATTTTGGTCCTGAGGAATAATTGGGCCATTTTTCTTCGAAAATGAGCAAGGAGTGGCCGTTACAGTCAATGGCGATCGTTATGAGGCCATGTTGAATGAATTTTTGTTCACAAAAATTTAAGAGAAGGTATTAGCAACATTTGGTTTCAACAGGGAGGCGCTACGTGCCACACAGCCGAAGCTACACTCGATGTTTTGCGCCCTGTTTTTGAAGATCGCATTATCAGCCGCAGAGCTGATGTCGTTTGGCCATCTCGGAGCTGCGATTTAACACCGTTGGACTATTATTTGTGGGGTGCCGTCAAAGATAAGTGTTACGCACACAAGCCAGAGACAATTGACGCTTTAAAGGACAATATTCGTGAATCCATTGGTGAAATACAGCTGCACACAATCGATAATGTGCTTAAATATTGGACCGATCGTGCAGGCTACTGCATGGACAGCCGAGGCAGCCATTTGAATGAAGGATTATACTTTAAAATAAAAAAAGAAATTTGAGAAAATATAAAGTATTTTTTTTATAGCATTTGCAAAAAAAAAAAATTATTTGGCGGACCCTTTATGAGATTGAGGCAATTTTATCTTGTATATTTTTTTGAAAATTGATTTTAATGTATTATTTTACCGCTATCTAAGTAATAATAATTTTAAAACATTTTAAAAAGCTTACAATACATTTTCAATTCATCATCTTAAAAACGATATCTACAACCTTTCTTTCCATCAACTCAATAAGTCAACAATGATAACGATTATTTATTTTATTATATAAGTCTTATGCTTTCCTTGCTTAAAACTTACAGCAAGAATTTTTAAAAGCTTTCTATAGCCAAAATATATCTACATGTTTGCAAGAGTTTTTTCTAAGATTTTAGTTTTGCATTCCAAAAATTATTATGCCTTAAATAAAATAATACAAATTATTTTATTATTAAAACTTTTTTTTGTCAGAAAACAAATTTGCTTTAATTATACATAAATTTTCCACTCCAATTTTTTGTACTTTACTAACCCACAAGCAGCAACTAATTATTTAATACATCTTGGGTGCTATCGTGCGTATGAGCAATATTCGTTTATATGAGAAGACTAAGTAATAACACTCATACGCAAAGAAAGGATAGAATATTGTTGTATACATAAAATACGAACACATACTCGTACAGAGGTGGGCAAAATATTTGCAACTAAAGCAGTATTCTAGCTCTTCAATTACCCATTTCTTTCCGATTTGTTTTTAGTCCATTATTTGTAGTATTTTTATAACTCTGGTGATTGCTTTTTTTTTTCTGATTAAAAATAACAACAAAAAAGTAATCTTTGAGCAAGAGAGTCTAACCATTGCTGTTCTCACCTCTCTTACTCTATACGAACAAATTTTTACCTAAAAAAATTTAAGAATGACTTTAATTACATTCCTTTTTTATAATGTGATCTTCCGACATTTGTAATTTATTAAAAAAAACCCACATTAGTTATTCAGCTTTCCAAGAAATAACATTTTGACTAAAAGTGTTACTCCTTTATTGAGTTTTTGGAAAAATGGCTGGCAGCACATACAATTCTGAATTAAAAATCAGAATTTTACATGACTATCGTAACGGAGTTTGACACAAAGATATGTCAAGATTAACAATTTTTCGAAAAGTCAATTGCAACAATATACATACGTGCATAAGGTAGTAAGACCTCGTATAATAACATTAAATGAAGACAGAAAAATCAAAATTTTTTTTAAGAAATATAATTAAGTTATACTAGGAGAGGCCAAAAATTGAAACTCCCATTAATGTAGGTGTATCAACCATTACTAGAAGAGCCAGGAAATATGGTCTCTGGAGCTATAAGGATTCAAAAAAATCTCCTTATGTCCGAAAGGAACAGAGAAATTCATTTTTATTTTTTACGAGCACATGCAAATTGGACTCCACAACAATGGAAATAATATTGTGGTCATTTGAGTCTTCGAGATTAAAAGGATGAATTTGTATGCGAAGAGCGGTTGCAAATGTTTTGACCACCGCTGTATATATCATATTATGGAAAATATTATTTAAAAGAATTTATAAAAATCTTAACATTTGTGTTTATTTTTATTCGAAACAATTGCTGAAAATTCAATTTTATTTTAATTTGCCGTTTTATTATTTTATTTATTTAATTATGTTTTTATTTATGTAATTCCTAGAAGAAATACCACGATTTTTATTTTTTTTTTGCTGATACTCATAAAATATTTTTTATAATAAAATTTTAATTAATTCCTTTTTCTTTGCCTTCAAGTTTTAATAAAACTACATAAAATCGATTATAAGCAGTAAGTTAATATTAATTGGTTAAAAAAACCATTGAAAGGAAATTTAGTTGCAGTCTTACTCACTTTTCTTTTATTATCCACGAACAAAGTAATTCGTATAAGTCATTCGAACAACTAACAAAGTAGTGAAGGTAAACGTGCTTTAGACAACGCCAATTTTATTCAACCTTCCTAAGGTCCAGAAATTTATTGCCGTTAATAACCTTCTGTTCAGATTTGACCAAAATTAAAATTTTTATATATTTAGACAATAATAGACTTTACTTAGAGGTGACGTGGTGTGGTGGTTAGACCGCACGCATAATAACACAAGCGACCCAGGTTAGAGCCAAGCAGAGGACATGACAAAAAATTTAACAATGGTTTCTATTATTTAATAAAAAAGCTTTAACTTACCCCTAGACAACTCTATTTAAAAATTAAAAAAATGAAGAAGCTACCCTGATTTTCAAGCATAGCTCTTGCGATGATGACAATTATAAAACGCATGATCAGGAAAAAATGCCACCTACTGTAGAAAAATCATAATGTTTAAGTAAAGATCACCACAAATTAGCAAAGACATTCACTACTACACAATCAGATTGAGCATTGGATACTTTAACTTTACAGTGTTCATTGCAGTAGTATAGGTATTTACTTGCTATAAAAATAGTTATTATTAGATCAGTACCTACTTATTCTTTGCTTTATATATATAAGAGTACTGTTTGCATACAATCTTTTTTTAAATAATGCACACAAATGGTGTTTCATTGTCTGTTTTGGAGCAAGTTTGGCGTTGACTTCGTTAGGCTAGTTTACATATTTTTTCTTTGCATTTAATTAAGATTGAAGGCTGCTGATTCTGGCCAGATATTTTGCATTGTTTTTCTGCAATTCCTATTGAAAACCAAGAGCAAGGTTTTTTGCTTTATGCATATCCCATAATGCGAATGAATAAAAATAGAAGTAGTAGTCGTAGATAAATGAAATAAATGAAAAGAGCGACCAAGTATAGACATCAGCGAAATTTTGACAAAATAGGGCAACAGACACGTTCACCGCCCACATATATTAAAAATAAAATAAAAAATACTATCTTAAGGAATTTCTTTTATTTTATTAAAATTCTGTAGCACAGAGTTGTGTTAATTAGTGGTATAAAAAAATTAATTCTAAACAACATGCTCTATTTTGGTTTCAAAATATATAAAATTTATTGCAATTTTGCGAAAATTCGCCATATATCGGTTTAAATTTTAACCAGCGGTTATTTCAAATCTGACAATACTTATGTCATCCTATTCTGTCACAAAATTCAGTATATTATCTCCACTAAACGCAATTAATAGATTTACGCTTGAGCAACGTTGGGATTTATTGGAAATTTATTTCCAAAACAAAAACAATTGGTCAGAAATTGCAAAAAAAAATTAAAATAAAAATTTGTCAAATTCTTCAAAATCTGGTACGTTAATAAGCAAAATTACCCTATTGGTGGCTCAGAAAACCCACAAGTGGTCTAACAGAAGCCTATGTACCCATTACGAGTGACTGTTTGGTGCGGATTGTGGAACGGAAAATGAGGACGGCGCAGACTTTCTGGTGAATGGAGACAGCCATCGCACAATGACAACCGATTTTTTTCTGACCGCTCTTCATGGTGTTTATATGGAATATATTTAGTTTCAACAGGAAGATGCAACTTGCCACACTGCTCATGTTATAAGCTACTTATTGCGCCGAACGTTTGATGGCCACTCAATTAGCCGAAGTAGTGATGTAAATTGTCCGCCAATTAGCAGTGATTTGACACCGTTGCACTACTTTCTGTAAGGCGCTGTTAAATTTAAGTCTTATGCCGATAAACCAGACCCAATAGAGCATTCGAAGGGCAACATTCGTGATTCTATAGCCAAGATACGACCCCACATATTCGAAAATGTTCTCGAAAATTGGTCTGATCGAATGGCGTACTGTGAGGCCAGCCGCCGCTGCTATATGAAAGAAATAATATTTCGTTTCTAACCGGAACAATTGTACTTCGCAAAGAACGACAAATTTTACAAAATTTCTAATCGTTTTTGTTTTATTGTATTTTTAATATTAAACTTTTAAATGGCCCACCAGATAGTTAAGTATATAAGGGAGACGAGGTAGCGAAGCATACCGGGTTGGAGCTAGTTCAGAAATAAGTTCGCAGGCATTCTCATGTACAAATATTTCGTTATTATTCTTTTTTTTAACTAAACACCAGATTTTTAATGAAAAAACATTGGCACAGGCCGACATATATAGCCAAATAATAAAAAAAAAAATTATCAATTGTTATGCTATAAGCAACCGAGAAGTTCTATTTAATGGCGTTTTAATTATTTTATTTACATCTATTAAAAATTAAAACAAAACAAAAATAATCAAAGCTCAGGTTAAATATGCTTTTTAGGTTGAGTTTTAATTAGAAAAAGAAAATATTTCCAAATATATTTGGTGTTTTTTTTTTTTTTTAAGTGCGACCTTAACCTGCATTAATTTATGTTTGTTCTTCTTTTAAATTTAGCTCTTATTTCTATAGCTCTTTACAAGAATTCCAAGTAAATTTTGCTTCATTTATACATAAAAAATAAAATAAAAAAATATTTTATATTCAACGATTTATTTCATAAATTTTTCATTTTCTTTACAATGAGCAAAGTCTTACATCTAAATGTCTCTCTGTCTGTCTGTTTGTCTGTCTGTCTATACATATATTAAAAATATCCATAAACTCGTATATGAAATTTAATACATTTAAGTCTGCTTACATTTTAACTGTGAGACCTTTAAAAACTTCTCTGTTTTTTTTCTCTTTTAATTTTTTCAGTTCAAAATTTCTTTTTTATATTTTCATTGGAAAATAAATAAAAAAAAAAAAAATATTCAACAGACACAATGGTATAAAAGCATTTTCTTTATTTTTATTTTTTTAGCTCTACTCTGTTTTGTTGTGTAAGAAGACAAAATGGAATTCATTGTACCCAATGTCTATATATATTTTGGGAAAATATTTTATTTATTTATTCTTATTTCTTAACTACGAGTACTACGAGGGCGGATTGATATTGAAGCTACCTAAGTACGAAAAAAACATTTTTTTTTAAAAACCATTCATTTCTCAACAGAGTCTCCTTATAGCACAACACACTTAGTAAGACGATTTTCCAACTTTTTTATACCATCTGAATAATACGATTTTGGGAACTCCTCAAAATACGCATTAGTTTCGGTAATCACTTCTCCGTTTGAGATGAATCTTTTTCCTACGAGCCATTTTTTCACGTTTGGAAACAGGAAAAAGTCACTAGGGGCTAAATCTGGACTATAAGGTGGATGATCAACAAATTCGAAGTGTATTTCTCGTAGTTTTAGCATCGTATCTAATGCTGTGTGAATCGGTGCGTTGTCTTGAAAAAAGAGCACTTTTTTCTTGTATAAATGTGGTTGTTTTTCCTTGATTGCACCAACCAATTGATCCAATAATGCACGATAATGCTCTCCTGTGATTGTATATCCCTTTCAAAGATAATCGATGAGCAATATTCCGTGTGCATCCAAAAATACAGTGGCCATAACCCTGCCAGCCATTTTCGTTGTCCTAGCTTCTTCGGAGCACTTCCACCAGCTTCCACCCATTGCTTCGATTGATTTTTGGTTTCAGGTATGTAGTGGTGGACCCACGTTTCATCAACAGTTATTAATCTATGCCAAAAATCAGCAGGAGTCCAAACACCGCTGTGAAGTGATCTGTCGAACTCGTTTTTGTTCAACACAGAGCAAACGCGGCATCCATCTTGCCGATAGCTTTTTCATATGCAAATGTTCATGCAAAATGTTGAACACACGTTCATATGACATGTTTACCATTTCAGCAATCTCACGTATTTTGACCCGGCGATCATTCATAACGATATCGAGGATTTTCTTAATATTTTCTTCAGTAACCACCTCTTTTGGCCTTCCTGTTGGTGGTATTGTTGCAGTGCTTGTTCGGCCATGTTTAAATTCAGCAATCCAATATTTTACCATATAATCTGACGGAGCAGATTCGCCGTAATGTTTATCAAGCTTTTCTTTTGTCTCTTTCGCCGTAATGTTTATCAAGCTTTTCTTTTGTCTCTTTCGCCGTTTTGCCCTTCAAATAATAGTGTTTAATCACTACACGAAATTCCCTTTTTTCCATTTTCCAAGAAACACAAAAGTTGCTTACAACAATAAACTAATCGATGAATTTGGCTAAAATTTTAACAGCTGACGTTTGACAGATCGTAATTTCTAAGAAAGAAAAAGTTTTTGTGTTTATGCTGCCATCTAGAGCTAGGTAGCTTCAATGTCAATCCTCCCTCGTACTTCAAGTGTTTTTATTTTGCAGAAATTTCACCAAAAGGATATATGTTTGTAAAGAATTTCATGACAAATAGCAACAGATAGAGTTTATGAGTATGAATTCAAAAAAAAAAAAATATAAAAGTGCCATGAAATTTGTTCTTAATTTCATGTATTTTTTTCTCGAAATAACATATTTAAAAACTTGAAATCAATGAAACATGTTTTGGTAAATTTTTCATTTAAAATTAAAAAAAAATATATTTTAAAGTGCAAAAAAATATTTTTATTTTTCTTAATAATAATTTTAATTTTATTTACTTTCACTATTTTTAATGAATTAGGTACGAAAGTAGAACTTAGTTTTCCTATTTAGCTATGCACTATTTCATAAGAATGTGAATGTTCTAAATGCCTATTGAAGCAGCATTTAATGATTTGCATATGATTCTCAAGTCAAATTTTATTAAAGGGAACCTGTCGAACGCATTTGGGGTATTTGTTTGACAAGGCTAAAAGCACTCGATTTCAGAGACTATCGCTCAGTGGCCATGGTAGTCTTTAGGTACCTCTTACTCCATCTCTCAGGGAATTGGGGATAGGCTTGGCTATCAGTACACTGGACTTCTACGGGACAGCCAAGGACTTTTTTATCGGTCAAACGTATGGAGAAGAGGTAGCATTTATACGTATTCTAGTACTATTATCTTCACAGGCTATGATGATCTTCCAAGACGTCATCCAGTGTGTGGGCTGATATTTTCTCAGAGTCTGCTGAAGGATCAGAATTTTCTCTGATGTTCTGCCCACTATTAGCACTCTGATGTCGCCTAGTAGCAGCTCCGATTTAACATAGATCTGCAATATAATGAGAAAATGAAACTCCTTGGTGCTACTGTACGATTTCCTTAACTCGGATAGCTGGATACAGGAACATCTTTGGTAATGAGAAGGCTAATGAACTTGATAGGAGGGTTTCGATGGGCGTGGAATCTATCACCTCCTCGCCATACACGCAAAGAAAATGGGCTTGCCCTTCAACCTGCTGCATAATTATCTCCGATAGAGAGACAATCGTTCACTTTATCTGTGAGTATCCGCATCTGGCGAGCAGACTACTGCGATACTTTGGCGTACCTTTCCTCGCAGTACTCAGATCGATATCCCATTCTCCACTTCATAAGCAGGTCAAGATGTCTGTAATCCCCTTTTTGCTTTCGTTATACTGTCACGTTTTAACCTTTTTAAAACGTTTTAGTTCGTTTAAATTGCCTTAAAATAAAGTAAAAACCACTTTATTTTTTTAATTTACAGTTTTTATTTATTTTACTATAACTTTTATATTGTTTGTTCTAATACAACACTAAATATTCGTTTATACTACACTTTTAATTCCGCTTTAACACAATTTTGTTTATTGACAGCCAAACGATATTTGAACTCTGCGTAGACAAAGCAATCTCTCTACATACTTCATTGCCTACAGTTTGGAAAGTTCCGGAAATGTCCCAAATGATCTCATATCCTCTATCCGTTAATTTTAAATATGTAAGATTGTGTTACCTAGAGATGATTTCATTGGAAGTGCTGCCAGATATGCAAATGAGTATGGCATTGACAGGATGACAAAAAATATACCAAAATACTTAAATTTAGTTTTTGTGGTTAAAGTTGAGCTGATGTGTGTGATCAGTGGTCTTCGCGGTGGGGGCTTACCAGAATCACCATTGCAGTCTTCTTGATGGCTCGAGCGTTTTGCAGGCGGAAAGCTTGTTTACTACTACCTAGAGGCTGTTCTGCGGAAGGCAGACCAGACCGTCAGATAATTTTCAGCGGAATAACCTCTTAGCACTGCTAGCGAGTATTTGCGCTAAGAAAGCCTTCTCGAACTTAAACATATGACGTTCGAAGCCGTTGTTAAATTGTAGGTCCATTTCAATGAACCTAAAAATAGAATCTGGTGCAGCTCATTAGTTGAGAGAAGTACCGCTTGTCCCACTTGGGATGTCACGGAAATTATGTAGGTACTTATTGAATACTCTCAGCCTCTCTTTTTAGATGGCCTTTGGTTGGACGAGTAGTCTCTCTGCGATCTGTATAGGGGCGACGAAGGCGGTCTCGATAGCATCGCCCATTGGTTTGCTGGAGATAGCTATTCTTGGGCTATACCTGGATCAGGCGGGCAGATTGGTTCTGCTGAATTGATCGCTTTTTAGTCGAAGTAGAAGAGATGTGTCCTTTGCTTGTGGGGCACTGAACGATTACAAAGCATGTTCTATGTAGATGTCCTGTCGTTATGAAACGTCATCGTAAGGCCTTCGGTCATCAGTTGCTACACGACATCTCCGAGATATCCTGCATTTGACCGGGGTAATCTCTTCAAATAACTCTAATTTACAGCGTGGGCGTGAGACATTTTCAACATTGTACGCTGTCGATTGTTTACTGGCAATTCTCAAAACGATGCCTGAGAACACTATCAGATACTGGTGGTAGCTATGTCTGGCTACTTGAACCAGCCAAACAACCAATATATATTGAACATTCTCAGAAACTCTACATAATTTACCAAGCCATTGTTTTAGTATTGCTCAAAAAATTATTTTTTGGATGGAGATCACTGCTTTTCGCTGACCAATCAGCTATTTAGCGATGTGTTTTTTATTATCGTCTTACTTGAAACTTATATTTTTGACAATATATTCTTCATTGTTGGGAGATAACTGAAAATGGTCCTGTGTTACGTCTTAATATTTACATTTTTCTTAAAATTCTTGTAGGATAGAGAATTTGCATAATTTTTCCTAAGAATTAATTTTATATTTAATTGATTTTCCATAAAATTTCTTAAAGTTGTAGTTTTATTTAATCGCCTGTAATGTGATTTAAATTTTCACTAAAATATTCATATAATTATGGTTTATGTGTACGTGTTCTACTTGTTATTTAAATTTAAAATAAAAAAATTAAAAAAAAAACAGAAAAATATAATTGGATTTCTGTTTTTGGTCTTCTATATTTCTGGTTGTGTTTCTTGTTGTTGGTTTTTTGGTTATTTAGTGATAATTCCCGAGTTAATAATATATCATTTAAACTTGTCTTATATAAACGTTTTAAATATACTTAAGGAGCATATAAACAGTTATATACATATGTGAAGGAGGATGTTTATGAAAATGTGTGTCGAACTTTGAACTATTTTGAATAAGAACGCAGAGGTGGTAAAACTATTTCAAATTAGGGGGCCGAATACTTTAAGAAATTTAAGTTAAAATTAAGAGACCATACAGCCTAATACCACAAAGTTTATTTTGTCTTATCTAAATAGAAACAAAAACAATCATTACGTATAGAAAATCGAGCCATAACCGCCAAAACGACGTAAACGACATGATTATTGATTTTTCTACTCGATTATTCCCGCCATCACACAATATTTTATAGCCGAAAAATGTAACTTTATGATTTTGCAGCAAAAAAAAAAGTAAATAAATAAATAAATAAATAAATAACAAAAAATAGGTAGTCTTTAACTACAGAGGTGGTGGTAAATTTTACCCTCTCAATTAGTTGTTTGTTATAACTCTCTTTTCCTCGGCTCTAACGCAGTTATACTTTCAGTATCTGCTCATTTCTATTCAGTTGTATTTCGACTATTGTTGCAAGAACAATTGTCGGTATTTATGCTATTATTTCTTGGAAAAATTTTACCTCACATCAGTGATTACGTAACTATTCAGTATAAGCACACTTCAGACATAAAGTTAAGCAGAACTTTCTCCACTACACGCTTATTTATCTATTGGTAAAAAGTTAATTTTAAGAAATTTCTACTTTTACCAATATTTTGTAATTAATTAAACGGTGCGACAGAAAAGAACAAAGTTGAAATACGTAAGAAATGATACTACTTTTCCGATCAGCGCTATTGAGTAGAACAAACACATGCCTTTGGAATTTTCGAAAGGTATCAAAAATCTCGAGTAACAGTTTAAAAACTGGTTTTTCGGATTTTCATGAAATTACAAGATAATAACTTAGCCAAATATTATCCAGTTTTAAGTTTCTTTTCGGCAATGAAAAGAATATAACAATCATTTTAACTTGCTGTTGGGTTAAGACCGCTTTAGACAATTTTCTTATCAGCTCAAAATGTCAGCTCAGGTATTATTTTTCATTTTATTGCTGTTACGAAAATTTTAGGGTTCGATTTAAGTTGCTTTACTAAAATGCTTAATAACTCCGTCTATTTACAATGTATTTCCAAGGCCTGAAATCTGTTATTCATAACTCAATATAGTTCTCTAAATATATATGTAAACCGTACAAAAAAAAAAAAAAAAAACGCACCGAAGATTGATAAATATGGAAATGTTTGGATGAAAACATGTTTGCCTAAGAAATACACACCATTTCTTCGAACTACTAAACGATATATACATAGTGTTCGTTTTTATGAGTTCGTAGATTGTAGTTAAAATAAAATATATTTTGTGTTTGGTTTCAATTAAAAATCCCTTATTCGACACAGTTATGTGCACCACTGCTTGTAATCTATTTACAGCCAATAACAATTTTATTCCTACTTACTCTGTTTGTTTACAACTTTGTAAAGAACAAAAATTACTCGACCGATCTTTTTTCCGTAATATCTTGCAACCCGATCGTTGTTACAACATAGGATCGATCACAAAATTTTCAACCAGATGTTATCCACACTTAACTCTCTTTACTGAGTTAGCTTCAACTAAACTGGTTTTTTTATTTCACAATTCACTCCACGAGCTTACTCCTTATAAACTCTCTTCACACAAGCTGCACTCGCTGGGTTTACTTTACTTAAACTCTACTCGCTGAGTTTACAGCACATAAACTGTTTGCTGTTCGCATCGATGCGCTTTTTATATGGCTGCGTAAACAACACATCGAAAGCTCTCGAACCTCTCGATATTTCAGGTAGAATCCATTTCTTTCTTTTAATTTCTTTTTATTTCGTTAGCCATGCGTATGTAGTATTTGTTGTTGCTTATTTATTGTCTGTTACCTGTTTTCTTTGCTGCTTAATTATTGTTGTTGCCGTGTTATTTTTATTTACTTTATCTCTGTTAATGCTTGTTGCTGTAGATTTGTTTATTTGTAGACAACACGTATAGTTGTTCTTGCAGATTTTGTTTATTTATTTTAGCGATGTAATAAACGCTGTGGTGCCTAACCTTGTTTTCGTAACAATATATATATAATTCTCTATTCATATCCGAAAAGAAACTTTAAAACGGATAATATTCAGTTAAATTATTATCTTATAAGTGCATGAAGATCCAAAAAAATCGGCTTTTGACTCGTATCTCGAGGTTGAAAATATCAAAAATAGATGCTTGTCCTACCCGATAGCGTTTATTAGAAAAATCATAACATTTGCGAGGTTTTTTTTTTGACGCACCATGTTATATATGAACAAATAATTTTAAATGAAGAAAAATTATTTTTTTGTTAAAAAATTATAAAATATCAAAAGTGGCACAATTTGCCATCGCATCCGTAGATGTGTAAAATTTCAGTGGAAAAAGTTAATAAAAAGAAGTCAAAAAATTTTATGAATATTTTTGTGTATGATCACTTATATTTCTTTAATTATTTACTCCTGATTAGTATTTAGTTTTTGTTACATTTTAAATTCAAAACGTTAAGTTTTTGTCACTTGCTTCCTTGCTGGCTTGTGAGAGAAAATGCCAATATTTTTTGAGCTAAAACAAAAACCCTGTTAGCTTTTATAATTTTTTATATACAAGACCTTCAATATTTATCACCTGATCCAGTTACAAAATATTGGGGTATACTACGAATTGGATTGCGATCCATCATTATACCATGAAAAGTTTCAAAAGATATCGTGATACAGGATCGTGGTAAATCTATATTAAATATCTAGCAGTGCCCTTACAGACTGCATTTGAAAAGCATTTGTAAAAATAGGTCTAAGTTTTAATATAAAATTTTTTAAGTCCTAAAAAGGGGTTAAATTTACCCTCACCTCCGTAGTTGAAGGATAAAAAATTTTTTTCCTGTTAAAGTTGTTTCATTGTGCTTATGTCTTGTTGGTAGTTATGACTCGACTTACTTTAAAGAAATATTTGTTTCTTTAAAGCCGCCCCTTTTATTACCCACCTCAGACTCAGTGTTTAGTTTTGTTTTTCATTTTTAGAAAATTTCTTGGCTCGCCGCACTTGTTTCTTATCTTTTTAGCATTTCTTTTCATATAAAGTTATAAACGCATGACTGAACATGTTTTACTTGAAAATAACGCACCAACACACACATTAAAAGTTATGGCAACATACGAGTGTTCATTCATATGCCAACACTCTCTTATGTAAAATAAAATTATTTTATTTTATTTTTTTAATTTTTCAATATAAAAGAGATTATAAGGAATCCATAAAATTTATTTAATAAATACAGACATTAAAGTTATTATTATTTAATTTTTAAATCACTCTCTGTATTCACTTTATATGCATAAGAATGAATGAAATCAGTCTGTGATTTTCAGTTTAAAGATATAAAAGAACAATAATATCAAACAGATTTGAAAGACAGTAAATTTCAAATATTTTAAATATATGTATACTAAGTCGGTTCATTGGTCGGTTCTCTAGCCCAGCAAGATGTTCTACATGAAAAACCGCTCCTTTTATGTTTTGATTAAAAAAATTTTGGTTTTTTGAAACATTTTTTAAAGAAATGTGTTCCAAAACGAAATCAGGATTTAGAATTAATAAAAATAGCAGTTTAAAGCTTTTAATTGATATTTTTCATTAAACCATAAATTACAAACGATAGGGTTATTTGTATAGTAACACATACGACCAATAGCTTCTACAAAAGTTTTGGCGAATATTTTCCTATGTAACATTTTTCTGCATAATTGAGATAAAATTTTTTGTTGAAATCTGTATAAAATTTAACGTCAATTGATTCATTTGTGCAGTACAAAGAAAGGTAGTATCTACGATTCTTATAATATCTAAAATTTTCAACTAAGAAGTGTTCTCCTGAAGGTATTCTTGAATGGATTATATCGTGAACTTCACAAAAATCACGTGAGCAACGAAATAACAGTAAGAGCGACAAAAAAGTGAAAAAAACAACTTTTAGAGAAACAAGCCTTTGCTCATACTAAACCTACCCGTTGATTCGTTTTGTTACTTGTGACCTGTTTAATTGATAAAACTTGATTCCAATCAATGATTTAAAAATAAAGTTTAAATAAACGAAGAACATATATTATTATATATAAATTGTAATGAAAAAATTTTTTTAAAAACACTACATATATATTTGATTAAAAGAATAAGATAAATATATCAGATAAATAAAAGCAAGAGAAGAGTGTGAATTAATTACTTATTGTATTTGCCGCCAAAAGTGGTTGCTGTTGGTTCTCCGGACAAGATTATTTTCATTTTTGGAAATACTGGTTTCATATCTTAAATCATATTGATCAACATTGCTGTTCATTGCTTTTACATTCGCCCTTCTAAAATTATGATAGAAGATAGGAATACCAATTTCATTCTGAAAGAATTTAATCTCGTTCAGGTACATATCCCTTCTGCAAAGTATTTAATATATATTCCTCGTTTATATAATATGATGTCATAACTATGTTATTCTCAGTACATGACATACATCTTAAAATATGATTTCTTATCAAGTTTATTATGAAATTATCGATTCTAATAACGTTCGCTTTGTTATACAACTGTTTGTTAGAAATATATGTTTTAAAATCGCTTTCCTTTGATCTAAAAAGTGATGTACAAGATCTGAAGCATTTTCGTTCGAAGAGACGAATTTTTTCCATATAAGAAGGTGAGATGTTAAACCAAATTTGACATCCATATGAAATTATTGGTCTTATTAGAGTTTGATACATAACAAGCTTGACTTTAGCATTAATATGTTTTGAATAAAACAAACTTTTATATAAACGAACGCTTTTGTTGCTTTCTTAACTGTTTCTATTACATGAACATTAAAGTATAAAAATTTGTCCAGGTAAATTCCTAAATATTTAACAGTTTGTTTAATTGGTAACCTAGTTTGGATCACTCTACACTGAGTTCCGAAAGACTTCCACTTTCTTCTAATTCTTCTATTGTATCTTGCCACTGGAGGTCTAAATAATATTGACTCACATTTTCCTATATTTATCTTCATAATTCAATCTACAGTGTAATCCTCAACTATACTGAAACAATTCTGCAGATTCCTATTAATTTTATCAATTGTTTTGTCTGCATGATAAATAATAATATCATCAGCAAAAGCAATTATATTGTCCACTCTATTCAGCAAATCTAAAGTAAGAAGACTAAAAAGAATGGGTAAGTTTACTGTCCCCTGTTGAAGACCATTAACAATTCTAAAAGATTTTGTTCTTTCCTGATCTTTATGAGATACTATGAAGGATCTATCAGTTATCATATTATATATTAATACAGTTAAATGAAATGGAAATTGGTATTCAATTAGCTTAAATATTAGCCCTGGAATCCAAATACTATCGAATGCTTTCTCCAAGTCTATCAGGTATGCGCCAGTACATAAGCCTCTATTCCAGTTCTAGTTAACATTAGATGTAAAATAATGAACCGCATTTACCGTTGCATGTTTATGCTTAAAACCAAATTGTCTCTCATTAACCAATTCTTTCTCCTTGCAGAAGCTGCTAATGTTGTTGTTGAAACACATTCGTAGAACTTACTTGGCGAATGTAGTGTGCACTCCAATCGCTGTGAGTTTTTAAATATGCTTTTGCTTATTAGAAAAATTTAGGTTAATTAGCGTAGCACATTCAGTGCTGTTAAGATCGTTCTGTGTGCACATACAATATCTTTTCCTTATCGAGAAAAGTTCTCTAGGAAAAGTTCTCTCTTTCTCTACCTCTCTCCCTCTCTCTAACTGATTATTCACCGAGTGACAACAAGAGGTAATCTAATCATAAAAAATACACTTCAGACTATATTGCCATACAATCGTATATGCAGACAATGACTATAATAGCTGCAGGAAAGGACCCCGAATTTTTTTTCTGTCACTGCTCTAAGGAACATATTGGCTTTCACAGAACGGGCAATTGCTTTATGCCAGATGACTTATCTACTATATGGTTATTCTAATGTAGGTCGCCTCCATATGATTGTCAAGTGGTGAAGATCTTTGCTTATCATTGAATTTTTTCCCAGTAGGTGGCGTTTTTCTTCTAATTATTTGTCTGATGTTTGACATCATCACCAGAGGTATGATAGAAAGTCAGGATGGCTTCATTAAATGAATTTGTGTGGAGAAAGGTTGAAGTCTTTTTATTAAATACCCAAAAAACAAACAAATTTTATTTATTTATTTTTTTCGTCATGTCCTCTGCTGTGGTTCGAACCTGGACCGCTTGTGTTGCAGACATGCGCTCTAACCAGGATCTTTTGATAAGTACTTTCTCTTATGCCCAAATGATGGATGTTGGCTGGATGTAAATCCGTCTAAATTAAAATAGTTGGAGTCTTTTTAAATCAGTGTAGTAAAATCGAAAAGTCTTCTCATCTATACTTCTTCACTGGCCTGACTTGAAAGGCATTGTGTTGCAAAGATACAGGTCGTGACCATCGAGAATGAATATTGCTGATAGGTGCGATACAATGTTGTCTTTCCAGGTTATGGCACCTACTCAGCGAGCTTGATAAATCGACGATCGCTGTCTGTGGTGAAACCAAGGTAGATCAATATCAGCATCTGACATTTGCTGTATGAAGAGAGGTATATATCTCTTCTTATATTTCAAAGAGGACCGTTGAGACTGCTTCTGGACATATGTACATAATTAGAGGGAACTGTATTCTATTACATGTTGGAGCGCATTTGGCACCCTGATTAGACCTACTGTGAAACCTATCATAATAAAATGGAGGAGAAGTGAGTATTAAGCGTTCTTTGTAACGGGGCCGTTATATGCAAGTTTTGACTAAGGCTGTCATTAGGTTAGTACACATAGGCTATCCACGTAACTTAACCAAACTTTAGCCGTCTAAGATTAAGCTGATACTGTTTACAATGGTTTACAATATAAAGTTCGTAGATTCGCTTTTAATGTTGTTTCGTTACCACTGACGAACAGTGCCAAAAATCGGTTTTGATTTAAAAAAATACATACGATTTATAGAAATTTTATATCGTCCAGTATCTCTAGAATAAATTCTTCTTTGCGGACTTGACCCTATAGGCATTTGTTTTAACACAAAAATCACAAAAATAGTCTAAAAGCACAAAAATAGTCTAAAAGCATTAAATCGCACGATCTAGATGTCAAATTGGGCGGCCACAAACTTAAAGTAAACTGTTTACCAATCTCGTCTCTCATTTGGGCCACTGTTTCGCGAGCTATGTGGCTTGTTGCAGCGTCTTGTGGAAGCCACTAGTCAGCCAAGTACAACTCATCCATTTTAGGCAAAAAAAAGTTTATAATCATCGTACGATAGCGCTCGCAGTTAACATTCCTGGCTTCGTCGTATTTGAAAAAGTACGGCCCAATGATGTCAGCGGCGCATAATACACACCAAACAGTGCATTTGTCGGGGTGCATTGGTAGTTCTTTCAATCTTCTTGCTGCTCTTCACACCAACTATTGCAATTTTGCTTGTTCATGTACCTATTCAACCAGAAATGAACTGAACAGAAAATGGATGGAAAGCACAATACACTTTCTTAACCGAGCATGACTTTTGATAATAAATTTAAATTATTATTCAATTTTCAAGTTCAAAATGAAAACTGCTAAAAAATTACCCGATATCCTTAAGTAATGTTGTTTAGCAAATAGGAATTAAAATACCTCTTCAAATACAAGTAAAAGTATAGGCGGTACAACTGGCAATGCCAGTTTCGAATCCCAAAGAGGAAAAAAATTTTCATCATTATTTTCCAAGTTTGAGAAATTTGAAGGATTTTATTTCCCTCCATACTATGGAGCGTTATGAGAATCCAAAATAATTATTTCTGCAAAAGCTGTCGTAATGAGAAAATGAAGGACTTAAGGTTATCTTCGTTTGACCGGGGAAGATTCTACCATATTCAGAAGTAAAACCATTTTACTTAAAGTTATTACTTCTGCAATGGTATAGGGTATTTAAAAATTTGTCACCTTTTTCTCCAAACTCTGTCACCAAATATATCACACATTTGTATCAATTTCATTGGAATTAATTTTATTCATTTCTAATCTCTATTAAACCGGTTTATTAAATAAAAAGAAAAAATTTAAAAAAAAAATATTTTTTGTTGGCAATTACTCACCCAAATGATGTGCTATATGATCATGTTCCGGCAATTCATGTGGCAACAGACTGCCCGTATGATGATAACCAATATTGTCGATATTGTGTAAATAAAAATCATCGGCATCAGTTAAATCCGTATGATGATTAATATGATGGGCCATAATATGATCCACATCCACTTCCATATCGTGGTCATCATGAGAGTTGAGATGTGAGGCAGCTGCTGAAGCTGAGGCAGCACGTGTGCGACGTTGATTATGTTGTAAGCCAGTGAAGTATAACGGGAAAGAGGATTTTAAATATGAAGTTGTAAAATTGTTAGTTGCAGTGGTAGTAATAGCGGTAGTAGTAGTAGTAGCAACAGCAGATGTAGTAGTTTGTGTTGCTGCTGTAACACACATTAAAACATAACAATTAAGGCAAATTGCCACAATTAGCCATGAAATTTCCGGTAGTTTACGTTTCCGTTTCATTTTTTTATTGTGTGGTCGTTGTTGTTGCCATTGCTGTTGTTGTTGCTGTTTTTGTTGCTCTTGTTTATTGAGGGTGTTAAACAATGACTGCCTTTTTATGTCACACGAGTTTTCAGTATAAAAATTGAAGGAAACAAGGCGGGTTATTGTTTGTTGCTGTTGCTGTGTTGTATGCAAATAGCTAGTAGTCCTAGAGGAAGTCAGTAATTCACTTTCTCTTTTAGCCATGATTATTAATTTAATATAAATTTTATTTTAAACAATTTACTTGTGTTTTTACATAAGTGCGTAGTTTTTATTTAAAAAACGTTGTTGTCGTTTTGTTATGGCAGTGCAATTTGCGGATTTTTCATTTGGTTTAAGCGGCGGCCATAGTTTTGGGGTTTCTTATTGAGATGATGATGACGATGATTTTCTAAAATAATTTTATTTGTGGTTTTCATTATCAAACATTAATTGCTTTTTATTACAATTATTCACATTTAAATACAATTTAAATATGTTTTTTTTTTCATTGATTTTTTCTTTTGCTTTTATTATCCACTTTTTGTTGAATTTAAATAAAATTCAAATAAAATTTAAATGTTTTTATTTTGCTGTTTTAATTTTTATTTGTTAAAGGTTTTATGTGGTTTCTGTGGTTAAAATTTTGTTGCCATTTCACTTTTTTTTACATATGTTTTCTGTGTTTCACACAGAATATTGTGTTTTATTTTAATATAATTTTGTTGTTGGTCATTGTAAACCATCAGAGACGATGATGTTTTTTTATCATATATTTTTTACGTTTTTCTATGAATTTGATTACATTTTAATTATGGTTGAAATAGTTTGTTTTCATATAATTAATTTTTCTTGTTTATTGTTATGAATTTTTCTTTTAATTTTTTTATATATTTTTTTCTGGAATAGATATTATTTACTGCCAAAGTGTTAATAAATTAATTAGAGGTTTGAATAAACGAATTTTTAATTGTTAACCATTATAACAGTTTTTCTAATTGGCAGTTTTACAATAAATACAGTATGTCAGGTATGAGTTTATACACATAAAATTTTTAATTCTTTTTTTTTTTTTTGATATCATTGACAGTAAAATTTCAGGTTTTGTTACTTCATACATATATTTTTGTTGTACATAGTTTATGCAGTAACTTCAAGTGATTAAAATTAAAAATTTTTCATTTGTTTGTAAATTATGAAAGCAAACCAACGAAGATAATATTGCTTAATTTGTGTAGTCTTTACACACCTAACTTGTTACTCAATTTTGCATTCATTTGAAGATTAAATGTTCCCTGCAAAAAACTTGCTGCAAATTTTTTGTAATGCAAATCTCCTTTAGTTCAAATTTATACAATTTTATAGATGCCAGGAAAGAGAAAATCTTACAAATTCATTCAGCTGACTTACTGTAAACCCCATTTTGATAAGACTATCATCCAGTTATCAGAAATGTTTCCAGTGGCAAGAAAAACATAAAACAATATACAAAATTGACCTTTAAAAAGGGAAGATTGGAGTTAGTGAATAGAATTGGCTCTAAGCTCACTATAAGTACACATTCAGAGCATATAACTATTAAAAAAATCACTCAAAATTCTCAGGTTTCCACAGTAACAATTGTAAACGAGCTTGAAGAGAAATGTGGTGATTTATGACTTGAATGGCTGATTGTCATTAATCGGTTCGGCTGGCAGTTTTCAAATATAAATACTAATCAAGAATTGTACCCAAAAAATCATAAATACCTGCAGCAAACACAGAAAAACGTTTGCCATCGCTATTATGAACGTTTAGCAACCATCTAACTATCGAAATAAGTCACGAAAATGGTGCAGTATTGCAGCGATATGCCTACAAGCTTGTGGAGAAAACTCTCAACATCGCTAGAAAAGCAACTGCTAAATTTGAAAAAAAGGAGTAGATTGGAGAGGTTTCTCAAATGAAGGCGTAAAAGACTTGGCTTTTATAAAATCAACCATGGATGCACAGCAATATTAAGACATTTTACTACTCGATTAGCAGTGCTAAAAAATTCGGGTTCCAGAGGAACAAGAAACAATAATTAACAATAGATTTTATCAGAACAAAGATTCTCAGCATAATCTCCATATAGTGGAAATGTTATTTTTTTAAAACTGTGTAAAGTAATTGATACTTCCCCGACTTGAACACTACTAAAAATTTGTAGAATTTTTTTTTAAGAAAAAAGCTGCTAAATATTAAGCAAAGAACATTGTAGCACTTAAACTGCAACAATTAAAATACCGACAGATTATGAATTTGAAAAAGAAGGTTAATTTCATGAAAAAGCGACTATAATTTATATGGGATGTAAGAGGATGTTTCAAATATTAAAAATCTGATAAATGTTTTCATCAGCCGTCATATGTTGCAAACACATATTTTAATTTTTGTGTGAAGAGTTCATCTACAATACCAAATGTAAGAAAAATTTGTTTTTAGTAAATTTCTTATTTGTTATGAACTGAATTTGTCTTATTTTTTGTCCTTAAATTATAAAGGATATGTACGAGTATATTATTAAAATAAATCAAAAAAGTCCGTATTAAGAACCATAAAATGCAATTTGATTGTTAATAAATTTGTGAGTATATACTTATTTTTAATGTGTAAACTCTTTCCTGACAAACTATATTTTTAGTTTAACAACAAACAAAATGTCAATATGTAATAAATATTGTTATCTTATATAAAAAATTTATGTGTGTATTTGTATGTATGTGTGTATTCATGTATGTTTGTCAAAGCCATATACATATAGGCCATATACGAGTATGTTTTACAAAGTAAATATTTAATAAACAGGCTCACACAAAGTAAGTATTTAAATAGTAACAGTAAGAGTTTCTAATATGAGTTAATTTAGCTTGGTTGTCAGTACAAATCATCAGTAAGAAAGCATAAGATGTACTGACAACTTCCCGTCCATCATTATCATCATATCGATCAGGTACACTGGTACACGACACACTGCGACACTTGGGATCTATTGTGCCTCTTTCGGTCTATAGTTTGTTCAGCAGATCTGATGCCACCAGCAGACTTGAAACTCTAGTGGTGGATATGTCACCCAGTAAGACCGTCTGTCTCCATAATCATTTTCAATTAAACCTATCAGGCAACCCACATTCACACAATATGTGTTTCAGATGCGCTCTTAGGAGTTTCAGTTACAGATTGCCATACCTAAGAAAAGATGATGAAGGTACTCATAAGAGAAAGAGAGTCACATGGTACAACAACCGTCTTTGAGGGATCCACCTGAGTGCACCAATATGACACTCTCATATTTTTCACGTACTGTTATAACGAGGTCATCAGCATAACTAATTACACCGGTATTCCTATGAGCCAACTTGATGCGCAAGCTATAAACTACTACCGCTCATAACAAGGAAAAAATAACTCCATTCTAAGGGCATCAGAGTGACCCCTCTGCAAAGACATATAGAACAAAAAATAGGGAAGCTTCAGGGCAATGTGATATCCCAGAGGTACCTTGTGGAACGCCCTCTTCATCTGAGTCAGTCCGCGTACGTGAAGAAGGGATCGACTGAGGGTGCAATTTTTTCTCTTTTGGACAGTACTGAAAAGGCATTCTGTGATAGAGAAGTAACTGTTTGTGCCTTCTTATATATTCAGTGCGCTTTTGACAATACAGGATTTGAATTATCGTATCTGGATTCTTGGACTAATGGGGCTTTATTTCGGAACGAGTTTGATCTGAACTGGTATACTGATGGCTCCAAAATTAATTACTGTGTTGGTTCTGGCATCCATGGACCCAATCGAGACTTGTTGATCCCACTGGTAACATCGCTAAATATCTTCCAGGCTGAGATCCTGTCCATTGCTATATGTGCGGAGATCAACCTAGATGGTGGGAACATGGGTAAGACCATAAATATATTCTTGAGGACACTTGGCTCGAATCGAATGACATCTAGACTGATCAAATATTGCTACGAACGTTAGTTTGCGTACCTGGAAACTGGTGAATAGATGGTAATGGTGAAATAGCGGATGCTTTGGCCAGAAAGGTTTCTATGACACCATATATCGTTCCGGAGCCTTGCTATAAAGCACCACTCAATACCATCCTCAGTCTAATCGAGGATTGGGAAATTCCCAGGTGCCAGAAAGAGTGGGGGCTTCGTCACTCTGAGTAGGTGATCTGTCCGCAATTTGGACGTCGTTCTGAGGTTCCAAGTATGGCAGGCCGAACTTGAAACCTTTCACGGAGTTTCTTACGGGTCACTGTTGACTAAGAACGCATATGAAGAGGATGGCGTTCGCAGATTTGGGTGTTTATAGACTGTGCTCACAGATATCAGAGACAACGGAACTTATTCACATATTGTGTGAAAGTGTGGCTCTTGATAGTTTTTTGTGGAATAATTTAGATGGACATAGGATCTCCCTAGGTAACATATCCATTATTATGGTTCAAGTGGACCTTTTCTCAGCAGGTCCACTATAGACCGGAAGGGGCACAATAAATCTTATCTGCTGCAGTATCTCGCAAGAGTGCCTTGTTGATATTATAATAATAATGTGCTTTGCTCATCAAATAAGACGTTCGGCAAACATATGTTCTGAGTGGTAAATCGATAAAAAAGCAATACTTGTTCATTTTAATACCCTACAAATAAAAATAAATATGAACTTCTATTAAATTAGTTCTTTTAAACTATTTTGCAATCTCACATACATACATACTCTAAACAATTCTTGTTTTTGTTTTTAAATTTATTTGTCAACGGCTCTATTGTACATACATATGACTCACAATTTGCTTATTGTGTAATTAAAATTTTAATTCGTTAACATCTATTCGAAGAATTTTAATCAATTTGAAAACTGTCTGCAATTAGGCGTGAATTACAAAAACTATTTCAACCAAACAAAAGCAATTCCTTTGGTGACTAAATCGGCAAATTAATGTTTAATGTTTTTAATTCCCCACATTCTGTGGTATATTTTGGAAAAAATCCGAAAAAAATATGAACGAAAATGAACCAGAAATTATGCATGAGACCCAAATATAAAATAAACAAATGAACAGAGAAAAATTAAAAAGAGGCATGAAATGTAAATGTACACCTTATACGAGGGTTGAGTTGAGGGTGTCGGGAAGACTGAGACTCGTTCGCATTGGA
The DNA here is from genome assembly GCA_023159175.1 of Wohlfahrtia magnifica. NCBI lineage: Eukaryota > Metazoa > Arthropoda > Insecta > Diptera > Sarcophagidae > Wohlfahrtia > Wohlfahrtia magnifica. The sequence goes on from JAKWBJ010000051.1 coordinate 3,857,012, forward strand.
CACAAGTAATAACCTACGGATATTCGGGGGTATCTTCCTTGAATAGTCTCTCTCTCAAACTGCCTAAAGATTGTATTGTTTTCTTACTGAATATTTATGCAATAGACAGAGTCGCGAGGTGCATCTAAAAAATATATCTCGTGACGTCGGAGTCCTTTTGAATCTGCGTTTAAAGTGATGAGGAAAACATGCTTTCGAAGTCAAAGAAAAGTGCAATTTTGTTCAGCTTTCTTCGCTCAGTAACCCCAATAAAACTACATCATGTCGAATTGATATGGATTCCTAGTCATGCGGACATCCGAGGATATGATATTGCTGATAAGCGCGCTACAAAGTTGTCCTTCCTGAGTGTGGCCTTTATACAGGAGAATACTCTGGTCTTCTCTGTAAATGGAAATGAATATTTCCTTCATAGGTTTGGAAGGGCATCAAATGGGCTTTTTACGGCATTATTATTGGACAAGGGTGCATGTAGGAACTCATGGTGCGCCTTGGTCAAGGTTGCTCGTGGAGCTGTAATGATAAGCAGGAAAAGAAATCGGAAAACTAATTCTCTGCTACTGAAGCGCAGCTAAGGCATCTGTGTGTTTTTTTTTAACTATAATGATATGGACTGTCTCAATGGTATATAACTATAGAAATCAATCAACTTCGTTAGAAGTATCAGTAGTCTTAAGTGAGGGGCTCTTTAACTGAATTTTCAGTTTTAGATGGGTAATTTGTGAATATCCCATGCATGGCTTTTTAGTACTTTTCTCGGATCCGTTCCATAAAGAGTAGCACAATGGAACATAGGGTCAACGTGTAAATTCACAACTTGCGGGCGACCCATGTAACCTAACCTACCTTTTTCCTAAAAACGGGATGTCTGGTTTTGTAGGCAAGGACTATGCTGATATTATATTCTACACAACATCGTGCAAGTCTCTGCTCTAAATCTGATTAATTTAGGTAGAGTTTGAGTGATGGCATCTGTTACAATAACTTTGAGGGCCGATGTGATTTGTGGCTTTTCGGCTTCAGAAAACTCCAAAATAAACTTAGGGCTTGTTTCTACCTGCTCCGCTGACCATTTAGTGCACATACTTCCTTTCTATGGTCGTTTACCTACAGTTCTATGATAAGTTGAATTGTGTACGGGTTCAGGCCCAAGTCATTAAGCAAAATCCTCAAAGTTGTAGTCTGAAAAAGGCCGAGTTCTTAGATGCAAAGCAAAACCTTTTGTATTGTACGGGTGTTGATTGATGAATGCGGCACCTATAGGAGTTTATATATATTGCACTCCTAGATGGAGCATAAGGCTGCTACAAAAAACTCAAAACTAAGATAACCTAAAGTTGATCTTATGTTGACCAGGTACGAACTGATTTCTGAAGCTCATTTCTTACTATTCTTCGCAAGGTGACGAAAGAAAGTCCCTTCACGTGTACTAATCTTTTAAGTATTACTGTTGAGAGCTGTTATAGCTATTCTGTTCTGCGACTTACGTATTTACAATGTAGAATTTCTGGCCAAAACGAACGCAGAAGCTAACGGAGTGATCTCTTTATAAAGACTTGTACATAATGTGTTTAGCGAGCTATAGCATTCCATGATATACAGCCATGTAGCAGGGCAGATATCACAATCGAGTTGAAAGATCTATGATCTTAAAACTTTGTTCAGTCTACCGAAGGTTATAAGTGCTTTTGCAATGTGTCAATCTCTGGGTTAGGTGGCTATGGCTAAAGTAGAATATAACACCCATTTTGGTAAAATAATTCATTTGTTTAAAACTCAAAATTTACAATTTAAAGTGCTAGTGACATTACAAATTTAAAGTAATAAAGTTTAATAGTTTATTAATACAATAATAGAGAGAGCAAAAAATAAAAATAAATTACAGAGAATTATCAAATTCAAATACATTATAGATCGAAGAATATTAAAGAAAAACAAATATAAATAGAAATGAATTATACAATTACAAATGAAGGGAAAACAAAAAAGAGAAAATTTAAATAATTTAAAAAATATGTTTTACATTATCAAGATAAATATCCACGAAGATCAAGTTTGAACCGTCTTACGCTGCTAATATTTGAATCCGATTCGGTAATTCGTTCCAAAGACTAGTGCAATAAATGAAAAAAATCGGCTGTGAAAAAGTGCTCTTATACCTTTGCTGTATTTTTTTCCTACCTCGTGCTGATCTACTAAATCTCAACACAATAATCACTCTCATTGTGTTGTTGAATGCCAGATAGGTCCATGGTAATTGGATAAAACAAACTCAATCAGTGACAGTCTATTCGACAGATTAAGCTAGATTAGCATGGCTTATATTAACTGTCAAAGTTCTGACGGAACTCTATTGGAGGATACATTATTTTTTTAATATCTTCAAACCTACTTCAATAGAGAAATAATTCGCTAAAAAAAACTATGCATAGCTAACCTTAGCTAACATTCGCAAAGTTTTTTTCCCAAAGTCGAGCCCTAAATTTTGCAATTCATAGCTATCCTCAGATATCATGTACGAATAAGTATTACTTTTAAAGTATGTATTGCATTGTAAAGTATTGTGGAGTCTGATTTCACATTAATCTGCTCATTTGTTTTCATGTGGCTTTATAAGTTTTTCTGTGTGTTTGGTAAGCCTAAATGTATGCAGTAATAAGCACCATTCTAACACTTTTAGAAGCATATTTTGGATGGATAAATTATAAACTGCCACCGCATACGAACTAAAAATTCCTAAAAATTCAAACACACATGCAAGAATACTCTCTCTCTACCTCTCATTTTCTAGGCATTTAAGCCAAATTTTATGCACAAACACACAAACACACTTACATAAAATGTTGCCTAATGCATTTTATAAGAGCAAAAGTATCATAAATAAATACAAACACTGGCAACCAAAAACAAAACAACTCCCCACACAACACACACAAAATAAGCATTTTAGCCATACACGCGCTTTCGCATATATGTACGAGTATGTACATATTATAATGTACAGTACTGTATATGCATGCGAGTGTGTTTGTATATATAATGGCCTTGGTTTGTTTAGCAACAGTTAGTATTATAATAAATATAATTATTATTATGAATACACAAGTGAAATGTTTAGAACTGTATTAGTACTGTTACATGATATATGCGTGTGTGTGTGCGTTTATGGCATTTATACCAAAATGTAAATAATGTAACAAAATTGTTTGTACATGTGTGCGTGCAAGAGAGTTTGGCATACATTTTATACAAAAAATAAAAACAGAGTTCTATGGCATTATTGCAACGTTGTGAATAATTTTTTTGCCTTACACATGCTTATACGCATATAATTACGTGTTTCTACTCTCCTTACTTTTTTACTTTTTTCTTTTCGTTTTCGTAAATATGTTGCTGCATTTTGTTGCATATTTTTGTAGCGCGTTTTTATAAATGATGACTGCATAATTTTGGGGTAAATTTAATTAATATTAAATGTTCGTTGCTGCAAGAGTAGGTGTATAAGTGCAGCCTCTACTCCCTCTCGCGTAAAACAAGGTTAACATTTCGAAGTTGAATGCTAAAGGGGCTGTAGTTTACTAAATAAAATGAAAAGTATGTAAAAATTTAACCTAAAATTAGGTTTTAATTTTACAATTTATTTAACACAACCTTAAAGTATACTGTTATATTTTCGAATATATATTTTATAATAAGCAAAGGCATAGTAGCAAAATAAGAGAAAATAAAACCAGTAAATAAAATGTCGAGAAATAAAATGTAATTAAAAAAAACTTTGCTAAGCATTAAATTAATTTTTCTATAATAACAAGCAAATAAAGCGATAATAAGATAAAATTTATAACCACTTTTGGTTGTAGAGGATTTAATAAGGCATTTAAATACTTCCGAAGTAAGTTTGAAGGTTTCATGGCATAACTGTAGGATTTTAGATTTTATACCTCACAAATTAATAAGTTAATATAAGAATACCAAAAATAAATTTAATTTTTTATTATGAAAACACAAGTAAAATGCTTAATTTAAAACGGTTTAATTGGAAGTATTGTTTGAAACAAAATGTTAGCGTTCAGACCGACTGATATAATTACATAGCGGTATCATAATAAGTTAGATAGGAAGGAAATGGCAGCCTCACTAAATCAAGACACACTCGATCACGCATAGCGGCCCGTTGTGATACCACATGAAGCGTTGGCCTTATGTCAGTCATCGGAATTCTGATGAGCAAACACAGATCGGAGATCGGACCGTCAAGCATATTTACCTGGCTATCGACCTCATCGATATCCGCAATAAGCCATCGAGAAAGGGAGAGCCCAGTGTGAGAACTCTCCGCCAAGAGAGAGACGGACACTGACGGATGAAGTAAACCACCCTCTTTTTGTCTTCAGCCGATCCACAGCCAAGACAGAAGTTATACTTTGTTAAGCGCTGCTATTGTGCATGCCTATCCACGATGCAATGACTTGTGAAAATAAATACTTACAGCAGAGGAGATGTAAGAACTAAAAAAAAAATGCTTTAAATAAGAAAAGTGAGCCAAGCAATTCTTCTGCTCGAACAACAGATCCGAAAGATTTAATATTTACCAACATATTCATAAATACATAAGCAATTTTATTTCAAGGCCCTACCCAGACCTGGGTGGTTTTTGTATTCCTACTTCATAGACTGATGCTTATGTAGAAAGATAACTGACTTCAAACTGAAGACAATCAGCCGATTCACAGACTATATAACCTTTAGACATACATCTCAGTTGTAAGTTAAAAGCTTCCGAGTTAATCAGTCCTGGAAAATTAGAGGAAGCCGACTTTGGCAAGGTGAGCGTGTAAAATTTTAAATTTTGTTAACAAATCTTAATTCCCTCAATACAGGCAATGTTTGAACACCAAGATAACACGGCTGCAAGTGTCTTGTGTATTTTTAGTAAGCACTTAACTAACAAACAACCAGTCTGAAGGCTTAGGCCTCATCATTAGACTAGACTGCAGTAGGCCAATCATCATTTGCTTATCTGTTACAAGCTGATCAATGAAATCTCAATAAACAGTAAGGCGCCCTATACTCCTACAAGTAACGTTTAGAAGAATTATGATAAAAAATTTAGTCATGACTTATTGGGATAGTTTATTGGGTTTCCTTGAATAAACAAAATTTATCGTTTTTTTAAGACTTATTATTTTGTGTAGACCTTCTTTGGTGATAAAAGTAGAATCAATACGAAGGTAGAATCTATGCCAACAAAATTTCTTTTAACACGTTTTCGTAGATGGCCGATGGGGTTAAAGCCAGGTGACTGGGCGGGCAGTCAAAAACGTTATAGGTGTTGTTAATAATAATTTTGACTTAAGCTTGGTATTTGCTTAAGGTTATTATTTTGTTAAACTACGATTTCGGCGTGTGAAGATTGGAGACGTTGTGGCAACTTTTCTACATACAACCAAAATTTAGAGCTCAGGGGCGTTAATATAGGGACGTTAAAATAGCCTATTAACAATAACTAAGTAAAACAACACACAGGCAAGCTAGAATAACAACAAGACAGCGCACTAACATTTAACACAAGCGAACACACGCAATATCCTAATAACAATAATATCCTATTACAACACACAGAACACAATGAGAATATTACGTTTCGTTTATGAACATTGGTTGTAATTCTCATTGCATTCACATTGTTTTTAATATAGATGATAACGATTTGGAAGTCACAACTGAGAGTTGATTTGAGTAAAATCGACTCAATTCTTCCCGGCAAGACTGGTAGCCATGGCTACTCCTTTTGCGTCTTTTTTAAATTTATTTAATATTCTTACTAACCCACAATTGTAAGGTCTACCGAATTTATCCTAAAATTGGACTATCAGTAGCTGATAACAAGGTGTTCCGAATTTATCCTGTTACCATAGTAGCATACTAACGGAGACGGGTAACAAGGGCGACTCTCTGGCCATCTCAATACACTTATATTAACAATACACTTATATTGTAAGGTCTTCCGAATCCATCCTACAATTGGATTATAAGTAGTTCGTGACAAGGTTTTTCCGAATTTATCCAGTCATCATAGTTGTGTATACATACTAACCTCCAATTGTAAGATCTCCCGCATTTGTCCTACAATTGGGCTGTAAGTGGCAAGTGGCAAGGTCTGCCACCAGCTTATTAATACTCACTCGTGCTGCAATCTCACCGATGACCGTTCCAGTACTTGTAAGCCAGTCGACTACTGTTCCTGTACCCGTGAGCTAGACAGATAAATTGGCAGCAACTATTCCTGAGCTCCTGCCCGATTGCCTTCCAGACGGCCCGTATCCTGACCTCCTCAACCACTACGCCTAATCCAACCCTCCTCGAGCCAAGTTTATGGTGTAGTTAAGTTAGTGAGTAAACGTAGAAAATAAAGGTCTAAATAAGGTTTTGTTTTAATTTTAAATACAAAATAAATAATCGTATTTTATTTACAAAGGACACAGACCTTTGGTTCAATCCTGGAAGGACTGAATCATACCTCACCTAGAAAATAAAACTGCGTTACAAATTTACAAACAGAGCACTTTCTGGCTTTTGCTTACTCTATTTCTTGATACGCAAAAAGAACTTGCATTAAAATTGGGAGTCACACAACAAGCTATTTCCATACGTTTAAAATCATTGGTATTAATTCAGAAGCAAGGAAACTGGGTCCCATACGAATTGAAGCCGAGAGACGTTGAAAGGCGATTTCGCTTGTTGGAAATGATGCTTGAACGCTAGAAGAAGTCATTTTTGCATCATATTGTTACTGGTGATGAAAAATTGATCGACTTCAAGAAAGCTTTCGATACCATCAAAAGCATTGAGAAGAATAGGAGTAGCCCAGATATTAATCCGAATAATACGAGCAATGCACGAGAATGCAGACTCTTCGGTTCTTTGGAACGGAAGCATCAGCCAACCATTCCATACTAACGCTGGAGTAAAGCAAGGATGTCCACTTCCACCTCTAAAACTCGCCATCGTACTCGATGAGATCATGAGCGAAGTCTGTTCACAAAGGAGAGGTATAACATGGAGTCTTTCACTACAACTCGAGGACCTACTATAAACCCAAGCACAAATACCCATGCCGGCAAGGTAATGCTCTTCTGTATATGGTGGGATCAAAAGGGTGATTTGTATTATGAGTTGTTGAAATTGGGTAAGACGATCACATGCGACCTAAAACGAGTATAATTGATTCGTTTAAACATAGCAATCAACGATAAACGACCAGAATATTTGACCAGACTTGAGGCCGTAATCTTCCATCATGACAACGCTCGGCCACATGTTTTAAGACTGGTCGAAAACTATTTGGAAAACAGTGGATGGGAAATTTTGGCTTACCCGCCTTATAGCTCAGAACTTGCCCCTTCTGATTACCATTACTTCCGATCGAAGCAGAACGCCCTTACTGGACTACGCTTCACTGCAGAACAGGGTATCAGAAATTGGTTTAATTTATTATTTACCTCTAAACCAGAGCAATTTTTTTGGCGCAGAATCCATATGCTAGAAGAAATATGGGAAAAAGTGAAGATGTAGTTATTTTCTGGATTATTTATCAAAACATGGTCTACTTTATCAACTCTACTCTATCCTAGCATCTGTTATGTTCTCTTATGTTTTCAACTATTAAGTTGAAAGTTTTTGTTCTGTCACGAAAGTACTGAGATTTATACGGTTCAAAAACCGTACTTTAAAAAGACCTCAAGACTTTTTTGTTAAATCGAGCACTGAGGGGATAAATCTTTGCATTGATCCAATGCTTAGAAAATCAGTTGTGAAAAAATTATCTTCTCGGATAAAAATTTTTCTATCTAATGCAGTATATAAATAATGCAGTAATGACCCTTCAACACCTTAATTTAGAGCTTATGTAGAATACAATATTACCATAACTATTTCTAATCTTTTCTCCACTGCACCAATTAAAAATCCAAATACCCTTTAGAGAAAACAGAAACCCTATCAATACCCGTTTTTTTGTATCATAATCTTCATTCGATTTGCTTAAGTTGAAATGTCTTTATTTGTCAATAAACGAATATTTGCGTCACATTAAATTTCCTGACGTGTAACGTGTCTTGACTCTGTTACATAGTTTTCCTTCGTTTTTAGTTTTTTGCTTGCAATGTCAGTTCAGTTCAAATGACACACTTTCAGTTGAAGAGTTTTATCAAGTTTAAGTTTAGTTTTCTTTCACTGTTTTTACACCCTTTCTTCTTATATTTTTCCCCAACAAAATTTGCTCATTTTTGTGTGTTTGTTTTGTTAGATTTTTACTTTTCGTGTTATTTGTCATTTATAGAATTTCTTTTTATGGACTGTCGTCATTACCTCTTTTTCATTTCATAACCCTCATACCTTCTGTACATTTCCAATGTGATGATTTTTCAATTTGTTATCAATTGTCATTAAAAAATATATTTTTGGTTACGGGCTGTTCTTTTTTTCCTTATTTTTTGGTTGGTTTTTCTTGCCTTTTGGCCATGTCAAGGTAATTTTGTGAGGGTAATAGTGTTGGCAGTTAAACTTAATAGTGTTGCCTCTTAATATTTATTTAAAAAAAAAGTAATTTAATTAATGGAAGTCTTTAAAGGCAATATTACCATTTTCTTTGGCTTTTAAATCTTAAATTACATTGAAAAACGTCAATAGTGTTTGTTAGTTCAAGACAAATATTTGAAAACCCATAAAGCCTTGGGTGTTAAATATTTGTAAAGCAAAAATGGATTTTTGATGGACATTTAAAACAAATTATTGGTTACGAAATAACATTTTAGTAAATATTTGTAGCAGCGCGATACCTGGTTATTAGAACTGTTACAAAATTATTTTACTGGCTTAATGATTGTTTGGGGATGGCGTGGGTAGTAGCTGTAGTGCAAGCATTCAACACAAGCGGCTCAGGCTCGAATCCCACCAATTGACAAAAAAAAAAATTCAATTGCGGTCAAGTGTTTAAAAAAGAGACTTCAATCTCTTTCTAGAATAAACCATCTAAAGAAGTCCCACTGACCAGGGTTAGCAAAATGCGGGTTTGATTTTAAACCAAACCCACCGAGTTTTATTGGATTTTTTGATGGGTTTTTGTTTGTTTTATTAGGTTTTATTTCTACTTCCAAATTTAATTTATTTCGACAATATATTTTGTTTGTTAGTGCAATTACGTTGTTTTAGTATCTATAATGCAATTTTGCATTCTTAATAGGATAAACACAGCATTGTGTACTATGAAAATCCCTGCTTACATTGATAAATTTGTTAATTTTTTAACTCTTTTGAGCAAGAAAAGCAGACCGAATTTCAATTATTTTTGTTGTAAATAAACAACATGGTGTAGTGTTTAGAGAGCACACATAACAACACAAACGACCCAGTTTCGAGCCCCAATAGAGGACAGGATGAAGAAAAAATTTATTTGTGGTTTCTCGAATATTTAGTAATAAAAAAAGGCTTCAACATCCTCCCTCCAAACAACTCCATCTAAAAAAATATAAAGAAAAAGTTCACCTGACCCTTTTCGCATACCTCTGGCGATGATGACAAACATCAGACGAACGATCAGAAAAAACACGTCACCTACTGGGAAAAATTATAATGTTAAAGTAAAGATCACCACCAATTAGCAAGGATCTTCACCACCACACAAAAAAAAAATCATATGGATGAAGCGGATTAATCATCTACTTAGCTTGAAATATAGGTCCGCCATCTAAAGTTTTTTTTCAACTAGAGCTTATTTCGTGAATGGTAATACTTAGCTAATGTCTGATTTGACAGAAACTTAGTTTTATCCTTCCGCTGAACGAATATGGTTGTGCATAAGCTTTGCCAAAAAAATCATCTTCTCAGATGAAGCTCATTTTGATCTTGGCGGGTATGTAAACAAGCAAATTATCCCATTTGGGGCAAAGAAAACTCGCACGCATACATTGAAAAGCCGATACACCCAAGACGAGTCACTGTTTCGTGTGAATTTTGGTCCAGAGGCATAATTGGGCCACTTTTCTTCGAAAATGAGCAAGGAGTGGCCTTTACAGTCAATGGCGATCGTTATCGGGCCATGTTGAACGAATTTTTGTTCACAAAAATTTAAGAGGAGGATATTAGTAACATTTGGTTTCAACAGGATGGCGCTACGTGCCACACAGCTGAAGCTACACTCGATGATTTGCGACCTGTTTTTGAAGACCGCATTATCAGCCGCAGAGCTGATGTCGTTTGGCCACCTCGGAGCTGCGATTTGACACCGTTGGACTATTATTTGTGGGATCCCGTCAAAGATAAGTGTTACGCCAACAAGCCAGAGACAATTGACGCTTTGAAGGACAATATACGCGAAGCCATTGGTGAAACACAGCTGCACACAATCGATAATGTGCTTAAAAATTTGACCCATTGTGTAGGCTACTGCATGGCTAGCTGAGGCAGCCATTTGAATGAAATTATCTTCCATTATTAAACGGAAGGATTGTACTATCAAATAAAAAAAGAAATTTGAGAAAATATTCAGTAGTTTTTTTATAGCATTTCCAAGAAAAAGTTTATTTGGTGGCCCTATATCAAATTGATTAAAGAAACTGAAAGAAAGCAATAGATGCTTTGTGGAAAGCTAATATGCTCCCTAGAGGAGTGGCGGTGAAAAAAAACTTTAAACAAAAAAAATCTACCCGGGTCTTTCTTAAAAATAAAACCCAATAAAACACTGGTGTATTTAATTAGGTTACCCAGTGGGTTGTCAACCCTATCGTACTTCAGTTGATGATGAAAAACATCAAACGAATGATCAGGAGACAAGGCTACTTACCGAGAAAAAATTACAGTGGTAAGTAAGGAGTATATAAAAAGTTTATTTGGGTCAAATCTGTCCGAACACCATTGACGTCAATAAATTTAGATATTTCGCTGTGATAGGGTAGGTAAGACACCCGCCTACCAGCCAGGAGGCTCTCGGTTCAATACCAGGCCAGACCAACTGAAAAAAAAAGTTTTTTCAACAGCGGTATCATCTTATAACATAGGCTTGTAACTGGTTATGAGTATTATTACTACTGAAAACTTCTCTAATGAATTTGCCATTCGGAGCCTAAAAATAGAATCGGGTGCAGCTTATTGACGGAGAGAAGTCCCGATGTTCCTGCATGGAATGTTAAGGGAATTAATAATAAAGGTTAAGTATGCATGAACCAATATCAAGCAATTGGTATTATAGCATATATTTGCTAGATGACAAGGTTGAAGCAATGGAGAATAACGGTAATATACGCAATGCGTAGGAAGTCATGTTCACCAGACTCCAGAACTCTGAGGTTAAATATATATTGATACATATCCACATAGCGATATAAATTAATTGGCTTATTAAAAATGCGATTTAAAAACCAATCTGGTGCTACAGTTTTGAGGCGTCAAAATAAGACGCCAAAGTACCACGCCTAACAACAATTGCATAGTGGTTTATAAGAAATTCGAACAGAAAATTGCAAGGTATGCTTAGACTCATTCGAAGAATCTAGAGGTCTAACTGAACAGACTAGTATAAGATGTCCTAAATGATGCTAACCACATCCTATTTAGAAAAAACAGCGCGAGCCTTATAAGAAGAAGATCGAGAACAATATCAGTTTAATGAACCAATAATAGTTCGTCCCTCACTGGCTGGACTAAATTACCATAAAAGTAGAATCAGTATAGTTAGCTCATGTTACAGCAGTTCTTGAATAACAGTAAATAAAAAGACATTACGATGATGCTCGGTGGTTACTTCCTCCGATCGAAACTTTGTGTGTCTTAAGTATTAATATTTTCTTTTTTTTTAACAAGTTTTCGTTAGGCACAAAGTGAAACCAATGTTGTTTGCTTAGCCTAAAAACTGGCACTGAGATCATGTCGTCTGTGGTAATGGATAAAGCAAATTTCTCTTTATATGCCTTTCACTACCTATAGGCAACCAAAAATGGAATGCAGGCAGACTTCATCCTTTTTTTATACAATATATAAATCTGAATAAGTAGTGCATATTGTAATTACTTTCTGTGTTTATACTTCAATATTCTTCAATCCTTAAGGAGTTCACTGTCAGTAACATTTAGTTTTAAAACAAGAGCATAAAAATTAACTTTTTTATTATGTTTAATTTTTTCATTCTTAATATTTGATGTGTGATTTTTTTATTACTCTCTACCAAAAAAGAAAAAAAAAAACTGGTTGAAGAAATTCTGTTTCTTTTTACCCTCTTGATGAAGATCCATTTTTGGCCTTTTGTTTAGCTATTTTTCGTAAAACATTTTCGCTATTTTCACCTTAGAAAACTGAAACTATTAAAAAAAAGTGAAACAATAAAACTTTACCTTTTTTTTCTATTTCTCTTTACTAAACAGAGCTATTACTGGCAGAGTTTCATAGCCGTCCACAAGCAGCGAACCAGCCAACCAAACAGCCTTTTGCTTACAAAGAATTTTTTTCTTTAACTTTTCTTCTCTGGTTTTTGCTAAAATTTCATTTTGTTACCTGAAGTGTAATATGATCGACAAAAAAGTGTTTTTATTTTTGAAAAAAGAAAAACTGAAACGAAAACAGGGCCCGTCAATAAGGGAAACTATTGTTGAATATTTTTTCACTATATTTGGCTTAAGTTTCTTTAGTGTGTTCTTTTACAACAACAAAAACAACATTATGAACAGTAAACTACTTTATTATTGTCTTTTTTATTGTTTAATAGTTGCCAGGAAAAATATTCATGAAGAAACAAAAATGATGGGAAGATCTAACACCTTCCTTGCTCTTTCAAAGAACTTTACATCAAAAGGAAAAGAAGAGTTTGGCTGAGCAAAAATAAAAGAAAATAAACTGAATGCAGTTAACAAAACTTATATAAGAATTTTAACTTAAAAAAAATTAAATAAAAAATAATAAAATAAAATAGAAAACTTTATGAACAGCTATTATTGGTTGAGGGCAATGGTGCTTTACTAATAGTATTTAAAAAAATATTTATACATAAAGTGTGCTTCAAAATGATAAGGTCACCTTAATATTTGCTCAACTCATCCAAACTATAAAATGTTACGTATGGTCATTTAGTAAGTGCGATGCCAGCCCATTTTTTTTAAGACAAAAGAAGGAAATGGGAACTGCATGAATTATAAGTAATTGATTAATGCTTAAGTTTAAATAAAATTTTGGATGAATGAATCACTGACCTTATCATTTTGAAGCATTGAATTTTGCACTAATTTACATAAATTTAAATAAACATAATATAACGGTACATCTTTAAAAGAAAAACCGGCTCATTATTCACCTATTTGAACGCAGAATTTTTTAATAAGCTGACCATACATAACATTTTATAGTTTAGATAAATTGAGTGAATATTAAGGTGACCTTATCATTGTGAAGCGCAACTTATTTTAGTTTATAGTTAAAAATAAGTGCTTTTGAGACTTGATATTATATAATGGGAAAGAAATTCCTATTTAAAAATTCTTTGTATATATAGTATATATAGTATATATAGTATATATAGTATATATAGTATATATAGTATATATAGTATATATAGTATATATAGTATATATAGTATATATAGTATATATAGTATATATAGTATATATAGTATATATAGTATATATAGTATATATAGTATATATAGTATATATAGTATATATAGTATATATTTTAGAAAATATAGTTTGAAGTACGTTCGACAGATGGCACAATATTTAGTTTTTTTGTGTTTTTGCAACGTAACTCAAGAACAACTGCACTATGCTGTGTTTCGTTGAAGGCGTTGGTTCGTTAATCAGCGTGCAGTGGCGTTAATTAGCCTGATACCGACTGAAACCTAACATCTTTTTGTGAAAAAAAATATATTAAGAAAAAGTAAATAAATATCTATCACTCTTTTTTAAACTCTATTTGCGCAATAAGCCTATTTTATGTTTTGCTGAAGGCGTTAGGTGCTTGATCGGCGCGTAGCGACGTGTAGCGGCGTTAAGTATCCCGACACCGACTCATATATAGCCTCTTTTCGTGAAAAGTTCGTGGGTGTCAAACGAAAAAAAAAACTTATTAAATTGAAGATTAATTTATTTAAATTAAATATTACATATCTCTTAATAAATTAACCCAAGGTGTTGTGAAAATAAATTAATTGTAAAGCTATTGAAAAAAGTAAACAAGCAACAGGTAAGATAATAAAGGGCAGCCTTTCTACCCCAACAATAATAAAAGAAAAATATCATAAGAAACGTATATTGCAGTACAAAATGCCACGTTCACTTGCAAATATTGGTCGCCGTACACGACACACAAATTATATGAGAGTGCTGCGCACACAGCAGACACAAGAGGAGCGCGCAGAAGACAACGAACTAGCCAGGAATCGTATGTTAGTTTTATACCAAAATTATTCACAAGAAAATCGCGAAATACGCATCGAACAACAACGTGCTGTGAGAAAAGCCTTCAGAGCAGCGATACGCAATACCAATCGCATTTCTTTTATGCGTCTTGCATATAGTTATGATACGACAATTGATTATAATGTACATTCCAGTATTAATATCGGTAGCATGGATCAATTATCACGGTCAATCGCTGCAAGTATGTGGATTGTATCTTGAAACACCATGCTTCTCACATGGACAACTATACGTTGGATGCTCACGTGTTGGTAACCCCTCATCATTATTCGTATTCGCTAATGAAGGGAAAACCAAAAACGTCAAAAAAGCATTGCAGTGAATATATAGTTATAATTCAAATAAAATAAGTAAAACATAATTTATAATTATAAAAATCTTAATTTATGCATTTTAAAACATGTACATAAAATATAAAAAAAATAAATAAATAAACTGTGTGCGTTATTCCAATTTTGACTTTTGAATAAAACCTTTTTTTCTATTGTAAATAACTAAAGACACTGATTTGATTTTCTTAGAGTGGCAGTTCAACATAAAAGAAACATTTGGGGCCAGCAACGCGAATCGGGCCCAGCTATCAAAAACATATAATTCCATTTGAACAATAATTGCCATGTCGATTTAGTGCACCTTTCATTCTGCTTCTAAATATCAATCAGCCATGACTTTGCATGCAAACCAGACTTACAGTGAAAATTAAATTCGATGGCAAAACAACGTCTGTCCGGGTCAGCTAGTTTTTTATAAAAAAAAATTATATATAAAAAATATTTATATATACTATTAAAAAACAAATCAATATTTTTTTTATAAAGTATTTTTCAAAATATATACTATAAATAAAAAAACTTTATATAGGAATTTCTATCCCGTAATATAATATTAAGTCTTAAAAGTAATTATCACTAATTTTTAAGACAATTCAGTTTATTTCAGTTTTCTAATTTTCTTTAGTAATATCATTTTGCCCCTACCCAATAAAAATACTTCATATGCTTCTCCCATCTTTTAGTTACAAAATTTTTCTTTTCCTTTTAAAAACAGAAAGTAAAGTAATCACTAAGACATAACACTCATTGGTTGCAAAATGAGTTGTTGCAGTTGAACAAGTAAAAATAGCGCAACAGCAACAAAAACTAAATAATAGTCTATGAAATATCTTTAGTAACAGAATTGCTAACGGATGCCACAACAAAGAAAATAACGACAAAAGCAAGGCGATAGAGAGAAAAAAAAAAATGAAAACTACGTTGAAAGTAAAAACTTTTACTTTAACTATAGCGCCAGCATTTACTGCTCTCTCAGCGTACACATACGCACATATACAGAAAATAATGTTTTTAAATGCAGCAAACGCCTTTACATTTGCCCCCTTTATGCTCTAGATGCACTTGTAGTTGCAACTATTTTTGTTAGTTGAGTAAAGATATTTCGTGTTGTTGCTGTTGTTGTTACTGCTGCTGCTGCTTAACAAACTTTATGTATTTTATGTGTAAAAGAATGTGTACGTTTTGTGTATGTGTTTTTGTATGTCTAGAGTTAAACTCATAAAACGATAAGATGTCAGAAATTGTTGCAAATCCAATGCCAAGCATTAAAACCGACATACAGACAAACATAGCATTAATGCTTTGTTGTAAGTTAGAGAAGAAAGTAAAATGTGGAAAGTTGAAGAAAGGCAAGAGAAATAAAAATGGAGTTTGAGTTTAGTGTAATACTTGGTGATGTTATTGTCCCTACTGCTACTTCATTTGTAGTTGCATGTTCAGGGAAATATAGCAAATGCTCTAATGATGAAAATTATGACGGCAGCCAAAGTTGAAAGTAGCAATATTACTAAAAATTAACTCGTTTAGATTGTTGTCGATGTTTTACTATATTGCTGCTATGGTGTTACTATTGTTACATAGACCTTCAGCAGCAATGAATTTGAAAGTTTTCTTAAGCATTTGTATGCCCTACACTGCAACAAGTATTTTAGAAGTTATTATGTATTTCTGTTCTAATGTCTGTAATACTTAACCAATCACATAACGGATTTGAAATGTCGAAAATTTATAAACGTGCCTGTCACTACTGTAATTTTAATTAAAATCTTATAAATAGGCTTCCAATGTTGCGAAAAGTGCAACGGAAGTTAAAAAGTCTCTCAACTCCTAAGCATAAAATAGCTACTGCACCAATATAGCCCTTAATTGATGCTTGGCAAAAATAGCTCATGGACGAGACAGGGTCTGTGAAATATATTTTTTGCCATCCGGGTCTTCATAAGCGCAGGCTCAGGTTTCGGGGTCATTGTTCTTTCAATTGACTAGGTAAGGCTGCGTCAGCCAAAGTCTGTGACTTGGAGGAATATATATCTGGTATAGGATGGCTTGTCATATGATATACGATTTCTATTTGGTGTCTTCTCTTCTCTCCTTTTCTTTACTTCTTTCCTTATTTTCTTCCTCTCCTACTTTACTTTTTATCTATTATTTTCACTCCTTTTTCTATTAAGAAAAGTTTGGGTAGGGTGCTGCTGCACCACCCTTTTTACTTACCTACCTATCGTGGATAACAAATTATATTATTTTACAGTGGAATGTAATGCTGGTAGGAATGAAGATAATAAGTTTTACTGATGACAATAGTCACGGAAGTTAAACACATTTTCCTGATCTATGAGTGTTCTGTTTAATAAAGTCCCCAATCTTTAGTCTAATGCTGCCGATATAGATCGAAGTGGCACAATTCTTTAGAAATCTATACATATGCACACATACTCGTGTGATATAGTCAGAAATAATCAAGCTCTTCAGGTAACCTATATGCACTTAAACATACATCTGTTTAAACATATATCTGTTTAAACATATATCTGTTTAAACATATACCTGTTTAAACAGTAGGATTTGTCATTTCTAATAACAAAATGAATTTTATGGAGCGCGAATCATGAAATTCAAGACATTTAATCGAAGTTATGAACTATAACTAAAAAAAAATATCAGACATTAAGCAAGGCTATACAGGATAGAATACAAGTTGCAAATAGATCTTATTTCGGACATGCGGAACTAAGGAATTACTAAATTTCTTTGTAGAAAACTACAAACTGCCATATGGTTGCGAATTCTGGGCGCTGGGAGAAAATGAAGTACATGTTATTTAAGGATGGTTCAACCATTATCTGATATAAAGAAGAGCTAGACAGTCTTATCAGCAGTGTTAATATGTCTAAATAAGCTTGAGTTTAGAGAATTCGACGGGAACGGTCAGGTTATAAGAATTAGTCCGAAAAAAGTGTAATAAACATATTTGAAACTCGTCTACAAAGTGATAGAGAAAGAGATAAACTAGAAAATAGGGAAAGGATGTGGTATATGATAAGGGAAATATGGGTATATCTGAGGTCAAAGGTAAAGCTGAAAGTTGAGTGAGGTAGAGATTGATTATAATGAAATCACTGGTTGAACCCGAATTGTAATAATAGAAAGAAAAAGAAGAAGTCCAAGTTGTGACTTGAAGTTTTGAAAAGTGCTTAAGCAAAGAAGGTCTGCTTTTAGGCTTGCAGTTTACACGATTTGTGAACAAATTTCTAGAAAGAGAAAGAAATCTTTATTTAAAATATTTTTGAAAAAATTTGGTTAAATATTGTAGTTCTGTTTGACAAAACTCACTTGTTATAAAAAAGCTATAATGTGTAGCGGAGTATCATATAGTCGAGATAAACTGTACAATATTTTTTCATAATTTCAAAAAAATGTTGCCTTTAATACTTTTATACTAAGCAATACTTAGTGTTGCACATTTGAACGTTGTCTTGGCAACATTTTTAAACAGGCTCCCATCAAAACGATAGAGAAGTTAATTTAAAGAACAAACCAAAGTTACCCCTTGTTTTTTGAAAAATCTCTAAAAAAATACGACGAAAAAATAGGACATTATAAGTAAACAAAGAAAAAAAATTGCAACATTAAGATCCCAAAAGCAAGAAGAGTAAAAGTTTAAGCTGCCTTTAGTTTGGCTACTGCTGCTACTATACTGGCAACATGTTTGCAGGCTGGTTATTGCAAGTATTGTACGCGCCTGAGTTTGAGAATGTGTTTTGGGTTAGTTTCCTGCCAAAATCAGCCAGACAGCCAGTCAACAAAACAGGCAAACAACTAACGTACAATATTCATACTCAGAAAGGTTAAAAACACAGATTACAATAGAGTTCAAAACGTGGCTGGATGTTTCTATAGAGAATGCAGTACATGCTGCTGGTTAGAGAGTCAAGGCAACCGAAATAGATAAACAAGACAACCCATAAGAAGTATGAGTACTAGTTTAGGAAGTTTATGTCTTAAATATATTTTTTCTATAAATTGTAAGTCCAAAGAATTTTTTTCTTGCTTTAGTTAAGTTACTTGTTAAAGTTTTTAAGGGGTTTTTTAATTTGTTTTCTGACCATTTTTTGCTTTATATTTATTGGTTATTTGTTTAAGTTTTGTAATACAATCAAAATTGAATGTTGTTAATAAATGTTGGAAGAGTTTTAGAAGAAAAATAAAATAATTATATATAAAATATAAAACAAAAAGAACACTTCATAAAAATTATGAAAAATGTACATGAATTTTTATTTTCTTTTCTTGTAAAAAACTTTAGAAGATTTAGTATATCCGAGAGAAAACAAAATTGTAAAAAGTCAAAACCAATCTATAAAAAATAAAAACGAAAGACATAAAAAAAGTTGTATAGAATTTCAAAGAATTTTTAAGAATTCAAATCAACCACTACTGTCGTGATATAATGCCTATGTAGGGGTTTTTTTAATTACTTAAGAAATGGAATATAAGTCTTAGTAGTCTTTGTAAATAATTTTGGTTATAACTCTTCTATTAACATTTGTTTTGATTTCAATATATTCACAGATTATTAGAAACTAAAGTTATTTAAATTACAAAAAATTTTTGTCTTCTAAAGGGTCCGCCATCTAACGTTTTTTTCAACTAGTTCTTATTTCGTGACTGATAACATTTAGCTTATGTCTGATTTGACAGACAATTAGTTTTATCCTTCCGCTGAACGAATATGGTTGTGTATACGCTTGAACAACGCTGGGAAATATTGCGACATTACTTTGAAAATCATGGTAATGTTGCAGAATCAAAAATCATCTTTTCATGAGAAGCTCATTTTGATCTTGGCGAGTATGTAAACAAGCAAAATTGTCGCATTTGGGGCACAGAAAACCCGCACGCATACATTGAAACGCCGATACACCCAAGACGAGTTACTGTTTGGTGCAGAGGCATAATAGGGCCATTTTTCTTCGAAAATGAGCAAGGAGTGGCCGTTGCAGTCAATGGCGATCGTTATCGGGCCATGTTGAATGAATTTTTGTTCACAAAAATTGAAGAGGAGGATATTAGCAACATTTGGTTTCAACAGGACCGCGCTACGAGCCACACAGCCGAAGCTACACTCGATGTTTTGCGCCCTGTTTTTGAAAATTGCATTATCAGCCGCAGAGCTGATGTCGTTTGGCCACCTTGGAGCTGCGATTTGACACCGTTGGACTATTATTTGTGGGGTGCCGTCAAAGATAAGTGTTACGCCAACAAGCCAGAGACAATTGACGCTTTAAAGGAAAATATTCGTGAAGACATTGGTGAAATACAGCTGCACACAATCGATAATGTGCTTAAAAATTGGACCGATAGTGTAGGCTACTGCATGGCCAGCTGAGGCAGCCATTTGAATGGAATCATTTTCTATTATTAACCGGAAGGATTGTACTTTCAAATAAAATAAGAAATTTGAGAAAACCTTCAGAAGTTTCTTTTATAGCATTTTCGAAAAAGAAAAAAAAATATTTGGCGGACCCTTTATTTTCTGTAGCATCTAAGTTACAAAGAGTGCATATACCAACGAATGTACTTTTGAAAGATCTAATATTTATATACAGCAGCCCTCCTCTTGCTCTTATAAGCAGGCCTATTGCACGTGATAAGAGACTTGTAGAATTTATTAGTAGAACAGAATATTTTAACTGTGAGTATAGGTTATGGAATCGAGAGCTTCTTGCATCAGAAGCAAAAATCTGTTTTTCATGCAATTTAACGAGGTGTAAAATTGGTTTGAAGTATTTACTAAGTGGTACTGAGTTATATTCTGGAACAAAGCTTATCTGAGTTTACAAATTTTTTCAGTCCTCTGCCCAAAATGCTTGTTTTTCAATTATTATTAATGGTTAGTTATATACTATTTAATTGTTATGTTACTCTTTTGTAGCAAAATATTTTATTTGTATTAATAGTAAAGTGTCTGCCAAATATTTTTTTTTTTTTTTTTTGAAAATTCTGTAAAAAAATACTACTGCATATTTTCTCAAATTTCTTTTTTTATTTAAAAGTACAATCATTCCGGTTAATAATGGAAAATATTTCCTCGGCTGGCCATGCAGTAGCCTACACGATCGGTCCAATTTTTAAGCACATTACCGATTGTGTGCAGCTGTATTTTACCAATTTCTTCACGAATATTGTCCTTTAAAGCATCAATTCTCTCGGGCTTGTTGGCGTAACTCTTCTCTTTGACGGTACCCCACAAATAATAGTCAAACGATATCAAATCGCAGCTACGAGTTGGCCAAACGACATCAGCTCTGCGACTGATAATGCGATCTTCACAAACAGGGCGCAAAACATCGAGTGTAGCTTCGGCTGTGTGGCACGTAGCGCCGTCCTGTTGAAAGAAAATGTTGCTACTATCCTCCTCTCCAATTTTTGTGAACAAAAATTCGTTCAACATGGTCTGATAACGATCGCCATTGACTGTAACGGCAACCCCTTGCTCATTTTCGAAGAAAAATGGCCCAATTATGCCTCTGGACCAAAATCCGCACCAAACAGTACTCGTCTTGGGTGTATCGGCTTATTCCATATTCATTCAGCGGAAGGATAAAACTAATTATCTGTCAAATCAGACATGACCTAAGTGTTACCATTCACAAGAAAAGCACTAGTTGAAAATAAAAACCATAGATGGCAAACCCTTTATTTTTTTATTTTTATTTTTAAATACACTTTTTTGTGTTTTATACAACAGACAAAGTTCATCCCATATTTGTGGTTCACATAAAACTGATAACAATTAAAATTTAATATTATTTTCTAGAGTCCATAAGAGTATTTTTATAAATGTCTCCAGATAATTGCTTTATGCTTAAGTTCATTTACAAAAAGCCACTTGATAACAAACAGAGAATTAAGAATAAAATAAAAACATAAATAAAATGTTTTTAAAAGATAATACCATGCGAAGGGTGGTTGTAATACAGTTTGAGAGAAACATTTAAAAATTTCATACACAGTAACTATAAGCTTTAGAACACATAGATATGCACTGAGGAAGATATTTAATATTATTTAACAAACTAAACAAAATTACCACAGATTTTGTTATTTTATTGATAAAAATTATTTAAATTTTTATTTATTTCTTTTTTAAGACTTAAATTTTATTTATATTTTTTTTTGTTTATTTATTTATATATTTTTTGGCATTTTTATATCTTTATTTAAATTTATTTTTAAACGCTTTCTGTTAATTTTTATTCCTTTTTTTACTTTAAAATTATTTCAAATTTTTATAACCGTTTTCTCTTTCACATTCACATTTTTTCACACCGTTTTTCATTAGAATAAAAAGAAATTTTATTTGTTTTGTTTTTATTCCACCGCTTAACACAACCGTTTGCATTAACAGACAATTTGTTACTGAAACATGCTGTTGATGTGTTTGCCACAGGATAAGAAACTGTTTCTTCTTCTTCATTTCATACGCTTAATACAATGTATTAATTGTGTGAATTCCTGCAGTTTTATTGTTGTTGCTATTGGTTGCCGTCGTTTCTTTGTTTATTTCACGAAGTTTTCTTTTTAATAAGAGTATTATGAAAACGAAGTTTTGCAACGTTTAAGAGTCTTTTGTTGTTGACAAATTTATCTAAGAGAGAGTCGCTCGTTAATAACATGCCTGTTAGCTAACAGTTGTTA
Organism: Wohlfahrtia magnifica; assembly: GCA_023159175.1. Taxonomy (NCBI): domain Eukaryota; kingdom Metazoa; phylum Arthropoda; class Insecta; order Diptera; family Sarcophagidae; genus Wohlfahrtia; species Wohlfahrtia magnifica. Next base: position 3,879,507 of record JAKWBJ010000051.1, read on the forward strand.
AGTTTGAAGAGAGCAAAGAGCAGCACAGTAACCGTTATTGAGTGTTTATTTTGTTAAGAGTTTATTAACATCATTAGTGAGATTTTTTTATGGAAAACACTTTTTGAAGGAGAAAACAAGCATTTTAATGGCTGCTGGAATGTGCGTGGATGTGTGTGTTAAATTCAAAAGGATAATTAATATGGTCATGAAAAGTTCTGGCAAATTAACAAGTAAATAAGTAGTAATTAATAAAAAGTGACAAAAGTCTTAATATTAATATAAAAGTGAGATAAAAATGAAATAAAATTCATCACCATTTATTTTGCCAACATAAACAAATTTTTGTGCTTCACACTTCTTAATTGTCAAAGAATTTTAGAAAATTTTATTTTTGATTGATGATGAGAAGACTCTTCTAGGTTTCTTCAAAATTTTTTGTAGGGAAAAGGGTAATCAGAAAATGTAATTCAATGACTATAGTCGCTGAAAAATAATTATATATTTAAAATTTCATTTTAAATTGGTCAAAGCCCGGCGTGCTTTGTTACCCCTATTTAAGTTATTATCTTTAGTGTTATCTTAGTTTAATCTTTTACCTTTTTTCCATATTTTATCCCACTCCAGTCCAAAACCAAACATTTGAGATGGCGTATAGTTCTTTTCGAAAAGACACTGTAGTTTCTGATTTTTAACTGCACTTATAACACATGGGCTGACAAGTTTCCAGCCTGATACATAGATAGCGCTAATTTTATTACCTTCAAAAGACAGCTGTCAAAATAAAGGGTCCGCCAAATAAATTTTTTCTTTTTGAAAATGCTATAAAAAAAAACTACTAAATATTTTCCGAAATTTCTTTTTTTATTTGAAAGTACAATCCTTCCGGTTAATAATGGAGAATAATTTCATTCAAATGGCTGCCTCGGCTGGCAGCCAAGTTCTAAGGACATTATCAATGGTGTGCAGCTGTATTTCACCAGTGGCTTCACGAATAATTTCCTTTATAGCGTCAATTGTCTCTGGCTTGTTGGCGTAACACTTATCTTTGACGGCACCCCACAAATAATAGTCCAACGGTGTCAAATCATAGCTCCGAGGTGGCCAAACGACATCAGCCCTGCGGCTGATAATGCGTTCTCCAAAAACAGTGCGCAAAACATCGAATGTAGCTTCGGCTGTGTGGCACGTAGCGCCGTCCTGTCCAAACCAAATGTTGCTATGATCAACATGGCCCGATAACGATCGCCATTGACTGTAACGGCCACTCCTTGCTCATTTTTGAAGAAAAATGACCCACTTATGCCTCTGGACTAAAATCCGCACCAAACAGTGACTCGTCTTGGGTGTATCGGCTTGCTATGCAACAATTTTGCTTGTTTACATACCCGCCAAGATCAAAATGGGCTTCATCTGAAAAGATGATTTTTGACTCTGCAATATTACCATGATTTTCAAACTAATGAAGCAATATTTCCCAACGTTGTTCAAGCGTTTACACAACTATATTTGTTCTGCGGGAGGATAAAACTAATTATCTGTCAAATCAGATAGTAGCTCAGTGTTACCATTCACGAAATAAGCACTAGTTGAAAAAAAAAACGTTAGATGGCGGACAGTTTATCATTATATTTTGTTAATTAGTTTGTGAGTTATTGTGCTAAGAGTGGTGCTACTTCTGCAAAAAATTTTGTGTCTTAATTCTACACTGCTTCTTGGTGGGAAAAAATACCGCTCATGCTAAGCAATGGGTTGGAAAATGTCATGTTTGTTTGCTGACTTCAAAGTGATCGTAGAGAAAACGATGATGCAGAACGCAGGCGGTAGCACCAAAAAAGCTAAACAAGTACACAAAATCGTTTGGAATGATAGAAAACTAAAGCTGCATGAGTTAGATGACATCGTGTCACAAGAACATGCTGGTTTTATATTGCAAGAGCTTTTGCACTTTGCAATTTTTTTGGTCAGCATAATGGACCTAATGTGTCTTTCTACAATCGGGAAGTTTCAGCAATCCGGGTATCAAGTCAGTGGTTTAACGTGTATACTTGCCCTAGGACGTTACCTCACGGTGCCAAAGCACGACTGAATACAATGCGTCCACCAACGCACCCACCTATGATTAGAATCAAACCGGGTATGTTGGAAATATAGAAACACCTGTGCATGCTCGCCCAGTTAGGTTTGCGGAAAGCGTTGCTGTTGTACTCGATAGTGTGCAAGAATAGCCGTCAACCTCGACTCGTCGTCGTGCCCAACAATTGAACATCTCATGAACATCACTGACATTACTTTTGAATAAAGATTTGAATTTAACCTCTTACGATTTTCAATTGACTCAAGAGCTGAAGTCTACTAACTATTTCAAGCGTCGTCAATACGCCGAATAGAATAGTTGAGCAGACAGAGGTGAATGATGACTTTGTATAAAAAACCATCTTCAGCGACGAGGCACACTTTCACCTGAGTGGTTAAGTTAACAAGCATAATTGCCACATTTGGACAAATGAAAGTCCACAAGTGATTGTTGAAAAGAAAATGCATCTACAAAGAGTGACTGTTTGGTGTTGCTTATGGGATGACGGCATCACTAGGCCGTACGTCTTCGCAAATGAGTTTAATCAAGCAGTTACCGTGAATGGTGTTTGCTTTCGCGATATGATAACGAAGTTCTTGTGGCCAGAATTTGAAGACATGTACCTTGACAGTAAGTGTTCACAAAGATATTATCACTCGTCACACAGTCAACGAAACAATCCTTTTTTGAGCTAGAAATGCAATAGCCGTGTTGTTTCTTGTCGTGGTGATGTTAATTCTCCACCACGATCATGTTATTTGAAACAGTTGAACTTTTTTCTTTAAGCATATCTATTAGAAACGGCGTACGTCGATAAGCCAAAGACAATTCTAGATCTAAAAGATGAGATAATTCGTCACATTAACGACATTGGACTTCAATTATGTCTTAGAGTCATTAAGAATATGAAACAATGGATAGAAGTATACTACCGAAGCCGTGGCGAAGATAATTCTCTGAAAACTTTTTGTTTTATTTACAGTTAACATCATACATTTTTGTTAGACCATCCAATGGACAATGTGTATATCGCACGGCTCAGCTATTTTGTAGAGAGAGATCACCCTGTTAGATTCCAGCGCTTTCATAGTCGTTTAATTATTCAAAAGTGTACTAATATCTCTTTTAGAGATGCGGATCTCTGCCTACCTCTGCCGCTACCTCTGCCTAAAAGACGATACTTAAGTCCGATTGCATTATTAAATGAAGCCATATGCTTTGATTCCGAAAAGATAAAACCACCGATAACTCCATATAGCTTAGTGTAGCCAGAGCCGTTAACGAGGTGTTCTATATGATCAGTCCGTTTCTTTCTGTCATTGTCCTGATTTTAAAATAAGATTTCACAGACCAGCGTTCTGTTGTCAATGTTATGTAAATTTTTTAAATTTTTTAAATTTTAACAGAATCTTCGAATGATCCACAATCGAATTATTCTTATCCTTATCCAAGATATATAGAAAAAGAACTTGCCTTCCTTCCAAAAGATCATTTGGAGACAGATAACAACATCCAGTCAAAACTGAAAAACATTTGCTAGAGCCCAATTATCCTTTGTAGATCACTAAAGAAGTTAACAGTAAATAATTATATCTCCACAAGGTTTGCATAGGCTAATTAATGTTTGCGTGTACTGGAGTTCTTGACGCCAGAATATATATATTAATACATTTAAATGTGGATTTAATTAGCTTCACTAACATCTTATCACATAGAGCTTTTCCCCTATAGTCTACTTTTAGTAAATTATTACCAAGTAGCTCACTTTTTGCTTTTTAAACACAATTTTTATTGCCTCTCATCTCATAAATCTTTTGTAAATTTCCTTTGTTTTGTTTGGTGTTAAATGGCTTCCATCAACAGTAATCAATCACTTGAATTCTCTTCTTTAGTCTATTGTTTTTAAACAATTTATTGACATTATTGTTGTCAACTTAGCAAATACCTCTGGTAAGAAAATAATAGACAAAAAGGAAAAAATAATCAAAACAAATAAAAAGAACAATAAATAAGCAAAAGGTTGTAATGCCTTTCTTTATTGTCATTATTTGAATTACAAATAAACAACGTCTTTGATTTTCATACGACAATGAAGTCTTTATGAAATTAATATAAAAAAATAATTTTTTAATAATTTTTACAGGGTAACAATAAATTTAGAAAACAACTAGTAAACAGTACAGTACTACACAGATGTTCATTCTAATCATAAATGTAGGTTGTGGTTTCTATTATAGAAAAGGTAAATATTTCGCCTTTTCATCATCACTTTAGAAAGACAACTTATTTGGAAGTCACACCTAAAGTCAATGATAAAAAACGGCTACGGAATACCTTTGAACAATTTAATAATTTATTTGAGTCACAATGGTCTGGCATACGATACTTTATAGTAAGGATTATCTCGAAGTTTCCTAACTTGCAGAGTCTTACTTGGTCAATGACATCTATCCCAACAATGGGCATGGAAGCTCTATTGAACATATTGTTATATAATTGAGTCATAGAGGCCCATCTGGTCATGGCTCTACGACCCAGAAAGTTCTATTGTGTCAAACACTCCGTGGTCAGACTCACCAGTATATAAGTCTTAAAATGCAGTAAAAAAACCCATTGAGTCAATAATCTTGAAAGAGTAACTGTCCACAGAGATATTTTCCATCGTCTCATCTTCCTCCCTTCAAAGGCGACACTTCCTATTCATTTATCTTTCCTCCGGTCGAGGACCAACCAATACCACAGTATGTCACTGGTACCACGTGCCCCGCCTTGCAGTTCGTTAGTGGTCTCGTTTCTCATACCACCAGTGTTCCCAGAAACCAAACAATCTCAGAGTGTTGACATTCATGTAGCACTCACATACCTTTATTCGAAGAAAGCTCCCATAGTGTCGCTTGACTATAAGAATATATATATTAATAGTACCGCCTCTGATTCTACGTTCTATACTAATTCGTGTACAGAATATGAAAACTGCCTGGATCTCCACCTGTTAAAGGTTGAGCAGCTTATTCATGGGTTCCCAGACTTTGGTATTGGGCTCGAAAACTCTCGAGCCAACACGACCATCCATTTCAGATCCATTGGCGTACCACTGTATACAGTTATGGCTGACACTAGTGACCACATATTCCAACTCCCTAGTCGATTTTGCGATCGAAGCTTAAGCCCCCATTGCTCCTACTCAACAGTAGCTCAGGGTTGATTTCATAATCAAAATGTACAGTGGACTAAGCCCAAAAAAGTTAGATAAACGTTTCCATGGTCGCAGTGGGACAAGTTCCTATTGCACCCGTTAAAGTCACACAGGTCTGCCTCTAAAGCTTCACACATTCATAAATGCAAAGCTTTTGTGCATTCTTAGGTTACCATAAAATCGACATATACGATTTTTTGAACCGCTTATCCTAAGTGTACAAGAGGAAGCTATTATGTAAGCAGTCGTCATGCACAAGAAGAAAATATTAAAGGCAGACAAACTTATTAGTCATCTTGCGACCCTGCGGTGGATCGAGGACATATTTTATATGTCTTAGGCTAGCGATCACTTATATTCAGCTGCTTCACGACATGCGAAAAGTAGAGGGCATATCCAAAGTGCTCACAATATAACTCATAAAAATGGAACATGAATGGAACCAAAACACTGCACTGAGTGGAAGCAGGAATTTATTAATGGCTTTTTTTTCGCAGAGACACCACAATCTACCAGGCTGAACTTTAAGAGATATTGGAATCTGTAGAAAACTATTTCAAAGGTACGGTGATTAAATTTATGTGGAGAAGTCAATCGGTCATAAAGGTCCCTAGCATTTGTGAACAATGCGTTTAAAACACTGGATTTTCAGAATCAGGTTACCCTGGTCTGGTTGGTACGACATAAGTGGAATAATGGAAATGAAAAATCGGATATCTATGCCAAGCCAAAAAAAGGCTGAGTGGACCTTGACTTGACCTGTTCAATCCTTTGGCTTCAACAGACAGCTCCTGACGGGTGAGTTGAAGAAATGGTCAGCATATATTATGAGAAACATTTTAACGACACTAGAGATCAGAGCTAGTTTCAAAGGTTTCTGAGCTTCGATGCTAAGAGAGCAGAGTTTTTTCTAAGGCTTAATAGTAAAAGCCTAAGGATTAAAAGTCTATATTGAAGAAGCTGTTATTGATGTATTAGGCAGGTCAATGAAAAGTGATAAGTAAAGACACAATAAATCAACAGTGGTCGCAGTGCCAAATGTTTTCTTTGGTAAGTGTATTATATTAAATAACTGTTTCGCAAATATATAAATTTTTGATGTCTTCCTGATACGTTGTACTTAGGCCTGACAATGAAAACTTGTTTTAAGTGTGAAGTTTTGGCTCCTTTTGATATTGGCTGGATTTAAGCTTAAAAAACCTACTTAATATAGCTTTACTTAACTTAACCATTCAGGGCAAAAAAGATTTTATAAAAACTGCTTTAAAATATATGACTTCAAGTTTGTTACTACAAGGATGACATTTATAACCACTTTATCTCAAAATATTTACAAATTCTTAGCTGTATAATAAGTCCCCTTTGTATAGCTTTTAATTTGTTGTCTTCTTCTTCTTCACACCATTGTTGCCATAAAATATTCGGTTTATCGTTTAAAAAAATTTCTTTTACAACATTTTGCATAAACAAGTAAATATTTACAAACACCACCATAAATAAATAACAGTACTTGCTTATAAATACTTACCCATACAAATAAATAGAAAGTAATCACATAAATACAAATGAGCCATTATTAGATTTATATGTTAAATGAAACAGATACAATGAACACAATCATGAGCAACATAGTACACAATATAATGAAACGAAAACACGTAGAGAAACGCTTATTCATAAGGTAACAAACAGAGTAATAACTACAACAATAGTAATAATAATAACAACAGTTATAGCAACAACAATTTTCTAAAATAAAATATTTTTATTTTTTCTTATTTTCTATGTATATTTACACACATACGTATACTGTATTAATACTAACAGGCTTACAAACACTTCTAAATGATCTCTAACTCTCATTGTTAAACACTGTTAAACTTATGAGTACTTGTACTAAATTATTTACATACACAGTTGCATACTTCTATGTTTGAGTTATAATATGTTTTAAACAAGTATGATAAATGAAAATAAGCTGGTAAAAGTTTAAACAATACTGAGCATTTACTTACACACACATTTCGCTCTCTCTCTCTCACTCTCTCTCTCTCACTCTGTCTCTCTCTCTCTATCTAATAAAAAACACCTTCACCTGTTTGACTATAAGCTTACAAAGAGACACACACAAGTAGATTTACATTTACAAGCATGTTGTAAATAATAAACACTGTAACACATACACATATAGATACCTACCTACACAAAGACTTATGTTTGTCGAGTAAGAAGGCAAAGAAAAAAAATTATTTTATATTCTCTTTCTCTCTCTCTCTCTCTATCTTTCATTAAGCTCATGTTAAATCATGTGTACAACTTTAAGTAGACTAATTTAGTATGGTTCACATATATTACACACTTACACCAAGCCATACTTACATGTACATGTACATATGCATACATAGGTATATACTCATTTATAGCTAAGACTAATTATGCACATACATATACATATAGGCATTTGGTTTCAACTAGAGAGAGAAAGGTAGCCATGGCTACATATAGAAACAATATAAACAATTTTCTGTTCGTACTGAGTAAAAGATTTGAAATTTGCAATTTTCTGACAGATAAGAGGAGCTCTAGAAATATTAAATTTATTTTCAATTTTATTTATTAATTTGTAATAATTGATAAGAATTAAAAAAAAAATATATATAAATAAATAAAAAATTAATTATATAGTCAAGGTTTCAAGCTTCAAGGTTTTTCTTGCTTTAACACTATACAGACCGAAGAATTTACATACCTAGAAGGACTGATAGGGATCATTTGACAAAACTAAGTTTAAACAACACTATGCAACAAATGGACAAACATTTTCTGACCTTGGATAACCACCATGGAGATCGGGAGGATATTATTCGACCGGTTTTAATCGTTTGTCTTTAATAAACCGGTTAATTTAACATTAATAACCGTTTAACTTCAAAAAGTATAATTTTTAAACGTTTGTATATTTTTTTATTGCCAATATACTCATCTTTTAACTATTTGTACAAACTTTGTTGTTATTTTTGTATATATCGAGTCCGTCATCTAACGTTTTTTTTTAACTAGTGCTTATTTCGTGAATGGTAACACTTAGCTCATGTCCGATTTGACAGATAATTCGTTTTATCCTTCCGCTGAACGAATATGGTTGTGTACACGCTTGAACAACGCTGGGAAATATTGCGACATTACTTTGAAAATCATGATAATGTTGCAGAATGTGTGCGATGTGTTCAGATGAAGCTCATTTTGATCTTGGCGGGTATGTAAACAAGCAAAATTGTCGCATTTAGGGCACAGAAAACCCGCTCGCATACATTGAAAAGCCGATACACCCAAGACGAGTCACTGAAAATGAGCAAGGAGTGGCCGTTACAGTCAATGGCGATCGTTATCGGGCCATGTTGAACGAATTTTTGTTCACAAAAATTGAAGAGGAGGATATTAGGAAAATTTTGTTTCAACAGAATGGCGCTACGTGCCACACAGCCGAAGCTACACTCGATGCTTTGCGCCCTGTTTTTGAAGATCGCATTGTCAGCCGCAGAGCTGATGTCGTTTGGCCACCTCGGAGCTGCGAATTGACACCGTTCGACTATTATTTGCAGGATGCCGTCAAAGATAAGCGTTACGCCAACAAGCCAAAGACAATTGACTCTTTAAAGGACAATATTCGTGAAGCCATTGGTGAAATACAGCTGCACACAATCGATAATGTGCTTCAAAATTGGACCGATAGTGTAGGCTACTGCATGGCCAGCCGAGGCAGCCATTTGAATGAAATTATTTTTCATTATTAACCCGAAGGATTGTACTTTCAAACAAAAAAAAAAATAAAATTTGAGAAGATATTCAGTAGTTTTCTTTTATAGCATTTTCAAAAAAAAAAAAAAAAAAATTATTTGGCGGACCCTTTATATATATGAAAACCTTGAACACTCAAAAAGATCGTGGTGACAAAGGAAGATCGAAAAAGATATGCATACTTAAGCAACGATGACTTTTTCTCGTCTGCTATAAATAAATATTAATTTTTATGTATGAAGAATGATCAACTAGACTTACCGAAAGCGAACCACAAATGCCGGCTCCAAGTGGCGGATATATTAGTTAGTGAAGTTTCTCACAGCGTAAATAAACATAACCAATCGCTTGTAATGTTGAAAATTGTTAGATTTTGTGGGTGTCTTACCTAACATGCCACAGTGATAAACACACTATCAAATAAGTGGTGCATGAATTTACATGCAGTGCTGTTCGAAAACTATGCAACTTTTCTTATCGAGACAATTAAGGACTCGTATTTTACTAATAGATTTTAAATAGATTTATTCAAAATAAATTATAATTATAATAAAAAACCTTTAATTTAATTCGCTTCCAAATAATATAACAAAAACGAAATTAGCTCCTTGACTAGCTATTCGAAACCTAAGCATCTTTCAGTACTTTGTGTAATAAACTTTGTTTTTTATGGCCTCTGCACACTGTTTTGGCATAGTTATGAGATTTGTTAGAATTATTGCTAGAATTGATTGCCACTTTAAATTTAAGCTCTTTTTCAGTTTCTGCTTAAAGATTTAAGCAAAATCTTACTTAAATGATAGAAACTATTAAACGGTAATTTGAATAATCATTAACCGAAAACTGGTTTTTCAAAAATTACCACTTTTCGAATTATTTGAAAACCGGTTGATGAAAAAAATCAAATAATCGATCTCCATAATAACCACTATATTTTTTTAATACGCTATGGTCGCCCAACATCAATAATCATCAGCATTTCAGATTCTGTGGGTAATCTTTTTCTTTAGAATTTAATTCAAAAATGTGATATTTTTGAAGAGGCTGCTTCATACAACTTATGATAACTCTGAAATGACTCATTCGCTTGCATTACGCTATATGTTAAAAAATTACAAATTATTTCAACTTTAAGTCATTCTATTATAATTCTTTAATTTAAACAATATTTTTGGAGTTATTCAGAAACAAATTATAAATAAAAAAAATATATGAAATTTTTGATTTCTAAAAATTCACAAAAAATAGAATGCAGCAGATCACTAGTTTCACTATTTATTCATAAAGTTGCATATAATAGAAATAAAATAAACCATAATAATAAAGTGAAAGTACCTAATTTTGAAAAAAAAAAATGTTTATGCTATAGTTGCCGGTTCTTCTGAATAATGTATAATACACATATTTTAAAGTAAAGAAGAAGTGTGGGTATAATTTGCGAATGGACTAAAAATTATTTTGTCCAGTTTTTTAGCACTAAGAAGATAATGAAATAACAAATTTAACAAATAACTGCTTACAACTTTTCTCCACCGCTAGCCAATTTAAAAATCTTGTTTTAAAAAAACTTCTTGACTGTGTTTTGTATTCCTTTAAAGAAAGTAATACGGTGACAGGTTAATAGATATAAATATACCTGTTTATACGGCCTAGATTATTTCTGAAAATATAGGGCTCCAAGAACGATGTTCTTGTGAGAGTCTCTCAGCACCCTTTCAGCCGTATCATGATAAAGGTTTGGAGATTTTTTATATGCCTCCAGATCCAGTAGTTTTATTAGCTATCCCCTACATGGTGGTGAAGATCTGCCTTACATTCTAAGAGAGAGAGTTAAGAAGTGTAGTCCAATGATTGGGATGCTCCCTGCGATAGAGCAAGCAAATAATAACTGTTTTGTAAAATTGTTTATTATATTTCCTGACAATCACGATCTCCGATTCTTCGTGAAAGTGTTGTATCGATGTCTTCTGGACGCAGCCTTTAATGGTACTTAGTAATGCACTTTGACATCTCTGTAGATTTCCCACTTTGATGGGCTCATTACTGGAGTCATGCGGGTGCTGTGTAGTTTATCACTGACCGGGCAATTGTCTTGTGTGTAGCGAACAAGGTATACTTATTTGTGTCTCAAGTACTGCCGGTAAGTTTTCTTAGGACCTTTTTTCTAAAGGGCCCGACAAATAATTTTTTTTTCAAAACGCTATAAAAAAAACTACTGAATATTTTCTCAAATTTCTTTTTTTATTTGAAAGTGCAATACTTCCCGTTAATAATGGAAAATAATTTCATTCAAATGGCTGCCTCGGCTGGCTATGCAGTAGCCTACACGATCGGTCCAATTTTTAGGCTCAACGATTTTGTGAAGCTGTATTTCACCAATGGCTTCACGTATATTCTCCTTTAAAGCGTCAATAGTCTCTGGCTTGTTGGCGTAACACTAATCTTTGACGGCATCCTGCAAATAATAGTCGAACGGTGTCAATTCGCAGCTCCGAGGTGGCCAAACGACATCAGCTCTGTGGCTGATAATGCGATCTTCAAAAACAGGGCGCAAAACATCGAGTGTAGCTTCGGCTGTGTGGCTCGTAGCGTGGTCCTGTTGAAACCAAATGTTGCTAATATCCTCCTCTTCAATTTTTGTGAACAAAAATTCGTTCCACATGGCCCGATAACGATCGCCATTGACTGTAACGGCCACTCCTTGCTCATTATGCCTCTGGACCAAAAGCCGCAGCAAACAGTGACTCGTCTTGGGTGTATCGCCTTTTCAGTGTATACGTGCGGGTTTTCTTTGCCCCACATGCAACGATTATGCTTGTTACATACCCGCCAAGATCAAAATGAGCTTCATCTGAAAAGATGATTTTTTTTGGCAAAATCGGCATCTTCTGTAAGTCGATCGCAGGCCCACTTAGCAAAGCGTTGTTCAAGCGTATACACAACCATATTCGTTCAGCGGAAGGATAAAACAAATTATCTGTCAAATAAGACATGAGCTATATGTTACAATTTACTAAATAAGCACTAGTTGAAAAAAAAACGTTAGATGGCGGACCCTTTATTTCGCATTTTGTTGCTAATTAAAGTACTTATTTTCCATTACATACACATCCCCTTATTAATATCAACGGCTGTCAAAGTGTAGGGAACATTTAAGGTTCTAATTAACATTTTTATTTTTATTCCCACACTTTTCTAGACAGTAACGTAAGCATTTTTGTTTGCGTTGTTTTATTAGAATTTCCTTTAGATTTTAAATTCAGTCTTAAAATTCACTTCAATAAATAAGGTATTTTATACTTAAAAATAAAGTATTTTAATTATATACGTAATGCGCGCGCTGAAAACTGGAAGAGGTTCTAAAATTTTGGGTTAATTCGTGGTTTTCATTCTCGTGCCATCGACAGTTACATCTAAAAGTAATTGATCTTAATCAAGCCTGACTTCTTTCTTCCATGTGCTAAATAACGTGGCCGATTTGGACGATTTAATTCTAAAATTGCTGCTAGTGACGATATCTATTAAGTTCCTCAGGTTACTGTTTATGCTACCAAAAGTGTTATTGATGTTCTTGTCCATCGTCAAGATAGTGCTGTCGTCGGTATATGACCAGCTTGTGGTGCCGGGAGTTTCGAAATGTAGCAATTAAATAAAATTGGGGATAGTACACCTCCTTGCGTGAAACCTTGTTTGATGCTACGAATTTTGGACTTTTGGTTTCGATACTTAACCGACTAGTGTCTTCCAGGCAAATAGTTTAATAGTTACCTTTTCGTGTTATAAAGGAAGGTCGATGCTTGTATGTCGTCAAAGAGAATGGCATGTTTGTTCGTGTCGGATGCCTCAGGCAGGTCCAGTGCCACCATTATAGTTTTATCGCATGGTTTTGCTGCGTTCTGTTAGAAAAGGTTAGTGATATCTTCTAACTTGGCAGCATTCTAACAAAGACTTCATGCAGTAGCGATCATATAATGTTTGGATATACAGCCAAAAATGCCCGAACTGCCTGCCAATTGCATACCTGTAGGCAGAAAATTGAACTCGATTTAAAGTAAACCTAAATAAGAAAAGTAAAATAATTTAAAATAATGCTCTAAAGAGGATGGAATAAAAGGAGTTTTATGCGCCCATTTGCTCTTATTAGATACCATAGGACGTGATATATACAAGCTTGCAAATACAGCTGCCAGATAAGATTAGCTACCGTCATATGACTAATTAACGCCTTTCAACTATCGAAGTATTTGTCGGGAAAGTAAGTGCATAAAATGTCTGAACAGAATTGCATTGTCATCGTACTATCTATTTTGTAGAGCGTCTTTTAATCACCAGGAAACTGTATACTCTTCTAAATCATCGTGTAATCTCTTATAGCCTTGGATCTAAAGACAAACTTTAAAGCTTTTGTGATAACTTTTGCTTCGAAGCTATTTTAGAGCTTTTTGCAATAAAATTTCCTGCCATCCTTTTAAAAAAGAATAATTTTACTTTAATCGATTCATTTCAAATTAGTCAAGACTTCTGAAGTACAAAAAACTAAAAAGTACAAAAACTGTTTTTATACACACCATGGATATTTTTATTTTTTTTTTTTTGCACAAACTTGTAACCAATTAATAGAATTTTTTTATGCGGCATACCTTCCCTTGTTACACACACACATATTACCATAATGTATTCTCCATTGCATTTTAGTTGGCATATGTGCGTTTTTCTTTTCTATTTAGTTTTTCTTCAGTTTTCATCTCTTTGCTCTTTGGAATATAATTTCACCCTTTATTTTCCACAATTTCTTGAGCTTTTGAATAATGAAAGACAATTGTTGGATTGCATGTTGAATTGTGTTTAATCATGTTTTGTACGAGAATATCTGAAAGAGTAGAAATATTTATAAATGAATATGAAGAAAAGCAATAGAGAAGGTAAGGAAATAAAACTAATTGAGGTACAATTCCAATTAATATGAGAGAAATAAATGAATATTAAAAATACTTGCATAAGAACCTTACAATTTGTATAAAGCGAAAATGAAAGCTATTTTAAGAAATAAAAAAATAATATATAATTATATCGAATAACTAAAAGCAAAGTAGAAGAAAGGGCAGATATTTTTGATTTATTTGATCATTAGAATAGAAGGAGAATAAGATAACGACTGACTGTATATTACCATATATTATCTCTTGCAGAGGTAGATTCATTATATTAAAATATGGCCTTAAGTGAATCCGTGAATTATTTATTCCATCAATTGCTGCTTGATAAGCTATTTGAGATATTGTTGTAGCTCATATTGGATTGACATTTGAAGTAAGTATTAACGGTAATTCCATTAGACTCTGTTTGGTGAAAATGCAATGCATTTTTCATACTATGTAAGTAAATTTAAATACAGACGTAATCAAAATTTCACGGAAATGTCAACAGCGTAACGTCCATAAGCACTACTCCCTTTATTCTCCTTCCCACAACCTATTTTCCTATAGCTGCACAATGCACTACATGAGTAGGGGCCAGCTTCTGGGTGCTGGTCTTATCTTAAAAAAAAAATAAGATAAAAGTGTGAAATTTTATAAATTAAGTTAAATTATATTCTAAGATTTTGATTGAAATGACTTTTAGAAGCCGTTACATATATGCAACTTTGGTCTGTTTCCACTATATTTTGGCACTCATGTTTTTGAGTAAAATTATCTAAAAATTTAAAAAAACTTCTTATCTACTCAACGAAAGTACGCAATTTTGTAAATTAAAGTTAGTCATTCAGTTTAAAAACCTAAAATTTCGAGTGAAGAAGGAAAATTTATATTTTTCTTCCTGCTGCTCGTACAATAGTACCTTTCCAGACATTTGATGAAAAGTCCAACGTCGCACTTTTTACACACTGAAGTACAATGTGATGCAAGATGAAACTTGTTCAGCCACACCCTTTTTTTCTATTCTCTTGTTTCTTCGATAAAATGAATATTTTTGTGGTGGACTTTCGTTTCCAAAAGACTTAAGGACGTAAAATATCGAACAGGAAAAGAAGACTTAGCACAAATTTTCTTCTGCTTTGTGGCGCAAGGTTCAATAGCTTTGAAGAAAAGCATCAAAAAGCCCCGTTTTTTCCGCCTGTCTCAATTCTGTAAATGCATACCATCCATCCATTTTCCTATATGGAAAACTTCTAATATCGCTTAGCGTACGATGGTCAATATATTAATCTCCTGCGTTAAATGGGTGCTTTTGTATGCCAGCGAATCTCTAATACACACAACATAAAAGCCTTAACAGCTATCTATGAAGGATTCTCAGTTTATTTTTACCAAGAATCATAACCAATAGGTAGGCAGCTTTAGCTTCAAACCGACGACCAATTTATGTGGAGATACCGCATTTGAAGATGAAGTGTTCACACGCAACGTAAGCTCAGAGTGATACTAAAAAAAAGAGTATTGAGGATAGTGCAACACAGGCAGAATTGACACAATCTTGCCTTAAAAAAGCACCGTTTTTAGATACTATTCGAATAATACTTCAGTAGTCTTTCTTAGCCGTTGATTAAATGTCTGCAGATTTAGAGATATTTTCTATTAAAGTAAATGTAAAGTTGGTTTGTAATCTTTTAACAACATTAATTTGGTATGTTGTTATCACCACCTCCATCTCTGCAGGATAAGTTTGTAATCACCTTTGTCTCCTTTATATTACTTTCCTACACCGTCGAATTTGCGCTTGGTTTTTTCTAAGCTAAAAAAAAATATGAATTTTAATTACTAGTTAAAATACTTATAATATTTACTAGACATTTTAGACGTTTTCTTCACTGAAAAACTAAATACTAATTTTCATCAGAAAAACAATATTTTTTTACTTCTTTATTTAAAATGAAATTCAATAGCTTATTTTTGAAAAAAATATATACAAATTTTATTGGCAATTTGTTGCAATCTGTAAACAATTTATTTATTTATTTATTATTTTTTCAGCATTCTGTTGCTTTTATTGTAGTTCTCCTTGTTTAACAACATCATAACTCTAAAGTTAGCAAATTTTTTTTTGCTGTCAAATATTTATTTAAAAAAACAGCTTTTATCTCCAGTTTTTCTGCAGTTTTAAAATAATGTTTTATAAAAAAAACTACAAATTTGAAAGCAACATACAATTTTTACAGATTGTTAAAATAGTTTTCTCACATTAACAATGCCAACAATAACTATGGTGGCAACAGCAAGCAATAATAAAATTAAAAAAAAGTACAAAAAAATGTTAAACAACAACGACAACTTGTTTTTTTATGCTTATATGCATTTATATTTTAAATTTAATAATTTATGTAACAAAAACTACAAATAAAAAATAAAAATTACCATTATATTGGTTCAACATAACGTATAAGTATTATTAACAGCATTAATTGTTACAATATATTCCACATACGCCTCAGGTGTTCTGTGTTCATTAAGAACACTTGTTGTAATTTATAAATAAGTTTTATTTTCTACACTAGGCAACAAAAAATAAAACATTAATAATATAAAGAGTTTATAATATTTAAAGCGTTAAGATTTCTGAAATATTTTATTAATTTTTTTTTATTTTCTAATGTAAAAATATTCACACGCAGCGAGTAATAGCATTGTAGTCGAGAAGAGTTCGTCAAGGCTGAACACTTTAACATTTATTGTTTAACTACGTCAAATGAAGTGAAACGCAATTTGCCACAAACGACGGAAAGTAGAAAATAAAACAGGGTGGCCAAAGGTCGCTATGGGATTTAAAAATATAATAAATTTCTCGTTTATATATTTTTTCTGTTTATATAGATAAATAACATTTGTAAAATAAATAATGGAGAGATTCATAACTGAAGAAAAAACCACTATATTAGAATTATATTGTTTAAATTTGCCACCAATTATTTAAACATATAGTCCAAATTTTAACAACAGAGTTTCGCCCTCTGGCGCAATGATTCGTTGCTTTGGTTATGTCCTCACCAACACGCCACCATAAGAAAATATCTCGCACCTATAGGTCACGTTTAATTTGCTCTGCGAAAAGTATTAAGCTTGTAGAGCAAAGCGTTTACAAAACACTAGAAATATCCACCAAAGGCAATTTGATCATCTAGAAATAGCTCGTTAGTCACTGCCGTGCATTAAAAAATTATTGACTGTTATTCCGATGTAGGGTGCAATTGGTGCAAGAACTAATATCCGCAGATCAACGAAAACTTCTAAGTTTTGCAGTTAAACTTCAACAATTGGTCATAAATGAAATCAACTTTACTTGAAATCTGACTAAGAGCGAAGAAATTCATTTTCATAGCAATGGCTTTGTTAAGATGGCAAACTGTATGTTCTGGTGCTCTGAAACTCCAAAAGCCTTCCATCAAAGCCAATTTCACCCCATTAGGCCTACAGTAAGGTGTGACATTATATCTGTAAATATCACTGGGTTCGATTTCTTCGAAAACTAAAATGGATATTCTGAAACCGTAAATGTAGAGCATTATCAATCTATAATAGAAAATTAATCCTACTGCCCGAGATATACATAATGGTACTTTTAAGTTACATTTTTGGAGAGCGAGTAATTTCCAGAAATTTTGAAATTAATAGACCAGCGCATTCACCAAATTTTTTAACAGATTTGTTGAAGGAATGAGTATATGTGGACAAGCACGTGGCAATCCTTAAGCTTAAAGCCAACACTGTTGCAGAAACTGGAGCGTTATAACCACAAATTTTGAAAGATACTGAAAATGACCTACGAATGAGTCCGCCATTGCAAATCTGAAAAGGTGGATCATATAAGAAATTTTTTTCCACACTTATTCATAAAACTATTAAAATATTATATGTATAGCAGTAGAGCGATTGAGTTCCACATATAGGCATGGAGAACTGCTCACTTTTGGAAATGCCAACTAATGAATGAGCTCGTCTGTACTATAAAGAAATTAATTTCCATTCAGATGATCAGAAGTAGGGAAAGACCTTGTTGTATCCTTATGCTTCTTGGAGAAGTGAAATGAATATATATTATATAGATGGGTGTATTACTCAGATATGGTTTCAGATACCATCAACTTATCATGAAGAAAGTTCTGATTGATTACTCTAGATGCAGAGCCAGATATGCTGAGATTTATGTTTCTCACCGTTTTGTTTGCAGATTCAATCAATCAAACATACCAACCAGCTCTCGGTGTTTACGATACCGGTATTTACTCGGTATCGTACAGTAGTACCGGTTGGATAACGGTCTTGTATAGCATAAGCTCTTTCTACCAAGAAAGGGTTTTGTTCATTAATCGACTGTTTAGTCCGAAATATCATCGGTCAGTTAGTTTTATTATTCGCCTCATTTAAAAACCGATGTTATTTGCTCTATTTTTAGTGTTACCGAAGTATAACAGTTCACCTAATTCACTTCGAATTTGAAGTTACCAACGTGCATATAATTTTCCAGTCTGGTGTTTTTATTTACAGTCTCACAACTTTGAGTTGGCATCACTACTTTATTTGACAACCGATTTAACTGCTCATAGTTGCTTTTCGTTTAGTTTGGCTTGACATTTCATTATGTATAGACTTACAACAAATTTTTCGAAAAATAATGGATTTATTCTTTATACTTAAAAATTAAAAATTTTGTTTTTCGATGAAGCCTATTTTGTCTAATGGGTACGAAAATAAGCAAAATGGTAGCATTTAGAGTGAGATAAACCACAATTTTTTTTTCAAATCCCAATTACATCCACAGAAAATTACTGTTTGTTGGTCTTTATAGGCTGACGGAGTCATTGGTTAATATGTCTACCAAAACCATGATAGTCAGAATGTACAGGGACGTGATAATAAATTTTTTGTAACTCAATTTGCTGGCATTAATCTTGCTGACATGTTATTCCAACAGAACGGAGCCAAATGCCACACAGCGAGCGCCACAATTAATTTATTCAAAGAAGATTTTGATTAAAGAGTAATTTTATGTATTGGCAGAATTGATTGATCACCAATACCGTATGATTTCACTGCATTGGCTTATTTCTTTTGAAGTGATATAAAGCCATTTCTGTACGTCGATAAACCAAGAAAAATTTAACACCTGGAAATTAACATTCAAATAATTATTGACGGCATACGACCGAATAAGCTACACAAAGTTTGTACAAATTGATGTTCCAGATTGCGCCTTTTAGGAGCGACCCGCGGCTGCCACATAGCCGATGTCATATTTAAACATTAGTGTCATAAAATTTTCTATTATAAAATTTTCTATTATAAAATTTTATATTATAAAAATATATTCCTTTGTTTTATTATTATTTAAAAAACTATCAAGATCGTCCGATATATTTTCCCATTTACTGTCAGATCCATTATAGCCAACTATTTTTGCAACTAAATAATATTTTTAAACTATTTTGGTTTATTTTTCTTCTTTTCTTAATAATCAATTGAAGACAAAACTGTTTCTAATAACTAACATTTTTTTGACAGTTTATTTGATAGGATTTTTTTTTTATTTAACACTGATTCGTTTTATTTTTTATTTCTTATTAAAACTATATTTAAAATAAATTTATTTTAAATTGTCCCTCCATTGGTATTCGACTGCCTTTAGAGCTCGTTTGTGCAAATGATTATAAATCAACAATCAATTGTTAAAGGTTTTCTCTCTATTCCCGATTGGCTTAAACAATTTGAAATTTTTTATAATCGTAAATAATTCTGAATAAATGTGTGTGCATTTGTATATGTACATGTATTTATGTGAGTATTTATAAATTTATAGTATTTTATAATAGAAATCTTTTTTATCTCTGATTTTATTTGAATAGTTGTTCTGCTTACTTTGACTCTGTGTACTTGAAAGCAGCTAAATAATGCTGATTATTTTTCGTTTGCATATATAGTATTAAAAAAGTGAAGTAAATACGAAGTATGTGATACCCTAGTAGAATGAAAAGATAGAAGCGATAATATATTGTCTAAGGAACACATAACTATTGATCTTTTAAAGTCAGAAGTAATTGTAAGAAATTTTCGCTAATCTAAAGCAAGTTTTGATTTAAAAGCAGCAGTATATAGTCTATGTAGAATACCAAATAGTTTTTGTGCAATAGAGCAATATAACCCCGAGTAAGGTGGTATATATGGTGTATATAAATGGATAATCTACTTAACGCTAGGCAGCTGACTATCACTAGGGGGGGCTTGCCGACCCCTTATATGGAATCTCGTAACGAACGAACTTTTAGTGACTCTGGTCGGATGTAGGGCAATTGCATATGCAGATGATGTTCTAACAATTTCGTATAGGTTTGTGTATTCTATTAGGAATAGAGTGGAAATTTCCATTCAGGCAGTTAGATAGATGACTATCCATTGTTCGGGAGTATATTTCATCTCGGCGATAGAGGAAATCCTGCATTACCCTCCTCTAAACCTTCATTGTAAGGGTCAACGGCTGGTAAAAACCAACGTCTGCGGGCGACTTGACAGCGGCGCTATTTTAATATGAGTCACTCATATTTTCTGACAAGTTTGTGAGGCTTTGGGAGAGTTGACTACACTGCACCAGACTATGACTTCTCAACTAAGCTCCGAACTACGATTAAGAACAGCAGGAATGGGAAAATGGTGTGATATATCTAATAAAAGACTCTGAGCATACCTTCATAGATAGCATCAAGTTAAATGAAGCTATGAGTGAAGTATCTTTTTGGAGTCGGTGAATATAGCTCACTGTATATGGTTACCGGAGCACTGTAGCGCTTTTCAGGCATACGATTTGTTTTAATGGTCATTGTATAGAGCAACGTCTTCAGAAGAGATATTGACCTGTTATTGGACAGTCAGGAGACTGTGAAAGCTCGGGCATCTCACATGTTGACCTAAAGAGCGGTTTTCTCAACCAGATGGCTTATCAGTATGATATTCATGTTATATGTGCACTAGGTCACAGTGATATTCCGGGGAACTGTAAGATTGACCAGGCATGGCACCACTATCGTACTTACAAGCGGATTTTCAACATTGCGTATCCCATTGGAACTAGCTAGCTTAAGATTCACAATAAGTTCAACGCTCACAGCTTCAGAGATAGGTGCGAGGGCGCAGCAAATGAGTTCAAAGCTGAATCTCAAGCATACGTAATATCTGCGAAATCTCTCAAGAAACACACTCAGCGTAGATGTCGGTGTCATTACCGGGCATTTTAAAGTAGGCACTCACTTCAATCGGCTTAGACTGGGTCACTTGGACAATGATTTCTGCAGAAGCTGTAGGAATGAAGTGAAGGCAAAAACCGCTATTTACCTGCTGTGCGTAAACTCGGCTTTATTTGGCAGAAAAAAAGTCACCTGAGCTTCTGTATGCGTTTGAGCTTACAAAGCAGTCGAATACGGAAATTGGGAAACTTAGAGGTTTTATTACGAGCTCTGAATGGTTTTGGGTATAAGGGAATGACGATTCATTATGGTATCACATCGGGATATCTTTGGCCCTTTCTATGAGCAGCTTCTTCTATCATATATAGCCATAGAGGTATAAATTAAACTCGAGGCATAATACCTGATGATATCCGTTTAATGACATTTGATACAGGCAAGTCAAGATATATTTTTTTCTGACTTTTCACGAAACTGGATGACATAGCCTATTCAGAGGCAGATAGTGCATTATTTCAAATAAACATAACGAAAGGAAAATAGTGCGAGTCAACGCCAGTGATACTTCAGACCTTCAGACTGGGATTAACAATTTGGAAGAAGTTTCTTTTCTTTGCTATATCGGCAGTATTCTTCGATTATCTTATATATAAAAATGAATGTGTGTTTGTATATATGTTTATGAATGTATCTGTATGTTTGTTTGTTCGTTATAGAGAGCCAAACAGCTGAACTGATTTTATTGAAATTCTTATAATAACAGGCTATATGATTGGAAGGAGCTATAGGCTATACAAATTTGAAAAATTCGAACTGAGTGGTGCCACGCCCATACAAAGTGTATATTTATTTGTCTATATGTTTAAAATGGTAACAGTAGAAGTCTCTAAATTTAGTCCAATTACCTTCATAGTCAATACAAAGCATCAGTCCAAAAAGTCAGATAAATGGGCACGGTATCAACAACTTAAAAAAAAAAATGATTTTTGTTTGGATTGGGTCTGTATGAGTTCACATTCAGAACAAATCATCAATCAAAAAGCGGGTGGAGTTGGATAAGTAGGCATGGTACCACCCCTACAAACTATGTACTAATTTGTGTACATCTCGAGAACGATTAAAGTGTAAGTTTCTCAATAAGTTCTAAATGAGTTCGTAGTGACACCTTCTACTCAAATAGGGAAAGATTGAATAAACGGTTATTATACAAAGTTATCATACATGTGGTTATCATACATGTGATCTGAAAAGTCCCGGGCCTAAAACAATCGATAGTTCACCTCTTTTTCAATTAGTGCTAAACTTAAAAAAAGCTGTAAAAGTTTCATGATATTCTATTAATTACTAAGTGCTAAGAGCAGTGGTTTTTTTTTAATCCTACTGCGGTTTATAGTGGTTTTTGATGTTTTTTTTTTAGGTTTTATAACTGCTTCCAAATTTTGTTCAGATCAAATGCTGCACCCATCGTTTGCTCCAAACATTGCTCATTCCAACTATTGGCTGATTCGACTGATACAATATCTTTTGTTATATCACTGAATAACTTGAAAAATAACTTTGAATAACTTTGAAAAATTATAAAAAAGGTTCGAAGCTTCTTTTGAGGTGACCAAAGACGAGTAGTTTTTCGAATATGGAACTCGGTCATTGCAACAGAGTTGGGGAAAAGATGTAGACAGTGATTACATACATCTTTATTATGGTAAATTTTTTAATTTATTATCTTTTCTGAGCCCTCCTGATACGGGTTTCTTAAAATATAAAACCAAATAAAACTCGGGTATGTTTACCTACTACCCACTACCTACCCACTGGGTAGGTTGCCAATCCAGGCTAAGAGTGACACTACTTTTTTATTTTCGGAACAATGGATCAAAAACAAATTTGTGTTTTAGTTTTACACTGCTCCTTGATGAGAATAAACAGCCGTGCAAGGGAAACAATGACTTGAAAGTTTTATTTATAATAATAAAACATTAGTTTGTTGACTTCAAACGTGGTTGTAGAGACATCGATGATGCAGAACACAGTGGACGTCCAAATGAGGCAGTAACACCAGCAAACTTCAAAAAAATTCACAAAATCGTTTGGAATGATAGAAAAGTGAAGTTGTGTTAGTTAGGTGACATCGTAAAAATATCAAAAGAATGTGTTGTTTTGACATTGAATGAGCATTTGGCTATGAGAAAGCTCTGTACGAAGTGGGTCCCGCATTTGCTCACTGTTGACCAAAAACAAGAAGGTGTTTATGATTCTAAGACAATGACAATATTACATGAATTGAACTTCGAATTGCTTCCACATCCTCCATATTCGCCATATTTAGCAACTACTGACCTTAAAAAATACGCTCGGCGGTAAGAAATTTCGCACGAATAGAGAGGTTATCGCTGAAACTGAGGCCTATTTTGAAGCAAAATATAAATCGTTCTGCAAAAGTGTTATTGAGATGTATGAGAGTAACCGGAATGATTGCATTGCTTGTTGCTGAAAAGCTAATTTTTGAAGTTTTGTTAGACCTGGGAGTTTCTAGCCTATGTGTTATAAACATAAACAAGTCGTGTTATATACATACATATGTTAACTATATACAAGCTAATGTTTGTTAATTTTTGCTTTTTGTGTGTATTTACATGTATATACTTTCTGTAGGGTGTTACCATGTTTTCTATATTTTTTTCTTTGCTTTGGCTTCTATTCCAATTAATTTTTCAAATTAAAATTTTTCAAATTAAACTGTAATTTATAGAAAATATATGTTTGTATATGTGTGTGAATATATACACAGACAGGAAAATTTGTTTGAAACTTTGCTTTGAAAACATTTTTCATATTTAAATCTGCGTAATATTTCGATGTTTTTGTTTAGTTTTTTGTTTTGTTCTCTTGCCTCTTTTACTTATTTTGAATTGATTAATTGCATTTTGTTGCTGTTGTTTTTTTAAATCATTTTTGATTTTAAATTTAAAGCAGAGCATAAATCCATACTCAATGATTTTATCAATTTTTTACATGCGAACGTCAAGTCGATGAGTTTATTTTTTGCGCAACAATAAAAAGGCTACTTCTGTGTGTTTGTGGTAAGAATAACAATTAAATCGATATTAAAGCTGCGTAAAATTGAAGTATATTTAAATTTAGTACTTTTTTTATTACAAATCTTACTTTTAAAAAATTCTTGCTTTTCTTATTCAATAAATTAGATAGTATAGTAAGTATTTCTCTCAAAAAGCGTAAGTGTTACTTAAGAAAAAAATAGTTTTATAAATACCTCTGATAAAAATAGTAGCAATAAAGTCTCCAACTTTTTCTATTCGGATAATTCTGTATGTATCTCAATTGCATATTTCTATACGTCTACATGAGCGAGTACATAATGACATTGCGCCTGCTTACTAGATATTCCTTTGTTGTCCCTCTTTGATACTGGACAGGGAATTTGGAGTTTTTATACCCGAAAGAAATTTAAGATGAAACCAATCTTAGTGGCAAATTATTACGGATCAAGTATGGACGGCCGCTAGTTCAACGCGAAGTGCCATTGAATCTAAAGCCGATGTGATTTTTGCTATTTTCAAAACGCTTTGGCTGTGGTTAAACACACTTAGATTTTCAAGGCGGAAGTTTACGTCATTTTTACCTGAGTTGTGAAATGTCTAAAGAGAAATTCGAAGGGTTTAATTATTTATGTAAAGTAAGATAGTCAAAAGGCCTTAGGATATTTGTCATCCTATGAGTATTTGTCGAAAACCACTATGGACTGATTTGACATCATTCAATGAACTTTTGCGTTCATAACAGAGACACTCTATCTTGGGTCCCTAGTTATGAGGACCATTCCAGAAGGCAATTGTTGCTGTATAATACTAAAAGGCTGAGGGAGAATTCGCTTGGAATTGTGGGAGGGCCTACGCAATAAGAGAGATGAGGATGTTTCATTTGCTTTTTACGGTAGATTCAGAAAGCTAGTGCTGCTCAAAAAGAGCGTGCACAGTGTATTAACATGCCAATTTACCGGAAACTTTGGTCTTATGTACCATTGGTGAATTTTGAAAAATGTTGAGGATGAGCAATATATGTCCTACAGAACTGTTTACAAAACATCTCAACAAGTTTTTTAACAGTTCCCAACTATGTCGTTGTTGAGGATAGGGGATATTGTGATGGCTCCAAAATCAGGATAACTCGTTTTACTCTTCCAGGTCACAGTTTATTCTGGCCCTGTCTCTAACAAACTGTTGCGATATCCTAAGTCAACTCCAAACTTGTATTACGAGGGTTACTATTTATATTTCGGAAATAGCAAATGTATATCAAAATGGCGTTATTGTTTTTCAATATATTTTCCTTGATGATTGAACACTATTGCATTCGTTCAAATTATTTCTCAAAGCAGTTTTTTCATTCCTCTTAAGACACCTTCAAAACATTGTTTCTGAATGCTTCAAATGCTTCTTTGACGATCGTAAGCCGTTGACCACGCTGTGTATCTCTGATATTCGGAAACTAGAAGAAGTCATTGGGTGCCAAATCAGGATACACTGTGGCGGGTGAGACACCAATTCGATGTTTTGACAGCTCAAAAATTTGGCTGTTTGACGAGATGTTTTAGAGCTTGCATCGTCATGATGGAGAATAATTCGTGTAGGGCTGTTGGTTTTACAAATTTCTCAGAAGACTGCCGGCAAACAAATTATCGTATACCATTCAGAATTGACCGTCCTATGTTGCTCAAATGGAATAGTAGCCACATGACCAATTCGACCGAACCAACAGTCGACCATTTGCACGCTGTGCATTTTCCACGAGCAAATTTTGTTGGACTTAGCTCGTCTTGATATACCAACGCTGTCGATTGGAGTTTTCGGCTCATACGCATATATCCAGGATTCATCACCCATCACTATTTAATACGCATTTTTTGGAGCAATTTATATATTATGGGGTATCCAACATAAACAATTTTTTTTCACAACTAAGTGTTCAACCAAAATCATATGCATTGAAGTGGAACTAATGTGCAAGGATGCTTCTATCTCACAATATGTCACATGACTATCTTGCAATATCAGTTCACGCAATGCATAGATATTTTGTGGCACAACAATAGATTTCGGATGACCTTCACGGAATTCGGAGGCGACCGAGCTACGATCACTATTTAATAAACTATACTAACGATATACTGTGGTTTTTAATTATTCTTTATCGGCACACAAATAATTCAGTTCATTGACACATTTTTGTTGAGATAATTCACATCGAAATTTGTGAAAAATATTTCAACGAAAACCTTCTCTTGAAGTTTCAATTTTTGGAACAAATTGATTTTCTTAACTCACTGTCAACAAAACAAATAGTAGTTGTACATCAAAACGTTGTTTGTTTATGCTAAAAAATGTAAATTTTTTATTATGCTGTTTTCAGAATTTTGCTAATGACATTATCGTTCCCAGTTATATATAGTACCCCTAGTATAACATGGCTCAATCTGATTAGATTCTAAATTCAAAAGATTATTTTTCTCTATTTCATAGAGCGTACGGTTAGTAGCTAAGTTAACAATGGAACATATACAAATATGTACATTTGTTGGTTTTATACAATAATTTGTCCAGCCTTCTTTATTTTAATATCAATCGTTTTAAATCATCTATAAAAAATGTCACAAATTTAATTTTAGAACAACATTTTTCACACTCGTCCATCAACCACTAATTGATTTCATTTACGAACCGAATCTCATAAATAGTTTCGTTTTAATCGATCAGCATCTAAAAAATGCCATAAATTTACTAAATTAAACTTAAACTCCTACTCATACACCCTTTAAATATAGCTAAACCAGTAGTTGTTATTGTAAATGTTTACAATACTAACATTGTTTTTTGTTGTTGTTGTTAAATAAATCACTAAACGCATATCGTTTATATTGACACTGTATTTTAATGTCTGTCACTCACTGATATCGAATATATTTTATATTTAACTCTCTGTCTCATTGTATGTGTATGTGTGTTTGCTTGTCGAAAAGTCAACATACTCGTTGTTTTTTCTGCCAAAATCCAGATTTTTCAAAATATTTTAAATGTATGTATGTATGAAAGTGTTTTATGTTACAACGGCAATACGGTACAACAGCAACGACAACAATAATAATAAAGTAACATTAACATTTATGTTGTCAACAACAGATGTTGTAAAATATTCGTTTAATATTATGCATGCAATGCCAATAGCACATCAAGTATATGATGTTCTACTACTCGTAGTCGTTGTCATCGTCATCATATTGTTGTTGTTGTTGCTGTTACAATGCAAATGCAATTTAAAGCAATACAGCACAACACAATTGAGCAGGAGTTATTGCTATACTCAAGCAATAATAATAACAACAACAACAACGACAACTACAAAAAAACTCTATTCTATGCAAAATAGTACTGAAGAGTAAAGAAACAAAAAATCAAAACAGAAAATGTAAGAGTGTTTATGTGTGTGTGAGTGCATATGATGGCAATTTGCTGAGACAGGAATTTCAAATCACTGTTGAGTAATACTCTTGCACTTGTACTCTTGTATTGTACGTTATGGGTGAGTGTGAAATAAAGATGAGAATTAAATTTACAACAACAATCACATATGCTTGGGTGGGAGAAGTTGTAAAAAGGTTACATTTTATTGTAGCATTTTAAGGTGAAAATTTACATTTTTCTGTCATCTCTGCATCATTATAATTTTTCTCAAAAAAAACAGTTTTATTGCATTTGAAATTTAAAATACTTTTAATATGCAAGTGGACTTGTCAGAGTTTTTTATATTTTTTTCCCGTACTTGAGACATAGAATGCAGTTTGTGATTAAGAAATAAGTTGCAAAAAATAAAAAACAGATCCGGATATTTAAATAAGTTTGTAAGTGAAACAACATAAAATCGTAACGTCCCAGTGTATAGGACTGCGACAAACTTAAGGATACTACAACTTTGAGGTTAAAATTGACTATGTGTTACTGCCTAGAAATTAAGCAGAGTATAACCCTTGTTATATTCCATCTCAAACTCTCTCTGTCGACGGACGAAAATCACACTCTACACTCAATACACATCTTACCTGTTCTACACTGACAATGACAAGGTCAGTCCATTCTTTTTTGACTGGGTTTCAGACAAAAATTTTACGTAAGATATATGCACTGGTATGACTTAGTGATATATTCCGTATAAACCATTAACTGTAATCTGTATATATGAGAACGTAAATGTAATAGAGCGTATTAAAAGCATACGCTGCCTCCGAGGTTTGTGAAGTGAATAATGATAAGATTGATAGGATAATGGGAAAAACCTATAGACGAGCAATGCAGAAAAAGCCAACCCAATCGCTTATGGATTGACCAGGTGCAAAAAGTCTGAAAATACTTTAAATCTTTAATTGACAAAAGCGTGCATCGCACAGGAATAGATAGCGCTCTGTATCGTTACAGTATCAGTTTTTTAAATCTATTTTTGTGGTTTTCGTATTTCATCCAAATAATGAGATATTTAAGGATTCTTTATATAGGTGATGAACATATTGAAGATAAGCAATCTTTTTGTTACTTGGAATGCACAATTAAAGCATATCTTATTATTATTATCTTCATTAAAACTTCTGCGACCTCTCTACCAATTCTACAGCCTTACATCTATTAAAGGCTACCTCATACATCTCCCTCAACCTCGTATACCTTATGAAATTTTGGATGTTGTTGATACCAACCGCAATAACTACCAAGCTAGTATCTTGTAAGGACCTAGGAACTTCCTCCTAGAGTGCATCAATGCCTTATACGCACCTAGTGTGTGCTCTGGTGATTAAATTTCCTCATCATCACAGAATCTGCACATCGGGTTTGAGTCCAAACAGGTGTCATTTTAGCCCGCAATGACCGGTCAAAATCCACCTCGGATTGTCTCTAGATATTCCTATGCAGGATTTAAATATTCCTCTGTTATAGTTACCCAAAAAATTTGAAATTGGCTCCGACCTGGCTAGAGAATAGTACCAACCTTTTATTGTCTTCATTTTTGTTGAATATGACATTCCAGGTCAATTTTATTTTCCTCATATCTGTAGAGTATGCCGTTCCAGATCCATTTCCCATTTCACAAAGTGTCCTGGCCTCACCAGTAGAGTGAGAAACGCCTTTTCTAGCCAGTTCATCGGCCGTTTCTTTTCCGGAAACCAGCATAAGCTTACCCTATTGCCTTGTCCCTGCCCAGTTGATTCAGTTTACCCAGACATTCCCAAACTAGCTATGAGCCAACCTCATAGAAGCCAAGTGGTCTAATGGCGACGTGAATATTAGATAGTATGGGTACATCCTGTCCTATATTTGCCTCCTCCAGGTTAAATTGAACACATCCCATAAGTTACGCATATTCTCTCCCAGGACTAAACACTCCCGTGCTTGTATCACATTCCGTCTTTGACCCAACGTTGTACCACAAAATGGACTGTATTAAGCAATCTCCGAATATTCAAACTCACTCCTATTACCCAATCTTGCGCTGAAGTGTTTGTCAAAGTTATAGAGTTTCGTGATTCTGCACACATTACAGCATTTACGGGTTTAGGTAAAGATGTAGCACACAGAATAGAAAAAGCATGTAAATATAGACTAAAAATATTTCAAATGGATGCTTGCTGTCATCAGATGTTTTTGTCATTATATTGTAAAAGCTCCGCCATCTACCGTTTTTTTTCAACTAGTGCTTATTTCGTGAATGGTAGCACTAAGCTCGTGTCTGATTTGACAGATAATTAGTTGTATCCTTCCGCTGAACGAATATGGTTGTGTATACGCTTGAACAACGCTGGGAAATATTGCGACATTACTTTGAAAATCATGGTAAAGTTGCAAAATCAAAAATCTTCTTTTCAGATGAAGCTCATTTTGATCTTGGCGGGTATGTAAACAAGCAAAATTGTCGCTTTTGGGGCACAGAAAACCCGCACGCATACATTAAAATGCCGATACACTCAAGACGAGTCACTGTTTTGTGCGGATTTTGGTCCAGAGGCATAATTGAGCATTTTTTCTTCGAAAATGAGCAAGGAGTGGCCGTTACAGTCAATGGCGATCGTTATCGGGCCATGTGGAACGAATTTTTGTTCACAAAAATTGAAGAGCAGGATATTAGCAACATTTGATTTCAACAGGATGGCGCTACGTGCCACACAGCCGAAGCTACACTCGATGTTTTGCGCCTTGTTTTTGAAGATCGCATTATCAGCCGCAGAGCTGATGTCATTTAGCCACCTCGGAGTTTCGATTTGACACCGTTGGACTATTATTTGTGGGGTGCTGTCAAAGATAAGTTACGCCAACAAGCCAGAGGCAATTGGTCTTTAAAGGACAATATTCGTGATGCCCTTTGTGAAATACAGCTGCACACAATCGATAATGTACTTAAAAATTTAACCGATCGGTAAGGCTACTGCATGGCAGCCATTTGAATGAAATTATTTTACATTATTAATCGGAAGGATTGTTCTTTCAAATACAAAACGAAATTTGAGAAAATATTCAGTAGTTTTTTTATAGCATTTTCAAAAAAAAAAAAAAAAATTATTTGGTGGACCCTTTATAAATTGTAACAAAAAGGACATAATTTATAGAGAATAAATTCATTGTTACGAGGGCTACTAGGCAGAAAGTACAAAAAAATTAAAGAATTATAGAACTATCCTCCAATATGATCCCTACTATTAATCCCTACTCTTTTTATAAAAATCGTATTACAATTACTTTTTCTTTAGACTAAGAGTCTAAAGATTAAAATACCGGTTAGTCTGTAAATAACAACTAATTTTTAAATTTTAAATGAGTTTGGCCGATAAGTAAATTGAATAAATTAAATAAATTTTAGGAGTATGCACAGCAGCAGAATTGAACATGTCTTTGGTATGAGTGTTATATGATTTGCTTTAAGACTTTCAATATTACTCATATGCTGTGTTGCCTTGTTTTTTTATAATTATTTTCTTTAAAATGATGTATTACTTTTATTTAATGAATTTTATTTTATTTACAACTAAATTGCTTACACTTTTTTAACAACATTTTTAATTCAATAATTATATCTTTTATTTATTTTCACTTTTTCCCTCATATCCATCAATGATAATCATTTCAGACATAATTAAAGCATTTTAATATTCATTCTCGTTCTCCTTTTTTTTAACGCAGACTATTGATTTCACTTTTCCACTTGACAAACATTTTAAGCCTTTAGTAAAATCAAGTAAATGGGAAATTAATGTGCAAAAATGAAAATAAAAAAACTGAAAAATTTAAATGAAAAATAAAATGAAATGAAATGAAATGAAATAAAATTACTGCTGAGCTATTGATTATAAAAAATATTTATAAATTAAAAAAATATATACTTAATGCATTTTATATAAATGATTTTAAGCATAAATCAAGTACAGAGGGGAGCTACACACGGCCAGAGAGTTACTTATGTCAATAAATCTTAGAATCTTAAAAAAAAAAAAAATTCATATTTTTTCCTTTTAAATTAACTGATCAAGTTTAATAAAATAAACAAAAAAACTGAAATTATTATTTTGTTTTTTAAATATAAAAATTAAAATTAAAATTTTTGTCAAATTTTTAAATTAAAATTTTTGTCAAATTTTTAATTTTATTAATTCCCATAACATCTCATGAAGGAATATGGGGGCTTCTCTCAGTAAATCAGCTGCACCCGATTCTGTTTCTTAAACTCATTAAAAGTGACCTACAGTTTAACGCCGACTCCAATCGGCAAATGCATTTAGAGAAGTTTTGTAGTAATTCTCATAATCAGTTACTAGCTAATGTTATGAGGTGATGCCGCTGTCGAAAAACTTTTTTTCTTTTTTTGAAATGGTCTGGCCTGGTATTGTACGACCTTCTGGTTTGTAGGCTGGTGTCTTACCTATCATATATGCGGCACATGTCGTTATCATTACCTACCTAATTTGAAGGCTATTTCTTAAAGTTACCTATGCTATATTAAACCCTATATACTGGCCAACTCTAGGCAGCTGTCGATGCCAATATACACATTTAAACCATTAATGGCATGTGTAATTATGTGGTAATAAAATTAATTTCATTTTTTCATTTTTGCATTTGCATAGACTCTGTCAAAAGTAATTGTCGGAAAGAAAAATAAAACAACAATAACAATAACAAAAATGAGGCCAGATTGTAATGGCAATAAAAGTAAACAAATAAACGGAAATAATAAAAAATAAATATTGAAAGTAATTAGTAAATAGTTTATACAGCTGTTTTAAAATACTAAAAAAGTTTATAAATAAATCACAGAAAATACTTCAGCGACTATATGATGATATTCCACACTACAATGCCAGAATAACTATGATGTTGGTAAGGACTATAACGCCCCCCGGCCAAAAGATAGCTATGATATTAATCAACCAATGGAAGCTCTATTTTATCAAAATTAGAATCAATTAAATGGGTGACCCGATATATAAAAACGTAGAAAGCTTCTCATCAAAATCTCCTGCCATTACATCGATTACACAGCCTTTAATTACCTATATTTAAAAGAACCATACAAAACAAAAGACAATGAAATTGAAAAAAGAAACATATTTTTTAAGAATTGACTGTAAACAATACCTCCTGTTCGATAAAGAGAATAACTAATTATATGGCAGCTTTTTAAAATGCTTTTTTTTACTTATCTCTACACTCATATTTCAGCAATTTGATTAGTATGGCTTTAGACTCGTTAGAAAACTTCCTTCGGATTGTCGAATAGTGTTACATTTGTTATTGGTGCTTGCACTAGAAACAGATATCCTTCTGAGCGCTTCTCTCCTCCTGGAGGATATAATTACTTCGGATAGATTATCCTATTAATTTAATAATAACCGCAAATGGCTAACGTCCTAGCCGTACTCATGACTGGTTCTCCAGGTGCTTGTCTCTCATTTTAAGAATATTCTTAGTGTACTTGGCCACCTTCACCTACTGTGATGGTAGCAATACTATATTTTTGTCTGCACTTTTCAATTACCATGTTTCATATTAAAAAATGTATGTTTGGTTTGCTTTCTTTCTTAATAAAAATTGGTTTGTTTACTTTTTCGATTTGAATAGCATCTACTTAAAGTAATAGTTCATCTTACCAATTTTTCTATCATACTATCCATCAATTCTTGGGCTCCATCAGCCCTTTAATCAGTTGCTGCATTTCTCATGCAATTTCGGCAATGTCTCTTTTCATATTTCACTTGTGACCATTTAATTGTCAGTTACTTTCGGTCCAAATCCTTTATCTTTACTCCATTAAGAGATCAGCCATTGCGGAAGATTTTTTTGTTTTTTCCAAGAATTAATGAATTTTTCGTCGAATTTGTCTTGCATCAACAATTCATTACATTTAGATCCTTTGCAAAATTTATGAAGAATTTGTATCTGTTATATCTCTTTTATGAAATATTTTATTAACCCTAGATTTATATGGAGGAGCAAGTAAGTAAGTCATACACTTATAGTGGGTATCCCAAAGTCTGCAGTTTCCACAGTCCTCAAGACACGAATGAGCACAAAGCCTTTATAAACTTACATGTAATATGCGCCCTATGTAAGTACCATATTTTAGGAAATATATTTTTTTATGACTTCCACCTTGCTTGTGTGTTTGATACTATTTAAACTCCTAAACTCCTATTTGTCACTGCACCTTTTGAAAATTGAGCACAACAACCAGATAATGCTATTGCTCCTATATAGGTTTAAACCTCAGCTACACAGTCACACTCACTATAGTCCGATAGGAACCTACGTCCCTTAGGCTAGTGACACTCTTATTACACTATCCAACAAGCAAAAGTACCTTTGATATTTAATGTATTTATTTTTTTTGCTGTTTTCGTCTAACTTCATAAATCATTAGCATTTTGGGTTCTATAGATAAGTTTTTGCTTTAGAATTTTTTTTTCCTGAAATGTGTGATTTTTGGAGAGACTGCTTCATACATCTTATCATAACTTTGAAATGACTTATTTGATTTCGTTCAGCCATATGTTAAAAAATTACAAATTATATCGGCTTTAAGTCGTTCTAATAATAATTTTTAATATAACCCGTATTTTTGTATTTATTGAGAAAAAAATCTTTAAATATATTGATTGAAATTTTTTTAAATATTGATGTTGTTACGTTTTTACCTTTTTAAAAACGTATTTTTATAAGTTCGTAGATTGTAGTTAAAATAAAATAAATCTTGTGTTTGGTTTTAATTAAAAGTCCTTTATTCAACACCGTTATGTGCAACACTGCTTGTAATCTTTTTACAGGCAATAACAATTTTTATTCTTATTTACTGTTACTGTCTGTTTACAACTTTGTAAACAACAACAATTACTCGACAGATCTTTCTTCCTAAAGATCTTCCAACCCCATCGTAGTTATAACTTAGGTTCGGTCACAACCTTTTCAACCAGAGGTTATCCACACTTATCTCTCTTTACCGAGTTAGCTCCACCTAAACTTGTTTTTAATTCACTATTAGCTTCATGAGTTTACTACTTATAAACTCTCTTCACACCAATAACACATCCGCTGAGTTAACTTTACTTAAAACTTCACTCGCTGAGCTTACGACACTTAAACTGTTTACTGTTCGCATCGAGGTGCTTTTTATATAGCTGAGTAAACAATACATCGAAAGCTCTCGAACCTCTCGATATTTTATGTAGATTCCATTTCTTTCTTTTAATTTCTTTTTAGTTCTTTTGTAGCCATGCCTATGTGAACATCTACCTCTTTCAGCTCTTAGTATTTGTTGTTGCTTGTTTATTGTCTGTTATTTGTTTTCTTTGCTGCTTAATTATTGTTGTTGCCCTGTTATTTTTATTTACTTTGTCCCTGCTAATGGCTGTTGTTGTAGATTTGGTTATTTGTAAACAGCACATATAGTTGTTCCTGCAGCTTTTGTTTGTTTATTTTAGCGATGTAATAAGCGCTGTGATGCCCAACCTTATTTTCGTAACAATATTTTTAATTTCTAAAACTTCACAAAAAAATATAAAGTTGTGAATAGTTACTAGTTTTACTATTTATTCATAATATAAATTAAATTAAAATAAACTATAATTCATGAAACCCGATTGGTAAATATTCTTTTTTTCCAATAAAGTGAAAGGAGCTAATTTTTAAAAAGGTTTGTTTGCTGTAATTTCCGAAAACTCCACTGAACGTATGAGTGATACGTTTTCATTACATACAATTACAACAAAAAATTCGTATTTTCAAAACTATGTACTTTCACTCTTTTGGGAATCACATAAGTATTTATCCAGAAAGGCTTTACAGTTAACAGAAGAACAGCTGTTGTTGGTATCTAAGATATTTTTCTATCTGTTTGACTTGAATGTTATATGATCTTATTTCCCTGCTATTAGATACACACAAAAAATCGCAGAGTTTTGTGTTGGCCAGTTACATACCTTAGAGTATGCAATATCTTTACAATTGCCACAGATTTTCTGCTTTTGTTGGTCATATTAAATTACTTGCTGCGTAGCACACCCCTAGAACCTCATTCTCAAAAAGCACGTGTTTAGATCACGTTTCGTTCGGTATCAAAACGAAATTTCAAGAGTAGTCTTTTGACTAATAACAAAATTGGATAACAAATTTTGAATAACAAATTTTAAAAGACAAAAGGTTTTTTTCATGAGTAGCTTTACTAAAAAACTTTGTAATTTTCCTACGGATTTTCCTAAAGCAAAGTAGCATTTTATTCTTACTAAAACATAAGTTAGGTTAGGTTAGGTTAGGTTAATCAGGCAGCTATTACCAATAAAAGGTTTCTAACATGTGCCACATTTATCGGTAAACTAACTGTGGCCCCATCCTTAATGTCTTATAGCAGGTGGGTTCATATCGACATCGTTTGAGCGCCATTTGCTGAAATTTCTGTGACACCAGCCGTCTACTCTGCCTAAGAATAACGCCGATGTTCCCAATCGATCTGTTGAGATTCAAAGTGGTGTCTTCCTGAGCAAGTACATTCGCTATGCAGATACTTTAAATACTCTCATGTTCATGAACCCAAGTAACGGTAATCGTCGAATGTCTCGCTCTATCATCCAGAGGCATCTGGGATTCATGAACAATTTTCGACATGTTGAGCATGCACACTCTCCAGGGTCCATATGTAAATACGGAGATATCCCGCAATATCGGACCAACGGCGAGGATATATTTCTGTTGCTCACCTTTTCATATTAGGAACTAAAAATAAGTTATTTTCTTATAAGAGCGTTAAGAAAAAACCCGGTTTTATACACATAACTCATAATGTTGAGTTGTTTTGAATATTTCAATAACAGATACTTGTTTTATTCTGTAGAAATGAAAATGCTGAAATGGCAGTATTTATGAAAGTATGAAATCTCTTAGGGGAGTAGTACAGTACTAATTTAAGCTAAATATTATCAAAAAAGTACTATTGTTTTAACCTCCTCATCACTGGCTTAGATGATTCAACATGCATATTACAGAATGGGCACAGATGTGATTCACTATTTTTTAAAATAATCTGTTGGTATATAAAATGCCCGATATATAGTATAGGCTCGCTAGTATTATATCATAAGTTTGTTCTTGTCGTAGTACCAGCTTTTTGAAGTTTCCGGACAAGGAAAACAAACTCTTTCGCAAGTCTCAGTACGGAGGCAATCTAACAAAGCTAAGCAAAAGACGATCCTATTTCTTGAGTATCCTATATGGACACCGACCAAAATTATAATTATTACCTTTTCTGGTTTTTAAACCAAAAATTTCCATAATTGTTCTCTTAATAGCCACTAATAAGTTTTCTAATAATCATACATCTTAAGGACCTTTTTTTTTTCTTTCTCTTACAACTTTAACATTTCAAATCACTTCACAAGTCTTGGTTAAACAGAAATTATATACTTTTGTATGCAAACCATTTCATAAATAGTAAATATTTCATGTAAATTATGTACTAGATATCCTTCTTCTAAAAAAAAATCATTCAGGAAGTAATTTTTCATATAAAATTAATCGTCTAGAAATAAATTTTAAAATTTTTGACTCTCTCTGACTTTCTACATAAAATAAAAAAAACTTTATTTTATTCAATAATATTATTAATTTTTCTACTATTTTATATTCGACATTGACAGTTAGCACTTCTTTAGTTTACCAGATATATGCACATTAAACACTATGATAGATATGAATAAGAATATAAGTAACTTATGACAACTCTAATCGACTGGAAACAGGCAAGGTATTGTAAGACAGAACAAAGGAAAATTCTTATCTAGACCTACATAAGGCTTTATCTTGATAGATTCATTGTAATTCGTAACTAAAGCCAACTAGCAGACCCGGGCAAACGTTGTTTTGCCTTCGAATTTTATTTTCACTGTAAGTCTGGTTTGCATGCAAAGTCATGGCTGATTGATATTTAGAAGAAGGATGAAAGGTGCACTAAATCGACATAGCAATTATTGTTCAAATGGAATTATATATTTTTGATAGCTGGGCTCGATGCGCGTTGCTGGCCGCAAATGTTTCTTTTATGTTGAACTGCCTCTCGAAAAAAATTAAATCAGAGTCTTTAGTTATTTATAATAGAAAAAAATGTTTTATTCAAAAGTCAAAATTGGAATAAAGCACAGAGTTTATTTTTTTATATTTTATGTACATGTTTTTAAATGCATAAATTAAAATTTTTATAATTATAAATTATGTTTTACTTCTTTTATTTGAATTATAACTATATATTCACTGCAATGCTTTTTGATAAACAACGTTTTTGATTTTGCCTTCATTAGCGAATACGAATAATGATGATGGGTTTTTGTTATTGTTGGGGTAGAGAGGCTGCCCTTTATTGTCTTACCTGTTGCTTATTTACTTTTTTCAATAGCTTTCAATAATACAATTAATTTACTTTCACTAACACCTTGAGTTAATTTATTAAAATGTATGTAATATTTAATTTAAATAAATTAATCTTCAACTGTAAGTTCTTTTTTTCGTTTGACACCCACGAACTTTTCACGAAAAGTGGTTATGTATGAGTCAGTGTCGGGATACTTAACGCCGCTGCACGCCGCATACGCCGATCCAGCACCTAACGCCTTCAGTAAAATATAAAATAGGCTTATTGCGCAAATAGAGGTTAAAAAATAGTGATAGATATTTATTTACTTTTTTTGATATATATTTTTCACAAAAAGATGTTAGGTTTCAGTCGGTATCACGCTAATTAATGCCACTGCTCGCTGATTAACGAACCAACGCCTTCCAAAAAACACAGCATAGTGCAGTAGTTCTTGAGTTTCGGTGCAAAATCACAAAAAAACTAAATATTGCGCCATCTGTCGGAAGAGCTTCAAGCTACACAGAAACACTCCTCACGCACGAGAGAACATGTATATTAAGTTTGGTCAAAATCGGTTCAGTAGTTTTTGAGTTTAGCGATCACGAAGATACACGTCATTTTTATATTTACAGAGAAGAGATATATCGAAGCACTTTTTGAAATGCATTCCAATGCCTATTCAAATGTTTCGTAGTATTTTATTTTAATGCCTTTGTATGCATATGATTTTGTTCAACTTGAAGTATTCAAAAGTATTAAAAAATTTTAAAAAATTCCTTCCAACACACTTCTCTTATATGTTCGTCATGTGTAAGTACTCGTATGTTTATTAAAAATGTAAAAAAGAAAAAAACTTTCCATATGTTTAACTAATGCGCATAAATTTATTGCCAAAAAACAAAACGACAAAAAAAGAAATCTTTCTAAAAGGAATGAAACCAAATATATAGAAACAAATTTTATTTCGATCTTTTTAACATTTTCAAATCACTTAAAATGCAAATCTTTAGACATTTTTTTTTAGAGAGAAAGAATCTACAAAAAACAAACATGAAAACAAAAACCAAAAACGGGAATTGCTTTAAAATATGCTGAAATCACAGAAAAACCAATAAATTTTTCATATGAAAAAGAAAAGTGAAAAAAACACACAAAAATAAAAGCAAATAAATAAGTGATATAGTGAAAGAGAGGAAAACAGAAACTGCAAAAGTAACGACAAGAGCACAATAACAAAAATTTGACAAATGTGTCTGGAGTTAATAAAAAACAGATTTGTTTGCATTCAAAATACCCCACACACTTAATTGCTCTGTTACACTAATATATGTACGAGTACACAGCCATTAGGGAGATCGGACGGTTATGATACGACCAGATTTAACAAATTTTTTTGGTTTGGTCGGATACGGTTTTTTAAAAGTCTTCATTTTTCGAATACCGAATAAAGGGGTTAATGTAACACGAACAACCGGTTTATTTAAATAAGTATAATTTGTATACGTTTATATATTTCTCATCGTTTAATTATTTTTGTATATATGACAACTTTTAACGTCTCACAAGGAACGCGAAAAACAAGGTAGATTGAAAAAGGTATGCAATCTTCTGTAAATAAATATTGATCAAGTAGACATCAAACGCCCACAAACCCACAAACGCCGGTTCAGAACGGCAGGTATTTTAGTTAATGAAGTTTTTCACAGCGTAAACACACATAACCAGTCGCTAGTAATGTTGTGAGGTGATATTGCTGTTACATACCACAGTGACACACACACTATCAAATACGTGGTGCATACTGTTACGAAAATATGATTGGGAACCTCTGCATTTATTATTTCGCTTAAATAAATAAACTAAAGATGCAAGAACAACTATACGTGCTGTTTATAGATAACGAAATCTACCACAACAACCATTAGTAGAGAAAAAGTAAATAAAAATAACTTGGCAACAGCAATAAATAAGCAGCAAAGAATACAAGTAACAGACAATAAACAAGCAACAACAAATACTGAGATCTGAAAGAGGTATATGTTTACATATGCATGGCTACAAAAGAACTAAAAAGAAAGAAATAGAATCTAACTGAAATATCGGGAGGTTCGAGAGCTTTCGATGTATTTTTACTCAGTCATATAAAAAGCACATCGATGCGAACAACGATTAGTTTAAGTAAAGTTAACTCAGCGGTTGTGTTATTGGTGTGAAGAGAGTTTATAAGGAGTAAACTCGTGAAGCTAGTAGTTTAGTTGGAACTAACTTAGCAAAGAGATTTAAGTGTGGATAACCTTTGGTCGAGTAATTGTTGTTGTTTACGAAGTTGTAAAAAGACGGTGTAATTAAAAATAAAAATTATTATTGCCTGTAAAAAGACTAAAAGCAGTGGTGCACATAACTGTGTTGAATAAAGGATTTTTAATTAAAATCAAACACAAAATTTATTTTATTTTAACTACAATCTACGAACTCATAAAAACACTTTTTAAAACGATAAAAACGTAACAATACAGTGCTGCTCGAAATCTAAGCAAATTTTTTTGTCGAGGCAATTAAGTACTCGTATATTACTAATAGATTTATTCAAAATAAAACATTTATTTTTGGTTATCTTAAGCATCTAAATTATAACTATAAAAAGAAACCTTTAATTCCATTCTCTACCAAGCAATACTACAAAAACGAAATAAGCTCCTTGACTAGCTGTTCGAAACCTTAGCATTTTTGAGTACTTTGTCTAATAAACTTTGTTTTTTATGGCCTCCGCACACCGTTTTGGCATAGTTTTTATGAGATTTGTTAGAATTATTTTGAGTATTGATTGCGACTTTAATTTTATGCTCTCCATCGGCTTCTGCTTATTTGTAAAACGACGCTTCAAGAATTAGAAACAATTTTATTTAAATGAAAGAACCGGTAAGCCGGTTTTTTAAAAAGTGCTACTTTTCGAATTATTCGAAAACCGGTTTTTGAAAAAAGTCGAATAATCGATCTCCCTAACAGGCATACACACACACAGTCGCATAGATATAGAACAAGTTTATTTATTTATTTATTTTTCTTCTACCAAGAGAAAGAGGGAATAATCTGCAGTAGTCTACATATATGGTTAGACATTCACTTACACATCCATACACAAATGAGTCACATTGTTCTCATTTTCTATTTTTTTTGCCAATTTTTTTTTGTGCCACTTTTGTTGAGTGCTTTAGCATTAATTATAACTTTTACTTTCATTCTCTCTGTCAATCTGCACCCCCACTTAAATAGAACGCGTTTTTATTTAAACTTTTTACAGGATTTATTTAAAAAAATTTAAAGCCGGAAGCAGAGCTTAGTTTGCCAAATTTTTATTCGCTTAAAATAAAATTGAAAAATTTAATAGACACATATACTTATGATTTAGAGAAAAATAAAATGTAATCCGATTTTAAAGATTTGAATTTAATTTTAAATAAATTTAATCGTAGATCGAGACCTGTGTCATATACGATAAATTTCGGTTTTTTAGTCAACACAACTTTAGTTAAAAAAATGTTTTATGCCACAGCTTTTTTTTACTTTGTTAGCCGCAATTTCAATAAAATTTAAATAAATTTCTTTATGATTAAATTTTTTTGTTGCTTTTATTATGAGTTGAAACTCTATTGTTAAAAATAAGCCCAAAAATTCGTTGTGGCATAGTATGCATACGATTTAAGCAGGCTTGTTCGGCAATCGACTCTCCGAAAACAATTACCGCAGATTCTAGATCAGGTATGGTGGTGCATCGCTTTATACCACCAAAGATTTGGCTGACCATTGTAGCCCATTGAATTTTAATAGAATAAAAAATTTTCTATTGCATTTGGGGTATATTTTTCGATTTAAACAACATGCGCCGTTTGGTAACTGTTGTGGACAGAGGCATTATTCTGCGAAAAAAATCATATTATTTCTCAGACTTTTTTCAAAAAATAGGTTAAGTATAGTCTGGGCAGGTATTGGGCACGCAGTCGAAATTATTTTCGTAATCGAAAAGCCACCGCTAGCGTCTCCTGGACAGAGAATACTTCCAAACCATCAAAAAATTTTGATCTAAATTTTTAAAACTGCTAAAAAATCTAGTGAGGCTGTATTAGTGCTCCTGACTGTATACGAATAATCATTCGCTTTGATGATGTACTAAACAGACGTGCATAGAGAATTGTAGACATTTCTGCGTCTATTAGAAACTTCTTTGACATATGGTTTGAATGAATATTTGCCATAACTTCTATTTCTGACTGCTAAATTGTGAGAAATGTTTCCTCTTAAATTTTCATCTGAGTGTCGGTCCTTCGTTTACTTTAGGACGGTCATGTGCTTCTCCAATTGGAACAAGGATAGGGAAAGTTAACTCCACCTCTTTCATGTAATACCAGACTAAAATAGAGTAACAAAACTGTTTATGTGACTATTCCTGCATATTCTTATCTATAGCTGTTGCCATTCTATTATAGGTATTACTTTACATGCTTAAATAATATTTTAATTGGAAAGTTTTAGTAGTAAATAAATGGTTCATATTAAGCGTATAAGCGAATAATCGCAAATAGGGAAATCTGAAAAAAATATTGGTTATACAAAGCTCAGAACACTCTAAAGTACCAGGTACAAAGAAAGTCGAAAAGCAGACTTAACAGTGCACTGAGCGTATAAGTGATATTATATATCAATCGATTTTCATTAATTATGGTCTATTTTATTTCTATTTTATTAATAAAATTTTTTCCAAAAATAGTAAAACTGGTAAATACTTGCTGCTTTATATTTTTTGTAAATTTTTAGAAATAATAATTTAAAAAAAAAACTTTTTTTATAATTTGATTCCCAATATCTTCAAAAATAATGGTTATATTAAAAAATGATATTTGGCGGATCCTTATCCGCCAAATATTCTATTTTTGAAAATTCTATAAAAACAACTACTAAATATTTTCTCAAATTTCTTTTTTTATTTGAAAGTACAATCCTTCCGGTTAATAATGGAAAATAATTTCATTCAAATGGCTGCCTCAACTCGCCATACAGTAGCCTACACGATCGGTCCAATTTTTAAGCACATTATCGATTGTGTGCAGCTGTATTTCACCAATGGCTTCACGAATATTGTCCTTTAAAGTGTCAATTGTCGCTGGTTTGTTAGCGTAACACTTATCTTTGTCGGCACCCGACAAATAATAGTCCAACGATGTCAAATCGCAGCTCCGAGGTGGCCAAACGACATCAGCTCTGCGGCTGATAATGCGATCTTCAAAAACAGGGCGCAAAACATCGAGTGTAGCTTCTGCTGTGTTGCACGTAGCGCCGTCCTGTTGAAACCAAGTGTTGCTAATATCCTCCTCTTAAATTTTTGTGAACAAAAATTCATTCAACATGGCCCGATAACGATCGCCATTGACTGTAACGGCCACTTCTTGCTCATTTTTGAAGAAAAATGGCCCAATTATGCCTCTGGACCAAAATCCGCACCAAACAGTGACTCGTATGCGTGCGGGTTTTCTGTGCCTCAAATGCGACAATTTTGCTTGTTTACATACTCGCCAAGATCAAAATGAGCTTCATCTGAAAAGATGATTTTTTTCGTTTTTTTCATTCTGCAACATTACTATGATTTTCAAAGTATTGTCGCAATATTTCCCAGAGTTGTTCAAGCGTATACACAATCATATTCGTTCAGCGGAAGAATAAGACTAATTATCTGTCAAATCAGACATGAGCTAAGTGTTACTATTCACAAAAAAAGCACTTGGTGAAATAAAAACCTTAGATAGCGGACCCCATAAGAATGACTTAAAGCCATTATAGTGTTGAGTTTTGA
The DNA here is from genome assembly GCA_023159175.1 of Wohlfahrtia magnifica. Taxonomy (NCBI): domain Eukaryota; kingdom Metazoa; phylum Arthropoda; class Insecta; order Diptera; family Sarcophagidae; genus Wohlfahrtia; species Wohlfahrtia magnifica. Next base: position 3,923,509 of record JAKWBJ010000051.1, read on the forward strand.
CATATGGCTTAACGAAATCGAAAGAGTCATTTAGAAGTTGTCAGAAGAGATTTCTTCATCCTCTTCAGGGATCTTACATTTTCGAAAAAAAATTCTAAGAAAAAGTTATCCATAGAATCTGAAATTCTGATGACTTTTGAAATTAGGCGACAACAGAATACCAAAAAAAGGTCTTAATAAATCCATGATCAGCTTTTTTCATTTGTTGTAGTGTAATTAAATATTAATGCAGAGTATTAATCTGTCTCCATTTTGGCCTTAGTTCTACTAATATTATTGATCGGGAGTACTGACGGTAACTTGTCTATATAACCCTCAGCCCATCATCGTCGTTCAAGTGATCTCACCTACTAAGTTAAAATAAGAAAATCGCAATTGATTATTAAAGCGATCTTAAAATGACAATCGCACAAATGCCAACATTTAAGCTGTATTTAGTAGCTAAACACCAGAGCGAATTTGAAAAAAAATATACCCAGATTTGCTGCATGAAACAACATTTTTTAAATATTACTTTGTGGTGTACCTTGATTGCGTTTAATGCTGTTATAGCTTTTACACTTGTCTCAAATTAATTTGTTTTCCTTAACAATTTCCTTAAACTTAATTCGAAATTTAAAAAAAAACTAAATAGTTAAGCTTTCTCTTAAACAAGACAACTTCATAGTTAACGTTGTGTTCCTTTAATTTTTTGAAAAAGGGAAGAAAACTGAAGCGAATACACTTCCGGCCCTGAGGTTATAAAAACCATAATAAAAATAAACTTTATGTAGCCACAACAGACCCACCAAGTGGTTTGAGGGTAAGAAAAATAAGAAAAAAGAAAAGAGAGAGGGAGTAGAAAGAAAAGTAGGAAAGATGCTCTTCTCTATGGCTTCCCAGTTACTCAGCTAAACTACTGGGAAACGGAAGGAAACTAATAGTGGTGGTGTAACTGTAATTGTAACTATTTGTTGCAAAGATTTCTTCATGTTTTTTTTCCTTTCTTTTGTAAGCCCGCTGGCGCTTATAGTCAAATATTGTTGTTGTTATTATTTTGTGTTTACTTTTTTCATGATATTTGTTGTTGAGCTTTTTCTTTTTCTTTTTACGAAATGTTGCTTCTTTTTCGTGGTTTTAATTGGGAATTTTTGGCTAATCAAGTGTTTATTGGCAAAGCAATGCACCATGGTTCGGGTAGCAAATAATCCAATGCTTTGTTAGTTCACCACAGAACATTATTACGGAAAAGTAAACGAAAAAATAAACAGACAGTTTTTTGTTTCAGAAAACAGGAAATTACCAGGAAGAAACATTGAAGTTTATTGTGGGTAAATTAAGAAATTAAAAAATGTTAAAATTTCTTTCTTAAAATTAAGTGATAAATATTCGATTTATTAAGGGTTATATGGAGGAAATTTGTTTAAAAGAAATATTAAAGGATAGACTTAAGAAATTGTTTTAATTTTATCAAATGATTTGTATATTTAAGAAAACTATTGTTACGTTTTTTCTTTTTTTAAATGTGTATTTTTGAGTTGGTACATTGTAGTTAAAATATATTGAATCTTGTGTGTAGTTTTCAGTTGAAATCCTTTATATACACAATTTTGTGTACCAGTGGTTGTAACCTTTTTTCAAAAATTTTTTTTCTTAATTATTCTTTCTGCTTACAACTTTGTAAACAGCAAGAATTACTCGAAAGATCTTTCTTCCGAAATATCTTGCAACTAGATCGTTGTTACAACATAGGATCGATGACAACCTTTTCAACCAGAGGCTATCCACACTTAATTCTCTTTACTGAGTTAGCTTCAACTAAACTTGTTTTTAGTTCACGACTAATTACACGAGTTCACTCCTTATAGACTCTCTTCTAAAGCTATCTTCACGCTGAGTTTAAAACACATAAATTGATATTTGTTCGGAGCGATGAGCTTTTTATACGGCTGAGTAAACAACACATCGATAGCTTTCGAACCTCTCGATATTTCGGGTAGATTCAATTTTTTTTTTTTATTTTCTTTTAGTTCTTATAAAGCCATGCGTAGAAATAATTAAATTTTTACATCTATTAGATGTAGTACATCTAGTTCTTTCAGGTTTTGTTATTAGTTGTTGCTTGTAATTGTCTGTTACTTGTTTTCTTTGCTGTTAGTTTTTGTTGTTGCCACTTTATTTTTATTTATTTCGTCTCTGCTATTTGTTTTTGTTGATTTGGTCATTTGTAGACAGCACGTATAGTTGCTTTTCCGGCTTTTGTTTATTCTGTTTAACAAGGTAATAAACGCAGGGGTGGCCAACCTAATTTTTGCCACAATATTATCTTTGTTCCTTAAAATTAAACATCTCCAACTACTTCTTGTTTTCAAACGCCTCTTTAATGAGGAAAATTTTAGTCTCCACTTACTAATTACTCACAATGAGTTCCATTTCATTAATCATATCGAAAGGTATCGAAGTATTCATAACTTTGATAATATTTCTTTTATAAACGAATATTATTATTTAAAAAGTTCTTTTTGTACATTTTTCCCCTTGTTTTTTTCACGAAGGTGTCATGGACAATATTTATAAAAACCGTTTAACATATAGCCTTTGGCAATGTTAAGCAACATTTAATTTTTTAACTCTATGCACTATAGAAATTATAAAGCTCTTCTATATCTATGAAACCAGCTAAGAAATGAAAAACCTAGGAGGCAATAAGCAAGATTATCCTAATCTCCTCTTTCTCTAATCATTTTATCAAGACATAAAAGCTCCTGAAGTAGCCGTAGACAATAGCGATATGTACGGAGAAGATGTCACAGCATTGAATGGTTTTTAAATTAAAACATTGATCTTGACTTCAATGAACCACCTCGAAACGGAAGACATTAAATTCGATGAAGAGCGACACAAAGCGATATTGAAGGAGGACGAATGCCAAAAAAGTTGTAGAGATGCTAAAAAAAAGGAAAAAGTGATTTACGCGATTAAGCGAAAACAGCAAAGAAAATTGTTTTCTATTGTAATCTCTTCTTAACATCTTGCTTAATATCCAGCAATACGCGGTTTTAAATAGTGCTTTTGGTACCGCAACTTTGGAAAGAGTGGTGTGGAGGCTCCAGAAAATACACCGAAACAAAGAGCGTTTTTGAGGACTGGGAGAACAAAGTGTTCGAAAGAAGACCACATGTTAAAGAAAGTGCTCTACATAGCTCTACCACAGCAAGTGGAAGAGGCTAAAAAGATCAAATTAGCCAAACATACATCTTCCCGCTAATGCCAGGTCACTTGCTGCATCAGTTGTCAAAGCCATACTCTAAAAGCATTCATACTCCTGATGCGTCAGGTTAGCATCTCCTCCGCTCTCTGTCGACTATATTAATGTCATTAGTTTTTACACTAAAGAATACCGCTGAGAAAAACTTCAGTGGTAATAGATTTTCTCGAAACAGCATGTTCAATGTATAAATATAAAATACGTTATAAAAAATAAAAATAATTTTTCAATATTATAATAAAACTTCCCAACACTATATAAAAGGCTTTGCTGCTCAAATAATTGTTCTACAACATTCTGTTTTTAAATTTTTTTTATCATTTTTATCTTCATTTTATTTTATTTAAGGACTGAACATTATTACTTTTTCGACCAAGCAGTTTACTAGATCACCTTAGCGTATGACTAATATATTACTTTCTCCGCAAAGCATTAATGACACTCACACGCCCAAGTATTACAAGTAAATTACATTTAAAGAAAGATTACAGTAATTGTGGAGCTTTTTTCTAAAGATATCATTACGACTAACAGTTAGAAGCAGCTTTTTAGGCAAATAGCGTAAAAAGTAAACAAATTATTTATTAAAATACTTTCTTCTTATACGTTTTTCCTTTACATTTCTCTATTAAATAACATTAAAGTCTCATTTTGTTAAATATGTACACCAAACTAATTATCACTACCAGTACGTGCTTCTTTCATATTCTATATATGAAGAATAAAAATAAAAAAAGGCTGCTACAAATAAAATTTTCTAAGCTTAGAAAACAAGTGAGATATTATTACTCTTTTTATACCCTACACCGCCAAAATTGAATAGAAGCTAGTCAGATAGAGGTAATGTCTATTTATTTACCAATTTACTTACTTATAGGACTAAACGGCTTTGTGAGTCATAGTTTAAACGTAGAACAAGTTGCTAAGCTCTTTTGTGCGTTTTTTTTAAATAGTTTAGGCCAAATTCTAAGATGTTGCATCCGATTTACTCCAAATAATTCCTAGTCAACACAACGTAGTTTTTATGAATATTTTCCACGTCACTTCTCCAGGGAGCATATTGGCTTTCAGTTTCATGACTCAAGTTGATTTTCAAACTAAGTAGCTCGCCTCCATATGTTTATATAGTGGTGAATATCCATGCTAAATTGTGGTGGTATTCCTTACTTAGCATTGTAATTTTTTCAAAGCGGGTAGTATTTTTCTTCTCCTGATCATTTGTCAGATGTTTGTAAGATAAGCTGGGAAGGTAAGGCTTCTATTAAGTGGATCTATGTGGAGGTAGGTTGAAGTCTCTTTACTAAACATTCGACACCTCAACTAAATTTTTTTATGTACTCTGCTGGTGATTCGACCATTGTTTGCTTGTATTGTTTGCATGCATTTTAACCACTACATCATGCCTTTTTATTATAGGTTTCTTTCTAGATAAATCGTTTACATAGTTTGAAGAATTTTTATTTGAAAATTATCCAATTGTGCACTCATCCACGTTCCTGCTCTTGCTTGTCTAACCTGCAGAATTGCCTATTTAAACCAAGAAACGGCTTAGTGTATCAGCCATTGCGGTATCTTTCCGAATATCCACCTTTCTGGGCAAAGAGATTTGAACGCCTCCAAACTTCGGCGGGTATCTTGTATCTTCTGGTGAAAAGCATAAATTCCGTCTAATGAGGTTTGTCGCCTGGACCACAAGACCAGCACCATTTTGTCATAAGTATAGAGAAGTGATTGCACCCTGAGCAATAACTGACATTAAAATGTCTAGATCTAAGCACTATTGTTAAGAGTAGTAAAGTTGTTAAACCGTATCTCATAACGGAGAATTTTTTCCGAGCTTTTAAGAAGGAATAAGGTCACATTTATATGTCTGAGGTTCTTTTCTTGTGATACTGAGCGTTTTTATTGTACTTAACACAGGCGTAATAAAGGCAGATTACCTAAGTAATCGCCATAGTAAACAACAATTGAAAACGCTTGAATTAGATATAATGTAGGGTGCTGCAAAGCCGAGCTATCTTTTTCACAAGTTTTATTTGTTTTAACAAAAAATGTTTACCCAAAAATTTTTGTTCATTAGTTATGTAGTAGAATGTGTCACTTGTATTTGTAAACATGTACAAAATGCATAAAATTAATGAACATGTTCTTCTTTCTTTTATATGAAGCAATGAGGCACAATTTTTACAAAATACCCTTTTTATTCTGTTTTCCCTTAGAAAGTGTGAAATAGGCAGAAGGCTACGTAGAAGAATATAAATAAAATGTGTTTTTGGGAACATGTCACGCACGGGCAGAAAAAGCAAAAGCCTAATATTTGTTGTTTTATTAAGAAACAGTAATTGCATTCAATTATTTATTTTATTTGGTGCGCCTTAATGGAGAGCTTTTTGTGTTAAGGACATATTTGATTATATTGAAGAAATATTTGCTACATCCACACAAACATAAGAAAATATATTCAAAAGTTTTTAACGACAAATGAGGGCCCTACTAGCAGCATATAAAATAAAATTTTAATTCTATTGCAGCAGGTTAACATATAAACAGAGAGTGTCAGCGTTGTACACCCCTGCATTATTAAGGCAAACCTTTTGAACAAATTTATGTTTTAACTCGATATAGCCAAGATGACTATGTGAATGTGTTGTATAGCTAATTTTATTTTACAAATGTTAGCTGATACTTGAGTGGGGGATCCATCTGATTAAGTTTAAACATATAATGAAAACAATATCAATTATGATAACTGGTGGAATGCATCAGATCAAAGGCTACCTGCCCTATTTTTAAATAGGTATCTCTGGGTATTATGGCAACAATAATACAGCACTAAAAGCGAAAAGGAGACTAAAACTTATCAACTCATGCTGGTTGCATGATTACGGACATGTTGAGACTTAGCAGCAATCTTTACAGGAAATTTATTACATCGGGTCTTACCACGGATATACCAGATAGATCACAATATGAAACAAGAGCTTATAATGGGTCATAAAGTGATTGGAATCAAAACCTGTCTACTTAAATGTTCTACAGACAAAAATTATAGCTATGAATGTGGCTTGCGCAGTACATCAAAATATTTTTTATATTGTATGTATGTATGTATATATAATATATATATATATATATATATATATAATAATAATATTATATTATCATTGAACAGTCCATAGAATGGCGTACTCCCCTGTATCTGTTGTTTGTCGATTTCAAGAAAGTGTTTGATACCATCAGGAAACGGCTGTATGGAAAGCAAAACAAAAGGAGTATACAGCAGATAATTCGAATACTCAGAAAGATGTACGCGTATGAGGATACAGAAATTTCAGTTCTTCACAACGGGAACATCAGCCAACCATTCCACACCAACGCTGGAGCTAAGCAAGGGTGCATACTATCACCTCAGCTATTCAACATCGTGCAGGATGACATAATAAGCAAAGTCTGTTCGAAAAGAAGAGGAATCGCATGGAGTATCTCACACCAACTCTAAAACTTTGGCTAAGCGGATAACATTTGTTCACTCTCGCATAAGATTTCCAATATTCAGTCGAAACTGAGGACCTAGAAAGACTGGCTCTTAGTGTTGGGCTTCAGATAAACATAAAGAAAACCAAGGCCATGAGAATAAGCAATACGAGCACGGAAAACATCATGCTACAGGGTAAGCCAGTCGAGTATGTAGGTAGCTTCTTCTATCTCTGAAGTACAATAACTACAAACGGTGGCGCAGAAACAGGCGTAGATAACAGGCTCAATAAAGCGAGAGCGGCATTTGGACAACTGCAGTCAATATGGAGAAGCTCACATATATCCAGACGGACTAAGCTCAGAATATTCAACTCATGTGTTGAATCGGTACTGCTGCCTGGCAGTGAGACCTGGCTTGTATCGAATAACATCACTCAGAAACTCCAGGTATTCATTAAAAAGTGTCTCAGAATCATAAGCAGAATACTCTGGCCTAACACCGTAAGTAACAGAGAACTGTGGAGCATGACTAATGAGGAACCCATACTGAAACAGATAAAGAAAAGAAAGTGTGGATGGATCGGTCAGACCATCCGTAAAAGTCCAGAAATTATCACCAAAATGTCACTTGAGTGGAATTATCGACACTCAAGAAATCATGTTCGACCAAAGAACACCTGGAGACGCACAATTATCCAAGAACTGAGACAGAACAACATGGTAAGAGGCAAAGTCAACAGTTGTAAACCGTGTTAAATGGAGATGCTTTGTGGAAGGCATGTGCTCCCAAGAGGAGTAACGGGAAAAAAATTACATTTAAAAACATGGTATGATAACGATGCTCTTTGATTGGTATGGGTGGTACCTTCGCAATAAAGGTATAATTAACACCAATGTGGTCTTCTGGAATTGTAAACATATGTGCATAAATAAAGAGATTAGAGTCAGAAAGTGCCACATTTAGCTTCGATATATTATCAAGTAATTAAGAGAAATAGGCGACAAGCTCGCTAGCTTATAGCCGACCTGTGATATTCAGAAACTATGACGACTCTAACTGACATGTTTCTGAGGCATCGATTCTACTCACTCGTCTTTGAAACAGCTTTTACATATCATGTTACTAGCTATTCCGAGCATGTTTTCCCAATTACTAGTACTTAATTCTTACTGCTACCATCTGGGAAATTTTTCTCCTCGAAAGTTTCATCAGTGTTGCAGAAGACCGTAGAATCTGCTGTAGTGAAATGGGTTTCTGCCCTGTTGCACTTTCTGAATTTTTCACTTCCTTCTCGAGCACATACGGTGACTTCTGGGATGCTTCCATATTAGTCAAATATCATGTTACAGTATTCATGGGACCTTCGGCATCATATATTGTACCGGGTGTTTATTTTGGAGATATACAAGTTTAAATCATAACAAACAATAAAATATATTTTGAATATCAATGAAGCGAGCTTCGTTTGGTATAATTTCTGTCATGTGTCCTCCAAAGCCTTCGTAACCACGACGGAGTCTCGAACACCATTTAGCACTCTCTTCGCAGTATATGCGGCCGTATTTCGGCAATACATCTTCGACTGTTGATTAACAGGTATTCAATTTGCTCTGGTTTATCGACGTAGATAAATGAATTTACATAAACATTATCCAATGGGGTTAAATCACACGATTTTAGTGGCTAATCAATTGCACCATTACGTGTAATTACTCTTTCATCAAAAGTAACATTCATAGTTTATGAAGACATGTGCACCAATGCTTCTCCCAGCCCACAAAGCAAGCCAAACATTAGTTTCTGTGCATTTAATGGTATTTCGACTAAGCTTGTGGATAATCATCACTCCAAATAATACAATTCTGCTTATTAAGTACCCATTCAACCAAAACTGGGTCTCATTGGAGAACGTAATTTCGAATGGAAATTCAATTAAAAAATAAAAGCAATTTGCGAATCTTTCTCTGGTGTAAGTCTATCCATAAGGAAATGTGAAACGAAACTAAAGAAAAACTATCAGCAGCTAAAAATGTTTTCCAATAAAGCAGTATTGACAGCTCAAAGCTATGACTCTCTAAAAGAAACCGATAGAAATCAATCACCATAATAGTGCACATAGCACATCGAAAATTGTTTCTAAATGCGGGGTGTCTCTGAATAATGAGACATTCGACAGTCATTATTGTTATTTTAGAAAGAGATTGCCAAGTAGCCTTGATATTTCGATGTAGAAGAGATATTGTGCCAATGCAAAAGCTACAATAAATCTGTGAAGTCAATATCTACGGGCGGCTAACTGCCTGTTGGGTCTAAAAACACCACGCGGAAAAGTTCCCAGCAGAATACTATGAAATTTGCGTATGTTATGCCTAAACAAGTTGCCTTTATATATTCCTGAACATGGCATATTTAAGTTAACTGTATGGGTGATGATGTCGCGCATTTAAATACTACTTAGGGCCTATATGGATCAAAGGCTTACTTTGAGGGGCATAGACTACTAATCTTGGTGGAACTGCTTCTTGTACTCGTAGCAAACGAACGGAACAAAAAAAGTCTGGCTATATTTGTATAGCCAAAGAATGTGATAACTTGTTATTTATACCCAGAAAGGGAAGGTGTAAGTCTATAAAAAATCCTCGTTGACAGGACTTTAAGGACTTACAGCTGTAATTACTTGATCAGTGTAGCTTCTAAGAGAAAAATAATTTTAATATCATGATGATTTGATTGAAATATATTAGATGTGAGATAATAAAGTGGTAGCACATCTGCAATTACCTTATTATATCTCAGTCAGCTGTGCCCCGGATAGCTGCCTACTGAAACTAACCTAATAATTTTCTTTAGCAATAAGCCACATTCATATGTTATTTAATCGCACTAATATCAGTTTCAATAAATTGAATTTTACTTTGTTTTTTTATCTAAGTACTCATTTACAGAATATCTTATAGATCCTTTAAAAAGAACACCTAAACTATAGCTCCTTTAAAAGCTTTCATTTTAATACCCATATAACGACTATTATTAAAATCCTACTTTTTAAATATTTATTTTCAATTTCTTTTTCTTTCTTTAATAATTTTTTAAAATTTTTCTTTTAGTTTTTAACCATTAAACGTGCAAATGTAATAAAGTTGTGTGTGTCAAGGTATGTACGATTTGCATAATGTGTTAAGAATAGTTATTTTGTTGCCACTTTTATTACATTTTTATGTATTCTTTACCTTTTAGGTTTTTCTATTTGCAAACTTTTTTCTTTTTACAATTTCATAAAATTTTATTAAAATTCAATGTTATACGTGAAAAGTATAAAAAAGGAAATATATTTTGCAGAAAACTGGTTGTGCAATAAAAACCCTTCAGGTTAAACAGGTGTTTTACGAAAAAAATTTTATTTTTTGTTATTAAAATTATAGGTGCTCAACATGAATGCTTGTGACATAAAAAATAAATAAAAATATTTTATAAAAATTAAGGAATATTTTTATAAGTGATTTTATACATATATCCAGGATAAAGAGTGACTGTATAAAAACGACAGGAAAGTTAAGAAAAGTTTGTATAAAAAAATCAACAATATTTGCCAATCGGTTTCGCTTCCAATGTTAAAAGTAATTGATAAAATATATAATGAATTGTGTTAAATATCTGGTGCGCCATCAATCGGTTTAAATTTGAACCAGCGGTTATTTCGGATCTGGCAATACTTATGTCATTCTATTCTGTCACAAAATTTAGTATATTATCTCCACTGAACGAAATGAATCGATTTACGCTTTAGCAACGTTGGGATTTATTGGAAATTTAATGCAAAAGAATAACAAAATTTTTAAAAAACCAAACGTGTTCTTCTAGAAGCCAATGCACCCCTTTCAAGTGACTGTTTGGTGCGGCTTGTTGAGAGGAGGCATCATTGGTTCATATTTCTTTGAAAATGAGGACGACGCAAGCATTACGGTCAATGGAGACGTTTATAGCGCTATGAAACCGATTTTTTTGTGTCCGCAAATCATGGTATTGATGTGAACAATATTTGGTTTCAACTGGATGGTGCCGCTTGCATCAAACGTTTGATGGCCGTTTAATTAGCTGAAATGGTGATGTCAGTTGGCCACCAGAAGCAGCGGTTTGACACCGTTGGACTATTTTCTGTGTGGCGTCAAGACAAGCGTTATACCGACAAACCAGAGACAATTAAGTATTTTAAGGCCAACATTTTTGATGCCAATTCCGAGATACGACCACACATTTTGGATACACTCGAAAAAGGCTGTGGCAGATATATGATTGAAGTTATATTTCATTTCTCACCTGAAAAATTGTACTTTAAAATCAGAGAATAAATTTTGCAAAATGTCAAACCGCATTACAAGTGGTTAAGTTGATTTCTTATGAAGCTAAAGGGAAAATTATTTGATTTTGCTGTACAGGTGGTAATCATTGATATTAAAATGGATAATAAAAGTTGAAAATTGTTAACCGCTCGTAGTAAAATAACCTAAGCTAAGATAAGATAGGTTAATACTGTCAAGTTTTGGCAACAGAGATATAATGCAAACCAAGTACTAATAGTTTTACTTATATTATTAATTCCCGTAACATTCCATGAAGGAACACGGGGACTTCTCGCAGTCAATGAGCTGCACCCGATTCTGTTTTAAAACTCATTGAAAAGGACCTACAGTTTTAGAGAAGTTTTCAATAGCATTTTAAGCTCATAACCCTTTACTAGCTAATGTTATAAGGTGATACCGCTGTTTTTAACATGGTCTGGCCTGGTATTGAACCGACAACCTTCTTGTTGGTAGGCGGGTGTCTTACCTACATGCCACAGTGGCACACAATAGTTATACTTAGTCGACTAAAAACTCATACCAAGAATATGGATGTATTTGGCTTACATGAGAACGCATAAGTTAATTATCACATTTTGTTTCGCTCCACCTCTTGCGAGTATATGGCTTCCCACGAAGTATCTAAATATTAATCAGTTGATTTTGGGCTAAGTCGATAATTTGTCTACTGTAGCTCACCTGCATGTGATTGTGTAGTGGTTAAGATTTTTGCTAAGTTGCAAGTAAGTCACAAACTTAATAACTTAACTTGAGCATCACTATACTGGAAGATACCACAATGCCCAAAGCACCAGTGAATACAATACACCCACCAACGGCCTCACATATCCTAAAAACCTCATGTGAGTACCAAATGCGAAGGCTTGTGATATACGAGAAACTTCCACATTGGTGAAGTGTCCGAGACTATCTAAACTTTTACCGATCTTTGGGTTATGGCATCCGGTTAAGAGTGTAATACCACACGGTACTAGCGCTCTCCCCACGATTTATGTTTAAATCACAGCCACTATATTTCTCCCACAAGGGGCCTCACTATAGTCGAGAAGGAATCTTGGGGCCATCGACTCAGGTTGTACCAGAATTAAGCTTCTGCTCAGAGCTTGTAGCAGAAGTGGTGGTGGTAAGCCTTAGTTACTTTTACTATTTTCTCCCAGCAAGTGGCTTTTTCTCTGATGATTCGAGTCATGTTTCTCATCATTACCAGAGATAAAATGAAATGCCAGGAAGACTTTCTTTAAAAATATTTGTCTGAAGAAGGTTGAACCCGTAAGTGAGTGATAGGGCACCCAATTCATTTTATAATAGGAATTGGTTACAGAAGTTATTGGTCTAGAAAGTCAAAATTTTTTCAAAAATTTTGTATGTCTACTTTTTTTAAAATTTAATTTATTTTAATTCGTTAAGTGTTTTAAAAGCGGCATAATTTAGTAATTTATATTTTACACTCTTCCAGATTGGAAGGGTACCTGGGTACCCAATTCAGTTTGAACTTTGCATTGGTTACAGAAGATATTGGTCCAAAAAGCCAACATGGGTACACACAAATATTCTCTGCTTTTTGTTACGAATACATTTTTTTAAAGAATAAGTACAATAATCAATATCAATGGTTGAAACAAAATTAATGGGTAATCTATTCACTCTGCTAAACTTTTTTTTTTGTCGCTCACATAAGAGTCAATTAAACACTTGACAGCGCAGTTAAAGTTCTTGGGTATTCAAACATGGGCTGTTTGTGTTGTATATGGACAATTTAACCACTGCACAACACCACCACTAGCAGCACATTCGAGCTTATATAAGTCAAATTATACTCCAAAACTTCACAACAACAAACTTGTTTTTATATATTTTTCGTGAAGCCTTTTCCAAATTTGTATATCCTTTTCCTTTATCTCTCTGCGTTGACATAATAGAATTCATTACTGCTATAAAAGTCGTGTAAAATTTCACTGTCCCTACTTCTCACTTAGTTTATGCAACCAAAGTAAAAGATAATATTGACAAATAAATAAAGAAAATGAATAAGAAATATTTTACATAAAAGGTAATTTCTCAAGTATAACAACGTTTATTTTTGTCTTTCTGTCTCTTCATTCAACAATATATAATGTGTATATGTCTGATCGAATTTCTATCCTTTTACAATAATGGCTATTGCTGCCCCATCTTCTTACATATGTGGTTAACATTTTTCCACCAAATACCTACATGTATGCAACATATATTTTACACAATTTTTTATATCACTTTTGTGGCACAATACTTCAGTATCTACTTGTCCGATTATCTGAACGTTTGAAAGCTTGTTAGTTGTAATGTTACAGCTCCGTGACTATCATGTGTTGCTTCATCTGTTTGCCGTTATTGTCTCGTATTGGCAGTGATTCCCCTGAGTGTGTTGCGGTGGCATGTATAGTGTATGTGTCTTATGTGCATGATGTCGTTAAACCGGCATTTGTTGTGAATGTGCGCCGTAGAATTCATAAAACATTACATGCAACATGTTGAAATAGATTTATTGCATACCAGGGAGCGATTTACTACTGCTGCTAGTGTATACAGTTTCTTTAGCAGCTAGCCCTTCTTTTTATATATTTAATTTTTTATATATAATAGAGAGATATTATATTGAAAAGGGGAATTGAAGAATTTAAATTCGTCTTAAAATTAAGTTGTAAATTTCAGTTGGAATTAAATACTCTAATGCAGGAAAAACAAGTTTATTGCCTTAAGTGGGAACATTTTGTGACACTTAATAACGTCTTGTTAAAAATACACGTCACTCATTCGTTAGTGTTCCATTGAGAAATCTAATTCAGTTTTATTTTCCAAAGAGAAAGATTTATTGACTTCGCATACTAAAAAGTAGAAAAAACAACACAATAAGAGTCACAAATTATAGATGGGTAGGCTTTTCAACCATAGTTTTTTTTAGTTTTCCGAGCCCCATATGTGAATATTTTACCTCTGAGATTAAAAAGACCCTCATTAGTAATTAGAAATTTTTGATAAAATTCCACATCAGTTTAATACATTTAAAAGACCCGAACCGCAAACGGCAACGTGGCTGATAGTCTAAGCGTGGGTTTTTCTGTTAACTGAACTGTAAAGGACTTATGACTTAAATTTTTATGGAAAATATAGTGAAGTGTTATTTGTGTATTAGGATTCATCGCAAGCTAAGAATGCTATAGTATTGCTTACGATTTTGAACTTATTTAGTTGACTTTTAGTGTAAACTCTAGTATTCATAAACATTAAGAGGCTTTTGCTGAGTTTGAAATATGTTAACTCTAGAAAGACATGGAGGGGACATTTGATTGACCCATTTCAATATTTCACTGCCAATATTTGTTTAATAATGATTTTTTTGAACTGATAATTCGTGATTTTATTAAAATTAGATAAAAATTTACTTTGAAATATTTCTTTATTATTTAAGTGTTCTAAACTCAAATTAATAGCACAACTTCTTTAGAAAGACGGATATGAGTCATTTGACCCATTTGCATATTTGGCCGCCATTTTTTCACTTCTCAATAACATTTAGATTTTTTTTTTTCGTTACAGAAATCGTTAAGTTTATTGTTAGCGTTTATATATCTTGCCCTAGGAGCATCAAAGGATTGCAAACTAACTTCCTTCCTTTTTTCTTGTTTAAAGCATTATGTTTGATTTTTTTCAACCACAACTGCTTTTTCTGATTTTGAGATCAATTTGTTGACTCCAGATTTGCAGTGACCGACAACTTTGTGCATTTTCCCTGTATATTCCAGTCTATGGCAGTCATGTCTTCATGTGCTTTTTCAAATCGAGTAACCAATCCGGAGGCACTTACTTTTAAGAAACTATATGTTTCTATTCTAGATGGTTTCTGACCAAAATATTTAAAATATCCCTTAAAAGAAATTGTTTGTTAATACCTCGATAGCCTTGGTATTGCGTAATGTTATATTTCTGAAATCTTATCCACAAAAGATCGCTAATTTTCCGTCCAAGCTGGTATGTTGAACCTGGTGTTGGCGTGGTGTAGTGATTAAAGGGCACATATGCAACACAAGCGGTCTAGGTTCGAATCACTAGCAGAGGACATTAATAAAAAAAATTCAACCTCCATGCAGACAAATCCATCTAAAGTAGTTCCCCTGAATATAAAGCTTACGTCTGGCAATAATGATAAACATCAGACGTATGAATAGAAGAAAACGGAAGAAATACAATGCTAAGTAAACATCACAACCAAAATCATTTAGCAAGGATCTTTACCATTACACAGTTCGATCATAAGGAGGGAAGCTACATAGATTAATCATCTACTTAGCTTGAAAATCAACTTGATTAATGGAACTGAAACGATGCAATGGATGACAGAGAAAAAAGATTTGGAATTTAGATGATGTTGCAATAGCAGTTGATTTTCACATCGATCGTAAAATACTGAAAGTCTTATTCGCTTTGGAGATCCGTGACATTATATCACCGCTACAGCGGAGGCAACAGAAATCTTGACTTTCTTCCAACTTAATATTACATATCTTGCATATTATAGCGCTTTACCTTATGTCTGTCAAATTTGAGCCTTAGTTCCGCTTTGGTAACTTCACTCTCCAGAGATTTCAGTTTATGGACATTTGATGATAGCTGTGCGCTAAGAGGCAAATATAATATGCATCCCAGTCGGAACCTAGTTGATTTCCAGAAACTATTAGCATCATTACTAACTTAGCATTTGTTTGTGATCATGTACGCAGTTTAATTATGCGATTCTCCAATTTATAATTCTAAAATAAAAATCCATGGTTTACCTTTTTGCGTGTTACAAAGCGGTTTCTCACAATAGATAACTTGTTTGGAACTTATCTACCACATTGTAGGAGGTAACTTTGCGGTGAATTTTCTCTTTTTTTATTATTATTTTTTTTATATTTTTAAACTGGATAAACAACTTTTAATTTCAAACAATTAAATTTTTGTTACTAAAACTTATTTAAAATTAATGGAGTCAAATGACCCCTATCCGTCTTTTTTGGTATCTCGATTCTACAATCTTTCTAAGTCTAAAGCCTACGATTTTTTAATTTTTTATTTTTAAATTTATTATATAACCTTTAGTTCCTTTGTTTTCAATTAGTGCTTACATTTGGTAAACAACAAAACACTCTCAAAGTGCCATCTTATTTTAGAACAACTTTCACAAAAAAACACCTCTGAAAAAAAAACATTTGAACATTTTACATTTTAATCACAAATATCTTATTTGCAATGCTCTTATACTTAAAAATTCAAATAAAAACTAATTCACCATTAAATTTGTCATCCTTGTAAACTAAAATATCATCAACATCTTTTCTTCTCTTTCGCACATAGCAGATAAAATCATTAGTTTAAAAAGCGATACTTTTGAAATGCATTTCACAAATTGCCAATATTACCAGCAACAGTTACAACACACACACACAGACTTTTAGCAGCAGGGCAACAAGCAAACATATGCATTTTAGCCCTAAATTGTTTTTCTTGTTGTTGTTTAATGTTCTTATTGTTCTTTTGCTTTTGCTTCTGCCAATATTATTTTTATTGCCCTTTTTTTGTAACACTTAATTGGAATTCACTATTGGCAACACATTAACGCTTGATTGCTAAAAGAGAATCATAACAGAATCATATGAGGAGAGAGTGTGTAGATGGGAAAATAGGATAGAAATATGTTGAAAATGTGCAAAAAAAAGCTGAAAATTGAACACACGCTATGCAGGCTTTTAAATGTATGCAAGTACACATTCATACACACGTATGTAGAAACTGAATTTGAATTGAATTTTTCTTTGTTTTTCTCCAATTTTTTTTTTTACAATTGCACAGTTATTCCCATATTTAAGGCATCCAAGTACAAACTTTTAATGAACTTTACTTTTATTTTTATAGTTGATCCCTTATGTGTACTATACTATGTACTATAGACATACTTATATATACATATGTGTATGTGTGCTTTTCTTTTTTAATGCTTGCACTCACACTTTTATAAAGGAAGTCTAAATCAAAGGTAAAATCTCACAAAGGGATGAATAGAAACACTGAAGTTCTCTTACAAACATACACAAAAGTACACAACTTCACTAAATCAAATCAGGAAATGGAGAAAAATCTGCGTATCAAGTAGTGTATTAAACAGTTATTGGGGTCACGAGACTTCGAAAAAAAAAACGGTATTTAATGAGGTAAGGAAAAAACCGAAAATAGCTCCATCGTGAGGTTGGACAATAACACTTTGAGATGCAAAAGGTGTATAAGTTTCATAAAATATTTACGGCCCATACTGTAAAATTGAAAAATTATTTTGTAAGAAACAACACCCTCTTACACGTCTCCAGATCTAAGTAACAATACAGTCGGCTTAAGCCTAGTCCATGTAGAATTGCTGCTGCATGCTCTGTTTGCCACCAGTTTGAGATTATCTAGACCGTAGGATGCTGTAATATTTGGTAGCTCTAACGAAAATTTAGCCATAAAGCTTATACGGAACTACCTATTTGTGTTACTTCGTGGGGACTGTGAGAGCTGTATGGATATTCATCTGTTCACTATTTAGGCTGTTACCTTAATCATATTGTCGCTGCTCTTAGGCATCACGTAGCATATGATTAAGTCTTCTTATCATATATCAGTGCGAGTGGTTTGCCAGAAACCGGTATAAGGTATGTTTTGCTCATTTGCTTTCTTCATAGATTGAAAATTAAAGAGAGTTGTGGTATCTACCTAAATATGCATATCTTAGATAACGTCCGTGGCCGGTAAGGAGTTTTACTAAAATTGGTTGGAACTGCCGTCAAGGGAGCTGGGAAAGTTGTAGGGATCGGCCTTTGTTGGTAACACTGGGATGATGCGTATTTAACCTTGAAAGGCTCTTGATGTGTTGTCGCCCATTGACAGGTATATTACGGATGCAGTCGCCTGTAGCGAGAGAAGGTCATCGTTCTCTAGAGTGCGAAATGCTGGAACATATGGTCGTGCCAAAATTCTGGACGAACTCCAGATCGGACTGCATTCTACTTCAGACCACTGCACTCTGCAGCCTAAATTCAAAAGAAAGTTCGCGGTAAGAATCCTCCCGTTCTGAATAGAATCAGGTCGGTCTATTCAGTAGCTTCGAAATCTGTGTCTACACTGATGGCTCAAAGACGAGTTATATTTTTGATTCCGATATCTTCTAAGTAAATGCTAAACTGAATCACCACTATAGTCTTTCTGGTGGCTTGAGTATTGCTAGTGGACGAGATATTGGCGAGAATGGAAGCATGCTCACTACTATCATGAGGTGGTATGCGAAGGCGTAAATGAATTTGCATGGACAGCCGGGAGGTTATTTTTACCCTCGGAGTACACACTACCACCCCTTGGTGTATGAGAACCTATATAAACTCATTGAACACCCTTAGGCTCTCTTCTGAAATGACACTTTTATGGATTCAGGTGCACCTTTGCTTTTATGTGAATGAGCGGATGGACGAATTGGCTCTCGCAGAATGGGCGTCGATATGACGAAGTCCGACCTCAGTGGCATCGCCCATAGGATCGCTGAAGATTACTATTTTTGGCTTCTGTTTGTTTCTCGCAGGTCTACGAAGTCGATTTGCCTTAATACGATGTGTGGTGCACTAGATCGCTCATTGGTCATGATAGAAGGAATGTGTCCGGACTTTACTGAACAATGGTCGATTGGAGACTATGCTTGCAGTATGGGGTTACGTTACAAAGACGACTGCCGCAGCTGTGGCGAGCGATTTAGTATTTCCTATGTGAATGTTCGAGCCTTATGAAGGTAAGCACTCCACAACATCTCGGCAATATCCTGCATTGATCCAGGTAATCTTATTAGATATCTTAAAGTGACATAGTAATGTGGGGTGTTCCCGTGTGTTTGCAGTTTTCGAGTGTTTGTGGCAATTCTCAAATTAGTGTCCGACGACACTAATTAAGACTTGTGGTAGTTGCAGGTGACCACGTGAATAGGCTAACGCCATTGTAGGTATTTTTTAATAATGATGCGTAAGATCCTATATAGTCGAGAGATCTATATAGTCGATTCTTCCCTGTTTAAAAGACTGCTACTATTTCGGTATAGTGGCGTGTTCGCACTATAACGTTTTTTCCTAATTCACTTCCCTATTCATAGTTCAGTCTTTAACTATAAGCCGAGCTAAATATTTTTCCCCTAACCTGTTTAATACAGCTTTAGAATGCAGCATTCAGTTTTTCTAGTAGTTTCAGCTGGCCTGACCTATATAAAAGCACAAACATTTAAGAAAGAATCACTCAAATTGTAATTACAAAATGATTACATTAAAACCGTTGTGATCTCAGATTTGTATCAGGTACAACTGGTAAATGCGTTTATTTAATTTCATAATCTTTTTTTCCATTTTAAAAGCATTATTTAACGCCGTATAACAAAATGAGAAATAAAATAAAAGAAAAAAAAAAACTAATTACAAATCTCTAATGTGAATAGGGTAATTCGTCAAGTAATTCAAACAGCATACTAAGTATTTCGAAGTATATTGTGAACATGACATTAAGCAGAGTAATGCTTCTCATGTTGTTGCAGTCTTACATGTCTTCACTTGGTGGAGATTTTGCATTGATGTCATGATGATCGACGTCAGAGGTAGACTTTATTCCCTTCAGACTACTGTGTTAGGAGGTCGTAAAAGTTTAGCTAAATGCAAAATCGTATATTTTAGCTGGTATTCCAACGTTGCCCGATATAACAGACTTTTAATAAAGGATTACATTTATCGGGTAATTTTTTAGCAACTTTCTTTCTGGCAACACTGCTTAGGTAGCTCAGCTGTTCTTGTGTAACATGTTTAGTTTGGTCTATTATTTAACTATGAATCGACTTACAAACGAACAGCTCTTGCAGAAGTTGGATGAAGATCCTCTTTTTATCGGAAAATTGTGTTCAGCGACGAAGCTAATATCTTGTTGAATGTATACGTGAACAAAAAAAATTGCCGTATTTGGTGTAAGGAGTAGCCAAAAGCATTGAAAAAACTGCCAATGCATGCCTAAGACTGCACTGTTTGTTGTGGATTATAGGTCGGTGGCATCGTTGGACTGTACTTTCTCAAAGACGACGAAGACCAGGACATTACTGGCAATCGCTACCGTGTGAAAATTAAAAATTTTTTTTCTCCAAAATGAAAGAACTGGACTTGTCCGGAATGGGGTTTCAACAAGACGGTGCCGCCTTCTACACAGCACGTGAAACAATGGCCCAATTGAGAGGCGAGTACGGTATACATTATATTTCATATTTGCGGCCGGTCAATTAGCGCAGCCGCAACATTTACATGAAATTATCTCTGAGCATTGAATTATATAGATCGTTTTATCGAATAAAGATTTCATATATTTCTCTAAATTTTACGTTTTTTTTTAATTAAATCCGCAATAAAAAATATCATACGATATAAGTATAAAATTTAAGACTTTCAATAATATAACCTTTAAATTGGCTATTATTTTTGTCACCAATTTTCTCCCTCGTCTAGGTTTAAATGCTTTTAAATCACACAATCTTTTTTTGTTTTATTTTGCTACTGGACAAATAAATCTTATATCGTGAAAATATTTACTTAATATTTCTATTATCATCTGTCCCTAGAGTATCATAAACTATTTTTTCTCTCTTTGCTGTTTCACTTTTCTGTGTTTTTTCATATTTTATTTTATTTTTGTATTTTTCAGCTGACTCATCATATAAACACCCACTATTTCCTCCTTTTTTTCTGTTTTTTGCTGCATCAAGTCTCTACTAAGCACTTGTGTTTATGTTTTGGCTGCTGCTATTGGTGTCGGTATTTAAGGTCCTTCCTTCCTATCATGTTTCATAAGTGGAGTTTTGGTGTTGATGTTGTAAATAATGTCTATAATTTTTGTAATTCTATTTTATGATTTTTATTTTATTATGAATTATGTTGTTTATGTTCACAAAGTTATGTCTACTGTTCTCTATTCCCCAATATATCTCCTCTCACTCCGCCCTAATACTTTCCATATCTTAAGATGTCCTTTATAAGGAAGCATGTTAGTGGGCGTTTTAACATCTTTGGCTTTAAGTATGTGTTTAGTGGGTGTTTAATACTAAAGACTTGATGTTGATTTTGCTGATGATATTGCTGCTGCTGATGATGACCTTTGAGCTTAATAAAACATCACTTATTGTAATCGTTTGTTTGGGATCATAATTCATTAAAAATAAATTATTATGTTTAAAAACAAACAATAAAATATGAGAAAACAAAGAACTCAAAAGCATACAGGACAGCATAATAAACAGAGCATTGAAACACAAATCTTAAACGGTCAGAAAAGAAGATAAATTTTTGGCCGAAAATTGCCAAACAAATAATAATGAATTATGGTTGATATTATTTTTTATTCGTTTTTATTTGTTTCAACAATAGCGGAAATCATAAGGCTTGTAAATTAATTGTTTAAATATGATTTTTTTTTTATTTAAAAAAACACTACAAAAATTTCTATTTGCAAGGGTACTTAAAATTCAATAAATAATTTTAATCTGAAGGTTAATGGAGGATACGAATACACAAATTTTAAAAAATATGAGAAAAGCGCTAAAGCCTTCTATGCATTAAGAAGTAGCATAAGCAGAAGTGGGGAGGGGGGTGGCGTAGTGTAGTGTTTATAGCCCAGACCATAACAGTAGAGAACATAACAAGAAAAGCGTCTTCAAGTGCTTAATAAAGACATTTCAACCTCCATACACAAAATCCAATTTAAAAAAATTTTAAATTGACCTTCCAGCTTATGTCTTGCGATGATGATAAACATAAGATGGATAATCAGGAGAAAAACATCAACTTCTGGGAAAAAAAAATATAACGCTAAGTAAGGACCGCCATTATCTGGGTAAGGGGTCACTTGGACACCCGGGGGAACTGTGTGGCGGACGGACTTGCGAGGGCTGGCTCTCTCCTCAGAAATGCCTACTCAGTTGGGATGCCACTCTCCTCTTGCAGACTTATGGTCATGCGGTACATGTTGGGTAGCGCACAGCTACGGTGGGATGATGAACCCACGTGCTATGTATCGAAGCAAATCTGGTTCCTATATGATTGGGCTCGCTCAGAGTCTATTATAGAGGTGCCGCTATTTAGACTATGAACTCTTGTGGCTGGTGCGTACGCTAGAGATTGGGTCTGCCGTTCAATGACTATTGTAGGGGTTGTCAGGAAGAGGAGACTGTCGAGCACTTCCTATGCCAGTGCTCGAGTCTCTCGGACATTAGGACTGCTTTTCTTGGTAGTCCGTTTCTGGATGGCTTGTCGGATCTGGCCGGTGTGAACATCCGCAGGATCTCTTCTTTTGTACATGCGTGTGGTTGGTTCGGATTGCACCGGGACGCGAACATATAGGTTGTCCATTTTCTGTATTACTGAGAGGTATCACAATCAATATTGGACCCAGGTAGGCTGGACGTGTCTGGCTACCCGTCGTAACTAACTAACTAAGTACCGCCATCACTTAGCAAGGATTTTCACCACTACGCAGTACTGGAGGCGAGCTACAGTAGATTAATTATCTACTTAGCTTGAGAATCTACTTGATTACTGACACTGAAACAGTGTTCATTTCAGTTGTCGCGTATGACGGTTTTGTATGTTGGAGGACGTAGGAGAAGGCTGCTGTGTAGGTTGTAAAATTGTGTCGCTCTACACAATCTCGATAGACGCAATTCAGTGCCTTACTCCACTTCCTTAGAAGTTTTCAAGGATCTTCGAGGAGCCCTACCAAAATGAAAGAATATGGTTATGCCATCATTATGGGGAAGCTTGACTTGGATGCAAAGGAGATGATAAAAGTCGTTTGATAAAAATATATTCAGGTGGTGGCAGGTACGATGGGTAGACAGCGACAATGTAAAGGTGACTTATGGCTTCATACCTGACGTCGGGAGCACCCTGATTTTGGCTTCGGCTTGAGTCTTTGATTTTGACTGATGGGACATGGCTCTCTCAGTGCATTTTTGCACAAGAGGGGCCATAAAGAGACTATGGGCGTGATTGTAGGTATGAGATGTGGCCGGATATTCGTAACATATTCTGGTGAGGTGTCCACTCTAATATGACGTTGGGGAAGTGGTAGACGTTAACGTGACATTGTGGACGGGTCTTAGTACTTTAGTACACATATGTCGGCGAGCTTGAACGCAGTGTCTTTAATTGGAAGGATACTAAGTTTAGGGAATAATAGGTTCTCTTTGGGCATCATTTGCAGTATTTTGGTTGGTCTTCTTGGGTTTTTGATTGTGAAGTTTGTATGGTTGCATGACTATTTGCTTCTTTTTTGTTTCCTAGTACTGTTGGTAATATTTTCGTTGTCACTATTGGGCGCCATCCTTGAAGCATTTGGACCTTACACTGGCAGTAGCATTTATATTATGAAGCCTGACCGGAGGCTTAATTCTGGTATCACGTTAGTCGAAAGCCTAATGGCAGTTTATACCCAAATAGCTTGGAGAGCATTAGCTCGATGTGATGTTACATTCTTAGCCGAATGCCTTGACCCATAGATTGCTAGGAGTTTAGATAGTCTCCGATATTTTACTAAGGTTGTCACCATGTCCAAATAACGTGCTTTCGACATGTGATTTTAATCAAATGTGAAGGCTTTGGGGGACGTATTACATTAATTCGTGCCTTGGGCACCGTGGGGTATGCCAGCGTTAAACTGTGACTTACCAGAGTATACAAGGAACGATACGACCAGTATTTACGAAGTACATAGTCAGGATTTGCGATTTCAATAGGATTGATTGATTGTTTTTCACGGACGAATCAAAAAGAAGTACTGCTATCTTAAAGACTTCCGTGTTGATGCGGAGATACTTAACAGGTTGAGGTCTTTACTTGCAATAGGATGATAGAATTGATGGTAAGAGTATAATCACTTATGAAGATAATCAGGCTGCTCTTAAAGCACTGGCTAATCATTACATAACGACGCAGAATTTCGCAGGTTGTGGGACACAGGTACTGATTTCTACAGAGTGTGTGACATTCAAAGGGAGCCTGAGACAAGGGAACCCAGTCATTTAAATCAAGTTATGAAAGCGTATGGAATGCAATTCGATTTGAATGACTATTAAAATGAACAGTAACTTATTTTTATTTATGCAAAACCATAATTTAATATCTGCACAAAAGCCTTTTAAAAACACAGCCTGGTTTTCCTCTTTTTTGTATGCAAATTACTTGCGCTTCACATTAAGCCTTTTGGCAAACTTTTGGCTAATAGAAGCGAGTAAGTTCATTATCATTATCCTGTGTTACTCTCACATATTTTTTTTTCTTTTTTTTAGCAACAAAACACTGTCATTGTTACTTACCAAGAGAAAAATAAAACCGACAAATTTTAATGAATTTAACAAGAAAAGAAAAAAAATCATGTTCCCCTTACACTTAAATAAACTAACATTGCATTCTCATAGCCAGCCAGCGCCATAGTTGTCGCTCGCTTACTAACACAGTTTGTGCAGTGGAATAGCATAAATTCCCTTAATGGTCATAAAGTGCCATTACAACTGCATTAAACTCATATGTAAAGTTTAACTCGGCCATTAAACACGTTTTAAAAATAATCATTAAACAGAAAGAAAATAAAATGAAAAGAAAATAAGAGAAAAAAAATGAAAAACTTTCTCTACGCATACATTAATACAATAAGAAAATTATGTTAAAAAGGTAAAACACACTCACACACACACATGCACCTATAAAAAATGCAATTTTCTGCTCTCCTTATCGGTCATAAAAAGAAAACTTTCAGAAAAGAGCATGAAAGTGAGTAAAAGCAGAAAAAATATATTATCGGCCAAAAAAATTAAAACAAACTTCAATGAGCATTTAATAGTTTAAGCACACACATGCATACACAGATGCACTAATAAAAATAACCGTAAAAGTTGCATACCAACACATAAACGCTGTTATTAATACATAAATTTATATACAGGGTGCGGTATCTACTTTCCTTTCAACAGAGGATCCTCTCAAAACCACCATTTAGGCATTATGTCAAGGGGTCGTCCTGAAAACTAAACTAAAATATAATATTCACCACAGTTCGATTATCTATCTGCAATTTTTATGTTTTTGTTGTTTCTCCTGCTGTTGCGGCAGACAATTATTTATCTATCGATTATCCAAGTGTGCCCAGAACTCGTACGGCGACCAGTTTACCGACATTCCACTTCTTATTCGACAAGCACTTCTTACATATGCGATTTTGAACGGTTGGTCTGCAGCCATAAACTTCGATTAATTAACGACGTTGAATCGGTTTCTAGTTTATCCGGGCAGTTTGGACACACAGGACTATCTACCAGCATAAAACGGTGTAGGCATTGACGGATACACATATGATGGGACCAGATCTGTGCAAAACAAACATCCAGTTCACCGTGCGGTCTTGAAATGCACACTTTGACACAGGGTATAAAAGCATCTTATAGGAGATCTTTTTACTTTTGAGATCTCTTCACTTCTGTGCACTCTCCTGACTATATATCCTGCAACGGCGCTGCACTTTGCAAACTTTAAGGACGGCTAAGCTCTTTGGCTTCGTCATTTTTGCCTCCTTGGACATTGTGCTGTATAAGCAGAACACTCTTAATTCAGATCGACTTAGTAGCTGTGCTATCTGTCGTATATAATGGATTTTCGCATATGGACGAATTGGCCACGTGTAAAAAGCGACAGAGTCTATAACTCTCGACAGAAGCCGCCTAATCTTACCCTGCCTTAGGTTATTAGGTATTTTTCGCATGAGTTTACTATTTAAGCATTCAGTCTTGACATCTATCTAAACATCTCTCAAACGACAGACTCAATATATGGTATGTAAAGCTATCAAGGCGTGTTCTTACTTCAGCTTTGAATACATCGAAGAAATTACACTGATTTAATATGGTGGGAGTACAGTGCAGGCATACAGTTTAAACAGTCTAAATTCGAATCCCAGTAGAGGATATGACGGCAACATTTAATTGCGGTTTCGAGTGTTTAGTAAAGAGACTTCAAACTCCGTCCAACAAATCCATCTAGGGAAGCCTTGCTGACTTTCCAGCTTACCTCTGTCGATAATGACAAACATTAGACCAATGATCAGCCACCTACTGGGAAAACATTATAATGCTTAGCACGGATCATCACCATCAACACTTAGCAAGGATCTTTATAACTATACACAATCATATGGAGGTTAGCTATAGTAGATTAATCACCTACTTAGCTTGAAAGTCAACTAGATTTCTCCCTAGAGGAGTGACGGAGAAAGAATATAATGGTGAACATGTCTGACAACAATATCGTCATTTAGTGTTAAAGACAAAATAGAATAACTTACCTAAAAAAAAAAAACTCAAGGACTGACTGATCTTTAATTCTGGTACCACACACACTTACTACTCTAGTGGCTTCGATTCCAACTTCGTAGTTTTGTGCATTACTTCGAGCAGTAGATATGATGGTTGCAGATTCAACTGTATTAAGACTTTGTACAATCGCGTTGCCAATAATTCTATTATTGGTGTAGCCGCGGCTTAATAAATAGACTTTAACTCTTGAGAAAAGGAATACAGTTTCTAGTCAGCGAAGCCAGAAGAAACACTCGTGGCCGTGTATGTATATCCAATGCGGATAATAGACACGTTCATGTTGTGTTGCATTTTTATCTTTGTTGTTAATAAAACTGGACTTTGTTATATAGTTGGTATCTATCGGGAGTTTTTTTGAAAGTTTCGTAACTTA
The DNA here is from genome assembly GCA_023159175.1 of Wohlfahrtia magnifica. NCBI lineage: Eukaryota > Metazoa > Arthropoda > Insecta > Diptera > Sarcophagidae > Wohlfahrtia > Wohlfahrtia magnifica. The sequence goes on from JAKWBJ010000051.1 coordinate 3,950,440, forward strand.
AATTCGGCAACACTGCTTTATTTGACAACCAATTTAACAGCTGATAGTTGCTCTTTGTTCAGTTGTTTTGAGACCAGAGCAACACTTGTAAATTTTTAAAATTTTTTATCAAAATAATGGTTCTTTTCGCAAAATGTATCGTGCATTTCGGTTGCATATGGTTTTAAATTCACAGAAAACTTCTATTTGGTACGCTTTATGGGAGCCATTAGCCCATATGTCTTCATAAACAATGATAGTCAGAAGTTACTGTCAAAGGTGAACGGTATAGCATCTATCTTACTGACATCTCTTTCCAATAGGACAGATCCACATGCCGCACAGCGCTCGCTACAATTGATTTACATAAAGTAACTTTTGATGAAAGACTAATTTTACTTAGTGATCCAATTAAATGGCCACCAAGATCGTGTGATATAATACCTTTGGATGATTTTCTTTGGGGTTATGTAAAGTCACTTGTCTATGTTGACAAACCAACGACAATGAAACATCTGGAAATCAACTTTCAAAGAGCTTTTGACGAATTATGGCCGCATATGCTGCAACAAGTATATGAAAATTACTGTTCCAGATTGCGCATTGTATGCAGCAGTCATGGTACCTTCGTGTCCTAAATAATAGTTAAAGTGGGTTTTATTGGTATTAAAAATATATTTCTTTGTTATATTATGATTTAAGCTTGTGTAACTGTAAAAAAACCTGAATGAAAAACTCAATTGACCACGTTTTATAGCTTGTTTACGTTGGCCACTAGCTCTTAATTATTCAGTACCTGTTTTAGTTTAAATCAAATACCATAATTAATTTTGTACTAAAAATAAGAAGAAGAAAATTATTATTTTATTATCAGCTCCAAACCGAAGCTACGTTTGTAAAGCTTTCCCAAGTAAATATAAAAAAATAATAATTTTTTCTTCGTTTTAAATTATCCCCGATCCCCGATTGAGTAAATATTTTATTTTTAGTTTTCTCAATCACCACCACATTTTGGTCCTTCGAGCCGAATCTGAACCAGTGACTTATTTTTTTAAGTTTCCAAATGTTCTGTCTTGTCTCAGATAGCTAAGCTATTTAACCCCCTGTGGTGATTGGCACCTAGAATAATCGTTGATAAAACTCTTATGCAACAAATTTCGAAAGACAGGATATAAAACAGATGGCGATTTTATCGATAATTACTCTTTCAACGAACGGATTATCATTCCCCGTTGGGTTAATTTTAACCCTCAATATGCATTTTGTGATGCTTCTGAGGAAGCATATGCTGTCCCTCTGTATAGTCGACACCTAACCCCGTTTGGTGATGTTATCACCAATTTGCTCGTTTCCAAAGCAAAAGTTGCGCCAATGAAAATTTTATCTTAACCACGATTTAGAACTCTTTTATACAAATCTATTGGCAAAAATGGTGAATTTACTTAGAAAGAAGCTCAGTCTTACCAATTTGGAAGTTTTCGATTGGACATGTTTTTTTTTCGTTCTTTCAGAGTTTCGTTTATTGTGGACCAGGTGGGCACTGATAATTCGCATCACGTGGAAACTCATTTTAATCTCGCCATTTTGACTGGTATAAGTTCTACGAAGTTTACCACACCCGTTCTCTCGTTTATTCCCCTAATTATTTCGGGACAGGCTAAAGTTAGATATGCGATAAATCACTTTTAAATTTTGTTTCGAAATATCCACGAATATTCCACTCTATGGAATGGATCTACTTTACACTATGAAGTTCAAAACAAGTCTTTAACCCATTTATAGACTTTATAGAAAATATCCACCCAAAAAAGCCAACATCAAAGAGAACAAGGCCCAACAACTGCAAAGAGAAGAAGAGGAGCGCAACCCACTACCAAGCTCCTAAACAATCACGTACGTTTTTACGCCTTAAAGTTCCAGCCTTCATCAACTGGCGATAAGTAAACCCATATTTTTGTTATTTTTTTATTAACTTCCTATTGTTAATTTTCTTATGTATCTGTTATTATCACTTCTTTGCATAAATTTTATATCAACCACGTAACTTTCGCTTCCTTTTGTTGCAATTTTGCAAGGGAGCGGGATGTTTACGTTGGCCAGCCTAGTTCTTAAGTATTCAATACCTGTTTTAGTTTAAGCCAAATAACATAATTTATTTTGTACTAAAAAGAAGAAGAATAAAATTATGATTGTATTTTCAACTCTCAAACCGAAGGTACGTTTGTAGGACTTACCCAAATAAATATAGAAAAAATTAATTCTTTTTTCGTTTTAATTTATCCCCAATGTTTTATTTTTATTTTTCTTCAATAAGCCCCCATAGCCTATTTTAAAAACTTTCCTAAAGAAATTGAAAAACTTCATAGAAAGCGGTTTTGTAGGTTTATTTCAATAGTTAATTTCCATAGCTGACATTGTAATCATTTTCTGTGTAGAAATCATTACTATACTACCAAGGATACTTAAAAAACTTCACGATGATCAAGGCTGTCAAGTGATTGACATCGTAGCAGAACACTGGTTCAAAGTTATATATGAAAATTAATAGCATATTGTAACAACACTTTGTTTAGCCTAATTTGTTCTGTAAAAAGTTAATAACTTTTTATCAATTCTATTTAAATTTGAAATTTTACTAATTTTTTTAAATTATTTATTATCAATATTTTTTTAACCCGAAATAATAAATGACTGGCCTTGTATATAATATATGAAATAAAGGCATCAGTTGAAGAATTGTCTATCATGCTTGCGTTTTCCCCCTTTAACCACCAAAGCTTTTATTTGTGTCCATGTGTGAGATTAATTGAGTGGCATGTGTGCGTTTTAAATTTATTTATTTTTTTTTTTTAATTAAAGAATCTAGAGTGGAGTAGCAAAGAATATGTCTTTGACATAAAATGTTCTTGTTAATTCAAGTAAAGAAGCAAAGACTAACAAAGTTATTAACACACAAGGTACTAAAATTTACATCAAATATGGTATTTTAAATTAATACTGTATTTTTAATACAAACAGAACACGTTAACTTCAAAAAACTTCCAGAATAATGCAATTGAATAAACTGGACACTTTTCGTTTTGCATTAAGTTATTTATTCATAATTCAAAAAAAAAAAAAAATACAACGAGCATAACTCTTATCTAATAGTACTGGACATATATTGAAATATTGTACCTTAAGTAAAAACAAAACAAATATACATATAGAAATAAAATTAAATTAAACGTTATAAGGATATCAAAACAAAACAAGATAATAATCGATACCTACAAAATTATTCAACAAATTATATAACGTTAGAGCTTTGAAAAGTGTGTTTTAATTTCTAACTTAAACTGCATTGCTTATCTACTGAATATTCGATGAAAGTTGGTTTCATGATCGAATAGCGGTAATATAAAAATGCCTCTCAGAAACTTGATTCCGGTATCCCATGATATTTAGCATGTATCCCCTGTTTGATTTTGTGAATTCCAGCCTCTTATATAAAGGGTCCGCCATTTAAAGATTTTTTTCAACTATTGCTTATTTCGTGAATGGTAACACTTAGCTCATGTCTGATTTGACAGATAATTAGTTTTATCCTTCCGCTGAACGAATATGGTAGTGTATATGCTTGAACAAAGCTGGGAATCTGGGCCTGCGATCGACTTACAGAATATGCCGATTTTCCCAAAAAATCATCTTTTCAGACGAAGCTCATTTTGATTTTGGCGGGTATGTAAACAAGCAAAATTGTCGCATTTAGGGCACAGAAAACCCGATACACCCAAGACGAGTCACTGCTTGGTGCGGATTTTTGCCCAGAGGCATAATTGGGCCATTTTTCTTCGAAAATGAGCAAGAAGTGGTCGTTACAGTCAATGGCGATCGTTATCGGACTATGTTGAACAAATTTTTGTTCACAAAAATTGAAGAGGAGGATATTAGCAACATTTGGTTTCAACAGGATGGCGCTACGTGCCATACAGCCAAAGCTACACTCGATGTTTTGCGCCCTGTTTTTGAAGATCGCATTATCAACCACAGAGCTGATGTCGTTTGGCCACCTCGGAGATGCGATTTGACACCGTTGGACTATTATTTGTGGGGTGCGTCAAAGATAAGTGTTACGCCAATAAGCCAGAGACAATTGACGCTTTAAAGGACAATATTCGTGAAGCCATTGGTGAAATACAGCTGCACACAATCGATAATGTGCTTAAAAATTGGACCGTTGGTGTAGGCTACTGCATGGCCAGCCAAGGCAGCCATTTGAATGAAATTATTTTCCATTAGTAAGCGGAAGGATTGTACTTTCAAATAAAAAAAGAAATTTGAGAAAATATTCAGTAGTTTTTTTTTTATATCATTTAAAAAAAAAAAAAAAAATTATTGGTGGACCCTTTAGATAAGTAGGTTGTACAGTATAAATACTCTTATGGAGGAAAATGAGAGAACGGTATATGAAGAGTTTTTTCCAATGAAATATCATATATTTGCTTTGAAAAATGTGAGACATTGCTATATCTCACAGTCCAAAACTATATCTGGCAATGTTATTATAAATCAGATTAAGTATAAGTTTGCTTACAGAATCCAGATTCGAGAAAAGTTTGTATCCGTATAAGAAGTTGGGAATTAAATATATTTTCGCCAATAGCAGACGTATATTCAAAGGTGTGAAGTATTGAGATCTCCATACATTTCTTAACATACCATAGGTTAAACCGCAATTAACTTTCACATGGTCTGACCAGGTAAGCTGACTATTAAAAAACTACACCAAGATTATTAGCAGATTGAACCAATTGTATTTATGCGCTACTAACGCAAAGTGATTGTAGCGTATCTGCCAAACAATCCATTTTCCCAATTACAATCGCCTTAGATTTACTCGCATTAATACAAAGACTGTTTGCGAGTTCGTCGTTCAGTTTAATAATTCAATTGTTAATATCATCCTTATGACAGCTTATGTAGAGCTTATGTTAGAGCAATAAAAGTAACTTTACCGAGCGTACAAATTTTTTAGACAGACGATATACTTCGAGATTGATGAAAATGTTGTCATTAGCATTGATGAAAATAACGATGACTTTGAAGTTTCCGATAATTATACCGTCTGGTCAATTATTCTTCAACAATCAGGAGTTAGCATCAGCCACAGCTTCCGAGTTGAAAGCAAAAAAAGGAAATCATGTAAGTATCGACAGCATTTGTTAAGCCTATTCGCACAAATTATTCCTATGTACCTAGTGGCGTATTTGAGCGACATTTTCACTATAATATTGTTACGAACATAAGGTTGAACATCACAGCGTTTATAACATCGCTAAAATAAATAAAAAGCTACATGAACAACTATATGTGCTGTTTACAAATAACCAAATCGACAACAACAACAACTATTAGCAGAGACAAAGTAAATAAAAATAACTTGGCAACAACAATAATTAAGCAGCAAAGAATACAAGTAACAGACAATAAACAAGCAACAACAAATACTAAGATCTGAAAGAGGTATATATTTACATACGCATCGCTACAAAAGAACTAAAAATAAATTAAAAGAAAGAAATGGAATCTACCTGAAATATCGAGAGGTTCGAGAGCTTTCGATGTGTTGTTTACTCAGCCATATAAAAAGCACATCGATGTGAACAGGAATCAGGTTCTGTGTCGTAAGCTCAGCGAGTGCAGTTTAAGTAACTCAGCGAGCGAGTGTTGTTGGCTTGAAGTCAACGTGGTTAATCCCTGGTCAAAGAGAATTTAAGTTGTGATCGAACCTAAGTTGTAACTACGATCGGGTTGGAAGATCTTTAGGAAGAAAGATCTGTCGAGTAATTGTTGTTGTTTACAAATTTGTAAACAGACAGAATAATTAGGAATAAAAATTGTTATTGCCTGTGAAAAGGTTACAAGCAGTGGTGCACAAAACTGTGTTTAGTGAAGTATTTTTAATTAAAACCAAACACAAAATTTATTTTATTTTAACTACAGTCTACGAACTCATAAAAACACGTTTTTAAAAAGGTGAAAACGTAACAATAAATTATCGTAAGTAGAAAATGTCAGTGATAAATTCTCGTGCCAACGGCGCAAACAAAGGGATTAATGTATGAAATAAGGAAAACTTAAAATTAGCGACGATTTTGTCTGCTACACCTCCCCATTAAAGACTAAATTGTTATGACTTACGAATAAACGGATATTTATAAGACATAATCATTGTCTGCCATTTATGAAAATTTTGACAGTATACTTGACACCAAAGGAATTTATTTTGTATGTCATCTACCATTATCAGATTCACTATGACGTTTGCTACCGGGGACATTAATATATTAAGTTTTGCGCTCGATAATGGCTAAGAGTGACTGTGAACCTTAAACTAGCCAATAGTAACTGAATCCAAGTTTACCTCGAGTCAATAAAATAGCCAAAGTTTTTGCGAAAAGCCTATATTTGTAGGTTTATCGCTTAGAAATGTAAATATTTTGGAAAAGCTAATTACCATTGAAATACATCAGTTAACCGGTTGTGGTTAAATGGTTGGTGGTTGCAATACGACGTGGCCGAGAAATAGCACAACATCATCAAAATTTCAGTTATAGCTGAGAGTCTGTGGGAGAGGAGACAAATTGCGTTCAGTTTGTTGAGATAGCTTAGTCTTCCGTTTATTCCCCATTTAATTCCTCTATTTTGTGGGACACTCGTGATATCAAGACATCAAGGACACTTCTAAAAAGTAGTTTGGAAAATACGTAACCTTGTTGGACGCTTTTCTTTATATGAACTTGGTCGTTAGGAAACCACCCATGTCTTATGCGGCATGTGTCCTTATTGTGTAATGCTTTGATGAGCCGGATTATTTTGTCCGGTACCCTCTTGGTTTTTATTTCATAGCATTTTTCTTTGATTGAGTTCTGCAGAGATCACACGAAATTATAACACGGTGCGACAAAAAGAGTACCTGGCAAGTGAGACTATTTTTCTAATAGGCGCTATCGAGTAAGACAAGACTCTGTTTTTTGAATTTTAAAAACACCTCCAAAATCAGGAGCTAAGGGGGAAAAACCGGGTTTTCGCATTTTCATGCACTTTTGTGCGCGTTCATTGTTGACAGCAGGGACCAAAATCAAATATTTGACCAGATTATAAAATCTAAAAATGAGCAGTGTTCTTCTAGTCCCTTCCTGGATGACAGTACTGGTTTTGCCCCTTTCTGGCTTCGTCCAGACTATTGCCTTGCGTGATAAACTTTTCATCGTTCTTAGTTATTCGTTTCAGAAATCGTTCGATTGTACTCTCTTTTAGCAATGAATACCAAATGGAAATTTGGTTCTTTAAATTTGCACAGTTATTAAGAATTCGTTTCCACTCTCAACGCTAGATTGATCCTGCAAAACTGATAGGCTGCAATATCAATGTCGCAAAGGGATCGGGTCATTATATGACGCCCTTTTAAAAAATTAATTGTAATTGAAATACATATTCTAAAATCTAGTAGTTCTATTCCCAATAAGTTAAGTGAAAGCGGAGAATCACATAATTAAATTGCGCACACACTCACAAATACTGCCGATAGATTTGAAGATTTTTGTGGTGAAAAAAATTCGGAAATTAAACTGATCAAACGACTGAAAGCCTTATTAAATGATTTCTTAAAAATCTACACTGATAAAAGGAAAGAGAAGGAGTCTATAGAACATCTTGCCTTAGCAATACCCGAATCCCTACCACAACTTTACCCAGTAGTTAAAATTAATAGCAATTTTTTTTAATTTTGTAATTCATTTTTGATATATTTATTTACACGCCAAAGTTCACCGAAATTATTTTTTTTTAAGGCAACAACACCTTCTTAAATGTGTTGAACACAAAATCCAGGACATTAAAATCGATTTTTATTATTTAAAATGACAAAGAATGAAAGTTTTTGCACATCTTGCCCCATTCTTTTTTGTGTTTTTAGTAAGAAAATGAAAATTTATAATAAATAATAATTTTTTTTTCTTTTCTTATAAACATTCACTGTCATCTTCTTTTGTGGCTTAAATATCCAGAAAAAAATACTTAAAAAAAATCCGGGAAAAAAACAGCGATAGAAAAAAAACATGAACTTATTTAAAAAGTACTAAACAAAGATATTTTATGCATGACTTGAGAAATTTATAAGGAATTTGTATTTTTTTTACCAAAAAAAAAAAAAAAAAAAAAAAAATAATAAAATAAAATAAAAAAATACAAAAGTTTCTTTTTTATATTGGAAAAGAGAGGACAAAAGCTCAGTTTCTGTTTTTTGAATTTTTTTTTTTTACCGAAAAATAAAGCAGCAGTATTTTCTGCTTATTTGTTGTAACATTCAAAGAATAATAAATGTGTTAAGTTTTGCCGTATAAATTCTAATAAATTTGTCGTTTTTTTCTTAGTTTTATTCTTTAACCATCTTTCAAAGAAAAAAAATTATAATAAATAAAATAAAAAAACTAGCAACACTTAAGATAGACACTCTACTACAATCTTATAAGCTTCTCATATAAAATAAATTTAAAAGCTTTTTTAAATGCATTGAGCGATACACAGGGGATAATAGGGCCACAACAAGTTACCTTTAGCGATCAAACGGGTGATCCTTTGATCACTCTATGGGCTGCAAAGAGTTCATTTTCGTTGTGCCTATCGAAAGTTGGTCTACATCTGTTCTTTCTGTAACTGGAGTTGAATTTTTCGGCTTCTCTTTGGATTCCATCCTACTGATACTTTTGTTATGTCGTTAGTGGGTTTTCGCTTTAAGTGGCCAATTTATCTGTTACTTGGTGTGATTTTTGTCATATAAAATAATTTAATATTGTAACTGAAATTGGTATTGTATCGCAGACAGCTGTTAATAAATTCCTGAATGGAATTGACATCCTTAAATGCTGCACTCCATGACACTCAGCCATAGATAGGGATGTTGGTCAGTATATGTGGTTTGGTTTGGTTATGCTTCCGTAATTCCGGTTTAACCACACTCTTTGCTAAATGCTCACTATCATTATCGTTATTCTGAATAGGCAATATTGCAGAGCCACTGATCTATTACTGTGAACCATTGGATCTACCGAAAGGGGTCTTTTGTTTGTTTAGCAGCTTTGCTGCCTTCCAGAAGATCTAAAAGAATAATTGTGGATATGTCAGCCAATAAAACTTTATGTCTCCCTAAGCATTTCCATCTAAATCTTTGAAGAAACCCACATTCACACAATATATGTTCCGCTGTCTCTAATCCTTGTGAGCACAGACTGGGACCGCCATCCTCTTAAGATTCGCTGCAGTGGCCATAAGAAGAGCACACCAATGTTCCAAGAAACTGACAATTTTCGAATCCTTAGCCTATTGAAGATGGTAGTAAGTGCTGCTGCACAGTATAATATAGGGTAAAATGTCAACTACCAATATAGTATTGAATATAGCTTGTAGCCTTAAAATATCCTCGTAAGTAATAAAGGCGATACCTAGATATCTCACCCTTTTCCACAGTGAGATATGAAGTTAAAGTCGGCATTTGCACAGAAGACTGTTTCCAACTTTCTCTGTTATTTGGTGAAGCGGAGTCCAGAATGAGATGCATGATTATCTAGTACCTAATGCTCATTTGTTACTGTCAGCAATCTCGATATTTACCCCTATCCACACATAATTTGAGTAGTACGTTTCTCATCAAAACAAGTGTTCAGATTACGCCACCTATTGACAGACTTTTTAAGAAATAATATGATCATACTGTTTTTGATAGCCCAGAGCTATATTAAGACTAAAATCGCGTTGTAAATATCTTACGCAAATTCCAACTAACTCGTATGCGTGTTCATAACTAAAGTACTGTTCAACACACTACCCATTCTTGGTAGCTTGGCCATAGAAAAAAATTCTATTATTTTCAGGAATATTGTGGTCGTATCTTTATTGCGAATATCTTAACCTGAAAACCACTACAATTACCCAAGACGACGGCTCGGTTGAGATTTCTCGTAATTAAAAGAGTAGAGGGAAAAGTTAAACAGCAGTAGGAAAAAGCAGATCTTTATCTAACAACAGCTTTGATAGAGATTCTTGAACTGTCGCTGTCATTATGTAGAATTTCCACTGCAGTCCAATTATTTCCAACTATCTGGCTGCAATGGTTATGTGGCAGGTTATAGTTTAAGGGCTGCTAAATAAGAATTCGAACGTTTGAGTAGAAAAATCTCTGTAGGTCTGCAATCCTCTATGTTAGTTGCCAAACAGAGTAGTCAGCCTCTGGTAGACATTTGTTTATATCTGTTGATGTTTCTGATATGGATGGCGATTATTCTACCCTACGATTTGGTTGACAGAAGTCCTACATGGTATAAGGCAGCAGCTTAGTGCTAGTGTACGGTGTTGCTCTAAGAGGCTCGTTTCAGAAGTTATTCAGTTTATATATATGGATATATATGTATATATATATTAATCGTTTACATAGTCAATAAATATTTTTGAACTAACTTCGCCTGATAAAAAGGCTTAAATCGGTCAGCTTCGGAAGCGTCTAGTTCAGCATTACTTTTACGGATTGGTTTGTAACCTATAAAGCTTTATATTATTTAATCATCTTCTATATTATCTCTGGCCTTCTTTTTAACCTGGTTTGCTCATGAATAATTCTTCACTTAAAGTCTTGGTGTAGGGTATAAAAAAAAAAAATGTTTAAGAAAAAGTTTTTGAATTTTTTCTTCTATTTTTGCTTTTTTATTTTGGATTTAAAGTGGAAAAGTTTTACGTACATTTTCTTTCATGTTATACGCCTTTTGGTTTAAGTTATTTAATTTAAACTCATTTTCCTAAAAAAAAAAAAATCAAATAAATATGAGTAAAGAGTCAAATATATACTCACAAACTGTGCATTAAAGAGAAGACCATTTACTGTTAGAGAAAATGTAAATTTATAAAAAAACATGATTTGGAAAATTAGGCATTGGGGAAGTTTATATGCATTCAAGGAGATAATTTAAGTTGCCACACGATTACGAAACTTAAGGCAAACAACTTTGTTAAAAAAAGCAAGAGAGATAAAAAATATAATAAAATGAATAAAATAAAGTATAAAATTAGGCGGACCTTATGGGACCATTGGTGTAAAAGCCAGGGTAATCTGCTACCAGGAGTCTCTTAAAGCCCTAAGAACTTTAGTTGTCTTGGCTGATTGCTAAATTTTAAAAAAAATCACATTTATTATGTGTAAGCTAAGACTAGGAAAGCAGAACAGCTGATTCTATTGCATCTCAACAAAATGCTATCAATAGCTGAGCAAGGGAATCAGAAGCTTAATATTTGTTGAAGCTCAGTGGGTTTGTGTAGGTGCATCGGATGCTATGAGGAGTTAAGAGCAGGTCAGCGCTTTTCATATGACCAAAGCCTTTTATGCAGCAAGAATTTTTTTTAACTTTAAAAAATCCACAGTAGTATAGAAAACATTCGATCAGATGTACTGAAGGTTTACCGCAAATTAAGAGATGCTTAGATAAGGTATTGTAATAGAATAACTCCTAGAATTGTAGACACATCTCCCCAGAGTGGCATACTTTTCTGTATCTGCTGTTCTTAGATTTCAAAGAAGCCTTCGCCGAATTGGCATAAGATAACATTCAGCAAAAATCGAATACATAAGAAATTAATTGGAATGATCAATGATTTTCACGAGATTTTCGCCCTCAGTTCTTACAAAAGCTGTAGTAAAGAAAGGAATTCCTCTATTAACTCCAGTATTCACCATCGTTCAGGATTATTACATAATTGAATTTTGCTAAGACAAAAGAATAATTAAATGCAGTATCACCCTATAAATCTAAAATTTGGTTTATGTCCTTGCCAGATTAGCAGCAAACTTTTAAGAATTAACAATGAAAGCACAGAGAACATCATGGTACAAGGCCAACTAGTCCAATACCTGATAGCTTGTGATATATAGGAAGAAGGTTAGTACATGTATTACTGAGCTTTATTTCCTTATTACACCGGACACTAAATTCGGGCTGCTACTAGGCGGCACGAGGGTTCTGATAGCAGCCTGTCTGTTGGAGTACATCGTAGTCCTGACCACAAACACAAAAACCCTCAGCATTACACATACCTGCAGAATTAAACAAATGGCATTCGATACTCTAAGAGTAAAGTTGAAAAATAAGAAATCAGCGGGCGAAGATGATCTACTGGTGGAAAATTACGAGCTGATATCACAACCGCAGCTGAATTACTACGGCCATATATCACGTCAGCATGGTTTAAGAGAGGCTGCCTCAGCTAGGAAGAAAGACATCATTATAAAGCTACCAAAAAGTGGTGTCTTGAAAGCCTGTAATACCTGAAGAGGAATCACTCTGCCTTACACCACATGCCAGATACTAGATGTCATAATACATCGAAGGTTTTAGAGCAAAAGAGAGAACATATTGCAAGACAAACAGGCAGGCTTAGGTCAAATAGAAGCTGTGGACAGCATTCTATGCATCAAAATATAACAGTCTATAGAAATGCATACCCCCTGTACCTATTATTCGTCGACTAACATATGGAAAGAATTGAGAAGCAAAGAAATACCCAAGAAAGAAATCTGAATAATAAGAGCAATGCATGGGGATGCAGAACTCTCTGTTCCTCACAAGGAAGCATAAGTCAACCATTCGCTGGGGTCACAAAAATGTCCACTTTCACCTCTACTATTCACCATCATAGCAGAAAGGTCTGTTCTCAAAGAAGTGTTATAATGACAACTTGAGGACCTGGATTTTGCAAATGATACTTTTCTACTCTTACACAAGATTTCCATCATGCAGTCAGAATTAGAATACCTGTAAAGATTGCCTTGCAGTATTGAACATGAGATATATATCAAGAAAACCAAAGCCACGAGATTTTACAACAATAGCACAATGGCAGTAAACGGCGGTGGCATTTGAGCGACTGCAGTCAGTATGGATAAGCTGATTTATTTCCAGACAGAGCATGCTCAGATTGTTCAACTTATCTATAAACTCAATTCTGTTATACGGCATTAAAACCTGGATTGATAACGCAAAAGCTACAGGTATTTAGCAACAAGTGCCTTAGAATCATATACAAGATATTCTGGCCTAACACCATAATCAACATAGAACTATGTAAGGGAAGTGTAGATGAATCGGTTATAAGTTAAGAAAAAATCCCCACAGTATAACAAAGAGGTCACTTAAGTGGAAACCTCTAGGATCAAGGAACCGGTGCCGACTTAGAAATACCTGACGACGCACAATTATACAAGATCTAAGGCAAAGCAAAGATAACGGCAGCAAACCGTATACGATGGAAATGATTAGTAGAAGCCTTAAATAATTTTGCAACGTCTTCAACAAAATGCCAGCCACTACACTGGATGCCATCTTAGATTCGTTAAAATAAAATCATGATTTTTATGTATTCAGCAAGCTCCAGCTCACGAATAGCTAAGTTTGTATGGAATTACCCTAGAGAATCAAAAGAACCCCAAAATTCTACAATGGACACTGACATATTCTGTCCATAAACCGAGTTTCCTTACGCTTATCACACTCTGAAAAGAAAGCGACTAAAAATGTAAATCAATATGAAGTAAGTGCAAATTGCGTTGGGACAGCATAGGGACATGCCCTGCAAATAAAGGTGACACTCAGGCACTCAGTCTTCTGCACCGTGGTGATAAACTACCTTTTAAGGGCATCCACCACAAAAACACAAAGTTGTACATCCACATCATTATTTATGGTAGACATTTTGACCCAACATCGATTTGTTGTAATACAAGCAAAACAGTCCTTTATTTAGCTGCTCTTTTACATGCAGCTTCCAAGAAAATATAAGTCAGAACAATACAAGCCATAATAATCATCTATGGTTGAACAAACTAAGTAAGTAAGACGAAATTTTCTTCCATTTGCTTGTATTTTTTTAATTTTTCCTTTCATCTGGCATCTCCATCATAAGTCTATCATTGTAGCCTACTGCTAATGGCTAAATAATAAACAGCCAGAATTTCTGCTGCTTGCTTTGCTTCTTGTTTTGCCATTATTGCTGTCGACAATATTGTTTTCTTGTTGACTGGTTTTCCAAATATTTTTAACAGGCCCAATACATTTGTTCGAATACCATTATGGTGTTAACAGTTTGATTATAAAGTTTTCTTATTAAAAAAAGCATTTAAAACGAGTTGACATTTCACATTATTTGCGGTTGTTAAAAAATAAGCAAAAAAGTTTGGCTGTTTTAACCACCAAAAAAATGGCCATAAATTTAAAAAAAATTAAAACAAAATTTCCAAATGCCAACTGCCATGGGAAAGTAAAAAAAAAATTAAAATTTAGAGTTCAATTTGTATTGTTAAAAAGTTTAAAAGAAAAAAAAAACTGTTTTATTTAAATCTGTTGAAATTAAAATATTAAAAAAAAACCCATATTCAACAGCATTTATTTTGCAACATGACTATGCTCTTCCTGTCACTCGGGTTGCAGGAGAGCCAAAACTTCTTGTGCTCAGACACATATCATAATCCTCATAACCATGATAATGTCTTTATTAATAATGATCATCGTCATAATGGTGAATAAAACTTCTTTTGGTACCGTCTTATGGAATTAAAGTTGTTTTAACGTACGAGAGTCTACATGTTCAAATGTGAAAAGTTTCTTGTTTGTCTTTTAGTTTTTATTTCTTCGTTTTTTTTTAATAATTTTTTTTTAGTGCTATTTGAGGCATACAACTGCTTCTTAGACATAAAACTAAGGTAGAATACCAGGTTTTTTACTTCCTTTAAATTTTTTACCACGGCATTAAAAACTTTGCAATTTTATGGGAAAATGATACAGGAAGACAACATCGTAAAAGTGGTGAGTGAAATAAGAAAATCAAAATGTGTGATAAAAATGCGTTTTAATTTATTTACGTCTTTAAAACTTTGAAATATTTTATTTAATTTAAAAACATTTTAAGAATTACAAGAGATCTCTCAGAGAGCAACAAATTCTCTTTTAAATATTTGTTTAATTTAAACTGTAGAGCAGGGAGCTACAAAAAATACCTGGTAAGTGATGTTATTTTTCTACTAGTTATCCTTAAAAAGGTCCATTTCTATTCTTTCCATATCCGAAAAAACTTAATATCGGCTAATACTCAGCTAAGTTATTAGCTTATAAGTGCATGAAGGCCCGAAAACCGGTTTTTTACCCGTAAGTCGTGATTTTGGAAGTGTTTCGAAAATTTCAAAAACAGATCCTTGTTCTACTCGACATCGCCTATAAGAAAAATATAATTTCCAAGGTATTTCAACTTCTTTCGTTTTTGGCGCATCGTATAATTTCAGTTAATTTATTGGTCAAAACAATATTTAGATTTAGCGCATTGTGCGGCAAACTAATATTATTGCTTTTCACAACTGTGGTAGTAATATCAGTGTTCTCACTTAAGTCATTTTGCACTATATTTTTCCATTTGTTTTCTCCTTAGTTCTCTTCGTTTATTTTTGCTAATTTCCTATGTGTGTGAGTACATACGTGTGAAAACAGAAAAGAAGAGCTGCTCTTTGCGGGAATTTGATTTATAGTCAAAAATTGTACCATAAAGTGGTACACAAGTTTATTGAGCACCCAAAAAACCAAAAGATGATAAGTGCGTATCGCCACGCATTATATCACTCCCAGCAGAGTACAATCACCTCAGTTTACTAGGACTAACGTTGCTAATGTCTTCCATACCATTTCTGGTGGGATTTCGATAGTAATTATGAAGCACATGGATAAAACAAGAGTCGAGTACCTGACCAAATTCCTCAACATATCGGTAACCACTCACATAAGTCCCGAAGCCTGAAAAATTGGTAGGGTTGTTCTTCTCGTGAAGACCAATTTAGCTCTAATCACTAGCAGTATATACACTTGAGGTATTACCACTCGCTGGTATCAGAACAAGTTATCCAGCTGCTGACCATGAAGAAGTATTCCGTAAACAAGAAATCATAACAACAGCTTTACACGCCATATCCACTCATATCGGAGGAGGACTTAATCACAGCAGGACAAGCAATAAAACAGTACTCGTAGAATTGGATTTGTGCGAGGCCTTTGATACTGTAAGCCATGCCATGTTATTTCAGGATGTGGAATTACTACCCTTCCAGTTAGCCTGAGGCGATGGGTAGTCAATTATATGTGTAGACTCCAGTCATACGTGGAATTCAGAAATAAAACCTTAAAGCCGCGTAGAGTGTAGCAGGCAGTACCCCAGAGAAGGCTAACATTTCTTGAGTCAGAACTTTTCTGCCGCCAGATAATATCGAGGTGGTTACATATGTGCAACATTATTATTGAACTTTTGGTGTTCTAACACTCTAAAAAACCCATAGCCGACCTTTTTACAACTTGGACTGCTGAAATGAAGCTGCCCTTCAACGTAATGGACGTTGCTGCGACATTTCTTACCATCAATTACTTCAAACTTCCGGGAGTAATATTCGGAAGCCTTTGCAGATAATCCGCACATGCCACAGCCATCGTGCAGAGCTATGGAAGTAGCCCCGCAGTATAATTCCCGTATGAGGGATGTAATTAAGGGATATAAGTTCTACTTGAGCAGATGTAAATATCTAGATACCGCTCTAGACAATAGGTTTAGTTGGGAATCCTTCATCGTTGCTGTACAGACTAAGGCCACAAGACAGCTTGGTCAAGAGATATGTTGCCGTCATATGGTTTATCATTGCTTATGTGGCGACAGCCGAAATAAGACATCGAGTCTAACTATTCTACTCAGGTCGGTCTAAAAATAATATTTGGTCCTGGATGTTGTGTCTATAAGTTTACTATGAAAAGAAACTCCACATAGAATTACCGTACCAGGAATAATGCACTTAGTTTGGGATAAGTTTGACATCTGGTTAAATATCACTTTTGATTGGTTGTAAATATTTGTTGGCAACCTTTAATATGTGACAGAGGGTGTTTTCGGCAAGAGATTAATTTCGTCATTTCTGTGCTTATATTCCGGCCATTTTTTCCTAATACTTATTTTAGACAAAGTATTTGGATTCACGTAATGAAATTTGCAGGTTTTAACAACCAGTAAAACACGATGACATTGGTGTTCCTAAAGAGGTCTATCTTCAACTCTATAATCAACACTTCCGTAGCGCCAAAACAATTCTACGTATTAAATTAAAAAAAAAAAAAATAAAAAATTTGCCTAAACATTGTTTAGTTAACAAAAATAAATAAATAGTAGGGGAAATCACTCTTTGTTGCAAACAGGCGCTGCAAATCTTGCAGACATAGCAAACGTAGCATATTTGCTACATTTTACTACGTCGCAACAACGGATTACATGAAAATGGTATTTGCTACACTTATGCATATCTGCTATACGCAAAAGCATTTGAAGTTAGCTTTACTTAAAAAGCCATGTTTTTTATTTTGTTTATATACCCAAAACACTTAAACCAGCTTTTACACGGTAGACGTGGTGTAGTGGTAAGAGCGTACGCATAACAACACAAACGACCCAGGTTCGAGGACATGACGAAGAAAAAGTTTAACTGTGTTTATAATATTGTAATAAAAACATTACAATAAAAGCAGGCTTCAACTTCTTCCCTCCAGTCAACTCCATTTAAAAAAAAAGTCCCCGACCCTTCTCGCATACCACTAGTGATGATGACAAACATCAGACGAATGATCAGGAAAAGCACGCCACCAACTGGTAAAAATTACAATGCTAAAGTAAAGATTACCACCAATTAGCAAGGATTTTCACCACTACACAAAAAAATATAAAAAAATTCATATGGAGGAAGCTACAGAGGACTAATCATCTACTTAGCTTGAAATACAAATTGATTAAAGAAACTGAAACAAAGCAATAGATGCTCTTTGTCAAGCCACTATGTTCCCTTGAGGGGTGACGGAGAAAAAAAAAAACACGGTAGACGAATTCCAAACGATATCCTGTAGGAAATCACGTAAAGACAGGGTTAGGTGTAAAATAAATATAAAAATTTTTTTTTTTTTTTTTGACAAAATTTCCCAAAAAAAAATTTATTTATTTGTTTTAATATTTTTAATTTGCTAAAGGTTCCATAAAAGAAATACACTCTTTGGTACTGAAATTCAGAACATATGTAGTAAATTAAGAAGTGATTTCCGCTAATATCTTTTGATAACGTGCAGAATTAATTTGTACAAAAATAATTGTTTTGTAAATATATCGGGTTCGCTATCTACCGTTTTTTTTCAACTAGTGCTTATTTCGTGAATGGTAACACTTAGCTCATGTCTGATTTGATAGATAATTAGTTTTATCCTTCCGCTGAACGAATATGTTTGTGTCCAATGCGTTCGACTTACAGAAGATGCCGATTTTGCCAAAAAAAATAATCTTTTCAATTGAAGCTCATTTTGATCTTGGCGGGTATGTAAACAAGCAAAATTTTCGCATTTGGGGCACAGAAAACCCGCACGCATATATTGAAAAGCCGATACACCCAAGACGAGACACTGTTTGGTACGGATTTTGGTCCAGAGGCATAATTGGGCCATTTTTCTGCGAAAATGAGCAAGGAGTGGTCGGTACAGTCAATGGAAATTGTTATCGGGCCATGCTGAATGAATTTTTGTTCACAAAAATTGAAGAGGAGGATATTAGCAACATTTCATTTGAACAAGACTACACAGCCGAAGCTACAATCGATGTTTTGCGCCCTGTTTTTGAAGATCGCATCATCAGCCGCAGAGCTGATGTCGTTTGGCCACCTCTGAACTGCGATTTGACACCGTTGGACTATTATTTGTGGGGTGCCGTCAAAGATAAGTGTTACGCCAACAAGCTAGAGACAATTGACGCTTTAGAGGGCAATATTCGTGAAGCCATTGGTGAAATACAGCTGCACACAATCGATAGTGTTCTTAAAAATTTAACCGATCGTATAGGCTACTGCATGGCCAGCCGAGTCAGCCATTTGTATGAAATTATTTTCCATTATTAGCCGGAGGGATTGTACTTTCAAATAGAAAAAGAGATTTGAGAAAATATTCATTAGTTTTTTTATAGCATTTAAAAAAAATTATTGGTGGACCCTTTAGAAACAAATAATATCTGAGTTGTTAACTATGATATTATGGTTAATTTAATGTGCTATTAAGCTATGCAATGTTAAATTAATACTACCCTTAGTTTACATTATTAAATCATTATAAGGAATTATTATACATTACATAGAATACTTGTCTTAGTCCTTCTGCATTTAACCCGGTAACTCAAATGTGATAATATGACCTTCCGCTTAAAGTTTCATTTCACCACTCGCTGAGTTACAGTCAAATTCAATGCCAAAGTTAATTTTTTTCAAACCTGAAAATTCTGATGCAATGTGTCGTATATTATGGTTAACTCTCTGATATCTTTATTAAATAATGCTCATCATTATTAAGCATCAAAACCCTTACAGCTGTTTCGACAAAATGGTAGCAGAAAAAAGATTATTTTTGAATCTGTTACGAAATCTATGGCAACAGTTAATTAAAAACTTTTTGGCATTCCCTCAAAAAAAAAGAAAATCTATTTTTTAAATAGAAAAAGCCAACATTTTGTATTCACAACTTTAAAGCTTGTTAAAAAACAGACTCTCTCCCACTTACTCTTTATTGTTTTCATCATACTGCTACCTTTCCAGCTCTCTCTAATTCTCCCTCTCGTTGTCTTTTTGCTACCTTTCGCTATGACTGCTGAAAAATATGGACAAAAATCTCTAGCATTTTGTCGTTCATTGAAAGTTAAATAAAAAATACGAAAACAAAAACAAAATAAAAAAAGAGAGACCAACCAACAGACTGTAAATGACACCCACATTTTTGCAAATAAAAGGACTTTCCTCGACTACCTATCGTGTGTGTGTGTCTTCGAAAGCATGTGTTGAAATTTCAGTTAAAGAGAAAGAAAAAAAAACTAAAGACCACCACACACACAAACAAATAACAAAACTTCATACTCTGCAACAGCACAAAAGTATGTGATTAACAAGGTGTGCTTGTGTGTGTAAGTTCGAATTTGTTGAAAAATTAAATGTTTTTGTTTAATTTATGAGAGCGTGTGTGTATAAGTGCGTGTGTGAATATGTAAGCGTATAATAGAGAGATCGTGTATGTGCCTGTGTTTACAGATGGTCGCTGGTAAAAAAACAATTATAACAACAACAGAAATAACAACAAGAACAAGAAATTAATTAAAATTTCATGCTTGACATTTGCTTACGAAAAGAAGAATAAAATTGAAATAAATAAAAAGTGTAAAAAAATAAATAAAAACCGTAAGGCTGAGGAAAACAAAAAAAAAAAACACATCAACATCAGCAAAAAGAAACAAATAATTTTGTATTTTCCTTACATTTTAAAAAACGTTTTTCTTTCCACTTCGTGCAGGATGTGGTAAATATGAGTGAAAAAAAAGTTTAAAATGTATGCCAGATTGGTGCTCAGTCTTAACATAAAGATAAATATTTTCTTCATTTAATTGTTTTAAATGCAAATTAAGTCACATTTTATATTTATATACAAAACATAACATTAATAAATATGACAACTGCCAACTTAAGATAAAGATGAAATATTTCTTTGTGGCTTGTAAAAAATCTTAAGAGTTGGAGAGCAACAAATTAGAATGTAATTAAAAATTTTTATGTGTAGAAAATTAAATATTTTCTTACAATTTAAAAAAGGCTGCCTTATCTCTACATATGCAGTCAAGCAAATCACTTTAAGTGGCAATTTTGCTTTTTGAAAATTTTATATTTTCTCTTCTCTAAAAGAAATTTTTTAAATTTATATATTTTATGCCACCTCTAACGAATATCTTTTATACTCAATATTGTCTATAGAACTTACCAGAGACTTCTATCATGATCTGGAAATTTTGTTGTAATCAATATTGTCCATAATGCTACACAAGCTGAGTTAAATAGACCTCAGAACCAAATAATTCAATGAACCAAAAAGGCTAAGCAAGCAATTGCAAAGAGTGTGTCACTTGTAGAGAAATAAAGAATTAAAATATTGATGTTGATGTGTTTTTTTTCCATTACTCTTCTATGGACCATATGGCTTTCCACAAAGCAATTCTTTGTCTTGTTTCAGTTTTATTTATTCTGATTGTGCAGTGGATCACCTTATATAGTATTGCAATTTTTTCCCAGTTGGTAGAGTTTCCTCCTGAACATTCGACGGATGTTTATCAATGTCAAGGAGATTTCCTTTAGATAGATTTGTCTAGAAGGAGGCTAAAAGTTTCTTTGTTAAACATTCGAAACCGAAATTTAATTTTTTCGTCATGTTTTTTCATTGCCTTATATGTCGGCATTATAAAAACTATACTAAGCCACCACTTTGGCTTAGAAATATGCAGAGATCGGCAGTATTCCTGCCATTGAGGCGCAGCTCCCAATGAATTGTTTTTATTGTTGTAACGGCTAGGTCTATACAATAATTAACAATAATTTTATTCAGGTATACCGCATCGATTCCCAGGCCTAAGAATTTTAATACGTCCACATGATTCGTTCAAAAACGCATTGGGTAAAATGTGGTTGGGTTGATCGCTCAGTTCAACCTGGACATTCGTTGCAAGTGGTAGTGTTTAGGAGTCTTCAATAAATATAAGATCATCTTGTTTTCGCTAGAAGTTTTCCTCAGTGTCAGCAATAAAATATGAGCAAGATCCGAAAATTATATTCATGAGGTATATTGTATCAATAGCATCCATATGACCATCATTCTAAGCTTTTTAATACTAGGACGATCCAGCGGGGCATGCACATATCTACTTACGTTAGAAGGTACTTTTTGACATGCGTCTGGAAAGCATTTAACTATGTGATGTTAAAGTTTTGTTTTGTCAGCATAATTATATGCCCTTGAATGGAAAAACCTTCGCTTACTCGTATAAGTGGTGTGTGGAGAAGATTTGTAAGCAGCCAGTGAACGTCCTTAGAGCAGCACTCTTGCAGCTTAAAATATTTCTCCACTGCGTTTCACTAACTGATGGGGACCACAACAAAGCACTGTCCGGGCAATCGTTTTATATATAGAAAAAGAGGTTTCCTTATCCCCAAAGTACTGCCGGCTTGCGCTCTTAGTATCTTGTTTCTATTACGCAATTTATGGAAAATCGTAGTTTCAACTCTATCGACTACCATACTAATGGTAAGATTCTTTTCCTTCGTCCGGGTGCATAAAAGTGTTGTAGATGACTTTAACGCTTATAGACTTTTCGTAGTGAAAAGTTGGTGTATTTCGTCAAGATAACCATTCATCAGGACGTACAATTTATCGATGTTACGGCCTGTCTCTAAGATGGTCCACGAAAGAGATTATATTAACAACCTGAGGAGAAATGCGAAGCTGGGAAAAGTGAAAGTTAACACAACAACGGCAAATAAACTCCACTCTAGGGTAAACTTGGCATAAATCTACGTATCTCGTTAGTATGTCTCAAAACTAGACGAACAACTGAAGCCCACTCAAGTAATTCGCTGATCATATTGAAGGCTTTAAACAAATAAAGACCTACTAGGACCGCCCTTTCACAAAGTCTTTTGCTGGTTTAAGCCATGTATGATCTCTGTGGCAGTTGCTGTCGTCGTACTGTGCGTCTTACATTGGTTAGAGCAAATGTATTTTGACTGATAGCTATGCTGTGGCTAAACAGTATGTAGATAATAAGAAACTTCTTTTGGCATAAATCTGTAAAATGAATAAAAACGATATGTGGCTTCGACGGCACATCGATACGTGTCATTTTGCTTAAAGATATTCTGCAGGAGAAATGTTAAGAAATTATCTTCTGGCTTTGACTCTCTGACTCTCTGCAAGCATTTGTTAAGCAGCTTATAATTTCCCTAAATGCTAAATTATATTTTTTTAACGCAATTATAAAAAATAATTAAAATATAAAGACAACTACAGTTGACAGTTTTTTATTTTCATTTTTTAAAGCGAAGTTTTCTTGTCTTTTGCATGCGAAACTAAAAAAAAAAAAGTTCTCAAAACCAGCTGTGTATGTGCTCCAGAAGTAGATGCTCTTCTTATTTCTGTTTTCTTTTTTTTGTGTCATGCAACATTTTACCATTCCATTTAAGCATTTCTATACAATATTTCACAGCAATTTGCATTTATTTGTAACATTTATTTTTTGCGTTCCAATTTATTTGCTAAAATAGTTCCGAATATTTTTTATATATTTTTTCCATTGGTATTCAAATAATGACTGCTGCAGCTGGGGGTATAAAAACAGAAATAATTTGCTTTTCGTTTTCATTTTTATTTTTTTAATAAAATTAATTTCGCTGGTGTTTATATAAATGACGTTTTAAATACATTATAAAAAAAAGCTGAAATTTATATTAAATGTGACAAAATGCAATTTTAAATGTTATTTGTAGGAATATTGTTATTTACAATTGATACGAAATTAATTTTTAGAAGTATTTTTTGTACATGACATGAAAAGCTGGTTATTTTATTCAAAAGTTAATAAATGATTATTTTTACAAATTCAACCGTTAAATAAGAAATGAATTTTAGTCATGATAGTGGTTACAGCAAAGAAAGTTCTGGGAATAGTATTTATATATAAACATTCAATTTGTAGACAATCCAATACTTACCTTAGTTTTCATACATGAATCATAATTATACAACAACTATATTTCACTGAAGGACCTCTTATGAATCCATTTCGTTGTTATAAATTTTCTTACTGGCTGTTATAAAATATCCCATATTATAAGGCAAATTTCTATTTTTTAGAATTTTTTATTATCAAATTATATTTAATTACTCCCAAAAATCGCATTTTATCACTAGAAAGCATTTAATACCACATTTTGTTGGTAGTTTACGCTTAAAAAAAGAAAGAAAATATTATTTTTAATATGAACTTTATGAGAATTTAATTAAAATATTTCTGTTTTCATTTT
This sequence comes from Wohlfahrtia magnifica, assembly GCA_023159175.1. NCBI lineage: Eukaryota > Metazoa > Arthropoda > Insecta > Diptera > Sarcophagidae > Wohlfahrtia > Wohlfahrtia magnifica. Next base: position 3,974,429 of record JAKWBJ010000051.1, read on the forward strand.
TATGCATTTTAAATTCAAATAGCAGCCAAACAGCAAACCACACTGCGTATGATTAATTTTAAATGCAAAATTTCATAATTAAATCACTCATACGCTACACTCTAACACCATTCCGAGCTAAAATATTTAAAAATTTATTCAACACATTTTAACATATAATAATAATTATTATTTTTATTGCGGTTTTATTTTATTTAATTTTTATTTTTTGCTTTTATATAGGGTGGGAGAAAAGTTTATTTAGTTTATGTTAAATACTTAATAATTTAAATGTATTTCAAGAGAATTATTGTTCACATTCATAATTACTGCCACCACCAACGACCACTGACAATAAAAAAAATTAATTTTACAAATAAAAACAAATTTATCACTTTATCTCTGCACGAACATACAAATATTTACTGTGGGTGTAATAATGTTTTATTTGCGTGGTAAGTTTATGTTTGCGTGGTGTATTTGCTTATGTGTAGTATATGAGAGTAAAAAAAGAGAGAGTGAAAGTGTGTTTGTGTTTTCACACTTCCATTAAAGGGCACAAAATCATATCAACACAAACAATTAAAACTTAAGCTTTACAGTTATCGTTGCTATTACTCTATATGCTAACTGTTTTTATTATTGTTGTCATTCACTTTGTACTTTCAACGTCTGTTTCTTGTCTTTATCATAAAACTCCTTTCTCTGCATTACATTATGTCCCTTTACTGTTGTGTTCTCGCTGTAAGCAAAAGCAAATGTTATTGCTGTTTTCTTAGCGTTACTGTTTATTTATGCTGAAAATGAGAAGAAAACAATTTATTTGTTTTGCTGTTTTAGAGGCTGTTTTAGATGGAAATCAGTAAGGCATTAAAAAAGGCATAGTAATAGAGCAAATTTATGAAATGCTGTCAACTATACACTCAGTATTTAAAAGCGTTGTGCAACGTTTTGAAAACTAAGATATCAAAACTTAATCAAGCCATAAGATTCAAGATTTGAAAGATGCGTTTATATTTTTTTTTTTCATTTCTAAAAATAGGGTATACGTCAAATTCAAGTGTACATGATATGCTTACAAGTCTCACTAATTGACACTAACAAGTGCAAAAAATTAACCTAAAGTTTGAAATTAAATATTTGATGATTCTATCTCGCTATGTCAATAAAATAGTGTAATAGAAAGCTATATAATGAATATAACGGTACAGATATATACTACGGCTGGCTTTATTCAAAGCTTTTTCTGTTTGTAATTAGCAATAGATAACAATGGGGTAATTGAAAGAACAAAAAATTATGACGAAACTTATACTCGTACTACTACTTATACCCGCAAATAAATAAGACGAAAGCTGCAGTCAACATGCTCTAGTACATTTGGAAATCTAACATTCGGGCTTAAAAATACCGAGCACAACACATAGATGGCTCTAATTTTATTACACACACATCTTCTTCAGTTAGCGCTTATCTTCAGTAGACAGCTGTTGAATTTTCGTGATTTTCTTTAAATTAGTTTGTGAGTTATTCTGCTACAAGTGACGCTACTTTTGTTAGTTTCAGAGAAATTGTTCAAAAACATTTTCGTGTTTTATTTCTATACTGCTTCTTGGTGGAAAAAAATACCGTTTAAGCGAAGCAATGGTTTGAAAAGTGCTATGGGATCTACGCTGCATCAGAAACAATAATAAAATGTTGGTTTGTCGTGGTCGAAAAGGCACCGATGGTGTAGTGCCAAATGAGGCGTTAACATTAAAAGCATAAAAAACCACAAATTCATTTTAAATGGTCGAAGAGTGAGGTGGCTTGAGTTAGGTGACATCGTAAAGATATCAAACTAGCTTTTTGTCTTTATATTGTATCAGCATTTGATTATGACAAAGCTCTGTTCAAAGTTGGCGCCGCGAATGCTTACTGTTGAACAAGTCAATCAACACAGTGGTAAAACTACATGAATTGAACTTTGAGTTGCATTCACATCCACCGTATTCGCCAGTTTTGGCTCCCAGCGACTATTGTGGCTGTTCGCAGAGTTCGGGTAAGGAATTCATACGAATGTATCGGTCATCGCTAAAATTTAGATTTGAACGCGAAAGATATTTCGTTCAACAAAAGTGATATTAAAATGTTAAAGCGGCGCTGTAATGCTTGCATTGTTATTGATTGAGATTTTATTGATAAGTTAAGCTAATTCTGAACAAAAACAAATAAAAAATTGTGTTCTGTGTTAGACCCTAGATTTATCAGCTTATGCTCTAATCAATTATAAAAAACTACTAAGATACGCATATACAATTCGCACTTTGAGTCAATAAAATTTTATGGTAGCGAAACTTTAAAAAAACAAGCGCAATCTACGTGCGCAAACAAACTTTGATGAAGAAATACCTTCAGCTAGTTCTGAACATATGGTAAACTTGTGGGGGTTTCACAAAATTTTTTGAGAGATACTATTGCCTTCTCTACACTATGGTGGGACTTCAACAGACTAAAAACCACCTCAAGTCACTAGCTCATTAAGATATTTGCCCTGTGGTCACTTCTAGGTCACTGTTGGTCTAATCTATTACTTTGTTTAATGCGCGTTGATCCTTTAAGTACAATAGTGAACAACACTTTGACATAATTCCAAGCTTGCTGTGTGACACTGTATTCTTCGGAGTTACTTTATTGGATGTTTCCTTACCAAACATCTCCTATTTCAACTCAAATATTAGGCAATACAAGAAAATATGCCACACACAGAATGATCAGTTGCACTTGAATTCAGTGCATTAAAGTGGTTCACTTATAGAAATATTATTCAAACCAACCGTGACCATCAAAATCAACATAGTCATGTTTTCTTGCCATCCATGCTTTTAGATTTCTGATAAACATTTTCTTCCATCAAACTTTAATAAGGGTATGTCAGCGGAAATGGCATAGATATGGATACACAACTTCAAGATTAACAGATAACATTGCATGAAATGCGTTTCAGTAAAAAAAGCATGGCCTTACTCTTAGAAGTATTCTATACTTTCTATATGTCCATCAACCTTTAATTTTCGGCCTTTGGATGCATATCAGAGAAATAGATAGCAACACACAACTCCCACATTCTTTGACAAGCGCTCCACTGAGTCGCAAGGAAATTGGACGAGGTGCCGATAACCTGTTATTGAGTGCGAAGCTCTAAGCAGGAAATCTCCATTGAAGAACTTTAGCCAAAATAATTGAGACCTTATTCTACATGGATGTCGGAAGTAAATCAACTTACATTGATACTTGACGAAAGTGAAATCAAGTTCCAGGGCTCTGCTGAGAGTTATTTGCATGATCTTTATTAGTGGATATCACGTAAGCAGGGGGCGTAGTGGTTAAAGGGTAGGCACACAACACAAGCGGTCTAGATTCGAATTGCCACCAGAATACATGACAATAATCTGACAACATATTTGCTCTTACGGTATATTCCATCAGGTTTATTAGTGCTATCTACGCAGCCAACAATATAAGTCGTTACCTCTTCCTCTACCACTATCATATACCATATATACTTTCTGCTATATCCTATATATCCTTAGAACAGCCACGGTAAGCTACGCAAGAGCCGGTGCCAATATCCATTTTAGATTTGTCCGTGAAGACTGCTCAACCATAAAACATCTCAGCTAGTTCTATACAATTCTATTTTTAAAGTATTGTTACGAAAATAAGATTGGGAACCTCTGCGTTTATTACTTTGCTAAAATAAATAAACAAAAGCTGAAAGAACAACTATACAATCAGCAATCAGCATATGTGTCGTAAACTCAGCGAGTGCAGTTGAAGTAAAGTTAATTCAGCGAATGTGTTATTGGTGTGAAGAGAGTTTATAAGCAGGAGAACTAGTGAAGGTCGTAGTGAAGTAATAAAACCAGTTCAGTTCAAAGAGAGTTAAGTGTGGATAGCTTCTGGTTGAAAAGGTTGGGATCGAACCTTAGTTGTAACTACGATCGGGTTGGAAAATCTGTCGAGTAATTGTTGTTGTTAACAAAGTTGTAAACAGACAGAGTAATTATGAATAAAAATTGTTATTGCCTGTAAAAAGGTTAAAAGCAGTGGTGCACATAACTGTGTTGAATAAAGTATTTTTCATTAAAACCAAACACAAAATTTATTTTATTTTAACTACAATCTACGAACTCATAAAAACACGTTTTAAAAAAGTAAAAACTTAACAGTACTCGTATTATTACGATAAGTATGCCTTTGAAATTAAAGCTGGATATTTATTTATCCGTTGCTCTAAGCCGCTTAGATAGTATCCTAGACAGATAGACAGATAGGTGGTTAAAACTTAATTGCTGGTGATTAAAATTTAATTGCTGGTAATTAAAATTAGACGCAAGCGTTATTCGCAAGCGCTCCATTATATTGTTTTGAATGGTTTATTCAGAATTTCTCCACTAAAAATCGTGGCTAAAAAATGTATAGAAACAAAACATAAAGAAACCAAAAAATAATATAATTTTTTCGGCAAAAAAAATATGTTTTTTGAATTATACATCAAAGGCTTATATTTATGAATCTTTAAAGAAAATTTTTAAAGATGTTTTCAACAAAAAATTATAATTTTTAACTGCTGTAGTCATATCAAATAATTCTAGAAAATATTCTTTTTCAAATTTAATCACTGCCATCAAAATTTTTCACATCAACAGAATCTTACCCAAAATATATACCTATTAAAACTGGTTTTAAATCATTTCTTGGAATTTTTTTCTTCCAGAATTTTGTAATTCCCTCCTTTTCCATTAAAAAAATTCCAACAAATGAAGCATCCACAACGTATAAGAAATATTTATGAGCTGCTTAAAGCAATTAATATCAAGTATACGAGACACGCCAGCAAATAAATATTCTCTTTGTAAAAAATTTTTATAAACATTTTTTCTGCTCCATCTTTCACTAGAAATCTTAACCAAATCATTTTTTCTAACATTCTTTGCCATGCAAACAGTTTACACCTCTAGTTTGAAATTTTTCATTTTTTAATTTTCTCTCTCAATTTTTCACACAATATTCTTAAACAGATATTCTTAATCTATTTTTCTTTTCGTACCTTTAAGGCATACAAATAGTACTGCATGATGCAATTACATTGTTACCAGCCTGAAGTACATGGTAACAGCCTGAAGCTGTATCAGCAGCAGAAATAGCAGCAAATGCCAGCATACAAGTAGTTGCTAGTAAGTACTTAACATAGCAACTCGTTAAGCTGTTAGATTTTCAGACAAATGATCTTAAAGTGTCGTCGTCATCGTCGTTGTCGTTTGTAGTACAAACAGTTTTTCCTGCGAAACTAAAAATGAAAAATATATATATGAATCGACTAACTCTTCTCTACTCTACTAAAGCCCAAATAAATATTAAAACAAAAATAGATTGAGTTGAGCGTTTGTTGGTTATACGAGTACGTAGGGTAGTTGGCCGTTTTATATTCCACATACAGAGTGAAAAATATTTGTTTCAACAGCTTTGATTGAATTAAAATCTTAAATTGATTGTATGAATGGAAAAAAATCCGGAGACAAATGCAGACATTTATTGACAGATGAGAGCAAATAAAAGGCTTTCAGAGACGGTGAATAAAAACAATATGTGACCTGATTAAAAAAAAGCATACAAAATAAGCTCTAAAATGAAATCAAAGACTAAAGATTACAAAAACAAACACTTCATCTCATAAAATTTAAAATCGAAATAATAAAAGGACTCCTGATATAAACATAATACAGGGTGTCCGCCTGGAAGGTATAATAATTTGTTTGTTTATATTTGTTTGATTATATGAAAGAAAATGGATCTTATATTGATAGATGTCTTATTTAATGTCGGCAATTATGTATGGAATACAATATTAGATAAATGCCCGCCTCTATTAGCCTCACAAATTCCAGCCATTTAAAGCACATATTTCATTACATTCTCACACATTTCACGCGGTATTTCACTAATTTCATCACAAATATTTTGTTTGAGTTGCTCCTGCGTTTCTGGTTGTTTGCATCAACCTTGCTTTTCAGATATCCCCACAAAAAGTGGGCGACCGTGGAGGTCAATCAACATCACCATTCCTTGAAATAATTTATTGTGAAAATAGGTTTCGCAGTAATTACATTGTCATCCTGGCTGTATGCGATCTGTCACCGTCTTGTTGAAACTACATGTTAGTCAAGCCCAAAGCATGCAGTTGAGGCGTTAAAAATTTTTCAATCATATCACGATATCGCTCCCATTGACAGTTACCGTTACACCGTTTTTAGTTTCAAAAAAGTCAGGTACAATGATTCCTCCTGACCAAATTGCACACCAGACTGTCACTTTTAATGGATGCAAAGATGACTGATGAAGAATTTGAGGGTTTTCCATTGCTTGAAAGCGACTATTTTGTTTATTCACGTAACCATTCAAATGAAAATGAAATTTCACGTAACTTTTTCATCGTCACAGTAATCTATGATTGATTTTGATAAAATGTTTTAGCGATTAAAACACGTTATTTCACGCGTGCCAATAACGAACTGCCAAGACTAATATTTACCAAAATGGCGGCAAAACAAAGTAGTATACCTTCCATGCGGACACCCTGTATACGCTCGACATTATCAACAAAGTGACAAAACATAGCATATATCTGGTGTAAAAAAGTCAAAAACAAGATATAGGCTGATAAAATATAAAAAAATATATAAGACCTGAACTAAACACAGCTAACATATGTTCAAGTTATATGTCAAAAAGAAGCGACAGTCAAATATTGTACAACTGCCCAAGAATATATAAGTGCTTTGTATGACCTACAAGAAAGACGATTAAGACAAGGTTTACGTTCATTGACGGTGTGGCTAGTAGTGGCTCGGAACTGGAAAAATATTTGATATAGATGTCCATCAGAATTAGAGTAGATTCTTTTAGAGTCATTAGATAATGGGGTCTTGCAGATCTAACAAGTATTAGTAGAACTCTCTTGACAGAGGGATATATAGGAGATTGTGGCTCAATCTGCGGCTTAAGATTAAAAGTTTTATCTCTGCTAACTCTTAGGGGCTTTATACAAATTCGGAAATTCGACATTTTCATCATATAGAACAACTTAAAGATTAGATATTATTGATTGCTATTGGTGATAGTTTGCTGATGGTAATTTGTTACTGGGCTATATCCATACACACAGGGTTTTGTGGATACAGGAGTTTATTTGTAGCAGTGCTTTAAATATTATCTGTCAGAAAATATATAATTTTGCTATTGTTAGGGAAAAAATCGTTCACACATTAACCAGCAGAGTTTTTAATAAATTACGTGATCGTATAAAAATAAGGTTAACCACTGTGCTGCCGAGTAAGTCTAATCCACTACATATGCTTATAATACTGAGATATTTCCGACAAAATTTGACGTTTAAAATCGTCTTTACTGACCGATTATGCATTATGCCCTACAATTGATTTATTTCCTACGGTGACACAGTTTGAGAGAAATGTGACAAGTGCAGCACTTGATCAACACGTGTTATTCGTTGAGTTTTCTTTCTGAATTTAACAAATATGTACCAATAAATTTTATCGTATATAGTAATGAAGGAATTTAAAACGTTTGAATAGAATTTTCAACGTTTATTGTATCAAAAGTCATAAAAGTCTAAAAACAAAACTTAAGCTCTACCAACAACTCATAAAGCCAGATCATCTAAAAAATTCTTTGAACTTTGGTACCTCATATCAACGGGCGAGAATCTTTTGTTAGTTTTTGAAGAGAAATATTCTTCGTATAATTTAGCCCAGTATGCGAGAACGGTGAATGTAGAAATAAGAACTGAAACAGCTGTTATGTCATTGTCATCATATAGACCAGGCACTATTGCAGGACACTGAGGCTCATGCGATCTGTTGTTCCCCTTCCGCTCTATAGTTTGTTCAGCAGATCTACTTCCTTCACAATAAACACCATAATAATGTATATGAGACCTTATGTATACCTAATCATTATCACCTAAACCTATAAAGAAGCCCACATTTACATAATATTCGTTCAGCTGTCTCCGACACCTGTAAGTAGCGTCTACAAACATTCACATCTGTCTATCGTCTGCGCTCTTAGTGGCCTGTAAGAAACTGCGTAAGGAGTTTCAAGTTCGATCTGCCGTACTTAAGAACTTTAGGCGACGCAAAATTACAGACTGATCCCTGCTGTATGGTGGCGAAGTCTTTAAACATTTAAACATTTCAGGGTAAAAACCATTCTGCCAATTTCCCAAACCTTGGTTAGAACAACAGCTGTATTAACACGCTGATGTTTTAATTTTGCATAAACTTACGCCTGGAATATGCTTGCAAGTTTTCGCATAGGTTCCGAATTTTCCCTCCTAGGCCAAACAGTCCCGCGTCATAGATTTTCCTTATCCTTCCACATGACAGCCAAGTAGTAAGTAATCCACTAGTCAGCTAACCGGATTAACATGACCCCTGCATAACCTCCTACCCAACTCCTCACCCATTATCCTTGTCATGGTTTCTACGGCTCTATTTCTCACTGCCAAATACAGCTGACTAAGGTTTAATGGAACATTTCTCGTTGCCCCAGTTATGATTATGCACGCTTATCTCTGTAACTTGTTTAACTCTGCTTAGGTTGTGACAAACTCGATTTTGGCGCCCATGCAATGGCCCCATATGTCACAATCGGTGTAACATGACACAGTGGATGTAAACGGAAAGTAATTAAGAGTATTTGAATTATTTAATTAAAGACCAAATACAATTTGTTTTAATTGCAATCTACGAACTCGTTAAATAAATGTTTTTAAAAAGTAGAAATGTAACAATATTTTTATCAAAAATTTTGAGTCTATTTTACACCTAAACTCATCTGGAAGATAATATCCAAGCTCCCATAAGAGCTGCAAGAGTACTCTGTTAATTGACTTGATGTCGTCGAAAGTAATATTTACCCTGTTTACTAAAGAACTTTAAAATTATATACAATATAAGCTGACATGGTAGAATACATATACTACTTGCCACCTTCAAAGAAAAAACCAAGAAACGATGCCAATGAAAAAAGACAAAAAAAAGTTCAGCTATAAAGACTAGAAAACGGAGGAAAATATTCTTTATTTTCTTTTTTTTAAAGTCAAGTACTTCTATATGACAGATTAAATAAGATTTATTACAAAAATTCCTACTTTATTACTATAATAAAATGAAATCAAGAAAAAATAAAAATTACAACAAAAATTAAAATAAAACTCTTCAAAAAATTTATAAAAAATGAGATAAAGTGAAATAGTGCAACATTTTAAATCAGTCTATAAATTTTTTTAAAGAAAAGAACAATTAATTTCTAACGATTTATTTTTAAAACCTTTTCCTATTGGAAAAAAAATCGAAAAAAAAATTGATCTAAACCTACGTATTCAGTATTTACTGTTCACTTAAATGCTACAGAGTGGCATTTTGGAACAACAAACAGTTTTCGATAAAACAACATCTTAACAATTTTTATAGGTTTGGGGTAGAAGAAGAGATTTACGGTTTTACTACACGTACGTATGTACTATACTACAGGTTAAAAAAATTGAACCGAAAATCGACCAGTATTCAAATGTATTTTCTTTTCCTTAGGATTTTATTTATTTTCGTTTATTTTTTGTTTTATGCCAAAAAAAACAAGAATAAAACCTAGTTAAGTAAGTAAGATTTATTGTGTTGCCTTTAAATCGTTGTAAACAATAAAAATTTGTTGTTGATATTTTTATTTATTTTTTTCTTACTGTATTACCTTGGCTATAAACACTTATTGTTTACAATTGAATGAGAATAAGTAAAAAAAGCAACATCCACAGCAAATCTGCATACAACATCAACAGAAAACAAACAAAACAAAAACCAATACCTGAGTAAAACTGAGTAAAGAAGCACCAGAAAAAAGAAATGAAATTGGAAATTGATTTTCATTTCTGCTCCATTTCAAGCATGTTAAGGCATATCGTTTTGTTTCATTTCCTTTCGTTTTTTTTGTCTACATTTTCCTTTTCTACTTTAAAGCTCCCTATTATAGAGAAGAGAAGTAAAGACTTTTGAAGAAATACTCGTTTTACATAGCGCTCAGTTCCATCTGTCAATATTGACTGCCTGTTTGGGTAAAGTTAATATTGTATGCAGATGGACAACATGCAGACTAGAAAATAGCCAGACATGATTTGAAAAAAACGAATTGTTTTACTGAATTAGTGATGAATTTTTGCCGCAAATAAAAAATATGCAAAATGTGTTTACAAAAGAAAAGAAAAACTTAATTCACAAAACGGATAATGGAGCGGACTAAAGATATTTCAAATTGATTTTGATTTTTTATTTGGAAAAGAAATCTTAAAGAATTAACAGAATATCATGGCTAATACCTTGATAAATTTCCGAATTTTGTAAGTATCGCGTGATTTTTTTAACAGTTTTCGGATTCTATTTAAAAAAAACTCCATGAAATAGAACGATAGAACGAATGAATTCATATAACGGTGGACCGCGCCTACACATCAAATGGTTCATACTCTGAGACCAATTTTGGCATACTCCCTTCAGCACGTCGACCGGTATCTAACGAATAAATTCTTCAATATTGGCTTATAGTGTGTCAACCGCTGCGAGCTTATCCCTATAGACAAGCCCGCGCAAAAAATAGTCTGAAAGTGCTATATCGCCTGTTGTGTGCTCTAGTGCCACAGACAGTCAGTCCATACAACATAGTTACTTAGGATCCTGTAAACAATGCAATTTATAGCGTTCATAGTTAGTGCTACATCGCTTACGCAAATAATTGCATGTGTTCGGCTCGAAGGTCTCGGCATTTTCCCAACATGCCCTACAATTATCAGACAAAACATAGCCCATGTGCAGTCTATCAAAAGTGTTTCAGCAAAATCTACCCAACCCCTCTTAACTCCTAAGTTCAGCTGTTCTATTTTCCGATAGAATACCCTCGTGGTGTCTTTATAGGTCTGCCCACTGACTAAAAAACTATTGCCTTAAATAGTTTTTGTTAAAGCAGAATATTTCACCATGACAAGGCATTGACATAGGAAATTCATGGCCACTAAATGACCTGTATTTTTAAACAATTAAAAAGCTTCAACTCCTTTCAGATAATTTATTCAGTAAGCCTTATGACCACCACGAATGAAAACAGGAATATCTACTATGAACACCATAGTAAGGTTCAGGCAATACCCTATTTTTTTGGGAAAGATATGAAAAATAATTTGCAGCATAGTAAATACACAAGGCTTTGATCCTAGGCAACTACAGTTGAACTGAACCCACTACAGTAGACCGATAACTTGCTCGGCTGGAATACAAAAAAATTGATCAGAAAGAAACGGAATCAAGGCAAAAAATACTTTATGGAGATGGATAGTAAAGGAAAAAATTACCGGTTGTGAACAGATGCTGTATGTCCTTTGGCTTACACTTTCTCAAATCTTGCAAAAAATCTGAGCGTTAGATAAACGACTTTTGATTCCTTTTTCTCAGCGTGTAAAGTTTCAAATTGAAATTCTTTGTATTAGAATTTCATAATGATTTATGGTTACTCAACATACCCATGCAAATTACAATATAAGAAAAAGTCATAGAGTGAAAGTTGCAGTTAATAACCCAAGAAGACCGGAGCTGTTAGGAATATTATTAGACTAGTAATTTAACTATTATCTGCTCTACAGAGATCGGACTCTAAGAGCCACTCCTAACCTAGATAACAGGCGCTCGGTGTGTCTGTTGGCTGCCGAATAACTAACTCTAACGAAATCAACAAATACCGCTCATATCATGAAAGCCTTTTCCTGTCCGAAAACTGCAGACGCGATGTTCAGAGGTTACAGGTACCCCCAGAAAACCTAAAGCGGCAGTGGTTATTATATATGAGCTCATATTATAAAAATAGTAATCATTTTCCTCAATTCATGCTACCCTACTATTAGACGGTTGCCAGTTGAGGTGTATGTTATAAGACCTTATTGCTCCAAATGTGAAAATTAAAAGATATGTTGCTATCATTTCAGAAATTAAGCTTTTCTTAATTGTAAAAAAATCGTTAAAAATTTCACATAAATTTTTATGATAAGTGGGCCTATGTTAAGTTTAAATTGTTACATTATAAACAAATTTTAATATCATCTAATACGCTTAATGATATAACAATAAAAAGGTGCATTTATTTTAATATTTTTGTATAAATTCCCCTTAATTTCTTCTATAAAGCTTTCCTGCTTATACAAATTCCTCGATGGCCAGAATTACACATTTATTTAATTTCTCATATAAAATAAATACTTATTCAACATTCAAGATCGTAATCCCTAAAATTAAACCACACAATTTACACTTCATTCTTAGACACCAACAATTGCAATCTTTTAGCCAAAATAATTATTATAATGACGAGCTAGAAAAAAATAAAAAAAATCGTGAGAAAAAGCCAAACAAAACAAACGTCAATTTCTAATTACGACTACAGTTGCTTTTACATTACCCAGTACACAACTAATTTGCTTATCTAGCATTACAGGTCTCTGTTGATATTCCATGTTTTATACTTTTAATCTCCCAGGTTGGCAATTATAATTTACACTAAACACTCACACACATACACACGCATACTCGTGCTCGCTCGCACGTAAATATATACAACAAAACAAACAAATATCAGTCGTTCGTCCGTATATTCTGTCCATACGTAACGTTTAAATGTGTCGCTTAAGCCTCTAAAGTGTTATTTTTCTTTTAAGTATTTGTGTGTGCGTGTTCCTCCTCTCGTTTCAAATATATTTACATGTTGAAGCTTATGTGTGAGGTAGAGGAATTCTGAATTTCCATGGTTTGGGTAAGGAAGCAAGTGCCGTAATACTTAAGTGCTTTTTCTTCCTCTTTTTTTGGCATCATGTTCTCTCGTTTCGTTTTGTTTTCTCGCTTGAATTCATTGTTATGTTTGTATCTGTTTGCTTGTATTTGGATTTGATAGCGCTGTTAAGCCATGTAAATGTGCGGTTTTGTAGAGAAGTCGTTAAGAATGCTACAAAAGAGTGGTATAAGGTTTGGTTGTTTAGCTGAATATCCATTGCTTGTTATGGTTATATTTTGTCGATGTTTTGCGGTTTACATATGCAAGTATATGAACACGAGAAAGGCACTAAACGGAATATATTTTAGGAAATTGATATTCATATTAACTGAGCATAATTGCAAGAATATGAAGCTACAAATTATATGTAGAAAATTTTGATTTTTTAATTAAACCAAATATTTAGAACATGTCATGTCAAAGGATAAATGTAGATAAACTTAAGGTATTCTATTTATACGCTACGAGCCAATGCGCGGCGCGTTTTGCTACGCCTATTTTAATTATTAACTTAAATGCTATTTGAGTTAAAATTTAATCGTTTTCTCCATTTTATCCCATTCCGATCAAAATCCAATCATTTGTTCCTTCCGGAAAAACACCGTATGTTCTGCATTTTAGCTGTATAAGGTCTTCAAACAAACACACACTCATATTTCTAAAGTACTAAAGTACTTCTCACGTTGCTGGGCGCCTTTGTGTTGTATACTTATAAAATGTTTAAGAAAAATTTAAAGAAACGCATTATAATTAATGATTTGTATTGACTACCAAGACATTTAGACCAAGTTCAGAAACTAGCATTATAACCATTATCTAGATATACAAAATTCAATATTAATTTTGTATGGGAGGTGCCACACCCACTTATTCAGTATCGCGCATATTTCGAATGATATTGTGAATTGACTACGAAGTTATTTGGACCCAATTCAGAACCTTCGACTATTACCGTTGCCAAAATATATAAAAAACAATACCTACATTTTATGACAGCTGCCCTTCCAACTTACTCAATTCCTCCCAATTTTTGGTTGATGCTTTTTTGACTACAAATTTATTTGGGTAGAACTTAGAAACTCTTAATATTTTGCCGTTTTAAAGTCATAGACATATACATAAAAATTTTATATGGGCATGGCACCATCCAGTTGAACAAAAGCCCTCAGTGAAAGTAGTCTTTTCCAACGTATGTATTGGCTTGTAAGTCGGTTTAGTGGTTCTCGAATTATAAAATGACGAACGTGGGACAACCTATTTATATATATATAAAATCGATTATCTTATATGAATGCAAATCATCGAACACAGTTCACTGTGATCTTAAGATAATAAATATCCTTTGACAAATATTATCAATAAAATATAATTTTGATAAAGCGACTACGAAGTAGAGACAGCACAATTTTTTACATCGCATCGAAAGTTGAACATAGTAAAGCCTTAACAAATCGTGAAATAAGCTCGAAGTGATTGCAATATACAAACGAAATTGGAAAGCAATCTATTAAGCCTATGCTCTCTTTAGAGTGGAACAAAAGCCACCATTGAGTTTAAAAAATGAATAACTTTTTCATTCATATATATGGTGCGCCATATATTTTTCTTTTTTTGAAAACAGGGCGCAAAACATCGAGTGCAGCTTCGGCTGTGTTGTACGTAGCGCCGTCCTGTTGAAACCAAATGTTACTAATATCCTCCCGTTCAATTTTATGAACAAAAATTCGTTCAACATGGCCCGATAACGATCGCAATTGACTGTAACGGCCACTTCTAGCTCATTTTCGAAGAAAAATGGCTCAATTATGCCTCTGGATCAAAATCCGCACCAAACAGTGACTCGTCTTGGGTGTATCGGCTTTTCAATATATGCGTTCGGGGATTCTGTGCCCCAAATGCGACAATTTTGCTTGTTAACATACCCGCCAAGAGCAAAAAATGAGCTTCATCTGAAAAGATGATTTTTTTTTGGCAAAATCGGCATCTTCTGTAAGTCGATTGCAGGCTTACTTAGCGAAGCGAAAATAGCGTATGCACAACCATATTCGTTCAGCGGAAGGATAAAACTAATTATCTGTCAAATCAGACATGATCTAAGTGTTACCATTCACGAAATAAGCACTATAGGAAAAAATGTTAGAAGGCGGACCCGGTATTTATTTTATTTTATTTTTTTCAGATTATGAAATTTTCAGCTTCGCAGTAATAGGCTCGTTTGATATCATTTTCCATAAAATCCTTCAAAATTTGTGGCTGTAGCGCTTATATATCCGCAACAGTATTGGCCTTGAATAGAGAAATCAAGCGAACGTCGTAAATAGATACGAGCTATTCCTATTCTCTCGACAAAAACATATACGAACAAAAGTTATTATATTTTTAAGCCGTATGGTGAGTTTTGGTCCAGCCGCTAAAAGTTTGTAAGTAGCCCTGTTCAAGCTCAGTTTTATTATTATATTGCCAATTTGAAGCCCTCAGTAACTAAATTTTATTTTTAATGGCTGCACTGGGGCTTGAAGCGCGGAACCCTAAACCCTAGAACGCGGTACCACGGACTGCTGCCAGCTAAACGTAGTGTAGTTAACTTAAAACCTATGCTGCTAATAATGCAGAGGAGCTTCAAATATTTTACAACTTTTGTGAGAGTGGAGCGTTCAAACGCATATGTCACATGAACCATTTTGTTGTGCGTAGAAAAATTCCCTTCTAATCATTTAACTCTTTATCTAGTCACATTACTAGTGACCATAGAAGTTTTCTGTATTTGGAAACAAGTCTGGTTTAGTAGCTGCGTTCTGTCTCTGGCTAACTCATGGGATGGTAATAATGAGTTCACTCTAATATGGGTTATATTCATAGTTAGCTTGTCACTAAAAATATGATTCAGAAACAGACAAACAGAGTTGGAACTTGACCATATGAATGTGCAATGGAACTTCAAGCATATCGCAGTGCGTTTCCACTGACAACGACGAAAAACCTGGTACGACGACGAGTACCGTTTGGCTACCACAGCGATGAACCTATATCGAATATTAACATCCTGCGGTTGCAGCAACGCGTTCGGCAACTGAGCGGTATCACAAGAAGAAGAGGAAATAGATAATACTGGCAAAAAAAAGGAGGCAGAAAGCGAAAAGTGCAACGTGACTTTCCAAACAGGAAGGTTTAAGAACTGAAGATATCAGCAGGGCATGCTTGGGTATTGCGGAATCAGTTCTTGCAGTTACCTAATTAAGGAATCAGTGGTGTGAATAGAGAAGAAGAACCGTAGTATTTAGGTCTGGTAAATCCATCACCTACCAGGTATTCACAATACATTAAATCCTGAAGAAAGACAATGAAATGAACATCGACATACACCACCACTTTGAGCATTCCCAAAAGCTCTGTCAGAATTGTAGAGACCCTAAATGTATTGGAAAAAATTATTCGTGCTACAGGGTTGAATCGCCGAGGCACCATTTCCAACAAGAATATCATGCTGCTGACAATCACTGTATTTTCTACGTACTCCAGTCTGGAGAGAAAAGCAGCAGACTAAGTATCTTCTGTCAACAAAAAGAGAGTTCGCTTCTTGGATAGAATGTCACTTTTTGCCACCATAGTTTTGAAGTGGTGAAGGACTTTATCCATATTGATACCAGATGAACGAAGTCAACCTGAAGATCAAATGAAGAGTCACTTTTGATATTTTGGGCTCAGTAGGCAATTGGGAAGCAGTGCTCTCGCTCGACGAGCCAAATTGACACCCTACAAAACGCTGATCATATAATCATATCATTATAGGACAAAAAACGATGATAATATTTTATGAGTTGTTGGGTAAAATACTTCGTAAGATTTTTCGTCCGCTATGAACAGAAAATGACTATCGTATACGTTGGAACAGGTGACTGAATAAGCTGAGCAGGGACGTGAATATAATGAAGCGTATTGGAAAGCTGTAAACTCGGGTAAGGCAAAACGATACCCCAAAGTGGAAAGCCGCGAAGAGGAAAACTACATTTTCGTTGGAGAAGTCAAGTCGACACGACAGCCTTGGCAATCTCACACTGGCCAGAACCAATGGTTGTTGGGCATACGAAGTAAGTAATAAGATAGTTGGCTAGTTGGCTAGAAAATAAAATGCCCAACTGTTATTTGTTATTTCATTATAATTTCTGAGCTAAAGGTAACAGACCAAATTAATTTGTACTCTCAATACGTAAATTATACTTATTTTTGTTGTAAAAAAACTACGAAAACATTTAAATAAAAAATCCAATAAATTAAACCTGAGTGGGCTTAATTGGGCTACCCAATGAGTTCCTAACCTTTATTAGAAGCGCTGTAAGCTCAGACAAGGTGGACATTTAAGACGATACCCCAAGGTGGAAAGCAAGGAAGTGGACAGCCGGACAGTCTTTGGAAAATCAAACTGACCAAAACCGACGGTTTTAGTGTCTACGAAGTAAGTAATACGATAGTTGGCTAGTGGGGTAGAAAATTAAATGGCCAACTGCTTTGAGGTCTCCTCAGGAGCTACGTGGTAGCTGTGGTTTATGCTAAAACTATAAAAACTATGCTATATTGGCCTAAAAAACTCTATTTTCTTAGGTAGTAAATGTCAAACGAAGAACGTAATCGTTTCCAAATTTCTCTTATTTATAAAGTTTAAGCTCAAAGTCAGCGCTTCCTTTCTAAAGCCTTATAAGTTTTTGACATTTATTATTGGTATATGATCATATTTTCTACACTTCATGTTGCATCAATATGAACAATGTAACCCAGAGTGGAAAAAGTGTATACAACTTTCTTTCTCCTACTCTTTTTCTTATATTTCGTAACGACTTTCTTCTTCTCACTTCTAATCCTATCTACTCTTTTGCGGATGACAGCAACATTTGTCGCTCATATTCTTTTGATCGTAGACCGAGCCTTTTGGAGGTTGGGGTAAGAAGGATGAATATGAACGTCACACTCACACTGACTTGGTGAAGGTCTCCGAGTGGGGTCGTGCGAACAGGGTCGATTTTAATGCACGTAAGACTCAATGTTGTTTTTTAACATACAGGCGTGGTGGTGTGCTGTTACCTGTGTCAATGGGTAATATAGATATTGAGGAATCAGATGCTCTTGATGCATGAGAATTCACTGTGACGTTCGCTGGAATGATCACATATTTCAAGTGTCGAAAGAAGCATTCAAGTGCCTTGGTTTTTTGAGACGATGCAAGAAATACTTCACTCCATCTGATCTCCTTAATATTTACAAGACCTATATCCGACCCAAAATGGAATACAACTCTCATGTATGGGCCGTTGCTTCAAAGTCTATTTTGGAGCTTCTCGACCGCGTACAGGAGAGGGTGAAGATGCTCATCAATGACGGTAGGGTAGCCAACTCTATCGATTCATTGGAGCACCGTTGCAATGTGGCGTATGTTTCATTGTTTTATCGGTACTATAACGGAATGTGTTCTAACGAAAAATTAAGGAATTAATTCCCAAAAATCATATATTTTTACGTAGTAATCGTATTTCTCGTAGAGCGCATCCCTTTGTAGTTGATTGTCCAGTAAATCGCACAACGCATTATAGGGAAAATTTTTTCTTGTTCGCGCTGTTCGGTTGTGGAATAATCTTCCAGCGAAAGTATTTCCTGCCATTTACGACATGAGTAAATTTAAATCTAACGTCCATAAACACTACTGCCTCTGTCCTCCTTCCAATAACCTATTTTCCTAGTGCCAGCACAATGCACTGCATGAGTAGGGGCCATCCCCTGGGTGCTGGTCTTATATAAAAAAAAAAATTTGCATGTTTCGAATTGAAACCCACATATTGTCTTTTATTACATCCGCAAGATTTGGTCCATTCATTGCATTGTCCCGTGATCAAAGTAAGCATGGAGTTAAAGACTTTCTGAATATTTTTAAGGTTTATAAAAATACCTCTTAATGACTATTGACCACACAAATCTATTCAACCTTTACAGCTACTTTACATATTAGCTACGTTTTGTTGTTTTAATGTTTTCTTTTTTTAGAATCACTAACTGGTCGTAGTGTTCTTCATTATCATAAATCCGTCTTTTGCTATGGTTTTCTTTATAAAATATTGTAATAGGGATTCAATACTTCTTCCATTTTTAGATGTTTTCATGAAAAAAACTTCCACGTGCACAAACTTTTCTTAAACCAGTAAATAGTCTTATATGTACTACTAAACATACACTCATATTTTACAAAGTATTGTTAAGGGATTTAGACAAGAAGTTTATTTTAGAGGTGGTGGTTTAGAGCATCACCAAACATAACCGCCCATCCACCTTGCTTTCAAAAAACATAAAACAAGATTGACACTTTCAAATGGAACCAACCGTATCAGTGTAACATTATTTTTGGAGGCTATAAAACATGATTCACAAATGATGCTATCAAAAAGAAAACGAATTGGGAACTGAAAGAGAAAATAACGTTTCCTTAGCCTTAATACGGCAAACAACGTTTTTCTTAATATTTTTTACAAACTTAAACATTAAGAAAAGAAATTATGGTAACGAAAGAAGAAAAGAGTATGAATTTATGAATTAAAAAGTTATTATTAAAATTGTTATTTTTTTTCTTGTCATTCATTGTAGATTTTCTGCATTTTAATTTTCTTGACTCAAATTGGCTGTGAGTTGAATGAACAAATTGCACTCTTTAGATGCAAGAAAAAATGGCCACTTTTCAATGCCAAAAATATTATAATAATAATGGCCATAAAAAATTGAGCAAAAAAAAAATTAAGCAAAAAAATGCAATGAAATGGTTTTTCTTTATAAAGAACTTAATTTATGGCATTATAAGTAGTGCGTATAAAGTCATTGCCAAGTTAAAAATTGAATCTTTTTTTTTTTTTTTTTGAAAAGCAGAAGCAAAAATATATATTATTGCCAAGTAAAAAGAAAAACTAAATAAATTTATTTTTTTATTGTCAAATAATTCATTATCGTTTTAATATTAAGTGGACAATATTTTAAAAGTTTATCATAAAATGACTTAAATTGAAAGATTAAATAGAATACAAAAATGCTCATTCGCTTAGAAAATGACCTTAATTTGTATTTACTTTAGAATACAGAAACTATTACAATTGCAGGTTTTACAAAAAAATAAAAATTTTCTCTATTGAGACTTAAGCTTAAAACATTGGAGTTCGAAGAAAGATGGTATATAACTAATGCATTCGTCATTGAATGGCTAAATATCTGTCATATATTTTTACTTCTCTATGGAATGAGAAAATGCAAAACACAAAACTTTTTTCATTCTAAAATATTGAGGTTCGCTACACTAAAGCATAATTTGTGAAAAACTTGTGTCATTTATTCCATTTTGAATTAAACTGAATAGCTGAAGTTCTAGATCTACAGGAGTTCTTAGTCAAGCTGTCTGAGGATATACACAGCAAGCTTGTTGTGATCTCTCACGTCATAAATAAAATCAAAAAGGAACCTCTATTAAGTGACAAAACGGTGTACTTTTATCGCTTATCCTTAAGAATAGGCATACTTCACATCGTAGTTCGTTAGGATCCTTTAACAAACGACATAAAGAAAGTCTATACTATGCTGCTCGTAAAATGCGCAGCCCTAATCCCAGCAAAAGCAGGGCCTCTACAATGGCCGAGTGCTCAACACCCTCCAAGCTTGCGCTACATTCATTGGATTCAAGAATCATCAATCCATAATGTTCAGTAGTGTTGGCTACTATACAGGAAGCAAAGTCGTACAATTCAGTAAAAAAAACCTAAAAGATGAATTCATTAGTTGCTTTATTGAAAAATTTAATAAATCCGTCAATTTTCATTTTCATTTTATTTATAACTAAACGCGTTTTCTTGATTAATTCATAAAAAGTATGGTTCCTCTATAAAATAGTGCGTAGAAATGTATTTAAATTTGAAAAATTTGTAAAAAATTTTTTGAAATATGTGTTTGCTTGAGAAATACACCGAGATTCTTCAAGGATACTTAAAAGGCATATATATAATTAAAAAGGTATGGTTCTCTTCTTTTTAAATCCAGAAAAAAAACTTAAAATTGGACATAATTACTGTACTTACGAGGGCGGATTTATATTGAAGCTACCTAAGTAGCAAAAAAAAAACATTTTTTTAGATCAAGACGATTTTCCAACTTTTTTATACCATCAGAATAATACGATTTTGGGAACTCCTCAAAATACGCATTAGTTTCGCTTTTCACTTCATCGTTTGAGATGAATCTTTTTCCTGCGAATCATTTTTTCAAGTTTGGAAACAGGAAAAAGTCACTAGGTGCTAAATCTGGACTATAAGGTCGATGATCGACCAATTCGAAGTGGATTTCTTGTAGTTTTAGCATCGTATCTAATGCTATGTGAACCGGTGCGTTGTCTTCAAGGAAGAGCACTTTTTTCTTGTTTAAATGTGGTTGTTTTTCCTTGATTGCATCAACCAATTGATCCAGTAACGCACGATAATACTCTCCTGTGATTTTGGATGCCTTTTCAAGATAATCGATGAGCAATATCCCGTGTGCATCCTAAAATACAGTGACCATAACCTTGCCAGCCGATTTCACTGTCTTCGCCTTCTTCGGAGCACTTCCACCAGCTTCCACTCATTGCTTCGAGTGATTTTTGGTTTCAGGTGTGTAGTAGTGGACCCACGTTTCATCATTAGGTATTAATCTACGCCAAAAATCAGCAGGATTATGCTTTATCATGTCCAAACACCGCTATGAAGTGATCTGCCGAACTCGTTTTTGTTCAACACTGAGCAAGCGCGGCACCAATCTTGCCGATAACTTTTTCATATGCAAATGTTCATGCAAAATGTTGAACACACGTTCATATGATATGTTTACCATTTCAGCAATCTCACGTAGTTTTACCCGGCAATCATTCATAGCGATATCGAGGATTTTCTCGATATATTCTTCAATAACCACCTCTTTTGGCCTTCCTGTTGATGGTATTGTTGCAGTGCCTGTTCGTCCCCGTTTAAAATCAGCAATCCAATATTTTACCATCTAATCTGACGGAGCAGATTCGCCTAATGTTTATCGAGCTTTACTTTTGTCTCTTCCGCCGTTTTCCCTTTCAAATAATAGTGTTTAATCACTACACGAAATTCACTTTTTTCCATTTTCCAAGAAACACAAAAGTTGCTTACTTCAAATGACTACAACAAATAAACTAATCGATGAATTTGACTAAAATTTTAAGAGCTGACGTTTGACAGATCGTAATTTCTAAAAAAGAAAAAGTTTTTGCGTTTGTGCTGCCATCTAGCGCTGGGTAGCTTCAATGTCAATCCGCCCTCGTATACCTTATCGTAATTATGTGCGATTTAAAATTTTTTTTTTTTCGGATTTAGAAAAAAGAAAAATATAAATGCTTATAAATGCATGAAGGTCCGAAAAACCGGTTTTTTAACCGTAACTTGAGTTTTTGGAGGTTTCTTGAAAAATTCAAAAACAGATCATTGTTTTTTTCGATAGAGCCTATCAGAAAATTATTAACATTTCCTCACCGTGTAATATAAAGACCATCCATCCATATAATTCCATAAACTGACATAACTATACCAATGGGGGTAACACCATCAGTGATGCCATAATTGTTTCTAGAAAAACTGAACATTTTGAAGAAAAAATTAATTGCGAAGTGAAAAAGCTGTATATACTTAAAACATAAAATATAAATACGTTAGGGTGGGTCGATTTGTAGGTACGCAAAAAAATCACCCAAGTGACAAGGAAAGTCGTATTCTGTGGATTAAAATAAAAAAACTAAAATGAGTTCTGATGTTCCTTTTTTGACCCAAAGCTCAAATGTTGAAAAATTCCACTTTGACCCATTTAACGTGCCCCAATCGTATCCACATGTATGACGACCCCCATATTCAGGCAAAACAGAACGTGGAAAACCCAATTTAGTTACGTTGTGTTGTTGAGATTTTTTCAGTATTTCAAAATACTCCACATAAATGTAAAGAAGTGAAATCAAAAAAAAAAAAAAAAAAAAATAATTTTTAAAATACAATAAAGAGTAAAGAATAAGAAAGAATTTCAAAAGAAGAAAGCTTAAGAAAAGCTAAAAAACTTAAAAAAAATTTTAACATTCCAATACACATAAAATACGTATTTAATATATTTTGTGGCATCTTTAGTTGTGCTGTGTTGGTGTTTTGAATATTTTTCCAAGGTGAGTGCCAACTAAAAAATTCTTAAAACTCCTAACCATGGTCGTTGGCTTAAGCTATACTTGATTTTAAGTATTATTTTTTTTATTCTTTCAGCGAAATGAATCCACCATCGTCTACGCCGCAAGATGAAGCAACAACAACATCAACTATCGAAAACCCAATGAGTCATATACACAAGCATGATGTTAATATCTTTGGTGCGTGTTCTGATATGACTGAACTTAATTTACCAATCGAGCTGGATATCTCGAGATATTAGTTTTACTTAAGCGAACGTGTTAAAATAGAACAAAAAGTTTTCCTATAAATCATTCACTACTCAATTAGCAAATAAGTTGATTGGAATTTGGGAAAAACTTTGAATGGAAATAATGTCGAAGAATAGTGTATTGATATCAAGTCGAAGGCAAGCGAAGAAACTATAACCCATTTCCATTTCATTGGTTGGTCACGGTTTCTACAAACTCCTTTACGCAGTACTGTCAATGAAGTAATTAAAGATAATTCATATTATGCGCATCCGGAAAATATCTTGCTATCAATGTTATTTGATGAGAGCAAAGAAAATCGAGACTGTACTGTAAAGAAAAATCTACGCTATCGAACCGATGTTGAAAACCTAACGGAAATAAGAGTTTATAAAACACCAGATGTAAACTTTCATTGCAAAAATTACACGGAAATGAATGATATATGTCAACAACGTATTTGAACCACCCTTCATGCAAAGCATTCCGTACGATACATTCAAAGAATATTTGAATCCAGATGATCCACCGTTTAATGATCTAAACATTTCGTCACATATACAAGGAACGAAATGACATGTTTAATTGCTAGCTAGCGTTTCCAGAAGATTTATATCAGAATATGTAGACGCTATTATGGCGACGACATCAGAGAGCCTTGCAAAATTCCCCAGACTTTAGAGAAAAAAACATTTCAAACATAAATTTTTTAGTTTCTTTTCTATTATTAAGTTGTTTTAAAAAAATAAAATAAACACCAAAACAAAACAAACATAGCCATTTCGCTGGCTGTTTCATGTAAAGTGCAAATAATGGCACCTAACTCAGGGAGGTTGCTTACAGTGGGTATGCCACTAGGATGGGTGGTTCGGCCCTCCAAATTTAGTGGGAGTCGGTTATACATTTAGACCCGATTAGGGCACTTTAAATGGGTCAAAGTGGAATTTTTCAAAATTTCAAATAAGTTATTTGAAATGTAGTTAAGTGAGTAAATGAGAAAAAATATCAAAGTCGGTATGACTTAAAAATTATAGCAGTTTGAAGTCCTATTCGATTTCATTTTCACCCGGTTTCTGTTTAGAGAACATACTTGATAATTATTTTCTTAGTGTACTTTTATCTAAACATAATACAACAAATTAAACGTGATACACATACACAAATGAGATGATATATCGACACTGAGCTCGAATTTTACACCTTCTTTTATTTGCCACAAGCGGGGAACACGGCGGGTAGGCTTTATGCAGTGGTGCTAGACGATTTTTTATGTTAGTTCTTGTTTTCAAGATATAGCACAGGTTGCAGCAGGCTGGGCAATATGTATTCGTGTAAATCAAAAGCGGTTTAATTTATGAAATAAACTAAAAAACTGATATTTTATTGGTGAAGCAGAAATATTACTCATACGTACGTCCTTAAGTAGTATGTAATGGGATCTCAACCTTTTTTTTTTTTAATTTATATTTCTAAACCGACTACTTAGACCTTCGCAGACGTAAATTTGACACAATGTGTGCATTATCTCTTTCTTTGTGATCAATACTCAGACAAATGTCGCATTAAGATATGCACGAGTAACCTCACCACAGTTACTTTGATCAAAAAGTTTACGGAATAACACCCGTGTGGCATTCCCATCGTTCCGATTTGTTTTTTTTTTTTTTGTTAAGTTGGACAATCTGTCGTTGATATTAGCACTAAATCTAAGCGTCATACCTTGACATTTGCAAATATTATGTAGCCAACAGTACATCTATCTCTATGTGAGTTGATGATTTTTTACAATTTTGACCGTGGCTTTGCGAGGCTTAGTCCGATGTCACATTTATCATAAGGACGTATTTTTATCAGTAGGACACTCCATCCAAACATCAGGTAAGTGAATTAAGTTCAACAAATGAGCCGATATAAAAAAAAACGCCGTTTTCTGTCAAAAAAGATGAAAATGCTCACGGTTTTCGTGAATAACAATGGTGTAGTGCATCTTGGATTTTTGGCACAAGGCCAGACAGTTAGCAAAGAATATTGTTAGGGCGGTATGAGACGTTTGCGTGAAGCAATTCGTCCAAAAATACAACAAATATCATCCAACAGCCACCAAATTTGACTCCTAGTAAGTTCTCTTTGTTCAATCGAGTTAAAAAACCCTTACGGGGAGCAGGCTTTAGCAGCCGAGAGGAAATAATAGAAAAACCGCAAGAGGCACTGATGACATAATAAAAACCAAATATAAAATATGCTTCGAGGATTGGATCAGGCTCTGGCATAAGTGTCTTCCAGTCGATGAAGATTAAATGAACAAAAGTATATTTTTAATTTTCTAAATATATTCCGGAAACTTTTTGATCACAGTGGTATAGCTTTAAAATTTTAATTAAAAACCCAAAAATTAAAAGTAAAAAACTAAAATGTTAAAAGCTACCAAATCGGCACAAATTACAGAAAATGATATTTTTTAAACAAAAAAATTCAAAACTGCTCAATGCTTAAGGAAAAACTGAAAAATACAAATAAATCTGCACATTTGGCAACGCTGATTTTTAATCTTTAGTGCTAAAAAATTGTTTTATTAATGTTTTCTTACATTTTTTAAGGCTTCATAGTTTAAACTTAATATTTAAAGTTATTCATTTATTCTTGAATAGGTTTATATGTCAGGTAAAGAAAGAAATTTAAAATTTTATGATTTAAGACGCCAACACTTTGCTAAAAATTCTTATAAGGGCTTAACACGCGATTATTGCATAAAACTACGAGACAGTCAGAAAACAGGGAAAGCCAGACATTTATATGAATCACAAAAACTAAAAAAATTAACATTTTTTAAGAAAGCAAAACCTTTAATTCAAACAAAAACCATCCTTTAAATTACGAGATTTTAAAAATATAAACAGTGGCCAGTGCGTGTAGAAAAGCAAAGTAGAAATAATTTAAGCTTCTTTTTATTAGTTAGCATCTGTTTATTTTATAAGAGCTTCTACTGTTTCTGTTTTCAGCTTTAGGAAAAACATTTATAATTCTTAGCCTTTCTTTTAGTACAAAAGGCGTTACATTTCAATGTTGTAATACAATAGACTCATTACAGCCTAAAAGTAATGAAGCATTGAAAGTGAAGGAAAGAATCCCCATTAAAGCAATATTTCCAATATTTCACTTCTAATGTATAGTTATTGAACCATATTTCATTTAAGTTTTTTAAGAATCATATGCGCATTGCAACTAAATATTGATAAATTGGCTTTAATCACCTGTGACTCCAAATACATATCTCATATTATTCAAGGGACTATATAAACTATTTCTCTCATGGCGACTTCTTTATAGAAACGATCATATGTCATCTATTATTCCAACAGAATCATAATAGTTTTAGTCAACAACTAAATTTAATTCACTCATTTAACTTCGCTATACTTCTTTGCTTTTAATCCTAGCAAAGTGTTTAGTCAGATTTATAATGCAAATACATCCCCATGTAAAATGGCTTACATATGATTACAAACACATACAAAAGAAAATCACAAAAAGCACATGTTTATATATATGTATTTAAGCATGTTTGTCTATACTCAGAAACAGGTAAATGTGTATATGTTTGCTTGTATCCCTTTAAATACAACAACAACAATATGTCTAATAATAAGTGTAGTATTTTAACCTATAAGTTGTACTACATTTTGTGGTCATGTTATTTGTTGTCGAAGTAGTATTAGAAGTTGTAGTAGTTCTAGTTGGAGTAGTGGTAGTCGTTATTGTTCTTGTTCATGTTGTTGCCATTGTTTTTGTGGTTAAATAATAAATTTGTTATAAATGCTGTTAATATAGTGGTTGGGTAATCCACTATTATCCTCTTGTATGGGTGCTCACAAGTAAAAAATTTATATCACAAGGAAATTAATATAATAATGAATACAATTGCAATATGGCAGCAACAGCTATAGTTACAGCAACAATTTGTATAAAATATTTATAAAATTATTATAAAATATATATGAAGAATGATATTGTAGTAGAAAGACTTGAAGACTAGTTTAATAAAATATTAAATTTTAAATATAAACTTCCATCAAACCAATAATTGCTATTTAAAGTTTAATTAGACAAAAACGATAAACTTGAACAATTAAATGTGTTTTCTAGGGCTGAAGTGTATGTTAATGTTAAATAAACTGCAAAAGTCATATAAGAAACTAATTTATGAAATGAAACATAACTTAAGAATAAAATACAAAATGTATTGTAGTTGAATTGTAAATTTCTTATTCCAGTTTATGAGAATTCCTAGAGAATTCTTTGGATATATAAACTGACGAGCCAAAATGACATGATAATTGTAGGTGAAAAGTTTTCTAATTGCATAGGAGCAGATAATTTAAAACATTTTTAAATAGATTTCTAGAAACCAAAATTATATTGGATATACATGTTCAGAATGATGGTATTTGGGAGGACAAACATCCGTCTCTATAATTCAGTATTCGATAGACGCCAAAGTGTTAACACAAATTTTTCCAAACGCTATCATAATGTCGAATTTTTTTCCTAAAAACTATGATTTGCGTTGAAGTCTGATAATCTTCTTTCATTTGAAGAAAATGGCTGCTAACAGTTATCCATTGTTGGTAGAAGCTTACGGTCCAAATGCACCAGCTTAAAAACCTGGTGATTTCAACACAGAAGATAAATAGAGGCTTGGTCAACCGACAACGTTTGAAGATGAGGAATTGGAAGCATTACTCGACGAAGATTGTCGTCAAATGCAAAAAGAATTTGCACTATCATTGGAAGTCACACAACAAGCCACTTCCCTATGTTTAAAAGCACTGAAATTCAATCAAAAGCAAAGAAGTTGGGTCTCATTTGAATATAAGCCGAGTGACATTGAAAGACGTTTATGAATGTCGGAAATTGTGCTTGAACGCTACAAAAAGAAGTAACTTTTTAATCGTGTTATTAGTAGTGATGGAAAGTTGATACATTACAATAACCCCAAGAATATCTATGACGTTCTGTGTTGATGTTCTGTGTTTGTTGGTATCAGGGTGTTTTATACCATAAGCTGTTGAAATTAGATGAGACAATCGCAGGGGAGTTATACCGAACACAATTGATTCGTTTGAAGAGAGGAATCAACGAAAGAAAACCAGAATATTCGACTAGATACGAAACCATAATCTTTCATCATGACAACACTCTGTCAAAACCGGTCAAAAACTATTTGGAAAACAGTGAATGGGTAGTTTTGGCTCTCCCGCCTTTTAGCCCAGACTTTGTTCCTTCTGAATACCATTTGTTTCGATCGATGCGGAATGTCCTTACTGGAAATTGACTTGATTCATTCTTTACCTCCAAACCGAAGCAGATTTCTTTGGGCAGAATCCATATGCTACCGGAAAGATGGGAAAAGGTGTATCTACCGATGGACTATACTTTGAATAATGTATCAATTAATTTCGTTGTTATAATAAATATATTTTGTAAGCAAATAAATCGGCACTATTAACTTGTATATCAAAGAGTAAAAAATATTTTGCCGCTTCATATCCACAAATATTAGCATATGTATTGGATTGGAACAAAAGTTCATAATTTTTTACATATTCTTTTGAGGCAGGATGGCCGACAAAATTTAGTTTCCATAATAAAATGATTTTCAATAATTTTTCATCTTTATTTGAAAAACTAGGAAAATAGATGCTTCGCGATATGCACCTAAAATCCCAAAAAATAACGTTTTAACTGCATCTTGACTGCCATCGAGTAACGCTTTTTTAACCGATTACTTTACGTTAGAAATTGTGCCTATAATTGTAAATGAAGCACAGAAAGGTGTGAGTGACTCCAGTAGATACGACAAAGTCGAGAGTTAAATCTCAGCTTCACCCAAAAAAGATCATATTTTGCGTATGGCTCAACGAGGAGGGTATGGTGCAGTTAAAATTGTACGAAAGGGTACCACGGCCAAGAAAGAAAGAAGCTGTTTGACTGAAAAGACACCATTTCTATTACTTTTTTTATTTTCATTTCTTCTCCTTGTCTAATCATGTATTGCCTTCGAAAATGAAAAGGACTTTTTATTATACATGTATCGCTAAGCTGCAATAAGGTAACCTTTATACCCTTTGGTCTATTAACAGGTCACTCAATAGCTCAGTAGGATAAATAAAAAAAACGAAATTTTGAAAAAACTCGATTATATTATTTAACATGGCCGCCTTTGAGGGCAATACGACGATTATAACGTTTCTCCAATTTTACGATATCATATATATTTTACGATTTATAGCACAATTTCTCTTACTTGTCAAAATTTGCGCGATTACTTTATATATATAGCAAGCTCTCTCTTGAGATCTAAAAACAGGAAAAAGTTGTTGGGGTATAAATTTGGAAAATACCGTAGGTGGACAAATAATTCGAAGTCCAATTCATTCAATTTTGGACAAAATTCTAGTAACGACATCTATGTTTCATCCTACGGACTTATCTGGTGAACTATTATACCCCGACTCTTCCGCCACCGACTGATGATGATGTTTATTTGCTTGCTTTTCTTTTGACATCAGCATCTATGGAATGACCTATTCTCTTGCAGTGCATTGTCATGGTACTGACAGAAAAGTTTGTTGTAAGGAGGACAAAATGATAGTATTTTTATGTTAAAAGTTACAGAAAAATTGTTCGCAAGAAGATTGTTTCACAGACCAACGTTGCGCCTAAAAAAACGTATTCTGTCCATAATGCCCTGTGCGATTCATCAACTAAAAAATTATGAGCTCTACGAAAAAATCAAGTACTCCATGAATTTATGTGTCGGAGTACATTCCGTTTCTGTTATAATATCGAAAGATACACCCCGCCACATTAAGACAATGATTTAAAAATTGTATATCGTTGGCCGTCATTAATAATGCCAAACAGATTAATCAATAATGCCAAACAAACTGCTATTGAGCGGTAGTTTTTAGGGTTAATAACAGACAAAAACCCAGCCCACCGGGTTTTATTGAAGTTTTTGATGGGTTTTTCTGGGTTTTATTGGGTATTGTAGCTGCTTCCTAATTTTGTTAAATTAGAAAATATTTTTTATTTGTTTGTACCATTACGTCGTTTAAGTAAATATACTCCCTCCAAAAGAGGTCAGTTTTGTATTATTTACTATGTAATATGCCAAAACTCGGTGATCGGAGTAGCAATTTTTTTGCTTCAACCGTGCATTACGAAAATAAACGACTGGAATATAAAAACGGATATTAAAATCAATATGAAAAATTGTTATTTTTCAGGCGTTAAAAATTTCTAAACAGAATTCTATTTTAGGAATAAAAATTGCTTAATCGAAGTATGCTGTACATTTTTTGTATACATATAGTATATGTATGTATGTATATGTGTTTTTGTTTTCAATGTTTTTATTAAAAAAAGCAAAATTATTAATAAAATCCTTTGTTTAGTATTAAAAAACCTTATTTTAACTGGTTTTAGATGATTTTTGTATATGTGTGTGGACTCACGTTGCCAAACAGTTGTTCGAAATGATGAATTTAAATATCTTGTCGCTTTTACCATATTCTCCAACGACAATTGTTACGCTTATACAATATCTTGTTATGTTATGATATGTCATAGAATCACTTCTTTTAAAAAAATATAAAATCGGCTTCAGAGTTGGAACGCCTTAAAAAACAAGAAGTTTTGCTGATTCAGTAATTATTTCAGAAGTGGGGAAGTGGGAAGGTGGTAGGTAAGCAGTGATTTCATAAATTTTGATTTTGATAAATTTTTTAATTCATTAACTTTTTGGAGCTAAAAAAAAACAGGCCGAATAAATTACAACTGCCAATACAATAATAATTACTGACAATAAAACGCGGGTGGGTTTAATTGGGTTACCCAGTGGGTTGCCAACCCTGGCTAATAGCCTCCGGCAGACAAGTGTTGGTATGATGAACTGCTCAGAGGACCTATTATCGTTGAGATTTTCAAAAAGGCTTTTTACAGCACGGGATATACTCTCCAGTCTTACTTCTTGACTAATGATGTTTATTTTTATCACGTATTTGCTTGGACCAAATTTATAAACGTTAAGCTGTATACAAACTTCGAACCTAAATATAATAAATAGATTTAAAATAATTTTATTATTATTATTAATTTATATTTTTTCCAGAGTTCTAATTATTATGTTATTTCTTGAAACTCAACAGCATTTATGCCACATAATTACAGAACATCAACTACAAATTAAACTCATTTAAATTGAATTTCAAGCAAATGTTTTGAAAAAAAGCATTATAAAAAAATAATTTAATTATATTTCTCTAAATAAGAAAATAAATTACGAAAAAATAATGCTGTTCTGCTACTCAATTGCAGACTGTAAAGGCAAATATGCCAAAACTTAAAAAAACAACAAAATTATGCAATTGAACACAGTCGTAATAGAATAAAATGAAATGAGAAATACATTTGCACAAATGTATACAACAAACCAAATGAAGAAACTACTTAATGTTGCCACCATAACGAACAAACTTGTAAGCATACACTTGGCTGATGCATTATAGCCCCACTTACTGTTGCAGTTTCTCATAGCGACAACAAATATAACAACAGCATTGAAAACAATCAGATTAGCAACAGTATTGTATAATCATTTCTAATTAATTTATGAAAATGTTGTTGAAATTCTCTTTAAGTTTTTGGCATGAAAAATTCCAAAAGGCAACAGCGGCAAACAAGAACAAATAGAAATGAATTTAAGAAAGAAGAAAACAAAAAATTTCAAATTTTAATGGAAAAATATGCAATGGAATTGTAACAAAAATATGAAATGAAAAATTATTTATTTATTTTCTAGTGAAACAACTAAAAAGCAGAGAGAAAAAAGCAATAATTCTTATAAATTATTTCGGAAGTTTTACAATTAAAATGAAAAGTTTTTTCTTTTCGTTGTATTGCAAATGGAAAGGGAATTTGAATGCTAAAGTGCAAGTTAAGACAAGATTTATAAAAGTATTTTAAAAAATTTCAGGGTAAACATAATGATTTTTTGAATTTAAAAAAACTATATAATTTTCACTAAGCAACCTTTAATAATAATATCGGAAACGTGATACATGGATTTAAGCAGAGCACAAAATTATATTTATTTATTTGCTTATATTAAGCCCACTGTCTCAAAGCAACGTGAAATAAAAATGTTCCTAGTGCCCATGTAAATTGTTAATAATATATTATACCCTTAAGCGAATGTCACAGTATTGTCTATAAGTTCAGTTAATCACCTGATATATTCAATTTTTCCTAGACATTTGAACCATCCCAAAATCGCAGTCACATTTTCTGCATCTACAGGCCCAATTTTTAGTGACATGGCCTCTCGCTCGTCTCTCCATTGGTAGCAATAAAAGAAGGCGTGCTAAGCGTTGTCTATTTAGCCGTCTAATTTCTTTATACAGTAGTGTGAGCGGCACTTGTTCACTCTGTGCACATGTTTTCTAAAATATTCAAAAGTCGATCCCAATGTTTACAATTTCTCCATCTCACAGATATCTTTGAGAGGAGTTTGGTATCATAACATAAACGGTCATCATGATTTTGAATTGCAAACAATTTTTCTAACCTTTTTAGTATTGGCACTGCGTTAGAGACCTCTCAGCATTATGTTTTAATATTAACAAATTTTTCTTCTCTATGGTTTCTGTGCATCAAAAATGGCTAAGATGGGTCTTAAACATAGCAACCGTTTTTATTTTTACTTTTCAGAAAGGTCGTGTTGTCAGTCATTTAGATTGTGTAGAGCTTTGAACTGAATTCAATATTGATTTTAAGCCAACGCAATCTCAATTACCGAAGGAAATGTTTCATCGAGACAATGCAGGGGTGTACGCGAATGTGGTCACAGTGCAAAAAAGCCTCCAGGCTTAGAACCTTGCAACTGTTTTATGTATCGAGAGAGAGCCTTCCATCAAGAAAAAAAAAAAATCATTGAAATAAATGCACATTTCTCAGACTTTTTAATTCAAATAAAGGGTGTTTAAAATTGAGGTATCAAATTAATTTTGCTGTCATTTTTTTCTACTTGTAATCTTTGTTACAAAATTTTTTTAAAAGATTCTTAATACATTCCGGTTAGTTAATATGAAATGTTATACGAAGCAACAACGTGTTTTTAAATTGAACAGATTATTGGAAAATAGCAAAAGTTTCCAAGATGTAATTATGAAATTTATTTAACAAAATAATCTTCACCGAAAAAGTCCAACAAGCAGGACTGGTGCATTAGGGGTGAAGATAATCGAAGAATTATCTTAGAGCATCCATTACATTAACAAAAAGTTACGGTTTAGTGCGGTTTGTGGTCCGGAGAAATCCTTGGAGCACAGTTTTTAAAACGAAAATGGAAATACGATTATCATCAATGAAAGTCGCTACAGAGAGATGATCCGAAGCTTTTTTTGTGACACAGCAAGAGAACCATAGGAAAGTTCGAAAATCGTTTAATTTTTGTATATGAGAAGTTAAGTGGCCACAAATATCGTAGGATTTGATAGATTTAAAAATTTTTAATAGGCGTTTTTGAAATCGAAAGTGTACAATAATAGTTTCATGATAGTTCAAGACTTTAATCAAAATAAAGGGTCCGCCAAATATATATTTTTTTTTGAAAATACTAAAAAAAAAAACTGAATATTTTCTTTGACGGCACCCAACAAATAATAGTTCCACGGTTTCAAATTGCAGCTCTGCGGCTGATAATGCGATCTAAAAAAACAGGGCGCAAAACATCGAGTGTAGCTTCGACTGTGTGGTACGTAGCGCCGTCCTGTTGAAACCAAATGTTGCTAATATCCTCCTCTCCAATTTTTGTGAACGAAAATTCGTTCAACATGGCCCGATAACGATCGCCATTGACTGTAACGACCACTCCTTGCTCATTTTCGAAGAAAATGGCCAAATTGTACTTTTGGACCAAAATATGCACCAAACAGTGACTCGTTGGGTGTTTCGGCTTTTCAATGATTGCGTGCGGGTTTTCTGTGCCCAAATGCAACAATTTTGCATGTTTACATACCCGCCAAGATCAAAGTGAGCTTCATCTGCAACATTACCATGATTTTCAAGGAATGTCGCAATATTCCCCAGCGTTGTTCAAGCGTATACACAACCATATTCGTTCAGCGGAAGGATAAAACTAATTATCTGTCAAATCAGACATGAACTAAGTGAATTAAGAATTAGTTGAAAAAAAAACGTTAGATGGCGGACACTTTAATTGAACAGATATCAACTAGTGATAGCAGTTTACGGTAAAACGTAATTGATAGTTTGGGTAAAAGATTGGGAGCCAGCCGAGCTCCCAATTCAATACAATGGTCATTTGACCGACATAATTTTTTATTTTTAGCCGGAACCTATTTCAAATAAACTGAAACAAATATATTTTTAATGTCTAAAAAAAGTCTTTTTTATTAAAATAAAATGATAAAATATAAAAAAGAAAAATTTTTTTAATAAATTATTCAAACACGTTTAAAGGTGATGCTGAAAAATTATATTATTTTAAGGAGGAAAATGAAAATTTGAGAATTTAAATTAAATAGCTTTTATCTAATTGTAAACGTCATCATTTTTGCAACAATATAACCAAATTTATTCCTCTTTTATTTCATTTTTATCATCCATTGCATTTAACTCCCATATTTTGTGACAATTTAACGCTCAGAGCTTATTTTCATTACTAATTCTCAACATGTTTTTCATTCGTCTTCAATTTTTCGTTTTTTTTCACTTCCCTTTCATTTCTGTCAATTCAAGCTGCAGCATAATTTTGGTGAAGGAAAATGTTTATGGGCCTTAAATTTGTTTTAAGATGCCTTGCAAGAAAAAAATAAACTGGAACAAATGCAACGAATGCAATTGTTGTGCTAAAACACGTTCAAATACAAGCTGACATGTCTGTTAAGAATGAACCAAAATTGTATAAAAAATGTTTTATGCAAAAACGATTAAAACAGAACATGACATTTTATTTTGCATAAGACTGGGCAAAGAAAACAAAAAAAAATTTTTTTTAGCTTTGAGGGCATCAGAAAAGAAAAAGAAAAAATTGCGATAAAACGAAGACTTTAATTTTTGAAGATCCTGTCACAAATGTACATACCAAGTTTAGAATGCAA
Source organism: Wohlfahrtia magnifica (assembly GCA_023159175.1). Classification (NCBI taxonomy): domain Eukaryota; kingdom Metazoa; phylum Arthropoda; class Insecta; order Diptera; family Sarcophagidae; genus Wohlfahrtia; species Wohlfahrtia magnifica. The sequence goes on from JAKWBJ010000051.1 coordinate 4,009,988, forward strand.
AAATATATTTATTCAAGTTGATAAATATCAAAATTGCTTAGTGCTTACATACCGATAATGTTTTATTTTATTGGTTATTAAATTAAATAGCATATGTATCCCTTTTCTCCTATTATCACATGCAATATAAAGGAAAATTGAAGCATATCATGTATAAGTAAGCAAAGACCACAGTATGTTTTAATTTTTCCTTCATTTTTATCGCTTTCTTTCAAATTGAAATATAAGCCGAACAAATACTTTTGTTCTTTTTTTTTTTTGTTTTTTGTGTTTTTTTCTGTTCTCATTGTTAATAAATATAATGTTTCACTTTTAGTTTTTCTCTTACCAAATTCTCTACACACACTGTTATTCATATTTTATGCCACAAAATATATACGAAAGAAAAAACAAAACAAAAAATAAACACATATACGATGATAACAAATGTAGTTACATAGAGGAGTGTAGCGTGGTAGTTCAAGTGCCACGAGAAAAATATTATACAAGTGCAACATGAAAAATTGGAGAAAATACAGCCAAACAAACGTCATATATAACAGAAAAGTATTGATGCAGAAAAGCGCATGAAACTTAAGTAGCAAATGTTAAAAGAAAAAACAACGATGAAAAAGAAAAATTGAAGAGATGAAGTTGCACAGAAGAAATTGGTTTAGAGTAACATACTTATGAAGAGAGAGAGAGAGAGATACACTAGAATATATATTTCAACACGAACTTGTTAAAAAAAAAAAAACAAAAAAGAGGGAAAAAATTAAGAGAAACCAAATCCCTGCAAAAAAAATGCTAAACACATGCTGATATGGGTCGTTTTAAATGAAATGACAAAACCGGAATATAATTTTACACATATACGCTTATGGCCAATTCTTATTAAGGAACAATGACCATTGACATACTGTGGTGAAGTAGTGGAGGAAAAAACGGTTGAACATTTTCTATAGGGTCCGCCAATTAATTTTTTTCTTGAAAATGCTTTAAAAAAAAAACTACTGAATATTTTCTCAAATTTCTTTTTTTATTTGAAAGTACAATCCTTCCGGTTAATAATGGAAAATAATTTCATCCAAATGGCTGCCTCAACTGGCCATGTAGTAGCCTACACGATCGGTCCAATTTTAAGCACATTGTCGATTGTGTGCAGCTGTATTTCACCAATGGCTTCACGAATATTGTCCTTGATAGCTTCAATTGTCTCTGGCTTGTTGACGTAACACTTATTTTCGACGGCACCCGACAAATAATAGTCCAATGGTGTCAAATCGCACTTCCGAGGTGGCCAAACTACATCAGCTCTGCGGCTGATAATACGATCTTCAAAAACAGGGCGCAAAACATCGAGTGTAGCTTTGGCTGTGTGGTACGTAGCGCCGTTCTGTTGAAATCAAATGTTGCTAATATCCTCTCCTTCAATTTTTGTGTACAAAAATTCGTTCCACATGCCTCGATAACGATCGCCATTGACTGTAACGGCCACTCCTTTTTTCATTTTCGAAGAAAAATGGCCCAATTATGCCTCTGGACCAAAAGCCGCACCAAACAGTGCCTCATTTTGGGTGTATCGGTTTTTCAATGTATGCGTGCGGGTTTTCTGTGCCACAAATGCGACAATTTTGCTTGTTTACACTCCCGCCAAGATCAAAATGAGCTTCATCTGAAAAGATGATTTTTTTTTGGCAAAATCGACATCTTCTGTAAGTCGATCGCAGGCCCACTTAGCGAAGCGAAAACGCACTGGACATAACCATATTCGTTCAGCTTCAAGATAAAACTAATTATCTGTCAAATCAGATATGAGCTAAGTGTTACCATTCACAAAATAAGGACTATTTGAAAAAAAAAACGTTAGCTGGCAGACCATATATAGAGATTTTTGGCCGAGTCAAATTTGAGCTACAAAAATTACAAATTTCTAATTAAAGCTATTTTGTACAGTGTGCTTAAATAAAAGGTATCTTTACCTACGTAGTCTCTAGTAAATAAAATGTAAAATATCTCATATATGCAGCTGTAATTTCATTTTCAAAAGCATGTTAAAAACATAAAATATATGTGAATGAAATAAATACCATGAGTACCTTAGAATTTACACACACAGTTACACATACAAAATAACCCAGTTGGTCCTGTCTTTTAAGACATGAGGGCAACTCGAAACCAAAAATCAATGATTTTCTTTTAGGAATATGTTCGGGTAAGACTATAAAAGCAAAGCATTATCTTTTTATTTCATTGATTGTGGTCCAAGATCTTGCTTACTTAGCCAAGTTTCACACGTTCATATTCTGGAGATAAAAGCAAATCTTTATCTCCCAACCCTGAATAACAACTGACATAGTAAGGTTAAACTATGTTAGCCAACATCAATTCTTGAGACTATAGTTAGAAGTCAATGATAAGCAATGTTTCCCTTCCTTCATATCGGGTGTTCTTACACAATTTTAAGTCATAAAAACTGGGAAATAGATTACCAATATCAATAAAACGAGCTTTCCTATCCAATAGGAAATTTTATGATAATAATGTTTAAACCTGATTTCGGACATGTGACCACTATTTTCACAAACTTCTCGAATGTTGATTTCTAGGTCTCTGGTTTATCGACGTAGACAACTGACTTTACATAACCCCCAAGTTAATAAATCAATAGAATTAAATCACACTACACACCTGGGTGATGAAATTACTCTTTTATGATAAGTTTCATTGAGTAAATCAACTGTAGCATGCCTTGTGTGACCTGTGGCTCCGCACAATACATGATCCATCCTGTTCGAAACACATGTCAGTAAGAATAATGCCATCGTTTTTTAAGACATAGGAACGAATAACTCCGAAAGCCCATACAACGCACCAAACAGTAGTTTTCTGTGGACATAATGGTGTTTCGATAAAAGCATGTGCATTATCCGTACACTAAATTTAACAATTAGTACCCATTTGACAAAAATGGGCTTCATCGGAGAAAAAAATTTTGGATTTTGAACCAAGAGAACCATTATTTTGACAAAAAGTTGCTTTGGTACAAGTCAATCCATAATAAAACGTCAATACAAGCAGAACAAAAAGCAAATATCGACTCATAAACTGGTTGCCAAGTAAAGATATGAAATAAAAAAAAAAAAACACCCAATAACAAATACTCGGATATATTGTTTCTAAGCATCGATAGATGGCACCACCTTCACGGTTAAATTCAGTTTGCAGCTTTGCATATTTATAGGCGTTTGATAGAGTTTGTTGAGCTTTCTCAGATATCTCTATATAAGAGTGGCTATAGATTGGATTTCTGCTGACGAGTTAAGAATTTATTCAGTGGTAACACAAGGTTGTATTCTTTCTTCTACTGTATTGCCTACAACCTTGTTTTTCTTATTTCCTATTCCTATCTTCTTTTGCGCAAAGATTGAGACGAAAAGGCGAAATATTATTGACTTATAGGCAGGATTGGCAAAAACCTTTTTTTTAAATAAAACTCAACCCATCTAATATTATTGGGCTTTTAACGAGTTTTTTATTTTTCCATTTTTTGGTTTAAAAGCTGCTTCCACATTTCATATAAATCGAAAATATATTTTATTTTTTAGTATAATTACTTTGTTTTTGTATTGGTGATGCAAAATTGCAGTCTTGGTGGGAACAAGGCCACATTGGGTATTTTGAGCTACTAAAACTCGGTGATTGGAGTAGACTGCAATTGCTTCGTTTGAACCATGTTTTATGAGAAAAACGGTTAGGAATAAAAACAGACATTTATTAAGTTATTATTTTGCATAAAAACGCTCGACCTAACATCGCTAAAGTTGCCAAATGATCAAATGATCCCGATTAAGATTACATACATTACTCCTTCTGATTATTGGCTGTTTCGACAGATACAATAGCTTTTGGCATGCCATCGAATCATTTCTTTTGAAAAAATGTAAAACTGACCTAATAGTTAGGTCGCTGCAAAAGACGACAAGTTTTTCTAAGACGGGACTCGGAGATTGGCTCAGTGATGGGGAAAGATTAAACAGTGATTTGATAAAATTTCATTTTGATAAGTTTTTAATATTTTTTTTAGCTAAAAAGGTTTTAATTAATTTGTACTCCCAATACGTATATTATACTTATTTTCGTTTTAAATAAACAAATGAACATAAATCCTAATAATCATCTATTCTTACGTATTAGCCGTATGTCTCATAGACACATATATGTCTTTCTAGCTGCATATCCAGCGTCTCACGCAACGCATTATAGAGAGAATATGTTTTTCATCAAACTGTCTGTCTATTTAACAGTAATCTCGCCAAAGACTTCCCTGTCACTGATAAGATGATTTAATTCAAAACGAATTTCTATAAACACCACTCCCTCTTTGCTCCCTCTCACAAGGTATTTTTCAAGTGCCAGCTCAATGCACTGTATGACATTTGTTCTAAAATGAAACGCATGTGAAAACTTCAGTGATAATTTCAAATATTTCTATGGAAGCGCTTTAGCAAAACTTTTGCCAATTGGTTATACACTCAATGCTCGCTTATTTACATCACATATTTATGTTTGTTAACATAAAAAAACCCATTCGTATATGAATAAACATTTGATGTCTACAGTTATGTGTGTATGTGTGTTACGACTTTTCATTTTCTTCATATGTATGTTTGTCTACGTGTAACTCATGATTCTGTGGCTTAAGCAAAGAAAAATGAGTGAAAAAAAAATGAGTGAAGGAAAGAGAACAAAAAAAAAATAAAAATTGAAAACGAAACATGGTCGTTAAGTGTGATGTTATATATTTTATTTCTTCAAAAAAGGAAAAAACAAAACAAACGATATATGCGAGTATATATTTCAAATGTTTAAAACATGTTGTTTTAAATGCAATTTTGCATGGATATAAAACGTACTCGTAAGAGTGTATGTTTTTATAAATCTTTTGCGGTTTTCTTCTCTATGTGCGTGAAAAAATGAAAAAGTGGCTGCTATATGTTACATACATATACCCTTTTATTTTAGTAAGAATCGTAGTAAAGAGGAGTAAAATATTAGGTAACTTTGGTGAGCATTGGTAGCATAAGAAAGTATTATTTGAAAATCGATTAGATTGGCAAATTAAAGTTCAATAGCCAAGTGTTATACCTTAAAACAACATATTAATACTATAATAGAAAAAGTTTACGTAAAGATTAAACAAGACGGTGCCAAACGCCGTAGTTGATTTAATATTTTTACTTGAGAAACTGTACTATTTATGCACTATAATACGAGGGCAAATTGACATTGAAGCTACCTAGCGCTAGATGGCAACACAAAGACAAAAACTTTTTCTTTCTTAGAAATTACGATCTGTCAAACGTCAACTGTTAAAATTTTAGCCAAATTCAGCGATTAGTTTATTTGTTGTAGTCGCTTAAAGTAAGCAACTTTTGTGTTTCTTCGAAATTGGAAAAAAGTGAATTTCGTGTAGTGATTAAACACTATTATTTGAAAAGCAAAACGGCGAAGGAGATAAAAGTAAAACTTGATAAACTTTACGGCGAATCTGCTCCGTCAGATTATATGGTAAAATATTGGATAGCTGAACTTAAACGGGGCCGGACAAGCACTGCAACAATACCATCAACAGGGAGGCCAAAATAGGTGGTTACTGAAGAAGATATCGAGATAATCCTCGATATCGTTACGAATGATCGCCGGGTCAAAATCCGTGAGATTGCTGAAATGGTAAACATATCATATGAACGTGTGTTCAACATTTGCATGAACATTTGCATGAACATTTGTATATGAAAAAGCTATCGGCAAGATGGGTGCCCCGTTTGCTCAGTGTTGAACAAAAGTGAGTTCGACAGATCACTTCACAGCGGTGTTTAGATATGATATACCATAATCCTGCTGATTTTTGGCGTAGATTAATAACTGTTGATGAAACGTGTGTCCACCTCTACACACCTGAAACCAAAAATCAATAGAAGCAATGCTCCGAAGAAGGCGAAGACAGCGAAATCGGCTGGCAAGGTTATGGCCACCGTATTTTGGGATGCAAACGGAATATTGCTCATCGATTATCTTGAAAAGGGATCCACAATCACAGGAGAGTATTATCGTGCAATATTGGATCAATTGCTTGATGCAATCAAGGAAAAACGACCACATCTAAGCAAGAAAAAGTGCTCTTTCTTCAAGACAACGCGCCGGTTCACACAGCATTAGATATGATGCTAAAACTACGAGAAATCCACTTCGAATTGGTTGATCATCCACCTTTTTGTTCAAATTTAGCCCATAGTGACTTTTTCCTATTTCCAAACTTGCAAAAATGGCTCGCAGGAAAAGGATTCATCTCAAACGAAGAAGTGATTACCGAAACTAATGCGTATTTTGAGAAGTTCCCAAAATCGTATTATTCAGATGGTATAAGAAAGTTTGAAAATCGTCTTGCTATGAGAAGGTGTATTGAGCTAAAAGGAGACTATGTTGAGATATGAATGGTTTTTGAAAAAAAGATATTTTGTTTCTACTTAGGTAGCTTCAATATCAATCCGCCCTCGTATACTAGTACTAGAATAATGGGCTGTGAAATTTTATATCTGGTTGTTTTTTTAAGGTTTAAAAATTTTAGTTGGCATAACTAATTCATTTAAAGACCAATTTAACAGCTGGTAGTTGTTTCTTTGTTTTGGTTTGATATTTCATTATAGAGAGACTTACACCAAAGCTACGCTTGCAAATTGTAGAAATTTTTTATCAAAATTTATTGCAGAAATAGATAAGAAATAAGAACATAAAGATTAAATTTTCTTTGAAAACATTGTTAGCACCATGTTGTGTACATTTCAAGATGCAATTATAGGCCTCTTTGTTAATATAAAATTTAAATATATTTCTTAATAAACAAAGTAGCCGACAACATAAAAATAAATAAATTTCTTTATCAAATCATACTGCTGGCAATATGTTGATCAAATTATGCGGTTACACTTATTTGCTTATCTTGAAAATATTTAAGCACTTACAAGACTCGTATAAAAAATTTTTAATTTTCAAAAATCTGCTTAGTACAAAAAGTTGAGAGCATCTTGTTGCTGTAATCTCTTTGACAACAAAAAATTTATACTTTTTTCATTATTTATAGATATTTAGCAGGTATTTCTAAAATTCGTCAGAATATATTTTAATTTTCATAACTCTAATGAATATAAAATGTTGCTAGAAACTTGTTGCTATAGTTCTTTCGACAATGACTGTTTGAAAATAAGAACTGTTGCCGTAATATGTAGTTTATTTTTTAATTTGTTTTAGTATGACTTTAACTTGTGTAACTCTAAAAAGCGCCCGATATTTATATCGTAAGTGACAGAAAAATACTTATGGCCTTATAAGAACTACATTTCATTTAGAGTCCTCATTGAAAGATACGCTACAGTTGTTTATATAATCGCTTAAGAAAATATATGAGGCCTGTAAAAAAATTATAAATTTAATCCTTTAGTAAATTGGAAGTGAGTAAATATATGTGATAATTTTATACCTTCGCCAACATTTTTTGAAAATAAGGCGCATATTTTTGTAAGAATTGTTCATTTTTCTAAATATTTAATATTTTTTAAATTTTTATTTTATTTTTAAAGACGTATTAACGCGACTGTAATCTTTAAAAATTTTATAAAACTATTTTATATTTATAATTTTTCTAAAGTATCTTTTCAACTAATAATTTATAAATTTTTTCTAAAGCTTACCAAAAATTGTCTCAACTAATCCCACACCATCAGCCACAGGTTAGATGCGTCTGTTGTCTTTAAATTCCTGCTCGAAGCAAAAGACTGAAACCATAATAATTTATTATCTTATAGCTTGACTGCCATATTTTTTATTTTTATTTTTTCATTTTATACATATATAGGGTCCACCATCTAATGTTTTCTTTTAAATAATGCTTATTTCGTGAACGGTAACACTTAGCTCATGTCTGATTTGACAGATAATTAGTTTTATCCTTCCGCTGAACGAATATGGTTGTGTACACGCTTGAACAACGCTGGGTAACATTGCGATATTACTATGATCGATTGATTTACAGAAGATGCCGATTTTACCAAAAAAATTATCTTTTCAGATGAAGCTCGTGTTGAACTTGGCGGGTATGTAAAAGAGCAAAATTGTCGCATCTGGGGCACAGAACACCCGCACGCATACATTGAAAAGCCGATACACCCAAGACGAGTCACTGTTTGGTGTGGATTTTGGTCCAGAGGTATAATTTGGCCATTTTTCTTCGAGAACGAGCAAGAAGTGGCCGTTACAGTCAATGGCGATCGTTATCGGGTCATGTTGAACGAATTTTTGTTCCCAAAAATTGAAGAGAAGGAAATTAGCAACATTTGGTTTCAACAGGACGGCGTTAGGTGTCACACAGCCGAAGCTACACTCGATGTTTTGCGCCCTGTTTTTGAAGATCGCATTATCAGCCGTAGAACTGATGTCGTTTGGCCACCTCGGAGCTGCGATTTAACACCGTTGGACTATTATTTGTGGGGTGTCGTCAAAGATAAGTGTTACGCCAACAAGCCAGAGACAATTGACGCTTTAAAGGACAATATTCGTGAAGCCTTTGGTGAAATAGATCTGCACACAATTGATAGTGTACTTAAAAATTGGACCGACGTGTAGGCTACTGCATGGCCAGCCTAGGCAGCCATTTGAATGAAATAATTTTCCTTTATTAACCGGAAGGATTGTACTTTCAATTAAAAAAAGAAATTTGAGAAAATATTCGGTATTTTTTTTTTATAGCAGAAAAAAAAAATTTTATGTGGTAGACCCTTTATTTCAACTCTTAGCAGGACAAGAAGTATCAAATAACTCTTAAATGTAAATTTATTTCAACGAGACGGTAGTCCCTCTCTAAACATAATACATAGATACTCTGATTCTTTTCAATATATTCCTTTTTCTGTTACTCTAGTGCTCCTCGTTTTTCACTATTGTATTCTTCTTTAAACTGCTTATGTCGACAACTTTAAGAAAATTGTTTAAGATTGTGTTTTTCTGTTTATTTTTTTATTTATAAATTAAGTTACTTTTAGAAAAAATAGCTTTATTAAGCAAAACTTAACAAAAAGCCAGAAAATATTTTTCTGATTTAATGCAAATAAGGTTATTGTTTTAAGAAAATAAACGTTAAAAAAGTCATAGACAATACAAAATGGCAATTAAATTAATAAATCTACCAAAATAAGCATAATAATGTATTTATAATAAATAAAATTAAATTGAATATATTATTTTTTTTACGAAATGGATTTTAAAGAATATTTTAAAGGCAGTTATTTACTGAGGCGTATAATTGATATTCGCTCTTGTAGATTTTAATTAATTATTACGTATACGTACCCTTGTACTGTGTCAATATTCAACTTAATACTGCATAAAAAATTTCTAATTCTTCATATATAAAAATGACGTGTATCTTCGTGATCGCTAAACTCAAAAACTATTGCACCGATTTCGACCAAACTATATACACATGCTCTACGGGGCGTGAGGAGTGATTCTGTGTAATTTGCAGTTCTTCCGACAGATGGCGCAATATGTAGTTTTATAGGTTTTTGCACCGTAACTCAAGAACTACTGCACCGATTTCGACCAAATTTAATATACATGCTCTATGGGGCATGAGGTGTGTTTCTGTGTAGTTCATCTGACAGATGGCGCAATATTTATTATTTTTTTGTATTTTTGCACCGTAACTCAAGAACTACTGCACTATGCTGTGTTTCGTTGTAGGCGTTGGTGCGCTAATCAGCGTGCAGTGGCGTTAATTAGCCTGATACCGTCTGAAACCTAACATCTTTCTGTGAAAAAAATATATTAAAAAAGTAAGTAAATATCTATCACTCTTTTTAAAACTCTATTTGCGCAATAAGCCCCGACACCGACTCATACATAACCTCTTTTCGTGAAAAGTTCTTGGGTGTCAGCCGAAAAAAAAAAACTTATTAAATTGAAGATTAATTTATTTAAATTAAATATTACATATCTTTTAATAAATTAACCCAAGGTGTTAGTGAAAGTAAATTAATTGTATTATTGAAAGCTATTGAAAGATGTAAATAAGCAACAGGTAAGACAATAAAGGCCAGCCTTTCTACCCCAACAATAAAAAAACCCATCATCATTATTCGTATTCGCTAATGAAGGCAAAACCAAAAACGTTGTTTATCAAAAAGCATTGCAGTGAATAGATGGCTATAATTCAAATAAAATATGTAAAACCTAATTTGTAATTATAAAAATTTTAATTTATGCATTTTGTACATAAAATATAAAAAATAAATAAACTGTGGACGTTATACCAATTTTGACTTTTAAATAAAACACATTTTTCTATTATAAATAACTAAAAACACTGATTTGATTTCCTTCGAGAGGCAGTTCAACATAAAGGAAACATTTGGGGCCAGCAACGTGGATCGGGCCCAGCTATCAAATTAAATATAAAATCCCATTTGAACAATAATTACTATGTCGATTTAGTGCACCTTTCATTCTTCTTCTAAATATCTATCAGCCACGACTTTGCATACAAACCAGACTTACAGTGAAAATAATATTCGAAGGCAAAACAAGGTTTGTTCGGGTCTGCTAGTTCTAATATAAATTTTAAAAAACTATTAAAAAATTTTAATTTTTTTTTTTATTATTGACAAAAAATTCTTTAACAGGGAACAAAGAGAATAAAGATTCAATTTTCTCTATTAGGCTTTGTACAGCTGACAAGCTAATCAATCTCAAGTGGATATGTTTTATGAAAAATACGACCACTACTTTAAATTACGCGATAAGTAGGAAAGTATCCATAAGATACTAAAAAATATGACACTCCACCGTCACTAATAAGCACTTGTATCTTACCTATAAACGGTTGAGAAGCCCTAAAACTGACATTGAGGAACCTGCCTATATGCAAGGATTGCACTTAATTTTGAATCGGTTAAAAGCCTTTAAAATTTATCCGAAGGAAACAATTTCTTATATTATTTCAAAACATGAAATTACTTGAATGGTTTTTATGCTTCTTATTGTTGTAGCGAACATGGTGACATAGCAAGGCTTCTTATGCCGAAAATATATGCTTTTAAAATTCAAGTTTGTAAACTAAAAACACAAACTAAAGTAAGTATATAATGATGATCGCGATATAATTAAAATCACTTTAGCAATATAGCCAAGAAAGAAGACAATACAATGAGATGTGCTTGGATGTTTTTTAAGCTCAATATAAATTAAATAAGTGTCAAAGTGTCAAAGGAATTGTCAAACTTCATTCATTTTTTTAATATTTATAGTCAACAAAATCTGCCAGATGATCATGAATTGGTTGATGTTTGAACAATGCTGCCAAATTATCTAAATTTTCTTTAAAGTTTAGTAATCAATTCGCGTAACTTATAGACAAAAAATGTTCAGCGATGAGTTTTTTTTTTATTTGCTTAACGGATTTATTAATAAGCAAACAATTTGTTAATCCACAACAGATCCTAAAGACACCATTACATACGGAAAAATTCGCCGTTTGGTGTGATTACACAATCGTGGCATATTTAGAATTTAATTCTTCGATGATGTTATGATCAATCATATGGACTTATTATTACGGGTTGGCCATCTATAGGCTTAAATTTGAACTGGCGGTTATTTCGAATCTGGAAATATTTATAACATTCCATTCTGTCACAAAATTCAGTATCTAATGACCACTGAACGTTATGAATCGGTTTACGCTTGAGCAACTTTAGGATTTATTGGAAATTTATTTCCAAAGTCGAAAATTGCACTAAAATATCATACCAAATTTGTTTTCAAGAATTGAACATTTCACTCACCAGTTTACGTCGAATATTGCGAAAAAGTCTCGGTATGACGCCTTAAAAAGTTATATTGGTTCAAGAGTTGAAGCCGCATGACCATCCGCTTTTTTTTTGCTTCGCTAGATGGACCAACGAGAAACTATACGATGATGTCGATTTTTCCAGAAAAAAATCATCTTTTCGGTTGAATCTCATTTTTAGCTTGGTGGGTACGTTAATAAGCAAAATTGCCACATTTTTGGCTCAAAAAACCCAAAAGTGGTCTTACAGAAGCCAAAGCACTCATCACGAGTGACTGTACTGGTGAAACTTGTAACACATTTCATACCACAATCGATTTATTACATCAAACGTTTGATATCAGTTTAATTAGCTGAAACTTATATCACGGCCGCCAAGAAGCTGCCATTTGACACCGTTGGACTATTTTCTGTGGGGCGCTGTTAAAGACAATTGTTATGCAGACAAACAAGAGATAATTGAAATCGACGAATCGACACTTAATATGACGGTTGCTGTAGGTCATTGATTTTCTCCAGTATGATTCAAAGGGGCGTAATGTGGTATACACAAGAATGTTGCGACTCAACATCTCTCTATTATTTTCTGGGAAGCCAACTATACTAATTACACAGCAACTATGAACGTCAGTGTTTATCTCAAACGTGACATCCGGCCTGATATGCTAGAAAAGTTTCTCATTATTGAACTTTTATAGCGGCAATATGACCGATTTCATTTTTAAATATGTGTCAATTTATTAATCTTTTAAATAGAAAAAGTGTTTGAATTAGATTTTTTGTTGTCTTATTTCTTGAATTTAATTTCTTGAATTTAATTTCTTGAACTTAATTCCACCGGCCATCTCTAGCTGAAATGATTTTAAGTGGCCAAGATTATGCCTCCGTGAACACGCACTAACTCTACAGTGTCCACTAGTAGTAGTCACATATATAATAATTCCTATAATGGATAAAGATCGAGCCCTATCGTAAAGACACCAGATTTACCACAAAATAGAGCCAGTGAGCTCTTCTATTCATCGATTCTGTGTTCTCCTCGATAAGTATCCCTGAACAAGTAGTCTGCATAAGGTATGTGACATCAGCACTACTAGATAGTCAACTTCCGCATTATTTTCTAACGCTCTCATTTCATATACGAGAAAAGAAGCAACGCAACTCCTTCCTCCTCTGCTTACCACAACAGCTGATGAATTTTTCACTAATAATTAACATGCCAGGTATTTTTGCGACTTCTTACATAAAATCTTCTTAATTCCAAGATTACTGTGTTAAAAAATAAGTAAAATAAATATTTATTTTTTTACTATTCTTTACTACTCTAGAGCTGTAATAAAATTTATTTGTTTAAAACAAAATTTAGTATTGCAAAGACTATTTTAATTAAAGTTTTCCATTGCACATGTATAATGCTCAACATTTATTTCCCGCTACAAATCACACACACAAGGTTTATTGTCTTTTTTTATTTGCTTTGGCTCTTTGAAGATGCTCTGACTTACAATCTAACTTCTACTCTCACTGCCTTGCGATCAAAATAGAGAATATAAAGGAAGAAATAAAAAAAAATTAAACGCAGCTTTAGATTTTCTTAGAGTAGAAAAATAAAGAAATAAAATAAAATTAAAAAAAAAAACAAACGAAAAGAGAAAAAGTTTCTTAATGAAGGCACGCACCAACAACTCATAAATTATTGTCTGCCATGCAAGACAACAATCATTGAACAACGCAACGCTACGCAGCGGATGAGAAACGCAATAAATAGTTCGTTCTGTAGTGCGTTGTTATTCAATTTGTTTATATAGAGCAGTGGTAATGGTTGTATTTGTTGTTGTTGTTGTTATTGCTGTTAACACAGTTAAATATCTTTCTCTCTATCTCTCTCCAAAAACGCATAAAATAACGTTAAACAACAATAAGAGCAACAACTAATACTACTACTACCGAAACAGCATTGAAAAGTCCAGCAAAACAAAAACAATGAAAAACATAAAAACAAAAAACAAAACACAACATGTTTATCATGTGCTGTGGTAGTACTGTATTAAAGAGTATGGGAGAGTGGAAGAGCATTGTAACTTTATATAGTGAACATATAAGCAAAAACACTATACAATTGTTGTTGGGTTGTGCGGCTGAGACTGTGTACGTGTATGCGTACATGTACTATGCAAACATATAAGGAAACTATAAAAATTTAAGAAAAATTTAATGTGTGGGGGGAAAAAGCATTAAAAGAAAACAGTCACATATACTCTTACAAACGCTCTATTTTAGGGTCGAATTTAACATTCTAAGTCTAAAAACAGTGGCAAACAATTGCGAGCACATTTACAAATAAAAGAGTTTTTAAAAATCGTAAAAATTAAAACAATTTAATAACTAACTCCGTTGTTATTTATAATCTTAAGTAAATGACCATTTTGGTCAATATTGATCTTTGAAACAATAATTAAAATAAAATGTTTTTTTTTTCAAACAGTTTACAGGGTTATATGGAGTTCCATTTCTGTATTTTCTATTATATCACTGATACTCTGTAATTCCAGTATTTTAATTCGTATGTCATTCGTGAATATGAAATCAATCCAACAAATTCCTTTAGCAAATAAAGAAGATGATGCATGGAGTATGGATGCTGTATGGAGTAAAAAATTTAATGTAATGGAGTTTATTTCCTCTAAACCGTATAGAAAAAACATTATGAGTAAATATCTGCATGTCCAGGGCCAATAAAATTTTCTGTTTTCAGAGGCTACGATATATTGTATTCTGTTTTGTAGTATCTTCTGCCAATACTAAAAATTAACAATTACAAGTACAAACAAGTATGGGAGGGAAAAATTCGACAAAAAGTGAAAAGATGTAGAAACTTTCACTGTGCGTTCCAACATTCGTATAAAAAACTTTACATGTGTTTATCGTGCAAAATGGTTTGTCTCATACACGTTTTGATCATCCTATTTTTCGAGAAATTATAAGAAAAGAGTATTTTTCTACGATTTTAAGTGCTTTCCGCCTCGGCAAAACTAGAGCCCCAAGGCAGAGGCAAAACAAAAATAAGTTCACTCCTTATCCAAATATGTGGGATAGCTGGGAAGTTTATCTTCCAACATTTTAAAACTGTAAAGAAGATGTGATTCTTGATGAACAGTTGGTGACTTCTCAAGCTCGTTGTCTTTTTAGACAACAAAAGCCCTCGAAACATGTGTATCATGGTCGAAAATGGTGACTACCCACTTTAACTACCGCAACACTCAGTTGTCTTTTCAATATTGTTACGAAATTCAAGTTTGTGATGCCCTGTCATTTATGACATTGCTAAAAATCTAAGCAAAAGCCACAAGAAAAACTATACATGCTGTTTACAAGTATCCGAACCGACTACAATTACATAAGCAGAAATATAAAGGGTCCGCCATCTAACTTTTTTTTTACACCAATGCTTATTTCGTGAATGGTAACACTTAGCTCATGTCTGATTTGACAGATAATTAGTTTTATCCTTCCGCTGAACGAATATGATTGTGTATATGCTTGAACAACGCTGGGAAATATTGCGACATTACTTTGAAAATCATGGTAATGTTGCAGAATCAAAAATCATCTTTTCAGTTGAAGCTCATTTTGATCTTTGCGGGTATGTAAACAAGCAAAATTGTCGCATTTGGGGCACAGAAAACCCGCACGCATACATTGAAAAGACGATACACCCAAGATGAATCACTGTTTGATGCGTATTTTGGTCCAGAGGCATAATTGTGTCATTTTTCTTCGAAAATGAGCAAGGAGTGGCCATTACAGTCAATGGCGATCGTTATAAAGCCATGCTGAATGAATTTTTGTTCACAAAAATTGAAGAGAAGGATGTTAGCAACATTTGGTTTCAACGGGACGGCGCTAGGTGCCACACAGCCGAAGCTACACTCGATGTTTTGCACCCTGTTTTTGAAGATCGCATTATCAGCCTCAGAGCTGATGTTGTTTGGCCACCTCAGAGCTGCGATTTGACACCGTTGGATTATTATTTGTGGGGTGCCGTCAAAGATAAGTGTTACGCCAACAAGTCAGAGACAACTGACGCTTTAAAGGACAATATTCGTAAAGCCATTGGTGAAATACAGCTGCACACAATCGATAATGTGCTTAAAAATTGGACCGATCGTGTAGGCTATTGCATGGCCAGCCGAGGCAGCCGTTTGAATGAAATTATTTTCCATTATTAAAAAAAATAAAATTATTTGGCAGACCCTATAGTATATCAAAATAAACGGCAACAACATAACAGGCAGAGAAGAAAGCAGCTAACAAAAAATTACAAACAATGACAAAACAATAAGCACAAGCGACTGATAATCTCACCAGGTCCAACTACTGCAGCAGCGGTTTCAGGATGCAGTAGTCTGCTACTAGAACCTCTGATAGTCGACTATATTGTTTGAAATCAACCAAGCAATTAAGCGAACATAAGCTGTTGGTATAATTTTGCTCTTCGAAATCATGTATCGCACAAGCTATCGAAATTCGAACAGAATTTCGTCTCATCAAAATTCCTTCTTTTGAAGTTCGTAAAGCAATTCAGACAGAGTTTATTGCTGCACCTATTACTTTCATACCTACTGTTTGCAAATAGAGTATTACTCGGGTTTAAAGTGCTTAAGTTTAATTTTCTTTCGTTATAAAACTCTGCCAATTGGGCCGCCACTACTATTGCTATATATTCGTCTAAAAAGATGCTTCATATCAGTGGGCAAAATCTCACTGCTGCTTCAACGGTTTTAGACAAATATAGAGCTCTAACGGTAGCTATTAGATGATAATATTCATTCTGATTTCAAACGTCCTCAAAGTTCACAACAGCTGTAAAACATATTCTCGAAAATATATCGCTGGCTCAGCACTTAAGACACAAAAGGTAAATAGCGATACCTATGTTAACACTTTATTTTACCGCCGCTCCCTCTAGCTAGTTCGTCTGCCAGACCCAGAATTAAGAGTCGGTAGTCGCTTGCAAGAAAGTCAATGTTTACTAGAAAATATTTTTAACCATACACCGTATATATGTCATATACCGTTCACCATTTGTCTGTCAGTACTTGTTTTGATATCTGAAGAACCCTCTTGGTAGTAAAATTAATAATCAGCCGATGTGGAGTGAAAACTACTTGACTAAGTCTTACGACGAATTTTTACTATTACAGAATTAGGAAAATCGTGAATCCTTTTTATGTAATCCAACAGCTTCGATTACACACGATTCGCATTATAAATTGTTTTTAGAACTTTATTTTTTTCCATTTGTCCTTGAAAGCATTTTTATTACCCACTGTAAGTAAGCGCATAACCAGTTTAGAAAACAAGTTCATATGAACTTATAAATCTTACTGTTAACAATTTAATGGACTTCAAAGGGCGTGCTGGACATATGATGATATGGTTGCTTGACCAAAATGAAATATCTCTTGAAACGACTACGAAAACAGAGGAAAAATAATGCAAGACATTTAGAGATTAGTGAACAAATAACCACAACAACAATAACAATTTAACATTATTTAAGATAAATTTTGAAAAGGAAAAATAAAATCAATTTTAAAAGAAAAAACTTTTCCAAACAGAGCAGCAGCAAGTGAAAGTTGTTTTGCTGTTGTCTGCCTGTCTATCCATTTGTCTACCATAGAGTAAAAGAGTATTTTAAGTTAACTTTTTGCTCATATTTCAACTTTAGTTCAAATAAATTTAAATATCACTTTAATGTCATGTGCAACAATAAACAAAAACAACTTAATCATTATCTTTAACATCAACAGCATCATCATCATTGCCATCAGCATCATTCTTTAAATCTGTTGTCATAAGCACAACTACGGACATACTCGTATGTACAGCAGCAATCACAAGAAAAGCGTGTTTCATTCATATGGATGCTGCTGCTCCTACTTTACTGTCTATGGATGATGACGATGATATTAATGTTGTTGCCTTGTGATGATAATGATGAAAATATTTTTTCTGTTGTTGTTTTTGTTGTTAAAACTTTAGTTAGACTTAACAGAGACATAAATGCTTTCCTTTTTTCTGCTTTTTTTCCGTTTGTTTGCAACATGACAGAAAATGTTAATTAAATGTCAGGCAAACACAAAAATTTGTTTTTAAGTAAATCCTACAACAACAAGAACAATAAGCAACAAAAAGTTTAATGAAATATAAAATATAATTCAAAATATACACAAACAGATCAAAATGTAGAAGGTTATGAATATTATTTAATTATTATTTAAACTTAGATTTTTTTTTTTAGCTAGAAATCGTATAAGAGACTTGAAAATTTTATATTTCGAGGATAAGAAAAGTTTATGTCTGTGTGGTATCTAAAAATTAATTTAAATTTCATTTCTCACAAAATTATAAATAATCTCGAATGATAGATATGCTATTCAATTTTGAAAAGATTTAAAATACTAGCAATGGTTTCTTAATGACTGACTAAATAACTAAAAGATAAAAGTCAGTTAGCGTACGTGAAGGGAGGATAGCTGCTATTTCTTCTCTTGTGGACAGTACAGGAGATGTATTCTATATAGGGAAGTGGCTTTTTGTGCCGGATTGAATATTCAGGGTGCATTTGACCATACAGACATTGACTCCATTTACTCCTGGGTAGTAACGAATGTGTGTTCTCAGGTACTTTCTCCAAATTTATGGAGGGTAGATGATAATGGCCTGCTTACCATGTTGGCTCATTATGGTGTCAATGTAATCAGTAACCTGATGATCTCGTTATAACAGTCGGTTGGAAATATCAGAGTACGTTGTGTGATCTCATGAGGACGGCTATAGGCTAGATGTCAATTCGGTGTACTCAGAAGGCTCTCTTTGTAAATCTCTAAAAAAAAAGTTGCTGTAACTTTTACATAGAGAAACAAATTATCATATGATTGTATTCCTTTTCTGCATACACTATCAACAGTTTTAAGGTGGATAAGTATCTAAATGTCGTTCGCACATTGATGCCGACCCAAATGAGACGATAAGGGCCTTTGGGAAAATCCCTCCTTCTTTTGTAAGACATGGAGGGTGACGCTATAAATATATACCGCTATTATTCTGCCCATAATCACAGCTTGCTGGAGAAAGGCTGAGGAAGTTACCACTATGAATAAATTAGGCAGGGTACAGAGACTCGCCTACCTTAGTATAACTAGAACAATGAGATAGAGATGTCAATGTCTAATAGAGGTCTTGGAAGCCTTGATGGGTTTGATAACGGTTCCGCCATCTAACGTTTTTTTTTCAACTAGTTCTTACTTCGTGAATGGTTACACTTAGCTCATGTCTGATTTGACAGATAATTATTTTTATCCTGCCGCTGAACGAATATGGTTGTGTATACGCTTGAACAACGTTGGGAAATATTACGACATTACTTTGAAAATCATGGTAATGTTGCAGAATGCGTGCGATGTGTTCAGATGAATCTCATTTTGATCTTGGCGGGTATGTAAACAAGCAAAATTGTCGCATTTGGGGCACAGAAAACCCGCACATATACCTTGAAAAGCCGCTACACCCAAAACGACTCACTATTTGATGCGGATTTTGGTCCAGAGGCATAATTGGGCCATATTTCTTCGACAATGAGCAAGAAGTGGCCGTTACAGTCAGTGTGGCCATGTTGAACGAATTTTTGTTCACAATAATTGAAGAAGAGGATATTAGCAGCATTTGGTTTCAATAGGACGACGCTAAGTGCTACACAGCCGAAGCTACACTCGATGTTTTGCGCCCAGTTTTCAAAAAAAATAAAAATTTATTTGGCGGACCCTTAATTATTTCACATCTAAGTCATGATACCAACAATTTCGGCTGCAAACATTTTCATTAAGGAATCCCGAAATGCATAGCGAAGTTTGTGTGTCCATTCTTCACAGGTAAGACGGAGAATAATATTCGTTTATGTATAATATGCCTATGCGTCTGTGCTTTAGCTGGAGGTTCAGAGATGAATTACCGGACCTGGATTATTG
Organism: Wohlfahrtia magnifica; assembly: GCA_023159175.1. Taxonomy (NCBI): domain Eukaryota; kingdom Metazoa; phylum Arthropoda; class Insecta; order Diptera; family Sarcophagidae; genus Wohlfahrtia; species Wohlfahrtia magnifica. The sequence continues at coordinate 4,029,899 of JAKWBJ010000051.1, forward strand.
GTTAAATGACTGATTAGCTCGAAGTGAGTTTGACCTAAACTGGTATACCGATGGCTATTAAATAAAAGACTCTGTATGTGCTGATGCTCACGAACGAAACCGTGACTTGTCGATCGCACTTAGGAGATCACTGATCAACTTCCAGGCTGAGATCATGGCCACTATCATATATGTGGAAACCATTCTGGACAGTGGGCTCAAGTTTAAGACCATTAATATATTCTCTGACAGTCATGATGCCTTAATGGTACTTGACTCGACTCGTGTGACATCTACACTAGTGAAATATTACTATCTGATAGGCATCTATCACTTTAAACTTGAACCAGCAGTTATTTCGAATCTGGTAATACTTATGTCATTCTATTCTGTCACAAACTTCAGTATATTTTCTCCAGTGAACGAAATGAATCAATTTACGATTCAGCGAGATAGGAATTTATTGGAAATTTATTTCCAAACAAATATAATTGATCGCAAAGGCCAAAAAATCCAAAAAAAAAAAATATTGTCAAAATCATCTTTTTGGCGGAAGCTCATTTTCATCGTGACGGGTGCGTTAATAAGCAGAATTGTCATACTTTTTGCTCAGAATACCCAAACGTGGTCCTACAGAAGCCAATGCACCAATTGCGAAAGACTGAGGTAATATTGGCCCATCTTGTTTGAAGATGAGGACGACGCAACCGTTAGGTGGAGTCACCTTGCACCATGATAACCGATTTTTTTGTTTTTTCTTTTGTTCGCTTTTCATAGTATTGATGTGAACTATATTTGGTTTCAACAGGATGGTGAAACTTACAACACATCTCATGACACAATCGATTTATTGCGTCAAACGTTCGATAACCATTTAATTCGCCGAAAAAGTGATGTAAGTTGGCTGTTTTTTTATTTTCTATAGGGCGCCGTTAAGGATAAATATTGTTCCGGCAAACTAGAGACAATTAATCACTTGAAGGCCAACATTCTTTGTGCCATTGCCGAGATACGACCCAATACACACGAAAAAGAACTCGAAAATTCGTGTACTGTAAGGTCAGCCGCCAGAACAATTTTACTTCAGAATAAACAAATAAATTTGGCAAAATTTCAATCTGTTTTTGTTTTTTTGCATTTTAATTGTAAACTTTTAAATGGCCTACCCTATTTGATACATTGCAAAGACTTCCGCTTAGAAATAAGGACAAGTCGTTATGGGTAACAGGACACAGTGGGATAGATGGTAATGAAGCAGCCGATACTTAATCTGATCAAGACGTGGAAAATGGACAGATGCTCAAAAGGGACTTCGACACTCTAGGGCTGCGATCAGTCCGTATTTGGAACGTCGCTCCAAGGTTTTCAACTATGACAGGCCTAAACTTAAACTCCTAAACGTAATATCTCATCGGCCATTAAGTACTCAGAACGCATCTGAACAGGATGGCGGTTACAGATGTGGATGTTTATAGACTATACCACAGGCATTAGAGTTATGTTTCTTTACGACAACGCCTTAAATCAATTAGATATTTTATCATCTTTAAAACATCTTGCAAACATTTTTATTTCACTTAATTTTTTGTTTTAATCACAACCAAACAAATCTTTTAATTTTCCACACTGATTTACTTTGCAATAACATGTAGAAAATATGTACAAATAAAGTTTGCATATTCCAACCAGTAACAACAAATAAGATGTTGGCTTTAAATATTTGAAAGGAAATTTTTAAGAGAAACAAAGAAAAAACTTTTTAATTTAATATGTAAACATATCTTGCTTATAAATCTTAACAAAATTATTTATTTTTTTATTTCATTAAAAGAAACAAACAGAACAACAAACATTAAAATAAATAAATAAATAAATAAAGGACTTTTATTTGCATGTGTATGTCTTTGTAGGTATGTGCGGAAATGTGCAAGTTTTTTAAGAGAACAAATAAATAACAGACATTATATGGTTTTTTGCTTAAGAATTTTATTTACCAAACATACAATCGCACACTCTCTCTCTCTCTCTCTCTCTTATAAATACAAAAGTTATACGCATTAAGTATTGCAAACAATAACACACACACACACTTTCAGATTTTATATTAAAGCAACGACAACAGCAACAAAGAACAACAAATACAGACATGAATTTTAAACAGACAAGTTTCAAAAATTAACTTTCACTTTATTGTGCAATATAAATTGTACACAAGAGCAACAATATTTTTATATTTACAATTCACAGATGAGAGATGGAGAGATATGAATTAAAAAAAAAAAAATAAGAGAGAGAGAGAGAGAGTTACAGTGTTGGTGTGGTGTATATATTAAGTTCTGTTGATGTAAATAATCTGATATTTCTTTCTTACTTTTACTTTCTTGTTTTTTCTTCTTCTTTTCTCAGTAAAACTCTGCTTAAATATTTCATATAAAAGCGTATATAATTGCCTGAGTTTGCATGTGGGAGAGAGGCAGAGAGATATAGTGATTAAAGCAGTGCCTAAAACTTATAGTTGATGTTACTGAGTAGTAATGCGTATGAGTAACATGAAATTAAAAACTTATTCCTCATACGTCATGGATTACTGCAATAAAAGTCTTATTTATGTGTTAAACTAAAATAATTATTTTATATTTCAGTTAGTATGTGTTTTTAAAAGTTTTTTGACTTCATGAAGGATAAGTTCTATCATTCCATGAATTTTTGTTTTAGCAACGCAGTAGATTACAATGCAACACTGATTTTATTTCCAATTTGCATCGAGCGGAAGTTTAATTCCGTAAGATGATCGCTGTCAAAATTTTAGTAAGCTGAGTTATTTATTTTGGGGTGACAGCAATTATTAGCAGACTAAGAAGTGATTTAAGGACAAAATGGTAAAAAGTGAATTTTTCATTCAGCATTAGCTTCTGCGGAGAAAAAGGCATCAAACACTGGGAACTTTGCATCATCAATTTCAATGACACGAAGGTGATTTATTTCACTTTGCATCACTTGGGTATGACCAAACTTTCCGAAAGATGGGTGCCGCCTTTGCTCTCATTTAGACACAAACGCAATCCTGTGATAACGCAGAATTTGTTTGAGGTTGTTTAATCGCATTTTGGACGAGTTTTCGCCATAAATGTGGATACACCATAACACATCAGATACCCAACAGCAAACAAAATAGTGAGTTTATGGAGTTAAATCGGTATGCCATCCAATAAAGTCATAGCGATTTAAAAAAATTTTTTTTTCTTATTTCTTTCTTTACTTATTTTATGTTTTTGACGTACAAAGGTTAATCCACACAGATTGCTTCCAAAAGGGCAAACATTTGGTCATTTTATTGTGTCGCCAAAAAAAGTTCAAGAAAGAAATGGTTTTTTGCTAGAAAATATAATCCAATTGTGCCCAATGTGCAGTTTCAATGGCAAACATTTATAATTACGAATTGCTTCCTCATATGCTCTACTTTCCGACTAATTTCGAGTTCCGAACTAATTTTGAATCCTTAGTAAACCTTAAGTTCGTATAAAACAAAAAGCCTTGCCAGAAATAGTCGATAAAAACTCTAGGAATCTCAAAATTTTAAAGTAAAAATATAAGATGAAAGTTGGATGCCATGATTGCTCATATTGGATAAAAAGTTTAACTCCGTAAAGACTTATATATAAACTTTTACGCCCATCTGGAGCAATTCGAATGTTTTATGAAACTTTGTAATACTAAGCAAAATAACACACAAATCAAGATAAAAAAGTCAACAAGAACAACTCAAAATGATAAAATTCCGAAGAAGGCAAATGTGAGTTAATAGTACCGTATTACTTTATTTATATTGTTACGAAAATAAGATTGGGAACCTCTGTGTTTATTACATCGCTAAAATAAATAAACAAAATTTGCAAGAACAACTATACGTGCTGTTTACAAATAACCAAATCTACAACAATAACCATTAGCAGAGACAAAGTAAATAAAAAAAAACACGGCAACAAAAATAATTAAGCAGCAAAGAAAACAAGTAACAGACAATAATACGCAAAAACAAATATTAAGATCTGAAAGAGGTAGATGTTTACATACGCATGGCTACAAAAGAACTAAAAAGAAATTACAAAAAAGAAATAGAATCTACCTGAAATATCGAAAATTTCGAGAGCTTTCGATGTGTTGTTTGCTCAGCCATATAAAAAGCACATCGATGCGAACAGCCATCAGCTTATGTGTCGTAAACTCAGCATATGCAGTTTAAGTAAAGTTAACTCAGCGAATGTGCTATTGGTGTGAAGAGAGTTTATAAGGAGTAAACTCGTGAAGCTGGTAGTGAAGTAAAAACCAGTTTAGTTGGTGGTAACTCAGTAAAGAGAGTTAAGTGTGGATAACCTCTGCTTGAAAACGTTGTGATCGAACCTAAGTTATAACTCCGATCGGGTTGAAAGATCTTTAAGTAGAAATATCAGTCGAGGAATTGTTTTTGTTTACAAGATTGCAAATAGACAGAGTAATTAAGAATAAAAATTGTTATTGACTGTAAAAAGATTACAATCAGTGATGCACATAATTGTGTTGAATAAAGGATTTTATTAAAAACCAAACACAAATTTTTCTTCATTTTAACTACAATCTATGAAGTCATAAAAAAACGTTTCTAAAAAGGTAAAAAAGTTACAATATTATATTAATTCCTATAACATTCCATAAAGGAACATGGGGACTTCTCTCAGTCAATGAACTGCACCCGAATCTTTTTTTAAATTCATTGAGAGGGACCTACAGTTTAACGCCGTCTACGAACGGCAAATGCATTTAGATAAGTTTTCAATTGTAGTAATGGTCATAACCAGTTAGTAGCTAATGTTATGAGGTGATACCGCTGTCGAAAAACTTTTTTCTGTTTTAAGATGGTCTTGCCTGGTATTGTACCGAAGACCTTCTGGTTGGTAGGCGGGTGTCTTACCTAACATAGCACAGCGGCACACACCACATGACTTCTTTATTATTAATTGATTTACCTCGGATGCCATAAGCCTCTATTTAAACTCACACAAAAGGTCTCACTAAAAACGTACTTTCAAAGCTTCACTTCGACATACTTTCAGGGAATAAGCAATATGCACCATAAATTTTGGTTTTTAACAGAAAAGCCAAAACATATTTTATCTACAACAATACACGGAAAATAGATCATCATTTACAATATATTTACACTAAAAGAAGTAAATCTTATATACCAAACTGTCGTTGTATTTTACTTCCTTTATAACCTGCGCATTGTTTTGATAATTGGATAAAGTCATAATCTAACCAAAAAGAAAGCAAAAAGTAAATAAATACCATCTTTTGGTAATACGTATGCATAAAGTTAGGTGATCAACGAATAAAAAAGCTCACTTCACTTGAAAGAAAGGAATATCAACAACAGATGTACCAAACTTACAAAAAAAAGAAAAAACCCAAATCGGAATCCAACACGGAGATTATTCCAGAAATATTTTGATCAAGGTATTACCCCAACTTCAATCTCCTATAAAGCTGTTGTGAATTATGACAAAAATGGCGCTTTGGCAATGTAGTTAAGTAGCACAATTTACTGTATTGGTAGATTCTAACGCCTTGGCTATGATTTGATAAAAAAATTTCTTTTTTTTAATGCCTATGTTCGACTCATTATTACATTAAATTCGGATTGTAGTGCAGTGTTACAAGTCTTTTATTAAATCGCTTGTATTGTATTTTGTATTGTATCGCTTTTTCTTAAGAATATTATTAGAGAAAATCACCAGAAATTTATAAAATAAAACACAATAATGTAGAAACACCTGTAACTCACACAAAAGATATTTTTTAGAATAAAAATCAAAAATATTTCCCCTAAAATTAAAAAATTTTTTCCAACAATTTCTTAGCTTTACAATACAATATATTCTGCTGAAAAATATTGTTTCATTTCCTTCTTTATGCAAGAAATTCTTGATTTAAATAAAAGAAGAAGTAAAAAATCTGCATGTCATTGCTGTTCCTGCTCGCTTTAAAAGAAAACAATTTCTTTTTATTAAAATTTTTGTTGTCCTTGTATTCTTAAAGAAGTTCCCTTTTTGGGGGGTATTTTCATGTAAGATTCTTAATACTTGACATCTTTAGTGTATTTAGTAGCATCGTACGAACAAAAGGGATCAAAGAAAGAAGCAAATGTTGGAATTTCTTTTATAATCATTATTCTGGTCGTCTTCAGTAGAAAAGAATAAAAAAAAAAATTATAAGCAAATGCAAATGCAAATTCAAATGCTTTATTTTGCTAAAGAACAACAACAGCAGCAGCAAAAGTCATCAGATTTAAACGTTTTTTGTTTGAATTTCGCTAAAAGTCAAATGAATTTTCCGTCTTTCAGTTAAAAAAAAAAATTTAGAGAAGTTTTTAGCGACAACTTTTTTATTAGCAAAGCACAAAACTAAAATCCTAAATATGTTAAAAAATAAAAACAAAAATAAATAGTGGACAGAAAAACTAACGTTTTACAGTTTCTTTTGAGAGAGTCTTCGTAAGAAAAAATTCAATTTTCTTTAGTTAAAATTGGTCGGGTATAAAAAGTAGTTAAATATTTTTCCATTTAATAAACAAAATGCATTTTTTTAATGTATTCGTATAAGAAAATATTTACTTATAATCATAATGAACAATACCACTTTACCTGATTTTAGTCGCATTAAAGTTTAGCGCATATATCAGTGAATTGGTTGGAATTCCTTCTGCTAAGTGCTCCATATTACTGAACTAAGCAAACAAGCTGTCTGAAATAGTTTATTTTTAAAAGCCACTAAAGCCACAGTGTTCGTCCACTTGCTATAAATTTCAATGGGTAATAGATAGTAAAAACCACCTCTTGAGACCCCGGGTTACACATATGTGTACTCTAAATTATTGTTATTTATCACAAGTAGCGACATTATTGGTTTCTTGGTATAGACTCTAGAGTTTCTAGAACCATCAACAGATGGTATTTCTACCAAAGTTATGACCATTCTTTTTACAATTGGAAAATTTTAATTTTTTTTTGAATAAGCCCACGAGTGTTTAAATAATGACGAAAAGGAAACGATATATAAAAAGATAAATTTTTATCAGAGTCGCTTCATGTTCAGGTCTCAATAGGTTATGGTATCCCAAAGAATATAACTAAATTCTATAGGTTGGATAGGTTTCTTGGATATTCATGGCGTCTTCGTAAGTACAAGCTTTGACTAAATTTCTAGGTCATTGAAAGACCAGTTCCAAAATTAGAAGCGGAATCATCAGCTTGACTCTTAATTGGGAGGAATCTACTTTGATAGCGCAAAAATTGTGCCCACAGTGTGGAGTACTTTCTCCATTATTATGAACGGTAGTAATTGGTGGTTTTCTCACCATCAATTACTAATCGTTATGTTGATGACCACTTCTTTACGGTCCACGAGAAATATAAGTTTACATCGTGTAAAGTGCCCTGAGAGGGTGTAAAATTGGTGCCTTCAGGAGGGGCTCTTAAATTAATTAATCAATGAAAAACTATTGTTGTAGCTTTCACAAAGAGACTAAAGTTATCATGTGACGGTATTTCTCTTACGGGTGCCACCATTAACCTTTCTAAGGAGGTTAAGTTTTTAGGAGGCTTAGTTGGAACTCGCACATTGGTGCTGTTTTTAACAAGGCGATAAGAGCATTTTGGGCAAGTCGCTCCTTCTGCGGTAAGACATGTGGTCTTTCGCCGGGAATGACGCTATAGATATATGACGCCATTATTCGGCCCATTATTACTTATGTAACAATAGCTGGATGGATAAAGGCTTAGGTGGTAGCTTACACCATGGATAATTTAGGCGCCTGACTCGTTGTACGTGTGGCAATAATAATATGCTCAACAGTGACCGTGGTGGTCTTGATTGGTTCAAAACCGCTTGACGTCTATTTGACGGGGATAACTGCACACTTAGCGAAGTCGGGAAGTTGGTCCGTTTAACACAGGCTGGTCGGAGAGCTATCTTCGGCTCTGGATGTCATGCCTTTGATTCTGTGTTTTTTGGCTGAAGATTAAGATTGAATTTTCTGATTAGGATTCTTGGTCTCATGAAGCCTTATTTCAGAGCAAGTTTGATCAGAACTGGTATATCTACGGCTACAAAATGAATTACTCTGCTGGTACTGATATTCATTGACCAAACTGAGACTTGTCGATCCCACTGGGGAGATCGCTGAGTGACTTCTAAGTTGATATTGCGGCCGCTGCCGTATGCGTGGAGATCAACCTAGACAGTGGGCTCAATGGAAAGACCATTAATATATTTTGTGACAGTGAAGCTGCCTTAAAAGCATTTGCGTTGCACTGTATGACATCTAGACTGGTTACATATTGCTACGATATGTTGCAAAGTCTTTCGCTTAGGAATGGGTTCTAGTAGTTTTGAGTACCTATACAGTTTAGGTCAGATTGTAATGAGACAGCGGTAAACTAAGAGCGTATCTGAGGATGATGGCGGTCAAGGATATAGATACTTGTAGCCTGTGCTCACGGACATCAGACACAACGGTACACATAACACTGGTATGTTACAGAAAAGCAACACTCTGGTATAAAAAATAGTCTATCGAGTAAGTGGTAAACGGTCGTATTTTTATTTTTAAGACACATACCTACAGAGTGTCCGCCGGGAGGGTATACTACTTTGTTTGTTTTTAATTTTTGATTATATGAAAGAAAATAAATCTTATATTGATAAATGTTTTATTTAGTGCCGGCAATAATATATGGAATACAATATCGGATAAATGCCCGCCTCTGCTAGCCCCATAAATGCGAGCCCTTTTGAGCACTTTTTTCATTACATTCTCACACATTTCACGCGGTATTTCAATTATTTTATTTCGAATATTTTGCTTAAGTTTCTCCAGCGTTTCTTTTTTGCGTGTATAAGCCTTGCGTTTCACATATCCCCACAAAAAGAAGACCGGAGCAGTCAAATCAGGTAACCGTGGGGGCCAGTCAACATCACCATTCCTTGAAATAATTTGTTGTGGCAATAGTTTTCGCAGTTATTCCATTGTAATCCTGGCTGTATGCGATGTGGCACCGCCTTGTTGAAACCACATGTTAGTCAAGCCCAGAGCATGCAGTTGTGGCGTTAAAAAGTTTTCAATCATATCACGATATCGCTCCCCATTGATAGTTACGCCGTTTTCAGTTTTAAAAAAGTAAGGTCCAATGATGCCCTCTCACCAAATTGCACACCAGACTGTCACCTTTAATGGATGCAAAGGTGACTGATGAATAATTTGAGGGTTTTTTTATTGCCCAGAACCGACTATTCTGCTTATTCACATAACCATTCAAATGAAAATGTGCTTCGTCCATCATTATGATTTTTTCATTAAAATCGGGGTTGTCATGGGAGAGCTATAAAAACTTATTGATATATGTACCGCGGCGTAAATGGTCTTTTAGGAGAAGCTCTTGTGTCAACTTAATCTTAAATGGAAACAAATGCAAATATTTTTTTAAATTGTGACTAAAGTTGTTCTTTGAAGACCAAGCTACTGAGCACGGCGTCGAATTGAGGTTGATGGATTGTTTTGAACACTTTCTTGAACAGCAGTAATGTTTTCAGCCGATTTTGCAATACATTGTGGGCCATGCTTGGGCCTCTCTTTCTTCGAAATCATTCACTGCACGATAAATAGTGCGTCTTGTTAGCAAGTTGTTTCTCACAAAAATTTCACTTAACTTTCTCATCGTCACAGCAATCGATGATTGATTTTGACAAGATGTTTTAACGATTTAAATTTGCCACGTCTCTACTTCACGACTGCCAAATATGAACTGTCAAGACTAATGTTTACCAAAATGGCGGTAAATCAAAGTAGTATATCTTCCCTGCGGACACCCTGTATTTGATATTTACAATGAATTCTGAATCACAAGCGGGTTTTTTTTCTCAGCAGTATGATCATATGAGTTACGAATTCGAGTTTTCAATTGTCGTCTAGTGTAGGTGACGATGTGTCATGGCTGCGAAACCCAGGTTTGAGTCTCGGCCTGGAGAGAAAATTTCCATCCTCCATATTAGCTATCCAGAAATAATCCTGAATCAAAAATAATCCTCCCTCAGATTAAAAGAAGGAATGCTATCAACTACGAACACGATAGGGAGTTCAAGCAACTATATCTATTGGGAGAAAAGGCATAAATCACTGATAAACAAGATTTGTTCAGCAATCAGGGTTGGCAACCAACTGAGTAACCAAATTAAATCCACACGGGTTTTATTGGGATGTTATATATGAAAACAAACAACCTGGGTAGGTTGTTCTTCATAATGCATGATTCAAACGAAGTAATTAAACCCTGCTTCGATCACCGATCTTTAGTAGCTCATAGTACATAAGGTCTTCTTGATGCCACCAGGAATATAAAATAGCACCATAAATACTAACCCAACGTGATTATATAAACAAAACAAAAATATTGTCAACTTGAACAAAATTTGGCAGCAGTTATAAATCTCAATAAAACCAAAAAAAACCCTCAAAAAACCAAATAAAACCCGTTGGGTTGGGTTTTAAAAAAACGCGTGTTTTTGTCAACCCTGGCAGCAATACACCAATTACACGGGGGACGTTGCTTTAATACAACGACAGATGGCAACCGCATCATCCAAAAACCTGCAATAGTACACCAATTAACCGCTTAGCTTGAAAGCAAGTGTTTTAAAGATTGAAGTGCTTCATGAAAGTCATATTTCACAAAGCGATAAACTTTTTTTTGTGGTTATTGCGTTGTTGTTGAATCAGCTTATCTGGAGAATTCTTATCAAAACGTTTAAATCTTCAATATTGACTGAATAGAAATTATTTGGTCGAAAAAATTTAAATAACCAAGATCTTGAGCTCTATTCATATTACCCCTAGTATAGTAACTATTGAATAACTCTTTTGAAAAATCTGATTATAAACATTATTTTCTTTCCCAGCCAATCTGTTTCTAAAATCCTTGAAATTTTATAAACAAAACCATAATATTATTTACCATCTTATCTCGCCTTAAAATATATTTTTATTGGTTTTTTCCCACTTCGATTTCCTTCAACATTTTAACGCCACACTTTTGATTTTTCGAGTGCATTAAAAAGGACGTTTTTGTGAAGTTTTTTTTTCCTTTTACACGTTAAAAAAATACATAAAACTTCACTTCAAAATTAATTAGCATTCAGTTTGTTTTATTGAGTTGGCCAAAAGGACGAGAAGGAGCCAAAAAATTGTTTTCTTATATTTATAATGCGAAGGAATACCCTTATAAGTATGACTATAGCAATGACGGCAATGTTGATGATGCCAATGCTGCTATTAAAGACGGACGTTATTAAATATGGATGCGATTGCTTCGATGTTTTATTGGTGTTCTCTCCATCTCTACCCACCAATTATTTTTGGTGGTAAATAATATTTATGTTTAAACAGTTTGTAGATATACAGCTATCTGTACTTGTACTTCATTGGCCATTATTTTCTAATGTCGGAAACACTAATTGAGGTTGTTGGTAATTTTTTTTTGCTTTTTTGTTTTATTAATTTGTTGGCTAATGAATAAAATTAAAAAAACAGTAGACTTTGTCACTCCATATAGATTTACAAATTGGGGGACATAGGACTGTTCCTCAGTACAATATTTACACAAGTAAAATTGAAGCAGTTCAAGAATAATTCCTTTGTTTATGTCTTCGAAATTTATAATATTATACGAATACAATATTACCGCCATACGAAAGACATTCTTACTTAATTAACTTCCAGCGTACTTTTAAGAATATTTTTTAATTAACAATTAACAATTTGATTAATATTTTTGAGACGGTGCAAGAAATACTCCACCCCATCTGATCTCCTTAATATTTACAAGATGTATATCCGATCAAAAATGTAATACAACTCTCATGCATGGACTGATGCTCCATAGTCTATTTTGGAGCTTCTCGACTGGGTACAAGAGAAGGCGATGATGCTCATCAATAACGGTAGGGTAGCCAACTCTTTCGATTCATTGGAGCACCATCGCAATGTGATGTGTGTTCTATTGTTCTATCGGTACTATAATGGAAAGTGTTCTTACGAAATAAAGGATTTAATTCTTGAAAATCATATATTTTTACGTAATACTCGTAAGTCTCGTAGAGCGCATCCCTTTGTAGTTGATTGTCCAGTAAATCGCACAACGCATTATAGGTAGAATTCGTTCTTGTGTCACACTATTCGGTTGTGGAATAATGTTCCAGCGAAAGTATTTCCTGCCACATACGACATAAGCAAATTTAAATTTTACGTCCGTAAACACTACTCCCTCTGTCCTCCTTCTAATAACCTATTTTCCTAGTATCAGCACAATGCACTGCATGAGTAGGGGCCATCCCCTGGGTGCTGGTCTTATATAAAAAAAGATTAATGAACTATTGAGAAATAGTAAACCAAATGTAAGAAGTCTACGGCGATTTAGAAAAGTACAAAATGAAGAGGGCAACACTCTAGTGTTCTCCAGTCGATCTACAGCCTGGACAGAAATCATTGGTAAGCGCTGCCTCTTACAATCATCTGTAATAATATATACACGAGATGAGATGTTCCCAATTTAAACCGTTGATAATTTCGTTTCCTAACCACTAGAGCAGTGTATCAAGATCCTCATTCATTCAGTAAGTAAACAGCTTAACAGAGATCAGAGATACATCCACTTTTTTGTGAATGAATATCTGGCAGAAGTGCGAGCGCCCTATCAACTCGTTCAATAACACAATTATCCGGGATGACTCTACCACCAGGAACCCAGGTAGACACAAAACTTCCGTGAGAGTAACTCAAGGAAATCTCGACAGACTCTGAACTGCCAAGAGTTAAAAGTCACATCAGAGAAAGTTCTGGTCGCCTCTGAAGTATCAGAAAAGATAATATGTAAGTTGAAGGGGTTCAATTACTCTGGATCAACAACATGATAAATAGCCAGTACTTCGCCTATAACTTACTAGATTAATCCGAGAGGCGGAAAAAAATAGTGTCGCTCCCACTATCCCATATGAGATATAGTCAACATCAAGCTTTTATCGTTATAATGAGAATTTTTCATTCCACACGAACTAAATTCGCTTCAAATAGCGACTCTGTTTTGTACATGAATACTGTCGTTACGAGTAATTTTAGTATTTTTTTATTTCCTGAAGGAAGTGGGGAAAAATTAAAGCCACCCTTAAAAGCATCTTTAAAGTTCGGTTAGGGTTAGAAATACAAACAGATTTCGAAAGTTTACTTGAAGAAGGTACATATGTATATAACAATTTAAGAATCTGCTACTTTTCTTTTCATATCCGGTGAAAAACTTAAAGTTAGTTCAGAAGTAGATGAAGGTACGAAAAAGCGATTTTTTAAAAGTAAATCAGGAAAAATTGCAAAAATTAAATTTCTTGTTGTATTCAATAGTTTCACTTTTTGTTGCATAGCGTAATGTACCGCCTAAATGCTCTACAAAAATTATAGTCTTAATACAGTAAAAAAATAAATAAAAATAAAATTCATAAATTGGCCGAAATAATAACCTTCGATAACAAATCGAGTTTCAATCATCTTCTTTTATTTAAGTGGATTTTCTGAAAACTGTGATGATTATGTGCATCACGAGTTTCACGATTATAAAAAAAAGAAAAAAAAAAAACATTTTGTCCGGCATCGAGCATCCAACCAAAGAAAACCTTGTTCTTGAAGCCATAGAGCTATAGAAAGTCTAGATAGCCCAGCTACACACTGCGAAAGAGTCTATCCAAGTGAAGATATTCTAAAAGTCATTAAAATCACACTCCAAGAGCTCAAATGGGAAGTCCTTCAGCATCCGCTATATTTTTGAAGACTTCCACCGTGGGATTTATATAGTTTCCGCTACGTATGATTGGTAAAATCTTCGACCACAAATTCTATGAACGTCGAGAAATTAATGTTTTTTTTTTCCATGTGACAGCTAACATCTGAGATCTTTACACTTGAACAGCTCGGCTAAACACTCATTAATATTGATATAATATATTATACCAGAATTCTGTTGATATAATACTACAATAAAATATAGCGACAAAATTTAAATTTTTTTTTAACAGTTCCAGCATTTGCAAATCTGATTGTCAGTATTTAAATGCGACATTTAACTGTAAAATTTCTACTGCTTCTGTGTCAGCAATACCATTGTAAGAACCCCTCTTGTAAGAGCCTGAAATTACAGTCAGTCTACGTGCGAGTTCAAAATTTTACCTCTTTTTGCTTTTTTTCAGTTTTCTTTTCAGAAATAAAAAATCATTAAATATTTAAAAAATAACATATTTTCATAAAACATTTATTTTGTTTAGTTTTTTTTTAAATCTTCTAAATTCTACTTTATCTCTGCACTCCAATCTTAAACAACTTTTAAGCGAAACACAAGCAAAGGACTTTAATAGTTAAGTTACTTTCCAAGGGCACTATTTTGCATAGTTCCAGCCTTTTGAGTAAAAACAGCCCTCAATGAGAACGATAAATCCTGTAAGAAAATCGAAAAAAATTCTTTATTATCCTATTAATGTTGTTTTAACTTATTATGTGGCTCTTAACCATTTCAAATATGTTGTGTTTTTATGTTTGAGTGTTTGTGCAACAAATTAAGTCCATCGATGTGATGTAGTTGCCAATATGCAACAACACAAAACTAACAATAACAAGGTCATGCCAATAACCATAAGCCATCAGCAATGCAATACATTATTCTTCTAATTCTTTGGGTGCCAATATAAAAGCCATACACTGGTTATACTTATTAACTCACTGGCTCACTCAACTAGACGGACAACAAATAAAACAACAAATTGGTTTGGATTAAGGTTTCTCTCTCTTTATTTTTTGTCCTTTTTGATAGAGAGTTTTTGTTGCAAATAATTTTCAATTGTACAAACATTAATGTGCAATTATTGGTTAAATGCGGTGTGTTTGTGTGTGTATATGTGTGTATGGTTGCCTTTAATATTATATATATACTATATAAGAGAAAGAGCAAATCTATGCTTACATGTGTATGTTGGTGTATGTTTGTGAGGTCGAAAGTATAACTAATAATTGTTTGCGTATGCGCTTGTCCAAACACACATATAAGTCTATGTGTGTGCTCATTAACCACATATACACTAACATACTCTTATTGAAATTTTCTACATTTAAAACAAAGGGAGCAATATTTTGCCAAATTTAAATGGCAATAAAAACTTTTTCTATTGATTTCAAAACTTCAATTAAAACTTTCTCAAAAATATTGTATTTTAAGCAAAAAATTTCAAAAAAGGTTTTGTGTTGTTGCATTATTTATGTGATTTTTTATTGTGCAAAAATGAATTTTATGCCATATTTTTCAAAATATTGTCTACGAGCAACTTTTTGTGTCACATTTTACAATTTCAAAATATTTTCGAAATGACTTTTGAGTAAAGGAGAATGTAAAAAATATTAAATTATTTTAAATCCTTTAATTCAATTTGGCACTCTTATTGGCATAAGGGCGGCTTTACGTACTAAGAGCTGCTAAAACTCGGTGATTGGAGTAAACTGCAACTACTTTCAACTCTGTATTATGAGAAAAACGGCCGGAATATTAAAACAAATAGACAGACTAAGTCTTCCTTTTGCAGGCACTTGATCGGGGTCACTTCGCAATAAATGCCAAACAATTGTTTATAACGATCAAATACCGCACCCGCCTAATTCCTTAAACATAAAAGAAGTATACAATTTTGTTTTACGTTTATCGCATTAAAAGACGAGTATGTTTTCTAGGACGGGATTTGGATATTGTCCGGTGGGACAATATTATTTTGATATATTTGTTAATTCATTATCTTTTTTGAACTCAAAGAACGAACCGAATTATCCTGTACTCCCAGTACATAAATTTTAATTATTTTTGTTGTAAATAAACTACGTAGACCTTTGAAAAAACCCAATAAAACCCTAGTGGATTTAATTGAGATATAAAACCCTAATTGGGTTACCCAGTGGTTTGATAAGTGGTAACAGCTTCAATTATAATTCAGATCTTTTGAGAAATTGGAGTTTACCACTATAGAAATTAGCGTTAAACTGCTATTGATTTAAGCAAATATTATATTACGCGGAGTACATTCTGATAATGCTTTTAAAATATCAGCCCCTAAACAAACAAATAAATCCGGTCCTATTTTCGATATTTGAAGTATGTCCATAACAATCTACAAGCTATTATCTTGAAGAAAATGTGAGAGTGAACGGAAACTTCCTATAAATTTCGAACCATTTTTACTGAATATTTTATATAGAAGAGTAAAACAAGAGCAACACAGTTTTCTTTTGCATGGATTCATTTACCGGTGACAGGAAAATATAGAAGCAAATGCTGTTTAAGCTCCGGTGGATCTTTACAGACAACATGAAATAAATATTGTTACGACAATAAGGTTGCGCACCACAGCATTTATTACATCGCTATAATAAATAAACAAAAGCTGCAAGAACAACTACTGGTGCTATTTAGAAATAGCCAAATCTACAACAACAACCATTAGCAGAGACAAAGTAAATAAAAATAACACGGCAACAACAATAATTAAGCAGCAAAAAAAACAAGTAACAGACAATAAACAAGCAACAACAAATACGAAGAGCTGAAAGAAGTAAATAGATGTTAAAAAGAACTAAAAAGAAATTTAAAGAAAGAAATGAAATCTACCTAAAATATCGAGATGTTCAAGAGCTTTCGATGTGTTGTCTACTCAGCCATATAAAAAGCACATCGATGTGAACAGCTATCAGTTTATTTGTCGTAAACTCAGCGAGTGCAGTTTAAGTAAAGTAAGCTCACTGAGTGCAGTTTGTATGAAGAGAGTTTATAAGGATAAAGCTCGTGAAGTGAGTCGTGAATTAAAAAACCAGTTTAGTTGGTGGTAACTCAGTAAAGAAAATCAATTGTGGATAACCTCTGGTTGAAAAGGTTGTGATCGAACCTAAGCTATAAATACGATGGGGTTGGAAGATCTTTAGGAAGAAAGATCTGTGAAGTAATTGTTGTTGTTTACAAAGTTGTAAACAGACGGAGTAATTAAGAATAAAAATTGTTATTGCCTGTAGAAAGATTACAAGCAGTGGTGTACATAATTGTGTTGTATAAAGGATTTTTAATTAAAACCAAACACAAAATTTATTTTATTTTAACTACAATTTGCGAAATCACGTTTTTAAGAACGTAAAAACGTAACAATAACTTGTTGAATAATTTGTAAGCAGTCAATATGTTTACGTCACTCCCTCTGATCAGCGTCAAGTAAAGCAAGTCGTCGGTAGGTTCATCTCGATAAAGTTTCAACAAAATTGAACTCTTTTTTCTGGCGTTAGCAAGAATATAAAAGAATGTTTAATTCCTATCAACAGTGTTTAATACTCAAAGGAATTCAGTTTTTAATAAGGGAGAAAAATTTAACAAAAGATGGAGTGCAAATGCAGTATCAAATGCAAAACATTAGCATTGACATGCCTGCATTGAGCCAAATGCCGAGCTATATATGACATCCATTGGCGTGTAGATGGCATTTACAAAAATGAATGAAAGAGCCAATCATAATCGTATATTATGAAACGCTAACTTGCTGGCTGCTCCAAAGCTTATAAAAAACAAAACCATCCTTAAAGAAATTTGTCAGGATGCTACAAGATACTTCCAAGCGGGTGAAAACTGATCGGTTGCTACTAAAGGATCGTTGGCTGCTACCCTTTCAGTGATAAAAATTCGTAGTGGAATCGAAAAAACAAAAAGTGTTTCATGGCTTTGAATGGCTAAGGGGCATACGCATAGCAAAATTAAATAATGGCACCACCAAGAAAACTATTATTTTTTTCATACAAATAATAATTTGATATTTATCGCTACCGAGGTATTCTTATCAGGAACGTATATTAATTACCGTAATATTCCATGAAGGAATGTGGGGACTTCTCTCATTCAATATGCTGCACCCGATTCTATTTTTAAACTCATTGAAAGGGACCTACAGGTTAACGACGGCTCCGAACGGCAAATGCATTTGGAGAAGCTTTCAGGAACGTAAAAACTATTTAACTTCGGGTAGTGACTATACAGCTAATATATCAGGAAATCTAAAGATTATCAAAAATTAAAAAAAATAAATGTTTATTTAAAAGAACTAGCGGTATCTCAAGTCCGTATTTTGTTTTGATTTTAAAGAACGCTTTGGCACAGGGGAGGGTTAAACTAAAACAAACTTTATTTTTATATGCCTTTTAGCTGACGTTTCTAACAAAATATATAAAAGTGAGTAATACAGCTTTCTAGTTACTTAAAATTTTATTAAATATTATTTATTTATTATTTGTATAAACATACTAGGAGGAGTTTATAACATCCTCCCATACGGATACTTAGTAATTAATTAAAAATTTCTTATACGACCTAATATGCTTACTGTCTAGTAAGTAGATGTCATTGTAACCACTTATTGTATTTTCCATATGACTGATCTGTAATATATAATTTATTTAATATAATTATTTTATACATATATGTATGTATGTTTGTATATTATCGTGTATAGATTCATAATTAATCTTTAACACATAGTAGACAATTAGTAAATGTATTAGAGTATCTATAAATAATTTTTATTCATCCTTTGCTACTGTAATCTGGCAACTAACACTAATTGAATAACAAAGTTCATTTTAACATGAAATTCTTAATTGTCAAATCATGTATGTATCATGTTAAAAGTCTAAAAGCAGACGAAGTTTTCTAAAATATTACGTTATGGAGAGAAAGGAACAAAATGGATGAAACTAAAGATGTTAAAGATAACAAAAGAAGTTAAAGGTTTGAAAGAAACTATAGTAAAAGGTAAAACAGAGATTTATTTGAATTATATTATACAATCAGACCCGGGCAAACGTTGTTTTGCCTTTGAATTTTATTTTCACTGTAAGTCTGGTTTGCATGCAAAGTCATGTCGGATTGATACTTAGAAGAAGAATGAATGCACTAAATCGACATGACAATTACTGATAGCTGGGCCTGATTCGCGTTGCTGGCCCCAAATGTTTCTTTTATGTTGAACTGCCTCTCGAAGAAAATCAAATCAATGTTTTTAGTCATTTATAATAAATTTATGCCCTTTATTGTCTTACCTGTTTCTTATTTACATTTTACAGTAGCTTTACTTTTACTAACATCTTGGGTTAATTCACTAAAATGTATGTAATATTTAATTTAAATAAATTAATCCTCAATTTAATTAGTTCTTTTTTTCGTCTGACGCCCACGAACTTTTCGAGAAAAGAGGCTATGTGTGAGTCGCTGTCGGGATAGTTGAAGCCTCTACACGTCGCCAGACGCCTTCAGCAAAACATAAACTAGGCTTATTGCGAAAACAGAGTTTAAAAAAGAGTGATTTATTTACTTTTTTTTAATATAATTTTTTCACAAAAAGATGTTAGGTTTCAGTCGGTATCAGGCTAATTAACGCCACTCCACGCTGCTTAACGAACCAACGCTGTCAGCGAAACACAGCATAGTGCAGTAGTTCTTGAGTTACGGTGCAAAAACACCAAAAAAATATTACGCCATCTGTCGGACGAACTTCAAACAACACAGAAACACTCATCACACCTGATAGAACATATATATACAGTTTGGTCGAAATCGGTGCAGTAGTTCTTGAGTTACAGTGCAAAAACATAAAAAACTAAATATTGCGCCATCTGTCGGACGAACATAAAACTACACAGAAACACTTCTGATGCCACATGGAGCATATGTGTTAAGTTTGGTCAAAATCGGTCCAGTAGTTTTTGAGTTTAGCGATCACGAAGATGCACGTCATTTTTATATATTTATATAGAGATTAGGCTCGAATTTTCGTTAGTTTTTAATGAAAATATTAAAAAGTGAATAACATATACTGACTAATGAAATTATCTTTTTACGATCTACAGGAAGATATATAGAAATGCATTATAAAGTCAACGCATTTAATTTATGTATGTATGTCTACATTTAGGTCTAAGTGGTCCTATGGAAATCTTCATTTACATGCATAAGCTGGTTTTTTATTATTATCCGGTAACGTTTTGACAAGATTGCTAAGTATTGTGCGCAATTAAGAAAATTATTCTTGCTTTTTGTGATCCGCTGTAGGGAACAGTTTATTGTGTAGTTTCACATCATTGCGAGAATGACACTTAAAACAGCGACAAGTTTTTGTTTTCCACTGCATCTTTAAACTAATGAATATTTATGAAATCTTGTTTTATTTGTATCATTTTCTCTATGGTTTAGAAAAAGAAATAAAAAAAATTGAAAAATTGAAAACGAACCTAAAACTAACGTACTAATGATAAATTTTACTTGCCTTTCTTTTAAAAAAACAAGATTGCTTTTCTCAAGTAGAAGTATGCAAATAAACTTTTATTATGTAAATATTTACAGTAAAATAAAAAGATTATAATAAATTAAAAAATTCTTTATATAAAAAGTTGAAGCTGATTTTTGCTTACGTATGTCGTCGCATTATTCTAAATTCCTCGACCAATTTCAACCAAACAAAGCTATGTATTAGAACCTGTATGGTCTACGCTTATATTTGCTTGAAATAAGATGTCCATTGTATATAATCTAGTATCTAGAGAACCACGCAAACGAGAGTTTATTAAATTGGTCCAAATACATCCATTGTCAATATAAACCATCAGTTGAAAACTGGATGGATTGGGAGAAGTGGGCATTATGCCTTCTGTACAAATTCAATATTGGTTTTTGTAAATCCTGAGAATGGTGAACAAAGTTTCAGTATTTCGTGAATTAGCAGTCAATACAAACATCACTTCAATAATGGGGGTGATTTAATAAGCGGGCGTGGCAACTTACAACCAAACTATGCTATATATTGACTTTTAGTATATTTCTTGAAAACGGTAATGGTAGAAATTTATCAATTTGATTTAAGCAATTTCTTGGACGTGGCACCTTCCACTCATACTTAATATATAATTTTGCATGTGTGGAGCACTGTAGCTGAAGACATTAGATGTGTGGTTATTAGTTTTTCATAAGGGGATAGCGAAGCACACTAGCATAAATGTACTTATGTATCGAAAAAAACGAATGTGATTTTGAATGTCTTTGTGTATGTATGTCTGGGGGCAGAAGAAGATGAAGGAAATATAGGAAAAGAGTAAATTAATTAATTAACCTATTAATGCCGGAACCAGCTAAACTAAAGTGCAAATGCTTTATTAAAAACGAATAAAGAGAACATAGACGATATTAAAAAAAATAGGAAAACATGTCATGTTAGCGTCAAATTTCACTAAAATCGGAACACGGATTCGGAGTTACAAACACACTTATGCGAAGGTAGATTAATGCGTAAAGAGATCCTCATGAAACCTAAAAAAATAAAAATATTCATGTCAACGCTAATCATCCAAATACTGTTTTTGTCAAATTTCAACGCAATCGCACCAAAGATTCGGCGTTAGGCGTTAGTAGGTTAATATAGTATTTATTTTAAAGCTTAGTTGGCTGAAAGATGCCCAACTAGAACATTTTAGATCCATTCTAATGTCCTCATGGTCGCGCTTCCTATGATTTTATATGTAAGAGCATTGATATTGCAGCCGAAGTTCATATCTTCGGTGCACATGTCACTCCTACTTAACAGTAGCTCACCATGTGACCCCTGTGGTTCACTGAGTTGAGACCGCCTAGCGTCAACTACCTAAGAGCCCCCAGACCTGCAGATTTCTTTATGAAAATAGGTACACATTGCACTCGTTAAATTAGATTAGGGTAGTAATTAAGATAGGGAAATACGCCAGGGTTTATCTTGTTTCTTGTAATTATTCTCTTAAAGAACAAAAGTCTTAAAGAGAAACATTTAACCTATTATCTAACAAACAATCCTAAACACAGTCTTCATTGCAATGTGTAAATTTACTTGAATAAATGATGGTGAATATAATTTAGAACAAATAGGAAAAAAAATTAATTTAAATTTATTTTTTAAACAGTAAAAGCATTTAAAATAAAAAATATAATGCTTCAAATTAAATATTTAAAAGATTTATTTTGAAATACTTATACACACTGTGTGTATTATACATTCTAAACAGTGTTTACTGTATTTCGAATATCAACAAACACACACTTATGCATATTTTTATATACTTGGTACACCCCAGCTAGCAATTGGAAGATCGTTTTTCGACAAATCACCTTTCTGAGTCTTTTTCGAGTTATTTGGTGATTAAAACCTGTTTAATCACTTACATGATTAATTAAGGACTCGAAAGTTATTCTCCCTAATAGTTAAAAAAGAGTGATTTCAAATACAATAACAAATTGTATGGCAATCACAAATAAATCATATCATCATCAGTATTAAATACTAATAAAGAAAAGGTCAAAAATGACCCTAAGCTATTAACAAGAAGAGTGGGGGCTGGGAATAATTTTCTCCCGACAGAATTATATTTTTTGATCAGAAAATTAGTGCACATTCCGGCTTTTTAATCAAGCAGAGGAGTTAAAATTGACTCGAATTTGCTTCGAATTTAAAAAAAATGCTGGCTGGGACAGCGAATAGTATTTTACACCTCAAGTAGTTTCACTTGACTAAACGCTCACACTCGTTTTCTCTTTCTCGCTCCCTCTCTTTATTACACATAACTTAGCTTACACCTCAACTTTTGTTCTATTAGCCTAAGAAAAAATTCTATTTTGTTTATGATTGTTTGTGTGTATGTGTGATTGTGCGTTAATAATAAATTGTATGAGAAAATGCTCACATGTAATGCTATTTGCTAGTATGTACGAGTACGTGTATGAAGAGATGAGTGTAAGTGCTTGGCTTAAATTATTTTTCTTTTTATTTATTATTTAAATAAATTTAGATTCATAAGTAACACTTGACATGGACATATATTTACAAACATATACAAAAGAATAATACAAACCGACTAACATACTTACATTATAAGTAATTCAGAAATTTAGAAGAAAATAACAATTTGTTTGTTGGTTTTGAATATAAGTGCATATGAAATAGTGTAAAAACTTAGAAAGCTACAAAACTCTACTCATTATCTCAATATGAAACGGCGAAAGAGACAAAAGAAAAGCTTGATAAACATTACGGCGAATCTGCTCCGTCAGATTATATGGTAAAATATTGGATTGCTGAATTTAAACGGGGCCGAACAAGCACTGCAACAATACCATCAATAGGAAGGCCAAAAGAGGTGGTTACTGAAGAAAATATCAAGAAAATCCTCGATATCGTTATGAATGATCGCCGGGTCAAAATCCGTGAGATTGCTGAAATGGGAAGCATATCATATGAACGTGTGTTCAACATTTTGCATGAACATTTGCATATGAAAAAGCTATCGGCAAGATGGGTGCCGCGTTTGCTCAGTGTTGAACAAAAACGAGTTTGACAAATCACTTCACAGCGGTGTTTGGACATGATAAAGCATAATCCAGCTGATTTTGGCATAGATTAATAACAGTTGATGAAACGTGGGTCCACAACTACACACCTGAAACCAAAAATCCATCGAAGCAATGGGTGGAAGCTGGTGGAAATGCTCCGAAGACGCCGAAATCGGATGGCAAGGTTATGGCCACTGTATTTTGGGATGCACACGGAATATTGCACATGGATTATCATGGAAAGGAATCCACAATCACAGGAGAGTATTATCGTGCATTATTGGATCAATTGGTTGATGCAATCAAGAAAAACGACCACATTTAAACAAGAAAAAAGTGCTCTTTCTTCAATACAACGCACCGGTTCACACAGCATTAGATACGATGCTAAAAATACGAGAAATCCACTTCGAATTGGTTGATCATCCACTTTGTAGTGCAGATTTAGCCCCTAGTGACTTTTTCCTGTTTCCAAACTTGAAAAAATGGCTTGCAGGAAAAAGATTCATTTCAAACGAAGAAGTGATTACCGAAACTAATGCGTATTTTGAAGAGTTCCCAAAATCGTATTATTCAGATGGTATACAAAAGTTGGAAAATCGTCTTACTAAGTGTATTGAGCTAAAAGGAGACTATGTTGAGAAATGAATGGTTTTTGAAGAAAAAAATGTTTTTTTCCTACTTAGGTAGCTTCAATATCAATCCGCCCTCGTACCTCGTCTTTTTCCCTGCAATTTCTGCCGAAGTCATTACCTAGGTGACCAAGTCACAGGCGATTGGCATGAGTGCCCAGCATATGATACCAGCTGAGTGTACTTCTTAGGAAGTTAAACAGACATTACGTGTGCCTATGATCAAGCTTTGGCTAGATATTTATAATGCTACCTTGCTCGTCTCCTTGATCCTTTCGCTACAAACTTTCATCCCATGGTTCAAAGTATCTGTTTTTTTTTTTGTATTTCAACTTCTATACAGTCTTGAAATTTTAGTCAATGATTTAAAAAAATTTAATTTATTCTTAAATACGTTTATTTGACTGCGTAGCCAAGTCTGCACGGCTTTAGATATTATTTAAAAGTTTATACAGAGTAATAAATTAAAGAGGTTTCTAAGCTTTTGAGCTGATTTTTGTAAGAAACAGTTGATAGTGTTTATTTTAAGGCTCAAATAATAAAACCACTTTTTGCGAAAAAAAAATGAAATTAAAGTTAAATGTAAATTTTATATTTTAGCTGGATATTTTAAGTTAAAAAATATGAAATCAAAATATGAAATATATTCTTAATGATGAAAAAGAGATAATACTTCCATAATGTATAAAAATTACCAGCATTTCCATGCATAGGGGGTTGTAATACGACCAAGTCTTGCATGCATCCATATGGATATAATGTAGCAAAAGGGATAAACACACATACTAATCTCGCAAGACCTTAGTTGATTTCCAATAGTGAAAAATTCGCCCATGAATTTAGTAGTTCTGTCATGTCTAGCCAGCTCATTCGCCTTACAGTTTCCTAATCTGATGTCCATATTTTTTGAGAAATTTACTGTAGTGTATAACCGTTCCCGAGGTCATCTTGTTAGATTCCAGAGCTTTCACAGACCTTTCCAGTAATCATCAAAGCAGCTCTTATGTCTGATACTTTCGCCTTGAAGATGCTTTAATGGTAAGGTACCTTTATCGAGTAAGCCATGTTCGAAAAGATACCTTCACCTTTAACTCTATTTGGTTTGGAGCCTGTGATTGGTAAACTGGATTCCAATATAAACGTGGACATGAAATCTACATCTGGTCCTGGAAGTAATTCTGATTAAGTTATCTCTATATATATAAGAATGACGCGTATTTTCGTGGTCGTTAAACTCACAAATTACTACACCGATTTCGACCAAACTGTATATACATGCTCTATGGTGCGTGAGGAGTGTTTCTGTATAGTTTGAAGTTCGTCCGTCAAATGGCGCAATATTTTTTTTTTTTTGTTTTTGCACCGTAACTCAAGAACTACTGAACTATGCTGTGTTTCGTTGAAGGCGTTGGTTCGTTAATCAGCGTGCAGTGGCGTTAATTAGCTTGAGGCCGACTGAAACCTAACATCTTTTTGTGAAAAAATTATATTAAAAAAAAGTAAATAAGTATCTATCACTCTTTTTTAACTCTGTTTTCGCAATAATCCTATTTTATGTTTTGTTGAAGGCATTAGGTGCTTGGTCGGCGTGTGGCGACGTGTAGCGGCGTTAAGTATCCCTACATCGACTCATATATAACCTCTTTTCGTGAAAAGTTCGTAGGTGTCAAACGAAAAAAAGATTTAATTAAATTGAAGATTAATTTATTTAAATTAAATATCTCATATATTGTAACAAATTAACCCAAGATGTTAGTGAAAGTAAATTAATTGTATTATTGAAAGCTATTGAAACAAGTAAATAAGCAACAGGTAAGACAATAAAGGGCAGCCTTTCTACTCCTACAACAGAAAGAAAAATATCATAAGAAATGTATATTGCAGTACAAAATGCCACGCTCACGTGCAAATATTAGTCGCCGTACACGACACACAAATTGTATGAGAGTGCTGCGCTCATAGCAGACACAAGAGGAGCGCGCAGAAGACAATGAACTAGCCAGGAATCGGATGTTAGTTTTATACCAAAATTATTCACAAGAAAATCGCGAAATATGCATCGAACAACAACGTGCTGCGAGAAGAGCCTCCAGAGCAGCGATACACAGTACCAGTCGCAATTTTTTTATGCGACTTGCCTTTAGTTATGATCCGACAATTGATTACAATGTATATCCCAGTAATAATATCAGTAGCATGGATCAATTATAAGTCCAATGCAAAGCATTTATATATAAAAAGGAAGCACCTGGCTTATATTGCGGAAATATCAATCAGCCATGATTTTGCATGCAAACCAGACTTACAGTGAAAATAAAATTCGTAGGCAAAACAACGTTTGCCCGAGTCTGCTAGTTATGCTCTAAAGCCAAAAATGTTTGTGTTTTACACACGTGTGCTTGCACCCGTTATACTCCAGTATTAATGTAATATGAATATGTATGTACGTTGAGTGTTTTTATACTTAAACTTTTATGATACTTTTTCAAGTGCTGCCCTGAGTAGTAGTTGAGGTAATGATGATGGCGGTGAAGATAATAATGATAATCATGTTTGGGATTACACTTGGCAGCTACTCTGTAAGAGATTAAAAAAAATGTTTAAAAGAAAATAGAAAACAATATAAGATAAATGAAGCATAAATAAAGAAGCAAATAAGAATTTTGCTTGAGGTTTAGAAAAAATTAAAAAAAAATTAAACATTTGAATGTTGTGTACCAAAGACGATTGAAAATTCAATGCGCACACTATCGGCGCATTGTGCCGATATATGAACACGCATTAGCACAATGCCGAACAATAAAATTGTATAATTTGTACCGATTTTTGGCGGCCAATTATACCCAGATCACAAACGTCAAACAGCGCCGGTAAAAGTGACAACGTTTAATAAAAAAAAAAATGGTACAAAATAAATGTTGCTTAAGGTAAATATATTTTATTAATATACACATAATGGAGTATATTCATTATAAAATAATGATAATTTAAAAATTGATTCTGTAGATTAGATCTACTTTTAATTTGATAATAAAATTCCTCCAACACCTCCTATAAAAAAACAAAAAGAAGACCATTACAACCGACCTCAATACGTAAAGTGTGTACTCGGTATCAGAAACAGCTTTAAGCACGATGCTGTGAAATTTCCTTTGATTGTAAAATGTGCTTGCGTACATATTTACCGTTAACTGCTGTTATGCAACTTCAGTCCATTGTTGACTAGTTGAAAATAACTAGAAAACTATACGAAACGAAAACAATTTTTTCACTATAAATATATACGAGGGCAGATTGACATTGAATCTACCTAGCGCTAGATGGCAGCAAAAACACAAAAACTTTTTCTTTCTTAGAAATTACGATCTATCAAACGTCCGCTGTTAAAAGTTTAGCCAAATTCATCGATTAGTTTATTTGTTGTAGTCGTTTGAAGTAAGCAAATTTTGTGTTTCTTCTGATTAAACACTATTATTTGAAAGGCAAAACGGCGAAAGAGGCAAAAAAAGCTTGATAAACATTACGTTGAATCTGCTCCGTCCGAACAGCACTGCAGCAATACCATCAACAGGAAGGCCAAAAGAGTGACTACTGAAGAAAAAATCAAGAAAATCCTCGATATCGTTATGAATGATCGCCAGGTCAAAATACGCGAGATTGCTGAAATGGTAAACATGTCATAATAACGTGTGTTCAAGATTTTGCATGAACATTTGCATATGAAAAAGCTATCGGCAAGATGGGTGCCGCGTTTGCTCAGTGTTGAACAAAAACGAGTTCGACAGATCACTTCACAGCGGTGTTTGGACATGATTAAGCAAAACGCTGCTGATTTTTAGCGTAGATTCGTAACTGCTGATGAAAAGTGGGTCCACCACTACACACCTGAAATCAAAAATCTATCGAAACAATGGGTGGAAGCTGGTGGAAGTGCTCCGAAGTAGGCGACGACAGCGAAATCGGCTGGCAAGGTTATGGCCACTGTATTTTGGGATGCACACGGAATATTGCTCATCGATTATCTTGAAAAGGGATCCACAATCACAGGAGAGTACTATCGTGCATTATCGGATCAATGGGTTGATGCAATCAAGGAAAGACGACCACATTTAAACAAGAAAAAACTGCTCTTTCTTCAAGACAACGCACCGGTTCACACAGCATTAGATACGATGCTAAAATTACGAGAAATCCACTTCGAATTGGTTGATCATCCACCTTATAGTCCAGATTTAGCCCCTAGTGACTTTTTCTGTTTCCAAACTTGAAAAAATGGCTCGCAGAAAAAAAATTCATCTCAAATGAAGAAGTGATTACCGAAACTAATGCGTATTTTGCGGAGTTCCCAAAATCGTGTTATTCAGATGGTATAAAAAAGTTGGAAAATCGTCTTACTAAGTGTACTGAACTGAAAGGAGGCTATGTTGAGAAATGAATGGTTTTAAAAAAAAATGTTTTTTCCTACTCAGGTAGCTTCAATATCAATCCTCCCTCGTATATGCATATAAATGCTATGCCTTAAGGTAATAATTGCCTTTGTGTATGGCAAAAATTGCATTCCAAACTCTGGAATAAACAATTTGAAACTTTTACAACTGTAATCACTGACTAAATACCGAAAAGTACAAGCCAAATACTAGAATAGCTTCTCGAAAAGTGGTGTCATACTTTATGATGTGTGGTGTTATTAGATCAATCAATTCAGCGAAATGAAATTCTTAAGCTGGAATCATACAATTGATGCAATGCACCCATTATTGGTACGTCAATGGTAACGGTGACGCTACACTAGACAATCATGCGTCAAAAAAGATGTAAAAAATACGCCAAAATTTATTTTGTTCCTGAGCAACAATCGAACTGGACAATCGTTTAATGTTATTCTTTGAAATATTCTCTCCGAAAATATGGGAGATAGAAAAAATAATATTAACGGGTTAGTTAAGGTTTACAATAAGTTAATTGGGTTGGTTGCTTTCTAAAAAAAAACAAAACTGAGTACATTTTTTACAATCCTGTAATCCCTGGAGCTTTAATTGCTGTCTTCAGGAAATTCACGTAAAGTACTCTCATGTGCATATTCACTTCTTTTTTCTTATAACTCTCTTACCAAAACGCTTCGTTTGGTTTATTGAGTCAAAAACATAAACGGTTTCACAATTTTATACTTTTAACTAAAATTTATTTCAATATTTTCTAAGTACGAAAAAGCAGGAAGGAACATATACTTTTTCTTTTTTTTCTAAATAGTGCACGATAAATATCGTAATTTTGTTTTGGCCGATATAAGCCAAAGAAAATGTTACGAACAAATCGTCTAATTTTTATTTTTTTTTTGTTTTTTTTTATATGTGCCGACTTACTATAATAAAAATCGGCACAGATTTTGTTATCTTCGACGATAGTGGGCTTTTAGCTTCATAAAATGCCTCTGACTGAGCCGCAATTTTATTATTAAAAAATTAAATTCTTTGTTTTTTTTAACCTTTAATTTTATAAAATATTTCCAACACAGCTTTTCACTCCATTTGTCTTTATTTCCTGTTGTGCTATGGAAGTAAGAACAATAATTTTTTACTTTTCTTTCACGATTTTTAATTTCTTTTTACACTTCATCACTTATTTTTATTTCAACCTACACCACCACCAAAAGAGGAAAAAACAATTTTTTTTGCCATAGAAATGAGAAAAAGGAAACAAAATCTGTGAATTTATTTCCCATTGAAATTCGATTAAAAAATATTTGTATTGAGTTTGCAGTAGATCTCTTTCAACTCCTTGTTTTTTGTGTTTTTCTTTGTTGTTGGTTACCAAGACTTTTTTCTTCAATTGCTTCAAGGGGTTATATATCTACAGTAGTTGCCACATTGATTTACCATCCACTGTTGTTTTTTTTTTCGTCCTTTTTTCTTCATTTTAACTTACGGTTGGATTTTTAGTGAAAACGGAAACACATTTTTAGTCGTTTCGTTATTAATGGTATCCCCAAGGTAACATAAGTTGCACTCTTACAAATACCAATATGTGTCAAAGTATTTTTGTATGTGTGTGTGTAAGAAAGTATCGTAAGTATGTTTAGGCAACGGAAACAGGAAATAAAATTTATATAAGCTAAAGTGAAATTTATAAGAGCGAAGGGTATATTACAAGTACGTATGTTGGTAAAATATATTGAAAACGATACTAATGTATAGTGTTTTAAGATTTTTTTCTTCGGGTAAGCGATATTTGCCTTGAAAGCGTGAAAGTTTTAAATTTAACTTTTAAAAAGAAAAATATTATTATAAAGGGCTTTCCCATATAGTAGATTTTGTATTTATTTTTTTATTTATTTATATAAAAGTTTGAACACTAAATTTAAAATGAATATTTGAAATATAAGAAAGCAAGTCAGAACGTTTAAGTTGAGCTAAATTATGTTATTTTACGCTTTGTATTCCTTCTGTTACAACAAGTATCCAAGACTTGAATCCATTCAAGTGCAGTATAAAGAAAAATTTGATTAAATTAAGGAAAAGAGTACAAAGAGAGTAGAATTGAGGGACATAAATAGACAAACTCTCTATTATACTTGGGAATAATTCGGCTAAAATGTAATCGTGCAGCTGTGTAGAGCGATATAATGGCACATTAGCCACTATGACATGCCCTTCAAGAAAGAGAAGAGCATAATGATTTTAGAAAAGATGTCGTCTTTTTGATTATATCACAGCCTGTTGTTGAAACTGTTTGTGAAGGTGCTCTACCTACTATCTGCAAGAGCAGCTTCGTCCTCTTATACACATCTAACAGATATTTCAAAATATACTCTTTTCAAAATATACTCCTAGACATGAAAGTTGTAATCTTTTATTCAAAGTGAAATACCTCTTGTGCCTTTGATAAAACGCGATGCCAATGATTTGCCACCTTTTCGTGTTAAGGTGATCATATTCTTTGATTATTCTGGCATCTTTTATAGAAAAGATAGATATAGAAGGTTTAAAGAGTAGGTCATTACAAATAGAAAATAAAGCGATAAGCACTGCTTACAAAAATAACAAAACCCTGCTGTTGCCAGAAGTGGTTTTAGTTTTTTTAATCGATGTGAATGACATCGGGTACATTCGATAATACTCTAGCTACGACAATCCAATCTTTGTTCCCTGTTGTGTTGTAATGGCGAAAAAAATTGTTTAAATATCGACAGGACACCTTAAAACTGTGTAAAAGACTGCAAAAGCTTTTGTATATTTTTACAAGATAAGAAGATTAGTCAATAAGTCCGTGACTTTTTTAATATAACACAGGTTTTTGTATAAAAAAATCATATTTTTCATCATAACCAACTTAGACCCAAAGTTTCTCCAATATCTTTATTTAATACCAATAACAAGACTTTTCAAGTAGGATTTAATCGTTGGAGTTAAATTTATATCAGTCAGACTATTCCTTCAATTTAGGAAACAATAAATAGTCATTCGGAACAAAATCCGGTTAGCAGGGCGGATGCAGGAGCAATACTAATTTTTTTAACGACTTGGTAAAAAATAACTTTTTTCTCTGATAAATGAGGTCTTTCGGAAATTCTTTTTAAATTCTCCTAATAAGTTGGCTGACAAACCTACCTTGAACTTCGCCAATACACCTTGAGAAAATGCACTGTTTTGAATGTAGTTTGGTCTCTGGTATATCGAGTGAATCCATGATTCGTCTATGGTTACGAAACAATACAAAAATAAAAAAATAGTCCATACTTTGGATGAATAAATCCCAAATTCGTGCGAAGTAGTCAAATGAATATGAAATGTGTTTGATTGTAAGCAAACGCTGCAGATATTTTGCGGAAAGTGACCATTCAAAATTGAAATTCAAAGCTATGACTGATGCCTATGGCTTCCACTCTCTCTCTCTCACTCTCCATTTACAATTGCCCAACACCATATCGTAAATTTCTTTGATTATTTCGAGGGAATATATTTAAATTGGTCGTCCACAACATAAAGAGTCCTCCGTGACTGTAAAATCATAACGAAATTGGTAAACGGCGCCGAGTTCCCATAGTACTTATCAAGCTAGAGCTTGCTTTATTCTTAAAAATTTAATGCTGTTTTTGATTTTCTCCTCAAATCACATGGTAGTCTGCCATCAATGGCTGTCCAACACAAAGTAAAAAGCGCAGCTTGATAGGAGTCAACTAAAAAACGCCTCTTGACAGGAGCTGTTTTGTCCTTTCTGTTAACATGCAAGCAACTCTAAAGCTGCAGACTTATTTATTTGCCCTTATATCTACATCACTTACACTAACAGCCCCACTTACCTTTTGCGGTATTATTCTCTTATCAAGTAATTTAATTGGTTTTATAAACTATTTATATCATAACGACTTCTTTTTGTGGACTTGGACATTTTCTATCTTTTCAAAATAGAATTTAATAGTGCAAAGCCCCAAAGCAGTGATGTGCAGAAGTAAAAATGTAGTTTTGTTATTGAGGATATGAAAATTACTTTAAAAGAGAGAGTAAAGTTGATGTTATAAGAAAAGTTTTTAAAAATCAACATGCATCCGCCACACATATGCATTTATCGTTGTTTCAGTGACAATTTGAGCGCGTTTCAACTACCGAAAAGTCGCATTTATTTCATTTAGCGTTTTTTTTTTAAACGCGCAATTTTGTTGTAAGAAATAGAAAGCAACTAAATTCAATAAACTCTTACAAATATTAGGGCTTATTTGACAAACTTATGAGTAAAATAGAAAAATTTTAATATTTTAAAGAAGAACGCTAGAAATTTTAATTATTTAGTTAGAATACTAAACTTGTAAGTTATTGTTCTTAATTCCTCTAAAGATAATAAGGGAAGCAGCTTCTATTTCAATCTGTCCTCTCTAGGACTGAGCTTCCCTGTGCGTTCCAATATATGGCCAGTTCCGTTAGGTTAGTTTGGTTTCCTCAGAGTGTGTTCAATCCATTTCCATTTCCTTCCCACAATTACCTTCATTACACGAATTTGGCGTGTTCTTATTTCTGGCCAGTATATTTTAGAAATGCGTCGTAGACAGCGGTTTATAAATTTCTAAATTTTCGTTTTTGGAATGATATGTAGAGCACGCCCTATAACAATCAATCGGCCAAAACATTGGCTGCCTGGTTTCAATCTGTTCTGAATATCAACTCTGGAATATTCGGAAGTCTTGAAGATACTGCCGAAATAGAACAAAAAAAACGGAATATCTGCCATATTTCTGCTTTCAATTCGAAAGATTGTTGTGTTATTAGCGTTGTGTTGATTTGCATAATATTGGTTTTACAGATGTTTATCCGTAAGCCCGCTTTATACAATTCTGCCTTTATATAATCCAGCTTTCATTGCATGTCACAATGTCTGTGAATCAGGAAATAAATGTTGTAGGCATATTTGAGGTTATTTCAGTTTGTGTATAGTCCCTAGGTTATACCAAGATGCAACTAACAATCGAGGACAACGATAAACAGCAGTGGAGAAAGAACACAATCTTGTTTTGCTCCAGCTCTAAAAGGTATTTTCTTACTATAACAAATGAACCAAAAAATAGAAAAAAAGTTAAGTTGTTAAGTTGTTGCTTTGTTCTCAATCGCATTTATCTAATATAATATAAAGGCTCCGCCATCTAACGTTTTTTTTTCAACTAGAGCTTATTTCGTGAATGGTAACATTTATCTCATGTCTGATTTGACAGATAATTAGATTAATCCTTCCGCTGAACGAATATGGTTGTGTATACGCTTGAACCACGCTGGGGAATATTGCGACATTACTTTGCTGATTTTGCCAAAAAAATCATCATTTTGATCTTGGTGGGTATGTAAACAAACAAAATTGTCGCATTTGGGGCACAGAAATCCCGTACGCATACATTGAAAAGCCGATACACCCAAGACGAGTCACTGTTTGGTGCGGATTTTGATCCAGAGGCATAATTGGACCATTTTTTCTCCGAAAATGAGCAAGGAGTGGCCGTTCAAGCCAATGGGGATCGTTATCGGGCCATGTTGGACGAATGTTTGTTCACAAAAATTGAAGAGGAGAATATTAGCAACATTTGCTTTCAACAGGACGGCGCTACGTTCCACACAGCCGAAGCTACGATGTTTTGCGCCCTGTTTTTGAAGATCGCACTATGAGCCGCAGAGCTAATGTCGTTTGGCCACCTCGGAGCTGCGATTTAACACCGTTGGACTAGTATTTTTGGGGTGCCGTCAAAGATAAGTATTACGCCAACAAGCCAGAGACAATTGACGCTTTAAAGGACAATATTCGTGAAGCCATTGGTGAAATAGAGCTGCACACAATTGATAGTGTACTTAAAAATTGGACCGATTGTTTAGACTACTGCATGGCCAGCCGAGGTAGCCATTTGAATGAAATTATTTTGCATTATTAACTGGAAGGATTGTACTTTCAAATAAAAAAGGAAATTGGAGAAAATATTCAGTAGTTTTTTTTATAGCATTTACAAAAAAAATATTTGGGGGACCCGATATATATATATAATTGTACTCGTAATATAAATATTTTTTAAGAATTTAGTTATATTTTTTCTAAATAGACTTTAATGAAATGTGTATGGCTGCTCTAAATAATTATCACACCTTTCGTTTGAAAAAGTGATAGTAGCAGTCGTAGTATTGTACTGGCTACACCACGGTAACCCATGCACAATGATAACCCATTTATGTTTATGTTACAATTACAATAATAATTAACTTGTAATTTTACACAAACAATAGCTTACGGAACTGTTATCACATTTTTATAAGGACGCCAATTCTGAGAATAAAGATCATTGTATGAGCTGCATTATAATCGGTAATGCATATTAATGATAAAAAAGGCTATTTTTTTTGGTTTTTTTAAAGGCAAGGCTTATTAATTAGCCTGCTTTGGCCAGTGGCTTTCTAAGAGCTCGCGATTATTTATAAATTTAGCCATTTAAATAAAAAAACCTATATTATCCTTAATAACATTGTGATATTGTGTAAGTTTCTGTTCTTGTTTCTTTTGATTTATATATTGTTTGATTAACACAAAAATTAGAAAAAAAAAATTTGACATTTGCATGTAAGCTCATGCTATTATTCTACACTATTGCAGTAACTTAATCTAAACAAACTTTTTACAGTAGAGTTTTTATACATAATTTACATTCCTAAATCATATTAAATCCTTCTTAAGGTTTTTTAAAATTCAAATTAAATTTTATTATATAATATTGCTTTTTTCATACTGACTTTTTAATTACATCCTAGTTATCCCCAGGAGTACCTCTGACATTTTCTAAACACAAATACATAATTTATATAATTCATTAATTTTTCCTTAAAAAAAAATCAAATATTGGCCTCAAATAAATATTCTTTAAATGACTTTTCAATCTTCTTAAAAATAAAATTAAAAATAAAATAAACTGCAACAGTATTTCAAAAAATATGAAAAGCTTTTGTTATCTTTAGAAGAATTTTATAAAAATCGAAAAAAAGAACTTTTGCTCTTTAAACGACATTTGACATTTAATTTTTCTAAAAACATTTGTCTATAGAGTAACAAGGAAAAGCACAAAATCATATATAAAAGTAGGAAAGAGAAAAATAGTTAAAATACCCAGAAAATTTTTATCAAATTGTTTTTTTTTAATAATATTTTATCTTGTATTTATATATTATTATTATTTTATATTTTTAACAAAACTTTTCTGGTATATGGCACAACTTCATCTTTCGAATATTTTGTTATTGTTGTTCCTTTTTCTATTTTCCGAGTATGACCACATATTCTATGTGGTTTTGTACAATTTAATGGCAAACAATATTATCAAATTGCGATGCTATTTTTTTGTATTTGTTACATTGGTAGGTACCCTCTTCCCCTTTTTAATACTTTACAGACCAAGACCAGTTGTAACAATTGCGGTTGTTACTGCTACTGTTGTTGCTGTTGAAAAAATTCTAAAAATTGCAGTTTAATGTGTGTATGTGTTGGTTGCCTACATATATAGTATACAAATTTATCTATTATACAACAATTTTTTGTAGTTATTTTTAGTGGAATAAGATGAATGCAACACACTTCCGAAATTACGAAAACACTTCTTAAATAATTTGGAAAAGAAAATACAGAAGCACACTTATTGTAGCTTGAGTATTAGTTTTTTTCCTTTATGGTTACATTTGGGTACTTAGGGCTTCAAAAAGAAGTTTTCATCTTACTCTAGTTTGACAATAACGTTTAATTTTTTCCCATGAGTTGTTGTCACTTAAAAGCTCTTACAACATAGTACGGCGCTATGTATTCCTCTGCATTTAGGTTCCAGTGCAGCCTTCTATTGCTTATGCTTATCTGCGGTTATTTTAAAGTATGTCCTATACATTTTCAATTTATCCTTGATATTTGACGCATTATAAGTTTTTTATTGGTCGGAATCAATAGATCTGTATTACTGATAGGTCGTGACCAAAAATAACCATGAGTATCTCGCAGGCATTTATTAACAAAGACCTATAGGTTTTGGATAGTTGCACTGGACATTAGTCAGGTTTCGCGGGTGTTGTTTTTACGCAGGCATTGAAGATACGCATCTTAGTTTCACATGGTGTCTGAAACGTACACCACACATTCTGAAGTCGTCCGAAAGCAGCTATGGCCTTACTGAGTCTGTTAGATACATCATTATCTATACCCACAGATAATTGACATTATGGGTGCCAGATAGCAAAAATTGTTTACGTATTGTAAGCATTGGTTTTCAATTGTATTGAAACCCGGATTGCTATTGTTAATGCGCATTGCTTAGATTTTCTTAAATTTAATCTCTTGTCTGACGTTCTTAGCCAGTGCGACGAAATGAATGAGCTTGTTCCGCATATCACTGAGTTTGTGGGACATGAGGCATATGTCGTCCACATAGTCAAATTCTTCTAAGTGTCGAGTGCCAATTGATTTCCCCTCCCTTGCTTGCATAATTCAAGCGCGATTTTATCTAGGCCAATAGGAAAAAAGCAGTAGAGATAATGCACATCTCTGTATCACACCTGCATTGGTGTTATATACTAAACTTTCAAAGCATACAGCACTGTTTACACTTCTTCTTACTAAACTCCGCCTACAACCTGTGACTAAAGTAAAATCTCAGTTTAAGCTCGTATACCTGATTAGGTTAAATCACGTTGAAACAACAGAATGATACATATGTGTCGCTTCATTGCCAAAGGCTTAATTAAGTTAAAATTTTTAGTTTAATTTCCTGAGCGGTATTCTACTTTTATATCGAATATAATATAATCTAATTAAGGTACCATCAAGCGCAAAACCGCCATTTGCCCTGAGACCATCGCTAGTCTATTGTACCTAGCCTTGCCTTTAGTATGCCAAAAAACTCGTTCAATGGGATTGTGAACAATTTCCGTTCGCCCAGAGTTAATGCGTCCAATAGCCTGTTTTTACCTTAGTTTCACACACACAGTTAGTGATTAGACGTACCTTTTACTTATTTTCTTCTTAGCAGAATCTGCATTTGCTAGTCTTGGATGCTCGCATTCTGTACACGTATCCATTACAGATATTGTAACCGGTGAATGCACAAAAAAGTGTTCAAAAGCATTTCTAATCCCGTCGGCTTCCTCAGCGTCGAATTATAAAAACAGGCCACTAGTATCGTCTGAATATTTCCTCATAATGGATATTGATCATTTCTTAATCTCCTACTTCAGAAGACACCAATTAAAGCCAAAGGATGGAGTGGATCTAGCGAAAGTCCACACAGTTCGTCTACAGCAATCCCCTCCTCTGGCATAAATGTCACAACTTTCTTTTATGCTTCTCATATTCTGACACTAAAAGCGGGGTAATCTGATTATGAGAAGCCTCTTAAGCGAGTTGTGGCATTACAAACTTGCCCCAGACGTATATAAATGTTCAGCCCTATAGCACTTATACTTACTGTCTCTCCGAGAGTATTTTGACTCTTACTTCGGTGTGTCCGATTTCAGATAGGAATCTTAAGGTTTTTAATATAGTGAAAATCGTGAAAATCCTTAAACGTAAATATTTCATTACGAAGAACTTTTAGAATGCATTGACTGTCCGAGAGAGTCCCGATCTTTAAGCCCATTTGTTCCCTTACGTATCGAATCCCACATTTCCAATATTGCGTACAGCTAACTTTAAAAAACCGCTCTTTCCTTCCTCAAAGTTACTATTTCTCGTCGCAATCGATGATATGTTTTGGATTAATTCAAAAACACTTTCAAGAGTCATCCTGTAAGGACCTTGAGTCTCCAATCCATTTTTCCATCACCGGAAACATAGCTCTGTACTTCCTATCACAGTCGTTGCTCGTCTGAGACACGATCCGGCAGGATTAAAAGATAAATAAAATGTCTAAGGTCCTTTCTTCTGTGAATGGATATTGCACGCATAGTAGCCTCCACAGTAAGTGGTTTTAAATTCAGAAGAGCCAACCTACCCCTCGTTGTGGTAAATAGCCCCTGTTATGCACAGGCCTAGTCTTCGAATATATATCCAGCATATGTTCTTAGGCTCAGAACTCAGGACTCTCCCGTTTCCGTATCAAGTATAGTTTGGAGATTTACTGCATAGCAACCACCTTTTTTAGAAGAACGACAAATGGTTTTAGTTTCACAAAAGACTCCCTATCCGCCATTGTGGTAAATTTTCATAGTCCCTGTAATGTATATGCACGTAAGACTTTATAGCCCCCATTATACTCGTTTTGAATGGTTTTAGAGCAGGTCACTCTAGGGTTCAGCCTCCAGCACCTTCCAAGTTGCGAGAAAATTCAAATTAAAGTTTACACTGAAGCAAATGAAAGCTTTCACAAATTGCTTTCATATACGTTCAGACACGTATAGTGCAGATAAGTCTTCTCTTGGTGAGAATAAGACACATTTTTTATGTACGCCCTTCTATAAATGTTTTGTAGCTTTTACCTAATTTACACGATGATTCTTCATGCACGCATTTATTGAATGCATACTTTGCTTCTAGGAAAGAAGAGTAGAGAAGAAAGACGGGTAGAGAGAAAACACGATTTCTGCTTGTCATGCATATTTTCGCATTCTCTTTTACGTTTATTTTCGTATTTGCCATTGTGCTTAGTTCTTCAATGTAAACTTAAACAATTATTGTTACAAAATCAACCCTGTAAGAAAACAGACATGCCTCACAAATTATGGTAAAAATGCAGTTGATTTTTAGAAGCATATTTAGAAGAAAATTTTAAAAGTGGCATGAATTTGAACTCATCATGTAAATTTGGTGCTTGTGTGTTGACAATGCTGGTAGCAGTTTGTTTCTTCTTATACTGGATCTGTGTGCAAAAAATTGCATTAATTCAAATCACGTTCAAAGTCTAATGGAAAATGCTTTCAATGTTATAGCTCATTTCTTGGTCTATGCTCACCTTTAAATAAAAATTATTTCCAACAAATTGTTTCCTTCCTTCCATTACACTTGTTTCGTATGGCATGTTTTGTACTTTTTTGTAGATTTTTTTTTGGCTTAAAAACGAAACTTGAAATAAAGATTTTTATTGAAACTATAAAATTTTGTAATTCTCTAATGTTTTTCTATGTAATATTTTTCTCTAAAAAGATTTCTTTATTTTCACAACTTAACAATTGTCTGTCGAAAAAATAGTTTCGGAAAACTTGTTGTTTTGGTAACCAAACGAAATCAGGAAAATCCCAAAGTATAAAACCAAAAAGTACAGTTTCGAAAACGACAAAGTTTTTGCAAAAAAAACAGTATTTTCATAAAGCAGATTATAATCTAAAAAAAAAAAAAAAAAATTGTTAAAAATTAAAAATAATATTCATTTTTGAATATTAAAACGAGAGAAATTTACAAAATCTTTTGAAATGTCATCTGATTACCAAAAAAATATCAAATTTCGTTTTATTTCTAAGAGTTCTCTTACTAAACTCTTTCTAACTTTTCGCCTATGCGGGCATGCGGCCATATTTCGCCAATAACTCTTCGAATGTTGATTTTTTGGTGTTCAATTCTGTCTGGTTTATGGACGTAGATAAGTACTTTTACTTAACCCCAAAGAAAGTAGTACAATGGGATTAAAACAAACGATTTTGGTGGCCAACTAATTAGGCCATTACGTGAAATTACTTTTTTATCAGCGCGCGTTGTGTGATATTTTGCTCTGTCCCGTAGAGACTACATGTCAACAAGATTGTAAACTATTGAGATACAAAAAAAAATTTAATCATATCCTTATACCGTTCACCGTTGACAGAAATATCCTGAACATCACAGTTTTAAAGGACATATGAACCAATAACTTCGGCCGCCTACAAAAAGCTCATCAAACAGTAAATTTCTGCGGATGTAATGAAGCGAAAATATTGTTCATTTACGTACCCATTCAACCAAAAAAAGGCTTCATTGGAGAACAAAATTTAATAGAAAATTTGACGAACAGAATCATTATTTTAAAAAAAATTTCAACAATTCGCAAGCGTTGCTCTGTTTGTAATGAAACGTCAAACGAACTAAACAATAGGCAACTATCAGCTGTTAAATCGGTTGTCAAATAAAGCAATGCTGTCCACTCAAAGCTATGAACCTATAATAAAACAACCGATATAAGGTAGCAACTTCATTTTTTCGTGCCATTTTGTATGGAATATGAAATCAGGTTGAATTTGACCGTTATGTCGGATATTATATCGGCTTTGGGGACTGCTATGGTTTGGTTCTTGTTTATAACCAGGAACAAATCGCTTGGTCTGGTTGACATTTCTCTCAGTTAGATCTTACAGAATATCCAATATAGTATTTTTTATGTGAACGTATTACCATCCTCTTTGAACCATAATATACCAAATGCATCCTGTAGTTTCTGCTTTCTAAAAAGTAGACGCAACCCATTGACATCATAGCTGTGATTGCTATGGAGGGAACCAACTATCAATTACCAATGTCCGCCCCAAAGTACCATACAGCCATAGTCTATAGGAAAATGGCTTCACTAACCTTTTGGCATGCCGCAGCTCTAGTTCGTTCTTCTAATATGCGACATTAGTGTTCACCTGTTCAAAATAGTCTTTGCCTCAGCCTTTTTTATTCCACAAAAGGCTTCTGGACCACTGAAGATTGCTTTGAACTCTGATCTCAACAGATCGTCAACAACTTTTTCCAGCAATTCCAAGCACACACTGAAATTGCATGATTTATAGTTCGAAAGAAAGTTGGCCATTTGCCCATACGTACGGAAATCAATGAGCTTATGGGCCAAAGAAAAGTCACCCTGGGGTCTTAAAATCTAATAAGTTTTACTTTTATCTTTTTTAGAATATATAAATAGCGACTAAAGAATAAGTAATGGAGAGATTCAAAACTGAACCAAGAACCCGAATAATTGGATTTTATTTTTTAAATAACTATTGATTTTTTAACGCAAAGAGCTTGTCGTGGATATTTTAGTGCTACAATTTCGACTTCGGCAGTAATGATTCATTTATTTATAGTCACCACTAACATAACACCAAAGACATATTCGAAAAGATAGACTAGAAATTTGAAATTTGGCCAGCGCATTTGTCTGATTTTCTTTAGAGTTATTTGAAGGTGCGTATATTTGTGAATAAGATCCAGACAATTCTTGAACTCAACATTGTTGCAGAAATTTGAGCGTCTCATTTCGCAGCTGAAAACTTGAGTAATTTAAGTAACATTAGTTGCCATAGTAATGGAAACAAATTTTCATTTTGTTTTCTTTTAATCGGAAACAAAAATTAATAAAAAAAATATCTAACGAAAAAGTTATTAAAGTTTTAAACACCATTGTGACTTTTGGCCCGTCCTATATAAGTTCTAAAGACCAACTCCTCCACATCCGTAACAGTCTTCGAACTATACATGGCACTGAAAAATGTTTTCAGTTTGGAAGCACACAATAATCTCAAAACTTTGGTCAATAACCAGTTTTAGTCTGCAATCGCATACACGACAATACGACACGTCGTTAAACACTTATGTAACACCAAGGCCCTTCATTTTAAAGGTGCCTGTGTTATTGTGGTTACAGTGCTTTCAACGAATACTTTTTTTGTAAGAAATCAGTTTTTTCACAAAATTTTGATAGAAGATAGCATGAGTTCATAATTCTCTTCAGTACCTCTTAATAACTCTGAGAATATGCTGTTCAATCCTGGGTATTTATTTTATTTTAATGATTGGCTTTATATATTTCGGCGACACTGTGTTGTTTGGTAAGATATATACCTTCTTATGATATGGCTTGCACGCAAGAATAATATGAGTTCAGTACGGAGGGATAACATAATGATACCATTGAGTCAGAAAATTCATGGCTCAAGTCGAGTTATCGTCATTTCTTAAATAGCGAGGATTGAAAATTTAAAT
This sequence comes from Wohlfahrtia magnifica, assembly GCA_023159175.1. Lineage (NCBI taxonomy): Eukaryota > Metazoa > Arthropoda > Insecta > Diptera > Sarcophagidae > Wohlfahrtia > Wohlfahrtia magnifica. The sequence goes on from JAKWBJ010000051.1 coordinate 4,072,467, forward strand.
AGACCATTAAATGATACAATAAGCTTTGTATGACCCAAAAAGTAATCCTTACATGATTGTTTTTATTGAAGTTGGGTCTATGAGTGATTTCTTACAATTCTTAAAACACCAGCACATCAGCAATTATGTTGCTTTATAGTTAACAAAATAATATTATAAATCGTTCTAATGCATTCAGCATTTAATGTTGTTCTTATGCCCGAAACAAAAGTTATTCCTGCTCTGTTTTTCCACTTTTATTTTTTTTATAATGAATTTAGTTCAGATTTTTAAATAAATAATGGGAAACAAAAAACTCATAAAGTTTTAAACGGTCCAATAAATTCAATACCAAAAAATTATTAAAAAACCTCCATTTCATTATTTTCCTATTCTCAGTAGTTTTTTTTTTTTCTCTTTAAACAAAAACTTTACAAAAACAGAGAAAAACTGAAGGTAATATTTCGCGCGTTAATAAAAAGTTTTTCCTTTTTTTTGATATTTAGCTCTGTTCTATTTTGTTGTTATTGTTTTTTCATAATAAAACAATTAATTTTATTCTGTTTTCTGGGTATTTTTAAATGTTCTTTCTTCACTGTTTTTCTCCTTTTTATTTTGCATTTTATGAGCTGAAGTATGTGTATCGTACGTTAAAGTTTCTATGAAATGAGGGTTTGTAGTTGAAAATTTGTTGTTTTTGTTGTTTTCTAGTTCCTAATAAAATAGTTCACATAATTTTTATGGAATATATGAGCAACAAGAAAGTAAATGTAGTAGATTTAACCCATATTATTCGATACCTTACAATGTTGAAGTGATTAAAAGCATCGTCTTTTAAAGATGCCAAAGACAATAACAATGGACTTGGCCTAGAAATTAAGAATAGGTGTTACAATGGATTTGCTAAACAATTGATTAATAAAACCATCTCTCAACACACAAAGATCACACTGTACAAGTCACTTGTCGTAACAATAATGAAAAGATCAGACTACTAGTGTTAAAGAGGACAATTTATCAAAATATTTAAGCCCCTTTAGTCAATGATAATATATTCCATTTTAGGATGCACCATGAGCTGCTGTACGAATTATACGCCAAGGTAAATAGTGGACAAATTTGGGGCTAGGAAGTAAATTGGCTTAAAAGCAAATTTTTCTGACAAATTCACTTTTCAGTTTCATACCAATGAAATATAATATCGTGCTAGTGTCCACCTATAGCAAGTCGACAGAAGGTCCACTCTTTTCACAAAATTTTGAACCACATTTTGCAACGAAACTTCATTTATCTCATCAATGCAGCACCGAATTTCATTTTTGAGAAAGTCAGCTGTTTGTGGTTTATTCACTTAAACCCGGTCTTTCAAATGGTCCCAAAGGAAATAGTCAAGCAGCGTTAAATCACAAGAACGTGGCGGCCAATTTACATCGCCAAGTTTAGAAATTACGTGACCGGGAAATTTCTCATGCAGTAACTGAGTTATTTTGTCGGCTGTATGGCTTGTGGCGCCATCCTGCTGAAATTAAAGGTCACTGATGTCAACATTAGCCAAATGTGGCCACAAATGATTGATTATCATAGTGTGTTAGTGCAGAGAATAAACGGTGACGGCGTTTACTTGCTCATTTTCAAAAAAGAAAAAAAAGGAAATCAGGCCGATGGTGCCGCCTAACCACAAATCGCACCATACGGTCAATTTGTTTGGATATAATGGTTCTTCGAAGACTGTTTGTGGATTTTGTTTGTTTACATCACCGCTTAATTCAAAATGGGTCATATCACTAAAGATTATTTTATTGAAAAATGCTTTGTTTTCGTTTCAGTTTTTCAGACAGCCAATTTACAAACGTTCGATGCAAACAATGGTCGGCTGGATTTAATTCATGAACGTGTTGAACTTTATATGCGTGGAGATGACGATCTTTATTCAAAATGTTCCGGAAAATTCCTCTGGTGATTCCCAATTGCTGCAAAGTTCGATGAGTCGATGTTCCAGGCTCATTCTCAACACTTCACTGTACAGCGGTTATGTTTGCTTCACTATGGCCACTACGAGCGTATTTTTTTAGTCTATTGTGAGCAACTGCACTGTGAGCCCCGAATTTAGCGATTAAATTACGCACAGTGATCTCAGAAGGAGCCTGATTACGAGGAAAAGCTGCTCGAATTTTACAAAGTAAAATAGTAAAATTTTATAAAATTTTCATAGCACATTTTCACAATTAAACTTCAGTGTTCAAGAGTGTAGCGTTCCATATTTCAAATTTTCCAATTTTTTACTAAATAAGTATCAAAGGTTAACAGCTCTATTCTTGACAGCCAATTTACTTCCTAGCCTCACAGTTGCCCACACTGTAAATGAAATTAAGCACACTAAAGTAAAAAATGAACCAGTCTTGGGCAGGTTTGACGAAGGGACAATGGCGCTTCAGATCTCAAGTAATACAAAAATATATATACAACAACGCTTGGTGTCTCTAATCAGCACCAGCAAGAAAAGCACAGGATTTGCTAGCACTGTATTTCTTTTTAAGCTTAAGCCATCACACAAAGGAACATAAAGAGTATTCGAAAAATATGCTTGTCGTCGCTGTTTTTCGAGCCTGGGCTGCTTGGTTTTGTGTGCAATCGTTTTAACCCCTATACCAGGAATGTATTGTCAAGAGCGCTCTGAATATCCCATGAAGGCACAACGAGACACTTCCTATCAGAGAACTTCCCTGTCAGAAGTGAAAAAATGGCACCCTCAGTGTACTCCCCTTTACGTTCGTAAATTGATTCGGAAGAAAGTGTATGTTCCACAAGGTACTTCTGCCTTATATAGACATCCAATCGTTTTTTCATTGCATTCAAAATTAAGGATGAGAGACTGAAAGGTCTTTACGACTTGGGAAGATCACTAAGCCTATCTGCCTTCAGTGTAAAAATAACCGTAATCTCATGCCATGTTTGTGGGACATAATGCAAACCAAAGCTGCCCTTAAAAATCACAAAATCGCTGATACATTGGCAAATATTTTTTTGCGAACCTCGTGTATGTATTCATGAAAATTAAAAAAATAGTCATACGAATACGTTGTGTGCAAGTTCTCCAAATATGCGATTGGCTTTTTTATTTTTCTCGCATACATACAAGAGGCTTGGAAACAAATGTTTGCTAATATATCAGTGACTTAAGAATTTTGATAGAATTATCCCCTTCCATCTCTTCCTGGAAGTTTGTAAGGTTTGAAAAAACCAATCGCTCGCAAAATTCTATATTTTACTCCCACGACACTTGACTTTTCTGGTGACACGTACAGAGGTGAGAACACCTCCATACTCGTATACAGAAGCAAATGTTTCAGAGTCAGGAAAATGTGTGCTGAACAAGAGATCCAACTCCTCCCTTCTAGTGTAGGCAGTATATAGGGACCTAATACCGTTAGAATGATCTATTGCGAGGGACTTTTAAGGCTGGGCCAAAACCAGCAAGTGGTTTTGTGGCAAGAAAATTATCTTTAATACCCAGTGAAGTATTGGGTAGTGTGAAAGAGTAGGGGCTATGGGTTCATGAAAGATTTACATCTGTGTCACTTAACTTGCAATAATTTGAATATAATTGGTAATTGTATTAAAAGCATTTTAATTTACTTGCGATCTATATATTGATTTCAAATTTAACATCAGTGAACAAATGGACTGTTGCAAACACCACCACAAAAGCGTTACAGAATAATCACTAACCATGATATAGTACAGATATCTCTTTATGGTAATGATCAAATTTTCTCACTTTTAGTTCTTTACTGATGGTAGCGCTTATTTTCATTTATGCAACACATTAGTGTTAACAATGAATTTTTCGTATTTGACTTTATTATTTTGTTTTAAGCACAAATCAGCTCTTGTGATAAAAAATTTTTAAGTGGAATTTCTATTAAATTTTCTAATTTGAACACCAACAATGCATATGAAAGAAGAAAATTCTCTGTTTTTATAACATAGTTGCACACAATACCACACACATATGCACATACATAATAGATAAATTGAAAAGTAATAGAAAGGAACTACAAACAGTAAAAGAAGGAACATCACACCCAAAACTTTACTAGCAATTCAATAAATAAAACAAGAACAAGTCACTGTCCTGTTGAGGGCGTGTTTTCAAATGCAGTAATTTTTTGTTTTTGCTAATTTTTTTTCAGTTTTTTAATACAAAAACCCACAAACAATGCAAGAGAATTTACTTTTGATTGATTTTTATTACTATTGTATTGTTTGTGCTCTCCTTTTTCATCCTACTGCACTCACCCTCCTTCCTCCAAATCATTATGACTCATGTGGTGACACTAAAGTTAGCAACGCAACTAAAGTCAAAAAATAATATTTATTGTCTTTGTTCGCTAAGAAAAAAAGTCATTCTCTTATTGTTATTTAAAACAGAAACAACGATAAACAAATCGTAAAACCTTTTGCCAAGCAGACACGTTTTTTTTTCTCTTTTGGTAAATATTTTATATTTCACTTAAGTTTTGTTGAAAAACTTATTTAACAAATTTGTTTATTGGCAGGCATCAATAGAATATAAAAAATCAAAAGAAGAAGAAGAAAAAAGTAAAACTGTGGACATACAAGACAACAAAAATGAAAAGCTGCAGTTGTTTTCTTGGCAACTGTATAAATAGACTTAAAACTTTCAGGAAATCACGAAGAGAAGTTTATTTAGAAAAAGTTTGAAAAAAGTTAAACAAAAAATTTTTAAAATTAGATAAGATTTTTATATATTAATACTCCATTGATTGCGATGAAAATTGACTTCTTTTAAGAATTTTTGGTTAAAAAATAGATTTTTTCTGAGTTTGTGGCAATCTACAAAAATATATCCTTAAGTTTTAATCTTTTTAAAACGTTACTTAATAAATAAATGATGCGAATTTGTGGTTTTATGCAGTCCTTTATTTATTTGTACAGTCTCCAAAATATTTAACTTCAGCTTAATACACAAATTTATGTAGTACTCAAAACTTAGTACGGCTTTACTCTATAACAGCTAAATTATAACTGACTAACTAAGCAGAATGTAGCACCTTTTAATATATAGTATAGTATAGTATAGTATAGTATAGTATAGTATAGTATAGTATAGTATAGTATAGTATAGTATAGTATAGTATAGTATAGTATAGTATAGTATAGTATAGTATAGTATAGTATAGTATAGTATAGTATAGTATAGTATAGTATAGTATAGTATAGTATAGTATAGTATAGTATAGTATAGTATAGTATAGTATAGTATAGTATAGTATAGTATAGTATAGTATAGTATAGTATAGTATAGTATAGTATAGTATAGTATAGTATAGTATAGTATAGTATAGTATAGTATAGTATAGTATAGTATAGTATAGTATAGTATAGTATAGTATAGTATAGTATAGTATAGTATAGTATAGTATAGTATAGTATAGTATAGTATAGTATAGTATAGTATAGTATAGTATAGTATAGTATAGTATAGTATAGTATAGTATAGTATAGTATAGTATAGTATAGTATAGTATAGTATAGTATAGTATAGTATAGTATAGTATAGTATAGTATAGTATAGTATAGTATAGTATAGTATAGTATAGTATAGTATAGTATAGTATAGTATAGTATAGTATAGTATAGTATAGTATAGTATAGTATAGTATAGTATAGTATAGTATAGTATAGTATAGTATAGTATAGTATAGTATAGTATAGTATAGTATAGTATAGTATAGTATAGTATAGTATAGTATAGTATAGTATAGTATAGTATAGTATAGTATAGTATAGTATAGTATAGTATAGTATAGTATAGTATAGTATAGTATAGTATAGTATAGTATAGTATAGTATAGTATAGTATAGTATAGTATAGTATAGTATAGTATAGTATAGTATAGTATAGTATAGTATAGTATAGTATAGTATAGTATAGTATAGTATAGTATAGTATAGTATAGTATAGTAAAGTATAGTATAGTATAGTATAGTATAGTATAGTATAGTATAGTATAGTATAGTATAGTATAGTATAGTATAGTATAGTATAGTATAGTATAGTATAGTATAGTATAGTATAGTATAGTATAGTATAGTATAGTATAGTATAGTATAGTATAGTATAGTATAGTATAGTATAGTATAGTATAGTATAGTATAGTATAGTATAGTATAGTATAGTATAGTATAGTATAGTATAGTATAGTATAGTATAGTATAGTATAGTATAGTATAGTATAGTATAGTATAGTATAGTATAGTATAGTATAGTATAGTATAGTATAGTATAGTATAGTATAGTATAGTATAGTATAGTATAGTATAGTATAGTATAGTATAGTATAGTATAGTATAGTATAGTATAGTATAGTATAGTATAGTATAGTATAGTATAGTATAGTATAGTATAGTATAGTATAGTATAGTATAGTATAGTATAGTATAGTATAGTATAGTATAGTATAGTATAGTATAGTATAGTATAGTATAGTATAGTATAGTATAGTATAGTATAGTATAGTATAGTATAGTATAGTATAGTATAGTATAGTATAGTATAGTATAGTATAGTATAGTATAGTATAGTATAGTATAGTATAGTATAGTATAGTATAGTATAGTATAGTATAGTATAGTATAGTATAGTATAGTATAGTATAGTATAGTATAGTATAGTATAGTATAGTATAGTATAGTATAGTATAGTATAGTAATAGTATAGTATAGTATAGTATAGTATAGTATAGTATAGTATAGTATAGTATAGTATAGTATAGTATAGTATAGTATAGTATAGTATAGTATAGTATAGTATAGTATAGTATAGTATAGTATAGTATAGTATAGTATAGTATAGTATAGTATAGTATAGTATAATCCAGTGTTCGATAGATGCCAAAGTGTGAACACACTTTTTTTTCAATCGCAATAATAATGTCGAATTTTTTGCCTAAAAAAATGTTTTACGTGGGAGTCTGACAACCTTCTCCTATTTAAAGAAAACGGCTAATGAATGTTAACGATTATTGATAGGAGTTTACGGTAAACATGCACCAACACAAAAAACTTGTGAACGATGGTTTGCGCGATTAAAAAGTGGTGATTTCCACACAGAAACCAAGGAGAAGCCTGGTTAGCCGAAAAAGTTTGAATATGAGAAATTGGAAGCGTTACACGACGAAGATTATTGTCAAGCATAGGAAAAACTTTCATTATCATTGGAAGTCACACAACAAGCCATTTTCTTACGTTTTTAGGCACTGCGGCTCGTACAAAAACAAGAAAATTGTGTCAAAGACATTGAAAGCCGATTTTGTATGTCAGAACTGATATTTTAACGCTGCAAAAACAAGTAATTTTTGCATCGTATTGTTACTGGTCATGAAAAATGGATACATTACGATAACCCCAAGCGCCAAAAGTGATATGTAAAGCCCAGCCAACCAGCCAACTCAATGCCGGAACCGAATATCCATGACTCCAAGCTGATGCTCTGTATTTGTTTCGATCAGAAAGGTATTTTTTATTATGAGCCGTTGAAATCGGGTCAGACCATCATAGAAGACCTGTACCGAACACAATTGATTCGTTTGCAGAGAGAAATTATTGAAAAAAGATTAAAATATTCGTCCAGACACGAGGCCTTAATCTTTCATCATAACAACGCTCGGCCACACGTTGTAAGACCGGTCAAAAACTATTTTGTAAACAGTGGATGCAAAGTTTTGACCCATCTGCCTTATAGCCTAGACCTTTCCCCTTCTGACTTTGTTTCGATCATTGCAGAACCTCCTTACTTAAATACGCTTCACTTCAGAGTAGGGTATCAGAAACCGGTTGATTCATTCTTACCTCAAAACCGGAGCTGTTCTTTTGGCGCGGAGTCCATGTGCTACCAGATATAAGGGAAAAAGAAGTGGCTAACGATGTACAATATTTTAAATAATGTATCAATTCAGTCTGTTTTTATAATAAATGCATTTTTCAAGCAAAAAATCGCAATTATTAACTTGTACACTTTAAGCCATTTTTAAGCAGAATCGAATTCATTGTAACAATTTCCAAGGCTTTCACCGCCGATATATTAATAAATAGAATATCTTCCAATTAAAAAATGGACACGATACCTGTTGAAGAGCAAAATTCTTATTGACAAAGCCAATTTTCAATCAGGTTTTTTGGAAGATAGTTTTCCTACCAGTTTAAACTAATTTTTTGCTTTCGTCGCTCCACTCAAAACATTTTCTTAATGCCATTTGCTCATTTGTTACACTTTGGAGATTATCTGCCTGTTAAGTAGCGATTACATTATCATGTTTTTCATGAAAACATGAAGTTCCTTTTTGGCTGTTCATTTTCGTTGATTTTTTTTTTCTGTTTATTTCTAAAATGATTTGAGTTTTTAGCAATTCGTTTATTTGAGACTAACAGACGACACATCCTTAAATTACGTTTATTTTACGTGTTATTACATGGTTACTTAACAAACAAATACACTCGCACACACATTCTATAGATGCTGAGACACGTGCTTAGTATCTCAGACTTAAAGGTACAAAACAAAACTTTTACTTTCATCTACTCGAGGGTACAAGTTTTATATTTTTTGTTTACTAAGTTTGTTTAGAAAATTCTAAAAAAAAATATTTTAACGCATCAAATATAAACGAAAACAACAGACAAGGTAAAAATAAGAAAAGCTGGGAAGAAGTTTTGTTTAAGTATTATTTAATACTTTGTAAAATAATTTAAATACTTTGTACACTCTATAGCAAAGTACCTTCAGATATTTCAATCTAAGAGAAGCTGGCTTAATGTGGGCACTCGTAAAATGGTTAAAAGTGGCCTTATTTTGATAAAAAAACGCACTATACAAAATGGCTTATAATAGATAATGTGAGGTTGATGGCAAATGCATGCTTACTTAGAAGGCAAAACTATCGATAGTTAGGCCACTTGATAGTTTCGATAGCTTAAAAAAAACTATTGATACTATCAGATTCTGCTACTTGTGGCAACAATATTAAAATTTAAGTGAAGGTAAAGAGTAATAATAAATATATGAGTACAGTGTTGAAACAAATAATAGAGATACTTTATTATGACCAGTACGTCATATAATTTGTTGTATTGAAGATTTTTATGGAAAAGTAAAGCGAAAATTGTTCAGACCATAAAGTGCTCCAAAACTGAACTAATTAGTAAGATTCAGTGAGAGAAAGCTGCAGAGACTTTGGGAAGAAAGCGTAGAACAACTGCCAGTTTTGATAAACTTTTAATTCGTACTTCAAAAATTGATCCCTTCAAGTCATCAAAAAGCCTCAAAAATGAACTTAGTCTTCTGTTTCAAGTCGCACAATAAGAAAAAAAATTTATGGAATCTAGATTTATGGGTAAGAGTCCTCGAAATGTATCATTTCTCAGCAAACAGAAGCAGTACCTGCACCGTAATAGTTAGAAAAATATGCTATGCTTTGACGAAATGAAGATTAACTTGTTTGGGCCAAATGGAAAATAGTATATATGACGATATTTTAGTTATAATTCATACTTTAATTGAGTTTAATAAATGGAAGCTTCAGAAACTGTTTAACTGTGTCCTTATATAACTATAAAAGTTTACAGACGGCTAATAACCTGTGTCGAACAAATTTTTGCAAATGTGACCCTGACTACATTTAGTGGCCTCCATATTTACTCTTAGAATTTGACGATAGTATCGATAGTAAAAAAACTATCGATGTTCAGCCAAAAACAAAACTCGATTGTTTTGCGGCTCAAGTATGTCGTCTACTACACTTCACTTTTCTATTGGTACCATAACAGAATGCGTTTTGATTTTAGTAATTAAATTTAGTAACCAATTGTCAGTAATCATATATTCTTACGTAGTACTCGTATTTCTCTTTGAGTGCAACCCTTTGTAGTTGATTGTCCAATGAATCCCACAACGCATTATAGGGGAAATTCGTTCCTTCGTTGCACTGTTCCTTTTTTTCGATTTAGGAAAATTTAAGTCGAACGTCCATAAACAAAGTTCTCTCTATGCTCCTTCTCACAACTTATTTTTCTAAAACCAGCACCCTGCACTATATGGTTAGGTGTTATACCCTGGGTGCATGGTATTAAAAAACAACAAAAACTAAAAAAATAAAATAATGATATAAGATTGTAACAGTTGATAGACATGATCACTGTATATCGTGAAAATAAGCAAATTTTTTATTGACACACTTTATCGATATAAATGCGATGCGTATGTGATGGCGTTTATTAAATAACCCCTTAATGATAGTTTTAGATTGTATAACAATTGCTAGGAGTATATTTCTAAGTAAATTAATTACAAAATGGTTACTGTCAAAAAAGAAAAAAGTTTCTTACACTTTTTTTTATACAAAAACATATATTTGTTTTATTTTCCCTAAAATAATTACTTGAAATCAAAAAAAAAGATATTTTTGAATATTAAAATTCTGAAAACATCACGTTTAAATAGAAGCCTTATACATATTTACAATACATTATCCAGTTTAAATATCATGGCCCAGAAATGCACTTATGTCTGTAGCATTTCTTTTTTAATCATCATCATCATCATCATTCATCATTTATGCACATGATGATCATGTATGAGGAGTGTACCATACAAGTAAGAATGTTAAAATACAAAAAAAGTCTTAATTAAAATGAAGTGTAATAAATGAAAAGAAACTCATTTACACTTACACACTAGCAGACACACATACGTAGGCAATAAAGGTTTACAGGATAAAAATAATAAATCCTCTCTCCTTTTTATATTTCCTGGGAAATGTACACTCATAAAGACATATGTAAATATGTGCACACACACTTATACAGTGTATTAATGCTTGTATTATGTACAGGATATGTTTAAAAGTCAAGACTACTCTGCTGCAACATAGTTGCATTATAATCCGTGTAAGTTTATCATAACACATATGTCTGTGTGTGTGTGTGTGTGTTTGTAAGAGATAGAGAAAGTGAAACACAAAGAGAGTATTAACAGTAATTGTGAGATTTTCTTCTTAAGGGCGAATCAGAGAAAGACGTGGAAAAAAAGAAGTAAGAAAACAAATATATTTTCCAATGAAATTATGTTCATAAATGTCCACATCAAAGAAACATAATTAAGTTACCGAAACGTTAATGCAATCGGAAGTAATACAATAATTCATTAAATGAAAGCAAAAAAGGAAGAGAAAAAGTGAATTTTTTTTGAGGTTTTTTAAATAGTGGTAATAAATGCTTGTTTGTGCTGTTTTCGGTTATCAAAACGCCATTTAAAAAAATATTAAAAAAGCATTTTAAAACTACAAATGTTTTTTTCTTTAATATATGCATAGTTTCTACAATTTGTTTTATATATATTGTAGCCTGCCTGCTATTCGTCTATGCCTTTCGTAAAAATTTTTTTTATTTTTTTTATTTCTTATTATTGATTATATTTTTATTTAACACTTGTTATAATTAAAAATACTGGACAGTTCATAAAATAATGAGAAATTTAAAAAGGTTTTAAGGATATTAGCGTTTACTGATTAATAAAAAGAAAATTAATTGACAGAAGACGATTACAACTGAGGTATTTTTAAAACGATTTTTAATAGCAATATGCAAAGAGAGAAAACTACAATGAAATTTAACAATTTTTTTTGAATACAATCAACTATGATTTCAGATAGACGTGACTTGTAACGCCATAGTTCGCCGTGGCAAACCAACCGTATATGCAACGCTGTGATCCCTTAGTGGTGGCGTACATAACTTCATAACCGATCAATTTAATTTTACAACAATGTTTGAAAAACAGTTTTGTACCTCTATTGGACATTTAAAAATTTTTAGTTGTGACTGAAGTGTAATAAATGAAAAGAAACTCATTTACACTCACACTGCTAGCACTCATACATAGGCAATAAAGGTTTACAGGATAAAAGTAAAAAATCCTTTCTCCCTTTTATATTTCCTGGGAAATGTACACTCATCAGGACATATGTAGATATGTGCACATACACTTATACATTGCATTAATGCTTGTATTATGTACAGGATATGTTTGTAAGTCAAAACTACTCTGCTGCAACATTGTTGCTTTATAATCGATGAAAGTTTATCACAAAATATATATATATATATGTTTGTGTAAGTGATAGAGAAAGTGAAATACGGAGAGAGTATTAATAGTAATTGTGAGATTTTCTTCTTAAGGGAAAGACGTGGTAAAAGAGAAGAAAGAAAACAAAATAAGTACTTTCCAATGAAATCATGTACATAAATGTCCACACCAAAGAAACATAATTAAGTTACCGGAACGTCAATGCAATCAGAAGTAATACAATAATTCATTAAATAAAAGCAAAAAAGGGAGAAAAAAAGTGAAGTTCTTTTGCGGTTTTTAAAGTAGTGGTTATAGACGCTTGTTTGTGATTGTTATTTTGAGCTACAACAAGGTGTTTTTGGTAATCACAACGCCATTTAGAAAAAAGGTATTTTCAAAGGCATTTTAAAATTTAAAATGTTTTTTTTTATAAATTCATAGTTTCCACAATTTGTTTTATATATATATTGTAGCCTGCCGGCTATTCGTCTATGCCTGGTAAAATTTTTCGTTAAGATTTCTGTTTATTTTTTTATGTTTTTTTACTGATTATATTTTTATTTAACACTTATTATAGTTGAAAATACTGGACAGTTCATAAAATAATGTGAATTTTAAAATATTTTAAGGATATTAATGTTTACTGATTTATAAAAAGAAAAATTAATTGACGGAAGACGTTTACAACTGAGGTATTTTTAAAACTATTAAAATAGTTTTATACAAAGAGAAAAAACCACAATGAAAATAACAATTTGTTTTCGAAAAATAAAATATAAAAAATCGAATAAGAAGACATACTTATGTTTATAAATATCGCACACAAAATCATGAAGAGTCATAACACAAAATTTATCGAAATCGCTTTATTTTTGCATAAATCAATTTACAGGCTAAATCTCCAACGACCACAAAAATTTCGTTTGCATATCTGTCTTCCTTAGCTAGTAGAATACTGTTATTTTACTCGTGCCGATTGAATACAATCAACTATAGGTTCATATAGAAGTGACATGTAATGCCATAGTTGCAACTTGACAAACCAATCGTATGGGCAACGCTGTGATCGATTAGTGGTGGCGTACATAACCTCAGAACCGATGAACTAAATTTTACAAAAATGTTTTAAAAACAGAGTTTTACTTTTACTGAATATTTAAAAATTTTTAATTGTGACTGTTTGTTATGATTTAGTGTTCGACATGTGTGTATATAAGTGCACGTAATAACGGGTGCTGGCTTTTGTTTTCTCCGTTACTCTACTTGAAAACGTATAGCTTTCCCTTAAATATCCATTAACTTGTTTCAGTTTCATTACATACATAACTGGCCTTTTGATTAGAGCGTGCCGTTGACAATTGATAACAGCTACCACGAACAAAGCTCCTCAACTTGATCTGTCCAATCTAGATAAGGACGTTCTCTACGTCGTCGATCACTGACATCCCCATCGAACACTCTTATCGCTATAGCATCTTCATCCATTCTTAAGAAATGTCTATGTAGCCGCTCAATGTTAATTCGCTGAGTAACATCTATTGCATTATATAGCTCTTATAACTCATGATTAGTCCGAATACGGAATTCATCGGCAAACCGCAAAAGTCAAAGGCAGCCCAATCGGGGAGTGGCAACGACCATGCTCCCGCTTTATAAGGAAGAACGTGGAGGATGACCTACTTCAGCAGTAGCAATTTCGTCGAGCCAGATAGGTCTCCACTATCGAATGTCTATTGAGATCATAATAAAACCAGTGGGCAAGAGTGATTCTAAGCTTGATCTCCATACTGACATCGGTGGTTACTGGTAATGGAAGTGCCAAGGTAGATAAATTTATTCACCATATAAAATGTACAGTTTTCAACCGTAATCTGCAAGCCGATATGCAGCAGGTTCCTACTTTTCGACTCATGGGACTGGCCACGATTGCCGTAAAACCCATCTTGAAGTGGATGGACAACCAAGTGGTGGCTCTCTTTTTGTCAAATTAGAGTTTGGTCATCTAGTTGGGATGTCACTTTCTTTTAGCAGACTTCTGGTTCTGCGATACATGTTGGGCAGGGCACAGATAAGGTGGTAGAATGAACCCACCTGCTCTGTATTAAGAGAAATCTGGCTCTTATATAATTGGACTCGTATGGAGCCTATCATAGAGATGCCGCGACATAGGCTGCGAATCCTGGTGGCTGTTATCATTAGGTAACTGGTTCTTAGACTAAGAGACTGGATCTACCGTATAATGATTACTTTAGGACTTGTCAGAATGACAAAGAGGAGGAGACTGTCGATCATTTCCTATATTGGGAATGTTTTTCTTGGCAGTCCACTTCTGCATGCCATATCATACCTGCCTGATGTAAGTGCTTGAACGCTTCCTTCTATGGACATCACAGTGAGTTCAGTATTGAACCCGAGTGAGCTGTACCTTGACAGACTTTTTTTCTATGGCACTGAAGAAAGTAGTGGCATCTCGCTTCTTTACGATATTATCTGCGTAGGCAAAAAGCTGGACACTTTTGTAAGAGATAGTGCTTCTATGATGTGCTCGACTTTTCTAAAACGTTGCACAGTATCAAAACGTTCTGCTATGCATTTTCACTAGTCTTTCAGGAACACTAAAGGCAGATATTACTGTATACGTGCGATCGCTTGTCGGGCTATCGAAGGTTGTTTTATAATCGACAAAAATATGGGTCCTATCCACTGTTTGGTATAGTTCAAATGTCTGGTAAAAAGTGGATTTTCCAGGTATGAGACCGCGCTGATAAGATCTAATGAGTGCGTTGGCGAATGGCTTCAGTCGTTCATACAATACACCGTAAGGATCCGGTATGAGATAGGGAGCACCTGTTTTTGCCCCTGTAGTTGGCAAAAAATTTGCGGTGTCCATTTTTTGGGACAGTCCAGCGGCCACTGAAATTCCAATCGCAATTCTACCGATAAGCAGGTATATGCATATAACCAGCTCTATACCACTGTCTTTAAATAATACAGCGGACAGCCTGGGCTGCGTAATCTCAAACGCCGTCATCATCGATTGGACTGTTTCTCCAACTTTCCTTATTCCGGAATTGGTTTTACCATCCCAACGCAACAACGTAAAGAAATTGGTCCTCCACAACCTCAGTAGGCATTATGTATCAGTAACGAGGTTACCGTTTTTGCCTCTATAGGAAGATGCTCCGGGCCTATGACCTTCAGTCAGACGCTTGACTTTTTGTAGAATTAGTAGGTGGAGTATCATTGATGCTAGAATAGAGCTCAATTTCCTTACGCTCACCTAAAGGCGTCTCTTTTCACTTTTTTTCATTTATCATTCATATGTTGATTATTAACTAATTAGATAATAAGTCCACTAGAGTTGGTGGTGGCGACTCATGCTTAGCATTGCAAATATGTTCGGTGCTCTGTTAAGTTCGGTTAAACATTTAGCGACAACTGAAACGATCTTTATTAACATCAAATATGTGCCATTTTAATCGATAACCTTTTATCATTTTCAAGGTAAAGTGATTATTCCATCAGTGTAGAAATGCTAGGTTTTCTCAGCGAAAAACTGATTTAATTGCATTTTGCAGGCCTCTGCGAAATTTAAATTAAAAACATGCAGAGATTTCTGCAACGATAGTATCGAATGATAATGTCATATGCAACAAAAACGGATCACCAACATTTGGCGTTGTCGTGATGAAACATAGCAGCTTTGCTGTTGATCAATTCTGAACTGCTTGCTGCAGTCTTGTTTATTATTGCCAATAGAGATCAGAATCAATTTTTTTTTGCAGGTTGTGCAAGCTCATAAGAACTAATTACCAGCCAATCCCACCAGATACATAAAATTACATATCGTAGTACATACATATATCCTGGATTTGCAAGCATCTACAAAGCTTTATCTTGCTTCGTCTATGATATTTTTGGCACCATATTTTCATTCCTGATTCGCTTGAATCCACAATTAATTGTAAACGGAAAGTCGATTCATTAAATTATTCACTGTTAACTTATGTGGCTTTCGAACATAGAGATTTTTCGTGTATCTAGATTTTTTCAAATGAATGCCTAGTTTTCAAGCAACGTCAAAAATATTTTGAAATTATGGTGAGACCATTATTTTCTTTTTCTACCCAATCACGTTAATAACGATTTTCTATTTTTATCATATCTTTTCTTTCTCTCCTCTTCTTTTTTTATTGTCATTATTTGCCGTAAATCTTATTTAATATACTAAATAATCTTTAATACCTACAGAATAAACACTAGGTTGTAATTTCTTAAGGTAAATGTTTGAAACTTGAGTAAACTGCTTTAAGGATAAAGAAGGAAAGAAATTAATAGTTTTACAACATGCCAACATGTCAACTTGAAGTGTCACAAAGTATTTAAAGAAATGTCACAAAAGGTGGCTACAAAATTAAAAGCAAAAACGCAATGAAAAATTGGGAGTGTTATTACGTTGTTTTGCTAAGAAAAAAGAAAATGTTAGAAAGAAATATAAGAAAAATCAACAGTAAAATAAAGAATAAAATGACTTATAAAGTCACACATAGCACGTTAAGGTGTTAGGTATTGGTTTTAAGTTTGAAACAAAATTGTTTCAAGAAAATTTTATATTTTATATTTTCTCTTTTAAAAGAATTAAAAAATCTGAAGTATGATAAGGTTAGAATGTTGTAAAGAAAATAGAAACATGTACGAGTATGTACGTACAATAAAACATCGTTGTAACGAGCTGTAGTTATTACGGACTAGAATTACAGCGAAGAGTTTTTACGGATTTTTTCTGATTTGATACGGAGTCTTATGATATATTATATAAATTTCCATAACATTCCATGAAGAAATACGTGGACTTCTCTCAGTCAATTAGCTGCACCCGATTCCATTTTTAGACTAATTGAAAGGGATCTACAGCTTAACGCCGACTCCGAACGGCAAATGTGTTAGAGAAGTTTTCAATAGTAGTAATACTCATAACCAGTTAATAGCTAATATTACGAGGTGATACCGCTGTTGTAAAACTTTTTCTTTTTCAGATGGTATGACCTGATATTGAACCAAGCACCTTCTGGTTGGTAGGCGTTGTCTTACCTACCATACCATAGCGGCACACAGCGACTGTAAAGTAAACAATATTTTTTAAAAATACTTTTGATTTAGTTTCTATTGCAATAAAGTCTAAAGCCTATGGTTATTGCCAAAGTGATTTATCTTATCATTGTGGGCATAGATTTATTTCTTATTAACCCTGCAACATTTATAAATTTTAATTTTGTTAAACCTACTACTACTACTACTACTACTACTACTGAATGCTCAACAAATAATATTCAGTTTAATCGATTCGTTGCTTTATTTTTATTTTAACTGCAGCTCGTTTTGGCAATGATTCCCTCGATTTGTCTTATCCATGTGTAAATATCGGAAGGAAATCGCATGTAAGGTCACTCGTCAACAAGCTGAGCGGGCCCTGTCTGTGACGTATTTTACAACACGTCAAGTCCTTGAGAATACCCATGAGAATAATATCGACAAACGCCACCCATTTGTCGACATTAAAGCCGCTTTCGACAGTACTCAGAAGAATAGCCTCATACCACCTTGCCTGGATTTTGTATCCCATATGAATTTATATAGCTATAGAGTATGACGTTGAGTGCCACTGAAAGCACGGTCTGAATTGAGAAGAATTTATCCGATTACTAAGCGGGGCTTTAGTCAAGGCAATTCCCCATCATGCGTCTTCTTCAACCTTGTATTGAAGAAAATTAGTCAAAAATCTTCATGTCTTCGACAGAGCGGAAAGACTTAAAAAAACCGCCAGAGTTTTTTTTAAATATAATTCCCAATAAAACCCCGGTGGGCTTAATTGGGTTACTCAGTGGGTGGCCAAGCCTGGTTAAAACAAACGTGGTATTTTTTTTCTTTCGTCACTCCTCATGGGAGCATATTGGTTTTCAACAAAGGTACCATTGCTGTGTTTCAGTTTCATTAATCAAGTTGATTTTTAAGCTAAATAGATAATTAGTCTACTGTAGCTCATCTCATTATGATTATGTAGTAGTGAAGAACCTTGCCAAGTGGTGGTGGTGATCCTTATTTAGCATCGTAATTTTTTTTTTAGAGTAGGTGACGTTTCTTACCTCATCATTGGTCTGATGTTTGTCATCATTGCCAGAGGTGAGCTGGAGGGCAAGTGGGCTTCTATTTTAAATAGTTTTGTATGTAGAGAAGTTTAAGTCTCTTTAGTAAACACCCGAACCCAAAATTTTTTGCCATGCCTCCTCTGCTTGTAATTCAAACCTGAGCTGTTTATGTTGTATGCGTGTGTTCTAATCACTACACCACGATAATAATCGAAATAATTTTTGTATCTTAAATCCATGATGCAATTCACTGTTTTTGAAATAACTTTTTGAAGAAATATATAAAATAATAATATAAAAATTTATAAATAATAGAGATATTTTGTTTTCATATTTTATATATATTTATTCAATTCCATCAAAATCTTCCTTTTGTTTATATAATTTTATTTATTTAAATTTCTCCACCATCACGAATATTTTCAGTGCTATAACGATTTGTATAAAATATATATTTTGTTTACTATTTATTGAATTTAACACTTTTCACACGCCAAAATATTTTCAATCAGTTAGAGATTCTTTTTCTTTTGCTCGATTCCTTTAATACGTTTGCCATTTCCCTTCCTTTTTCCAGCGAATGGTTTTACATTTAAGCCACCAAATCACGTATTGCCAGTGAGAGAGAGTTAGTGCTTTAGTAGAGCAAAATCGAAGATTATTACGTGATTTTTGATAGTTATTATAGATTTGTGCACTGACACGTAATGTTACAATATGTTTGCAAGTAGGAAAAAAAACATGAGAACGTAACACGAAATCAACAAAATTATGCGGAAAAAAGCAACATATTTCACATAAAACGCTTAATTGTTTGAAGAAGGAAATGTAGAGAGAAAAAAGTGAAAACAATTTTTTGGTTTAAAAACTTAACAAACCTATTCATGAGCTTACCTGACTTACATAACGGAGTGTATTAATAATAATAAAAAAATTATTTTATAACTTGTTAAAAATATGCACTTTTAGTTACAATTTTATAGGCTTTGTCTGCGCATACCCTTGCGTATGATTAATGTTTAACTGCCAATAAAATAAACACTCATACGCTGTGTGGTAGCTTCATATCAACAAAAGCGTACTATATTACATCAAGGGAGTTGATAAAATTATTTTCACTCGTCACTCTGAAAAATATTTCATTTGTTATAATTATTAAAAATTATTTTATATTATTTTTCTTGCCTATCAATCTCATATTAATTTGTCCCACACAATTTACGTTTCAATTAATGGCTGGATCGTTGCATTTGTTGGCTGCTTTTGCTTTTTTATTACAATATGTAAAAAGGTAAAAAATTAAAAAAAAACAGTTTTTATAAAACAATTATAAAACTTACATATATTTTTTTTACATTTTTATTTAATCAATATTTAGCAAACAGCAATATACGTTTCCATGTGTGACAGCAGTAGAAAGGGAGCAGTAAATAAGGAAACTTTCATTTATCATTTTCAGCATTTCTGTAAAGGCAAAAGTAAACATTAAAAGTTAATCACATAAATCATACAAACAAACGATATGAACAGATATATATAAACACTTGCTGCTTATTTATAACAATTAATTGTATATTGTTTGTAAAAATATAAAACTTTTCAACAAATTTACACAGCAAATGAAGAAGAGATTAAAGATCAAATAATCGTAATAGTTTTAAACAATAAATTGTTCAAAGTATTTTAACTAAAAATATAAAAACCATTTAGTCTTTTCTGTCTTTTGTTTCCCAGGCTGAAATGCTATCTATTCTTTGGGCAATTCAGGTTATAGCAGGTGATTTTTTAACAATCTACGTTTTGAAAAATGAAAAAATTTTTTTTTTTTTTGTGAGATAAGTGAATGCTTAGCATATCATCATCCCTATCGTGCTGACCAGACACTTTAACAAGACACTGCGACTCTTAGGATCTATTGTTCTCCTCTCAATCTACAGTTTGTTTATCTGATCTGTTGCCTTCCTACTGTATCCCAGTAGAGGCGAAGCTCTTATGGTGGATATTTTCCCCATGAGACCCATGTCTTCCCAGGCATCTGCGTTTGAACCTATCAAGAACTCCACACTCACACAATATATGTTCCGCCGTCATTAATGCCTCTAAAGAAATATCCGCATCTTTGTCCGCCAAACTTTTCAGCTGCTCCATCAGTCCACAATGGCCTGTAAAAAATTCAGAAAAGTGTTTCGAGTCCGATCTGCCATACTTGAGAGCCTCAGAGCGACACCAAAATTGCAGATTGATCGCCGTGCTGGATTGGTAAAATTTCCATTAAGCATTCTAGTATTCTAATCATCTGGTAATTCCCAATTTCTTAACTAGATTGAGTAAGCGGTGCTGCACAGTAGAGTTCCGGGCTGATATGAGCTGTAATGGAATCTTTTCTGGCCAACACATCCGCTGTTTCGTTACCATTTATCCCACAGTGTCCAGGTACCTAGCACAACTAGATCTTTTTCTTAACCTAAAGACTTTGAAACGTGTCATAGTAGTATTTAACTAGTCTATATGTCGAAGGATTCCAGCCAAGTGCTCTTAATTCCACTCGGATATCAGATAATATATTAATGGTTTTACCTTTAAACCTATTTTTCAGGTTGGTCTCTGCATATATGGCACTGCCCATGATCTCAGCCTGAATGGCAATCAGCGATCTCCTCAGTAGAATCGAGTATCAATTAGTTTCAAGAACACTAGTACTGTCAAAGTCATTTATTTTGGTGACATCGGTATATTAGCTCAGATCAATCAACTTTTTAATGATTATTTCATATAAAATCGCCGTAGGTGATCCAATAATGTGCTCCAATTGTGCCATACCAATGGCAAATGTAATGTTGCCCTCCAGAACTGAAATGGTGACTGATTTGATTTTCTATTTTAAATCTTCGCGCATCCCAAAAACAAAAAGGCGATCTAGTGGAGACACATCGCTTACACGCCGTCTGACAGGTGACACCATCTTGTGAAAACCACAAGTCTACCAAGTAAAATTTTTGATAGTGGTCTAAAAAAACTGTAATCATAGCATGGTAACTTGCTTCAGTGGATGTAACTCTGTCATGTTCATCATTTTTGAATAAGTAGCTCAAAGCCCAATGGTGTCGCCGTCTAACAAACCGCATTAAGCAATGGATTTTTCTGTCATTTGCAATTCTTCGCCCGCCTCTTGCTGCACTGCACACCATATTTGTAAATTCTGGCTATTAACGTACCCATTGAGCCAAGAATTAGCTTCGTCTGTGAAAATAATTTTTCGATGGAAACTAATTTCTCACGCAGTAAAAATTTTTGTAATATAATTCAATATTCTTCTGTTAGTCTATTTATGGTGAAAAGGCAATCCTTACTGAACATTTTACAGTGAAAGGACCTAAATTAAAAACCAAAGAGCAAAAAATTACTCGTTAACTGAAAATATTCAAGTGAGAGATAAAGTGATTATCTAAGATGACAGCCAAGCAACACTGAAGCTAGTCAGTGGATATGGAATATATCTTAGGTGGCTTATAACCGATATACCACAGATTGTTCTGGTTACCGAGTCACTCCAGAGTTAGAGGCAAAAAAGTTGCCGGCCAACTGGTTAGACTGGGTTTGAGGATGAGTCTTTGCCTGAAGAATGTTTGGTTAAACCACCGATATTCAATCTCTTTAAAAACGCAAAGAAATGAATCTTAACAAAATTTGTTATTTTGTAGAAGTGACTGCAGGATATCCAGGCCCCTTTGGCGTATGAAGCTAGAATTCAATTAGTCTTGGAGTTGGATAAGAAGGCATTTATGGGTGTAAAAAGAACAATAGCGGAATACTGTTTGAAAACAGCGCCACAACGAACTCCCATCTGGTGCATGAGCAGAAGTTTTCAGCTGAGATATTTCGCAGTCTGTTCAGATTCTAAGCTTCGGTGCTGTTTTATAGGTTCAAAACCTTGAGTCATCAGCTGACTTATCAGCTGATAGTTGCTTTTTGTTTTGTTTAGTTTGACTTTTCATAATGGATAGACTTACACCATAATAGGACTTGGAAACTATTGAAGTTTTTTATGTGCTCGTCAGACTTAAAAATTTTGTTCTTCAATGAAGCCCATTTTTGGTTAAAGAGATATGTAAATAAGCAGAAAAACTTTAGCGGAAACACTAATCCATCCGCATTTCATATTTGATGCGCTTTATGGGCTGGCAAAGTCATTGATCCATAAATCTTTAAAGACGATGATGTATATGGTGAATGGCTGACATGAATCTTGCAGACATGCAGTTCCGACAGAACGGAGTGACATGCCACAAAGCGCACCCCACATTTCATTTTCGCAAAGAAACTTTTATTAATTTAATTTGAGGTAATGGTCTAATTTATTTTTTTTGTTCAGCCCCATTCGATTAAATTCATTGTGGCTATGTAAAGACACTTATTAGGTCGCTAAATTAGAGGTAAAATCAACATTCGAAAATTTACTGGCATAATAATGCCGCATATCCCGTGAAAAGTCTATGAAAAGTGGTGTTCTAGATTACGCCTTGTACGTGTAACATTAAAACAGATTCATATTGCGAGCGGCAACGTTATACTGTCTGCGATGGTTAGGACTTGGAACGGTGAGTTTACGGTCGAACAGTGCATCGTCTTGGAGATATTCCGATGTGGAATTGTTTGGAAAGATTAAAATCAGGCTCTGTACTATCTACAATGCTTGAAATCAGATGTAGGAAACGGTTACAATCAATCACTTTATTTCCTAAAACGGTTGCTGTGTTATAATTTAAAACATGTGTTGTGCTGGGGACAGCTTCTAAAACAGATGTTGTGTTGAGAACATGTCTGAAACAGACAGCATCTAAAACTGTTTCTGTGATAAGGAAATTGCATCGGAAATGGGTGCTTTTATGAGGGATATTGAGCTTACAACAGCATGTAGAATTTGGCAGCTCTTATAATCGGCGGTGTCACGAAAAACGCGTGCGCTATTTTAACCGGTTTTGGTTAGCATTGAGTGAAAGAAGAATTCGGGAACTCTTACACTTAATAAGATGACGACTTTGCTTTCTGGACTTGCCGCATTTACTTCGCTGTCCTTGTAACCTATCTCTTTCTCTTATTTTTATTCTTTTATGCTTTATACATATCTTATACCTTCCTATCTCTGCAGGGTGATCACAATGAAGTTGTCTGTCAATAGCACATTCTTTTACCTAAACTTGGTCTTTAAATGAAGAAATTTATGAGCTTTTATATACTGATTATAGTGGTTAAAATGCTGCTCTAACTTTATTAAGAAATGTTGTTTACGTCTGTTTCATAATAAAAATATTGTCTGCATAATCTATGTCGCTTGAGCTCTGATACAGACCACATCTTAAAACTCTATCGCCGTCTACTACTTCAGATGTAAGCCAGAACAATTTTAAAACAAATTCGAGCATATTTCAACGTCGAATAAAATATTCAATCTAAGACTACTCTTAAGCATTATTCAGCAGGCTTACTAACCGTGTAGATTTTGAATCAAGGAGCTTAGTTTCATTAGAACATGCTTTAGTGTTAAAACGCCTAATATAAGTTTATGATTTAATATATCAAATATTTGTCGAAATTGACAATTCAAGCATATAATATCCAGCACAATTCTCTATTGTTAGCATAGTTCATATTGCTATTAACACTTTAATAATATTTATGCGCATAAATTAGTCTAAAGAACAAACTGATTATCACTAGCATTCATTAAAAATCTTCCTAAAGAAGCAGAAGGCAGTTAACGTCCATATCAATCGAGTTTGATTGTATAAAATGAAAAAAAAAATAATTTTAAAATTTATTCTTTATGTACCTTTTTCTTTATGACGTTTGACGATTGTCCAACATTAATCCATTGGCATGTTAATATCCAACGGTAGGCATTCAGTGTACAGTATGTAATGGTTACATTAATGGCGAACGAAAACATCCACCCGTCTATGTATGTTGAATTAATATTACACATCAAATAACTTTATTAATTACGGATTTATGTTAATTAAAACATACGTAAATTCCTGTATCATAGGAGAAAAAAACGCTGAAAAATATACGAAAAATATTTGTAATAAATATGAAACATATATGAAAATATTTTTATATGATTTATTATTGCGGAAATTTTAAATATGTATTGTATTACAATAACAATTTAAAAAAATAGAACAATTGAGGGAAATTCAATGAAAAGTTTAATAAAAATCAATTAATTTCGCTTAAAAGTTGTTTTTCAGTATTTATTTACTTATTTTTTTTTAAATTAAAAATGCAATAAAATAAAGTTTTTATGACATAAGGGATTCTCTGTGTGTAGGTGTTTATTTGTTTAGGCTCCTGCTGGTAGAATAATGACTACATATGGGGTAGGTAAATGCGCTAGAGATTCTGGACGAATGAACACTAATATAGTACATCTATGTTTCCAAATTTGGAGCATAGATCCATAACAAAAATAATTCCTATAATGCTTATTGCTGGAGATATGATTACACTACAGGTTTCTCCTTATGCGATTTCGATATCTAGCCATCTTTTCCAAGTATTTAGCAGTCTTCCTCCTCTGCGTCTACCTCGTAGGTTCTAATCAGGCAGGATTGTTTTAGGCTCCGCTTGGGATTCCCGTCTGTCTCGATGTAAGTGTAGGGTACCACACAGGATGTGGAATCTCACATATGCCTTAGACACTGCCTCTGCAATTAGCAGCTTCAGCGCTAAAAGCTATTTTATGTCGTGAATTAGTTTTAATAGCATTCTCTTCAACTGCGAACCGTTAATTAAGAATATGAGGCTATAATTTGAATTTACTTACATCAATATGACCTTTTAGCAGTTGACTCTCAGATTAACTTCTGCAACAGATTCCTCTAGAAATCTCGCTGATACTTCTCTAATATATCATAGTGCCACTGACTCGGCAGACAAACATACTGTTACGTTTTTACCTTCTTAAAAGCGTGTTTTTATGAGTTCGCAGATTGTAGTTAAAATAAAATAAATTTTGGGTTTGGTTTTAATAAAAATCCTTTATACAACACACTTATGTATACCACTGCTTGTAATCTTTTTACAGGCAATAACAATTTTTATACTTAATCACTCTGTCTGTTTACAACTTTGTAAACAACAAAAATTACTCGATAGAATTTCTTCCTAAAGATCTTCCAACCCGATCGTAGTTATAACCAAAGTTCGATCACAACCCTTTCAACCAGAGGTTATCCACACTTAACTCTCTTTCCTGAGTTAGCTCCAACTAAACTGGTTTTTTCTTACTTCTCTACTAGCTACACGTGTTTACTCCTTATAAACTCTCTTCACAGCAATAACTCTTTCGCTGAGTTAACTTTACTTAAACTGCACTCGCTGTGTTTACGACACATAAACTGATTGCTGTTCGCGTCGATGTGCTTCTTAAACAACACATCGAAGGCTTTCGAACCTCTCGATACTTCATGTAGATTCCATTTCTTTCTTTTAATTTCTTTTTAGTTCTTTTGTAGCCATGCGTATTTGTTGTTGCTTGTTTGTTGTCGGTTACATGTTTTCTTTGCTGCTTTATTATTGTTGTTGCCGTGTTATTTTTATTTACTTTATCGTTGTTATTGATTATTATTGTAGATTTGATTATTTGTAAACAGCAGCTTTTGTTTATTTATCTTAGCGATGTAATAAACGCAGGGATGCCCAACCTTATTTTTGTAAGAATACACGTACATATGTCGCCAACACATTCCAAGTCAACAACTTGGCCTTAAAAGCCATATGATATTTCATGTCTGCAATGGTTGCTTTATTTTTCCACATCAAATAATGGTGAATAAACATGGTGGTTAAGAAGTTGTTGAGTCACTTCGATAAAATGCACTGCAT
Organism: Wohlfahrtia magnifica; assembly: GCA_023159175.1. Taxonomy (NCBI): domain Eukaryota; kingdom Metazoa; phylum Arthropoda; class Insecta; order Diptera; family Sarcophagidae; genus Wohlfahrtia; species Wohlfahrtia magnifica. Next base: position 4,098,627 of record JAKWBJ010000051.1, read on the forward strand.
GAGTAGTTTTGCTTTAAGTAAAGCAAAATATTTTCCTATAAACAGCATCCAACAAGTAAGTTTTGAAAATTTGAAGTTAACGAGACAGATATTAAGTCTCTGCGCAAACTTTAAAGATAATCTTACTTTTACTTCGCTACTAAGATGAGAAAAAGGTTGGTGGTCTTTAACTAGAATATTACACACAAATTATGATAAAAATTATCGGATTACATTTAATAAAATTGGAGTTATATAAAGGAAAATTAAAAAGAGCAGTACTCTAAAATTTATTTATTTCTTTTGCGCTCCATACAGAACGCCTTCACCTATATAATGTTTTAGAGCAATAATGTGCAAAAGTAAAAATGTTGTTGTGTTAGTGAGAACATAGAAATTGATCTCTCAGAGAGTGTTAAGTTTATGTTTAAAAAATTTTTTTTAAATCTGCATGCATAAGCCACACCTGTGCATTTGTCGCTGTTCCAGTGACAACTAAAAGCATGATAAGAAATTTTCTGTATTATTTTTGTGCGCCTAAAAAAATTTGTGTACATTCTTTGCGCATTCGTTGTTGTCTCATTGACGACTAAAACCAACAGCATAGGAATACGCGTATTCAGAGTTGCCACATTTTTTTTAGGAAAACTAATAATTTATAATAAAAAAAACGGATTTTTAAGTAAAAAAAGTGCACATACTTAAAAAAGTTAATAAAATACACAATGGCGGCAATTATTTCAAACTTTTAACAGTCAAAGAAGTTACTCGAAATGCAATTAAGAGAGTTCATAAGAAAAATATCCAAATCTTGTCTGATTTGAAAATTAAAGCAATTAGAATTTTCATTCGATTTGAATTTCACTCGATTTTGGGTTACAGAACATACTCGATAATTTACATAATAGTGTATTTCTTATTTCTTATTCAAGCCTCAAATATTGTTCGACAAGCTCGTCACCTAGCATGTAGGCCGTTTCAAGTTCGCTGAATCCAGTATTGCTAACCATTCTATTGGGTTAGCTCTTGTTTTTGAGGAAGTTGCGCAACATATATTCGCTTAACTTAAAAAAGGTTTTGCTTATGGATAAAATAAAAAAACCGAAGTTCTACAATGAAATTACCAATGAAATTACCTACAAATTTGTTTAATATTTAATACTTTATAAGTGAAGCATATACATATGTATATCACTCATGCTCGTAGGTACTTACGTAGCATGTAATTTGATCCCATTCCGAAAGTCAAGAATTAAAATTATAAAAACTGCAAAATCTGCATAATTTACAGCAAAACTTATTTTTTAAACAAAAAAAAAAAAAAACAAAAAAAAAATTCAAAACTCCTTAATGCTTCAAAAAACTGCAAAATAGAGATAAATCTGCACATTTGGCAACACTGCGTGTATTGAATGTGAACAATTGTTTCTGAAAAGCTCATGATTTATGTTTTAAAGTTTTAATTTTATTTTTTTTCCTCCGTCACTCCACTAGAAAGCATATTGGTTTTCCAAAAAGCGTCCATAGTTCTGTTTTAGTTTTATTAATCGATTTGATCTTTCAAGCTGAGTTTATGATTAATCTACTGTAGCCCCATTCATATGATTGTGTAGTGGTGATCTTTACTTTAGCATTGTAATTTTTCCACAGTATGTGGCGCTTTTTTTCCTGATCATCTGTTTGATGTTTATCATCAGCACCAGCAGAAAACTGGAAAGTCAGGGTGGCTTCTTCTTTATTTTTAGACGTAGTCTTTCTTTTCGTCTCTGAACGAAAATTATTTTTCGTCGTCATGTCCGCTCGAATCTGTGTCGCTTGTGTTGTTATGCATGCTCTCTAAACTCTACCCCACGCCATCACCATTTATTCGCTTACAAAGTTGGTAAAAATTTTCTATTTTATGAAATAAATATTTTAATTTCCAAATTTTATATAAAAATAGATAAACCACTAATCTGTCAAAAAATATATTATGCAGAAAACTTCCTGTGACAACTTCAGTCACAAAAAATCATTTACAAAATCAAGTAAAAAATTAGAAAAAAAAAACAAACTTTCTACAAACCCAGAGTAGCAGACATTGAAAACATGTTGAACGTGTCATAAATCTTCTTTCAGACAACAACAACAACAAAATGTATTCTGTAACGATGAAACAATATTGTTGCACTCTGTTCAACTCTTTTCAAATTTCAAAAAATGAATGAACGAAAAGAACAAACTTTTATGCACTCACATGACATGTGAAAAACTCTGTTAACATGCCACTAAATGTCACAGATAAAAAATTTTCATAAAACCTTTAAAAAATAAATAATTCATTTATTTTAAATCATTTTTAAAAATATTATTTCTATTACCATATCATTTTAAATTAATTTTAAATTGTGTGTTGTTGTCGTTTTGTCTGTTTTCTTTACCTAACAAACCATTCAATTATTATTTCATTACCAGCGTTGCTCTCGCCTTCTTTTTTCTCTAAATGTTCCCATTGGTGCTCCCATACATTGTCTTGGTCTCAAATGATTAAATGCCTTTAAACATGCGAACTTGTAATTGTAGTTGTCGTTTGCGTTTTCATTTTCTTTTCAGTCTGTCGTTTACTACTGGTCTTCTTTGAAAGAAAATAGAAAAGAAACTCCCATCAAGTACCCGTAATTAGTGGCAGTAAGATATGCTGAAGTTCTACAGATAAAATAAGGAATGAATATTTTTAAGTAGCCAGATAATGATGCAATATATGGCCAGGTACTTCGGGGATGTACGTTTGCAATTAGGGATGATAAAGTAGTATACACCCATATAATATATTTTGTCAAAATAAAAAAATAAAAATTTTTAAAACAAATCTAAATTAAAAGAAATTTTAAGTTTTAGGTAAAATAAAAACTGATTCTTTATTGTATTTTTTAAGAAGACCACACTCAATGACCTTACTTCATCAACTCGTTTATAAAGGGAGTTTCAAAATAAACGCAAGATTTGATTTAAATAGGAACATAGATAGTTTTTAGTCCTTTAATTTGTATACTTTATTGAATCACAAAGTACATGGGATAAGGTTATTAATGAAATAACACATCGGGGAAATGGCCTCCATGGCTCTGCATGCAAATATGCACTCATTTGTCGAAATTTCACCTGACCATTTTGCAGAAATATGGCTGAAAATCATTAATGCAGCACTGAATCTACTCTTTTAGCGCTCTGTGATTTAAAGTAACCCAAAAGAAATCTAATAGTTTTAAGTCAAATGATCTAGGGGAGAGAGTACATGTCCTTGAAAATTGTCATGCCGTAATTGAAACAAGAGCTTTATGGCAAGTAACACCGTGTTGTTGAAACCACACTTTGGCGTCATAAATATCATCAAATTTCAGCAGAAAGAACTGTGTTATCATGTCGCGACATCAAGCATCAGTAATAGTCGCTGCGTAACCAGCCCCATTTTCAAAAAATTATGGCTGAAGCCACAGCCCAAAATTCCCAACAAATCCCCAACAGTGACACGATGTAGATGTGTTTGTTTTTCGACAGTCATATGTGGGTTCTCAAAGCCCCAAAAGCGATAATTTTGGCGATTAACAAAGACATCAATGTAAAAATGTACTTCATCGCTTAGATTTTTGTTCAAAAAATCAGAATCCATTTGTTGATGTTCAATAATCCATTTAACGAAGTTTATTCGCTGAACATCGTCTTTAAGCTTCAGTTTTTGTGTTGTTTGAATTTAGAAGCATGAGAGAATCAGATCTTTAGTGAATATACGCTGTAGGGAGCTTCTTAAAATATGCAATTATTGTCCATGGTCGCCAAGCTTCCATTGTTTTTGAAATCTTGTTCGATAATGAAAACATGTTGTAACGCTCCATTTTTACTAACTACACCACACTGTCAGCTGTCAAACTCTTAAAAATGACGTTGATTTTGAGACATCCTTCTTTTTTACTTAGGGCTTAAGAAGGACGTAAAATAAGTTAAGCATTAATAAGTTCTAACCTATGGAACGACCTCGCTATCAGAGGAAGATAGTTTGTTAAGCAGAAAATGGACAATGCAAAATGGCCTAGGAAAACATGGTCTCAATTTAGGTACTCTGTTAAAGGCGGGCAATCAACCAAATAATTTTTTTCGTCTTCTTAACCGTAACACCAGATATCAGTCATAAATCATGGCTAATATTGAGGACATAGATTGAATCAAGAAAAATATAGGGACCATGGTGGCTAACAGATTTACTTACAATGAGATGTCTGTAAAAGTAAATCTAAGACAGTGTTCGACTAAAAGATGTCATTGGTCAACTATTTGGCTAATGCTAAGGAACACTTTATCTGCGTGCAGTTTCACATTGGTTTATGAGCAGGCTAATGACATCGCTAACATTCGTTGAAGACAAATATGAAACAAAATGAACTAGATTGACGTTTGTTATTCTTGGTTGAATAAGATGGTAGGTAAGATATTAACAACCCTATGGAGGAACCCCGATGGAAAGAGGGCGAGTGAGCTACTTTAATTTAGTAAATCCGAGTTTATTACGATCGATAGCCCAGTTATATTGGAAGGGATAATACTGAGAATTGTCAATACTATCACTGCACATTCCCTATTTTTTCCGGAACTAGGGAGCCTAAATTCAAGACCTAAAGATGGAATTTGGCAATTAATTTCATAAAAGTACATGGAATGAACTTACCATTTTTTAGAATCATTTTTAGGCCTTAAGTACCACATTTACGATGTTTCTGGACTCCATATTATTATCCAGGCCTTTGGTACAAGAGCATGTAAAATAATATGAGGCACACTTGCCTACAAAAGTTCACCGAGGAAGATCATCGACAAGGTTACTTACTACACTTTCTCTATATACTCTTTCACAAAGGAAAGCAAATTTTGTCATTTATATTCCTGTAATCGTAGGCCGATCCTTTTGGAGATTAGGGCGAAAAGGCGGAATATGAACGACAGGCTCACAAACGACCTGGCGACAATCTTCGAGTGGGTTGGTGTGAAGTGGGTCGTATGTTGTTCCCTGGCATACAGACGTGGTGATGTGGTGTCATGTGTAACCATGGGTAATGTAGGTGTTGAGGACTTAGATGCTCTTGATGTTCTGGGTATTATCGTTGTAATGTGGCATGTATTTCTTTGTTCTATCGGTACTATAACGGAATTTGTTCTGAAGAAATTAAGGTCTTAATTCCCAAAAATAATAGATTCTCATGTAGTACTCATATTTCTCGTAGAGCATATCCATTTATAGTTGACTGTCTAGTGAACCAAAGAACGCATTATAGAGAGCACTTGTATTTTGGCCGTACCGTTAGTTTATGGAATAGTCTTCTCCCAAAAGTTTTTCTTGCCACTTACAATATAGGAAAATTTAAGTCAAACGTTTATAAAAACGTTTTCCACTATCCACCCACAACCTATTTCCCTAATACCTGCACAATGCACCGCATAAGTAGATGTTATCCCCTAAATGCCGGTCTTAAACCAAAAAAACCCGATGGAGAACCAAAACTGGAGTTGACTGGAGCAACCGTGGAAGTCACAGATAAACCCAATCATTTCATACATAGTAATGCTAAATTGATTTAGAAGCTATCTAATTAAAAATGAGAGGGAATGAAATGAAATAATTGTCTTTGTATGTTTCTAAATAGAGATATTTTATAATGAGCCTATAATATTTACGGGTCCGAAGAGAAAAATACTAACGTTAATATAATTAATAATTATGCATTTATTAAATTGTCAACTTGTTATGAAATTTTTTTAAATAAAGTTATGTTGTTCGAAAGTTTTTCTGGATATTAATTAAATATTTATGAATATTTTATAAAAAAAATTTCCTGTAGAACACCATTATCACTTTGGCAGCACAAATAGCACATAAACAGCAAGAAAATAATATTGTTCTCCCTAACAGCCTTGCTGGCCAGAGACACTCATTAAATAGTCTATGAATTCAAAATTTGATAACAAAATAATGAATAAAATCTTTTAAATGGTTCTGGTATTTTATTTGTTGTTGTTGAATGTTTTTTTTTTTTTTCTAAAAACAACAACATTTAGAGAAAATTTTTTTTTGCCCAGAAACGAAGAACGTCTAAAACTTACAGTTGAGAAAAGTTTCAAGCAATATTTAAAGGAATATTTGTTATGGTGTCACTTGAAATAATGAGAGGGGAATGCAATTGTGTTTGTTACCCTTTTCCGGTCTTACCAAACTCTTTTTATTTTATTTTATATTTTTTGCCAATCTTGTCTTTTTCATTTTTGGCTTCAATGTCCCAAGCACTATAAGCGTGTTCGCTTTCTTTCTTCTCATTTTTATATTTTTTCTCTTTCTCCGTGTCTAAGTATTTGGTTCGAGAAAAGATGGTTTTTCTTTTCAACTAATTAGCATAATTAGTATATTTTAACGCCTAAGTTACTTTTTCTTTTAACATTTCCTTTCTCTTTACACCCTAAAACAGACGTGGCTCTTTTTTCACCATTTTGTTGTCTTCATAAAGTCTAAATATTAATTTTGTGTGAACAAAATGTTTTCAACTTTTAGTGTTCTTTTATGTTGAAAAGGAAGGCCTATTGCCATAATATTTGGCAAACGTATAGAGTTGTGTTTTTATTGGCCAAAAAGATAAAATGACAAATTATATAATTATTTTGGGCTTTTAATACAATGGTTGAGCACTTTTCATTTGCTTTGGTTTAATAAATCTTCAAAAGTTTTTATTGTTTGTTTGCTTAAGTGGCTTCAAAAGGGCACACAAATCAAAAGGCTAATTTTGTTAATAAAGCACTTCCATTTGAAGTTCTTAAACAGATTATGATAATAATATCAAAGTACAAATTTGTGATATTTGTGTTGTTTAAAATCTTAGATTTAAAATTTTCGTAAATTACTCTTAACTATTTTCAGTTTTTATGACTATGTAGGGGTTATTTATATTCTGAATAAAGTTTTTCTAATTTTTAATTCTATAAAATGAAATTTAATTGAACGCAATTAATAAAAATCAATAAATCAAATGCAAAATTATGTGAATTAATATTTTATTTCCTTAGTTTTATTTAAAATTAATTGCAATATAAGTCAATTAAAGTGTTATAAAATCCATAGAGAACAATAAAAAAAAATACATAAAAAATATCCATAAAAAAATATTTCAAATAAAAATGGCGTAGACAAACGTGTTAAAATAATAGAATTAAAATTAAGCTCAAGAAAAAAATTATAATTTTAATGAAAAATAATAATAATAAATGAATAGTAAAATAAAATCTGGACAAAAGATATTTGTTAACGTGAATGGTAAACCTTAGCTCATGTCTGATTTGACAGATAATTAGTTTTATCCTTCCGCTGAACATACCATATGGTTGTGTATACCCTTGAACAACGCTGGGAAATATTGCGACATTACTTTGAAAATCATGGCAATGTTTCAGAATCAAAAATCTTCTTTTCAGATGAAGCTCATTTTGATCTTAGCGGGTATGTAAATAAGCAAAATTGTCGCATTTGGGGCACAGAAAACCCGCACGCATACACTGAAAAGCCGATACACCCAAGACGAGTCACTGTTTGGTGCGGACTTTGGTCTAGATGCACAATTGGACCATTTTTCTTCGAAAATTAGCAAGGAGTGACCGTTACAGTCAATGGAGATTGTTATCAGGCCATGTTGAACGAATTTTAGTTCACAAAAATTGAAGAGCAGAATTTTAGCAACATTTGGTTGCAACAGGATGGCGCTACGTGCCACACAGCCGAAGTTACACACGATGTTTTGCGCCCTGTTTTTGAAGATCGCATTATTAGCCGCAGAGCTGATGTCGTTTGGCCACCGCGGAGCTGCAATTTGACATCGTTGGACTATTATTTGTGGGGTGCCGTCAACGATAAGTGTTACGCCAACAAGCCAGAGAAAATTGACCCTTTAAAGGACAATATTCCTGAAGCCATTTGTGAAATACAGCTGCACACAATCGATAATGCGCTTAAAAATTGGACCGATCGTGTAGGCTACCGCATGGCCAACTGAGGCAGCCATTTCAATGAAATTATTTTCGATTATTAACCGGAGGGATTGTACTTTCAAATAAGAAAAGAAATTTGAAAAAGTATTCAGTATTTGTTTTAAGCATTTAAAAAAAAAATTATAATTGGCGGACCCTATATTGTTTTCCAATTTATTGTTGAGTAGCTGCAGTTCTCTATTATACCGAGATCCGAATACTCCTTTCAAAACATATTGGCTGATTGATGTCTGATGTCTTTACTGTCCAGATTTTATATCCTCACGTCAGCATTGGTCTTATTAGCCTTCTTTAAAGGTTGAGTTTTAGTTTCTTAGATAATAATGATGATCCAACTACTGTTGTAACTGTGTTAACAGGAAGGAAGAAGAGACTGTTGAATACTTCTTATGAATCATCACCCTTTTGAACCATCGCCATAAGGTTTTTGGCGAGTGGTTTCGACATTCACTGGATAATCTGTATTGACTTCCTTGACTTTCTCTGGTACCTTAATTTGACAAAATGGGTGAAAGATATACCCGGCATTGTGCGGTTCGGGTGTGTGGATTTTCAAAACAATGTTTTAGAATATCGTGCTATACTTGCAGCATTGCTGCTAGTGGCAACGTAAATGAAGCAACGAGAACCAAATTGCGTTTTAAGATTGGTTTGAAAGTTTGGGTGTGAAATAATTAATCGAATTAAAATATTTGAAAGGAACTTTTAAAGCGCCTGTTAAAATAATGTTTGTTGTCAAATTTACTGCAAGTTTCTAATGAAAATCCAAACTGATTCGAAAGTAACTCTTATATTGGTTCCGAGGCACAGAGATATCGTCGGAAATCGCCTTGTAGACGAATTGGCTAGGACTGCGGTACTAAACTCGATATCTTCAAAAGACAGCCTATAATTTGTGTCACGATTGACTCGCTTAGGCTGAACATTCTCCAGTCTATGTATGGCGAGGCTAAATCTCGTTACTAATATGAGAACACGTGCTGTATCGCTAGTATCTGCTAGTCCGACCCCGAGAAAAACCAACTAACTGTTTTCTATATCTAAGTCGCTTGGCCATCCATCGCGTTACTTACAAATAGACATTGCCTGATTAAAAGGCAGCAAAACCTAGCATGATTTTTGCTGGAGTTGTGCTTCTGAAGAGAATGAGAGGGCTGTTTTTCACCTCAGGTGTTACTGTCCTGTCATCCATTGGAAATTTTTGGCCTCATATTTCTTGTTGTCTTTGACTTAACTAACTAAATTAAAGTTCACTGCAATTGCGAGGGCGAATTGGTTTTCTATGAAGACTGTTTGGCTAGCTTCTATGCTTATGATATTACAGTGGGTCTAAAATAAAGCGTAAGTGGGACTTTACTTCACCTTTGAGGCCCACCACCCTGCCTAACCTAACATAACCCAATCTAATTCAATCCATCATATTTCAACAAATATGTCACATAAGTAAAAATAACACAAAATTAACATTTTCTTTAGACATTGTAACTTAATAATAAAAATTTTTCTTTTGTTTCTGTAAAAATTTAATTAAATTACTCGATAATACGTTTATATGTTTGCACTTTAAACAAAAATTCTTCTTAAATACCAAAATTTGATTAGATATTCTTTAACAATTCATTCTAATTTTTTCTCCTCTATCACTCAAACAAAAAGTCAGTGTGTGTGTGTGTCTATAAATTTCGAATTTCTTGTATGTAAAACTTAAAAATCAGTATAACTGATGAAAAATATTGACCCAAATATTGAACTTTATTTAATACTGTATCTTAAATTTATTCAAAGAAAACCATAGAACATAAGGATAAAAAATGTGGAGGAGGGAGAATTGAAAACAGGAAATACCAGCCAAGTTTAATTTAAAAGTTAGAAACTGGTTGACTTTTTGATTACTTTATGGGACCAGAGTAGAGTGAGAACTATTCACACATACGGTCATATAAGTATATAAAAAGCAAAAAAGAAAACAAAAATTATACCAAAACTTTATTTAAGTAATGAAATTCTGTTGAATATTGGTTTGGCAATGTATGAAAAGAGTGAATGTCTTGATTTGTTTCATCATGGACAAATTTGCAGAATCAAAGAGATTTGAAAGTATGTGACTGTATTTTAACATGACCAAACAACCATTAGATCAAAAGTTTATTGGGGTTTCACTTCTTTAACTTTCCCTCTCTTTCTCTGGCTTTAGTCAAATGCAAAAGCAACAACTTATTTCTCTTTGTTTTTGGAGAAGTAATTAGCCAAACTGAAATCGATATAAAAAAGTAGAAATTGAAGTAGAAGAAAAGTTGTTAGTTTTGCTAATTAATTTGTTAAATAAATTGATACTCTACAAAAATTACTACATTGATTAGAATAAAATAAAATTAAAAAAAACTTAAATGTATGCCAAAAAAAAAAAAAAAATAAAATTTATAAAAAATCATATAAATTTTTATTTAAATTTCTCCATTATATGCTAAATTTATAAAAAAAAAAACTTTCCAAACAGTGCCAATAAAATATTTTTAAAACAAACTTTCCCATCATTTCACTTTTGCTATGCACTCATATGAGTTGCTGCTGCACTGAAAACATTTAAAATGCCAATCATTTTGCCTTTTTTGTTAGTCATTTAAACAACCACTCAAATGCATTTTCACACACAATTTTCAATATTCATTCACTCTCTTCATATGCTGTACTTGAAATCATCGTTTTTTTTTTTTTTTTTTTTTGATGGACATTTTGTTTGTGCATGTGTTGTTTGGCAAGTGTTTGTGTTTGTTTATTGATTGTGTTGTACAAATACTTAGTCAAACTTTTCATTTCAATTTGATGGCAAACAGTTAACAAAACAACAAATTAACAACAACAGCAACAACAACGAAACATAAAAATACACGAACTATTTCAAGCAGTCGGTATGTAAGGGCCCAAAAAATAGATATTTTGTAAATTTTTGTAGTATCGGGTGATTATTTATTTGTTTTTGGGGGCCCAGCTATTTTCGTGTAACACATTACTGTCAAGCATGTTCAGTTGGGTCTATGCGGACAACGCCCGCAGATTATAGAATTTTATTATCAAAACTCATGCTTAAAATTCATGCTATTTTTCTGGGACGAAGCTAATTTCAGATTTAATGTATCCATTAAACAAGCAAAATTGCTATATTTGATGTGAAAAGCAGCAAGTAGCATTCTAAGAACAGCCAATGCATCGCGTAAATGCTCTTTTTGGTGTGCATTATAGGCCGGTGGCTTCATTGGACCGTACTTTTTCAAAGACGACGACCGCAGGAACGTTACTGTGTATGGCGAGCACTACCGGGCGATGATTACAAATATTTTTTTGCCCAAAATAGATGAGCCGGACTGGGCTGAGATGTGACTTCAACAAGACGGTGCAGCATGCCACACAGCACGAGAAACAATGGCCCAATTGAGATCCGAGTTCGGTCAACAGTATATTTCACGTTTGGGGCCGACTAAGATCTATTTTTTGTGGGGCTATGCTAAGGCTGGTGTCAATAGGGACAAGCCCACAACGGTTGACACACTGGCGGTAACCATTTACATGAAATCATCATTAAACATTGAATTATACAGAGCATTCTATCGACGCAAATAATGATTTCTTACATTTTCCGAAAGGTGTTGAAAAATCACCCAATATTAACGGTGTTTGTTTTAGCTGCACGGTCATTATCGATATCGATAACCAGAGAGTGCCAAATTGCTTTGCCATTTCTGTTGAATAGGGTTTGAATCGCTTAACTCGAGAAGAAGGTTACAAATTGTGGAAATTTGCTTTAAATCTGCTAGCGAAGTTCATAGGGCATAGAGGAAGCACATTTTTGATTTAGTGGCTACGTTAAAAAGCAAAGTTGTTATATTTGGAGTGTAGACAATCCTTAAGCCGTTAACGAATAAGCGCTATCGGTATGTGAGTATACGGTTTTAGATATTGTTGGAAATTGACAGAGTTATTAAGCTTTTCAGTAGTGCAACTCACGAAAACACCATACAATTATCAGCAAACTGGTGATATTTTTATTACTTTGAATTTTCATTTATTTTTTTAAGTTAAAAATTTGTAATAAATTTATGAATTTTTCATGAGTTGCTTTACTAAAAAATAAAAATTAAAATCAATTTCCAAAGTATTTCTAAGCCTTAACTCCCATTTTATCCATATCTTAATATAATTCGTTATTTAATTCATAAATAATACGGTTCCCATCTTAAATAGTGTGGGTAATTGGTACCATTCAACTAATTTATTAGCTTACATGTGCATGAAGTTCCGAAAAATTGTTCTTTTCCCGTAAATCGATGTTTTGAGAATGTTTTTATAATTTCAAAAACAGATCCTTGCTCGATAACGCCTATCAGAAAAGTGCTATTATGTATTTCAACTTCGTTCTTTTTTGTTGTTCAGTGTAATTAATAGAAAATATTTTTAAGAAATAATCTACAATCAAATTTTCAAAAAATTAGAATGATCAATTGAAAAATATTAGTTTGGTTGTATTCTATCTTCATGTTGAAAACTGTTAGAATGCATACAAAGATATTCGCATAGACTGATTGATTAATTGATTGATTGGAGCCATCTGAAGCCCAGGGTCTTGAAAAAATTTCGATGGCAGCTAGATAACCACGGACCAAAGTCCTTAAGCTGTCAGTAACCACCCACGGAGTTTGAAAAAGGGTGGTATCGCTTCTGAAGCCTGGCAAAGATTCAAGCAAGGGAGAATAGTACATGCCATTTTCGCTCTTATCGCCAGTGGCAAAAACACTTGTGGAATTACTTACTCTACCTCAAAATCAGAGCAAGTTATCCAACTGCGTCATATCCACACAAATCAGCCAAAGGCTTAATCAGAATAGCCCATGTGATAGAAAATACTATACTATTGGCAATGCCACACCGTTCTAGTACGTGGAAAATACCACCTTTCCAGTTAGCCTAAAGCGATTGGTAGTTAATTATATTTGTGGATTACAGTTATACGCTGAATTCAAAAATAAAAAGTCTAAGCCATGTCAGGTAGTCTCCCAGGATGATATCTACGATATCTGCAAAAATTTTTGGCGTTTTTCTTCTCTAAGTCTACAGCCACACTGTTCACAACTTGAACTGCGGTAATGAATCTGTACCTGAACTTACGGATCGCGAGGACAACAATTCTGAGCTTCAACTACCTCGAGACCCTGGAAGTAATTTTCGATAGTCTTTTCAGATCATCCACATACACTGCAGCAATCTGCAATAGAATTAGAAATAGAAACAAGGTCCTCAAGTATCTTGGGGAGTGGATAAGGACCACATGTAATTCGATAAGATGGACGATGGTCGACTGTGCGGCACCAGTGTGGATCGCAAATATTGGGGATACCCAGTGGAAAATATTCAATCCTGCCAGAATGTAGATCTTAGGGCTGCCACACATTTCCTAAGCATGACTAATGTTGATCATTTATATAGTGAGTCGAAGGTCCTGCCTGTGCATCACACATCCTAATTGCGCTCTAGTAGATATACACCCTTCTCCCAGGCATTTCAAGATAGACCTTCATTACTCTGTTAAAACTATCTTTCTGGTTGTCGGGCGACTGGGTTTTGGCACCATGTGGAGACTTCGATAGTATTTTCCTGGCAGACATATTGGGCTCAATTCGTTGTAGGTGACCTATACATGCAAATATTTGACTCATATTTTTTAGAAATACATATCTGCTTGCTGCGATATGGCTACAAAAAACCAAAGTTGAAAATCAAAATCACTGACGAAAGGAAGAAAGTCTCTTGGCAGGCTATTTTCCCTTCTTAGATGGTATCCTACCCTTTAGCTGCATGTTATTTAACACGAAGTGTTTGAAAAACAAATAGAAATAGACTGGCACAATGACAAACTCACACAAATATTTCTTTAAAGTTTTACAAACACTGACACAAAATAATATTAAACAAAGATTTTGATGGACAGGTCTTGTAAACTTTTCATTCATGACAGTCAAAAAAATGGAATGAAATTTTTTGTTTTTTATTCACAAACAAATAGTTGAGCGAATAAATTGCTAAATAAACGTGAACATTAAAAAACAAATATTAGAAAAAAATAAATACCAATTAAAACTTTTAGTGATGTTTTATATTATATAGCCAGCCGATGGTGTTTAGTAGGAAATTAAGTTAAAAAGACACGCAATAACTTAATATTTTGTTTTGTTTAATATTTTTAAATTATTTTTGAGGTTAGCGTGCTGTAGTAGCTAGAGCACAGGCATACCAGCATACGGAGAATAATTTAATTGCGGTTTCGAGTGTTTAGTATAGACCCTTCAACCTCCATCCCGACTAATACATCTAAGGAAGCTTTTCTCGTGATGATGACCAATATCAGATGAATGATCAGGAGAAAAACACCACCTACTGGAAACAATTACAATGTTATGACCACTATCAACACCACTTAGTAATGATCTTCGCCAGTACGCAAAATCATATGGAGCCAAGATACAGTAGATTAGTCATCAATTTTGCATAAAAGCCAACTATATTACTGAAACTGAAACAGAGTAATGAATGTTTTGTGCAAAGCCAATAAGCTTCCCAGTCACGCCTCTAGGAAAAAAGAAAAATTATTTTTAATTTTTATTTATTTTTTAGAGTTCTATTCCCTTAGAAATAATTTAATTCAGATTTTAAGGCAAAATTAAAAAACCAAAATCAATTATTTTAAATATTTTTATAAAAATTTCATTCTCAATACATGTTGAATAAAAATATCTTTTTCTATTCACAGACTAGATTGACTTTAGAATATTTATTATGTCATTTTATCCATTTCATACAAAAACAACATCTATTTACTTTAATGTCAATGACAAAAAAAAAATAATAAAAAACAAATTATCACACAAACTGACACTCTCAGCCATACTTGTTACTTATATGTTGGCCTTCACATATCCCGATATGTTAAAATGAGTTTATTATGCATTTCCTATTGCATATACAGTCTTGCATAGTATAGGACCAATATTGCTGTTGGCATTGCTCTTTAAATATTAACCTTTAATTTGTAATTATTTGTTAATAATGCAATAAATAAATAAATATATTATGTAGACGATGGTGTTAAATAGGATATTACGTTAAAAAGGCATGTAATAGCTTAATAATCCATATTATTTTTGATGCTGGCTTGCTGTAGTAGCTAGAGCGCAGGCATACAACACAAACGGCTCAGGTTCGAAGCCCAGCATAGAACACGATGGAGAAAAATTTAATTGAGGTTTCGAGTGTTTAATAAAGAGACTTCAACCACCCTCCAGACTAATACGTAATGATGACAACATCAGACGAATAATCAGCAGAAAAACGCTACCTACCTACCTATTACTTACAATGTTAAGTAAAAATCACCACCACCATCACTTAGCATTGATCTTCAACACTACACGCAATCATATGGAGGCAAGGTACGGTAAGCTTAAAAGCCAACTTTATTACTGAAACTGAAACAAAGTAATGAATGTTTTGTACAAAGCCAATATGCTTCCTAGTCACACCTCTAGGAAAAAAGAAAAATTATTTTGAATTGTTATTTATTTTTTTGGAGTTCTGGATTCTGAGTCAATTATTTTTAATATTTTTATAAAAATTTCACTCTCAATACTGTATTTTTAAATAAATGTACAGAGATTTTGAATAAAAGTATATTTTTCTATTCACATACTAGTTTGACTTGAGAATATTTGTTGAAGCTGTCATTTTATGGCATAGCAAACCATCAACTTCATACAAAAACAACATCTATTTACTTTAATGTCAATAACAAAAAAATAAAAAATAAAATACAACTGACACTATCAGCCATACTCGTTACTTAAATGGTGGCCTTAATATATCCCGATATATTAAAGTAAATTTGTTATGCATTTTCTATTGCATATACAGTCTTATACAGTATAGGACTAAAACTGCTGGCTACAAGGCTACAATATATGTAACGTAATAGAAACTGAATTACTTGTGGACTGTTTAGTTAATTCACACAACAAATTTCGAATAGAAATTTTGTAAAGCGACTAATAGTTGAGTCTTGAAATATGAATAAGAGAATTGATTACAAAAAAGTGATGTCGTGTGTATATGGCAAAATTTTGAAAACTTTGTTCGAAAAAATAAAAAAGAAAAAAAAATTAAGGTTCGTTTACAATTAAGTTTAGCTGGTATTTCGTATGACCTTCCTTTCTCTTGGGTTTAATTCAAGCCATTTTTTTGGTTTAACTAAGAGGTTCGGTTGATAAATACGCAATATCAATAATTTTTATTTAAACAAAAATAATTATTTTTAATTGATTATAATCAGTTCTGTTGTTGTCATTGCGACAGCTCTGCTGATGCTTGAAGTTATTCTCTGGATTCTGTTTAATGCCAGCTCTTAAAAATATAATTCCGAGTTAAACTGTAGGTATGTTTTGTTTTCTTCTGTCGCTGATTTGATAATCCTTGGCCGACTGGGTGGTCGGTTCGTTCCGAAGCTCAGATCCGACTGTCGTGGAAATGAATTCTGTATTTGCCGTTGCTATTTACGAGCTTCTCAGCTTCTAAGTTCATATTTAATGCCAAAGTAGGTAGGTAAGTTAAGGAGAACATGTATCCCAGATTGACTTGTTGTGAAACCACATGAACAATAAGTGCCCTTAGTTTTCCATTAACTATTTCCGATAGCTCAGTGTGCTCAGTCGCCTAGTAAAGACACTAACGGAAAGGCTGGATGTGCTTCCTAGCCAGTTGAGCAGTCATTTTGTGCGCCCATGATCTAGCTTTTGCCAGGCTTGCTAAGCTATCTTGCCCGTCCCCTTAGCAGCCTATTCAGAGTGGCAGGAGCTTATTAACTCATTATAAATCCCAAGTTTGTAAGTCAAGGAGATCGATTTGCCCTACAATTTTCCGGCTTCTTTCTATACCGTCTAAAGTTCTCACAATACTGTTGTTAACTAGTAGTAATCAGAAGGTGGAACTGTTAATATGCGAACACGAAGCTAGTTTTTGGTTAAATACGTGCCATGGCCCCTTAATATATGAGTCTTATAGGGACGTAATAGAAGAATTTCAAATGTAGAGTTTTATACAACAGCAAATATTCTGAAAGCTGCAACGCAACATGTAAGGCAGAGTTATCTTTTGCCACCAATATTATTTTTAATCGTTCTCAATGATGGTCTGTTTCAAGCGTTTGATTTTCATAAATGCGACATTCAATGGAAATTCAGAGAATATCACGAAGACCTCAACTACGCCTACGCCGACCACATTTGTTTGATATTATCTCGTTATACGTATATGTATAACAAAATCGATGACCTTAATCTTGCATCAAAGGCAGTAGGTCTGATGATCAACCGTACTAAGACAAAACCTATATATTTTCCACCGATCAGTTTAAATAACCAAAAACACTCGAAAAGCTTCTGCTATTTGAGCTGCTGAAGATGTGGACTACCGTACTTATAAAGCTAAAGAGGCTTTTGGTCATTTGAGAAAAAAGTGGAAATCAACAACCACAAAATTACGAATATTCATATCAAATGTGAAGTTTTCCTATTGTATAACTGCGAGACCTGGCTGATGAATGGCTTGTAGATATTAACTACATGGCCATCACATTATAAGATCTGCCAGTGTCTATTGCCGTCTGCGAGTTCAGTCTGTAAGCCGCTTGGATATCCGAAAGTATGCTAATATGTCTCTTGCAGGTGTTGCCGTTTCCAATAATTATCAAAGTTTCTTCGCCCACCAGACGCTATTATGGTACGATAGTCCGACAGGGAGCTAAAAAGATGGTAATTTATAATACTGAAAAATATCTTATTTAACGACTTTTACAACAGGGACTTCGTAAAGGCCGTTGTCTTGTTTTTCATTCTATGTTTCATGCGCTGTTGACCGTGATTTTACTTACGATAATTTTAAAGTGAACGAAGATCATTGTTTATGACCTCGTTAGTTGCCAGATGGCTGATGGGATGTTGAGCAAAATTTCAGAGGCAAAATAGTTTGTTAGGGGGATTTTCAGTAAATCCCATTAAAATGAGATATTTAGAAACGTTTTATTAACGTAGTTGGTTTTTTCTGTCAACCCACTTATTATTTGATAAACGTCCTTCTCAAAAAAGTCTTAAAACTCTTCATAGGAATCAGAATGTGTTCTGCTGCAAGGTTTGTCTTCTAAAGCAAAATAGCTATTTTTGAACTTTATGTGCCTCAAACTCTTCTTTGACAACTTCTTCACATACGTTACAAATATCCCAATTTTCTGTAGCAGCTTTATGGACTCGTTGAAAGGTACAGAAATGCATAAATCTAAAACGATGCTTTTTACCTTATGGAGATTTAATTTCTAAGCCTCAAAAGTTAAAGAAATGCGAAGTATTGCACAGTAATGTAGAGTAGAAAGAGTTCTTTCAAATGAGTATTATACACTTTGTCTAAGAGAAAAAAAAAAACGTTTCAGAACAAAATCAAATATAAAAACACTACTTTACTTCGCTTGCAGTGCTACTAGTTCCCGGTGCCATTTTTTCATCAATGCAAAAAAATTTTTCGCTAATTTTGATCAAAGTTAGTGGAATAAAATCGGCAATAACCGACCGATCCATATTTTAAGCTTTCATCTAAATGCTTCAAATGAAAAAATTTTCGCTTGGAATTTTTTTATGAATTTAAAAAAAAAAAATTTCACTAATATTGCGCGGATTCATCCTTTTTTCGCAACTAAGTTATGAATAACACCAAGTATATAAAAAAATTTTATTCAGATGATTTATAGGAAATTTTACTCCTAAACATTTGCTGGTAATTGGATTACAATCGGTCAACTCGTTTTCAAGTTCTTGAACTAACTACCTTATTTTGGACCAAAAATTTGTCACGCCCATTAAAAACAATTGGAGCCAGATGGAAAGACCACTCAAAATGGATTTAAATTCAGCGCATCAAAATCATTACATTCTTTATAGTTTTATTTAATGGCCTGAACATTTTTTTTCCTTTTTTTTTTGTAGACCAGTGTAATCTAAAAATTTTTTTGTACTTTTATTTGATTTAAAATAATTTTTTAAGAAATTTTGACATAAAATTAAATCATTCCATAAAATGTTTATACAGAATAGACCGCAGCTTAAAAGTGACAAGAGCCATCAAGTTACAATTGATTAAGGCTATTAAATAATATCTGTTATATAGCATTTTTACTTTAAACTGTATGGAGAACAAATAAAAAAAATGTAATGGAGTTAAGAAATATTTTTGTACCCAACCAAACTTTAGATTGATTGGTAGGCCTTAAAGACAAATTTTTATAAATTAAAAAAAAATGTCCTAAAATATTGAGAATTTTCTCATATTTTAGTATAATTCTAAAGAAATTTATTTAGTGAGTCTGAATTTCAATTAAATTCATCCAGGATTTAACAACTTATTAAAGAAAGAAAATCGAAATGGTCACTCGGGTGGATATTGACAAAGCAAAGGTTAAGATACTCGTCCTTCTAAAAATTATATGTTTGTATAGAGTAAAAAGTAGTCGAATATTTCCATTGTTTCCTATTTCTTTTTGTTCCTCTATTACTTTGCTGTTTTTGAGTTGCTGCTCTTTCAACTGTCTTTACTGCATATCAGCTCAAATATTAATTTTATGTTTTCATAGCACGAGTATATGCCGCACATCCTGTTTGTACACTCATGTGCCATATGACACAGTTACAAGCTGAAACTTCTGCAGGCAAAAGAACTCTATATATGCTAAAGGCAAAATCTTTACTTTTATAATAAAAATGCATTAAAAATTGTGTTTTTATTTTATTAAAAAAATAAAATCAAAGCAAGTTTACTTTTATGATTTCATTCTTGTTTTGTTATTATTTTGCTGTAAAAGACGTTTTTTATGTTTTTAACATTATTTTATATATAAAAAAATTGAATTCACTTGCTTATGTGTCTATTGGCTGTTGTCTTTAAAGTCTTCTTTAGTTTTATGGCATCAAAATAATTTTTTTTTTTACTTTAAAGTTTTATATAATGCTTAGGTTCCTTCTATATCAGAGTGTATAGTTGCGTTAAAAGAATTTTTTACAGCATTTATTAGATAGGGTGTTAGTTTGAGGTGTTGCATAAAATAGTTTTATATTTAATCAAGGCAATACAACATAATAAAATTCCATTACTATGGTAATAGAGTGTAAGTATGGTATATATGGAGGTATATATGTATACAGTTTAATGCTGATGGTTTTACTTTTTACTCTTTCCTTCTTAGCTTCATGCAGGCTGCATTAGTATGCAGAGCAGTATAGTTTTGTGTGAAATATTAGAGGTACTAAAACGTTTTAAAATAAATTGATAGATTTTTCAATAGTAGCTGAAATTAAAACACTTGCAAAAATAGTTGTCCATTCAGGTTTTATCGAGTTTATTGGCAGCTGATCAAAATGTTCGTTTTTCAGTAAGCATGGTACCACAACAATAATTATTGGTCAGCTAAGTACGTCTATGGTGTAGTCAAGAATTAAAAAAATAAATGTAAATAATATTAGACCAAGTTTTATCATGCGAGTCACTGGCTATTCATGAATTCACCCGGAAGCCCTGTGACCCATTGTGATACACTTTACAGGAGCGACCCATTAAAGAGGCGAAAAGGCCGGACATCTGTGAGTCCCAAACACGATACTTACCTAAAGACCCAAACATTTCAGTTTCGTCACTTGAGCCAATCTGTACCTTTGACGACGTCAATCAACTTGAACAAAATCACATCCCTGAGATAGTTTAGATCATGAAGGTGACATGCACCCAAGTGCCGTAATCTAAGTTCGCATAGAGCGTTACAGACACAGAGAAGGTGTTGTGCCGATTTCACCTGCTCCTCAACCTGACAGCTGCTATAATAGCCATGACCGGAGCGCTCCATGCGCTCTGACATGCGGCCTATCATACAGTACCCTGTGGTTATGCCTAAAAGAAGCTCAATCGATCCACTTCTAAACATAAGAAGAGGCTTAGTCTTTTCCATAGAAAAATAAGACCAAAGCATTCTGTATATTCTACAAGTGGTGATATTTGTCCAC
The DNA here is from genome assembly GCA_023159175.1 of Wohlfahrtia magnifica. Lineage (NCBI taxonomy): Eukaryota > Metazoa > Arthropoda > Insecta > Diptera > Sarcophagidae > Wohlfahrtia > Wohlfahrtia magnifica. The sequence goes on from JAKWBJ010000051.1 coordinate 4,119,794, forward strand.
ATGTGTTCCATCTATCTACCCAGAAATGCATAGTATGACCTCCTGCACATACAGGAAATATAGCTGAGGAGGCATTTCGATTTAATAACCTGCGAGTTGAGAGCACTGATTGTGGAAAGACTGTTTACATTGATCCTAATAGGCCTTGAGGTCTCGAGATTTAATTACCGAATACGCCTAGCGGCCCTGTCTATAGCGTATACTTCCGCCTGGAAAACAGCGCAATAATCGGGTAGTTCGAGAAAGATCCTGAGGTCATCAGAGTAGAAACCCGATATTGTACCTGTTTGCGTTTTCGAACGAACGATAAAGACCTAAACTCTGTCATCTCAGAGGATAGATCCAGTAGCCCACTCATCGCTAGAAGGGATCCTACTGCCGAAAACTCTACCGAAGTTCAAAGTAGGTACCGAAAAGGTTCGGTCTGCCCACTTTCTGTAGGATGATACTGTGTCGAATGGAAATGGCATCAATCCACTCGGCTCCCTGATTCTAAGTGCTGACTTTTCAGAGACACATTTGACAAAAATATTCATGGTTAGTATGCTCAACTTTGTTTTCAGACCGACCTAAGACGAGAAACTCATGACAACGATGAGTGGTAGTCTAAGACCCTATTTTTTCCAAAAGCAGTCCTAGAAATGTAGAAGGCACATAATGACTTTCTCATTTAATTCTCAGCATTACGTTTTCACAAGAGCTTCTGGTAAGTAGAAACAGCTCGATCTTGCCCAAGTCAATACAGCCCTTAGCGATAATTCTAACAGTGGGAACAATTTCCTCCTGACAAGCAGTACAACATCATTCGCATATGCGACCACCTTGATACCAATGCCATTTACAATCAGCTTCCAGAGAACAAGTGAAAACATACCAGCGTGCGGCATTCCTCTAGTCACAACTTTCATTATTCTGCCCATATCCAAACGGGAGGCAATAGACTTGCTTCCTGCCCAACAGCCAAATTATATAGAGCGTCGACTATGGAAGATATACATTCACATTATTTAAAGCACAGACAATATCCAAGAAGGATGCCATAACGTATTCCTTCCTATCAAGCGTTTCCTCAATTGTCCCAACAACATCATGTCGGGCTACTTCCACCGACCTTCACCTGAGGTATGCGTGCTGTTGTGGCTTCCAAAAGTTTTACGGAGTGAGGATATACCCAGCATGTGCATCCAACGATGGTTGATCCTCCTCGCCTTAAAAAAGATTATTATTTTTAACAAAAACTTTAAAAATATTTGCTCAGTTTTATATAATAAATCTTAAGAAAAGAGACATTTTAGAATCGACAAAGAAAATTCAAAGAAAATTCATTTTCTACACCCAATACTTTCTCTTCACTTAAACGACAGAATGTTTAAATAATTTTACGGAGTGAGGATATACCCAGCATGTGCATCCAATGATGGTTGATCCTCCTCGTCTTAAAAAAGAATATTATTTTTTACAAAAATTTTAAAAATATTTGCTCAGTTTTATATAATAAATCTAAAGAAGAGAGACATTTTAGAATCGACAAAGAAAATTCAAAGAAAATTCATTTTCTACACCCAATACTTTTTCTCCACTTAAACGGCAGAATGTTTAAGTAATTTTTTATTTCAAGATTGCTGTTTACCAACAACACAGCTTTAAAACTTCTAAACAAAATTTTGCATATTTCTTTGGACCAGGACATAAATAAAACAACCCTCGTATGTTATTGCTTACGCTTAGTTAAATAAAGTATGTATTTACATTAACTTTATCTTTTTCTCTTGATTCCCTTCTCCCTATTTGCTTAAGTGTAAAGTATTTTTCTAATTCTACGGTAATTTATTTATACACGTTTAGTTAGACGAGTTTACTTAACAAATGCAAAATATAATGAATTAAATTTGCTTATTTAGGGTGGAGTAAAGATATTTCAATCTGTAATAGAAGAGAAAACCACTAATTAATAAATTTAATGGACTGTTGCTTTTATAAAAAAATAAAACAAAAGAAAAGCAAAAAAGGTGGATAAAAGTAATTATTAGCAGCAGTATATTTGAATAGTTGAGGGGAGAGTTAAAGTAATTTTATTTAATGATTACATCAAGTAGCAGCTCAGACAATACTAGTTTACTTATTACAGATGTATGAGAGTATGATAGAAATTAATTAATTAAAAATTAATTATACGTCTTAGTGGAAAATAAATGTTTGAATTATAATTTCAACAAAATTTTAATTGCTTACCGAGTTATCGACCTTTTAAGTACAATAAGTGCATACTATAGACGAACAAAGATCATAGTGTTACGTTTTTATCTTTTTAAAAAAGTGTGTTTATGACTTCGTAGATTGTAAGTAAAATAAAATAAATTTGTGTTTGGTTTTAATTAAAAATCTTTTATTCAACACAGTTATATAGACAACTGCTTGTAATCTTACAACTTTGTAAACAACAACAATTACTCAACAGATCTTTCTTCCTAAAGATCTTCCAACCCGATCGTAGCTATAACTCTTTTCAACCAGAGGTTATTCACACTTAACTCTCTTTACCGAGTTAGCTCCAACTAAACTGGTTTTTTACTTCACGAGATTACTCCTTATAAACTCTCTTCACACAAACTGCACTCTCTGAGTTTACTTTACTTAAACTCCACTCGCTGAGTTTATATGGCTTAGTAAGCAATACATCGAAAGCTCTCGAACCTCTCGATATTTCAGGTAGATTTCATTTCGTTCTTTTATTTTCTTTTTAGTTCTTATATAGCCATGCGAATGTTAACATCTACTTCTTTCAGCTCGTAGTATTTGTTGTTGCTTGTTTATTGTCTGTTATTCGTTTTCTTTGCTACTTTATTATTGTTGTTGCCGTGTTATTTTTATTTACTTTATCGTTGCTAATGAGTGTTGTTGTAGATTTGGTTATTTGCAAACGGCACGTATAGTTGTTCTTGCAGCTTTTGTTTATTTATTACCTTATTTTTGTAACAATAGCTAACGTTGGCAAACAATTTGCTTAAATTTATTTTGTACTTACATATGTTTTAAAACAAATGCTTAAATTTTGAAAAAAATTCCGACATCCAAACTACGGACATACCTTGTCCTTAACAAAGCTTGCTTTCGAATCTGGCAATACTTATGCCCTTCTCTTTTGTTACGAAGTTGAGTATATTATCTCCACTGAACGATATGAACGAATGATCATTTCAAATCATCTTTTCAGAAAAAGATCATTTTTATCTGTGTAGGTAGTCGCTGTTTCTTGGGCTCAGAAAATCTAAACGTGGTTCTTCAGAAGCTGACGCACTCATTACAAGTGAATGTTTGGTGCGTCTTGTGGAGCGGAGGCATCATTGGCCCATATTTCATATTTCATATTCATATTACTGTTACGGTCGCACTGTGACAACCGATTTTTTTGTGCCCGCTCTTCGTGGTATTGACGTGAACGATGTTTGGTTTCAAAAGAATGGTGAAACTTGCTACACATCGCATGCCACATTTGATTTATTGCGTCAAACATTTGACGGCCGTTTAATTAGTCGAAATGGTGATGTCAGTTGGCCGCCAAGAAGCTGCGATTTGACACCGTTGAACCATTTTTTGACATTCGTGATAACATTGAGACACGAACCCATACACTCGAAAACGTTCCAGAAAATTGGACTGACGGAATGGCATACTGTGAGGCCAGCTGCCATATGAATGACAGCCATATGAATGGCAGCCATATGAATGGCAGCCATATGAATAGAATAATATTTCATTTCTAGCGGGAACAATTGACAATTCACAACAAAAACTTAAATTAATTAAAATTACAAATCGTTTTTGTTTTGTTGCACTTTTAAATCTAAACTTGTAAATTGCCCATCCTACATATGTGAAAGTTAGCCAGATTGATGACTTTATCAAAACAGCATTAAAAATTTGTTTTTTCCAAAATCCCTCTTTTGAACATATTGTTTTGACAAAGCAAGTACATTTTACTCAGTTTGCCGCTGTAGTGTTCATGTATTAGCATATAAGGCTAATCCACCCAGTATCTTCGGTATCCACCCAGTCTTGGAGTATCTCCAGATGCTTTTTTTTGTTAAACCATAGAATACTATAAGGATTTCATTCTAGTGTCATCCTTGTGATGTTGCCTGGTTTCTTTCTGATTGTATGGCTGATTCATCTCCCGTTTATATATGTAACTTTCCGTTCAGTTTTAAATAAACAAAAATATAAAAAGTGAAAATATTTTTTATTTGTATTTTAATAAATTTATTGAAATATTTTCATTTTATTTTTTAAGTAAAAATATTTTTCCCCCTTATTTTTGTTACTCCCATGTATTTTTTACTTGTCGTTTGAAATGCCTGTTAAAAAAAAATAATTGCCCTGATTTACTCACATATCATTCAAAATTTCTCTGACAATCACTCTCTCTCATAAAAGCTCTTATCGCAATAATACCCAAATCGACTCTATTATAGACCCTTAATTACATTTCAACATCATACCGTCGTTCTTTTGTTGTGTATGAAAATTTATTTTGATATACTATACATACGTAGGTATGTACGCGAGTTTGTTTAACTGCTGTTATGCTTTGTACGCGTATAAATGAATATACATTTTTTCTCCCATTTATCCTTATCAAACAGACCATTGACGATAAACAGTTGTGGCTATAGTGGCTGTGGTCGCTGGCTGGTGTATATTTTTCACAAAAATGTTGCCATAAAATGAAAATATAATGTCCACATAGCTACTGCTATTATTTCCACTGCCACTAACAGCAGAGATTGCTTAATGTGGATAAAAATATATAAACAAATGTAAGTAATAAATAAAAAAGTATAAAGTGACTGTGTCTTAATGATGACTGTAAAATACCTTACACGATAGGACTAAATTGATATAATTGTGAATTTAAGAACAAATAATGACACTATCCTATAAGCATATGGTATAATGGGTTCATTTTGCTCCCAATGCCAGTTTTGAACGTATTCCGTACAGGTAAAGCGTGGCCGTTTGGCTCTAAATAAGGAAACCTTAATAGATAGAGTCCTATTCAATTCGGACTCTTCTCTTGGTGCATGCACATTCGGCTTTAATTCGACTGCTTGGTTAACCTACGTTTTTTTTTGATTTTCGACCAATAATTTTTCCGATCTAGAAACGCCTATTTTTATGTCTAAATGCCTTATTTGGAACACGCAATACAGTCCCTTGATGTCTCTAGACTTCAACTCGAGCGATACCTCTTTTCTTGCTTTTTAAAAATATGCTGCTGCTGGCAATCTTCATCGATACCCCAATGGCAATTAAAAATCTATGTTTTAGCTAAACTAAGACAAATAAATGGAGATACATTGCTGTTCATATTAAACAAAAATGTGAGCAGAATAACAAAAGGTAGGCTTGAAAGCGATATTTTTAGGTGTGACAAATATTAGCATCAAATCAATTTACCCACAGTAGTGTATACCAAAATATTGTATTAAATGAAATGATATTTATATTCAAAATATTATTGATTAAAAATAAATAATTAAATAAATTAAATATTATATTATTAAATATTTTATTATAAACAAATAATTTTAACAAAACATTTTTCGGTAAGAGAAACAAATTGAGCTCTCATTTGAATTTCAATCAAAAAATTAATTTTTTTAAAATATTAAAAATAGTTTTTATTACAAATAGGTTCCAGTTAGAACTCAAGAATTATTTTGGTCAAGTGACCCCCTACTGGCTTGGCAAACTCCCAATTTTTTACCCAGCTATCAATCATGTTTCTCAACAAACTGTTGTCAATAATTGATATCTGCTCGATAATGTTGTGGGATTATTGCTGTTCAGTTTTGATTTCAAAAAACCCCACAAAATAATCTAAAGGTGACAAGTCGCACGATCTTGTTGAGCAAGTTACTCCTCCTCTACGAGAAATAATGCGATTTTCGAACTTTTTGTTTTTCAAAAGATTCATTTTTTTTCTTGCAATGTGTCAAGTGTCACCATCCTGTTGAAACCACATATTCTCTACGCTTAAATCAATGCTGTGCTAATTTAAAATTTATTTGTGTTGGTGAGAAAATAAGAAAAGCACTGCAAGAAATTTTTAACGGATTAAAAGTAGTTTTAAGTTCTTTAAGAATTTTTTTTTAATTCAAAGTGTTAAAGTGAAAATGTTTTGTGTAAAATTTGTAATGCTCTGAGATTACCAAATGCATTAATGATCACAAAATATTCGTAGCAGCCACACCTCATGTTGATACGTCGCTATTTCAGTGACGACTATAAGCACATTTTTTCAAGTCCTTCAATCCAAGAGCATAAGAAAATGTGTGAGTTGAGTATAGACAATTGCTCTATGAAATGAACAATATTTGTCTAAATCATAAAAATTCCGCCACAAATGGCGACGGATCATCTCCCTATAGCGATTTCTATTGACTGTAATCGTATTTATATTTTCATTTACTAAAAAATATAGTCCTCTGAACCACAACCACATCAAAATGTTCATAACTTTTTGGCAAAGCAGCGGTTGCGCTAAGATAACTTCACCTCAAATGCGGCAATTCTGCTTGTTGACGTCGCCATTGAGCTGGAAAGGGGTTTCGTCGGTAAAACTTATTCTGTTAAAAAAATTCTTATTTTCTCTTGTTTATCGATGGTCTAAGAAACGATTGGCCAACGTAATGCATGGTCACTATGCAAAAGGCTGAATAATGTGAATCCTTTGATGTCTAATTGCTGTGAACGATGACGAATTAAGGTTATTTTGGATCATCCTTAACACTTCTTCTCACAGCTGCTATATTCATGGTTGAACGATCACTGCGTTGATAAATGTTGTTTCTGTTGTCATAAATGGGTCGAGTTTCTCAAAATTTTTTTAACTATCAGCTTGATGGCACAGTTTGTTGAAGCTTTTCTCTACCGAGTTTTGTTTCAAATTTACTAACTACATCTTGAAACTTTTGCCATTTTCGAAATTTGTTTTAATAATTAAACCACGTTTTTCTTTTGCTGAAGACATGACGAACAAATTTAATTGCGGTTTTGGCTTAACCTCTCTGCAGACAAATCCATTAAAGAAGCCTCGCTGACCTTAATGCTTACCTCTGGCTATAATGTCAAATATCAGATGCAATATTAGAAAAAAAACGCCACCTAATGGCAAACAAATTACAAAGCTAAATAACGATCACCACGATCGAACAGAATAGTTAGAGTTCCATCTATCTCGATGACATTTTGGCCTAGATATGACAATGGCAGGACACTAAAACTTCTAAAGTTCCCTGTCACTCCTATCAGCGGTGTTCATAGACCATTTGGCAGATAATGTGGTTCCTTAGTCAAACAGATTGGCATGATTTCTTAAGCAGTGTCAATGTAAGACAATTATTGCTCGTTAATGTGTCATTGATATTAATCAGTACTCTGCTTCATGATCGCTTAATATAGCTGTATCATCGTCAAATGTTGTGGTGTAAATATGATAGCATATTGACTTAACAGAGGTATTTAGCAAACGTACCATAGATGCCATACCATAGTAATTGCCTCTCTTAATTCTAAGCTTTCGTTTAGTTAGATATTCTTGTAGGTTGGTTAAGTTTGGAGTTAGGGTTTGCTTTAGTATCAGTTCTTAATGCTATAATTAATCGAACGCCTATGAATCGTATATAAAGAGAACTGAGCAATGTTGTTCTCTTAAAAAGCCCCTCTTTATGGCTCTCGCCAGTCTTCGCTCGACTTAACTCAGTATTGGATGTAACTTTTTATTTAGTGCTTCATCGAACAGCTTGGTTATATTAAACAATAGATTTCTTTTCCACGGTCATAGCTAATATTTTATGTGCAAAAAAAAACTGCATGAAATATGAAGGGGATTAAACGTTTCGTTAAACAGGACATCTCCTTGATATCATTATATTGATGATTTTATTTACTCCGAGTGCCTTCTTGTGGCTTAGATCGCTCTCTCAACATAAATATTAAGAAAAGTAGCTTTTTTGCCCAAACAATGCATCTTAGCAATTCATTCATTACTGATGTTATCAACTTCGAATTAATCACTAAATTGTGGCACGAAAAGTGGTTGTACTCCAATATCAACTACGGTAATTGGGGTGGAAACATACTTCAAATTTTCGAAAAATACGTTCCTTCTTTCAAAATTTTTCCTGGCTTATTTCCCAGTCGACTTTCACAACAGATCAATAAATTCGATGTAAATAACAGCTCAGAAAAATATACGAAAAACTATGGCCATAAATTTGGTAAAGTTTGAACCACCCATGCTTAATTGGTAAAAATTAAGACTATTTAGTGGAGACGAGGATTTTTCTTGAATAGCAAACTAAACTGGAGTGTAAGTACCCTTTTGGGGATGAATAAAAGATTCAGAGCTGACTATACGTCTGGAAGTGCTATAAGTAAAAGATCTAACCAGTCCTTAATCCTGACCAGTCCTCAATCATACCAGTCCTTACATATGACTGTATCGTATGGAAGAGAAGTCTTAAGAATGCCAGTTGGAGGAGGCTTCTAAACAAAGTACACAAGTGTGCCGCTCTGTATATGTGAAGCGAATTCAGAAGTACACCTCAGGTATCGATGGATATTATCATAGGTCTGACCTCTTTAAAGGTGGTGGGGAAAAAGATTTCCGCGGGAAGCACTTTGATGATAGTGGAAGGGAGTCCTGAAGGGCTAGGTGGGGGTGCATATGTGGTGACTAATCCAGGTTTCATTGACTACTGGGTTAAAGAATGTGACTTCACCAGAACCCGTTCTACAGTCTTTCCTGCTAGGTGTTGAAAGGTCTGAACGACTCTATCTTAATAGATGCCTCCAAGAGCAAGAAAGGCACGGGTATGTGGCTCTCCTTAGTGGACAATAACATAAGACCAATTCATTAATTTTTCGCTGTTGGGGATACTGTGGTCATCTTTGTTAATAGCCAAGCAGCTATTAAGACGCTGATTTCACCGTCTAGAATAACCCTATCGTCATTCCTGGATGTATACAGCGTCAAGCTGTGTTGGATTGCTGGACACAGTGGAGTGGTGGGAAATGAAACTTCTGATAAGTTGACAAGATCGAGCGCGTCCAAGTGCATTGAAATAACTAGTGCATCTCTTAGACTACTGCTTGGGTTTTTTGTGAGCTATGGGGATAATTGAACCCATCATAAAATGTAAGAGTTATTGAGGGGCAGAGGAGACTGTTTAAAGCCAACGGTTCCGGTCGGTCTTTAATCTGAGAAAGGAGTTCCTTAGAACTCTAAGAGGTTTTTCGAGGTGGGGAATGTGTGGAAGCCAGTCACCATGACGTAGTCTAAGGTTGCTAGAACAGAGCTTATTTATTGGTTTACATGAGGCTTCGTGACCCAGGGTTGCGACCTGAAAGATTACATATCGGGTATAGGTGCCGCCGGGTTTTTCTTTAAGGGTGTCCTTCGCTCTTCTTTGTTTTGATTTTCCTTTCTCTTCAATTTCATACTTAGTTTTTTCTCAACTTTTTTGTTTTTCTTTCAATTTTTTTCCCTCGGTGGAGCGTGGTTTTACTGTCTCTTTGAACCTAACTTTACCTTGCTCTTTAATACACGATCTATTTAAGAGCACAAATTTTTTATTAAAAAAAAAATTATAATTAAACTTAACACCCATTGAAAGGATTTTATTTTATTTCTAACAAAAACGTTTTAAAAATATTTCAATCATTTTAATTAATATTTATCCCCATAAATATTTCAAATATTTTATCATAAATATTATTCATATTTTCAGTTGCATTTCATTTATGTTATAATGATATAATTGGCATTCCTCACTTCGCAAGTACTTTTAATCATTTTAATTCAATTTCAATTAAACACTTTAAATAATGCCAACAAATTATTGGAAATTTATTTAAACGCAAGCATATTTCATGTTGAAAATCAAAACGAATTGTTTAAACTTCCAAACTCTTAGAAGACCAGCAAAAACCCTTTTAATCAAAAACTGTAACAGACTGTTGTGATTACAGTTTCAAAACGCCAGTATACAAGTATGTGTGTATGTATAAATAACTGTATAAGTATTAGTATATTTCTGTGCGTGCGTATATAAGTCTTCCTACTCATTGCTTGAATATACAAAATAAGTTGGTGTGACCGTTTAATTCATTTAGTCTTTTGTTCAGGATAATGGGTATGATGGTTTCGGGCTGGTTTCTTGTCTACCATTGATTGTTGTCGGTATGTTTGTGTATCAGAGTTAGTACTAAACAATAAATTGAATGACTGACGGTTTAACTGACTCATTGTCATTGGTTTTTTGATATTTCTCATCATCCTCCTCATTATTATTATTTAGCATTTAATTAGTTGGTAGTTTGAAGTTATTTTGACTCAATAGCTTAAGTGTGAAATTTCAAATTCAATTCAATTATAAATTATTCACCTGTTATGGATTTTAACGCAATGAAAATGATTTTAATTATTTCAATTAGTTGAGACTTTAATAGGCGGGTTTGGATAAAGGTGTCAGTAAAAGTCATGAGAATTTAAATGTTTTTTTGTATGACAAAGAGAAGAACAATAAAATTCAAAACAATAAAGTTTGACTGGCCCTTTAACACCCTAAATAACGATATATTTTTAGAATATAAAGTGGAAAAGTTGATAAAATTTAGTTACGAAAATAAGGTTGGGCCCCACAGCGTTTATTACATCGCCTTAATAAATAAGCAAAAGCTGCAAGAACAGCTACACGTGCTGTTTACAAATATCCAAATCTACAACAACAACCATTAGCAGAGATAAAGTAAATAAAAATAACACGGCAACAACAATAATTAAGCGGCAAAGAAAACAAGTAACAGACAATAAACAAGCAACAACAAATACTAAGAGCTGAAAGAGGTAGACGTTCACATGTATTGTTTACTAAGCCATATAAAAAGCACATCGATGCGAACGGCAATCTGTTTATGTGTCGTAAACACAGCGGGTACAGTTTGGGTGAAGAGAGTTTATAAGGAGTAAACTCGCGAAGTGAAAAACCAGTTTAGTTGGAGCTAACTCAGTAGAGAGTTAAGTGTGGATAACCTCTGGTTGAAAAGGTTGTGATCGAGCCTAAGTTATAACTACGATCTGGTTGGAAGATTTTAGGAAGAAAGATCTGTCGAGTAATTGTTGTTGCTTACAAAGCTGTAAACAGACAGGGTAATTAAGAATAAAAATTGTTATTGCCTGTAGAAAGATTATAAGCAGTGGTGCACATAACTGTGTTGAATAAAGGATTTTTAATTAAAACCAAACGCATAGTTTATTTTATTTTAACTACAACCTACGAACTCATAAATATACGTTTTTAAAAAGGTAAAAACTTAACAATATTTACTTACCAATATACTAATTATTGTACTCAGAGTGACTTAGAAAATTTTAAAGATCTTAAGCTACTTTAAGTATAATTACTATGCCCAACATGCCGCGGAAGTCTTTATATTGACTGAATTCTCAATATCTATTTGAATAGTTGTAAAATGCTCACAGATTTGAAAATCCAGAGCTAAACTTAGCCCGTAAGGTCTACAAGTTCTGAGTTGAAAAAATGGGCTTTGAATTAGTCAGCCAGTGGGAAGAACTGCAAGGACACTAGAGAGAAATTTAAACTAAGAAAGAAAAAACGAGTTATTGTTACTGTACTAGAGAGACTTGAGTGGCATTTTAGGGTATTTAAACCACCATCGGGATAGAATTGCGATTGATAGAACAAGTCAAGTATTTGGGGATTATTCTAGAAAATTTTTTTGGAGATCCAATGTGGAGGGAAGAGTCAGGAAAGCGTCTGTTAGAAGGGGTCTATAGGAAGACTTAGGAGACTTTCTTCGAAGGCCACAGTGTGGATTCATACGGGTTTAGTCAGACCAATACTTTTCTATGGTATTGTAGTCTAGTAGAAGTACCTGTATAGGAAGTAAATATTAAATTCCTCGATGAGAGTATAAAAGTCGACATGACGCCAGGTATGGCGCTTAGTGTCATTATGAATATCTAGATACCTGATATTATGGCTGAATTGACTGCTCCCATGTTTCTTCAGAAAACCAGGAAGTGTGGTCTTAGATTATCGGAGTACTCAGCTGGGCTACTGCACCAGATTGGCTTTCCTTCCGTGAGCGCGCACTACTGTATCCCGTACTAGTAACTAATCTGACTTCTATTACGAATAGGAAACCTGGATAAAGTCATTGGTGGGTGACACAGAAAGTTTCCCAATCTCCACGAATGGGTCGACGCTGGATGGTGGATTAGGCTGTGGCGTCCATTCTCCTAATCTTAATGTGAACATGTCGGATTTTTGAAGTGTGTTTCAGGCAGAGTTGGCTGCTATTTGCGATGTTCCTGACTTATTAGGGGATAGTTTTATAACGGTCCGAATTGTCTGCATTTATACAGACAGTCAACCCGCTATTAAATTCTTAGGGTTTTTGTTCTCTAAGTTCCTGACGGTAAAGAAATGTTACTCATAACTAGGAGTGATGGCTGAATATTTCGATATCAATCGCAGCGGATGAGCTGACTAGACAGAGCACTGTGGTTGGGTTTCTTTCAATGGTGGAGAGGTTTGGTATACCGACCTCTATCTAACCATGACGAAAAGTGACCCCGACGTGTAGACAGAATGGACAAGAAGAGCTCTAGGCAGCTGCTTAACAAGAGATAGAATATCTGCGGTAATAGGGACACTTACGAGCCATTGTCTAGTGGGGAGGCACGTCCTCAAGTTGGATCATAGGGACTCTGTCCATTATATGTGTTTTTTGGAGCAAAATGAGGAGATCACAGAACATCTTCTTTTGAAATGCCAGGTATGAATGGAACTTAGGTTCAGAATATTCGCTGGACATATAGTTAGTATTAGGCTTCCATGAAAAATTATTGTAGAGCTGATTAGCAAGTTCGGAAAGTGGGCGAGTGGATTAAATAACTGATTAGGGTATCGCAGGGAAACTATGGTTATGGCAATTGGCTCTATAGAGCCTTAGTGTTGCGAAAATTTATCCGGCGGCCCCTATTAGCCCAATCTAACCTAACCTATTCAAGCTTACGAACACACTTCAACCTCATTATCATGGCGGATGGCAGTGTATATAGAGCTTGTTGGGAGGATTATGAAATATTATGTGGGCCATCTGAAAGTTTTAATTTAAAAATGCAATAAAACAAAAATGGTTTAAATGTTGCCAAATTTATTTTTTTGTTGTGAAGCACAATTGTGTCGGTTAAAAATGAAATATTAGTTCATTCGTATGCGTACCGCGGCGGGCCGCACATTATCGCATTCGATCGGACCAATTTTCGAGAATTTTTTCGATGGGTAGTATCTCAGAAATGGGGTCATGAATATTGACCTTCAAATGATGGCTCACAGCATCTTGGCAGCCAACTGACATTAATGACCTAAATGAAAGGCCATCAAACATTTGATGCAATAAATCGATTGCGGCATGAGATGTGTGCCAAGCTGCACCAACCTACTGAAACCAAACATTGCTCATATCAGTACCATGAAAAGCGGACGAAAAAAGAATCGGTTATCATGGTGCGATAGGTGTCTGCATTGACCGACCTCATTGTCAGCGCAATATGGGCGCCATAATATCTCCGCGAAACTTTTTGATCAAGTTAGTACACGTATGACCTTTTCAATTAATCTACTAGAAAATTCTTTAGCGATTTCATTTAGTAATTTTGGTTAATTATTATAAAATGTTGTTGTAATAATACGAGTAATAGAATACTAAGTCTTAATCGGTTTGTAAGAGAAATACTCAAAATTATTTAAAAAATAATGTGGCCTATGGTGTGTTTCAATTTTTGTATTTATATGTTTTTGTATTTGTTAACATTTATTTATTTTAACAAGAATTGGAAACGAGCATATGTTTCAATACTTTAAAAACGTATTTAAAATTCATATTTTTTTTCCTTCAGTTTTATTTTTACAAATTACTTTTTAGTCTTTCAAGTTCATATGGCCTTTTATTTTCACAAAATTATTTTTCCATATTTTTCACTTCTTGTCTTTAGACAATTTGTGTGACTCCAGTTTAGTTTCTTTCTTTTTATAATTTTAATTTTTATGCAAAAAGAAAAAAAATTTTTTTTTTTTAATCACAATTTCCTGCTGTTTATTTATTGCCTTTTTCTTTAAATTGTTCTTCTCGGCTGTCTTGATTTCAATTGTCTCACACCCTTTTGGCCAAGAAAAGTGGAAAAGACGTACACAAACATATAAAGAAATAAAATAATAAATGTAAAAAGGCAGGCATATGTAAAGTTAAGAGAATTCACATGGTTTTTCATATCACATGTCGTCGTAGATGGGTCTAAACCCAGTTGGCAAAGTAATAGTAAACGACATTGTTGTTATATTTTTGAACTTGTCACTAAACATTCTTTTAGATTTCCTTTAACGATGATAATTGCAGAAATCCTTTTTGACATAGCCTTGCGAATAATATACTCAACTCGGTCGCCTATGTGAAAAAAATGAAACCAACTTGAGCGATAATTTCTTGCATAGTTTCAAAAACACATTTAACTAACGGCTTTGTCTTTCGTGATTTTTTTTTACTTATATTTTTTTCTTCTTGTAGAGTATATACTTAGGTATTTGAAAACCTGGACCACCTGGGTATATTTTAAAATGTATGTCTATGTATGCAAATATATGTTTTTGTGTGCAACTATGGCAACACAATTTTAATTTTCATGTTGTTTTTTATATTATTTTGGCATATTTATATATATTTTTGACGCCTCGTTCCCATTTTTTTCCCTATAGTTTCTTTATATTTGTTTTACCATATGGGTAATTTCATGTATAAATAATACCATATTCGAAAGAAAGCTATTCCAAAACTTTTTCACGAAACACATAATTTTGTAAAAATTTCTAAAGTTCATGCTAAGCTGTAAGAATGAAAAATAAAAATGCGTAAAAAGAAAATTCACAACATTCGGGACTGTATTGTGGGATTTTCGTCTATCGGTTTGTGTCAAGGTTAAAGTATGTCTTGCTCTAGTAATGCCGTACTGATTTGTGTACTTAAAGGTATTCCCGTACTGATTTGTGTATTTGAAGAAATTGCCAATTCGATGATCTTTGGGTGACACAAGCTTACATGTTTTTTAATGGGCATAAAATATAGGATGTGAGAGAGTTTGTGACATTTCCGGAACTAAACAAACTGTAGGCAGTTATGTTATAAGGAGGCTGCTTTGCCTACATAGACATAGTTTTTGTCTTGCACTCATAAGCATAGTCGTTTTTAGGCGTAAATAAAAGTGTTTTATAAACAGAAATTAAGTGCACGATGAATAAGCTGCTGTATTAAGAAACACTATTTAAAGATAAAGTAATAAATTAAAAACTGTAAAACAACAACAAGGTGGTGTTTATATTATTTTGACGCAATTAAAAAGAACTCAAACGTTTTAGGAAGTTTTAACCCAACAATACGTTTAGTTCTCCACGCAAAAGATATACTCTCTAAGAACGCCTAAAACTACGCAATTTCTATGAGTTTTAAAATGAAACTGCTTTTTTTTCTCCAATAGAGATAATTCTAGCCCACCATCTTTGGACTGTATATGTGGGCATCCCCATCAAACCCAGGGCTTTTGGCTATTTTCACAATTCCTTCATTCATTTATATTTGAAGTAAGGGTACATCATTTCCTTACATTCACTTCTCTCGTCGCTGTAGGTACTTGGGCCCTTAATATGTCTTTTATGATCTGTTCTGAACCATGTGTATTATATGGCCTATTGACCAAAATCTTTTTGCTTTAATGTATCCACTATTAAACTGTAACAGCTTTGAAATGCTCCTCACGATATCTTCACCACTGATTGTTTTGTCCTTTTGAAGGCATCGAGAAAAACCTCTATTTTAATTGCTGTTTGGACTCTGTTTTGCTGAAGTGAATCTACGTTTCGCCACGATTAAAAAACGGCGCAAAAACTCGTGCATTTTGCGCTTTAACAACCACATATATTCCTTTGAAATTGTCACATGATTGTATTTGTGATCAATTGTGACGACACATAGTCCTATCTTATGGAATGCGATTAAGTAACCACGTGATCGTTCAAATTTGAAACAGTTGGGCCATGTGAGATACCTAAGATATCAACAATCTTTTCTACTTTCGATCACAGTGAATTTTTTTATTGTTTCAGGTAAAGTGATTTCAAACGGCCGACCAGAACGTTTGCCATCTTCCATGCTTGTGCAGCAACTACGAAATGGATGGTGCAGAGCTCGCGGAATATTTATCAATCTTAGTTTTAGGTCGAGTGATGATTTTTTATTTATTTATTTTTTTGGCATAAAAAATTATCGGTCATCAATGGCTGTCAAATACAAACCTCTTTGTTCAAATTTGAACAGGTGTGTACAAATATATTATTGGACTAAGTTGGTTGAATATGTGGTTGATATCTTGTGCTTGTCAGGCTGAAATTTTTTACACGTTAAGCGAGCTCAGAGCTCTATTGACATGGGCAAGTGAGAACGGTCTGTAGCTTAATCTTTTGAAGACCGCGTTGGTTCTGTTCACTAGGCAGTACAAGATAACGGAGTTAAGGGCGGCAAAGTTGAGCGGCCTTGCTCTAAAATTTTCATATGCGGCTAAGTAACTTGGCATTATTTTGGACTCGAAGATTCCGCGGAAGCGTAATTTTGAGCGGTGGATCTTTGAGAAAAATGGGGACTTTGATCCCATGTCTTGTATTGTATTTACACTTCGATTATTAGACCAATTCTCACCACCTCTTTGGTGGAAGGCGGTGAACATTCGTTAATTAAACTTCGTATCCGGGAAATAAATCTGGAGGCCTCAAGCACTATTGAGCTTTACGAAGGCAGTCTCTCAGTACCTAGTCATGGTATAACCTGAGGGAATGAAATTGTTGATGAGTGTGCCACCAGGGGGTTATCTCTGACTTCCCTGCAGGCATGCGATCATGCCTCTCATATAGTGCGCTGTCGAGCTTGATGGACAGATAAGCACTGAGCAAGACGGACCTATATCACCGCTTGTAGAATATCCAGACTGCGTTGACTTTTGCTTTCTATGGAAAGGACTAAGTTTCTATATAGGTTTTAATGGAGGCTTATTTCGGACGTAATTACAGAGCACTGTCAAAGCGCATGGGATTTCATGACTAATATGGGAGATGTTAGTATGAGGAGGAAGAGGAATCGGTACAACACCCTCTCTGTGACTGCCCCGCTCTTTGGGAGCTTAAACTTAGGCACTGGGCTCACTGGACCAACTCAGGCGACATCATAATGTACTATATACGTCTTTAGTCATAGTTATTCGAGGGAATCGAATGATATTGCTGATAAGCGCGCAGCTAAAAGGTTATGCATGAGTGTAGTGCACAGATGATTTATATATTACTTTGAAGGCGTTGCCAAATTTTATAAATGGATCAGCATAGGAAAGGGATGCTTTGGTCAGGACCAAGGCTCTGGGAAGCTATAGGTTAGAGGTTATGACTACTGTAGAAGTTGTCAGTTTAATAGAAGCAATCGATACGAAACCTTCTTATTTGATTGCCACGTTCTACAGGAGCTTAAACTAAGGTATGCGTTACACATCTCTACTATCTGTCCTGTCTCGGTTTCGGCTGATTCTAGTCAATATTTCTTTGTTCAATTCTAGATCCTTTATTGGATTTATAATTTTTTCAAGGTATAAGAATGGGTCATAGGGCCTGCGAGTGCACTCGTTAGTTGCGAGCGATATTAGCAAATTTTCAGATTAACCACTTCTAGAACAGCAACCTAAACAACATTAGCAGGCTTTTGCTCAAGGCACATATTTCTTCAGATATTATCATCACATCGCCAAAGTGCCGAAAGAACGATAGAATAACTCCGCAAAAAGGTGTGTCTTTTCATTATTTGGACGGGCACTACATTCATATTTGTAAAGGACTATATTAAACACTACCATCTTTTAAAAAATGAAGTTTTAAATGTGTTTTATTTATGAAATACCTCCCTACAAAATATTTCTAATGCCATATATTTAAATTGTTTTTTATTTTGTGGCACATGCATGTTTTTTTCTCTTTTCTTTTTTTGTATATTTAGTTGTTTATCTGTTGACAGTTTAATATTGGTTTTACGTCTATAAACATACAAACAAATTTAAAAGTATACACATATTATTCTACAATTTTTGTCTGATTTTATGTTGGCGTTTGATACTTAAACAATTTTCAGTATTTCTCTTAGATGGTACATAAAAATATATTTTTCCCAATATTTATAATAAATTGTATGATCAATACCTTTTTGCATATAGCACACATCAGAGGAAAGTAAAATATTAGAAACAAGAAAAAAAATCATAAAATTATGGTGTTTTTTCATGTGGTGTTTAAATTAAACAAAAAAAGAAATAAAATAAAATAAAATAAGAAATACTTGCCTAGAACAAGGAAGAAATAAGTAGAGTGTGGTGATATTAAATTAGAAATATATTTCCTATTTGATACATGATATTATAAAAAAAAGAAAAAATATATTTCAAATCAAAGAAATCAAATCATAAAAAGCAAATCCACATAATCACCTTGAATCAGAAAAACTAAATCAAAAAAAAACGTTAAAAGGCAATAAGCACAGCAGGCTATTAAAAAAAAATTATGTAAAAAGCAAAATACAGGGTATCCGCCGGGAAGGTATACTACTCTTTGTTTATAATTTTTGATTATATGAACGAGAATGGATCTTATATTGATAATGTTTTTTTAATGTCGGCAATTATGTATGGAATACAACATCAGATAAATAACCGCCTTTATTAGCCTCATAAATGAAAACCATTTTGAGAATATTTTTCATCATATTCCCACACATTTCACGCGGTATTTCATTAATTTTATCACGAATATTTTGTTTGAGTTGCTCCAGCGTTTCTGGTTTGTTTGCATAAACCTTACTTTTCACTTTTTCCCACAAAAGGAAGTCCAAGTCAAATCAGGCGATCGTGGAGGTCAGCAAACATCACCATTCTTTTAAATAAGTAGTTGTGGAAAGAGGTCTCGCAGTAATTCCATTGTAATTCTGGCTGTATGCGATGTGGCACCGCCTTGTAGAAACCACCTGTCAGTCAAGCCCAAAGCATGCATTTGTGGCGTTAAAAAGTTTTCAATCATATCACGATATCGCTCCTCATTGACAGTTACCATTACGCCGTTTTCAGTTTCAAAGTATAAAGTCCAATTATTCCTCCTAATGAAATTGCGCACCAGACTGTCACTTTTAATGGATGCAAAGCTGACTAATGTATAATTTGAGAGTTTTTCATTGCCCAGAACCGACTATTCTGTATATTCACATAACCATTCAAATGAAAATGTGCCTCGTCACTCGTTATGATTTCTTCATGCAAATCGAGCTGTAACATCCTATTGACATATATACGACGGCATAAATCGTCTTCTGGAAGAAGCTCTTGTGTCAACTGAATCTTAAATGGACACAAATGCAAAGCTTTTTTTAAAATTGTGACCAAAGTTGTTTCTTGAAGACCAAGCTCCTGGGCACGGCATCGAATTGAGGTTGTTGGATTGTTTTGAACACTTTCTTGAACGGCAGTAATGTTTTCAGCCGATCTTGCAGTACTTTTTGGTCCATGCTTGGGCCTATCAGCTATAGTCGCTCTTTCTTTGAAATAACACGATAAATAGTGCGCCTTGTTGGCTTGTTGTTTCTCCCAACAATTTCACGTAAATTCCTCATCGTCACAGTAATCGGTGATTGATTTTGGTGAAATGTTTTAGCGATTAAAATACATTGGTTTACTGAATATTTTTTTATAATAAATTTGCCCGGTCTCTACTTCACGACTGCCAAATATGAACTGACAAGACTAATGCTTACCAAAATGGCGGTAAAACAAAGTCGTATACCTTCCCGGCGGACACCCTGTATTTAACAATCAAAGAATTATTTTCGTTTTTTATTTATTATTATTTTTTTTAATATTAAGCCTTGCGTCTAAAAATTAAGTAATTTTCTTAAAATCAATTAATTTTTCACTCACATTTTAGCCTCAAATGGATTGTTAGTGACACAATTAAATTAATTAATTGTGCTTAAGTTACCGTGCCCCAGTATTTAATTATAGTTTACCCTCTGACCTTAAGAATACATACATTTCTATGGTTTTTTGTTCAATGCCCTATAGCAGATTTATTTTCATATCAAGGTGTTGTTGACAAATTACTTTATAAAAAATGAAAATCTTTCTAAATATTTTCAAACAGTAAGCAGAAGTTTTTTTTTAATCTGGCATAACTTAAACACGACCTTACTAAACGTCTTGATGAAGTAAGAATTTATGGCCTTATATGCAACTCCCAAGGTAGTATAGGAAGAGAGCACCCAGAGATAACATTAAGATGCTATACACTCCAGAAGGTAAAGTCATTATCGAGCGGCCTATGTAAAACTTTCCAAATCATTGGAGAGTTGAAGCATATAGCAATAAGTCGAGAGAGATGGAGACTACTAATTAAAAAACCATGCCCAGTATAGAGGCGGATTATACTCGCTAGGTGATGAGCAAGGAATGATTGTCCTGTATTCGTTCTTCCAGCTCCGCGAAATTTGTAATCAAAGTTAGATTGGCAAAAAGAAAATCAAAAAAAGCGAATTAGAAAGGTTGCCCCTTAACGAAGCACTAATTATTTTCAATGATATTGTCTGTTAGTACTCACCAATAGAGGTATGCCTACAAAACAAAATCAACTTCTGTCATCTATGAAAATTTTGAAACTTTAGAAAGGCATGTTCGACATCAAAAAAATATAATCGGCAGTCATCGATGGTTACATACCGCTTGGTATGGTAGGTCGGTTCAATAACAAGCCAGACAATCTTAAAAAAGAAAAAGAGTTTTTCGACAGCGGTATCACCTCATAACATTAGCTTGTAACTGGTTATGAGTATTACTACTAATGAAGACTTCTCAAAAATTAAATGAGTTTAAGAATACAATCGGCTGCCCCCATCAGGGTACCGTCGGAACATGCTATTAGTTATGCTGCACTGGATTAATGTCGACTTATACTACAACCAACGTTTCTAATAGTTGAGGTACTAAGATAATCTGTAACATCCTAGCAAGGAATAGCTACTACACCTACACTACAAAAGTTTGCAAAGGTAAACTGGAATTCGTACTTTGTATAAAGAAGAAAAATCTCTATTTCCAGTAGAGGCACATTGCGCTTTACTATTTATACATAATAGCTGAGTTCACTAGCACAGTAAACAATGACTAAGATTCACATAAAGATGAAACACAAGATCTGCCGAAAACATTGTTGAACTCCGAGGCTATCGATTTCAAGTCGATCACAAGACCAAAGCCTTTCACAAAACACAACTTTTTTATAACCAGGGCCAGTACACCAACAAAATTGAACTGAAGCAAGAGCTGAAGATTTACGATCAAAGCCAACGACGTGTGTTATTGAGAGCGATATTGGTCTGGCTATCACCGTTAACGGCGAGTACTATAAGTCGCTAATTACCAATTTATTTTTTTCTGAATTTGGAACCAGGAAAACACTATGTGCCACACATTCGACGCCACATTACTCATTCAGCGCGACCGTACGAAGATTATGATTATATCACATGTGGATATTATGAACAGCAGTGTGCAGCTTATTTTTCAGAGAAGTTTCAATTATTCCATTTAACATGTCGCAGGAATTATGTATGTAGTCTGCATTCTTATTCTTTATATGAAAAACAAATATTGCCGAATTCTAGAAATCTGGTCATAAGGTGGTTCTTAACGTAAATAAGTAAACACCGTCTACTATATAATTTCATAACATACATATATATGTGCAAGTAGAGTAGCCTATAATCAACCACGACTCATTTCTTACACATTTATTTGTTAAATACCGATTACAAATAAAAGAAAGAGGATAAGGGATAAAACCAATTGACAAATTATATTTTCATTTAATGAAAATTATTAATAAGTACAAATAAAACATAAGAAATGAAATGAAATTCAGTACGATTAACTTTAAAAAGAGAAAGAAGTAGTAATTAAAAGGCTGGAGTAATTAAAAACTAATAACATAGTAAAAATATATGTATATTCGAACTCATATTTATAATCGAATATCCTTAAAAATTAGAAGGACTGGGGCTTAGCAAAAAAGAGTAAGTAATTAATAAAATGAAAGAAAGTTTTTTGTTCAAAAATTACAAATAAAATACAGTGGAAGCTGTCGTAACGGGTTAAAATAAAAAACACAGAAATTTTTAATGTAATTCTATACGTTACAGTGTAGCAAACAATCAAAATATCTTGGCTTATGATCCAGTTTCTCGTGTATACCTAGTTTTGAAACCAAGTTAAAATATTTAATTTTTATTAATTTGTGTGCTTCTTTATTTTTTATATATCTTTTAAAACTTGGTTCCACTGTTTAATCCCTAAATTGATTAAGTGCTTTCTGCTTGTATAAATACATGTAAAGAAAAAAAAAACATGTGTAAACCCTTATGACTAGAGGTCTTATAATTTGTATGCAATAAAACTTTATTAAGCCATAAATGTTTAAGTAATAAACAACTTTTAATTGATTATGTAGGTATGTTTGTACGTAATTCAAAATATAATAAAATTTACTGGACGCCAGGAAAACATTGTTGAAGCTTAAGACTAATTATACGATATTATAAGGGAAATATATTTTCCAATTAAAAAAAATAATGCTGGACACAGTAAAACGAAAAGGTTGAGTAATACAAAAAGAAATATTTGATGAATAAAGGACTAAAAGCAAATCTATTTGGGAGAAAGAAAGGCAAAAAAGAAAATAAAGACTTAAAAGAGGCCTCATCCTTTAATTTAGATTGTGTGTGTAGAAGAAAACATGTCTAATGTCGAGTTGAATTTAAAAGAAACAATTTATTGTGACAATAATTAAAGGCGAATAATTTCTGTTTCAATTCATTAGTTAAGTGTGATTTGTAATTTTGTGATACAAAAGAAATATTTCTCAATTTTATTTCTTTGTTTATTTTTGCTTTTGAAAAAACGGGTTTTGTGGGAAGAATGAAATAAATTTCTCATTTCGTTTCATAAAAATATGTGCGTAATATTCATCTTAAACTTGTTATTACTTAAGTAATATTTGGGAGCCACTGTCGCTTGTTACATTGCTAAAAAAAAGATAAACAAAAAAGATACAAAACCAACTACGTGCTTGTTTACAAACAAAAATAAACTACAACAACAAAGCAAGCAGACAACGAAACAAGCCAGAAAAAAACACAACACAATGAAACAAACAACAATGAAACAAACAAGATGTTTATGACCAGATCGCGGCATAAGAACTAAAGTAAAAGAAATGTAAAAAAGTGGAATCTATCTGAAATATCGAGAGGTTCGTGAGTTTTTAAAGTATTGTTTACCGAGTCATATAAAAAGCACAATTGTACATGCGGGCAGCAATCAGTTCTTTTTAGTGTAAACTCAGCGAGTAGAGTTTATTGGATAAACAGTGGCGTTAATTTAAATACCCCGTTTAGGCATTGAACAAATTGTGGTCTCCTTATACTTTTATACTCTCCTAAATCATTAGTCCTTATATAGTGTATAAAAACAGTAAAACATTTAAGAATAATTTTATTGGTTAATTTATTTGAGTTTTTTATAGACAACTGAAATAGCGCATTAAGTTTTATTGAACATTTTAACAAAAATTTGCAACATTTTAATTATTTTACTAATTATGGACTTCAATACTTTGTTGGGAAACTTTTTTATCCCCCTTTTTTCATAACAGCTAAAGGGTCCGCCAAATAATTTTTTTTTTAACTGCTATAAAAAAACTACTGAATATGTTCTCAAATTTCTTTTTTTATTTGAAAATACAATCCTTCCGGTTAATAATGAAAAATAATTTCATCCAAATGGCTGCCTCGGCTGGCCATGCAGTAGCCTACACGATCGGTCCAATTTTTAAGCACATCATCGAATGTGTGCAGATGTATTTCACCAATGGCTTCACGAATAATGTCCTTTAAAGCGTCAATTGTCTCTGGCTTATTGGCGTAATACTTATCTTTGACGGTACCCCACAATTAATAGTCCAACGGTGCCAAAATGCAGCTCCAAGGTGGCCAAACGACATCAGCTCTGCGGATGTGAATGCGATCTTCAAAAGCAGGGCGCAAAACATCGAGTATAGCTTCGGCTGTGTGGCACGTAGCATGTCCTCTTGAAACCAAATGTTGCTAATATCCTCCTCTTCAATTTCTGTGAACAAAAATTCGTTCAACATGGCCCGATAACGATCGCCATTGACTGTAACGGCCACTCCTTGCTTATTTTCGAAGAAAAATTGTCCAGTTATGCCTCTGGACCAAAGTCCACACCAAACACTGACTGGTCTTGGGTGTATCGGCTTTCAATGTATGCGTGCGGGTTTTCTGTACCCCAAATGCGACAATTTTGCTTGTTTACATACCCGCCAAGATCAAAATGAGCTTCATCTGAAAAGATAATTTTTTTTTGGCAAAATCGGCATCTGCTGTAAATCGATCGCAGGTTCAGATTTCCAGCGTTGTTCAAGCGTATACACAACCATATTCGTTCAGCGGAAGGATAAAACTAATTATCTGTCAAATCAGACATGAGCTAAGTGTTACCTTTCACGGAATAAGCACTATTTGAAAAAAAAAAACGTTAGATTGCTGACCCTTTATTAATCTTCGGGGCATGGATGGTATTAGAGTACGACTCTTTTCAATTGGAATTAAAATCCATGCCGTCTGAGTTTCTTACCAAAGTTGGTCCAGATTTGCAATATTTCTCGATTTATGTGATTATGAACATCGTGCCACAAGTCAGGCTATTGGGTTGGCCTTGATGGCACATTCGTTTTGTTTTGTTTTTAACATTTTAACACTGACTTGGTTCTATGTTGTCTATCTTTAACAAGTTTTCACTTTGAAGACATTTTTTCTTCTACGAAAAGTAGTGATTTATTTAATATGATTTCTTTGTAAGCCTCTTGATTCATCGTTCCCTCTATTCGCATAATTGGACCTACTCCATACCAGGAGAATCCTTCTCAAACCATTATACTAACGCCTCCATGTTTAACCGAGACTTTGAATGCCTTTGTTGAATTCCTAATTACGATTTGAGCGAATATAGAGTCTAAGATCGAAGCAAAGCGTTTAAACTTAGATTCATCTGTTAACAGTACATAAGTCTAATAATTTTGTGTTTATTTCAAATGCTTTTCATCAAAACTAAGACGAATCGTTCTACTTTTTATTATGAAACGAATGGATTATGCCTTATAATAAGCCAAACAGCTATGTTATCTATTTTTAATGGTGCTTGTGAACAACTTTAGTCCAAGTTTTTGTTCAATTTGCTTTTGAATCCTCGTGTCACTTACAAAGAAATCCTTTCGACACATTCGAACAATCGTGTTATTAGTTCTCTGGGAGGTATTCTGAGGTCTCTTTTAAACTTTATTGTGTACCTTTGGTAGAATTATGGTACTTGACAACATTATTCACCTTTTTTCGTAAACACTAGCTTATCGGCAATTTCTGCTATTGAAACATATATTTTCGGTAATCAAGTAGGAATTTCCACAAATCTTGATTGGATTGCTTTCTTCGATCTATTTCCACATAGAAATCTTTTTACAAAAACATTTTTCTTTCCTTATTCAACACCAATTATGTACAGCACTACATTATTCCTCACACAAAATTTTAAAACGAATTACCCAAATTGTAAATAACTCAGTTTCAGTATTACTAAAAAAAAAACAATCCAATTTTCATCGATTGTGTGTTCGCACAAAATTTTTTTTATTTCCTAAATAATTTTTTCAATTTTAAAGAAAAAAAAAAAAACAGCAATAAATAAAAATATTAAGAAAAAGAGGATGGAGTACTTAAATGAAATATAAATGTACCATGTGAACGAGGTAATTAGAATAAGTAGTTCCAGCAGGGAACAATTCTCTAAGGTCGCTAAAAAAGCTGATAAATGACTTCATTATGATCCCGATTTGGTCCAAAAATGAAAAATATCGCCTAATGCTGTGTAAGTGGCTATAAAGCTGAACGATTTGAATGGCGAATTATCCAAATTGTATATAATTCAGTTTCAATAACCCTATAACCAATCCAATTTTAATCAAGTTTTTATCCATGCAAAATCTGTTTATATAATTTTTGAAACTAAGCAATGGGGCAGTTCGTATAAGTAGTTCTAAGCTGACTGAAAAAGTTTATGAATGACGTCAATTATGATTCCGAACGCTCTACAAATTACGACTATTGTTTAATACAGTGTAAGTGGTTATAAAGTCGAAATATATTAAAGAGTCTTAAAAAACCAAATATGACAAAACACATGTTAGGACTACTTTTCATACGGTCGTACAATCAATAGTAATAACAGATAAATAGTTCTAGTTCTACAAACGGTAGTCAGAAGGGGCAAGGTCTGGGCTATAATCCTGGTGAGCCAAAACTTTCCATCCACTGGCTTCCAAATAGTTTTCGACCGGTCTTAAAACATGTTGCCGAGCGATGTCATGATGGAAGATTATGGCTTCGGATCCTAGTCAAATATTCTGATCTTTTTTCGTTGATTGTTCTCTTTAAACGAATCAATTGCAACAGCTCATAACACAAAATACACACCAAATACAGAGCATTACCTTGGTGTCATTTATATTCGGCTTCGGCGTTGACTTGGCTGATTGGCCTGGCTTTACAGATGACATTTTGCGCTTGGGGTTGTCGTAATGTATCCTATTCTCAGCACCCGTATCTATATTATATACTAATTCCCATAACATTTCATGAAGGAAAATGGGGACTTCTCTCAGTCAAAGAGCTGCACCCGATTCTATTTTTAGATTCATTGAAAGGGGCATAGAGTTTAACGCTGCCACCGAACGGCAAATGCATTAGAGAAGTTTTCAATGTTATCAAGTGATGCCACTGTCGAAAAACTTTTTTTTAAGATGGTCTGTCCTGGTATTGAACCGAGAACCTCCTGGTTGGTAGGCGGGTGTCTTACCTACCATAACACAGCGGCACAACCGTAACAATGCAATGCAACAATTAGTTATTTTTGTATATCCAGGTATTGAAGCACCACTAGGATGTTTTGTTGACCAGAGACTTAGACATAAGTAAACCTTGGAAGGAGTGCTGCCTTTAAGAATTTTTTTTTCATTGTTTGTGTTTGAGTTTTATAAAAAAGGGAAGCAATCAACATATTTAACGGAAGGGAACTATTTTAGTTTCTTACTAATGTTAAAAGTTAAGGGATTCATTTGTACATTGCTAACAGAAATTGATGCTAAAAAGTGCTTATCAAAATTGTTGAGAAATTTGGAAACCAATAGCAAAAGCGCATTCTGTCAATTGTATGAAAACTTACCTCGTACACACTCTCTTTCATTTAAAAGCATTTTCTTTTATTTAAAGAATATTAAGAATTTTCTCTAAAAATCTATTGATTTCTTACATCTTCCCTTTTTCCTCCTGACTTCATTAATTCCTTGAAATTAATTAAAAGACTTTTCCTCAGTTTATTTTTCCTGACGCAGTTAAAATATTTTCTTTGTCAAAACTTTAGTACTTTCCCATTTTTCATTTTATTGTTGTTGCTGTTGTTGTTTTTTATTTCTTGTTATTGGTTATTTAAAATAACACCTGAGTTTTTCTTACTTTATCTGACTTAAAGGGCTAAAACTTTTTTATTCAATGTTTTGTCATTTTATTTTTGCTCCGATTTTTAGTTGCCAGTTTATTAAAGAAAACGACCTTTTTGGGGTTGTTTCACATTTTCTTTAGTTTTCTAGCACGAAAAAAAGTTTTATTTTAACAAAAATATTTAATAGCCAATTAAGATGTTATTAAAAGTGATTGTTTAACCTTCGAAATAAGAAAATTTTTTTTATTTACTTTTTGGTACGAAACAAATTTTTAATGAAAGAAACTGATACATAAAGAGAATGCTAATACAGTGGGTTATAAAAGTGAGCAGATTAAGAATTAAATTTGTATTCTTCTCCCAGGTAATTAAAATTCAGTCATAGTCAGGGTTGGCGAAAACCCTGGTTAAAAAAGGACCCAACCATCGGGTTTTATTGAGTTTTTTGATGGGATTTTTTATTTTTTTGGTTATATAGAGTTTAATACTGCTCCCAAATTTCGTTAATTTCGACAATATTTTTTGTTTGTACAAAAAATGTTCTAAGTTGTTTTAGAATTAATAATGCAATTTTGCACTCTTAGTGGGAATGAGGCGGCATTATGTACTATGAGCTGCTAAGACTCGGTGATCGATTACTTCGTTTGAATTGTGCACTATGACAATCTCAATTAAAACCCGGGTGGGTTTAATTGTGTTACCCAGTGGGTTGCCAAATCTGATCGGAGTAACTATTCAAGAGAACTTTAAGAAAATATCAGAAAATCAGAGAAACCGGGCCAAATGAAAAAAAAATATTTTTTAAAATCATAAACTAATCAAAGTAATTTTGGATATACTACCTTTGAAGTGCAGCGTAGTGCAATGATAACATTCTGTATCGATAGCAGAAAGTATGTAGTAGTCAGGCTAGGAGAGAGCTGGACTCTAAAATGGATGAAGAACTCTCCAACCATTTATTTTATATAGTTTTTATCTGGTCATGTTACGTATGACCGAACTTAGTCAAGATATTCAATTACAGACTTATGTATGGAAGATTATTTCGAGTATTTCTCGCACTTAAAGATCATTTCACATAATGCAATTGTATTCAGTAAAAATCAACTGCTATCGTCTGGCTCAATTTCAAGAGTGTTTACACTTTTGATCGGTATTTACCATCCAAAATGCCATATAAATTATTAAAAAATCATGCCACACCTTTTCGTGTGGATTCAACATTTTTAAATTATACATCCATTTACTTATCCATTTAATTTTGTACTACACTATCTCATTTTTAACCACAAGTGATAAGAATTTTCTATCTTATTAACAATATTCTGTATAAAGCTTTTAAAATGAAACAGCAGAGTAAGAAAGTATGCAAAAATATTTTTTTATTTTTACAAATTAAGTTGTCCTTGACGACACTTTTCACAGAGTTTCGAAAATTAAATCTGGACCAAAAGGTAAAAGCAATTTTTTTAGTTCAACAGTCATTTAAAAAGTATAATTAAAATGTTATACTTAAAGAATGGTTGCAAATAAAGTTTTCCACAAGTAAAAAATAAATATTTAAAAGCTAGTAATCCTAAATGGCTAGATTATCATCTGCGTCAACATTTGTTTTTAAAAACCTTGATATTAAAAGTCCAGTATTTGAGCCTACATTAAGATAATAATGAGTAGTAATTAGTTAAGCTGGTCTACTATAGAGAGTCTTATAATTAATTACGGTACCGCCTGTGTGTCATTACCTAGAAACGGCACCCCCATATAGTTCGTATAATGGTGGAAAACCTGCTTATCATAGATTCTTTTTTTCCGAAGATGAGGCGTAGCTTTACTTTTCCTCTAACTTCGTTACTTTGACGAAGTTCAAGATGTCGCTTGGCATCAACAGAGAACGATTCCTTCTTCCTATTTGATATTCACCTCTTTCTAAAATGCCTTAGTGCCTTACATTGCTTAAGTATGTGCTCTAGTTTTTAAGTTTCTTCACCACAGAATCTTCTGATTAAATGTTTATTTAGTCTGAAACTGAAATCTTTCCCTATCTTTGTTGCCCAGCAAAATTTGTACTCAAACTTATTTGGCATGTGAAGAGTTGTACCTCTCGTTTTCCTACTTTTCGGTAAGTAATAGTAAAGCGTGGAGTAGGTTCTTTAAGCTTCTACTTTTAACTATAACAACAAACACCTGACAAAAGTTTAAGGCCCCAGATTTCAAATCGAACCCTTCTGAGTTGAACCGAGTGATCTAAGAATATTCCTAAACATGATCGTCTGGAACAGGGGTCCATAAAGTAGACCCAAAATGTTTAACGTGGTATACGGATCTAAAATGGATAGTGGTGTGGACGCTGAAATTTTCTTGATGATTAACTATCAACTCGGAGCTCTAAAACTAAGCTTGTAAAACCAAAATCATACCATGCTGGTGTCTACGACCAGGGGAAAGATAAAAAGTTGGAACATGCCTGGCTTCCCGGCAAACGAAGTCACTAATTAGAACCTTTTCCTATTATAGTGGAATGCACCGTATAAGTAGAGGAGTTATAAGAAAAATTATAGGGATCATGACGGTCCATTACCATCTTAAGTAATTTTTCTCTTACCTTAATATGGTACTTGACACGAAGTGCCATTGATACAGGAAGGATGAGGAGACAACTCAGTACATTCTCTGTGAAAGTATTGATTTACAATTGTCACGAACATAGTTGTAGGGGAGCGTATGAGCTTCCAAGCTCATCTTACCCATGTTAGGCATAGACTGGCAGCCCTTGTTAGAGAGGTTAGGCGCATATTGAGAAATGATTGAGGAACTCAGCAAGCATACCGTCCGTATCATATACGATAGGTACTTTGTTGCTTATGCAGCGTTTGGCGCATCGGTGTCTCTAACCATGCTTTGCAAGTCCTTGTTGGTGTACCACCGCTTGACTTGGAAGTAGTACGTCGTAGTATTGCTTTCAGGGTCAAGAGGGGACTGACACTTGGAGCGAACGATTGGCTTTCTGCTTCGGAGCTCGAGCATGGGAGAGATAGGTATAAAGCCTTTTGCAGAGGTGCCTCGTAGATAGGTGGCAGACAAGATGGACGAACAATGACAAGGGAAGGGTGACTTATGGATTCATTCCGGACGTTACGTTCGTACAGAAACACCCTGACTTTGGCTTAAGTCCGGGGTTCTTACTGAGGGGACATGGCTCTTTCAATACATTTTTGCATCAAATTGGCCAGACTGATTCAGCTGACTGTCGGTGTAGGAAGGGAATTTAGGACTGGAGGAATGTACTGACTTCGTGCCCTGACTATGATGACGTTAGGGATTTAGATAGTATGGGTATCACTCATACTGTGGGGTGTGGGATTTCAGTAGGGTATTGTTGGACGAGCGCACTTATGGTAGGCTGGGCGTTTTTGCCCTTGAGGTGTTTAGGCGTAGAAGGACGGCAATGTTGGCGGAGGTTGAACCTGCATCACCATCTTAGCGGTCTCCTTGCTAGCTTTTCTAGCTCGGTTTCCCGGTGGTGTGCTGATAGTTAGTGTGTTATGCTGGTTGTTGCTTACTGCTTGCTGTTTGCGATTTTAGTTCGTAGCTGCCGATCTTGGGTGTTTTGTATTGTACTGGTCTATTTTTGACTGGTTGTTTTTCTTTGTTTTTTGTATTGTGTTCGTGGCGCACGATGACTAATCATGGTCACCAATCCGGAGTTATTTGGGACTTACACTAGTAGTAGTATTTATACTATAAAGCCTGATCGGAGGCTTAATTCTGTTACCATGGGTGTATGGAGCCCCAGGAACTTCGGCTCTTACCCGACTATGGTGAGGTCCCCTATAGGTTTAAGCCCAAATCGTGGGGAGAGCTATGCAGGCTCGGTGTGAAGTTACATTTTAACCGGGTGCCGTGACCCATAGATCGGTGGGAGTTTAGATAGTCTCCGGCACCTCACTAATGTGTGAGGTCATGTCCAAATAACATGGCTTTGAATTGGGACTCAATGGTAATTTTTATCATAGGTGGGGGCGTTGGTGGACGCATTGTATTCACCCGTGCTTTGGCACCGTGAGGTAACGTCCTATTGCAGCTACTCACGTTAAAGCTTAATGTCACGAACAAAATAGATAATGTCGATCACTTTTGTTATCTTGGAAGCATCATAACCTCAAACGAAGGTTGGGTGAGGATATAGATAATAGATTACAGAAAGCTAGCTAGAGATTTGGTTGTCTCAAAGCCATCTGAAACTTGTTCTTCTTATCTCTGCGTAAGACCATTATACTCTTCAATGCGATTACAAAATCCATCCTTCTGTACGATTGCGAAACTTGGAACGCTGTGATACGTGGTATAGTATTTGATAGATGCAGGTATTCGTAAGCCGTTGTCTTCGCGTGAGCCTTCGAATATTTTGGCCGAGGACTATTTCCAACAATATACTCTGGCGAATGGCGGATCAAAAGCTCCTTTTTGACGAAATAAGTAGGCATAAATGGCATTGGATCGGATATACTCTTAGAAGACCACTTAACTATATCACCTGTATTGCCATAGACTGGAATCTGCAGTGAAATACAAGAAGGTGCTGTTCTGTTCACGCATGGCGAAAAGGGATTTATGCAGAAAAACGAGTTGGAGGGAAGTCAAGGTATTGACACAAAATAGAGAACTTTTCTGGAAATTATTATTATTGTTATTGAAGCATGGAATGGCCTTTCTTCTAAATGATTACCACTTAGTGTAGCTTGTGTATTAGTGGGCCTGACCACGAAGTGCTTGACACTATACATCATTCTAGATGACCGTGCTATGGCTATGTGTGCCTCTCCGCCATTTTTTCAATATAATTCTGTAAGGAAAGTATTCATAATATTTACTTTCTGAACAACCACATTGAACGAAAGTTGATAGACCCATTGAAAGGAACCGATATATCCTCTTTTATCCAGAATTAGTGATCCTTTTTCCTTTTGCTTGGGAAGATGAGGAAGAAGCTTACACCTTATCTAGCACGGAGGCTTAACACAAAATATTCGAGATGATATATATACCATTTCTAAAACTGACTGAAACAATTTTGGTAATTGGGAAATGTGTTATGGTGTTAATACAAGCTTTGTGCACAAAACTCTAAGATACTTATTTGGCATAAAAAATCAATTCAAAATTTAAAAAGTTTTATAAAAATATATCTAAAACTTATTTATTTATTTTGTAGAGAAACTTAGATCTCCTTCTCCTGCATAGTTTTGAACTCATATATAATTTTTCTTTTTATTTATTTTTATTCCCAAAAACTTACGCACAAAATCTCGTTTTTGTGTTATTTTGTCATATTTTTGGTATAGAAATAAATATTAATGATTTATTTTTCTTTTCCTTTTCAATATACACTCTACAAATTTATATATTTCATAATCTAAAATATTATGAAGAGATTTATACGAGTTTGTATGCGATTCGAGTTAAAATGATTTATAAACGAATACAACGCACTTTCACAGATTTAGATGAAAAATAATTTCCCATACAATGTTGTGCTTATACAATACATACATATATGAGTGTATTTGTTTGTTTGTATGGGAAAAATAAAAACGTTTTGTATGCAGACTTTGTTATATTTTTTTATAGAAAAATATTTTTTACAATTTCATATCTATAGACCGATTAAAATACAGGCTCACATACAACTCATGCATCATCATCATCATCACAGTCATGGATATACTTGGTATATATGAAGAAAAATAACATTGTAATTGATACTGGCAATTTATGAGAAAATATGAAAAACAAAAAAATTTGTAAAACGATATGAGCGATCAACGCTGACTAGGGAGATCGATTATTCGACTTTTGTCAAAAACCGGTTTTCGAATAATTCGAAAAGTAGCACTTTAAAAAAACCGGTTTTCGGTGATTAATAATTCAAATTACCAGGTAACCGGTTCTTTTATCTAAATAGAATTTTTCCTAATTCTTAAGCCGCAGAGCTGGACCACGCCGTCTTAAAAATAATGGGAAGTTGAAGAGGAGCTTAAAATTAAAGTGGTAATCAATACTAACAATAATTCTAACAAATCTCATAAAAACTATGCCAAAATGGTGTACGGAAGCTATAAAAACAAAGCTCATTGCACAAAGTACTGAAAAATGCTTAAGTATCCAACAGCTACTCAAGGAGCTAATTTCGTTTTTGTTGTATTACTTCGTAGAATGGAATGGAATTAAAGTAATTTAGGTGCCTAAGATAACAAAAATTAAATGTTTTAATTTGGATAAATCTATTGGTAATATAGCCTCGACAAGAAAATTTGCTTAGACTTCGAACAGAACTGTATGTAATATATGGAAAATAGCTTAGATTTCGAGCAGCACGGTACATAAATTTGTGCACCACATATTTAATAGTGTGTGTGTCACTGTGGTATGTTAGATAAGAATCCACCTTCCACCTAAGAAGTCGTCGGTTCAATCCCAGGCCACACATTGCTAATGACTGGTTAAATTTAGTTACATTGTGAAAAACTTCACTAACTAATATATCTGTCGTTCAGAACCGGCGTTTGTAGGTTTGTGGCCTTCCAATGAGTCTAGTTGATCGTTATCCACATATATAAAAAACAATATTTATTTACAGAAGATGGGAGAAGGCTATTTTTGCTTAAAGTGCATATCTTTTTCGATCTACCTTGGTTTTCACGTTCTTCGTGAGTCGTTCAAGGTTGCCATATATACAAAAATAATTATTAAATTTATACAAATAGTCAAGGGATGAGCATATTTTCAATACAAAAATATAAAAACGTATAAAAATTATACTTATTTAAATTAACCGGTTATTCGGGTTAAATTAACCGTCTTATTCGGTATTCGAAAAATGAAGATTTTAATAAAACCGTATTCGACAAAACCAAAAAAACGGGTAAAACCGGTCGAATAATAACCGTCCGATCTCCATAACACTGACTATGTAATGGCCTTAAAAAGTTGGTAGTACAGTGCAGGGGTCATAGATCGACAACAATGATGTAACTATGGTTTGGCTTCGATATTTCAAAATGCCATACAAACAAAACAAAATAAAATATTAAATTTTATCCTTTTTAAAACGTCTGAGTTCGTTTAAATTGCGTTAAAATAAAATTTATTTTACTATAACTTCTATACACTATGTCTTAATACAGCAAATTCGATTATACAAAAATTTTTAATTTCGCTTCAACGCAAAATGATAACTAACTCACCAACCGCAATGCGCCATCGTCTAGTACAGACATGAATCTTAGATTTATCTACGTTAATTCAAATGGTGTAAAATTATAAGCAAATAAAGAAATTCGAACTAGCAACACCGTTAGACATACGGATGGTAGCACTATGAAATAGTAGAGGTAATTATGGCAATTATTAAGCCTTGAAATAAACGAATAAGTTTTACAGTTAAAGTCTCATAATAAGTCCCTATGTGGTGAATTTTGTCTTCAGAATTTTCATTTTCAATATTGTGAATTATATATGGCGCTTGTGCCATGTTTAAATGACATTTTTCGAAATTAGCTTTTTCACAAAAACACAAAACAGTAATTGAAATTAACAAGAAAATTTAGAAAAAATATCAAAACGAATTACTTCAATACCATGTAAACAGCTTAATGTGCATAAGTAATTGAAATAGCGAGCAAACTAATTCGAAAGTGAAAATGGTATTGGCAATGGGCTATTGTGATCATGCCACTTGACACTTTTTATTTTTAATTTTATATTTTTTTATTGGTTTATGTTATCACTTCTATCTGGTTGTTCGAACGAAACCTTTTCGTATAATTAGTTTCTTGTATGAAGAACAGAAATTCCTAAAATTCTTCCTGCTCTAGGTAAAGTAGAGTTAAGAATTAATTGCCATTTCAAAATTTGGTTACGAATGTGCTACCTGATTCACTGAAAATATTTTTAAATGGAAGGTAATCTCTGCAAGATTTCATAAGTAAGTTAATTAGAGGAATTCGAGTGCCAGATCTGGGATAAGTTGTTTGTAGAATCTGGGAAAACTTCTCATTAACAACATGTTTAAAATTATTAATCTTTAAACACATAGTGTTACATTATGGAGCAAAGGCCATAGACATAATATGTAGCGAATAAGGCTACTAAGTAGAGATGGTCTCGAATAACGTTATGCTTTCACTGCAAAGAAGAAACAACGCACAAAAATAACTCCACAAATTGCTCGAGATACAAAAAAGCCGTAAAAGCACGTATAAAAGTTCATAAAGCTCTCAAAATTTAACCACAATTATAGCGAAGTGGCACAATGCCTTCTTTAAGAGAGTGTGTTACAAACAAGTAATATCTCCGAACCCTTCATAACCAAACGAATTTCAGTACCAAGCGCAGGTGTGAATAAAGCTGTCTTACTATACCACTATACTAAACAACATATACCACTTCCTTATACCGACGACATCGACATGATAAGTTAAACATTTCGAGCAGTAACTAGCACCTGCTTAAATGGGTCTGGCGGTAAACAGATATAAAACAAAGTTGATGGTATCAACGCCCAGGACGTCAAGTAGACGCGGGTAGTAGTAAATTACCCGCAAAAATAAGAAAAAAAAAACGACTAACACACATGAAGCGCGGGTTCTTGCTGATGCAGACGAGGCATTACTTGGAGTATTTAAGAGACAAATTCTACGTAAACTTTATGGACTTAACTATGTTGGCAGAGAACATTGGTGACGTATAAACCATGAGCTGTATATTCCTATATAGATAAGCGCATTAAATTACAACGATTGAATTGGCTAAGATATGATGTGAGAATGTATGACGAAGCTCCTGCCAAAAAGTCTGTTAATTATGCACCTGGTGATGGTCAGAAAGATTAAATAATGGAGAGATCAAATGAAGGAAGATATCTCGGATCTTGACGTCAAAAATTGGAGAAGATGTGCAAAATATCGTGGCGTTTGGAAATTTCTTCTGTGTTCGGCTAATGAAGAAAATGCTCTGTGATGGCCATCCAAGTAAGTAGGCAGCCTATAATTCAAAACCGAATGTAGCGCTTTTTAGCAAGTCATACAAATTGGAACAAACTTCGCAGTCTAGAAATTAAATAAAAGGAAATACTGAGTTGTGGACACCAGACAATAATTTGGTAGGTAGACAGAAATCAACAGCAGTCTTAAACGATTCTTTATTATATTCGTTTAATGGGATTCGATAAAAATTTGGGAGTTTGAAGAAACGCAAAAGCTTAAGGAAGCCAACACAAGAAATGGCTTTTAAATTCCTTTTCAACGCCTCGCTATCCATCAAGCAACCGGCAGCCATAAAATTAAATGGTACACGAATATAAAACAAAGAGCTTAGAGTTAAGCCTGACTTCCACAGAAAGAAGTCCATAATCTGCTTATGGTGGAACTGGATAGACAATGTGCACTGGGAAATGCTCGATAGGAAAAACAGCCCAGCTACAAAGCGAGAAATAGGCTATTCAGCGCAAAAGACCCTATCGACAGAGAAAACCATAATTCTTTCTTTGTTATTGAGTTACTTTTTAGTTACTTTATACAGACATCTGCTGTAAGAGACACCCTAGTTGCTGTTCACAACCTTCGGTGGATATAGTCCCTTTCGAAATCGAATCTTGAATAGTTAATCACAACAACAAATACACAAAGGTTTATTGAAAAAACAAACACATTCTTGCTATCTTCTACTTGTAGCAGCAGGCCATACATTTTACCATAGTTCTATAGTGCCTGAGATAGCCTTTTAAGTGTCATCTATATGCACCAGCTTTTTGAAATCTGAAATTAATTTTCGACCAGTCTTTTGAATACTGGCTACGAGAGCAGTACGAGTTGTCTTAATTTTAACAGGCAAAAAACATCTAAATGACAGAACTGTATAGTCTATAACTGTATAGTCTTTTATTGAGACCAGTGTGTTCTTAAGAGACAGATTTTTGCAAAACTTCTTCTTTGCCATTGCTCTTTAAGTAACAACTTGAGAAGAGAATATTTAAAGACAGTCTCGCAAAGAACTATGTGTATAACAAACATAAAAAGTAGCTAAGTTAGATTTGACCTTAGTAGATAGATAGAAAGAAGTGACTACTCCGTCTCGTTGTGGTACCACAATCAACCATCGCCTAAATGTGAAACCTCCCGGAACGGATGAAGGCGACAGTTTTGCAATCCTATGTTTTCTTTCTTATTGGCATGAGCACAGTAAATGTTTTGATGTTAAAATGGTAATGAACAAAGTGGTACGCGACACAGAGGATTTTTTGTGCAGCCGCAAAAGTTCACAACAGATTGGGGCTGCCAATGAAAACAGTAATCATATCCGATGAGAGAAGAAATATCTTTGCCGGAGTCAGCACAGCATCTCCCCAAGAGCTCAGCTTCTGGCTAGAGATAGCTGGACACTCCAGCAGATTTGTCAGCACAGATCGTGCAGAAACTACACCGATCGTTCTTAACATTTCCCTTAATATACTGATGGTATCTAAGTCTACGGTGCCTGGTAAATAGACCCGGTAGTACCCGTTAGCACCTACTCATTGAAACCAAGTAAATTCTGCGCAGGCATTTTGCTATATAACTTAGCCCTAAATGGCTCTTCAACCATTGGAGACCTTTTCCTTCGGACTCCAAGGCTTTGTCCCAAAAAGTCTAATCTGATAACCAATTCACCATAGAAAGGCAGCCACATTTATATTTTTCCCAAGCCTTACCTTGAGCTAAAAACACCTTTCATTTACAGTGTACAACACATTTTTTGTGGTTTTTAAATTGTTAGACAAATGCCTCAAAATTTCATAATAAAATATATATTTTTATTTATATAGGGTCCGCCAAATAAATTTTTTTTTAAACAGGGTGCAAAACATCGAGTGTAGATTTGGCTGTGTGGCACGGAGCGCCGTTCTGTTGGAACCAAATGTTGCTAATATCCTCCTGTTCAATTTTTGTGAACAAAAATTCGTTCAACATGACCCGATATCGATCACCATTAACTGTAACGGCCACTCCTTCCTCATTTTCGAATTATGCCTCTGGACCAAAATCCGCACCAAATAGTGACCTTTCTTGGGTGTTTAGACTTTTCAATGCGTGCGGGTTTTCTGTGCCCCAAATGCGACAATTTTGC
Organism: Wohlfahrtia magnifica; assembly: GCA_023159175.1. Classification (NCBI taxonomy): domain Eukaryota; kingdom Metazoa; phylum Arthropoda; class Insecta; order Diptera; family Sarcophagidae; genus Wohlfahrtia; species Wohlfahrtia magnifica. The sequence goes on from JAKWBJ010000051.1 coordinate 4,158,792, forward strand.
TTGTTTACATACAACAACGTTAGATGGCGGACCCGTTAAAAAAATATTCAATTTATTTCAATTTTTTTTATTTTTACTCTTAAATAGCCTTCTCGTCACAAAGAACACATATGAACGGCAACAAAAATTTTTAAATTTCATGCTAAAAAAACATAAATAAAAAAAATATGAAAAAAAATATATTTTTATTTAATGATTTCATTTCCAGCTGCATATTAAAAAATATTTAATTTTTTTTTTCCTTGCTGGCGATAGCTTTATCCACTCCAAAGACAACCAGTATATGTAAGTGGGGAAGTGAAATAAAATTTTAATTAACTTTTCCATCTTGTAAAAAAGCCAAATGGCAAAAAAATATATTCACATGACATGACACTACAGATGCTATAAACCTGACAGACGAATAAAATTGTATAAGAAATTTTGGTTAAAAACGGAAAAGAAATTTTACTAAAAATACTTGAAAAAAATTGAGATTTCCTCAGGGTATTTATTATTCGTAGAAAATATTTGCTTTTTTTCATATTTCTTTTCCTACCTACGAGTATAAGGGAGAGTGTCATTTACACATTTTAGTTTTTGTGTTGGCAAATTGAGGATGTCCTTTAAGATTTCAAAAGGAAATAGAAGAATTTCACAAAACATTTATAGTATAAGAATTCAGTCGGAAACCACAAATAAAAGAATTCATCAAATAAGAAAATTTGATACCCCACATCACAATACGCGCACTCCTGCCATACTTAATTTTAGTTTAAAGATCGGATTTCCTTAAAAAAAATAATATTTAAATAAGCCATGTCTGTCAATTTGTGAGTGTGTGTCATTTCCGCGTTAACAATAATAATATTTTCTTCCCTGCAGAAGTCATGGACAACAAAATGGCGCAGATTAATTACATCGGCGAAAGAAATTGAGTTTTCTGCATCGCAATTTAGGTATTGAGATATTAGAAGTCATGTGTCTGACGATAACTCGGATCAATCTTTATGGTGACCTATTACAACTTGAGTTTGAGCCACCCAAGTGGAGGTCGAGTTTACCTAACCGTGGGTAAATTGATTGCTTAATTGGACGGATAAAGCTATTTGAGCTAATACTGAACAATGCTGTTTCGCTACACTTTTAGCTAAAGCAGGAGACATGTAACAATGCCTGGTGTCATTGATTTAAAGGCTGGCGACAAGGTGTGGTACTCTTTTGATGGTGATCTCACTTCACAGGATCGTTGAGGTTCTTAAATAAAGATATTTATGGTTTGGTTTAACAATGAATTAAAATAGCCTGTCGGTAAGACTGGATACGGTGTGGTTGATCCAAATGGACAAATACACTTCGATTTTTTTGAGGCGGAGGTTAGCGCCATCTTCACTTACATTAGAGAAGATCTGAGGAGAGGCTTAAACTATTTATGTGTGCGACGTTTAGGTTGACCACATAGTACAATACGATACGTTGCAAAAGCTTTATCTTAGAAATACACCATACATCGATAGTTAACCCTACTGTGCAGAACCACTTACTACCATCGTCAATCTAATCAAAGATTAGCACATTGCCAGATGTTTTGAACTCTGAAATGCTCCAAGAGATCTTAGTCACTCTAGAGTGGCGATTAGTCCGCCATATGGGATTCGCTCTGAGGTTATCAGGTATGGTAAGCTCGACTTGAAACTATAAACGGATCACTATAGATTAAGAGCACATCAGAGACAGTGAAACATATATTGTGTGAATATGTGTTCTTGAGAGGTTTGCATTAAAATGCTTAGAGAAACATAAGGACACATATCCACCATAATGGTTTCAGATCTGCTAGTGTTCATAACCAAAGTGCACGATAAGTTTGACGAACAGAACGATTAATTTGATTATTTTAATAAAAAGTTTCAACAATTTGTAGGCGTTGTTTTGGTATAAGTCCATTTCAGTATGGAAATGTCAAACTGAACTAAGCAAAACGCAACAATCAGCTGTTAAATCGGTTGTCAAATACAGCAGTGCTGCCAACTTAAATTTATCAACCTTTAAAAGAAACACCCATTATTTATATAACTGTTGGATTATTAGTTATTTGTGTAATAAACATTAACCAAAACCTAAAATACCTCTATTATCTACATTTTTATAGAGTATAAAAAAGAAAAACTATAAACATCAACAGCAATTATTATTAACCTTGTTGACATGACCTTGTTTTTGATGCTACAATCTTTTGTTTTCATTTCTTATTTTTTGTTTTTGCTGTTGTCCATAAAAAATGAGACTCTGTTTGGTATAAGCAAAGGTTATATTGTTGGTTTTAATTTGCACACATCTACGCAGACATGTGTTAACTTATACGTATATGTGATAATGTTTTGTATGTTCGTGTGGGTCTTTTACACTTATATATGTTTTATATGTTTACATATGTATTTAAAAAATATATAAACTGTTGTATAGAAGGCTTTTTTGAGGTTGGTTAATGAGATTTGACTGTAATCAGGGTATAAATATTGTTAATTAATTAGTTTTAATTATATATGAACTAATTTCGGTCGTCTCATTACTGCTGGAAGAAACTGAAAAGTTAATCATACTGTTACGTTTTTATCTTTTTAAAAACATACTTTTATGAGTTCGTAGAATGTAGTTAAAACAAAGTAAATTTTGTATTCGGTTTTAATTAAAAAACATTTATTCAACACACTTATGTGCTCCACTGTTTCTAATCTTTTTATAGGCAATAACAATTTTTATCCTTAATCACTCTGTCTGTTTACAATCTTGTAAACAACAACAATTACTCGACAGATCTTTCTTCCTAAAGATCTTCCAACCCGATCGTAGTTATAACTTAAGTTCGATCACAACCTTTTCAACCAGAGGTTATCCACATTTAACTCACTTTACTGAGTTAGCTGAAACTAAACAGGTTTTTTTTTGCTTCGATTCACTACACGAGTTTACTCCTTATAAACTCTCTTCACACAAATTGAACTCGCTGGGCTTACTTTACTTAAACTGTACTCGCTGAGTTTACGACACATAAACTGATTGCTGTTCGCATTGATGTGCTTTTTATACGGCTGAGTAAAAAAGACATCGAAAGCTCTCGCACCTCTCGATATTTCAGGTAGATTCAATTTCTTTTTTTTAAATTTTTTTTAGGTCTTTTTTAGCCATGCGTATGTAAACATCTACCTCTTTCAGTTCTTAGTATTTGTTGTTGCTTGTTTGTTGTCTGTTACTTGTTTTCTTTGCTGCTTAATTATTGTTGTTGCCGTCTTATTTTTATTTACTTTATCTCTGCTAATGGTTTTTGTTGTAGATTTGGTTATTTGTAAAAAGTACGTATAGTTGTTCTTGCAGCTTTTGTTTATTTAATATAGCGATATAATAAGCGCTGTGGTGTCCAACCTTATTTTCGTAACAATATTTATCAACTAATTTAGTTATATATTAAATAATTCCTAAGGTCGGTTGTCTCATTATGGTTAGAAAAACTTAAAGATTAATCATATTTAGGCATGAATTCTTATATTAAATTATATTAAAGTGTTGCTAAATCAAAAACCCCATGGGCATCTGATTAATATTTGTTAGTTTTATTTTAAGCATACGTTCATGTGCGCCACTGTGGTATGATAGTTGATACAGCCGCCTACCTAATAGAAGTTCCTCGGCTCAATACCAGGCCAGACTATTTGAAAACAGCAGCTGTATAACATTGGCTAATAACTGGTTGTAAGTATTACTCATATTTGCCGTTCGGAGCCGGCTTTAAATTGTAGGTCCATTTCAATAAGTCTAAGAATAGAATCGGATGCAGCTCATTGACTGAGAGAAGTCCCCGTATTCTTCATTTAATGTTACTGGAATTAAAAATAATATAATAAGACGTTCATATGGACATAGAACTCATTTTATCGCCAAATTATAGTTATTGAGGCCAATGTTGTCGTATTGTCTTAGCATTGGAAATTTATTAAATAGTGGCAATAATAAGTTGTTTAAACAATTTTCTTTCATAATAATAATAAAAGGGTCATAAAGTAATTAAGTAAATAGCACAATAGGCCACTAACCCAAAATAATATTTTTTCGACATTGTGGTCTTAGATGCCATTGGCATATTTAAATATATGTTAATATGCCATTATTGTGGTGATCAATCATGATTCTTGGCATTAGTTAAAGATTTTCTTATAGGACTCAGTGAGTCTTCACCTAATATTCATTATATGTTATCATCGAGCTAAAATCACTAGAAACTCTGCTTTTAAAAAATAATTATCGAGATAAAAAAGGTTCTTAAAATTTCTTTAATTTTTCTTAACCTAGAAAGAGCGAGTATTGAGAAGGTTTCATGTCCATTACCGGGTCACATGCTTAGTACGTTGACCTAACTCCGGCAAAAGCAGGGAATGCACAGAGTAAATATCAGTAATCCTAATGTCCTCTGCTCATGCTTTACATCTTTTAGACTCTACACACTTTCTATAAAGCTGTGCTCTTCATTCTTTTAAACTAAAACTTTCACAATCGGAGCTGGTCCTTAGTCTTATTCTCATCTGTGATTCCGCTAGGGAGATCGGACGGTTATTGTGCGACCAGTTTTAACCATTTTTTTTGGATTTTGTCGAATACGGTTTTTTCAAAATCTTCATTTTTCGCATACGAAATAAACCGGTTAATTTAAATAAATATAATTGTTATACGTCGTTTATTTTTTTGTATAAATTTAATAATTTTTGTATACATGACAACCAGGAACGACTCATAATGAGTTTGAAAACCAAGGTAGATCGAAAAAGATATGCACTTTTGGACAAAAGTAACTTTTTTTTCATCTTCTGTAAATATATATTAATTTTTATATAGAGTCCGCCAAATAAATTTTTATTTTAAAAAAACAGCTGAATATTTTCTCAAATTGTTTTTTTTATATGAAAGTACAATCCTTCCGGTTAATAATGGAAAATAATTTTATTCAAATGGCTGCCTCGACTGGCCATGCAGTAGCCTACACGGTCGGTCCAATTTTTAAGCACATTATCGATTGTGTGCAGCTGTATTTCACCAATGGCTTCACGAATATTGTCCTTTAAAGCGTCAATTGTCTCTGGCTTGTTGGTGTAATACTCATCTTTAATGGCACCCCACAAATAATAGTCCAACAAGCAATGTTGACTATATGTTGTAGTAAAGAAGTTGTTCGCAACCGTCAAAATCATCTTTAAAAAATAATATATCTAATGACGAAAATATTTTTAAAAGCAAAATTATTTTAATCTACATAACACGTTGTTTTTACATTATTTGTGCACTTATTTCTGGAAAGCATTTAAAATTTTAAAGTTAAACATCACCTGACACTATGTGTTAAACAACCCTGAATTAATAGACTTGATAAAACAAATACTGCATTACCGACAATTCCCGTTAGTAAGGAACCGATGAAAAAAACATATTTGAGGCATTATATGTGTGCCCCACTTAAAAACAATTACTTACTTTACTTTAAAAGACACTTAGTTTATATATTATTTATGTGTCTATATTCTTGAAGTCTCTGTAACAGTTGAAGTTTGATATCACTTGACACTATATATTAAACAATCCTGTGTTAGTTAATACACTTGAAAAAATAAACACTGCAACTATAAAATATGATACGTTAAATTATGATATAGAGAACTCTGAACCTTGAGGCTTTAAACTTTAACTTCAAGATTTGTCACTATTTTTCGTCATTAGAGTGGAAATTTATCTTTAAAATGAATCATCAATCATAAATTCTGATGCAGTAATACGGAAGATATTTGCAACCGACAAAAAAATATCTTTTAGAAATAATATATACTCGTAAGAGTATATGATATTTTCTGACGAAAAAATAAAACTTGCTTTTTAATTGTTTCATCTGAACCTTAATTCTTACGTAGAAAAATAACAGCTAAAATCGGTTTTGAAACCGTTTTTGAATATTACCACAGATTCTGAAATGGCACTTCGAGACGCTTCATTTGGTATATAGTAACATATATGTCAGTCGACTCTATCACTGTGATTTTTAGTTAATTTTTTTATGAATAACTGTTATTTGCGATCCCTGATTATGATTGATGATCATTAACTCTAATAGCTTGTTTAGTATATAGTCCTATAAATACCTATTATGGAATGAGCTGCCATTGGATAAGAGACCTTACAGGTCTTTGCTGAAAGATAAATTGATACTTAATCAATCCTTACTTCAACTGGCTGCAAACGTTTAAGACTCCATTTTCCTATAGTGGTGTATACAACAAGTATGGAAAATGTCGACAAAAAAAAGAAAATAACAGCCAAAAATGGAAATCACAAGTAACCAAAACAGGCAAAACCACAACAAAGTTCTTTTGCTATAAAAAATATGTTTTTTTTCAGCAATTTTTCATTTAATTTTTATAATATTTCGCTGTTTCGTTTTATTATATTTTTTTTTCATTTTTAATACAAAATAGCCACCAGTTCTGCAAATGAAGTCCGTTTTTTTTTTTTTTTTTTTGGTTCGCATTAATGAATTTGTGTTATATAGGAAATATACGCTTTTTATATATACATCCAAACAAGAAATATGAACTTATAACTGTAGATACAGAGATATAAACACTGAGCGCGAAATTGCTTTTATTAACAGCCAACAACCCAGTCTCTTATGTTATATTTTTACTTCAGCGAGGAAAGGTAAACTCTGTACTTATTTTTTGTACAAATTTCTGCGTTTGGAGAGTAAAAGTGTTTGCTTAATAGTAAAATCGATAGTGACAAGTAGGGAGATCGGACGGTTATTATTCGACCGTCTTTAAACGGATTTTTTGGTTTTGTTGAATACGGTTTTTTCAAAGTCTTTATTTTTCGAATACCAAATAAACCGATAAATTTAATTCAATGTTAGTAAGTAAATTTGATGTTAGCAGGTAAATTGGCTTAAAAACAAATTTTTTGGACAAATTCACTTTTATTCATACCAATATCCATACCAATATAAAGAATAGAAATATGATGTCGGGCGAATGTCCACTTCTAGCACGTCGGCACGTTTATTCACAATATTTTGAACCCCATTTTGCAACAAAGCTTCGCTTATCTCGTCAATGCAGCGCCGATTTCCATCTTTCTGGGTTTCAATTGTTTGCAGTTTGTTCACGTAAACCCGATCTTACCAATGGCCTCAGAGAAAATTCTCCAGTGGCGTTAAAACACAAGATTAAGTCTGCCAATTGACATTGCCAGATTGCGAAATTACGCAACCGAGAAATTTTTCATGCAATAACTGAATTGTTTGGCTGGCTGTGTGGCTTATTGTGTCATCCTGCTGAAACCAAAGGTCACTGATGTCAACATTAGCCAATTATTGCCACAAAAAATTGGTTATCATGGTTTGGTAGCGCAGATAATTCACGGTGAGGGCGTTTCGTTGTTTTCGTTCAGTTTTTCAAACCGTAAATTTTTACAATTAAAATTCTTGTTTCAAAAATGTAGCGCTCCAAAGTTAAAAATTCCCAATTTTTTACTAAATTAGTGTCAAAGGTTGATAGCACAGTTCTTGACATTTCATCATTTGCAGCCAATTCGCTAACCTAACCTTAAATGTGATTACCCTGTATATATGACAACCTGGAACTTCTCACAAAGAATGTGAAGCCAAGGTAGATCGAAAAAGATATGCACACTTGAACAGCAATAACTTTAATTCATCTTCTGTGAATAAGTATTTATTTGATGAAGAATTACCAACTAGACTCATTGAAAGCAACCCAGAAACTCCGGCTCTGAACGGCTGATAAAATAGTTAGTGAAGTTTTTTACACGCTGTTAAAAATTGTCAGACGGTGTGGCGTGGGATTGAACCGACGACCTTTTGGTTGGAAGGTGGGTGTCTTACCTAACATACCACAGTGATACACACACTATGAAATACGTGGTGCATGAATTTACATACAGTGCTGTTTGAAACTTCAGCAGCCTTTCTTTTCGAGACAATTAAGGACTCGTACATTACAAATACATTCAAAGTATATAATTCTTGTTATCATAGGCACCTAAATTATAACTATTGTAACAAACCTTCAATTCCATTCTCTACCAAGTAAAACAACAACAAAAACGAAATTTAGTCCTTGAGTAGCTGTTCGAAACTTAGGCAACTTACAGTACTTTGTGTAATAAGCTTTATTTTTAATGGCCTCCGCACACCGTTTGGGCATAGTTTTTATGAAATGTGTTAGAATGATTGTCAGTATTGATTGCCACTTTAATTTTAAGCTCTCCATCAGTTTTTGCTTACTTCTAAAACGACGTGGTTCAGCTCTGCGCTTCAAGAATTAAAAACAATTTTATTTAAATAGAATAGCCGGTTAACCGGTTATTTGAATAATTATTTACCGAAAACCGGTTTTTTAAAAATTTCTACTTTTCGAATTATTCGAAAACGGGTTCTTGCAAAAGTCAAATAATCGATCTCCCTAGTGACAAATAAATGATATTTTTTTTATTTTTTCTTTTTCTTTAAGTAGCGTTCAATTTTGGTTTGTGTCGTTCTTTTTGCTCTTGCGCCTTGCATTGATATTTAAATTGCATTATTGAAAATTATTATGATAAATGCTGCCGCTGCTGCTTTTGGTAAAGCCTTCATTTTCCCCTGGTGCCTGTTTTTATATTTTTTCAAATGCCTTGTAATACTCTGACTTACTGTGTGTCTCGTTTTGTCAGTAATTTTTGCTGAACTGAACCTTAGTTCCTGCATTGTTTGTGCAGTCACACTGTATTTTTTTTTGTGTTATCCATTCATCGCTATTTTATGCAAAATGCTAATTTTTTGTATTTTCCTCTTTTCCTACACCTTCTCTAAAGCCCTGTATCTAACGCTTTACCAAGATGATTATTAATAATGCCTTAGAGGCATGACTGTTATTATTAGTGTCATAAATTTTTTTGTGAGATTTTATTTCAACGTAATAAAGCTATTAAATAGTTGGGTATTTTTTTTATTATATTTTCTTAAAAAATATTATTAAGTCACTTTATAATAGTTTTTCTCCTTGATTTCAGCTATTTAAACACATTCTTAAGTTACTATTTGGTGCTCGCATAAGTTCGTTGTTAATTGTATCTGACAACAATGTAACTTCTGTGGAAGTAAACATTTTAAGCTTCACTTTCTTAAAAGACATTATAGAAAAAGACATAATGTGATAAGTCATCTAGGTTTTAAAATAAGTATAAATTTAGAACAGAAAGAGGTATATGTAGTACCTTGATGGATCTACCATACATATCCGTGGTCAGGGCCGAAACGAAGCAATCAGATACACGCACAAAAGAAGACAGCCCGACTTTTACACCTTTTATATATATACGATATATAGATCCGAAATTGTATGTAGACGCGTACAGCCAAGGAAAACTAATATCTAAATGATTTGGACAACGACACACGAAATGCTATACACTTTCCTCCTCTTCTTCATTCTGACAATTCTTGCAGTAGTCATTGAAATGCGTACCAATATTCTTTGCATGCGTACCACTTACTCAGTAGCCACCAGAATACGTAGTCTACGTCACGGCTTTCCTATTATAGACTCTATTTGTGCACGATAGTATAGCGGCCAGATGTGCTTTGATACAGAGCAAATGAGTTTATTTTCCTAATGATGCTGTGGTCTGCCTGAAATGTGCCGTAGATCAAGAAGAAACTTGCATACCGATCAAATGGTCATTGTTTTCATCATAAAGAAGACAACCACCTCCACGCAAACTTTCCGCGTTTCAAAGTAAACTCTCGGCCAACCAAGCAGTTTACTGGCCTGTTAATCATCCAGATCTTCGCTTGAGAAATACTGCAGTGGATGAGAAGTATAAAGGAAATTATCTTTCTATAGCTATAAAGTTATATAGTTATAAAAAATAGATAACAGATAACAGATAACTTAATGGTAGCGACGACGAGTGAATAATATGAATACCATGCTGCTATATAATTGCTTAATTTAGTAAAAAAGGGAGAAATCGAGGCAAAGGATTTGAAGATTATGGTGGTCCAACCATAATGCTCGATGTTAATTGTGAGTCACACATTTTGTCCAACTTAATTTGATATTTTCTTGTTTCACTGTTTAAACAGGGCGTTAAGCTTACGAAAATAGGTGCTCAAATTAAAATGTATTTCGAGTACTTTGTATTTTATTTTTTTGTCAGCATACAGACCAAATGTGCCCACAATCGGGAAAATTTGTGAAAATTCCAGCAAAACAGCTCTGTAGGAAATGTGGAAACAACTGTGAACTGTTTGGTGCGATCGGCCAATTAGTTGCCGTGAATGGTGTTAGCTATCGCGTAATGGTTCCAACATGATGGTGCCACTTGCCACACAGTCAACGAAACAATGGCACTCTTGCGCGAATGATGTAATGGCTGTGTTATCTCATGTCGTGACGATGCTAATTGGCCGCCACGATCATGTGATTTGACAGTTGGACTTCTTTCTTTGGCGCCGTTTAAAAGAAAAGGTGTACGTCAATTAGCCAAGAACAATTAAAGAAATAAAAGATGAGATAATTCAGCATATTAACGACATTGATCCTCAATTATATCTCAGACTCATTGAAAATATGAAGCGGATAGAGTAATGCCTTATCATCGAAGCCGTGGCGAGAATTAGCCGATATTTTGTTTCACACATAATTGTCAAAGGTTCTCATATCGTAACAAAAATATTAAAATAATTCTCTAGAGACCTTTTTGTATTATTTACAATAAACATCGTGCTTTTTGGTTGGACCACCCTTTATAAATAAAAATTGGTATGGCTTTACGTTAATTTTGGTCGAAATGCCCATATATATACGATAAATAAACGTGAATCAGTGCTATGATTCATAAGTATACATAATATACTTATACCCAGAACATTGTATCGAGTTCTCTATTTAGTAATGTCAAAACCACGGATTCAGTAAAGCTATTTTTTACATATCTGTCATCTAAAGTGTCCTTGACTTAGTAAAAGTTTTACCATTGACGAATATGAATCGAACTTACTCTAAAATTGGTGATTCAAACGTGGCCACTTTTCGAGGGGTGATTATGGTTGTCATAACCTGTTTATTATAATATAATATACTAATAACATAAAAAAAACTATAATGAATTTGAAAGAAACTGGAAGCGTTACATATGTGTCAGGCCTGTGTATTATCGCCATGTACGCACCGCCGAAAATAATCTGTTAGTAAAAGTGTAGTAGATTATCCGAAGATATTAAAATTTTTCCCTTTTGAAGACTATGGATTGAAGGATATGTGGTTTCAACAAAACGGTGAAACCAGCCGCACAGCTCGACCAAATTCTAAATTTAAAGATTTGCCGACATTGCCCACCAAGATAATGCGATGTGTCGCCGTATTTTATTATTATTATTTTTTTTTTTTTGTATGGCTACGTCAAATATCTTGTCTACGCAAATAATTTTCTAGCACTGGAACAACAAAATTAACAGTGGTAAAGTTATCGTCGGGATACCGCCCAAAAAATGATCGACAACTCGATTAAAATCACAGTCTATTGTAAGCAATCAAGAGGTTGTCATTTAAATACCTAATGGCAAGGTTCAAGTAATATAATAATATTAAACTTTTATAACGTTTGATTTCTTTTAAATTGCTTTAAAAAACACGAATTTATTGTTTTACTTCAAGCAGTATTCTTATTTCCACACTTTAAACCATATACAGTAACATTTACATTTAACTTCCACTTAATACATAAATTACTCACCACTTTTACTAACGCCTTAGCAGCACCTTACTCTTTAATTGTTAAATTATGACTAACTGCCTAAGCATAATGCGTCGCCTTTAATAAAAATATAACATTAGTTCCGAATGTTCTAGTAAATACTAAAACCTTCTACTCAGCCACGTTAATTAAAATATAAAATCTTAAAGCCAAAAATTAAATTAGTAACGCTGTTAAATATGTAATAAGCAACACTCTTAATAAAAATAAGTGCGGCATTGATATGATGATCGTAGTCCTGACACAAACCACAATAAAGTTTGTAGCTCTAATTTACAAAAATTGGTGTGTCTTTTTTAGGCATTTTTAATTTTGTAACAATTAAATAAAAATATCATCAAAATCATAGCTTTATTGTATTTATTTAGCTTTAGTTTTGACAACAATAAATAGATAATCGGTTATGAAAAGGTATTCCACAGTCGGTCTTAACTAACTTTTACTCTTCTTTTAAGTCCTTTTGTTTAATGTTTTGCTTTAAGTATTTTAATGCAGAAACGATTTAATTTTTTTACAAGTTTTCTCTAATTTTTTTCAACTTTTCTTAGGTCTGTAAACTTCATTAAGTCTGATTTATTATTAATGAATAGCAGACTTGTCATAACTGGTTTATTTACCGCCACGAAAATGAAACTGGTAAATAAACAAAATAAATGTAAAACAATTTAGGGGATATTTAAATATAAAGAAGAGGTCACTTATCGGCGTGGTAACAATAGCAAATGATTACCAAAAAAACACAAACGTTTTTCGCTAAACCATTTGTCTATAGGAGGACAAATGGCGGCTTTTTATTGTATATTTATTTAATTGTTAAAAATGTTGTTAATTTTTAATTTTATTTTTCAAAAATTAGTTTTAAATTTTAATTTTTTTTGGTTTTCCAATAAACTGAAAATGTGGGGGTTTTTAGGCATTTTTTGCAACTAATTTATTTTGGAACCCTTTCAAATATTTTTTACAATTTATATTATTTTATTTTATTTTATTTTATTTATTGTATACTTTTTTATTTCTTTGGTTTTTTGGTAATGATTTTTTTGATTGAAAAACTCTAAATTGAAACAGTAACAGAAAAAAAATACATAAAAAGTAGAAATTTTTTTTTAAAGTTGCATTGGCAACGCGACAGTTATGGTTTACTTTTTAAAACAAGTATTTTGTTGTTCTCTCTCAATATTAAAAATTTTCGTATGGTTTTTGTATTTTAATGACTATTGTCTGTCACAGTGATATTATATATCACTTATCCATAATATAAAACTAAATAAATTTAACATATAAATGGGTTTGTACAATAACTTGTGATTTATAATTTTCGACATATTATTTATATTTGTTTGCTTTTACAGATAACCAACCCATTGTGCAAATTATAAAACTAAACATTTCTTGTTTATTTGTGCCGCTGCTGTTATATACTATACCGGTCTGTCTGTTTTAAGTCTAACTAACTGATAAAATGTCTTTTCCCTGCGTTACACCATTGCCCAATGTTGTTTACCAACTTCCTGTCTATCAGGCTTCTGCTGCTGACTGAGTTTTGCGGTTTATGGTTTATATATTGAGACAGACTCTGAAGTACTTTTATTCTTTGAATTCATTTTTAATATTTTTATTTCACTTTTTTCATTTGATTTTTGTTGCTGTTGTTTTTGTATTGCATATGCGGTTTTTTGTTGTTGTGTTGTAAATTTGTTTGAATATAGACATAAAATACAATTATAGAAATGCTAGTTTATTTATTGGAGAGACCAATCATAGATTTACTAAGGGATTATATTGCTGGCATTGAGCTGTAACATATTCATTGTGTACTCGTAACAAAGACAAAAACAAATGAAAAAAAAAATAAAATAAAATGACAGAAAGCAAAAGTTAAATGTGGTTTAAATTTGGTATTTTAGACATTTTTTTTAATCTCTAAATAGGAACATATTTTCTTTGCTTGCGTTGCATATGAGTAATATTGGTGAGAGCTTTTGGTAGCACATACATAACATGTTGTGCTTAACGTGACCATTTGTGTACAGTCGTAATACGTTGCTTTTTGGAAGATAGGTTGGTTAAAAATTAGTCCAAATGACGCTTAGACGCTTAGCTTGCTTAAATTCTGCTGCTTCCAAACACTTTTAAATTACTGTTTAAGTAGTTAGTTAGTTAGTTACGGCGAGTAGCAGACAACGGTCCAGCCCACTTGGGTTCAATATTGGCCAGATTTGCATTGATATAAAGCAAGTTGGTTCATCATCCCACCGTAGATGTGCCCTGTCCAACATTTACCGCAGGACCATAAGACTGCAATCGAAGAATGGTATCCCAACTAAGTGGTCAATCTCCTCATTTCTCAGGAGAGAGCCCACCCTCACAATTTCGTCCGGGTTTACGAGTGGTCCCTTATCTAGATAATCTCCAGGTAAGAAAGTCGTGCCATCTCGTTCAGAGATGCCTGGCATTCACACATTATTCGCGAGTAGACACAGGAGAGCGCCCTGATCGCAGCTTGACTGTCCATATAGATTCGGATATTACCGTCATATACCCCGTAGTCCGTCAACCAGTCTGCTGCCCTTTTTATCGCCGAGACCTCCACCTGTAAGATACTGCAGTGGTCCAGCAGTTTAAAGGATTCTCACATGTTTAAGTATCTCCAAATGATTTTGAAAATATTGTTTGAGTTTGGCAATAATATTAATGAAGGCATGACTCCAATTAAGATAATGGATGCTATTTTTCTAAATCACACACTCTATTTACTTTTGTATTGTAATCCATGGAACATATTCAGGATAAGCTTCTCCAAAGCAAGCTTTGTTGACACCTGTAGCGTATTGTGTACTCGAACGAGCTTTAGTTTTAATCATTTTTCATAGGACCTGTAGGCCCGGTGCTTGAAAAGCTAGTTATGGGCTAAGCTCGAGGGACTGGGAGGAGTTCTTGGACACACAGGCCTAAACAGCTACATCGTCGAAAAATTTCTATCCAAGACTTAAGTGAAACTTTAAAATTATCTAACACACCGGGCTATTGAAAAAGCTATTATATCAAGATATTCTATTAGTGGCTGATATTATTGTCACCATGGACACCCTTTTCAACGGAACTCACCCTCGAACACATAAGATAATACGGTGTCCACTAAATCTAGTCTCACCAAATTCGACATTTGCCAAATAAATAACAAACTCAATTGTTCATATTAAAAATAGAGTTGTTAGTTAATGAATTTGTATCCAAGGCAAGGTTTCGTTTATTGTTTTCCTTGTATGAATAAGATGTTTTAAAATTAAGACCATGAACCCTGCCTTGGTCAAGTGGTTTTCCAGTAACTTACCAATAACCTCAGAGATCAATGTAATGAGAGAGCATTGCAATGCCTGAGGCTTTTATCTTTAACTTAATCGTTTAAAAGCATTTAAGCTTAATCAAAAATACTTATAAAATATCACTCGGCATTCCGATAAAACATTTAGCACTAGTGTATAAAGAAGGAGGCGGTAAGAGCAGCTCTGTATTTGAGAGCATCTTCAGTTCTTTAAGTTTACACTTTCTGGGTTTTACGCGAACCCTCTTTGTAACCATAGTAACCAAACGAAAAGGAAATAAGTATAACAAAAACAATAACAACAATGAAAAAAACAATAATAAACAAAAACTGAAAATTCTAGTAAATAAAGTTATAAGTTAAAAATACAAATATTTTAAAAAAAGAAAAAATTTCATTGAAATTTATTTGAAAAATATTCATATTTCACATGTATATTCTTACACAGATTTTCTATTCTTAAAATTTTAAAAATATTTTCGTTTCCTTTTTTCTTTAACATTTTGAAAACATTTATTTAACTCCAACACTTATTTACAGATACATGCACATATTTTTATACAAATACATATATAGCGTGTTTTTATATAGTTATAGAACTTTAAGTTGGCTTTCTTTTCAAGATGGCGACCGATTTAACAGCTGTCAAGTGATTTATTCTCAGTTTGGTTTGGCAATTCATCGTAAATAGACTCACGTCCGGCGTAGATTCGTGGAATGGGCCCAAAGCGAGATTACCGTTGTTCCCGATTTACATAAGCGAATTTTGTTTAGCGATAAAGCGCTCTTCTGGTTGAATGACTACTTCAACAAACAAAACTGCCACATTTGGAGTGAAGGTAATCCTCAAGTGTATGTAGAAACACCGTTACATCCAGAAAAACTGGCGGCTTGGTGCGTTTTATGGGCTGGTGGAATCATTGGTCCGTACTTTTTCAAAAACGATGGTAGCCAGAACATTACAGTCATTGGTGATCGGTATAGATCCATGATTACTAACTTTTTCATTCCTGAATTTAATAAAAATGATGTCCAGGAGATGTGGTTTCAACAAGACTGCGCAATATGTCACACAGCTCGTGCCACAATAGATTTATTGAAAGACACGTTTGGTGACTGCCTAATTTATGTTTTGTTCCTGTGAATTGGCCTCCAAGATCATGTGATTTAACCCCGCTAGACTACTTTCTGTAGCTCTATGTAAAGTCATTGGTCTATGCGGTAAAGCCACAAACGCTTGACCATTTGGAAGACAACATTCGCCGTGTTGTTGCCGATATATGGCCACAAATGTTGGAAAAAGTCATTGAAAATTGGACGTCCAGATTGGACCACATCCACGCCAGCCGTTTTGGTCATATGCCAGAAATCATATTTAAAATGTATTGCCACAAGATTATCTTTCGGATAAAAAACATTCATGTCAATCGAATAATCCATCGTTGTTTTATTGCAACCTAAAATACTATACCTCTACAAAAAACACCCCTTGCAAACATACATTTGTATTACAAAAAAATATTATTATTTTGCTCTTTCATATGGTGAAAAACACTATAAAATATTCACAGACACCGAGAATTACACACACCCCTGCAAAAATATAAATTTCATTGTATTTTTACCTTAAAAAAGGTGAAAATTTTTCAAAACGATTTTCTTTTGTTACAAAAAAAAAAAACAACAGCAACAATAAGCTTTGCAAAATATTTAAAGTTTTGTTTACATTGTTGCTTCAACTTTTGTATTTCTTTACAATGGTTTTGCTATTTTCTCAGTTTTTTAGTTTTTCTTTACGCCAAAAAATTATTTCCTTTTTTCTTTTCATTTAAGTTTTAAGAATTAAAATTACAGGTAAAAAATATTATTGTGTTTATAACACATCCACAAACACACACGTGCTTATGAATACACTCTTTTATTCTTTAGCACCGGGTTTTATGAGAAACAAACTGAGTTGTGGTACTTTTGCTTTGCTTTGTAAAGCAACAAACGTAAGAGAGCGAGAGAAGTACAAATAACGTAGAAAACAATGTTCAGCCATTGTTGTATTGCTTACGTTTTCACATATGTATGGCACTCATACACTTGCACGTGCTAAGAGTTAAGCATGCATATATGCAAGCAGTATTAGAAAGCTTTGCATACGTTCAGAGTAAGTATTTTTAAATAAAAAATATGGAAGTAAAATTCGTTTTATAAAAAAAGGGGGCCTGTAAAAAGTGTGTAATATGTAAGGCAAAAAAAAAGTGAAATACTGCGTATAGTTAATAAGCAAAACATAACATCAAACGCTGACTGATTTATAATTATTTGTTTCCAAATAAAAATCCCAATTGATAACAGCGTTTTACTGATGTTAATTCGATATATCGAATTTTTTTTGAGTAAAATTAAGCTCTCAATCGTTTTTAAATGCTTCCAAGATTTTATGTGATGGATGCTAATTGCCTTTGCTATCTTTTGCTAACTTAAGTAGCTATTAAATTTAGCCTTACCAAGTGTTTTAGTATGTTTTTGCCAAGCTATTATTTAGATTTTTACACGAGCTACTTAGGAAAGAAATATCACCTCTGAGGCATATATTCGCTAAGCAATCTATCCGAGTTGCTGAACGACAGAGCAATAATGACATCTTATAACGTTTCTTTCTTTCTAAATGTTCGGGGATGTTTATTTGTGAAAAATCTGTTTTTTTCCACAAACTACAATGAATCTTTTTCTTGTTTTGATCTTTTTATAATCATTAGTAAGTAATGACTTCAACCTAAGTAGGTTATCGGTTTAAGGCTCAAACGTGATATAATTTTGCTTACTAAAGCAACTGTCAAAACTCAAAGCTGTGTCAAATACTTAATCAACTTTTTTGTGGTTATAATGTACTTCTGAAATAGTTGTGTTAGTGAGAATACGAAAGTTGCTATCTGAGAGTTGAGTTGAATGGGTAATTAGCATTATTAGTAACTGGATGAATTTATTTTTATTAAAAAATTTTTAAAACCCAGTATGCTTTGCTACCCCATCTAAATTATTATTTTAAATGCTATCTTTGCTACATGTTTATCCTTTTTCCCCATTTTGTCCCATTGCAGTCAAAATTCAACCATTTGTTCCTTCAAGAAAGACACTGCAGATTCTGCTTTTTGCCTGTATTCAGTCTTCAAACAAACACACATTTTTTTATTTCTATGTATTATGGTTTTAATTTTCCCCCTAATCCCATCCCGCCTAGATTTTTTCTATTGATTTGAAATTTTATCGCAAGCGGTGTAGTAGTATAAAATAATAAATTTTTGCTTTATATGGGTGATACCCTGCTATATCTGCCATATATTTATTCCAGTAAATTAGTTTCATAGAAAAGTGATTGGAACAAAATTTTGAAGACTGTCGCTATAATAGTTTTTTAGATATACGATAACTAAGATTTGCTTTGCGTGAAGTATACCTCTCCACTTGATTATATCCGCCCTACATTTTTTCAAATAAATCAGTTTTATATGAAAGTAATTCTTTAGATGTTATTATTAATACTTAGTTTGTAAGGGGGTACATCTCCCCCTGACCCCATCGAAAAAAAATTTTGCATACGTCTCCTTCCAGACATACAGGATGAGACAGTGAAAATTTCGCTTAGCTGTCTATAGACTTCAAACACACATATACACATACATACAAACATACAAACAAACACACATTGAATTTTATATATAAAACAGAATTTTGTGTACAAATTTAAGTATTATTAGAAAAATAACATAGTTTAAATACAAATTTAAAAAATATGCTTACACGTGCTACGCATGTTAATTCGATGCTGTTTCAGTGACGAATAAAAGTAAGAGCATGTGTTTTTTTTTTGGAATTGTTTTGCATATAACACATAAACAGCTGCTTACCTAGGTACACTGCGATTAGTTTCGCTCGAAATGTAAGCAAGTGAAAATGAACGAATCTTGACGAAAAGCTTGTTAAGTACATTATAGTTATACCCATTTGATTGTGTGTATTCGTACATTCGTTGAAGCTAGCCTATGCATATTATGTTGAGCTTTTACTGTAGCAGGTATAGTAGAGGATGAATAATGGTACTGCTATCTGTCATTGCCGAAAAGTAATACCTTCTGTCTGACTCGTAACTTTCTTCATTTCTTTTTTTCTTCGTTAACATTTCCTATGCTATTATTGTATTTGATGTTTTCCCTTCTTGCCTTACGAGGACTTCAGATGGCTTCTAGGATGGATGATCTACAGGGGATTGCACCTTCTTATATTTATGCGTAACACCGTCTGAAAAATTACTTTTTCGTAACAAATTTTACCTGTCTGAGTGCCTTAAAGGCTTTCTATGTTCACTTAAGGCCCCTCTTATTTGTGAAAATTCTTTAATTTAAACCTTTTTGCCCTTCTATAACTATGGTATTTTACCACCTAACACTTGTTTTGCTTGGGTTGTCTAGGCAACCCAGTTAAAGTTAAACATTTTATTGTTCCAACTTTTTTTCTGTTCCACTCGTTTCTACTAAGAATTCTTTAATACTTTACTGTACCATATGCGCTAGGAGTATATTAAAATTATACTTAAGTTTGTAACACTTTAGGAAAACAGTACTTGAGTTTGATTCAAAAAAACTTTTCTCTTAAATAAGTTTCAATTTTTTATAACTCTAACACAGAGACCAATTCCAATGAAAAAAAAATCGAAATTAACATATGACTTTTCCAACACTTAGTTTTTCTTCAGGCCAATAATTTTAAATATATTGTTACGAAAATAAAAGTGCCTAAAACGAAAATACACCACGTCAGGGACTGTATTGTAGGATTTTTTCTTGCAAGATTATTGAAAATGTGTTTCCCTGGTAATGTCGTGCTGATTTATGTATTTGATGGCATTGCCGTACTGATTTGTGTATTTGTCGGTATTGCCCATTCGACCATCTTTGAGCAACACAATCTCACATGTATAAAATTGACGGATATTAAATGGAGGATGTGAGAGCATTTGAGACATTTCCGTAACTTTCCATATTGTAAGCAGTTGAGTATATCAACAGGCTGCTTTGCCTACGTCGATATAGCTATCGTTTTGCAGTCGTAAAGTTAAGTCGTGTTAAGGCGTAAATAAAAGTGTTTTATAAACGAATATTAAGTAAAGTGAGGAAATATAAAGTGTAAAATAACATTAACGTGATGGTTATTTTATTTTGACGCAATTAAAAAGAACTCAAACGTTTAAAAAAGGTTAAGATGTAACAATATTATTGTAGTATAGGATTTAATATAGTCGGTCTTAATAATTTTCGTTAGTTTCTTTCTGTTCCTGTTGTTTTCCTTTTACATTTCGTTTGCATTGAAATAAAAAAATTTCTTTTTCATTTCAATATTCTATACAAAAAAGGAATCCATGTTGCATAGTTATATTTAAAATGTTGGCACATGTTCTTGTTTGTTATTCAATTTGTTTCATATTTTATTATTTTCGATTGTATTCCTAAACCAGTTGTTGCGTTTAAAAATAAAAAACAAACTATTTCAACTTCTATATATGAGTTTGTGAGTAAAAATGTATATAAAACATAAAAATGAAATATTGCTTCAAAAACATTTGAAGTAATTAAACTACTTTTGGTATTTTGGTACGCAACTTTTAACTGTAATACATACTTTTAAAAGAGAAAAATGAAAAAAATATTTTAAATAATTCTTAGGATCTTTGGGCAAGAGGAACAGGCGTTTTAACTATTGTAGTTAATATACAACTCCTTAAAATGTCTAACAGTTAAGATTTTATTGATTGCGTCAGAAAATATCAAAAAGATATTTTTTACTAAAAATTGTAAAAGCAAATTATTCTTTAAAACTAATAAATCTGTTCCCAGAGAGAGCTTTTTGTTACCAATTTATACTAAAACCGATAAGCTATTAAATTCAATACTTTAAAGATGTTTTTTAAACATTTTAAATCACCCTGAACGTCACGCAGTTTTTAGTTTTGTTTTTGTTTCGTTAATTTTTTTTTTTTACTTCATAAATTAAATATTTTTCATTGGTCCCTAAACCTATTCAAAATCAAGTCAAAATTTTCAAAAAATTTTTAGGATGGACTAACAAAATGAAAATTTTTTTCTTATCAATTTTCTAGGCAAACCAGCCATTACTCTATAATATTGTTGCCTTATGCGTTATGATCTCTCCTAAATGTATGCAGTATAGTTTGTTTAGATTTTATTCCTCCCAGACTCTATATAGAATTCAATAGAATTTTACTACACTTTTATGTTATTGTTTTACACGTACTTTAAAGCACTCTGTGTAATTTTTTATGTCTTTTCTTTTTGGAATAATTTTTTTCATTTTTACAGAAAATTTCTTTGTTTAAGCATAACTGGCCACAACATAAACTTAAGTTTATTTGTGGTGTTTTTTATCGTTACTGAAGAAGAAGTTGAGAAGCTATATTAAGAGAAGATACATAACCATGAATTGTTTCATTTGTAAACAGAAATAAATTTAAAAAACGAAAGATCGACTGCATGAATATGTAAATAACAGATACATATAATTAAAAAGCAAAACAAAATCCATCAATGGTCTCCCAGTTATCCAGAGCCACAAACTTAATCTAGTCAAAACCATGAATTGACCTGTTCAACTTCTCCTTGTGCAAGGTCAGCAGGTCATCAGTAGAACGACGCTTGCGAAAGTCGTAGTTACAATCATTTAAAAAATCGTTTGACTCCAAATACCTCACGAGGTAGTCATTCAGAGAGTGCGGAGCAGTCTGGTATTGGTCTGGAGTATTTATGGTTACTAGCCTTACCCTTTTTAGGAATTGGCGCGACATTAGCAATCTCCTAAAAATATGAAATAATACAGGCAGGATATGACTCACTACAAAGGTAAGCTAATAGGTACGCAATCGTTGAAGAGCACTGCCGTCCGGTCTCGATGACTTGTTAATGCAAAGATTTGCAAAAAATATTTTTACAGGCATACTCACTGATACTTTTTCAAGCTCAGGCAATGGTTGAACACTTTCCGGCAAGTGAGAATTATTTGCAAGCATTTTAGCAAAAAAATTTGCTTTCCAACCGCTTTCGTGAATGCTTAGTCCTTCCTTACAAGGACAGGAACCGAATTAGCACTGTTTTATAGACTTTTATCCAACAACTGACTGCTAGTCTAAACGTCTAAATGAACCAAGATTTATTTTTTGATTTAATTGAAATCTGTTTAGATGGAATTCAATAACTATCTCCAGCATTATTATTTTCACAACGTCTGCGCAAATGCCTTGACGTTTAAATCAAGGAAACATAACATATTTTCTAACTGAAATGCACAAAGAAATCGTTGAGCTCATTTTAACGCGCATTTTTGTAGACAAGAACAGAGCGTCTTGTACCTGGAGGTGATACATCATAGAAAGCGTAAAGTGAAAAAAAAATGGTACAATGATTAAAATTACCGAGAGGTGCACACGATATATGTTTAGGTTCATTCACGAACTACACAAAGTGATTATAAGTGGCCTTCTTAGGAGCCTGTTTTGTCCACAAGGTATTTTGCTTATTTTAATTTCTATGTAAACATGTTCGTCTTTCTATTAACCAAGTGATCGCTCTACTCCTACAACGTTCTCTCTATTCGACGTGGTGGTGGTTCGAAGCTTTGCGGATATTGTGGTTGACAAACCTTTTTCGACTTTTGCTGATTCTCTAAGAAGGAGAGTTTCTTTAAAAAAAGCGTATAATGCTGTAACTTAATCGACTGTAGCTCTTTAATATTGTTCGGAAACTGAAAATACTGAAGGCAGAATTCACCACATCAGAGATTTATTATGAGATTTTAGCTATAAAATTTATTGTCTTGTGTCAAGCCTTAATAATTGCCATAATTACCTGTACTAATTAAGAGTGCTACCATCTGCATGTCTAACGGTGTTGCTTGTTCTACTCCTTTTTTTGTATAATAAAATTTTACATCATTTGCATTAACGTAGATAACTCGAAGGTTCAAGTCTGTACTAGAACATTTGAGACTATTAATGAAATGCTATAAAAGATGGCACATTGGGGTTGGTGAGTTAGTTAACATTTGGCTGTCATAAAGTAAAGTCTGTTAAACCGAATATAAAAAGAGTTGCGTAAGCGATTGCTGTATTAAGACAAAGTGTATAAAAGTTATAGTGGAATAAATACAAACCGTCAAATAACAAAAAACGTGGAGTTTCTTTTATTTTAACGCAATGCAAACGAACTCAACGTTTTAAAAAGGTTAAAACGTGACAATATTGTTAGGTTGGCATACATTTTAATATAAAAAATGAATAGTTTTGCATCCTTTTTTCTATTTTTCATATCATATCACAATCTCTTACAGATAAATTCATTGAAATCTTCATTTTCAAAAAAAAATTTCTTAAAGCCATACAATGCTTATATTACAATATAAAACACATACGAATAACATTTTCGTTTTTTTACTTCTGGAAGCCCATAAAAATACACTGTTGCAATCGAATGGAAACTTATGTTGCCTTTGGGACCCGATTAATTCTAAAAAAAACATACATACACACACACATTTATTCTAGGAATCGATTTCCTTATTTTAAAGTTACTGCTGCCGTTGTAATTTCTTTTGAAACTGCCATTTGAAAACAAGAAAATTGAATTTCAATTTTCTGAAATTAAAACAAGAAAAAAAATATATTTTTTTTAAATGAAAACTAAAACTAAATTTAATAGTTCTTTACACGAGTAAGGGAAATGATTTATAAAATTATAATGTAGCATAAGAATATAAGAATTTTGCAAATGTTTTTCAGTAGAGTTCTTTAGTAGCGAAAAGGGAATAATTGCTACGGTCATATTAACTCATTTATAAAAAGACAAAAAAATATATTGTTTACTTCCTATGAATCTTCAAATTCTAAAAATTAAATGATAAAAAGTTTTCTCATTAAACAGTTAATTTAAACGCTGCAAACATTTGTTACCCAAATTTAATGATACATAAGCATGCCAACTTAGTATTATTTATCCTTTTTTTTTCTTAATGCGAAACTTATTTGTCTTTTAGTATCTAGAGGACATAAATTATTCTATTTTTGAATTTTTTAATAGACCTTTTAATACAGTTTTATCTCTTTATGATTTGGTAGTATATTATCATAATGACTTTTCTTTGCCAAAATATCTTAGTCCCAGTCTCTGTGGCTTAAATAGTTGTCAGTTTTAATCGAAAAACCTTTTTTTATTATCTTCAAACAGCCAATATTTAAAGGTACTGTGGTTTCGAATGTTCAAGAACAATACTTGCCATATATTATAAACAAAAAGTCTTTTTATATATGTATTTATAAAACAAATAAAACCAATTAAGGTTCTTTACCATTCGCTTGGAATTAAGCGGATGTTCATTTATATATAGAAAAAATTTTATTTTGGTGAAGTCAGGCCGCAAAATTAACAAGGCCTTCAAGTGAAGAATTCGGTAAAATACACTCCGAAAGCAGAAATTCAGTTCTATTAAGATAAATATCATTCAAGGGTCCATGGGTCAAATTACAAAAAAGAAAGGAATTTGGAACTTTAAATTGTCATTCGGTTCGGTGTTTGTTGACTGTGGTTTTAAAACATTGGTAAAAAAGCCAAAAGTTTTTTGGTTAAAAAAGCTACTGCTTTCCTTCTTTGTGCACCAGATGTCAAAATACCGAAAAATTTTTATCAAGTACCGTTTAAAAGGCTGTTGTAAAGCCAAATAACTATTCTCTGTTCCAAAACCACCTGTGGACTTTCCCGCAGAATATTGTGTCCATTTACAAGGGGCCTTGGTATCTAAAATACTTGCCAACCTTTTTTTCTCCGTCACTCCGCTAGGTGACATGTTGGCTTTCTACAAAGCATCCATTGCTTAGTTTCAGTTTCTTTAATTAATTTGATCTTTCAGGCTGAGTAGATGATTAATTAAACTGAAGCTTCTTCCTCCATATGATTTTGCGTAGTGGTGAAGGTCCTTGATAATTGTGGTTGATCTTCACTTTAGCATAGCAAAGTTAGTGGCGTGTTTTTCTCATCATTCATCAGAGGGGCTGCTTCTTTATTTTTTAGATGAAATTGTCTGGAGGGAAGTAGAAGACTCTTTATTAAACAGTCGAACCCACAATTACATTCTTCTTCGTCATGTCGTTTCAAAGAACATGTATGAAATTGATTCTCTTGGTACTGTATTAGTTCGTGCTATAGTCACTTTTTCAATGGATGAAATACACGCAGCTATTGATGGTTGATTATTTCAACTTATCAAGTATGCACAGGCAAATTTAGACTTAGTTCGCAAGCGCGATTCGTTGGGGCTTCATAGATTGCATGGTCGACTTAAGCAGGAATCCCTTGGTGGTATTCCCAGACAGGGAGCATTCGCTAAGTGCTAATTGATGGATGACCATGCGATCTTTATAGATTGCTCGAAGTCATAAGAAGGCACTGGTGATCTATATCTTGAATACATTTTCAGAGAAGTATAGTGTGTTTAAGTCTAAGGTCAGTGCATTGGCAGTGGAGCTTGAAGGTGACTTTGCTAATGACGGCGAAAGTGTAATTATATCGAGCCATAACCGCCAAAAGGACGTAAGCGACAAAAAACAAATTTTTTCCGGAGAAGGTTTTTTTCAATGTTTTTTGGTTCTAGAGTAGTACATAAGACTCTTTGTTTTTGCTGTAAAATCATTTATAGTCGGGTACATTTTGAGCTACAAAATTTTGTATGCTGGTGGGAATGATCGAATACTATCGATTTTTGTCAAAAAACGAAAATCGATAATCATGGCGCTTATGTCTTTTTGGCGATTATGGCTCGATATATGTGGACAATCAGGTTGCCACCAGAGCACTGACTAGTCGTTATGTCAGCTCAAGGCTAATGGAGCGCGTCAATGCGTACTGAATTGGTGGATGGGTCTGAAAGACCGCCGTTGCGATTCTTCGTTGTGATAGCAGTAATAAAGGGACAGTGGAGACTGTAGGGTCATCAGGCTGCTTTGGCATAGACTCGACCACTTAAGCAACAAGTGGGCCGAAAACTAGTTTATGGGACGTTAGCATCTTCTATTTATAATTTTACGTTGAAAAGAGGGAGAATATGAGACAATAGAATACATCTTTTGCCTTCGACAGAGATTCAGCCTCAAATTTCTAGGCCGGGGTTACTAAAATTGCCTTAGTGCGGTTGTGACACGAAGGGATTTATTACATATATCATCTGGCTGGTGATGTAACCCTCGATGTTAAGGGTTCACTCATAATGATTCGCACAAGAAAAAAATTGCAATAGAAGATGAGTGGTGTGATGTTATGGGGAGCAATATCCTATTATGGCGCCTGTAAGTTTCAGTATTTAACATCGTGTATTAATGTGAAAATTTACAATAGAATTTTGAAAATGGCTTTTAGACGCTTTCAAAAGCATTTTAGAAATCTATAGTACTTCAATCCACACAGACTGATTCGTGAAATCATGAACACAGAACAAAAAAGTTGACACCCTTAAGTGACCACCTTACTCGATAGACCTAAATACAATCGCGAGCGTCTGAAGATGGGTGGCTAGGATAACTTACCAGGCCGGAAAACGATACAATACAAAAACTGAATTCATGGAAGGGTTTGAACACGACTGGTCCACTATTTCGTTGAATTATATTGAATAATTTTACAATTAAATTTTCAATAGATTTTCGAAGTTATAGGCAGTTCTACGCATTACTAATTATACTGAATACTAATTAGAATACAGTATTCAAGAATTATAAAGTCATATAGTTTAGTATAATAATTAAATTGAAATTATAGCAGATGGCGCTATCCCGATGACCGATTTTTTCAATAGCTTTTAAGTATAGTTTTTAAAAAATATTATTAAAATATTATTTTTAATGGTACATCGGTCATTGTTGTTTTATTTTGAAGATAAATTGATAAAAGTCTTCTAATGGATGGAACGTCTATCAGTTTAAATTTGAAGCAACGGTTATTTCTAATCTGGAAATACTTATGTCATTATATTCTGTCACAAAATGTAATATATTACCTCCACTGAACGAAATGAATCGATTTACGCTTGAGCAACGTTGGGATTTATTTGAAATTTATTTCCTAACAAAGAGAATTGGGCAGAAATTGCCAAAAAATAAAGAAAAAATAATCATCTTTTTGGATAAAGATCATCTTCATCTTGGAGAGTACGTTAATAATCAAAATTGTCGTATTTGGGGCTCAGAAGACCCATACGTGGTCTTACAGAAGCCAATGCACCCATTACGAGTAACTGTTTGGTGCGGCTTGTGGATCGAAGGCATCATTAGCCGCTCTTCATGGTATTGATATGAACGATATTTAGTTTTAACAGAATGGTACAACTTTCCAGACATCTCATGTCATTTAATTAGCCGAAATGGTGATGTCAGTTGACCGCCAAGAAGCTGCAATTCATGATGCCGCGATACGACTACATACTCTCAAAAGGTTCTTGAAAATTGGTGCAAACGAATGGAGAACTGTGAGGACAGCCGCGGCAGCCATATGAATGAAATAATATCTCACTTCTAATTGGAAAAATTTTACTTCCCAACTAAAAAATAATTTAAGAAATTTTCAAACCGTTTTTGTTTTATTGCATTTTTAAATTAAAACTTTTAAATGGCACACCCTGTACATAAAACATTGTATTTAAAATTCAAAACCATCAGTGTAAGATACGTGATCTGATAAAGAGCAGTAAGTTCAAAAATTCGACCAGATAAGGTAATTAAACATATTTTTCACTGCATCTGGCCAAGTTCTGTTAAGTTAAAAGTTATTACATCCAATTGGAAAAATGCTACCTTATTATTTACGATTGGGGCAATGGTACAATATATCAAATAACCAGCTAAGTCAATCGAATATAATTTTACTATCCACTAATATGCCAAGAGAATTTAGGCAATGAGTATAACTGAATTTATTTTTTTTTATATAAGAGCAGCTCCCAGCGGATGGACCTTATTATGCAGTGCACTGTGTTGGTACTAAGAAAATAGGTTATTGGAAGGAGGACAGAAGGAGTAGTGTTTATGGACGTTAGATTTAAATTTACTCATGTCGTATGTGGCAGGAAATACTCTCGCTGGACGATTATTCCACAACGAGAAGTACGAGTACTACGTAAAAATATATGACTTTTAGGAATTAATCCCTTTACTTCTTTAGAACATATTCCGTTATAGTACCGATAGAACAATAAAAGACACGCCACATTGCGACGGTGCTCCAATGAATCGATAGAGTTGGCTACCCTACCCTCATTGATGAGCATCTTCGCCCTCTCCTGTACGCGGTCGAGAAGCTCCAAAATAGACTTTGAAGCACCGGCCCATACGTGAGAGTTGTATTCCATTTTGGGTCGAATATAGGTCTTGTAAATATTAAGGAGATCAGATGGGGTGAAGTATTTCTTGCACCGTCTCAAAAAACCAAGGCATTTAAATACCTCTTTCGAAATGAAAGCCTCGTGCCAAACTCTATCAAACGCCTTTGAGATATCCAAAGACACAACCTTACTCCCGCCAAAACCATAAATGACTTGTTCCACTTCTCCGAGAGCAACGCCAGCAGGTCACCAGTAGAATGGCCCTTTCTGAAACCGTACTGACGATCGCTAAGTAAATCGTTGGACTCCAGATATCCCACAAGGTGGTGATTAATCATACTCCCCATAAACTTGAGAGTGCGGAACAAACTGCTATTGGACGGTAGTTCTCAGGGTTACTAGTTTCGCCCTTTTTGGGGATTGGCGTTACATTTTGACGCACTGAAAAGGTGAGCTAATGGACGCGCAAGCGTCGAAGAGCACTGCTTCAGGACCAGTACTGGTATGCTATACGGCCCAGAAGACTTGTTAACGAGATTTGCAAGGACCCTTTTTACAGCACGAGCTCAAAAGAATATACTAAGCATTGTTATTGATAATCTTTCAAGTTCGGGCAGTGGTTGAACGCTCTCCGGCAGTTGAGAATTACTTGCAAACATATCGGCCAAAAGGTTTGCCATTACAACCGGGTTTGTGAATGTGAGGTCATTCTTTAAAAGAGCAGGAACCGAACTAGCGTTGTTCCTCAGCCTTTTAACGAATGACCAAAAGTTTTTACTTTCCCGCGAAAAAGTAAGAACTTTAGCATGAAGGCGCTGCTCGTATAAAGCCTTTCGCGTCTAAGTATTGCGGCACATGAAGATCTCGCCTGTTTGCGAAGCAAATCAGTATGGGCACATTTGTTATTGCGCCAATTCCTGAACGCTTCCTCTCTAGATCTGAATAATTATATTTGAATACAAACCACTGTAGCATAATATATGTAGTAAAGAAAAATTTTCTCTTCTATTACCAAGGGATGTGGTAAGTTCACAAACACAAGCACATTAAGTACTTACATATGTGTTGAAATAATAAAGAAAAAACCATATTTTTTATTACCCCAGAGTGTTAAATTTATTATTATCACAGATTATTATTTGTTTGTAACAATTGTCATTAAATAAACATGAATAATCTAAAGAGAAGTAGTGAAATAATATGTATTTTTTATGAGGTTAATACTAAAGTTTACTATATTCTTTCAAATTGAGGTAAAATTTATTTTATTTACAAATTTTAAAGAAATTAAAATTTTAAGTTTCAATCAAAACTAGATTTACAATTTAAAAATATTAGAAAAAAATTAATGTTTCAAACATTAATTAAAATTATTTTCTGTGCGTAAAATAAAAGGATGTAAAAGCTACTTATTGGACATCATCAGCTTAATTTTGCTGTTAGTTATTAACAATTAGAGCCTAAAACCACACTTTAAACAAATTTGCTAATTAAAGCTTATATTTCTCGCAAAAAAGGAGAAGGTGAAACTGACAGTCACATGACGTACTCACGTACATTTTTATATAAGCAAAAACAAGTGAGAAAATTATAATCAGTAAAATGCGACTATCTAATGCCCTATATAAACCTCTATAAGCCTATAAACGTTTTAAACGGACAAACCATTTTAAACATGATCATCTTAAGCATGTTTTATCTTTCATTGATAAATTGATTATTTGCTTGTACTTGTTATGTGCTTCCATACAGCCTATAGTAGCTAAGGTTCGAATTTCGGCAATGACATAGAACTTTCTTTATCGTTCTTTAAAAAGATTCTATCTTATTCAGACGATCCATCGAAGAAACAACAAAAAAGAGTCTCTCCAAATAAACAAGAAGAAGATGAACTACAAAAATATCATAGAGAGGTCAGGTGCTGCCACCTTCCAGAAGAACAAGAAAAAGAAAAAAGTTAAGAGTCTCTAATAAGCAAATATACTTCATCACTACACCAAATACGCAGACTCTAACTTACATGTCCGCCTGGCGTCGTACTGAGGTATTATTCATAAATCCCGCCAATACGATCAGGGTTTTTTTTTACAAATGGATTAAAATTGAACCTTGGCGTGAGCATTTTTGTTACTCTAATAAGATGAAATATATTGGTTTTGTCCTAGACCGAAGAATAAAGTGGGACCCTCTTCTTAGAAAGGCTGCAAAGATCATATTGTTTTTAAGCAACGATAGATGGCAGCATCTTCATTCATCTTAAATCAGCTTCAGGAGACCTATCATCTGCTCAGTTGGAAAACACATTATATTTGTGAAAGCCAAACAGACTAACGAAAAAAAACCTTTCAAGAGGACTAACGAAAAAAATTGTGATACAAACATGAGCATAAACTCGAAATACCTTTACCACCCACGAAGCAATAGGTTCTAAAGTAGTAGTAGTAAAATAATAATAACAAACTTCTTTAATCACTAGAGACATTTGAAAAAATGTGTAATTAGAGACATACAAAAACAATGAATGTCCACGCGCACACATATATACATACACACAATTAATTTCATTGCCTTACTTACTCTCTCTCTCCCTCTATTATGCTTTAACTAACACCCAGACATACGCAGGCAACCAAATTTCGCATACATTTAATGATCCTTTTTATAGTATTTAACACTGAAAATAATGACGACATTAATGGTTGTCATTAGTGGTACTTTTACTACTATTTATCTCGTTTTCTTTTTATATGCAGCATATATACGTGTGCGTGTCTTTTCTGAACTCTTATTAGGTACTATACAATTTTGTACCTTTTTAAAAAAAGTACTTTATATAATAGTTTATTTGTTATTTGGTCTTAAAAATGGACCATTACACGTTAGTTTATAAACTATTATGGCTGTTAGGGTTGGTTTGTAACAGAAAAAGTTGTGTTGGTTACTAACGAAATGCTATAAAATGGAAAGTAAATTTAATTGTTTTGCCCAACAAACATAAAAATACTTTTTTTTTAACAACAAGTACTAATTTTTGCATTTA
Source organism: Wohlfahrtia magnifica (assembly GCA_023159175.1). Lineage (NCBI taxonomy): Eukaryota > Metazoa > Arthropoda > Insecta > Diptera > Sarcophagidae > Wohlfahrtia > Wohlfahrtia magnifica. The sequence continues at coordinate 4,190,402 of JAKWBJ010000051.1, forward strand.
ATAAACTCTTGAACACATTTCTTCTTGTTTCAAAATATCTTTCTTGGAAACTTAAAATAAGTTTACAGTCAACTAAGTTATTCGCCTATAAATGCGTAAGGGTACTTGAAAATAGTTTTTAGCCGATGGTAAACATTCTAGAGGTATTTGACATCCAAGGCAAACATTTTAAACGAAATTTTTAATATTTAAGATTTTATAGAGCCTGTTAAATATAAGGTGTTGCTTTCTGGAGATTTATATTCTTAAAAATTTGGGTGGGTAACATTGTGTATATAACACAAGTAGCCCAAGTTCGAATCCCCACCGACCAGAAAATACATTTTTTTGGCCTTGTAACCCGGCACTGCTGCATTAGATGGTCAGGCCATGATGGTCAATTGTCATCTATGATGCCATTGTATGGATATCATGAGCTAATTTGAATACCACTCAAGTTGATATATAGCAACTGGCGTGCATTTTCATAGCCGGGGCAATGAGGACCTATTGTACTGCGATGTTAGAGAATCTGTTAGACTTTAATTCGTTACACATATTAATGAAGACCAGAGCCAGGGAGACTTAGTTACGAAAAATGTGAAATTCTTCTGTTGACATCGTCAAAATTATGCTCAATTCAACTCGAACAGAATATAGTCATAGTATCTGTCATTCAGGCCGCCATCCAAGCACTCAGCTCAGACTAAGAGAATGTCTGAGAAAACGAAATCAACAAAGTAGGAGTAATACGGTTACCCTCTGCTGAACCCTTGGCTATGTGCGAATTTAGGGAAATAAACGAGTAGCTGAACGTTCTATTAGGAGAGCTTCGACGTCGCCCATGGAACCAGAAGCATTTCGTAAAATTTAAAAAGCAGCCTGCAATGGTACGGTTAGTAAAAGCGAGAATGAAAAAAGCTGAAGACACCCTTCAATCTAAATGGGTTTAAGGCGGTTAAAGTTTTTGTTAGGCAACTACAACAGCAAAAGATTTAAGTCTTGTATCAGGCTAATCTTAGATATAATTGTAACCAGCATTTGGAGGGGGCATTAGAGACTCAATCAACATTCGTACAGAATAAAGATCGTTCAAAGTCCAACGTGTAGATTCTGTGAGGAGAAAACCGAATTAGCAGAGTATATACTTGGATCCTGTACGTCTTTAACGCATTTTAGAAGGACCAACTTAATAGCGCTTATCTTTGCTATACCGACCAATATTATATAAGGAACGTCAAGGCCTCAAGCTTGGGTTACACATAGTAGAGAAACCTTATATAGATTGATGGCTGTACACTAGAACGAAAGGACGCTGTACCTTATTTCTTTAAAACTATGATTGATATACTAAAGCCTCACAATGGTGTTAATTGACCTTCTATTTCAAACGTACCAAAAAAGAAAAATCAATGTTTTTAAATTTGAAGAAATGGCTTTAATCAGGTTTTATGTTTTGTTTTATTAAGAAGCTTTTTGTCCGCAAGATTTTTCAAATTCTTCAGTTTTCCTCTGCGTTTTACTGATGAAATACGTGGCATGAATTTATGGTTAAACATACATATGTTTAAAAAGAATTTAAAGGAAATATGGATTTCAAAATAGCTTTCTCAAGGGGATATAAGCATCAATAGGGTTAGATGTTAATATCATTGGTACCGTAGGACTAAGACCATAAAAAAGAAGCTGTCCAAAAACCAACGTTTTTACGAGTTACAAAAATTTGCACAAGCACATGAATAAATTTTTGTTTCTTTTTTACTATTTTGGGTGGATTAAACATATTTTGATATATGTAAGCATTTATTTCTGTATAAATTCAGTTCGACATCCATTGCTATATGGGTTCTATAAAATTCTTTTTCTTACAATTAAATCAATTAAAATTTTGCAAAATATAACCTCTGGCAACCAATTACAATTCACATTTATTTTCTATTGCCAATTACTAAGCAAAACGCATTTCTTATTTGCACTGTAACAATTCCCATATTTGATGTAATTAAAACCTCTTAAGAGGTAATAAGAAACTAATATTTGCCATTCATTTAGTAAAATGAACATAAATCTTTATTACTGTCTTTCGCTTAAGGTAAACACCTTCAAAGATGTACTTTTTTCGATTCTTTTTATGGCACAAAAAAAGAAAAAGGGGAAAAAATAAAATCAAGTTATTTAATGATTTTTAAAGTGAAACCCTGCATTTTCTTTATAATTTATTTTTATTTTTTGTTACATAAACAGAGAAAACCAGCAAGTAAATGTAGAGAAAAATATTTATACCGCCAATGCTGGCTGTTAGAAAAATTTATTAGAATTCCTTTTAATTTTCTTTTTTCTCGTGAGAAAAAAGAGCTGTTCTTATGCAACAGCATTGTTTTTCTTTTGCTGCCAGCATGTGTTGCATTAAAAAAATTTTTTTATTTTTATTTAATTTATTTATTTTTTGCATTGGCAACCAACTATTTGTACATGCAGGCAAAGGAAGTACACACATACAAACTTATTAATATTGTGGCATTGTGGCTGCAACGCTTTTATATATATAAATATACACACACACATACACGCACACGGAAAATAATTATTAAAACATTGTTGTATAGGGTCGGCCATCTAACGTTTTCAATTAGTGCTCATTTCGTGAATGGTAACACTTAGCTCATGTCTGATTTGACAGATAATTAGTTTTATCCGAATTCGGTTGTGTATACGCTTGAACAAGCTGGGAAATATTGCGACATTACTTTGAAAATAATGGTAATGTTGCAGAATTAAAAATCATCTTTTCATATGAAGCTCATGTTGATCTTGGCGGGTATGTAAGCAAGCAAAATTGTCGCATTTTGGACACAGAAAATCCACACGCATACATTGAAAGCCGATGCACCCACGACAAGAGGCATAATTGAGCAATTTTTCTTCGAAAATGAGCAAGGAGTGGCCGTTACAGTCAATAGCGATCGTTATCGGGTCATGTTGAACGAAGTTTTGTTCACAAAAATTGAAGAGGAGGATATTAGCAACATTTGGTGTCAACAGGACGGCACTACGTACGACACAGTCGAAGATACACTCGATGTTTTACGCCCTGTTTTTGAAGATCGCATTATCAGCCGCAGAACTGATGTCGTTCGGCCACCTCGGAGCTGCGATTTGACACAGTTGGACTATTATTTGTTGGGTGCCGTCAAAGATAAGTGTTACGCCAACAATCTAGAGACAATGGGCGTTTTAAAGGACAATATTCGTGAAGCCATTGGTGAAATACAGCTGCACACAATCGATAATAATAATCGGCTGCATGGCCAGCCGAGGCAGTAATTTCAATCAAATTATTTTCCATTATTAACCGGAAGGATTGTACTTTCAAATAAAAAAAGAAATTTGAGAAAATATTCAGTAGTTTTTTTTATAGCATTGTCAAAAAAAAAAATTTGTTTGGCGGACCCTTTATTTCGTTTTGCCATTTTAATTCCATTTGTTGCATAAATAACAACAGTAATAATGCAACAACAAATAACACCAGCAAAAACATGGTGGCGTATTATTTAATTAATAAAGAAAAGTTTCATGATACCTTACGCTCTACTACTATGCTAGTTTGTTAGCGGGATACCTTGTTTTTATGCTGATAAAAATTAAATTTGAAGTCCACTAAAAATAAACGATTCAAAATTCTGAGTCTTTTTTACATTTAAGCTGAGATAGATTCTTTTGTTGGTGTATACTTTGTATTCCTCTTATGTTCGGTTTTATGACAAGACCGTTTTGTATAGCTGATTGGTGAATATCGTCCGCTTAATAGTCGGTTTAGTTTGTCAATATTTTTCTTATAAGTATTTTTTAACTTAATTATTTATGCCCCAGGCAAAAATTTTGTATGGAATTTTTTTATTTGATTTATTTTTGTTTTAATAAAATATAAAATTATTTATGTAAATGCTGTTTCTAGATGAAATAATATGGTCGAGATTTTAAGTAATAAGCAAACTTAAAAGGAAATAATTATATAAAGTATCTACGAGGGTGGATTGACATTGAAGCTACCTAAAAAACTTTTTCTTTCTTAAAAATTACGAGCTGTCAAACATCAGCTGTTAAAATTTTAGCCAAATTCATCCATTCGTTTATTGGTTGTAGTCGTTTGTGTTTCTTGGAAAATGGAAAAAAGTGAATTTCGTGTAGTGATTAGACACTATTATTTGAAAGGCAAAACGGCGAAAGAGACAAAAGAAAAGCTTGATAAACATTACGGCGAATCTGCTCCGTCAGATTATATGGTAAAATATTGGATTGTTGAATTTAAACGGGGCCGAAAAAGCACTGCAACAATACCATCAACAGGAAGGCCAAAAGAGGTGGTTACTGAAGAAATTATCAAGCAAATCTTCGATATCGTTACGAATATTCGCCGTGTCAAAATACGTGAGATTGCTGAAATGGTAGACATATTATGTGAACGTTTGTTCAACATTTTGCATGAACATCTGCATATGAAAAAGCTATCGACAAGATGGGTGTCGCGTTTGTTCAGTGTTGAACAAAAGCGAGTTCGACAGATCACTTCACAGCGGTGTTTGGACATGATAAAGCATATTCCTGCTGATTTTTGGCGTAGATTAATAACTGTTGATGGAACGTAGGTTCACCACTACACACCCGAAACCAAAAATCAATCGAAGCAATTGGTGGAAGCTGGTGGAAGTGCTCCGAAGAAGGCGAAGACAACGAAATTGGCTGGCAAGGTTATGGCCACTGTATTATGGGATGCACACGGAATATTGCTCATCGATTACCTTGAAAAGTGATCCACAATCACAGGAGAGTATTATCGTGCATTATTGGATCAATTTGTTGATGCAATTAAGAAAAAACGACCATATTTAAACAAGAAATAAGTGCTCTTTCTTCAAGACAACGCACCAGTTCACACAGCATTAGATACGATGCTAAAACTACGAGAAATCCACTTCAAATTGATTGGTCATCCACCTTATAGTCCAGATTAAGCCCCTAGTGACTTTTTCCTGTTTCCAAATTTGAAAAAATGGCTCGCAGGAAAAAGATTAATCTCAAACGAAGAAGTGATTACCGAAACTAATGTGTATTTTGAGGAGTTCCCAAAATCGTATTATTCAGATGATATAAAAAAGTTGGAAAGTCGTCTTACTACGAGTAAGTGTATTGAGCTAAAAGGAGACTATGTTGAGAAGGGAATGGTTTTTGAAAAAAAACATGTTTTTTTCCTACTTAGATAGCTTCAATATCAATCCGCCCTCGTACTTGTCTACTCACTTTCTGATTATTATTTAGTAGCGTTTGTACAACCCAAAAAGAAAAGTGCTGGGTGCGTAGAAATATTTTTTTATTAAAACTTAAAAACAGAGTATACGAGTAAGAAAAGAAAAATATTAAATAGAAAATTAAAACATAAATTAAAAATAAGTAAACAATAATTATTAAAAACATTTTTTTTATTATGATTAAACAAGAAAATAAATTTTGTCATACGCACAAAGCTTGATATAAAGGGTCTTTCATTAAGCGCTACCTACATGTCCATACATACAGTCACTCGAAATACCATCTCAATATTTAGCTGGTGTTAACAAATATAACTAAGTTTTTAAAAGATGTATAAAACTTTGAAATGGAATAAAACCAAAATAACTTTTTTAAATTGACATGAAATTTACTTTATTCGAATGATAATCTTCTGTCATATGACCGCCACGGCTGGCTAGGAAGTATTCTAATCAGGAGGTCCAATTTGAAATGATTTTTTCCAAAATTTGTGGCCGTATATTGGTATTAAAGCGACGAATGTTGTCCTCAAAGTGGTTAATCGTTTCGCACTTATAGGCTTAGACTAGAGACTTCACATATCCGCACAGATAATACTATGGGGTTACCAAACATTTCCTTCAATAAATCAATTGTGGCACGAGCTGTGTGACATGTCGCGCCGTCTTGTTGAAACCACAGCTCCTGCGCATCATGGTTGTTCAATTAATGAACGAAAAAGTCATTAATCATGGCTCTATAGCGGTCGCCATTAACTGTAACATTCTAACCAGCATCGTTTTTAAAGAAGTACGGACCAAAGATTCCACTAGCCCACAAAGCACACCAAATAGTTAGGTTTTCTGGATGTAACGGTGTCTCGACATACACTTGAAGATTAACATCACTCCAATTATGGCAGCTTCATTTATTGACGTATCCATTCAAACAAAAGTGAACTCCATTGCTAAACAAAATTCGCTTATGAGAATCGGGATCAACGGCAATCTCGTTTTGGGCCTACTTGAAAGCATCGTTCAGGCGTCAGTCTATACATGTTGAAATGCCAAACCAAACTTAACATAAATCACTTGACAGCTGACAAAATGGCCGCCAGTTGAAAAAGTGTTGCCAAATTAAAGCTTTATACCTCTATAAAAAATACTCGGTACAATAGCGAATCTAACGACACAGGGGCATGTGCAAATAAATCTAAATTAGTCTTGTAGTGCACTTTAGTTACCGCCCACTTTAGACTTAAGAAACATTTGTTAAAAAAAAAAAAAAATTATTTTATAATAAACCTGTTTCAGTTTTCATTATTTTTTTTTAAATATTATTTAATGCTTTACATATTTATTGCAAAAACTCTTCAAATTCTAAGAAATTAAGAAAATTTAACTCAATTAGTGAATTAATTAATACTCGAATAACGAGCTTTGTGTTTTTGTTTTGATTTTATGTACATCGCTAAAGGATAAAGGTTTTTATGGTTAATGATAAAAATTATTAGAAAAAAATTTGTTTTAAAAGAAATAGATTTGAAAATAATGCCAAGTATGAAAAACTGAATGTATAAATTTATATACAGTCGAGGCAAAAAGTCTGCATACACCCCTTCATTCATGGGTTGTAGAGAGTTTGTGAAGAAAATGAAAAAAAAAATTTATATTGATTTCGTTTAAAGTGCGTTTAAAATAAAATAAATACCGTTTTTATTTTCTTGCTTTACTGTTATCTCTTATTTACTACACGATAACTTTTATAGAGTTTACAACAACTTAATATTCACTATACAGCACTTTTATTTCCACTTTAACACGTCTTTATCTTACGACAGCCAACTGATAACTAACTGACATATCAGTAAAACAGCCCCTTATATACCTTATTGTCTGCATTTCAGAAGGTTCAGGAAATATCGACCATCTTCTATTTCCATATCAGCTAATTCAAATGTAACGTAAAGATATTCGATGTGGCAGTGCTGCCAACTTGACATATACTAAAATACCACAATGCAGAGTTGTACTTTTATTTTCGTAACAATATCAACATTTTAGGCATGAACAAATCTATTTATAAAATAAAAAAGTAATTGTTTTACATAAAAAAACAACAATAGCAAAAATATTAAGAATTCATAGGAAAAAAGTCTACATACAGCTTACAAAAAAATAATTATTATTTAAAAACTTTATATATAAAAAATTAAAATGTTACTTTTAACCTTTATGTCTACACCGACATACCCGTGTAAGATTTTAATTTTTAAAGTGATATATTTTAAGTTTTAATCATTATATCAACATGAAGTTTTAAATATTCGTCTAAAATATTGTTTTTTACAATATTTAAAAATAAAATTTTCAAACTTTCAATGTGGAAAAAATTTACAAGGAGTTGCAAAGAAAAATGTTTGTGAATAAGTTATTAAAAATCAAAATGTAACATTTTATTAAAGTTCAATAAGAGCAATTAAAACAAAAAATAAATTGAAAACAATAAGTTTAATAAAAATATAAAAATTAATAAATATAAGTGGTATCAGGTTACACATCTGACACAATTCGTTACATCAACTGAATGCTGGACACAAACTGGCTTTTTACATTCTTTGCAAGATTTTCGTGTTGGCCGTTTTTTGGTACACAGATAGCAATTTCCTTTGTGCTTTTTTCTGCCAGAACTGTCACGTTCTTCGTGAGGATGGACTGGAAAATTTTCTACATCTATCGAATATCCTAAGATACATTCAACTTCACCACGTGATGAAAAATTTCGTATTACTTGAGCATTTTGTGAACGAGTGTGGATTTGCGGCAAAGCTAATTGTTCAGTTAGCTGTTGAAGTAACAATCTTCTACAGCTTGTTGATTTTTTTAGGTGTGGATTATTTTCCATGCAGATCACAATTGCTGCAAATGCAGCCACGTCAGTTTTATTATAAAAAAATGCCAAGGCCATCTATTTGTTCTCCTTTTTCCTGAGTATTCAGCAAGACATTTATACATATTATCGACACCACCTTTGTACCTATTGTTGTTCAATATAATTACAGGCTTTTGCTTTTAATTTCGGTACTATAATGTGATGTGGAAAGAAGAACAACTGATTTGTTTCGTTTTGAAATATATGAGCACATGCTTTTATTGTTGTTAAATTCAAATAACGATGATTCGGTTGGCCTTCCTTTGCGATTTGAAAATTCGTTTGGAACAAATTTACATTTTTTATTTACTGTGCCAATTATCGACAATTTGTAGTCTGACATCAATGAAGAAGCTAAATTATAACTCGTAAAAAAATTGTCACACACAATATTGCGCCCACTTACTCGAAATAGAGTATATTGTATCACAAATCTTTGATCATACGCTCGCCTTGATTTTTTTCCCTTTCCACAGAAGTGTTAAACCAGTATAGATTTGCCCATTGATTGGGTATGAAGTAATGGCATCACATACCCACCAAACCTTTATTCCATATTTCGCTGGTTTGGATGGAATGTATTGGGTAAGTCCAGTGCCTCCACGGTAAAGACTAAGTTGTTCATCAACAGTGACGTTGGATCCAGCTACGTAACCATCTCGGAGGTTACTATTCAACATTAGAAAAATATCAGATATTGCCGCTGCTTTATCAGTTACTTTACGTTGCTGGCGTATATTTCTATTATCAAATCTTATAAATCGGCTGATAGCCCAGAAACGCTGAAGACCCATTGCTGCGTGATATAAAGGATGCGAATTTATTTTTCAAAGATCAGATGTGTGAACAAAGTTGAATGAGTAACTCCAGCTAGCAAAAGTATTCCTAGATAAGCATCAAACTCGGATGTGGTCATAGGTGTCCATATAAGAAGGGACTTAGCTGGATTTTTTTCGTGTTCACTTTCAGTAAAAGTTGTTTGAAAAGATTCGACTGCATCTTCCTCAAATTCTTCATCCGAATCTGTCTCGTCTACAATATCGTATTCTGGTAGTTGTAGCTCTTCGGCGTCTGAGTCTTCTGGAATTATATTATTATTTTCACCTCCCTCATCTATAATTGATGGTTCTTCATCTTCATAATCAGTTTCTAATAATTTTTCAAATTTTTGACTTATGTGACGTTCTCTATCTACTAAACTAAGCCTTTCTAATTGGAGAGAAGTTAACCATTTACTATCAGTCATTATGTATATATATTTATAGTTTGTAGTTTGGACACTTATAAACTTAAAAAACAAAGAGTACTGCGTAAAAATATATATTTATTTATTTTTTTTTCAAATAAGCTCCGTCCGTCGTGTTTTCTTTAAGGGAATTTCCCAAAATAAAAATAAAATAGTGCCAAAATTAAAACAAAAAGTGCCAGACATACCCGGGTATGCTGGGTGTATATGGGTTAATATTTAATTGATCCACCTTGGGCAACAATAACCGTTTAAAGACAACGGGGCGTTAATGTGACCAAATTCTCTATAAAAGAGGCTGCTTTTTCGGCCTATGTACGAATAAAGGCAGTTTTTAATGTTTCTTGGTTACTTATGGCATATTTTCGTACAAAAGGTCCCATATGTGCTGTTTTGGGTTTAAGTCTGGAAAGCTTCTTGGATCTGCCAGATTGCGTTTTATTTTTGCTACTATTGTTGTTGTTGTAATTTCTAATGATCGTCGGTACAGTTGCACAACTGAACTGTTGCCTTAGCAATTTCTTCATATGATTTATTTTCCTTTTGAAGATTTACTACCATATTTTAAACTGAACTATGCATCTCTATTCGATGTGCCATTTTTGAGGTTAAAGACTCAAATAATATTTTCTTTTATTATGATTATTGAAGTGTACAATATTTGTAATGTTGGTAAATTTCAATAAATCAACAAAGTCAACTATTATTTCGATTTCTTTGTTTTAAAATTTTGTTGCAGCACTATATATGTAGACTTTTTTCCCACTATTAATTATGTTTTTCCATAATAACTTCTAAGTTACTCGTATATTATTTTCATATTATATTTTTCTTCGGATAATCTTAAGTATTAATATTTTAAGCAATGCCATAACATCTTTTCAAATTACGCCACAAATTGTCTAAAACTTCAAAATCATAGGGTGTATGTAGACTCTTTTCCTTGACTGTACACAGAGTGGGGTACAAAACCAACGTTTTGAAATTGAAAGAAAAAGTCTTGTAAAAACTGAAATACTTAATCAAATAAAATAATAATTCAAACATATATTCATTGTTAAGTACTTCACTTAATAAAAAGGTATTAATTTCAAGCATTGGAATAGGAGCAAGATAATGATATAGAAAAATCTGTAAGTAAGTAAGTGCATACTCTTGCACTTTTCGCTTAAATAGAGAGGAATTTATATTTTTAACACTATTCTTAGAACACCCATTTTTGTGGAATTTAAACGTGCTCTTTACAATATTACCCAAAAATCTTAAAGAAATCTGGTCCAATTCATATTATACAAGTTGCCAAAGCTTCAACATATTTCACGAAGTCCAAGTATATTTTTCCAGTCGTTTTTTTACTATTGTCCAAAAATTCTCTATTGCATTGAAATTATAACTTTACGATGATCACTAATTTACCAAAAATTTCTGTTGAAACTGCCATTCTTTGACAATTTTAGCGGTCTGACTTGGCTCACCGTCTCACTAAAAGATGAATTTTTCTTTTGGGGAATGTTTTATATTTTTAAAAAATTTTCCTTTACCCCAAAACATGTTATTTTTATTTTTATATTTAATACTTATAACACAAATGTTACTTTAGTTTACTCCTAAAGTAAAAGAATGGTCAGCGGCCACAGACCATTATTTTGTTTGTTTAATATGTTATTTGAAATGTGACTTTTAAAACACAGTATTGGCTCCTATGTGGGCATAATAGCTATCTAGTAAAGAAGTAATAATACTGAATAAGCCTAAATGCATTAAATTTCCTCAAAAATTCAATTTCCTAAACTCGTAAATAATAAAAATCTATATTTGATTTGCTTAAACACAAAAAAAAAAGAAAATTTTTGGCAAAAGTTAGAAACGTTCAGTAAAACAAAATTTTAGAAAAAAGAAAAACATACCGATTGTATTGCACTTTTTCATTAAAACAAACAATAAGCAAAACTCACTTACAATATACAAGTAACACACAGAAAACTGGTATAAAAATTCAAAGCAATATTTAGAAATAACAAAGAGAATGCCAACAAAATAAAAATCTTACGAAAACAATAAAATAATATTCAATAGTAAATATTTTTAATATATTTTTTTAATTATTATTAAAAACGCTTAAATTAAAAAACCAAAAATATCTTCTGAAATATGTAAATTCAATTTCTAATTAACTATACATGTAATGGAATGACCCATATATACGAAAGAGCTGCTTGTACAGCCGTGTATTTTAAATACCGTTGTGGATAAACAATGCACTGATGCCTACAAGCAAGCACATCACCGTAATGGAACTTTATATCTGTGTTAATAGCTACTACACATTTACACTTACACACACACACACTCACACACTCTCTCACACGCAAAATACCTTATAATACTCAGCACAATAACACTTTCTTACTTACAAACATTTGCTTATGGACAACAGTTTATAAACCTAAATTGTTTTGTTTTAGTCACTAAATAGTAACTTGCTATCTCTCTCTTTCCTTTCTCTGACTCCTATAAATATTCTTATACACCTGCCCTTAGTTATTGAGATTTTTTTGTTTGCTTGTTTTGATTTTCAAAAATTCATGACTAAAATGTGTGTGAGCGTGGCTCACTGGCTCATATGTTTATTTGGGTTTAATAAACCAAGTGGCTAAATGCATACACAATAATATCAACTGTTATAATAGCAACAGCAACAAAAAGTAGAAAAGAAATAGGCTATAAAATCAGTATAAAAAAATTAATGCTTTATTATTGAACACTAGTACGTACACATACGTAAAACAATTTAAATATTTAAACTTAAAGCAGTCTGTGTGTCTATGTAAGAGGGAAATAGAGACAATGGCGGCATACAACTGAGAATATAAAGAGAGCAACAATTGCATGTATTCCTGTATTTATGCAGCATAATTTGAGTGCCTTATTTCTGAGGCTAAAAGAGTTTAAATACGAATTTTTGGTAAATATGAAGTCTAAAGAACATAAGTAATAAAAAAGTAACGAAATTAAGAAAAAGTAAGTCATTGGCCCATACTCTGGGTGTATGTTTGTGGACATAGGACCATATTCTTCCCTCCTTTCCAATCAAACAAATCGTTGCCTTTTTTTTAAATTTCTTAAAAGATAGTTTTAAATCTAGATAGTTTTCTATGCAATAGCAAAAAATTTTATCATTATCTACTGAAAACACAGAAGCTGGAGTATACCAAGAAAGAAGCCCTAAACAGAGCATATTAACCCTCTAACCTAGACTGTGTATTTCTTTACACATATTTGCTGCTGTTACCAAACTTCAGAGGAATAAAGCAGCAAACCAACACTTAGAATATACGCCTTCTAAAAGGAAATTCGCTTGTAATAGGATTGTTGGAGGATGAATTATGGCTTCCTTGCACTTTATTCTATTTTCAGACTGATGGTGCTAACCAAGTTGAGCCAGTTAGCGAATATATTCATTGTCATTATTCTGAACAGACACCATTGCTGGACAATACGGCTCATGCGATCTAATGTACCTCTTTGGAAAGTGGAGTTGCACAGGTCTCGAATCGTTGTAGGGTGTAATGGAAACTTTTCTAACCAATGCAACTGCTATTTCATTACCTCAATGTCCCGGTACCACAAACAACTGATCCATATTTCTAAGCGAAAGCCTAGATGTCACACGATAATATATTAATGGGTTTACACTTAAGCTCACTGCCAAAGTTGAACTCCCCACACTCAGCAATAGCCTTTATCTCAGCCTGGAAGACTCTCAATTATCTTCTCAATGAGATCGAAAACTCTCGGTTGGTTCCATCAAGACCACCAGCGCCGACCATATTAGACCAAGCTCACTCCGAATTAAGGCCCCAGTAGACAATCCCGGTCTGGGAATTCAGTACTGAATCTCCAAGACCCAGCTCCAAGAGCCTAGCATCCAGAACCGAAGATGGTTCTGTGAACACCCTGCATAGAATAGACAGACTTCCCGGCGCACATCGGGATATTTTGGCGAAGAACTTTGCCTTTAAACATGCCGCTAATAGATGTGAGGAAGTGTCAAACCAATCAAGGCCTTCAAAGCCGATGTTAAACACGTTCTCATTTCCCCAGTTATACTGATGCATATGAGTCTGTACCCGGTCTAATTTCTTCACCAAGCTATGGCCGACTTGAAGTCTTGATCATATTAATAACCAAAGATTCGAGCCTCAATTACAGAATATACCTACCTACTCTATCGATGGCATAGTCCTTGAACTAGAACATAGTCCAATCATCGGGCAGCATATGAGAGATCGAATAACCGTGTTAATGAGTGTAAAAACGTGATCCTAAGCGTGTTTCTGTGTTTAAGCCATAGTGCCATAGATTACGGATAGACTGAGTATTGCGTAATCCATTAGAAGCACCGAGATCGACCCGTTTAAATTTTGCAGGATGGTGCTGTGACCGATGCAAACGTGCCTTAAAGCAGATTTCGCAGATACACATTTGTTACAGATGTCTACTTATGTGTTATGTCCACCACGGTTTTCAGACTAGTCTGAGCAGCGGAATTCAAGGCCCAAAAATAGCAAGCAATGCCAGAAAAGCTCATAATGAAAACATTCAATGGCGGTACTTCATTAACAAACTTCAACCCCCACTAGACACAACCGTCCACGAGGAACAAACTGACACCACCTATGGAAGGAAAATTGTAATGTTCAGTGGTGAACACCACCACCAACAACTGACTAACAAAAACAATGCCTTGCATTTGGCTTTTTCCATATGCTCCCAAGCAATATGATCCACATCAGAGGACATAAGAGAACAGTTAATTGTGGTTTCGAACAGATCTATCCAAAAAAGTCCTCTGTTCTTCCAAACTATCTCTGGAGGTTATGACAAACATCACACGAATAATCAGGAGAAAAATGAATCTTCATCACGACATAGTTATATAGGGGGGTGATATAATAGATGAGTCATTTACTTACTTTGATTAACGAAACTGAATCGAAGCAATAAATGCTTTGCTCCCTAGAGGGGTAATGGAGGATCAAGACCAATCAAACTCTTTTTAAAATGTGGTAATAATTTTATTTGAAAGTTTCACGCTTTTGAACCACTGTCTTTATCTATGTTTATTAGCAAGTGTCTCTTCAGTTGAATGCTTTTAAAATATCATGTTTATAGGTAGTGTGTTTAGTTAATTTTTTTGGAATTTTGTATTTAAAATTCCCCAGTAGAATGAACACGTTTGACATGTTTTCCCTGTACCAATCGTATGGCATTATTTTTGATTTTATGCCACAGGGGCGCAGGATGGATACAATATTCGTAGGAAATGAAATGATTTCACTTGAATGGACACACAAAATAATATTTTATTACTTTTTTCACATGAACTTGGTAACGATTTATGACTCTGACACACACACACTCATATAAATATTAATTTTTAAATACATTAAGGCAATAGAAAGTATTTCGTGTACGTATGTGTATTAAGACAGACTAGCAAGATAGTGGCAGCAGCTGTTTGTGTAGCTGAAGGCAGTGTTAATGTGTGTGCCACCTAAAAATATGCAACAATTTCCGTTTCATCATTGCTTTAATAACACAAAAGGGAATCGATTTTAATTATTGAAAATAATCTGTAGCGAACAAAGAGAGGAGTATAGATATCGACCAGATGTTACGTAAGTAAAAGGCAATTGCTAAAGGTTTAGTAGCAAATAATAGTTTGGGGTATAGTTAGTGTTCTAGTTAGTGAAGTTTAATTAAATTTACAATTTCATTTTATTTTATTTTTTCACAGCGGAGAAGTATAAGTATAATTTACTTTTTTTCCTTAACAATTGTGTGCCACATAAGCAAATGTGGTTCAAAATTACTTGAGTGCTAAAGATGGCATAAATTTGTTTAAACACACATATATGAGTACAACCAAATACTAAGCAGATTCTTAGAAAAACTTAACGTGGGTTGTTAGAGAAGTTTGTAGGCATACATATTTTTAATATGCTATGGTCTCCATAGTAACAGAAGTGAACTTATTTGACCACTGACATATTGCTTTTAACCATTACTTGAATTATAAGATTTTTGCTATAATCTGCACTAGTTGAGATATTAGGGGTATACTGAGCTTATGCTGTTGGATGTGACAGCTTGAAAAGTATGCAGTGAATTCTATTAGATGTATAATTAAAATAACAATGAAAAATATATAAAAAATAATTAATTGGTTGTTAAAGTATATAAATATTGGCAAAATATTAATGAATTCAAAATGAAATATTTTTTTTTTTTTTTTACAAACAGTATACTCGGGTGCCTATATATTTTACTACTTACTCTACTACTGATTCAATGTTGGAAATTATGACAAAATAACGTCTTACAGACAAGGTTCTTGATTAATGCCTAATATGTGCTTAATTTTAGTTTTACTGGAACTGTATTCTTAAACTACAGCCACAAACAAACCCTTAAGTTGTGCTCAGTGCTACCATTGGAGATACCATAGCTGACATAATGTAGCCTATTTGAAAGGCAACTATTAGAAATTCAAGCGAAAGTTTGTTGCACTATTTGGCAATACAAAATAATAAAAATTTAAATTCTAGACTAAAACTTCAGGTTTATTTTTGAAATCATATTCAGTTTTATGACTTTTATCCTTGATTTTTAATAAAGGGTCCGCCAAATAAATTTTTTTGAAAATGCTATAAAAAAAATACTGAATACTTTCTCAAATTTCTTTTTTTATTTGGAAGTACAATCCTTCCGGTTCATAATGGAAAATAATTCCATTCAAACAGCTGCCTCTGCTGGCCATGCAGTAGCATACACAATCGGTCCAATTTTTAAGCACATTATCGATTGTGTGCAGCTGTATTTCACCAATGGCTGCACGAATATTGCCCTTCAAAGCGTCAATGGTCTCTGGCTTGTTGGCATAACACTTATCTTTGACGGCACGAAACAAATAATAGTCCAACGGTGTCAAATCGCAGCTCCGAGGTGACCAAACGACATCAGCTCTGTGGCTGATAATGCGATCTTCAAAAACGGGGCGCAATACATCGAGTGTGGCTTCGGCTGTGTGGCACGTAGCGCCGTCCTGTAGAAACCAAATGTTGTTAATATCCTCCTCTTCAATTTTTGTGAACAAAAATTTGTTCAGTATGGCCCGATAACCATCGCCATTGACTGTAACGGCCAAACCAATTATGCCTCTGGACCAAAATCTGCACCAAACAGTGACTCGTCTTGGGTGTATCGGCTTTTCAATGTATGCGTGCGGGTTTTCTGTGCCGCCACGATCAAAATAAGCTTCATCTGAAAAGATGATTTTTCTTTGCACATATCCTGCAATATTACCATGATTTTCAAAGTAATGTTGCAATATTTCCCAGCATTGTTCAAGCGTACACATAACCATATCACTAATTATGTGTCAAATCAGACATGAGCTAAGTGCTACCATTCACGAAATAAGCACTAGTTAATAAAAAATGGTTAGATGGCGGACCCTTTATCATTTTTTCCTATTTCTCTCATCTGTTTATTTCTTACTATGAACTGTAGTATATCATATATTCGACTTTAAGTGTCAATAATTTTTTTTCTGCTTCTTGTGGCTTTTTCTGTTGTTCTTCTTGAAACCCAGTTATGTAAGTATGTGTAAATAATATGTTGGTTTTTTGAAGTATTTTACGAGTGTTTTTGTGTCACAACAAACAATTGTTCTTGTTTTTTTTCATATACTTCAACAAAAGTCTTAAAAATTCTTAAGAAGGTGAAACAAATCTGCATATGATAAAATTGTATAGAATATATGAAAAATAAATGCAACCTAGTTTTGCTTGGATGATTAAAAAATACTATCAAATTGGGCCTATTTATAGCATATTTTTTAATACTTATACCGCTTAACCAATATTTATGTGGTCAGACGCATAAAGGTGAGGCGTATAAAGTTGATTGGACACATCATGAGGATAAATAAGATAGCTCCTACCAGGAAGGTATTTCTTACCGAACAATGCAGAAATAAATTGAAAGGAACTTACCGAGTCTTGATGTGGAGAATGGGTGAAGATGCACAGATAACGAACATAAATGGCAAATTAAGTAAGTCAGTCATTTAGAAACACTCGTAACGCGTGAAAGTTTACGTATTAGTCAGGTCTGTAAGCGTTTTAGACAAGCTTTTACGTTTTAATAATGGCTCTAACAAAGGCACTATGTAGTTTAGATCTGACATAGAGTTTTTTCTCCTTCACTCCTCTGGAAAGTATATCGATTTTTCACAAAGAGCATCAGTTGCTTTTTTTAAATTTCATTAATCAAATAGTTGTTCAAGACAAGTAGATAATTAATATACTGTAGCACGCCTCCATATAATTGTGTTGTGGTGGAGGTGATCCTCACTTAGCATTGTAGTTTTCACTGTAGGTGGCTTTTTCTTTTGATTCTTCGTATGATGTTTGTCATCTTCACCAGAGATAGGCTAGCAGTCCAGGAAAGAAAAAAAATACCACATTTTAGAAAAATAATTCTAAAAGAAAAATTATCCATAGAATCTGAAATGTTGATGATTTTTGAAGTTAGGGCATAATAGCGCTTAAAAAAATATATTGAATATCAAAGCCATTTTTTGCTTCTTGCATAGTGTAATTCATATGAATTTAGGAAATAAAATCCTTTTCTAAAAAGATGTTATTAATCGAGTTTTAAAAATTTAAGAAATGTTCCTAGAAAGTTTATCTATTGCAAATATTACTTACGCAAAAACAGCGAAACATAAAACGATGATTTCCTCTTAAGTTTTTCGACAAATTTGTACGGTAATTTTTTGTTTTTAAATTTTTCTTTTACGCTTAAATATTTCTTTATCTCTTTATTTGTTCTCTATTTAACACGTTTTTGAACTATAAAAAATAAAACTTTTAAAGTATTAAATAACTTTAGAAGTAAATTTAAACGTGCATGTGTGTGATAAAGACACACTGAAATATAAAAGAACTATTTCATTAAAAACGACCTGATGTTTTAAAAAACTATAGAAGAACGTTTACTTTACTACGCTATTAAATACAAAACATTCCCTTACACACACGTACACACGAACATTAATGCATTACTACATACGCATTTATATGCTCTTCCACACTAACGCTCTTTTACTTTAATAAATGTGAACAATGCTCATGCAATAGAAATAAAAATAAATTTTGCTCTTATATGAACACACATAAACACCTACACATGCAAACATTTTTAACGACGTATTACTGTAGCTGATGCACGCTAACTCAGTTGAAAACACAAAGAAAAATAACAAAAACAAAAACAAAAACACACTAATAGAGACATGTTACAGCATAGTTTTCATTTCGTTCTCATTGTTTTTGTTTCGCTAGGTTTTTTATTGAAAACCATGTAACTGTAGTTTCTCTCTCTCTTTTTCGCAACCTTTTATTTACTTTTTATTGGTTTTTGTATGGAATAATGCCACCATAATACGTGTTATAATAAAAACAACAAATACAAATAATACATCAAAGGCATCGTATGTATGTAGTAACACACTATTAAATGTGTTGACATCGAATGCTCCTATCGAGTTGTATAGTTATTATAGACTGTGAGCATGAACTCACATTAGTATGAGTGTGTTGACTGTGAATATGAACTCATAATGATGTCTCGCATGCTAGACAATAATTTACGCTATTGTGCGTGCTTTTATTATGTTTTAAAGTGTGTGTGTGTGTGTGTGTGTGTAACTATTTCTTTGCGTATTTATTTATTTTTGCTCTTTTTTACTTTATTTTCATTTATCTCGTTAATGAAAAATGTCACAGACACAAAAATGGAGGAAAAAATGGTTGTAAAAATGGAGAGTAAATGGTATGCTATGGACAGTTTTCTCCACAATTTTATTTTAATGGTAAGTGGTCAACATTTTTATTCTGTTTTTTATAAGTTTATATTATTGAGCAAAAACCCAAAGTACGTTTTTTAAGAAATAAAAGAAACGTGAGGTTAAAATTTAACAAAAAACCCAAGAGACTGATCATGACCACACACTGACGAAATGTAACATAAAAGTCTGTTCCCGTACTTTTGTTGTTGTTAATAAAACGCGTTAAAATTGTAAAAAAACGGTTTGTTGGTTCTAAATTTCTTCAACTATTAAGTTTTTTAAGACTCTTAAAATAGTATTTGTTTCACTGATCATATTGCAATTAGGAACAGGTTCATAATGAAAGAGTGGTGATGTGGCTAGTGACTATCAACTGATAATCGTAAAGTTTTGATTAGAAGCTTAGATTAGCAGCAAAAGTCTACCTCTGAGAGCTAGAATCATTTATTCCAAAGTTAAAAAGTGTTTTCTTCAGAGCAACTGAGAGAATTTTTGTGCTTTAAAAGTAAAAATGGAAAGAATAAGCAATTCCACGTGGACTCTAATACTGCTTTGAAATTGGCGATAAAACTTGTGAATGGGAGAAGAACTCGTTCAGCAAGAACAATTCATCCAGAACAATTACACAATTTAAACCGAGTAGAGCAACTCAACGCCGGACATAATTGAATGTATAACATGGCCAACAACTTTAAGGCAGCAGCCGAAATGCATCGCACCAAAGATATGTACATTGCTGTTAACAATCTAATAAACAGAACGACTATTCAGAGCTCTACCACCATGCTGCCCACAACAGCACAACAGCACAACAGCACTCAAATTGACAATAGCGTATACCAACTAAAGTTCCAGAAAAAACAGAGATCGTAGAGCTCCAAGATCACTTGAGGGTAAATAAATTTCCTGGAACTTTATAACATTACGCAACATTTATACACAGTTAATATAGTCCGTCATAGCATCATTTTGGAAATTTGAGGACATGATGGCGGAGCTCAAAGAGGGTCTGATAATTAACCTTTTCAAAAAAGGCGAGAAAAACTGAGGAGTATCACTTCAATGCGCATGGTGATCAAAATAATCACCCAGATAAGAAAGCAAAGACTGTCTCAAACAATTCAATCGAGTTTAAGATACGTAATAGCCTGATTTCGGCCCGAAGAATTCTACATTGACCACGTGAACAGTCTTAAAATTATTTTGGTATAGTCAGAGGAATGGAAGTCACCGCTCAAAACTGGAACAAGGTAACACCTGGCTGGGTTACTACGCACTGGTGTTATGGGAAACGATACCGCTGATGACTGGCAAGGCGATGCTCGGCCACTGGCCTCGTGGGACCAGAGCCGTACTGGTATAAGCTGGTCTATGAACAGGAAGACAAATGATGAAAGGGAGCACAAGCTTCAATAGTCATATTTGGTACAAGGCTCGGTTCTGAAGCAAAGCGATTAATAACACCCTTTACCTGTAATAATGAGTAAGTTAACTATGAGAAAAGTTATTGGCTTCCTGAACGGCCATTACTATTTCAAATATCACCTCTTCAATCTCAATATGGTACCTGATTTGGAGTATCACCTGTGCAGGGATAAAGAGGAGAGGAGGAGTTTGGTACTTCTGGATCGATAATATACTGATCCGCTCAGGAATATTTACTCAATGCGGTTTTTAATTCTTTTTACTGCTAATGCGCTGGAGGATCTGAATTCGGACTGCTTGGTTAAATATGGTAGATCTTTCTAGATTGCCATGCTTAGTTGGGACTCTCTGACCTAATGAAATAACAATATGTCACCCCTATTCCTAGTATAAATAGATTTTAAGGTCTTTGATACCATAGATCCCTCGGCGATATGGAATGCTTTAGAGTGTGGAAGTCCAGATGTAATAAGTACAACTAATCATAGCTTTTAAAGGAGTTCCCAATGTTCCTTGCTCGAAAACTTGCTGAGCAACAACTGTCTTTATTGCTCAACGGTGTCATTGTTGTAGCGCCACAGACCAAAGTCAAAACACGTAGAAGGGAATGCAAGATCGGACTACGTAGATGGTATATGTTACCCACTCTCCAAATTATAGGCCGTACAGGAAACTGCACAATATGCTGGATTGAGATTTAATATAATTAAAACCAAATAACTGTAGATTAATAACAACATTACATATTACACAATTTCAAAGAGTAAAGGAAGGATCTCCGCTTTGCTTTCTGGGCAGTCTCATCGACAATTCAAATGGTTCTTCGGGCACAAAACACTCTCACACAGCTAAAACGAGTTTGGTCTTCAGCAAATATATCGCAGAAGACTAAACTTACAATATACGGTTCAAAAGATGAGTCAATTGAAGTTGAAATAAAACGTAAGTAAAAAATCACATATTACGGAAGATAAGGGGTGGCGCGCTTACAATACGAGAGGCCCAGGTTCGCTTTCGATTGTTTAGTAAAGAGACTTCAACCTCTCCAAACAAATCCATCAAATAGAAGCCCCTCTGACCATCCAGCTTAACCTCTGGCGCTGATTGCAAACCTCAGACGGATGATCTGGAGCAACTGTGAAAAAATTACAATACTAAGCAAAAATCACCATCACCACTAAGCAGTGATCTTCACCACTTCATGTGGAGGCAAGCTGCAGTAGATTAATACCTTACTTAGCCTGATAAACAGCTTGATTACTGCAATTGAAACAAAACAATAGATGCTTTGTGAAAAGCCAATATGCTACCTAGAGCAGCGACGAAAGAAATTAAGGAACGGAATAAGATCTTCAGGATTGCCATAAATGTATCTGGCTTGATGACATTAGTAAGTGATAGGCTTCAACTGATCTTCTTTAAATTTAATGAGTAAAGAAAAGCTTTTATGATATAAAATATAAGATTTTCGAATCAAAAGAAACTATATCGTTGATTTTGTTGAATGTCTAAGTAAGAACCAATGAATATGTTCTAAATACAATATGTGAAGTTTCAAATTTAATGGCCTCATTTCCATTTTATTGGCAGCTTGGTGTAGTGGTTAAAGTGACTCAATACAAAATTAAACTTCTAATATTCAAAGTCCGAAGAAAGAGAAATTTTCATCATGGTTTTTGAATATGGAAAATTGAAGACGTATCAGTTCCCTACAGACTTGTTCCTCCAGGAAGCAATCTCATCCACCTCCTGAAAAAATTATAACATCAAGTACAAATACCATAGAAATTGAAGACAATGCCACTTCGTGGACAAAAGTTGTAATCAATGATAAGCAAAGTTTGTCACCACTACATCAAATACACGGAGGACGATGTTTCCGAATAACCAGAAGTGGCATGCCCATTATCCTAGTATTTGCTAGGGTATACCATTCAGCTACTTAGCTGCAATACGAGAGTTGATTAACGAAGTTGTATTTTTAATTAAATACTAAATAATTTATTTGCTTTCTGTTTAAAATGGCATTTAACCATTAAAGATTTAATAAATTTTATAAAACTAAGAATTTTGTTTTTTTTTTGTTTTGATAAATTAGTACGTTTTAGAAACGTTTTTGGTATAAAAAGGTAATTATTTTACTATTCCCTCTTTTCTTATTTCACTAATAATTACTGCGCTTAAGTAGCCGTTGTTCTATGGTTCTATTCAAAAACCTTTTATTTGAGAGAAGCTATAAAAATTATTGGCTGAATTTCATTTTATTTAAACAAATTTTACTATAAATTTTTTACTATAAATTTTCCTTTAGAAATTTAGTTATTAAGCCGCAGCTATAAATATTTTCTTAAGCAATTTTATTTTATTTTTTAATTTATTTCTTTGCCTAAAAATTAAAATAAACAAATAAAAGCGGCTTTTAAATCATTTTTAAATAAATTGCCTTAAAATATGTTGCACTTCTTAGAATAAAAACCATTAATAGCCAAACCATACTGCTTATTTACTATTTGTGCTCTAAGCCAGTATATAAGTGAGTGTTTTTTATTTTCCTTGGTTTCTAAGTATTGAAATACAATTACTTACGCACACTTATGCATACAGACAAATAGGCATTCTTTTGTATATTTTCTGCTTTGTATTTATTGCTATTGTTACTTACAATTCCTAGCCAAGAAATGTTTGCTTTTATTTTGATTTTTGCTGTATATGGTGGCAATACTTGTATATGGTGGCAAGCAAAAGAGAGAATATATGTGTGCTTAGAGAAAAAGAGCACGAGAGAGTTATAGTTTTTTAGCCTCTTTCACAAAAAAAAAATGTTTTTGTTTCTGTTTGTTTTTCTTTGTACGTTTGACTTTTGGTCTTAGGTTTGTTTGAAGTGTTTTTTTCTATTGCTGTTGTTATATTATTTGCTATTTGGTTTGTCGTTTGCATTTGCGTCTATGTGTTTACATCTCTGTGTTCCTTTTTTATACTATAGTGTTTGTTGTTATTATTTTTAAGTCACAGTTAAGTAATTTTTTATTGAGTGTATAAATATGTTGGCTTTTTATAGTTGTTTATATGAGAGAGAGAAGAGAAGAGTATAAGTAAAGTGGAACTATGGTTATGTTTGTACTTCTAAATGTTTGTGTTTATGTTAATCATTATCCAGAGTAGTGTTTCTTTGTGTACATTGCTATATAGTAAAACATATGTTTGTGTGTTGTCCTTTCATGGTAATGGCTTTTTTGTATCAGTGTGTGTGCTTGTTTTATATAAAACGAGAGTCTTTTATGTCATAAACACTGAGTAAATTTTTTATGGTTCATAACGTATGACTTGATGTATATTTAAAAATTTTTTTTTCCTTTTCTTCATGACGTTTTTATTATGTCTTGCCAAAACGCTATACGTGTGCGTGCGTGTGTGTATGTGTTGTCGTTCTTTGGCATACACGAGGTGTTGGTTACATTTTCTTGCTGTTTGTTTTTTCTTTATCGTTGCACTTGTTTGTTTTTTTTTTGCCTTTTTTGGTTTCAACAGCTGGTAGAGGCAAATAGAGAAAGAAGAAGGTGATTAAAAAACAAATTAGTTGTTTGATTTGTTGTAGTTGTAAGAGCATAAATGTTATTTTCAACAGTAAATAAAGAGCTTGTTAAAGTTAAATTAAGAGCTTGTGAGCATATTTCTAAGAGAAAATTTCAGCGTTTTTGCTGGAAATTTGATATTGTTTTGGTAGTTTTTTGACGTTTACTGTTTACAAGGTGCTTTCTAAAAGAGCCGGTAAAATATAATATGTTTGAAATACTTAATAAACTATATATAATAGTATATATAATTCCCGTAACATTCCATGAAGGAACATGGGAACTTCTCTCAGTTAATTAGCTGCGTCCGATTCTATTTTATACTCATTGAAAGGCACCAACAGTTTGACGCTGGCACCGAACGGAAAATGCATTTAGAGAAGTTTTCAATAGTAGTAATACTCATAACCAGTTACTGGCTAATGTTATGAGATGATATCGCTGTTGAAAAATTTTTTTAATTTTTTTTAAGATAGTCTGGTCTGGTATTGAAAGGAGGACCTTCTGGTTGTTAGGCGGGTGTCTTACCTACCATACCACAGCAAATATTAAATTTAAATAAATTTTATTTAGTTTTTAAGTTTTGGATAAGGATTGAGGGAAGTTCCTCTTCGTTACAGTTAGAACGTTTCGGGCATTATTAATTAAGTAACATTTATAAATTCTTTAATTTTCTTTAGCGAAAATCGCTATATAGGCTTTACTCATTTTTTCTACAAACAAAACTGACCTACATTAACTAAAACATTGATGACCCAAGTTAAATACACATGTGTGTTACGTATTTTCTCTCTCTCTCTCTCTCTCTTTCTTTCACTCATTTTACGTTCTCTTATTATATTTTAGTAAATAACAAAAATTAAGAGAAAAGTTGTCTCCAACCATTTCTTTAGTGTAGCATTCGGTATGAGAGCATAAGTTATGTTATAAATACGTAATAAAATGTTATTGAGTTACAATGTTATTAAAGCTAAACATAAAGTAGTTAGAAGTTTTTCAAATTGTTCTGTTCCCATGGAACGCTAGAGTTCTCTTCTCTGAGTATGAACATGCATTTGATAGTGTGCATAACACCTCTCCAGACTTACTATTAATAAATCGGGAAAAAGATATGATTTTTCTGCAGGATATGCCTCCGTACACAAGAGGCAACAAATGGCGCATGTTGTTGGAGTGGCAAAATATACGCCAAATGTACTTGAAAGCTTTTTTAATCGATTAGAATCCAATGCGCTACTTTGGTCCGCCAATTATTTGGTGGTGACAAGCTATACGGCACCATAACATAGCTGAACTAAAAGCTGCGTTATTTGCTTTTTGGGAGTCGATTACAGGACAAGCCCGCATAAGTCTTGTGCGCAGTATATTTTCAAAAATGTAGGTTCAGCTCACTATTACAGAACAAATTTCATCAGAAAGTAGTTTTTGAAACTCATTTGCTAAAGTACGGCTAATACTTTGCAAATTAGATATTTTTGTGAAAATTTTTAATTTTTAATCAATAGAAATTTTAAACTCACCGCTGAAACCAAGCAAACGCTGAAAAAGCTAGTGCTGTTATAATATTGCACTTGAGTGAATTGTCATTCTAAGATATACAAAAAATAATATTTACTTTATATGGAGGTGCCACGCCTCCTTGATGTTTTTTATTAACAATGAAGTTATTCCATACCAAATACTGAAACTTCTACTTTAATCGTTCTCCAGATGTAATGAAATCAATAATTAGTCTATACGGGTAAAACGCTTACTTGCCCAATTCCGCCTACTTTTTTACTGTTTATTTGCATTGCCTTTGAAGTCATTCAGATCAAATTCAGAAGCTTTTGCTTTAACCGTTCGTTGTCAAGATATGATAATTCCCATAGCACGTTCACTTCTGCAATTTTCTCCGCTTTTTGACTAATGACTTGCATTGGCTTTGAAGTCATTCAGACCAAATTCAGAAGCTTTTGCTTTAACCGTTCCTTGTCAATATAAGGCACTTCCTATACCACGTCCACTTGTGCAATTCTGTCCGCTTTTTGACTGATGTTTTGCACTGACTGTTAATCCATTTATGGCAAATTTAGATATTTTTTCTGTTACCATTTGTAAGATATAGAGAAAAATAGTATTCACTTTTTAAGGGAGTGTCACCGCACAGTTAGAATTTTTAAATTTAAGAACCCCATAGTTCTTTCTTTCTTTCATACATAGAAGTATTGTAAAAATTTTAAGAAAATAGATTCAGCCTTTTAGCTGTCTATGAGCCACACAGAAAGCAAACCAACAAACAAACATAAAAGCACACTTATTAATTTATATATATAAGATGATAATGCAACTGTGGGTTGAAATGTTGAAAATAGTTTTTATGCCTAACACACTTAAATATAAGAGAATTGGCTATATTACGAAATTGTGGTGTGTGTTTTGGGTAAATTTAGTAAAAAATTGGAAAAAAAGGTAGCGTTAAGGCAAAAGGACTCTATAGGATTAATACATATGTGATAAGATTGTCTTCAGACAAAATGGAAAACTGGCTCAGAGGCCCTCATACATACATATAGAAATGCATATTATGGTTTGAAACTTATGATTTTGAACCTTGTAAGCTGTGCAAATAACATTGACGATAATAAAGCCCTTTGATTCGGTTTTTCTAACTATTATACCGGAAAGATTACGATGTAAAAACGGTTAAGTCCTCCCTGTGGACGTCATAGATATATATCAATACCTTCATGTAATAAAAGGATATGAGAACCGTGAATGTGGATATATCTCTGAACAGATGTGTATGAGAATGCTGGTAAACTGACGATAGGCGTTTGGATTATTATAGTCTTTTAAAGTTCGAAAAAATTATCACTGATATTGCAAGGTGACACATTCACTGGTATATCTGCATATTTATTGAGAGAAAGAGGGTCATAAAATCCTTGGAGAGTGAACACAATACTTTAAAATTGTTTACTCCCTGGTATCGCTGCGTGAGCGAGCGAGACATTTGGCAATTAGCCTTAGGTGAGTTTCTGGTTATGAGGACATGAGAGACAACTGTATTACTTTCACGAACGCATGCAACTGTTGATCATTTCGTATAGCTTGAAATCTCTGAGCATATCTAGAATGTTTTAAAAGGAAACAGGTTTGGAAATACCCTGGCTGCATAAAAAGAACCTTAGAGGGATTATGGTGCATATGCCTAAAGGCTGAATAACTCATTTAATGATTTTTGCAAAAGCTGCAGAAGTGGAGATGATATAT
The DNA here is from genome assembly GCA_023159175.1 of Wohlfahrtia magnifica. Classification (NCBI taxonomy): domain Eukaryota; kingdom Metazoa; phylum Arthropoda; class Insecta; order Diptera; family Sarcophagidae; genus Wohlfahrtia; species Wohlfahrtia magnifica. Next base: position 4,218,015 of record JAKWBJ010000051.1, read on the forward strand.
AAAGATCATTCCGTTAGTCACTTTCCGGTATTTGACAACTGAAGGCCATCCGTGCTTGGTGGCAGATGATTTTATGACAAAAGAAATCTTACAACAGGTGATTTAGACAAAGTACACGTCTTGTAAAATCGACTGGTTTGCTGTCGAGTGACCACTGGATAACACATGAGAACACATATTGACCTAATCGTACGACCCAAGTGAGCTGCGTAAAGGATAGCTGTCATTCGAACCTAACATAACCGAAAATTTAGCATATAAATAAGTTATTTCTTTGAAAAGTTTAGAATGCTTCCTTCAGAAGCAAAAATGGGTATGTTTTCATTTATTGCCGTAAAAAAATTAAAAGAAAATAACCCGTCTAAGGTGTTTTTGTGTGAAATTTTGCTTTATTATAATTCTCTGTACCGATGTCAAAACCTAGCTCTCATTCAAAAATTTGTTAAAAAATAAAAATAAGCTAATCAGCTGGGTAGCACCCTACTGTTAATATATGTTTCATAATTGTTCTAATGAAGGTTTTGAAGCCTGTTTAAAAAATTTATCTACTTTTGTCACAAGGTAAATATTTAAAAATTTTAATAAGAATGGATTTTATTTTTTTCCATAGGCCTGTATGTAAAGGCCTTTTTATTGAAAACCTTCAACCTTCAACCTTCATCCTATTAATTATACCACAAATTTCTTTTATTAAATCGATAATATCCTCTTAAATATTACCTCTTATCTTAATTTTAAATTTCCTCTTTTATGCTTTTTGTAATAATTTCCCTTTTATTATATTGTTCTCTCACGTTTTGATTTCTGCTCTCTACTCATCCTTTTTTATTTTATTTTATTTTATATTTTTATTTATTTTCAAGTCCATTGTAAAATATTTTGTCCTTTTTGTTTGTGTTTAAGGATTTTTATCCAATTATCTATAATACTGTTTACACAACAACAACAATGTTAATGTTAACAACACAAAAGGAAATTTTTGGTTTAACACAAAATAACCAAAAGGGATCATAAAGAGCAGAAAAAAATTCAATGAAATTGATAAGGATTTTTTGTTAATGGTTCACCTACATGAATTACTTAATTTTTTGTATGATAATTTGTGGTTGAATTTTTTTAAGACTGATTATAAATTAAAAATTTAAAGCAGCATTTTTCTAAAATTATTTTTCAAGCTTTTATAACAAATGACATCAGAAGTGTTACACAAATGTCTCCATACATCATCCTTTATTAATGATAATATAGAATTTTGTGTTTGAGGGCGAGACAAAGAGTTAAGTTAACATTATGGTTCGGATTATATGTCATCAAGTTATGGGGGATTATTCTAACGGACTATAAAGTCACCAATTTTAATTTCAAAACAATAACAAGGTTGATAATACTAAAAGGAGCTGTGTGTATAGGATCATACCACCTACTTGATATTAAACAGTTTTTACGAATTAGTCCAAAATGGACATGAGCAGCGGAGCGGGGTTCTTTATTTCAAACAGGGATATCTTTCTTCAGATTACTTTACAACTGCGGCATTTTCAGGCCTAAATTGTTGTCTGGTTTTAAGAAAATTCGAATTGTAATTTGAAATATTGCAACGGGAGAACGCAACAATTTATGTCGACTCAGATATGGCATGCGATAACATCTAGGCTACTAAGTAATTGGAAATAAATCCTAAAGTGGCTGATATCAAAATATGTAGACAGGGTATGTTGTGCACTGGGTCATTGCAAAATAAACGTCACATAATTTACTGACTTTGGCTGGAAGGATCAGGCAATATATGTGCCTGTGGAACGGTGAGGGGATTATCTTGTATACGGGTTGAGAGAATCCTTCAAACTGCCGGACCACTGCAGTGTCTTATAGGCGGAGGTCTCGGCGATAAAGAGGTCAGCGGACTGGTTGAGGTACTACGAGTTATATGATAGTGATATCGGGATCTGTACGGACAATCAGGGTGAATCAGGGCACTCTCCGGTGTCTACTCGATATCGCGACTGGTATATGAATGCCGGGTATCTCTCAACGAGATGGCAAGACATTCAGACCTGGAGATTATCTGGGTAAGGCGTCACTCTGACACCCGGGTGAACAGTGTGGCGGACGGACTTGCAAGGGCTGGCTCTCTTCTCAGAAATGAGGAGATTTACCACTTAGTTGGGATCCCACTCTCCTCTTGTAGACTTATGGTCGTGCGGTACATGTTTAGTAGGGCACAGCTAGGGTGAGATGATGAGCCCACGTGCTCTGTACCAAGGCAAATCTGTCCCCTATATGATCGGGCTCGCTGGGGGTCTATTATAGGGGTACTGTGACTTAGGCTGCGAATTCTTGCGGCTGTGATTACTGGGCACTGGGTGGCTGGTGCGTACGCTACGAAATTGGGTCTGCCATTCAATGACTATTGTAGGGGTTGTCAGCATGAGCAGGAAGAGGAGACTGTCGAGCACTTTGTATGCTAGTGGCCGAGTTTTTCGGACATTAAGACTGCTTTCCTTGTCAGTCCTTTTCTGGATGGCTTGTCGGATCTCTTCTTTTGTACATGCGTCTGGTTGGTTCGGATAGCACCGGAACGCGGACATATAGATTGTCCATTTTCTGGATTACTGATGGGTGTCACAAAGGGATCAATATTGGACCTAGGTGGGCTGGACGTGTCTGGCTGCCCATTGTAACTAACTAACTAACTAAGGGGATAGATTCTAAATAAATCCTAAGTAATAGGATAAGTATTCAGGGCCATAAGGTTGAAAAAAAGATAGTCCTGGATTAAAGTAGGGGAATACATGTGATTGTCTTAGTAGTCATGATGAAACATTACCCATTAAGAACAGCGTTGCACCAAAATTCTCTCTGTAGCATGTGTAAAGAGGAGGATAAACTAGAGACAGTTGAGTATGTTGTCTGCTTCTGCTAGATATTACAGGACCTGCCACCTAGACCATTAGAAAATCGATTTTACAATAGATTTCATAACACGATGGCTACGTTTTCATCAGTTGACAGTAGAAGACAAATTAGATTGGTGTACTTCTCAGATAGATTGTTAAAATTTGAAACTGGCAGAAAGAGATTTATATAGAATTTATATTGGTATTGGGTAAACTTCGGCTACAAATTAGCGGTAGATGGCATTAAAATATAATGTCTGTGGTAAAGGGAATATTTTTCACTTTGTTAGGATTCCATCAGATAAGTCTGGGTTAGGTAAGGTGGTTGCCCCTCTTACAGGAAAAAGTCCTCATAAGGCCAGAGGTTAAGCTTGTTATTATACAAATAGCTAAGATAATCCGGGTATCAAACAGTCTGCATAGGAAACCAATTTGACTCCAAAATAAAGTTCAGAATTGCAATGACCTTCATTTTGTAAAGCTTAGTCTGTGCGTCGCTGTGGTATGGTAGATAAAACACCCGCCTTCTAACAAAGAGGCCCTCGGTTCTATACCAGACCAGACCATCAGATAATTTTCAACAGCGGTATCACCTCATAGCACTGCTAGCGACGAGTTATGGGTATTTACGCTATGAAATACTGCTCCAACCAATGCATATGCCGTTCGGAGCCGGCGTAGGTCCCTTTCAAGAAGTTTAAAAATAGAATCGTTTGCAGCTCATTGTTTGAGAGAAGTCCATTAGTCCCTCTTGGGATGTCGCGGGAATTATGTATGTATGTATGTAGTCAAAGATGACAAGAAATAGTAGGCCAAAAACTTCCGTCACATGAGGTGAAAGACTGCCTCTTCCTCCTCTTCAGAACCAAAACTCCTGCAAAAATCATGCAAGGAGATGCCGAGTTATTTCCATTCCTCCCAATTAGGCGAAGATCCGTAAGCATCACAATAGTGTGATATATGGCAATGCAATTAAGGGATGCCTCTTCTCCCTCTCTTTTTGTCGAAGCCGCTCAAGCAGATCGCAGCTAAACCGCATGTGCTTTCATGTCGTCAACCAATTTGTGTCTGGCTATACATTGACCAGAAAATATTCAGCCTATCCAAGATGATCGGGACACCAATGACAGGATCTCGTTCAAAAATAGCGAGTTCAGTAGCCGTTCAGTAACAGGCCATCAGCAAAGGAAATCCAGACGATATGCCTATGCTTCAGAACGCATGTTAGAATTAAATCCGAATCAGTAGAGATTTTCATGACGTTAGAATGATGCTAACAAAGGACTTGATCGCAGTTTAATTGTCCGAGTAAATCAAAAAATTTTTTCATAGAAAGTTTTGCCACTAATGAAGCATTGCACTGCCCCAAGTATGGCCGAAATACACTGCAGTGAAGAGACAACCTTGAAGAAAGTCCAGCGTCTGAATTCTCTATGTGTATACCTACCACAGCCCACTCTGCCTAGCATCTGGGTGCCATCAGTGTAGCCCTCAATGGCAAAGTTTTTTTTGAAAAAATATTTCCTTAGAAAAAGTGAGTAACAATTTTTTTTCTCTTATATGAAAGTTAAAAAGCTTCACAGGCAGTAAAGAAAATTGTGAAGCTTATGCTGTAACAAGAAAAACAGCAGCGTAATAGTTTTCTCGTTTACAATCTGATAATTTTAATGTTGAAGATGGATGTATCTCGCTGTGGTCGACCAGTTAACGAGTCGATTAAATCGTAGAGAATTTGACAAAGACCAGCATACACAAGCGTAGACTTTACTAGAGAGCTAGGCTTTAAAAATTAAGTTAAAAATTCTACGAATCACACTTCCACCATATTTTTAAATATTTAATTACATTTTACACGTTTATACATAATGTCCCATCCACTTAGGCGTATACTTATTAAAAAATTATATGAAACAAATTGATATCAATCATACGCCTGAGTTTGTCACATATTTTTCTTAACAATTTCAATTTCTTGCTTTTACCTTCGTTAAAATGTATTAATTTTATTTCTTTCTCGTTAAAAAAATAGCAATAAAAAATCAATGCAAAATACAAAAACAAGAAAAATTCATTAAAATTTTATACATCAGTGAATTGTTTTACAATTGATCAAAAAGTATACATGAACATTTACAAATTTTATTTCATTTCCTGGGAAATATGGACACTAACAACGAGTGTGTGTGTTAAAACATAGTTATGCAAAAAAATATTTTTTTTTTACTTTTATTTTATTACATATAGGAGAGTGGATAAGAGGCATAGTTGGCCAATTAAGTATTGCTTGCCACACTAAAAATATGTATGACTATGGGTATTATTTGATATTATCTGAAGATAAGCAGAATGGAATAGAAGGTAGCAATTATTTTTCATCCGATCGAACATTATAATTGATTATACTCCCGGTAGAGTAAAGTGCGGTCTCGACTAGATGCAATTCTTTGGACTTGGATGAGCTGTGTCTTAAGAAATTTATTCAATGGAGGGCCTTATTTATATCCCTTTTTTACGTACAACAAGAATGCAGCAGAGTGGCCACAGTTATCAGTTAAATTCCTTGATGTCATATACACACTTTCTTTTGATTCGAAACTAAGACTAGTTTTTATTTAATTGCCATGAAGTTTAATAGATAGTCAGGTTTGACTCATCTATAATTCCTTACCTATTTTAAAATTGAAAAAAAATAAGTGTCAGTGGACAAACGTTTCACAGAATGTTTTATACATTTTTTAATAACAAATAAAAAATATATAAAAATGGTACAAAAAACAATTTGTATATTTATTTAGTAACTGGTTGCCTATGGTAAATTCCAATTTGTATTCCATTTTTTTTCAACAGAAATTGCACAGAATTAATAAATAACAAGAAAATATTTTCCTACCAACTGACGTTTTAAATAATAATTTTGAAAACTATTTAGTTTTATTATTATTTTTTCAACAAGTATTTGTTTGTATGCTTTTTTAATGTTTTATTTTAATAAGTTCAATAAAATTATTTATTACATTTTATAAACAAATTTTTTTATGTAAAATTTACAGAATGGAGACTTTATAGACTTCACACTACCTTTAAAATATATTTTAAAAGTTTAATGCCCATTTGTAGTATGATATGAAAATAGAGGGTCCGTCAACTACTACTTATTTCGTGAATGGTAACACTTAGCTTTTGTCTGATTTGGCAGATAATTAGTTTTATCTTTCCGCTGAACGAATATGGTTGTGTATACGCTTAAACAATGCTGGGAATCTGTGCCTGAGATCGACTTACAGAAGATGCCGATTTTGCCAAAAATAATCATCTTTTCAAATGAATCTCATTTTGATCTTGGTGGGTATGTAAACAGGTATAATTGCCGCATTTGGGGCACAGCAAACCCGCACGCATACATTGAAAGGCCGATACACCCAAGACGAGTCACTGTTTGATGCGGATTTTGATCCAGAGGCATAAATCTGCCTTTTTTATCCGAAAATGAGCAAGGAGTGGCTTCTGCAATCAATGGCGATCGTTATCGGGCCATATTGAACGAATTTTTGTTCACAAATATTGAAGAGGAGGATATTAGCAACATTTGGTTTCAACAGGACGGCGCTACGTGCCACACAGCCGAAGCTACTCTCGATGTTTTGCGCCCTGTTTTTGAAGATCGTATTATCAGCGGCAGAGCTGATGTCATTTGGCCACCTGCGAGCTGCGATTTGACACCGTTGGACTATTATTTGTGGGGTGACGTCGAAGATAAGTGTTACGGCAACAAGCCAGAGACAATTGACGCTTTAAAAGACAATATTCGTGAAGCACTTACAATCGATAATAGTCTTAAAAATTGGACCGATCCTGTAGGCTACTGCATGGTCAACCGAGGCAGCTATTTGGATGAAATTATTTTCTATTATTAACCGGAAGGATTGTACTTTCAAATAAAAAAAGAAATTTGAGAAAATATTCTGTAGCTTTTTTTATAGCATTAAAAAAAAATCATTTGGCGGACCCTATAGTGTTCCTCTAAAGCCATGCATGAGTAAGTGACAATTTAATGGACATTTTATTTTTATTTTTTATGACATTTAACTAAGTTTTAAGTGGCCATTATTACTAAATCTAGAAAAACGGAAAAGTGATATATCTTGAAGCACGGATAAGGGAATTTGACCCAACTAACTACAAATCAGTTTTAGTACGGAAAAGTTAATATTTTATTTATTAAAAATATTACAAAAATTAACAAACAAAAATAATAATAATCAAAAATTGGAGTTGGAATACACCTTCAATAATAAGATATGAAGCAAGAATAAAAATAACTTATATTTCTTTCAAATTCGGAAAATTTTATTGTGCACACACTCACAATCAAATGCCGAGTTAGTTATCGTTTTATGTGACCCTTGTGCGATACTTGCAATCTGACAATAATACATAATTAAATTAAACACCCTCATAATCAATATAGTTCTTGATGTTATAGTCCGTAATGCTACAATAATCTACAGGAGAAGAAAATGGAGGCGTTACCAGCACTGTGAGAGCTGGGAATACGTTGACTATATTTGCCTCTTAACACGCAGCCCTTACCACAAATCTGCTTAACTTTAAGCTCTGACGAGTGAAGCTACAAAGGCTTCACATTTATATAAATAATATCTTGCCAGTAGGTAATATCTGCTGCCTTGGCAGCTTTCGGGCAAAACCCGGTGACCCGGTCTCCAAAGCCAATCAATATTTCAGTATATTACCACCTATCTGGGATCAACTGCTATCTCAAAATGGACTGTGATTAACATATTTCATTTCTACCCCTAAACAATACCATATAATGCCAACGCTATTCACCCCAGCACACCTGGGGCCACAAAATGAACTCGAAATCAACAAAACCGGCCGAAGTTAGAAAAAGTCAATTATAATTTTCGAAACAGGGCCAAAAAAAGGATTATATATGCCCTCACAAACATAGCTACAGGATATTACTATTTACCTTCTATTTGACCATTTCAGTCACGAAAAATTTCAAAAATATAACCGATAAATGAAATATTAACAGCCAAATATGCAAATAGGTCAAGTGATTACTATTTGACCATCTAAGCAGTTGTGCTATTTATTTGTGTTTGGAACAATCTAATAAAATAGGAATCTTCTTAAATCAAATTCTATGTATTTTAATAAAAAGAACGAAATATAAATTAAGACAAATTATTAATAAAACATTATTGGCAGGCAAATATGCAAATGGATCAAATGACCGCTGGCCGTCTTTATTTTGTTAAAGTACGTTTGTTTATTATCATAACATATATGTTTATATTAGTTATACCATAAAAGTAATCCGCATGTAATTCACATTAGATTGAGACTATTTATAAAGCCAATAATCATTTTTGGTGAGAATAAAATACATACCTCTTCGTGGAGAATCGAGATAGTTAGGCACTCACACAGTACATGTTCAGATATTTCAGTACAGGTTGTGTAAAATCTACGACGATCATTACAAATATTTCCCAAAATACTCTGATGGTATCTTAGACTTCAATGATCGGTAAATGGACACGTTAGTACAGTAAGCTAACTCTTATTAAACAGCAATAGCTCTCCGTATCCAATAAATAAATCTTAACCCTTACAAGAGGTATTTCTCCAAAGCCGAGCGAATTTCTCTTTCGGCCAAAGGGTCAATCCTCCCCCTTGCGTATACCGCAGGAACAACGCAAAATGTCTCAGTTGCGATAAAAATGCGGAGACTCCGCCTGTTAACCAAGCAATCAGTCGTTTTGATCCCAGGATGGCCTCTAACGCTGTTCCCTGGCACTTTACACTCTTATAAAAGCCAATCTCATTCAGTTCATTATTAGCCCTCGATCTTATCTGAAAAAATATTGTAAATATGAGTGGCCATGAAAATGTCCTCAAACTTTTTCTGTCCAGTTTCAAAGCGGAGTCCGGCTTATTAGCTTAAAAGCTAAAAAAAAAAACATTTTCCACCGATCAAGGCCACTTGTGCTTTCTCACAATTGATATTTACCATCTCTTCAACCCCTTCTTCTGTAGACTCCTATGGCAGCCTAAGTATGGTGTGCATTCCCTCAGCTCCCGTTTTTTGTATAGATGCCAGCCATCTTACTTCCTTTAAGCCCGTCATGTCTTAGCATATGAGCCAGGGTAGTCTTATTTGAATAGCCAGGTTTTTGAGTCATTTCATAATAGCATTAAGGTATTGCCCTAATGGTAAATTTACAGCCACTAAGATCCTTTATATCAGATTGGCTCTCCGAGAGTATTTTGAGCCTTGTTTGTGTTTTAGCGTGCCTATCTCTACTTGTCTTCTGAATTTTAAGTGATGGGATAGCATTATGTTCTCCAAAAAAATGGAGACAGACTTCTACCAGCAAGCAGGCAAGAGAGCTGTGGCTGGTAATGAATTAGAAAATAATCGACCAACTGCGTTAATTTGTCAAGACGAAAGATTATTTCTTTTGGGACCGCATAATGGATTAATAGTTCAGTTATTAATGTGAGGAGGAGGTAGCAAATGCGATTTACTTGCTTCTGGAGTATCAAGCGCTATCTAGCCTGCTATTGAGGATCTTAAGAAGGCACCTGTTGAATTCTGAATTGCTGGATGAAGTCCCGGTGGACTGAATCGGCCACTTTGCGAACGAAAATGGTTTGTAACAGGCGGGCACATACTTCTGATTTTTCTTTTTAGGGTCAATGTATTATAGAGAATCACAATGGGTAGATTTTACAATCGGCTGTCTATACCCGTGTGTCCCCTTTCGGTTATGATTAACACAATTTGTGAAATCGCCTAAAATTTCACCCGAAATATTGTTATGTTCCTGCTCGAAGTTACCGATTTGCATGCTCTGGGCCGCACTATTCTCACTTCCACTCGGTGTAACACATTTTGTAACCACATTAGTTTCAATGAGACTTAAAAGAGAATCAGGTGCAGCTCATTTATTAAGAGAAGTCGCCCTTCCACTTAGGTTGTTGCGGAAATATTGTATGTATGTGTGTGTAACTATCTTTGGTCTGCGCCTCACTATTCTTTTGCCGGATATGTAAGCCTGTGCATAGAATCCATGTGATTACCCGACTGAGACAAGTAAAGTACCTTCCCGATATGCTCTAATAACGTAAGATGACCAACAAGCTTACTTTTTGTGTTTATACCACCTGTGAAAGGCATGTCTTTAGGAGCAAATTGTGCCTATTTTGTCTAATATATGACAAAAAAAATCAGAGATGTTTATAAAAATAATTTAAGACACATGGCAAAAATCAAATAACTTAAGCCTCTTAAATACCACCTATTTTTCGACTTGGTTTACTTCCAATTTTTTTCCGGAACCTCTTATACAATTAATCTATTCACCTTTACGTGCTTGCTATCACTACAGTTTACATTTGAAAATTATACCCTGGGTTTGATGTAAATTTCCACTAAAAAAGGAAATTAATGAAAAAATATTTGTTGAAATAAAAACTAAATATTCTGCCAAACAAAAGCTATTCAAAAAGAATTTTTGTTAAACAAAAACCCAAGAAAAGACGAATGAAAAAATAAGGAAAAAAGTAAGAGATAAACTTCAAGTTGTCTTAGTGAAACTATAAATATTATTATGGAAAATTACATTTGGCACGCAAATATTATCTACTCCATGAAACGAGTATGGGACACCCAACTGACAAATGAATAAAAGAATATAGAGATACAAACAAAAAGTAAGTAGGAGAAGGGAATACAAGAGAAGAAATCAAGGGGCATCTAAATATATAAGCAAACTTATAGTTTATTTCATCAAAATAAAAGAGAGAGAGAGAGAGAGAGACTCCAGCACAAAATGAAGAATGATTGTATAGAACTAAAGTGGAATGAATATCTTTATTTAGTTCAGTTCGTTTGCTTCAGTTTATTTGTTTGTAAAAATAACACTTTACGTTGGCGTTTATCTATTTCTAGTTTTTGAAGAGGAATTTTTTGTTTGTTTTTGTGTTTTTTATTTGTATGGTTTGATTTTTTTGCATTTTTCTTTTTGCCCTGGCTTGTTTGATAACATATGAGAGATTATTTGGTGTATTGTTTGTATAAATATATAAGGGGAGTTTCATATTGATGCTAAGAATGAGGAAATAATCAAGTTAAATATAATATAACCTAAGAATTCGAATTCGAATCTTAAGCCCTTAAGAAAAAATACCAATTTAGCTCCTGGCAAGTGTAAAAAATGAATTAATTATTTTGTACCGTGAATTTTAAATTATATTTTTTATTTCATTATGTTTTTCATGCAGTCAATTTTTGTTTTGCTAAACTGAACTGAAGAGCAAATGAAGTTGGTTTTCCAGTTCATTCTGACTAGGTACACTTACAGAACACCCAGACCACTCCGGCTTACAATTTGCTTAGTAGTTCTGGTGCTCCTCTAATGAACCTTAGCAAATTCGAAATAAAATAATGGATATTTCTGCCAATGAGAGCCTGTGTCTCTCAAATCCATTCATCTTCTTTAGATGCATACTCGGTTGACAATAACTCGTAAAAAATTACCTAAGGAATGTCAAGTCGGGCCGGGCATAGTTGAGTATATCAGCGCCGTGGCCAAATTTGGTTAGCGTGTCTAAATCTTCTTTGATCTTAAAAGTGTTACAAGCATTTGGCAATATCTCAATCCTGGATGAAATAGTAATAAACGATGCCGCACAGTGGGGCTTCGAACCAGCATAAGCTATCACTGAACCATTTCTAGCCAAAGTTTCGTTACCACTTATCGAAGTACCCACAGTATCCAAGTATTAAAAACAACTGCACCAGATTCCTAACCGATAGCCTTTACAAGGTATAGAAACAATATTTCACTATTCTAGATGCCAAAAAACTTGAAGGCAGCTTGGTTGTCAGAGATTATGTTAATGATCTTACCCTTGAACCCACTGTTTGAGTCGATCTATGCACATATGGCATAGCCGTATTTCTCACTGAGCCCCCATAGGACGAACAATTCCGGTGTGAACACCCAACCCTTAATCTCCTGCCAAAGTATAGATCCAAATGCATAAAAACTAGAATAGAAAATAGTTTACTTACCACCCTGAGTACAATGGAGGAACTGTCTGACGCGTTCTAAGTTCGAAAGGCTGTGGCTTTGAATAAAGATATGAAGTGGTGACGGAATCAAAGCTTCTAGGGCTGCTGCTGTTCACTTTTTCATTTAGTCAGTTATACCGAGTATTCTGTATTCTGCCTAATTTATTCATTGTGGTAGCTTCCCCAGCTTATTTCTGCTAAGATATCGCCGCATAAGTGAGAATGGGCTGATTAATAACGGTGTATATCCATAGTGTCATTGCCGTCGGAGGAGCGACTTACATTTATCAACTTATTCTGAACGGCACCAATGTTCGAGTTGTAATTAAGCCTCCCATCCTAAATGACACTTCCTTAGAAAATTTGACGGTGGTGCCCTTAAATAAAATATAGTCCTTTTAAAAGACATAACAGCCCTTCCTGAGTGCATTAATTTGACACCTTAGCCAGGACCATTCTCATGATGTTACAAAACGTACCCTTCACATACTGTTATAACTTAATCATCAGCATAATTAATTACACTGACCCACCTCAGAGCCAACATGGTGAGTATCAATGCGCAATGGAGAAATTATTCCACCATGAGCGCGCCTTTTTTACGCCATTAGATTGAAATTCTCCATATCAAGAGAGGAGCTGATGATACTGCATGGAACTGATCCAAGCTAAAACTGAGTTCTACACCCCCTTTCGGCTCAAGGACGCGGAAATGGAGTACATGCCTGTTTTGTCAAGCACGCTCTGGATATACAAAAACGTACAAAAAACCACTGCATTGCATTAACACGGATGCAGAGGACATTCCACAAGGACGTTGCCTTATATGAACAATAATCAGTCTTCCATAAATTTCAGAAATATTGATGAGAGACTAATAGCTCTTTGGAAAGTCCTACCTGCTTCCGTATAAAAATAATCGTTAACTCCTGACTAAGAGTTTTGATAGGATTATGTCAGATAGGATTATGTCTTTTATAAAAGAGACTGAAATATCCCATCCACAACTTTGTAAGGTCCGAAGGAGCCAATCACCAATTGTTCAAGACTCTGGGTCCTTCTGCAGAGGCAGGCATAAGCCGAAATTCATGTACAGGTGCATGAAGAGATTTAAAGTATATCTTCTATATTTAGTGTAGTCTGCAGTTTCAGTACATTGCAACCCTTTGGAATGATCTATCACGAGAATAGTATAGCAAAGAAAGTTAATACTTTTTCCATGGCACTGTTATCAACAGTCGTTCTACGCAACAATATCTCACAAATAAAGAAAACCAAAGTTTCCACAATTAAATTTAAAATATTTTAAATGAAAATACAATTGAAAATCATATTATCAGTAGATATTACGAGCTAAGAGACTAAGCCCATATGCTTTGTGTAGTGCTTTAGAACAGAGCTTATGTTAGAATTCCATCGTTGGCCCTTCAAGCTGACAGACTAGTTAACAATCGTCCACTATTTTAAATGAATATCAGCTGTCTATTTCGAGAACACTCATGCGTATGATTAATGTGTGAATTATCACAACACTCATACGCCTCACTCAAAGCAACAATCTGTGATAATTCGTTTATAAAGAAGATTTAAAGCTTGTTTTGTTGTGATTTTCAATTACTTTGTGAGTTAACAAAAAAACTAGAATATGAAATAGATAAAAGAAGTCATTTAAGAATGAAATAGCCCTTCTATCACAAAAATTTGTTCAAATTCTCAAAAAACAAAGGAAATTCAACTAAAACTATCAAATAGTAGAACATACGCAAAGAGAGAGCATAAGGAAAAAAAGTGAAACTTAAGTGATGACTAAATAAATGAAATAAAGCAAATTGAATGTCAACACAGGATAACAAAAAAAAAACTTCCGAGAGAAAAACAAAATAATAAATTTATTTGAGAATTACGTTAAAAAGGAAAACAATTTCTACTTTCACTGATCAACTCAGAATAAAACGTTGCTAAAATATTTTTTGTTGATTTTTTTGAAATTTTACTTAAAGAAAATGTAAAGTTTCTTTCTTTTGAGTTACATTTTTTTATATAAAATCATTTTATTTAACTGTGATTTCTGTTCTACTTAGGCAGACATAGTTTTTCCGGTGTCCAACGCTAACTTCTTCATTTAATTTCATGACTTCATTAAAAGTATTCAGATTTCACTGAATTGTGCGCTTTTTTGCTTAATTTTCCAACAATTTTTTTGCGGAGGTGTTTAATAGCAGCCATTTAGAAAACGGCAAAAAAGTATTTCAGGCAAATCTGCAAAGTTCTTTGAGGTGTGATGGTAATTGTATTGTATTTCAATTGTACAGAATACCGTTAAAAAACATATAAACTAAGATACGGTGGCACGACAATGATAATAAATTACTTGACTCCTGCTTATTCAGAAAAGCAAAAAAAAACTAAGAAGTTGACAATGTCTCTGCTGGAATTCGATAGTGTTAATTAAGCTGATTACGATAATTCCGGAGAAAATAATTGGTAATTTAAATGAAATGAGATTTTTTGCCTTAACAACTAATCACAGATTGTTATTACAAACAAATCCACCCTTGAGGCGTACAAGTATTCCAGTAATTGTAACAACAATCATACGCCTGAGTGGCTGTATAATTGGCTATAAATATTTGATTGGATTCCGTTGTTGTAAAGACTTCGTTTTGAATTTGAACAATTAAGTCAGATTGCTTAAGTCTGTCTGCAACGCAAATCAAGTACTTGCCATCACTTAAGCTTTTAAAAGAAGTTTTCATATCCAAAATGGTTTCGTATGAAATAATAAATGTTTAGTAGAGCTGTTCTAAAATCTTTATTGAATAAAAAATGTTTTCATACAAGTTTAACATTTTTTTCAATTTTCCTTTTGTGCTTCAATAAAAGCTAAAGAAAAACCCAATGATAATTCAATATTTAAGTAACCAATCATGTGTGTAAGTAGTTTTCTTACAAGTGGGTGATTGTCAATATGCATTTCATCTTTTGAAAAAAGTAAAAAAGGGTGTAGCTTAAGGAGAATACCTAAGAAAAATCTCAGTTGAAAATTTAACATTTTTGATATATAAGCTAAAAATGCTTATCTAAAATTATTTGAAAAAATATACAAAAAAATCTTCTCAGAACTATGCGAGACTCGTTGGACAGGTATAGGTGAACTCACAACGTCTGATGGGTATACACTTCTATATTCGGGCAGATCTAATACCCTTCCCAGATCAAGTGAGGTACGTCTTACGCTAACAAAGTGCTCGAAAGATCCCTGTTGGATAGAGTCGAATCAATAGCCCGCTACCTTATATACATCCAGTGCTATGCCACAACGAATGCTGCTATAATGGAGATCAAGAGACAATTTTACAGCACTCTTCATAGGGCAGTTAAATGGATAATGGTGATTAAATAATGGATAGATAATGGTGGATCATTTCTGGATGTACATGGATGCACTGAATTATGTGATTATAGGGGATTGCTTCGTTGGCATGATCATTAGTGATCATTATTTGCTCGTCGCAGAGATGCACCTATAGCCATAGGAATTGAAAAGATTCTCATGTTTCTGCTTTATATTACTAGATCTTGAAAATATCAATTTTTTTTCACTAAGAGGGCGATCTGCTACAGTGGGATAGAGGAAAATCTATTTTCATGGATCACGCCACTGACGTTCTCAGTTATAGGAAAAACGTGGGGAGAGATTGATTTTCTGATGAGACATGTTAGACGATTAAATGGTAGAAGAGCATATATAAGCACGCCACCGAGACTTTGACAGCCAGGTTAAGCGTAGTGGCTTGCAGCAAAAGCGCCAGTGGATCGGCTCTATAAATATAGATGCTTAGAGTGTTGCTGGCGATTTGTACAAGTCACCTCGGAGGAAAGACCCCTTGGAGAGGCAAATGGCGAACTTGCGACGACAGTTGAGCATCAAGTTATGGTTTGGACTAATTATTATGGTAATTTGCTGGCAGTTAATGGTCAAACTGCAGGAGCAGGTGAGTCGAATGAGGCCATTAGCTGCCTCAAAAATAACAAATATACTACGATATACTGCAAAGGAGGCTGAACGACATCCATTATGCGGATTACATCAGCCTCCTGGCTCATAGCTTTTCAAACATTGTGACAAATTTAAGTAACGTTGCGCTGGCAGCGGAGGCGGCAAGTTTGAAAATAAATGTAGCGAACACTTAAACTTTCCATATTAATGCGACGACCCGGAAATTATTTGTGATTGGCATTGAAAAAATTTAAGACGTCTGTTAATTCTGCTTCCTTGGGACTATTATATCCGGACACGGTGGTCCAGCGAGGATATTGAGAAGCCTTGCAAAATCTGTGTCAATATTGTATTCCGTCAATAAAGAAATAAAAATTTATTATTGCCAAGGAGTAAAATATTGAAATGTAATAATTAATTACTCAAAGTCATCAAAATACTATTCGATTTTCACTTAATGTCAAATAAAATGGTTAAGTTGTTAATACTTTAAAAATCTTCTGTACAATGTACATGGCATTCCATATTTTCCTAAAGTAAGGCCTTGGCCGAAGACACAATTATTTTGGCGGAAAAAACATAATATTTTATTTCCAAAAAAGTTATATTATATCGCCAATTCAAAGATTACAAAGCGAATTGAAAAGATATCCAAATACTTTGTCTCATTCTCATGGAACGTGCTAAGTATATTTTCAACTCCAGAAATTGTAGAAGATATAAATCAAATGTTGTCCGTATAGGATAAATCATATAGACCTTAGTTCGAATACCACTGGATGCCTTCTTCTGAATTAGCATTAGTTTTGCTCATTATGACGTCAAAAAAATGTTTAATTGTTAAGTCATGCAACATGCAGATGACAGTGATTTCGACAATATATTCCAAATGTTTTGGTTTATTAAAATTTAATGAACGAAAACGCCTAATGAAAAACCCTGTAAAAATCACATTATAAAAATATTTGTAACCTGCTAAGCAATATGCTACAGTTTCTTTTTTATTATTAATAACACCTTTTCTTAAAGGAACCCTGTATATATGGGTGTCTTCACATATTGAGAAAATATTTGGTATTTTTTTTTTTGGTTTGTTGCTCTTTTTTGATGTTTAGTGTTTGCTTTTGTCGTTATTCCCCCTTTTGCTTTTGTTGTTATTATTTTTGAAAATATAAAAAATGGGGAAGAAGAAGAAAGAAGAGGAAGAAGAAGAAAGAAGAAACACAAGAGATGCGAGAGTTGTGATATGTTTGCCACATCTTGCATACTTTTATAACACATGCTTAACATCCATATATATTCCATATGCGTCATATATAAACAAATTTTTATTGTTGTTGGTATTGTAGTTGTTGATGCCCCTACTGTTTTTACTGTGTAACTGTAGTTGCTGTTGTAGTTTCACTGCATTTATGCTTTATATTTCTCTTATTGTGCAACCATTTGTCGTCATATAATGCTGTTTAGAGAGCATACACGATGAATACAAGTATTTGGGTATTATTTCAACAAAAAAAGGCAAACAAGAAAGAAAGAAAACTTTCATGCTTTTATGCATCACTACCCTTAAACAGATGACATTCTTTCAACTCTTTCTTCTCTTTTTTCTGAATTCTAACTTTTCTGTTTTGTTTCTTATTTTCTTTTATACCTATTTTTGTTGTTGTCGTTGCTGCTGTTGCATAAAGTGAAGAAAATAAAAAAAAAGATTTGCCTCTCATATATCTGCGTCGTTTGTTGCAGTACAACGATGTTGTGGCAAATGTTATCGAATTTGTAAAAAAAAAGTAAAAAAAAAAAACAGTTGCAGAATTAAACATACATATCGCCAGACAGAAATAACAAAAAGGTAAATTTAATGGGTACTATTATAAGGAAAATGGTACTTTATTCTTTTGGTGTTACGTTCTCTAGTTTGAAAGTGAAGATTTTGTCATAGATGACAACTAGACTCAGAAATTTTTCAAAGAAGCCTCAGTGGAATATAAATTAAAGATCTTTCATGAAATAAAACCGAATGAAAAAAGTTCGTTGTGGTCCTCGGAATATTTTGTAGTATTTGTTCAAGAAATTTTTTTGCTGCAACTAATTTAAGTCATTTTCAGTAGAATATGGCATATTGCATATCTGAAATCAGTAAGAATATAAGCTATTTTTAAACACTTCTTGGCAGGAAATGGAACAATACTGGTGTAAAATTAAGCTTTGTTGGATGGATTAAAAGTTTAGTCAATAAAATGGTTAGTTATTGGCTATGCGGTGGTGTTTCTGTGGTTCCATGTAAGTTCAACGTTCTCAAAAAACTACCGCATTTGTTACTGATGGCTTCAAAAAGTTTTGTCCATGTCAGTCAACAGAAAGTGCTTTTAAAAACTTGTTTCAATATTATTCAATTGAGTAGTTGGCTACGTATGTTGTCAGCAACTTAGACGGTTTGTATTCCATATATTCATAGGCAATTGTAATAATAAGTAAACTGTGTCTAAACAATGTTTTCTAAGAGCACTTCTACACATTCAGTATATAGAGCTTGCGGCTCAGTATCACGATATTGTTTTAACATTTAATAGGCAATAAAAAGGATCGTGATCCAAAGCGCAAAATAACCCAATAGTTTGTGACCACGCGATATATATCGAACGTGTAGTAGCTCTTTTGAATCACTATTTAGTACCGTACTAGTTCGTACTTTTAGTGTATTTTATTTAGCGATATATAATATGCAAAATATTTGCAAAAAAAACGTTTTTTTAAAAAACGTGTTTTTATGAGTTCGTAGATTGAAGTTAAAATAAAACGAATTTTGTGTTTGGTTTTAATTAAAAAATCCTTTTCTCAACACAGTTATGTGCACCACTTCTCGTAATCTTTTTACAGGCAATAAAAATTATTATTCTTAATTACTCTGTTTACAATCTTATAAACAACAACAATTACTCGACAGATCTTTCTACTTAAAAATCTTCCAACCCGATCGTAGTTATAACTTAGGTTCGATCACATCCTTTTCAACCGGAGGTTATCCACACTTAACTCTCTTTACTGAAATACTCTCTTCACACAAACTGCACTCGCTGGGTTTACTTTACTTAAACTGCACTCGCTGAGTTTACGACACATCAACTGATTGCTGTTAGCATCGTTGTGCTTTTTATATGGCTGAGTAAACAACACATCGAAAGCTCTCGAACCTCTCGATATTTCAGGTAGATTCCATTTATTTCTTTTTATTCCTTTTTAGTTATTTTGTAGCCATGCGTATGTGAACATCTACCTCTTTCAGTTTTTAGTATTTGTTGTTGCTTGTTTATTGTCTGTTACTTGTTTTCTTTGCTGCTTAATTCTTGTTGTTGCCATGTTATTTTCATTTACTTTATCTCTGCTTATGCTTGTTGTTGTAGATTTGTTTATTTGTAAACAGCACGTTTATTTGTTCTTACAGCTTTTGTTTATTTATTGTAGCGAAGTAATAAACGCAGAGGTTCCCAATCTTATTTACGTAACCATATGTAATATATCAACAGCAAAAGAACATTAGAAATGTTAATATGACGTTTTTTTTTACTTTTTCTGTTAAAAGACCTAAAAATATAAAATATTATTTTTTCCGAATACAGCTGGCATTGAAGTCTCTGAGGTTTCAAAAAAACCACTCATTGGAAAAATATTCTCCTTTCAAAATATTCTTTTCTTAACGTAGCTTTTGCTCACGTGACGTATGAGTGTTAAGTTTCTGGTTAAAAGGAAATAATTATTATTCATACGTCAAGTAGACTGTAAATTATTGGAACCTAACAAATGCTTTTGCTTACAATTTTTGAAATTTGATTAAAATTTGCTTTAATACACAGTAGTTTTTAAATATAATACTCCTGATAAAAAGTATCCAACGATGTTTGTTTTTTTTTTTTGCTTTTGTAAACCACAAAACTAAAGTTTATATTACATTGCTATTATATTAGAATGATTTTGCAATATGTTTTAAGTTTTACATGAAAACGCCTACCAAACTTATAAAAATCAAATTGAAATAACAATTGCTTTTAAACTGTACAGTATAGTTGTGTAAGAAATTTAAGCCTTTTCAGTTTTTTTTTTTTTGTTAGAATGCCTTGCACTACAATAGGGAAATGGAATATGCTCTGCTACTAACAAAGTTTGCAACAAGTAGTATTAAAACAACTGTCATGTTTGTATATTTGTCATTTGTCTATAAGACGTTGTAACTAAACAATATTTTTACTAAAGGCTTAGGTTGGAAATCACAATTTAACTTTACTTTTGTTGCCCTGCATTATCAGTTTGATTCAAATTTTTTACGCAACTCTATTTTTTGTAGGGTATTATTTTTTCAGTCATAAGGCCAACATATTCTTTTTCTTATATTTCTTCGAATATAATAGTATTAGTTCATTGCAATGGAAAAAAATTAAAAGATTTTGTGAACATATACAATGCATTCCTGTTGGGGGTTTTAAAGCTCAGCAAACGTAAACATTATTATAAATATTGTTATACATTTAAGGGGAAAGTAAGCCAACTGTTGAAAAAACTTAAAGCTGGAATATACTAAGAGGGTGGATTGATATTGAAGCTATCTAAGTAGGAAAAAAAAAATTTTTTTTCAAAAACCATTCATTTCTCAACATAGTCTCCTTTTAGCTCAATACACGTAAGACGATTTTCCAACTTTTTTATACCATCTGATTAATACGATTTTGGGAACGCATTAGTTTCGGTAATCACTTCTTCGTTTGAGATGAATCTTTTTTCTGTGAGCTATTTTTTCAAGTTTTGGAAACAGGAAAATGTCACTTGGGGCTAAATCTGGACCATAAGAGGGATGGTCAACTAATTCGAAGTGGATTTCTCGTAGCTTTAGCATCGTATCAAATGCTGTGTGAAGACAACGCAACGGTCTTGAGGAAAGAGCACATTTTTCTTGTTTAAATGTGGTCGTTTTTCCTTGATTGCATCAACTAATTGATCAAATAATGCACGATAATAATCTCCTCTGCAATATTCCGTGTGCATCCCAAAATATAGTGGCCATAACCTTGCCAGCCGATTTCGCTGTCTTCGCCTCATTCGGAGCACTTCCACCAGCTTCCACCGATTGCTTCGATTGGTTTTTGGTTTCAGGTGTGTAGTGGTGGACCCACGTTTTATCAACAGTTATTAATCTACGTCAAAAATCAGCAGGATTGCTTTATCATGACCAAACACCGTGCAGTGATCTGTCGAACTCGTTTTTGTTCAATATTGAGCAAACGCGACACCCATATTGCCGATAGCGTTTTCATAAGCAAATGTTCATGAAAAATGTTAAACACACGTTCATATGATATGTTTACCATTCCAGCAATCTCACGGATTTTGTCCCGGCGATCATTCATAATGATACCGAGGATTTTTTTGATATTTTCTTCACTAACCACCTCTTTTGGCCTTCCTGTTGATGGTATTGTTGCAGTGCTTGTTCGGCCCCGTTTAATTTCAGCAATCCAATATATTACCTTATAATCTGATGGAGCAGATTCGCCGTAATGTTTATCAAGCTTTTCTTTTGTTTCTTTCGCCGTTTTGTCTTTCAAATAATAGTGTTTAATCACTACACGAAATTCACTTTTTTCCATTTTCTAAGAAACACAAGAGTTGCTTACTTCAAACGACTACAACAAATAAACTAATCGATGAATTTGGCTAAAATTTTAACAGCTGACGTTTGACAGATCGTAATTTCTAAGAAAGAAAAAGTTTTTGTGTTTGTGCTGCCATCCAGCGCTAGGTAGCTTCAATGTCAATCCGCCCTCGTAAAAAATAAAAGGCATTTACAAAAGATAAAATAAGAAGGAAAAAAAAGAGATCAGTAATCTGCTAGAATGGATTAACAAAAAATTATTATTAAAACAAACAAGCAAAATTGTCGCATTTGTGGCACAGAAAATCCGCACGCATACATTGAAAAGCCGATACACCCAAGACAAGTCACTGTTTGTTGCGGATTTTAGTCCAGAGGCATAATTTGGCCATTTGTCTTCGAAAATAAGCAAGCAATGTCCTTTACAGTCAATGGCGATCGTTATCGGGCCATGTTGAACGAATTTTTGTTCACAAAAATTGAAGAGGAGGATATTAGCAACATTTGGCTTCAACAGGACGGCGCTATGTGCTACACAGCCGAAGCTACACTCGATGTTTTGCGACCTGTTTTTGAAGATCACATTATCAGCCGCAGAGCTGATGTCGTTTGGCCACCTCGGAGCTGCAATCTGACAACGTTAGACTATTATTTATGGGGTGCCGTCAAGGATAAGTGTTACGCCAACAAGCCAGAGACAATTGACGCTTTAAAGGACAATATTGGTGAAGCTATTGGTGAAATACAGCTGCACACAATCGATAATGTGCTTAAAAATTGGACCGATCGTGTAGGCTACAGCATGAACAGCCAGGCAGCCATTTGAATGAAATTATTTTCCATTATTAACCGGAAGGATTGTACTTTCAAATAAAAAAGAAAATTGAGAAAATATTCAGTAGTTTTTTTTATAGCATTTTCAAAAAAAAAATTATTTGACGGACCCTTTAAACGGATCGAAAAAATTCCTTTGACCAACGCTTCATACATCCAAGTACTCCATTAGCTCTATTAACCATCATAAAAGTATGATCACAGAATGTTAGTTTATGATCCAACAAAATTCTAAGATCATTTATAATAGAAACCATTTCCAGAGTTGTTCCTTTCAAGTGATAAAAAGTATCAAATTTTTGTGAACGATAAAACGACATTTGCTTACATATTTTCGATGTTCAAGTCCAATAAATGAATATGACACCATTGAGAAAAGTATCGATGCCTTTTTGAAGAGATGAATGACGAGAGACATAATTAAAGGAGTTAAAAGTTTTGACGTCATCTGCATTTATAAGAACATTTGAACAGTATATTTAAGACGGTAGGTCGTTTATAAATAATGTAAACAATACAGGACCCAAATGACTAACCTGTGGCACTCCAAAAGGGACATCAATAACCTTAGAAACAGCATTCTTATATTTTACTTGTTGAGTTCTGCCCGAAAGATACGAATTAAGCCAGTGAATTTAATACTTGCTAAACCCCATGAATGAGCAATTAAGAAGTAAAATGTCATGTTTAACTTTATCAAAGGCCTTACTGAAATAAGTGTAGGTAACATCAGTTAGCTTGGAATTAATAAAAACATCGTTTATATCAGTTGTAAGTTCCACTATATTAGTAGCTGAAGATCGTGAATTTCGAAAACCATGTTGACATGAAGAATAAAGGGATGAAACTTGATGATAAACATTTTCGGTTAAAATCTGTTCTAAAAGTTTAGTTAAGTTTAGTTAAGTTTAGTTGAATGCAATACAACTTGGCGATTCCTCTATAATTCGGAACTTCAAGTCTGCTTCCATTTTTAAATAAAGGCATTATGAATGATCTTTTCCAAATCGAAGGTAAGTATCTCATTTCAAGAGACTGAAAATTACAGTCAAAGCACCGCAAAGAAGTTCAGAACAGTTTTTAAGGATACAATATCTCATTCGTAATTAAACTCTTTTTTTTGACAAGATCATTAACATAATTTCATATACAAATTATAAGTAATTGAGTTTCAATAACCCTGTGAATTACTATAAAATCAAACGAAGCTTTTTGTGAGTAATGGTAAGCAACCACTAAAATGTATCGTGTTGACTGAGTTCAGATATGGACAGTGTAATTCATATAATTAATTCAAACAGCAAAGTTTTGTGTAAATAATGGTATAAACTACCATTAAAATTGTTCGAAATTGTGATTTTAGACGTGAACAAAGTAATTCATATAAGTAAATCAAACAGTAAAGAAAGTAATTCGAAGTTTCGTGTGAATAATGGTATAAACTATCATTAAAATTGTTAGTACATAATGATTTAAGACGTTGATAGGGTAATTCATATAAATAATTCAGCAAGCAAAGTACTTCGTAGTTTCGTGTGAATAATGTTATAAATTATCATTAAAATTGTTCATGCTGAGTGACCTCATAGATTTGTTTGTTTTTCGGTAAAAATTAATGTAACAGCCTGCCCCACAATACCGAACGTTATCGTTCGAATGACAAACAGCTGACCTGCGGCACACTAATACTTTCTAGTCGCAAGAAAATGACTGCGAACAATAACGTAATCATTTAAATACAGAATTGCGGCTCACTATATCGTATTTCTGATGTTCGTATGAACATAAATGTAAAACTTACTGATTTGTTTTTTATTGTTGTTTGTGTTAGAAAATGCTCACTAGAGCACTCTTGTATGCTTGGTTTCGTTGCTAGGTGCGTGGTTATTGTAAAGGCTCCAGTGTGTAGCCGAAGTCGCATAAAAGATGACAAAATTATTTTCATAACTTTTATTTAGTTGTCCATTTGTTTATTAATTTATCTACAGTGCGACAAATCATTATTCGTACAGCTTTAAAAAAAAAATTTTATGTAACAAATATTTAAAAATAATATTTTATACAATTTAAGCAACGAGGGGCTTTATTTTTTTAAACAATTAAAAGCGAACGTTTTAATTGTATATTTCTTTAAATAATAACGAAATTTAAGTCAATAAATTTTTAAGGTTGTACGAATACGGATTTTTGATATTGTATTTTAGTTTGTTTACTTTTATTGCCAGTGTTACAAAAGTTAGATTTTTCATTGTACAATTCCTACAATTAAGAGTTTGTTTTGTATATTTGCGATTTATTTGTGGATATAATAAGTACAATGGCTTATTGTCCACTTTTTTGAACGTAGATTTTTTTTAATAAGGTGACCATACGTAACATTTTATAATTTGAATGAATTGAGCAAATATTAAGGTGAACTTATCATTTTGAAGCACTATATAGGAATTCAGTTATGTATTTCGATTACGTTTAAAACTTAAAGCCAAGCGAACGATAGATCGTAAGATAGTGGGCTGCAATTTTGAAGGAAAATGTGTGACAGCTTTTCGTTCGAATAAATTTGCTTTCGACATCGTGGGCTAGGCTGTAAATCACCACATATACTCTACATTTTAAAAATTTAAAATGAACGAAATTTTCTGCTTTCAAGTATTGACAGTTGTAGCATAAGTTTCAAAAATTCGAAAATAGCTCGATATAGCAAAGTTTTTAAGCAAACTTCGATCAGAATGCTGCAAGTTCAATAATAACGATTAGGACCCTTTAAGGGCTTTCAGTTGGTTTTAGTTTTTATTTGTTGGTTTGTTTCCAGCAGGTTGCACTATCATTCGCTTTAGGTCTGCAGAGAATACTTCCTCTCTTTTTTTTTGATTTTTCCTTTTTTTCCTATGGGCAACACCTTTGCCGGAAATATTCGCGTGTTTAAACTCTAAAATGATTGTGTTTTATTTGCATAATTTATCCTTTTTTTTGTAATTGCATTTGGCTTTTTTCCTCTATATGGCCTAAAACTGTTTGTAGACATTAAAGCAAACTTTTTATTTTTTACTTTTTCAGCGTAAGGTGGTAAAGTGCTGTTTATAACACTTTTTCTTAATTTATGTCTATTTTTTCTCTATTTAATTCTTTTTTATCTTATTTCTGCTGGTTTTTGTGCAAATTCCTGCCTTTTTAATAACTTTTTAAAGAGACAGTTTATTTTGCTAAAATTTAATTTGTTTGTAAATAATGGCCAAATAAAAAAAAGAGAAAAGAAAAAAATAAAAATTGCAAGGGGAAAACAAAATTAGCTTTTTACTTATTTTGCGCGTTCTTTTCTTAATTTTTTTTATATATATTTTTTGCAGTAATTGTACCACTTTCTCAGCGTTTGTACAACAGTTGCGCGTTGCAATTTCACGCATATTTCCACGTCTTAACAATTCTATTATAAAATAAATGTCAGCATAAATTAAAAAACATTTAAAAGGCAAAAAGAACGAAAAAAAATTCTATAGGGGCATCCACTTTCTTAAAGGAATTTTTATTAGAACCGTTTCATTTAACTGCAAGCAGTTTTTTATTTTATTTATTTATTTTTTTTTTTTGCTGTTAATTTGGTATCTCATCTTCTAGCTTTAAAGTGACATTTATTTAAAATGTAATAATTTTTCTTTTTCATTCTTATATTTTCGGTGTTTCTTACAGTTCCGTTTTTTCTCTTTATTTTTTCTCATTATTTGCTAACAAATATTGCCTGAAAATCGCAAAGAATTTAATATTGTTTAGAGGAGAAATTCTTATGCTTCACTCCTGGGATACCAGCAATTTTAATGAGAATATTTGAGCTGTTGAAGTCCACCCCTCTCAGAAAATAAAGGAAACCAGGTTAAGTAATATGTAAAAAAATTGTTTAAATTTAAGCTTAAAGGATATAATAAATGGTTGTTGTTTTTTAAGTAAAAATAATAAAAAATGTACAACAAGGAGCAGGATATAATTCGTGGAACAATGATGACGTTTAAGTGTAAAGAATTTAATATATACCGGAGTTGAAGTGGAGCACAAGGATTTCATAGAAACAATTTCAATAAGAGCAGATAGGTTTTAACATATTTTATAAGTAAATTGTACAAACACACAAAAGAACAACAACGGAGTTAAAACCTAAACGGAGATAAAACTTAACCTTCATTACACCGTCTCTCGAGGTTTTTTTAACAGTTTATTTAGCTACTGGAATGACCTAAAATTTCTTCTAAAATTAGGAACTATTATGTTTTGATTACGTTAAACTGCCTATGGGAAGCTCAGATGCTTACTAGGAGAGGTACCGTTTGTTATATGTAAAGCTTCACTTAACTTAACCTCTTTCAGTGTCTATCTGAAGTTCTAGCTATCGAACTTGTTATCAGAGGAAAAGAACTTGTTAACTAAACTTGAACAACGAAATAGACAGAATAATCATATGAGGAAATCCAGAGGAAAATGTAGCTCTAGATTGTTATACTGATCAGGGATAAGACGAATCGCTACCAGAAAAATCTTTTGTGTGGCCTCATATGTGTACCATATCTTCTGGAGACTGCTAATAAAGCCTTCTGTCTTACATGCCATTTATTTCATGTCTTACCGATTTGCAGTTAAAAACTCTGCTCCAGCCAAACAAAAGCCTCCATAAGTTTTCATTTTTGAATGTTAGCCAAAGCAATACATTTAAAGAGATGTTATCTCTTTTTCCTCCCAACGTAGTTGGTACTATGTGTCAGACACCTGAGTGAGCTTGGAGAGGTGATATTCAGACGGTAGTGACCCATCAGAAAATTAATAAGTTTTCTATTTCACCCTGTTCATTTGACTAAATATACTATCATACCAAAATCCGTTTCGTGTGCCTCAGACCCAGGCACTGTACTAGAAATAACAAGTTTGTCTCCTACTCACCGATTATAGTCCTTAGCGTAATACAGCTGATACAACGGTTTGTATTTGGTCTGGTGACCTCGAGCACATTACAATTAACACTTCTGTGTTCAGTGACTAAACAAAGTGTTACACCAGAGAGCCCAAGGTCTCGCTAACCACGGTCATGTGAAAGAAATACATGTTACTTCTACCCATCAATAGTTCATAGTCGTGAATTTTCTTTTGGATACTCTTATGGCTCGTGTAGTTCACACAGCTGTGCCCGCTCTGCGTCAGCAGCCTGAGAGCCCCAAAGATTGACGAAGATATGCAGTGCTGTAAGACTGATAAAAACCTCCATTACTGCAGAGACACAAGTTCCCATTTTTCCCATTATGACCAGATAAGGTACTCGCAGGGTAGGGCAGATTGCGTCGGCATAAATCGTAAAGAATTTCTACCAATATGCTGGTCGTATCTTAAACCCCAATGCCTGGTATATCAAAGTTTGTTCTTATTGATCAGTAATTACCACCATCTACCAGGAGAAAGTGAACAAGAGCTAACTGGCCTGTTTCATACTGAAGTTACTTCTGTTCAGCTGGGAAAAGCCACCTTTTGAAGGTCTTCCTCCTTGAGTTTCCAACAGGAACACCAGAAAAAGACTCAGGTCCAATAAAATTCTTTTGTTCGCTAAAAAACCAGCCATTTCGTTTCCAAAAAGTCTATTTTAATCAGGGTCTTAACAAAGCGTAACCCTATTATGAATAATGAGTTCACAATCAAGTTGAGATTTCTCACATTGATACAACGCAGCTACAATGCATCTATCGCTTTTCAGGACCAAACCCGGCCATTTGTTATTATTTCAGGTTGGATTTCTTGGACGTTCTAAGGAAGATTATCCTGCAGAATTAGGTGTCATAACAGCCCTGATTAATTTACATAGAAGTTCGCTGAGCTCATAACGTCAAATTAAGCTGATAAGACTCTGTTTTGGACAAAGCGTACCACTCGCAAAATTTAGTGCCATTTATTCTCTTCAGTCCATAAAGCGCTCCCGTTAAGTAAAACTGCCAAAACCTTATTTTATTGAACTGGTAGCATTCAGTTTCGAAAAATAAATAAAATTCTTTCTTGTCAAGTACAGAAATTCTACATGTGCCATATCTAACAACATGATACGTGGCAAATGCCCCAGTTGTTAGCTCTATTCAGTATAATCTATAGGCAAAATTCAGATACTAAACGATGACCGCATAGTCACATCATTGACATATATCAACGATTTCTAAAACATCTTATCTGTATGAATACTTCGCCTATAAATATTGTGCGAAATTTAAAAAAATTAATCACTGTCCAAATTGATTGCCTTTGTCCAGAGTACCGGTTCGCTCAATTGAGGGAACTGTGATTTTTGGGTCTTTAGATCTTTTTGGGACTCTTTCCCATTTCGGCCTCTTTAATAGGGTTGTCACTTAAACTGTAGCACAATTGGCTATAGGGTCTCTGAGTAAACTCCTAAATCGTTGGCGATCCACATAACCTAACCTTACCTTTTAATTTCCTTTAGACATTTTACTGACTTAGCCTGTGCTAAATTTCGGGCAAAATCATTATCCCATTCAAGCCGTTAACAATTTTCTGCTTTAAAGAAAATCTGTAGCAAGTTATTTAAACAAATTTCAATATTTTTAAAAGTAATACCAGACAAACCACATTAATTATTTAAATTTTTGCGCGGCATGTTAAACATTTTTTGGAAGAAAAATAAAATAAATAAATTCATAAACATTCTGTTAAGAGTCCTTGTTTTAATTTCTTTTGTATTTATGGAGGTGCTTTTGTTGCTATTGTTGCTGTTTTTTGCTCGTCGTTTATCTTAATCCAATTGTCAGTTTAACTGGCTTTTGTTGTCCCCAAATGCCCAAAGGTGTATGACGAGTACAAAACAATCGAAATGAAATAAAACTGGGGGATACAAAAAACAAAAAAACAAAAAAAAAACAAATAAGAGCAGGTTTACAAAAACAAAAACGGAAGTAAAAACGACAAAAATAATAACAACAATTTGTCTGCATTGTTACGATTTGCACACAATCAGTAAGAGAGAGAGAAAGAGAGAGAGAGTGAGAGGGCAAAATGGAGTACACTTATACCGTAAAATAAAAAACGGTTAAAACAATACCAATATAACTGCTCGACTAAATACTTAAAATACTACAGAGGAAAAAAACGAAATGGTTACAAAAATGGTATTAAAAATAAGCGATGGTACCACAAAACACCTGAGTATTGTATTGTATGTTGATATACAACATTCATGAGAGATTCAATGCTACCAAAAAAATATTGGAAAATAAAACAAGAAAAGGTAAAATGAAAAAAAATAGTAAATTAAAGGAAAAGATCTGGAACATTGAACGGTTTGTACTGTACTGTAATAAACTTTATATGGAGCACCTATGATCAAAATAAAAAAAAGAAGAGGTGCTGCTTTTAACTTGGAAAGAAAACAACATTGTGAAGCTACAAAAAAGTGGCGACTTGAAATATTACAATTACAACATAGAACTACGGAATTTGACAAATTAAAAAACCATACTGAAGTAGATAAAGTCAAGAGAGTGGAGATGGATTGTCTATACCTTAAGAAAAAATCCATATTCTTAAGGATCAAGAAACTGCGGTTGATCAATGCTATATGGGAAGAGGCAAAGATAATGCCAGCAGACCGTATAAGATGAAAGTACTTTGTAGAAGCAAAGATGAATAATGAAAAAAAATCTATGAACAAAATTACGGACTGTATTTGGCACAATAATAAATAGTAAGAAATAGATTATCATGTTAAATATTTAGCAAGCTCCGCAAAATTTCAATGGAAGCTTTTCTTATTATTATCATATCTTTTTATAATTCAAAAAGCGACATATACATAACAACGAAATACTGACACAGTTGTAATCATATGTTATATTAAAAAAAAATCGTCAAACCAAAACGCACGATATTAATCTTAAATTAAACAAAACATTTCTAGAGAATTATCTAAATATTTTCTATTATGATAAAAGAATCTATAGCACTTATGTGTGAAACAAAGTATCGACCAAATGTTCATCACAGCTTTGGTAGCATACCTCTATACGTAGGTTCATATTTTCAATGATTCTCAGATATAGATAAGGTTGAATATCTTTAATGTGACGAATTAAATCATCATTTATCCCTTGAATTCTACTTGGCTTCTTGCCGCACAATTTTTCTTTTAATATCCGCAAAATAAAGAGTACAACTGTGTTAAATCACATGAACGTGGTGGCTAATTAAGATCTCCACGACATGAGATGATACAGCCATTGAATTTCTCGCGCAAAAGTGCCATTATTTCGTTCGCTGCGTAGCAAGTGGCATTATCCTGTGGGGACCACATGTCATCTAGATCCATAATCTCAATTTCTGGCCACAAGAAGTCCATTATCATCTCACGATAGCAAACACAATTTACGGTAAGCGCTTGGCCGACCTAATTTTCGAAGAACTACGGATGTATGACGGCACCGATTGTGAAAATATTTGGTCGATTTTGCTGACCAGAAAAAATTACGATGTGCATGAAATGCATTTTGATTTCAACGCTCATTTTTGGAAAAGGCTTCAACAATTCGAGCTGCTCAATTGTGTGTCTCTCTACTGTTGAATTTGTCAAACACTGAAACAAAGAAATATCAAATTCAGTTGGGCAAAACATTTAACGTTAAGTTGTGACTCATAGTTAATATCGGGCATTACGGTTGGAATAGCATTCACTATATGTTACATATTTTGTAATAATTTTGTTCTCTTAAGAAGAGATAACAAAAACCTAAAAAATCACTGATGATAATAGCGTTAAGACAGACATTAGACAATTTTTAAAACCATACTATTATTAAAGTGGCGAGCAATATAGTCCTTTTTGATAACTATAATTATAGCTCTCACGAGGGACTGAGAAGACATTATGTTTCATTATTAAGGGATAAAGTAAAAAATTGGCGCAACCAGCCATAGTAAATGATCTATTAGCTATAATCGGAAGTATATACTCAGAAGAATGCCTCGTGAACTCAATAATAGTTATACTAGTACCAACTGGAACAGCCTAAAGAAGAATGCTCTAAACCTTTCGTATCTCCTCTTCCTTCCATCGGTACTTCGTGTCAGAAACTTGAGTTAGCTAGAAAAGATGAGATTGAAAACCGTAGTGTTTAATCAGGAAGTTAAAGTTTCATCAAAATTGGTTCAATTCCCTATCATAGGTAAAGCTATTTCACTTTTTTTAAGAGCCAGGCTGTACAACATCTGTTATCACAGCTTGGTTTTTGCTCCACAAGTGTAGTGCCCGAGCCACGTCTTGGCAGTTCTTCAGTGATTTGTGTTCAGGGACGCAAAAAAGTGTCATCTCAGAGAACCCAAGGCCCTACTTCCAACGATAATGTATTAGAACTCTGAAGCTGCTACCAAAGTTTAGACTACTCGTGCATAAGTCACTTTCACCCATCAGTAGTTAAAAGCCGTGGTATTCCGCAGGATAGTCATATAAAGCTTTAGCTTACTAAATCGTGTCACAACATTGTAAGAGGCCCAAAGGCAAGGGAGTAAGTCTGATAAAATCCTTCAAGCCACAGTGTTACAAATTATCGTTAAACCAAATCTTCCTGAAGAAATATGAATGCTCACATGAAAAGAACAGTGACGACAGAGAATACAGAAGAGTTAAAGTTGATCGCATACAGTTGCATATGAAAATAAAGGCGATGTTAGTCGAATCGAATAAGGTTATGGCTTTAGCTTCAATGTTTAAATATGATTTCGGCCATGTGGCTGCCTCTGCTGCCGCAATCTCGAAACTTATTTTCGAAAACTTTTCTCACTACATACGGCCGTATTTCAGCAATAAATCTTCCAATTTTGATTTCCTGGTCTTAAATTTTCTCTGGGTTGTCAACGTCGAAAAGTGAATTTACAGAAACCCTAGGGAAATAATCCAATGAGGTCCCATTAAATAGGCCATTTCGAAAAATTACTTTTCATCAAAAGTTTAATTGTATAAATCAATTGTAGCGTATACTCTGTATCATGTGACTACATCCTGCTGGAACCACATGTCAGCAAAATAAATGCCAGCTGATTGAGTTACGAGTACGTTCCTAATCATTTTCTTATTGACAGTAACATTCTGACATTTATCGTTTTTGAAGACATATGGACCAAAACACCGCCAATAAATAAAGCGCTTTAAACAGTAATTTTCTGTAGAGGTAATGGTGTTTCAACAAAAGTTTGTGGATTGTATTCACACCAAAAGCGACAATTTTGCTTATTTACTTATTTCCATTCAAACAAAAATTGGACTCATCGCAGAATAATATTTTGAACCATTATATTGATAAGCAATTTCAAAAATTTGTAAGCGTTCCTCTGGCATAATTCTATCTAAAATTCAATGTCTCACCAAACTTTACAAAGGCAACCATCAGCTGTTAAATCGGTTGCCAAATGCAGCAGTGTTGTCAACTTACAGTTATGAACCTCTAAGAAAAGAACACTCAATACCCTTCCAACTTTTATTCACTTTCTGTTATTTGTTCATGCGACGCAGGTTTAAAAATTTTTTTTCTCCGTCGCTCTTCTAGGGAGCATATTGGCTGTCCACAAAGCATCCATTGCTTTGTTTCAGTTTCATAAGTCAAGTTGATTTTTATAGTTAAGTATATAACTGTAGCTCACTTCCATATGATTGTGTGTAATGGTGAAAATCCTAGCTAAGTGGTGGTGCTGATTTTTACTTAGCCTTGTAATTCCTTTTTTCAGTAGGTGGCGTTTTTCCTGATCATTCGTCTGATGTTTGTCATCACCGCCAGAAGTGAGCTGGTGGATCAGGGGGCTTCTTCTATATTTTTAGAATCAATTGATATAATTTTTATTTTGCTTTATATGCCGTACTAGGACCTGATTAATCTTAACTCATATTACCTAATGTAGTGTTCTCAAGCCCTTTTATAAACAATATTTTTTTAGCAGACAACTGTGTTTGGTTTTTAACAAATCTTTGTTCACCAATTTTTATTCATTTGCTCTCTCTGTCTCTCTCTGTATTTTATTCACAATTTGTTTGATCCTGCTGTATATGCGAATAAGGATTTATGGTGCAGTTAACCGTTGTAAAGCCACTCACCGTATGAAAAAAGAAGTGAAAGAAATTGCTATTGACATATTGAATTTAACAACTAAATATAAACTATGTTTTGTTGTTTGCACTTCTTTATTCGTTTAAAAATATAAGTTTGTACATATGCTTGTATGTGCCAACAATTTGGCAAATATATTTCAAAAGTCTGGACCTGAAGTTGTACCTAAAAAAATATGTTTTTTGAAATAAAAAAGAAATAATTTATCATGTAATTGACTTAACAATGTCTAATTTTAATTTTTTTATTTACATGTTATCACCAGCGGCTAATTTGTTTGTTTAAAAAGGAAAATAGGAAAAGAAAGCACAAATCTTTGTGAAGCCACAGTTTAGTAATTTTGGTGGTTTGTCGTTTTTTGCTCTTATTTTTGTGTTATCTTTTGCTCTCTATGGAATTGAGTGTGTTTTCTTTAGTACTAATGGCGTGTGTTTTGGTTTGCTTGCCGGGAGTAAAAAAATAAGAAAAAATATTGTAAAAAAGATCTCATGGACTTTCATGCCACTAATTTTTAGGAATGAAAAAATCTGAATGACAGTTACCCTATAAACATTATTTTATTTCTTTTTACATGAAAAATTTGGCGACTTTCTCTTTGGTTTGTTTACTTAAAATGCCTTAGTTGGTAATGTTACTGTAAGGCACTGTAACACCTAAACATTTCTGAAACACTTTCTTTTAACAAATATTTACTTGAGTGTTAGCGCCTGTGTCTGTATGTGTGTGGGCATACGTATAACTTAAACGTTTTTCATTGAAAATTTAAAAGTGCTATTAAAGGACATTTACACTTCACACCATCGACAGGCAAAGAGCTACTCTTCTCTTTTGTTTTCACACGTGCATACTCACACGCTTAGACAAAAATAAGCCTAAAAGATAAATAAAGAGAAGTAAAGAGAAAACAAGTGGACACTCTTGCATACCAGCGAGTTCCAAATGGCGTTATTGTTGATTTTGTCAAAGGCTCAACGATAATCGTAAGATTGTTCAGTTGGTCAACACAAGATTTTCCGGAGCGAAAGCTAGCTTGCTCATTTCTGAGTGATGGAATTGTTGTCGAGATTCTTTTACTTATAATATGTGCATTTACCTTATTTACCATTTTTTTTCAATTTTTCCTGCTATCAAATCAGGACTCCATCAGACAGCTCGACGCCTTAATAATGGATTGCAGAAGTAGTGCACTGGTTGTTCGGTCACTCTGGCAGTAATGGTTCTACTCAAATCTGTTAGGGCTTTAGTAGCTGCGGCTGCTTTCCTTTCATATTTTTCATTTACAAAAAACAATATAACGGTTATTTTTAAAGGTTTCTTATCCTTAATTGCTTGCACACATATTTTATGATCTCTGATTTAGAAGTTAAAAGATTGCTGCATTCTTACAACTTATCAAATTTTAAATTGATATTTTGCTTGAATTTCATTCTTTTTAATTCTTTTATAAGTAGTCATTTCATTTTTTTTTCTTCTGTTCTAACCTCAGACCCACAAGTAATTACTAACTGTGACCTTAATATGTTATTGATGACCAGATAATAAATATATATTTTTTCTAAATCAAAGTAAATAATTAACACAAAAGAGAAAATCAATTCTATTAAAATTTCTTATTAAATTTCTTTGTATTTGTTCAGAAGCAAAGATTTTAATCAGTGATTGAATATTTCTTTGTTTTAACGAATATCAAAACAATAATAAATATTTATATTTAGTTGAATATATAACATACGAGGGCGGATTTTTTTTCAAAAACCATTCATTTCTCAACATAGTCTCCTTTTAGCTCAATACACTTAGTAAGACGATTTTCCAACTTTTTTACACCATCTGAATAATACGATTTTGAGAACTCCTCAAAATACGCATTAGTTTCGGTAATCACTTCTTCGTTTGAGATGAATCTTTTTCCTGCAAGTTACTCTTTTAAGTTTGGAAACAGGAAAAAGTCACTAGGGGCTAAATCTGGACTATAAGGTGGATGATCAACCAATTCGAAGTGGATTTCTCGTAGTTTTAGCATCGTATCTAATGCTGTGTGAACCGTTGCGTTGTCTTGAAGAAAGAGCACTTTTTTTCTTGTTTAAATGTGTTCGTATTTCCTTAATTGCATCAACAAATTGATCCAATAATGCACGATAATACTCTCCTGTGATTGTGGATTCCTTTTCAAGATAATCGATGAGCAATATTCCGTGTGCATCCCAAAATACAGTGGCCATAACCTTGCCAGACGATTGATTTTCGCTTTCAGGTGTGTAGTGGTGGACTCACGTTTCATTAAGGGTTATTAATCTACGCCAAAAATCAGCAGGATTATGCTTTATCATGTCCAAACACCACTGTGAACTCGTTTTTGCTCAACACTGAGCAAACGCGGCACCCACCTTGCCGATAACTTTTTCATATGCAAATGTTCATGCAAAATGTTGAACACATGTTCATATGATATGTTTACCATTTCAGCAATCTCACGGATTTTCACCCGGCGTTCATATTTTCCTCAGTAACCACTTCTTTTGGCCTTCCTGTTGATGGCTTTGTTGCAGTGCTTGTTCGGCCCCGTTTAAGTTCAGCTATCCAATATTTTACCATATAATCTGACGGAGCAGATTCGCCGTAATGTTTATCAAGCTTTTCTTTTGCCTCTTTCGCCGTTTTGCCTTTCAAATAATAGTGTTTAGTCACTACACGAAATTCACTTTTTCCATTTTCCAAGAAACACAAAAGTTGCTTACTTGAAACGACTACAGCAAACAAACTAATCGATGAATTTGGCTAAAATTTTAACAGCTGACGTTTGACAGATTGTAATTTCTAAGAAAGAAAAAGTTTTTGTGTTTGTGCTGCCATCTAGCTATAGGTAGTTTTAATGTCAATCCGCCCTCGTACTTATATATTTATATGTAACTATACAGTATATAACGGGTCCGCCATCTAACGTTTTTTTTCTTAACTAGTGCTTATTTCGTGAATGTTAACACTCAGCTCATGTCTGATTTGACAGGTAATTAAGTTTATCAATCCCCTGCACGGATATGGTTGTGTATACGCTTTTTTTGCTTCGCTAAGTGGGCTTGCGATTGACTTACAGAAGATGCCGATTTTGCCCAAAAAAAATCATCCTTTCAGATACAGCTCATTATGATTTTGGCTGGTATGTAAACAAGCAAAATTGTCGCAAAAGCCCATACACCCAAGACGAGTCACTGTTTGGTGCGGATTTTGGTCCCGAGGCATAATTGAGCCATTTTTCTTCGAAAAAGAGCTAGGAGTGGCCGTTACAGTCAATGGCGATCATTATCGGGCCATGCTGAACGAGTTTGTGTTCACAAAAATTGAAGAGAAGGATATTAGCAACAGTTGGTTTCAACAGGACGTCGCTACGTGCCACACAGCCGAAGCTACACCCGATGTTTTACGCCCTGTTTTCAAAAAAATAAAAATATGTGGCGGACCCTTTATAAGTTTTTATTTTAATTTAATTTTGAGATAAATACTTTTCTAAATATTATATAAAATATTATCATAAATCGAAACTTTATGTAAATTTACTTAAGAAAAGCATATAAAAGCAAACTTTAGCAAATGTTATATTGATAAATAATAAGAATAAAAACAGAAAACTCATAAAGCTCCAATGATTATTAATAATTTGTAAATATATTTAATCCTGTAGCTGAATATATGTAATATTATTACAATATTATTAAATAATAACAAGAGAATTAAGAAGAAAACAAAAATCAATATGTGAAAATAGATTTTCAAAAGAAAGGAAAAAATACACACAGTGTCCAGAAGATTAAATTTAATAGGTTTTTACTTTGCCAATTATATTTAAATATCTTTTAATGAAAAACTGCATTAATAACAGCTCAGATTTTATTTGTTCATTACTACCAAGTTACAAAAAATACCAACTGAAAATATTTTATCAAAACTTCATTATTGATTGTGTCTTCGTTACTCCTCTTGGGAACATGTGGCTTCCACAAATCATATTTGTTACGTATTTATTAGTTTCTTTGTAATCACTAATATTGTTTCGTTTTTAGCTCTAAAAACATTTGTTAAAAGAGTTCGTAGATTGCAGTTAAAATAAGATAAATCTTGTGTTTGGTTTTAATCCAATAATTCTATACTTACGCTTACTGCTCGTAACTTTTTCAAGAATATAAGACTTTCTATTCTTAATTACTCTCTTTCTCTCTGTTTACAACTTTGTTAGCAACAAGACTCACTCGCCAGATCTTTCTATCTGAAAATCTTCAACTGAATTTTTGTTACAACTTAGGTTCAACCATAATCTTTTTAACCACACTTAACTCTCTTTACTGGTTTTTACTTCATGACTCACTTCACGAGTTTACTTCCTATACACTCTCTTCACACCGAGCTTACTTTACTTACATTTGCCCCACTGAGCTTACAAAAATAAACTCTCCTCACGCTAGGTTACACATAAACTGCTTGCTGTCCGCAAATATGTGCTTTAAATATGGCTGAGTAAACAATACTTCGAAAGCTCTTGAACGTGTTTATATTTCTGGTAGATTCCAATTCTGCACTTTTATATTTTTTTGTTTATTTTAAGAATACAATTTACTGAAAAATAACAAAAAATAAACAAAAATAAAAAAGGAAGAGAAGAAGAATCACAAAAATAAAACATACAAAGGCGCCGTATGAACTGAGTAATTCGTATAAGTAATTCAAACACAAAAGTATTTGGAATCTCGTGTGAACATGCTATTAATTTCATATATTCGGGTCATTCATGGTAAGAGTTTCCTGAAATTGTGACCTCTTCCAGAAAGTCTGGTTAAAGACATAACAAGTGTTCAAGTGTTTTATTATCTTTACTATAAGTTCAGCGATTACTGCTATCGGCTAATACCCTTCGATTCAAGTCTGCTTGTAAGCGCAAGTGCTCAGAATACCACTCAAGTCCTTCTTGTTTAGCCTTCATAAGTAAAAAGGCCTCAATTTTGATACCACTAAAGTATATCTGTAGTACTTTCCAACTGGTTTTATTTTCCAAAGTGGACTTTCGGCATTATAGACCATTTCTTCCACTCAGAGCTTACTGCTACAAAAACTTTTGTGATTTGATAGTGGGGAGTGGGGTGCGTGGTGTAGTGTTTAGCGGCCCAGGTTCGAGCCTCAGCATAGGATATGATGAAAATATTTAATTGTGGTTTCTAGTGTTTACTTATGACTTCCCTCCAGACTGCTCCATCTAAAAAATAAAGGAAAATTCCCTCATTTCCCAGTTAACCACTGACAATGAGAACAACCATCAGACGAATGATTAGGAGAAAACCCCACCTAATGGGGAAAAAAAATTACAATGCCAAGCAAAGATCACCACCACCATTTAAAAATTGCCGGCGACCAGTCCGGAGCCGTTGTAGGGTCGAAACTGGAGGCTGATCGTAGGTGTGTTCCCTTCACTCACGTGTCACTAAGCCTGACCAGATATATATTGGTGCCACGGGAGTTGGAGCCACAGGGATTCCGATCACGACTGTTGGGTAAGCCACCTTGTGGAAGCTTCATGGTGGCTTTAGTTTAGACCTAAGGCGCAGCAGACCGCGAGGATCGGTGTGGTGTTGCATCTCCTCAACCGGGTGATATGACCCGTATCACGGCAGTAGTTTAGACAGTCTCCAATTCTTCACAAGGTGAAGGTTAGTCTTCTAACAATAGTACTCACAATTTGGTACTCACTTTTGATTTTCACTTGTGTTTATGGGTGATGGGCGTTGGTAGACGCATGGTATTTACCAATGGGTTGTGCCAGCGTACTGAGACTTACGTAAACCCAATATAGCACTATTTAGCAAGGACATTCACCACTACACAAAAATATGAAGTGGAGTGAGGGGGAAGCTAGAGTGGTTTAATCATCTACTTCGATGGAGAAATAAACTTGATTAATGAAACTGAGACAAAGCAAGGATGTTTTGTGGAAAGCCAATAGGCAAACACAAAACGAAGAAAAAAAAGTGGGACCTTTACTACTTATATGAAAATATATAGGGTCCGCCATCTAACGTTTTTTTCCAACTAGTGCTTATTTCGTGAATGGTAACACTTAGCTCATGTCTGATTTGACAGATAATTAGTTTATCCTTCCATTGAACGAATATGGTTGTGTATACGCTTCGCTAAGTTGGCCTGCGATCGACTTACAGAAAATGCCGATTTTGCCAAAAAAAAAAATCATCTTTAAGATGAAGTTCATTTTGATCTTGGCGGGTATGTAAATAAGCAAAATTGTCGCATTTGGGGCATAGAAAACCCGTACGCATATAGTGAAACACCGATACACCCAAGACGAGTCACTGTTTGGTGCGGGTTTTGGTCCAGAGGCATAATTGGGTCATTTTTCTTCGAAAATGAGCAAGGAGGGGCCGTTACAGTCAATGGCGATCGTTATCGGGCCATGTTGAACGAATTTTTGTTCACAAAAATTAAAGAGGAGGATATTAGCAACATTTAGTTTCAATAGGACTTCGCTACGTGCCACACAGCCGAAGCTACACTCGATGTTTTGCGCCCTGTTTTTGATGATCGCATTATCAGCCGCTAAGCTGATATCGTTTGGCCACCTCGGAGCTGCGATTTGACACCGTTGGACTATTATTTGTGGGGTGCCGTCAACGATAAGTGTTGCGCCAACAAGCCAGAGATAATTGACTCTTTAAAGGACAATATTCGTGAAGCCATTGGTGAAATACAGCTGCATACAATCGGTAATGTGCTTAAAAAATGGACCGATCGTGTAGGCTACTGCATGGCCAGCCGAGGCAGCCATTTGAATGAAATTATTTTCCATTATTAACCGGAAGGATTTTACTTTCAAATAAAAAAAAAATATTTGGTGGAGCCTTTATATTTTCCGATATTCGGGACTAATTATAAACTCCAAGCTAGTTAGAGACTTTTGAAATTCCCTTGGGATATCCTTGAGGCTGTTCTACGTCCATCTCATATGCGTTCTGGTCGCAGGAATGTCCTGTATAATTGTTCTGCTAATAAATTTGTTAACGCGGCCACATTTCTGCTAAATATACTTCGTCATATTACGGTGGATATACTTCTTACTTTCGTTAAGCTACTTCTTTAGCAGAAGTATCTTTTGGATACTGACAGATCCTGGATTTACCTGACCTAGATTGAATAGGCTCACCTCGTCTACGAGTAGCTTAACAGCCTAGACTAGATTTCAACTACATTTGGAGATTTTGTGCTTCTGTGCTAAGCCAGTTGTTCTAGACTTGGTAATCAGCTCGGGGACATTTTTGTATGCGGTATCACAATGGGCCGATATGGATGCTCAAGTGAGCTTTGATTCAACGAGGTTAGTATGTTATTCTAAGCTAATCTAGCTTAGGTTGGGTTATGTGAGTCGCTCGCGATTTACTAGTTTATTCGAAAGCCCCAAAGCCCATTGTGCTATGCTTTACAAGACAGACCAGGCTAACCGGTTCAGATAATGGAAATGACACGCACCCAGTTGCCTTAGTCTAAGCTCTCATAGAGCGTGGCAATCACAAAGAAATGTTAAATAAATATACTCTGCAAACAAGTCTTAAAAACTTTAGTGATTCTGGAAATTATGGTTACAAACCAGGTTCACGTCGCCCAACAAAACTTAGGGCAGGATGTGTTATTGGCAAAATGAGTGCCAATTTGAATAATTTTAAAACCTATTTCTCTTAACAAAACCCAACTAATTACTTTCTGTGTTTATTGCTTGAAACTAAGTAATTTTACAATATGCAATAAAATTGCTGTAATTTATAGTTCCATTTTGCAAAATATTCCCTTTGTCAGTTTTCCGCTTTGTAGTTATTGCATTTTTATTAGATTATTACAAGTATTTAATTTGTATTAACAAACTTGTTTCTAACAATGGTGTTCTCTCTACACAGACAGTAGTTGTTTTCATTTTATTTGCGGATATAATTTTTCCTTTTTAACAATTGCTTTGTGTTATGCGGGAAAATGCATTTATTTTTGGAAATAAAAAATTAGAAATTTTAAAAAAGTTTTTCTTGGTTTTTTATTAAATTTCCTGGTAAAGTATGCTATTTAAAGCTTAATTTCTCGATCACTTAAATTGTTGCTGTTGTTGTCATCACTATTGTAGTTGTTACAACATGCAATGTTGCTATAGCAAGCAGGCAAGCAAAGTAAGCAGTTGTTGTTGCAACTGTTACTATTTTACACAACAATTGCAGCGCAAGTATAACCCATTCATTCATGCATTTAACTAATACTGAAAAACATTTCCAAATACATATGCATGTTTTTGTTTTGTACACATGCACACACACACACACACACACACACTGACAATATCGGCCTTAATATCGTCACTATACCAGCAGGCAGCTAGGAGTAAATCCCAATCAACGGCGAATAAGGTCAGAACTAATGACAGATGTACGCAGACGATTCAAATGGAATCATTAACAACCACGTCGAAAAGAACAAGGGAGGAGACTGAGAGTGGCAGGAGAACTCCGCCTAAGAAGACTAAGCCTGGTCGCTCGGAGAAGAAAACTAATGGGACATCGAAAGACCTGAATAAGGTACCTGCTAAGACTACTGATGCCACCAGGGTGGATGAACCGCACCGCATTGTGGATGGGCAGTCCAGTCAAGATGGGGGCAATCAGAGGCCTAACGAGTGGATTATCCAAACAAAGAAGCGCAGGAAACACAGACCAGATGTGGTAATAATTAAGCCCACGGAAAAGCAATCCTACGCGGATTTGCTTAGAAAAGTGAGAGGCGCCCCTGAGCTTAAAACAGTTGGCGATGATGTTCACCTGGTTAAGAAGACACAGAGGGGAGAAATTCTCCTCGAATTTAAAAGGTCTTCCGAGATGACGGCCGAGTTGCATCGGTCTAAATTGAAGAATGTGCTATCGGAGGATGTTGAGATTAGGACACTTACTCGGGAGGTAACTTTCGAGCTAAGGTACCTAGATGAAATAACTACGGAAGACGAGATAATAAATGCATGGAAGGAGCAAATAGGCGAATTGGAGGCTTCTGCGCTCAAGACTATAAGAAGTGTTCCTGGAGGTACGCGAACGGCTATTATTTCAATTCCAGTGAGACAGGCTTATAGGGCAGAGGAGGTAGGCAAACTGCGTGTTGGGTGGACAGTTTGCCGTCTACGTAGAAAGGTAGTTCCAAAAAGATGCTTCAGGTGTCTTGACTTTGGGCATGTGGCCAGAGAGTGCCGAGGTGAGAAAGACTGGTCCGGAAGTTGCTACAGGTGCGGCGGACAGGATCACTTCGCTAGAACCTGCCAGGGTGACCCACTATGTCTACTCTGTAGGGGCCGTCCGAATACTGATGCCAAACACATCACGGGGGGGCCTAAATGCCCCAACTATCTGTCGGCCCGCCGGAAGCTACTAAGTCAGCGGAAATGAGAATCCTTCAGCTGAATCTGAACCACTGCGAGGCCGCGCAGGATATCCTGGGGCAAACTGTGAGGGACCAGAGGATAGACCTGGCATTGTTGAGTGAACATTATAGAGTACCAGAGAATCCCCGCTGGGCTAACAGTGGGTGCAACAAGGCTTCGATATGGTCTTGTGGTAACTTCCCCTTGGAGAATGTTGATAGTAGTAGGGAGTGTTTTGTTGGGGGTACTGTTGGTGGAGTGCACTTCTTTAGCTGCTACTTTCCCCCGGGCTTGTCAATCGAGGAGTATGGCATCAGACTGGATGACCTTGTCAACAGGGCCAAGGATCTACGGCCTGTGGTTATCGCTGGGGATTTTAATGCATGGGCAGTTGAATGGGGTTCAGTCTACACGAACCCGAGGGGAGAGTGTTTACTGCAGGCATTTGCAGCACTGGATGTGGTGTTGATGAACTGCGGTCAAAGGGATACATTCTCGAGGAACGGAAGAAGCTCCAGGATAGACCTGACATTCGTCAGCGATGCCCTGGCAATCTCGACTGACTGGAGCGTATCTGACATATACACACACAGCGACCACCACGCTATTATCTTTGAGATACGCGAACGTTCCACCGGCCCAACTTTACCTGTGGTCCCTCCCGGTCCCCGATGGAGGGATTCCACCTTTGATAAGGAGGCCTTTGTTTTTGTTTTTGCGATGGAGGACAGCCAGTTGACTGGAGGCGCGAACGATATGGCAGTTGAACTGATGCGGCGGGTCACGGACGCTTGCGATGCATCCATGGTAAGAAATTTCCATAGACCTGGCAGAAGGAATGTATACTGGTGGAATGCAGAAATAGCTGAGATAAGGCGTAGGTGTAACCATGCACGGCGGGTA
Organism: Wohlfahrtia magnifica; assembly: GCA_023159175.1. Taxonomy (NCBI): domain Eukaryota; kingdom Metazoa; phylum Arthropoda; class Insecta; order Diptera; family Sarcophagidae; genus Wohlfahrtia; species Wohlfahrtia magnifica. Next base: position 4,261,958 of record JAKWBJ010000051.1, read on the forward strand.
TGCCAGAGGGCGAGAGGTCGTGACAACTTTACAGAACTTCAAGAGGACTACAGAACGTTAAGATCCTGCTTGAAAAGGGCCATTGCGCAAAGCAAGAGAAGATGCTATAGGGAGATGTGTTACGAAGTAGAGAACAACCCTTGGGGTACGGGATATAAAGTTGTGATGAGGAAACTGAATAGTTTTCGACCACCACCTACGACATCTGCGTCCAGACTGGAATCAATTGTCGAAGGACTTTTCCCGCGTAGGGCCGAAATAACCTACTCTGTACAAGAAGGACCACCCCACCTTGAAATTCCGGGGGTTAGCAGCCAGGAATTTGAGGCAGTGTGTAAGGATATTAGGCTGAAAAAGGCACCAGGAGTTGATGGAATCCCGAATATTGCATTAAGGACGGCTATTGAGAGCAAGGCGGAAATGTTTAGGAAAGTGTTTGATGCTTGTATCAAGGAGAGGACATTCCCTAGGATCTGGAAAAGGCAAAGGCTGGTGCTCATCCCGAAGGGCAATGGCAGACAGGATGCATCCGGATATCGCCCACTCTGTATGATTGACACAGCCGGCAAATTGCTGGAGAAGATAATCTACAGGAGATTGGAGACGGCCTTGAATGGATCGGGTTTATCGGAACGCCAATTTGGCTTCCGGAAGGCACGCTCTACAGTTGATGCCATAGAGAGAGTTGTGAACATGGCGAAAGATGCCATCAGTGGAGACCGCTGGCTTGAAGGTGATAAGGAATACTGTGTTATCATCACCTTGGATGTTAAGAACGCGTTTAACTCTGCGGACTGGGATGCCACGTTGGCTGCACTCGATGAGAAGAACGTGCCGAAATACCTGATCGAGCTGATTGCCGATTACCTCAGGGACAGAGTCCTCTTGTACGACACGTCTGATGGCAGGAAATCATATGTAGTATCGGCTGGAGTACCGCAGGGCTCAGTTTTAGGCCCTATACTCTGGAATATTATGTATGATGGTGTGCTAAGGCTCGAACTCCCAAGGGGAGCGCAAATCATTGGCTTCGCAGATGATATTGCCTTGGTGATAAGGGGAAAACATCTCGACAAACTGGAAAGAGCTTGCAATGTTGCAGTTGCTGTGGTCAGAGGCTGGATTGTGAGCGCAGGTCTCAAACTTGCGGATCACAAAACTGAGGTTCTACTGGTAAGCAGTAGAAAGAAAATGGAGTTTATAACTATAACGGTTGGTGACCAGCGGATAGCCTCTAGACAAGCGATCAGATACTTGGGGATCATGATCGACAACAGACTCACATTTAGGGAGCACCTGAAATATGTCGGTGGGAAATGTGCACTCACAGCTTGTGCACTTGCACGGATAATGCCAAACATAGGCGGCCCTAGACAGGAGAGGAGGCTGTTGCTTACTAGTGTGGTAAGATCGATTGCCCTATACGCGGCACCCATATGGGCTGAGGCCATGCTTAGGAGAACATATAGGATGGGTATTGATGCAGCCTATAGAAGATGTGCGCTCAGGGTCGCCTCTGCCTTCCGCACGGTATCCACTGACGCGGCTTTTGTTATTGCGGGACTGATGCCACTGCAGCTGGTGTCGGATGTTGAAGGAAAGAAGCATGCTGCGAAAAGATCAGGGTCGGTAAACGTGGGCCGACTGGAGGAAGGTGCTATGGAAAGGTGGCAACGTGATTGGGATAACTCCTTGAGGGGAAGATGGACCCACACGCTCATACCGAGCGTAGCTGATTGGGTAGGAAGGAGTCACGGGCAGGTAAATTATTACCTGACTCAGTTGTTGAGCGGTCATGGATGCTTTAGGGCCTACCTTTTTAAATATGGGCACGACGACGATGATGTGTGCCCGGATTGTCCGAATGTGACCGAAACCGCGGGTCATGTTTTCTTTGACTGCCCGCGGTATGAAGATCAAAGGCGTTCCTTGGAAACGGCGATTCGATCCCGGATTGTGCCGAACAACATCGTTGGACTAATGCTGACCTCAGCCAGGAATTGGGACTTGGTGTGCGTTTTCGCAAAGGAAATTTTGGTGCGTCAGAGATTGGCCGAGATGGCAAGATCTGCGGAAAGGGGAAGCAGCATTCGCTGAATCACCACTCCCCTGAAGTAATACTTGATAGTGGTCCCGGGGGAGGAAATGGATGGAAGGATTACGAACGAGGATGGGGTTTAGTACGTAGGCGCATGACAAGCCAGATAGTAAGACTTGTCGCGAATCGTGCATATTGGTTAGTCCGGACTACCAATATCTTTTGAAGATTCCCTAGCCGTAGCTCGTATAGCTAAAAAAAAAAAAAAAAAAAAAAAAAAAAACACTGACAATATCATCATTATTGAAGGCAAATTAAAACGCCCCTAACTTTTTTGTTCCGCTTTTCAAAACATTTATTTCCCTTTCGTGTGCTTTGATGTTAAATAGATAAAAATAAAACAAAAACAAAACAAAAAACAATGACAAAACAACAACAGTAATAACAGCAACAACAGTGAAAACTATAATTTTCAACACAAAGAAATTAAAAGTAGAGAAGAATTAAATACAAGTGGTTGCTGTTTTTTTATTATCTGTTTACACTTTCACATTGAAAGGGCATTTTACAGAAAACTGACATTCAACAGTACAGGGAAAAAATGTTAACTGGGGTCCTATGTAATAAAATTTTCAAGGAATTAGTAGGAATATTTACTGCTAAAGTACGAGTATCTTCCAAACTTTTAATTTGTAAGAGTGGATTTATATTGAGAAATTAGATGCTCCTTATATTCTGGGTATGGGTATTTATTGTGATGTTTGTGTAAATGGTCACATATTTCGAGTGTCGAAAAAAAATTTACGTGCCTAGGTTTCTTAATCTTTAAAAGACCCATATTCGACCTAAAATGGAATATAGCTCCCATGTGTGAGCCGATGCTTTAAAGTATATTTTGGAGCTACTTGACGGCATACAGGAGAAGGCAAAGGTGCTTATCTATGACGCCGAGGTAGCTAGTTCTCTGGACTCGTTGGACCATTGTCGTAATGTGGCGAGTGTTTCCTTGGTCTATCATGTTCTGATAAAATAAAGGAATTAATTCCTAACAATCACATATGCTTTAGTAATACCCGTATTTCTCACAGCTCATTTCTTTTTAGTGATTTTCTAGTGGATCGCATAACGCATTATGGGGAGCATTCGTACTTTAGTCGCACTGTTCGTTTGTGGAACCATCATTCAGCAAGAGTATTTTCTGCCACTTACAACATGAGTAAATTTAAATAAACACTATTCCCTTTTTGCTGCTTCAGCAACTAGGAAAAGAGGGTCGTGCCATATATCCTTCAGGCTGAAACTAACGCAATTTCAGTGTCCGGCAAGTTAAGCCTACAGAGCGGTATCAGAGGTGTGCACATAAATATATTTTCAAAATTCTGGCATATCTATGGTTTGACTCTTTCGCCTGGCAACAAATATGCTAAGAAACTGGTGAGAGCAGAGCTTGTAGTGGAATTTATCAGCCCAGAGCATGTTTGTGGGATTTACAGGACAACAGTCGAGTTGAGGATGGACAAATGGAAACAATATTTGAGAGTGGCACATAAGCAGGGTACCCGAGGGCTGCTAGAGGCCAGACTGTTGGTGGGCTATTCCTTCTATTAAGAAAGTCGACATTGGTAAGAAAATGTGTTTTTAAACTTGGATACTACTCCCTGTGATATCATCTCAACAGGTTAAATCTTCTGGAAGAGATGAAGAAGAATCCAACCGTAGGATATGTTATGCGACTGTGTTGTGTTAATTGTGACCAGATAGCAAGATTTGAACCGGGGTAAATTGGACCCGAGGACAATCGATAGGCGCAAAAATTACTCTTTGAATATGGCTTTCTGCCTACCACTTTCTATATGAGGAATTATGGAGTGTGATGTGATAAGTGTATCATTTGCGGCACGGGCTGCACTGCTGAGTGGGTGGGGTTATCGTAGGTGTCATGTTTCGAGGTGTCTGCCCTAGAGCTACCTAGTGGCTGATAACACTACTCAATAAATGGAAAAAATTTCTGACCTTCGATAATCACTATATATTTGGATGCACTATGGATAAGCTATGTCCATGTTGTTTAAATTATCTTGAAAGTTAAGGATTCGGAGAATCCTGGGGTTCTCGTAGGTGTCATCTTTCGAGGTGTCTGCGCTAGAGCTACCTACTGGCTGGTAACACTATGCAACAAATGAAAAAAAAATTTCTGACCTTCGATAATCACTATATTTTTTGGATGCACTATGGATAAGTTATGTCCATGTTGTTTAAATTATCTTGAAAGTTAAGGATTCGGAGAACTAGACTGGTCACCCAAATCCCAGGATATAAACCAAATCGAATATGTATGGGTTGATGTTAAGCGAGCAATTTCAAATCCTGCCAAAATTCCTATGCTCTTAAAGGCCAACCGCTGATCACTGATTAGTCGAAAGCAGTAAGGGGTATGCTAGTGATGCTGGACTATATAAGTTTTCCCATTTGCACGCTATTGAAAAGTTAAAAACACAATCAAGACAAGATCCCTACTGGGGTACATTAAGAAGAGCGAGTAACAAGTTTGGATATTAATGCTTTGCAGATGAGTACGCCAAAACTGAGCTAAGCTAACTAAGGCTTTTATTGGGTGTAAGGAGGAAGAAAAAACTACCGTTTTTATTACAATAGGCTATCGTCTCGTGTTTCTGCCTTGTCATAGTTTCTTTGTTTATATGAGAAACCAAGTAAACAAGCCATCTCAACTCTTACAGCTCGTAGCTCAAACGTATAGGGTATCATATCCTACTTGTAGAGAACCGAAGATCGTAAGAAGTTATTTTTCCTTGAACGCTACCAAAACTTATCACTAATTACTGGTAGTTAATATAGCAGAACGCCATATAGCACAACAAGTAGTGTACTTCACGAAAAATGGGAAAGAGTGCCTGCTGGAATATGAACAGCATGACGTTATACTGGTTTCCGTCTTTAACAGTCAATTCATAAGAATTCCAAGCGGTTAAGATGAAGAATTACTCAAATTTTTTTACTCAAGTTTTCCACCTTTAAAACAAAATGAAAAAAAGTCATTGAAGGGAAAACTGGGCTTACCTAACCCTGAGTAGTTTGAAGCTTTAATTAAGCAGATAATGATATTCGACATCTGTACAAAGACTTAATTCTTTTATAGAATCTTCAAACGAGATTATCATAGTAGTTATTTTTCTCTTGTAGGGCTCATCCCATTGCAGTTCATTATCCAGTTAACCGCACAACGCATGAAAGAGATAATTCATTTTGTTGCCATACAAATCGCCAGCAGAGTGAACTTTTCGCGAAATTTTTTTCTTCCATTTACGACAAAAATAAATTCAAATCAAAACTCCATTCTCCTTTTCATAACCAGTTTCTTTAGTACCAGTAAATTGCATGAGTACGCGCATCTCTGGAATGCTGGACTTGAAAGCAAAAAAAAGAGACTTTGAGTTACTTTTTTCGTTGTTTAAATTTCTTAGAGGACCTACCCCGTTCACATGAAACCCTTGTAAATCGGTTCTCTGAGATTTCTTTTTAATTTTTTTTCATACTGTGTGATTTGCTGCCAAATTGTGTTCTAGAAATGGAAAACAAAATTAGGAAATTAATAAGAATTTAGCATGGAGTAACACCCGGTTATTACCAGAGATCAAACCAATTTTGTATTAACCCCCAGGAAAATTAAATACGCAAATACGCAAAATTTTGTTCATAGTCATTTTTTGTCACTCCAGTAGGGAGTATATTGGCTTTCCACAAAGCATCCACTGCTTTGTTTCAATTTCATTTATCAATTCTGATCTTTAAAGCTAATTAAGTGATTAGTTTGGAAAAATAGTGTGATTTTCTATAGAAATATTATAGAGCGAACTATGTAATACGGTTTATGAACAGATGTTGAGTTATGAATGAAGGATCGCATTACGAAAAAACGTTGTGTAGTCAATGTTGCATAAGGATAATGGTAAAATATATTTTCCGAAATGGCTCAAATGTTTATAATGGGTCCGCCATCTAATGCTTTTTTTAAATAGTGCTTATTTCGTGAATGGCAACACTTAGCTCATGTCTGATTTGACAGATAATTAGTTTTATCCTTCCGCTGAATAAATATGGTTGTGTATATGCTTGAACAACGCTGGGAAATATTGCGACATTACTTTGATCGATCAACTTACAGAAGATACCGATTTTCCCAAAAAATCATATTTCCAGATGAAGCTCATTTTGAATTTGGCAGGAACGTAAACAAGCAAAATTGTTGCATTTGGGGCACAGAAAACCCGCACGCACACACGGAAAAGCCGATACACCCAAGACGAGTCACTGTTTGGTGCGGATTTTGGTCCAGAGGCATAATTGGGCCATAATTGCTTCGAAAATGAGCAAGGAGTTGCCGTTAGAGTCAATGGCTATCGTTATCGGGCCATGTTGAACGAATTTATGTTCACAAAAATTTAAGAGGAGGATATTAGCAACATTTGGTTTCAATAGGACGGCGCTACGTGCCACACAGCCGAAGCTACATTCGATGATTTGCGCCCTGTTTTTCAAAACAAAAAAATTTTTTGACGAACCCTATACTAGTTAACAACAGTATTATGAGAACCTTTGATGTTATAGAAAGAAGCCGGAAAACTGTAGGGCTGATGAAATGGTCAGGCGAATCAATCTTTTTGCCTTACAAACTTGGGATTTACAATGAGTTAATAAGCTCCTGCCACACCGAATAGGCTGCTAAGGAGATGGGCAAGATAGTTTAGCAAGCTGGCAAAATCTAGATCATGGGCCCACGAAATGATTGCTCAACCGCTTAGGAAGCACACTCAGCATTTCCGTTAGTGTTTTTACTAGGCGACTGAGCACACTGAACTGTCGGAAACAGATAATGTAAAACTAAGGGCACTTATTATTCATGTGGTTTCACAACCAGCCAATCTGGGATACATGTTCTTTCTTTGGGGACAGCCACCTTTACTTACCTACTTTGGCATTAAATATGACCTTAGAAGCTGAGAAGCTCGTAAATAGCAACGGTGAATACAGAGTAGACTCGATGTGTTGCGCCCTGTTTTTAAAGATCGCATTATCAGCTGCAGAGCTCAGTCGTTTGGCCACCTCGGAACTGCGATTTGACACCGTTGAACTATTATTTGTGGGGTGCCGTCAAAGATAAGTGTTACGCCAACAAGCCAGAGACAATTGACGCTTTAAAGGACTATATTCGTGAAGCCAATGGCGAAATACAGCTGCACACAATCGATAATGCGCTTAAAAATTTGACCGATCGTCTAAGCTACTGCATGGCCATCCAAAACAGCCATTTGAATGAAATTATTTTCCATTATTAACCGGAAGGATTGTACTTTCAAATAAAAAAAAAAATTTGAGAAAATATTCAGTACTTTTCTTTTTATAACATTTTCAGAAAAAAAAAAATTATTTGGCGGACCCTTTTTTTAATTTTTTTTTACTTTTCTTTCGCTTTTAGTTTCAGCCACCACTGTCGAAAATTGCATTTCATAGCGTATTTGTACAAGTAGCTCACATTTCACATTTTTGAGTACGACGAATACGTCGAGTACATAATTGTTAAAAGTTACAAAATGCAATTTCAAAAAGTGCATTTAAAATTTGTAGTCATGAAAATAGTAAGTACGCTCTTTCCTTCTCCACCTCTACCTCCTCCTCTTCTTTTCCTCGTCCTTCTCGGCGAATGTTGCAATCGTATCATATCTCTGTGAACAACGAATGCTTTTCCATATGCGAAAGACAAAGTGTGCTGTATTTGTAAATTTGTTCATGTATGAATGCAGGCGTCTGTGCTTAAGTATGTATATGCATAAGTGTGAATAGTGTATTATTAAGCGGAAACGGAAGGATGTTTATATGAATACGTAGTCAGTTTTCGTTTTGTTCATTACAAAACAATAGCGTGTTCATTTAAAATTACTATAATAAAACAAATTAAAAATAACACAATGAGTGAGAGAGAGTAAGCAAAAATGCATTAAACATTTATTTCATTTTTCCTCCCTTTAACGACGTTTAATTGTATATTTTATTGTGTTGTTTTTTGTGTGAGTATTTCCTAGTTTTCTTTGATAACTTTTTTTTCCTTCTGTTTTTTTAGATTTAAGCTATTTTTGTTGAGCTAGAGAGTTATGTTACTGTTGTTTTTTATAGAGCATATTGCTGTTAGAAAAACTTTTTTATTTTCAAAAACTATTGTCGAAAATTAGTTGTTATAAATAAATTATATGTAAACTAAAACTGACGAGTGTATGTAATTTAAATAATTGAAAGGTTGAAATTATAGCTTAAATATTATTGTAGTGCTAATTTGGATTTAACGAAAACAACATTATTGTATTTGAAAAATATTTTTGTACAAATCTTTTTTAAAGGGGAAGAAACCTCTTTTAAGATTTAAAATTAAATTTTATTCTACAAAATTCGTAAAAGGTCACATAAAACTTCAACTTAAATATTAAAATTCTAGCTGCCCCAGACGTCATATCAAGTCATATTATTTACTGCACCACTCTTTCATGTGTTTTGCTTGGCAAAGTTTTAGAGCAAATAAATCTCCGAAACTCGTGATGCACGAGGGTAACATTTCTAAGCCTTTTTAAATTTTCCAAATGTTTTTCAAATATATTGAACGCAGTGGTAGACCGAAAACCAAGAAATTATTAATAAGGTAAAACTCACGTTGGTCAATACCCGCAAACTAAACATTAAAGAGATAACGGAGGACTTGAAGATTGCCTATGGATCCGTCCAAGACATTTTGGTTAATGATTTGGGTTTCCGTTGTGTAGCAGCAAAGTTGGTGCCAAAAAACCTAAGTTTCATGCACAAAAGGGACCGTATTGGGACCCACATTCATAAAAAGGATCACTTTTCGAGACGAGACGTGTGCTTATAAGTACGACACGCAATTCAGACTTCAGGCAAGTGAATGGTGTTCACAAAATGAGAGCGCGTAATTTTCAGTCAAAAAGAGGGCAATGCTCACGATTTTCATGCACTACAACGGTGTATTGCATCATGAATTTTGCCAGAAGATTGCACAGTAAACAAAGAGTATTAGTTTGGCGCTTTGAGACGTTTGTGTGAAGCAATTCGCCGAAGAGACCAGAATTGTGGGCAGAAAAGTCGTGGATTTTCCACCATGATAACGGTCCGTCGCACAGTGTCAACAATTTTCGAAATTTTTTTTGCTAAAAACTCGTTTAGCTGTCTGTGACTTCTTTCTATTCAATTGAGTTACGGAGAATGTATTTCAGCAACGGAAACACTGATAAACATACCGAAAATCGAATATAAAAATGCTTCGAGAATTGCTTGAAACGCTGGCATAAATGTGTTGCAGTTGATGGGATTACTTCGAAGGGGACAATATAGGTTTAGAAGAATAAATTTATCTTTTTAATTTTCTACTTCAACATCATTCTGACCAGGCACTATTACCGGACACTGCGACCATTAGAAGCTGTTATGCCACTTTCTACCTATAGTATGTTCAGCTCTTTTCCTAATGAACACCGGTAGATCTGAAATCATTATGGTGGATATGTGTCTCTATGCTCTTCTAAGCATTTTCATATAAACCTCCATATTCACACAATATGTGTTTCACTGTATTAAGATTACAAGTAAAATGCCGGACCCTACACATAAGCACTCGAGCATTAATCTGCTGCACTCTACGTCAAGCAGCATATTTTAGTAATGGTCTTATCATTGTAACGAAGGACTAGTAGTTAATTTTGGGTATTAGACCCCACGAATTAACATAGAAGCGCTTTAACATAAGATAAATAACTCTTCTATGAGAGAGTTAGTTAGTTAGTTACAGAATGATCAAGAGATAATTATCTGTTATAGGAGAATTCAATAGATCAGCCAATCGTTGTCGGCTCAGCGAGTTTCAGAAAATGACAAAAAGTGAAATTAAGAACAAAGGTCTTAATACGCATTTTATTCCAATTAAAGAACCAGTTTACCCAAGGCTAGGTAAACTCTAGTTTCACTTTGGTGGCTTAAACTCAAGTTGGTATGAGTCATTGTCAGCCGCAAATTCTTCCCACTTGTTTCCCAATCACAAGATTAATTTCAGCCCAGGATATATATATACAAACTATGCAATGTAAAATACTATTCAATGTATTGTTAAGTTTTAAATTTTTTTAAACGATTGAGTTTTTTTTTAATTGCGTCAAAATAAAATAAACAAAACGTTGTTGCTGTTTTACAGTTTTTATTTCCTCACTTTATTTTTAAACAGTTTGTCTTAATACAGCCACTTATTTATGTTTTACTTAATTTTCGTTCATACAACACTTTTATTATGCCTAAACATGACTTTACTTTAAGACTGCAAAACCATAACTATATCGACATAGGCAAATCAACCTCCTCATATACTTAATTGCCTACAGTTTGAGAAGTTCCGGAAATGTCAAACGCACTCAAATCTTCTATTTTATGTCATTTGATTTAAAACATGTAAGATTGTGTTACCCAAAGATGATCGAATTGATAATGCCGTCAAATACAAAAATCAGTATAGCAATGCCGTCAAATACTCAAATAAGTACGGCATTACCATTTACAGCCTTGACATAAACCAATAGTCTAAAATCCCATAATACACTCCTGATGTGGTGTATTTTTTTAGGCATATTTTTTCGTAATAGTATAGTGTAGTAGTTCACTAGTCCTGTTCCAATTAGGATTTCGCAATAGGCTGCTTTTAATCCAGCCCATTGCCTCATTGGACCAAGCAGTCACATGACTTCCAATAGCTCAATACCTAAATTCCGCTTTTGTCAAGATTCGACACAGAAAACTCAATTTCTTTCGCTGATCTAATTGATTTGCACCCTTTTGTCGGCCATGACTTCCGCAGGGAAGGCAATAATATGATTAAGAAAGCGGAAAACACAATACACTCACAAATTTACAGACATGGCTTATTTAAAAAAAAAAAACATTTTTTTTAAGGAAATCCAAACTTTAAACTGAAATTTAGTTTGACAAATTATTAGTTGACAAATTATTTTATTTGTTGTTTATGATTGAATTCTTATATTATAAATGCTTTAGAAATTGTTTTAATTTTTTTTTAAATTTTAAAGGACATCCTCAATTTGCCAACCTATAAACTAAAATGTGTAATTGACACTCTCCCTTATACTTGTAAGTAGGAAAAGGAATATGACAAAGAAAAAAATATTTTATTTTGTACGAATAATACCCTGGAGAAATCTCATTTTTTTCAAGTATTTTTTTGTGAAATTTCCTTTCCGTTTTTTAACCAAAATTTCATATTCAATTTTATTCGGTGTGTATATTGTTGAAAATGTCTTCTGTCAAGTTTATAGCACCTGTACTGTCATGTCATGTTTTTTTTTATATTTTTTTGCCATTTGGCTTTTTACAAGATGAAAAAGTTAATTAAAATTTTATATCACTTCTCCACATAAATATGCCGGCTGCCTTTGGAGTGGATAAAACAATCACTAGAAAAAACAAATATTTAATATTTTTAATATGCAGCTGAAAATGTATTTATTAAATAAAAATATTTTTATTTTATATATATTTTTTTAATATGAAGTTTAATAATTTTTTTGTAGTTCATATACTCGTATGTATGCCGGCAATTGTGACGAGAAGGCTATGAAGAGTCAAATTAAATATAAAAAAAATTATATTTTTTTATAAATTAAAACATACGGATTTTTCAGGGATTTGTCTAACAATTTAAAAACCACAAAAGTGGGCTGTACAATGTAAAGAAAAGGTGCCTTGAGTTCAAATTAAGGTTTGTGAAAAGCAATACTCTGGCTGCCTTTCTACGGTGAATTAGTTAGACTGCTAGTGAACTATCAGAACTTGAATGATTATTAAATTTGGGAGAAAGCATTGGAGTCAGAAAGAAAAGATGAGTCAATTTATTAAGGTTCTGTGAATAGGTCCATTTGAATTGTCACATTGTTTATAACTGCTGTTGATTTCTGTCAGTCACTTTACGACCTTTTCCTCATTTCTACGTTACAAAATTATTTCCAAACGTAATAGTTCCTTTTGTTTTCCTTATGATTTGTTAAAAAGATCTACATTTACACGTTGTTTATAACTTACTTACTTACTTAGGTGACCCTCACAGAGCGTTTGCTCCATTAGCCCAACGCAGAAAAAATCTCTAAGCGATGACGATCTTCTCCAATTTCTGAAGCCAGTTTTCAAAATGTCTTCCTACATTTGATCTTTCTTTTATTTGATCTGAGTAAACCATCACCGGGTTCGTACTTAAATGACTTTTAGGCAGGAGCTTCGTAATACATTCTCACATCATATCTTAGCCAACTCAATCATTGTAATTTAATACACTTAACTGTGTTTATATACTGATATACTCTACAATATAGTGAACGTACCAACGTTCTCCGTCAGCACAGTTCGGTCCATAAATTTTACAAAGAATTTGTTTCTTGAATACTCCAAGTCTGCTCCTACTCCTTATCTGCTTTCGCAAGTACCCACGCTTCATGCATGTTAGTCGTTTTTTTTATTGGGGTGTTGACTACTGTCTGAGTCTACTTGACGTCCTGCGCGTTGATACCATAAACTATGTTTAATATCCGTTTACTGCCAGACCCATTTAAGCAGGTGCTAGTTACTGCTCGAAATGTTTAACTTATCATGCCGCTGTCGTCGGTACAAGGAAGTGGTATATGTTGTTTGGTATAGTGGTATGGTATGACAGCTTTATTCACACCTGCGCTTGGTACTGAAATTCATTTGGTACTGAAGGGTTCGGAGATATTCTTGGTTTATAACACACTCTGTTAAAGAAGGCATTATGCCACTTCGCTATGATTGTGGTAAAATTTTAAAAGCTTCATAACCTTTTATGCGTGCTTTTATGGCTTTTTTATATCTCGAGTAATTTTTGGTTTTAGTTTTGTGCGTTATTTCTTCTTTGCAGGAAGTTAATGTGAAGTTTTCCCAGTTCTACAAACAACTTATTCCAGCCCTGGCTCTCCAATTCCTCTCCTTAACTTACTTATGGTCACATTTTGAATTGGCAATTAATTCTTAACACTACTTTACCTAGAGCAGGAAGAATTTTATGAATTTCTGTTCTTCATACAAGAAACTAATTATACCAAAGGGTTTCGAACATTTAGATAAAGGCGGTGGATTTGATGACATAAACTGGGGCCCCAACATACCGCAAACAAAATTAAAATAAAAATTGTCAAGTAACATGATCACAATAGCCCATTGCCAATACCATTTTCTCTGTTTGAATTAGTTTGCTCGTTGTTTTAATTACTTATGCATATTAACCTGTTTACATAGTATTGAAGTAATTCTTCTTCATAGTCATTCTTCCTTTTCTTGTTAATGTCAGTTACTGTTTTTTGTTTTTGTGAAAAAGCGAATTTCGTAAAATGTTGTCGTTTTGACGCAATATATAATTCACAATATTGTTACGGATATGAAAATGCTGAAGACAAAATTTACGACATAGGGACTTATTATAAGATTTTAGCTATAAAATTTATTGGCTTGTGTCAAGGCTTAATAATTGCCATAATTACCTTTAATAGTTAAGAGTGCTGCCATCCGCATGTCTAACGGTGTTGCCAGTTTGAATTTTTTTGTGCTTATAAATTTTACACCATTTGAAATAACGTAGATAAATCAAAGATTCATGTCTGTACTAGAACATTTGAAACTAATCATGAAACACTATAAAAAGATAGCGCATTGCGATTGGTATGTTTGTTATCATTTGGCTGTCAATAAAAATTAAATTGTAACAACAACAATCGTGGAGTTTATTTTATTTTAACCCAATTTAAATGAACTCAAACATTGTAAAAAGATTAAAACGTAACAATATTTTATATTGTTTTGTTTGTATGGTATTTTGAAACATCGGAACCAAACCATTGCTATTTCATTGTTGTCGATCTATGGTCCCTGATAGTAAGTTACTACAGCTCAATACTACCAATTTTAAAGGCCCTTACATAGTCAGTGTTGATCGCCAAAATCTTTGTACTAATTTTTTTATATCATTTTTCCTCGTAAATTCACAGTATCAATTACATTGTTATTTTTCTTCATATATAACGAGCATATCCATGACTGTGATGATGATGATACATGAGTTGTATGTGAGCCTGTATATTAATCGGTCTATTGATATGAAATTGTAAAAAATATTTTCTATATAAAAATATAAAAAAGTCTGCATATAAAACGTTTTCGTTTTTCCCATACAAACAAACAAATACATTCATATATGTATGTATTGTATAAGCGCAACATTGTATGGGAAATTATTTTCCATCTAAATCTGTGAAAGTGCGTTGTATTCGTTTATAAATCATTTTAACTGGAATCGCATACAAACTCGTATGAATCTCTTCATAATATTTTAGATTATGAAGCTTAACAATAATCAGATAATAAACGTTAGAGTATATAATCTAAATTAACTGGTTATGATAAATAAATAAAATAAAAGCAGAATAATAATAAATAAATTTGTAGAGTGTTTATAAAAAAAGAAAAGAAAAATAAATCAATAATATTTATTTCTATACAAAAAATGTGACAGAATAACACAAAAACGGGATTTCGTGCGTAAGCTTTTGGGAATAGAAATAAATAAAAAGAAAAATTATATATGAGTTCCAAAATATGCAGAAGAAGGTGATCTTAGTTCCTTTACAATAAAGAAAAAGAAATAATAATAAAAATAAAAATAAATAAATTTCAGAAATATTTTTAGTAAATTTATTAAATTTTCAACTGATTTTTGATGTCAAGTAAGTATCACAAAATTTTTTCATTGAAAATGCGAAAATTACTGAATATTTTCTCAAATTTCTTTTTTATTTGAAAGTACAATCCTTCAGGTTAATAATGGAAAATAATTTCGTTCAAATGGCTGCCTCGGCTGGCCATGCAGCAGCTTACACGATCGGTCCAATTTTTAAGCATATTAACGAGTGTGTGCAGCTGTATTTCACCAATGGCTTACGAATATAGTCCTTTAGAGCGTCAATTGTCTACGGCTTGTTGGCGTAACACTTATCTTTGACGGCACTCTACAAATAATAGTCTAACGGTGTCAAATCGCAGCTCCGAGGAAGCCAAACGACATCAGCTCTGCGGCTGATAAAGCGATCTTCAAAAACAGGGCGCATCGAGTGTAGCTTCGGTTGTGTGGCACGTAGCGCCGTCCAGTCGAAACCAAATATTGCTAGTATCCTCCTCTTCAATTTTTGTGAACAAAAATTCGTTCAACATGGCCCGATAATGATCGTCATTGACTGTAACGGCCACTACTTGCTCATTTTCTAAGAAAAATGGCCAAATTATACCTTTGGACCAAAATCCGCACCAAACAGTGACTCGTTTAGGGTGTATCGGCTTTTCAATATATGCGTGCGGGTTTTCTGTGCCCCAAATGCGACAATTTTGCGTGTTTGTATACCCGCCAAGATCAAAATGAGCTTCATCTGAAAATATGATGTCGCAATATTTCCCAGCGCTGTTCAAGCGTATACACAACCATATTCGTTAAGCGGAAGGACAAAACTGATTATCTGTCAAATCAGACATAGATGAAAAAAAACGTTAGATGGCGGACCCTATATTACCACCATAGCACATTTCCTAATTACAAAAGTTTGTTTCTCGATTTGTGTCTGTAAGTGTCGGTTAGTTTGGAAATGGTAAGTATATCCTCCCGAATATATTGTGTTAAGTCTTCCGTGGTAAAGAGAGTGTAAGTTTCTTCTTCATCTTCAGAAAATAGATCTGTAATGTCGGACAAGGGAGGTAATGTCGGTTGCATTCAACTGTTCTATCGGCGCAAGTTTATCAACGTTCGTTAAATATAATTCCTCAGAAAGTAAATATTATGACTTGTTTCATTGACTCTACTATAGCCTTAAAGTTTTGTATTTAATAAAGGGCGTAGAGGCACAAAAAGCCATAGCACTGCCATCTAGAAAGACTTATGGTGTCAAACACTTAGTGGTCACTAGTACGCAAACTGTACTAAGTAGGAATTTTTTAGAATAAAAGCCATTCCATGCTTTAATAACAATAATAATAATTTCTCGTCGTTCTTACAAGGAGCGTATGGCCTCAGTAAATTTCTAGAAAAGTCTTCTATTTTGTGTCAACGCCTTTACTTCACTCCAAATCTTTCCGATGCTATTTACTTCAACATCAACCTGCTTCCTGCATGCGTGTGCAGCACAGCCCATTATTCCGTTTCCTTATAGGTTTCCGTCAATGGAAATTCAGGTGATATCGTTAAGTGGTCTTCTAAGGGTATATCTGCTCCGGCGCCATTGATGATCCTCATTTTATTAGAAAGGGAATATGGTTTGAAATAGTCCTTAGCCGAAATATTTGAAGGATCTTGCGAAGACAACGGTTCACAAAAACTTGCATCTTTTACATATCACGTATCGCAGCATTCCAAATTTCGCAACCGTAAAGAAGGATGGATTTTATATTTGCCTTAAAGATTGCAATTTTCGTACTCAGTTATTAAAAGGACGAAATCCAGATGAGACGACCGAATATTTAACAATCTTTCTGTAATTGATTATCTATATCTTTACCCAAGACAACAAAATTAGTCGAAATTTTCCATTTCTTTCGCTGCAATTACAAATCGATTCATTCCTGGGCGTAGCCTTGATACGGAGAGTTTTCGTTTTTACAGCATTTAAGCGGCCCTGCAAACCCCATCTTATCACTCCTCCGTTACGAAGAATTTTTTCAAGGATCGTGTTCAAAACTATATCAAATAGCTGTGGTGAGAGGACACAAACTTGGCGAACACCGATTCCAACTTAGTTTGCCGTGTTTAGTTCTGCAGGATGCATTGCGATATAAACGCTCAATAAGGCGCATGAGTTTCCGAGGGATCGTACTTCAGAACAGGGAGCATTGAAGGGATTATCCTTCAAATTATATCGTGGTTTAAATCGTCGAAAGCCTTCTTGAAGACTATGCAACATAGATACAGTAGGGAGCGTCATTCAACAGACTGTTAAACGATGACACGTAAGCTTGTAATGCGTTCAATTGGTTTGGAATTCAGCCTGTGCCTGCCTCAAATTCGGTGTCACCATAATGCAAGTCCTTATGGCAGAGCATATTGTCAATAGGATCGATTAGTGCCCGCTTGAACCAGAAATACCAAACGGAATAGACTCCTGAAAAATACCCTCAATCTTTTGCATGAAGACCACATTATCAAGTGCAATTAATTGCTCCATAAACGTTTGTTTATGATTGTTTGCCAGATTCACAGAAAATATGCTTCGTTGTCTCCTTCCTCTT
Organism: Wohlfahrtia magnifica; assembly: GCA_023159175.1. Lineage (NCBI taxonomy): Eukaryota > Metazoa > Arthropoda > Insecta > Diptera > Sarcophagidae > Wohlfahrtia > Wohlfahrtia magnifica. The sequence continues at coordinate 4,279,401 of JAKWBJ010000051.1, forward strand.
TCTGCACAGTTGGCACTCTATATACAAGGCATCTTTTTGACGTTAAAGAGGTGACATTTCAGATAGCAGTGGATCACCTAAAACCTAATGAGTTTTCTTATAATTCCTCTGCCTACAATAGGTAAAATATCTCATAAGTGGCTTCGACTACATCTGGAGAATGTTGTTGTCTTCTCATCTTTCCTGAAAGGATGGCACTCCGTGTCAGGTACCATATTAAGTTTGAACAGTTAAAACTTTAGATAGTCATAGCCCGTCAGAAACTCAATAATGTTTCTCATAACTCCTCTGCCTATAAGGTGGAGTTCCCTATAATAGGTAAATGTTCTCATTAGTGACTTCGACTGCCACTGGTTCTGCTGCCTAGGAGTAGAGCTATGAATTGACACTTCAACGGCAATCTTATTTCTCATAACAGCTCGGTATCAACAAAGTGGACTCTTCACGGTAGACCTGCTTAGTTGGAAAAAAATACAATGATTACTACCTACAATCCAAATGTTGGCACAGGTATTAGAATGTTTCAAAAACGAATACGGATACAAATGAAATTCCATCCATTTATGATTACTAACGTTTATTTATTATTTATTTATGTAAAACTTTATTAACATGCGTTCTTTAAGTATAATATTATAATTATACTTTTTAAATGATTGTTGTACAAAAAGAAAACACTTTTACCTTTTGGCCCAGATTTAATTTTCGAAACTCTCTAACAAGAGTCGTCAAGGACAACTTAATTTATAAAGATAACAACTTTTTTGCATATTTTCTTACTCTGCTGTTTTATTCTAAAAGTTTTGTACAGAATATTGTTAATAAGAAGCAAAATTTCTTGTCATTTGTGGTTAAAAATAAGACAGTGTACAATAAAAGTAAATGGATAAGTATAAAATATATATATTGGGGGATAACACTCATGCTTCTTTGAAACCTTTTCTAAATATGTTCCATAGATTTGGATATACAGACGATATTTTATTTATTTAGAAGTGACAATATTGCCACAAAAGGCAGCCAAAGTTGAATTGAAGGCACTCAAAATTAATTTTAAACGGCAGCACACTGGCCGAACTCAATAGTGGAAATAGTGTCTGAATATTTTAGGAAGAAGCCCTTTTATCGTAATATTACTGCCGATAAAAAAATAAATTATTTATGAAGCCCGCATTAGTGTCAAACATAGTATACATATGCTAAAGATAATACTCTGTATTTTGTAGGATAAGAGGAGTCCTATCTATTGCAATTTATGTAAATCGTCACATTGATATTAATATGTACGGAATATACTACAAGACATGAAGCCTTAATTTGCAGTCATGACAACCATCAGCTGACTACGAATTATCTCGACCGATGCGGTTTGCTTTCCCTAAAATATTTATTACCTTATAACAGGATATTCTACTGCATTTTACGTTTCTAGTTAGTGTGAAAATACTGTACTGTTTTGAGCGGTATGTTTATAATCAAGTGCGGGAATGTCTAGAACAGTTACGAATGGATACAATCTGTATTGTCTGCAACGGTTATAAGCAGCTACTATAACTCTGGTAGCATCTCTATAATTTTTATAGTTAACTAGAGTAATCCCTCCCGCGTTGCAGGGAACGTTTGTGTTGTACCTGCTTTTTGAATGATGTTACCGTTCTCCACACATGCAACATTTTTTAAATGATGGTATGTATTGACTGTAGAGCTATTTAAACAAAATTTATTTAAACATTATTTAATTTGTATGGGAGGTACCAGGCCCACTTATCCCATTCTTCCAACTTTTTAACTGATGGTACTATTTACGAAGTTATATGGACCAAATCCAGAACCTTCCATTCTACTCGTTCTCTAGATAAACAAAAATAAATATTTAATTTGTATGGGAGATGCTACACCCACTTATTCATGTGCATTAACTGCTATGTTATTTAGACCAAATTCAAAGTCTTCCACTATTACCGTTCTAAAGATATACAAAAATCAATATTCTTTTTGTATGGGAGGTGCTACTCCCACTTATCCAATTCAGCCCAATTTGTGACTGATGACTTGTATTGACTCCAAGGTTATTTAGGCAAAATTTAGAGACTCTTTCTGTTACCATTTTAATGACATAAACATATAAATACTCATTTTATATGGGCGTGCCACCGTCCAGTTGAATAAATGTGAAGCCACACACCAAATGAAAGCTTTCTACATATGCTTTTTATATACACTGTCTTGTCATTAGCGGCGGTTAATTTAATGCGGTTGGTGGCGTGGTGTAGTGGTTAGTGCAGGTATGCAAAACAAGCTTCCCAGGTTCTAATTACAGGACATGACAAACAAAATTTAATTGCAGTCTCGAGCGTTTAATAAATAAACTTCAAACTCCCTCTACACAAATTCATCTTAAGAAGCCCCCAGACCTTCCAACTTACCCCTAGAGATGACGAGAAACTCAACCTTTTGAGAATAAATTACAATGCTAAGTAAGGATCACCACCACCACCACCACTTAGCAAGGATGATCACCACTACACAAAATTATATGGAGGCGAGCTACTACTAAGCCAATAAAATTATTAAAATGACGGCAAGAATATTGCGAAGGATTTTGTAAACATTTTTATTTATTTTTTTTAAGTTTTTCTTATATTTTTTATGATTTGTTATGGATTAAAAACATTTAATCCATTTTTTATTAATTTTTTTTTGCTTACGTCACACACTCTTTCATTGAGAAAGAGAAAAGCTAAGAGACCTTATATTGCCTTAAAGAAAAGTTTTAACAAATTATGGTAAAAATTTTAAATATAAGTTTAAAATTTAAATTCAATAGTTAAATCCTCGTATAATTATTTTATTAGGTTTGCTATGACCCATTTTAAATTATTAATAAAAATCATAAAATTCTAAAGGCAGCTTTAAGTGTTAATTCGCTAATTTTTATCGCCCACTATACTGACATTCTTTTTATGTATCAGTTTCTTTCATTAAAAATTTTTCTTGTACCAAAAAATGAATCAAAAAACTTTTCTTATTTCGAAGGTTAAACAATCACTTTTAATAACATCTTAATTGGCTATTAAATGTTTTTGTTAAAATAAAACTTTTTTCGTGCTAGAAAACCAAAGAAAATGTGAAATAACCCCAAAAAGGTCGTTTTCTTTAATACACTGGCATTCGAATATCGGAGCAAAAATAAAATGACAAAACATTGAATGAAAAAGTTTTAGCCCTTTAAGTGATTTAAAGTAAGAAAAACTCAGGTGTTACTTTAAATAACCAATAGCAGGAAATAAACAACAACAACAGTAACAATAACAAAAAGAAAAATGGGAAAGTACTAAAGTTTTGCCAAAGAATATATTTTAACTTCGTCAGGAAAAAGAAACTGAGGAAAAGTCTTTTAATTAATTCCAAGTAACTAATGAAGTCGTGGGGAAAAAAGTTAAAGAAAAAAGAAATCAATAGATTCTGTAGGGGAACAAATCTTAAAAAAATTTTAAATAAAACAAAAAATGGGCTATAACGCCTACTACACGGTTAACAGTGCCATTGAAAAAGATGGTGTCTTTGCCCGGCGATAGTAAAGTGGATCTATCTATATAGTCATAATGTACTCACCTCTGGCTATATCGTATGGTGGTGGGTGGAGAGCTTTGGAAAATGCCAGTCGGAGCAGGATTTTAAATAAGGTGAGTCGCATATTTGGTGCCTTTAGGAGTATTCCTCAGGCAGCGCTGAGCATTATCCTGGGCTTGACCTGCCTTGAGGTTGCAGTGAAGAGAAGGGCTACTAGAAGCTTTTTGAGGATTTTTGATGGAGGTCGGGCTAAGGCGCTGGGCTATGGACACTCTGCCATTTTGGGGGGACTTGACTGGAATGCGCATTCAGCGATCTGTGCTGGTTCTACGGACTATAGGGTCAGAGAATGCAGAATGTGTCCTGTGGCAGTTTTTCCGGGTGGAGGATCTTGACTGGATGTTTATAGACTTTTGAATGGCCACGCCATCTTTAGAGATGGATCTAAGACCGAGGAGGGTACTGGTGCAGTGGTCCAACTAGCGGACAGTGACATTAAACTGTCCTTTAGACTCCCATTCCTGCTCCTGTCGTCAGAGCATCTTTTTTCCGACTTGGCTGCTATTAGGGCGCAGACGGGTCGCCATGTCAGCTCACGGCTGGTTGACTTGTGCAGGAGTACCCTCACGTCTCTCCTGGATATGTGCAGTGTTAAACTATGCAAAAGCGCGGCTGTTGGCGTAGAACAGGTGGAAGCGTCTGTGAAACCACCGTTTGGTTTCTTTGGAGGCTCGATCTATAGCTAGGCCTATCGTAAAGTGAAGGAGTCGTGGAAGGGCAGAGGAGACTGTATGTTCTCCAGGCTGTTGTGCCCGCGACGCGACCGCTCTAGGATGGAATGGGTTTTTAATCTGAGGAGGGATTCTCTGACGATTCTGATGGGCTTTGTGACTGGGCGCTGCGCTCTGAGGGTGAGGACTGGGATTTGGGAAGCAGGTACCACTTTCTTCTGTCGTGTTTTCGGTGATACAGGGTAACCGGAAACTGTATATAACTCCTGCTACTGCCCGGCATTTATAGGCGCAGGCTCAGGTTGCTGGGTCGGGGCTCTTTCGATGGCCTGAGTGATATTGCATCAACCAGGATATGCGACCTGGAGGGCTTTCTGTCAAGTCTTAGCAAAATTTACACAAAATTTTCAGAATGCGCTATTGCTATTGATTTCCAAATTTCGCAATAATCTTGATAAGCACTTAAGCTTTTTCAGCAAATGTATTAATGTTTTCTTTATTGCGGATCATTTAAGTTTTAGCATTTTTGAAAAATTAAAGAAGGCCAAGTCTGTTAAATGTGTTGACCAAAGGTGAATTGTTTTTTTTTTTAATTAAACTTCAACACAAACAATGAAAAATTACTAAGTCTCTTGCTGTTTTTCGTTAAGAAATTTTAAACAACGACAAACCCTACATTTTACGTGCCCACTTGTGATACCAATGCCACAATAACCACTATGGAGAACATCCGAATTTCAATATATGATTGAACAGTGCTTATACACTGTCTGAATCTCCACTAAGATCTTTGCATTATCTATTAATTTGCCTAAGTTCCCTACTTTATTTGAGGTATTAATGCTATATATAAACCTTCTCTGCATCAACATTAATGCCCACCATGCTACTGTACTATATATTTACTATAAAAGACACAGAATGAACCATGGGCCATAACGAACTCTCTTCATTCTCCATTCGGTTCGGTTTGTTAAAAGTTGTTTTATTTTTCTACAGCTTAAATCATTACAGTTGTCTTCATTATCAAATTGATGCCAGAAATTGTGCGATGGACAGCCGATTTTTCACATTTTGCCTCTTTTCTCTCGTTGAACGCCTTGAGGCAAAAGTTGCCTTTTGTAGATGATGCTTAGCCTGAGACTCTTCATTAGTTAGAGGTTACAATACAACCCATTTGACAGTTGATTACCCCAAGATTTCAATACATATAGAAGAAAGCCTGGTTACCCTTTGAAATTCGATAAACTACATTATTATTCCAACCAGTCTTGGTGACTGTTCAGAGTGTTGGAGCCCATCATCCGCTTGCTCTTTAAGTGTACTTTTTGTAAGACCTGAATTTACAGCCTAGACTTCGGGGATTTTTAATTCAGTTGGCATATGCCAAAAGGCAGTGTTTATGCGATCAGAGGCATGTACCGTCTGCATATTCCAAGCATTAGTGTTGTTGGTTGATACGCATTACGTACTATAATATGAAGGCCAGTAGGAGAGTTAGAATGCTGCTGCTCAGCGCATTTAAAATCCTTGTAAAGAGCTCGAATAGGGACAATTGTATTCGGCAAAACATCTTTGCAAGCAAGAGTGCTCTAAATTGAATGATGGTTCAGGGTAACGAAAGCCGATTCGAAATCTATATTGGCATACAGTTATGCAGGGAGTATTGGTTTGGAAAACGGATGCAGTACCAATCTTCTGCTCAGGTGTTGAACGTTATCTCAATCTATGCTGGCTTTATACCAGTATCTAACAGTATCTAACTCCTTCAACTAGCGTTTCAGCTTATGAAACCGCTACTCGGTTGAATGCTATATTTAAGGGTCTGTTTAAATTGAATTTTAGAATCAGTGACAGCATTGATTTCAATGCAACTGTATATCGATTTAAGATAATCTCGATCTAATTTATGTTCTAAAAAACGGTCAGAGAGGGACTGTCAAATCACTGTGGTTTCTAGTGTTTGATCAAACCTCAAAACTTTTTGTTCATTACATTACTTTAAGAAAAGTATCACCTTTCTAGCACAGACGCTTAAAGCCATAGTATAGAAAGTCACTGAACGTATTCATGAGCCTCTGAAGGATCAAAAACTATTCGCTTTCTAATGTATTATCATAGTACAAAAGCTATTAATAGTTTTTTAGCAATCAGCGGGAAAGAACCATTACTGCCCAGGTACTTGTTTTTAGTGGTACATTTTTTTAGTTTTTAGTCAGACCTCCAAATTCTACGTGGCCTGTGTCTGGTTCTATTAAACGTACGAACTATAAAAACACTATAATATACTCGAATAATTTATATTTTATTACTATTGATTGTACGACTGTATGAAAAAAAGTCCTAAAGTGTGCTTTTTATACTTTATAACGACTTACATTGGATTACGTAACCTTACAACATTGAACCCTGCTTGAACTACTTATACGAATTACCCTATTCACATAACACATTTGTAATTCAGTTAAATAATTATTTAAAAAATAAATTAAACAAATTTTGTATGGACAAAAACCCAATAAAAATTGGTATGGTTTTTTAGTAATACACAAAGTTATTAAAACTGAATTATCTACCATTGGGATAATTCGCTATTAAATTTTTTATTTGTGAATTATATATAAAAACTGTTTGAATTACGGTTGTAAATACTTATTCGAGTTATCCCGTTCACATGAAACATTTGCATTTCATTTCCGTAGTCCTTCTTCTTTTTCTTATTTTTTTATTTATTGTCGTCTTATTTTCTACTAAATTATGCCTTAAGAATTAAAAAAGCAGTTTAGGAAATTAATTAAATTTAGCGTGGACAAGCAACCGATGAAAATTGAACTCATCCTTTTTTTAATACACAGGGTTATTGAACTGAATTATTTACAATTTGGATAACTTGTTTTAAAATTTTTTATGAGGAATTATGTAGTGAAGCTAATAATTGGCGATGTAAAAGAAACGCAGAACAAATAATGAAAAACTTTGTCCTGAATTCATAAACATGTTGTTACGTTTTTACTTTTTAAGAACGTTTATTTTATGAGTTCGTAGATTGCAGTTAAAATAAAAATAAATTTGTGTTTGGTTTTAATTAAATAATTTTTTATTTATAAAATTATGAGTTTCATTGCTTCTAAACTTCAAGCCTCGCTGTTTACAATCTATAAAAACGATAAAAAAAACTCTACACAGATTTTCTTTATAAAGATCTTCCAACCCGCTCGTTGTCACAATTCTACTCTCCAAGTTTACACCATATAAGCTGACTGCTATTCGCATCAATGTGCTTTTTATATGGCTGAGTGAAATTTCTTTTTATTATTTCGGGTAGATTCCATTTATTTATATTTCTTGTTTGTTCCAGTGCTTATTGTGCTGCTGTTGCTTCTTGATTGTTTGGTTTTCTGCTTGCTTTGTTGTTGTAGTTTATTTATTTTTTTAAACAAGTCCTTAATTTCGTTAGAACACATTCCGTTATAGTACCGATAGAACAATGCAACACGCGCCACATTACGACGGTGCTCCAATGAATCGATAGAGTTGGCTACCCTACCGTCATTGATGAGCATCTTCCTGTAGGCGGTCGAGAAGCTCCAAAATAGACTTTGAAGCACCGGCCCATACATGAGAGTTGTATTCCATTTTGAGACGGATAAAGGTCTTGTAAATATTAAGGAGATCAGATGAGGTGAAGTATTTCTTGCACCGTCTCAAAAAACCAATGCTTCTTTCGACACTTAAAATATGTGATCATTCCAACGAACGTCACAGTGAATTCTTGTGCCCAGAACATCAAGAGCATCTGATTCCTCAATATCCACATTACCCATTGACACAGATGACAGCACACCACCACGCCTATGTGTTAAAAAACAACATTGAGTCTTACGTGCATTAAAATCGACCCTGTTCGCGCGACCCCACTCGGAGACCTTCACCAGGTCACTTGTGAGTGTGACGTTCATATTCATCCTTCTTACCCCAACCTCCAAACGCTGGGTCTGCGATCAAAGGAATATGAGTGACAAATGTTGCTGTCATCCGCAAAAGAAGAGATAGGATTAGAAGTGAGAAGAAGAAAGTCGTTAAGAAATATTAGAAAAAGAGTAGGAGAAAGAACAGACCCTTGTGGTACCCCTGAGTTTACCCTGAACTCGTCGGATGAGACCCCATCTACAACCACTCTTATAGAGCGATCTCTGAGAAAGATCGATATAAATCAAGAGAAGTGACTACCACACCAAAAGCATTAATTTTAGAAATGAGAGCCTCATGCCAAACTCTATCAAACGCCTTTGAGATATCCAGAGCCACAACCTTACTCTCACCAAAATCATGAATGGACATGTTCCACTTCTCCGAGAGCAACGCCAGCAGGTCACCAGTAGAACGGCCCTTTCGGAAACCGTACTGACGATCGCTAAGTAAATCATTGGACTCCAGATATCCCACAAGGTGGTGATTAATCATACTCTCCATAACCTTGGAGAGTGTGGAACAAACTGCTATTGGACAATAGTTCTCAGGGTTACTAGCCTCGCCCTTTTTGGGGATTGGCGTTACATTAGCAACCTTCCAGCAAAATGGAAAAATACCGGCGCGATATGACGCACTGAAAAGGTGAGCTAATGGACGCGCAAGCGTCGAAGAGCACTGCTTCAGGATCAGTGCTGGTATGCCATCCGGCCCAGAAGACTTGTTAACGTTGAGATTTGCAAGAAACCTTTTTACAGCACGAGCTCGAAAGAATATACTAAGCATTGTTGTTGATACTCTTTCAAGTTCGGGCAGTGGTTGAACGCCCTCCGGCTAGTGAGAATTACTTGCAAACATTTCCGATAAAAGGTTTGCCTTTTCAACCGGGTTCGTGAACGAGTGGTCATTCTTTATAAGAGCAGGAACCGAACTAGCGTTGTTCCTCAGCTTTTTAACGAATGACCAAAAGTTTTTGCTTCCCCGCGGAAAAGTAAGAATTTTAGCACGAAGGCGCTGCTCGTATAAAGCCTTTTCGCGTATAAGTACTGCGGCACATGAAGATCTCGCCTGTTCGCGAAGCAAATCAGTGTGGGCACATTTGTTATTCCGCCAATTCCTGAATGCATCCTCTCTGGATCTGACTACCAATTTGCACGTCAGATTAAACCAAGTACGTAGTTGTATTTTTGGCTTTTGTTTTTCTTTTATATAAATGTGACAAAGGCCAGTAGTTCTCAAACTTTACTCTCATAACATTATATTTAAACTGAACTCTTTACGCACATCTGATTGTGAAACGACATGAAAAAATTATTTCTTTGTTCAGAAAAACCTGGCTTTTAAAAAAGCAAAAATTAAGAAAAAAAAGGTGCAAACTTTATAAATATTTTATTTGAGAAAGAAATTTTTTTTATTTTTTTTTTGTACCACAAAATTACAAATCACAATTAACTAATGAATTGAAACAGAAATCGTTCGCCTTCAATTATTGTCACAATTTTTCTTTTTTTTATATTCAACTCGACATTACTCATAATTTCTTCTACATACACTCTCTAAATAAAAGCTACGCTTTTTTTATTTACTAGAGGTCTCTTTTAAGACTTTATTTTTTGTCTTCCTTTCTCCCAAACAGATTTGCTTTTAGTCCTTTATTAATCAAATATTTCTTTTTGTATTACTCAACCTTTTCGTTTTATTATGTCCAGCATTATTATTTTTTAATTGGAAAATATATTTCCCTTATAATAACGTATAATTAGTCTGAAGCTTAAACAATGGTTTCCTGGCCTTCAGTAAATTGTATTATTTTTGGAATTATGTACAAACATACATATGTATGTAAAAGTTGTTTAGTATTTAAACATTTAGGGCTTAATAAAGTTTCATTACATACGAACTTTTAGACCTCTAGTCATAAGGATTTACACATGTTTTTTTTTTTCTTTACAAGTATTTATATGAATGGAAAGCACTTAATCAATTTAGGGATTAAACAGTGGAACCAAGTTTTAAAAGATATGTAAAAAATAAAGAAGCACATAAATTTATGAAACTTAAATATTTTAACTTGGTTTCACGAGAAACTGAATCATAAGTCAAGATATTTTGGTTCTTTGCCTTATTGTAACGTATAGGATTACATTAAAAATTTCCGTAGTTTTGTTTTTTTTAATCTGTTACTACAGCTTCCACTGTATTTTATTTGTAATTTTTGAACAAACAACTTTCTTCCATTTTATTAATTACTTACACTTTTATGCTAAGCCCTACTCCTTCTACTCCTTAAGGATATTCGATTATAAATATGAATTCGAATATACATATATTAGTTTTTAATTACTCCAGCCTTTTAATTACTACTTCTTTCTCTCCTTGAATTTAAATATTTTCAATTTCATTTCTTATGTTTTATTTGTACTTATTAATTATTTTCATTAAATGAAAATATAATTTGTCAATTGGTTTTATATACTTTTTTCTCTTTCTTTTATTTGTAATCGGTATTTAACAAATAAATACATACGAGTGATTAGGATGCGTAACAAATGAGTCATGGTTGATTATAGGCTACTCTACTTACACATATATATGTAAGCTGTGAAATTATATGGTAGACGGTGTTCATTTCTCACATTTTATTTCATGACGTTTTATTTACGTTCCGCCATATTTGTTTTTCATATAAAGGATGAGAAGGCAGACTACATACTTAATTCCGGCGACATGTCAAATGGAATAAATGAAACTTCTTTTTAAAATAAGCTGCACCCCGCTGCTCATAACATCCACACTTGCTATGATCATGACCGCTCGTGCTGAATGAGTAATATGGCATCAGATGTGTGGCGCATAGTGTTTTCCTGTTTCCAAATTCAGAGAAAAATAAATTGGCGACAATATCTGGCGAAAATAATTGGCGAAAAATAATTGGCGAAAGATAAATTAGCGACATATAATACTCGCCGTTAACGGTGATAGCCAGACCAATACCGCTCTCTATAACATACGTCGTTGGCTTTGATCGTAAATCTTCAGCTCTCGGTTCAGTTGAATTTTGTAGGTGTACAGGCCCTGGTTATTAACAAAAATTTACTAAGTTGTGCTTTGCGAAAGGCTCTGCCGTTGTGACCGACTCGAAATCGATAGCCTTGGAGTTCAACAACGTTTCTTCTTTATGTGGATGTTAGTCATTTTTTACTGCGTCAGTGAACTCAAGCTATTATGTGTAAATAATAAAGCGCATTGTGCCTCTACGAAAGTCTTCGATATCTTTTCTTCTTTACACAAAGTACGAATTCCAGTTTACCCTTGCAAACTTTTGTAGTAGATGTTGTAGTAGATGTTGGTGTAGTAGATATTCCTTGCTAGGGCTTACAGATTATCTCAGGACCTCAACTATTGGAAACATTGGTTGTAGTGCAAGCCGACATTAATCCAGTTCAGCATAACTAATAGCGTGTTCCGACGATATCCTGAATTACTAAATTCGCTGTTGGAACCAAACGGTGACGAACGTTTTAGTGAATCATCGGTATATATAATATATATTAATTCCCATAACATTACATGAAGGAACATTGGTACTTCTCTCAGTCAATGAGCTGCACCCGATTCTATTTTTAAACTCATTTAAAGGGACCTATAGCTTAACGCCGGCTACGAAAGGCATCATAACCAGTTACTAGTTAGTGCTATGAGGTGATACCGCTGTCGAAAAACTTTTTTCGTTTTTAAGATGGTCTGGCTTGTTATTGAACCGACGACCTCCTGGTTGGTAGGTGGGTGTCTTACCTACCATACCAAGCGGTATGGAATCATCGATGACTGCTGATTATATTTTTTTGATGTCGCACATACCCTTTTATTGGTAAGTCCTAACAGACAATATCATTGAAAATCAATAGTGCTTCGTTAAAGGGAGGTGTAGCAGGATTTTATTTGCTACACCTTATACAACGAATTTCTCTGTTCATATTGGCAATCTTTCGAATGCGCTTTTTTTAATTTTCTTTTTGCGAATCTAACTTTGTTTACAAATTCTGCAGAGCCAGAATTACGAATACAGGACAATCATTCTGTGCTCGTCACCTAGTGAGTATAATCCGTCTCTATACTGGGCATAGGTTTTCAATTAGTTGTCTCCATCTCTCTCCACATATTGCTATATGCTTCAACTCTCAGATGATATGGAAAAATTTACATAAGCAGTCCGAGAATGGTTTAAGCTTCTAGAGTGTGGAGAATCCTAATGTTATCTTTGGATGCTCTCTTCTTATACTACCTTGGGTTTTACATATAAGGCCACAAATCCTTGCTTCATCAGGAGGTTTAGTAAGTTCGTGTTTAAGTTATGCCAGATTAAAAAAAAAAAACTTCTGCTTACTGATTGAAAATATTTAGAAAGATTTTCATTTTTTATAAAGTAATTTGTCAACAACACCTTGATGTGTAAGATAAATCTGCTATAGGGCATTGAACAAAAAACCATAGAAATGTATGTATTCTTAAGGTCAGAGGGTAAACTATAATTAAATACTGGGGCACGGTAACTTAAGACAATTAATTAATTTAATTGTTTCACTAACAATCCATTTGCGGCTAAAATGTGGGTGAAAAATTAATTGATTTTAAGAAAATTACTTAATTTTTAGACAAAAGGCTTAACATTAAAAAAATACTAACAAATAACAAACAAGTATAATTCTTTGATTGTTAAATACAGGGTGTCCGCCGCCATTTTGGTAAGCATTAGACTTGACAGTTCATATTTGATAATCGAGAAGTAGAGATGTGGCAAATTTGTTATAGAAAAATATTCAGTAAATCAACGTGTTTTAATCGCTAAAACATTTTACCAAAATCAATCACCGATTACTGTGACGATGAGGAATTTACGTGAAATTTTTGGGAAAAACAACGAGCCAACAAGGCGCACTATTTATCGTGTGATTTCAAAGAAAGAGCGACTGTAGCTGATAGGCCCAAGCATGGACCACAACGTACTGCAAGATCGGCTGAAAACATTACTGCTGTTCAAGAAAGTGTTCAAAACAATCCAACAAACTTCGACGCCGTGCTCAGGAGCTTGGTCTTCAAAAAACAACTTTGGTCACAATTTTATAAAAATATTTGCATTTGTTTCCATTTAAGATTCAGTAAACACAAGAGCTTCTTCCAGAAGACCATTTACGCCGTCGTACATATGGCAATAGGATGTTACAGCTCGCCCATGACAACCCCAATTTTCTTGAAAAAATCGTAATGAGTAACGAGACACATTTTTATTTGAATGGTTATGTGAATATACAGAATAGTCGGTTCTGGGCAATCTAAAACCCTCAAATTATTCATCAGTCACCTTTGCATCCATTAAAAGTGAGAGTCTGGTGTGCAGTTTCATCAGGAGGAATAATTGGACTTTATTCTTTGAAACTGAAAACGGCGTAACGGTAACTGTCAATGAGGGGCGATATCGTGATATGATTGAAAACTTTTTAAAGCCACAAATGCATGCCTTAGGCTTGACTGACAGGTGGTTTCTACAAGACGGTGCCACATCGCATACAGTCAGGATTACAATGGAATTACTGCGAGACCTCTTTCCACAACAAATTATTTCAAGGAATGGTGATGTTTACTGACCTCCACGGTCGCCTGATTTGACTGCTTTGGACTTCCTTTTGTGGGAAAAAGTGAAAAGTAAGGTTTATGCGAACAAACCAGAAACGCTGGAGCAACTCAAACAAAATATTCGTGATGAAATTAATGAAATACCGAGTGAAATATGTGGGAATATAATGAAAAATGTGCTCAAAAGGGCTTGCTTTTATGAGGCTAATAGAGGCGGTCATTTATCTGATATTGTATTCCATACATAATTGCTGACATTAAAATAAAAAATATTTATCAATATAAGATCCATTCTTTTTCATATAATCAAAAATTATAAACAAAAAGTAGTAGTATACCTTCCCGGCGGGTACCCTGTTTTTTGCTTTTTGAATAATTTTTTTCTTTAATAGCCTGCTGTGTTTATTACCTTTTTACGTCTTTTTCTTTTATCTTTCAAATTCAAGGTGATTTTGTGGATTTGTTTTTTATGATTTGATTTCTTTGATTTGAAATATATTTTTTCCTTTTTTTATAATATCATATATCAAATAGGAAATATATTTCTAATTCAATATCACCACACTCTACTTTTTTCTTCCATGTTCCAGGCAAATATTTCTTTTTTTTCTAATTTAAGCACCACATGAAGAAAACACCATAATTTTATGATTATTTTTTTTTTTTGGTTTCTAATATTTTATTTTCTTCTGATATGTTTTGTATGCCAGAGGTATCGAACATACAATTTATTATAAATTTATTATAAATTAGGAAAAATACATTTTTTTTATTCTTGTGTACTATTTAAAAAAAGAATTACTGAAAATTGTTTAAGTATCAAACACCAACATACAATCAGACAAAAATTGTAGAATAATATGTGTGTACTTTTAAATTTGTTTGTATGTTTATAGACGTAAAACCAATATTAAACTGTCAACAGATAAACAACTAAATATACAAAAAAAAGAAAAGAAAAACAAAACATGCAACTGCCACAAAATAAAAAACAATTTAAATATATGGCGTTAGAAATATTTTGTAAGGAGGTATTTCATGAACAAAACACATTTAAAACCTCTTTTTTTAAAAGATGGTAGTGTTTAATATAGTCCTTTACAAATATAAATGTAGTGCCCGTCCAAATAATGAAAAGACATACCTTTTTGTGGAGTTATTCTATCGTTCTTTCGGCACTTTGGCGATGTGATGATAATATCTGAAGAAATATTTGCCTTGAGCAAAAGCCTGCTAATGTTGTCTGGGTTGCTGTTCTAGAAGTGGCTAATCTGAAAATTTTCTAAAATCGCTGGCAATTGGCGAGTGCACTCGCAGGACCTCTGGCCCATTGTGATACCATGAAAAAATTATAAATCCAATAAAGGACCTAGAGTTGAACAAAGAAATATTGACTAGAATCAGCCGAGACCGAGACAGGACAGATAGTAGAGATGTGTAACGCATACCTTAGTTTAAGCTCCTGTAGAACGTGGCACTCAAATAAGAAGGTTTTGTATCGATTGCTTCTCTTAAACTGACTACTCCTACAGTAATCATAACCTGGTAACCTATAGCTTCCCAGAGCCTTGGCCCTGACCAATGCATCCCCACCCAACGCCGATACATTTATAAAATTCGACAACGCCTTCAAAGTAATATATAAGTCTCTCGTGCACAAACCACACTAACGTATGATCTTTTAGTTGCGCGCTCATCAGCAATATCATCTGTGTCACTCGAATGCCTCTGACTAGGGAAGTATATAGTAGAGCATGATGTCGCCTAAGTTGGTTACGTGAGCCAAATGCCTAAGTTTAAGCTCCCAGTGATCGGGACAGCCACACAGAAAGTGTTGTACCTAACAGTTCCCATATTAGCCCTGAAATCACATGCGCTCTGACACTGTTCGGTAATTATACCCGAAAAAAGCCTGATTGATCTTCATTCATACCTATATAGGGGCTTAGATATTTCCATTTCTGGATAATCTACAAGTGGTGAATAGGTCCGTCCTGTATTCCACATTGCTCAGTGCACATCAGTCATTAAGCTCGATAGCGCACTAAGAAGGGCATGACCACATGCCTGCACGAAAGTCAGAGAGAACTCTCTGGTGGCATACTCATCAGCAATTTCATTCCCTCAGGTTATAGCTTAGCTCGGGAGTTTAATAGTTCTTGAGGCCTCCAGATTTATATCAGGGATACAAAATTTAATTAACGAATGTCCACCGCCTTCCACCAAAGATGTAGTGAGGATTGGCCTAATGACCGAGGTGTAAATCTAATACAAGAAACGTGGTCTAAGTCCCCATTTTTTCCCAAATGTCCACCCGCAACATTACGCTTCCGCTTCGAGTCCAAAACAGCATCCAGTTAGTTAGCTGCCTTCGAAAATTTTATAGTAAAGCCGCTCAACTTTGCCGGCATAAACTCCGTTATCTTGTACTGACTGGTGAACAGAACCAGCTCGGTCTTCGAAAGATTAAGCCCCAGACCCTTCTCACTTACCCATGTAAAAAGAGCTATAAACGATTATTCTATCAACTTTTTTAACGTGGAAAAAATTTCCCCCTGACAAGCAGCATGACATAATCTGCATATGCAACCAACTGGGTCCGATAATATATTTGTACACCTCTATCAAAATTTGAACAAACAGCGTTTGTATTTGACAGCCATAGATGGCCGATTATTTTTTATGCAAAAAAAATCATCACTCGACCTAAAACTAAGCTTGATAAATATTACGCGAGCTCTGCACCATCCATTTCGTAGTTGCTACACAAGCATGGAAGAGAGAAAACGTTCTGGTCGGCCATTTGAGTTCACTTTATCTGAAACACTTACGCTGTCACCGATCGGTGATCAAAAATAAGAAAAATTATTGATGCCACAGGCATCTCACATGGCTCAGTGGTTTCAATTTTGAACAATCACTTGGTTATTTAAACGCTTTTTACAAGCGACAATCGATCACAAATGCAATCATATGACAACTTTGCAAGAGTATTTGTGATTGTTTAACAGTAAAATGCACAAGTTTTTGCGCCGTTTTGTAATCGTTGATCAAACTCATATTTACTTCAACACATTAGATATAAAACAGCAATTAAAATAGAGGTTTCTTCGATGCCTTCGAAAGGTCAAAACAATCAGTGGTGAAAATTTTTTAAAAAAGACGAGAAAATTCTTAGACGGATATTTGGCGTAAAAATAGATGATGATATCGTACTTCAAATATAAATGAATGAAGGAGTTGTGAAAGAAAGGCCAAAAGCCCTGGGTTTGATGGGGATGCCCACAAATACAGTCCAAAGACGGTGGGCTAAAATTATCTCTATTGGAGAAAAAAAAGCAGTTTCATTTTAAAACTCATAGCAATTGCGTAGTTTTAGGCGTTCTTAGAGAGTTTACCTCTTGTGTGGAGAACTAAACGTATTGTTGGGTTTTAAACTTCTTAAAACATTTGCGTTCTTTTTAATTGCGTCAAAATAAAATAAACACCACAGTTTTTAATTTATTACTTTATCTTTAAATAGTTTTTCGTAATACAGCAACTTATTTCTCGTGTACTTAATACTCGTTTATACAACACATTTATTTATGCCTAAAAACGACTTTGCTTATGACCGCAAGACGAAAACTATGTCCATGTAGGCAAAGCAGCCTCCTTATAACATAGCTGCCTACAGTTTGTTAAGTTCCAAAAATGTCACAAACGCTCTCACATCCTGTATTTTATGTCCGTTAATATTAAACATGTAAGCTTGTGTTACCTAAAGATCATCGTATTGGCAAATACACAAATCAGTACGGCAATGCCTTGAAATACAAAAATCAGTACGGCATTACTACATTTTTAACCTTGACACAAACCGATAGACGAAAATCCCACAATACAGTCCCTGATGTGGTGAATTTACTTTTTACGCATTTTTATTTTTCATTCTTATAGCTTAGCATGAACCTTAGAAATTTTTACAAAATTATGGGTTCCGTGAGAGAGTTTTGGAATAGCTTTCTTTCGAATATAGTATTACTTATACATGAAATTACCCATATGCTTAAACAAATATAAAGAACCTATAAAGAGAAAAGAAAAGAAAAATAGAAATGAGGCGTCAAAAACCGAATGCCAAAATAATATAAAATAACAACTTGAAAATTAAAACTGTGTTGCCATAGTTGCACACAAAAACATATATTTGCATACATAGACATACACTTTCAAATATACCCAGGTGGTATAGGCTTTAAAATATCTTTGATGTGTGTGTTCTTAGCATTTACTCTCCAGTAAGCCAAAAAATCAAGTTATGTTTTGAAACTATGCAAGAAATTGACGCTCAACTTTGTTTAAATTTTATCACATTACCGACCGGCTTGAAATCATACTTCGCAAAGTGTTGTTTGTTAATATTTCTGCAATATTATCGTTCAAGAAAATCTATAAAAATTTGCAGTGAGGCAAGTTAAAAATAAAACAACAATATCGCTTACCAATATTTTGCCAACTGGGTTTAGACACATCTACGAAGACATGTGAAATGAAAAGCCATGTGAATTTTCTTAACTTTACATATGCCTGCCTTTTTACGTTTTTTATTTTATTTCTCTATATATTTGTGTATGTTTTTTCACTTTTCTTGGCCGGAAAGGGAGTGAGACAATTGAAATCAAGGCAGGCGAGAAGAGCAATTTAAAGAAAAAAGGCAATAAAAAAACAGCAGGTAATTCTGATTAAAAAATAACAAATTTTTTTTTCTTTTTGCATAACAAAAGAATATAAAATTATAAAAAGAAAGAAACTTAACTGGAGTCACACAAATTGTCCAAAGACAATAAGTGAAAAATATGAGAAAATAATTTTGTGAAAATAAAAGGCCATATGAACTTGAACACTAAAAATTAATTTTTAAAATTAAAAATAAAGGAGAAAAAAGTTTGTGAAATTTACATAAATAAGTGCTTAGAGCATTGAAACATATGCTCGTTAAAATGAAATATTAACAAATAAAAATCATAGGACACATTATTATATAAATAATTTTTAGTGTTTCTCTTTCAAACAAGCACCATCCAGGTGTTACGGCTTAGTGAGTTTGTTGGCTCATTTGCGGCCATTTAGCTCTTATTTGATGTGCAACTTACACAAGTACATATTGTATTAAACTG
The DNA here is from genome assembly GCA_023159175.1 of Wohlfahrtia magnifica. Classification (NCBI taxonomy): domain Eukaryota; kingdom Metazoa; phylum Arthropoda; class Insecta; order Diptera; family Sarcophagidae; genus Wohlfahrtia; species Wohlfahrtia magnifica. The sequence continues at coordinate 4,298,467 of JAKWBJ010000051.1, forward strand.
ATTTTTTTTTGTTTGTAACTTTTTTTACACTTTTTGAGATCTTCTAACTTTTTATATATCATAAGTTTTTTCTTCGAACTCCCTTAGGAAATATTTTTTTAGGAAGTATTTTATTATCCTCCCGACAAGCACTATATACACTGGCGTCCGCCATGCCTATGAGTTTCAAGAAAGCTCGTAAACTTGAATATCCTATTAAGTTAGGTTAGGTTAGGTTGGTAGGAGCCGCCGTAAAACGTCTAGCATATTTGCGATCGTTGCGATACCCATAGCTTCCCCCTGACAGCCTCATCAGTTACCTAACCAGTTCTCCCCCTTTCTGGACTTGCTAGTCAGCCCGACAAGAATTTCCCGTAGAGGCTTAATAATAACTATATGCCCACAGAATATTCTTAACCTAAGTTCCATTAGCGCCTGGCATTTCAAAAAAAGATATTTTGTGGTCACCTCATCTTCCTCCAAACTGTATCTAGAGAGGGTAGAGTCCCTATGATCCAACCTTAGGATGTATCTCCACATTGTCTAGGCTCGTAAGTGGCCCTATTACCGCAGATATCCTGCCTCTCGTTAGGCAGCTGTCTGGACCTCTTCCTGTCCATTCTCGGCCAAAGAGTTCTAGACTATTTATACGCCGGAGCCCGCCTCCACTTCTCATCAAGGATATTATAGGTATATTGCTCTAAACGCAGATAGCAGATAGAGATCGGTATTGAGGCACAGTGTCCTGTCTAGTCAGCTCATCTGTTGCACAATTGCTCGGAATATCATTGCGACCCGGTACTCAAAAAAGATTGTTATCGAAATGCTCAGCTAATTATGAGTGACATTTCTTTACCAGCAGGGCCATAGCAAACATAGTTCCTAAGCAGTTATAGTGGACTAAGTGTCTTTAGAAATGCAGACATTCCGGACCGTTGTAGAACTCTCCCTTAAAAAGTCAGCAAACTCGTAAATAGCGTCCAACTCTGCCTGAAACATACTTCAGAAACCCGGCAACATGTTCATATTAAGATCAAGAGAATGGAGGCCATAGGCTACTCCATCATCCAGCGTCGACCCATTCGTGAAAATTAGGACTCTTTCCGTGTCAACCGCCAATGACTCTATCCATGTTTTCTATTCGGAATAGGTGTCTTCAGATTAGTCACTGGCAATAAGTACCGGACACAGTAGTGCGTCCTCACAGGAGACAAGCCAGTTTAGTGCAGTAACCCAGCGGAGTACTCCGATAATCTAAGACCAAATTCCTTGATTCCCAGAAGAGATATAGAAGCAGTCGACTTGGCCATAATATTAGGTATCCAGATATTCATAATGACACTGAGCGCCATACCTGGCGTCATGTCGACTTTTATACTCTCATCGAGGAATTTAATATTTACTTCCTATACAGGTACTTCTACCAAACTACAATACAATAGAAAAGTATTGGTCTGACTATAACCGTATGAATCCACATTGTGGCCTTCGAAGAGAGTCTCCTAAGTCTTGCTATAGCCCCCTTCTAACAGACGCTCTCCTAACTCTTCCCACCACATTGGATTTCCAAAAAAATTTTCTGTCCAGAATAATCCCCAAATACTTGACTTGTTCTGTCAACCGCAATTAAATCCCGATGGCGGTTAAAATATCCTCTTATGATGCCTAAAATGCCACTCAGGTCTCTCTGATACAGTAACAACAACTTGTTTTTCCTTCCTTAGTTTAAATTTCTATCAAGTGTCCTTGCAGATCTTCCCCTTGGCTCACTAATTCAAGACTCATTTTTCCAACTCAGAACTTGTAGACCTTATGGACTAAGTTTAGCTCTTAGTTTTAAAATCTGCGAGCATTTTACAACTATGCAAATAGATACTGAGAATTCAGTCCAAATAAAACTTCCGCGGCATGTTGGGCATAATAATTATACTAAAAGTAGCTTAAGATTTTTAATTTTCGAAGTCACTTTGAGTCCATTAATTACTTAATAGGTAAGTAAATATTGTTACGTTTTTACCTTTTTAAAAAGGTGTATTTATGAGTTTGTAGATTGTAGTTAAAATAAAATAACTTTTGTGTTTGGTTTTAATTAAAAATCCCTTATTCAACACAGTTATGCGCACCACTGCTTGTAATCTTTTTACAGGCAATAATATTTTTTCTTTTTTAATTAATCTCTCTGTTTGCAACTTTGTAAACAACAACAATTACTCGATAGATCTTTTTTCCTAAAGATCTTCCAACTCGATCGTAGTAATAACTTAGGTTCGATCACAACCTTTTCAAACAGAGGTTATCCACACTTAACTCTCTTTACTGAGTTAGATCCAACTAAACTGGTTTTTTACTTCACGATTTACTTCACGAGTTTACTCCTTATAAACTCTCTTCACCCAAACTGTACTCGCTGAGTTTACTGTACCTAAACTGCACTCACTGTGCTTACGACACAAAAACTGATTGCTGTTGTTTTCGGTTACTTGTTTTCTTTGCTGCTGTTGCCGTGTTATTTTTATTTACTTTATCTCTGCTAATGATTTTTGTTGTAGATTTGGTTATTTGTAAACAGCACGTAAAGTTCTTGCAGCTTTTGTTTATTTATTTTAGCGATGTAGTAAAAGCTGTGGTGCCCAACCTTATTTTCGTAACAATATTTTATCAACTTTTTCGCTTTATTTTTCTAAAAGTATTTTGTTTTTTAGGGTATTAAGGAGTCAGTCAAACTTAATTGTTTTGAATTTTATTGTTATTTTCTTTGTCATACAAAAAAACATTTAAATTCCCATGCCTATTACTGACACCTTTATCTATACCCGCCTACCAAAGTCTCAACTAATTGAAATAATTAAAATCATTTTCATTGCGTTGAAATCCGTAACAGGTGAATAATTTATAATTGAATTGAGTTTGAAATTTCACACTTAAGCTATTGAGTCAAAATAACTTCAAACTACCAACTAATTATATGCTAAATAATAATAATGAGGAGGATGATGAGGAATATTAACAAACCAATGACAATGAGTCAGTTCAACCGTCAGTCATTCAATTTATTGTTGAATATTAACTCGGATACACAAACATACCGACAACAATCAATGGCAGACAAGAAACCAGCCCGAAACAATGATACACATTGTCCTGAACAAAAGACTAAATGAATCAAACGGTCACACTAACTTATTTTGTATATTCAGGCAATGAGTTAGAAGAATTATATACGCACGCACAGAAATATACTAATACTTATACAGTTATTTATAGATACACACACACTTGTATACTGGCGTTTTGAAACTGTAGTTTGGAAGTTTAAACAATTCGTTTTGATTTTCCAAATGAAATATGCTTGCGTTTAAATAAATTTGCAATTATTTGTTGGCATTATTTAAAGTGTTTAATTGAAATTGAATTAAAATAATAAAAGCACTTGCGAAGTGAGGAGTGTCAATTATATCATTACATAACATAAATGAAATGCAACTGAAAACATGAAAAATATTTATGATTAAATATTTCAAATATTTATGGTGAAAAATATTAATTAAAATGATTGAAATAATTTTAAAACGTTTTTGTTAGAAATAAAATAAAATCCTTTCAATGGGTGTTTTAAAACAGACTAAGTTTAATTATACTTTTTTTTTAATAAAAAATTTGTGCTGTTAAATAGATTGTGTATTAAAGACCAAAGTAAAGTTAGGTTCAAAGAGGCAGTAAAACCACGCTCCACCCAGGGAAAAAAATTGAAAGAAAAAGAAAAAAGCTGAGAAAAAGCTAAGTATGAAATTGAAGAGAAAGAAAAATATAAGGCAAAGAAGTGAGAAGGACACCTTTAAAGAAAAACCCGGCGGCACCTAGTAAGCCAGCCTATACCCGATATGTAACCAGGTCACAACCCTGGCTCATGCAGCCTCACGTAGACCAATAAAAAAGCTCTGTTCTAGCAACCTTAGCCTACGCCATGGTGATTGGCTCCCCACATTCTCCAGCTCAAAAAACCTTATAGAGTTCTATGGGACTCCTTTCTTAGATTAAAGACCGACCTGGAACGGTTGGCTTTAGACCAAAGCAACCTGGAGGCCCTACAGTCTCCTCTCCCCTCAATAACTCTTACATTTAATGACGTGTTCAATTATGCTCACAGCTCACAAAGAACCCATGCAGTAGTCTGAGAAATACACTAGCAAGTTTAGTACACTTGGACGCGCTCGATCTTGACAGTTTAGCAGAAGTCTCATTTCCCCCCACTCCACCTTGTTTAGCAATCGAGCACAGCTTGACGCTGTATACATCCAGAAGTTACGTCTTAATAGCTGCTTGACTATCAACAAAGATGACCACAGTATCCCCAAGAGCGAGAAAGTCACGAATTAGATCGGCTTCCCTAAGAACAGCAAAGACCTCGGCCTCGAAGACACTACAATCGTCCAGAAGTCCTTAGGACAGTTTTATGTTATTGTCCACTAGATAGAGCCCCACACCCATGCCCATCTGTGAAGATAGAGTCTTTCAGACCTTTCAACACCTTTCAGGAAAGACTGCCGAACGGGTTCTGCTGAAGTCACATTATTTGACCCTGTAGTCAATGGAACCTGGATGAGTCACCACATTCGCAACCCCACCTAGCTCTTCAAGACTACCAAAGAGCTTCCAGCAGCTATCTTCTTTACCACCACCTTCAAAGAGGTCAGACCTTTGATAATATCCAGCGGTGCCTGAGGAGTACTTCTGAATTCGCCCAATAAACCCAGAGCAACAAACCTTTGTACCTTGTCCAGAAGCCTGCTCCAACTGATATTTTCAAAGCTCACTTCTATACGATACAGTATCATACCAGTAAGAACTGGAGTCATAAATGCATTTCATCCCCGGGGTAAGATCTTTTATTTATAGCACCACTAACCGCATTGTCGGCGTTGAATCTGTTATTCAGTTTAGTGTCCCATCCAAGAAAACTTCTTGATCCCACCAGATAGTCTGAGCCTAGGTAGTTCAAACCTCTACAATTTATATCATCAAAAACCAACAAATTTTTGGCCAATGGTTTTTTTAACTATTATTTACAGCGAGGGGTTATTTATTATTATTTACAGTGAGGGATGATTTTGAAGGAGGAACTTATTTCTCGAACCTTTGTAACATGTTTTAACCACAAATACCTCAGATGATTGGAGAGCAGCTACTTTAGGTACCACAATTAGTGATTTTGTCGGAGTTGATAACATCAGTAATGAAATGATAATTCAGGGGTGTTCTATTTAACGAAAAGCTTAATACTCTTCATCTCTTACGCCTAAAATATTCACGACCTCATCGGAAATCGCGTAAAGATAAATCTAATGTTTAATATAACCAAGCTGTTCGATGAAGTACTAAATAAAAAGTTACGTCCAATACTGAGTAAAGTCAAATATAGACTGGCGAGAGCCATAAGAAGGGCTTTTAAGCATACAAACATTGCTCAGCTCTTTTTGTAGATGATTCACAGGCATTCGACTTGATACTAAAACAAAGCGTACCACTAAATGTAGGTTTAGGGTTAAGAAAACAGACAACTTAAATGAATCTAATGCTATTGAGGTGAGGGTATCTTGAGATCTATACTATATCCGTTATATACCTCTATCATATCAATATGCATACCCATACCTCACAACGATAATGCGGCTATCTTCAGCCACCATGAAAATCCGCAGAAAACAACTATGTTCTGATTGAGTCAATGATAAATTGATGAGCAAAAATTATTTCACATCTACACTGCTTAAGAAGCCATGCCAATAGCCCTTGAACACCGCTATTGGAAGTGGTAGGGATCTTTAAAAGATTTCGTGTTCTGTTACTGTCATATCTAGATAGCACAAGAAGAAATGAATCCAACTATTTTGTTCCCTATAATGGAGGAAACTGCAGATTTCCACCTGGAAGACAGCCATGGTGCAGTAGATGTCACAGAAGGAGGTGATAGGTTAGAACTCTATCAAGGCCCTCTTCTTCAGCCTTTTCGTTCCCAACGTTGTTCGAGTATACAGAGAGCGTATTGGCTTTCCACAAAGCATACATTGTTTTTTTAGTTTTATTAATCAAATTGGTTTGCAAATGATGTAGATCATTTATCGACTTTAGCTAGCCTCCTGGTGGTGATTCTGACAGCCTGATTCCAGATAACGAGTGTATATGTGAAACAAAAACAAAGTACTCAATTTTTGCCAGTGTTTGAAATGTAAATAGACAAGTCACTCAACTTGTTGGACGAACGTTTTCTTACGCTCGTTATCTGGAAACATGCTGTTAATTAGCATTATAATGTATTTCCAATAGGTGGCGTTTTTTCCTAATCATTCGTCTTCTGTTTGATATTATAGCCAGAGATAAGCAGGAAGGTCAGCAAAGCTTCTTTTGATGGATTTGGCTGCAGAGAGGTTGATTTAAAACCGCATTTTATTTTTTTCGTCATGTCCTCAACTTGGGACCTGGACCGCTTATGTTGTCTGCGTGGATCTAACCACTGCGCCACACCACGTCCAAATCAAATAAATAGCACATGAATTACCGGCACATAATACCTCAATTATGGAAACCGTTTAGTTAAGATTTCTTCTCTTACCGAAAAATATTTTGTTAAAATTATTATTATTTTTTTTTAAACAAAATTATTATTACTGACTTATTTTAGGTTCTTTTTGTACAATATTTTTATCATTGTATTATATTGTATTGTATATTGTATTTTTACTTTTTAAAAACGTGATTCTATGAGTTCACAGATTGTAGTTAAAATAAAATTAATTTTGTGTTTGGTTCTAATTAAAAATCCATTATTCAAAACAGTTATCTGCACCACTGCTTGTAGTCTTTTTACAGGCCATAACAATTTAATTCTTAATTACTCTGTCTGTTTACAAATTTGTAAACAACAACAATTACTCGACAGATCTTTCTTCCGGAATATCTTGCAACCCGATCGTTGTTACAACATAGAATCGATCACAACCTTTTCGACCAAAGGTTATCCACTCTTAATAACTTAACTCTTCTTACTGACTTAGTCTCAACTAAACTGGTTTTTTACTTCACGATTCACTTCACGAGTTTACTCCTTATAAACTCTCTTCACACCAGTAACACATTCGCTGAGTTAACTTTTCTTAAATCTACACTCGCTGAGTCTACGACACATAAACTCACTGCTGTTCGCATCGATGAACTTTTTATATGGCTGAGTAAACAACACATCGAAAGCTCTCGTACCTTTCGATATTTCAGGTAGATTCCATTTCTTTCTTTTAATTTATTTTTAGTTCTTTTGTAGCCATGCGTATGTGAACATCTCTACCTCTTTCAGCTCTTAGTATTTGTTATTGCTTGTTTATTGTCTGCTGCTTGTTTTCTTTGCTGCTTAATTATTGTTGTTGTCGTCTTATTTTTATTTACTTTATCTCCACTAATGGTTGTCGTTGTAGTTTGGGTTATTTGTAAACAGCACGTATAGTTGTTCTTGCAGCTTTTGTTTATTTATTTTAGCGATGTAATAAACGCTGTGGTGCCCAACCTTATTTTCGTAAAAATATTATGTTTTTTGAATATAAATATCACTTTATATAATAAAATATTATGATCTACACTACTGTAGGTATATTGTTTTGATGCTAATATTTGACATAAATGTTTCAAACCTACCTTTAATTACTCTGTAGACCTATTTTCTTTGCCTAATATCTACAGCAATGTATCTCCAATTATGTGCCTGAGTTTAGCTAAAACCTAGCATTTTAATTGTCATTGGGGGTTCGATGAAGATTATCATCATTAGCATGTTTTAAAAAGCAAGGAAAGAGGTACCACACAAGTTGAAGTCTAAAGAAAAATTTTAAATTGAAAAATTACTCACTGAAAATTAAAGAAATTTTAGCCTGATCAAGCAGCCGAAAAAAAGGATCCGAATTTGATAGGATCTGGAAAGCACCATTTATTATGATTTGATTATTGAGATCCAAATGCTTTACCTATACAGAATACAACTGATTCCTTTAAAACAAGCATTGGCAGCAAAACGTTTCCAGTGCCATTTTGTGTTCCCAATTTTAAAATTATTTCAATTGAGTTCTACAGAGTAGGGTATTATACAGCCATCGTCAAGGCAGATTCACTTTATACATTTTTTATTAATTTTTATTTTTTTTTTTTTTTATATCTGTATCTACGGTAAGCAATCACTCCTGTTAGTGGCAGTGGCAATAGCAGCAATAGCTATGTGGACATTATACTTTCATTTAATCGCAAGATTTTTGTGAATACCATCTGAAAAATATACACCAGTGACCACAGCCACTACAGCCACAACTGTTTATCGTTAATGGTCTGCTTGATAAGGATAAATGGGAGAAAAAATATGTATTCATTTATATGCGTACAAAGCATAAAAGCAGTCAAATAAACTCACGTACATACCTACGTAGTATGTATGTAGTACGTACAACATCAAAGTCAATGTGAAAACCGCCACAAAAAATTTTAATAAAAAAACAAAATTTTCATTCACAATAAAAGAAGGACGCTATGACTTTGAAAGCAATAAAAGGTCTATAATAGAGTCGATTTGGGTATTATTGCGATAAGAGCTTTTATGGTAGAGAGTGAGTGACAGAGTTATTTTGAATGATATGTGAGTAAATCAGGGCAATAATTTTATTAACAAGCGGTTCAGAGGACGAGTAAATAACACATGGGAATAAGAAAAATCGAAAGGAGGAAAAAATATATTTACAAAAAAAAATAACATAAAATAAAACAAAAATATTAAAAAAAATAAATAAAAAAAATATATATTTAAATTATTTTTTTATTTACTTAAAACTAAGCATTTGTGGAGGCTTTTTAACATTTGTGGAATACATTTTGCAAATTTGTTTTCATATTTTGGTAAATGTGTTTCAAACTAAGTAATAACACAGGGTAGAGCTGCAAAACAATCGATAGTACAATCGGTAGTATCGATAGTTTTGCTTTTGGCTGACCATCGATAGTTTTTTTTTACTATCGATACTATCGTTAAATTCTAAAAGGCCACTAAATGCAGTCAAAGTCACATTTGCAAAACTTTGATAGTTGCATAGGGACACAGTTGAACAGTTTCTTCTTAATATTCTATTTTCTATTTAAAGTATGAATTGTAACTGAAATATAACCCAAACAAATTAATCTTTGTTTCGTCAGACCATATAATGTTGTTCTATTTAATTATTACGGTGCATGTGCTCCTTCAGTTTGTTGAGCAATTATACATTTTGAGGACTCTTACCATAAATCTCGCTTCCATAAGTTTTTTTTTCTTATTACGCGACTTGAAACAGGCGGACAAGTTCATTTTTAAGGCTTTTTGATGACTTGAAGAGATTAATCTTTGAATTACAAATTAAAAGTTGACAGTTGTTCTACGCTTTCTTCCCATAGTCTCTGCAGTTTTCTTTCACTAGATCGTTTTATTAAGTACTTTAGTTTTGGAGCACTTCATGGTTTGAGCAATTTTCGCTATATATAAGGATAAATTTTCCATCAAAAAGCTTTAATACATAAAATTCTATTACATCTTGGAAAAAAATAAAGTGTTTTGTTTCAATAACGTATATTTATTATTATTCTTTACATTTCACTTAAATTCTCATATTGCTGCCACTAGTAGTACTTAAAAGAGTCCGATAGTATCGATAGTATCGCTAGATTTTTGCAAACTATCGCAACTATCGAGTGGGCCAACTATCGATAGTTTTGCAGCTCTAACACAGGAAGAAACTTAAGTAACTTTTTTATTTCATTTGATGTATAAATTTATTTTATTAAATATTTTTTATGGGATGCGCAAGTATGATATCTTAACAAAAAGCTGTTCATGAATGTTTGCAGATTTGATGTCGAAAGCGCTTCAGTCATTGATTGAGTTAACTGATATCAGTAAATTAAATTAAAACGTTTTGATTAATATACTTTCTGTTTACAGTTACCTACAATAAAAAAAAATTGCTTTACTAGGAGTACAGACCAGAAATGTCACAGAATTCTTTTATTTTTTAGAAATAAATTTATTAGAAAATTTGCGGTGTAACTTTGCTATAATGGGCCTGGCAAGGTGAGAACTTGCCCCATCCTGCTGCACTCACACAAAACTGAAAGAAATTGTCTTTTGGGACATTTCAGAAAAGAAAAATTTCGGAAACATTTTTAAATAACGATATACACTTACAGTTAAAGGGCGACCGATTTCTTCGAAGAGGTATGCCCCGGCAACACATTTTGATGATACTGTACACCGCACTCTAAATCGTTAAGTTAAGAAAGAGTTAAGAAATCTTACTTCTGTTCACTTCCGGAGACACCATACCCAGATGACGCCGAAAGTGCGCCAAAACTTTCATTGAACGACAATTATTGACTCGCGTTTGTGTTTGTACAATCCGAATACGAGTTTCATCATCCAAATTTTGCATTTCTACTAAATATTGACGATCTAAATTTGAAAAAAAAAATTTAACGAATAACTGAGTTTGAAAAAGTTATTACATTTTTTTTGGTAGCGCCTTTCGTCAGCCACACTGTATTTGAAACGAGAGGTAGATCGGCCATACACATGTAGAAACGAGAGGTAGATCGGCCATAGCATCAGAAATAAACCGCACAAGTTCACAAGGATGACACTAGAATGGAATCCTGATTTTTAAAATTTTTTTTAACTTCTTTTGAAATTTATTCAAGTGTAATAGTTTTAAAGTTGAATTTCAAAATTTTTTTAGAAAATTCTTTTGTATCATAAATGCAAGTGAAGCATGATTGTGAAAATAAATGTTGATGCAGATAATCAAAACTGAAACAATTTTAGCCACAAGCAGAAAAGTACAATTTTAAATATTCCTCAATAAAATATTGTTTACTTCATTTTACGAACTGTGCAGTATTTGGTTTACTCTGATATTTATGTACATAAAAATCTCGCATAGATACGCTTTAAACAAAAAATAAATTCATCCTGAAATATAGTGGTTAAGCAGAAGCATTGTACACTAAAACATACATTGAACCCGGCACACTACATAACTCTTGTTTAACAGAAACTCTGTACACGCACTGCTATACTGCACTACAGTACAAAGCATTTCACAACATTATAATACACTACACAACTTTGCACGTACCATGGTATACCAAAAGAGCATCTGGAGATACTCGAAGAATTAAGGTGAATTAATCTTATATCCTACTACGCAAACTTAATAGCGGAAAACTGAGTAAAATACGAGAGCGGATTGACATGGAAGCTACCTAGCGCTAGATGGCAGCACAAACACAAAAACTTTTTCTTTCATAGAAATTACGATCTGTCAAACATCAGCTGTTAAAATTTTAGCTAAATTCTTTGATTAGTTTATTTATTGTAGTCGTTTGAAGTAAGCAACTTTTGTGTTTCTTGAAAAATTGAAAAAAGTGAATTTCGTGTAGTGATTAAACACTATTATTTGAAAGGCAAAACGGCGAAAAAGACAAAAGAAAAGCTTGATAAACATTACGGCGAATCAGCTCCGTCAGATTATACGAGTATGATAAAATATTGGATTGTTGAATGTAAACGGACCCGAACAAGCACTGCAACAATACCATCAACTGAAAGGCCAAAAGAGGTGGTTACTGAAGAAAATATAAAGAAAATTTTCAATATCGTTATGACTGATCGCCGGGTCAAAATCCGTGAGATTGCTGAAATGGTAAACATATCATATGAACGTGTGTTCAATATTTTGAATGTACATTGGCGTATGAAAAAGCTATCGGCAAGCTGGGTGCCGCGTTTGCTCAATGTTAAACAAAAACGAGTCCGACAGATAACTTCACAGCGGCGTTTGGACATGATAAATTATAATCCTGCTGATTTTTGGCGTAGTTTCATAACTGTTGATGAAACGTGGATCCACCACTACACACTTGAAACCAAAAATCAATCGAAGCAATGGGTGGAAGCTGATGGAAGTGCTCCGAAGAAGGCGAAGACAGCGAAATCGGCTGGCAAGGTTATGGCCACTGTATTTTGGGATGCACACGGAATATTGCTCATCGATTATCTTGAAAAGGAATCCACAATCACAGGAGAGTATTATCGTGCATTATTGGATCAATTGGTTGATGCAATCAAGGAAAAATGACCACATTTAAACAAGAAAAAGGCGTTCTTTCTTCAAGACAACGCACCGGTTCATACAACATTAGATACGATGCTAAAACTACTAGAAATTCACTTCGAATTGGTTGATCATCCACCTTATAGTCCAGATTTAGACCCTAGTGACTTTTTTCTGTTTCCAAACTTGAAAAAATAGCTCGCAGGAAAAAGATTCATCTCAAACACAGAAGTGATTACCGAAACTAATGCGTATTTTGAGGAGTTCCCAAAATCGTATTATTCAGATGGTATAAAAAAGTTGGAAAATCGTCTTACTAAGTGTATTGAGCTAAAAGGAGACTATGTTGAGAAATGAATGGTTTTTGAAAAAAAAAATTTTTTTTCCTACTTAGGTAGCTTCAATATCAATCCGCCCTCGTATATTTGCTTTGTCAAAACAATATTAAAAGAAAAGGATTTTGGAAAAACACATCTCTAGTGCTATTTGGAGCAAATTATAGCCATAACTCCGTTAAATTTTCATTGGCAGAATAAGAAATTTTTACGAAAGCAAGCTTTGTTGAGGACAAGATTTGTCCATAGTATGGATGTCTACCTTAAAGAAGCGGTATTTTTTCAAAAATTTTTGCATTTGTTGTAAAACATATGCAAGTACAAAGTAAATTTTAACAAATTGTTGGCCATCGTTGGCTATGATCTTTATTAGTCTGCAGTGTACACTTATTGTACTTAAAAGGTCGATAACTCGGTAAGCAATTAAAATCCTTTTGAAATTATAATTCAAACATTTTTTTCCACTAAGGCGTATAAATAGTTTTTATTAATTAATTACAATCATACTCTAATACATCTGTAACAAGTAATCTAATATTGTCTGCGCTGCTATTTGATGTAATCATTAAATAAAATTACTTAAGTTCCTCCCCTCTTCTATTCAAAGACACTGCTGCTAATAATTATTCTTACCTATTTCAGTTTGTTCTTGTTTTCTCTTTGTTGTATTCTTTTTTTATTAAAGCAACAGTCCATTAAATTTATTAATTAGTGGTTTTCTCTATTACAGATTGAAATATCCTTACTCCACCCTAAACAAGCACTTTTAATTCATTATAGTTTGCAGCTGTTAAGTAAACTCGTCTAACTAAACGTTTATAAATAAATTACCATAGACTTAGAAAAATATATTAACACTTAAGGAAAGAGGGAGAAGAGGTTTAAGAGATGAAGATAAATTTAATGTAAAAACATATTTTATTTAACTGAGCGTAAGCAATAACATACGATGGTTGTTTTGTCTATGCGCCAATCCAAAGAAATATGCTAAACCTTGTTTAGAAGTTTTAAAGCTGTGTTGGTGGTAAACAGCAATCTTGAAATAAAAAATTACTTAAACATTCTATCGTTTAAGTGGAGAAAAAGTATTGGGTGTAGAAAATGAATTTTCTTTGTTTTTTTGTCGATTCTACAATGTCTCTTTTCTTTGTATTTACTAATAAAACTGAGCGAACATTTAAAAAATTTTTGTTAATAAATATTCTTTTTTAAGACGAGAGGATCAACCGTTTTACTGCGGTGGATTATAGACCAATCAGCCTGTCATCGTTGGATGCACATGCTGGGTATATCCTCATTCCGGAAAACTTCTGAAGGCACAGCACGCATACGCTAGGTGAAGGTCGGTGGAAGCAGCCATACATGAAATTGGTGGGACAATTGAGGAAACGTTTGATAGGAAGGAATATGTTATGGCATCCTTCTTGGATATTGACTGTGCTTTGAATATTGCGAATATATCTTCCATAGTCGCTCGTGGGTGTTGACCGGAGGATATCGATATGAACAGGAAGCAGGTCTATTGCCTCCAATTTGGATATGGGCAGAATAATGAAGGTTGTGACTAGAGGACTGCCGCACGGTGGTGTGTTTTCCCTTCTTCCTTTGGTGAAGCTGACTCTAAATGGCATTTGTATCAAGGTGGTCGCATAGGCGGATGATGTTGTACTGATTGTCAGGAGGAAAGCCAGCTGTTAGAATTATCGCAAAGGGCTTTATTGACTTGGGCAAGATCGAGCTGTTTCTACTTACCAGGAGCTTAGGCCGCCAAAGTTGAAGTGTGGTTTTGGACTAGGAGCTCTTGTGAAAACGTAATGCTGAGTATTAAATGAGAAAGCCATTATGTGCCTTCTACATTTGTAGGAGTGCCTTTGTCTCTGGAAAATCTGCACTTAGAATTAGTTTGTCAGGTGGACTGATTCACATTTACATTCGACACAGTATCACCCTACATAAAGTAGGCAGACCGATCCTTTTACGTTGGACAGATTGGACGGTACCTAATTTGAACTTCGGTAGAGCTTTCGGCAGTATGATAACTTCTGGCGATGAGTGGGCACCTGGATCTGTCCTCTGAGATGACAGAGTTGCAGTCTATACCGATCGTTTGGAAACGATGACCTCAGGATCTTTCTCAAACTACACGATGATTCCACTGTTTTTCAGGCGGAGTTTTATGCTATAGACAGGGCCGTATCCGTTATTTAAAGCTCAAGACCTCAAGGCTTATTAGGATCAATGTAAACAGTCTCACCACAATCAGTGTTCTCAACTCGCAGGTGATTAAATCGAAATGACTCCTCCGCTGTATTTCCTCGCTGGCCCGTCTGGAAACGAATCATGTGGAACTTATATGAGTTCTGAGTTATGAAGTTGTTGAGTGCGCTAGTAATGAGACCTCCATAGATCTTGTGCAGGAAGACGTGCACCTTTGGATAGATAGATTGAACAGATGTGGACAAATATCACCACTTGTAGAATATACAGAATGTTTTGGTCTTATTTTCTATTGAAAGGACTAAGCTTCTCCTTATATTTAGAAGGGGATCGATTGGGCTTCTTTTAGGCACAACCATCGGGTACTGTATGATAGGCTGCATGTCAGAGCGTATGGAACGCTCCCGTCATGGCTACTGTAGCAGCTGTCAAGATGAGGAGCCGGTGAAATCAGCACAACACCTTCTCTGTTACTGTCACGCTCTATGAGAGCTTAGATTAAGACACTTGGGTGTATGTCACTTCCATGATCTATACTATCTCAGGGATGTGACACGGTTGAAGTTGATTTACTTCGTCAAGATTACCGATTGACAGATCTAAAATTTTTAGGTCTTTAGGTGGGGATCTTTTTTGGGACTCTCCCATGTTCGGTCTCTTTAATGGGTCTGTCCTGTAAAGGGTATCACCATGGTCCACAGGGCCTCCAAGTCAACTCGTGATTAAAGAGCGACCCGCATAAACAAACCTCACCTAATATTATTTTATTATTTTATTTAATTAAGTAGAAAATTATATGATAAATTATTATTCTTTATGTTAAATTCTGGACTACACAATAGACGTACTTAGCTGCCCTACAATTACTTATTGTTGTGGTACCATGCTTACACAAAAACGAACATTTTAATCTGCATCAAATATATGCGATCAAGCCAGCATGGACTATTATTTTTGCAAGTGTTTTAATTTCAGGTACTATTGAAGGATCTATCAATTTATTTTAAAACGTTTTACTACCTCTAATATTTCACACAAAACTATACTGCTCTGCAAACTAATGCTGCCTGCATGCAGCTAAGAAAAAAAAGTAAAGAAGTAAAACCATTTGCATTAAACTGTATACATACGAGTATATACCTCCATATATACCATACTTACACTCTATTACCATAGTAATGGAATTTTATTATGTTGTGTATTTCCGTGATTAAATATACAACTATTTTATGCAACACCTCAAACTAACACACAATCTAATAAATGCTGTAAGAAATTCTTACAACGCAACTATGCACTCTGATATAGAAGGAACCTAAGCATTATATAAAATAAAAAGAAAAAATATTATTTTGATGCCATAAAACTAAAGAAGACTCTAAAGACAACAGCCAAAAGACACATAAGCAAGTGATTTTAATATTTTTATTTATAAAATAATTTTAAAAACATAAAAAACGTCTTTTGCAGCATATAAAAATAATAACAAAAACAAGAGTGAAAGCATAAAAGTAAGCTTGCCTTGATTTTTTTTTTTTAAATAAAACAAAAACACAATATTTAATGCATTTTTATTATAAAAGTAAAGATTTTGCCTTTCGCATATATAGAGTTTTTTGCCTGCAGCATTTTTAGCTCGTAACTGTGTCATATGGCACATGAGTGTACAAACAGCATGTGCAGCATATACTTGTGCTATGAAATCACAAAATTAATATTTGAGCTGAGATGCTGTAAAGACAGTTGAAAGAGCAGCAACTCATAAACAGTAAAGTATATTTGAAAAAACATAGATAACAAGAATAATATCGGACTTTTTTTACCCTATACAAACTTATAACTTTTAGAAAGACGAGTCTCTTAAACTTTGCTTTGCTAATACTCACTCGAGTGACCATTTCAATTTTCATTCTTTAATAACTCGCTTAATTGTGCATGATTCTAAATGAAATTTAGAATAAATTTTTAATTTCTTTAGAATTTTGCTAAAATACGATAAAATTCTCTTAGTCGGATATTTTTTTTGAACTTCTTCAAATTTTTCTTCAAGGTTTACCAACCAATCACCAATATTTTTTAACTTAATTTTTTTTTTTATTTAAGTACAGTTTTAAGTAAAAAATGCTATGTAACAGATATATTTTAATAAATTTAATCAATTGCGACTTGGTGGCTCTTGTCACGTTTAAGCTACGGTCTAAAGATTTCATTTTTTATTGAAATTTCTTAAAAAAATATTTAAAATCACATAATAGTATCAAAATATATTTAGATCACACTGGTCTAAAAAAAAAGTGTATGGCTTATAATGAATCAAATCCGCTTTCATTTTTTGTCCATCGGGCTTAAATTTTCCCTAAGGGAGTGGAAAATTCTTCGCGTGGATGAATTACCATTTTTTTAGCTCCCTGTCGGATCTTATGAGAGGTGTTACCTTCGTTTAAAAGGCTATCGTACCATTGTAGCGTCTGCTAGGCGAAAATACTTTGACCATCATTGGAAAAGCCAACGGTGGTCCACATCTTCAGCTGCTCAAATAGTAGAAGCTCTTCGAGTATTTTGTGTTATATTTGGCGATGCAGAACTGATTGTATAACCTGATCGGTGGAACAGACATAGTTTTTGTCTTGGTACGGTTGATCGTCAGACCTGCTCCCTTAGATGTAAGTTTCAGGTCTTCGATCTTGTTCTGCATATCCGTATAACGATATGATATCAAACATATGTCGTCGGCGTAGTCGAGCACTCCATGATAATCCCTGAAATTCCACTGAATGCCGCTTTTATGACCATCAGACGACAGAAACAGAACGTCATTGAGAACGATTAAAGATAATATGTGTGACAAACGATAACCATGCCTTACACCGGTTGTATAGAGCTCTACATTTGAAATCCTTATATTGTGCCCCTATAAGACTCATATATTAAGGGGCCATCCTACGTTGTTACGCCGTCCAAAGTTTTATAATCAATAAAGGGCATAAAAATGATGGGTGATTGCCACTCATTGTGGTGTTCAACGATAATATGAAGTGTGCTGATTTGATCAGCATGGCACCTATTTAACCAAAAACTACCTTGGTGTTTGCATATTAACAGTGCCACCTTCTGTGTATACGCTTTTTTCGCCACGCTAAGTGGGCCTGCGATCGACTTACAGAAGACGCCGATTTTGCCAAAAAAATCATTTTTTCAGATGAAGTTCATTTTGATCTTGGCGGGTATGTAAACAGGGAAAATTTTTGCATTTGGGGCACAGAAAACCCGCACGCATACATTGAAAAGACGAGTCACTATTTGGTGCGGATTTTGGTCCAGATGTATAATTGAGCCCTTTTTCTTCGAAAATGAGCAAGAAGTGGCCATTACAGTCAATGGCGATCGTTATCGGGCCATTTTGAACTAATTTTTGTTCACAAAAATTGAAGAGGAGGATATTAGCAACATTTGGTTTCAACAGTATGGCGCTACGTGCTACACAGCCGAAGCTACACTCGATGTATTGCGCCCTGTTTTTCAAAAAAATAATAAAAATATTTGGCGGACCCTATACTAGTTAACAACAGTATTGTGAGAACCTAAGGAGACGGGTAAAATAGTTTAGCAAGCTGACCTAGATCATGGGTGCACGAAATGGCTACTCAACCGCTTAGGAAGCACATTCATCGTTTCCGTTAGCGTTTTTACTAGGCGACTGAGCACACTGAACTGTCGCGAACAGATAATGGAAAACTAAGGGCACTTATTATTCATGTGGTTTCACTACCAGCCAATCTAAGATACATGTTCCTTCTTTAGGGACAGTCACCTTTACTTACCTACCTACGTTGGCATTAAATATGACCTTAGAAGCTGAGAAGCTCGTAAATAGCAACGGTGAATACATTTCCACGAAAATCGGATCTGAGCTTCGAAACGGACCGACACCAAATCGGCTCAGGACTATCAACTCAGCGACAGAAAAAAACCAAACATACCTACATTCTTACTCGCAAATCCATTTTTAAGAACTGGCATTAAACAGAATCCAGAGAAAAAATTCAAGCATCAGCAGAGCTGTCGCAATGACAACAACAACAAAGCTGATAATAATCAATCAAAAATAATTATTTTTGTTAAACTAAAAATTATTGATAAATACGCAACGAACCTCTTAGTTAAACCAATAAAATGGCTTGAATTAAACCCAAGAGAAAGGAAAGTCATACGAAATACCAGCTAAACTTAATTGTAAACGAACCCTAACTTTTTTTTTGGGCAAAATTTTCAAAAGGTGTGGATTCAGGTTATAATGTAAAATTGATTAAATTATGCCATACACACACTACATCACTTTTTTGTAATTAATTCTCTCATTTTTATTTCAAGACTCAACTATCAGTCGCTTTACACAATTTCCATTCGAAATTAGAAGTGTAAGGCAACTACAGCAGCTTTAGTCCTATACTATATAAGATTGTATATGCAATAGAAAATGCATAATAAACTCACTTCAATATATTAGGATATGTGAAGGCCATGATTTAAGTAACGAGTATGGCTTAAAATGTCAGTCTGTGTTTTATTTTTTATTTTTTGTTATTGACATTAAAGTAAATAGATGTGGGTTTTATATTAAGTTGAAGGTTTGCTAAGCTACAAAATGACAGCTACAATAAATATTCTCAAGTCAGACTAGTATGTGAATAGAAAAATATATTTTTATTCAAAATCTCTGTACATTTATTTAAAAACATAGAATTGAGAACGACATTTTTGTAAAGATATTAAAAATAATTGACTCAGAACTCAAAATTCCAAAAAATAAAAAAAAATTCCAAATAATTTTTCTTTTTTCCTAGAGGTGTGGCTAGGAAGCATATTGGCTTTGTACAAAACTTTCATTACTTTGTTTCAGTTCCAGTTATATAGTTGGCTTTTAAGCTTACTGTACCTTGCCTCCATATGATTGCGTGTAGTGGAGATGATGGTGGTGATTTTTACTTAAAATTGTAAGTAATAGGTAGGTAGGTAGCGATTTTCTCATGATTATTCGTCTGATGTTGTCATCATTATATATTAGTCTGGAGGGAGGTTCAAGTCTCTTTATTAAACACTTGAAACCACAATTAAATTTTTCTCCGTCGTGTTCTCTGCTGGGATTCAAGCCTTGGCCGTTTGTGTTGTATGCCTGCGCTCTAGCTACTACAGCAAGCCAGCATCAAAAATAATATGTATTATTAAGCTATTACATGCCTTTTTAACGTAATATCCTATTTAAGACCATCGTCTATTCAATATATTTATTTATTTATTTCATTATTAACAAATAATTACAAATTAAAGGTTAATATTTAAAGAGCAATGCCAACAGCAATATTGGTCCTATACTATGCAAGACTGTATATGCAATAGGAAATGCATAATAAACTCATTTTAACATATCGGGATATGTGAAGGCCAATATTTAAGTAACAAGTATGGCTGAGAGTGTCAGTTTGTGTTATGTTTTATTTTTTTTCTTTTTTATTTTTTTGTCATTGACATTAAAATAAATAGATGTTGTTTTTTGTATGAAATGGATAAAATAATACAATAAATATTCTAAAATCAAAATGTATTGAGAATGAAATTTTTATAAAAAGAATAAAAATAATTGATTTTGGTTTTTTAATTTTTCCTTGAAATCTGAATTAAAATATTTCTAAGGGAATAGAACCCAGAACTCTGAAAAATAAATAAAAATTATAAATAATTTTCTTTTTTCCTAGAGGCGTGACTACGAGGCTTATTGGCTTTGCACAGAACATTCATTACTTTGTTTCAGTTCCAGTAATAAAGTTGGCTTTTAAGCTAAATTGATGATTAATATACTTTACCTTGCCTCCATATGATTGTGTGTAGTGGTGACGATCATTACTGAGTGGTGTTGGTGCTGGTCATAATATTGTAATTGTCTCTCAGTAGGTGGTGTTTTTCTCCTGATCATCTGATGTTGGTCATCATCACCAGAAAAGCTTCCTTAGATGTATTAGTCTGGATGGAGGTTGAAGTCTCTTTATTAAACACTCGAAACCGCAAACAAATTTCTCTCCGTAGTGTTCTCTGCTGGGCTTCGAACCTGAGCCGTTTGTGATATATGCCTGTGCTCTAGCTACTACAGCACGCTAACCCCAAGAATAATTTAAAAAAATTTAAAAAAATAAATAAATATTATTAAAGTATTACATGCCTTTTTAACTTAATATCCTATTCAACGCCATCGTCTGTCTATACAATATAAAACATCACTATGTGTTTTAATTGGTATTTTTTTTTAATAATATTTGGTTTATAATGTTCACGTTTATTTAGTAATTTGTTCGTTCAACTTTTTTTTTGCGAATTAAAAAAAAAAAAATTCATTCATTCAACTTTTTTTAAGTTTCACAAATGAAAAGTTTACAAGACCTGTCCATCAAAATCGTTATTTTATGTCAGTGTTTGTAAAACTTTAAAGAAATATTTGCGTGAGTTTGTCATTGTGCCAGTCTATTTCTATTTGTTTTTCAAATACTTCGTGTTAAATAACATGCAGCTAAAGGGTAGGATACCATCTATGAAGGGAAAATAGCCTGCCAAGAGCCTTTTTTGCTTTCATCAGTGAATTTGATTTTCAACTTTGGTTTCTTGTAGCCGTATCGCAGCAAGCAGATATGTATTTCTAAAAAATCTGATCAAAAAAATTTGCATGGATAGGTCACCTGCAACAAATTGAGGAAAAATATTATAGAAGTTTTCACTTGGTGTCAAAAGACCTGGTCGCCCGACTACCAGAAGGATAGTTTTAACAGGGGATGGTGTACATAAGTAGACTAAGAAAAGTTTAGTACATAGAAACAACAACTTGGTAGGTAGAAAAGCTTAGCACATACAAACAAGCTCGAGCAAAATTTCCCAAAAAGTCTGTATTTGGTAGGTCATTTGAAGTATTCTTTTCATTCAAGCAAAATATAACTAAGACCTTAATCCTTGGGAATTCTCTTATCAAGTTTTATAGGAACTCAAGAAAGGCAGACGATGGTGATAAAAATATTTTAGGCCACTTTTGTTTGTCTGTTTACCAAACATTGTGGTCTCAGATATTATTAGCATATCTTGCGGAATATTGATACTTATAATTGTAGATTCTGTATGGGATGTATGCTGAGGAATGTAAGCATATGCTGCCTCGGCTCATAGGATAAGCTTCTTGGAAGTGGCTATGGTGTCTCCTTTTACTTTTCCACCGAATAGAGTCATTGTTTTAGCAGCTTCGTAGTTGTGTTGTTTACGTTTGGGTCTGTATGGCCTCCATGTCTACTTCCAGAAAAGAAGCTGCCCTAATATACTGCGTTCAGAGTAAGATTAGCATAAGCAGGGTAGTATTAGCCGGGTAACTGAAGAGTTATAGCGTGCCATGCGGACTTGTTTCGCACGCTGGGCGAGTGAGTATCGATATGAATTGAGTCAGCTGCACCATCCTGATCTCATCTACGCCAAGATCGCTCTGATCTGTTTTGGTAAACAACGTTCTTCTGCTGGTGGCGGGTGATATTCACACTGGCCTCCGCTACTGCATCAGAGTTAATACTATCTGACATCTTTATTTAGAGGCTCTCTTTCGTAATGTTGGATTTCTTCCTAGAGGTCATAAAGGTCTTTCCTAGCATGCCTGGGAGAGGAGTGTATACCTACTAGATGCTATTTTGAATAGTTCCAAGCAGATACTGTATCGACAGCAATTTGTTGTGTTGATGCACAGACAGGACCTTCGGTTTACTATGTAAATGATTAACATTAGTCATGGTTAGGAAATGTGGGGCAGCCCTAAGAGCTTAATTCTGGCAAGATTGAATGTTTTTCCACTAAGTCACACTGAAGCCGCACAGCAGATCCTTATCCACTCCTCGTCTATGCCCTATGAACTTCGCTAACTGATTTAACTTTTAAAGCAAATTTCTAGAATTTTTAACCTTCTTCTGGCGTTACGCGATTCAAACCTTATTCAACAGAAATGGCAACGCAATTTGGTACTCTCAGCTGTCAAACCATAGTTATCGATATCGATAATGCTCATGCAATTAAAACAAACCACCACTAATATTGGATGATTTTTTAACAGCTTTCGGATTTTATTAAAAAAAAAACAAAATTTTGAGAAGTGTAAGAAATCATTATTTGCGTCGATAGAATGCTCTGTATAATTCAGTGTTTAATGATGATTTTATGTAAATGTTGACCGCAATGGCGTCAACCGTTGTGGGCTTGCCCATATTGACACCAGCCTTAACATAGCCACACAATAAACAGACTATAGTCGGCCCAAACGTGAACTATACTGTTCCCCGAATTCGGATCTCCATTGGACCATTGTTTCTCGTCCTGTGTGGCATGTTGCAGCGTAAGCATGAATTTTGATAATAAAATTCAATAATCTGCGGGCGTTGTCCGTCTGTAAGTCAATTCATGACTAAATTATAGACCCAACTGAACATGCTTGACAGTAATATGTTACACGGAAGTAGCTGAGCTCCCAAAAACAGTGTTGCCAAAAGGAAAGTTGTTAAATAATCCACCGATACTACAAAAATTTATAAAATATCTATTCGTTTGGGCCTCATAGTTCATTATAGCTTGAAATAGTTCGTGTATTTTTATGTTTCGTTGTTGTTGCTGTTGTTGTTAGTTTGTTGTTTTGTAAACTATTTTCCATCAAATTGAAATCAAAAGTTCAATAAACAAACACAAACACTTGCCACCAGTGCAAAATGAATGAAAGAGAAAATTGCTCTACGATACAATACATGTAAAATGTTCATAGAAAAAGTAAGATTTCGAGTTCAGCATATGAAGAGAGTCAATGAATATTGAAAATTGTGTGTAAAAATACATTTGAGTGGTTGTTTAAATGACTAACAAAAAGGGCAAAATGATTGGCATTTAAAACGTTTTCAGTGCAGCAGCAACTCATATGACTGCATAGCTAAAGTGAAATAATGGAAAAGGTTGTTTTAGAAATATTTTTTGGCACTATTTGGAAACATTTATTTTTTTATATAAATTTAGCATATGATGGAGAAATTTAAATAAAAATATACATGTTTTTTTATTTAATTTTTTTTTTTTTTTTTGGCATACACTTAAGTTTTTTTTTATTTTATTCTAATCAATATAGTAATTTTTGTAGAGTATCAATTTATTTAACAAATTAATTAACAAAACTAACAACTTTTCTTCTACTTCAATTTCTACTTTTTTATATCGATTTCAGTTTGGCTAATTACTTCTCCAAAAACAAAGAGAAATAAGTTGTTGCTTTTGCATTTGACTAAAGCCAGATAAAGAGAGGGAAAGTTAAAGAAGTGAAACCCCAATAAACTTTTGACCTAATGGTTGTTTGGTCATGTTAAAATACAGACACACACTTTCAAATCTCTTTGATTCTGCAAATTTGTCCATGATGACACAAAATCAAGACATTCACTCTTTTCATACATTGCCAAACCAATATTCAACAGAATTTTATTACTCAAATAAAGTTGTGGTATAATTTTTTGTTTTTGTTTTTGTTTTCTTTTTTTACTCCCTAAGTATATAACCGTATGTGTGAATAGTTCTTACTCTACTCTGGTCCCATAAACTAATCAAAAAGTCAACCAATTTCTAACTTTTAAATTAAACTTGGCTGGTATTCTTGTTTTCAACACTCCCTCCCACATATTTTTTGTCCTTGTTTTCTATGGTTTTCTTTGAATAAATTTAAGATACAGTATTAAATAAAGTTCAATATTTGGGTCAATATTTTTCATCAGTTATCCTGATCTTTAAGTTTTACATACAAGAAATTCGAAATTAATAGACACACACACACACTGACTTTTTGTTTGAGTGATAGGGGAAAAAAATTATAATGAATTGTTAGAGAATATCTAATCAAATTTTGGAATTTAAGAAGAATATTTGTTTAAAGTGCAAACATATAAGCGTATTATTGAGTAATTTAATTAAATTTTTACAGACACAAAAAAAAACTTTTACTATTAAGTTGCAATGTCTAAAGAAAATGTTAATTTTGTATTATTTTTACTTATGTGACATATTTAATGAAATATGATGGATTGAATTAGATTAGGTTATGTTATGTTAGGCAGGGTGGTGAGCCACAAAGGTGAAGTAAAGTCCCACTTACGCTTTATTTTTGACCCACTGTAATATCATAATCATAGAAGTAAATCAAACAGTCTTCATAGGAAACCAATTCGGTATAAAATAAGCCTCGCAATTGCAGTGAACTTTAATGTGGTTAGTTAAGTCAAAGACAACAAGAAATAGGAGGCCAAAAATTTTCAATGGATGGCGGGACAGTAACACCTGAGGTGAAAAACAGTCTCCTCATTCTCTTCAGAAGCACAACTCCAGCAAAAACCATGCGAGGTTTTGCTGCCTTCTAATCAGGCAATGATTAGTTGTATGTAACGCAATGGATGAACAAGGGACTTAGATATAGAAAGCAGTTAGTTGGTTTTTCTCGGGGTCGGGCTAGCAGAGCCTAGCGATACTGCACGTGTTCTCATATTGCCAACGAGATTTAGCCTCGCCATACATCGACTGGAGAATATTCAGCCTAACCGAGTCAATCGTAAGACAAATGATAGGCTATTGTTCGATAATATCGAGCTCAGTACCATAATCCTAGCCAATTCATCAGCAACGCAATTCCCTATAAAATCTCTGTGTCCCGGGACCCATATAAGAGTTATCTTCGAATCAGCCTAGATTTCCATGAGAAAACTGCAGCAAATTCGATAACAAATATTATTTTAACAGGCGCTTTAAATGTTATCTTTAGATTTTTCAATTCATCCATTTTATTCGTATCCATATTTCCAAAGCAATATCAAAACGCAACATGGTCATCGTCTTGCTGGATTGGTATACGTGGCCACTCGGAGCAATACTAGAGGGTAGTACATTATTCTTAGACATCGCTTCTCCACATCCCCACAGCTACGAAAAAGTTATTATTTAGCACCCCATCCTACACACATGGTTTCCAATCGGCTAGTGCGCGGTAAGTACAGCCATAAGTCTGCTTATAGACCTCCTGTCATAACCAGAGTGTATTCTAGTGCGTCTCATATTACACTCAGGCCAAGTGAACTTCCCAATCCTGCAGCACCATAGAGCCACCCGCACATTTTCTGACCCAGGCAAAAGTTAAGAATATTCTTCTTCAGCGACCATATAGATGGCACAACAAAAACAATTAAAAAAATAAATCTGGGTGAGTACGTTAGTAAGTAAAATTGCCGTATGTTGGCCTCAGAAGACCCAGACGTGGTCTTACAGTAGCCAATGCAAACATTACGAGTGACTGTTTGGTGCGGCTTGTTAGGCGGAGGTATTACTGGCTGTATTTCTTTGAAAATGAGTACGGCGCAGCAATTACGGTCAATGGAGACACCTCTCGCACTATTTTACCCGAATTTTTTGTGCTTGCTCTCCATGGTATTGATGTGAACGATGTTTGGTTTTAACAGAATGGTGCAACTTGCCAAACATCTCATGCCACAATCGATTAATTGCGTCAAGGGTTTGATGGCCCTTAACTTGACAGAAATTGTGAGGTCAGTTGGCCACCAAGATGCTGTTATTTGACACCGTTGCCGACAAACCAGAGATTATTGTGCATTTGAAGGCCAACATTCGTGATGCCATTGCCGAGATACGACCACATGCACTTGAAAAAGTTTTCGAAAATTGGTCCAATCGAATAGAGTACTGTGAAGCTAGCCTCGGCAGACGCATGAATGAAATAATATATCATTTCTAACCGGAGCAATTTTACTTCACAAAAAAAAAAAAAAATAAATTAGCAAAGTTTTTTCCAAATTTTGAGATTCTTTCTGTTACCATTTTGAGCATATAGAGTAATAAATATACACTTTGTTTGTTTTTCCAGACAAACAGAGAGATACAGCAAAAATTTCAAGAAAATTGGTTCAGCGGTTTAGCTGTCTATAAGGCAGAAGCAAAACAACAAAGAAACATATATACAAAATCACATATATTTTTATATGCGGATACATTAGCTCACACAAATTTTAAATGCAGTAACAAATTTTGTTTTCAAGTAAAACTTATGCAATACAAAGAGGTTCACTCTAATGTCGCGAACCAATCGACATACAAAAACTGCATAGGCACAGGAACCTAGGTATTGAATTCACCTTTCATTTGAGACTTACAAAATAAAATCGGTTGTTACATTTCAGAGAATATCAATTGCAACCCATTTTATAGTCTTATATTATATTGGGTCCGCCATCTAACGTTTTTTTTTTCTTCAACTAGTACTTATTTCGTAAATGGTAATACTTAGCTCATGTCTGAATTGACAGATAATTAGTTTTATCCTTCCGCTGAACGCATATTGTTGTGTATATGCTTGAACAATGCTGGGATATATTGTGCCACTACTTTAAAAATCATGGTAATATTGCAGAATCAAAAATCATCTTTTCAGATTAAGCTCATTTTGATCTTGGTGAGTATGTAAACAAGCAAAATTGTCGCATTTGGGGCACCGAAAACCCGCATGTATACATTGAAAATTTTGGATTTTGCTTCAGAGGCATAATTGGGCCATTTTTCTTCGAAAAGGAACGAGGAGTGGCCGTTATATTCAATGGCGATTGTTATCGGGCCATGTTGAACGAATTTTTGTTCACAGAAATTGAAGAGGAGGATATTAGCAACATTTGGTTTCAACACGACGGTGGTACGTGCTACACAGCCGAAGCTATACTCGATGTTTTGCGCTCTGTTTTTGAAGATCGCATTATCAGCCAAAGAGCTGATGTCGTTTGGCTCGCTCGGAGCTGCGATTTGACACCGTTGGACTATTATTTGGCGTAACACTTGCCAACAAGCCAGAGATAATTGAAATACAGCTGCACATAATCGATAATGTGCTTAAAAATTGGACCGATCATGTAGGCTACTGCATGGCCAGCTGATCAATAATTTGAATGAAATTATTTTCCATTATTAACCGGAAGGATTGTACTTTCAAATAAAAAGAAATTTGAGAAAATATTTAGTAGTTCTTTTTTTATAGCATTTTCAAAAAAAAAAAAAAATAAAAAAAAATGTATTTGGCGGACCCTTTATGTATATATAGATTTTATTATTCGTCTTTTATTTTTTAAGTTTATTTAAATTTTTATTTAAATTTAATTATTTTAACACCTTATTTCATCATTTTTTATCTGGCTTAGCTTTTTTATTTATATTATTTTATGTTTTTTTTTATTTCGCATGAATTTTATAACAAGTTAATTGACTTTTATTGCAATTAAGTTTAAATAAAATTAAAGAAATTAATTCACACATATTTGTATTTGATTTATTGATTTTTATTAATTGCGTTGCATTAAATTTCATTCTATAGAATTAAAAATTACAGGAAATTTATTTGTAAACAATCTCCATATTGCCATAATATTTAATTTATTTAAGTAATTAAAAGTAATTTACGAAAATTTTAAATCTAAGATTTTAAAGAACACAAATTAGTCCTTTAATTTATGTGCCCTTTTGAGGCCACTTAAGCAAACAAACAATAAAAACTTTTTGAAGATTTATTAAATCTAAGCAGATGAAAAGTGCTCAACCATTATATTAAAAGCCAAAACAATTATTTAATTTGTCATTTTATCTTTTTGGTCAATAAAAACACAACTCTAAGCACTTGCCAAATATTATGGCAATAGGCCTTCCTTTTCAACATAAAAGAACACTAAAAGTTGAAAACATTCTGTTCACACACAATTAATATTTAGACTTTATGAAGACAACAAAATTGAACAAAAAGTGCCTCTTTTGCTTTTGGGTGTAAAGAGGAGGGTAATGTAAAAAAAAGTAACTTAGGCATTAAAGTATACTAATTATGCTAATTAGTTGAAAAGAAAAACCATCTTTTCTCGAACCAAATACTTAGATACGGAGAGAGGGAAAAATATAAAAATGAGAAGAAAGAAAGTGAACACGTTTATAATGTTTGAACATTGAAGCCAAAAATGAAAAAGATAAGATTGGCAAAAAATATTAAATAAAATAAAATAAAAAGAGTTTGGTAAGACCGGAAAAGGTTAACACACACAGTTGCAAACCCCTCTCATTATTTCAAGTGACATCCAGAAAAAATATTCCTTAAAATATTGTTTAAAGCCTTTTTCAACTGTTAGTTTCGGCCGTTCTTAGTTTCTGGGCAAAAAAAAATTTCCTTTAAATGTTGTTGTTTTTAGAAAACAAACATTCAACAACAACAAATAAAATACCAGAACCATTTAAAAGATTTTATTCATTATTTTGTTATCAAATTTTGAATTCATAGACTATTTAATGAGTGTCTCTGGCCAGCGAGGCTGTTAGGGAGAACAATATTATTTTCTTGCTGTTTATATGCTATTTGTGCTGCCAAAGTGATAATTTTGTTCTTCAGGAAATTTTTTTTTTGTATAAAATATTTCTTAGATATTTAGTTAAAATCCTGATAAACTTTCGAACAGCATAACAAGTTGACAATTTGAATAATATGCATAATTATTAATAGATTTAGATATTTTCCTCCTTCGATCCCGTAAGTATTAAAGGCTCATTATAACATATCTCTATTTAGATCCATACATTCATTTTATTCCAGCCCATGTTTAGTTAGGGAACTTCTAAATCAATTTAACATCACTACGTATGGAATGAATGAAATTGGGCTTATCTGCGACTTCCATAGGTGTTCTAGTCGATTCCAGTTTGGGTTCTCCATCTGGCGTTTTTAGTTTATGCCCGATTCACCTTAATTTTATTTTATTTTTTTCGTTTAAGAACGGCATATAGGAGATAACACCTAATAATGCGTTGCATTGAGCAGGTACTATGAAAATAGTATATGGGTGGATAGAGGAAGTAGTTTTTATGAACGTTTGACTGAAATTTTCGTATATCGTAAGTGGCAGGAAAAACTTTTGGGAGGAGACTATTCCATTAACCAGCGGTGCGAACAAAATACGAGTTCTCTCTATAATACGTTGTGTGGCTAACTGGACAGTCAAATGCAAAAGGATATGCTTTACGAGAAATACGAGTACTACGTGATAATATATAATTATTATTAATTAAGTTCTTAATTTCTTCGGAGCACATTACGTTATAGTACCGATAGAACAAAAAAGACACGTCATATTACGGCGATGCTTTAATGAATCGATGGAGTTGTCTACCCTACGGTCATTAATAAGAACCTTCGCCGTCTCCTCTACGTGGTCGAGAAGCCCATATATGAGAGTTGTATTCCATCTTAATTCGGATATACTATAGGTCTTGTAAACATTTAGGAGATCAGATGGAGTGAAGTATTTTTTACACCGTCTTAAAAAGCTGAAACACTCTACATGTGTAATCTTCTAAACGAATATAATAAAGAATTCTCATGCCCAGGTCATTAGAGCATTTAAGTCCTCAACACCTACATTACCCATGGTTACACATGACACCACATCACCACGTCTGGGTGTCAGAGAATAACATTCGACTCCGTTCGCACGCCCACACTAAAAGATTAACGCCAGTTTGGTTGTGAGCCTGTCGTGCATATTCCGCCTTTTCGCCCTAATCTCTAAAAGGATCGGCCTACGATCACTAGAATATAAATGACAAAGTTTGCTTTCCTTTGCAGAAGAGTAGATAGAGAAAGATAAGTAACTACCCTTGCCGATGATCTTCCTCGGTGAAGGGAAGAGTGCCTCATATTGTTTTATGTGCGTTTGTGCCAAAAGCCTAGATAATAAAGCGAACTTCAGACACATCGTGGAAGTGGTTCTTAAGGCCTAAGAATGATTGTAACAAAAATGGTGAGTTCATATCATTTGATTTTATGAATGAAATGGATTACCAGTTCCTTCTCTAAGTCTTGGAGTAAGGCTGCCTAATTCCGAAAAAATTAGGGAATGTGCAGAGATAGTATTGAAAAATCTAAATATTCTCCTATCCAATATAACTACGCTATCGGTCGTAATAAGCTCGGATCCACTTAGTTAGAGCAGTTCACTTGCGCTCTTACCATCGTGGTTCCTCCATAGGGTCGTTATTATTCAACCGTTATCTTATTCAACCAAAGAGTCACAAAAGTCAATTTGGAACATTTTTTTTACATTTGCCTTTAACGACTTCAAGCTGACTTTCTCTGGCAGCAATGAAATTAGCCTGCCCACGCGGATAAAGCGTTCCTTAGCATTAACCATATAGTTGACCAATGCCATCCTTTACTCGAGCACTCTCGTAGATTTACGTTTACTGACATCCGGTTGTAAGTAAATATGTTAGCCACTATCATCCCTATATTTTCCTTAATTCAAATTAAGTCCTAACTTCTGACTGAAATCCATGTCTTCTAAGGACATTTTGCGCAGTCCTTTTTCTGCTTAACAAACTATCTTCCTATGATATCGAGGTCGTTCTATAGGCTAGAACTTATCAAAGTTTAACTTATCTTACGTCCTGCAAAAGCCCTAAACATAGAAAGATGATGTCTCAAAATTGAAGCCATTTTTTAAATAAAGTCTTGAAAATTCGACAGCTGACAGTATAGTGTTAGTAAAAATGGAGTGTTACACGATAGAAAAATATGTTTTTATTATCGAACAAGATTTCACGAGCAATGAAAGCTCGGCGACCATGGACAAGAATTGCATATTTCAAGAAGCTCCCTACAGCGTAAGCTCCAGCAGATCTGAGTTTCATGCTTACTAAATTCAACCAACACTACAACTAAAATCTAAAGACCATACTCAGCGAATAAAGTTCGTTGAATGGATTATTTAACACCAACAGATGCTGGTTTATCGAGCAAAATCATTCTAAGCGATGATGTATATTTTTACCTCGATGTCGTTGTTAATCGCCAAAATTGCCGCTTTTGGGGTTCTGAGAACCCACATATGATTGTCGAAAAACAAATACATCCACATCGTGTCACTGTTTGGTGTGAATTTTGGGCTGTGCCTCCAGCCCCACTTTTTTGACAATGGGGCTGGTCAAGCAGCAACTATTAATGGCGCTCGATATCACGTCATGATAACACAGTTCTTTCTGCTGAAATTTTATAATATTTATGTGGCCAATGTGTGGTTTCAACAAAACGGTGCCACATGCCATCTAGCCCCTGTTTTAATTACTGCATAATAATTTTCCAGGACGTGTACTCTCTCGTTTTTGTGATCAGAATTGGCCCCCTAGATCAGGTGATTTAAAACCATTAGATTTATTATGGGGTTATTTGAAATTACAGAGCGCTAAAGGAGGAGATTCAGCGCTGCATTAACGAAATTCGGCCACATTTCTGCAAAATGGTCATGCGAAATTTCGACAAATGTGTGCATGTGTGCATGCAGAAACATGGAAGCCATTTTCCCCATGTGTAATTTCATTAATAACCTTATCCTCTCTATCTTATGATTCAATAAAAATATAACAATTAAAAGACTAAAACTATGTTTCTATTTAAATCAAATCTTCCGTACATTTTGGGACGCTTTTTACAAGCGACCTGATTAAGGTTTTTGAGTATTGTCTTCTTAAATTGTCTTTTTAAGATTCGATTTTAGTTTTACCTAAAATTTAAAATTACTTTTAATTTAGATTTGCTTTAAAAGTTTTTATTTTTCTGTTTTGACAAAATATGTTATATGGGTGTATACCACCTTATCATCCCTAATTGTAATCATACACCCCCGAAATACCTGGCCATATATTGCAACATTATCTGGCTACTTAAAAATATTCATTCTTTATTGTATCTGTAGAGCTTCAGCATATCTTACTGCCACTAATTACGGGTACTTAGTGGGCATTTCTTTTCTATTTTCTTTCAAAGAAGACCAGAGTAAACGACAGACTGAAAAAAAAATGAAAACGCAAACGACAACTACAATTGCAAGTTCGCATGCTTAAAGGCACTTAATCATTTGAGACCAAGATAATGGATGAGAACACCAATGGGACAATGTGGTGAAAATAGAAGGCGAGAGTAACGATGGTAATGAAATAATAATTGAATGGTTTGTTAGGTAAAGAAGACAGACAAAAAGAGAACAACACACAATTTGAAATTAATTTAAAATGATATGGTAATAGAAATAATATTTTTAAAAATGATTTAAAATAAATAAATTATTTATTTTTTAAAAGTTTTATGAGAATTTTTTTTCTGTGACATTTAGTGGCATGTTAAGAGGGTATATCACATGTCATCTGAGTGCATAAAAGTTTGTTCATTTAGCTCGTTTGTTTTTTTGAAATTTAAAAAGAGTTGAACTGAATGCAACAACATTGTTTCATCGTTACAGAATAAATTTTGTTGTTGTTGTTGTCTGAAGAAAGATTTATGACACGTTCAACATGTTTTCAATGTCTGTTACTCTGGATTTGTTGAAAGTTTGTTTTTTTATTATTTTTTTCTTGATTTTGTAAACGATTTTTTGTGACTGAACTTGTCACAGGAAGTTTTCTGCATAATATATTTTTTGACAGATAAGTGGTTTGTATTTTTTAATATAAAAAAAATATAAAAAAATAAAAATAAATTCATTAAATAAAAGGTTATTTATTTTATAAAATAGAAAAATTTTGCAAACTTTGTAAGCGAATAATTAGGAGTGAAGTGGTGTTATGGTTAAAGCTCAGGCATAAAGACACAGGCGACCTAAGTTCGAGCCGGTCAGAAGCCGATCAGAGGACATGACAAAAATTAATAATTGTGGTTGCGTGCGTCTACTAAAGAACTGCATATAAAAAATAATGAAGAAGCCACCCTGACTTTCCAGTTTTCTGCTGGCGCTGATGATAAACATCAAACAGATGATCAGGAAAAAAATACGCCACCTACTGGGAAAAAATTACAATGCTAAAGTAAAGATCACAAATTAGCAAAGATATTCACCACTACACAATCATATGAATAGGGCTACAGTAGATTAAACATCTACTCATCCTGAGAGATCAAATTAATTAATAAAACTGAAACAAATCAATGGCTGCTTTGTGATGGAGAAAAAAAAATATATAACTTTAAAACATAAATCATGAGCTTTTCAGAGAACAATTGTTCACATTCAATAAACACAGTGTTGCCAAATGTGCTGATTTATCTGTATTTTGCAGTTTTTTGAAGCATTGAGCAGTTTTGAAATTTTTTTGTTTAAAAAATAAGTTTTTCTGTAAATTATGCAGATTTTGCAGTTTTCGTTACTATAGTTCTTGACTTTCACAGTGGGATTAAATTACATTAAATTACTACGCAAGCACTTACGAGCATGTGTGATATGTGTATATGCTTCACTAATAAAGTATTAAAAAAATTTGTAGCCTTGAAGGTAATTTCATTGTGGAACGTCGGTTTTTTATTTTATCCATAAGCAAAACCTTTTTCGAGTTACGTGAATATATGTTGTGCAACTTCCTCGAAAACAAGAGCTAACCCAAAAAAATTTTAAGCACCACTGGATTCAGCGATCTTGAAACGGCCTACATGCTAGGTGACAAGCTTGTCGAACAATATTTGAGGCTTGAATAAGAAATAAGAAATACACTATTATGTAAATTATCCAGTATGTCCTGTTACCCAAAATCGAGTGAAATTTAAATCAAATGAAAATTAAAACTGCTGTAATTTTCAAATCTTAATTACATTACGAATAACTCCTTTGATTATTAAAAGTTTAAAATAATTGCCGTCATTGTGTATTTTATTCACTTTTTTAAGTATGTGCACTTTTTTTACTTGAAAATCAGTTTTTTCCTTATAAATTATCAGTTTTCTTAAAAAAAATGATGGCAACTTTGAACACATATTCCTACGCTGTTGCTTCTAGTGGTTAATAAGACAGCGACGAATGCACATGCGCGAAGCATGTAATTAAAAAATTTTTTAGGCGCACAAAAATAATACAAAAAAATTTCTTACGATCTTGCTTTTAGTTGTCACTGGAACAGCGACAAATGCACAGGTGTGGCTTATGCATGCAGATTATAAAAATTTTTTTAAACATAAACTTAACACTCTCTGAGAGATCGATTTCTATGTTCTCACTAACACAACCACATTTTTACTTTTACACATTATTGCTCTGAGACATAATATAGGTGAAGGCGTTCTGTATGGAGCGCAAAAGAAATAAATAAATTTTGGGGTACTGCTCTTTTTAATTTTCCTTTATATAACTCTAACTTTCTTAAATGTAATCCGATAATTTTTATCATAATTTGTGTGTAATATTCTGAATTATTTAGAGACCGCCAACGTTTTTCTCATCCTATTGGCGAAATTAAAGAAGATTATCTTTTAAGTATACATAGAGACTTAATAGCTGTCTCGGTAACTACAAATTTTAAAAACTTAGGTGTTTGGTGATGCTTATCGCAAAGTATTTTATTTTTACTTAAAACAAAACTACTCATGCAGTGCATTTTATCGAAGTGACTTAATAACTTCTTAACCACCATGTTTATTCACCCTTATTTGATGTGGAAAAATAAAGCAAACAGACATAAAATATCATATGGCTTTTAATGCCAAGCTGTTGACTTGGAATATGTCGGCGACATATGTACGAGTATTGTTACAAAAATAAGGTTGAGCAACCCTGCGTTTATTACATCGCTAAGACAAATAAACAAAAGCTGCAAGAACGACTATACGTATTGCTTACATATAACCAAATGTACAGCAACAACCATTATCAACCATAAAGTAAATAAAAATAACACGGCAGCAACAATAATAAAGCAGCAAAGAAAACAAGTAACAGAAAATAAAAAAGCAAATACAAATACTAAGAGCTGAAAGAGGTAGATGTTCAAATACGCATCGCTACAAAAAAACTAAAAAGAAATTAGAAGAAAGAAATGGAGTCTACCTGATATATCGAGAGGTTCGAGAGCTTTTGATGTGTTGTTTACTCAGCCGTATAAGTCCCCGTTTATACAAGAAAACATTCTGAAGGGAAACATTTGAATTCTCGTTTGTTTTTTCCATTCGCGTTCACACAAGCGAACATTTTGCCGTCAACATTCCATTACTATTTTTATTGTAAAAAAGTAAAGCTAATAAATATCAACAATGAAAATATGACCACAAAGCATATCACCGAGTACCGAAGACAAAAACGGTTGTCTCTTCCCCACCCGTAATTTGCTTTCATGTTTCCCATCAAATTGTTTCCTCGTATAAACGACGACTAAGAAGCACATCGACGCGAATAGCAATCAGTTTATGTGTCGTAAACACAGCGAGTGCAGTTTAAGTAAAGTTAACTCAGCGAAATAGTTATTGGTGTGAAGAGAGTTTATAAGGAGTAAGAGGCTAGTAGTGAAGTAAAAACCAGTTTAGTTGGGGCTAACTCAGTAAAGAGAGTTAAGTGTGGATAACCTCTAGTTGAATAGGTTGTGATCGAACTTAAGTTATTACTACGATCGGGTAAGAAGATCTTTAGGAAGAAAGATCTGTCGAGTAGTTGTTGTTATTTACAAAGTTGTAAACAGACAGAGTGATTAAGAATAAAAATTGTTATTGCCTGTAAAAAGATTACAAGCAGTGGTGTACATAACTGTGTTGAAGAAAGGATTTTTACTTAAAACTAAACACAAAATTTATTTTATTTTAACTACAATCTACGAACTCATAAAAACACGTTTTTAAGAAGGTAAAAACCTAACAGTATGTTTGTCTGCCGAGTTAGTGGCACTCTGATATATCAGAGAAGTATCAGCGAGGTTCCTAGAGGAATCTGTTGCAGAAGTTAATCTGAGAGTCAACTGCTCAAAGGTCATATTGATGTTAGTAAATGCAAATTATATCCGCATATTCTGAATTAACGGTTCGCAGTTGAAGAGAATGTTATTAAAAATAATTAACGACATAAAATATCGTTTAGCGCTGAAGCTGCTAATCGCAAAAGCAGTGTCTAAGGCGTATGTGAGTTTCCACATCGTGTATGGAATCCTACACTTATATCGAGACAGACGGGAAACCCAAGCAAAGCCTACAACAATCCTGCCTTATTAGAACCAAGATGGTAGACGCAGAAGGGGAAGACTCATAAATACTTGGAAAAAACGGCTAAATATCGAAATCAAAAAAAGACAACCTGTAAAAACCTGTATTACAACCAACATGGTAGACGCAGAATGGGAAGACTCCTAAATACTTGGAAAAGACGGCTAAATATCGAAATCACAAAAAGAAAACCTGTAAAGTATTCATGTCTCCAGCTGTAAGCATTATAGGAATTTTTTTATAACGGATATGTTCCAAATTTGAAATAAAGACATACATATTCTAAAAGATCTGTTTTCGAAATATCGATTTATTATATTGGCGTTCATTCATCCAGAATCTCTAGTGCGTTTACCAACTCCATATATAGTCATTATTCTACCAGCAGGAGCCTAAAAAAATAAAAATCTTCACATACAGAATTCTTTAACTCATAAAAACTTTATTTTATTGCATTTTTAATTTAAAAAAAATGTAAGTAAATAAATACTGAAAAAAACAACTTTTAAATAAAATTAATTGATTTTTATTAAATTTTTCATTAAATTTCCTTCAATTGTTCTATTTTTTAAATTGTTATTGTAATACAATACATATTTAAAATTTCCGCAATAATAAATCATATAAAAATATTTTCATATATGTTTCATATTTATTACATATATTTTTCGTATATTTTTCAGCGTTTTTTTCTTCTATGATACAGGAATTTACGTATGTTTTAATTAACATAAATCCGTAATTAATAAAGTTATTTTATTTGTAAAATTAATTCAACATACATGGATGGATGGATGTTTTCGTTCGCCATTAATGTAACCACTACGTACTGTACACTGAATGCCTACCGTTGGATATTAACATGCCAATCGATTAATGTTGGACAATCGTCAAACGTCATAACGAAAAAGGAACATAAAGAATAAATTTTGAAATTAATTTTTATTTTCACTTTATACAATCAAACTAAGACGCTAAGTGCCTCCTGCTTCTTTAAGAAGACGTTTAGTGAATGTTAGAGATCATCAGTTTGTTCCCTAGGCTAATTTCTGAGCAATTGATGGACGCTAAGTGCCTCCTGCTTCTTTAAGAAGACGTTTAATGAATGTTAGAGATCATCAGTTTGTTCCCTAGGCTAAATTCTGCGCATAAATATTATTGAAGTGTTAATAGCATTATGAACTGTGCTAACAATGGAGATCTGTGCTGAGTATTGTATGCTTGAATTGTCAATTTCGACAAATAGTTGTTATATTAAATCATAAACTTATGGGGGTGTTTTAACACTAAAGCATATACTAATGAAACTAACTTCTTTGATTCAAAATCTACACGGTTAGTAAGCCTGCTGAATCATGCATAAGAGGAGTCCTAGCAATCATATTTCATTCGGCGTTGAAGTACGCTCGAATTCCTTTTAAGATTGTCCTGACATATACCTGGAGTAGTAGACGGCTATAGAGTTTAAATATGCGGTCTGTATCAGAGCTCAAGCGACCTAGATTATTCAGACAATATTTTTATTATGAAACAGAGGTAAACAACATTTCTTAGTAAAGTTAGAGCAGCATTTGGACTACTGTAAGCAGTTTGTAAATGCTCATAGATATCTTCACTTGGAGACCAAGTTTATTTAAAAGGATGTGCAATGAACAGAAAATCATAGTCACATCACACGGAGACCCTTTTGTTCATTGTGACTACCCCGCAGAATTAGGAGGAAATAAAAGATAAGTATAAAGCTTAAAAGAATACAAATATAGATAAAGATAAAGGTCACAAGAACAGCGGTGTAGATGCCGCAAGTCCAGCAAGCAAAGAAGACCCGAAATTGTTGTCGTCGTCTTATTAAGTGTAAGAGCTCCCGAATTCTTCTTTCACTCAATACTAACCAAAACTGGTTACAGAGGAGCACGCGTTTTCCTTGCCACCCAAGCTCCACACGCTGTTATAAGCTCAATATCCCTAATAAATGCACCCATTTTCGATGCACTTTCCACATCACAGGAACAGTTTTAGTCTGTTTCAGACATGTTCTCAACACAACACCCGTTCCAGAAGCTGTCCCCAGCAGAACACATGTTTTAAATTATGTACACAGCAACCGCTCGAGGAAATAAAGTGGTTGATTGCAAACGTTTCATATAATATTACATCTGATTTCAACCATTTAAGATAATGTAGGGCCTGATTGTTATCATTCCACACAATCCCACATCGGAATATTGCCAAGACAATGCAGTGTTCGACCGTAAACTCACCGTTCCAAATCCTAAACATCGCAGACAGTATAACGTTGCCGCATCGCATTATGAATCTGTTTTAATGTTACGCGTACAAGGCGAAATCTGGAGCAACTATTTTCATAGATTTTTGCGTCATATACGGCATTATTATTCCAGGTGTTCAAATGCCTCTAATTTAGCGACCTAGATAAGTGCCTTTACATAGCCACAAAGAATTTAATCGAATGGGGCTGAATGAATAGGGCTAAATAAGAAAAAATAATTGGACCATTATGTCAAATTACGTTTTTAATAAAAGTTTCTTTAAGTAAATGAAATGTGGCGTGCGCTCTTTGGCATGTCACTCTGTTCTGTTGGCACCACATGTCTGCAAGATTGATGCCATTTAATTAAGATGCGAAAAATTTTTAATTGTGTCTCAATATTATTCACCATATACATCATCGTTTTTAAAGACTCATGTTTCAATGATGTTCCCAGCCAATTAAGCGCATCAAGTATGAATTTTTTGTGGATGCAATAGTGTTTTGACTAAAGATGTGCATTATGCTCACTCAAAATTCGATAATTCTAATTGTTTACGTATCTCTTTGTTTATATATCTTGAATAGGGAACAAGATGTAAAAGTTTGACAAACAGATGCAAAATTTCAATAGTTCGGAAGTACTATGGTGTAATCTTTCGGTTTTGAAATGTCTAACTAAAACTATTAAATCGGATATCGAATAAAGTATTGTTGCCAAATCAAGGTTTCAAGCCTCTAAAAACAGAACCTATGAATTCGAACCTGAACAGACGGAAGCCCGGAGTAGCGCTGCTTTCAAATAGTGTCCTGCCATTGTTTTTACACTCATAAGTACTTTTTTATCTCTTCTTTAACTCCAAGACTAATTAAACTTACGCCAAAGGGCTCTGGACATTTTGTAGTCATTTCTACAAAATAGCGAATCTTGTTAAGATTCATTTCCTTGCGTTTTTAAAGAGATTGAATATCGGTGGTTTAACCAAACGTTCCGGGGGAAAAGACTCATCCTCAAACCCAGTCTAGCTAATTGGTCGGCAACCTTTTTGCCGCTAATACTGGAGTGACTCGGTAACCAGAACAATCTGAGGTATGTTGGTTATAAGCCACCTAAGATATATTCTATATCCACTGACCAGGTTCAGCTTAGATATCACCGAGTGACCCATCCGAGCTTTTAGTGTTGCATCATCACAGGTAATCATTACCTCTCACTTGAATATTTTAAGTTAACGAGTAATTTTTTGCTCTATGGTTTTTCAATGTAAATTTGTTTACTGTAAAATGTTCAGTATGGATTGCCATTTCACCATAAAGAGACTAACAGGAGAACATTGAATTCTATTATAAAAATTTCTACTGTGTGAGAAATGAGTTTCCATCAAAAAATTATCTTCACCGACGGAGCTCATACTTGGCTCAATGGGTACGTTAATAGACAGAATTTACAAATATGGTGTGTATTGCAGGAAGAGACTGGCGAAGAATTGCAAATGACAGAAAGATCCATTGTTTTGTGCGGTTTGTTAGACGGCGGCAACAATGGACCTTGGACTACTTATTCAAAACTGATGAACATGATAAAGTTACATCCACTGAAGCAAGTTACCGTGCTATGATTATAGATTTTTTTTTTGCCCATTATCGAAGAATCTAACTTGGTAGACATGATGCTTACACAAGATGGTGTTACCTGGCATTCGGTGTGTAAGCGATATGACTCCACTAGATCGCTTTTTTGTTTTTGGGATGCACATTATTAGATCATCTATGGCGATTTTACATGAAATAATCATTAAAAAGTTTATTGATCTGAACTAATATACCGATGGCTCCAAAATAAATGACTTAGTCAGTGATAGTGTTCATGAAACCAAAGAAACGTTTCGAATCTACTGGTATGATCGCTGGTTGTCATTCAGGCTGAGATTATGGCCATTGCCATATGTGCGGAGATCGACCTGGAAAAAAGATTTAAAGGTAAAACCACTAATATATTATCTGATATCCAAGCGGAATTAAGGGCACTTGGCTCGAATCCTACAACATCTAGGCTGGTAAATATTGTTACGATACGTTTCAAAATCTTTAGCTTGGGAATAAGATCTAGTTGTTTTAGGTACCAGGACACTGTGGGATAAATGTTAACGAAACAGCGGGTGTATTGGCCAGAAAAGATTCCATTACAGCTTATATCAGCCCGAAACTCTGCTGTGCAGCACCACTTACTATCATACTCAATCTAGTCAAGAAATTGGAAATTATCAGATGATTAGAGTACTGGAACGCTCAATGAACACTTCCGCATTCTAGTATGGCAGGTCGGACTCGCAACGCTTTTCTGAATTTTTAGGGGCCATTGTAGATTAATAGTGCAGCTGAAAAGTTTGCGGACACAGATGTGGAAGTTTTTAGGCTTTGTTTACAGGCATTAAAGGCGGCGGAACATATGTTGTGTGAGTGTGGAGCTCTTGATAGGTTCAAACGCAGATGTCTGTGAAGACATGGGTGTCATTGGGAAACATATCCACAATAAGAACTTCGCATCTACTGGGATTCAGTAGGAAGGCAACAGATCTGATAAACAAACTGTAGACTGAGAGGAGAACAACAGATCTTAAGTGCCTCAGTGTGTGGTAAAGTGCTGGTCAGCATGATAAGCATGATGAAATGCTAGGCATTCATGTATCGCATTAAATAAATATTTTTTTTATTTTTCAAATCCAAGATTGTTAAAAAATCATTTGCTATAACCTGAATTGCCCTAAGAATAGCTAGTATTTCAGCCTGGAAACAAAAGACAAAAAGACTAAATGTCCTTTGCAAAATTTATCGTTTAAAACTATTATGATTATTTGATCTTTAATCTCTTTTTCATTTATGGCGTAAATTAAAAAAAATTATATTTTTTTACGAACAATATTCAATTAATTGTTATAAATAAACAAAAAGTGTATGTATTAATGTGTTTATACCGTTTGTTTGTATGATTTATGTGATTACTTTTTAATGTTTACTTTTGCCTTCACAGAATTGCTGAAAATGATAAATGAGAGTTTCCTTATTTACATCCTATAACTGCTCCCTTTCTACTGTTGTCACACATGGAAACGTATATTGCTGTTTGTTAAATATTGATTAAATAAATGCAAAAAATTATATGCAAGTTTTACAATTGTTTTATAAAAACTGTTGTTTTTAAAAATTTTTAACTCGTATTACATATTGTAATAAAAGAGCAAAAGCAGCCAACAAATGCAATGATCCAGCCATTAATTGAAACGTAAATTGTGTGGGACAAATTAATATGAGGTTGATAGGCAAGCAAAATAATATAAAATAATTTTTAATAATTATAACAAATGAAATATTTTCAAGAGTGACGAGTGAAAATAATTTTATCAACTCCCTTGATGTAAGATAGTATGCTTTTGTTGATATCAAGCTACCACACAGCGTATGAGTGTTAGTGGCAGTTAAAAATTAATCATACGCAAGGGTATGCGCACACAAAGCCTATAAAATTGTAACTAAAAGTGCATATTTTAACAAGTTTTAAAATAACAATTTTTGTTTTTTATTATAACTACACTCCATTATGTAAGTGAGGTAAGCTCATAAATAGATTTGTTAAGTTTTTAAACAAAAAAAAATTGTTCTCACTGTTTTTCCTATATATCCTTCTTCAAATATTTTAAAGACTTTCAAGCGTTTTATGTCATATCTGTTGTTTTTTTTTTCGCATAATATTGTTGATTTCGTGTTACGTTTTCATGTTTTCTTTTTTACTTGCAAAACATATTGTAACATTACGTGTCAGTGCACAAATCTATAATAACTATCAAAAATCACGTAATAATCTTCGATTTTGCTCAACTAAAGCAGTTACTCTCTCTCACTGGCAATACGTGATTTGGTGGCTTAAATGTAAAACCATTCGCTGGAAAAAGGAAGGGAAATGGCAAACGTATTAAAGGAATAGAAAAAGAATCTCTAACTGATTGAAAATACTTTGGCGTGTGAAAAGTGTTAAATTCAATAAATAGTAAGCAAAATATATATTTTATACAAATCGTTATGGCACTGAAAATATACCTGATGGTGGAGAAATTTAAATAAATAAAAATTATATAAACAAAAGGAAGATTTTGATGGAATTGAATAAATATATATAAAATATAAAAACAAAATATCTCTATTATTTATAAATTTTTATATTTTTATTTTATATATTTCTTCAAAAAGTTATTTCAAAAACAGTGAATTGCGTCATGGATTTAGGATACCAAAATTATTTCGATAATCTGGCAATGATGACAAACATCAGACCAATGATAAGGAAAGAAACGTCACCTACTGGGAAAAAAAATTACGATGCTAAATAAGGATCACCACCACAACTTGGTAAGGTTCTTCACCACTACATAATCATATGGAGATGAGCTACAGTAGACTAATTATCTATTTAGCTTAAAAATCAACTGAAAAACTAAAACTGAAACACAGCAATCGTTGCTTTGATGAAAACCAATCTGCTCTCAAGAGGAGTAACGAAAGAAAAAATAAATACCACGTTTGTCTTAACCAGAATTGGCAACCAACTGAGTAACCCAATTAAGCCCACCAGGGTTTTATTGGACATCATATTTAAAAAAAAAAACCTGAAGGGTAAAATAAAATCGATCGATGTTTTTAGTTCAAAAAGATAATGAATGAGGAAATTTGTCAAATTAGTAATTTATAAAGTCACTGCTTATATCTTTTCCCCTCCTATGAGCTATCTTCCATATTCCGTCTGAGAAAAACTTCTCGTCTTTTATGGTGCTCCAACTTTGAAGCCGATTTTATATTTCCTCAAAAAAGACAAGGTTGCAGATAAACTTATACCTCTTTATACGGCCTAGAAAAATTCTGCATATGTAGGCTGTAAATTGAAATGCCGTAAAACGAGATGAATATCTGTGTTGAGTATGTTTATTAAGCCGTAGAATGATGTAATTTGCGGCGAATTTTTTCAATAACTCAAACAGGTCGTTATAGCGAAATGCCATATAAGAAGGTACGGGTGTATTGTATGGAGGAGCAATGTTCTGAGAATAAGGCAGAAGCGACATTTGATTGTTTTTACAGTTTTGCGACGTGAGACCAGACGTTGTCGTTCAAAGGAATAACTTAATCATGCCTGTTTTTATATTTTGGCTATTTTTCTCATAACGCATCGTTCAACCGAAGCAATTGCAGTTTGCTCCGATCACCGAGTTTTACCAGCTCATAGCTCGTACCAAAAAAGCAAAGTTGAATTATAAATAGTAGAACCACGTAAATGCATTAAAAAACGGAAAATATTGTCATCTTGAACGAAATTTAGAAGCGGTTATAAAGCGCCAAAAAAACCATCAAACAACCCAATAAAACCCGGTGGGTTGATTTTTTTTTTTAAGCCCGGGTTTTTGCCAACATTGCTCTTAACCCCAAGAAGATAGTGATCTCAACTAGTGGCTTCTGGTCTAACAGAATAGAGATTCCTAGCAACGTTCTTGAGGTCAATACCGACGGCCCGAAAATGCAGATCGGATTAGACTATGGCCGACACATTGCAAGATCCAAAGATTTTGTGCTGAAGGGCATCATCAGCGCCATGTGCCACACAGCTCGTGTAATATTTAATATTCTGGTGATGAC
This sequence comes from Wohlfahrtia magnifica, assembly GCA_023159175.1. Taxonomy (NCBI): domain Eukaryota; kingdom Metazoa; phylum Arthropoda; class Insecta; order Diptera; family Sarcophagidae; genus Wohlfahrtia; species Wohlfahrtia magnifica. The sequence goes on from JAKWBJ010000051.1 coordinate 4,343,230, forward strand.
ACATTGCTGTAATCTGAAGTCCCCACTAAGATCATATGATCTGATTTCATTAGAAGTTTTCTCGTAAAGTTTTCTTAAGTCACAGCTACCCTAAAAACTAACATAATCTATGCATAGTGATGGTACATTTTACATTTCCCCACAATGTTATATATCGTAAAATATGGCATCGTTAGAGGTCTTTTAGACGAACAAAAAAATTTTTATAATTTGTTTTGTTCAAACCTTAGACAACGAAAATTTTCCTAGTGAGAGTTTTGAAAATTTTATTGCAGTTCTGCCTCGAAAACACAACTAAAATGTAGTCAGAATTTAAAAATTTTTATTCTTTCTACGAGACAAATCACGGGAGACAACTAAATATTCCAATGCACATCATGATTATGAATAAGAATGCAGATGATGAAGAATGTAGATGATTAATTTGTAAAGGAATGTCCAACGGTTTCAGCGCCGCAATTTGTGAATAAATTTGTGGTCTTAGTTGGATTTTGAAAAAATATGTTCCATTTGATTATTGTAAATCACAAAAGTTATTTTTGAAAATGAGCAGATTAAGGTCGATCTATGAAGATAACACTGAACTTGTAAAGCTTTTTAACACATCGGAGAGTGAAGATGAACAAAATGTGTTGGAATTAGACGTCGAAGATTTTTTTCAGTTTTACGGATTTAGTCAACGGAGAAAAATTCAAAGATATTATTTAGTACGAAAAACCTTCGACAAGTACAAATTCTAAGACTTATGCGCCAATGACAACAGTTTCCTAAGAACTTTCAGTTACTTTTCAGTGAAAACACGTCAATCGAAATATCGTTTGGCCGGCTTACACTGGCTCTGATTATACGAACAGGTTTCAATGCCAAATATAAGTCCTTATGAGGAGGTCCCACTACAACTCTCTGTCGGCTTTGGTCAAGTTAAGAAAGCACGCAAGTTGGATCTATTCTGAGCTAACTGGCGGCAGTTTGAGGTTTCCAAGAACGTCAGGCTCTGCAGAACTTGATCTCTCCAATGAAGAATTGGTTGTCCTCTTTCTCGCTTTTTGCCAAAGACCTGCCTTGCCGGAGTTTCTTCATTCATACGAGAGATGTGATCAATACAGCGCAGCCGCTGTATCTTAAAGCGTTTCACTATATTCACGGCCCTGTGCAGCTCGTACAGCTCGCTGTTCCAATGTATGCAATACTTATCTCTTACACATGGAGGACCGAAGATCTTACGAAGTATTTTCCTCTCGAATGGTCCTAAAACATTTTCGACATTGTTCGACAGTGCCCATGGTTCCGCATCATATAGCAGGACAGGGATGATAAGCGTTTTATAGAGCGTGACCTCGGTTCGTCGAGAGAGTGCTCTGCTCTTCAAATGTCTACTGAGCCCAAAATAGCATCTTTTGGCAAGAGTGATTTCCTGCTTGATATCCAGGATGATAACGTTCACGGTATTAATGCTTGCACCAAGAAAGACAAAGCTCTTCACTCTGTCCAAGACACGAAGATTTTTGACTTATTGTCATTCACCACGAGACCCACATTAGACGCTTCTCCCTCTACTATGAGTAAAACATAGCGTCGATATTAAAGCCGACAATATCGATGTCGTTGGAGTATGTCAACAGCATGATTCTCTTGTAGAAAATGTTTCCCTGGCAATTAAGCAGGACGGCCTGGATAATTTTCTTCAATACAAGGTTGAAGAAGACACATGATGGAAAATTACCTTGTCTAAAACCCCGCTTAGTATCAAATGACTCGAACGAGTTATTCTCAATTCTGACGGTGCTTTCAGTTTCGACCAATGTCATACTGTATAGCCATATAAGTTAATCTGGGAAACAAAATCCAGACAAGGTGGTATGAGGCTATTCCTCTGGGTACTGTCGAAAGCGGCTTTAATGTCGACAAATAGGTGGCGTTTGTCGATATTATTCTCATGGGTATTCTCAAGGACTTGACGTGTTGTCAAAATACGTCATTGACTGGGCCCGATCAGCTTGTTGACGAGTGACCTTATATGCGATTTCCTTCCGACATTTACACATGAATAAGACAAATCGAGAGAATCATTGCCATAACGAGCTGCAGTTAAAATAAAAATAAAGCAACGAATCGATTAAACTGAACATTATTTGTTGAGTATTCATTAGTAGTAATAGTAGTAGTAGATTTTAGGAGCCTAAAATTTATAAATGTTGCAGGGTTAATAAGAAATAAATCTATGCCCACAAGGATAAGATAAATCACTTTGGCAATAACCATAGGCTTTAGACTTTATTGCAATAGAAACTAAATCAAAAATATGTTTAAAAAATACTGTTTACTTTACAGTCGCTGTGTGCCGCTATGGAATGATAGGTAAGACAACGCCTACCAGGCAGGAGATGCTTGGTTCAATACCAGGTCAGACCATCTGAAAAAAGAAAAAGTTTTTCAACAGCGGTATCACCTCGTAACATTAGCTATTAACTGGTTATGAGTATTACTACTATTGAAAACTTCTCTAACACATTTGCAGTTCGGAGTCGGCGTTAAGCTATAGATCCCTTTCAATTAGTCTAAAAAAAGAATCGGGTGCAGCTCATTGACTGAGAGAAGTCCACAAATTTTTTCATAGAATGTTATGGAAATTAATATAATATATCATAAGACTCCGTATTAAATCATAAGAAATCCGTAAAAACTCTTCGCTGTAATTCTAGTTCGTAATAACTACAGCTGGTTACAACCGTGTGTTATTGTACATACATACTCGTACATGTTTCTATTTTCTTTACAAACATTCTACCCTTATCATGCTTCAGATTTTTTTAATTCTCTTAAAAGAGAAAATTTAAATATAAATTTTTTTTGAAACAAATTCTTTACAAACTTAAAACCATTGCTTGACACCTTAACGTGTTATATGTGACTTTATAAGTCATTTTATTCTTTATTTTATTGTTGATTTTTCTTATATTTCTTTCTAACATTTTTTTTGTCTTAGCAAAACAATTAACGTAATAACACTCCCAATTTTTCATTGCGTTTTTGCCTTTAATTTTGTAGCCACCTTTCGTGACATTTCTTTAAATACTCTGTGACACTTCAAGTTGACATGTTGGCATGTTGTAAAACTATTAATTTCTTTCCTTCTTTATCCTAAAAGCAGTTTACTCCAGTTTCAAACATTTACCTTAAGAAAGTAGTGTTTATTCTGTAGGTATTTAATGTCATTTAGTATATTAAATAAGAGTTACGGCAAATAATGACAATAAATAAAAAAGAGGAGAGAAAGAAACGATATGATAAAAATAGAAAACCATTATTAACGTGATTGGGTAGAAAAAGAAAATAATGGTCTCACCATAATTTCAAAATATTTTTGACGTTGCTAGAAAACTAGGCTTTCATCACCACAGAGATATCAACCATTTGAGAAAATTTGGATGCACGAAAAAACTCGATGTTTGAAAGCCCAATGAGTTAGCAGTGAATAATTTAATGAACCGAGCTTCCATTTACAATTAATTGTGGATTCAGGTGAATCAAGGATGACAATGTTATGTGAAAAATATCATATACGCAGCAAGATGAAGCATTGCAGGCGGTGGCAAATCCAGGATTGATACCTAGAAATGTAATGTTGGTTGGATTGGCTGGGAGTTATTAATTATGAGTTTGCACAACCAGCTCAAAAATTGATGCTGATCTCAATTGCCAATAAAAATTAATAAGCAAGCAATTCAGAATTGATCAACAGCAAGGCTGTTATATTTCATTACAAAAATGCAAAATGATGATGATCCATCATAGATTGAAAGAGCTTGGCTGAGAAAGGTTTGATGCATCTGACATTATCGTTCGATACTATCGGTGCAGAAATCTCTGCTTCTTTTTAATATTAATTTCGCAGAGGCCTGCAAAATGCAATTAAATCAGTTTTTTGCTGAGAAATCCTAGTATTTCTACACTGATGGAATAATCACTTTACCTTGAAAATTATAAAAGGTTATCGATTAAAATGGCACATATTTGATGTTAATAAAGATCGTTTCAGTTGTCGCTAAATGTTTAACCGAACTTAGCAGAGCACCGAACATATTTGCAATGCTAAGTATGAGTCGCCACCACCAACTCTAGTGGACGTATTATCTAATTAGTTAATAATCAACATATGAATGATAAATGAAAAAAAGTGAAAAGAGACGCCTTTAGGTGGATGCAAGTAGGTGGAGCAGGAAAGGTGTGAGCATAAGGAAATTGAGCTCTATTCTAGCTTCAATGATACTCCACCTACTAATTCTACAAAAAGTCAAGCGTCTGACTGAAGGTCATAGGCCCGGAGCATAGAGGCGAAAACGGTAACCTCGTTACTGATACACAATGCTTACTGAGGTTGTGGAGGAACAACTTCTCTACGTTGTTGCATTGGGATGGTAAAACCAATTCCGGAATAAGGAAAGTTGGAGAAACAGTCCAATCGATGATGACGGCGTTTGAGATTACGCCGCCCAGACTGTCCGCTGTATTATTTAAAGACAATGGTAAAGAGCTGGTTATATGCATATACCAGCTTATCGGTAGAATTGCGATTGGAATTGAATAGATGAATATGCTCTGGCGAGAAGAGTGTTCGATGCAGATGTCAGTGGTCGACTACGTAGAGGACGTCCTTATCTAGTTTGGACAGATCAAAATGAGGAGCCTTGTTCGTGATGGCTGTTACCAATTGTCAACGGCGCGCTCTAATCAAAAAGCCAGTTATGTATGTAATGAAACTGAAACAAGGTAATGGATATTTAAGGGAGAGCTATACGTTTCCAAGTTGAGTAACGGAGAAAAAAAGCTGAGTACTCGTTATTACGTGCACTTATATACACATATGTCAGACACTAAATTATAACACACAGTCACAACCAAAAATTTTTAAATGTTCAGTTTTTAAAATATTGTTGTAAAATTAAATATATCAGTTATGACGTTATGTACGCCACCACTAATCGATCACAGCGTTGCCCATACGATTGGTTTGTCACGTTGCAACTACGGCGTTACAAGTCAGTTCTATATGAATCTATACTTGATTGTATTCAATCGACACGAGTAACATAACAGTATTTTAATAGTTAAGGTAGACAGATATGCAAACGAAATTTTTGTCGTCGTTGGACATTTGGCCTGTGGATTGATTTATGCAAAACTAAAGCGATTTGATAAATTTTGAGTTGTGACTGTTCATGATTTAATGTGCGATATGTATAAACATAAGTATGTCTTTTTATTCAATTTTTTATATATTATTTTTCGAAACAAAATTGTTAAATTTCATTGTGGTTTTTTTTCTTTGCATAAAACTATTACAAAGCCTTTTAAAATACCTCAGATGTAATCGTCTTCTGTCAATTAATATTTCTTTTTATTAATCAGTAAACGTCAATATCCTTCAAACTTTTTAAATTTCACATTATTTTATGAACTGTCCAGTATTTTTAATTATAACAGGTGTTAAATAAAAATATAATCAATAATAAGAAATAAAAAAATGAACAGAAATCTTAACGAAAAATTTTACCAGGCATAGACGAATAGCTGGCAGGCTACAATACACATAAAACTAATCGTGGATTTATTTAATTTATAAAGAAAAAAAACGTTTTAAATTTTAAAATGCCTTTTTTAATACCTTTTTCTAAATGGCGTTTTGATTACCGAAAACAACTTGACGTAGCTCAAAATTCCAATCACAAACGAGCATCTATAACCACTATTTAAAAAACCGCAAAAAGAACTTCACTTTTTCTCTTCCTTTTTTGCTTTCATTTAATGAATTATTGTATTACTTCTGATTGCATTAACGTTCCGGTAACTTAATTGTGTTTCTTTGGTGTGGACATTTATGAACATAATTTCATTGGAAAGTATATTTGTTTCCTTTTTTCTCTTTTACCACGTCTTTCTCTGATTCGCCCTTAAGAAGAAAAAATCACAATTACTGTTAATAATCTCTCTGTATTTCACTTTCTCTGTCTCTTGCACAAACATACAGACACATATGTTATGACAAACTTACACGGATTATAATGCAACAATGTTGCAGCAGAGTATTCTTGACTTATAAACATATCCTGTACATAATACAAGCATTAATACAATGCATAAGTTTGTGTATACATATCTACATATGTCTTTATGAGTGTACATTTCTGAAGAAATATAAAAAGGAGAGAAGATTTGTTACTCTTTTTTTACATGTAAACGTTTATTGCCTATGTATGTATGTATGCTAGTGTGTAAGTGTAAATGAGTTTCTTTCAATTTTTTACACTTCATTTTAATTAAGACTTTTTATGTGTTTTAATATTCTTACTTGTATTGTACTCTCCTCATACATGATCATCATGTGCATAAATGATAAACGATGATCATGAAAAAAAAGCATAATGTTACAGACATAGATGCATTTCTGGGCCATGATATATAAAGTGAATAATGTATTGTAAATATGTATAAGGATTTTATTTAAACGTGATGTTTTCAAAATTTAAATACTCAAGAAATTATTTTTTTAATTCAGGGAACTATTTTAGGGAAAATAAAACAAAAATATGTGTTTGTATAAAAAAAGTGTAAGAAACTTTTCTTTTTTGAAAGTACCCATTTTGTAATTAGTTTACTTAGAAATATACTCCTAACAATTGTTTTACAATCTAAAACTATCTGTAAGGGGTTATTTAATAAACGCCATGACATACGCATCGCATTTATATCGATAAAGTGAGTCAATAAAAAATTTGCTTATTTTCACGATATACAGTGATCATGTCTATCAACTGTTATATCATTATATCTTTTTTTTTGATACCATGCACCTAAGGTCTAACATCTAACCATATAGTGCATGGTGCTGGTTTTAGAAAAATAGGTTGTGAGAAGGTGGATAGAGACAGTTATGTTTATGGACGTTCGATTTAAATTTTTCTAAATCAAAAAGAAAGGAACAGTGCAACGAAAGAACGAATTTCACCTATAATGCGCTGTGGGATTCATTGGACAATCAACTACAAAGTGTTGCACTCCAAGAAAAATATGAGTACTACATAAGAATATCTGATTATTAACAATTAATTACTACATTTAATTACTAAAATCAAAACGCATTCTGTTATGGTACCAATAGAAAAGTGAAATGTAATAGACGACATACTTGAGCCGCAAAACAATCGATAGTACTATCGATAGTATCGATAGTTTTGTTTTTGGCTGAACATCGATAGTTTTTTTTTTTACTATCGATGCTATCGTCAAATTCTAAGAGTAAATGTGGAGGCCATTAAACAGTTTCTGAAGCTTCCATTTATTAAACTTAATTAAAGTATGAATTATAACTAAAATATTGTCGTATATACGATTTTGCATTTGGCCAAAACAACTTAATCTTCATTTCGTCAAAGCATAGCATGTTTTTCTAACTATTACGGTGCAGGTATTGCTTCCGTTTGCTGAGAGATGATACATTTCGAGGACTCTTACCCATAAATCTAGATTCCATAAATTTTTTTTCTTATTGTGCGACTTGAAACAGAAGACTAAGTTCATTTTTGAGGCTTTTTGATGACTTCAAGGGATTAATTTTTGAAGTACGAATTAAAAAATTATCAAAACTGGCAGTTGTTCTACGCTTTCTTTCCAAAGCCTCTGCAGCTTTCTCTCACTGGATCTTACTAATTAGTATAGTTTTCGAGCACTTCATGGTCTGAACAATTCTCGCTTTACTTTTCCATAAAAATCTTCAATACATCAAATTTTACGACATACTGAACATAATAAAGTATCTCCATTATTTGTTTCAATACTGTACTCGTATATTTATTATTACTCTTTCCCTTTCACTTAAATTCTAATATTGTTGCCACAAGTAGCAGAATCCGATAGTATCGATAGATTTTTTGCAAGCTATTGAAACTTTCGAGTGGCCTGACTATCGATAGTTTAGCAGTTATATGACACACCTTCTATGTAAGCATGCAGCTGCCATCATCGCATTATCTATTATAAGCCATTTTGTATAGTGCGTTTTTTATCAAAACTAATCCACTTTTAACCATTCTACGAGTGCCCACATTAAGCCAACCTCTCTAGATTGGAATATCTGAAGGTACTACATTCGACAAACCGAAATTATAAATAAAGCAGATCGTTCTAGATAACGTGATTGCCAAACAGCTAAAAAAAAAAATGTAATCGGTGCATGACTAACAACAATACATTTTGAAAATGAATTACATCAGTAGCCAATTAGCTATTTTAACGGCACCTATGGTAGATAACCAAGCAGATTTCTTGACAGTGACTTAATGTTGAACTGTGCTATCGAGGCTAAGACTTGTTGATCTACTGGGATATTTTTTGCCTAAAAGCTGGATATTATTTCACATTGTATGAGTTACGATACAATTTGCAGATGGTGGTGTTTAATTTAACGACGTCTTTTAGACACAATTTGGCTGTCTATGCTCAGAGGAGTATCACGGAAACCCAACCTAAGCATTTGACAAAACGTTGTAATTTTTTTTCTTCTTCTTATTATTGTTTTAATAATTTGTTTTGTTTAAAATAATTTAAAAATATATCTTAATTTTTATATATCATTTTTAAAGTACCAATTTTACATACAACCATGTGCCATATAAAAAAAATCGTTTCAAAATATCAAGACTTTTGTTTAAACTTTTGCTATAGAGTGTACAAAGTATTTAAATTATTTTACAAAGTATTAAATAATACTTAAACAAATCTTCTTCCCAGCTTTTCTTGTTTTTACCTTCTCTGTTGTTTTCGTTTATATTTGACATGACGCGTTAAAATATTTCCTTTTCTTTAGAATTTTCTATACAAACTTAGTAAACAAAAAATATAAAACTTGTACTCTCGAATAGATGAAAGTAAAAGTTTTGTGTTGTACCTTTAAGTCTGAGACACTAAGCACGTGCGAGTGTATTTGTTTGTTAAGTAACCATGTAATAACACGTAAAATAAACGTAATTTAAGGATGTGTCGTCTGTTAGTCTCAAATAAACGAATTGCTAAAAACTCGAATTATTTTAGAAATAAACAGAAAAAAATCAACGAAAATGAACAGCCAAAAAGGAAGTTCATGTTTTCATGAAAAACATGATAATGTAATCGCTACTTAACAGGCAGATAATCTCCAAAGTGTAACAAATGAGCAAATGGCATTAAGAAAATGTTTTAAGTGGAGCGACGAAAGCAAAAAATTCGTTTAAACTGGTAGGAAAACTATCTTCCAAAAACCCTGACTGAAATATTGGCTTCATCAATAAGAATTTTGTTCTTCAACAGGTATCTATTTATTAATATATCGGCGGTGAAAGCCTTGGAAATTGTTACAATGAATTCGATTGTGCTCAGAAATGGCCTAAAGTGTACAAGTTAATAATTTCGATTTTTTGCTTGAAAAATGCATTTATTATAAAAACAAAATGAATTGATACATTATTTAAAATATTGTACATCGTTAGCCACTTCTTTTTCCCACATTTCTGTACTATTTCTATACTATACTATACTATACTATACTATACTATACTATACTATACTATACTATACTATACTATACTATACTATACTATACTATACTATACTATACTATACTATACTATACTATACTATACTATACTATACTATACTATACTATACTATACTATACTATACTATACTATACTATACTATACTATATACTATACTATACTATACTATACTATACTATACTATACTATACTATACTATACTATACTATACTATACTATACTATACTATACTATACTATACTATACTATACTATACTATACTATACTATACTATACTATACTATACTATACTATACTATACTATACTATACTATACTATACTATACTATACTATACTATACTATACTATACTATACTATACTATACTATACTATACTATACTATACTATACTATACTATACTATACTATACTATACTATACTATACTATACTATACTATACTATACTATACTATACTATACTATACTATACTATACTATACTATACTATACTATACTATACTATACTATACTATACTATACTATACTATACTATACTATACTATACTATATACTATACTATACTATACTATACTATACTATACTATACTATACTATACTATACTATACTATACTATACTATACTATACTATACTATACTATACTATACTATACTATACTATACTATACTATACTATACTATACTATACTATACTATACTATACTATACTATACTATACTATACTATACTATACTATACTATACTATACTATACTATACTATACTATACTATACTATACTATACTATACTATACTATACTATACTATACTATACTATACTATACTATACTATACTATACTATACTATACTATACTATACTATACTATACTATACTATACTATACTATACTATACTATACTATACTATACTATACTATACTATACTATACTATACTATACTATACTATACTATACTATACTATACTATACTATACTATACTATACTATACTATACTATACTATACTATACTATACTATACTATACTATACTATACTATACTATACTATACTATACTATACTATACTATACTATACTATACTATACTATACTATACTATACTATACTATACTATACTATACTATACTATACTATACTATACTATACTATACTATACTATACTATACTATACTATACTATACTATACTATACTATACTATACTATACTATACTATACTATACTATACTATACTATACTATACTATACTATACTATACTATACTATACTATACTATACTATACTATACTATACTATACTATACTATACTATACTATACTATACTATACTATACTATACTATACTATACTATACTATACTATACTATACTATACTATACTATACTATACTATACTATACTATACTATACTATACTATACTATACTATACTATACTATACTATACTATACTATACTATACTATACTATACTATACTATACTATACTATACTATACTATACTATACTATACTATACTATACTATACTATACTATACTATACTATACTATACTATACTATACTATACTATACTATACTATACTATACTATACTATACTATACTATACTATACTATACTATACTATACTATACTATACTATACTATACTATACTATACTATACTATACTATACTATACTATACTATACTATACTATACTATACTATACTATACTATACTATACTATACTATACTATACTATACTATATACTATACTATACTATACTATACTATACTATACTATACTATACTATACTATACTATACTATACTATACTATACTATACTATACTATACTATACTATACTATACTATACTATACTATACTATACTATACTATACTATACTATACTATACTATACTATACTATACTATACTATACTATACTATACTATATGCCATAAACTCAGAAAAATTCTTTTTTTTTAATTTAAAAAAAAAAATCGATTTTTTAACCAAAAATTCTTAAAAGAATTTAATTTTCATCGCAATCAATGGAGTATTATCATATAAAAATCTTATCTTAGTTTAAAAATCTTTTGTTTATCTTCTTTCAAACTTTTTCTAAATAAACTTCTCTTCGTGATTTCCTGAAAGTTTTAAGTCTATTTATACAGTTGCCAAGAAAACAACTGCAGCTTTTCATTTTTGTTGTCTTGTATGTCCACAGTTTTACTTTTTTCTTCTTCGTCTTTTGATTTTTTATATTCTATTGATGCCTGCCAATAAACAAATTTGTGAAATAAGTTTTTCAACAAAACTTAAGTGAAATATAAAATATTTACCAAAAGAAGAAAAAAAAACGTGTCTGCTTGGCAAAAGATTTTACGATTTGTTTATCGTTGTTTCTGTTTGAAATAACAATAAGAGAATGACTTTTTTCTTAACGAACAAAGAAAATAAATATTTTTTTTACTTTAGTTGCGTTGCAAACTTTAGTGTCACCACATGAGTTATAATGACTTGGAGGAAGGAGGGTGAGTTCAGTAAGATGAGAAAGGAGACCACAAACAATACAATAGTAATAAAAATCAATCAAAAGTAAATTCTCTTGCATTGTTTGTGGGTTTTTGTATTAAAAAACTGAAAAAAAATTAGCAAAAACAAAAAATTACTGCATTTGAAAACACGCCCTCAACAGGACAGTGACTTGTTCTTGTTTTATTTATTGAATTGCTAGTAAAGTTTTGGGTGTGATGTTCCTTCTTTTACTGTTTGTAGTTCCTTTCTATTACTTTTCAATTTACCTATTATGTGTGTGCATATGTGTGTGGTATTGTGTGAAACTATGTTATAAAAACAGAGAATTTTCTTCTTTCATATGCATTGTTGGTGTTCAAATTAGAAAATTTAATAGAAATTCCACTTAAAAATTTTTTATCACAAGAGCAGATTTGTGCTAAAAACAAAATAATAAAGTCAAATACGAAAAATTCATTGTTAACACTAATGTGTTGCATAAATGAAAATAAGCGCTACCATCAGTAAAAAACTAAAAGTGAGAAAATTTGATCATTACCATAAAGAGATATCTGTACTATATCATGGTTAGTGATTATTCTGTAACGCTTTTGTGGTGGTGTTTGCAACAGTCCATTTGTTCACTGATGTTAAATTTGAAATCAATATATAGATCGCAAGTAAATTAAAATGCTTTTAATACAATTACCAATTATATTCAAATTATTGCAAGTTAAGTGACACAGATGTAAATCTTTCATGAACCCATAGCCCCTACTCTTTCACACTACCCATTACTTCACTGGGTATTAAAGATAATTTTCTTGCCACAAAACCACTTGCTGGTTTTGGCCCAGCATTAAAAGTCCCTCGCAATAGATCATTCTAACGGTATTAGGTCCCTATATACTGCCTACACTAGAAGGGAGGAGTTGGATCTCTTGTTCAGCACACATTTTCCTGACTCTGAAACATTTGCTTCTGTATACGAGTATGGAGGTGTTCTCACCTCTGTACGTGTCACCAGAAAAGTCAAGTGTCGTGGGAGTAAAATATAGAATTTTGCGAGCGATTGGTTTTTTCAAACCTTACAAACTTCCAGGAAGAGATGGAAGGGGATAATTCTATCAAAATTCTTAAGTCACTGATATATTAGCAAACATTTGTTTCCAAGCCTCTTGTATGTATGCGTGAAAAATAAAAAAGCCAATCGCATATTTGGAGAACTTACACACAACGTATTCGTATGACTATTTTTTAATTTTCATGAATACATACACGAGGTTCGCAAAAAATATTTGCCAATGTATCAACGATTTTGTGATTTTTAAGGGCAGCTTTGGTTTGCATTATGTCCCACAAACATGGCGTGAGATTACGGTTCTTTTTACACTGAAGGCAGATAGGCTTAGTGATCTTCCCAAGTCGTAAATACCTTTCAGTCTCTCATCCTTAATTTTGAATGCAATGAAAAAACGATTGGATGTCTATATAAGGCAGAAGTACCTTGTGGAACATACACTTTCTTCCGAATCAATTTACGAACGTAAAGGGGAGTCCACTGAGGGTGCCATTTTTTCACTTTTGACAGGGAAGTTCTCTGATAAGAAGTGTCTCGTTGTGCCTTCATGGGATATTCAGAGCGCTCTTGACAATACATTCCTGGTATAGGGGTTAAAACGATTGCACACAAAACCAAGCAGCCCAGGCTCGAAAAACAGCGACGTCAAGTATATTTTGCATAATGGTTACGAATTTTTGGAAGTTTTAATTCCGAAAAGTAAAGATAATAGGAGGATAGCGTTGAATTATGTTATTCGAATACTCTTCATGTTCCTTTGTGTGATGGCTTAAGCTTAAAGAACTACAGTGCTAGCAAATCCTGTGCTTTTCTTGCCGGAGCTGATTAGAGACACCAAGCGTTGTTGTATATAATTTTTTGTATTACTTGAGATCTGGAGCATCATTTTGCTTTCCTAAAACCTGATCAAGACAGGTTCATTTTTTACTTTAATGTGCTGAATTTCATTTACAGTGTGGGCAACTGTGAGGCTAGGAAGTAAATTGGCTGTCAAGAATGGAGCTGTTAACCTTTGATACTTATTTAGTAAAAAATTGGGAATTTGAACTATAGAACGCTAACCTCTTGTACACTGAAGTTTAATTGTGAAATTTACTATCAAAATGGTATAACATTTTCCTGTATCACTTTGTAAAATTCGAGCAGCTTTTCCTCGTAATCAGGCTCCTTCTGAGATCACTGTGCGTAATTTAATCGCTAAATTCGAGGCTCACAGTGCAGTTGCCGACAATAGACTAAAAAAATACGCTCGTAGTGGCCATAGTGAAGCAAACATAACCGCTGTACAGTAAAGTGTTGAGAATGAGCCTGGAACATCGACTCCTCGAACTTTGCAGCAATTGGGCATCACCAGAGGAACTTTCCGGAACATTATGCATAAAGATCGTCATCTTTACGTATATAAAGTTCAACTAGTTCATGAATGAAATCCAGCGATGTCAATTGGCTGCTTCGTTCTTGTGATTTAATGCCGCTGGATTATTTCCTTTGGGACCATTCGAAAAACCGGGCTTAAGTGAGCAAATCACAAACAGCTGACTTTCTCAAAGATGAAATTCGGTGCTGCATTGATGAGATAAGTGAAGTTTAGTTGCAAAATGTGGTTCAAAATTTTGTGAAAAGAGTGGACCATCTGCCGACGTGCTATAGGTGGACACTATCACTATATCATATTCCATTGGTATGAAACTGAAAACTGAATTTGCCAGAAAAATTTGCTTTTAAGCCAACTTACTTCCTAGCCCCAAATTTGTCCACCCTTTACCTTGGCGTATAATTCGTACGGCAGCTTATGGTGCATCCTAATTTGAAATATATTATCACTGACTAAAGGGGCTTAAATATTTTGATAAATTGTCCTCTTTAACACTAGTAGTCTGATCTTTTCATTATTGTTCCGACAAGTGACTTGTACAGTGTGATCTTTGTGTGTTGAGAGATGGTTTTATTAATCAATTGTTTAGCAAATCTATTGTAACATCTATTCTTAATTTCTAGGCCAAGTCCATTGTTATTGTCTTTGGCATCTCTAAAAGACGATGCTTTTAATCACTTCAACATTGTAGGGTATCAAATAATACGGACTAAATCTACTACATTTACTTTCTTGTTGCTCATATATTGCATAAAAATTATGTGAACTATTTTATTAGGAACTAGAAAACAACAAATTTTCAACTACAAACCCTCATTTCATAGAAACTTTAACGTACGATACACATACTTCAGCTCATAAAATGCAAAATAAAAAGGAGAAAAACAGTGAAGAGAGAACATTAAAAATACCCAGAAAACAGAATAAAATTAATTGTTTTATTATGAAAAAACAATAACAGCAAAATAGAACAGAGCTAAATATCAAAAAAAGGAAAAACTTTTTATTAACGCGCGAAATATTACCTTCAATTCTTCTCTGTTTTTCTAAAGTTTTTGTTTAAAGAGAAAAAAAAAAAAACTACTGAGAATAGGAAAATAATGAAATGTTGGTTTTTTAATAATTTTTTGGTATTGAATTTATTGGACCGTTTAAAACTTTATGAGTTTTTTGTTTCCCATTATTTATTTAAAAAGCTGAACTAAATTCATTATAAAAAAAATAAAAGTGGAAAAACAGAGCAGGAATAACTTTTGTTTCGGGCATTAGAACAACATTAAATACTTATTGCATTGGAGCGTATTAATATTATTATTTTGTTAACTATAAAACAACATAATTGCTGATGTGCTGGTGTTTTAAGAATTGTAAGAAATCACTCATAGACCCAACTTCAATAAAAACAATCATGTAAGGATTACTTTTTGGGTTAAACAAAGCTTATTGTATCATTTAATGGTCTATTTAAATTTTCAATCCTCGCTATTAAAGAAATGACATTAGTTCGACTTGAGCCATGAATTTTCTGATTCAATGATATAACTATACCTCCATACTGAACTCATATTATTCCTGCGTGCAAACCATATCGTAAGAAGGTATATATCTAACGAAACAACCCAGTGTCGCCGAAATATATAAAGCCAATCATTAAAATAAAATAAATACCCAGGATTGAACAGCATATTCTCAGAGTTATTAAGAGGTACTGAAGAGAATTATGAACTCATGCTATCTTCTATCAATATTTTGTGAAAAAACTGATTTCTTACAAAAAAAAATATTCGTTGAAAGCACTGTAACCACAATAACACAGGCACCTTTAAAATGAAGGGCCTTGGTGTTACATAAGTGTTTAACGACGTGTCGTATTGTCGTGTATGCGATTGCAGACTAAAACTGGTTATTGACCAAAGTTTTGAGATTATTGTGTGCTTCCAAACTGAAAACATTTTTCAGTGCCATGTATAGTTCGAAGACTGTTACGGATGTGGAGGAGTGGGTCTTTAGAACTTATATAGGACGGGCCAAAAGTCACAATGGTGTTTAAAACTTTAATAACTTTTTCGTTAGATATTTTTTTTATTAATTTTTGTTTCCGATTAAAAGAAAACAAAATGAAAATTTGTTTCCATTAATATGACAACTAATGTTACTTAAACTACTCAAGTTTTAAGCTTCGAAATGAGGCGCCCAAATTTCTGCAACAATGTTGAGTTCAAGAATTGTCTGGGTCTTATTCACATATATACGCACCTTCAAATAACTCTAAAGAAAATCAGGCAAATGCGCTGGCCAAATTTCAAATTTCTGGTCTACCTTTTCGAATAATATGTCTTTGGTGTTATGTTAGTGGTGACTATAAACTTAAAAATGAATCATTACTGCCGAAGTCGAAATTGTAGCACTAAAATATCTACGACAAGCTCTTTGCGTTAAAATAATTAATAGTTATTTAAAAAATAAAATCCTATTATTCGGGTTCTTGGTTTAGTTTTGAATCTCTCCATTACTTATTCTTCAGGTGCTATTTTTATATTCTGAAAGAAATAAAAATCCCAGGGTGACTTTTGGTCCATAAGCACATTGCTTTCCGTACCTATGGGCAGATGGCCAACTTTCTTTCGAACTAAAAATCATGCAATTTAAGTGTGTGCTTGAAATTGCTGGAAAAAGTTGTTGACGATCTGTTGAGATCAGAGTTCAAAGCAATCTTCAGTGGTCCAGAAGCTTTTTGTGGAATAAAAAAGGCTGAGGCAAAGACTATTTTGGACAGGTGGATACTACTGTCGCACATTAGAAGAACGAACTAGAGCTGCGGCATGCTAAAAGGTTAGTGAAGCCATTTTCCTATAGACTATGGCTGTATGGTACTTTGGGGCGGACATTGGTAATTGATAGTTGGTTTCCTCCATAGCAATCACAGCTAGGATGTCAATGGGTTGCGTCTACTTTTTAGAAAGGAGAAACCACAGGATACATTTGTTATATTATGGTGCAAAGTGGATGGCCCTACGTTCACATAAAAAATAATATATTGGATATTCTGTAAGATCTAACTGAGAGAAATGTCAACTAGACCAAGCGATTTGTTCCTGATGCTTTTAAACAAGAACCAAACAAAAACAGTCCTCAAAGTCGACATAACATCCGACATAACGGTCAAATTCAACCTGATTTCATATTCCATACAAAATGGCACGAAAAAATGAAGTTGCTTCCTTATATCGGTTGTTTTATTATAGGTTCATAGCTTTGAGTGAACAGCATTGCTTTATTTGACAACCGATTTAAGAGCTGATAGTTGCCTTTTGTTTAGTTTTGTTTGACGTTTCATTACAAATAGAGTTACACCAGAGAAACGCTTGCGAATTGTTGAAATTTTTTATCAAAATAATGAGTCTGTTCGTCAAATTTTTCCATTAAATTTTGTTCTCCAATGAAGCCTTTTTTTGCTTGAATGGGTACGTAAATGAACAATATTTTCGCTTCATTACATCCGCAGAAATTTACTGTTTGATGAGCTTTTTGTAGGCGGCCGAAGTTATTGGTTCATATGTCCTTTAAAACTGTGATGTTCAGGATATTTCTGTCAACGGTGAACGGTATAAGGATATGATTAAATTTTTTTTTGTATCTCAATAGTTTACAATCTTGTTGACATGTAGTCTCTACGGGACAGAGCAAAATATCACACAACGCGCGCTGATAAAAAAGTAATTTCACGTAATGGCCTAATTAGTTGGCCACCAAGATCGTTTGTTTTAATCCCATTGTACTACTTTCTTTGGGGTTAAGTAAAAGTACTTATCTACGTCCATAAACCAGACAGAATTGAACACCAAAAAATCAACATTCGAAGAGTTATTGGCGAAATATGGCCGCATGCCCGCATAGGCGAAAAGTTAGAAAGAGTTTAGTAAGAGAACTCTTAGAAATAAAACGAAATTTGATATTTTTTTGGTAATCAAATGACATTTCAAAAGATTTTGTAAATTTCTCTCTTTTTAACATTACAAATAATCTGTTTTATGAAAATATTGTTTTTTTTGCAAAAACTTAGTCCTTTTCGAAACTATACTTTTTGGTTTTATACTTTGGGATATTCCTGATTTCGTTTGGTTACCAAAACAACAAGTTTTCCGAAACTATTTTTTCGACAGACAATTGTTAAGTTGTGAAAATAAAGAAATCTTTTTAGAGTTTTTTTCTATTTTTAGAAAAAAATATTACATAGAAAAACATTAGAGAATTACAAAATTTTATAGTTTCAATAAAAATCTGTATTTCAAGTTTCGTTTTTAAGCCAAAAAAAAAAAAATCTACAAAAAAGTACAAAACATGCCATATGAAACAAGTGTAATGGAAGGAAGGAAACAATTTGTTGGAAATAATTTTTATTTAAAGGTAAGCATAGACCAAGGAATGAGCTATAATATTGAAAGCTTTTTCCATTAGACTTTGAATGTGATTTGAATTAATGCAATTTTTTGCACACAGATCCAGTATAAGAAGTAACAAGCTGCTAGCAGCATTGTCAACAGACAAACACCAAATTTACATGATGACTTCAAAGGCATGCCACTTTTAAAATTTTCTTCTAAATATGCTTCTAGAAATCAACTGCATTTACAGCATAATTTGTGAGGCACGCCTGTTTTCTTACAGGGTTGATTTTGTGACCACAATTGTTTAAGTTTACATTGAAGAACTAAGCACAATGGCAAATACGAAAATAAACGTAAAGGAGAATGCGAAAACAAGCATGAAAAGCAGAAATCCTGCTTTTCTTTCTACCCGTCTTTCTTCTCTGCTCCTCTCTTCTACAAGCAAAGAATGCATTCAATAAATGCGTGCATGGAGAATCATCGTGTAAATTAGTTAAAAGCTACAAAACATCTTTAGAAAGGTGTACATAAAAAATGTTTGGGTCTTATTATCACCAAGAGAAATATTATCTGAACAATACGTGTCTGAACAAATATGAATGCAATTTGTCTTCTGAAGGCCTTCATTTGCTTCAGAGTAAACTTAAATTGGAATTTTTTCGCAACTTGGAAGGTCCTGGAGGCTGAACTCTAGAATGACCTGCTGGGTATATTCTCTAAGACTAGTCAAAAACGAGTATACCGGGGGCTATAAAGTCTTACGTGCATATACGTTACAGGGACTATGAAAATTTAGCACAACGACGGATAGGGAGTCTTTTATGAAACTAAAACCATTTGACGTTCTTGTAAAAGAGGTGGTTGCTATGCAGTATATTTCCAAACTCCATATTCGATATAGAACATCTGCTGGATATATATCCAAAAACCAGGCCTGTGCATAACAGGGGCTATTTACCTCAACGACGGGTAGGTTGGCTCTTCTGAATTTAAATTCGCTTAACGTGGAGGCTACTATGCGTGCAATACCCATTCACAGAAGAAAGGACCTTAGACATTTTATTTATCTTTTGATTCTGCCGGATCAACGACTGTGATAGGAAGTACAGAGCTATGTTTTCGATGAAGGAAAAATGGAATGCAGACTCAAGTGCTTACAGAATGGCTCTTAAAAGTGTTTACGAATCCAAAACATCTTATAATTGTAACCAGGAATAGTAACTTTCAAGAAGGAAAGAGCGGTTTTTTAAAGTAAGCTGTATGCAATATTGGAAATGTGGGGATTCGATACGTAAGGGAACAAATGGGCTTAAGGATCGGGACTTTCTCGGACAGTCAATGCATTCTAAAAGTTCTTTGTGATGAAATATTTATGTTTAGGGATTTTCACGATTTTCACTATATTAGAAACGTTAAGATTCCTATCTGAAAGCGGACACACCGAAGTAAGAGTCAAAATACTCTCGGAGAGACAGTAAGTATAAGTGCTAAAGGGCTGAACATTTATATACGTCTGGGGCAATTTTGTAATGCCACAACTCGCTTAAGAGGCTTCTCATAATCAGATTACCCTGCCTTTAGTGTCAGAACATGAAAAGCATAAAAGGAAGTTGATGACATTCACGACAGAGGAGGGGATTGCTGTACACGAACTGAGCGGACTTTCACTAGACCACTCCATCCTTTGGCTTTAATTGGTGTATTCTGAAGGGGGAGATTAAAAAATGATAAAAAGCCATTATGAGGAAATATTCAGACGATACTAGTGGCCTGTTTTTATAATTCGACGCTCAGGAAGCCGACGGGATTAGAAATGCTTTTGAACACTTTTTTGTGCATTCACCGGTTACAATGTCTGTAATGGATACGTGTACAGAATGCGAGCATCCAAGACTAGCAAATGCAGATTCTGCTAAGAAGAAATAAGTAAAAGGTACGTCTAATCACTAACTGTGTGTGTGTGGCACTAAGGCAAAGTCAGGCTATTGGACGCATTAACTCTGGGCGAACCGAAATTGTTGACAATCCAATTCAACGACAATCCAATACTAAAGACAAGGTTAGGAACAATAGACTTCCGATCGTCTCGGTTCAAAGAACGGTTTTGCGCTTGACCCTACCTTAATTAGATCAGATTATTTTCGATATAAAAGTAGAATACCGATCAGGAAATTAATTTAAAAATTTTAACTTAATTAAGCCTTTGACACATATGTATCATTCTGTTGTTTCAACGTGGTTTAACCTAATCAGGTACACGAGTTTAAATTGAGATTTTACTTAAGTCACAGGTTGTAGAGGGAGTTTAGTAAGAGGAAGTGTAACTAGTGCTGTAAGCTTTAATACCAATGCTGGTATGACACAGAGATGTGCATTATCTCCACTGCTCTTTCCCATTTGCATAGATGAAATCATGCTTGAACTATGCAAGCAAGGGAGGGGAATTCAATTGGCACTCGACACTTAGAAGACTTTGACTATGTGGACGATATATGCCTCATGTCGCACCAACTCAGTGATATGCGGAACAAGCTTATTCATTTCGTCGCACTGGCTAAGAACGTCGGACTAGAGATTAAATTTAAGAAAATCTAAGCAATGCGCATTAACAATAGCAATCCAGGTTTCAATAAAATTGAAAACCAATGCTTACAATACGTAAACAATTTTTGCTATCTGGCACCCATAATGTCAATTATCTGTGGGTATAGATAATAATGTACCTAACAGACTAAGTAAGGCCATAGCTACTTTCGGACGACTTCAGAATGTGTGGTATACGTGCGTAAAAACAACACCCGCGAAACCTGGCTAATGTCAAGTGCAACTACCGAAAAACTATAGTTCTTTGTTAATAAATGCCTGCGAGACACTCATGGTTATTTTTGGTCACGAACTATCAGTAAGGAACTGATAATGCGTCAAATATCAAGGAGAAATTGGAAATAGGTAGGACATACTTTACAAAAACCGCAGATAAGCATAAGCAGTAGAAGGCTAGAGTGGAACCCCCAAGGCCTCCTAAAGAATACATGGCGCCATACTATGCTGCAAGATCTTTCAAGTGACAACAACTTATGGGAAAAAATTAAACGTCATTGTCAAACTAAAGTAAGATGAAAACTTCTTTTTGAAGCCCTAAGTACTCAAGTGTAACCATAAAGCAAAAAAAAACTAACACTTCAGCTACAATAAGTATGCTTCAGGATTTTTTTCCAAATTATTTAATAGGTGTTTTCGTTGTTTTGGAAGTGTGTTGCATTCATCTTGTTGCACTAAAAATATCTACAAAAAATTGTTGTATAATAGAT
The DNA here is from genome assembly GCA_023159175.1 of Wohlfahrtia magnifica. Lineage (NCBI taxonomy): Eukaryota > Metazoa > Arthropoda > Insecta > Diptera > Sarcophagidae > Wohlfahrtia > Wohlfahrtia magnifica. The sequence goes on from JAKWBJ010000051.1 coordinate 4,365,463, forward strand.
AAATTTGTATACTATATATGTAGGCAACCAACACATACACATATTAAACTGCAATTTTTAGAATTTTTTCAACAGCAGCAACAGTAGCAGTAACAACCGCAATTGTTACAACTGGTCTTGGTCTGTAAAGTATTAGAAAGGGGAAAAGGGTACCTACCAATGTAACAAATACAAAAAAAAACAGCTTCGCAATTTGGTAACATTGTTTGCCATTAAATTGTACAAAACCACATAGAATATGTGGTCATACTCGGAAAATAGGAAAACAGAAACAACAATAACAAAATATTCGAAAGATGAAGTTGTGCCATATACCAGAAAAGTTTTGTTAAAAAAAAAAATAATAATAATATATAAATACAAGATAAAATATTAAAAAAAACACAAATTGATAAAAATTTTCTAAGTAATTTTTTTTTCTCTTACCTACTCTTATATATGATTTTGTGATTTTCCTTGTTTTTCTATAAACAAATGTTTTTAGTAAAATTAAATGTCAAATGTCTTTTAAAGAGCAAAAGTTTTTTTTTTCGATTTTTATAAAATTCTTCTAAAGATAACAAAAGCTTTTCATATTTTTTGAAATACTGTTGCAGTTTATTTTATTTTTAATTTTATTTTTAAGAAGATTGAAAAGTCATTTAAAGAATATTTATTTGAGGCCAACATTTCATTTTTTTTTTAAGGAAAAATTAATGAATTATATAATTTATGTGTGTGTGTTTAGAAAACGTCAGAGGTACTCCTGGGGATGTAATTAAAAAGTCAGTATGAAAAATTCAATATTAAATAATAATATTTAATTTGAATTTTTAAAAATCTTAAGAAGGATTTAATATGATTTAGGAACGTAAATTATGTATAAAAACTCTACTGTAAAAAGTTTGTTTAGATTAAGTTACTGCAAAAGTGCATTATGATGCATGAACTTACATGCAAATGACAAAATTTTTTTTTTTAATTTTTGTGTTAATCAAACAATATATAAATCATAAGAAACAAGAACAGAAACTTGATCAATATCACAATGTTATTAAGGATACTATATGGTGTTTTATTTAAATGGTTAAATTTATACATAATGGCGAGCTCTCAGAGAGGCACTGGCTAAAGCAGGCTAATTAATAAGCCTTGCCTTTAATAAAACAAAAAAAAATTAGCCCTTTTTATCATTAATATGTACTACCGATTATGATTCAGCTCATACAATGATCTTTATTCTCAGAATTGGCGTCCTTATAAAAATGTGATAACAGTTCCGTAAGCTATTGTGTGTGTAAAATTACAAGTTAATTATTATTGTAATTGTAACATAAACATAAATGGGTTATCATTGTGCATGGTTTACCGTGCACAATGCACTTTTTCAAACGAAAGGTGTGATAATTATTTAGAGCAGCCATACACATTTCATTAAAGTCTATTTAGAAAAAATATATACTAAATTCTGAAAAAATATTTATATTACGAGTACAATTATATATATATATAGGGTCCCCCAAATATTTTTTTTGTAAATGCTATAAAAAAAACTACTGAATATTTTCTCCAATTTCCTTTTTTATTTGAAAGTACAATCCTTCCAGTTAATAATGCAAAATAATTTCATTCAAATGGCTGCCTCGGCTGGCCATGCAGTAGTCTAAACAATCGGTCCAATTTTTAAGCACATTATCGATTGTGTGCAGCTGTATTTCACCAATGGCTTCACGAATATTGTACTTTAAAGCGTCAATTGTCTCTGGCTTGTTGGCGTAATAATTATCTTTGACGGCACCCCAAAAATACTAGTCCAACGGTGTTAAATCGCAGCTCCGAGGTGGCCAAATGACATCAGCTCTGCGGCTCATAGTGCGATCTTCAAAAACAGGGCGCAAAACTTCGTAGCTTCGGCTGTGTGGAACGTAGCGCCGTCCTGTTGAAACCAAATGTTGCTAATATTCTCCTCTTCAATTTTTGTGAACAAACATTCGTCCAACATGGCCCAATAACGATCCCCATTGACTGTAACGGCCACTTCTTGCTCATTTTCCGGAGAAAAAATGGTCCAATTATGCCTCTGGATCAAAATCCGCACCAAACAGTGACTCGTCTTGGGTGTATCGGCTTTTCAATGTATGCGTACGGGATTTCTGTGCTCCAAATGCGACAATTTTGTTTGTTTACATACCCACCAAGATCAAAATGATGATTTTTTTGGCAAAATCGGCAAAGTAATGTCGCATTATTTCCCAGCGTTGTTCAAGGTATACACAACCATATTCGTTCAGCGGAAGGATTAATCTAATTATCTGTCAAATCAGACATGAGATAAGTGTTACTATTCACGAAATAAGCACTAGTTGGAAAAAAAACGTTAGATGGCGGAGCCTTTATATTATATTAGATAAATGCGATTGAGAACAAAGCAACAACTTAACAACTTAACTTTTTTTCTATTTTTTGGTTCAGTTGTAATAGTAAGAAAATACCTTTTAGAGCTGGAGCAAAACAAGACTGTGTTCTTTCTCCACTGCTGTTTATCGTTGTCCTCGATTGTTAGTTGCATCTTGGTATAACCTAGGGACTATACACAAACTGAAAAAACCTCAAATATGCCTACAACATTTATTTCCTGATTCACAGACATTGCGACATGCGATGAAAGCTGGATTATATAAAGGCAGAATTGTATAAAGCGAGCTTGCGGATAAACATCTGTAAAACCAATATTATGCAAATCAACATAACGCTAATAACACAACAATCTTTCGAATTGAAAGCAGAAATATGGCAGATATTCCGTTTTTTTGTTCTATTTCGGCAGTATCTTCAAGACTTCCGAATATTCCAGAGTTGATATTTAGAACAGATTGAAACCAGGCAGCTAATGTTTTGGCCGATTGATTGTCATAAGGCGTGCTCTACATATCATTCCAAAAACGAAAATTTACATATTTAACTCGTGCGGCTATGATTTTGCCAATAGCATTTAGAAATTTATAAACCGCTGTCTACGACGCATTTCTAAAATATACTGGCCAGAAATAAGAACACGCCAAATTCGTGTAATGCAGGTAATTGTGGGAAGGAAATAGGAATGGATTGAACACACTCTGAGGAAACCAAACTAACCTAACGGAACTGGCCATATATTGGAACGCACAGGAAAGCTCAGTCCTAGAGAGGACAGATTGAAATAGAAGCTGCTACCCTTAGAATCTTTAGAGGATCTAAGAACAATAACTTACAAGTTTAGTATTCTAACTAAATAATTAAAATTTCTAGCGTTCTTATTTAAAATATTAAATTTTTTCTATTTTACTTATAAGTTTGTAAAATAAGCCATTATATATATAAAATAAATTTCAGAAACACTATTTTTAATAATTGTTTCACAAATAATATTTGGAATAACGTAATATATTTAAGAGTTTTTTGAATTTAGTTACTTTCTATTTCTTACAACAAAATTGAGGAAAAGCGCTAACCTAGCACGTTTAAAAAAAGCGCAAAATGATATTTATGCGACTTTTCGGTAGTTGACACGCTGTAAATAAAGCGCGAAAGGTGCTAAATTGGCAACACTGCGTTCAATTCACACGTATTCTTACGCTCTTTCTTTAGTCGTCAATGAGACAGCAACGAATACACATGCACACAAATTTTTTAGGCACAGAACAATAATTTAAATAGTTTCTTACGATCTTGCTTTTAGTTGTAACTGAAACAGCGACGAATGCACATGTGTGGCGGATGCATGTTGATATAAGTTTTTTTTTTTTTTAACATCAGTTTTACTCTCTCTTTTAAAGTAATTTTCATGTTCTCACTAACAAAACCACATTTTTACTTCTCCACATGACTGCTTTGGAGTCTTTGCACCATCAAATTCTATTTTGAACGGATAGAAAATGTCCAAGTCCACAAAAAGAAGTCGTTATGATATAAATAGTTTATAAAACCAATTAAATAACTTGATAAGGGAATAATACCGCAAAAGGTAAGTGATGTTGTTAGTGTAAGTGATGTAGATATAAGGGCAAATAAATAAGTCTGCAGCTTTAGAGTTTCTTGGACAAGACTGCTCCTGTCAAGAGGCGTTTTTTAGTTGACTCCTGTCAAGCTGCGCTTTTTACTTTGTGTTGGACAGCCATTGATGGCAGACTACTATGTGAATTGAGGAGAAAATCAAAAACAGCATTATACTTTTAAGAATAAAGCAAGCTCTAGCTTGAAAAATACTATGAGAACTCGGCGCCAATTTCAATGTTATGAAAATGGTTTACCAATTTCGTTATGGTTTTACAGTCACGGAGGACTCCTTAAGTTGTCGACGACCAATTTAAATATATTCCCTCGAAATAATTAAAGAAATTTACGATATGTTGTTGGGAAATTTTAAATGGAGAGTGAGAGAGAGAGAGTGGAAGCCATAGGCATCAGTCATAGCTTTGTAATTTCAATTTTGAATGGTCACTTTCCGCAAAATGTCTGCAGCGTTTGCTTATAATCAAACACATTTCATATTGATTTGACAACTTCGCACAAATTTTGGAGATATTCATCCAAAGTATGGACTATTTTTTTATTTTTGTGTTGTTTCGTAACCATAGATAAATCATGGATCCACTCAATATACCAGAGACCAAACGACATTCAAAACAGTGCATTTTCTCAAGGTGTATTGGCGCTAAAGAAGTGCAAGGTAGGTTTGTCAGCCAATTTATTAGAAGGATTTAAAGAGAACTTCAAAAAAACCGCATTTAGCAAGAAAAAATGTTTCTTTTTACCAAGACAATTCCTACATCCGCTCTACTATCCGGACTTTGTTCCGAGTGACTATTTCTTGTTTCCTAAATTGAAGGAATAGTTTGACAGAAAGAGATTTAACTTCAAGGATTCTATCCGAAAAGTTTTGTTATTGGTGTGGAATAAAGAAATTGTAAAAGCTACGGATCAAAGTTTTTGATGTTGAAAAATAGGGTTTTTTCTTATACAAGAACCTGTTTTTTATTAAAAAATCACAGATTTATTTACCCAGCCTCGTAACTGTGCATAAGGTTTTGCAGTGTTTACAACTTTTAAGATTTCCTATCGATATTTAAACACTTACTTCTGTCATTACAATACAACAGGGAGCAAAGAGTGGATTGTCGTAGACAAAGTATTATCGAATGTACCCGATGTCATTCACATCGATTAAAAAAACTATAACCACTTCTGGCAACAGCAGGGTTTTATTATTTTTATAAGCAGTGCTTATCGCTTTATTTTCTATTTGTAATGACCTACTCTTTAATCCTTCTAAATCTGTCTTCACTATAAAAGATGCCAGAATAATCACAAGATGTGCTCACCTTTACACGAAAAGGTGGCAATTCATTGGCGTCGCGTTTTCTTAAAAGGCACAAGAGGTGTTTCACTTTGAATAAAAGATTACAACTTCCATGTCTAGGTGGGTGTGTTAAGAGTATATTTTGAAATATCTGTTAGACGTATAATAGAGAACGAAGCTGCTCTTGCTGATAGTACGTAACACAACTACTCTAATTTGAGAGAACACCTTCACAAACAGTTTCAACAACAGGCTGTGATATAATTAAAAAGAGGACATCTTTTCGAAAATAATTACGCTCTTCCCTTTCTTGAAGGGCATGTCCTAGTGGCTAATGTGCCAGTATATCGCTCTACACAGCTGTACGATCGCAAGTAGAATAGAGATTTTGTCTATTTATGTCCCTTAATTCTGCTCTCTTTTTACTTTTTTCCTTACTTTAATCAAAATTTTCTTTATCCTGCACTTGAATGGGTTCAAGTCTAGGATACTTGTTGTAACAGAAAGAATACAAATCGTAAAATAACATAATTTAACTCAACTTAAACGTTCTGACTTGCTTTCTTATGTTTCAAATATTTATTTTAAATTTAGTGTTCAAATTTTTATTTAAATAAATAAAAAAATAAATACAAAATCTACTATATGGGAAAGCCCTTTATAATATTATTTTTCCTCTTAAAAGTTTAATTTATAACTTTCACGCTTTCAAGGCAAATATAGCATCCCAAAGAAAAAAATCTTAAAACACTATACATAAATATCCTTTACAACACATTTTGCCAACATACGTACTTGTAATATACCCTTCGCTCTTGTTAATTTCACTTTACCTTATATAAATTTTATTTCCTGTTTCCGTTGCCTAAACATATTTACGATACTTTCTCATACACACACATAAAAAATACTTTGACATATATTTGTATTTGTAAGAGTGCAACTTATGTTACCTTGGGGACACCATTAATAACGAAACGACTAAAACTGTATTTCCGTTCTCACTAAAAACCCAACCATAAGTTAAAATGAAGAGAAACGGACAAAAAAAAACTTAGCAATGGATGGCAAATCAATGTGGCAACTGCTGTAAATATGTAACCCTTTGAAGCAATTGAAGAAAAAAGTCTTGGTAACCAACAACAAAGAAAAACACAAAAAACAAGGAGTTGAAAGAAATCTACAGCAACCTCAATACAAATATTTTTTAATCGAATTTCAATGGGAAATAAATTTACAGATTTTGTTTCATTTTTCTCTTTTCTATGGAAAAAAAAATTTTTCCCCTCTTGGTGGTGGTGTAGGTTGAAATAAAAATAAGTGATGAAGTGTAAAAAGAAATTTAAAATCGTGGAAGAAAAGTAAAAAATTATTGTTTCTTAGTTCCATAGCACAACAGGAAATAAAGACAAATGGAGTGAAAAGCTGTGTTGGAAATATTTTATAAAATTAAAGGTTAAAAAAAAAGAATTTAATTTTTTTAATAATAAAATTGTGGCTCAGTCAGAGGCATTTTATAAAGCTAAAATCCCACAATCCACGCCGATTTTTTTATAGTAAGTCGGCACATATAAAAAAATATATTAAACGATTTGTTCGTAGGATATTGTGACATTTTTTCGGGTCATATCGGCCAAAACTAAATTACGATATTTATCGTGCACTATTTAAAAAAAATAAAATTAAAAAGGTATTTACTCGTATAGTTAAAAGTATAAAATTGTAAAAACCGTTTATGTTTTCGACCCAACAAATAACACAATTTAAAAATATAAAGCACACAGCAAACGAAGCGTTTGGGTAAGGGAGTTATAAAAAAAAAGAAGTGAATATGCACATGGGAGTACTTTACCTGAATTTCCTGAAGACAACAATTAAAACTTCTGGGACTACACGGTTGTCACAAATGTACTCAGTTTTGTGTTTTTTTTTTTTTTAGAAAGCAACCAACTTAATTAACTTATTGTAAATCTTAACTAACCCGTTAATATTATTTTTTCTATCTCCCATATTTTCTGAGAAAATAAACGTTTTTTTTTCTCACGTTTTTTTTCAACTAGTGCTTAATTCGTGATTGGTAACACCTAGCTCACATCTGATTTGACAGATAATTCATTTTATCCTTCCGCTACACGAATATGGTTGTGTATACGCTTGAACAACGCTGGGAATCTGGGCCTGCGATCGACTTATAGAAGACGCCGATTTTGCACAAAAAAAAAATAGCTTTTCAGATGAAGCTCATTTTGATTTTGGCGGGTATGTAAATAAGCAAAACTGTCGGATTTGGGGCACAGAAAACCCGCACGCATACATTGAAAAGCCGATACACCCAAGACGAGTCACTGTTTGGTGCGAATTTTGGTCCAGAGGCAGAGACAAATGGCCCAATATTTGTCTTCGAAAATGAACAAGGATTGGCCGTTGCTGTCAGTGGCGATCGTTATGGGGCCATGTTGAACGAATTTTTGTTCACAAAAATTGAAGAGGAGGATATTAGCAACATTTGGTGTCAACAGGACTGCGCTACGTGCCACACAGCCGAAGCTACACTCGATGTTTTGCGCCCTGTTTTTAAGATCGCATTATCATCCGCAGAGCTGATGTCGTTTGGCCACCTCGGAGCTGCGATTTGACACCGTTGGACTATTATTTGTGGGGTGCCGTCAAAGATAAGTATTATACCAATGAGCCAGAGACAATTGACGCTTTAAAAGACAATATTCGTGAAGCCATTGGTGAAATACAGCTGCACACAATCGATAATGTGCTTAAAAATTGGACCAATCGTGTAGGCTACTGCATGACCAGCCGAGGCAGCAATTTGAATTAAATTATTTTCCGTTATTAACCGGAAGGATTGTACTTTCAAATAAAAAAAGAAATTTGAAAAAATATTCAGTAGTTTTTTTTATAGCATTTTCAAAAAAAATTTATATGCCGGACCCTTTATCTCAAGGAATAACATTGGGCGATTGTCCAGTTCGGTTGTTGTTCAAGAACAAAATAAATATTGGCGTATTTTTTATATCTTTTTTGACGCATGATTGCTTAGTGTATCGTCACCGTTACAATTGCCGTACCAACAATGGGTGCCTTGCGTCAATTGTATGGTCCCACATCTTAAATTGTGACACCACTTTTCGAGAAGCTATTCCAGTATTTGGGTTGTACTCTTCGGTATTTAGTCAGTAATTATAGCTGCAAAAGCTTCAAATTGTTTATTCCAGATTTTGGGATGCAATTTATGCAGTACTCAAAGGCAATTACCTTAAGTCATAGTATTTGTATACTTATAAATGCATACATATGCATATATAGTTATGGTGAAAAAATTTTTTTCGTTTCGTATGGTTTTGTAGTTATTTTCAACTAGTCAACAATAGACCGAAGTTGCATAACAGCAGTTAACGGTAAATATGTACGGAAGCACATTTGCTGATACTTTACATATTGAGGTCGGTTGTAATGGTCTTTTTTTTGCTTTTTTATAGGAGGTGTTGGGGGAATTTTATTATCAAATTAAAAATAGATCTAATCTACGGAATCAATTTTTAAATTATAATTATCTTATAATGAATATACTCCATTATGTGTATATTAATAAAACATATTTACCTTAATCAACATTTATTGTGCAATATTTTTTTATTAAGCGTTGTCACATGCACCGGCGCTGTTTGACGTTTTTGATCAGGGTATAATTGGCCGACAAAAATCGCTACAAATTATACAATTTTATTGTTCGGCATTGTGCTAATGCGTGTTCATATTATCGGATCATTAGAGTTGATTTTAATTGTAAATAAACGGTAAAATATCGACGCAGATTATTCTATTTTAAAACATTATGTGAGTCCACATTATCGGTACAGTAATAATATTAAAATCGGCTCAATGCGTCGATAGTGTGATCTTACCTTAAGATGGTACTTAAGATACACCTTGATTATTCAATCTTCTTTGGTACTCAACATTCAAATATTTATATATTTTTTTTTAATTTTTTCTATAACTCAAGCAAATTTATTATTGTTTCCTTTTCTATTTATGCCTCATTTATTTTATTTCTAATTTCTATTTTCTTTTAAACATTTCTTACAATCTCTTATAGAGTAGCTGCCATGTATAATCTCAAACGTGATTATCATTATTATCTTCAACGCCATCATCATTACCTCAACTACTACTCAGGGCAACACTTGAAAAAGTATCATAAAAGTTTAAGTACAAAAACACTAAACATGCGAGTGCATACATATTCTTATCATTTATGTCCTACATTTATACTGGAGTTTAATGGATACAAGCACACGTGTGTGAAGCACAAACATTTTTAGCTTTAGAGCATATTAACTTAATCAGAATTACTTTCAGCACCAGATGCAGATTTCATGTCCACGTTTATATTGTAATCCAGTTACCAATTACAGGCTCCAAGCCAAACGGAGTTAGAGGTGAAGGTATCTTTTCGGATATAGCTTACTAGATAAGGCTACCTGACCATTAAAGCATCTTTCAGGCGAAAGTATCAGACATAAGAGCTGCTTTTGTGATTACTGGAAAGGTTTGTGTCTTCAAGAGAATATTATGGCGGCTGTGAAAGCTCTGGGATCTAACAAGATGACCTCGGGAACGGTTATAGACTACAGTAGATCTCTCAAAAAATATGGATATTAAATTAGAAAACTGTAAGGCGAATGAGCTGGCTAGACATGACAGAACTACTCAACTCATGGGCGAATTTTTCACTATTGGAAATCAACTAAGTCTTGCGAGATTAGTATTCACGATAAGGTTATTGACTACGTCAAAGCCGTATGCGTATTTAACCCTTTCGCTAATTATATCCATATGGATACATGCAAGACTTGGGTGTATTACAACCACCGATGCAAGGAAATTCTGATAATTTTAACATATTATAACAATATTATGTTTTCTTGGTCACTTAGAATATAACGGGTCCGCCATCTAACGTTTTTTTTTTCAACTAGTGCTTATTTCGTGAATGGTAACACTTTGACAGATAATTACTTTTATCCTTCCGCTGAACGAATATGGTTGTGTATACGATTTTTTCGCTTCGCTAAGTGGGCCTGCGATCGACATACAGAATATGCCGATTTTGTCAAAAATCATCTTTTCAAATGAAACTCATTTTGATCTTGGCGGGTATCTAAACAAGCAAAATTGTCCTATTTGGGGCACAGAAAACCCGCACGCATGCATTGAAAAGCCGATACACCCAAGACGAGTCACTGTTTGGGGCGGATTTTGGTCCAGAGGCATAACTGGGCCATTTTTCTTCGAAAATTAGCAAGAAGTGGCCATTACAGTCAATGGCGATCGTTATCGGGCCATGTTGAACGAATTTTTGTTCACAAAAATTGAAGGGGAGAATATTAGCAACATTTGGTTTCAACAGGACGGCGGTACGCACCACACAGCCGAAACTTCACTCGATGTTTTGGGCCCTGTTTTTGAAGATCGCATTATCAGTCGCAGAGCTGATGTCGTTTGGTCACGTCAGAGCTGCGATTTGACACCGTTGGAGGGGTGCCGTCAAATACAAGTGTTACGCCAACAAGCCAGATATAATTGACGATCTAAAGGATAATATTCGTGAAGCCTTTGGTGAAATACAGCTGCACACATTCTATAAAGTGCTTAAATATTGGACCGATCGTTTAATCTACTGCATGGCCAGCCTAGGTAGCCACTTGAATGAAATTATTTTCCATTATTAACCGGAAGGATTGTACTTTCAAATAAAAAAAGAAATTTGAGAAAATATTCAGTAGTTTTTTTTATAGCTTTTTCAAAAAAAAATAATTATTTGGCGGACCCTTTATTTAATTTTAATTGAATTTTTATTTTTTTGCGCAAAAATTGGTTTTATTTTTCGAGCCTTAAAATAAACATTATCAACTATTTCTTACGAAAGTCAGCCAAAAACCCTTTAATTTAGTACCCTGTATAAACTTTTTTAATTAAATGATTTAATACTTATATAGGTAGGCAGAGAAACCTATTTAGGAATAAATTTTATTTTTTAAAGTCCTTAAATAAAATTTCAATAGCGTATGGAAGTCGATATACAAAAAAAGCAGATATTTTGAGCCATCGGATGAAAGTTTTTAGCGAAAGGTTTAAGGAGACGGGCAAGGTAACACGTAATATCTGTTTAACTTCCTAAGAAGTATACTCGGCTGGCATCATATACTGGGCATTCATGTCAATCATCTGTGACGTGGTCACCTGGGTAATGACTTCTGCAGAACTTGCAGGGACAAAGATGAGGTATAGTTAGTTAATGAGTAGAGTTATGTAGTTTTCTAAGTTTTTACACTATTACATATGCATTTGTATTCAAAACCAGCAAACAAATTGTTGTTTTCTTCTAAATTTCTGAATTACTTTTAATGTAAATATGTTAGTCGGTTTGTATTATTCTTTTGTATATGTTTGTAAATGTATGTCTATGTCAAGTGTTACTTATGAATATAATCTTATTTAAATAATAAATAAAAAGAAAAATAATTTAAGCCAAGCACTTGCACTCATCTCTTCATACACGTACTCGTACATACTAGCAAAGAGCATTACATGTGAGCATTTTCTCATACAATTTATTATTAACGCACAATCTCACATACACACAAACAAACATAAACAAAATTGAATTTTTTCTTAGGCTAACAGAACAAAAGTTGAGGTGTAAGCTAAGTTATGCGTAATAAAGAGAGGGAGCGAGAAAGAGAGAAGGAGTGTGAGTGTTTAGTCAGGTGGAATTACTTGAGGTGTAAAATATTATTTGCTATCCCAGCCAGCATTTTTTTAAATGTGAAGCAAATTCTAGTCAATTTTAACTCCTCTGCTTAATTAAAAAGCTAGAATGTGCGCTCAATTTCTGATCAGAAAATATACTTTTGTCGGGAGAAAATTATCCCCAGCCACGATAATTCTTGATGAATCATTGAGTCATTTTTGTTGATAGCTTAGAGTTATTTTCGACCCTTTTCCTATTAGTATTTAATACTCATATTTCAAGCTTCTTAATGATTAATTTGTGATTGCCATACAATTTGTTATTGTCTTTGAAATCACTTTTTTTTAACTATTAGCGAGAATAACTTACGAATCCTTAATTAATCATGTAAGTGATTAACCAGGTTTTAATCACCAAAAAAACTCGAAAAAGAGTCATTAAGGTGATTTGTCCAAAAAAGATCTTCAAATTGCTAGCTGGGGTGTACCAAGTATATAAAAATATGCATAAGTGGGTGTTTGTTGATATTCGAAACACAGTAAACACTGTTTAGAGTGTATAATACACACAGTGTGTATAAGTGTTTCAAAAGAAATCTTTTAAATATTTAATTTGAAGCATTATTTTTTATTTTAAATGCTTTTACTATTTAAAAAATAAATTTAAATTAATTTTTTTTGTTTTAAATTATTTTCAACATCATTTATTCAATTAAGTTCACGCATTGTAATAAATACTGTGTTTAGGATTGTTTGTTAGATAATAGGTTATATGTTCATTCTAAAGACTTTTGTTTTATAAGAGAATAATTACAAAAAACTAGCTAAACCCTGACGTATTTCCCTATCTTAATTACTAATGCAATGGGAACATTTTTTTATAGAGAAATCTGCAAGTCTGGGGGCTCTTAGATAGTTGACGCGAGCCGTTCTCAACTCAGTGAAGCACAGGGATTACATAATGAGCTACTATTAAGTAGGAGTAACATGTGCACCGACGACATGAACTTTGGCCGCAATTTCGATGCTCTTATATATATAATCGTATGAAGCGAGACCATGAGGACCCTAGTGTTAACCCAAACGGTTTATATTGGTATAGGAGTGGATCTAAAATGGATGAGCGCAGAAAATTTCGGGCCAAATGTCTATTATCCCATGGGCAAGTGTCCAGTGTTTTGTAGGTGGATATCAGACAATTTTTATCCAGAATTTCGGAAATGGGCAAGGAAACTATGAGGAAATATATTGGCTTCCTGATGGGTCACAATTATCTAAAATATAAGCTCTTCGAACTTAATGTGTTACCTGAGTCACATTGTTGCCTGTTCAGGGAGGAATAGGAGACGATGGAATGTGTCTGTGAATATGTTGTTTTGGCAAACATACGAAGACGAAATTTTGTGGAGCCTGAACACACGAACCTGGCCACAAACTGGGTATATTGCGTTCTTCATTTGCAGGGAGGAGGAGAAGACGACGGAACATATTCTCTGTGAATATGCTGTTTTGCCAAACTTTCGGAGACGAACTTTTGTGAAGCCTGAACAGGTTCGTCAGCCACAAATTGGGTATATTGTGGTCTTCATTTGTAAAGTTATTTCGATTGATGCTTTCGGACCGAGCGTTTATTACTTTTTCATAAAGGGATAGCGAAGCACAAGAGCTTAAATGTATTTATGTATTTGAGAAAACGAATGTGATCTTGAATGTCTTTTTGTATGTAAAGGGTCCGCAAAATAATTTTTTTTTTTTTTTTTTTGAAAATATTATAAAAAAGAAATACTGAACATTTCCTCAAATTTCTTTTTCTATTTCTAAGTACAATCCTTCCCGTTAATAATGGAAAATAATTTCATTCAAATGACTGCCTCAGCTGGCCATGCAGTAGCCTACACGATCGGTCCAATTTTTAAGCACATTATCGATTGTGTGCAAGTGTATTTCACCAATGGCTTCACGAATATTGTTCTTTAAAGCATCAATTGTCTCTGGATAGTTGGCGTAACACTTATCTTTGACGGCACCCCACAAATAATAGTCCAACGGTGTCAAATCGCAGCTCCGAGGTGGACAAACGACATCAGCTCTGCGACTTATAATGCGAACTTCAAAAACAGGGCGCAAACATCGAGTGTAGTTTCGGTTGTGTGGCACGTAGTGCCGTCCTGTTGAAACCAAATGTTGCTAATATCCTACTCTTCAATTTTTGTCAACAAAAATAAGTTCAACATGGCCCGATAACGATCGCCATTGATTGTAATGGCCACTCCTTGCTCATTTTCCAAGAAAAATGGCCCAAAATCCGCACCAAACAGAGACTCGTCTTGGGTGTATCGACTTTTCAATGTATCAAAATGAGCTTAATCTTGAAAGATGATTTTTGTGGCATCTTCTGTATGCCGATCGCAGGCCCAGATTCTCAGCGTTGTTCAAGCGTATGCACAACCATATTAGTTCAGCGGAAGGATAAAACTAATTATCTGTCAAATCAGACATGAGTTAAATAAGTACTAGTTGAAAAAAACGTTAGATGGCGGACCCGTTATATAAAAATGACGTGTATATTCGTGGTCGCTAAACTCAAAAACTACTGCACCGATTTCGACCAAACTGTATATACATGCTCTATGGGGCGTGGTGAGTGTTTCGTTGTACTTTGAAGTTCGTCCGACAGATGGCGCAATATTTATTTTTTTATGTTTTTGCACCGTAACTCAAGAACTACTGCATTATGCTGTGTTTCGTTGAAGGCGTTGGTTCGTTAATCAGCGTGCAGTGCCGTTAATTAGGCTAATACCGACAGAAACCCAACATCTTTTTGTGAAAAAAATATATTAAAAAAAATGTAAATAAATATCTATCACTCTTTTTTAAACCCTATTTCCGCAATAAGACTATTTTATGTTTTGCTGAAGGCGTGTGGCGGCGTGTAGCGGTGTTACATATCCCGACACTGACTCATACATAACCTCTTTTCTCGAAAAGTTCGTGGGTGTCAAACGAAAAAAAGAACTTATTAAATTGAAGATTAATTTATTTAAACTAAATATTACATACATTTTAATAAATTAACCCAAGATGTTAGTGAAAGAAAATTATTATTGAAAGCTACTGTAAAATGTAAATAAGCAACAGGTAAGACAATAAAGGGCATGAATTTATTATAAATGACTAAAAACGTTGATTTGATTTTCTCCGAGAGGCAGTTCAACATAAAAGAAGCATTTGGGGCCACCAACGCGGATCGGGCCCAGTCTCAAAGATATATGATTCCATTTGAACAATAATTCCTATGTTGACTTAGTGCACCCCTCATTCTTCTTCTAAATATCAGTCAGCCATGACTTTGCATGTAAACTAGCCTTACATTGAAAATAAAATTCGAAGGCAAAACAACGTTTTCCCGGGTCTGCTTGTATAATATAATTCAATTAAATCTTCGTTTTACTTTCTACTATAGTTTCTCTCAACCCTTCAACTTGTTTTGTTACCTTTAACATCTTTAGCTTCATCCATTTTGTTCCTTTCTCTCCATAATATAATATTTTAGAAAACTTCGTCTTCTTTTAGACTTTAACATGATGTTTTTTCATACATGATTTGGCAATTAAGGGTTTCATGTTAAAATAAAATTTGTTATTCAATTAGTGTTATTTGCCAGATTACAATAGCAAAGGATGAATAAAAATTATTTATAGATACTCTAATACGTTTACTAAATGTCTACTATGTGTTAAATATTAATTATGAATCTATACACGGCAATATACATACATACATACATACATACATACATACATACATACATATATGCATAAAATAATTAAATTAAATAAATTATATATTACAGATCAGTCATATGGAAAATAAAATAAGTGGTAACAATGACATCTACTTACTAGAAAGTAAGCATATTAGGCCGTATAAGAAATTTTTAATTAATTATTAAGTATACGTAAGGGAAGAGTTTATAAACTCCTAGTATGTTTATAAAAATAATAAATAAATAATATTTAATAAAATTATAAATAACTAGAAAGCTCTATTACTTACTTTTATATATTTTTGTTAGAAACGTCAGCTAAAAGGCATATAAAAATAAAGTTTGTTTTAGTTTAACCCTCCTGGCAAGCGATCTTTAAAATCAAAACAAAATACAGACTTGAGATACCGCAAGTTCCTTTAGGTAAACATTTTTTTTTAATTTTTGATAATCCTTAGATTTCCTGATATATTGGCTGTATAGTCACTACCCGAAGTTAAATAGCTTCTACGTTCCTGAAAACTTCTCTAAATGCACTTGCCGTTCGGAGCCGTCGTTAGCCTGTAGGTCCCATTCAATGAGTTTAATAATAAAATCGGGTACAGCACATTGACATGTTCCTTCGTGGAATATTACGGTAATTAATATACGTTCCTGATAAGAATATCCCTGTAGCGATAAATATCAAATTATTATTTGTATGAAAAAAGTAAGAATAATAGTTTTCTTGGTGGGGCCAATATTTTTCTATGCGTATTGTTGCCCCTTAGCCGTTCACAGCCATGAAATACTTTTTATTTTTTCGATTCCACTACGAATCTTTATCACTGAAAGGGTAGCAAACAACGATACTTTAGTAGCAACCGATCAGTTTTCTCCCGCTTAGAAGTAACTTGTAGCATCCTGACAAACTTCTGTTTTGTTTGTCATAAGCTTTGGAGCTGCCCGCAAGTTAGCGTTTCATGATATACGACTATGATTGGCTCTTTCATTCATTTTTGTATTTGCCATATACATGCCAATGGATGTCAAATATCCTCGGCATAAAGCATAAGTTTTTTGTATGCCCCATGCAGACATGTCAATGCTAATGCCGTCTATTTGTTTTGCATTTGGTACTGTATTTGGACACCATCTTTTTCATAATCCGCCTTTTGTTTAATTTTTCTCCACCTGAGCAGTATACACTGTTGATAGGAATTAAACATTCTTTTACATTCTTGCTTACGACAGAAAAATGAGTTCCGTTTTTGTTAAAAACTTATCGGGATGCGCTAGATGGCAGCACAAACACAAAAACTTTTTCTTCTTTAGAAATTACGATAAAATTTTAGCCAAATTCATCGCTTAGTTAATTTGTCGTAGTCGTTTGAAATAAATAATTTTTTTGTGTTTCTTGGAAAATGGAAAAAGTGAATTCGTGTAGTGATTAATCACCATTATTTGAAAGGCAAAACGGCGAAAGAGACAAAAGAAAAGCTTGATAAACATTGCGGCGAATCTGCTCCGTCAGATTATATGGTAAAATATTGGATTTCTGAATTTAAACGGGGCCGAACAAGCAATGCAACAGTACCATCAACAGGAAGGCCAAAAGAGGTGGTTACTGAAGAAAATATCAAGAAAATCCTCGATATCGTTATGAATGATCGCCGGTTCAAAATCCGTGAGATTGCTGAAATGGTAAACATATCATATGAACGTGTGTTCAAAATTTTGCATGAACATTTTCTTATGAAAAAGCTATCGGCAAGATGGGTGCCGCGTTTGCTCAGTGTTGAATAAAAACAAGATCGACAGATCACATCACAGCGGTGTTTGGACATGATAAAGCATGGGTTCACCACAACAAACCTGAAACCAAAAATCGATCGAAGCAATGGGTGGAAGCTGGTGGAAGTGTTCCGATGAAGGCGAAGACAGCGAAATCTGCTGGCAAGGTTATGGCCACTGTATTTTGGGATCCACACGGAATATTGCTAATCGACTCTCTTGAAAATGGATCCACAATCATAGGAGAGTATTATCGTGCATTATTGGATCAATTAGTTGATGCAATCAAGGAAAAACGACCACATTTAAACAAGAAAAAAGTGCGCTTTCTTCAATACAACGCACCAGTTCACACAGCATTAGATACGATGCTACGAGGGCGGATTGATATTGAAGCTATCTAAGTAGGAAAAAATATCTTTTTTTCAAAAACCATTCATTTCTTAACATAGTATCCTTTTAGCTCAATACACATAGTAAGACGATTTGCCAACTTTTTTATACCATCTAAATAATACGATTTTGAGAACTCTCCAAAATACGCATTAGCTTCGGTAGTCACTTCTTCGTTTGAGATGAATCTTTTTCCTGCGAGCCATTTTTCAAGTTTGGAAAGAAGAAAAAGTCACTAGGGGCTAAATTTGGACTATAAGGTGGATGATCAACCAATTCGAAGTGGATTTCTCGTAGCTTTACGAGTACTTACTTAACTTGACGCTGACTGATGGAGTGACGTAAATAAATTAACTGTTTACATATTGTTACGTTTTTACGTTTTCAAAAACTTGTTTTTATGAGTTCGTAGATTGTATTAAAAATAAAATAAATGTTGTGTTTGGTTTTAATTAAAAAAATAATCTGTTATTCAACACAGTTTTGTGGACCACTGCTTGTAATGTTTTTACAGGCAATAACAATTTTTATTCTTAATTACTCGGTCTGTTTACAACTTTGTAAACAACAATAGTTACTAGACAGATCATTCCACCTAAAGATCTTCCAACCCGATCTCAGATATAACTTAGATTCGATCACAACCTTTTCAACCAGAGGTTATCCACACTTAACTCTCTTTACTGAGTTAGCTCCAACTAAACTGGCTTTTTACTTCACGATTCACTTAACGAGTTTACTCCTTATAAACTCTCTTTACACAAACTGTACTCGCTGAGCTTACTTTACTTAAACTGCACTCGCTGAGTTTACGACATATAAACTGATTGCTGTTCGCATCAGTGTGCTTTATATATGGCTGAGTAAACAATACATCGAAAGCTCTCGAACCTCTCGATATTTCTGGTAGATTCCATTTCTTTCTTTTAATTTCTTTTTAGTTTTTTTGTAGCCATGCTTATGTAAAAATCTGCCTCTTTCAGCTCTTCGTATTTGTTGTTGCTTGTTTATTGTCTGTTACTTGTTTTCTTTGCTGCTTAATTATTGTTCTTGCCGTGTTATTTTTATTTATTTGTCTCTGCTAATGGTTGTTGTTGTATATTTGGTTATTTAAAAACAGCACGTATAGTTCCTCTTGCAGCTTTTGTTTATTTATTTTAGCGATGTAATAAATGCTGTGGTGCGCAACCTTATTGTCGTAACAATATTTATTTCATGTTGTCTGTAAATATCCACCAGAGTTTAAACAGCATTTGCTTTTATGTTTTCCTGTCACCGGTAAATGAATCCATGCAAAAGAAAACTGTGTTACTCTTGTTTTACTCTTCTATATAAAATATTCAGTAAAAATGGTTCGAAATTTATAGGAAGTTTTCGTACACTCTCACATTTTCTTCAGGATAATAGCTTGTAGATTGTTATGCACATATTTTAAATATCGAAAATAGGACCGGATTTATTTGTTTGTTTAGGGGCTGATATTTTAAAAGCATTATCAGAATGTTCTCCGCGAATTACAATATTTGCTTAAATCAATAGCAGTTTAACGCTAATTTTTATATAAAATCTGACTTATAATTGAAACTGTTAACATTTATCAGGGTTAGAACCACACTGGGTAATCTAATTAAATCCACCAGTGTTTTATGGGGTTTTTTTTAAGGGTCATCATAGTTTATTTACAACAAAAATTATTAAAATTTTACGTATTGGGAGTACAATTGGGAGTATTGGTTCGTTCTTTGTGTTCAAAAAAGTTAATGAATTAACAAATTTATCAAATCACTGTTTATATCTTTTTCCTACCGGACAATATCCAAATCCCGTCTTAGAAAATTTTTTCATCTTTTAAGGCGATAAACGTCGAACAAAATTTTATACTTCTTTTGTGTTTAAGAAATTAGGCGAGTGCGGTATTTGATCGTTATAAACACTTGTTTGGCGACTATTGCGTAGGGAAACCGATCAAGTTCGTGCAAAAGGAAGACTTAGTCTGTCTATTTGTTTTAATATTCCGGCCGCTTTTCTCCTAATACAGGTTTGAAAGTAATTGATGTTCACTCCAATCACCGAGTTTTAGCAGCTCTTAGTACGTAATACCGCCTTTATCCCACTAAGAGTGCCAAATTGAATTATAGGATTTAAAATAATTTAATGTTTCTTTACATTCTCCTTTAGTCAAAAGTCATTTCGAAAATATTTTGAAATTGTAAAATGTGACACAAAAAGTTGCTCGTTGACAATATTTTGAAAAATATGGCATAAAATTCATTTTTGCTCAATAAAAAATCTCATAAATAATGCAACAACACAAAACCTTTTTTGAAATTTTTTGCTCAAAATACAATATTTTTGAGAAAGTTTTAATTGAAATTTTGAAATCAATAGAAAAAGTTTTTATTGCCATTTAAATTTGGCAATATGTTGTTCTCTTTGTTTTAAATGTAGAAAATTTAATAAGAGTATGTAAGTATATATGTGTGTAATGAACACACACATAGACTTATATGTGTGTTTGGACAAGCGGATACGCAAACAATTATTAGTTATACTTTCGACCTCACAAACATACACCAGCATACACATGTAAGCATAGATATGCTCTTGCTCTTATATAGTATATATCGGGTCCGCCATCTAACGTTCTGTTTTTTCAACTAGTGATTATTTCGTGAATGGTAATACTTAGCTTATGTCTGATTTGACAGATAATTTGTTTTATCCTTCCGCTGAACGAATATGGTTGTGTGTACGCTTGAACTACGCTGGAAAATATAGCGACATTACTTTGAAAATCATATTAATGTTGCAGAATGTGTGCGAAAATTGCGTACAGATTTTGGAAGAAGAGAAGCACCGCATGTTCGTTATCTTGTGAAAAAAGTAAAAGAAACTGGCATCCTCATCGATAAACCAAAGCGTGAAAAGACAAAAACAGTGCGTACACCCGAGAATATTGCAGGTGTAGCAGAAAGTGTGCGTGAAGCACCATCAACATCAATTCACCGTCGTTCTTAACAATTGAATTTTGCATAAAGACCATGTTATGCGTTGAAACCAACTAACCATCCAATGCGTTTTCGTCTCGCTAAGTGGGCCTGCGATCGACTTACAGAAGATGCCGATTTTGCCAAAAAAAATCATCTTTTCAGATGAAGCTCATTTTGATCTTGGCGGGTATGTAAACAAGCAAAATTTTCGCATTTGGGGCACAGAAAACCCGTACACATACATTGAAAAGCCCATACACCCAAGACGAGTCACTGTACGGTGCGGATTTTGGTCCAGAGGCATAATTGGGCCATTTTTTTCGCAAATAAGCAAGGAGTGGCCGTTACAGTCAATGGCGATCGTTATCGGGCCATGTTGAACGATTTTTGTTCACAAAAATTGAAGAGGAGGATATTAGCAACATTAGTTTGCAACAGGACGTCGCTACGTGCCACACAGCCGAAGCTACACTCGATGTTTTGCGCCCTGTTTTTAAGATCGCATTATCAGCCGCAGAGCTGATGTAGTTTGGCCAACTCGGAACTGCGATTTGACACCGTTGGACTATTATTTGTGGGGTGCCGTCAAAGATAAGTGTTACGCCAACGAGCCAGAGGCAATTGACGCTTTAAGGGACAATATTCGTGAAGCCATTGGTGAAATACAGCTGCACACAATCGATATTGTGCTTAAAAATTGGACCGATGGTGTAGGCTACTGCATGGCCAGCCGAGGCAGCCATTTGAATGACATTATTTTCCATTATTTACCGGAAGGATTGTACTTTCAAATAAAAAAAGATATTTGAGAAAATATTCAGTAGTTTTTTTATAGCATTTTCAAAATAAAATATATTTGGCGGACCCTTTATATAAATATTAAAGGCAACCATACACACACACACACAAAAACACACACACACACACCGGATTTAACCAATAATTGCACATTAATGTTTGTACAATTGAAAATTATTTGCAACAAGATCTCTCTATCAAAAGAGACAAAAAATAAAGGGAGAGAAACCTTACTCCAAGCCAATTTGTTGTTTTTTTTTTGTTGTCCATCTAGTTTAGTGAGCTATAGAGACAGCCAGTGAATGAATGAGTGTAACCAGTGCATGGCTTTTATATTGGCACCCAAAGAATTATAAAAATTATGTATTGCATTTTATGGTTATTGGCATGGCCTTGTTATTGTTAGTTTTGTGTTGTTGTATGTTGGCAACTACATCACATCGATGGACTTAATTTGTTGCACAAACACTCAAACATACAAACACAACATATTTGAAATGGTTAAGAGCCACATAATAAGTTAAAACAACACTACTGGGGTAATAACGAATTTTTTTCGATTTACTTATTAGATTTATCGTTCTCATTGAGGGCTGTTTTTACTCAAAAGTCTGAAACTATGCAAAATAGTGTCCTTGGAAAGTACTTTAACTATTAAAGTTGTTTGTTTGTGTTTTAGTTAAAAGTTGTTTATTATTGGAGGGCAGAGATAAAGTAGAATTTAGAAGATTTAGAAAAAAATAAAACAAACAAAATAAATGTTTTAAGAAAATAAGTTATTTTGTAAAAATTTAATAATTTTTTATTTCTGAAAAATTTTATTTATTTTATTTTTTTTATTTTGAAAAAAAGCAAAAAGAGGTAAAATTTTAAACTCGCACGTAGACTGACTGTATACTTTCAGGCTCTTACAAGAGGGGTTCTTACAATGCTATTGCTGACACAGAAGCAGTAGAAATTTTGGCAGTTAAATGTCGCATTTAAATACTGACAATCAGCTTTGCAAATGCTGGAACTGTTAAAAAAATTTTAATTTTGTCGCTAAATTTTATTGTAGTATTATATCAACAGAATACTGGTATAATATATTATATCAACATTAGTGAGTGTTTAGCCGAGCTGTTCAAGTGAAAAGATTTCAGATGTTAGCCGTTATCTTGAAAAAGATTTAAAAATTTCTCGACGTTCTTAGAATTTGTGATCGAAGCTAATAACACTCATAGGTAGCGAAAGCTATATAAATCCCACGATGGAAGTCTTTGAAAATACAGCGGATGCTGAAAGACCTCCAATTTAAGCACTTGGAGTGCGATTTAATGATTTTTAGAATATCTTCAGTCGAATAGCTCTATTGCTTCAAGAACAAGGTTTTCTTTGTATGGGTGCTCGATGCCGGACAAAATGTTTTTTTTTTCTTCTTTTTTTAAAGTCGTGAAGCTCGTTATGCACATAATCATCACAGTTTTCAGAAAATCCAATTAAAAGAAGATGATTGAAACTCGATTTGTTATCGAAGGTTATAATTTCGGCCAATTTATGAATTTTTACAGTATTAAGACTACAATTTTGTTAAGCGATTAAACGGTATGCAACAAAAAGTGAAACTGTTGACTACAACAAGAATTTTAATTTTGCAATTTTTCCTGATGTACCTCTAAAAAATCGGTTTTTCGTACCTTCATTTACTTCTGAATTAACTTTAAGTTTTTCACCGTATATGGAAAGAACAGTAGCAGATTCTTAAATTGTTATATACATATGCACCTTCTTCAAGTAAACTTTCGAAATCTGTTTGTGTTTATTAACCTAACCGGACTTTAAAGATGTTTTTGACCTTATTTTATTAGGGCAACATACCTTAAAGGTGGCCTTAATATTTCCCCAATTCCTTCGAGAAACAAACAAAAAAAAAAACTAAAATTACTCGTAACAACAGTCTTCATGAACAAAACAGAGTCGTTATTTGAAGCGAATTTAGTTCATGCGCAATGAAAAATTCTCTTCATAACGATAAAAGTTTAATGTTGACTATATATGATACTCCATATCGCTATTCCTAGTGGGAGCGACTCTCCTTTTCTTTCCATTCTGAGATCAATCGAGTGAGTTTCAGGCAGAAGTACTGGCTATTTATCATGTTGTCGAATTAATCCAGAATAATTTAGCCCCTTCAACTTGCCTATTATCTTTTCTGATACTTGAGCGGCGATGAGATTTTCCTCTGATTTGACTTTTAACTCTTGGTTCTTTAGAGTCTGCCGAGATTTTCTTGAGATACTCCCACGGAAGTTTCGTGTCTACCTAGGTTCCTGGTCGTAGAGTCATCCCGGATAATTGTGTTGTTGAACGACTGGATGGGGCGCGCACACTTCTACCAGATATTCATTCACACAAAAGTTGATGTATCTCTGAATTCTGTTAAGCTGTTTATTTTCAAAAGTATCTCTTAGACGCTGAGAGATCCTGGATGAATGAAGAATCTTGTTTCACTGCTCGACTGCACTGGCATAGAGTGGTTAGGAAACGCACTAATCAACGGCTTAAACTGGGAACAACTCCTCTCCTGTATATATACTTACTGATCATTGTGAAAGGCAGCGCTTGCCTACCAATGATTTCTGTCCAGGTTATAAATCGACTGAAGAACACGAGAGCGTGGCCCACTTCATTTGTCAGTGTACTTTTCTGACTCGCCGAAGATTTCTTTCATTTGGTTTACTATTTCTCAATAGTTTATTAATTTTCTTTTTTTATATAAGACCAGCACCTAGGGGATGGCCCCTACTCATGCAGTGCATTGTGCTGGTACTAGGAAAATAGGTTATTGGAAGGAGGACAGAGGGAGTAGTGTTTATAGACATTAAATATAAATTTACTCATGTCGTAGGTGGCAGGAAATACTTTCGCTGGAAGAAACAGTGCGACCAAAAAACGAATTCTCCCTATAAAGCGTTGTGCGATTTACTGGACAATCAAATACAAAGGGATGCGCTCTACGAGACATAAGAGTACTACGTAAAAATATATGATTTTTAGGCATTAATTCCTTTATTTCGTTAGAAAACATTCCGTTATAGTACCGATAGGACAATAAAACATACGTCACATTGCGATGGAACCGATAGAGTTGGCTACACTACCGTTATTGATAAGCATCTTCGCCCTCTCCTGTACGCAGTCGAGAAGCTCCAAAATAGACTTTGAAGCATCGGCCCATACATGAGAGTTGTATTCCATTTTGGAACGGATATAGGTCTTGTAAATATTAAGGAGATCAGATGGGGTGAAGTATTTCTTGCACCGTCTCAAAAAACCATGGTTCTTGAATGATTCTTTCGACACTTGAAATATGTGATCATTCCAACGAACGTCACAGTGGATTCTCATATCCAGAACATCAAGACCATTTGAATCCTCAATATCCACATTGCCCATTGACACAGATGACAGCACACCACCACGTCTGTATGTTAAAAAACGACATTGAGCTTTACGCGCTTTAAAATCGATCCTGCTCGCACGACCCCAAAATTATTAATAATTTAAATAGCCCGGTTAAGGGCGTTTGGCTGGTTTCAGATTTAATTTAAGGAAATTTTTATTCTGGGCGAAGCCTTTGTGTTGATTATCAAGACCAGTTATGCTGGAGGGATATCGTTTCATGTGGTATCACAATGGACTGCTTTATGTGCTCAACTGTGCCTTGATTTAACAAGGCTGGCACTCCCTTTTAACCTAAACGAAAATTTCTACATCAGTGGTACATTAGGTATGACGACAAAGTTTTTAAACTGATATTAATCGAATTGCTAATTAAAAAATATTCTTAAAAATACGCTGAAAGCTTTACAAGTAACAATGTCTTTCGTATGGCGGTAATATTGTATTCGTATAATATTACAAATTTCGAAGATATAAGCAAAGGAATTATTCTTGAACTGCTTTAATTTTACTTGTGTGAATATTGTACTGAGGCTCCTGGACAACGGAACCATACTCTAGAACTACTGTGACTAGAGACGTGAACAATTGTTTTAAAAAATTGGGAAATATTTAATGTATTTTCCTAATGCCTTGCTGTTAAACGTTGCACTATTTAAACTAATTATCATCAATACAGTTTTCCTTTATTTTTAAAGACTTTAACAAAGATTTTATTTTGAAATACTTACTGCGAACAGTCCTATGTCCCCAAATCTATATGTAGTGTCAAAAACCACTATTTTTTTAATTTTATTCATAAGCCAACAAATTAGTAAAACAAAAACGAAATTAGTGTTTCCGACATTAGAAAATAATTACCAATTAAGTACAAGTCCAGACAGCTTTATATCTACAAACTGTTTAAACATAAACATTATTTACCACCAATAATAGTTGGTGAGTACAGACTGAGACAACACCATTAAACCATTGAAGCAACCGCATCCTTGTCTAATAACGTCCGTCTTTAATAGCAGCATTGGCATCATCAACATTGCCTTCATTGCTCTAGTCATACTTATAAGGCTATTCCTTCGCATTATAAATGTAAGAAAATAATTTTCTTGCTCCTTCTCGTCCTTTTGGCCAACTCAATAAAACAAAATGAATGCTAATTAATTTTGAAGTGGAGTTTTATGCATTTTTTTAACGTGTGAAAAGGAAAAAAACTTCACAAAAATGTCCTTTTTCATGCACTCGAAAAATCAAAAGTGTGGCGTTAAAATGTTGAAGGAAATCGAAGAGGGAAAAAACCAACAAAATTAAATCTTAAGGCGAGATAAGATGGTAAATAATATCATGGTTTTGTTTATAAAATTTCAAGGATTTTAGAAACAGATTGGCTGGGAAAGAAAATAATATTTATAATCAGATTTTTCAAAAGAGTTATTCAATAGTTACTATACTAGGGGTAATATGAATAGAGCTCAAGATCTTGGTTATTTAAATTTTTTCGACCAAATAATTTCTATTCAGTCAATATTGGAGATTGGAGTTTTGATTAGAATTCTCCAGATAAGTTGGCTCAACAACAAAGCAATGACCACAAAAAAAGCTTTTCGCTTTGTGAAATATGGCCTTTATAAAGCACTTCAATTTTTAAAACACTTGCTTTCAAGCTAAGCGGTTAATTGGTGTACTATTGCAGGTCCTTGAATGATGCGGTTACCATCTGTCGTTGTATTAAAGCAACGTCCCCCGTGTACTTGCTGTATTGCTGCCAGGGTTGACAAAAATACGTATTTTTTTTTAAACTCAAACCAACGGGTCTTATTGGGTTTTTTGAGAGTTTTTTTTTTTTTTTTGGTTTTATTGAGCTTTATAACTGCTTCCAAATTTCGTTCAAGTCGACAATATTTTTTGTTTGTTTATACAATCACATTGTCTTCGTATTTATAGTGCAATTTTACACTCTTGTTTGCATCAAGTCGGCATTGTATTCTATAAGTTGCTAAAGATCGGTGATAGAAGCAGGGTTTAATTACTTCGTTTGAATCATGCATTATGAAGAAAAACCCACCCGGGTTTTTTATATAAAACGTCCCAATAAAACCCATGTGGATTTAATTAAACCCAGTGGGTTGGCAACTCTGATTACTGCACAAATCTTGTATATCAGTAATTTATAACATTTTCTCAATAGATATAGTTGCTTGAACTTCCTATCGTGTTCCCTTCTTTTAATATAAAGAGGAATTCAGGATTATTTCTGTATAGCTAATACGGAGGATGGAAATTTTCCCTTCACGCCGAGACTCAAACCTGGGTTTTGCAGCTACGACACATCGCCATCTACACTAAGCGACAATTGAAAGCTTTAATTCGTAACTCATATGATCATGTTGCTAGAAAAAAAACGCACTTGTGATTCAAAATTCATTTTAAAGATCAAATACTTACGTGTCTGAAAAATAAAAATACGACTGATTTGATAGACTCGTTTTTATAGCTGAGTATTGCTTTTCTATAACATACCAGTATTATGTTTTCCGCTATTTATAGTGCCTGTGAGCACACAGTTTAAACATCTACATCTGTGACCACCATCATATTCAGACATGCTCTTCACAGTGGCCCATAAGAAACACCGTCAGAAGTTTTAAGTTCGATCTGGCATACTTGAGTATCCCAGAACGACGCTCGAACATCGCCCTTTTGTGGCGAAGTCCCCTTTGAGCTTTCAAGAGTTCTAAGCAGCTGACAATTTCCCAATCGTCGGTTAAATTGATGGTGGTAGTAATTGGTGCTGCAGAGTAAGGTCCGGGCCAATATACTGTGTCACGGAACCTTTTTAGCTAATGCGTCCGCTGTCTCATTATCATCTGTCCTGAAACTGGAACCTATTCCTAAGCGAAAGACTTTGCAACACATCGTATCTCAAGCAATGCAAGCCAAATGCGTTTAAGGTAGCTTGACTGTCACAAAATATATTAATGGAATTTCCATTGAGTCCACTCTCTAGGTTGATCTCCGCGCATATGGCAATGGCCATGATATCAACTTGGAAGTCTCTCAGCGATCTCCACAGTGGGATCGACAAGTCTCAATTGGGTCCAGCACCGGCGGAATAATTCATTTTGTAGCCAGAGGTATACCAGTTCTTATCAAACTTACTCTGAAATAAGGCTACATGAGACCAAAAATCCCAGTCAGGAAATTCAAACCTTATCTTCTGCCAAGAAACACAGAATCAAAGACATAACATCCAGAGCCGAAGATAGCTCTCAGATCAGCCTGTTTAGAACGGACAGACTTTCCGCCAAATTTGTGAATCCGTCGCCGAATGTGCAGTCACCCCCATCACATAGAAGTCAAGCGGTTTTAAACCAATCAAGACTTTCACGGCCACTGTTGAACATATTATTATTGCCACACGTACAACGAGTTAGGCGCCTAATTTATTCATGGTGGAAGCTACCGACTAAGCCTTTATCCACCCAGCTATTGTTGCACAAGTAATAATGGGCCGAATAATGGTGTCATATATCCATAGCATCATTCTCGGCCCCATATCTTACCGCAGAAGGAGCGACTTGCCCAAAATGCCCTTATCGCCTAGTTAAAAACAGCGCCAATGTGCGAGTTCCAACTAAGCCTCCTTAACCTCCTTAGAAAAGTTAATGTGATACCTGTAAGAGAAATATCGCCACATGGTAACCTTAGTCTCTTTGTGGAAGCTACAACAACAGTTTTTGATTGACTAATTGATTTAAGAGCCCCTACTGAAGACACCAATTTTACATCCTCAGGGCAATTTACACAATGTAAGGTCATATTTTTCATTGAACGTAAAGAAGTAGTCATCAACATGATCAACATAATTGATGGTGTTTTCACCATCAATTACTACCGTTCATAATAATGGAGAAAGTACTCAACTCTGTGGGCACACTCCTGACGCCATCACAGTAGACTCCTCCCAATTAAGAGCCAAGCTGATGATTCTGTTTCTAAGAATGGAACTGATCTTAGCTATAATTGACTCTTTCACCCCATTTGTTTCAATGACGTAGAAACTAAATCAAAGCAAACGCCGTGTATATCCAAGAAATTTATCCAACCTATAGAATTTGGTTATATTCTTTGGGATACCTTAACCCATTGAGACCTGAACATGAGGCGATTATGATAACAATTTATCTTTTTATATATCGTTTCCTTTTCGTCATTATTTAAATACTCGTGGGCTTATTGAAAACAAAACTAAAATTTTCCAATTGTAAAAATAATGGCGATGACTTTGGTAAGAATACCATCTGTTGATAGTTTTAGAAACTCTAGAGATTATACCAGGAAACCAATAATGTCGCTACTTGTAATAAATAACAATAACTTAGAGTACAAATATGTGTAGCCGGGGTCTCAAGAGGTTAAAGAACACTAGTACCATCTATTACGCATTGAAATTTGTAGCAAGTTGAGGAACACTGTCTAGCTTTAATGGTGTTTAGAAATAAACTATTTCACCTACGCTGCGCTATACTTTTATGTGCTGTTTTTTGAAACTGGACAACAATCAGTGAAAGTGTTTTTTTTTATTATGAATTTAACTAAATATTTTCTTAAGCGAAATTATTAAAAAATTTCAGGTTTCTTATTAAAGGGAAATATATTTAAATACTTTTTATACCCGACCAATTTTAACTGAAGAAAATTGAATTTTTTCTTACGAAAATTCTTTTAAAACAAACTGTAAAACATTAGTTTTTCTGTCCACTATTTATTTTATTTATTTATTTTTTAACATATTTAGGATTTATTTTTTCTTTTCTTATAAAAAATTTATTTTTAAAAACTTCTCTAAAAAAATTCTTTTTTAACAAAAAGCCGGAAAATTCATTTGACTTTTAGCGAAATACCAATGAAAAGCGTTTAAATTTGATGATTTTTACTGCTACTGCTGCTGATGTTGCTCTTTAGCAGAAGAAAGCATTTGCATTTAAAAAATATTGTTTTTTTCTCTTCTCATTCTTTTCAACTGAAGACGACCAGAATGATGGTTAAAAAGCAAATTCCAACATTTGCTTTTTTCTTGCTCCCTTTTGTTCGTACGATGCTATTAAATACACTAAAGATGTCAAGTATTAAGAATCTTACATGAAAATACCCCAAAAATGAAATTCTTTAAGAATAGAAGGACAACAAAAGTTTTAATAAAAAGAAATTGTTTTCTTTTAAAGCGAGCAAGAACAGCAATGACATGAAGATTTCTTTACTTCTTCTTTTATTTAAATCAAGATTTTCTTGCATAAAGAAGGAAGCGAAACAATATTTTTCAGCAGAATAAAACATATTTTAGAACTGAAGAAATTTTTGGAAAAATTTTATTAATTTTGGGGGAAATATTTTTGATTTTTATTCTAAAAAACGGCTCTTGTGTGGGTGTTTGTAAATCGCTGGTGACTTTCTTTAATAATTTTCTTAACACGATTTCGTAAAAGACTTGTGATACTACACTACAATCCGAACTCAATGTAATAATTCGTACGTAGGCGTTAAAAAGAAAGACATTTTTTATCAAATCATTGTCTAGGCTTTAGAGTCTACCAATTTAGTAAATTGTGCTACTGATCTACAGTGCCAAAACGATATTTTTACCATAATTCACAACAACTTTATAGGAGGTTGCAGTTAAGGTAATAACTTGATCAAAAAGTTTCCGGAATACTCCCCGTGTGGCGCTCCTATCGTTCCGATTTGAGTATTTTATTTTTATTTTTTGGAAGATTTGTACATCTGTTGTTGATATTCCTGCTAAATTTTAGCATCATAGTGTAAATTTGCAGAAACTACGTAGCCAAGAGTACATGTATATATGTCTATGAGTATTGGCGATTTTTTACAATTTTAAAAACGTCTGACGAAAGGCGTTCCTCGTAATGGTTTTTTAAATCGAGTCAGTCACACGTAGCCAAGTTATGTGAATTCGGTGGTTTTTGGATGGTATTTGTTGCATTTTTCGTCAAAAAAATTCCAATGATGATGGTACTGTGCATAATCCACGAGTTTTCTGCCCACAATTCTGGTCTCTTTCGGAGAATTTCTTCACGAAAACATCTCAATACGCCCAAATGATACGCTTAATTTTCTGTCTGGACTTCTGGCAAAAATTGATGATGTTCTTCTTCGTTCTAATCCATGAAAACCGTGACCATTGTCTTCTTTTTGGATTTAAAACGACGTCTTTTTGTTCTCGGCTCATATGGTGACCATCATTTACCTGATTCAGCCTCGCAAATCATATTTTTTGCGACATCAACACGGAAAAAAATGTAAAAAAGCGACAACGCATATAGAGGTGGATGTACTTTTTGCTACGTAGCTTTTGTAAATGTCAAGTTGTGACTCTCAGATTTAGCAGGAATATCAACAGCAGTCGCAACATCCTAAAAATGGAAAATAGAAATTTAAATCGGAACAATGGGACTGTCCCTATGTTCTCTATAGGTCTTTATTAAGATATAATTCTGGGCCAGAATTTGTTTTCTTATACCTTTTCCGAACATATGACTTTCACAGTGCATCTTCACCTAAATTGAGTAAT
This sequence comes from Wohlfahrtia magnifica, assembly GCA_023159175.1. Lineage (NCBI taxonomy): Eukaryota > Metazoa > Arthropoda > Insecta > Diptera > Sarcophagidae > Wohlfahrtia > Wohlfahrtia magnifica. The sequence goes on from JAKWBJ010000051.1 coordinate 4,397,298, forward strand.
TTTTCTTCCAGCTTGGCAGAGGTATGTGATAAAAAAACTGAATGCGAGAGATTTTGTTAGTGTTTTGAAAATTTCAAAAATAGATTCCTGTTTCACTCCATAGTGTCCAAAAAAAAAATAAATTATAAAACTTCCCACGTATTTTTAATTTATTTTTTGTCGCACCATTATATAGCAGGTCTAAGATGAATGATGATGTTGGTATCTACCATACTAGAAACAACGTCCTTCCCCCGTGCATTTGGTGTGGTGTTGAGAAATCTTTTATTATCATGGAATCCTACATTTTTTCTCATCGCTTTGTTGCCGAGAGGTGACGTCGTCTGATCTTTTTTTTTTAAAACTGCAGCGGATTTATTTATCTAAAATAAGAAGCCATGATGAAGAATGTTATCCCTGATCATTTGTATGTTTTGTAAGCAAGTGTTTAAAGCTACATAGTTGCAGTATTCGTGTTATTTGTACGTCATAAAATTCGTTTAGTGCATCTTCTATATGCGAAGTGAAATATCTTATTTAGCTCTATCTATTGTTGAGAACATAATGTTCAAATACTTGGAGCTAATAACGTCTGGCCTGTTCTGGCGTTGATAGTGAAGGCTATAAGGCTTAAAAGAAGTAATTCGAAGAGATTTTTTCTTGTTATTATCAATTTTTAAGGCAGCCGTGAATGATTTGTCCTGTGAGTCGTCCAGATTCGATTGCATATGCTCATACGAGAGCGAAAGCAAAACAACGGGGAAGGTGTTGTACCGATTGATCTTCCTCCTCATACTGACAGCTCTTTCAGTAGCCATGACCAGTGTGTCCCATTCGCTTCTCATTTTCATAACATCTAACTAAATATCCTTAACTATATCAATGTCACAGTATGGCTCATAGAGGTCGTGCTTCATACGATGTCGGTATTAACTGACGAAGTATTTTTATGGCAAATACTTCAAGTATCTCATAAATTTTCATCAATGCAAAACTCAAGCATGGCCTTTTATACCTTTGAACGTATTGAACTGGACAAAGCGGTGTTATATTCAATAAAAGGTTATAGGTGTCGATCTCTTCCCAGTAAGTCTTCTACAAAATTCGACGCAGTGTGAAACTCTAATCGAAGATAGATTTGTGAGGTATAAAATCAGATTTCTATAGACAAATTATCTCATCTAGCATCCTATATATGGGTACGCTGGATTATAATTGGAACTTACTGTCTTATCTCCTTTCCAAACTATGGTTCCAATTCGTGTGCTTGTGCTATTCTAGCCATATCTTTCATATAAGTTGATGCTTAAGCCCAATCAGCATGTAGCCTCGTTTCTTAGGGACCTCACCTGATAACACATCGGCTCCTGCAGCGTTATTGTTCTGCAGCCGGCTTATTGGTATTTTGACCTCATTCAAGCTAGTTACTAAACACTCTATATCATCGCTAGGGATTGACTCTGCAATATCTTTATTCTCGGTTGAACACGACGAAATTAACATCTTTAAAAAACTCTCTCTCCATATCCACAAGATACTATCTGTACCTCCATTTGACGTTCTTCTTCTTTACAGAAAGTTGCATCTACAACAAAGCTATAAGTATGACTCTTGGCTCTTTATTAAAATTTCCAGTCCTCCTTTATTTTCAATGCATTCACGCCGTTCCATTTTTTCTTCTTCCTGCGAAACAGACATTTCTCTTTTCTTCTTTTTTACAGGAATCTCTTCATTGCTCTGTGTTTTAACACGAATTGTAGCGTCACCTGATCTGCTACATTTTTCACCATCATTGGGAATAAGAGTGTCTAGTCAAAGAATTGGGTTAGTTGAGTAGAATATTGCACTATTTTATTCCTTTAGTAAAATTTTATTTAATCTGGTAGAGTGAAACTCCAGTTCTGTCGATGTTGACTATATTATAAATCGATTTACACTCTTTCAAGTGAAGAGAGCTTTTTATTCGTTGTTCAGGTAACTTTATACATACATACATATTCCAAAAAGATGCTTTCTTTTTTAGTAGATAATGACTTTATCCAATTACCAAAACAATGTGTAGGTTATAAAGGAAGTAAAATACAACGACAGTTTGGTATATAAGATTTACATATTTTAGTGTAAATAAAGGGTCCGCCATCTAACGTTTTTTTTCAACTGGTGCTTATTTCGTAAATGGTAACACTTAGCTCATGTCTGATTTGACAGATAATTAGTTTTATCCTTCCTCTAAACGAATATGGTTGTGTATACGCTTGAACAACGTTGAAAATCATGGTAATGTTGCAGAATCAAAAATCATCTTTTAAGATGAAGCTCATTTTGATCTTGACGGATATGTAAACAAGCAAAATTGTCGCAATTGGGGCATAGAAAACACGCACGCATACATTGAAAAGCCGATACACTCAAGACGAGTCACTGTTTGATGCGGATTTTGGTCCAGAGGCATAATTGGGCCGTTTTTCTTCGAAAATGAGCAAGGAGTGGTCGTTACAGTCAATGGCGATTGTTATCGGGCCATGTTGAATGAATTTTTGTTCACAAAAATTGAAGAGGAGGATATTAGCAACATTTGCTTTTAACAGGACGGCGCTACATGCCACACAGCTGAAGCTACACTCGATGTTTTGCGCCCTGTTTTTGAAGATCGCATTATCAGCCGCAGAGCTGATGTCGTTTGGCCACCTCGGAGTTGCAGTTTGACACCTTTGGACTATTACTTGTGGGGTGCTGTCAAAGATAAGTGTTACGCCAAAAATCCAGAGACAATTAACGCTTTAAGGGACAATATTCGTGAAGCCATTGGTGAACTACAGCTGCAAACAATCGATAATGTGCTTAAAAATTGGACCGATCGTGTAGGCTACTGCATGGCCAGCCGAGGCAGCCATTTGAATGAAATTATTTTCCATTATTAACTGGAAGGATTGTACTTTCAAATAAAAAAGAAATTTGAGAAAATATTCGGTAGTTTTTTTTATAGCATTTTCAAAAAATTAAATTTATTTGGCGGACCCTATATATTGTAATTTATGATTTATTTTCCTTGTATTGTTGCAGATAAAATGTGATTTGGCTCTGTATGCTAAAAGGAGAAATTTCAGATGCAGAAATATTCCTCATTCATTAAAAGCATACTGAAGTGAAGTTTTAATAGTACGTTTTAGTGGGACTTTTTGTGTGACTTAATGTAGAGTCTTATGGCATTCGAAATAAATCAATTATTGAGTTAAGTCATGTGCTACTATTAACCTACCTTAGCTTTCTTTAGAAATTTACCATTTTGAGTTTTTCTTGTTTATTTTCTTGTCTTGATTTGTACACTGTTGATTATTTTGTTTTACTTAGTATAACAAAGCTGGATAAAACTTGCGAATTGATCCAGATTGTCGTAAAATTTTATATTAAATTCGCATGGCATCCAACTTTCATTTTATAGTTTTATTTTAAAATATTCTTCCAAAATATTATACCAACACTCTGTTGAGACTCCTAGATTCCTAGGCTATTTGTTTTATGCTAACTTAAGTTTTACTAAGGATCAAAATTAGTTTGGAATTCGAAATTAGCCCGAGAGTAGATCATATGAGGAAGCAATACGTATTTAAAAATGAAACTGCACATTGGGCACAATTGCATTATCTCTTCTAGTAAAAAATAATTTTTACTTGGAATTTTTTTTGGCTGCTTTTTTAAATCCTTGTTAAGTCGACACAATAATATGAGCTAATGTTTACCATTTTGGAGGCAGTCTGTGCGGATTAACATTTTTACGCCAAAAAAAAAAGAAAAAACACGGTCGCTATGACTTTATTGGATGGCATAACGATTCACCTCGATAAACTCACTATTTTTTTTGCTGTTGGGTAACTGATGTGTTATGGTGTATCCACAGCTATGGCGAAAACTCGTCCAAATTGCGATTAAGCAACATGAAATATATTCTGCGTTATCACAGGATTGCGTTTGTGTCCAAATGGGAGCATAGGTGGCACCCATTTCTCGGAAAGTTTTGTCATAGCCAAGTGGTACAAAGTTAAATAAATCACCTTCGTGTCATTGAAATTGATGATGCAAAGTTCCCAGTTGTTGAAGACTGTTTTTTCGCAAAAACTAATGCTGAATGCAAAATTCACTTTTTACCATTTTGCTCTTAAATTAGTTCTTAGTCTGCTAATAAATGCTGTCAAGACCGAAATAAATAACTCAGCTTGTTAAAATTTTGACAACGGCCAACTTACGGACTAAGACTTCCACTGGTATCAAAAATAAAATAAAAGCTGTGTAGCATTGTAATCTATTGCGTTGATAAAACAAACATTCAAGGAATGATAGAACTTATGCTTCATGAAGTTTAAAAACATATACTAACTGAAATATAAAATAATTATTTTAGTTTAACACATAAATAACATTTTTATTGCAGTAATCCATAACGTATGAGGAATAAGTTTTTAATTTAATGTTACTCATACGCATTACTACTCAGTAACATCAACTATAAGTTTAAGGCACTGCTTTAATCACTCTCTCCGCCTCTCTCCCAAATGCAAACTCAGGCAATTATATACGCTTTTATATGAAATATTTAAGCAGAGTTTTACTGAGAAAATAAGAAGAAAAAACAAAAAGTAAAAGTAAGAAAGAAATATCAGATTATTTACATCAACAAGAACTTAATATATACACCACACTAACACAGTAACTCATATATATTACAATTTACTATTCTCTCTTTCTCTTATTTTTTTATATTTCATCTCTCTCTATACCTCTCTGTGTACATGAAGAGTACCCTTATAAATATTGTTGTTCTTGCATTTATGTGTATGTGTGTACTACATTGCACAACAAAGTGAAAGTTAATTTTTGAAACTTGTCTACTTAAAATTCATGTCTGTATTTGTGTTTCTTTGTTGCTGTACATAATCTGAATGTGTGTGTGTTATTGTTTGCAATGCTTAATGCGTATAACTATTGTATTTATAAGAGAGAGAGAGAAAGAGAGAGTGTGTGTGCGATGGTATGTATGGTAAATAAAATTCTTAAGCAAAAAACCATATAATTTCTGTTATTTATTTGTTCTCTTAAAAAACTTGCACATTTCCACACATACCTACAAAGACATACACATGCAAATAAAAGTCATTTATTTATTTATTTATTTATTTTAATGTTTGTGTTTCTTTTTTGTTTTCTTTAATGAAATAAAAAAATAAATAATTTTGTTAAGATTTATAAGCAAGATATGTTTACATATTAAATTAAAAAGTTTATTTTTTTTCTCTTAAAAATGTTCTTTGAAATATTTTAAGCCGACATTTTATTTGTTGTTACTGGTGTGAATATGTAAACTTTATTTGCGCACATTGTCTATGTTTTGTAGCAAAGTAAATCAGTGTGGAAAATTTTAAGATTTGTTTGGTTGTGATTAAAACAAAAAATTAATTGAAATAAAAATATTTACAAGATGTTTTAAAGATGATAAAAAAATTTAATTGATTTAAGTAACATATTCTATTCAATGCCAAATTAGAGATAAAAAATCTGTATTTTTCTTTAAAGGCGTGTATATTCTGGCGTTGTCATGAAGGCACATAACTCTTATGCCTGTGGTACAGTCTATAAAGCTCCACATCTGTACTTAATGGCCGGTAAAAAATTTCGTTTAGGAGTTTCGATTTAGGCCTGCCAAAAATCTTAAAAACCTTGGAGCGACATCCCAAATGCGAACTGATTGCCGTCCTAGAGTGTCGAATTTCCTTTTGAGCATCTGTCCGTTTTCCACGTCCTGATCAGATTAAGTATCCGCTGCATCATTATCATCCACTGTATCCAGTTACCCATAATGACTTGTCCTTATTTCTAGGCAGAAGTCTTTGCAATGTATAAAATAGGGTAGGCCACTTAAAAGTTTACAGTTATAAATGCAATAAAACAAAAACGGTTTAAAATTTTACCAAATTCATTTGTTTATTGCGAAGTAAAATTGTTCTGGTTAGGTTGCCGCGACTGGCCTAACAGTAGCCCAATTTTCGAGTACTTTTTCGAGTGTATTGGGTCGTATCTCGGCAATGGCACAAAGAATGTTGGCCTTCAAGTAATTAATTGTCTCTAGTTTGCCGGAACAATACTTATCCTTAACGGCGCCCTATAGAAAATAAGCAAACGGCCAACTTACATCACTATTTCGGCTAACTAATTGGCCATCGAACTTTTTACGCAATAAATCGATTAAGTCATGAGATGTGTTGGAAGTTTCACCATCCTCTTGAAACCAAATATCGTTCACATCAATACTATAAAAAGCGAGGTGCGAGGTAACTCCACCTAACGGTTGCGTCGTCCTCATTTTTATAGAAGATGGGCCAATGATGCTTCAGTCTTTCGTAATTGGTGCATTGGCTTCTGTAGGATCAGGTTTGGGTATTCTGAGCACAAAGTATGTCAATTTTGCTTATTAACGTACCCATAACGATGAAAATAAGCTTCAGCAAAAAATATGATTTTGGCAATATTTTTTTTTATTTTATTTATTTTTTGGCCTTTGCGCTTAATTATATTTGTTTGAAAATAAATTTCCAGTAAATTCATACGTTGGTCAATCGTAAATTGATTCATTTCGTTCGGTGGAGATCATATACTGAATTCTGTGACCGAATAGATTGACATAAGTTTTTTCAGATCCGAAATAACTGCTGGTTCAAGTTTAAGCTGATACATGGCCCACCCGATAGTAATATATTATCAGTATAGATGTCATACGAGTCGAGTCAAGTGCCAATAAGGCAGCATGACTGTCAGAGTCTTAACCTCGAGCCAACTGTCCAGAATGGCACCCACACATATGACAATGGCCATGATCTCAGCCTGGAAGGCAATCAGCGATCTCCTAAGTGCGATCGATAAGTCTTGGGTCGTTCATGAGCACCAGCACCTACATGGTCATTCATTTTTTAGCCATCGGTATACCAGCTTAGGTCAAACTCCCTTCTAGCTAAAACGTCATTTAACCAATAATCACAGTCCGGTAATTCATCCCTGAGCCGCCAGCCAAAGCACAGACGCATAGGCATATTATACAGAACCGAATATTATTCTCCGACCTACCTACAGAGAATGGACACACTTCGCTATGCATTTCGGGATCCCTTAATAAAAAACTTTGCTGCCGAACATGGTGGGGGCATGACATAGATGTGAAATAATAAAGGGTCCGCCAAATAAATTTTTTGTTTGAAAACTGGGCGCAAAATATCGAGTGTAGCTTCGGCTTTGTGGCACGTAGCGCCGTCCTCTTGAAACCAAATGTTGCTAATATCCTCCTCTTCAATTATTGGGAACAAAAATTCGTTCAACATGGCCCGATAACGATCGCCATTACTGTAATGGCCACTCCTATTCATAGTGGTAACTTCCTCAGCCTTTCTCTAGCAAGCTGTGATTGTGGGCAGAATAATATCGGTATATATTTATAGCGTCATTCTTGGCGAAAACCTCCATGCCTTACCGATTAAAAAGGGATTTGCCAAAAAGCCCTTATTGCCTTGTTATGAACGATATATCTGTGCGAATGATATCTAGATAGTTAACCTACTTAATAATGTATAGTAATGTGATGGTATGCATAAAAGATACACAATTACATGATAACTTGTTTCTCCTTGTAAAAGGTACAACAACTCTTTTTTTTGAGGGATTTACAAGGAGACCCTTCTGCGTATACCAATTTTACATCTCTCCTATGGCAGTCCTCACGAGATCAAACAACGTACTCACATATTTCCAACGGACTGTCATAACGAGATCATGAGCATTTTTGATTATATTGACACCATTATGAGCCAATATGGTAAGCAAGCCATTACCATCTAACCTCCATAAATTTGGAGAATGTACCTGAGGACACATTCGTTACTTCCCAGAAATGGAGTCAATGCCTGTATGGTCAAAGGCACACTGAATATCCAATCCGGCACAAAGAGCCACTTCCCTATCAAAGAATACATCTTCAGTACTGTTCACAAGAGACGAAATAGCAGCCATCCTCCCTTCATGAACGCCAACATACTTTTATCATATCTATCATTCGAGGTAATTTATATTTTTTTTTTTTTTTACGAAATTTAAATTAATTTTTAGATACCAGATAAACAAAAAATTTTTATCATTGAAATATAAAATTTTCAAGCCTCTTATACGATTTCCAGCTACAAAACCAAAGACAAAAAATAAAAAAAAGATTAAATAATAATTAAATAATATTCATATCCTTCTACATTCTGATCTGTTTTTTGTACATTTTGAATATATTTCATTAAACTTTTTATTGCGTTTTGTTCTTAGTGTTGTATGATTTACTTCAAAACAAATTTTTGTGTTTGCCTGACATTTAATTAACATTTTCTGTCATGTTGCAAATAATCTCAAAAAACCAGAAAAAAATGAAAGCATTTATGTCTCTGTTACGTCTACCAGTAACTAAAGTTTTACCAACAAAAACAACAACAAAATATTTTAATCACTATCATCACGAACAGCAATAGTGATATCGTCGTTATCATCCATACCCAGTAAGCTATGAGCAACAGCATCCATATGAATGATAAACGCTTTTCTTGTGATTGTTGCTGTTCATACGAGTATGTCCATAGTTGTGCTTGTGACAACAGATTAAGAAGATGACGTTGATGGCAAAGATGGTGATGATGCTGTTGAAATATTGTTGTTGTTAAATAGAATGATTAAGTTGTTTTTGTGTGTTGCACATGGCATTAAAGTGATATTTAAATTTATTCGAACGAAAGTTGAAAGATGAGCAAAAAGTTAATTTAAAATAGTCTTCTACTGTGTGGTAGACAGACGGATAGATAGACAGACACCAGCAAAAACAACTTTCACTTGCTGCTGCTCTGTTTGGATAAGTTTTTTCTTTGAAAATTGATTTCATTTTTCCTTTTCAAAAAATATCTTAAATAATGTTGTTAAATTGTTATTGTTGTTGTGGTTATTTGTTCACTAATCTTTAAATGTCGTTGTATTATTTTTTCCTCTGTTTTTGTAGTCGTTTCAAGAGATATTTCATTTTGGTCAAGCAACCATATCATCTTATGTCCAGCACGCCCTCTGAAGTCCATTAAATTGTTAACAGTGAGATATATAAGTTCATATGAACTTGTTTTCTAAACTGAATATGAGTTTATATACAGTGGGTGATAAAATATGATGTAAAAGGCAAATAGAAAAGAAAGTTAAGGGCAAATAAAAATGCTTTGTAATGCGAATCGTAAATAATAAAAGCTGTTGTGATACATAAGAAGCAATCACAATTTCCCAAATTCTGTCCCGTTTTCCTAAAGTCTGTCACGATATTTCCAATTTTGTGATAATACGTTGAAAAACTTTTTCAAGTTTATTATTTTTGTCACCAAGAGAGTTTTGCAGACATATAAAAAAGTAGTGGTAGCCAACTGATGAAAAATATGAGATATCTATACGGTGATTGCGTAAAAAAATACATTCATAGTAACTGATCATTTCTGGCAGGCTACTACATTCCTAAATTGCTGTGAGCAGCTGTATGACAAACGAACTAACTAAACAGCACAAAAATTTTTCTCTATTTTCCTTCTGTATCTTAAGTGCTGGACCAACGATATATTCCACAGAAGATGGGAACAGATTTCTCCTTTGTCAGCTGGTCAAACTGCTAGGACGAAAAATTTTATCTTGCGGGGTATACCCACTGGCTATTGACTATGTTGTAGACATTACATTCGTCTGGGATATTGTGAATCAATGTTGTGCCATTACATCTGTTAAGAGTGGGTAGAAACTGCCAAACTCCTGCTGCTGGAATATCCGGCGCTGTAGATACTGAGATTAAAGTTTCTAGGAAGGTACTGTGTTAACCCAGAAAAGCTGCTGGAAGTATCACTGGACCGCAGTGACCACTTCCTAATCGAAAGCGGGTATGTAGGTTAGGTTTTTCTTTCGGGGATCATTATCTTATGTACAATGAGCTATTTTGGCCTTAGTGTTCTTATGTTTGGCCTGGCTTACGGTTTTTACCCTAACCTAACCTTCGCAAATAAGATCAACTTCAAATCAAATCTATCTTTGAATAGTTATAGCGTAGTATCGTATGAGATACTGCGTTTTTCTTACTTATTTCAACCACAAAACGTAGAGCTTAGTAGAATTTTTAAGGTATGATTGGGAACTCCCTTGAGCATCTAAGCATACCTTCTAATGAGTGCAGATAAACTACAATTGTACGCTGGTATTATCCGACACAATAGTGCTGCAAATAGAAAGGGGCCGATAGTATTGTTCAAATAGTTGTCTACTAAATTTCTAATAGGAAAAGGTCTGATTTCACACAGATACAATCGATCCTAGTGGAAAATAGGGTACTTCACAACAGCTCTAAATAATAATCTGCATAAGACTTATGTTTGAGGTGCTTTGATACCTGCTACCAGTTTTACATGGCGAAAGTTATTGGCATAAAATATAATTCAAACAGCGGTTGATAATCTTCAAAGAAAAGATTTTATCCACCCCCTTGTACGACTTAAGCTGTTGTAAGTTTTCACGACGCTTGAAACCAGAATGAGTATTATCTTCCAATAATTACCGTTTAGGCTCTACTTTAGTCTAAAGTCGTTAAGGTAATAGTGAGCTTTTGCCCGCTGAATAAGAATTTATCTTTCTCTGTGCTGTCTTTTCGAGCTTTTCACGAAATTGTCATATCGCCCATTTTGTAGAGTTGTTTGGCCGATAAAAACTAAATATAGGCCATTTGCATAAAGCAAGCATATCCCGTTCACTAATATAGTCTTTCGTTACTAATCTGCTTGTAGAAATTTCAGTAGCAGACAACAAGGTTAATGCATCCTGAAACCGCTGTTGGAGTAGATAGATCTTGTAGGAATATCAGCTGCTTTTTTTTTATATAAGACCAGCACCCAGGGGATGGCCCATAATCATGCAGTGCATTGTGCTGGTACTAGGAAAATAGGTTATTGGAAGGAGGACAGAGGGAGTAGTGTTAATGGACGTTAGATTTAAATTTACTCAAGTCGTAGGTGGCAGGAAATACTTTCGCTGGAAGATTATTCCACAACCGAACAGTGCGACCAAAGAACGAATTCTCCTTATAATGCGTTGTGCGATTTACTGGACAATCAACTACAAAGGTATGCGTTCTACGAGAAATACGAGTACTACGTAAAAATATATGATTTTTGGGAATTAATTCCTTAATTTCGTTAGAACACATTCCGTTATAGTACCGATAGAACAATGAAACACACGCCACATTGCGACGGTGCTCCAATGAATCGATAGAGTTGGCTACCCTACCGTCATTGATGAGCATCTTCGCCCTCTCCTGTACGCGGTCGAGAAGCTCCAAAATAGACTTTGAAGCACCGGCCCATACATGAGAGATGTATTCCATTTTGGGACGGATATAGGTCTTGTAAATATTAAGGAGATCAGATGGGGTGAAGTATTTCTTGCACCGTCTCAAAAAACCCAGGCACTTGAATGCTTCTTTCGACACTTGAAATATGTGATCATTCCAACGAACGTCACAGTGAATTCTCATGCCCAAAACACCAAGAGCATCTGATTCCTCAATATCCACATTACCCATTGACACAGATAACAGCACACCACCACGCCTGTGTGTTAAAAAACAACATTGAGGTTTACGTGCATTAAAATCGACCCTGTTCGCACGACCCCACTCGGAGATCTTCACCAGGTCACTTGTGAGTGTGACGGTTATATTCATCCTTCTTAACCCAACCTCCAAAAGGCTCGGTCTACGATCAAAGGAATATGAGTGACAAATGTTGCTGTCATCCGCAAAAGAGTAGATAGGATTAGAAGTGAGAAGAAGAAAGTCGTTAAGAAATATTAGAAAAAGAGTAGGAGAAAGAACAGATCCTTGCGGTACCCCTGAGTTTACCCTGAACTCGTCGGATGAGACCCCATCGATAACCACTCTTATAGAGCGATCTCTGAGAAAACTCGATATAAATCGAGAGAAGTGTCTACCGACACCAAAAGCATTAAGTTTCAAAATGAGAGCCTCGTGCCAAACTCTATCAAACGCCTTCGATATGTCCAGAGCCACAAACTTACTCTCGCCAAAATCATGAATGGACTTGTTCCACTTCTCCTAGAGCAACGCCAGCAGGTCACCAGTAGAACGGCCCTTTCGGAAACCGTACTGACGATCACTAAGTAAATCGTTGGACTCCAGATAACCCACAAGGTGGTGATTAATCATACTCTCCATAAACTTGGAGTGTGTGGAACGAACTGCTATTGGACGGTAGTTCTCAGGGTTACTAGCCTCGCCCTTTTTGGGGATTGGCGTTACTTTAGCAACCTTCCAGCAAGATGGAAAAATACCGGCGCGATATGACGCACTGAAAAGGTGAGCTAATGGACGCGCAAGCGTCGAAGTGCACTGCTTCAGGACCAGTGCTGGTATGCCATCCGGCCCAGAAGACTTGTTAACGTTGGGATTTGCAAGAACCCTTTTTACAGCACGAGCTCGAAGGAATATGCTAGGCATAGTTACTGATACTCTTTCAAGTTCGGGCAGTGGTTGAACGCTCTCCGGCAAGTGAGAATTACTTGCAAACATTTCGGCCAAAAGGTTTGCCTTTACAACCGGGTTCGTGAATGAGTGGTCATTCTTTATAAGAGCAGGAACCGAACTAGCGTTGTTCCTCAGCCTTTTAACGAATGGCCAAAAGTGTTTACTTCCCCTTTTCCCTTGATTATTCAGCAGCCAGTGTTATACCTTCACCACTGAATAATCCAACTGCAACCCCTCCAAGTGGTTCACACCCAAAGGTTTGGGAAGGAACACTGAAGAGAAAGCACTATTGCCGATAGTAGGGCACATAATTAAATTCTCCCCTATGGATCAAACAGTCTTTCATTTTGCCGATGTTTATTCTTGCCCGTATTCGAATTAGTTATTGTCAGGTGTGTGTTTATTTTTTTATGTTTATTCTTGCCCGTATTCGGATTAGTTATTGTCAGGTGTGTGTTTATTTTTTTATGTTTATTCTTGCCCGTATTCGAATTAGTTATTGTCAGGTGTGTGTTTATTTTTTTATGTTAGTGTTTTGTTGTTTGTTTTATTCAAATAATTTGTTCTGTTAATAATATATTGTTGTTTTCGTTCTTATTTGTTATGTATTTTCTTGTTCTATTTATTTATTTTAATATTGTTATTGTATGTTCCGTTAGGATTGCTGGTTATTTTTGTTCCACAATTGACTTTTGGGAAATTGTTTCGCTCAATTTTTGTTAGTTGATAATTTTATGTTGTTTTGTTATTTTTTTGTTGTCAAGAGTTTTTGCAATTACTGTTATGTTCTCTGTTTTTCTAGTGTTTTTTTAATAAAATTCTCTTAAATTATGTTGTTGTTATTATATTTAAAATCTTAATTTTTTGTCAAGTGTTATAATTATGTGTGTTTATGTTATTGTATTTGTTGCTTAATTTTCTGTCTTCACTTTTGATCTTGAATTTTAGTTGTTAACACAGTCTTGTGTTCCACTGCTCATAACCTTTTAAAGAGCAATATATATCCTTAATTGCACTCTCTGTTTAAAAGTTTGTAAGCAACAGCTATTACTCGAGAGACCTTTCTATCTACAAATCTTCCAATCCGATTGTTGGTACAACTTAGGTTCGATCACAGCCATTTTAGCCAGAAGATATCCAGTCTTAACTCGCTTTACTGAGTTAGTTTCAACTAAATTGGTTTTTCTTCACTACTCACTTCAAGAGTTTACTCCTTATAAACTTTCATCACACCGCGTTAAAACCAATAAATTCTACTCACTGAGTTTACTTCACTTAAACTTGTCACACTGAGCGTACTCCAATAAACGCTTTTATGTTGCGGCAAATTTCAGTGCCATCAATAGGACATAATACTGTTGACCAGTCCTCTGTTTAGCTAGAATAAGGCAAATTTACTACAAAGGAACTAAACATGTGAAGATGCTTTGCGAAAACAAATGTGCTTTTAAAAGTAACAATGGGGTAAACATAAAATGCAAATATGACATTGCATCTTACCACAAAGGATCTGATAATGAGGAGTAAATACGTTAGCAATAGATTCTAATGTTACTCTGATGTAAGTGTGCTTAGATAATTACATGTTATATCGTATCGTGCATTACATGTTAGACGCACCATTATCCATGAACTGAGATAGAACAACCTAACATGGGAAGAGGCAAACTCAACAGCTGTAAACCGTATTAGATAAAGATGCTTTATGGAAGCTCCCAAAAGGAGTAACGGGGAAAAAATATCATACATAATCATATTTGAAAAGGATAATCTCTATATATCGAGACAGTTTGGTGTAAAAGAAAGTGAAATACTAAGGTCCTACAAGAAATTTAGTCATTGTAAGTGAGGCTCATAATATTACTTTCTACAGTCGCATATTATTTTATTTTTTTCAGCTTTAGATTTATGGATTTTCAAAGTTAAATCAGCAAAATACAACTGTGCTAGTTTTTTGACTTATAATAAACTCCCATTAAATTTCTCAGCTTCTCTTAACAAAATAAATGAAAGCCTTTTAAGAATTCTTCTGTAACCATTTTGGTCAATTAAATTATTTTTAATTTTGCTTTTGCTACGGAGCGATTCAACATATCATCTAAAAGTATTAGCTCAGGTGGTGCTTTCTCATTTTATTACTTCTAAGAAATTTTTAGTGTTTTATGATGAATAAAAAATTGCAAGTCTTAGGTAAGGGACCATTTTGTTCTGTTTATACGAGTATTTATCAATTTTTTTACACAAAACAAGCTTTCTTAGCAAGTAAAGAGAAAATTATTTTTTCTTGTATTTTGCATCTAAATTTGCCGCATATGATGCACTTATTACAGTAATTAGTCTTGTAGCAGCTACATGTCCCTCGTTTCTTAACACATGATATTTTAGGAACAGATGCTGCGCTATGAAACCAAATGCAGCAAATATTGATTTGTATAGAGGATCGATTTTGAAAATAACCATATCAAAAAATAAATGTTTAACTTTTTCGAATTGTAGCGATGTACATATGTACGAGGGCAGATTGACATTGAAGCAACCTAGCGCTAGATGGCAGCACAAACACAAAAACTCTTTCTTTTTTAGGAATTACGATCTGTCAGCCGTCAGCTGTTAAAATGTTAGCCAAATTCATTGATTAGTTTATTTGTTGTAGTCGTTTGAAGTAAGCAACTTTTGTGTTTCTTAGAAAATGGAAAAAGTGAATTTTGTGTAGTGATTAAATACTATTATTTGAAAACAAAATGGCGACAGAGGCAAAACAAAAGCTTGATAAACATTACGTTAAATCTGCTCCGTCAGATTGTATGGTAAAATATTTAAACGGGGCTGAACAAACACTGCAACAATATCATCAACAGAAAGGCCAAAAGAGGTGGTTACTGAAGTAGATATCAAGAAAGTCCTCGATATCGTTATGAATGATCGCCGGGTGAAAATTCGTGAGATTGCTGAAATGGTATACATATCATATCACACGTTCATATCATTCATTCTTTCAACATTTTGCATAAAAAAGCTATCGGCAAGATGGGTGCCGCGTTTGCTCAGTGTTGAACAAAAACGAGTTCCACAGATCACTTCACAGCGGTGTTTGGACATGATAAAGCATAATCCTGTTGATTTTTAGCATAGATTATTAACTGCTGATGAAACGTGGGTCCACCACTACACACCTGAAACCAAAGATCAATCGAAGCAATGGGTGGAAGCTGGTGGGAGTACTCCGAAGAAGGCGAATACAGTGAAATCGGCTGGCAAGGTTATGTCCACGGTATTTTGGAATGAACACGGAAGATTGATCATCGATTATTTTGAAAAGAGATCCACAATCACAGGAGAGTATTATTGTGCATTATTGGATCAATTGGTTGAGGCAATCCAGGAAAAACGACCACATTTAAACAAGAAAAAAGTGCTTTTTCTTCATGACAACGCACCGTTTCACACAGCATTAGATACGATGCCAAAACTGCGAGAAATCCACTTCGAATTGGTTGATCATCCATCTTATAGTCCAGATTTAGCCCTTAGTGACTTTTTCCTGTTTCCAGTGGTTACCGAAACTAATGCGTATTTGGTGGAGTTCCCAAAATCGTGTTATTCAGATGGTATAAAAAGTTGAAAAATCGTCTTACTAAGTGTATTGAGCTAAAAGGAGACTATGTTGAGAAATGAATGGCTTTAAAAAAAAAAATGTTCTATTCCTACTTAGGTAGCTTCAATATCAATCCGCCCTCGTATGTCAGCCTTCACTCCACAATCTGTTTTTTAATTTAGAAAATGAAAAAATGTTTTCAAAAGTGAAGTTGTGAGCTTTCAAGCCTTCAGTGAGATCTATTTTGATTCAGGCTGTTAAAATTCTGATCTTCCAAGTAATGGTTTGACTTTCCAGACGTATCCAAATTTTAAATAGACAGTCAGTCAAAATTTGAGGCCATAATTCGCATGTTCAGAGGCCGTTGACCTTGAAAAGTCACTACCAATAGTTACATGCTCTTAACAGTTGTAAAATATTGGAAAATTTTATTCCCTGCCTTTGGGCCATAGTCTCGGCGAAGCGAGCAGCACTTGTAATTGTATAATTTCTCGATATTAAAGTAATCAAAGCGTTTATCGGACAAAACATTTTGCACCATAAGCACATGTGGAAATTGTTATGCGAATGTTTGACGGCACATTAAAAGTTTTCTTATCATTTCACTTTTAGTCAAATTTTTCTCTCTCATATTTGTTTGTACACTGATACCTCTTTACACGGCCTCTCTTAATACGGCGTTTTGCTAAATATAACAGCCTGCTTGAATTATGGAACACATTCAATTTACGACGCAAATTAAATAATGTTATACAGCCAAAAAACTGTAAAAATATCGTATTTTAACAAAAAGTTAAAAGCAAGCAAAAGCAACACATATCCACTTCGTTTTACGGCATTTCGATTTAATGCCTACATTCTCAGAACCTATCTGAGCGGTATAAAGAGGTATGAGTGTATTTGTAATTATAATTTTTTTGTGTTGGGAGAAAATATAACAAAGCAGAACACAATAAATGACAGAATCTGGAAACAGCAAATTATGTTGATATGTGTATATGATATTCATCATAATTCTCTTACGTACGGTGTTAAGGAAATAACTCCATTGCATTAAATTTTTTACTCCATACGTTACCGATTGATGTATTATCTTCGGCATTTGTTAAATTATTTTGTTCGAATGATTTCATATTTACTTTTTCATCCAAAGCTCTCGGATTTGAATTATTAAAATTACAGAGTACAAGTGATAAACTAGAAAATACAGAAATGGAACTCAATATAAGCACGTTTACTGTTAGAAAAAACATATTTTAGTTAAATTATTCTTTCTAAGATCAATTTGGACCAAAATGGTCCTTTACTTAAGATAAGAAAGTTTTTAACCTAACAGCAGGGTTAATTATTAAATTATTTTAATTTTTATAAGATTTTTAAAAACTATTTCATTTGTGAGTGTGTTCACATTTCTTTTCCACTGTTTTCAAATTTCGAATGTTAAATTTGACCCTAAAATAGCGCGTTTCCACCACACACATTAAATTTTTCTTTAATTTTTATACTTTCCTTACATATTTGCGTAGAACGTGTACACACACATGAACATACCCTCAGTCGCACCCTAACAACAATGGTATAGTGTTTTTGTTTATATATCCACGATGTAAATTTACAATGCTCTTCCGCTCTCTCATAATCTTTTATACAGCGCTCCCATAGCACATGATAAACATGTTATGTTTTGCTTTTCGTTTTAAAATTTTTCATTGTTTTTGCTTTGCTGGCCTTTTCAACGCCGTTTTAATAGTAGCTGTAGATGTTACAGTTGTTTTATGTTATTTCATGCGTTTTTGTGTTAACAGCAATAACAACAACAACAAATACAACTATTATAACTCCTATATATAAACAAATTAAATAACAACGCACTACACAATGAACTATTTATTGTGTTTCTCATCCGCAGCGTTGCTTTGCGCTGTTCAATGATTGTTGTCTTGCATGGCAGGCAATAATTTATGAGTTGTTGGTGCGTGCCTTCATTAAAAAAGTTTTTTTCTTTTCGTTTGTTTTTTTTTTCTCTATTTCTTTATTTTTCTACTCTAAGAAAATCGGCGTTGAAGTTTTTTTTTTATTTTTGCTTTTGTTCTGCAGTGAGAGTAAGAGTAGATTGTAAGTCAGAGCATCTTCAAATACCCAAGAAAACTTAAGAAAAGACAATAAACCTTGTGTGTGTGATTTGTAGCGGGAAATAAATGTTGAGCATTAAACATGTGAAATGGAAAACTTTAATTAAAATAGTCTTTGCAATACTTAAACTTGTTTTAAACGAACAAATTTTATTGCAGCTCTAGAGTGGTAAGAAAATTTAAAAAATAATATATTTATTTTGCATATTTTTTAGCACAGTAGTTTCAGAATTAAGAAGATGTTATGTAAGAAATCGCCATAATACCTGGCACGTTAATTATTAGTGAGAAATTAACCAGCTGTTGCGTTACCTCCATTCTCGTGTATGAAATGAAAATGTCAGAAGTCTCGGCGATTAAAAGGAGAGTAGATTGGTAAAAATACTACAGGCTACGATGTGATTGTCTAAATCTGTGATTATAAGCCTCTCTCGTGTCTACTCTAAATCAATCTTGATACATGAGTGCTGTTCATTTCTTAACAATATGGCGAGACATTCAAACATGGAGATAGAGATCAGTCTTTCACCCAAGTGTGGAGGTTGACCACGAGGTAGAGATGTCACTTACCTCATGCAGACTACTTATTCAGCGATAATTGTCGAAGAGAGCACAGAATCAGTGGGCTCTATTTTAAGGTAAAACTTGTCTCTTTAAAACAGGGCTAGACCGGTACCCATTATAGATATGCTTATATAAGAGGCTACTATTAGCAGATACTGGACAGCTGGTATACATGGCCGAAGATTTGGACTTGGAAATTTAAATTGTTTAAGTTAGAGATGACTATACTCTTCACCCGATGAAATTTGAAATAAAAAAATTATAAAAAAATAAATTTAATTCAAAAACTTTTTCTATTTGAAAGTGATTTTGGTCATATTGCCGCCATAGATCCTTGAAAATAGGCATCCATAACGTCAAATAGTGATAAAGTCTTTATAGCATATCAGGCCGTGTGTCACATTTAAAATGAGCATTGACGTTCATTGTTGCTGGCTTCTAAGAAATAATAGAGAGTTGTTAAGTTTCACAACCGGCAAAGTTACTGTCACAACATTCTTGAGTGTACAACATTGTGTCTCTTCCAATCAGACTGGAGCAAATCAATGAACTACGGCAAACGTTATATTTAGTGTTCGTTGAGTAAGAGAATGCTTTCGACCGTCGGAAGCACCAGAGCATCTGGGATTCACTCTCAAGAAACGAGGTTCCAAGTAAATTGATTCGCCTCATACAGGCGCAGTATACTGCAATTAGGTGTAGAGTATTGCAATAAGATGCGCTTTCAGATCCTTCCAATATTCAGATGTCCCTCAGTGATGTATCTCTTCCCCTCTCATTCTTTCTAACAAGTATAGATACTACTACCAGAAGTGGCTTTCTTTTTCACCCAATTGGTATGCATTACCTTAAAGATTTAAGCGAAGCCATATACAGGACAATCAGAATAGCCAAATCCCGGCAGATGGCATTGCCAAAACGGATATCGAGGCTCGACTGGCGAAGCAAACATTGAAATATATGGCGATGCCGGCAACCATCATCTGCAACCAAAATTCGAATATTCAGTGCGAACGTAACGTCCGTACTTCCTTACGGAAGTAAAACTTGGCTTTTGTCAGACGAAGCAATGAACATACGACAAGCTTTTCCCAACCTATGTCTGAGGATCATTCTTGGTATATGGTTATCCCTTCCAAATCGAAGCCTCACAGAAGACGTAGACAAATACACATTGCCCTGGAGATAGTGTTCCGAAAGTTTACAGATACGTTGCGAAAACCGACAGATGCTATAGCAAGAATATTCCTTAATTGAAATCTGCATGGAAAGAGAAGCTGCGTTCGACCGATAAGGAGATGGCGGAGGAACCTATTGGGCAAGAAAAAGTCTGCTGATTAGGAACTAAGTTGGGCGATCAAGGGTCTCGCTAAAGATCGTAGTAAATTTACAAAACTTTTGTGCGGCTTTGTGCCACTTAAGCAGCTCGAAAGCAATTGATAATAAAATAATTGATGATGTCTGTACATCATTTCAAAGAAATAAAGTTTAATGGTGCCACAACCATCAAACGGTGAATTTTTCGGTGTATTTTACTTTTTATTTTTTTCGTATAATTGAGTCTTAAAGATCTGTTCGAGATTGGTGGCAATTGTGTTAAGTAGCAAATCCAATAAGCAAAAAAAAAAACACATCGCCTAACACAATTTTTTTTCCTATAAGTTACACCAATTGATAACTTCTCTATAAAGAAGATCTGGATAATTTGGCAGCATTGTTCAAGCATCAAGCATTATCCGGCAGATTATGCTGACAAAAAATGTCAAAAAGTGGGTGCAGTTTGAGAGTTAACACTTTCGTAATTGTATGGAGTTTATAAACTCCTAACATATCTCATTGTATTGCATTCTTTCTTGGCTATATTGTTTCTGGACTTAAAAACAAATAAATATTATTGTTCTAAAGTGCTCTTAATTTTATCGTAGTATACTGATATAATATTTACTTTACTTTTTTTGTTTGTGGACTTGATTGATAACTAATATATTCAGCATGAGAGTTAATGCTATTCTATCAAGTTCGCTGCAACAATATAAAGCATAAAAACCACGCAAACAATTTTGTTTTTTAAAATAATGTAAGAATTGTTTTTTCTCATGTTACCTTTTAAATGCTTAAAAGGGTTTTAACCAATGGAAATTTAAGTACAGTTCTGGCATATAGGCTGGTTCATCAGAGTGTGATTTATGGCTTCTGAACTGCTTATGGGTAAGAGACAAATGTTTACCAGCGGCGGTAGAGTAACTAATTCTTTAGATTCTCTTGTTCATCATCGTAATGTCTCATATTTTTCACTGCCTGATCGATATTTTTCTGTTGATCGCGTACTTTACATAAAAAACATCCACTTGAGATGGATTAGCTTGTCAGTTGTACAAAGCCTAATAGAGAAAATTGATTCTTTAGTCTCTTTTTTCCTTGTTAAAAAAATCCCTCAATAAAAAGTAAAAATTTTTTTTACATTTTTTAAGAATTTTTAAAAATTTATGTTAAAATATAAAAATTGTTTATGCAATATTAAGTTTACCATTGACACACTATAACGGTACGTATACGTAATAATTAATTATAATCTGGAAATATAAATTATACGCCCCGCTAAATAACAGCCTTTAAAATATTCTTTAAAATCCATTTCGTAAGTTTACAATTGAAAATATAAATTATTCAGTCTGTTTTTACTTATCAAAAATACATTATTATGCTTGCTTGCGTAGATTAATGAATTAAATTGCCATTTTCCATTGTCTACGACTTTTTTAACGTTTATTTTCTTGAAACAAGAACCTTATTTGCATTACAGCAAAAAATATTTTCTTACATTTTGTTCAGTTTTGCTTAATAAAGGTTTTGAAAAGATTTTATTCGAAATGTCACTTAATTTATGAAAAAAAACACAATCTGAAACAATTTTATTAGAGTTGACGATATAAACAGTTAAAATAAGTATACAAAAGTGGGAAACGAGGAGCACTAAGGTAACAGAAAAGGAATAAATTAAAAAGAACCAAAGAGTCTACTATGTCAGGAGAGGGACTACGGTTTCACTTAAATAAACTTACATTTAAAAGTTATTTGATTCTTCTTGCCTTGCTAAGAGTTGAAATATAAAGGGTCCGCCAAATAATTTTTTTTTTTGAAAATGCTATAAAAAAAACTACTGAATATTTTCTCAAATTTTTTTTTTTATTTGAAAGTAAAATCTTTCCGGTTAATAATGGAAAATAATTTCATTCAAATGGCTGCCTCGGCTGACCATGCAGTAGCCTACACGATCGGTCCAATTTTTAAGCACATTATCGATTGTGTGCTGCAGTATTTCACCAATGGCTTCACGAATATTGTCCTCTGTAGCTTCAATTGTCTCTGGCTTGTTGGCGTAACACTTATCTTTGACGGCACCCCATAAATAATAGTCCAACGGTGTCAAATCATAGCTCCGAGGTGGCCAAACGACATCAGCTCTGCGGCTGATAATACGATCTTCAAAAACAGGGCGCAAAACATCGAGTGTAGCTTCGGCTGTGTGGCACGTAGCGCCGTCCTGTTGAAACCAAATGTTGCTAATATCCTCCTCTTCAATTTTTGTGAACAAAAATTCGTTCAACATTGCCCGAAACCGATCGCCATTGACCACTTCTTGCTCATTTTCGAAGAAAAATGGTCCAATTACTCCTCTGGACTAAAATCCGCACCAAACAGTGACTCGTGTTGGGTGTATCGGCCTTTCAATGTATGCGTGCGGGTTTTCTGTGCCCGAAATGCGACAATTTTGCTTGTTTACATACTAGCCAAGATCAAAATGAGCAAAGTCGGCATCTTCTGTAAGTCGATCGCAGGCCCAGATTCCCAGCGCTGTTCAAGCGTATGTACAACCATATTTGTTCAGCGGGAGGACAAAACTAATTATCTGTCAAATCAGACATGAGCTAAGTGTTAACATTCACGAAATAAGCACTAGTCGAAGAAAAAACTTTAGATGGCGGACCCTATATGTATAGAATGCAAAAAAAATGGGACAGTCAAGCTATTAGATAATAAATTGTTATGGTTTCCTTCTTTTGCTTAGAGGAGGAATTTAAAAACAACAGACATGTCTAACCTTTGTCGGATGGTGTGGGATTAGTTGAGATGATTGTTGCTAAGCTTTAGAAAAAACTAATAAAATTATAAAAATAACATCAATAAGTCTTTAAAAATAAAATCAAAATATAAAAATTATTAAATTTTTAGAGTGATAAACAATTTTTACAAAAATATGCTCTTTATTGAACTCCAATCCTTTTTAGTGAAATATATTCTAAACATTTTGGCGAAGGTAAGAAATTATTATATATGTAGATAGAAGTGATTCTATCTTATAAAACTTTAAAAACTATCATTTTTTACAAGGCTCATATATTTTCTTAAGCGAATATATCAACAACTGTAGCAATAGGGACTCTAAATTTTGAAAGTTGACAGCCACAACTCTCGAGCTGGGTGTCGTCTACACAATTTGTTTTAAGAAATATCCATGGAAAAATGACAATATACAGGTATTAGATGTGGAAGTTGTTTTAACGAAGAACGCGTTATGTTCTGGCAACGTTACAGACATTTTGCATGTCTTATGATCACCATTTTCACCATTAGAGAGGTTGCGCCAGTCACCCCCTAGGACTAAAGATAATGTAATGTTATGTACCAACACAAATTCTAGTCACTCGACTTTATTTTGCATCAAAAATGTTTAGCATTAGGGTGGGTATGAAACGAGTTTTTTAGTCATACGCCATGATTGCTTTTTCTGTCACATAAGATATAAATATCGGGTGCTTTTTACAATTGCACAAGTAAAAGGACTATAGCAACAAGTTGCTGGCAACATTTTTTATTCATTAGATTTATTTAAATTAAAAAATATTCTGACGGATTGTAAAAAAAAAAAACTGCTAAATATCTATTAATCATGAAAAAAGGATAAATTTTTGTTGTCAAAAAGATTACAGCAACAAGTTGCTAGCGACTTTTTTTTACTAAGCAGATTTTTGAAAATTAAAAATTTTTTATACGATTCTTGTAAGTGCTCAAGATAAGCAAATAAGTGTAACCGCATAATTTGATCAACATATTGCCAGCAGTATGATTTGATAAAGAATTGTATTTATTTATATGTTGTCGGCTACATTGTTTATTAGGAAAAATATTTAAATTTTTTATTAACAAAGAGGCCTATAATTGCACCTTGAAATGCACACATCATGTTGTTAACAATGTTATCAAAACAAATTTTATTTTTATTTTATTTCTCTTTTGTAATAAAATTTTATAAAAAATTTCTACAATTTGCCAGCGAAGCTTTGGTGTAAGTCTCTCTATAATAAAATGTGAAACCAAAACAAGAAAACAAATATCAGCTGTTAAATTGGTTTTAAATGAAGCATTTATGCCAACTAGAAGTGATAAACCTTAAAAAAAACACCAGATATAAAACTTCACAGCCCATTATTTTAGTACTAGTATACGAGGGCAGATTGATATTGAAGCTACCTAAGTAGGAAAAAAAATTTTTATTTTCAAAAACCACTCATTTCTCAACATAGTCTCCTTTTAGTTCAATACACTTAGTAAGCCGATTTCCCAACTTTTTTATACCATCTGAATAATACGATTTTGGGGACTCCTCAAAATACGCATTAATTTCGGTAATCACTTCTTCGTTTGAGATGAATCTTTTCCCTGTGACCCATTTTTTCTAGCTTGGAAACATGAAAAAGTCACTAGAGGCTAAATCTGGACTATAAGGTGGATGATCAACCAATTCGAAGTGAATTTCTCGCAGTTTTAGCATCGTATCTAATGATGTGTGAACCGGTGTGTTGTTTTGAAGAAAGAGCAATATTTTCTTGTTTAAATGTGGTCGTTTTTCCTTGATTGCATCAACCGATTGATCAAATAATGCACGATAGTACTCTCCTGTGATTGTGGATCCCTTTTCAAGATAATCGATAAGCAATATTCCGTGTGCATTCCAAAATGCAGTGGCCATAACCTTGCCAGCCGATTTCGCTGTCTTCGCCTTCATCGGAGCACTTCCACCAGCTTCCACCATTTGCTTTGATTGATTTTTTGTTTCAGGTGTGTAGTAGTAGAACCACGTTTCATCAGCAGTTAATAATCTCTGCCTAAAATCAGCAGGATTATGCTTTATTATGTCCAAACACCGCTGTGAAGTGATCTGTCATTTTTGTTCAACACTGAGCAAACGCGGCACCAACTTGCCGATAACTTTTTCATGCAAAATGTTGAACACACGTTCATATAATATGTTTAACATTTCAGCAATCTCACGGATTTTGACCCGGCGATCATTCATGACGATATCGATGATTTTCTTGATATTTTCTTCAGTAAACACCTCTTTTGGCCTCCCTGTTGATGGTAATGTTGCAGTGCGTGTTCGGCCCCGTTTAAGTTCAGTTATGCAATATTTTACCATCTAATCTGACGGGGCAGATTCGCCGTAATGTTTATCAAGCTTTTTTTTGTCTCTTTCGCCGTTTTGTCTTTCAAATAATAGTGTTTAATCACTACACGAATTCACTTTTTTCCATTTTCCAAAAAACAAAAAAGTTGTTTATTTCAAACGACTACAGCAAATAAACTAATCGATGAATTTGGCTAAAATTTTAACAGCTAACGTCTGACAGATCATAATTTCTAAGAAAGAAAAAGCTTTTGTGTTTGTGCTGCCATCAAGCGCTAGGTAGCTTCAATGTCAATCCGCCCGCATATTATAGTGCATAAATAGTACAGTTTCTCACGTAAAAATATTAAGTCAACTACGGCATTTGGCATCATCTTGTTTAAACCACATATTAATAACATCTGATTTCAGCATAGGAAACTGTGTTTGACTACTTGGCTTAATCGAGCAAAAGTAACAAGTTTCCAATTTTTTCTTTACGTCAACTTTTTCTATTTTAGTATTAACATATTGTTTTAAGGTATGACATTTGCCTTTTGAACTTTAATTTGCCAATCTAATCGATTTTCAAATAATAATTTCTTATGCTACCAAAGTTACTTGATATTTTACTCCTATTTACTACGATTCCTAGTAAAATAAAAAGGTATATGTATGTGACATATAGCAGCTACTCTTTCATTTTTACACGCACATAGAGAAGAAAACCGCAAAAGATTTATAAAAACATACACTCTTACGAGTACGTTTTATATCCATGCAAAATTGCATTTAAAACAACAGGTTTAAAACATTTGAAATATATACTTGAAATATATATCGTTTGTTTTGTTTTTTCCTTTTTTGAAGAAACAAAATATATAACATCACACTTAACGACCATGTTTCGTTTTCATTTTTTTGTTCATTTTTTATTTTTTATTTTTTTTTTCTCTTTCCTTCACTCAATTTTTTTCACTCATTTTTCTTCGCTTAAGCCGCAGAATCATGAGTTACATGTATACATACATACATATGAAGAAAATGAAAAGCCGTAGCACACTCACACACACACACACATAACTGTAGACATCAAATGTTTATTCATATACGAATGGGTTTTTTATGTTAACAAACATAAATATGTGATGTAAAAAAGCGAGCATTAGGTGTATAACCAATTGGCAAAGTTTTGCTAAAGCGCTTCCATAGAAATATTTGAAACTATCACTGAAGTTTTCACATGTGTTTCATACAGTTTCATACAGTGCATTGAGCTGGCACTTGGAAAATAGCTTGTGTTTATAAAAATTCCTTTTGATTTAACTCCTGTTATCAGTGACAGGGAAGACTTTTGCAACATTATTGTTAAATTGACTGACAGTTTGATGAAAGAACATATTCTCTCTATAATGCGTTGTGTTAGGCGCTGAAACACCAGCCCGAAAGACATATATGTGTCTATGAGACAGACGGCTAATACGTAAGAATTGATGATAATTAGGAATTAAATGTATTTTTTTATCTAAAGGTTATTGTCGATTATTTACAACATAAATAAGTATAATTTAAGTATTGGAAGTAAAATTTTAATAAAACTTTATTTAGCTAAAAAAAAAATATTAACAAATTTATCAAAATTAAAATCACTGCTTACATCTTTCTCCCACCACTGAGCCAATCTCCGAGTCCCGTCTCAGAAAAACTTTTCGTGTTTTGCGGCGATCTTACTATTAAGCCGGTTTTACATTTTTTCGAAAGTATGGATTTATTATCGGGCAACTTTAGCGATGTTAGGTCGAGCGTTTTTATGCAAAATAATAAGTTAATAAATGTCTGTCTTTATTCCTGACCGTTTTTCTCATACATGGTTCAAACGTAGTAATTGCAGTCTGCTCCAATCACCGAGTCTTAGTAACTTACAATACCCAATGTGGCCTTGTTCCCACCAAGCCTAAAATTTTGCATCACCAATACAAAAACAAAGTAATTATACTAATAAATGAAATGATTTATATATGATTTATATGAAATGAAGCAGCTTTTAAATAAAAAAATTAAAAAATAAAAACTCGTTAAAAACCCAATAAAATTAGATGGGTTGAGATAAATTTAAAAAAAAGGTTTTTGCAAGCCCTGCCTATAAGTCAATAATATTTCGCCTTTTCGTCCCAATCTTTGCGCAAAAGAAGATAGGATTGGAAGTAAGAAACAGAAAGTTATAGGCAATACAGTAGAAGAAAGAATACAAACTTGTGTTACCACTGAATAGATTATGAACTCGTCGGAAGAAATCCAATCTATAGCCACTCTTATATAGAGATATCTGAGAAATCTCAACATAAATCAACAAAAGTGACTACTGACTCCAAAAGCAGTAAGTTTTGATATGAGCGCCACATGACAAACTCTATCAAACGCCTTATAAATATGCAAAGCTTCAAAATGA
This sequence comes from Wohlfahrtia magnifica, assembly GCA_023159175.1. Classification (NCBI taxonomy): domain Eukaryota; kingdom Metazoa; phylum Arthropoda; class Insecta; order Diptera; family Sarcophagidae; genus Wohlfahrtia; species Wohlfahrtia magnifica. The sequence continues at coordinate 4,425,090 of JAKWBJ010000051.1, forward strand.
CTTTCACCATGAAGGTGCTGCCATCTATCGTTGCTTAAAAATAATATCACCGCGTATATGTTATCGGGTGTTTTTTAAAATTTCATAGCTTTACTTGGCAACCAATTTATTAGTCGATATTTGCTTTTTGTTTAGATTTATTATGGATTGACGTTTTATTATGGATTGGCTTGTACCAAAGCAACGCTTGCAAATTGTTAAATTTTTTTATCAGAATAACGTTTCTCTTGGTTAAAAATCCAAAATTTTGTTCTCTGATGAAGCCCATTTTTGGTCAAATGGGTACTAATTGTTGAATTTAATGTACGGATAATGCACTTGCTTTTGTCCAAACACCATTAAGTCCACACAAAATTACTGTTCGGTGCGCTGTAATGGCTGGCGGATTCATTGGTTCCTATGTCTTAAAAAACGATGATGGTCAAAATCTATAGGGATATGAGTAAAACTATTGTCGTAACTTAATTAGTTGGCATTAATCTTGCTGACATGTGGTTTGAACAGGATGGCTTCACTTCGGCTAAATTTCGAAAAGTTTGTGAAAATTGTTGCTTCATTTCGCGCTTCGTAAGAACCGGTCATAGTGGTCACATGGCCGAAATCAGATTTAAACCGAAATCAGATTTGTCATATTGGATAGGAAAGCTCGTTTTACTGATATTAAAAATATATGTATTATCTAGTTTTTTATGACTTAAGATTGTGTTAAAACACCCAATATGATGGAATGATTGCTTATCATTGATTTCTAACTATTGTCTCAAGAACTGATGTTGGCTAACATACTTTAACATTAATATGTCAGTTGTTATTCAGGGTTGGGAGATAAAGATTTACTTTTATCTTCAGGATATGAACATGGGAAACTTGGCTAAGTAAACAATATCTTGGACCACAGTCAATGAAATAATAAGGTAATGCTTTGCTTTTATAGTCTTACCCATACATATTCCTAAAAGAAAAACATTGATTTTTGGTTTCGAGTTGCCCTCATGTCTTAACAGACAGGACCAACTGGGTTATTTTGTATGTGTAATTGTATGTGTAAATTCTAAGGTACTCATGGTATTTATTTCATTCACATATATTTTATGTTTTTAACATACTTTGTAAAATGAAACTACAGCTGCATATATGAGATATTTTACATTTTATTTACTAGAGATTAGGTGGGCAAAAAGATCTTTTATTTAAGCACACTGTACGAAATAACGTTAAATAGAAATTTGTTGTTTTTTTTTAGCTTAAAGGTGCCACGGCCAAAAATCGATATAGAAAGTATTCAACCGTTTTTTCCTTTTCTACTTCACCACAGTATGTCAATGGTCGTTGCTTCTTAACAAGAAGAAATGGCCAGAAATGAGTCAAATGTGTAAAATTATATTCCGATTTTGTCATTTCATTTAAAACGACTCATATCAGCATGTGTTGAGCATTTTTTTTTTTTTTTTGAAGGGATTTTGTTCCTCTTAATATTTTCCCTTTTTTTTGGTTTTTACATGTTCGTGTTGAAATATATATTCTAGTGTATCTCTCTTTCTCTCTCTCTCTCTCTTCATAAGTATGTTACTCTAAACCAATTTCTTCTGTGTAACTTCATCTCTTCAATTTTTCTTTTTCATCGTTGTTTCTTTATTTAAAATTTGCTACATAAGTTTCATGTGCTTTTCTGCATCAATACTTTTCTGTTACAGATGACGTTTGTTTGGTTGCATTTTCTCAACTTTTTCATGTTGCACTTGTATAATATTTTTCTCGTGGCACTTGAACTACCACGCTACACTCTATGTAACCACATTTGTAATCATCGTTTATGGGTTTATTTTTTGCTTTTTTTTTCGTATATATTTTGTGGCATAAAATATGAATAAGAGTGTGTGTAGAGAATTTGGTGAGAGAAAAACTAAAAGTGAAACATTATATTTATTAACAATGGGAACAGAAAAAAAAAACAAAAAACAAAAAAAAGAACAAAAGTATTTGTTCGGTTTATATTTCAATTTGAAAGAAAGCGATAAAAAGGAAAGAAAAATTAAAACATATTGTGGTCTTTGCTTACTTATACATGATATGCTTCATTTTTCCTCAATATTGCATGTGATAATAGGAGAAAAAGGATACAAATGCTATTTAATTTAATAACCAAAAAAATAAAATATTATCGGTATTTAAGTACTAAGCAATTTTGATATTTATCGACTTAAATAAATATATTTTTGCATTTTAAGCTTGGTATGTTCATATGTGACAGGATCTTCAAAAATTAAAGTCTTCGTTTTATCACAATTTTTTCTTCGGTAATTCCTATCTGATCAGATAACCGTTGTCTCTTCTGATGCCCTCAAAATTACAATTTTTTTTATTCTCTTCGCCCAGTCTTATGCAAAATAAAATGTCATGTTCTATTTTAATCGTTTTTGCATAAAACATTTTTTATACAATTTTGGTTCCTTCTTAGAAGTCATGTCATCTTGTGTTTGCACGTGTTTTAGAGCAACAATTACTTTCGTTTCTTGTATTTGTTCCAGTTTTTTTTTTTTCTTGCAAGGCATCTTAAAAGAAACTAAGGCCCATAAACATTTTCCTTCCAAATTTATGCTGCAGCTTAAATTACCAGAAATGAAAGGGAAGTGAAAAAAAAAACGAAAAATTAAAGACGAATGAAAAACATGTTGAGAATTAGTAATGGAAATAAGCTTTGAGCATTAAATTGTCACAAAATATGGGAGTTAAATGCAATGGATGATAAAAAAGTACTAAAAGAGGAATAAATTTGGTTATATTGTTGCAAAAATGATGACAGGACGTGTACAATTAGATAAAAGCTATTTAATTTAAATTCTCAAATTTTCGTTTTTCTCCTTAAAATAATATAATTTTTCGTTTGCCAGGAAAGCGTCACCTTTAAACGTGTTTGAATAATTTATTCAAGAATTTTTTCTTTTTTATATTTTTTCAAACAAACGGTGACTAAAATTGTGGTATCGCTTTAATTTTAATAAAAAAAGACTTTTTTCAGACATTAAAAATATATTTGTTTCAGTTTATTTGAAATAGGTTCCGGCTAAAAATAAAAAATTATGTCGGTCAAATGATCATTGAATTGAATTAGGAACTCGGCAGGCTCCCAATTTTTTACTCAAACTATCAATTACGTTTTACGGTAAACTGCTATCAATGGTTGATATCTGTTCAAATAAAGGATCCGCCATCTAATGTCTTTTTTTCAACTAGTGGAATATGGTTGTGTATACGCTTGAACAACGCTGGGAAATATTGCGACATTATTTTGAAAATCATGGTAATGTTGCAGAATCATGGTAATCTTCAGATGAAGCTCATCTTTATCATGGCGTGTATGTAACAAACAAGCAAAATTGTCGAAAACCCGCACGCATACATTGAAAAACCGATACATCCAAGACGAGTCACTTTTTGGTGCAGATTTTGGTCCAGAGGCATAATTGGGCCATTTTTCGTCGAAAATGAGCAAGGAGTGGCCGTTACAGTCAACGGCGATCGTTATCGGGCCATGTTGAACGAAGTTTTGTTCACAAAAATTGAAGAGGAGGATATTAGCAACATTTGGTTTCAACAGGACGGCGCTACGTGCCACACAGCCGAAGCTACACTCGATGTTTTGCGCCCTGTTTTTGAAGATCGCATTATCAACCGCAGAGCTGAGGTCGTCTGTCCACTTCGGAGCTGCGATTTGACACCGTTGGACTATTATTTGTGGGGTGCCGTCAAAGATAAATGTTACGCCAGCTATCCAGAGACAATTGACGCTTTAAAGGACAATATTCGTGAAGCCATTGGTGAAATACAGCTCAACACAATCGATAATGTGCTTACAAATTGGACCGATCGTGTAGGCTACTGCATGGCCAGCCGAGGCAGCCATTTGAATGAAATTGTTTTCCATTATTAACCGGAAGGATTGTACTTTCACATAAAAAATAAATTTGAGAAAATATTCAGTAGTTTTAAAAAAAAAAAAATATTTTGCGGACCCTTTATATTGATTATAGTCTTAAACTGTCGTGAAACCATTATTTTACACTTTCGATTTCAAAAAAGCCTACAAAAATTTTTAAATGTATCAAATCCTACGATATTTGTGGCCAATTTACTCCTCATCTACAAGAATTATACGATTTTCGAACTTTTCTATGGTTCTCTTGCTGTGTCACAAAAAAAGCTTCAGATCATCTCTCTGTAGCGACTTTCATTGATCGTAATCGTATTTTCATTTTCGTTTTAAAAAGTGTGGTCCGATGATTTCTCCGGACCACAAACCACATCAAACCGTAACTTTTTGTTAATGCAATGGTTGCTCTAAGATAACTCTTCGATTCTCTTCACCCCTAATGGGGCAGTCCTGCTTGTTGGACTTTGTCGGTCAAGATTATTTTGTTAAAAAAATTTCCTAATTAATGTTTTAATAACAAAAACACGTTGTTGCTTCGTGTAACGTTTCATATTAACTAACCGGAATGTATTCAATACCTTGAAATACAAATGTATAATAAAGGTTACAAGTAGAAAAAAACGTGGTAGCAAAATTATAATGTTGCCACTATTTTACTCACCCTCTATTTGAAATATAAAGACTGAAAAATATGCATTTATTTCAATGATTTTCTTTTTTCTTGATGGAAGGCTCTCTCTCGATACATAAAATAGTTGCAAGGTTCTAAGCCTGGAGGCTTTTTTGCAAAGTGACCACATTCGCGTACACCCCTGCATTGTCTCGATGAAACATTTCCTTCGGTAATTGAGATTGCGTTGGCTTAAAATCAATATTGAATTCAGTTCAAAGCTCTACACAATCTAAATGACTGACAACACGACCTTTCTGAAAAGTAAAAATAAAAACGGTTGCTATGTTTAAGACCCATCTTAGCCATTTTTGATGCAGAGAAACCATAGTTGTTATCATTTCTAGATTACTTTTTACCCACAATTACAGAAGAGAAGAAAAAGTTGTTAAAATTAAAACATAATGCTGAGAGGTCTCTAACGTAGTGCCAATACTAAAAAGGTATAGAAAAATTGTTTGCAATTTCCAAAATCATGATGACCGTTTATGTTATGATACCAAGCTCCTCTCAAAGAGATCTGTGAGATGCAGAAATGGTAACCATTGGGATCGACTTTTGAATATTTTAGAAAACATGTGCACAAAGTGAACAAGTACCGCTCACACTACTGCATATACAAATTAGACGGCTGAACAGACAACTCTTAGCACGTCTTCTTTCATTGCTGCCAATGGAAAAACGGGCGAGAAGTCATGTCACTAAAAATTGGGGCTGTAGCTGCAGAAAACGTGATTGCGATTTCGTGATGATGCAAATGTCTAGGAACAATAGAATATATCAAGTGATAAACCGAACTTATAGACAATACTGTGGCACTCACATAATTGTATAAAATATTATTAAGAATTTACATGGGCACTAGGAAAACATTTATTTCACGTTGCTTTGAGACAGTGGGCTTAATATAAGCAAATAAATGAATACAATTTTGTGCTTTTATTAAATCCATGTATCACGTTTCCGATTATATAATTAAAGCTTGCTTAGTGAAAATTATATATATTTTTTTTAAATTCAAAAAATCATTATGTTTACCCTGAAATATTTTAAAATATTCTTATAAATCTTGTCTTAGCTTGCACTTTTGCATTTCAATTTCCCTTTCCATTTGCAATACAACGAAGAGAGAAAACTTTTCATTTTAATTGTAAAACTTCCGAAATAATTTATAAGAATTATTCCTTTTTTCTCTCTGCTTTTTAGTTGTTTCACTAGAAAATAAATAAATAATTTTTCATTTCATATTTTTCTTACAATTCCATGGAAATATATTTCCATTAAAATTTAAAATTTGTTTGCTTTCTTTTTTCTTAAATTCATTTCTATTTGTTCTTCTTTGCCGCTATTGCCTTTTGGAATTTTTCATGCCAAAAACTTAAAAAGAATTTCAGCAACATTTTCATAAATTAATTAGAAATGATTATACAATATTGTTGCTGATATGATTGTTTTTAAAGCTGTTGTTATATTTGTTGTTGCTATGAGAAACTGCAACAGTAAGTGGGGCTATAATGCATCAGCCAAGTGTATGCTTACAAGTTTGTTCGTTATGGTGGCAACATTAAGTAGTTTCTTCATTTGGTTTGTTGTGTACATTTGGGCAAATGTTTTTCTCATTTCATTTTATTCTATTACGACCGTCTTCAATTGCATAACATGGTTGTTTTTTATTTTTGGCATATTTGCCTTTACAGTCTGCAATTGAGTTGCAAAAAAGCATTATTATTTGTTCGTAATTTATTTTCTTATTTAGAGAAATATAATGAAATGATTTTTTTATAATGTTTTTTTTCAAAACATTTGCTTGAAATTCAATTTAAATGATTTTAGTTTGTAGTTGATGTTCCATAATCATGTGGCATAAATATTGTTGAATTTCAAGAAATTACAAAGTAATTAGAACTCCGGAAAAAATAAATAAATAAATTCAAAATAATGAAAGGAAATAAATAAATTAAATTGAAATCTATATATTATATCGTCACCTAAAACGCAAACGGCCCTAACTAACAAAATATTCAAAATCGACTTTTCATTAATTCTCAGGTATTTCATCAAAATAAAGGCTCACAAATAAATTTGGACTCTTCCGACTAAAATTAGCGATTTTACTACCAAAAAACAAACGGCCATATCCACAAAAGCGATTATATGGCAAACGCAAATAATACATAACATTGTCAATTGTCAAAACGCAATATTGCTTTATAAGTTAATGAAACAAAATATAAAAACTGTATCCCAAATATAGGTAAAAATTTCGCTGATTAAAACCATACTTTTTATTTTAATTAGTGTTTTGCCTCTCCTGTAAAGTTTTCAAAATATTAGATAGGCCCGTTTGCGTTTTAGGTGACGATATGTAGGTTTGAAGCTTGTATACAGCTTAACGTCTCAAAAGATTTTTCTTTAATTTTATACAGTATCAGCAAGGGTTTATAAGTTTGGTCCCAGCAAATACGTGATAAAACTAAACATCATTATCCAGGAAGTAAGACTGGAGAGTATATCCCGTACTGTAAAAAGAGGTTTTGGAATATCTCAACGATAATAGGTCTTCCGAGCAGTTTAGCATACTAGCACTAGTCTGCCGGAGGCTATTAGCCAGGGTTGGAAACCCACTTGGTAACCCGATTAAACTCACGCGGGTTTTATTGTCAGTAATTATTATTGCATTGGCAGTTGTAATTAATTCGGTCTGCCTTTTTTTACCTCCAAAAAGATAATTAATTAAAAAATGTATCAAAATCAAAATTTATGAAATCACTGCTTACCACTTCTCCATTTCCCCACTTCTGATACATTTTCTGAATCAGCAAACATTCTCGTCTTTTGAGGCGATCCAACTCTGAAGCCCATTTTATATTTTTTTAAAAGAAGTGATTCTGTGGCATGCTATGACAAGATATTGTATAAACGTAACAATGGTCGAAATAGCCAATAATTAGAGGGAGCATTGTTCGGTGAATATGGTGAAGGCGACAAGATATTTAATTTCATCATTTCGAACAACTGTTTGGCAACTTTTGCAACTTGAAGCCGCACACATGCAAATCATCTAAGATCAATTAAAACAAGGCTTTTTAATAATTATTTAGCTTTTTTAACAAAAATGTTGACAACAAAAACAAATATACATACACACATATACTATATGTATAAAAAATTTACAGCATACTTCGATTAAACAATTATTATTTCTAAAATAGAATTTTCTTTAGAAATTTTTAACGCCTGAAAAATTACAATTTTTCATATTGATTTTAATGTCGGTTTTTATATTCCGAATGTTTATTTTCGTAATACACGGTTGAAACAAAAAATTGCTGCTCCGATCACCGATTTTTGGCAGCTCGTAGTACAAAACTCCTCTTGATCCCTCCAAAAGAGGAACGACGTAATTGTACTAACAAATAAAAAATATTGTCTAATTGAACAAAATTAGGAAGCAGCTACAATACCCAATAAAACCCAGAAAAACCCATCAAAAACTTCAATAAAACCTGGTGGGCAGGGTTTTTGCTTGCTATTAACCCTAAAAATTACCGCCCAATAGCAGTTTGTTTGGCATTCTTGATTAATTTGTTTAGCATTATTAATGACGGCAGGGTAGCCAACGATGTGGCGGGGTGTATCATTCGATATTATAATAGAAACGGAATGTACTCCGACGAAATAAAAGATTTAATTTATTAAAATCACATAAATTTACGCAGTATCCGATTTTTTCGTAGAGCTCATTATATTTTAGTTGAAGAATCGCACAGGGCATTATGGACAGAATTCGCTTTTTAGGGGCACCGTTAGTCTTCTTACGAACGATTTTTCTGTATCTTATAACATAAAAGAATTGAAATAAATCGTCCACAAACACTATCATTTCATCCTCTTCATAACAACCTATTCTATCAGTACCATCACAATGCACTGCATGAGAAGAGGTCATCCCATAGATGCTGGTCTAAGACGAAAAGCAAAAAAATCGTCATATAGGTCGGTTTAAGTCCGTAGGATGACACATAGTTAACGTTACTAGAAATTTGTCCATATGATTTTTATTTAGTACTAATCTTCGAACGATATGCGTAAAAATTTGACAGCAATCTGACAATTAATTCGTAAAATATAGCATTTTGTGTGAACAACTTTTGTTATTAAAAAAAAAAAAAAAATGGCATAAAGTGAATATCGAGATTTTATGTAAGAATGTTTTAGGATAATAAAAAAATACAGTGTGAATTATGTATTGGCTTTGATGAACATTATTTGAACTCTGCTCAATCGAGACAAATTGCAGAGAAGTGGTTTACTGAACTTAAACGTGGTCGCACCAGCACAAATGAAACAACGCGCATTGAATGCTCAAATGAGACTGTTATTCAAGAAAACATTAAAAAAATCTACAAATTCGTTATGAACGATAGTGAATTGAAGGTTCACGCTCTAGCTGATATTGCAACGATATCCGATGGTAGTGTTTTTACCATTTCATGCGAAAGATTTGTTCAAAAACGACGGGCTTAGAATTGTTTACTCACCCCCTGTCTTTTCCAGATTAAAGCCCCAGCGAGTTTTTCCTGTTTTTAGATCAAAGGAGAAAGCTGGCTGGAGAGAAATTTTGACGAGTAAGAGAAATTGTGCTATAAAAGTGGCATCGTAAAATTTAAGAAACATTATAGTCGTCGTATTGCCCTCAAAGGCGGCCATGTTGAATAATATAATCGATTTTTGTCAAAATTTTGTTTTTTTCTTATTTATCCTACCGACTTATTGGGTGAACTGTTAATAGACCAAAGGGTATAAAGGTTACTTTGTTGCGGCTTAACGATGTATGTATAATAAAAAGTACTTTTCATTTTCGAAGGTAATACTCCTCATATGATTGGACAGGGAGAAGAAAAGATATTTGACTTTCACTTCAAAACCAAATAATAAAAATGCTTGGTTTCGTTGATGGTGTTTTTTAAGTCGAACAGCTTCTTTCTATGCAGCTGCACTATACAGGGTTTTTGTTGACCGTGGTATCCCTGTCGTACAATTCTGACGGCACCATGCCCTCCTCGTTGAGCCATACGCGAAATATGATCTTTTTTGGGTGAAGCTGAGATTTAACTCTCGACTTTGTCGTATCTACTGGAGTCACTCATACCTTTCTGTGCTTCATTTAAAATTATAGGCACAATTTCTAATGTAAACTAATCGATTAAAAAAGTGTTACTCGATGACAGTCAAGGTGCAGTTAAAATGCGTTTTTTTGGATTTTAGGTGCATATCGCGAGCCATCCATTTTCCTAATTTTTCAAATAGAGCTGAAAAATTATTGAAAATCATTTTATTATAGAAATTAAATTTTGTCGGCTATCCTTCCTCAAAAGAATATATAAAATATTATGAACTTTTTTTCCAATCCAATACATATGCTAATATTTCTGGATATGAAGCAGCAAAATATTTTTTACTATTTGGTATACAAGTCAATAATGTCGATTTTTTTGCTTGGCAAATGTATTTATTATAACAACGAAATGAATTGATTCATTATTCAAAGTATAGTCCATCGGTAGACACTACTTTTTCCCATTTTTCTGGTAGCATATGGATTTCGCGCCAAAAAATCTGCTCCGGTTCTGAGGTAAAGAATGAGTTAAGCCAATTTTTGATACCCTGTTCTGAAGTGCAGTGGATTCCAGTAAGGGCATTCTGCATCTATCAAAACAAATGGTATTCAGAAGGAACAAAGTCTGGGCTAAATAGCGGGAGAGCCAAAACTACCCATTCTCTGTTTTCCAAATAGTTTTTGATCGGTCTTTACCGAGCGTTGTCATGATGAAAGATTTTGCCTCATATCTGGTCGAACATTTTGGTCTTTTTTCGTTGATTCCTCTCTTCAAACGAATCAATTGTGTTCGGTATAACTCCCCTGCGATCGTCTCATCTGATTTCAGCAGCTTATAGTAGAAAACACCCTGATACCACCAAACACAGAACATTACGTTGGCGTCATAGATATTCTTATCGTAATGTATCAACTTTCCATCACTAGTAACAAAACTTTAAAAAAATGACTTCTTTTTGCAGCGTTCGAGCACCATTTCCGACATTCATAATCATCTTTCAACGTCACTCGGCTTATATTCAAATGGAACCCAATTTCTTTGCTTTTGAATGAATCTCAGTGCTTTTAAACATAGGTAAAGGGCTTGGTTTGTGACTCCCAATGATAGTGCAAATTCTTCTTGCGTTTGACAACAATCTTCGTCGAGGAATGGGAAGCATTCCTCATCTTCAAACGTTGTCGGCGGAATAGTCCTTTCTTTATCTTCTGTGCTTAAATGAGCAGGTTTTTAAGCTGGTGCATGTTGACCGTAAGCTTCTACCAACAATCGATAACTGTTAGCAGCCGTTTTCTTCAAATGAAAGAAGGTTATCAAACTTCCACGCAAATCATAGTTTTTAGGCAAAAAATTCGACATTATGATAGCGATTGAAAAAATGTGTGTTTACACTTTGGCGTCTATTGAATACTAAATCATAATGACAGATGTTTGTCCTCCAAAATACCATCATTATGAACTTGTATATCAAATATAAAATAAATTATCTGCTCCTATGCAATTAGAAAACTTTTCACTTACAATTATCATGTCAATTTGGCTCGTCAGTTTATGTATCCAAGCATTTTCTAGGAAATGCTTACGTCTTGATTGTCTCATAAACTGGAATGAGAAATTTAGAATTCAACTACAATACATTTTGTATTTTATTCTTAAGTTATGTTTCATTTCATAAATTAGTTTCTTATACGGCTTTTGTAGTTTAATTAACTTTAACATACACTTCAGCCTTAGAAAACACATTTAATTGTTAAAATTTATCCTTTTTGTCTAATTAAACTTTAAATAGCAACTATTGGTTTGATTTAAGTTTATATTTAAAATTTAAAATTTTATTAAACTTGTCATCAAGTCTTCCTACTACAATATCATTTTTTAATATATATTTTATAATAATTTTATACAAATTGTTGCTGTAGCAATAGCTGCTGCTGCCATATTGCAATTGTATTCATTACTGTATTAATTTCCTGGTCATATAAATTTTGTACTTGTGAGCACCCATACAAGAGGCTAATAGTGGATTACCCAACCACTATATTAACAGCATTTACAACAAATTTATTATTTAACCACAAGAACAATAGCAACAACATGAACAAGAACAATAATGACTACCACTACTCTTACTAGAACTACTACAACTTCTACTACTACTTCGACAACAAATAACATGACCACAAAATGTAGTACAAGTTATAGGTTAAAATACTACACTTATTGTTAGACATATTGTTGTTGTTGTTTTTAAAAGGATACAAGCAAACATACACGCATACACCTGTTTCTGAGTATAGACAAACATGCTTAAATACATGTGTTTTTTGTGATTTCCTTTTGTATGTGTTTGTACTCATATGTAAGCAATTTTACATGGGGATGTATTTGCGTTATAAATCTGACTAAATACTTTGCTAGGATTTAAAGCAAAGAAGTATAGCGAAGTTAAATGAAAGGATTTAATTTAGTTGTTGGTTAAAACTATGGAGCCTCTAGAGAATAAATTTCAATCTCTTAAAATTCTGGATCTGTTGGAATAATAGATGACAAATGATCGCTTCTATAAAGAAGTCGTCATGCAAGAAATACAGGGTCCGCCATGTAACGTTTTTTTTTCAACTAGTGCTTATTTCGTGAATGGTAACACTTAGCTCATGTCTGATTTGACAGATAATTACTTTTATCATTCCGCTAAACGAATATGGTTGTGTATACTGTATACTGGGAATCTAGGCCTGCGATCGACTTAAAAAAGATGCCGATTTTGCCAAAAAAATCATCTTTTCATCTTTCATGTTGAACGACAGATGGATATTAGCAACATTTGGTTTCAACAGAACGGCGCTATGTGCCACACAGCCGAAGCTTTACTCGATGTGTTGCGCCCTGTTTTTTAAGATCGCATTATCAGCCGCAGAGCTGATGTCGTTTGGCCACCTCGGAGCTGCGATTTGACACCATTGGACTATTATTTGTGGGGTGCCGTCAGAGATAAGTGTTACGCCAACAAGCCAAAAACAATTGACGCTTTAAAGGACAATATTCGAGAAGCCATTGTTAAAATACAGCTGCACACAATCGATAATGTGCTTCAAAATTGGACCGATCGTGTAGGCTACTGCATGACGAGCCGAGGCAGCCATTTGAATAAAATTATTTTCCATTATTAACCGAAAGGAATGTGCTTTAAAATAAAAAAAGAAATTTAAAAAAATATTCAGTAGTTTTTTTTATAGCATTTTCAAAAGAAAAAATATTAATTTATATAATCCATTTAATCCTTTAATTTATATAATCCATTGAATAATATTAGATATGTATTTGGAGTCACAGGTGATTAAAGCCAATTTATCAATCTTTAGCTGCAGTCCGCATAAGCTTCTTAAAAAATTTTAATGAAATATAGTTCAATAACTATACATTAGAATTGAAATATTGGAAATATTGGTATAATAGGGGTTATTTCCTTCACTTTCAAGGCTTCATTACTTTTAGGCTGTAATGAATCTATTGTATTACAACATTGAAATGTAACGCCTTTTGTACTAAAAGAAAGGCTAAGTACTAGAAATGTTTTTCCTAAAGCTGAAAACAGAAACAGTAAAAGCTCTAATAAAATGAACAGATGCCAACTAATAAAAAGAAGCTTAAAATTATTTCTACTTTTGCTTTTCTACATTCATAGGCCACTGGTTATATATTTAAAATCTTGTAATTTAAAGGCTGGTTTTTGTTTGAATTAAAGGTTTTGGTTTCTTAAAGAAATATTAATGTTTTTTAGTTTGTGTGATTCATATAAATGTCTGGCTTTCCCTGTTCTCTGACTGTTTCGTAATTTTATTCAATAATCGCGTGTTAAGCCCTTATAAGAATTTTCAGTAAAGTGTTGGCGTAATATATTGCTGGTGTTTAAGTCATAAAATTTTAAATTCCTTTCTTTACCAGTTGTAGAAACCTGTTCGAGAATAAATGAATAACTTTAAATATTAAGTTTAAACTATGAAGCCTTAAAAATTTAAGAAATATTAATAAAACAATTTTTTAACACTGAAGATTAACAATCAGGGTTGCCAAATGTGCAGATTTATTTGTATTTTTCAGTTTTTCCTTAAGCATTAAGCAGTTTTGAATTTTTTGGTTTAAAAAATTTCATTTTCTGTAATTTGTGCCGATTTAGCAGCTTTTAACATTTTAGTTTTTTACTTTTAATTTTTGGGTTTTTAATTAAAATTTTAAAGTTATACCACTGTGATCAACAAGTTTCCGGAATATATTTAAAAATTAAAAATACACATTTATTTATTTAAATCTATATTGTGCCCCTTCAAAGTAATCAAAGTAAGTAGACTGGAAGATAAGTGTCTTCCAGTGCCTGATCCAATCCTCGAAGCATATTTTATATTCGGTTTTCGTTATGTCATCAGTGCCTCCTGCGATTTTTCCATTATTTCCTCTCGGCTGCTGAAACGTGCTCCCCGTAAATATTTTTTAACTCGATTGAACAGAAAGAACTTACAGGGAGCCAAATTCGGTTGCTGTTGGAGGATTTGTTGTATTTTGGACCGCCCAAACAATATTCTTTGCTAACTGTTTGGCCAGGATGCTCTACACCATTGTAATTCACGAAAGCCGTGAGCATTGTCTTCTTTTTTGACAGAAAACGGCATTTTTTTGGTATCGGCTCATTTGGTGAACTTAATTCACTTAGCTGATGTTTGGATTGAGTGTCCTACCGATAAACCCACGTCCTTATGATAAATGTGGCATCGCATTAAGCCTCGCAAATCATGTCTTTTACGACCTCAACACGGTCAAAATTGTAAACAATTGCCAACACACATAGAAATTGATATACTCTTGGCTTCGTAGCGTTTGCAAATGTCGAGGTATGATGCTAAGATTTAGCGGGAATAACAAAGACAGATGTACCAGCTTAACAAAAGAAAAAAACCTTGAATCTAAACAATGGAAACGCCACACGGGGTTGTTCTGGAAACTTTTTGATCAAGTTAACTGTGGTGAGGTTACTCGTGCCTATTTTAATGCAACATTTGTTTGAGTATTGATCACAAATAAAGAGGCAATTCACACAGTGTGTGATACTCAAATTAAGGTCTAAGGGAGTCTGCGCTGTCGGTTTAGAAATGTATATTTTTTGCAAAAAAAAAAAAAAATGGGATCACATTACAGACTACGTATGTACGAACGTAACGGTTTTCAGTTACGTAACGGTTTTTCAGTTTATTTCATGAATTAAACCGTGTTCCCAGCATGTCGCAAAAAATTTCAAAAACAAGCTCAGTGTCGGTATATCATATCATAGGTTGTGTTATGCTTAGATAAAAATACACTATGAAATATATTATCGTGTATGTTCTCTAAAAGGAAACCGGGGGAAATTTAAATCGAATGAGACTTCAAATTGCTATAATCTTTATATCATTACCCCCATTGGTAGGTATGGGAATGTCAATTTATAGTCTGTCTGGTGGAAGCCTAAAAAGTCATTTTATTACACTGTGAGACAAAAAAGAACGAAACTGAAATATCTGGGTAATGATAGGCTCTAACGAGCAGAACAATGATTTGTTTTTGGATTTTTCAAGAAACCGCCAGAATCTCGAGTTATGGGTAAAAAAACAGTCTTTTGGACATTCATGCTTTTATAAGCTTATACCTTCTCGTAATTATGCATGATTTTAAGTTTTTTTTCGGATTTATAAAGAAGAAAAACAGAACTTTTTAATTATATATGTGCCGTTTAAGCATCCTTGAAGAATCTCGGTGTATTTCTCAAGCAAACAGATATTTCAACAATTTTTTTTACCAATTTTTCAAATATGAATACATTTTTACGTATTATTTTATAAAGGAACTATACTTTTTATGACTTAATTAAGAGAATATGTTTAGTTATGAATGAAATGAGATGTAAGTTTTAGAAATCCGTCGAAAATTGACGGAGTTATTAAATTTTTTAGTAAGGCAACTCATGAATTCATCATTTTTGAACTAGTAGCCAACACTACTAAACAGCGCAAATAGTCTTTGGAAAATACATATACAGAAACAGATTCAGTAACCAAAGTGAGCGTTAGGAATAGGTTGAGGGGTCTGCGTTAAGAGGGACAATATGGATTGATGATTTTTAAATCCAATGATTGTAGCGCAAGTTTGGAGGGTGTTGAGCACTCGGCCATTGTAGAGCCCTGCTTTTGTTGGGATTAGGGCAGCGCATTTTACGAGCAACATAGTATAGACTTTTTTAATGACGCTTGTTAAAGGATCCTGAGGATCTACGATGAGGAGTCTACAGTTATTAAGGATAAGCTATAAGGGTACACCGTTTTCTCACTGAATAGAGGTTTCCTTTTAATTTTGTTTATGACGTGAGAGAGCACAACAGGCTTGTTGTGTATATTCTCAGAGAGCTTTACTGAAAACTCTTGTAGATCTAAGGATTCAGCTTTTCAGTTTTATTCAACAATAGTAGACCTGGGCAAACGCTGTTTTGCCTTCGAATTACATTTATGCGATTGGTATTATGTATCGCTGCTCTGGAGGCTCTCCTCGCAGCACGTTGTTGTTAGATGCGTATTTCGAAATTTTTTAGTGAATAATTTTGGTATAAAACTAACATTCGATTCCTGGCTAGTTCGTTGACTTCTGCGCGTTCCTCTTTTGTCTGCTGTGAGCGCAGCACCCTCTTATTTGCACGTGAGCGTGGCATTTTGTACTGCAATATACGTTACTTATGATAATTTTTCTTGTTACTGTTAGGGTAGAAAGGCTGCCCTTTATTATCTTACCTGTAGCTTATTTACTTTTTTCAATATTTCATAATACAAATAGTTTACTTTCACTAACACCTTGGGTTAATTTATTAAAATGTATGTAATATTTAATTTAAATAAATTAATCCTCAATTTAATAAATTCTTTTTTCCGTTTGACACCCACGAACTTTTCACGAAAAGAGGTTATGTATGAGTCGGTGTCGGGATACTTAACGCCGCTACACGTCGCCACACGCCGATCAAGCACCTAACGCATTCAGCAAAACATAAAATAGGCTTATTGCGAAATTAGATTTTAAAAAAGAGTGATTTATTTATTTATTTTTTTAATATATTTTTTCACAAAAAGAAGTTGGGTTTCAGTCGGCGTCAGGCTAATTAACGCCACTGCACGCTGATTAACGAACCAACGCCTTCAACGAAACACAGCATAGTGAAGTAGTTATTGAGTTACGATGCAAAAACACAAAAAAAAATAATACGCCATCTGTTGGACGAACTGCAAAGAAACACCACTCACGCCCCATAGAGCATGTATATAAATTTTGGTCGAAATCGGTGCGGTAGTTCTTTAGTTACGGTGCAAAAACATAAAAAACTAAGTATTGCGCCATCTGTCGGACGAACTTCAAACTATACAGTAACACTCCCACGGCCCATAGAACACATATATTAAGTTTGGTCAACATCGATCAAGTAGTTTTTGAGTTTAGCGATCACGAAGATACACGTCATTTATATAAGGGGTCCTCCAAATCCAATTTTTTTTTTTTTTTTGAAAATGCTATCAAAAAAAAAAAAATACTGTACATTTTCTCAAATTTCTTTTTTTTTTGTTTGAGAGTACAATCCTTCCGGTTAATAATGGAAAATAAATTCATTCAAAGGGCTGCCTCGGCTGGCCATGTAGTAGCCTACACGATCGATCCAATTTTTAAGCACATTATCGATTATGTGCACTGTATTTCACCAATGGCTTCACGATTATTGTCCTTTAAAGCGGCCGTTGTCTCTGGCTTGTTGGCGTAACACTTATTTTTGACGGAACCCCACAGATAATAGTCCAACGGTGTCAAATCGCAGCTCCGAGGTGACCAAACGACATCAGCTCTGCGGCTTCAAAAACAGGGCGCAAATCATCGAGTGTAGCTTCGGCTGTGTGGCACGTAGCGCCATCCTGTTGAAACCAAATGTTGCTAATATCCTCCTCTTCAATTTTTGTGAACAAAAATTTGTTCAGCATGGCCCGATAGCGATCGCCATTGACTGTAACGGCCACTCCTTGCTCATTTTCGAAGAAAAATGAGCCAATTATGCCTCTTGACCAAAATCCGCACCAAACAGTGACTCGTCTTGGGTGTATCGGCTTTTCAATGTATGCGTGCGGGTTTTCTGTGGCACAAATGTGACAGTTTTGCTTGTCTACATACCCGCCAAGATCAATATGAGCTTCATCTGAACTCATCGAACATTATCCTGCAACATTACCATGGTTTTCAAAGTAATGTCTCAATATTTCCCAGCGTTGTTCAAGCGTATACACAACCATATTCGTTCAGCGGAAGGATAAATCTAATTATCTGTGATATCAGACATGAGCTAAGTGTTACCATTCACGAAATAAGCACTAGTTGAAAAAAAAACTTTAGATGGTGGACCCTTATAGAGATGGAATAAATAAAAAAAAGTTTTTCACAAATTATGCTTTAGTGTAGAAATCCTCAATATTTTAGAAATGAAAAAAGTTTTGTGTATTACACTTTCTCATTCCATAAAGAAGTAAGAATATATGGCAGATATTTAGCCATCCAATGACATATACATTCGTTATATACCATCTTCCTTCGAATTCCAATTTTTTAAGTTTAATTCTCCAATAAATACAAATTAAGGTCATTTTCTAAGTGAATGAGAATTTCTTTATTCCATTTAATCTTTCAATTTAAATAATTTTATGATAAACTTTTTAAATATTGTCCACTAAATATTAAAACGATAATGAATTATTTGATAACTAAAAAAAAGCTTATTAAGTTTTTCTTTGTACTTGGCAATAATATATATTGTTGCCCCTTCTTATCAAAAAAAAAGTAAAAATTATTCAATTTTTAGCTTGGCAATGACTTTATACGCACTACTTATAATGCCATAAATTAAGTTCTTTATAAAGAAAAACCATTTCATTCCATTTTTTTTTGGTTAGTTTTCTTTGCTCAATTTTTTATGGCCATTATGATTATAATATTTTTGGCATTGAAAAGTGGCTATGTTTTCTTGCATATAAAGAGTGCAATTTGTTCATTCAACTCACAGCCAATTTGAGTCAAGAAAATTAAAATGCAGAAAACTACAATGAATGACAAGAAAAAAAATAACAATTTTAATAATATCTTCTTAATCTATTGTGTTTTTTATAGAGATATAGAACTTTAAGTTGGCATTACTTTTCAAGATGGCGACCGATTTAACAGTTGTCAATTGATTTATTCTCAGTTTGGCTTGGCAATTCATCACGAATAGACTCACGGCTGAACAACGATTGCAAATAGTGCAATTTTGATTTTTCATAAGTGAATTTTTTTTTCAATTTTCAATTTTTTCAATTTTCATAAGCGAATTTTGTTTAGCGATGAAGCGCACATCTGGTTGAATGGCTACGTCAACAAACAAAACTGCCGCATTTTGAGTGAAGGTAATCCTCAATTGTATATGGAAACACCGTTACATCCAGGAAAACTGACTGTTTGGTGCGCTTTGTGGGCTGTTGCAATCATTGGTCCGTACTTTTTCAAAAACGATGGTGGCCAGAACGTTACACTCAATGGTGATCGGTATAGAGCCATGATTACTAACTTTTTTTCCATGATATCCAGGAGATGTGGTTTCAACAAGACGGCGCAACATATTACACAGCTCGTGCCACAATAGATTTATTGAAAGGCATGTTTGGTGACCGTCTAATTTCACGTTTTGGACCTGTGAATTGGCCTCCAAGATCTTGTGAGATAACACCGCTAGACTACTTTTTGTGAGGCTATGTAAAGCCACAAACGCTTGATCATTTGGAAGACAACATTCGCCGTGTTATTTCCAATATACGGCCACAAATGTTGGAAAAAGTCATTGAAAATTGGACGTCCAGATTGGATTATATCCGCGCCAGCCGTGGCGGTCATAAGCCAGAAATCATATTTAGCATGTAATGCCACAAGATTATCTTTCGGATAAATAAAATTCATGTCAATAGAATAATCCATCGTTGTTTTATTGCAACTTAAAATTCTATACCTCTATAAAAAACACCCCTTATAAATTCATATTCTTGTCTTCTCTCATTATTATAATTTTTTTTTAATGTTCCAGTTTGTAAAAAAAATATTAAAAAAAAAATAAGTTTGTCAAACTTAGGCTTTATTTCTTTTTTCCAGTTCCCAAGACGTTTTCTCTTTGTTGGCATCATTTGTGAATCATGTTTTATAGCCTCCGAAAGTTATGTTACACTGATGCGGTTGGTTACATTTGAATGTGTCAATCTTATTTTGTGTTTTATGAGTAAGCATTCGATGGGTGAGTGGGTATGTTCGATGATGCATATTCCAAACCACTTCCTCTAAAAAATTTCTTGCCTAAATCCCTTAACAACACTTTATAAAAATGAATGTGTGTTTAGTAGTATAAGACTATTTACTGGTTAAAATAAAGTCTGTGCACGGCAAAGTTTTTTGCAGAAAAAAAAATATCGTAAAAAGGTGAAAGTCAACCCACAGCAAAGGTAAAACTCTATAAGGATGAAAGCCACCAGGAACAATTAATGATTCTGAGAACATTAATAGATTATATTAACTCTGCTATTAGGTAAAAAAAGAACTTACGAATATTGGATGGTGGGCTATTTTGGTTATTGTATTTGGTTATGTTATTGCTTTAAACAATAAATGCACTAAAATATGGTTTTTATCTTTTTACAATTAATATATATTTGGAATTCACCTTGTTTGCAGGATTGTATTAAATTCTGCTTATATATTTTCTATAAACTAGTTATTTATATCACCTGTACTCTGTGACTCCGATATTTCACTTTGTTGGCGATGATGTATCAATAGGTGATGTATGGAGCACAAAGGGATTACCACCCAGAAAAATATTAATAGAAAATACAAGCAAGTATGGGAGCGCAGAATCTGAGGATGTAGATAATTGCACTTTAAGTTCGTGCATTTCTATATTAATTTTTTCAGGTGTTTATTGGTTTATTCGATTCACGTCTTGTTTTATTTTCAGAGAAATTAGGAGAGAAAATAGCTTTTTTTGCTTTAAAGTGCTCCTCATTTCTACGACACTTCTTTATTTGTACCAAACAATAGTAAGGTTTCCAACGTTGTAAGTCTCCGACGAAATGTGGTCGGCCAAACCAGCGCAGCTGATGTGTTCAATTTTTATATCCAAGTCTCTGTGTAGCTCATTCCTCACTCTGTTCCAACGTGTAGGGTTCTCATCTTCTATTTATGTCATCATTAAAAATGAAACCCACTTTAGCAGTTTCTCCCTGCAGACTGGAGTGCGCCGAAAACAAAGCATTGACGTTACGGACAACAATGTCGATATCATCGGCGTATAACATTCTTGTATTAAATGGTATCATGGTGATCCCATCCAGCGGCACAAACAATTTTCTCTAGCAAAATGTAGAGGTCCTTTCCACATCTGGTAAAGTTTTCGATGCCTCTCAAGTTCATTCCGCATAGCCGTGTCTATTTGGCAGGAATTCCAATTTCAGGTATGGTAGAGTAGTAACAGTTCCTTTCCGTACCTTAGAATGCGGCTTTAAAATCAACAAATAGATTGTTTTTTTATAGTTTTTTTCAGAGATCTTCTCCTGGTTTGACGTATTGTAACGATGTTGTCAATGACTTGTTGACGACAAGCTTCAGTTTTTTCTACAATACGCCTGATAAGACATTGTACGCGGTGCTAATCAGCTTATCCCGTGAAAATTTGTTTAAAAAGCTGGACTACCATTTTTATGAACTGATTGAAGCACACTCCAGTCGCTTTGTGTGCATTTATCCAGCCATATTTAGCAAATTAGCTTATGTGTACGTCTTTCTAATTTTATTATTATGATCGGGTGTCGGAATGGCAATATCGCCATAAGCGATTAAGACCTACGGTTCTGCCTTCACACTACTGCTTCCAACAGTTATTATTATTACTATCATATTGACCAGGCAGTATTGCAAAGTACTGTGACCCATGGGATCTATTGTGCCCCTTCCGCTCTATAGTTTGTTCAGCACATCTGCTGCCTTCCTAATGAACACCAGTACAGTATGGTATGGCATTACATCCGAAAATAAAATCTGGTCTTACTTCTTCGAAAATTAAGATGAAATTACTGCAACCATAAATGGAGAACGGTATCGGTTTATAGTAAAATTTTCTTTAGGTCTTGCTCTTGAGAACAGGCCTGAGATTTGGTTTCAGCCGAATAAAACCATGACAACACTACCCTAGATGCAATAGTACTTTTAAGCCAAGTTGTTGTAGAGCGAATAATTTTCAGAAATTTGGTATTTACTTAGCCATCGCGTTCGCCAGATTTGTTAGCACCCGACTAATTTATTTTGGGTTATTTTAAATAGTGAGTATAAAAGAACAAGCTAGAGACAATTCTTAAACTCAAGGTTATTACTGTTGTAACAATTCGAGCATTATAGCCTAAAATTTTAAAATATATTGTGGAAAATCCTCTGAAATAAGCCCAACTGAAAATGGGGATCATTTAAGTGACATTATTTTCCATATTTTGTTTAAACAAATTTTTATTTTGTGTTTGCTTTAATCTGAAAAAAAATTAAAGAAATATATGAACAGAAAAGTGTTATTAAATTTTTGAACTCCATGGTAACTTTATTAAGCTTAGTTAATACGAAAATTATTTGCATAAAATTTGATTCGTTGAAAGTCTTCTTCATATATATACATATATATGCGTATATAAACCGCAAAACATCGATGAAATATAACCATAACATGTAGTAGATATTCAGCTAAACAACCAAACCCTATACCACACTTTTTTGCATTCTTAACATCTTATCTACAAAACCGCACATTTACATGGCCTAACAGTGCTATCAAATCCAAATACAAGCAAGCAGATACGAAAATAACAATGAAATCGAGCGAGAAAAGGAAAATGAAACGAAACGAGAGAGCATGGTGGCAAAAAAAGAGGAAGAAAAAGCACTTAACTATTATGGCAATTCTGGAATTCCCATACCTCACACATAAGCCTCAACATGTAAGTTATTTGAGAAGAGAGGAAGTACACACGCACAAATACTTAAAAGAAAAATGACATTTTAGAGGCTTAAGTGACATGTTTAAACGTTACGTATGGACAGAATATATGAATGAATATCTGACATTTGTTTCTTTTGTTGTATTAACGTGCAAGCAAGCATGAGTGTACGTGTGTATGTGTGTGAGTGTTTAGTGTAAATTATAATTGCCAACCTGGGAGATTAAAAGTACAAAACAAGGAATATCAACAGAGACCTGTAATGTAAGATAAACAAATTATTTGTGTACTGGGTAATGTAAAAGCAACTGTAGTCGTAATTACAAATTTCTCACGATTTTTTATTTTTTATCTTTTTCTAGCTCCTCAAGTTAATAATCATTTTGGCTAAAATGTTGCAATTGTTGGTGTCTAAGAATGAAGTGTAAATTGTGTGGCATAACTATAAGGATTACAATCTTGAGTGTTTATTTAATATGGGAAATTATTTTTGCTTAAGCATAAAAGCTTCATAGAAGAATTTGAGGAGAATTTATACAAAAATATTAAAATAAATGCACTTTTTATTGTTATGACTTTAAGCGTATTAGATGATATTAAAATTTATATCAAGGTTGGGCAAATTTTTGGTTAGAAAGTAAATGGTCTTAAAAACACTCCTTTTTTGTCAAATTCAGTTTTATTCATACCTATATAAACTAGAAGTATGGGAATTAGTAATGGAATATGATGTCGGGCAAATGTACACATCTAGCACGTCGCCAGACCTCCACTATTTTCACAAAATTCTAAACCACATTTCGCAACAAAGCTTCGTTAACACTATCAATGAAACGCTGAATTTCACATCCCTGAGTAACAGTTATTTGTGGTTTGTTCACGTGAACCCGGTCTTTAAAACGACTCCAGAGAAAATAATCCAGAGGCGGTTAATCACAAGAACGAGGTGGCCAATTAACATCGCCAAATCGAGAAATTACGCAATCGGAAAATTTCTCATGCAATAACTTACCTATTTGGCTGGCTGTGTGCTTTAAGGCACCACCCTGCTGAAACCCAAAGGTCAATAATATCAACATCAGCTAATAGTGGCCACACGAATTTGGTTATTATGGTTTGGTTTTGCAGAGAATTCTCGGTGACGGCGTTTCCTTGCTCATTTTCGAAAAAATACGGGCCGACGATGCCGTCTAACCACAAACCGCACCATACGGTCACATTCTTTGGATGTAATGGTTTTTCGAGCACTGTTTGTGGATTTTGTGAGCCTCATATGCAACAATTTTGTTTGTTTACATAACCGCTTAATTGAAATTGGCTCTCATCACAAAAGATGACTTTGTTGAAAAATGAATTATTTTCGTTCAGTTTTTTTAGAAAGTAAATTTTCACAATTCAAATTCTTTCTTGAAGAGAGTAGATTTCCACATTTACAATTTCCCAATTTTTTACTAAATAAGTGTCAAAGGTTGAGAGCACAGTTCTTGGCATTTAATCATTTGACAGCCTATTTCTTTCTTAACCTCAAATTTGCTCTCCCTGTATAATGTAACAATTTTAATACAACATAGGCCCACTTATCAAAAAAAAATTTGAGTGAAATTTTTAACAATTTTTTACAATTTAGAAAAACCTTATTTCTGAAAACACATTTATTTAAAATTTTAAAATTGAAGCAGCATGTGAACTGGTAACCGTAAAAGGGTATAGTTAACAGATAATTACGTTTGTTATTTTTATTATATTGGGTCCACCATCTAACGTTTTTTTTTTAACTAGTGCTTATTTCGTGAATGGTAACACTTAGCTCATGTCTGATTTGAGAGATAATTAGTTTTATCCTTCCGCTGAACGAATATGGTTGTGTATACGCTTGAACAACACTGGCAAATATTCCGACATTACTTTGAAAATCGTGGTAATGCTGCAGAATGTGTGCGAAAATTGCGTACGGATTTTGGAAGAAGAGAAGCACCGTCAGCTCCGTATGTTAACAAGCAAAATTGTCTCATTTGGGGCACAGAAAACCCGCAAGCATACATTGAAAAGCCGATACACCCGGTGCCGGTTTTGGTCTAGAGGCGTAATTGGGCCATTTTTCTTCGAAAATGTGCAAGGAGTAGTCGTTGTTGTCAATGGCAATCATTATTGGGCCATGTTGAACGAATTTTTGTTCACAAAAATTAAAGAGGAGGATATTAGCAACATCTGATTTCAACAGGATGGCGCTACGTGCCATACAGCCGAAGCTAAACTCCATGTTTTGCGCCCTGTTTTTGAAGATCGCATTATCAGTCGCAGAGTTGATGTCGTTTGGTCACCTCGCAGCTGCGATTTGACACCGTTGGACTATTATTTGTGGGGTGGCGTCAAAGATAAGTGTTAGGCCAACAAGCCAGAGACAATTGAAATAAACGGATATTTGACTTCACGATTCACTTCACGAGTTTACTCCTTATAAAATCTCTTCACACAAACTGCACTCGCTGAATTTACTTTACTTAAGCTGCACTCGCTGAGTCTACGAAACATAAACTGATTGCTGTTCGCATCGATGTGCTTTTTATATGGCTGAGTAAACAACACATCGAAAGCTCTCGATATTTCAGATAGATTCCATTTCTTTCTTATACTTTCTTTTTAGTTCTTTGGTAGCCATGCGTGTGAACATCTACCTCTTTCAGCTCTTAGTATTTGTTTTACCCCTCGGAAGGGGTTGGCGGCGGCAACTTTATTACTGTATACGGGGTGTGGGAATCCTTCAAACTGCCGGACCACTGCAGTGTCTTACAGGTGAAGGTCTTGGCGATAAAGAGGGCAGCGGACTGGTTGATGTAGTACGGGGTATATGACAGTGATGTCCGGATCTATACGGACAATTAGGCTGCGATCATGGCGCTCTCCGGTATCTACTCGACATCGCGACTGGTGGGGGAATGCCGGGCATCTCTGAATGAGATGGCGAGACATTCAGACCTGGGGATTATATGGGAACTGGGGATTATCGTGGGAACTGTGTGGCAAACGGACTTGCAAGGGCTGGCTTTGTCCTCAGAAATGAGGAGGTTAACCACTCAGTTGGAATGCCACTCTCCACTTGCAGACTTATGGTCATGCGGTACATGTTGAGTAGGGCACAGCCAGGGTGGGATGATGAGCCCACGCGCTCTGTACCTGGGCAAATCTGGCTCCTATATGATCGGGCTCGCTGGGGGTCTATTATAGGGGTATTGTGACTTAGGCTGCGAATTCTTGTGGCTGTGATTACTGGGCACTGGGTGGCTGGTGCGTATGCTACGAGATTGGGTCTGCCGTTCAATGACTATTGTAGGGGTTGTTGGGATGAGGAGGAAGAGGAGACTATCGAGCACTTCCTATGCCAGTGCCATTAGGACCGCTTTCCTTAGCAGTCCGTTTCTGGATGCCTTGTCGGATCTGGCCGGTGTGAATATCGGCAGGAGCTCTTCTTTTGTGCATGCGTCGGGTTGGTTCGGACCGGACCGGGAAGCGGATATATATGTTGTTCAATTTCTGGGTTACTGATGCGTATCACATTGAACCCAGGTGAGCTGGACGTGCCTAGCTAACCATCGTAACTAACTAATAACTTATTGTCTGTTGCTTGTTTTCTTTGCTGCTTAATTATTGTTGTTGCCGTGTTATTTTTATTTACTTTATCTCTGCTAATGGTTGTTGTTGTAGATTTGTTTATTTGTAAACAGCACGTGTAGTTGTTATTGCAGCTTTTGTTTATTTATTTTAGCGAGGTAATAAGCGCTGTGGTGCCCAAACTTATTTTCGTAACAAGGGATACGCCCCTATAATACGAGCGGTTATAATTAAATCAAATAGGTTCATATAGAGGCTAATCTCTGTAGAGCTGCTGAAAGTTAAATCACTACTCTAATAATAGCGCTAAGAGCTCTGATCTTTTAGGTTATCAACTGTATCTTTTACTCTATGGCAATCTCGATAATCCGTATTTTAAGAGCCTTTTTAAGAGCATATTTCTGTTTTCTCTGACAATGAATTATCGCTACAAGTATTAATCGACTTTCATCACGGCAGTAGTCCTTTAGCATTTCTTCTTTAAATAAAAATTCTAAATCAATTTGAAATATCTTTAGTCTGCTCCATTACCTATTTTGTGAATTAATTTCTTATTCTTTTGTAAACACTTTCTTCATATTTTTTTATTTGCAACAAAATTCATCACTAATTCGGTAACATTTTTCTTTTTCTTCATATCATGTCTGGCTATTTTCTAGTCTGCAAGTTGTTCATCTGCATACAATATTACCTCTATTCAAACAGGCAGTCAATATTGACAGATGGAACTGAGCGATATGTAAAACGAGTATTTCTTCAAAACTCTTTACTTCTCTATTCTATAATACGGAACTTTAAAGTAGAAAAGGAAAATGTAAAACAAAAAAAAAAAAAAAGGATAGGAAATGAAACGAAACCATATGCCTTAACATGCTTGAAATGGAGCAGAAATGAAAATCAATTTCCAATTTCATTTCTTTTTTCTGGTGCTTCCTTACTCAGTTTTACTCAGATATTGGTTTTTGTTTTGTTTTTTCTGTTGATGTTGTATGCAAATTTGCTGTTGATGTTGCTTTTGTTACTTATTCTCATTCAATTGTAAACAATATGTGTTTATAGCCAAGGTAATACAGTAAGAAAAAAATAAAGAAAAATACCAACAACAAATTTTTATTGTTTACAACGACTTAAAGGCAACACAATAAATCTTACTTACTTAACCAGGTTTTATTCTTGTTTTTTGCCATAAACCAAAAAATAAACGAAAATAAATAAAATCTTTAGGAAAAGAAAAAACATTTGAATACTGGTCGATTTTCGTTTAAGTTTTTTTTTTTTTTTTTAAGCTGTAGTTACAGTACATACGTACGTGTAGTAAAATCGTAAAATCTCTTCTTCTACCCCAAATCTATACAAATTGTTCAGGTGTTGTTTTATCGAAAACTGTTTGTTGTTCCAAAATGCCACTCTGTAGCATTTAAGTGAACAGTAAATACTGAATACGTAGGTTTAGATCAATTTTCTTTTTCGATTTTTTTTCCAATAGAAAAAGGTTTTAAAAATAAATCGTTAGAAATTAATTTTTCTTTTCTTTTAAAAAATTTATAGACTGATTTAAAATGTTGCACTATTTCACTTTTTGTCATTCCTTATAAATTTTTTTATTTAATTTTTTTAAGAGCTTTATTTTAGTATTTTTTATAGTAATAAAGTAGGAATTTTTGTAATAAATCTTATTTAATCTGTCATATATAAGTACTTGGCTTTAAAAAAAAAACGAAGAATATATGCACTTTTCTTTCGTTTTCTATTTCTTTATAGCTGAACATTTTTTTCTTGTTTCATTGGCATCGTTTTTGTTTTTTTCTCTGAAGGTGGCAAGAAATATATGTATTCTACCATGTCAGCTTATATTGTATATAATTTTAAAGTTCTTTAATAAACAGGGTGAACATTACTTTCGACGACATCAAGCCAATTAACGACTTACTCTTACAGTTCTTATGGAGCTTGGATATTATCTTTATAAAATATCTTACCTTAGGCTTGAGTTTAGGTGTCAAATAGACTCAAAATGTTTTGATAAAAATATTGTTACTTTTCTACTTTTTTAAAGCATTTATTTATTGAGTTCGTAGATTGCAAGTAAAAAAAAATTGTATTTGGTTTTTAATTAAATAATTAAAATACTCTTAACTATTTTCCTTTTACACCCATTGTGTCAGACCAATTGCAACATATGGGGCCATTACTTGGGCGCTAAAATCGAGTTTGTAACAACCTAGGTAGGGCTAAACAATTTACAGAGATTAGCGTGCATTATCATAACTGGGGCAATGATAAATTGTCCCAAGGTTCCATTAAACCTTAGTCAGCTTCATTTGGCAGTGAGAAATAGAGCCGCGGAAACCATGATAGGGATAATGGGAGATGAGTTGGGTAAGAGGTTATGCAAGGGTCATGTTACCCAGGTTAGTCGAGTAGTCGATTACTTACTACTTGGCCGTCATGTGGAAGGATCAGGAAAATCTATGACGCGGGACTGTTTGACCGAGGAGGGAAAATTCGGAACCTATGCGAAAATTCGCAAGCATATTTCAGGCGTAGGTTTATGCAAAATTAAAACTTCAGCGTGTTAACACAGCTGTTGTTCTAATCAAGGTTTGGGAAACTGGCAGATGCTTTTTAAATGTTTAAAGAATTCGCCACCCTATAGCAGGGATCAGCCCGCGATTTGGGTGTCGCCTAAAGTTCGAATTTGAAACTACTTACGGAGTTTCTTACCGGCCACTAAGAGCGTAGACGATAGACAAATGGGAATGTTTGTATACTGTACCTGTATCGGAGACAGCAGAACGAATATTATGTGAATGTGGGCTTCTTTAAAGATTTAGGTGATAGTATTTAGTTAAAATATGCATTATTATGGTGTTTATTGTGAACGAAGTAGATCTGCTGAACAAACTATACAGCGGAAGGGGAACAATAGATCGCATGAGCCTCAGTGTCCTGCAATAGTGCCTGGTCTATATGATGACAATGACATAACAACTGTTTTAGTTCTTATTTCTCCATTCGCCGTTCTCGCATACTGGGCTAAATTGTACGAAGAATATTTATCTCCAAAAACTAATGATAGATTCTCGCCCGTTGATTTGAGGTACCAAAGTTCAAAGAATTTTGTAAATGATCTGGCATATGATTTGATTGGCAGAGCCTGACTTCTATTTTTTGACTTTTTATAAAATAAACGTTAAATATTTGTTTCCATTGCATTATTTCTGTGATTAGTAATACGAAAAACTCTTTTGGTACACATTTGGTAAACTCAGATCAGAAATCTTAAATGCAAATAATATATTCAAATTTTTTAATTTCAAGCCAAAAGTATAATTAATAATGTAGCCCTTCTCGAAACTGTGATTAGCTAGTGCTGTACTTGTCATATTTCTCTCAAACTGTGTCACCGTAAACAAGAAATCAATTGTAGAGCATTATGATACAGCAGTAAAGGGTTATTTATATGTTAAACTTTCACCGGCAATATCTCATTTTCCTCGAATAAGCAGAGAGGATGCTTTTAAATTTTAAGCCATAGACTAAGTCTCAATCTTCTAGATATCCCTTAGTGAAGAGTGTTCTTCTAAGACTTATTAGATCTGCAATACCCCATTATGTAATTACCAAAAGGAATCTACTATAATTCTGATGGACGTCCTCATCAAATATCTATCCACTTCGAGCCACACCGTCAGCATTTTCATTGACGGGAATGCTCCTATATATTATTTTGAGCTTGGCTTAACGTTGTCTTCATCGTCTTTCTTGTAGGTCATACAAAGCTCTTATATATTCTTGGGCAGTTCTACAATATTTGAGAGTCGTTTCTTGTTGACATTTGTCTTGAACATATGTCAGCTATGTCTAGATCATGTTTTGTACATTTTTTTTAATATTTTATCAGGCTATATCTTGTTTTTGACTTTTTTACACCAGACATATGCTATGTTTTGCCACTTTGTTGATAATGTCGAGCATATACAGGGTGTCCGCCGGGAAGGTATACTACTTTGTTTTGCCGCCAATTTGGTAAACATTAGTCTTGACAGTCATACAGATTGTGGAAAAACATTCAGTAAAATAACGTGTTTAATCGTTGAAACATTTTATCTAAATCGATGAGAAAGTTACGTGAAATTTCACTTTCATTTGAATGGTTACTTGAATAAACAGAATAGTTGTTTCTGGGCAATGGAAAGCCCTCAAATTACTCATCAGGCACCTTTGCATCGATTAAAAGTGACAGTCTGGTGTGCAATTTCATCAGGAGGATTCTTTGGACCTTACTTTTTCGAAACTGAAAACGGCGTAACGGTAACTGTCAATGGGGAGCGATATCGTGATATGATTGAAAACTTTTTAACGCCTCCACTGCATGCTTTGGGCTTGACTAACATGTAGTTTCAACGAGACGGTTACACATCGCATACAGCCAGGATTACAATGGAATTACTGTGAAACCTATTTCTACAACAAATTATTTCAAGGAATGATGATGGTGATTGGCCTCCACGGTCGCCCACTTTTTGTGGGGATATCTGAAAAGCAAGGTTTGTGCAAACAAACCAAAAATGCTGGATCAACTCAAGCAAAATATTCTTAATGAAATAAATGAAGCACAGCGTGAGAATGTTATGAAATATGTGCTCAAAATGCTCGCATTTGTGAGGCTATCAGAGGCGGGCATTTATCTGATATTGTATTCCATACATAGTTGCCGACATTAAATAAAACATTTTTCAATACATGATCCATTCTCTTTCATATAATCACAAAAAATATAAATAAAGTAGTAAAATTTCCCGACAGACACCCTGTATTACGTTTATATCAGGAGTCCTTATGTTATTTCGATTATAAATTTTATAAGATGAAGTATTTGTTTTTGTTATCTTTAGTCTTTGACTGAATTTTTTAGCTCACTATATATGCATTTTTTTAAACCAGTTCACATATTGTTTTTATTCACCGTCTCTTAAGGCCTTTTATTTGTTCTCATCTGTCAATAAATGTCTGCATTTGTCTCCGGATTTTTTTCCATTCATACAATCAGTTTAAGGTTTTAATTCATTCAAAGCTGTTGACTAAAACATTTTTCACTCTGTTTGTGGAATATAAAACGGCCAACTACCCTACGTAGTCGTATAACCAACAAACGCTCAACTCAATCTATTTTTGTTTTAATATTTATTTGGGCTTTAGTGGAGTAGAGAAGAGTTAGTCGATTCGTATATATATTTTTCTTTTTAAGTTTTGCAGGAAAAACTGTTTGTACTACAAACGACTACGACGATGACTACGACACCTTAAGATCATTTGTCTGGAAATTTAACAGCTTAACGAGTTGCTATGTTAAGTACTTACTAGCAACTACTTGTATGTTGGCATTTGCTGCTATTTCTGCTGCTGATACAGCTTCAGGCTGTTACCATATACTTCAGGCTGGTAACAATGTAATTGCATCATGCAGTACTATTTGTATGCCTTAAAGGTACGAAAAGAAAAATGGATTAAGATTATCTGTTTAAGAATATTGTGTGAAAAATTGAGAGAAAAAAATTAAAAAAATTAAAAATTCCAAACTAGAGACGTAATCTGTTTGGATGGCAAGGAATGTTAGAAAAAATGATTTGGTTAAGATTTCAAGTGAAAGATGGAGCAGAAAAAAATTTTATAAAAATTTTTTACAAAGAGAATATTTATTTGCTGGCATGTGTCGTATACTTGATATTAATTGCTTTAAGCAGCTCATAAATATTACGTATACGTTGTGGATGCTTCATTTGTTGGAATGTCTTTAATGGAAAAGGAGGGCATTACTAAATTTTTGAAAACAATTTTCGAAGTAATGAATTAAAACCAGTTTTAATAGAAATATATTTTAGGTAAAATTCTGTTGATGTAAAAAATGTTGTTGGCAGTGATTTTATTTGAAATAAATATTTTCTAGAATTATTTGTATATGACTACAGCAGTTAAAAATTATAATTTTTTGTTGAAAACACCTTTAAAAATTGTGGTTAAAGATTCATAAATATCAGTCTTTGATGTTCTCATATATATTTTTGTACTAAAAAAATTATATTGTTTTTTTAGACACGATTTTTAGTGGAGAAATTCTGAATAAACCATTCAAAACAATATAATAGACTGCTTGCGTATAGTGCCTGCGTTTAATTTTAACCACCAGCAATTAAGTTTTAACCACCTTGCTAGTCGTACAGTCAAATCCATTTAAGAAATACTAGATTTTGTATGCACTTATAATATCAAAGAATAGAAAGATTCTTAGTATGGAAACCACCGGGCTGTACTTTACTTTTTCGAGTTATTTAAAGAAAAATGTGTTCGTCAGTGAGTCTTTTATTATGAAGGAAGTAAGTCTTAACGTTCGTGCCAGAGTCGTCACCTTATTTTCAACAATATATTCGATATTGTGCGCATTTAGTGATGCAAATCTTTTTCATTTGTCTCTCTTTTCATAAAAAGCTTTCAAGCCTTGCTTTTGGCAATTCCGGCAAATTTACTAAAAATATATACATACTTTCATATATACTCCATATATATTAACCTTGCATGAGTATTCTGCTGGGATTTAATGTAGGTATTCAACTATCTAAGCGGCTGAGAGCAACGGATAATTAAGTATCCAGCTTTAATTTCAAAAGCATACTTAGCGTAATAATACTTTAAAAATAAAATTGTATAGAACTAGCTGAGATGTTTTATGGTTGAGAAGTTTTCACGGTCAAATCTAAAATGGATATGGGCACTGGCTCTTGCGTAGCTTAACGTGGCTATTCTAAGTATATATAGGATATAGCAGAAAGTATATATGGTATATGATTGCGGTAGAGGAAGAGGTAACGATTTATATTGTTACGTTTTTACCTTTTTAAAAACGTGTTTTTATGAGTTCGTAGATTGTAGTTAAAATAAAATAAAGTTTGTGTTTGGTTTTAATTAAAAATCCTTTATTCAACACAGTTTTGTGCACCACTGCTTGTAACCTTTTTACAGGCAATAACAATTTTCTGTTCTTAATTACTCCGTCTGTTTACAATCTTGTAAACAACAATCATTACTTGACAGATTTTTCTTCCTAAAGATCTTCCAACCCGATCGTAGTTATAACTGAGGTTCGATCACAGCCTTTTCAACCAGAGGTTATCCACACTTAACTCTCTTTACTCAGTTAGCTACAAATAATCTGGTTTTTTATTTCACGATTCACTTCACGAGTTTACTCCTTATAAACTCTTTTCACACAAACTGCACTCGCTGAGTTTACTTTACTTAAACTGAACTCGCTGAGTGTATGATACATAAATTTGTTCACTGAGTTTACACCAAATAAACTGATTGTTGTTCACATCGATATGCTTTTTATATGTCTGAATAAACAATACATCGAAAGCTCTCGAACCTCTCGATTTTTCAGGTAGATTCCAATTCTTTCCTTTAATTTCTTTTTAGTCCTTTCGTAGCCATGCGTATGTAAACATCTACCTCTTTCAGCTCTTAGTTTTTGTTATTGCTTCTTTATTGTCTGTTACTTGTTTTCTTTGCTGCTTAATTATTGTTGTTGCCGTGTTATTTTTATTTACTTTGCCTTTGCTAATGGTTGTTGTTGTAGATTTGGTTATTTGTAAACAGCACGTATAGTTGTTCTTGCAGCTTTTGTTTATTTATTTTAGCGATGCAAAAACGCAGGGATGCCTAACCTTATTTTCGTAAGACTATTCTTTGCTACGTAGATAGCACTAACAGGCCTAATGGGATATACCGTAAGAGCAAAGCTGATTTGGAAGCTGTTGAAACAATATGTGGTCAGATTATTGTCATGTTTTCTGCTGCAGAGCCCTGGAACTTGATTCCACTTTCGTCAAGTATCAATGTAAGTTGATTTCCAATAAGAATTTCCTGCATAGAGCTTCGCACTAAAAGACAGGTTATCGGCACCTCGGCTTATTTCGTTGCGCGTCACTGGAGCGCTCGTCACACAATGTTATCAGTTAGCGTAGGAGTTGTGTGTACATATCTATTTCTCTGATATGCATCCAAAGGTCGAAAATTATAGGATGATGGACATATAAAACACATGGAATATTCCTAAGAGCAAGGCTATGCTTTTTCTACTGAAACGCGTTTCATGAAATGATATCTGTTAGTCTGGAAGTTGTGTATGCATATCTATTGCCATTTCTGCTGACATACCCTCACTAAGGTTGATGGAAGTAAATGTTTATCAGAAATCTAAAAGCATGGATGGTAAGAAAACATGACTATGTTGATTTTGATGGTCACGGTTGGTTTGAATAATATTTCTATAAGTGAACCACTTTAATGCACTAACTTCAAGTGCAACTGATCCTTCTGTGTGTGGCATATTTTCTTGTATTGCCTAATATTTGAGTTGAAATGCGCGATGTTTGGTAAGGAAATATCAAAAAAAGTAGTTCCGAAGAATACGGTGTCACACAGCAAGCTTGGAATTATGTCAAAGTGTTGTTCACTATTGTTCTTAAAGGGTCGAAGAGCATTAAGCGAACTAATAGAGAAGACCAACAGTGACCTACAATAGTGTAGAGAAGGCAATAGTATCTTTCAAAGACTTTTTTGAAACCACCACAAGTTTACCATACGTTCACAACTAGCTGAAGGTATTTGTTCATCAAAGTTTGTTTGCGCACGTAGATTGCGCTTGTTTTTTTAAAGTTTCGCTGCCATAAAATTTGATTGACTCAAAGTGCGAATTTTATAGGCGTACCTTAGTAGTTTTTATATTTGAATAAAGCATGAGCTAACAAATATAGGGCCTAACAAAGAACACAATTTTTTATTTGTTTTTGTCCCGAATTAGCTTAACTTATCAATAAAATCTCAATAACATCTCTTTAATATTTCTTTAACATTTTAAAATCACTTTTGTTGAACAAAATATCTTTCGCGTTCAAATAGGCCTCAGTTTCAGCGATGACCTCTTCATTCGTATGAATTTCTTATCGAGAGCACATTTTTGAAGATTGCAAACCTCAGTAGTCGCTGGGAGCCAAAATTTGCGAATACAGTGGATGCGAATGCAACTCAAAGTTTAATTCATGTAGTTTTACCACTGCTTTGATTGACTTGGTTTTGGTCAACAGTTAGCATGCGCGTCATCAACTTTAAACAGAGCTTTGATGTAATCAAATGCTGATCTTTACGACGTCAACCTCACTCTTAGACAATTTAAAACGAATTTGTGGTTTTTTATGTTTTTCGTGTTAACGCCCCATTTAGCACTGCATCATCGGTTCCTTCACGACCACGTTTGAAGACAGCAAACCAAAGTTTTATCATTGTTTCTAATGCAGCGTAGACCCCATAACACTTTTTAAACCATTTCTTCGCCTGAACGGTATTTTTTTCCACCAAGAAGCAGTCTAGAAATAAAACACGAAAAGGTTTTTGATCAATTGTTCTGAAACTAACAAAAGTAGCGACACTTGTAGCATAATAACTCACAAACTAATTTAGAGAATATCACGAAAATTCACCAACTCTCTTTTGAAGGTTAGCACTAATTGAAGAAGATGTGAACGTAATAAAATTAGAGCCATCTACGTGTTAGGCTCAGGATTTTTAAGATATTTCCAAATATATTACAGCATGTGGATTGCAGCTTTCGCCTTATTAATATGCGGGTACAAGTAGTAGTACGAGTATAAGTTTCGTCATCATTTTTGTTCTTTCAATTACCCATTGTTATCTATTGCTAATTACAAACAGAAAAAGGCTTTGAATAAACCTAGCCGTAGTATGTATCTGTACCGTTATATTCATTATATAGCTTCCTATTACACCGTTTTATTGACATAGCGAGATAGAATCATCAAATATTTAATTTAAAGCCTTAAGTTAACTTTTTGCACCGGTTAATATCAATTAGTGAAACTTGTAAGCATATCATATACATTTAAATTTGTCGTATACCCTATTTTTAGTAAAGAAGAAAAATGATAAGCGCATCTTTCAAATCTTTAATCTAATGGCTTGATTAGGTTTTGATATTTTAGTCTTCAAAACGTTGCACAACGCCTTTATATACTAAGTGTATAGTAGAAAGCATTTCATAAATTTTCTCTATTACTATGCCTTTTTTAATGCCTTACTGATTTCCATCTAAAACAGCCTCTAGAACAGCAAAACAAAATAATTGTTTTCTTCTCATTTTCAACATAAATAAACAGTAACGCTAAGAAAACAGCAATAACATTTGCTTTTACTTACAGCGAGAACACAACAATAAAGGGACATAATTTAATGCAGAGAAAAGAGTTTTATGATAAAGACAAGAAACAGAAGTTGAAAGTACAAAGTGAATGACAACAATAACTGTAAAGCTTAGGTTTTAATTGTTTATGTAGATATGATTTTATGCCCTTTAATGGAACTGTGAAATACAAACACACTTTCACTCTCTTTTTTTTTCTCTCATATACTACACACAAGCAAATAAACCACGCAAACATAAACTTACCATGCAAATTAAATAAAACATCATTACACCCACAGTAAATATTTGTATGTTCATGCAGAGATAAAGTGGTAAATGAATGTGAATAATAATTCTTTTGAAAAACATTTAAATTATTAAGTATTTAACATAAACTAAATAAACTTTTCTCCCACCCCATATAAAAGCAAAAAATAAAAATTAAATAAAATAAAACCGCAATAAAAATAATAATTATTATTATTTGTTAAAATTTGTTGAATAAATTTTTAAATATTTTAGCTCGGAATGGTGTTAGAATGTAGCGTATGAGTGATTTAATTATGAAATTTTGCATTTAAAATTGATCATACGCAGTGTGGTTTCCTGTTTGTCTGCTATTTGAATTCAATATGCATAAAACTGAAAAGAGAACTATTTTTAATAAAATTCTCATAAAGTTAATAAAGGGTGCGCAAAATAATTTTTTTTTTAAATGCTATAAAATAAATATAAAGAATATATACATACTGAATATTTTCTACAATTTCTTTTTTTAATTGAAAGTACAATCCTTCCGGTTAATAATGGAAAATAATTTCATTCAAATGGCTGCCTCGGCTGGCCATGCAGTAGCCTACACGACCGGTCCAATTTTTAAGCACATTATCGATTGTGTGCAGCTGTATTTCACCAATTGCTTCATGCTGTAAGTCGATCGCAGGCCCACTTAGCGAAGCGTATACACAACCATATTCGTTCAGTGGAAGGATAAAACTAAATATGTATCAAAGCAGACATGAGCTGCATGTTACCATTCACGAAATAAGCTCTAGTTGAAAAAAAACATTGGATGGGGAACCCTTTATTAAAAATAACTTTTTCTTTCTTTTTTGAAGAGTAAACTACCAAAAAAATGTGGTATTAAATGCTTTTTAGTGATAAAATGCGATTTTTGGGAGTAACTAAATACAATTAAAAAAAAAATAAATAAATCTAAAAAATATAAATCTGCCTCATAATATGGGAAATTTTATAACAGCCAGTAAGAAAATTTATAACATTTAAACGGGTTCAGAAGATGTCCTTCAGTGATATATAGTTGTTGTATAATTATGATTCAGGTAAAAGAGTAAAGTAAGTTTACAAATGAATGTTTATATATAAATACTATTCCCAGAACTTACTTTGCTGTAAGCACTATCATGAATAAAATTCATTTATCATTTAATGGTTGAATACGTAAAAATAATCATTTTTTAACTTTTGTGTTCATAACAAAATAACCAGCTTTTCATGTCATGTACAAAAAGTATTTCTAAAATTAATTTCATATTAATTGTAAATAACAATATTCCTATAAATGACATTTAAAAATGCACTTTGTCACACTTAATATATATTTGAGCTTTTTTATTTTTATAATGTATTTAAAACGTCATTTATATAAATACCAGCGAAATTAATTTTATTAAAAAAAGAAAAATCAAAACGAAAAGCATATTATGTCAGTTTTTATACCTCCAGCTGCAGCAGTCATTATTGGAACACCAATGGAAAAAATAAATAAAAAATATTCGGAACTATTTTAACAAACAATTTGGAACGCAAAAACTAAATGTTACAAATAAATGCAAATTGCATTGAAATATTGTATAGAAATGCTTAAATTGGATGTTAAAATGTTGCACGACAAAAAAAAAAGAAAGAGAAATAAGAAGAGCAGCTACCTCTGGAGCACATACACAGCTGGTTTTGAGAAATTTTTTTTTTTTAGATTCACATGCAAAAGACAAGAAAACTTTGCTGTAAAAATGAAATAAAAACTCATAAGTGTAGTTGACTTTATATTTTAATTATTTATTATAAGTACGTTAAGATAAATATAATTTAGCACTTAAGGAAATTGTATGCAATATTTACATTACTTACGCGCTTAGATTTGCTACTTAAAAAGATGGCTACAGAGAGTTAAAGCCAGTTAACATCAGGTAGAAGATCATTTCTTCACATTTCTCTTGCAGAATATCTTTAAGCAAAACGACACATATGGATGTGTCTTTGAAGCCACATATCATTTTCATCCGTTTGAAAAATTTATGCCAAAAGAAGTTTCTTATTATCTACATATTGGTTAGCTAGTTTATGAGACCTCCTTTAGCCAACACTAGTGTCAAGACGTGTCTACAAACATTATTCTGAGAGACAGTTACATGACTTGAGCCGCACGATTTCGCAAACAACACACATCAATTTCGTCAAATTAAATTACCTAAGAACCCTGCTTAATGCAGAATTACCCAGAAAAGGAATGTAAAAACATTTTGAGAGACATACACATTCACACACAGTCCTACGCGCCGCCACAGCATAGCTATGAGTCAAAATACATTTTTCATGACCAATGTAAGATGCACAGTACGACGACAGCAACTGCCACAGAGATAATAAAGGGCTTAAACCAGCAAAAGGCTTTGTGAAAGGGCGGTCCTATTAGGTCTTTATTTTTCTAAAACCTTCAATATGATCAGCGAATTACTTGAGTGGGCGTCAGTCGTTCGTCTAGTGTAGAGACATACTAACAACACCCGTAGATTTATGCAAAGTTTACACTAGAGTGGAGTTTATTTGCCGTTGTTGTTTTAACTTCCACTTCTCCCAACTCCGCATTTCTCCTCAGGTTGTTAATATAATCTCTACGGTGGACCATCTTAGAGACAGGCCATAACATCGATAAATTGTACGTCCTGATGAATGGTTATCTTGACGAAACACACTAACTTTTCATTATGAAAAGTCTATAATCGGTAAAGTCGTCTACAACACTTTTCTGCACCCGGACGTAGGAAAAGAATTTTACCATAAGTATTGTAGTCGATAGAGCTGAAACTACGATTTGCCATAAATTGCGTAATAGAAACAAGATACTAACAGCGCAAGCTGGCAGTACTTGGGGGATAAGGAAACACTGTTTTCTATATATAAAACGGGCGATCGTTTTTAATGCTTTGTTGTGGTCTCCATCAGTTAGTAAAACGCAGTGGAGAAATATTTGAAGCTGCAAGAGTGCTGCTTTAAGGACGTTCACTGGCTGCTTACAAATCTTCTCCAAACACCACCTATATGAGGAAGCGAAGGTTTTTCCGTTCAAGGGCATATAATTATGCTGACAAAACAGTTTTTTCTGGAATGTCTTCAGAGGTGTCATGCTAACTTTAACATCACATAGTTAAATGCTTCCAGACGCATGTCAAAACGTACCTTCGAACGTAAGTAGATGCCCCACTGGATCGTTTTTTGCATTAAAAAGCTTTGAATGATGGTCATAGAGATGCTATTGATACAGCGGTCGCAGGATACCTCGTGAATATAGTTTTCAGAGGTTGCTCATATTACATTGCTGACACTGAGGGAACAAGGGTAATTTTTGTAAAGCTAAGATCTAGGTGATGCAGACGACCTTATATTTATTGGACACTCCTAAACACTAGGATTTGCAACGAATGTCCAGGTTGAACTGCGCGATGCGTGTTTGAACGAATCATGTGGAATTATTAAAATACTTAGGCCTGGTTGTTAATTATTCTATAAACATAGCCGTTACGGCAATAACAACAATCCATTGGGAGCTGCGAAAGGGCAGGTAAACATCGCCTCAATGGCAGTAATACTGCCGATCTCTGCATACTTCTGAGCTAAAGTGGTGGTAGTCGTTCCAATAGATAAGGCAATGAAAAAACATGGCGAAAAAATTAAATTGCGGTCTCGAATGTTTAACAAAAAAACTTTTAGCCTCCTTCCAGACAAATCTATCTAAAGGAAATCTCCTTGATATTGACAAACATCAGACAAATGATCAGGAGGAAACTCTACCAACTGGGAAAAAATTGCAATATTAACTAAAGTGATCCACTGCACAATCAAGATAAATAAAACTGAAACAAGACATAGAATTGCATTGCGGAGAGCCGTATGGTCCGTAGAAGAGTAATGGAGAAAAAAGTCACCTTATTTCAGTTGTTTATTTCTCTACAAATGACACACTGTTTGCAATTGCTTGCTTAGCCTTTTTGGTTCATTGATTTATTTGGTTCTAAGGTCTACTTAACTCAGCTTGTATAGCATTATGGACAATACTGATTACAACAAAAATTTCAGATCATGATAGGAGTCTCTGGGAAGTTCTATATACAATATGTAGTATAACCAAGATTCGTTGGAGGTGGCATAAAATATATAAATTTAAAAAATATCTTTTAGAGAAGAGAATATATAAAATTTTCCAAAAGCAAAATTGCCACTTAAAGTGATTTGCTTGACTGCATATGTAGAGATAAGGCAGCCTTTTTTAAATTGTTAGAAATGATTTAATTTTCTATGCATAAAAACTTTTAATTACATTCTAATTTGTTGCTCTCCAACTCTTAAGAATTTTTATAAGCCACAAAGAAATATTTCATCTTTATCTTAAGTTGGCAGTTGTCATATTTATTAATGTTATGTTTTGTATATAAATGTGACTTAATTTGCATTTAAAACAATTATTAATAGAAAATATTTATCTTTATGATAACACTGAGCATCAATTTGGCATATATTTTAAACTTTTTTTTGCTCATGTTTACCATATCCTACACGAAGGGGAAAGAAAAACGTATTTGTTTCTTTTTTTGATGTTGGTGTGTTTTTTTATTTTTCTCAGCGTTACGGTTTTTATTTATTTTTTTACACTTTTTATTCATTTCAATTGTTTTCTTCGTTTCGTAAGCAAATGTCAAGCATGAAATTTTAATTAATTTCTTGTTCCTGTTGTTATTTTTGTTGTTTTACCAGCGACCATCTGTATACACAGGCACATACACAGTCTCTCTATTATACGCTAACATGTTCACACACGCACTCATAAGCGTATATACACACATGCTCTTATAAATTAAACAAAAATATTTCCTTTTCCAACAAATTCGAACTTACACACACACAAGTACAACTTTACAGTCGCATACTTTTGTTTTGTTGCAGAGTATGAAGTTTTGTTATTTGTATGTGTGTGTGGTGGTCTTTAGTTTTTTTTTCTTTCTCTTTAACTGAAATTTCAACACATGCTTTCAAAGACACACACACACAATAGGTAGTAGAGGAGAGTCCTTTTATTTTGCAAAAATTTTAGTGTCATTTACAGTCTGTTGGTTGGTCTTTCGTTTTTTATTTTGTTTTTGTTTTTCGTATTTTTTATTTCACTTTCAATGAACGACAAAATGCAAGAGATATCTGTCCATATTTTTCAGCAGCCATAGCGAAAGGTAGCATAGAGACAACGAGAGAGAGAGAGAGGAAGCGAGCTGGAGAGGTAGCAGTATGATGACAACAATAAAGAGTAAGTGGGAGAGAGAGTCTATTTTTTAAAAAGCTTTAAAGTTGTGAAAACAAAATGTTGCCTTTTTTATTTAAAAAAATAAATTTTTCTCTTTTTTTGAGGGAATGCTAAAAAGTTTTTAATTAACTGTTGCCATAGATTCGTAACAGGTTCAAAAATAATTTTTTTTCTGATACCATTTTGTCGAAACAGCTGTAAGGGTTTGTACTATGGATACTTCTGTTGCTTAATAATGATGAGCGTTATTTTATAAAGATATCAGAGAGTTAATAATAATGATGCGACACATTGCAGGTTTGAAAAAATTAACTTTGGTATTGAATTCGACCGTAACTAAGCGAGTGGTCAAGTGAAACTTTAAGCGGAAGGGCTCATTATCACATTTGAGCTAAAGTTCTCATATATAAAAGGACTACGACAAGTATTCTAGATATGTAATGTATAATAATTCATTGTAATTATTTAATAATGTAAATTTAGGGTAAAATGAATTTAATATTGCATAGCTTAATAGCACATTAAATTAACCATAAAGTCATAGTTAACAACTCAGATATTATTTGTTTCTACATTTACAAGACAATTATTTTTATACAAATTAACTCTGCGCGTTATCAAAAGATATTAGCGGAAATCAGTCTTTAAGTTACTACATATGCTCTGAATTTCAGTGACAAAGAGTGAGTTTCTTTTATGGAACCTTTAGCAAATTAAAAATATTAAATAAAATATATTTTTTTTTGAAAATTTTGTCAAAAGGATATATATTTTTTAATATTTAATGGTTTCTGTGGTTTAGACCTAAAGCACAGGTAGAGCTCGAGCTCGGTGTGGTGTTGCATCTCCTCAACCGGGTGCTGTGACCCATATTATATTAGGAGTTTAGATAGTCTCCAACTCCTCACCAAGTTGTGAAGGTTGTAAATGTCCTATTAACACGCCCTCGAATTGGTACTCACTTGTGATATTCACTTGTGTTTATCATACGTGGGGGCGTTGGTGGACGCATAGTATTCACTCGTGCCATTGGCACACTGTAGGGTATACCAGCGCGGCAAAGACTCACCTAAGCCCAGATATCACTTCCCTCTAGACAAATCCATATAAATAAACCTTCAAGCTGAAGGTCATTGCTTGCGTTTGTCGATTGTGGTAAACATCAGACAAATGATCAGGAGACAACGCCATCTACTGGAAATTTTAATGATTTCTTACAGGATATCGTTTGGAATTTGTCTACCGTGTTTTTCTTTTCTTTTTTTTTCCCCCGTCACAGCATATTGGCTTTCCACAAAGCATTTATTGCTTTGTTTCAGTTTCCTTAATCAATTTGATATTTCAAGCTAAGATCGTAGATGATTATTCCGCTGTAGCTTCCTCCATATGAATTTTTTTTTGTGTAGTGGTGAAGATCATTGATAATTGGTGGTGATATTTACTTTAGCATTGTAATTTTTTCGCAGTAAGTGGCGTATTTTTCCTGATCATTCTCATCTGATGTTTGTCATCATCGCCAGTGGTATGCGAGAAAGGTCAGGGAGACTTTTTTCTTTATTTTTTATTTTATTTTTTATTTTATTTTTAGATGGAGTTGTCTGGAGGCAAGAAGTTGAAGCCTTTTTTTATTATCAAACATTCGAAATCACAATTAAATTTCTTCTTCGTCATGTCCTCTGCTAGGGCTCGAACCTAGGTCGTTTGTGTTGTTATGCGTGCGCTCTTACCACTACACCACGTCTAACGTGTAAAAGCTGGTTTAAGTGTTCTGGGTATATAAGCAAAATAAAAAACATGGCTTCTTAAGTAAAGCAAACTTCAAATGTTTTTTGTATAGCAAATATTCATAAGTGTAGCAGGTGCCATTGTCATGTAATTTGGTGTAGTGACGCAATAAAATGTAGCAACTATGCTACGTTTGCTATGTCTGCAATATTTGCAAGGCCTGTTTGCAACAAAGAGTGATATCCCCTATTAAAGCTAAAGCTTATTTTATACTTGTAGAATTTTATAGTTACTATGCGTCAACTAACTGCTTATACATAGAATCGTTGTCGCGCTTCGGAAGTGTTGATTACAGTGTTGAAGATAGACCTCTTTAGGAACATCAATGTCATCGTGTTTTACTGGTTGTTAAAACCTGCTAATTTCGTTACGTGACCTCAAATACTTTGTTTAAAATAAATTCTATGAAAAGATGGTCGGAATATAAGTACAGACATGATGGAATTATTCTCTTGCAAGGAAACACCCTCTGTCACGTATTAAAGGCTGTGAACATATATTTACAACCAATCAATAGAGATGTAAACCAGATGTAAAAATTATCCCAAACTAAGTTCATTATTCCTGGTACGGTACGGTTTAGTTTCTTCTCATACTAAACTTACAAAAGCATAACATCCAATACTAAATATTATTTTAAGACCAACCTGAGTAGAATAGTTAGACTCGATGTCTTATTTCGGCTATCGCCACATAAACAATGATAAACCGTATAACGTCAACATATCTTCATATCGTCATTCTCTGCCTAATATAGGAGCGACTTGACCAAGGGTTTTTGTGGCCTTAGTCTGTACAGCACTAATGTAGGATTCCCAAGCTAAACCTATTGTCCAGAGCGATATCTAAATATTTACCTCA
Source organism: Wohlfahrtia magnifica (assembly GCA_023159175.1). Taxonomy (NCBI): domain Eukaryota; kingdom Metazoa; phylum Arthropoda; class Insecta; order Diptera; family Sarcophagidae; genus Wohlfahrtia; species Wohlfahrtia magnifica. Next base: position 4,470,017 of record JAKWBJ010000051.1, read on the forward strand.
GCTAAAGTAGAAATTATATCCCTTAACTATATCTCCTTATACGGGAATTATGATGCGGAGCTGTTTGCATAGTTCTGCACGATAGCTGTGGCATGTGCGGGTTATCTGTATAGACTTTCGAATATTACTCCCAGAATCTTGGAGTAATTGATGGTAGGAAATGTCGCAGCATCGTCTATCGTACGTTGAAAGGCAGCTTCATCTCAGCAGTCCAAGTTGTAAACATGTTGGCTATGGGTTTTTTAGACTGTTAGAACGCCAAAAGTTCAGGTACGCATTTAATCTTTCGCAGATTTCATTAATAATGTTGATAGTCGCCAAATTGGAGCGACTGCTCCACGTATGTAACGACCTTGATGTTATCTGGCGATCAGAAAGAGATGTTAGCCTTCCCTGGCTTTAAGTTTTTATATCTGAATTCCACGTATGACTGGAGTCTACACATATACTTGACTACCCATCGCCTCAGGCTAACTGGAGGGGTAGTATTTCCACACCCTGAAATAATATGGCATGGCTTACAGTATCAAGCGCCTTGCTCAGATCTAATTCTACGAGGACTGTTTTGTTGAATGGCTTGCTGTGATTAAGTCCTCCTCCGATATGAGTGTATATGGCGTGTAAAGCTGTTGTTATGATCTTTTGTTTACGGAACCCTTGTTGATGGTCGGCAGCTGGATGACTTGCTCTGATACTGGGGAGTGGCAAAACCTCAAGTGTATGTACTGCTGGTGATAAGAGCTAAATTGGTCTGCACGAGGCGAACCACCCTGCCCATTTTTCAGGCTTCGGAATTTAGGTGAGTGGATACCGACAGCTGAAGGAATGTGGTCAGGTAGTCGACTCCTGGTTTATCCATGTACTTCATAATTACCATCGAAATCCCGTTAGAAATTGTATGGCTTAGCGCTTCGCATAACATTAACAACGTTAGTCCTAGTAAACTGAGGATTTATATACTAATTTGGGAGTGGTATAATGCGTGGCAATAAGCCCCTATCACCTTTTAGTTTTTTGGGTTTTCAATAGACTTTATGGTACAGCTTTTGATTCTAAATCGAAATATTGTTTTGTCCAATAAATTAACTAAAATTTCACCATGCGACAAAAACGAAAGACGTTGAAATACCTCGAAAATTATACTTTTCTAATAGGCTCTGCCGAGTAGAACAAGGATCTGTTTTTGAAATTTTCGAAACCCTTCCAAATTCACGATTTACGAGTAAAAAACTGGTTTTCGGGCCTTCATGGACTTAAAAGCTAATTAGCTGAATAATACCCGATATTAAATTTTTTTCGGATTTAGAATGAAAAGAAATGGACGTTTTAAATGATATCTGTTAGAAAAATAAAATCATTTACCAGCTCCGTGTTATACATACATTTTAAAATAAACAAATATTTAAAAGAGAATCTGTTGCTCTCTGAGAGATTTCTTGCAATTTTTATAGCTTTTTTTAATTAAATATCGGGTCCGCCGTCTAACGTTTTCTTTTTTTTCAACTAGTGCATATTTCGTGAATGGTAACACTTAGCTCATGTCTGATATGACAGATAATTATTTTTATCTTTCCGCTAAACGAATATGGTTGTGTATACGCTTGAACAACGCTGGGAAATATTGCGACATTACTTCGATCGATCGACTTACAGAAGATGCCAATTTTGCCAAAAAAAATCATCTTTTCAGATGAAGCTTATTTTGATCTTGGCGGGTAAGTAAACAAGCAAAATTGTCGCATTTGGGGCACAGAAAACCCGCACGCCTACACTGAAAAGCCGATACACCTAAGACGAGTCACTCTTTGGTGCGGATTTTGGTCCAGAGGCATAATTGGACCACTTTTCTTCGAAAGAGAACAAGGAGTGGCCGTTACAAACAATGACGATCGTTATCGCGCCATTTTGAACGACTATTTGTTAACAAAAATTGAAAAGGAGCATATTAGCAACATTTTGTTTCACCAGGACGGCGCTACGTGCCACACAGCCGAAGCTGCACTTGGTGTTTTTCGCCCTGTTTTTGAAAATCGCATTATCAGCCGCAGAGCTGATGTCGTTTGGCCACCTCTGAGCTGCGATTTGACACCGTTGGACTATTATTTGTGGGGTGCCCTCAAAGATAAGTTTTACGCCAACAAGCCAGAGACAATTGACGTTTTAAAGGACAATATTCGTGAAGCCATTGGTGAAATGCAGCTGCACACAATCAATAATGTGCTTAAAAATTGGACCGATAGTGTAGGCTACAGCATGGCCAGCCGAGGCAGCCATTTGAATGAAATTGTTTTCCATTATTAACCGGAAGGATTGTACTTTCAAATAAAAAAAGAAATTTGAGAAAATATTCAGTATTTTTTTTTAAGCATTTAAAAAAAAAAAAAAATTATTTGGCGGACCCTTAAAAATATTTCAAAGTTTTAAACACGCAAATAAAGTAAAACGAATTTTTATCGCGAATTTTGTTTTTTCTTATTTCTCTCACCACTTTTACGATGTTGTCTTCCTGTATCATTTTCCCATAAAATTGCAAAGTTTTTAATGCCGTGGTAAAAAATTTAAAGAAAGTAAAAACCTGGTATTCTACCTTAGCTTTATGTCTAAGAAGCAGTTGTATGCCTCAAATAGCACTAAAAAAAATTTAAAAAAAGAAAAAATAGAAACTAAAACACAAACAAGAAACTTTTCACATTTGAACATGTAGACTCTCGCACGTTGAAACAACTTTAATTCCATAAGACATAACCAAAAGAAGTTTTGCCCACCAATATGATGATGATCATTATTATTAAAGACATTTTCACGGTTATGAGGATAATGATATGTGTCTGCTGTACTTGTGCATTACAGTGGCTTAGAAAAGAAAAAGCACAAGAAGTTTTGGCTCTCCTGCAACCCGAGTAATATAAAAAGCATAGTCATGTTGCAAAATAAATGCTGTTGAAAATGCGTTCTTTTAAGATTTTAAAAATTTTGTTCAAAATTTTTTTTATTATTTAATATTTTAATTTCAACAGATTTAAATAAAACAGTTTTTTTTTTCTTTTTAACTTTTTAACAATACAAATTGAGCAGAGGACATTTGAAAATTTTTATTTAAATTTCTTTTAAATTTATGACCTTTTATTTGGTGGTTAAAACAGAAAATCTTTTTTGCTTATTCTTTAACAACCGCAAATAATGTGAAATGTCAACTCGTTTAAATTTCTTCTTTTTTTTAATAAGAAAACTTTATAATCAAACTGTTAACACCATAATGGCATTCGAACAAATGTATTGGGTCTGTTAAAAATATTTGGAAAAGCAGTTACCAATGAAACAATATTGTCGAAAGCAATAATGGCAAAACGAAAAGCAAAGCAAGCAGCAACAATTCTGGCTGTTTATTATTTAGCCATCAACACTAGGCTACAATGATAAGCGTATGATGGAGATGCCAGATGAAATAAAAATTAAAAAAATACAAGCAAATCGAAGAAAATTTCCACTTACTTACTTAGTTTGTCCAATCATAGATGATTATTATGGTTTGTACTGTTCTGATTTATATTTTCTTGGAAGCTGCATGTCAAAGAGCAGCTAAATAAAGGCCTGTTTTGCTTTTGTTCCAACAAATCGATGTTAGGCCAAAATGTCTACCACAAATGTGCTGTGGATGTACAACTTTGTGTTTTTGTGGTGGATGCCCTTGAAAAGTCGCTTATCACCACAGTATGGGAAAGAGTGCAGAGGACTGAGTGCCTGAGTATCACTTTAGTTTGCAGGGTATTTCCATACACTTGCTGCGTACTCAAAAATTTTGATTTCCATTGGTTTCTGGTATAACAGTCCTCAAGGACGGCTCTTAGACGGCATCCGTTGTAGTGGCTGGCGCGTATATGTTTTGCTGCCGTTATCTTTGCTTCTTCCCATGTTTCAAATCGGCAGCCGTTCCTTGATCCTTAAGGTTTTCACTTAAGTGATCTCCTTGTAATTCTTTGGGGATTTTTTCATAACTTATTACCGATCCATCTATACTTTCCTGTTAGCGGAGGTTGAACCTGCATCACCTCCTAAGCGGTCTCCTGGCTAGCCTTTTCTAGCTCAGCTTCCCGCTGGTGTGCTGACGATTGGTGTGTTATGCTGCTTGCTGTGATTGTCTGCTGTTTGCGGCGTAATTTGTAGCTGCAGTTTTTTGGGTGTTGTGTTTTGTACTGGTCTACCCTTGACTGGTGTGTTCTTGTTTTTTATTTGTTGTGTATTGTGTCTGTGGCGCACGATGTCACTTTGAGTTCTCCCGTGAAGGTAGCTCCGTTTATTGTGTTGTTTGTTGTACAACCATCATGGTCGCCAGTCCGGAGTCGTTTGGGACTTACACTGGTAGTAGGATTTATGCTACGAGGCCTGACCGGAGGCTTAATTCTGGTACCACGGGTGTCGGGAGCCTCAGGAATTTCTGCTCCTGCCCGACTATGGTGAGGCCCCCTTGTGGGAGCAACGTGGTGGCTGTGGTTTAAACCCCAATCGCGCGAAGAGCTATGCTGGCTCAGTGTGGAGTTACACCGGGTGCCGTGACCCATAGATCAGTAGGAGTTTAGATAGTCTCTGGCACCTCACTAAGGTGTGAGGTCATGTCCAAATAACATGGCTTTAAATTGGTACGCACTGGTGATTCTAATCATAGTTGGGGGCGTTGGTGGACGCATTGTATTCACTTGTGCTTTGGCACCGAGAGGTAACGTCGTAGGGCAGGTACTCACGTTAAACCACTGACTTATACTTCCTTACATAGTTCTATGTTGATTATGGTGTTAGGCCAGAATGTCTTCTATATGATTCTAAGGAACTTGTTGCTAAATACCTGTAGCTTTTGCGTGTTCATGATTGACACAATCCAGGTTTTAATGCCGTATAACAGCATGAGCATGCTTTGCTTGGAAATAAATGAGCTTATCCATATTGACTGCAGTCGCCCAAATGCAACTCTTGATGTCAGATTCTGCACCGCCGTTTGCTGCCATTGTACTTCCCAGATTGCAAAAACTATTTGCATACTCAATTGGTTGGCTCCGCAGGATGATGCTTAATGTGCTATTGTTGTAAAATATCGTGGCTTTAGTTTTCTTGATATACTCGTACATCTCAAGTTCAACACTGCAATCCAGTCTTTACAGGTTTGGTAATTTCGACTGCACTTTAGAAAAGTATCATTTGCATAATCCAGGTCCTCAAGTTATTATTATACCTCTTCTCTGTGAATAGCCAGCGCTCATGGTCCCTTCTGGTATGATGGTTCAATAGTAGAGGAGAAAGTGAGTATTTTTGTGTCTCCACCGAATGGTTGACTTATGCTCCCATTGTGAAGAGCAGAGAGTTTGCATCTCCATGCATTGCTTTTAATATTCATGTTATTTTCTTGGGTACTCCTTTACTTCTCAATTCTTTCCATAGGTACGTCGACGTATAGTAGTTACAGGGGGTATGAATTTCTATTTTAATGCATAGAATGTTCTATTTTAATGCATAGAATGCTGTCCATAGCTTATATTTGACCAAAACCCTGCCTGTTTGTCTTGCAATATCTTCTCTATTTTGCTCTAAGGCCTTCGATGTATTAAAACATCTAGTATCTGGCATGTGGTGTAAGGCAGAGTGATTCCTCTGCAGGTATTACAGGCTTTCAAGTCACCTCTTTTTGGTAGCTTTACAATGATGCCTTTCTTCCCAGCTGAGGCAGCCTCTCTTCCACCATGCTGATGTGATATATGGCCGTAGTAATTCAGCTGCGGTTGTGATGTCAGCTCGTAAGTTTTCCACTAGTAGATCATCTTCGCCTGCTGATTTATTATTCTTCAACTTTACTTTTAGTTTATCGAATGCCATTTGTTTAATTCTGCAGGCATGTGAAATGCTAAAGTTTTTGGGGTTTGTGGTCAGGACTGCGATGTACTCCAACAGACAGGCTGCTATCAGAACCCTCGTGCCGCCTAGTAGCAATTGGAATTTAGTGTCCGGTGTAATAAGGAAATAAAGCTCAGTAATACATGTACTTACCTTCCGCCTAGATATCGCAAGCTATCAGGTATTCGACTAGTTGGCCTTGTACCACGATGTTCTCTATGTTTGCATTGTTAATTCTCAAAGCTTTGCTGCTAATATGGCAAGGACATAAATCAAATTTTAGATTTATAGGGTGATACTGCTTTTAATTCTTCTTTTGTCTCAGCAAAATTCTATTATGTAATAATCATGAACGATGGTGAATACTGGAGTTAATAGAGGAATTCCTTGCTTTACTACAGCTTTTGTATGTACTGAGGGCCAAAATCTCGTGAAAGGCATTGATCATTCGAATTAATTTCTGAAGTATTCGGTTTCTGCTCAATGCTATCTTATGCCAATTCGGCGAAGGCTTCTTTGAAATCTATGAACAGCAGATACAGAAAATTATGCCACTCTGGTGAGTTGTGTTTACCATTCTAGGAGTTATTCTTATCTAAGCATCTATTAATTTATGTTAAACCTTCAGCTGATCTAAACGATTGCTTCCTATATTGCTTTGGATTTTTTAAAGTTAAAAAAAATTCTGGCTGCAAAAAAGGCGTTGGTCATATGAAAAGCATCCGATGCACCTCCAGAAGCACACTGAGCTTCTACAAATATCAAGCTTCTGATTCTTTTGCTCAGCTATTGATAGCAGTTTGTTGAGATGCAATAGAATCAGCTGTTCTACTCTCTTAGTCTTAGCTTGCACATGATAAATGTGATTTTTTTCAAATTTTCGCAATCAGTCAAGACAACTAAGGTTCTTAGGGCTTGAAGAGACTCCTGATCTAGTAGCAGATTACCCTCGCTTTAACACCAATGGTGCCACAAGATCCACCTTATTTTATACTTTATTTTATTCATTTTATTATTATTTTTTATCTTCTTGCTTTTTTCAAACAAATTTGTTTGCCTGGCGTTTTGTAACCCTGTGGCATCTCAAATAATCTCCCTTAAATGCTTATAAGCCTCCCAAATGCCTAATTTTCCAAATCATGTTTTTATAATATAACATTTTCTATAACGGAAGATTGTCTTCTCTATAATGTACAGTGTGAATGTACGTATATTCGACTATTTACTCATATTTATTTGGTTATTTTCCTTTCAGAAAGCGAGTTTAAATTAAACGGTTTAAACCAAAAGGCGTATAACATGAACTTACGCAAAACTTTTCCACTTTATATGCAAAAAAAGGGATACAAAAAAACAACAACAAACTCAAAAACTTTTTCTTTCAAAATTTTAAGTTTTTTTCTTCTTGTACCCTACATCAAGGCTTTAAGTGAAGCATTACTCATGAGCTTAGCAGTTTAGCGGAGTTGATAAGAGAAAATGACTTATTAAGTTGAAGCTTACTTACTTAACTTACTTACTAACAAACTACTGAGGAAATATAATACTGAGCTACCAGACCACGTTGAAGTAAAATTAGTGCCTTCTATCAACTGAAGTAAGTGTACATGTAAATGACTCTTTACTACAGAATATATGGATGTACTTGATATGCGAGGAATAATGACGGGCAACAATAACCTTTGAAGCAGCAAAGAATTTTAGGACCTAATAACTTTTACCTCTAGGTTCTTACTTCGATTTCCTGCAATCGAATCATACCGTACACGTTCTAGAAAAAAAAAACCGATGCAGTGTAAAAGTTGACGTAAAAGCCCTCACTAGCAACAACAGTTGCTCAAATTGCCAGTGCTATTCAATTAACATGCAGGGTTTCCTACCCTTGGAAAATTATCGAGTAAACTAATGCACTGTATACAAATACCAGAACTCGCTTTCTACATACTGGCAGCATCACTTAACTAATTCTTTTCAAAGCTGGTGCTAGACAGGTATGTATACTATCCAAGGTTGGTAACCCATTGGGTACCCAAATAAGCCCACCCAGATTTAAATGGGTTTTATTAAAAAAAGAACGGATGGGTTTTTTTATTTGAAGATTTTCGTAGTTTATTTACAATAAAAATATTTAAAATTTATGTATTGGGAGTACAAATTAAATCAGTCCGTTTTTTTTTTAGCTTTAAGAGAGCTAATAAATTAACAAATTTATCGAAATAAAAATTTATCAAATCTCTGCCTATGTTTTATTCCTATCTCTCAGACAATATCCGAACACCGTCTCAATAAAACTTCTCTAACTTTGAGGCACTCCACTTTGAAGCTGATTTTATATTTTTGAAAAAAAATGATTCGGTGACATGACAAAAGATATCGTATCCGTCGAAACAGCCGATAGTCAGAAGATGCATTGTTTGAAGAATACGACGAGTGTGGTATTTGATAATTTCTAACAATTTTTTGGCAACTTTTGCGATGTGAGACTGGGCGCTGTTATGTAAAAAGGAAATGTTTTCTGTTTGTTTGTCTTTATATTTCTACCGTTTTTTTTCATAATGCACGGTGCAAACGAAGTAATTGCAGCCATCTCCGATCACCGCGTTTTAGCAGTTCATAGTACATAATGCCTTTATCCTCAATCAAGAATGCAAAATTGCATTGTAGCTACTAAACCAACGTAATTGTACTGACAAGCAAAATATATTGACGAATTAAACGAAATTTGGAAGCAGGAACAAAAAAAAAAAACATCAAAGAACCAAATAAAAACCGATGGGTTGTTGTTTAAAATAAAACTCGGGTTTTTGCATACTCTGATGCTGTGGGGACAGGCCGTTTCATCGAATACGTATTACAAAGAACCTTATTTACACTAAAAGTTAGGAGGGCGGATTGACATTGAAGCTACCTAGCGCTAGATGGCAGCACAAACACAAAAACTTCTTCTTTCTTAGAAATTACGATCTCTCAAACGTCAGCTGTTAAAATTTTAGCCAAATTCATCGACTAGTTTATTTGTTGTAATCGTCTGAAGTAAGCAACTTTTGTGTTTCTTGGAAAATGGAAAAAAGTGAATTTCGTGTAGTGATTAAACACCATTATTTGAACGGCAAAACAGCGAAAGAGATAAAAGAAAAGCTTGATAAACATTACGGCGTATCCGTCAGATTATATGGTAAAATATTGTATTGCTGAATTTAAACGAAGCCGAACAAGCACTGCAACAATACCATCAACAGGAAGGCCAAAAGAGGTGGTTACTGAAGAAAATATCAAGAAAATCCTCGATATCGTTATGAATAATCGCCGGATCAAAATCCGTGAGATTGCTGAAATAGTAAACATATCATATGAACGTGTGTTCAACATTTTGCATGAACTTTTGCATATTAAAAAGCTATCGGCAAGATGGGTACCGCGTTTGCTCAGTGTTGAACAAAAACGAGTTCGACAGATCACTTCACAGCGGTGTTTGGACATGATAAAGCATAATACTGCTGATTTGTGGCGTAGATTAATAACTGTTGATGAAACGTGGGTCCACCGCTACACACCTGAAACCAAAAATCAATCGAAACAATGAGTGGAAGCTGGTGGAAGTGCTCCGAAAAAGGCGGAGACAGCGAAATCGGCTGGCAAGGTTATGGCCACTGTATTTTGGGATGCACATGGAATATTGCTCATCCATTACCTTGAAAAGAGATCAGCAATCACAGGCGAGTATTACTGTGCATTATTGGATCAATTGATTGATGCAATCAAGGAAAAACAAACACATTTAAACAAGAAAAAAGTGCTCTTTCTTCAAGACAACGTACCGGTTTACACAGCATTAGATACAATGCTAAAACTACGAGAAATCCTCTTCGAATTGGTTGATCATCCACCTTATAGTCCAGATTTAGCCCCGAGTAACTTTTTCCTGTTTCCAAACTTAAAAAAATGGCTCGCAGGAAAAAGATTCATCTCAAACGAAGAGTGATTACCGAAACTAACGCGTATTTTGAGGAGTTCTCAAAATCGTATTATTCAGATGGTATAAAAAGTTGGAAAATCGTCTTACTACGAGTAAGTGTATTGAGCTAAAAGGAGACTATGTTGAGAAATGAATGGTTTTTGAAAAAAAATCTTTTCTTCCTACTTAGGTAGTTTCAATATCAATCCGCCCTCATATAACCAGGAGACTTAATAAAAGACTAGAAGATTTCGTTACTTGGCTCACAGATATAGCGACATATAGGCGTAACTGGATTTCGTACAAGCAAAATTGATGCGAATCAACGTAAATCTTAGAAAGTCTTGCACCACTTGATTTGAGATTTGCAATAAGCCATTGTTCGATTTTAGCGAAAAATTTTCGAAACACAAATATTTGCTAAACTGTCATATACGAGTGTTCACAATAACAAACTAAATATTAGCAAAGAAGTCTCAAAACTAATTCTAGATGGGCCAATAAAAGTAATTTTCGTCGCTAACTTCACTACAAATATTTATAATTTATTTTAAACTTTGGTTTTTTCAAACAAAAATGCTTAACAGAGTACAGAAGCAAGCACACATCGGAAAAAACAGAAGGGAGCAACAACGGGTTCGCTCCTGTACTATTGCCGAACTATTAAAAGCGAATGTTTAGCGATATCAAAGTGAAACAATTTTAAATATGTTAGCGAATATTTAGTGATGTCGTTAAAGCTATTCGTAGACAAATCTTCGAGATCAACACATTTACTTCCACAAACTGTGTGATTTCTCTTTTGTTTCACTTCCAATAGTCGTTTTCGAAAGTTGTACAAGAGAAATGTTTGCCAAATGTTCGAAAGTGATCTTTTACTGGCAAATCGTAGACAGGATGATGATGAGATGTTTAGAGCATTCAATGTTAACATTTAACATTGTAGCTAAACAGCTAATCATTCGGCCCACTAAATCCCAAGATATAGAAGTTGTAGGATATTCTAGACTAGTTTACATTCTTGAGTATGTTACAGTCTATGATAATTAATACCTTATTTGGATAGAATATTCAAAATCAGAATTTCCTCCAGAGGTGATAAATAACTTAATAAACGAATATGTTCAAAAAATATTTAATTTTTTGTCGATAATCAAGTTGTATTCTCTTCTTGAAGTCTTTCTCATCTGTTAGTCACACAATATAAGAAAGAACTTTCAAGGCTGGATCGTTTGTAGCACATTACCTTAGCTTGTATGCGGAATCGTAATGAACTCGCGGACTAATAAGTTGGAATCTGCTTTAGATAAATTTATAGCGGTTATAGTTACAATACCGCTGGGTTTTTATCTTAACCAATATCTTGAGGCTCTTTTTCTGAGCACAGATGACGTAGTCTGGACACTTGAAGGGTAGCTCAGTAATGTACTTCGTTAGTAATGGTGTGCTAGAACGGTATATAAGCAGACACTGAGCGTTAGGAAAGTCGAAGTTGAAGTCCTTTTTAACGTTTCTTCAAAACAGTTAAAAATATTCTTTTCTAATGATCCGCTCTAGTTAAATACTGGTTAATAATAATGATTTATCTAGAGTTTAGGACCTAATGAGATAACTTTCGACTGCACGCAAGATGTTATACGTTATGTATGTAAATTTGCACTTTTCTTAAGAATGACAATTTACTTCGGGCATTTATCAAAAGCTATGTGCTGGACAATATGAATATCAGCCACAATATCCAACTATTTCTAATACAAAACATTGCACCGCTTCAATAGCATAGAAATAAATTTATCGCTTAATGCGAAACGCCACTAATATAACAAAGGTACTCGTAGATAGAATGGAGTCCAAAGAGAAGCCCAAGAATTCAAAGGCTACTACTTGTTTGGAGAAAGGACAGGTCAGATGAGGATATTAGTTTTCAATAGTTGATTTTATAACAGTTCTATGCCATAGATCATAGAATTAGCTTATCAATCCAAGAAGAGTATTTTGGTTTAGGATATTACTTGTTTTTTTTTTTGTTGTTGTTATTTTTATTCATTTTTTTTAAAGATGGTTAAGGAATAAAACTAAGAAAAAATAATAAAAAAACAACAAATTTATAAAGAATATATACGACAAAACTTAACACATTTATTATTCCTTGAATGTAACAGCAAATAAGCAGACAATACTGCTGCTTTAGTTTTTGGAAAAAATTCCAGAAAAAGAAACTGAGTTTTTTTCTTCTCTCTTCTGAAGTAAAGCGTGTTTTTTATAGAGGCATAGAACTTTAATTTGGCATTACTTTTCAAGATGGCGACCGATTTAACAGCTGTCAAGTGACTTATTCTCAGTTTGAACAACGCTGGCAAATAGTGCAATTTTATTTCGATTTGTTTCCGATTTTCATAAGCGTATTTTGTTTAGCGATGAAGCACACTTCTGGTTGAATGGCTACGTCAACAAACAAAACTGCCGCATTTGGAGTGAAGGTAATCCTCAAGTGTATGTGAAAACACCGTTACATCCAGAAAAACTGAGTGTATGGTGCGCTTTATGGGCTGGTGGAATCATTGGTCCGTACTTTTTCAAAAACGATGGTGGCCAGAACGTTACAGTCAATGGCGATCGGAATAGAGCCATGATTACTAACTTTTTCATTCCTGAATTGAATAACCATGATGTCCAGGAGATGTGGTTTCAACAAGACGGAGCAACATATCACACAGCTCATAACACAATAGATTTATTCAAAGACACGTTTGGTGACCGGTTGGCCTCCAAGATCTTGTGACTTAACACCGCTTGACTACTTTCTGTGGGGCTATGTAAAGACATTGGTCTATGCGGTAAAGCCACAAACGCTTGACCGTTTGGAAGACAACATTCGCCGTATTATTGCCAATATACGGCCACAAATGTTGGAAAAAGTCATCGAAAATTGGACGTCCAGGTTGGACTACATCCGCAACAGCCGTGGCGGTCGTATGCTAGAAATCATATTTAAAGTGTAATGCCACAAGATCATCTTTCGGATAAATAAAATTCATGTCAATCAAATCAAACCCATCGTTGTTTTATTGCAACTTAAAGTTCTATACCTCTATAAAAAACACCCCTTATAAAAGAAAATTTTATTCTTTTTTTACCAGAAAAAAAACAACAACAAACAAATTTCTCAAGTCATGCATAAAATATCTTTGTTTAGTACTTTTTAAATAAGTTCATGTTTTTTTCTATCGCTGATTTTTTCCCGGATTTTTTTTTTTTTTTTTTTTTATTCAAAGTTTTTCTTTTTCCAAATAAGCACATATTTTCATGGATATTTAAGCCACAAAAGAAGATGACTGTGTGTGTTTATAAGAAACGAAAAAAAATTTCTTATTTATTTTAAATTTTAATTTTCTTTCTAAAAACACATATAAAAAGGAAGCAAGACATGAAAAAACTTTAATTCTTTGTCATTTTAAATAATAAAAATCAATTTTAATATCCTGGATTTTGTGTTCAACACATTTAGGGAGGTGATGTTGGCTTAATAAAAATAATTTGAATTTTGAATGACTTGTTTTAATAAATTATGACAATTTGTAATAATATTTAACATTCAAAACTGAATTACAAAATTAAAAAGAAATTTGTTATTAAATTTAAGTACTGGGTAAAGTTGTCTTTGTGACTCGGGTATTGCTAAGGCAAGATGTTCTGTAGACTCCTTTCCTTTCCCTTTATCAGTGTTGATTATTCATGAATCATTTAATAAAGTTTTGAGTGTCTGCATGTGTTTAATTCAGTTGCAAATTTGACTCAATTTCTGAATTTTTTCGCCACAAAAATTTTCAAATCTCTCGGCGGTAATTGTGAGTGTATTCGCATTGGAATTATGTGATTCTCCGCTTTCACGTTACTTATTGGGAAAAGAACTACCAGATTTTAGAATATGTTTTTCCATTACAATTAATTTTTTAAAAGGCATCATATAATGACCCGATGCCTTTGCGACATTGATATTGCAGCCAGTTTTGCAGCATCAATCTAGCGTTGAGAGCGAAAATGAATGGTTAGTAAATGTACAAATTTAAAGCCCCAAATTTCCATTTGTTATTCATTGCTAAAGGAGAATAAAATCGAAAGATTTCTTAAACGAATGATTAAGAACGATGAAAAGTTTATCACGTAAGGCAATAATGTGAAGCTTTGCGGAAGGGAGCAAAACCAAGACTGTCAATCAGGAAGGGACTAGAAGAACATAACTCATTTTTAAATTTAACAATGCGTTCTAACCATTGATTCTGATCTCTGCTGTCAACGATTAACGTGCAATTCAGTAAAGACACACACAAGTGCATGATTTCGGAGTTGTTTTGAAGATTCCAAAAACAGAGTCTTGTTTTACTCAATAGCGCCTATGAGAAAAATAGTGTCACTTGCCAAGTACTTTTATTTTTGTCGAACCATGTTATAATTTCTTTTGATCTCTGCAGAAATCTATAATGAAATAAAAACCAAGAGGGTACCGGACAAAATAATCCGACTCGTCAAAGCATTACACAATGAGGCCACATGCCACATAAGATATGGGTGGTTTCCTAACGACCAAGTACATATACAGAAAAGCGTGCGACAAGGTTACGTATTTTCCCAACTACTTTTTAGAATCGTTCTTGATGCCTTGATGTCACGATGTTTCAACACAACAGAGGATTTAAATGGGAAAGAAACAGAAGAAGCTATCTCGACTACGTGAAAGACATTTGTCTCCTCTCCCACAGACTCTCAGCCATAACTGAAATTTAGATAATGTTGTGATATTTACTGCCCACGTCATATTGCAACCACCAACTATTTAACCGGTTAATTGATGTATTCCAATGGTAATTAGCTTTTCCACAATATTAACATTTCTAAGCGTTTCTCAAAATTGAAGAAGTACAATTATATACCTACAAATAAAGGTTCCGCCATCTGACGTTTTTTTTTCAACTAGTGCTTATTTTGTGAATGGTAACACTTAGCTCATGTCTGATTTGAGAGATAATTAGTTTTATCCTTCCGCTGAACGAATATGGTTGTGTATACACTACGCTGGGAAATATTGCGACATTACTTTGAAAATCATGGCAATGTTGCAGAATCAAAAATCATCTTTTCACATGAAGCTCATTTTGATCTTGTCGGGTATATAAACAAGCAACATTGTCACATTTGGTGCACAGAAAACCCGCACGCATACCTTTAAAAGCCGATACACCCAAGACTGTTTGGTGCGGATTTCGGTCCAGAGGCATAATTGGGCCATTTTTCTTCGAAAATGAGCAAGGAGTGGCCGTTACAGTCAATGGCGATCGTTATCGGGCCATGTTGAACGAATTTTTGTCCACAAAATCGAAGAGGAGGATATTAGCAACATTTGATTTCAACAGGACAGCGCCACGTGCCACACAGCCGAAGCTACACTCGATGTCTTGCGCCCTGTTTTTGAAGATCGCATTATCAGCCGCAGAGCTGATGTCGTTTGGCCACCTCGGAGCTGCGATTTCACACCGTTGGACTATTATTTGTGGTTTGCCGTCAGAGACAAGTGTTACGCCAACAAGTCGGAGACAATTGACGCTTTAAAGGACAATATTCGTAAAGCCATTGGTGAAATACAGCTGCACACAACCGATAATGTGCTTTAAAATTAAACCGATCGTGTAAGCTACTGCATGGCCAGTCGAGGCAGTCATTTGAATTAAATTATTTTCCATTATTAACCGGAAGTACTTTCGAAAAAAAAAGAAAATATTCAGCAGCTTTCATTTTATAGCATTTTCAAAAAAAAAAAGTTTATTTGGCTGACCCTTTATAAGCTTTTCGCAAAAAACTTAACATATTTTTTGACTTAAGGCAAACTTAAATTTAATTCTTAGTTTAAAGTTCACAGTCAATCTTAGACATTATCGAGCGCAAAAACTTTATATATTAAGGTTCCCGGTATATATATGATAACTTTCCTTTGGTATCAGACATAATTGTCCCAATATTCATAGATGGCAAAAGTTGATTATATCTTGTAGGTGTCCGTTTATTAGTGAGTCATGACAACAAATATCATCAAGAATCATTAGTGATTTAGTCTTTAACGGGGTGGTGTAGCAGACAAAATCGTTGCTAAATTTAGGTTTTCCTTAGTGACATAACAATGAAATTTTCATACATTAATCACCTTGTTTGCGCCGTTGGGACGAGGTTTTATCAATGACATTTTCTATTTACGATAATTTCATATAAATGTCAAACTTATACTCATATTGTGACAGTGATTCACAGACGAAAATATTATAGTGAAAATGTCGCTCAAATACGCTACCCGGTACACAGGAATAACTTGTGCGAAGAGGTTTTAAAAATGCTGTCGATACTTATAAATTTTTCTTTTTTGCTTTCAACTCGGAAGCTGTGGCTGATGCTCACTTCTGATTGTTTAAGAATAATTGACCAGACGATATAATTATCGGAAACTTCAAAATCATCGTTATTTTCATCAATGCTAATGACAAGATTTTCACCAATCTCGAAGTATATCGTCTGCCTAAAAAATTCGTACGCTCGGTAAAGTTACTTTTATTGCTGAATAAATAAACTTTTTACAACGGTATGTGGACTGTGATGTTCGATTAACTTAGCCGGGCTACTAAATCTTGTGCGAGTGAAATTTTTAAAGATTTTACTGTCTTACCTTGATTTGGAAGAAACTTTGTGAACCTTTTTTAAGCTTCATTGCATAAGCTCTACATAAGCTATCATAAGAGTGATGTTAACAAGTGCATTATAAAATTGAACGACGATATCGCCAATGTTTATAAATGGACTGCAGCAAGCGGTCTTTGTATTAAAGCGAAGAAATCTAAGGTGATTGTTATTGGGAAAATGTATTCTTTGGCGGATGAGCTACAATCACTTTGCGTTGGTAGCGCATAAATACAATTCGCTCAAACTGCTAATAATCTTGGTATAGTTTTTAATAGTCAGCTTACCTGGTCTGACCATGTGAATGTTATTTGCGGTTAAACCTATGGTATGTTAACAAATTTATGTAGATCTCAATACTTTAATATACGTCTGCTATTGGCGAAAACATGTTTAATTCCCAACCTCTTACACGGATGCGAAATTGATTCTGTGATTCGCGACTCTTGATTCTGTGAGCAAACTTAAACTTTATCTGACTTGTAATAACATTGCCAGATATAGTTTTGGACTGGGAGATATAGCAATGTCTCACATTCTTCAAAGCAAATATATGATATTTCATTGGAAAAAACTCTTCATATACCGTTCTCTCACTTTCCTCCATAAGAGTATTTATACTGTTTTTTTTTTTTTTTTTGAAAATGATATAAAAAAAACTACCGAATCTTTTCTCAAATTTCTTTTTTTATTTGAAAGTACAATCCTATCCGTTAATAATGGAAAATAATTTCATTCAAACGGCTGCCTCGGCTGGCCATGCAGTAGCCTACACCATCGGTCCAATTTTTAAGCACACTCTCGATTGTGTGCAGCTGTATTTCACCAATGGCTTGACGAATATTGTTCTTTAAAACGTCAATTGTCTCTGGCTTATTGGCATAACACTTATCTTTGACGCATTCCACAAATAATAGTCCAACGGTGTCAAATCTCAGCTCCGAGTTGGCCAAACGACATCAGCTCTGTGGCTGATAATGCGATCTTCAAAAACAGGACGCAAAACATCGAGTGTAGCTTCGGCTGTATGGCACGTAGCGCCGTCCTGTTGAAACCAAATGTTGCTAATATCCTCCTCTTCAATTTTTGTGAATAAAAACTCGTTCAACATAGTTCGATAACGATCGCCATTGACTGTAACGGCCACTCCTTGCTCATTTTAGAAGAAAAATTGCCCAATTATGCCTCTGGACCAAAATCCACACCAAACAGTGTCTCGTCGTGAGTGTATCGGCTTTTCAATGTAGGCGTCCGGGTTTTCTATGCCCCAAATGCGACAATTTTGCTTGTTTACATACCCGCCAAGATCAAAATGAGCTTCATCTGAAAAGATTATTTTTTTTTGGCAAAATCGGCATCTTCTGTAAATCGATCGCAGGCCCAGATTCCCAGCGTTGTTCAAGCGTAGGCCCAACCATATTCGTTCAGCGGAAGGATAAAACTAATTATCTGTCAAATCAGACAAGAGCTAAGTGTTACCATTCACGAAATAAGCACTAGTTGAGAAAAAAAAAACGTTAGATGGCGGACCCTTTATATAAGAGGCTGGAATTCACAAGGTCAAACAGGGGATGCATGCTAAATACAATGGGATACCGAAAGCAAGTTTCTGAGAAGCATTTTTATATTACCGCTATTCGATCATGAAACCAACTTCCATCGAATATTCAGTAGATAAACAATGCAATGCAGTTTAAGTCAGAAATTAATACACACTTTTTACAGCTCTAACGTTGTTTAATTTGTTGAATAATTTTGTAGGTATCGATTATTATCTTGTTTTGTTTTGATATCCTTATAACGTTTAATTTAATTTTATTTCTATATGTATATTTGTTTTTTTTTTACTTAAGGTTCAATATTTCAACATATGACCAGTACTATTAGATAAGAGTTATGCTCCTCGTTTTTTTTTCGAATTATGATTAAATATCTAAATGCAATACGAAAAGTGTCCAGTTTATTCAACTGCAATATTTTGGAAGTTTTTCGAAGTTAACGTGTTCTTTTTGTATTAAAAATGCGGTATTAACTTAACATACCATATGTGCAGTAAATTTTAGTTCCTTTGTGTTAATAACTTCGTTAGTCTCTGCTTTTTTAGTTCAATTAACAAGAACATTTTATGTCAAAGACATATTCTTTGCTACTGTACTCTATATTCTTTAATTTCAAAAAATTTTACGAGTAAAACCACTTACACACACAATAATTCTCACACATGGTCACAAATAAAAGCTTTCTTCAACTGATGCCTTTATTTCATATGTTATATACAGGGCTAGTCATCTATTGTTTGGAGTTAAAAAAAAATTAATAATTTGAAATAATCAATAAATATATTAACATTTTGCACCCGAAGGATTTTCAGGCAAAATAAAATTACAAACAAAAAATTATTAAAAAATTTCTAAAAATTTCAATATTAACTAGAATGGATAATAATTCATTAACTTTTTACAGAACAGTACTAATTAGGTTCAACACAGTGTTATTGTACTATGGACTTTATTTTTATTTGCAACCTTGAATTAGTGTTCAACTACGATGTCAATTCCTTGACATCTACACAAAAAATGATTACAATGTCAGCTATGAAAATAACCTTTTGAAATAAACCTACAAAATCGCTCTCTATGAAGTTTTTCAGCTTTTTTTGGAAACTCTCTAAAAATAGGCATTTATTAGCTATAAAACAGGGTCAATTGAGTTTTTTATACAGAGTGTTTTTTTTATAGTTATACAAGCTTAAATCAATAATAAAGAAATATATTTTTAGTACCAATGAAACCGACTTTGTTTAAATATGATTTAGGATACGAAGGCACCACGACTGTTGCATACAATGCGCAATCTGGAACAGTAATTTTCACATACTTGTCATAGCCTATGCGCCCTTATTATGCTAATAATACTTCGAAAGTCGATTTTAGGTATTCCGTTGTCTTCGGTTTGTCGACGCAGACAATTGACTTTACATAACTCCAAAGAAAATCATCCAAAGGGGTTAAATCTCGAATTTGGTGGCCAGTTAATTGGGTCACTACATGAAATTACTTTTTCATCAAAAGCATCTTTATGTATATCAATTATAGAGCGCGCTGTGCAGCATGTGGATCCGGCCTGTTGGAACCAGATATCAGCAAGATGGATGCTAGCTAATTGAAGTATGAAAAGATTTCTAACCATGTCCCTATACCGTTCACCTTTGACAGAAGCATTCTGACCATCACTGTTTTTGATGACATATCGGCCAATGGATCCCATAAAGCGCACCAAGTAGAAGTCTTCTGTGATTATAAACTACATTCAACTGAAGTGCATGCAAAGAACCATTATTCTGATAAAAAATTTCAAAAATTTACAAATTTTTCTCTGGCGTCAAAACAAACTGAACAAAAAGCAACTATCAATTCTTAAATTGGTTGTCAAGTAAAGCAGTGTTGCCAAATTTAAGTTACAAACAAAAAATTTAAGTTACAAAACATCAAAGTCCAGTTTTATTGCCAACAAAGTTAATAATGACAATATGAACGTGTCTATTATCCGCATTGGATACGCATACACGGCCAAGAAGTCTGCACAAAAGTAAACACACAAGTGTTACTTCTGGCTACGCTGACTAGAAGCTGTATTCCTTTTCTTAGGCGTTTAAGTCTATTTATTAAGCCACGGCTACACCATTAATAGAATTGGTGCCAACGTAATTGTACAGTTGAATCTGCAACCATCACGTTTACTTCTCGAAGTAATGCACAAAACTACGAAGTTGGAATCGAAGCCACTAGAGTAGCAAGTGTCTATGATACCAGAATTAAATCGCGGTCAGTCCTTCAGTGTATATTTATTTATTATTTTTTTTTTTTTTTTTTGGATAAGTTATACTATTTTTTCTTTAACACTAAATGAGGATATTGTTGTCAGACATGTGCACCATTATATTCTTTCTCAGTCACTCCTTTAGGGAGCAATCAAGTTGATTTTCAAGTTAAGTTGATGATTAATCTACTATAGCTCACCTCCAAATGATTGTGTATAGTGGTGAAGATCATTGCTAAGTGTTGGTGGTGGTGATCCTTGCTTAGAATTATAATGTTTTCCCAGTAGGTAGCTGATCATTTGTCTAATGTTTGTCGTTATCGACAGAGGTAAGCTGGAAGGTCAGATGGGCTTCTTTAGATGGATTTGTTAGACGGAGGTTGAAGTCTCTTTATTAAACACTCGAAGCCGAAATTAAATGTTATCGTCATATCCTCTACTATGATTCCAACTTAGACTGTTTAAACTGTCTGATTGCGCTCTACTCCCCACATATTAAATCAGTGTAACTTTTAGATGTATTCAAAGCTGAAGTAAGAACACGCCTTGATAGTTATACATACCATATATTGAGTCTATCGATTGAGGGATGTTAAGGTAGATGTCAAGACTGAATGCTTAAATAGTAAACTCATGCGAAAAATACCTAATACTCTAAGGCAGGGTAAGATTAGGCAGCTTCTATCTATAGTTATGGACTCTGTTGCTTTCTACACATTGCCTATTCTGGCATATGCATGGTCTCCTGCTTATACAGAACAGTGTCCAAGGAGGCAAAAAAAGCCGATATATATCCAAGCCAAAGAGCTTAGCCGTCCTTATACTTTGCAAAGTGCAGCGCCGTTGCAGGAAAGAAAGTCAGGAGAGTGCACACTATATGTTAGAGATCTCTTATAAGATGCTCTTAGACCCTGTGTCGAAGTGTGGATTTCAAGACCACACGGTGAACTGTATGTTTGTTTCACACAGATCTGGTCCGGTCATATGTGTATTCGTCATTGCCTACACCGTTTTAAGCTGGTAGATAGTTCTGTGTGTTAAAACTGTCCTATAAACTAGAAACCGATTCAACGTAGTTAATTAAACGAAATTTATGGCTGCAGACCAACTGTTAAAAATCTGATTTGTAAAAACTGCTTGTCGAGTATGAAGTGGAGTGCCGGTAAACTGGTCGTCGGGCGAGTTTTGAGCAGACTTGCATAATCGTGAGATAACGAAAACAACAACATCAAAATTGCAGATAGACAATGAAAGTGGGACGAACATCACCTTTGAGTTTAGTTTTCTGTAGGGCCTCTTGACGTAATACCTAAATGGTGTTTTGGAGAGGATCCTATGTTGAAAGGTCACACACTAACTAAGGCTTTCAACTATCTTACACCCCGTAAAAAGGAAAGTAGATACCGCACCCTGTATATACATTTATGTATTAATAATAGCGTTTATGTGTTGGTATACAACCCTTATGGTTATTTTTTTAATGCTTCTATGTATGTATGTGTGTGTGTGTAAACTTTTAAATGCTCATTGAAGTTTGTTTTAATTTTTTTGGCCGATAATATATTTTTTCTTGTTTTACTCACTTTCTTGCTCTTTTATGAAAGTTTGCTTTTTATGACCGATAAGGAGAGCAGAAAAGTGCAGTTTTCATAGTTGTATGTATGTGTGCTTTACCTTTTTTAACATAATTTTCTTATTGTATTAATGTATGCGTAGAGAAAGTTTTTCATTTTTTTTCCTCTTATTTTCTTTTCATTTTATTTTCTTTCTGTTTAATGATTATTTTTAAAACGTGTTTAATAGCCGAGCTAAACTTTACATATGAGTTTAATGCAGTTGTAATGGCACTTTATGACCATTAAGGGAATTTATGCTATTCCACTGCACAAACTATGTTAGTAAGCGAGCGACAACTATGGCGCTGGCTGTCTATGAGAATGCATTGTTAGTTTATTTTAGTGTAAGGGGAACATGATTTTTTCTTTTCATTTTCAATTCATTTAAATTTGTCGGTTTTACATTTCTCTTGGCAAGTAAAAGTTTTTGCTAAAAAAAAATAAGAAAAAATATTATGTGAGAGTAACACAGGATAATGATAATGAACTTACTCACTTCTATTAGACAAAAGTTTGCCAAAAGACATTACGTGAAGCGCAAGTAATTTTCATATAAAAAAGAGGAGCACCAGGCTGTATTTTTAAAAGGCTTTTGCGCAGATATTAAATTATGGTTTTGCATAAATAAGAATCAGTTACTGTTCATCTTAATAATCATTCAAATCGAATTGCATTCCCTACACACTTTCATAACTTGCTTTAAATGACTGGGTTCCGCTGTCTCAGGCTCCCTTTGAATGTCACACAGTCTGCAAAGATCAACACTTGTGTCCTACAACCTAGTTTTCACCCTCAGAGTACAGTAGCAATACAGACAACCTGTTAGAATTCTGCTCAGTTTCAATATCCGTTCTGCCTTTGAGTAGTCAAGTGTGGGTCACAGTAGCTCGAAGACCTCGCAATACGTTTTTCCATTTAATGGCCTTACTGATCTATGGCGAACCCTTAGGACCACCAGTTCAGTGAAGATATTCAACAGGGGTCTTACAGAACCTTCTACAAAATCTAAATTCTTTGTAGTAATGTAATGCCCGGTAAGTGCTCTAATCGCAGCCTGACTGTCTGCATAAGTGATTATCCTCTTACCTTCGACTCTATCGTCCTATTGCAAGCAAATACCTGAACCTGTAAAGTATCTCTGCATCTACACGGAAGTTTTTAAGATAGCAGTACTTCCTTTCGAGCCGTCCGTGAAAAGTAATCAATCAATCCTCTTGAAATCGCAAATCCTGACTATGTAGTTCGTAAAACCTAGTAGTATCGTCCCTTGTATACCCTAGTTAATCACAGTTTAAAGCTGGCATACCCCACGGTGCCCAAGGCACGAGTTAATGCAACACGTCCCCCAAGGCCTTCACATTTGATTAAAATCACATGTGAGTACCAATGTCGAAAGCATTTTATTTGGATATGGCGACCACCTTGGTAAAATGTTGGAGACTATGTAAGCTCTTAGCGATCTATGGGTCACGGCACCTGGTTAAGAATGTAATATCACATCGAGCTAATGCTCTCCAAGCCATTTGGGTATAAACTACCGTTAGACTTAAGACTAACGCGATACCAGAGTTAAGCCTCAGGTCAGACGTCGTAATAGAAATGTTGCCAGTGTAAGGTTCAAGTGCCTCAAAGCTGGTGCCCAATAATAACAACGAAAATATTACCAACGGTACTAAAAAACAAAAAAGAAGCAAATAGTCATGCAACCATACAAACTACACAATCACAAAACCCATCACAGGGCAACCAAAAGAGTCCTATCAAAATACTGTAGATGATGCCCAAAGCGAACCTATTATTCTCTAATAATAAT
The DNA here is from genome assembly GCA_023159175.1 of Wohlfahrtia magnifica. Taxonomy (NCBI): domain Eukaryota; kingdom Metazoa; phylum Arthropoda; class Insecta; order Diptera; family Sarcophagidae; genus Wohlfahrtia; species Wohlfahrtia magnifica. The sequence goes on from JAKWBJ010000051.1 coordinate 4,493,820, forward strand.
ATTAATATCCTTCCAATTAAAAATACTGCGATCAAGCTCGCCGAGCATATGTGTACTAAGACCCATCTACAATGTCCTATTAACGTCCACCACATCCCCAACGTCATAGTTTAGTGGACGCCTCACCAAAATATGCTACGAATACTCCGGCCACATATCATACCTGCAATCACGCCTATAGTCTATTTATGGCCCCTCTTATGCGAAAATACATGAGCCATGTCCCATCGTGAAAAATCAAAGACTTAAGCCAAAATCAAAATCAGGGCGCTCCGTACACTCCTAACGTCAGGTATGAAGCCATAAGTCACCTTTCCATTGTCGCTGTCCATCCATCGTACCTGCCACCATTCGATTACATTTTTATCGAACGACTCTTATCACCTCTTTTACATCCAAGTCAAGCTTCCCCATAATGATGGGCTCCTCGAAGATCCTTAAAAATCATTGCTAAGTGATGGCGGATCTTAGTTAGTTAGTTACGACGGGTAGCCAGACACGACCAGCCCACCTGGTCCAATATTGATCCCACTGTGATAGCCATCAGTAATCCAGAAAATGGTCAACCTATATGTCCGCGTCGCGGTGCTATCCGAACCAACCAGACACATGTACAAAAGAAGAGATCCGGCGGATATTCACACCGACCAAATCCAACAAGCCATCCAGAAACGGACTGCCAAGGAAAGTAGTCCTAATATCCGAAAGACGCTGGCATAAGAAGTGCTCGACAGTATCCTCTTCCTCCTCATCCTGACAACCTCTACAATAGTCATTGAACGACAGACCCAATCTAGCATGCGCACCAGTCACCCAGTGCCCAGTAATCACAGCCACAAGAGTTCGTAGCCTAAGTCGCAAAACACCCCTATAATAGACTCCGAGCTAGCCTGATCATGTAAAGGCCAGATTTGCCTCGATACGGAGCTCGTGGGTTATCCAACCGTAGCTGTGCCCTACCCAACATGTACCGCATGACCATAAGTCTGCAAGAGGAGAGTAGCATCCCAACTGAGTGGCCAATCTCCTCATTTCTGAGGAGAGAGCCAGCCCTCGCAAGTCCGTCTGCCACACAGTTCCCCCGGGTTTCCGAGTGACCCCTTACCCAGATAATGGCGGTCCTTACTTAGCGTTAAATTTTTTTTCCCAGATGGTTATGTTTTTCTCCTGATCATCCATCTTATGTTTGTCATCATCGCAAGACATAAGCTGGAAGGCCAGTTTTAAATTTTTTAAACTGAATTTTGTGTATGGGAGTTGAAATGTCTTTATTAAACACATGCTGCCGCTTTTTCATGTTATGTCCTCTACTGTTATGTTCTGGGCTATAATTACTACAGCACGCCACCACCTACACACTTCTACTTATGCCACTTCTTAATGCATAGATGGCTTTAAAGCTTTTCTCATATTTTTAAAATTTGTGCGTTCGTACCCTCCATTGACCTTTTTCTTAAACGTATTTATTGAATTTTAAGTACCCTTACAAATAGAAAATTTTGGAATTTTTTTTAACTTAAAAAAATTATATTTAAACAATTAGTTTACAAGCTTTATGATTTCCACCATTGTTGAAACAAATAAAAGCGAACAAAAAATAATATCAACCATAATTCATTATTAATTGTTTGGCAGTTTTCGGCCAAAATTTATCTTCATTTCTGACCGTTTAAGATTTGTGCTTCAATGATCTGTTTATTATGCTGTCCTGCATGCTTTTGATATGCTTGTTCTCCTATATTTTTTGTTTGTTTTTCAATATAATAATTTATTTTTAATGAATTATGATCCCATTCAACAAACAAACAATAAGTGATGTTTTATTAAGCTTAAGGGTCACCAGCAGCAGCAGCAGCAATATCATCAGCAAAATCAACATCAAGTCTTTAGTATTAAACACCCACTAAACACATACTTAAAGCCAAAGATGTTAAAACGCCCACTAACATGCTTCCTTATAAAGGACATTTTAAGATATAGGAAGTGTTAGAGAGGAGTGCGAGGAAATTAGTTGGGGAATAGGGAAGAGCAGACCTAACTTTGTGAACATAAACAACATAATTCATAATAAAATAAAAATCATAAAATAGAATTACAGAAATTATAGACATTATTTACAACATCAACACCAAAACTCCACTTATGAAACATGATAGGAAGGAAGGACCCTAAATACCGACACCAATAGCAGCAGCCAAAAGATAAACACAAATGCTTAGTAGAGACTTGATGCTGAAAAAAGCAGAAAAAAAGGAGGATATAGTGGGTGTTTATATGATGAGTCAGCTTAAAAATACAAAAATAAAATAAATTATGAAAAAGCACACAAAAGTAAAATAGCAAAGAAAGAAAAAATAGTTTATGATACTCTAGGGACAGATGATAATAGAAATATTAAGTAAATATTTTCACGATATAAAATTTATTTGTCCAGTAGCAAAATAAAACCAAAAAAAGTTTTGTGTGATTTAAGAGCATTTAAACCTAGACGAGGGAGAAAATTGGTGACAAAAACAATAGCCAATTTAAAGGTCATATTGAAAGTCTTAAATTGTATGCTTATATCGTATGATTTTTTTGATTTTGGATTTGATTTAAAAAAAAACATAAAATTGAGAGAAACATATGAAATATTTATTCGATAAAACGATCTATATAATGATCAATGCTCAGAGACAATTTCAAGTAAATGTTGCGGCTGCGCTAATTGACCGGCCGCAAATATGAAGTATATTGTATACCGTACTCGCCTCTCAATTGGGCCATTGTTTCGCGTGCTGTGTGGAACTCGGCACAGTTTTGTTGAAACCACATTCCAGACAGGTCCAGCTTTTTAACTTTAGGAAAAAAATTTCTAATTATCGCACGGTAGCGTTCACCAGTAACATATTTGTCTTCGTCTTCTTTGAAAAAGTACAGTCCAATGATGCCACCGACCTATAATCTACAACAAACAGTGCATTGTTTGGGACGTATTGGCAGTTCTTGCAATGCTTCTGTCTACTCCTTATACCAAATACGATAATTTGACTTGTTCACGTATACATCCAACCAGAAATCAGCTTCAGAGGATGTTCTTTAAACTAAATTTTGATGATAACATTCAATAATCTAAAGGGTCCGCCAAATAATTTTTTTTTAAATGCTATAAAAAAAAACTACTGAATATATTCTTAAATTTCTTTTTTTATTTAAAAGCACATATCGATTGTCTGCAGCTGTATTTCACCAATGGCTTCACGAATATTGTCCTTTAAAGCGTCGATTCTCTCTGGCTTGTTGGCGTAACACTTATCTTTGACGGCACCCCACAAATAATAGTCCAACTGTGTCAAACCACAGCTCCGAGGTGGCCAAACGACATCAGCTCTGCGGCTGATAATGCGATCTTCAAAAACAGGGCGCAAAACTTCGAGTGTAGCTTCGGCTGTGTGGCACGTAGCGTCGTCCTGTTGAAACCAAATGGTGTAATATCCTCCTCTTCAATTTCTGTGAAAAAAAAACGTTAGATGGCGGACCCGATACAAGCGTTGTACGTTTTTAAGTCAATTCATAGTTAAGTTATAGACCAAGCTAAACATGTTTAATCGTAAAGTGGTACACGAAATCAGTTGAGCTGACAAACACAATGTTGCCAAAAAGAAAGTTGCTAAAAAATCGCCCGATAAATAATAAAAATCTATTATCAATAGGCCAGGACGTCAAGCGAGATTGGAAAACCAGCTAAAATATACGGTCTTATATACGACTCCTACGACCTGCCTTTACAGCAGTCTGAAAGAAATAGAAGCTGCTTCTTCCCTTGAAAAATGGTATCAAAGTAAAGTTACTACAAAGTAAAGATTTGTAAGACTGCAACAACATGAGAAGAATCGCTCTGCTTAATATCATGTTCACAAGAGACTTTGAGTTATTTCGTTTGCTGTTTGAATTACTAATATGAATTTCACTGTTCACATTACAGCTTTGTAATTAGTTTTTATCATTTTTCTCTTATTTTGTTTGTTTTTCCGTCATAGGGCAAAATATAATGTTTTTAAAACCGAAAAAAAGAGTATGAAAAAAACACGTTTAGCCGAGGACGAATACCTGATACAAATCTAAGATCACAACAGTTTTGTTGTAATCACATTGTAATTGAAACTGGATTAACCAAAATTTTAGTGATCCGTTACTAAGATTTTGTGTTTGAAATTATGTAAGTCAGGCCAGGATACAGGTTGTCCAACCACTAGGAGCGTTCATTGTTACTTATAATGCTGTAGAAGAGAGTGGCAGGGGAAAATATTCAACTCGACTTATAGTTGAAGGTTGATTTATGAATAGGAGAGTTAATTAGGAAAAAACGTTATCTTGCCAATCTTGACGTAACACCAAGAATTTAGCAGTCTTGATACATGAAAGAATCTAAGGTAAAATAGAGAACAATCTACGTAATTAACAAGCAGCTTTTCGGCCAAATAGGATCTGTATTGATTAGGCCAACATCGTACGCATCATTATAAAACAATACCAATAATGGCACTGTTTGGTTAGTTTACGTAGCTACCCGTAGCTAACACGAGTCACGAGTATTAAATAGTGGCCTCGGACATCGTTTTGAAAACCTAAACAGTTGGGAATCCATCATACTCTTTGTGCCAGTTTGAGATATCTTAGGATATTACCCAGACCAATGCAGGATATTGCTGAGTTGTTGTGTAGGAACCACGGTAGTGCTTCATAAGGCTTGAACATTCGCACGAGCTACTCAACCGTCTTTTACAGTCTTAGCTTATTTCAGCAGCGACAGTCATCGTTGTACCGTAACCTAATAACGTTGACATGTTTTCCAATCGGCCAGTGACTGGTAAGTACACACTTCTTCCACTAGGCCCATGAGCGGTCAAGTGAGCGCGCCACACATCATTCTAAGGCCAGTCAACTTCGTAGCCCAGATTGTTTCAGCCTTCCCCGTCTTTCCACCCCACCCATATAGAAATCAAAAGTTTAAAGTGACTCGGAATCCAAACAAGTTTCGTTTCAAAAGAAAGCCGGAGAGTGTTCAATGACAACCTATATTTTCTCACCAACCAAGATGTGCTAGAGTGTGCGCTAAGGTTACGGATAACCTCCTGGCTGTCCATGCAAATACAGATGCGCCCCCTCGCGCAGCCTCGTTATACAATAATAGAAGACATGCTTACCTGCTGGATAATATCTTTCCCCGAAAAACACTTAAACCATAAGAAAGACTGTAGTGGAGGTTCAGGGTATCCTTCACAGAAAAGATCATCGATCTAATAATATACCTTGTCGAAGCCACTGAGTAGATCGACCAGATTCTATTTAGAAAATAATTCCTATTGAGTTGAGCTGCGCGAGGCAGTAGTCCAGCATGACCATATGTCCTAGTCTTCAACACTCCAGAGGACGATGACATTACCTCGCTGCAGGCGACTGTAATCCAAATATACATGGTAATGGGCAGTAGATGCAACAACACATCAAGAGCCACTTAAGGCCCAGTAAAACCAACACAGGCCAATCTCTGTACCTTTTCCATCCTCTGACGGCAGTGCCAACTAAAGTTAATAAAACTCCTTACGGGCCATGGAAGCTATCTAAGATATCTGTATCGAGGTAGACAGGACAACTCTTCATAATATTCAGTCTGCGAAGAAAACAGATGTGAGACGTGCGTGGATTGAAGACTACGCAAATGCTTAAGTCCGAGAAAAACTGGTACACAATCATAAGTCTTAATCATATGTTACGTGAAGCCTAAGAGCAGCTAAAATATGATTATAGTAACAGTTTAAATAGAACGGCGATGAATGGCCATAAAGCGCTCTTAGTCAACATGAAGTTATACAAATAGGCAGTTCCGTATAAACTTTATTGCTACATTTTGGTTAGAGAAACCAAATGTTACAAAACCTGACGGTCTAGGATACCTCAAACTCATGCCAAATAGCGCAGGCAGCAGACACTCTACTTGGAATAGGCTCAAACCAACTGTATTGCCACATCATCATAACTTGTTACATGGGGTCTGAAGACATGTAAGAGGGTGTTGTTTTAGTATGAAGGAATCATACAATATAGGCTGTAAATATATTATGAAAATTATACACCTTCTGCGTCTAAAAGCGTTTATTGCCCAATCTCAAGATGGAGCTATTTTCGGTTTTTTCCTCACCACATCAAATACCGTTTTTTTTAGAAGTCTTGTGACCCCAATAACTGTTTAATACACTACTTGATACGCAGACTTGTATCAATTACCTGATTTGATTTAGCGAACTAGTGTATACTTTTGAGCGTGTTTGTGTTTGGGTGAGAGCTCTAGTGTTTCTATCCGTTCCTTTGTGTGATTTTTCCTGTTTTTTCCTTTGATTTAGACTTCCTTCATAAAAGTGTAAGTGCAAGCAGTAAAAAAAGAAAAGCACACATACACATATTTATATGTAAGTATACATAATGGATCAACTATACACATAAAAGTAAGGTTCATTAAAAATTTACACCTGGCTACCTTAAATACGGGAATAACTATTCGAATGTAAAAAAAATGGGAGAAAAACAAAGAAAAATGCAATTCAAATTCTGTTTCTACATGCATACATTTAAAAGCCTGCATAGCGTGTGTTCAGTTTTGAATTTTCGTTTTCAGCATCAACTCTAGGCCTTTTTTTCGCACACTTTACACATATTTTTACCCTATTTTTCCATCTACTCTTCTCATATGATTCTGTTATGATTCTCTTTTAGCAATCAAGCGTTAATGTGTTGCCAATAGTGAATTCCAATTAAGTGTTACAAAAAGAGGGCAATAAAAACAATATTGGCAGAAGCAAAAGCAGAAGAACAATAAGAACATTAAACAACAACAAGGAAAACGATTTAGGGCTAAAATGCATATGTTTGCTTGTTGCCCTGCTGCTAAAAGTCTGTGTCTGTCTGTGTGTGTGTGTTGTAACTGTTGCTGGTAATATTGGCAATTTGTGAAATGCAGTTAAAAAGTATCGCTTGTTAAACTAATGCGCGAAAGAGGGAAAAGATGTTGACGATATTTGTAAAGCAGGAAATATTTTAGTTTATAAGAATGACAAATTTGATGGCGAATCACTTTTTATTTGAATTTGTAAGTATAAGGGCATTACAAATAAGATATTTTTGATTACAATGTAAAATGTTCAAAGGTTTTTATTCAGAGGTGTTTTTTGTGAAAGTTGTTCTAAAATAAGGTGGTATTTTGAGTGTGTTTTTTTGTTTACGATATGTAAGCACTAATTCAAACCAAGGAAACTAAGGTTTATATAAAAAGTTTGAAAATTTAAAAAAAAAAATATCTTACGCTTTAGAACTAGAAAGACGGTAAAATCTAGAAACCAAAAAAGGCGGATAGGGATCACTTGACTCCACTAATTTTAAATAAGTTTTAGTAGCAAAAAGTTAATAACTTGAAATTAAAAGTTGTTTATCCAGTTTAAAAATATCCAAAAAATTAATAAAAAAGAAAATGCACCTCAAATTTACCTCCTACAATATAGTAGATACGTTCCAATCAAGTTATCTATTGTGAGAAACCGCTTTGTAATATGTAAAAAGATAAACCATAGATTTTTATTTTAGAATTTTGAATTGGAGAATCACATAATTAAATGGCCTACATGATCAAAAATAAATGCTGAGTCAGTCATAATGCTAATAGTTTCTGGAAGTCAACTGATTTCCGACTGGGATGCATACTATATTTACCTCTTAGCGCACAGCTATCATCAAATGTCCATAAACTTAAATCTCTGGAGAGTGAAGATATACATGAATTTTATTTATCCGAAAGATAATCTTGTGGCATTACATTTTAAATATGATTTCTGGCATATGACCGCCACGGCTGGCGTAGATGTAGTCCAATCTTGACGTCTACTTTTCGATGACCTTTTCCAATATTTGTGGCCGTATATCGGCAATTATACGGAGAATGTTGTCTTCCAAATGGTCAAGCGTTTGTGGCTTTACCAATGTAGTCTAGCGGTGTTAAATCACAAGATCTTGGAGGCCAATTCACAGGTCCATAACGTGAAATTAGGCGGTCAGCAAACGCGTCTTTCAATAAATCTGTTGTGGCACGAGCTGTGTGACATGTTGCGCCGTCTTGTTGAAACCACATCTCTTGGACATCATGGTTATTCAATTCAGAATTGAAAAAGTTTGAAATCATAGCTCTATACCGATCACCATTGACTGTTACGTTCTGGCCACCATTGTTTTTGAAAAAGTACGGACCAATGATTGCACCAGCCCATAAAGCTCACCAAACAGTCAGTTTTTCTGGATGTAACGGTGTTTCCACACACACTTGAGTATTACTTCACTCCAAATGCGGCAGTTTTGTTTGCTGACATAGCCATTAAACCAGAAGTGCGCTTCATCGTAAAAAAAAATCGCTTATGAAAATCGGGAACAACGGTAATCTCGTTTTGGGCCCATTCGACGAATCTACGCCTTATTCTTGCACGATTTGGATTTTGCAAGCACGCAAATCAAGATCCTTCCGCAAAATCTTTCATAAAGTGGATGGACACAGATCCAATTCCTGTGCTCGATGGCGGATGTACTCATTCGGCTCCTCCTCAATGCTGTGCTCTACAGCAGTAATAGCTTCTTCTGTACGCACCGTACAGCATCTCTGGGATGCGAGTTATCAATAAGAGTAAACGTGGACGCTTTTGTCGTCTATAAAATGGACGTAGTGCGCGGTATGTTTTCCGCACAGAACCATTATTTTCGAAATAAAATTGCACTATTTGCAAGCGTTGTTCAGGGGTATGTCTATTCATTATGAAATGCCAAACCAAACTGGGAATAAATCACTTAACAGCTGATAGATCGGTCACCAACTTGAAGAGTAATGCCAACTTAAAGTTCTATACCTCTATAAAAAACACACTTTGCAAAGGCGGAACTAAGGCTCAAAATTGACAGATATAAGGTAAAGCGCTATAAAATTAAAGATACGTAATATTAAGTTGAAAGAAGGTAAAGATTTCGGCTACCTTCGCTGTAGCGATGATATATTATCACGGATCTACATATCGATTCAAACTTTCGGTATTTTACGATTGATTTGAAAGCCAACTGCTATTACAAAAACATCTAAATTCAACATTTTTTTCTCTGTCATCCATTGCTTTGTTTCAGTTCCATTAATCAAGTTGATTTTCAAGCTAAGGTGATGATGAATCTACCTTAGCTTCCCTCCTTATGATCGTACCATGTAGTGGTAAAGATCCTTGCTAAGTAATTTTGTTTGTGATCTTTACTTAGCATTTTATCTGTACCCGTTTTTTTCTATTCAGGGGGAACTACTTTAGTTAGATTTTTCTGCAAAGAGGTTGAATTTTTTTATTAATGTGTCCTACTGGTGATTCGGACCTAGTCCGCTTGTGTCCACCACGCCAACATCAGCTTGAACATACAAACTTGGTCGTAAAATTAGCGATTTTCTGTGGATGAGAGTTCTGAAATATAACATTACGCAATACCAAGGCTATCGAGGTATTAATAAGCCGTTGCTTTCAAGACATATTTTAAATATTTTTGTCAGAAGCCATCAAGAATATAAACCTGTAGTTTCTTGAAAGCAAATGGCTCTGAGTTGGTTACACGAAAATCATATGAACACCTAGCTATTACTGCCATAGACTGGAATCTACAGGGGAAAATGCGCAAAGTTGTCCGTCACTGCAAGCCTGGAGGCGACAAATTGATCTCATAAACAGCAAAAGCAGTTGTAGTTGAAAGAAATCAAACAGGGGAAAAGGAAAGGAGTTTGTCACAATACTTGTTGCTCCCAGGGCACGATATATAAACGCTTACAATCAATTTGATGATTTTTGTAACGAAAAAAAATTTCGAAATGTAATTGAGAAGTAAAATATTGGCAGCCAAATATGCAAATGGGTCCGTCTTTCTAAGGTAGTTGTGCTATTTATTTGAGTTTAAGACACTTAAATAATAAAGAAATATTTCAAAGTAAATTTTGATTTAATTTTAATAAAAGTCACGAAATATCAGTTCAGAAAAATCATTATTAAGCAAATATTGGCAGTGAAATATTGAAATGGGTTAAATGTCCCCCTCATGTCTTTCTAGAGTTAACATATTTCGAACTCAGCAAAAACCTCTTAATGATTATGAATAATAGAGTTTACACTAAAGGTCAACTAAATAACTTCAAAAAAGTGAGTAAAACTAAAGCATTCTAATCTCGCGAGGAAACCTAATACACAAATAACACTTCACTATATTTTCCATAAAAATTTAAGTCATAAGGCCTTTACAGTTCAGTTAACAGAAGAACCCACGCTTAGACCATCGATAACGTTGCCTTTTGCGGTTTGTGCCCTTTAAATGTATTAAACTGATCTGGAATTTTATCAAAAATTCATAATTACTAATGAGCCTCATTTTAATCTCAGAGGCTGTGCTAACAAGTAAAATATTCTTATGTGGGGCTTGGAAAACTAAGAAATTATGGTTGAAAAGCCTATCCATCTGTAATTTGTGACTCCTATTGTTGTTTTTTTTGCTACGTTTTTGGTATGCCAAGTCATTAAATCTTTCTCCTTGAAAATTAAGACTGAATTAGATTAGTCACTCGAACACTAACGAATGAGTGACGTGTATTTTCAACAAGACGTTATTAAGTGTCACAAAATGTCTCCACTTAAGGCAGTAAACTGGTTTTCCTGCATTAGAGTATTAAATTCCAGCTGAAGTTTACAACTTAATTTTAAGGCGTATTTCAATTCACATTTTCAATAAAATATTTCTCATTTATTTATAAAAAAAATATAAAAAATAAGCGCTGGCTGCTAAAGAAACTGTATACAGTGGCAGTAGTAGTAAATCGCTCCCTGGTATGCAATAAATCTATTTCAACATGTTGCATGTAATGTTATATGGATTCTACAGCGCACATTTACAACAAATGCCGGTATCATGACATCGTGTGCATGTGCCACTCACACCACATATACGACCACAACACACTCAGGGTAATCACTGGCAATACCAGACAACAAGACAACGGCAAACAGATGAAGCAACACATGATAGTCACGCAGCTGTAACATTACAACTAACAAGCTTTCAAACGTGCAGATAAACGGACACGAATCTACTCAAGTATTGTGCCACAAAAGTGATATATAAAAAATATGTTGCATAAAGAAATTTGGTATAAAAATGTTCACCGCAAGTAAACGTAACTAAGGCAGTCATAGCCACTACTGTAACAGAAGAGCAATTCGGTCACACACTTGCACATACAAATGTATGTATATCGTTGAATAAAGCAAGAGAAAGACGTTGGATTACAAAAATAAATGCTATCATAGTGGAGAAGCTCCTTTTTATGTATTGAAATATTATTTAATATTCATTTTCTTCATCTATTTGTCGATATTATACCTGCCAATTATACAGTTTGCCTTTAGTACATAAGGAGAATAGTTGCAGCAACTGAATAGCGACAATTTGAACCTTCAAAAGATGAGTTTACACAATTTTGCTTGTTAATGTAGCTCTGGTTGCATAAACGAAGTTGCAAGTATGAACAAAGAAATTTTACATGATTTTTATGTCAATGCAGATATAAAGGGTCCGCCCAATAATTTTTTTTTTTAAATGCTATAAAAAAACTGCTGAATATTTTCTCAAATTTCTCTTCTTATTTGAAAGTTCAATCCTTCCGGTTAATGATGGAAAATAATTTCATTCAAATGGCTGCCTCGGCTGGCCATGCAGTAGTCTACACGATCGGTCCAATTTTTAAGCACATTATCGATTGTGCGCAGCTGTATTTCACCAATGGCTTAACGAATATTGTCCTCTAAAGCGTCAATTATCTTTGGCTTGTTGGCGTAACACTTATCTTTGACGCACTCCACAAATAATAGTCCAACGGTGTCAAATCGCAGCTCCGAGGTGGCCAAACGACATCAGCTCTGCGGCTGATAATGCGATCTTCAAAAACAGGGCGCAAAACATCGAGTGTAGCTTCGGCTGTGTGGCACGTAGTGCCGTCCTGTTGAAACCAAATATTGCTAATATCCTGCTCTTCAATTTTTGTAAACAAAAATTCGTTCAACATGGCCCGATAACGATCGCCATTGACTGTAACGGCCAGTCCTTGCTCATTTTCGAAGAAAAATGGACCAATTATGCTTCTGGACCAAAATCCGCACCAAACAGTGACTCGTCTTGGGTGTATCGGCTTTTCAATATATGCGTGCGGGTTTTCTGTGGCCCAAATGCGACAATTTTTCTTGTTTACATACGGAGCTGACGGTGCTTCTCTTCTTCCAAAATACGTACGCAATTTTCGCCCACATTCTGCGACATTACCATGATATTCAAAGTAATGTCGCAATATTTCCCAGCGTTGTTCAAGCGTATACACAACCATATTCATTCAGCGGAAGAATAAAGCTAATTATCTGTCAAATCAGACATGAGCTAAGTGTTACCATTCACGAAATAAGCACTTGTTGGAAAAAAGACGTTAGATGGCGGACCCGATATAAAGGAAAATAAGATACAAATTTGAAAAATGCTTCGAAAAAAAAGAACAAATGAGTGATAAGGCTTTAGAGGTAAATTTGAATTATTCTACAAAAGGGCTTCACTATAATCAGGCAGAGAACTAGATCCCTAGGGCTCCCGGTTAAGCTTTGCAGCTTATTTTCTATAACCAGTGTAAGTCCCAAATAACATCGGACTGGTGCCCAATACAAACAACAAAAATAGAACCAACAATACTACACAACAACATTCAAAAAACACAATAACACAATCAAATGCCGCAAGAGAACCTATTTTTCTCTAAACCTAGAATGCCGTCTATTAAATACACTATGAGAGAACTCGACGAGCCTTTGTATAGTCCGATCCATTTTCAGTGTCCCGCAAAAGTCCACCAAATCTGCCATTACGGTGACTCTCATTGCCGCAAATTCCTTATGTCATTGTAGAGCGGACATCCACCAGAACAGGGCTCAAATTCTCCAGCCTCATCCAACACCTTCAATCAGCAATCCCACTAAAGCTTTTCTTGTGCAAAAATACACCGAGCGAGCCATGCCCCGTCAGTAAAAATTCCATTCCATTCCTTCCCTAGTCGCTGTCTGTCCAATGAACCTGCCACTGCTCGAAGATAAATCCATCAGAAGTTAACGAAAGTCTCCTATTATCCCATTTGCTAGAAAAGAAGCAGAAGTTCAATCAATAACAAAAGCTGGTAGTCTGTTTTGGATCTTGAATGTAATAGCACGTCGTATTACTACCAACACTTTCCAGGCGACAGTCGATACTGTCTTGCAAACCGATACTCTTGTCAGTAACCCAACTCTCTCACAGATTGGAGTCCTACGCCGACCTATAATCTTGTACCACACTAATAAACAATATGCTGCACTTGCAGCAAATAGTGTATCATACATAATACATACAGTATGCCTTCTGAGGCCATTATCATACCTAAGGATATCTTTGATTCTTACTATCACTCCAACTCACTTATCCTGTAACCCTCTGCATATATATCAGAAAAATAATTTTCTGGGTCATAGATATCTCAAGATATTTAACCTTCTTAACATATCGCAAGCTAAAACCGCCAACCCCCTGCAGACAAATACAGTTAAAGGAAAACTCCCTTTACTTTTCAGTCTACCGCTGGCGATGAAAACAAACATCACTTAAATCATCAGGAGAAATCGCTACCTGGTGGAGAAAAATGGCAATGCTAAGTAAGATTCACCACCACCATTTAGCAAGGATTTTCACCATTACAAAATCACAAGGAGGCAAGCTACAGTAGACTAATCACTTACTGAGCTTAAAATCAACTGATTAATGAAACTGAAACAATATAATTGCTTTGCTGAAAACCATTTACTTCCAAGAGGAGAAGCAAAAAAAATGTCTATAATTATCTTATGCGTTGTCATGCACTCGTAAGTCTTTTAAAATCGTAAGCTTGGCTTGAGTTTTTGCTAATCGAGTAAGTATAACTATTGACACTTCACTTCCATTCGACAGTGCTTTTGTTTGTGAGAACTGTGATAAATGCCTTGTTTCTGTAGCATTTAAAAGATTTTAGATCTTGTTTTCAAAATCAAAAGATATGATACATTAGTGCTGTAACATTGTATCTTTGTTTTCTCTCAAAAGCAAAGGAAAATAGTTATGTTATCTGACTTTCAGTTGCCAAAACTTAACAGCATTGATTAATTTAGGCTTTGCTTAGGTTATCTTACTAATCTTACTTTATCTTATTTACAAATTGTCAGCTTTTATTATATATTTTAACATCAATATGAAGGGCTAGATCAAGTTGGTTTTCCTTGATCTTCATAAAAATTTGATCACTTATTCTAAACACTAAAAGCGAAATAGTTTGACAAATAGTGTTGATGTTTTAATTCAAAATTTTTCTTATTTTCCTGTCGTTTTTATACAGTCATTCTTTATTCTGTGTATGTAGTATCATTGACGTGTATGTTCTCTATAAAAAACCACCAAATTTTTATTTTTTTTTTTGGTCACAAGTATTCATTTATTCATGCTTTTAAACAGCAATTACTGTGTTAAGCACCTACAATTTTAATGACCAAAAAATAAAATTTTTTCGTAAAACACCTGTTTAACCGGAAGGGTTTTTATTGCACAACCATCAATATATCTTTGAGTACTAGTTTTCTGCAAAATATATTCCTTTTTATGTTTTGCACGTATAACATTGAATTTTAATAAAATTTTATTAAACTTTAAAAAGAAAAAAGGTAAAAAATACATAAAAATGTAATAAAGGTGGCAACAAAATAACTATTCTTAATACATTATGCAAATCGAACATACCTCGGCACACACCACTTTATTACCTTTGCACGTTTAGTGGTGAAAAACTAAAAAAAAATTTTAAAAAATTATTAAAAAAAAAGAAAAATAAATTGAAAAGAAATATTTAAAAAGTAGGGTTTTAATAATAGTCGCTGTATGGGTATTAAAATGAAAGCTTTTAAAGAAACTATAGTTTAGATATTCTCTTTTAAAAGATCTATAAGATTCTGTAAATGAGTATTTAGGTAAAAAAATAAAATAAAATTGTATTTATATATTGAAATTGCTATTAGTGCGGTTTTATAACATGTGAATGTGGCCTATTTTTAAAGTATATACTTATAATCAATTGTTAGCCAAATACTTATATCATCGATAACCACGCGTCGATACAAACCCAAACCTTAGTTACTTAAGCAAAGCTATCATACTCACCGAATTTGGTTGTGTTTTATTTGTCATCCAGTTGCAAAAACGTACAAGCATCCAGATTATGCCAGTGCTTTTCAAGCACAGATCCCAGCGTTGGAAAATGTTGCAAAGAAGGTAGCCAACTACAGGTTAGGAAATCATATTTTATGTCCATAGCCACACATCGATACCAACCCTAACCTTAGTCATGTTATATTCGAAGCTAGCTAAGCAAAGCAAGTAGAAGTTGATGTGTCTAGAGTCAGGCGGTCAAGTTGTTCTGTGTTGGGTTCCGAGACACTGTAATATAAATAAAAATATATCAGATGTCCTTATCAGGATTAAGAGATTAAGCAGAGTTTATAACAGACTTTCTTGCGAAGAGCGAATAGTAGATGGAGCAGCTTAACAACTTGTCCTGTGATTGACAAAACTTGTTCGCAGCTCTATAAGAACAAGCCCAAAAGCCTGATGCGAAGAAAGATATCTTCAAAGCTGTGTACTTTGGTGATTTTGTCATATGTAAGTATCAATCCACACCTACAGAAACTATGGAGCATTTACTGTGCCAGTGCTCATCGTCATGCTTCTTAACGAATTAGAAGCTGTTATGCTTCTTAATTAAAAGCTTCTTTACGTTTTAAGAAGCATAACAGGTCTCAACCAAATAATAATAAATGCAAAGGTTTAAGTGTAACGACACAGTGGAACTTCTGACGTGAAGCAAGTGAAAAAGTATTTGTTTCACATATATCTCTCCAGGCTTGAGGCTTTTAAGCCCTTGCTTGTGTTAATGCTTTTTTCTATCTTTTCCCCTTTTCAGTTAAACCTTCTGTTCAAACGAAGCGCTTATTAACGTGGACATATATCGTGTACACCAAAGTAATTTCCTCGAACTTTTAATCTCTCCTCACACCATGAAAACTATGCACTAGAGAATCTTATCTTGTTCCTGTCAACGAGTATTCTCTATAGACTTACACCTTCTCTTTCTGGGTATAAATAACTAATTGTCACATTCTTTGGCTATACAAATATAGCCAGATTTTTTTTGTTCCGTTCGCTTGCTATAAGAAGCAAATCCACTAAGATTAGTAGTTTATGCCCCTCAAAGTAAGCCTATGATCCATAATAGTCCTAAGTAGTATATAAATGCGCGACATCGTCACCTAGCCAGTTAACTTAAATATACCATGTCCAAGAACGTATACAGGCAACTTTTTAAGGGTTAACATACGAAAATTTTAGAGTATTCTACTGGAAACTTTTCCGGGTAGCGTTTCTAGCTACAACAGGCAGTTAGCCGCTCATAGATATTGACTTCATAGATTTATTGCAGCTTGTGCACTGGCACATTATCTCTTCTACATCGCAATACCATGGCTACTTGATAATCTCTTTCTAAAATAATAATAATGCCTGTCGAACGTCTCACTACATTATTCAGAGACACCCCGCATTTAAAAACAATTTTCGATGTGCTATGTGCACTATTAGGGTTTTTGAGTTATATCGGTATCTTTTAGAGAATCATAGCTTTGAGTTGTCAATACTGCTTTGTTGGAAAACATTTTTAGCAGCTGGTAGTTTTTCTTAAGTTTGGTTTTACATTTCATTATGGATAAACTTACACCAGAGCAAGGCTTGCATTTTGTTGACATTTTTGAATTGAATTTCCATACAAAATGATGTTCTCCAATGAAACTCAGTTTTGGTTGAATTATTTGGATTGATGATTATCCACAAGCTTTAGTCGAAATACCATTAAATTCACATGTGGGTTGGTGGAAGCATTGGTCCACATGTCTTCAAAAACGATGATAGTTAGAATGTTACTGTCAATGATATATAGGGACATAATTAGTAATATTTTGTACTCCAATTAGCTTATATTATCCCTACGGTGATAAAAGAAACTTTTGAGGAAAGAGTAATTACACGTAATGGTGCAATTGATTAACCACTAAAATCGTGTGACTTAACCCCATTGGATAATGTTTATGTAAATTCATTTGTCTACGTCGATAAACCAGAGCAAATTGCATACCTGTAAATCAACAGTCGAAGAGTTATTGGCGAAATACGGCCGCATAAACTGCGAAGAGTGTATTAAATGGTGTTCCAGACTGTGTCTTGTTTGCGCAGGCCTTGGAGGACACTTGACCGAAATTATACACAACCAAGCTCGTTTCTTTGATATTAAAAATATATTTCGTTGCTTTATTATGATTTAAACTTGTATAACTCCAAAACAAACACCCAGTACACGTATATGATGCCGAAGGTCCTATGAATAAGCTGGTGAAAAATGCAGAAAGTGCAACAGGGCAGAAACCCATTTGTATAAATAGTTTTAAAATGGATGGAAAAGTTAGTGCAGACAACTTAATTTCGAGGAGAAAAATTTACGAGATTTAAGCAGTCAGAATGAATGGAAAACAGGCTAGACATCTCGGAATAGCTAGTAACATGATAAATAAAAGCTGTTTCAAAGACTATAGTGTAGAAGCGGTGCCTATTCTACTGTGTGACTGACCGACTCTGTGCCTCTACAACATGACAGATATAGTCGTCATAGCTTTCAGATATCACAAGATGGCTATAAGCCAGCGAGCTTGTCGTCTTTTCTCTTAATTACTTGACATAAGATCAAAATTAAATGTGACACTTTCTGACTGTAGTGTCTTTATTTATGGATATATGTTTACAATACCACAAGGCTACATTAGTGTTATGTTATGTTATCTTTATGCGAAGGTAGCTCATTTTTAAGTATAATTCTGTTTTCCCGTTACTCCTCTTCCATTTCACATGGTTTACAACTGTTGACTTTGCCTCTTACCATGTTAGATTCTTCTGTCTCAGTTCTTGCATAATTGTTCGTCTCCAGGTGTTTTTGGTCGAACACGATTTCTTGAGTATCGCTAATTCCACTCAAGGGACATTCTGGCGATAATTTCTGGACTTTTACGGATAGTCTGACCGATTCATCCTCACTTTCTTGTCCTTATCTGTTCCAGTATGGGTTCCTCATTTGTCATGCTCCACATTCTCCGTTATTTACGGTGTTAGGCCAAAATATTCTGCTTATGATTCTGAGGCACTTGTTAATGAATACCTGGGTTTCTGTGTAATGTTATTTGATAAAAGCCAGGTTTCACTGCCATATAGCAGTACTGATTTAACACATTAGTTGAATATTCTAAACTAAGTCCGTCTGGATATATGTGAGCTTCTCCATACTGACTGCAGTTGTCCAAATGCCACTCTCGCTTTATTGAGCTTGTTATCTACGTTTGTTTCTGTGCCACCGTTTGTAGTCATTGTACTTCCTAGATAGCAGAAGCTATCTACATACTCGACTGGTTGACACTGTAGCATAATATTTTCCGTGCTCGTATTGTTTATTCTCATGGCCTTGGTTTTATTGATGTTTATCTGAAGCCCAACACTACGAGACAATCTTTCTAGGTCCTCAGTTTCGACTGCATATTGGAAACCTTATTGGAGAGTGGACAAATTTCATCCGCATAGCCGAAGTCTTCGAGTTGGCGTGAGATACTCCATGCGATCCTTCTTCTTTTCAAACAGACTTTGCTCATTATGTCATCCTGAATGATGGTGAATAGCTGAGATAATAGTAGGCATCCTTGTTTAATTCCAGCCTTGGTGTGGAATGGTTGGCTGATGTTCCCGTTGTGAAGAGCTGAAATTTCTGTATCCTCATATATCGCTGTGATTATTCGAATTATCTGCTGGGTATTTCTTTTGTTCTTAATGCTTTCAATATAGCCGTTCGCCTGATGGTATCACACGCTTTCTTGAAATCGATGAAGAATAGATACTGGGAGGTACGCCATTTTATGGACTGTTCAATGATAATATATTATTATATATATTAAATATACATACATATATAAAAAATATTTGGATGTACTGCGCAAGCCGCATTCATAGCTCTGCAGAACATTTTAGTAGACAGGTTTTGATTCCTATCTCTTTATGACCCATTATAAGCCCTCGTTTCATATTGTGATCTATCTGGTATATCCGTAGTAAGAACTGATGTAATAAATTTCCGTAACCATGCAACCAGCATGAGTTGATAAGCTTTAGTGTCCCTCTCGCTTTTAGTGCTGTATTATTGTCGCTTTAAAACTCAAATAAAATAGGGCAGATGTGATGCTTTCCTCCAGTTATCATAATTGCTATTGTTTTCATAACATATTTAACTTAGTCAGATGGATCCCCTACTAAAGTCTCAGCCAAAATACAGCCTATCTGTATAATAAAATTAGCCTTACAATACATTTACATAGTCATCTTGGTTAAATCGAGTCAAAAGATAAATTTGTTCAAAAGGTTTGTCTTACCCATGCAAGGATAAACAACCCCAACACTGGCTCATTATATATTAACCTGCTGCAATTGAATTAAAATTTTAATTTATATGCTGCTAGTAGAGCTTTCATTTGTCGTTAAAAAGTTTTGAATATATTTTCTTATGTCTGTGTGGATGTAGCAAATATATTTTCAATATAATCAAATATGTCCTTAACACAAAAAGCTCTCCATTAGGCCGCACCAAATAAAATAAATAATTGAATGCAATTACTGTTTCTTAATAAAACAACAAGTATTAGGCTTTTGCTTTTTCTGCCCGTGCGTGACATGTTCCCAAAAACACATTTTATTTTTATCCTTCTACGGAGCCCTCCGCCTATTTTACACTTTCTAAGGGAAAACAGAAAAAAAGGTTATTATGCAGAAAATGTGCTTCATTGCTTCATATAAAAACAAAAACAGAACATGTTCATTAATTTTATGCATTTTGTACATGTTTACAAATACAAGTGACACATTTTAGTACATAACTAATGAACAATAACTTTTTGGTAAACATTTTTTGTTAAAGGAAATAAAACTTGTGAAAAAGTTAGCTCGGCTTTGCAACACCCCACATTATTTCTAATTCAAGCGTTTTCAATTGTCATTTAATATGGCGATTCCTTAGGTGATCTGCATTTATTACGCCTTCCTTAAGAGTTCTTATATCTCAGTAACAATAAAAACGCTTAATCTCACCAGAAAAAGGACCTCAGGCATATAAATGTGACCTTATTCCTTATTAAAAACTTGGAAAGAATCTCTAAAACAAATGCACGACTGTTGCAGCAGCTACAGCGATGAGGTTGCTTTGGGTATGCAGATGATCTAGACATTTTAGTGTCAGTTATTGCACAGGGTGCAATCACTTGTCTGTACTTGTGACAAAATGGTGCTTTTCTTGTGGTCTAGGCGCCAAACCTCATTAGACGGAATTTATGCTTTTCATCAAACGATAGAAGATACATGCCTAGGTTTGGAGGCGTTCAACTCTCTTTGTCCACAAAGGTGGAGATACGGAAGGATACCGCAAAGGCGAGACTTATTTGTAAAGTCAAAATGGTTTCCTATGGAGTCTGTTTAATTAACGTTTTAGTTCTCTTGATTGTGGTGTCAGAATGAGCTCAATCTCTGACATAAATGGGATTCTGTTCTGCCACAATGGCCAGCCACTAAGCCTTTCCTTGGGTTAAGTAAGCAATTTTGCAGGTTAGATAAGCATTACTCTGTATACCGCCGCTGTGGTATGGTAGGTAAGACACCCGCCTACGAAACAGATGGTAGTCAGTTTTATACCAGGTCAGACCATCTTAAAAAAGAAAAAAAATTTTCGACAGCGGTATCACCTAATAACATTAGCTAGTAACTGGTTATGAGTATAAATACTATTGAAAACTTCTCTAAATGCATTTGCCGTTCGGATCCGGCGTTAGACTATAGGTCCCTTTCAATGAGTTTAAAAATATAATCGGGTGTAGTTCATTGGCTGAGAGAAGTCTCCATGTTCATTCGTGAAATGTTATGGGAACTAATACAATACTCCTACCCGTGCTTTATCATGGAGCAGGAACGTGGGTGCTTGCACAATTGGATCATTTTCTAATAAAAATGCTTCAAACTATGTACACGATTTACCTAGAGAGTGCAATAGTTTGGTATAGTGGTTAGAACGCATGCAAATAATACAAGCAAACAATGGTCGAATCCCGAGTAGAGTACAGGAAAAAAAGTTTAGTTGTGGTTTTGAGTGTTTAGTAAAAAGACCTCAACCTCCCTCCACATAGATCCACCTAATAGAAGCCTTAACCTCCCAGCTTATCTTACAAATATCAGACAAATGATCAGGAGAAGAAAAATGTTACCTGCTTTTAAAAAATGACAATGCTAAGTAAGGAACACCACCACAATTTACCAAGGATACTCACCACTGCATAAACATATGGAGGCGAGCTACTTAGTTTGAAAATCAACTTGATTCGTGAAACTGAAACAAAGCAATGGATGCTTTGTGGAAAGCCGATATGCTCCCTGCAGAAGTGACGTGGAAAAAATTCATAAAAACTACGTTGTGTTGACTAGGATATATAGTGCAAATGGTTGAAAACACTTAACAAAGAAACTTTTAGTAGTAAACCAGAAGCAGCCTCTTAGAACTTGACATAAACTATTTGAAAAAAAAAAAGAACAAAAGAGCTTAGCAACCTGTTCTACGTTCAAACTATGAATCACAAAGCTGTTAAGTCCTATAAGTAAGTAAATTAGTAACTAAATACACATTACGTAGTTTCTATTCAACTTTAGCGGTGTAGGGTATAAAAAAGTAATAATTTCTTACTTGTTTTCTAAGCTTACAAAAATGTATTTGTGGCAGCTTTTTTCAATTTTTATTCTTCAGATATAGAATATGAAAGAAGCACGTACTGGTAGCGATAATTAGTTTGGTGTACATATTTAACAAAATGAGACTTTAATGTAATATAAGAGAGAAATGTATAAGAAAAATGCATAAGAAAGTATTTTAATAAATAATTTGTTTACTTTTTACTCTATTTGCCTAAAAAGCTGCTTCTAACTTTTAGTCGTAATGATATCTTTAGAAAAAAGCTCCACAATTATTGTAATCCTTCTTTAAACGTAATTTACTTGTAATACTTAGGCGTATGAATGTTATTAATGCCTTGCGGCGAAAGTTACATATTAATTAAATGCTATGGTGATCTAACAAATTGTTGGGTCGAAAAAGCAATTAATAATTTTCAGTGTTAAACAAGGTGAGTAAATAACACGCACTTATGACAAATGGCTTATTCCCAACCACTAGGATCTAACGATTTCATAAAATACTACGAAAATACCATAAAATAAAAAACATTGTCAACAACTTTAATAAAACAATAAAAACAGACTTCATTTGTTTGGACCCTAGTGAACCTTGACACATAATCAGAAAACAGAGAAAGTAAGTATTAATAGAGTATCAGTCTTAGAGTTATTCGCCGGATTTATGAAACGGTTGTTGAACCGTATCTTTTGTATGCAGTGGTCTTCTGGTGGACCGTCCTCGATAAAGATTGTAATGACAGACACCTTGAAGGTCTACTTCTATTCAGATCATAGGTCTATAAAGTTACTACCTTTCATCCGTGAAACTCGCCATGTAGCAGGCTATACTGTGGTGGTGGAACTTAACGCCTTTCCTCGTTGGTATTTTATTCACTCAAGGAAATTGCCTTTTCTATCCGAGAAACCCCGGGTACCGGGTTATATCGACTATGTCTCATTCGGACAGGAACTGTATAGAAGATTTCATATCTGGCATAATTGAACTTCCGACTCTCTCATCTCCGGTGATTCGGCAGAGGTCTACACGGATGGTACTAAACTTGAGAACAAGTTGGTCAATGGAACTTCTTCTTTACAAGTAACTAAGCCTTGATATATTTCTGCCTCCCGGACAACTGTAGTCTGATTTAGGCCGAAGTAATGGCCATTTATCATGCTGCGTAATAGATACGGAATAATGTGGCTCCTACCAATGGCAATTTTATATTTTCTGATAGCCAGGCGGTGATTAGATCTGATGTGACCTTTAGCTATACACTAGTCAGGGACTGTCGTCATTCCCTTGGGATAATATCACAGCAATTTTCGGTCCATCTTGTTTGGGTCCATGGTCACAAAGATATCTCGAGTAATTTTAAGACTGCTTTGCGTCCTTCATCCGCACATTTGGGTGTGTGTACCTCTTACCTCTGCCAGGCTACCATTTAGGCGGAAGTATATGTTATACGCGGACAGAGTGTGGACAGAGAGGCATTTTTGTTTCAAGGCTGGACCTACTTGGCCGAGGTTGAACGTGAAGTGTACCAACCAACTATTTAAACTTGATCTAAAGGAACTCCTATGCGAGCTCTTGAAGTATGGCTTTGACGACTTTTGCAACATATGAGCTGGCATTGTCGTAAAGAAGTAATCCTCAACGGTGCCTGAGGCACAGATGGAATAATGTTTACCAACACTTCCCACCCATGATAATCACTAGTGTGTACCAAATTCAAATGGTATTTGTTAGAACACTAACCTTCACACCTTGTTAAAGTGTTGGAAACCATCTAAATTCCTGCCATGATATAAGTCACAACACCCAGTTGAGGAGATGCAATAACACACGCAGCCTCACGCTTTGCCTGCGTTTTGGGTTTATACCACAGCCACCATGAAGTCCCTACAAAGGGGTTTACCCAAAAGTTGGGCAACGATCGAAGACCCTGCGTCTCTCTACTCCCATGGTATCAGAATACCTCTGGTCAGGCTTCACAGCACAAAGGTGGTGACAACTTACCCACGTGCTACAGGCCTGGACTTGTCTTCGCTAGCGTAAACAAGTAGTTTTTGGCCTTGCCAATTTCGTCTTTACTGTTAAATAGCCTTTTTAACGCAGTATATCAGGGCTGTGGAAAGCTATTTTGTTGACCGCGGTCTTACCTTTTAGCATTTTCCAGTGCACCATACCCTCCGAGTCACACCGAAAACAGATAATGATTTTCTTTGGACGAAGATCAGGCTTGATTATCTGTTTTTACTTCATATTTATGTGTATTCACAATTTATCATATCGTGTGAAGTTTCGGAACATATAGCTTTGCTTATAACCTCGTATTGCTAGATGTCAAGCAGGATGTTGAGAAGCAATTCAAAATGAAATTTCTTTGTTGTTTTCGTATAATCGCGTGACTCATTTTTGCTCTTTTTTGCATCTTTACGATTTTTTTGGCGTTCGTCCTACTTCAAAATTGCTTTCAGTCGCTCTTCATCGAATTTAGATGTCTCCGACTGACCATTCGATGCTGCAGACTACGTAAATGGTCTAATATCTAGGGCTACTTCAGAAGCTTTTATGTCTTGATAAAATTAGTAAATGACAAGATTTAGTCAATGTTGCTTTTTACCTCCTAGATATTTCAATTGTAATCCAGTTTTACAGATTTAGAAGCGATCTAAAATTTATAAAGTGAATAAAGTTTAAAAATGAAATGTTGCTTAGCATGGAAATGGACATCAAAAAGAAACTCATTGTGAGTAATTTGTACGAGGAAAATAAAATCTTTCTCATTTAAATTGCGTTTGCTAATAAGAATTCGCTAAAGATATTTAATTTAAATAAAAAGAAATAATATTTTTCTAAAGTTTACAAAGCATGTGATAAATTAAAATAATTTGTTTAAGTCTATCCTTTAATATTTCTTTTAAGCAAATTTCCGCCAATAACATTTAATTAATCGAATATTTAACACTTAATCTTAAGGAAGTTATTTTAACATTTTCTCTTTTCCTAATTTACCCACAACAAACTTCAATGTTTCTTCCTGGTAATTTCCTTTTTTATTAACCAAAAAACTGTCTGTTTATTTTTTGTTTATTTTTCCGTAATAATGTTCTGTGGTGCACTAACAAAGCATTTGATAAACACTTGATTAGCCAAAAATTCCCAATTAAAACCACGAAAAAGAAGCAACATTTCCTAAAAAGAAAAATAAGTTGAACAACTACTAATACCAAGAAAAAATAAATAAAAATAATAACGACAACAAAAACAGCAGAATTTTACTATAAACGCTAGCTGGTTCGAAACGAAAAAGGAAAAAAAAAACGTGAAGAAATCTTTGCAACAAATAGTTACAATTACAGTTACAGCACCACTATTAGTTTCCTTCCGTTTTCCAGTAGTTCAGCTGAGTAACTGAGAAGCCATAGAGAAGAGCTTCTTTCCTACTTTTTTTTCTACACCCTCTGTCTTTTCTTTTTTCTTATTTTTCTTACCCTCAAACCACTTGGTGGGTCTGTTGTGGCTACATAAAGTTTATTTTTATTATGGTTCTTATAACCTCAGGGCCGGAAGTGTATTCGCTTAAGTTTTCTTTCCCTTTTCAAAAGAGTAAAGGAACACAACGTTAACTAAGAAATCATCTTGTTTAAGAGAAAGCTTAGCTATTTAGTATTTTTTTTTTTAATTTCGAATTAAGTTTAAAGAAATTGTTAAGGAAAACAAATTAATTTAAGACAAGTGTTGAAGCTATAACCGCACTAAACGCAATCAGGGTACACAGCACCACTAATTAATTTAAAAAAATTTAGTTTCATGCAGCAAATCTGGTGATTTTTATTAATTTTTTTGTTCCATTTCGCTCTGATGTGTAGCTACTTAATGCAGCATAAATGTTAGCAGTTGTGCGATTGGCATTTTAAGGTCGCTTTAATAATCAATTGCGATTTTCCTATTTTAAATTAGCAGGTGAGATCACTTGCACTACGGCGTTGATCTGAGGGTTATATAGACAAGTTACCGTACGTACTCTAGATCAAAAATACTTATTAGTAGAACTAAGGCCAAAACGGAGACACATCAATTCTCTGCACTAATATTCAATTACACTATGCAACAAATGGAAAAAAATTTTTTAATCTTTAATTTTTTCTGACTTTAATTTTTTTGATGTTCTATTGTTTCCTTATTTCAAAAATCATCAGTTTTTCAGATTCTATGGATTCGTTTTTCTTAGAATTTTTTTTTTCCAAAATGTGAGATCTTTGAAGAGGATGAAGAAATCGCTTATGACAACCTTTAAATGACTCTTTCGATTTTGTTAAGCCATACTTCAAAACTCAAAACTATAATGGCTTTAAGTCATTTTAATATCATTTTTTAATATAGGGTCAGCCATCTAACGTTTTTTCTTCAACTAGTGCTTATTTCGTGAATGGTAACATTTAGCTCATGTCTGATTTGACAGATAATTAGTTTTATCCTTCCGCTGAACGAATATGGTTGTGTATACGCTTCACTAAGTGGGCCTGCGATCGACTTACAGAAGATGCCGATTTTCCCAAAAAATCATCTTTTCAGATGAAACTCATTTTGATCTTGGCGGGTACGTAAACAAGCAAAATTGTCGCATTTGGGGCACAGAAAGCCAGCACGCATACATTGAAAAGCCGATACACCCAGGACGAGTCACTGTTTGGTGTGGATTTTGGTCCAGAAGTATAATTGGGCCATTATTCTTCGAAAATGGGCAAGGAGTGGCCGTTACAGTCAATAGAGATCGTTATCGGGCCATGTTGAACGAATTTTTGTTCACAAAAATTGAGGAGGAGAATATTAGCACCATCTGGTTTCAACAGGACGGCGCTACGTGCCACACAGCCAAAGCTACACTCGATGTTTAGTGCCCTGTTTTTGAAGAAAGCATTATCAGCTGCAGAGCTGATGTCGTTTGGCCACCACGGTGCTGCGATTTGACACCGTTGGACTATTATTTGTGGGATGCCGTCAAAGATAAGAGTTACGCCAACAAGCCAAAACAACTGACGCTTTAAAGGACAATATTCGTGAAGCCATTGGTGAAATACAGCTGCACAGAATCGCTAATGTGCTTAAAAATTGGACCGAACGTGTAGGCTACTGCATGGCCAGCTGCGGCAGTCATTTGAATGAAATTATTTTCCATTATTAACCGGAAGGATTATACTTTCAAATAAAAAAAAAATTGTAGAAAATATTCAGTAGTTTTTTTATAGAATTTAAAAAAAAATTATTTGGCAGACCCTTTATATCAATTTTTAATATAACCATTATTTTTGAAGATATTGAAAATCAAATTATAAAAAAAATGTTTATTTTTAAATTATGTTTCGAAAAATTCCCAAAAAATATAAAGCAGCAAGTATTTACCAGTTTTACTGTTTTTGACAAAATTTTATAAATATAATAGAAGTAAAATAGACAATAATTAATGAAAATCGATTGATAAATACATACTTTATTCCCAATAAATTTAATAATAGGTAATGGGTGTCATAGAAGCGATATTTTTTTTTTCAAATTTGTAAATCTCACCTAAAAGCTCAGTGTACTGTTAAGTTAAGACTGCTTTTCGACTTTCTTTGTACCCGGTACTTTGGAGCGTTCTCAGTTTGGTATAGACCAATAGATTTAAGTCATAAACACTATTGCTAAAAGCTGCCGATAGCGCTTTTATACAATTTGTCCTATTTGCGATTTTTCGCTTATACATTTTTTATGAACCGTTTATTTGCTACTAATTCTTTCCAATGAAAATATTATCTACGCATGTAAAGTAATACTTATAATAGAATAGCAACAACTCTAGATAAGAATATGCAGGAATAGTCGCTTAAACAATTGTGTAACTCTATTTTGGTTTAGTGCATACTAACTTAAGAGATGACTGCTTTATTTACTCTACTTTTAATATGCACAGATCCAATTAGGGAGATGCTTAAGGTTGTCGGTTTTAATCAGCGGAATTTAAATGTAAATTTAACGCTCCTTTTTCTCGTTTCATTTGGAGAAACATATGGCCGTCCTAAAGTAAATCAAATACTGACACTCAAATGAAATTTTAAAAGGAAATATTTCTCATAATTTAGCAGTCAGAAATATAAATTACCTACACTGGACATCTCAGAATAGAATCTACAAAATTTGTGACCTTCACAACATGACAAATATTCATTCAAACCGTATATCAAAGAAGTTCCTAATAGACGAAGATATATCTTCACTTCTTTGTGCACCAGTGGTTAGTACATAATCAAAGTGAGTGATAATTCGAATACAGTCAAAAGTCTTAATACAGAATCACTAGATTTTTTAGCATTTTTTTTCACACAAAATTTAGGCAAAAAGTTTTTGGTGGTTTGGAAGTATTCTCTGCCCAGGAGACGCTAGAGGTGGCTTTCCGATTACGAAAATAAATTCGACTGTGTGCCCAATAACTGCCCAGATTATCCTCAACCTACTTTTTGAAAAAGTCTGGAAAATAAAATAATTTCTTTCGCAGAATAGTGCCTCTGTTCACAGTAGTTAACAAAGGCGGAATGTCGTTTGAATCGAAAAATAAACCCTAAATGCATAGGAAAACTTTTCATTCTACCAAAATTCAATCGGCTACAATGAACAGTCAAATCTTTGGTGGTAAAAAGCGGTTTAATCGATGCTCATCTAGAAGCTACGGTAATTGCTTTAGGTAGTCGATTGCAGAACAAGCCTGCTTCAATCATGTACGTAATATGCCACAACGAATTTTTGGGCTTAATTTTAACAATGGAGGTTTAACTCATAATTACAGGAAAAAAACTCAATCATAAAGAAATTTATTTACATTTTTTGGAAGTGTGGCTAACAAAGTAAATAAAAGCTGTGGCATAAAACATTTTTTTAACTAAACTTGTATTGACAAAAAAAACCGAAATCTATCATTTTTGACACAAGTCTCGATCTACGATTATATTTATTTAAAATTAAATTTAATTCTTTAAAAATTGATTACCTTTTACCTTTTTTTTCTAAATCATAAGCATATTTTTCTATTAAATTTTTCAATTTTATTTTAAGCGACTAAAAAAATTGCAAACTAAACCCTGCTTCCGGCTTTCAATTTTTTTAAATACATCCTGTAAAAAATTTAAATAAATATTTAAGTGGGGGTGTAGAGTGACAGCAAGAGTGAAAGTAAAAGTTATAATTAATGCTAAAGCACTCAACAAAAGTGGCAGAAAAAAAATTGGCCAAACAAATATGAAAGAGAACAATGTGACTCATATGTGTGTGGATGTGTAAGTGAATGTCTAACCATATATGTAGATTACTGTAGATTACTCTCTCTTTCTCTTACACTGGTAGAAGAAAAATAAATAAATAAATAAACTTGTTGTCTATCTATACGACTGTGTGTGTGTGTATGCCTGTTAGGGAGATCGATTATTCGACTTTTTGCAAAAACCGGTTTTGGAATAATTCAGCAAGTAGCACTTTTAAAAAACCGGTTTTCGGCTCCTTCATTTAAATGACATTTTCCCTAATTCTTGAGGCGCCGAGCTGGACCACGTCGTTTTAAATTTAAGCAGAAGCCGATGGAGAGCTTAAAACAAAAGTGGCAATCAATACTAACGAAAATTCTAACAAATCTCATAAAAACTATGCCAAAATGGTGTGCGAAGGCCATAAAAAACAAAGTTTATTACACAAAGTACTGAAAAATGCTTAAGTTATGAACAGCTACTCAAGGAGCTAATTTCGTTTTTGTTGTATTACTTGGTAGAGAATGGAATTAAAGGTTTGTTATTACAGTTTGCCTAAGATATCCGAAATTAAATGCTTTACTTTTAATAAATCTTTTAGTAATATACGCGTACTTAATTGCCTCGACAAGAAAATTTGCTTAGATTTCGAGCAGCACTGTATGTATATTTATACACCACGTATTCCATAGTATGTGTGTCATTGTGGTATGTTAGGTAAGAACCGACCTTCCAACTAAGAAGTCGTCGCTTCAATACCAGGCCACACAATCTGACAATTGTCAACAGCGATATCACCTCACAACATTACTAGCGACTGGTTGTGTGTATTTACGCTGTGAAAAACTTCACTAACTTATATACCCGCCGTTCGGAACCGGCGTTTGTGGATTTGTAAGCTTCCACTGTCTAGTTGATCAATATTTATTTACAGAAGAGGAGAAAAAATTATTTTTGCTCAAGAGTGCATATCTTTTTCGATCTACTTTGGCCCTCGTGTTCTTTGTGAGACGTTCAAGGTTATCATATTAAAAAAAAATTATTTAAAAAAATATTTAAACGTATACAAATTATACTTATTTAAATTAACCGGTTATTCGTGTTAAATTAACCGGTTTATTTTGTATTCGAAAAATGAAGATTTTGAAAAAGCCGTATCTGGCCAAACCAAAAAAAACCGGTCGAATAATAACCATCCGATCTCCCTAATGGCTGTGTACTCGTCTACAAATGTAACAGAGCGATTAAGTGTGTGGGGTAGTATTTTGCATGCAAACAAATCTGTTTTTTATTAACTCCAGAAACATTTGTCAAATTTTTGTTATTGCTGCTCTTGTCTTTACTTTGTGCAGTTTTTTTTTTTCTCTCTTTCACTACTTCACTTATTTATTTGCTTTTATTTTTGTGTGTTTTTTCACTTTTCTTTTTCATATGAAAAATTTATTTGTTTTTCTGTGATTTCAGCATATTTTAAAGCAATTCCCGTTCTTGGTTTTGGCTTCCATGTATGTTTTTTTGAATATTTTTCTCCCTAGAAAAAAAAATGTTCTAAAGATTTGCATTTTAAGTGATTTGAAAATGTTGAAAAGATCGAAATAAAATTTGTTTTTATATATTTGGTATCATTCATTTGAGAAAGATTTCTTTTTTTGTCGTTTTGTTTTTTGGCAATAAATTTATGCGCATTAGTTAAACATATGGAAAGTTTTTTCTCTTTTTTACATTTTTAATAAACATATGATTACTTACACATGACAAACATAAAGGGTCCGCCAAATAATTTTTTTTTTTCTTAAATGCTATAAAAAAAACTATTCAATAAATTCTCAAATTTCTTTTTTTATTTAAAACTACAATCCTTCCGGTTAATAATGGAAAATGATTTCATTCAAATGGCTTTCTCGGCTGGCCATGCAGTAGCCTACACGATCGGTCCAATTTTTAAGCACATTATCGATTGTGTGCAGCTGTATTTCACCAATGGCGTCACGAGTATTGTCCTTTAAAGCGTCAATTGTCTCTGGCTTGTTGGCGTAACACTTATCTTTGACGGCACCCCAAAAGTAATAGCACAAAGGTGTCAAATCGCAACTCCGAGGTGGCCAAACGACATCAGCTCTGCGACTGATAATGCGATCTTCAAAAACAGGGCGCAAAACATCGAGTGTAGCTTCGGCTGTGTGGCACGTACCGCCATCCTGTTGAAATCAAATACTGCTTATATCCTCCTCTTCAATTTTTGTGAACAAGAATTCGTTCAACATGGCCCGATAACGATCGCCATTCGAAGAAAAATGGCCCAATTATGCCTCTGGACCAAAATCCGCACCAAACAGTGACTCGTCTTGGGTGTAACGGCTTTTCAATGTATGCGTGGGGGTTTTCTGTGCGCCGAATGCGACAGTTTTCCTTGTTTACATACCCGCCAAGATCAAAATGTGCTTCATCTGAACACATCGCACACGATCTGCAACATTACCATGATTTTCAAAGTAATGTCGCAATATTTCTCAGCGTTGTTCAAGCGTATACACAACTATATTCGTTCAGCGGATAAATCTAATTATGTGTCAAATCAGACATGAGCTAAGTGTTACCATTCACGAAGTAAACACCAGTTGAAAAAAGAAACGTTAGATGGCGCACCCGATATAAGAGAAGTATGTTAGAAGGGATTTTTTTTATATTTTTAATACATTTGAATACTTTAAGCTGAACAAAATGATAAAGACGTTAAAATAAAATACTACGAAACATTTAAATAGGCATTGTAATGCATTTAAAAAATTGCCTCGATATATTGGCTATAATTATGAATTACAACGAATTTATCTAGTTGAAGCCTTATGTAGGTCTATATGAGATTTTGTCTTTGTTCTGCCTTACAATACTTTGCATGTTTCTAGTCGATTAGAGTTGTCATAAGGTACTTATATTCTTATTTAATTCTATCATAGTGTTTAATATGCATATTTCTGAAAAACTATAGAAGTGCTAACTGTCAATGTCAGTAGAAAAAATAATAATATTATTGAATAAAATAACGTCTTTTTTATTATATATAGAAAGTCAGAGGGGAAGAAATATTTCAAAAAATTTAAAATTTATTTCTAGACGATCAATTTTATATGAAAAATAATTTTCTAAATGATTTTGTTAGAAAAAGGATTATCTAGTACATTATTTACAAGAAATATTTACTATTTATGAAATGATTTGCATACAAAAGTATTTAATCTCTGTTTAATGAAGTTTTGTGAACTGCACACCCACTAAAAGATCCCTTATGTGTATGATTATTAGAAAACTTATTAGTGGCTATTAATCATACGTACTGTTGAAGGTATAGAAAACAATTATGGAAATTTTTGGTTTAAAAACAAGAAAAGGTATAAAATATATATTTTTTTTCAAAATGGAAACGAAGCAGTTTTTTTGGTCGAGATCGACTTTCGCTTAACTTTGTTAGAGTACCTCCACGCTGAGACTGGCAGAGGAGTTTGTCTTCCTTTTGCTCTTGAAAGTTGAAAGGCCAGTACTGTGACAAAAGCGAACTTATGATACGCTACTGACGAGCCTATATATCAGGCATTATGTCAACCGTCAGCATATTTTGAAAACTGGTGATCTGATCGGTGAAGATTCTGCGCTATATATTTTGAAACATCTAAAAAGTGATGATAAAGTTGATAAGATCGTACTTTTTCTGATACTATTCAGCTTAAAGTATTATCGTAGTAAGCCCCATTACACTATAGACACAAATGAATGAAGTTGAAGTACGTGAGTTCTCCCTGATTGGCAATACTAAATAAAACAAGAATATGTTATCGAAATATTCAAATCACCTCAAAATTGTAGTTTGTGCAAAGAACCGATTTCAAGTTCCTAATATGGAAAGATGATCAGTAAACATATACCCTCGCGGTTTATGTGATATGACGGGATATTCAAAAGGGATATATGCGTATTTACATAACATTCCTGGATCCGTTTCTGAATTACTATTAGTTGTGTTCATGGACATGAGAATAATGAAGGTAAGTGCATAGTGGATGTTTCTGAACAGGGAGACACCACTTTGAATCTGAACGGATCGATTGGAGACATCAGTGTTATTCTTAGACATTTGGTATCACAAAAATTTTGCCAAGTGGTAATCACACAATGTTGATATGAACCCACTTGCTATGAGATAATATGGATTTGGGCACAATTAAGTTACCGAAGAATGTGGCAGTCTTCTTAGAGCACATGGATTGTTACTGACCTTTGGGCTGTTGGCAGATATATTAAAAAGAATGGGGGTTCCATATGATTATCTTTGCAGAAGCTGCAATGATGAAAAGGAGTAGAAGTATATGAAATACTTTCTTTGCCATTGCCCAGACTCGACGATTTAAAACATTCAGTGTTTGTTAGGCGGAGATTCGACGATAATGACAAAATCCTTGTCTTTTTAGAGCGACTGATTGGCTAACTCTTACAAAACAGTAGCAGCGATCATTATGGTGTGGTAATAGACACGTAGTAACGCAGCGGGACCTAAGATTTACAGAGTTTTTAAGTTTTTTAAAAAAAGCAACTCATGAACAAATATTTTTGTTTTATAAAATTTGTTAATTTTGTTTTGATACCATACGAAAATCCGTGGCCAATACAAAATGCTGCTATTTGTTGTAAATATCTTATATGGGGGAAATTAAATCATATTACATTCAAGCCAAACCTCACTTACAGACAGAAATATATCTTGGATCCCAACAACGGTTGTTCATCCATTCCTGTATATAATTCATGTCAATAACGCAGAACCATATGTGATGTAAATATTAGTACTATAAGTGCTGCAAAGCCTTACTCGACGCTTATTCCTGAATGTCAATTGTAAAAAATCGCCAACACACATAGAGATAAATGTACTCTGGGCCAAGAAGGTTTTGCAAATGTCAAGCTATGATGCTAAGATTTAGCGGGAACATCAACAACAGTGTCGCTGTTGTATGGTAGGTAAGACACCCGCCTACCAACCAGAACGACGTCGATTCAATACCAGACCAAAAAAAAGAAAAAAGTTTTTCGACAACGGTATCACCTCATAATATTACTACTGTTGAAAACTTCTCTAAATGCATTTGCCTTTCCCAGCTGGCGTTAAACGCAGGTCCCTTTCAATGAATTTAAAAAAAGTAGAATCGGGTGCAGGTATCTGACTGAGAGAATTCCCCATGTTCCTTCATGGAATGTTATGGGAATTAATAAAAATAATATCAACAACAGATGTACCAACTTAACGAAAAAAATAAAAATAAATAAAAATAAAATAAATGGTGAGACCGCACCACGGGGTTATTCCGGAAACTTTTTGATCAAAGGTTGTGTGTAGTCATGCTTTGATACTCAGGAGAGATAAGTAAAAAAGGCGCTTTAAGAAGCTGCCACATAATTACTTTCACATCGACCAGGACACTTCTTAAAAAAAGATTGACTTTTAATATTTATGGCTCTTTTAGTGCAGTGCTATAATCTTAAGTGTTTTTTTCAATTATTTATTTTATTTTATTGTTAAAATTACCATATAATTACGGCAATTAATTACTATATAATTGGTTACGAGCTAGTAGACTATCCTTCTAAGTAGTGACTTATAATTGCACCCATTCAATTTATTAAAGTTTTAGTAAAATAAGGCTTCCATTGGTTGATTAATATAATAGTTACCTTTCGGTCTCTACTAGCATTATACTTATCTTGACATTGTAGTATGGAATATCATCATATAGTCGCTGAATGATTTTCTGTTACATAAAAGTATATATAGTATATTTTTTAATATTTTACGAGGGCGGATTTATACTGAAGAAAGAAAAAAAATATTTTTTTTCAAAAAGCATTCATTTCTCAACATAATCTCCGTTTAGATCAATACACTTAGTAAGACGATTTTCCAACTTTTTTATACCATCTGAATAATACGATTTTGGGAACTCCTCAAAATACGCATTAGTTTCGGTAATCACTCTTCGTTTGAGCGAATCTTTTTCCTACGAGCCATTTTGTCAAGTTTGGAAACAGGAAAAAGTCACTAGGGGCTAAATCTGAACTATAAGGTGGATGACCAACTAATTCGAAGTGGATTTCTCGTAGTTTTAGCTTCGTATCTAATGCTGTGTGAACCTGTGCGTAGTCTTGAAGAAAGAGCACTTTTTTCTTGTTTAAATGTGGTCATTTTTCCTTGATTTCATCAACCAATTGCTCCAATAATGCACGATAATGCTCTCCTGTGATTGTGGATCACTTTTCAAGATAATCGATGAGCAATATTCCGTTTGCATTCCAAAATACAGTGGCCATAACCTTGCCAGCCGATTTCGCTGTCTTCGCCTTCTTCGGAACACTTCCACTAGCTTCCACCCATTGCTTCGATTGATTTTTGTTTTCAGGTGTGTAGTGATGTACCCACGTTTTATCGACAGTTATTAACCTAAGCCAAAAATCAGCAGGATTATGCTTTATCATGTCCAAACACCGCTGTGAAGTGATCTGTCGAACTCGTTTTTGTTCAACACTGAGCAAACGCGGCACCCATCTTGCCGATAGCTTTTTCATGCAAAATGTTGAACAGACGTTGAACATATGATATGTTTACCATTTCAGCAATCTCACGTATTTCGGCCCGACGATCATTCATAACGATATCGAGGATTTTCTTGATATTTTCTTCAGTAACCACCTCTTTTGGCCTTCCTGTTGATGGTATTGTTCAGCAATTCAATATTTTACCATTTTTATTTGACGAAGCGGATTCGCCGTAATGTGTATCTAGCTTTTCTTTTGTCTCTTTCGCCGTTTTGCCTTTCAAATAATAGTGTTTAATCACTACACGAAATTCACTTTTTTCTATTTTCCAAGAAACACAAAAGTTGCGTACTTCAAACGACTACAACATAAACTAATGGATGAATTTGGCTAAAATTTTAACAGCTGACGTTTGACAGATCGTAATTTCTAAGAAAGAAAACGTTTTTGTGTTTGTGCTGCCATCTACCGCTGGGTAGCTTCAATGTCGATCTGCCCTCGTATCAATGCTGTATAAACTATTAATTACTTTCAATATTAATTTTTCATTATTGTCGTTTATTTGAATATTTTTATTACCATTACAATCAGGCCTCATTTATGTTATTGTTGTTGTTGCTTTCTTTCATTCCGACAATTACTTTTGACAGAGCCTATACAAATGCAAAAATGGAAAAAGTAAATTAATTTTATTACCACATAATTACACATGCTTTTATGGTTTAAATGTGCATGTTGGCATCGGCAGCTGCCTAAAATTGGTCAGTATATATGATTTTATATAGCATAGGTAACTGTATGAAATAGTCTTCAAATGGAGAGAAGATATACGATATTGAGAGATCTTTTATAATATTAAAATTACACAAAATTTATTATATTAAAAATAAATAAAAAATTCTTTGCAGTTTATTTAGTTTCTTGAATTTTTTTTTTTATTAATTTAAAATTAATTTTATAACATTTTTTAAACACTGTTTTATTATATAAAGGATATTAATTTAATTTTTTTTTTAATATTCTGAAATTTATTGACATAAGTAACTTTAAGCCGTGAGTAGCACACCCTCTTTACATAATTTACGCTTTAAATCATTTATAAAAAATGCATTTAATATTTTTTTTTAATCTATAAATATTTCTTGTAATCAATAGTTAGTTCAGCAGTAATTTTATTTCATTTTAATATTTCAATTTTTGTTTTTATTTTTCCACATTAATTTTCCATTTACTTGATTTTACTAAAGGCTAAAATTGTTTGTCAAGTGGAAAAGTGAAATCAATAGTCTGCATTAAAAAAAAATAAATAAAAATTAAAAAAAAAAACGAAAATGAATATTAAAATGCTTTAATTATGACTGAAATGATTATTATTGATTTATGGATGTGAGTAAAAGAGTGAAAATAAATAAACGAAATTTTTTTTGATTTAAATGTTGTTTTATAAAGTATATATAAACAATTTATTTGTCTGTTTTAAAAAATTTTTTTAATAAAAGTAATACAACATTTAAAAGATAATAATGATAAAATACAAGGCAACGCTTAGCGTATGAGTGATAATGAATGTCTTGAAGTAAGTTTTATAACTAACACTCATACGACAAGGAAAACGAAAAACATAAATAAAAATATGATTGCTCTACTTTATTAGCCTTTAGATCAGGCATGAGTAAAAGTAAAAATGTAGTTGTGTTAGTGAGAGCATGAAAAATACTCTCTCAGAGAAGTAAAGTTGAAGTTTTTTCTTTTTTTTTAATTAAAGTAAAAATCAACAAGCATCGGCCCCACATGTGCATTTGTCGCTGTTTCAGTGACAACCAGCGTTGCCAAATTTGCAGATTTATCTGTATTTTGCAGTTCTTCTTTAATCAGAGAACAGTTTTTAAGTGTTTTGTTAAAAAAATAAGTTTTTCTTTAAATTGTACAGATTTTTCAGTTTTTAACATTTAAGTTCTTTACTTTCAATTGACTTATTTTAATTACAATTTCTGAAGTTATAATTTGCTTAATATTACTGGGGAGTTTTTCTAGTAAGTTTTTTAATGCTACAATGTAATTAATCCTTTTTGTGACCACTGATCACTAAGCAAGAGTGAATCCACAAAGTGTGTGATACTCAGAGCAAGTAAGTTGTGTCTTTCTGCCCAGTCGTTTTAGAAATGTAATTTTTTTGGCAATAGAATAAAGGGTCCGCCAAACATTTTTTTCTTTTAAATGCTATGAAAAAAAATACTGAATATTTTCTCAAATTTCTTTTTTATTTGAAACTACAATCCTTCCGGTTAATAATGGAAAATAATTTCATTCAAATGGCTGCCTCAGCTGGCCATGCAATCGGTCCAATTTTTAAGCACATTATCGATTGTGTGCAGCTGTATTTCACCAATAGCTTCACGAGTATTGTCCTTTAAAACGCCAATTGTCTCTGGCTTGTTGGTGTAACACTTATCTTTGACGGCAACCCACAAATAATAGTCCAACGGTCAAACGACATCAGCTCTGCGGCTGATAATGCGATCTTCAAAAACAGGGCTCAAAACATCGAGTGTAGCTTCGGCTGTGTGGCACGTAGCGTCGTCCTGTTGAAACCAAATGTTGCTAATATCCTCCTCTTCAATTTTTGTGAACAAAAATTCGTTCAACATGGCCCGATAACGATCGCCATTGACTGTAACGGCCACTCCTTGCTCATTTTCGAAGAAAAATGGCCCAATTATGCCTCTGGACCAAGATCCGCACCAAACAGTGACTCGTCTTGGGTGTATCGGCTTTTCAATGTATGCGTGCGTGTTTTCTGTGTCCCAGATGCGACAATTTTGCTTGTTTACATACCCGCCAAGATCAAAATGAGTTTCATCTGAAAAGATGATTTTTTTTCGGTAAATTCGGCTAATTAATGTCGCAATATTTCCCAGCGTTGTTCAAGCGTATACACAATCATATTCGTTCAGCGGAAGGATAAAACTAATTATCTGTCAAATCAGACATGAGCTAAGTGTTACCATTCACGAAATAAACACTAGTGGCAAAAAAAACGTTAGATGGCGGACCCTATACTTAAGTATGTACATATGAATGATATATGTTTTACTAGTAAGACAGCACACACGTAATAATGTAATTCCAATGTTCTTTTAGCAAAATAAGAATTATATTTATAAACCGACTACGCAGATTAAAAAAATTTTTAGTCTTACTTAACGAAAATTTTATTCCGGAATTTTGGTTTTCTAGTTTATTCAATAAACTAAACTCTTTTGAATTATGCGAATGTATGTTGTACAATCTTCTCCGTTTTCGAAATAACTTTATATCTCGAAAACAGGAGCTAACATAATAAAATGATTAGCAACACTGGATTCAGCGTATTCGAATCGGATTTACCTGCCGAGCTCCACGCTTGTCGGAAAAAAATGCTAAATTCGAGCACGGTGTCATTATGTCACATCATTTATGTATGCTTATGTATAAATAACTTTTAATGTGTTGTGTTATGTTTGAATATAAAATAGATTATGAAGTAAATTATCGGGTATCTTTTGTAAACCAAAATCGGAGGAAAATGAAATTGAATCACACTTCGGATTTCTATAAGTTTCAAATCGGGCAAGATTTTGATGTCTTTTTTTATTAATTCACTTAATTACCTTCCAAGTAACTTCTTTAATTATCAAAACTTTGGAATAATTGGCGCATTTAAGTTTTATTTGTTTTTGAAAATTTACTTGACTTCAATTTCACATGTTTTTAGTAAACAGAATATACCCGCATATGTATATTTTTATCCTGTTTAGTTATGTGTATTTTTTTCACTTGTGAATTAGTTTTTTCTTCTATATTTTCGGTTTTTCGAATAAAAATAATAATGGCAATACTGGTGACAACTAAAAGCAATATCGTAGGAACTTTTTTAAATTATTTTTTTGTGCCTAAGAAAATATGCGTACATTCGCCGCTCATGTGTTTTCGTCTGTGTCTCTAGCGGTGTCCAATTGACGACTAAAGCAAGAGTTTAAGAATACGTGTGAATAGAACGTGAACAATTATTCTATTAAACGAACACCATTGCTGTACATCCAATCAAAGTTTAAAATTTAATTATATTTTCCTAGATGAGTAAAAGACATGTTCAATTCTGTTGCTGTTCACATTCAATTCATTAAATTTATTCACTCCAACTCTGGTCTCAAAATCAATTAAAATTTAAAACTTAATTGTTATTGATTAGCTAAACGGGGATTTGATATATTTGACTCCAAATTAAACAAAAAAATTTATTGTAAACCATAATGATATACCAGCACTATTATAGAAGTGACATTATCCGATGACGCCATTATTAGTTTAATTACACATAATATCGAATACGATCTCTGTGAAAGTGGTTGCGAAGAAAAATTTAAACCTCTTACTTCAAAAAAAGAAATAAAGTTAATGAAAAACTAAATTGACATTTTATTTCTTTAATTTTTCGCTTTTGGGATCATTAGCTAATTTTTATTCTAATTGAATAGAAAATTGTTCTTCCAAATGATATATAATATACAATAGAAATGACAACCGTATAGGCAAAAGCAACTAAGTTCTAGAAAATGAATATGCACAAGTCAAAGAACTCTGATGATGACATGTTGAGTTCTGCTGATGTTGTTGTTGTTGCATATTCCTTCACGGAATATGTTGTTTATTTTAAAAATGAAACTTCAATTATTGAAATGTAGTGAAAATTTTGGAGTCGAACTCGGATTATCCAACTTGAATAAAAAACTAAATCTTCAATGTGGATCGGGAACGAACAATGAACTTTCAGCGATCATTTCATGATCTATTTTCTGGATATCACGAGTTGTTGAAACAACCTCACAAAGTCTGATGAAAAATTGCAAAAATGAGCTTTTCTAACAAAGCAATGTGTTGTTCTGTTAGGACAATACTTGGGTACTCACTGTTGTAGACAAAAGTATGCTAATTATCCTACAGTTAGCTCTTTGTAGCCATTTTCTGTTACAAGCCAAGAAATGTCTTGGTGAAGAGAGAGATTTAGGTAAAATGAAGACACATTCTAATTATGGTGAACCATTGATGATGATTTCCGCTACTTTACAGCTTATTAGCAAACGTACTCAATTAGATTCGACTAATTATCCGTATATATTCAGTCAAGGCTAACTGTTCTGCAGCTGTAATACGCCATTAAAACTTCCTACTTATTATCAGAAATTAAAAGGGAAATGGTGTGTTCAGTGGTTGCTAATCGTATTTGGCAAAAAAACATCTGATTATGCGAAGCAATCATCAATTTACAAATATTTGTAGGCCACGTTGGAATTTTTTTGTTCAAGCCCCATGTTTTGACACAGGTTTCGAATACTGTCTATTATGTTTGCTGCATCTTTACCAGGCTCTAATTGTGTATTCCAAGCACGTCGTTATTTTTTTCATTGGTAATAGTTTTTTCGTTAATTCGTTGCGTTTTTCTGGTCCATTATCTGACTTCAAGGGTGTTACGCAGCAGAGATAGTAGTATAGATCGACCAATAAGCTTCTTCAGAGGCCTTAAATATGTCATAATTTTAACTAAATGAGCAAAACACAAAAAGAGGTTCAAAAACATGAGACTGTGGTGAAATAGAACGCCAGCTATTCCTGTCACATGCATGCTTTCGCAGTTAGAAGCTAAAAGTATTTTCAGACCTTTTGCAATTAGTCAGTCCATCGGAGATTGAGTCACCATTTTCTGCATTGCGCACCGATAGTTTTTTCCTTTTATCATATTCATCCTATTATACAGGTGAAAGATGTTACGGAGCCAGCATATTTGTTGTAATTTAATATGCTCAACAACATCTATGGTGGTGTATAGCTCGTACAGCTATATAGTTCATGATTCATTTCAGACCATAAATCTTA
Source organism: Wohlfahrtia magnifica (assembly GCA_023159175.1). Lineage (NCBI taxonomy): Eukaryota > Metazoa > Arthropoda > Insecta > Diptera > Sarcophagidae > Wohlfahrtia > Wohlfahrtia magnifica. The sequence continues at coordinate 4,535,607 of JAKWBJ010000051.1, forward strand.
CGCAATAATTTTGCCGGAATACTGCCAACAATGACTGGACTGACCTTGTCATTTTCCGTGTAGAGCGGATAAGATAGGTGCTGAATATACAGTGTGATTTTCGTCCGTCGAGAGAGAGAGAGAGAGAGAGAAAGTTCTCATTTGCATAATGACCTCAAAGTAGCAAGGGTTGTAATATGCTTAGTTTTTAGGTAGAGTTCTTTGTTATTAGTAACACTGGCCTCTAATTGCACAAAGTCTTTAAAAACTTCAAAGCTGTAGTACCCCAAAGTTTTGCACTGTCCTACACCCGTAGACGTTTTACTACTCTGTCATGGTTTAGCACTTACAAACTTATTAAAATATCCGGATTTTTTTTTAATATTTAACAGCTTTAAACATAAATTACCTTCTATGTGTGTCTCAAGTACATGAAAAAAATATATAAAAAAGTCCACTTGCATATTAAAAATATTTTAAATTTCAAATGCAATACAACAGTAGCATGTTTTTTTTTACAGAAATTGAATAATAAAGCAAAGTAGAAAGAAAAAACCGTCCATTCTCACCTTAACATGTTACAATAAAATATAAGCATTTTTTACCACGTCTCCCCACCAAGCATAAGTTATTGTTGTTGTAATAAATTTAATTCTCTTCTTTATTTCACACTCACCCATAACGTACAATACAAGAGTACAAGTGCAAGAGTATTACTCAACAGTGATTTGAAATTCCTGTTTCAGCAAATTGCCATCATATGCACTAACACACACACATACACGCTCTTACATTTTCTGTTTTGATATTTTTTTTCTTTGCTCTTCAGTACTATTTTGCATAGAATAGAGTTTTTTTGTAGTTGTCGCTGTTGTTGTGGTTATTATTATTGCTTGAGTATAGCAATAACTCCTGCTCAATTGTGTTGTGCTGTATTACTTTGAATTGCATTTGCATTGTAGGAGTATTGTTATGCATAACAGTTAAAGTAACAGCAACAACAACAGCAATATGATGACGATGACAACAACTACGAGTAGAAGAACATCATATATATGATGTGCTATTGGCATTGCATGCATAATATTAAACGACTATTTTAAAACATCTGTTGTTGACAACATAAATGTTAATGTTACTTTATTATCAGTATTGTTTTCGCTGTTGTACCGTATTGCCGCTGTAACATAAAACACTCTCACACATACATACATTTAAAATATTTTAAAAAATCAGAATTTTGGCAGAGAAAACTACGAGTATGTTGACTTTCGACAAGCAAACTCATATATACACACTTGCATACACAAACACATACTATGAGACAGAGAGTTAAATATAAAATATATTCGATATCAGTGAGTGACAGACATTAAAATACAGTGTCAATATAAACGATATGCGTTTAGTGATTTATTTAACAACAACAAAAAACAATAATAACAACAAAAATGTTAGTATTGTAAACATTTACAATAACAACTACTGGTTTAGTAATATTTAAACGGTGGATGAGGAGGAGTTTAAATTTTATTTAGTGAATTTATGCCATTTTTAGATGCTGATCGATTGAAACTAAACAATTTATGAGACTCGTTTTGTAAATGAAATCAATTAGTGGTTGATGGACGAGTGTGAAAAATGTTGATGTAAAATTAAATTTTTGACATTTTTTATAAAATATTTAAAATGATTGATATTGTAAAAAAATAATAAATAAATAAATAAAAAGGCTGGACAAATTATTGCATAGAACCAACAAATGTACATATTTGTATATGTTCCATTGTTTACTTAGCTATTAACCGAATTTAGAATATAATCAGATTTAGCCATGATATACGAGGGGTACTACTTATATTTCGGGAACTTGGAACACTAATGCCATTAGCTAATTCTGAAAACAGCATACATACACACAACCTTTTGATGTATAGGGGCCGCCAAATAAATTTTTTTTTTGAAAATGCTATAAAAAAAAAATACTGAATATTTTCTCAAATTTCTTTTTTTATTTGAAATTACAATCCTTCCAGTTAATAATGGAAAATAACTTCATTCAAATGGCTGCTCCGGCTGGCCATGCAGTAGCCTACACGATCGGTCCAAATTTTAAGCACATTATCGATTGTGTGCAGCTGTATTTCACCAATGGCTTAACGAATATTGTCCTTTAAAGCGTCAATTGACTCTGGCTTGCTGGCGTAGCACTTATCTTTGACGGCACCCAACAAATAATAATCCAACGGTGTCAAATCGCAGCTCGGAGGTGGCCAAACGACAGCAGCTCTGCGGCTGATAATGTGATCTTCAAAACAAGGCGCAAAACATCGAGTGTAGCTTCGGCTGTGTGGTACGTAGCGTCGTCCTATCAAACCAAATGTTGCTAGTATCCTCCTCTTCAATTTTTGTGAATAAAAATTCGTTCAACATGCCCCGATAATGATCGCCATTGACAATAACGGCCACTCCTTGCTGATTTTCGAAGAAAAATGGCCCAATTATGCCTCTGGACCAAAATCCGCACCAAACAGTGACTCGTCTTAGGTGTATCGGCTTTTCATTGTATGCGTGCGGATTTTCTGTGCCCCAAATGCGACATTTTGCTTGTTTACCTGAAAAGATGATTTTTGATTCTTGAACATTACCATGATTTTCAAAGTAATGTCGCAATATTTCCCAGCGTTGTTCAAGCGTATACACAACCATATTCGTTCAGCGAAAGGATAAAACTAATTATCTGTCAAATCAGACATGAGCTAAGGGTTACCATTCACGAAATAAGCACTTGTTTAAAAAAAAACGTTTGATGGCGGACCCTTTATAAATTCTACTTTTTTTTGTTTACATGAATTAAAAAAATCAATTTGGAAATTTGAAACGGAGGTTTTCGTTGGATTATTTTTGGCAACTTTCGACGTATTATTGGCCATTATTTATTAATCACTCAAAAAAGGCTTGCGTTGATTGGTGTAATAAAATGATTGAATAGTTCGACCGTGGTGCTTCAACAGACTTGTGTTATATAGTGATAGATGACGAATCGTGGATATATGCGTATGAACCGAAAACAGCAATCAGCAGCATTAGTATTTCATAACGAGCTAAATTCAACAATAGTTGCTCGTGGAAAAAGCACAGCGAGCAAATGGTCGACTGTTTGTTCGGCCGAATGGGTCATGTAGCTACTATGCCACTTGTGCAACGTATGACGGTCAATTCTGAATGATACACGATAATTTGTTTGCCGGAAGTCTTCAGAGAAATTCGTAAAATCAGCCGCCGAACACGAATTATTCTCTATTATGACACTGCGAGCTCTTACACATCTCGTTAAACAGCCGAATTTTGAGCTGCCAAACGTCGAATTGGTGACTCACTTTTCTGAATATCAGAGACAAACAGCATAGTCAACGGCTTATGAGTTCGAAAAAGCAGCTGACGCATTCAGACAACTTGTTTTGAAGGTGTCTCAAGAGGAATGAAAAAAAGTGTTTTGATCAAGGTCATTAAGGGAAATATATTGGAGAACAACAAAGACATTTTTATATAAAAATATTTGTTTTTATTTGCTGTTTCCGAAATATAAATAGTACCCCTCGTATTACAAGTTTGTAGTTGATTTTGAATATCCTCAACAACGAAATAGTTTGGCACTAACAAACAAATTATTGAAATGTTTTGGAAACAGTTGTGTAGAACCTATTATGGTCATTCTCAACATTTTTTTAAATTTACTAATAGTACTTAAGACCAAGGTTTACGATAAATTTGCATGTTAGTACGAGTACACTGTGCTCGCTCTTTTTGAGCAGCACTAGCTTTCCGGATATACCAGGAAAAAGCGACTGAAACATCATCATCTGTTTTATTGCGGAGACACTCCTTCAATTCCCAGTGAATTCTCCCTCAGTTTTTGAGTATTCTATAGCAACAATAGCTCCTAGGACGGCCCTCAGAATTATGGTCATATAATATCTCGTTAAGAACGCAAAAGTTCATTGAGAGATGTCATGTAGTCCACAACGATTTCCGACCAATACTCAAAGGAAGACGAATACCCTAAGGCCATTTGACTATCTTACTTTGTATAAATACTTAAATCCTTCGACTTTTTCCTAAGACATTTTCCAACTCAAGTAAAAATTATGTAAACTTCATCCTGGAAAATCAAAATGTGTTTAATCTCAGCCAAATCTATTTGGAAATTAGCAAATATCACATCGGCTCTACAGTCATCAGCATTTGGTGTTCACACAGTGGCCATCCATACTAATCCGTGATAATTTGCCACTAAGATTGGTTTCATCCCCAATTTCTTTCGGGTATAAAGACTCAAAATTTCCTGCCCAGCTTCAAAGAGGGACTAAAGGGGATCACTATTATATATAGAAAAATGCAATTGAGATTTGGGCAAGATGACCCGAATAGAAAGAGTTCGACACTTTATTGCTACTATTTTTACCTGAGGTATTTATAAAATCGTTTTTTTTTTTAAGTAACAGCTTAGTTTCTTAAAAGGGATACTTACTATACTAATTAATATATTGAATGAAAAAAGCAAGAATTTTTTGAAAGCAAGGTTTGTAATAAAAAAAAACACAAAATTCAAATATACTTCAATTTTACTCAGATTTAATATCGATTTAATTTCAATTCTTACCACAAAAACACAGCAGCAACCTTTTTATTTTTGCGCAAAAAAAGCGCATTGATTTGACGTTCGCATGTAAAAAAAATTGATAAAATCATTGACTTTGGATTTTGTGCTTTGCTTTAAATTTAAAACTAAAAACAATATATAAAAACAACATCAACAAAATGTAATTTATCAACTCAAAATAAGTAACAAAACAAAACAAAAAATTAAATAATATCATGGAAATATTATGCAGATTTAAGTACGAAAAATGCAAATAAATCTGAAATAAATTTTCCAGTTTGTGTATATGATATTCGCACACATATACAAACAAATAATTTCTATAAACTCCCAGCTTAATTTAAGAACAAAAAGCCGAGAAACAATTAATTGGAATAGAAACCAGAGCAAAAAAAAAGAACACATGATAATACCCTACAGAAAGTATTTACATGTAAGCACACACAAAAAGCAAAAATTAACAAACATTAATTTGTTTATAGCATAACATATGTATGTTTATAACACGACTTGTTTATGTTTGTAATACATAGGCTAGAAACTTCCAGGTCTAACAAAATTTCAAAAATTTGTTTTATTCAGCAACGAGCAATGCAATCATTCCAGCTCCGCTCATACATTTCAATACCACTTGTGTAGAACGATTTATTTTTTGCTTTAAAATAGGCCTCAGTTTCAGCGATAACCTCTTAATTCGTGCGAAATTTCTTACCGGCGAGCATTTTTTTAAGGTTTGCAACAGCCACTTGTTGCTAAATTTGGTGAATATGGAGGATGTAGAAGCAATTCTATCCATAAATGCATAAAAATCATATATTTAGTTTTCAACATTTTTTCATGGATGTATGTATGTATTTTATATTCGTCAATGTACCCAAGTCACACCCCAAACCCCCAATTATCCAATATACTCCTAATTCTCCTCCATTGAGGTACCATCTCTTCTAAAATGATGTTCTTATCGCTTTTCTCAGTCTATTTAATTGAATAAACACATTGTCAGAGGTTCTCAGTCAGCTTTGTCACTGTAGAAACTGATCAAATACGTATGGGTTCGAAGTCATTCCCTTTTGTCCATTTTTTCCACTAAAAATGCCGTAAGAACTATGATTTTAGGTGTTCATAGTCATTTTTAGCACACAATCTATCCATAAATGCATAAAAATCATATATTTAATTTTCAACATTTTTTCATGGATGTATGTAATATTGTCATTCATGTAATATTGTCACTGTTCTTGGCCAACAGTGAGCAAACGCGGCACCCACTTTGTACAAAGCTTATTCAATATCAAAACAACACACTCTTTTGTTTTTTTTACGATGTCAGCTAACTAACACAACTTAACTTTTCGATCATTCCAAACGATTTCGTAGATTTTTTTAAAGTTTTCTGGAGTTACCGCCTCATTTTGAAATCCACAGTGTTCTGCATCATCGGTGTCTCTACAATTACGTTTAAAGTCCACCGACTAACGCTTTAATGTTGTTTCTGGTGGAGCGGAGTCGCTATAACACTTTTCAAGCCGTTGTTTCGCTTGAAGGGTATTGTTCCCATCAGGAAGCAGTATAGTATTAAAACGCAAAATTGTTTTTGATTCATTGTTATGAAAATAACAAAAGTAGCGTCACTTTTACCACAATAACTCACAAACTAATTAGCAAAATAAAATATTATAAAATGTTAACAGCTGTCTTTTAATTGTTAGCATTAACTGGAAAAGAGGTGAATCTAATAAAATTAGTCCAGTCTATATCATACGCTGCTTTATTATCTCGACTGCTTTATAAGCTCAATCGCATATAGAAGCTCAGGTGACTCTTTTTCTGCCAAATAACGCCGAGCTTATGCAAAGCAGGCAAGTTACTCTTTCTGCCATAATTTCAACCCTACAGCTTCTACTGAAATCATTTGTCAAGTGACCCAGTCTAATCTAAGCCGATTGGCGTGAGTGCCTACTGAATGCCAGGTAATGACACCGACATCAACGCTGAGTATGTTTCTTCAGAGATTTGGCAGATGTTACATGTGCTTGAGATTCAGCTTTGAACTGATTTGCTGCGCCATCGCAACTATCTCCGAAGCTGTCCGGCGTTGAACTTATTGTGAATCTTAAGTTAGCAAGTTACAATGGGATACGCAGTGTAGAAAATCCGCTTGTAAGTATGATAGTGGTGCCATGTATGGTCAATCTTACAGTTCTCCGGAATATCACTGTGACCTAGTACACATACCTCAACATGTAAGATACCCGAGCTTTCACAGTCTCCTGACTGTCCAATAACAGGTTAATATCTCTTCTGGAGACGTTGCCCTATCCAATGACCATTAAAACAAATCGTATGCCTGAAAAACGCTAAAGTGCTCTGGTAACCGTATAAAGTGAGCTATATTCGCCGACTGCAAAAAGATACTTCACTCATAGCTTCATTTAACTTAGAGCTCTCTGTAAAGATATGCTCAGGGTCTTTCATTAGATACATCACAACATGTTCCCATTCCCTGTTGTTCTTAATCGTAATCCGGAACTAAGTTGAGAAGTCATAGTCTGGTGCTCTGTAATCAACTCTCCCAAAGCCTCCCAAACTTGTCAGAACCTTTGAGTGACTCATATTTAAATAGCGGCGCTGTAAAGTCTCCCGCAGACGTTGACTTGCAATGAAGGTCCAGAGGAGGAAGATGCAGGATTACCTCTATCGCCTAGATGAGATTTACTCCAAAACAATGAATAGATGACTAACTGTCTGAACGGCAATTTCCATTTTTTTCCTAATTGAATCCACAAATCTATCCGAAATTGTGAGAACAACATCATCTGAATAGGCAATTGCCCTGCATTAGAACAGAGTCACTACCCTCCAAGAAATGAATGACCGAAACTAACATGACCGAAACAATTTAAACATTTGAAAGAGTGAAACAACAAGCATTGCAGAGTTATATTTGGAGATATTTGAGAGGATACATAAAAAACAATATTTTTGTGAATTCTAGCAAAATTAAAATAAAAATATAATCGAAATAGAAATATTGTATATATTGTGTAAAAAAATTGATAAAAGGACAAGTGATTGTAAGCAGGTTGGGTGAAATTGAAGCATATGTAATTATCCGGAACTTTTTATATTGCTTTTAATATACATATGCAAATAATAATAAATATTTTTACCAGGTCGTGCCAAAACTAGAAATGGTGGCTTATAAGATATTCTTGATAAAATACAAGATAGCCATCAGTCTGTTTGTTAATGACTGGTGAGATACAGGACAAACATCGAAAGGAAGTCGCATGCATGCCGCAATTTATGACACTTGCGGATGGAAAGTAAAGGTGGAACCGCCAGGTTTTGCTCAGGTAATGGTAACAAACACAAATTAATACTTTATTATCTTAATATTTATCCCTCTTTACAGACAACATCCGAGTAATGTTTGCAGACAACCTGCTTAGAAGTTCTATTGGGAAAGGAAGTGGAAAAAGCATGCACTAGGCAAGCTCATGTTGTTCAGCAAGACTGAGAGGTATTTATATATATACATCTCTAAATGATGAAATAATTAGTAACTTATATACTTGCGCATATATTTATTATTATTAATATATCTTTTCTACAACTTTCAGATCTTTTTCAACTGCACAGACCCAGTTTAGTTTAAAACAAGAGTAAGAGAAGCGGAAGAACCACTTACTGAGTGAAATAGAAAAAATTTATTTAATAATGTAATGATGTACATTGTATTGTATAAGAAATCGTTTTTTATTACAAAGAGTGTACACATATCAACTTTGACTGGTTTATACATTAAATATGATAAGTCAACTTTGACTAACATTTACATCATCTTTGATAAGTAAGCAGCAGCAGAGTGAGAAGCTCAGATATATGTTTTATAGTCGACAGAATTTATAAGTTTGAGAAGGATGGAAAATCACATGTACACAAATGATTCGTTCATTTTCTTTCATTTTGCCCTTAATAACTTGATAGAAAGAAATGATAGATATTTCAGTCAGAGTGCCAGTCAATTGACCGGTCAAATGACCGACACTGTACTTGTAGGTAAAAGCTCGTTCGTCACGAGATTCCATATAAGGGGTAGACAAACCCCCCTGCGGGTTCCCCTTCATATCCTCCTAGTGATGAGTCAGTCAAAATTTCTTACAATTACTTCTGACTTTAAAAGATGAATAGTTATGTGTTCCTTAGACAATATATTATCCCTTCTATCTTTTCATTCTAATAGGGTATCACATATTTCGTATTTTCTTCAATCTTAAACGTTCTCAAATATATTTTCTCTCAATTTTTAATAATATATATGTAAACGAAATATAATCAGCATTACTTAGCTGCTCTCATGCACACAGAGTAGTCAAAATAAGCAGCACAACTATTTAAAAAAATCTCAGATAAAAACGATTTCTATTATAAAATACTCTAAATTTATAAATACTTACATAAATACATATGTACGAGGGCGGATTGACATTGAAGCTACCTAGAGCTAGATGGCAGCACAATCACAAAAACTTTTTCTTTCTTAGAAACTACGATCTGTCAAATATCAGCTGTTAAAATTTTAGCTAAATTCTTCGATTAGTTTATTTGTTGTAGTCGTTTGAAGTAAGCAACTCTTGTGTTTCTTGGAAAATGGAAAAAAGTGAATCTCGTGTAGTGCTTAAACACTATTATTTGAAAGGCAAAACGGCGAAAGAGACAAAAGAAAAGCTTGATAAACATTACGGCGAATCTGTTTCGTCAGATTATATGGTAAAATATTGGACTGCTGAACAATACCATCAACAGGAAGGCCAAAAGAAAGAAAATCCTCGATATCGTTATAATAATCGACGTGTCAAAATACGTTAGATTGCAGAAATGGTAAACATATCATATGAGCGTGTGATCAAAATTTTGCATGAACATTTGCATATGAAAAAGCTATCGGCAAAATGGTGCCGCGTTTGATCAGTGTTGAACAAAAACGAGTTCGACAGATCACTTCACAGTGATGTTTGGACATGAGAAAGCACAATCCTGCTGGTTTTTGGCGTAGATTAATAACTGTTGATGAAACGTGGGTCCACCACTACACACCTGAAGCCAAAAAACAATCGAAGCAATGGGTGGAAGCTGGTGGAAGCTGGTGGAAGTGCTCCGAAGAAGGCGAAGACAGCGAAATCGGCTTGCAAGATTATGGCCACTGTATTTTGGGATGCACACGGAATATTGCTCATCGATTATCTTAAAAAGGGATACACAATCACAGGAGAGTATTATCGTGCATTATTGGATCAATTTGTTGATGCAATCAAGGAAACACGACCACAATTAAACAAGAACGAAGTGCTCTTACTTCAATACAACGCACCGGTTCACACAGCATTAGATACGATGCTAAAACTACGAGAAATCCACTTCGAATCGGTTGCTCATACACCTTTTAGTCCAGATTTAGCCCCTAGTGACTTTTTCTTGTTTCTTAACTTGGCTCGCGGGAAAAAGATTCATCTCAAACGATGAATAAAAAAGTATAAAAAAGTTGGAAAATCGTCTTACTAAGTGTATTGAGCTAAGAGGAGACTATGTTGAGAAATGAATGGTATTTGAAAAAAACATGTTTTTTCCTACTTAGGTATCTTCAATATCAATCCGCCCTCGTATATATGTATACAAATATTCATGCACACATATTTATTCAGAATTATTTACGATTGTAAAAAATTTCAAATTGTTTAAGCCAATCGGGAATAGAGAGAAAACCTTTAACAGTTGATTGTTGATTTATAATCATTTGCACAAACGAGCTCTAAAGGCAGCCGAATAAACTGACAAATAGACGGACAATTTAAAATAAATTCATTTTAAATATAGTTTATTAGATAATAAAAAATAAATAACTAAACAGTGTAAAATAAAAACAACTCTTAACAAATAAACTGTTAAAAAATGTTAGAGAAGTTAACAGAAAAAGACGAACAAAAAAATTTTAAAAATATTATTTAATTGCAAAAATAGTCGGATAAAATGGGTCTGACAGTAAATGAGAGAATATATGGGACGTTTTTGATAGTTTTTTAAATAATAATAAAACAATGGAATATATTTTTTAAAACAATAAAATGGGCTTTGTTGAATAGAAAATTTTATGATATTAAGTGCGATTTCGATTATGTGGCAACCACAGGCCGCTCGTACAAGGCACAATCTAGTATGTCGGTATATCCGGTCGTATGTCGCCAAAAACTCTTCGAATGTTAATTTTCAGGTGTTAAATTTTCCCTGGTGTATCGACGTACAGAAGTGGCTTTACATCACTCCAAAGAAAATAAGCCAATGCGGTTAAATCACACGGTGTTGGTGATCAATTAATTATACCATTACATAAAATTACTCTTTACTCTTTGCCGCTGTGGTATGGTAAATAAGGGTAAATAAGACACCCGGCTACCAACCAGAAGGTCCTCGGTTTAATACCAGGCCAGACCATCTAAAAAAGAAAAAGTTTTTCAACAGCGGTATCACCTCGTAACATCAGCTCGTAACTGGTTATGACTTTTACTACTATTGAAAATATCTCTAAGGCATTTGCTTCGGAGTCGGCGTTAAACTATAGGTCCCTTTCAATGAGTCTAAAAATAAAATTGGGTTCAGCTCATTGACTGAGGGAAGTCCCCATGTTCCTTAGTATAATGTTATGGGAATTAATAAATAATAAATAAATACTCTTTAATCAAAATGTTCCTTGAATTAATTAATTGTAGCGCTCGCTGTGTGGCATATGGCTTCGTTCTGTTGGAATCAGGTTACAAAAAATTTATAATCATATCCCTATACATTCTGACTATCATGGTTTTGGTAGACATATGAATCAATGACTTCGCCAGCCTATAAAGCGCAACAAACAGTAATTTCTGTAGATTTAATTGAGCATCAAAAATAGGTTCTAATTAATCTCACTTCAAATACGAGCATTTTGCTTATTTACATAACCATTCAAACAAAACTGGGCTTCATCGGAGAACAAAATCTTGAATTTTGAATTTGGAAGAACAGAACTATTATTTTCGTTAAAATATCAATAATATATAAGCGTTGCTTTGCTGTGAAACTCTCTATAATTTAATGTAAAACCAAACTAAACAAAAAACAACTGTCAGCTGCTAAACGGGCTGTCAAATAAAGCAGTGATGCCAACTCAAAGTTATGAACCTGTAAAAAAAACACCAGACTGGAAAATTCTGTGAACATTGGTAACTTCAACTTCGAGGTGGTAGGTGAACTTTTATTCCTCGGTAACACTAAGAATAAAGCAAATAGCAGCGGTTTTTAAATGAAGCGAAGAATAAAACATAATAATATGTCGGACTAAACGGACTATTTAAGAACAAAACCTTTTCTTAATAGAAAAAGCTTATGCTATACAAGACAAGATCCAACTCGTATTACTGTATGGCACGGAGAAATAGGTTCTTACTTAGCCAGATGAAGATGTCGTCAGAGTATTAAAGAGAAAAATAATTTAAAAGTTATATTTACTAATCGGCGTTAGCAGGATATACCGGTATCATGCGAACCGACGACTGTTTGGTTTGTTTAATTGCTTGAAGTTACAAATAAAAAACAGCTCTCAAATACGGTGGGCAATAGAAGTCTCATCATATCTAGCGCTGAATCTACAGTGATCAATCAATGATCAAACATGGTATCTGCGACCACAATATCTAGTAAATAGGCCCGGTACGGTAACTACTTGAAGACAAATCTTTTTTCTTTTCTCAGTCTGGAGGCATTCTGCCATATATGTATAGTATCATAGAAAGCGGATTGATATTGAAGCTACCTAAGTAGGAAGAAAACATTTTTTTTTCAAAAACCATTCATTTCTCAACATAGTCTCCTTTTAGCTCAATACACTTAGTAAGACGATTTTCCAACTTTTTTATACCATCTCAATAATACGGTTTTAGGAACTCCTCAAAATACGCAGTAGTTTCGGTAATCACTTCTTCGTTTGAGATGAATATTTTTCTGCGAGCCATTTTTTCAAGTTGGGAAACAGAAAAAAGTCTCTAGGGGCTAAATCTGGACTATAAGGTGGATTATCAACCCATTCGAAGTGAATTTCTCGTAGTTTTAGCATCGTATATAATGCTGTGTGAACCGGTGGTGTCTTGAAGAAAGAGCAATTTTTTCTTGTTTAAATGTGGTCGTTTTTCCTTGACTGCATCAACTAATTGCTCCAATAATGCACGATAATACTCTCCTGTGATTGTGGATCCCTTTTCAAGATAATCGATGAACAATATTCCGTGTGCATCCCAAAATACAGTGGCCATAACCTTGCCATCCGATTTCGCTGTCTCCTCCTTCTTCGGAGCACTTCCACCAGCTTCCACCCATTGCCTCGATTGGTTTTTGGTTTCAGTTGTGTAGCGGTGGACCCACGTTTCATCAACAGTTATTAATCTACGCCAAAAATCAGCAGGATTATGCTTTATCATGTCCAAACACCGCTGTGAAGTGATCTGTCGAACTCGTTTTTGTTAAACACTGAGCAAACGCGGCAACCATCTTGCCGATATTTTTTTCATAAGCAAATGTTCATGCAAAACTTTGAACACACTTTCATATGATATGTTTACCATTTCAGCAATCTAACTTATTTTGACACGGCGATCTCTCATAAAGATATCGAGAATTTTCTTAATATTTTCTTCAGTAACCACCTCTTTTGGCTTTCCTGTTGATGGTATTGTTGCGGTGCTTGTTAAAACCCGTTTAAGTTCAGCAATCCATTATTTTACCATATAGTCTGACGGAGCAAATTCGCCGTAATGTTTATCAAGCTTTTCTTTTGTCTCTTTTGCCGTTTTGCCTTTCATATAATAGTGTTTAATCACTACACGAAATTCACTTTTTTCCATTTTCCAAGAAACACAAAAGTTGCTTATTTCAAACGACTACAACAAATAAACTAATCTATGAATTTGGCTTAAATTTTAACAGCTGACGTTTGACAGATCGTAATTTCTAAGAAGGAAAAAGTTTTTGTGTTTGTCCTGCCATCTAGCGCTAGGTAGCTTAAATGTCAATCCGCCCTCGTATGTTCCTTTCGCTTCTGTAAGAAACATGAGTTCACAGCAAGTTTTTTTTAAAGCTTCCGATCACCTGGCCATCCTGTATTATCTTCGGGTTACAGTTTCACTTACATTACCGCATTTCATCTTCATTTGACTGAAGTGTTACATGAAGGACACAGTTAAGCAATAAAATCACTCACTTCGTGTGGGTATTTTTACTTTAGGAGCTAAAAAATATTTAATAAAAATTTCTCAGAATTTCCTTTTTTTTTGTTGCCTAGTGTAAAAAATAAAACTTATTTATAAATTACAACAAGTGTTCGTAATAAACACATACACACCACCCAGGGCGTATGTGGAATATGTTGTAACAATTAATGCTGTTAATAATACTTATACGTTATGTTGAACCAGTATAATGGTAATTTGTTATTTACTATTTTTTTTTGTTGTTGCATAAATTATTAAATTTAAAATATAAATGGATTTAAGCATAAAAAACATGTTGTCATTGTTGTTTAAAATTTTTTTGTATTTTGTTTTAATTTTATTATTGCTTGCTGTTGTCGCTATAGTTATTGTTGGCATTTGTTAATGTCAGAAAACTGTTTTAACAATCTGTAAAAATTGTATGTTGCTTTTAAATTTGTAGTTTTTTTTTTATAAAAAATTATTTTAAAATTGCAGAGAAACTGGAGATAAAAGCTGTTTTTTAAATAAATATTTAACAGCAAATAAAAAGTTGCTAACTTTCGAGTTATGATGTTGTTAAACAAGGAGAACTACAATAATAGCAACAGAAATCAAAAAATAAAAATAAATAAAATAAAAAACAATAGTAATAAAATAAATTGTTTCCAGATTGCAACAAATTTCTAATGGAATTTGTATATATTTTTTACAAAAAAAAGCTATTGAATTTCATTTTAAATAAAGAAGTGAAATATATTGGTTTTCTAATGAAAATTAACATTTAGTTTTTCAAAAAAGAAAACGTCTAAAACAAGTTTTTTTTATATTTACTTAACTAGTAATTAAAATTTATATCTACTTTTTTAATTTAGAGAAAAAGTAATATAAAGGAGACAAAGGTGATCAGTGTCATTATAACGCTCTTATTCACTTCATTGGTTTGAATTTGACAATACGAATACATGGACTTGACATTTAACATAAAACAATCAACAGCGAACAACAACAAAATTAAAATTGACTACAAATTAAATTTTATTTGAGTTTTTGTTCTCCTTTCTTTAGTCTGCATTGACGTTTGTATCGGTTTTCTTTAAGTTTTCTTTCGTGACCATCAAAGTTCGACAAAATTATCAAAGTGCCAACAATATCTTTTTTTTTTTTTTTGCTAGAGGCAGCATTAAGTGTTAGGGTTTAAAACAGTGGTTGCAAAGGTTCTGCTTATAATTTGCTTTGCTTATTTTGCAGAGATGGATGGGTCGATAACAACATACCAAATTAATGATGGAAAAAGATTAAAAACCAAACATTTACTTTGGTAGAAAATTCTCTAAATCTGCAGACATTTAATTAAGGGCTAAGTAAGACTACTGAAGTGTAATTTGAATAATAACTGAAAACGGTGCTTCTGTAATGCAAGATGGTGCCAATTTTTCCCGGGTTGTACTATGCTCAACACACTTTTTGATAGTGTCACTTTAAGCTTGCGCTGCGTGTGACCACTTCAGCATCATTTGTGGTATTTCCATATGAATTGGTCGCTAATCGGTGTGAAGCATAAACTGTTTACCTGTTGGATATGATGCTTGATAAAAAAAAATAAACTAGGAATGCTTATAAAGGGTCCGCCAAATATTTTATTTTTTTTTAACGCTATAAAAAAAAACTACTGAATATTTTCTCAAATATTTTTTCTTATTTGAAAGTACAATCCTTCCGGTTAATAATGGAAAATAATTTCATTCAAATGGTTCCCTCGGCTGGCCATGCAGTAGCCTACACGATCGGTCCAATTCTTAAGCACATTATCGATTGTGTGCAGCTGTATTTCACCAATGGCTTCACGAATATTGTCCTTTAAAGCGTCAATTGACTCTGGCTTGTTGGCGTAACACTTATCTTTGACGGCACCCCAAAACTAATTGTCCAACGGTGTCAAATCGCAGCTCCGAGGTGGCCAAACGACATCAGCTCTGCGGCTGATAATGTGATCTTCAAAAACAGGGCGCAAAACATCGAGTGTAGCTTCGGCTGTGTGGCACGTAGCGCCGTCCTTTTGAAACCAAATGTTGCTAATATCCTCCTCTTCAATTTTTGTGAACAAAAATTCGTTCAGCATGGCCCGATAATAATCGCTACTGACTGTAACGGCCACTCCTTGCTCATTTTTAAAGAAAAATGGCCCAGTTATGTATCTGGACCAAAATCCGCACTAAACAGTGACTCATCGCACACATTCTGTATTACCATGATTTTCAAAGTAATGTCGCAATATTTTCAAGCGTTGTTCAAGCGTAAACAGAACCATATTCGTTCAGCGGAAGGATAAAACTAATTATCTGTCAAATCAGACATGAGCTAAGTGTTACCATTCACGAAATAAGCACTAGTTTAAAAAAAAAAAACAGTTAAGATAACAGTTAAGGCTTTTATGTTGTGTGGTGTCACATTTCGACTTTTGCAGGCGCACAAAAGCACCCATATAACGCAAGATGTTAATATTCTGACTTTCGTACGATGAGATAAGGCGGAAGATTTCCAAACGGAAAAATTACTGCACCAAATTCACCATCATATCGACCATGGGATCTGAGGCGCCTATTCCCATCTAGAGGTTGTCCATCAGATCTGTTTCCTTCCTAATAAACACCATCAGATCTGAAATTATATTGAATGACATGTCACCCAGTAAGACCTTATGTTTAACTGAACACTTCCTCTTAAACCTATCAAGAACCCAACATTTACATAATATGTGTTTCACTGTCTCCGATGCCTGTGAGCACAGCCTGCAAACATCTACATCTGCACATTCACATGCGCTCTAAATCTACAGTGAGTCGCAAACACCGTTAAGAGTTTAAAGCTCGGACGGCCATACATAGGAACCTCAGTGCCACGCTAATATTGTCCACTACTTCCGCCCTAGAGTAGTGAAGTTCAAATAGAGTCTTCTAGTGTTCCAAGCCTCTGGCAATTTTCCAATCCTTGATTAGATTCAGAATAGTAGAAAGTGCAGCTGCACAGCAAGGCTCCGGACCAATGTAGGGTGTCAAGAAAGCCTTTCTGGCTAAGGCATCCGCTATTTTTTTATCATTTATCCCACAATGTCCAGGTACCCAAACAACTAGACCCTATTTTCAAGTAAAAGCAATTTGAAAATATCGTAGCTATATTTGACCAGACGCGATGTCCTACGATTCGATCAAGTGCACTTAAGGCAGCTTAGTTAAGGTCTTACCCTTGAGCCCACTGTCCAGGTTGATTTCAGTAATTGTTTTAGTTGAACCGACACATCTCTGTTGGCTCCATGAATACCAGCAGCGACACAGTCCTTAATTTTGGAGAAATCGGTATACCAGTTTAAATCAAACTCACTCCTAAATACGGCCCCATTAGACTAACAATTCCTGAATCCCTTAAGCATAGCATCAGGCCAACCATAGCCGTTGTTGGACACGTTCTCATTGCCAGAGTTATACTTAGGCAGGCGTATCTCTGTACCCTGCCTAATTTATTCATGATGGTAGCCTTCTCAGCTTTTCTCCATAAAGCTATCGCCGATAAGAGATGGCAGAAGATTTCCGTAAACGGAAATTACTGCCACCACACGTATGCGTCAGAATGTTAGTATGAACACTTTAAGCACTTCAGCACTTTTGTTGTGTGTTTCAAAATTTTCATTGCTTAGAGTGTCACAACGCATCGGCTAAGCGCATGATGGTATGAAGTAGTAACTTTATCAAATTAAAACTCAATTTAGCACCGCAAGTCAAGCTAATCAGTTTCGCTTAGGTAAGAGGAATACCAACATGCGCAACAGGACCCTGAGAAGCGTACACAAAACCTCTGTGAAAGCAATTTCAGGACATACTGCCACTACACGAAAACAAAGATGTCAGTGGCCGGAGCTCCATGGACTATCGAAGCATGCATTATGGCCACTACCCTGCTTGAGATGCGATACAATGATCTAGGGGTCGGAGAGACACATTACGGTCAAGTCTTGCGAAAATAATTCAACGTAACAAGGATTAACAGTAAAACTCCCTGCATCATATGATACAAAGTTTGTCAGAAAGTTTCTGCGAACATTTATCGGACAATACATCAAAGTTATTTATATGAAATTTAAGAACTTACTCCAAATAGCTAATGCCCAGAGGTGAATTAGATCTTCTCAATTTTTAATACAAAAATGGGATTTAAAAGGTTTAAAGGTGTCAATAACCCATTTTATCCTATCAACAGTAAGTCTAATCGAAAATTGATGCGCGGATATCGCTGCATCAACGTGAAAAAGGGCTTGACTTGAGGAACGCTACCTATAAAGTGGGTGTAGAAAAGTAGTTCAAGCACGTCAGAGATTGAGGAAGCCTAACTACCATCAGTTTGTATATATGCAGTCAAGAGATCGATGCACTATAGGAACTGAATGTTTTATGAAGACCTGCCTTCAGTGGAAGATCCTATGCAAACGCTACAGCTTTTCGAAAAAACACTTTTCTGTTCTTCATTTTTGCTTTATAATCAACTTACTCTGGCGTGTATTTGTTTTAAAGCTGGCTTTTGCAGCTTTAGACAACATATAGCAATGATTGTGTGATAAGAGGCATTCAATTGAAACATACACATTCATACACAGAAACAAAAACCCACTATCATTTTTTCAAAATCCAAAAACACATCTTGAGCACATATAGATGCCCCTGCCTAACGTACCCATTCATTTGAAACCGCCTTTATACTTAGAGAGTTACAGGTGACAGTGAAACTCCATTTTACAAGAGAAGAAATACTTTAATTTCTGCACCGCAACAATACTTCAAACTGCTGGTTAAGCATCAACTGAGGACATATTTAATCCATCCACGACAAACAAAGCAATATTGCATCCGATATTGTCCGGCCCTTATAAAATCACATTTTTCATACAAAAGTTTTATCATTCTAGCAATTACACTAAAACTTAAGAGGTACGAGTAATATGTAAGTAGTCAGCCTCTGTCTTATTTTCCTATTATTTTAATTATGAAAAAAATCAAAATAAAAATTAAAATACCTTAGCTTCTCCTACTTTGTTGTACTTACCACATATTTATAATTAATTGTGTTTGTTTTTTCTAAAATAAGGTTTTTTATACAAGTATTTTTAATATTCATTTATTTCTAACGTACTAATTGGAATTGTACCTCAATTAGTTTTATTTTTTTTACCTTCTCTATTGCTTTTCTTCATATTCATTTATAAATATTTCTGCTCCTTCAGATATTCTCGTACAAAACATGATTAAACACAATTCAACATGCAATCCAACAATTGTCTTTCATTATTTAAAAGCTCAAGAAATTGTTGGAAATAAAGGATGAAATTATGTTCCAAAGAGCAAAGAGATGAAAACTGAAGAAAAATTAAATAGAAGAGAAAAATCGAAAATAACAACACACATATGCCAACTAAAATGCAATAGAGAATAGATGATGGTAATATGTGTGCGTGTAACGAGGGAAGGTATGCCAAATAAAAAAATTCTATTAATTGCACAAGTTTGTGCAAGAAATATAAACATCCAAGGTGTGTATATAAACAGTTTTTGTACTTTTTAGCTTTCTGTACCGCAGAAGTCTTGACAAGGGTGAAATGAATCGATTAAAATAAAATTATTCTTTTTTAAGGGAATGGCAGGAAATTTTATTGCAAAAAGCTATAAAATAGCTTTGAAGCAAAAGTTATCAAAAAAACTTTTAAATTTTTTTTTTAGATCCAAGACTATAAGAGATTATACGATAATTTAGAAGAGTATACAGTTTCCTGGCGAATAAAAGACACTCTACAAAATAGATAGAACGATGACTACACAATTTTGTTCTGACTTTTATGCACTGGGATAGTTGAACGACGTTAAATAGTCATATGACGGTAACTAATCATATCCGGCAGTTGTGTTTGCGAGCTTAAATATATCACATCCTATGGTGTCTAATAGGAGCAAATGGGCACAGAAAACTCCTTTTATTCTGTCCTGCTTAGAGCATTATTTTAAATTATTTTGCTTTTCCCATTTAGGTTTACTTGAAATAGAGTTCGATTTTCCGCCTACAGGTATGCGATAGGCGACCACTTCGGGCGTTTTTGGTTGTACATGAAAGCATTACATGATCGCTACAGCATTAAGTCTTTGTTAGAATGCTGCCAAGTTAGAAGATATCACTAACCTTTTCTAATGGAACGAAGCAAAACCATGCGAAAAACCTGCCTTAGGCATTCCACACGAACGCTCATGCCATTTTCTTTGACGACATACAATCATCGATCTTCCCTAACAATACGAAGAGATAGCTAGTGAATTATTTGCGTGGAAGCCAGTAGTTGGTTAAGTTTTGAAACCTAAAGTCCAAAACTTGTAGAATCAAACAAGGAGCCCCGCAAAGAGGTGTACTTCTCCTAATTTTGTTTAATTCCTACGTTTCGAAACTTCCGCCACCACCAGCTGGTCATATACCGTCTACTGTACCATCTTGGCGATAGACAAGAACATCAATAACACTGTTGGTAGCATAAATAGTTATCTGAGGAACTTAATAGATTTCGTCACTAGTAGCAATTTTAGAACTACATCATGCAAATGCTCGGCTACGTTATTTAATGGACCAAAGCAGTCAGACTTGATTAAATTCAATTACTTTAAGATTTAACTGTCAATAGGACGAGAATTCTGACCACGAATTAACTCAATATCTTACAACCTCTACCAGTTTTTCGAGCGCCATTGCAATTAGCAACAAAATTCGAAATAGAAACAAGGTCCTTAGAAAACTTATCGGCAATACTTGAGACATTGATAAGACAACCATGTTCGCTACACACAAGACAACTGCACGGTCAGTGGAAAAATACACAGCATTCGCATGATTTCTTGTAGTGAGCACATCAAAGTTGGAAATCTACAGAGATGTCAAAGTGCAGGACTAAGGACCATTAAAGGCTGCCTCCAGAAGATATCAACAACACATTCACGAAGAACCGAAGATCGTGATAGTCAGAAAATATAATAGCCTGCTTCACAAAAAATTTCTTTTTGGCTTCGTTATAGAAGGGAACATGAGAATTATTGGACTACACTCCCTAACGCTCTCTCTAGGAACGTAAGGGCAGATCTTCACCACCATGTAGGGGATAGCTTATGAAACCACTCGATTCTTCGACATCTTCAAAAATCATTCATCATGATACGGTTGAAAGGGTGCTGAGAGACTCTCACAAGAATGTTGTTTTTGGAGTCGTATATTTTCAGAAACTATCTAGGCCGTATAAAGAGGTATGAGCTAATCTGTTAACATGTCACCGCATTACTTTATTTTAAGAAATACAAATTCAGCTTCAAATTTGAAGTTTTTCTAAATCAAGACTTTGAAATTGGCTCAACAGTGGAAAAGAGCTGTAAGCAGTTATTTGATAAATTTATTGCTTTATTATCTCTTTTCTGCTAAAAAAACAAAACTGAACGAAATATTCGTAGTTCATTCGCAAATTATACTCACACTTGTTCTATACCTTCAAATATGCGTATTATACACTATTCAGAAGAACCGGCAACTATAGCAAAACAATTTTTTTTTTTCAAAATTAGGTACTTTCACTTCATTGGGAATAAAATAATTATTTACCTATCGATTTTCATGAACTATGGTTTATTTTGTTTCTATTATATGCAACTCTTTGCAACAACAGTGAAACTAGTAATTTACTGCATTCTACGGGTCCGCCATCTATAGTTTTTTTTCAACTAGTGCTTATTTCGTGAATGCTAACACCTAGCTCATGTCTGATGTGACAGATAATTAGTGTTGTCCTTCCGCTGAACGAATATGGTTGTGCCCAATGCGTTTCCGCTTCGCTAAGTGGGCCTGCGGTCGGCTTACAGAAGATGTCGATTTTGCCAAAAAGTCATCTTTTCAGATGAAGAATTGAGAAGCCGATACACCCGAGTCACTGTTTGCTGCGAATTTTGGTCCAGAGGCATAATTGGGCCATTTTTCTTCGAAAATGAGCAAGGAGTGACCGTTACAGTCAATGGCGATCGTTATAGAGTCATGTTGAATGAATTTTTGTTCACAATAATTAAAGAAGAGGATATTAGCAACATTTGGTTTCAACAGGACGGCGCTACGTTCCACACAGCCGAAGCTACACTCGATGTTTTGCGCCATGTTTTTGAAGATCGCATTATCAGCGGCAGAGTTGATGTCGTTTGGCCACCTCGGAGCTGCGATTTGTCACCGTTGGACTATAATTTGTAGGACGCCGTCAAAAATAAGTGCTACGCCAACAAGCCAAAGACAATATACGCTTTAAAGGACAATATTCGTAAAGCCATTGGTGATATACAGCTGCATGTTAATGTGTTTAAAAATTGGACCGATCGTGTAGGCTACTGCACGGCCAGCCGAGGCAGCCATTTGAATGAAATTATTTTCCATTATTAACCGGAAGGATTTTACTTTCAAATAAAAAAAGAAATTTTAGAAAATATTCAGTAGTTTTTTTTTATATTATTTCAAAAAAAAAAAAATTATTTGGCGGACCCTTTATTTTTTTGTGAATTTTTAGAAATCAAAAATTATATAATTAATTTTTTTTTATAATTTGTTTCTGAATGTCTCCAGAAATATTGTAATAAAGAATTGTATTAGAATGACTTAAAGCTGGCATAATTTGTAATTTTTTAACATATGGCGTAATGCAATCGAATAAATAATTTTTTAAGTTATCATAAGAAACAGCCTCTTCAAAAATCTCACATTTTGGAATTAAATTCTAAGGATATAAATTACCAACAGAATCTGAAATGCTGATGATTATTGAACTTAGGCGAACATAGCCCGATAAAAATAAATATAGTGGTTATTAGGGAGATCGATTATTCGTCTTTTTTCATAAACCGGTTTCAAATAATTCGAAAAATGGCAATTTTTAAAAAACCGCTTTTCGGTTAATAAATTACCGGTTAACCGATTCTTTTATTTTAGTAAAATTTTTCTTAAGTCTTGAAACGCCGAGCTGGATCACGTCGATTTAAAAAATAAGCAGAAGCTGAAAAAGAGCTTAAAATTAAAGTGGCAATTAGTAATAACAATAATAACAATAATAAACAAATCTCATAACTATGTCAAAACAGTGTGCTTATTTCGTTTTTGTTATATTACTTGGTAGAGTATTAAATTAAAGGTTTGTTATTATATTCATAAACTAGGTGCCTAAGATAACAAGAATCATTTTTTTACTATGAATAAATCTATGAGTAATATACGAGTCCTTAATTGTCTCGACAAGAAAAATTGCTTAGGTTTCAAACAAAACTGTTTGTAAATTCATGCCACGTATTTGATAGTGTGTGTATCACTGTGGTATATTAGGTACGACATCCACCTTCCAACCAAGAAGTCGTCTATTCAATCTCAAATCATATAACAATTTTCAACAGCGATATCACCTCACGACATAAATAGTGATTGGTTATGTTTATTTACTCTGTGAGAAACTTCACTAACTAATATATCGGCCATCTGGAGCCGGCGTTTGTGGTTCGTTTTCAATGGATCTAGCTGATCATTCTCTACATATAAAAATTAATATTTATTTACAGAATATAAGAAAAAGCTATCGTTGCTCAAGTATGCATATCTTTTTCGATCTTCCTTTGTTTTCAAGTTCTTTTTGAGTATTCAAGTTTGTCATATACGAGAGCGGATCGACATTGAAGCTACCTAGCACTAGATGGCAGCACAAACACAAAAACTTTTTCTTTCTTAGAAATTACGATCTGTCAAACGTCAGCTGTTAAAATTTAAGCCAAATTCATCGATTAGTTTATTTGTTGTAGTCGTTTGAAGTAAGCAACTTTTGTGTTTCTTGGAAAATGGTAAAAAGTGAATTTCGTGTAGTGAATAAACATTATTATTTGAAAGGCAAAAGGGCGAAAGAGACAAAAGAAAAGCTTGATAAACATAACGGCGACTCTGTCCATCGGATTATATGGTAAAATATTGTATTGCTGAATTTAAACGGGGTCGAACAAGCACTGCAACAATACCATCAAAAAGAAGGCCAAAAGAGGTGGTTGCTGAAGAAAATATTAAGAAAATTCTCGATATCTTTATGAGAGATCGCCGGGTCAAAATACGTGAGAACGTGTGTTCAAAATTTTGCATGAACATTTGCTTATGAAAAACCTATCGGCAAGATGGGTGCCGAGTTTGTTAAGTGTTGAACAAAAACGAGTTCGACAGATCACTTCACAGCGGTGTCTGGACATGATAGAGCATAATACTGCTGATTTGTGGCGTAGATTAATAGCTGTTGATGAAACGTGGGTGCACCGCTACACAACTGTGACCATAAATCAATCGAGGCAATGGGTGGAAGCTGGTAGAAGTGCTCCGAAGAAGGCGAAGATGGCGAAATCGGCTGGCAAGGTTATGGCCACTGTATTTTGGGATGCACACGGAATATTGCTCATCGATTTTCTTAAAAATGAATCCACAATCACAGGAGAGTAATATCGTGCATTACTTGATCAATTGGTTGATGCAATCAAGGAAAAACGACCACATTTAAACAAGAAAAAAGTGCTCTTTCTTCAAGACAACGCACCGGTTCACACAGCATTAGATACGATGCTAAAACTACGAAAAGTCGACTTCGAATTGGTTGATCATCTAACTTATAGTCCAGATTTAGGCCCTAGTGACTTTTTTCTGTTTCCAAACTTGAAAAAATGGCTCGCAGAAAAAGGATTCATCTCAAACGAAGAAGTGATTACCGAAACTACTGCGTATTTTGAGGAGTTCCCAAAATCGTATTATTCAGACGGTATAAAAAAGTTGGAAAATCGTCTTACTAAGTGTATTGAGCTAAAAGGAGACTATGTTGAGAAATGAATGGTTTTTGAAAAAAAATGTTGTATTTTTTTCTACTTAGTTAGCTTCAATATCAATCCGCCCTTGTATATACACAAAAATAACAACTAAATTTATACAAATTGTTAAAATATTAGCGTACTGGCAATAAAAAAAAAACGATTAAAACCGGTCGAATAATAATCTTCCGATCTCCATAGTGGTTATCCAAGTTCAGAAAATGGTTGTCCATTTGTTGCATAGTGTTATTTAAACTTAGTTTGTTCAAATGACCCCTATCAGTCCTTCTAGGTATGTAAATTCTTCGGTCTGTATAGTGTTAAAGCAAGAAAAACTTAGAAGTTTGGAAACCTTGAATATATAATTTTTTTTATATTTTTTTATTTTTTTTCAAAAAATCTATAATCAATTTTTTATTCATTTCTATTTTTTTTATACTTATCAAATATTAAAAATTGATAAATAAAATTGAAAATAAATTTAATATTTCTAGAGATCCTCTTATCTTTCAGAAAATGTGAATGTCAAATCTTAAGCTTTTGCTCATTACGAATAGAAAATTGTTCATGTTGTTTCTATATGTAGCCATGGTTACCTTTGTCTCTGTAGTTGAAACCAAATGCCTATATGTATACGTATGTGCATAATTAGTCTAAGCTATAAATGAGTATATACGTATGTATGCATGTGTACATGTAAGTATGGCTTCATGTAAGTATGTAATATATGAACCACACTAAATTAGTCTACTTAAAGTTGTATACATGATTTAACAGAAGCTTAATGAAAGAGAGAGAGAGAATATAAAATAATGTTTTTTTTCTTTCTTTTCATGCTCAACAAATAGAAGTCTATGAATGTAAGTAGATATGTATGTGTTACAGTGTATATTATTTACAACATACTTACAAATGTAAATCTACTTGTGTGTGTCTCTTTGTAAGCTTATAGTCAAACGGGTGAAGGTGTTTTTTGTTAGATAGATAGATAGAGAGAGAGAGAGAGAGAGAGAGATATAGAGCGAAAGTGTGTGTGTAAGTAAATGCTCAGTATTGTTTAAACTTTTACCAGCTTATTTTCATTTATCATACTTGTTTAAAACATATTATAACTCAAACATAGAAGTATGCAACTGTGTGTGTAAATAATTTAGTACAAGTACTCATAACTTTAACAGTGTTTTACAATGAGAGTTAGAAATCGTTTAAAAGTGTTTGTAAGAGTGTTAGTAAAGGGTCGCCAAGTAATTTTTTTTTCTGAAAATGCTTTAAAAAAATACTGAATATTTTCTCAAATTTCTTTTTTTATTTGAAAGTACAATCCTGCCGGTTAATAATGGAAAGTAATTTCATTCAAATGGCTACCTCGGCTGGCCATGCAGTAGCCTACACGATCGGACCAATTTTTAAGCACACTATCATGCAGCTGTATTTCACCAATGAATTCACGAATATTGTTCTTTAAAGCATCTGTTGTTTCTGGCGTAACACGTAACGCCGTCCTGTTGAAACCAAATGTTGCTAATATCCTCCTCTTCAATTATTGTGAACAAAAATTCGTTCAACATGGAACGATAACGATCGATATTGACTGTAACGGCCACTACTTGCTCATTTTCGAAGAAAAATGGCACACTTATGCCTCTGAACCAAAATCCACACCAAACAGTGACTCGTCTTGGGTGTATCGGCTTTTCAATGTATGCGTGCGGGTTTTCTGTACCACAAATGCAACAATTTTGCTTGTTTACTTACCCGCCAAGATCAAAATGAGCTTAATCTGAAAAGATGATTTTCGATTCTGCAACATCACCATGATTTTCAAAGTAATGTCACAATATTTCCCAACGTTGTTCAAGCGTATACACAACCATATTCGTTCAGCGGAAGGACAAAACTAATTAGCTGTCAAATCAGACATGAGCTAAGTGTTACCATTCACGAAATAAGCACTAGTTGAAAAAAAACGTTAGATGGCGGACCCTTTATTAAGACAGTATACGTATGTGTGTAAACCTACATAGAAGGTAAGAAAAAATAAAAATATTTTATTTTAGAAAATTGTTGTTGCTAAAACTGTTGTTATTATTATTACTATTGTTTTTGTTATTACTCCGTTTGTAACTTTATGAATAAGCGTTTCTCTACGTGTTTTCGTTTCATTATATTGTGTATTATGTTGCTCATAATTGTATTCATTGTATCTGTTTCATTTAACATCTAAATCTAATAATGGCTCATTTGTATTTGTGCGATTTTCTTCTATGCATTTGTATGGGTAAGTATTTTACAGCAAGTACTGTTATTTATTTATGGAAGTGCTTATAGATATTTTCTTGTTTATGCAAAATGTTGTAAAAGAAATTTTTTTAAACGATAAACCGAATATTTTATGGCAACAATGGTGTGAAGAAGAAGAAGACAACAAATTAAAAGCTATGCAAAGGGGACCTATTATACAGCTAAGAATTGGTAAATATTCAAAAAAAGTGCTTGTGAATGTCATATATTTCAAAGCAGTTTCTATAAAATCTTTTTTGCCTTGTATTGTTAAGTTACGTAAAGCTTTATTGAGTAGATTCTTTAAGCTTAAAATCTAGTCAATATCAAAAAGAGACACAACTTCACACTTAAAACAAGGTTTCGTTGTCAGGTCTAAGTAAAACGTATCTGAAAAATCTGCAAAACACTTACCCAAGAAAACATTTGGAACTGCGACATCCGTTAATCTATTGTGCCTTTATTTGTCACATGCCTAATACATCAAAGACAGCTTCTTCAATGTCGGAGTTAATAAGCCCTGCTAACCCAGTAAATATATGTGTAGTAACCTGTATATCATGTGTGTCTGTGCCTCTTCCTCACAGCATCATCTGCAGTTGCTAGTTTGATATGCCCATATTGTATAGATGCTTATTACAGGCAGTGACATAGCGATCCGTAATTGCTTAATTTTTTTTTCTGTTTTTTGTTACTCTGCAGGCCTCCATATGTCTCTGTAGTGGTTAAGTTTCTTGCCAAGTAGTATAGTATTTTTTTTCACAGTAGGTGGAGTTTTCTCGTAAGCATTGCTTGTCATCTTTTAGGTTGCTTGTTGTCTTCTTTAAAGATAAGCTGGAAGATTAGAGGGGCGTTTTCGTTAGAAGGATTTGTCTGGAGGGAAGTTGAAGTCCTTTTATTAGACACTCGAGACCGGAATTAATAATTTTTAATGTCTTTTACTGTGGACTCTAAACTGGGCCCCTTGTGTTGTATACCTGCGTCGAACAACTACACCACGTCACCGCGATGAAAGTATCATTAGGCTTTTACTATTCAGTTTTAGAAAAAACTCTGCTCTCTTAGCATCGAAGCTCAGCAACCTTTGAAAATAGTTCAGACCACTAGTGTCGTTCTAATGTTTTATCATAATAGATGCTCACCATTTCTTCAACTCACCCGTGAGGAGCTGTCGGTTGCAGCCAAAGGATTGAACGGGTCAAGTCAAGGTCCCCTTAGCCTTTTTTTTGGCTTGGCATAGATATCCGATCTCTCATTTCCATTATTTCACTTGTGTCGTGCCAACCAGACCAGGGTAACCTGATTCTGAAAAGATAGTTTTTTAATCGCATTGTTCACAAATGCTAGCGACCTATATGATGGATTTAGTTCTCGAGAGAATTTTAATCGCCATTCATTTGGATAGATTTTCTAGAGAGTCCAATATTTCGTAACGTTCTACCTGGTAAAATGTGGTGTCTTTGCAAAAAAAAAAAACATTACAAAATTCCTGCATCCAGTCAGTGCAGTGTTTTAAATCCATTCATCTTCCACTTTCATGAGTCATATTGGGCCTGCACTCTACGCTTTCCATGTCTGGATGTTTGCCATCCATATATATTTTCTTCCTCTGAATGAAGGCTGCTTACATAAGAGCTTCCTCTTGGACGGCTATGTTAAGCAGTTCAAAAGATCTTATATATCGCTTTTATGGTGACCAAAGGTTGCACAAATGCTTTGTATTTATGAAGCTTCAGAGGCAGGCCTGTGTGGTCTTAACAGGTGCGGCCATGGAAACTTTTATATAACTTTATCGGACTTAGTCCACTGTACATTTTGATTGTGAAATCGACTCTGAGCTACTGTTGAGGAGCGACATGTGCAAGGGTGGCTTAAGCTTCAATCGCAATTTCGATTGGGAAGTTGGATCATATAGTCACTAGTGTCAGCCACAACTGTTTACAGTGGTACGCGAATGGATCTGAAATGGATGGTCGTGTTGGCGTGTTTTTGGGCCCAATAAAAAAGTCTGGGAACCCATGAGTAAGCTACTCAGCGCTTTCTTCGGAGTATGGTATGCGGGTCCTACACGAATGTCAACACACTAGAATTTTTTGGCCCCTGAGAATACTGCTGATATGAGAAACGACTCGTGGTACTAGAGCCATACTGTGGTCTTGGTTGGTCTTCAACTGGAGGAAAGATAAATAAATAGGAGCACGAACTGTCCGGGTCTGAGGCAGGCAAAGCCTCTAATGTGACCATGAATCTATAATAGGGATTTTCGTTACATGGGAAAGGCAACTATTGGCTTCCTGACAGTAATTAATGTCTTAAATACAACCTCTTTAATTTCAATGTGGTAACTGAATCGGGGTGTCGCCATTGCAGTGAGGAAGATGAGACGATGGAAAATATATCTGTGGACAGTTAAGCTTTCAATATTATTGACTCATTGTGTTTTATTACTGAATATAGTGGCGAGTCTGACCACGGAGTGTTTGGCACAATATAACTTTCTAGGTCGTAGGGCCATGACCTCTATGACTCAATTAGATAACAATATGTTCATATGGAGCTTCCATGCTCATCGTTAGGATAGATATCATTGACCCTGTATGACTCTGTAAGTTAGAGAGCTTCGAGATAATCCTCACCATAAAGTATCGCATGCGTAACCATTTGGACTCAAATAAATTATTAAATTGCTCAAAGGTATTCCGTAACAGTTTTTATTACTATCTTTAGGTGCGACTTCCAAATAAGTTGTCTTTCTAAAGTGATGCTTAAATATTTCGCCTTTTCCATGATAGAAACCACAACCTAACTTTATGATTAGAATGATCATCTGTTTAGCTGTACTGTTTACTAGTTGTTTTCTAAATTTGTTGTTACCCTGTAAAAAGTATTAAAAAAAATTTTGTTTGACTCATTACATAAAGATCTCATTGTCATCTGAAAACCAAAGACGTTGTTTATTTATAAGCTTAATGAGGACAATAAACAAAAGCATTATAGCAGCCTCATACATACTCGTAAGTGTAGCATAGCATATATACCTTTTGCTTATTTATTGTTTTATTTTCATTCTTTTTGTTTATTTTGAATTTTTTTCTTTTTTGTCTATTGTTTTCTTACCAGAGGTATTTGCTAAGTTGACAACAATAATGTCAATAAGATTGTTTAAAAACAATAGACAAAAGAAGAGAAATCAAGTGATTGATTACTGTTGATGGAAGCATTTAACACCAAACAAAACAAAGAAAATTTACAAAAGATTTATGAGATGAGAAGCAGAAAAATTATGGTTAAAAAGCAAAAGGTAAGCTACTTGGAAATATTGTTTTAAAAGTAGACTCTATAGGGGAAAATCTTAATGTGAATAAGTTATTGTTGAAGCTAATTAAATACGCATTTTAATGTATTGAAATAAATATGTTGGAGTCAAGTACATACAAATAATAATTAGCCTATGCAAACCTTGAATAGGAAAGAAATACAAGATCAGTAAACGTAGGGATATATACTCGTAGTTATTCATTGTTACCTTCTTTAGTGATCCACTAGGAATTGTAGAGTCCTAACAAATTTTTTTCAATTTTGACTGAATGTTTTTTTCTATCTTCAAATGATCTTATAGAAGGAAGGCAAGTTCTTTTTATAATTTTTTGCATCTATGTATCTTGGCTAGAAATGGGCTATTCTTCCAAATTTTCGACGTGTCTGCATCGTCATTTGTCATTTGTTACATCGTCATCGACTTTTGCAAGGGAGTGCCCAATCAATTTTCGTTGCTTCTGATAAAGTTGAAAAATTTTGATAACATTGACAACAGAAGGCTGCACTATGAAATCTTATTTTAAAATCAGGACTTCTAGAGAAAGAAATGGACAGATGGTATAGAGCACCTCATTAACTGCTCTGGCGACAATAAAATGGTCTGAGTTATGGGCGCTTTTATCTTTTCGTAGTCAAAACATGTAGTTTCACTCAATGATGCAATCGGACTACTATATCGGCGTTTAGGCAGAGATAGAGCTGCCTGAATGTTTATTGAAAAGGGCCGCGTCTTTAAAAGAGATATTATCCCACTTTTGGATAACTAAACGACTATAAAAGCGCTGGAATCTAACAGGATGATCTCTCTCTACAAAATGGCTGAGCCGTGCGATATACACATTGTCCATTGGATGGTCTAACAAAAATGCATGATGTTAACTGTAAAAAGAACAAAGGGTCTTTGCAATTCTCAACGTTAAAAAGATTTCTGGGTCAACGCTTGCGCGTCCATTAACTCACCTTTTCAGTGCGTCATATCATGCCGGTGTTTTTCCATCTTGCTGGAAGGTTGCTAATGTAACGCCAATCCCCAAATAGGGCAAGGCTAGTAACCCTAAGAACTACCGTCCAATAACAGTTTGTTCCGCACTCTCCAAGGTTATGGAGAGTATGATTAATCACCACCTTGTGGGATATCTGGAGTCCAACGATTTACTTAGCAATCGTTAGTACGGTTTCCGACAGGGCCGTTTTATTGGTGACCTGCTGGTGTTGCTCTCGGAGAAGTGGAACAAGTCCATTCATGGTTTTGACGAGAGTAAGGTTGTGGCTCTGGATATCTCAAAGGCGTTTGATAGAGTTTGGCACGAGACTCTCATTTCGGAACTTAATGCTTTTGGCGTCGGTAGTCACATCTCTCGATTTATATCAAGTTTTCTCAGAGATCGCTCTATAAGAGTGGTTATAGAAGGGGTCTCATCCGACAAGTTCAGGGTAAACTCAGGAGTACCGCAAGGCTCTGTTCTTTCTCCTATTCTTTTTCTAATATTTCTTAACGACTTTCTTCTTCTCACTTCTAATCCTATCTACTCTTTTGCGGATGACAGTAACATTTGTCACTCATATTCTTTTGATCATAGACCAAACCTTTTGAGGTTGGGGTAAAAAGGATGAATATGAACGTCACACTCACTAGTGACCTGCTGAAGGTCTCTGAGTGGGGTCGTGCTAACTGGGTCGATTTTAATGCACGTAAAACTCAATGTTGTTTTTTAACACACAGACGTGGTGGTGTGCTGTCATCTGTGTCAATGGGTAATGTGGATATTGAGGAATCAGATGCTCTTGATGTTCTGGGCATGAGAATTCACTGTGACGTTCGTTGGAATGATCACATATTTCAAGTGTCGACAGAAGCATTCAAGTGCCTTTGTTTTTTGAGACGGTGCAAGAAATACTTCACCCCATCTGATCTCCTTAATATTTACAAGACCTATATCCGACCCAAAATGGAATACAACTCTCATGTACGGGCCGGTGCTTTAAAGTCTATTTTGGAGCTTCTCGACCGTGTAAAGGAAAGGGCGAAGAATCGCCCCAATGTGGCGTGTGTTTCATTGTTGTATCGCTACTATGATGGAATTTCTTCTGAAGAAATAAGGGTTTTTATTCCTGATAATCACATATTTTCTTGCAATATTCGTTTTTCCTGTAGAGCTTATCCCTTTATAGTTGACTGTCCAATAAAACTCACAACGCATTATAAGAAGAATTCATTCTTCAATCGCAAGTTCGTTTTTGGCATAGCCTTCCGGAAAAAGTTTTTCCTGTCACTTACGATGTGGGTAAATTCAAATCAAACGCACATAAACACTACTCCCTCTATCCTCCCACCTATAACCTATATTCCTAGTGCCAGCGCAGTGCACTGCATAAGTAGTGGTCATTCCCTGAGTGCTGACCCAAGTTAAAAAAAAAAAAACAAAAATCATTAAGACGTTCTTGATTTCGACCAACAGAGGGCTAATACGGCACCGACTTTGAACAAAGCCTTCTCATAGTCAAATGATTTTGCAAAGAAAAGGCAGCATGTTCTTGTGATACCTTTACGATGTCATCTAACTCTTCACTTCACTCTTCACTTTTCTGCATCATCGTTTGTAGTCAGCAACGCAACGTTTTACTGTTAATTCAGATAGGGCATAGTCCCCATGACACTTTCCAAGCCATTGCTTAACTTGAAAGGTATTTTTTCCCACCAAGAAATAGTATAGAATTAAGACACAAAATTGTTTGCAAAAGTAGCATCACTCTTAGCACAATAACTCATAAACTAATTAACAGAATATAATGATATTTTAACAGCTGTCTTTTGAAGATTAGCACTAACTGCGAAAGAGGTGAATGTAATAAAACTAGCGCCGTCTATGTTTTAGAACGGATAATGCAGTTAAGAGGCAGAAACTACAGTGTCTTTTCGAAAAGTACTATACGCTATCTCAAATGCTTGGTTTTGGACTGGAGTGGGACAAGATATGAAAAAAGGAGAAAAGATTAAACTAAGATAACACTAAAGATAATAACTCAAATAGGGGTAAAAAAGCACGCCGGGTTTTTGACCAATTTAAAATGAAATCTTAAATATATAATTATTTTTCAGCGACTATAATAATTGAACTTCATTTTCTAACACTCTTTTCCCTACAAAAAATTCTGAAAAAACCTATGAGTGTTCTCACTATCAATCAAAAATAAAATTTTCTTAATTCTTTGACAAATAAGGAGTGTGAAGCACAAGAATTTTTTTTTGTGTTGCCAAAATAAATACTGATGAATTTCATTTCATTTTCACTTTTGTCACCTTTTATTAATTACTACTTATTTACTCGTTAATTTGCCAGAACTTTTCATGACTATATTAATTATCCTTTTGAATTTAACATACACACCCACGCGCATTCCAGCAGCCATTAAAATGCTTGTTTTCTCCTTCATAAAGTGTTTTCCATAAAAAATCTCGCTAATGACGTTAATAAACTCTTAGCAAGATAAACACTCAATAAGGGTTATTGTGCTGCTCTTTGCTCTTTTAAAACTTAAAAACTGTTAGTTAACAGCCATGTTATTAACTAGCGTCTCTCTCTCTCTTATATAAATTTGTAAACAACAAAAGTCTCTTAAACGTTGCAAAACTTTGTTTCCATAATACTCTTATTAAAAAGAAAACTTCGTGAAATAAACAAGGAAACAACGGCAACCAATAGCAACAACAATAAAACTGCAGGAATTCATACAATTAATACATTGTGTTAAGCGTATGAAATGAAGAAGGAGAAACAGTTTCTTATCCTGTGGCAAACACATTAACAGCATGTTTCAGTAACAAATTGTCTGTTAATGCAAACGGTTGTGTTTAAGCGGTGGAATAAAAACAAAGCAAATAAAATTTCTTTTTATTCTAATGAAAAACGGTGTGTAAAAATATGAATGTGAAAGAGAAAAAACGGTTATAAAAATTTGAAATAATTTTAAAGTAAAAAAACGAATAAATTAAAAAAAAATAAGAGAAAATAATTAAAATAAAAATTGTTTAAGTATAACAAAAAATTTAAAAAAAATATGTACATATAAAAATAAAAAAATCCGTAAATAAAATTTAAATATTAAAGAGAAATAAATAGAAACTTAAATAATTTTTATCAATAAATTAACAAAATCTGTGGTAATTTTGTTTACTTTCATATATAATATTAAGTACCTTTCTCAGTGCATATGTATGTGTTTTAAAACTTTTAGTTGCTGTGTAAGAA
This sequence comes from Wohlfahrtia magnifica, assembly GCA_023159175.1. Classification (NCBI taxonomy): domain Eukaryota; kingdom Metazoa; phylum Arthropoda; class Insecta; order Diptera; family Sarcophagidae; genus Wohlfahrtia; species Wohlfahrtia magnifica. Next base: position 4,570,294 of record JAKWBJ010000051.1, read on the forward strand.
ATTTTTAAATGTTTCTCTCAAACTGTATTACAACCACCCTTGGCATGGTATTATCTTTTAAAAACATTTTATTTATGTTTTTATTTTATTCTTAATTCAGTGTTTGTTATCAATTGGTTTTCTATAAATGATCTTAAAAACAAAGCAATTATCTGGAGACATTTATAAAAATACTCTTATGGACTCTAAAAAATAAAATTAACTTTTAATTGTTATCAGTTTTATGAGAACTACAAATATGGCATATACTTCACCTGTTGTATAAAACATAAAAAAGTGTATTTAAAAATAAAAATGTTTAAAAATATACTTAAATTCTAAACTACTAGTAATACAACTAAAACGTTTTGTTACAAAAGAGTAACATAAAAATTAAATAGTATTCATATTCACCCTTACTGATAAGTGCAAAACAGGCATTATAGGCCGAGGACTGGACAAATTTGTGTACTCAAATAGGCTTTGTCCCAGATTATAACTCCGTACCACTTAGTAATAGAGCTGCAAAACTATCGATGGTCGGATAGTTCTTTTTACAAATATCGAAACTATCGATACTATCGGGTTCTTTTAAGTACTACTAGTGGCAACAATATTAGAATTTAAGTGAAAGGGAAAAAATAATAAAAACTATACAGTGTAGAAACAAAAATAGGGACACTATTTTTTTTCTAGAATGTAATAAAATTGTACGTATTAAAGTTTTTTGATGAAAGATTAATCCTCATATATAGCGAAAATTGCTCAGACCATGAAGTGCTGCACAACTAAAGTAATTAATAAGATCCAGTGCAAGAAAACTGCAGAGACTATGGGAAGAAAGCGTAGAACAACTGTCAATTTTTAATTCGTACTTCAAAGATTAATCTCTTCAAGTCATCAAAAAGCCTAAAAAATTAAGTTATTCTCCTGTTCCAAGTCGGTAAGAGTCCTTGAAGTGTATTATTTCTCAGCAAATGGAAGCAACACCTGCACCGTAATAATTAGAACAATATTATATGGTCTGAAGAACCGAAGATTAATTTGTTCGGGTCAAATGCAAAATCGTATGTACGTATATATTTTAGTTACAATTCGTACTTTATTTTAATTTAATAAATAGAAACAAATGTAACTTTGACTACATTTTGTGGCCTCAGATGTGACGATAGTATCGATAGTGAAAAAAAAAACTATCGATAGTACAATTGACTGTTTTGCAGCTCTACTTAGTAAATAACGCAAACCAATTGTACACCTCGTTAAATTGCATGAAAACCAGATTTTTGCTTCTGATGCAAGAAGCTTTCGATTCCATGACCTATACTCACACTTAAAATATGCAGTGTTACCAATAAATTCTACAAGTCTCTCATCACTTGCAATAGGTCTGATTAGAAGAGCAAGAGGAGGGCTGCTGGGTATAAATGCCAGATCTTTCAAGAGTACATTCGTTGGTATATGCACTCTTTGTAACTTAGATGCTACAGAAAATACTCTGCATTTTATTGTCATCTGTCCTGTTTTTAATGGTATCAGATTTAAATCTTTCTTTTGGTTAACTTGCCAATTACTTGGAATCTTGCTTAAGGTATAGAAAATTAATATTAAATTAATTCGCTTAATTTTAATTTCAAACTCATATTAAACTATTATTTTTAGTCATATTATATTTAATCATGACAAATTATATATTATGACTTATATACTAATTCCCGTAACACTCCATGAAGGAACATGGGGACTTCTCTCAGTCAATGAACTGCAGCCGATTCTATTTTTAAACTCATTGAAAGGGACCTACAGGTTAGCGCCGGCTCCGAACGGCAAATGCATTTAGATAAGTTTTCAATAGTATTTATACTCATAAGCAGTTAGTAGCTAATGTTTTGAGGTGATACCGCTGTCGAAAAGCTTTTTTCTTTTTTTATGATGGTCTGGCCTGGTATTGAACCGAGAACCTTCTAGTTGGAAGGCGGATGTCTTACCTACCATACCATAGCGGCACACATATTTCATGACTTAAATCTCTACAAATATTTTAAATTTGCCAATCTGGTTTACAACCAAAGGTTATGCCAGTTATAGATCATACATACTTTTGAATCAAAATTGTTGCAAACATATTATTTGTATATGAATCTATTACATCCTACATTGCACTAATCTTTCTGGAACAATAAGACTCAATCAGGTATCAAGTTCAGAGAAGTCTTATAATTAAAACACTCGTTATAGTGAATATAAATTACAGATGGGGTCAATAGGAATTTAATAATTATAATCTGAACTCAATTTTAGGTATATCCATATAAAAAATATTAAAGATTATATGTCGGAAAACTTTAATTCCACAGCCATTTATCACAGAATTATATTAAGTTTGCCTATAATCAAATCGCACTTGTGTATTGTATTCCTATAAACATTTGAATGAAAAAATTTAATTCTAACAATGGCAAAATTGAAGACCATAGATCACGAGTATAACTATTCGGTTTCAGATTTCCATTGCTCTTATTAATACTGAGCACACTTATAGCACTTACACATGTCTATTCATGACGGTGGTACCCAGGAAACCGTGTGCGTTTGTAGCGTATATTGTAGTTTTAAATATGAAACATCGAAAATTTTGTTTGATTTATGAGAAAGAATTTGAAAAGTTTATTGAAATTGTACTGATCATTTAGATAAATAGGACCAGCGATTATTCTTCTTCAAGTCTTTAAAATCATCGCTTAGTTGAAATTCTATTCGTAATTTATCCGTGATATGGCTACACTTACAAATCAGAATAAAACCAGATTCAGAGGTTTGCACTTAAACCCTGCTTAACAATTTTCTTAAACAATAGTCGGCACACGTTCAGCCAAAGGGTAAGCTCATTAGAAAAAGCACAAGAAAGATCAAAATTGCTGCTTTTAAACTTCATTATGCGAACCACTGCTCAAAATTGATTGCAGAGTTGAGGTTAAAACCAAAGCATTAGCCGCGGAATGGTTTTTTCATAGCAAAATTTTTATACAAGACTGAGATGTATATGTAATCATTCAGTTCATTGAAAACTCCTTATCATCTACCCGTGTTGGTAATATAATATAATAATCTCATATCATGGAATGTCGACTGCTGGTGACACACAAAAAAAAATATTAGGGGCTTCCGCCAAATAAATTTCTTTTTTTATTTGAAAGTACAATCCTTCCCGTTAATAATGGAAAATATTTTCATTCAAATGGCTGCCTCAGCTGGCCATGCAGCCTACACGATCGGTCCAACTTTTAAGCATATTATCGATTGTGTGCAGCTGTATTTCACAATTGTATTTCGTCAATTGTCTCTGGCTTGTTGGCGTAACACTTATATTTGACGGGACCCCACACATATTAGTCCAACGGTGTCAAATCGCAGCCCCGAGGTGGCCAAACGACATCAGCTCTGCGGCTGATAATGCGATTTTCAAAAACAGGGCGCAAAACATCGAGTGTAGCTTCGGCTGTGTGGCACGTAGTGCCGTCCTGTTGAAACCAAATGTTGCAAATATCCTCCTCTTCAATTTTTGTGAACAAAAATTCGTTCAACATGGCCCGATAACGATCGCCATCGACTGTAACCGCCACTCCTTGCTCATTTTCGAAGAAAAATGCCCTGATTATGCTTCTGAACCAAAATCCACACCAAACAGTAACTCGTCTTGGGTGTATCGGCTTTTCAATGTATGCGTGTGGGTTTTCTGTGCCCCAAATGCTACAATTTTGCTTGTTTACATACCCGCCAAGATCAAAATGAGCTTCTCCTGAAAAGATAATTTTTGTTTCTGCAACATTACCATGATTTTCGAAGTCATGTCGCAATATTTCCCAGCGTTGTTCAAGCGTATACACAACTATATTCGTTCAGCGGAAGGATAAAACTAATTGTCTGTCATATCAGACATAAGCTAAGTGTTATCAATCACGAAATTAGCACTAGTTTAAGAAAAACGTTAGATGGCGGACCCTTTAGAAGACAAAAATTTTTTGTAATTTAAATAACATTAGTTTCTAATAACCTGTGAATATACTGAAATCAAAACAAGTGTTAATAGAAGAGTTATAGCCAATATTGTTTACAAAGACTACTAAGTCTTAAATTCCATTTCTTAAGTAATTAAAAAAAACCACATGTCCATGTACATTATATTACGATAGTAGTGGTTGATTTGAATTCTTAAGAATTCTTTGAAATACTTTACAACTTTTTTGATCTTTCGTTTTTATTTTTTATAGATTGATTTTGCCTTCTACAACTTTTTTTTCTCTCGGAAATACTAAATCTTCCAAACTTTTTCACAAGAAAAGAAAATAAACTTTCATGTTCATTTTTCATAATTCTCATGAAGTGTTCTATTTTATTTTATATTATACTCGTATATATATTTATTCTCTTCTTCTAAAACTCTTCCAACATTTATTAACACATTCAATTTTGATTGTATTACAAAACTTAAACAAACAACCAATAAAAATAAAGCAAAAAAGGGTCAGAAAACATATTAAAAAACTCCTAAAAAACTTTAACAAGTAACTTAACTAAAGCAAGAAAAAAATCTTTGGACTTATAATTCATAGAAAAAATATATTTAAGACATAAACTTCCTAAACTAGTACTCATACTTCTTATGGGTTGTCTTGTTTATCTGTTTCGGTTGCCTTGACTCTCTAACCAGCAGCTTGTACTATATTCTCTATAGAAACATCCAGCCACGTTTTGAACTCTATTGTAATCTGTGTTTTTAAGCCTTTTGGGTATGAATATTTTACGTTAGTTGGTTGCCTGTTTTGTTGACTCGCTGACTGGCTGATTTTGGCAGGAAACAAACCCAAAACACATCCTCAAACTAAGGCGCGTACAATACTTGCAATAACCAGCCCGCAAACATGTAGTCTTGCTTTTGGGGTCTTAATGTTGCATTTTTTTTCTATTTTTTCTTCGTATTTCTTTTAATGGATTTTTCAAAAAACAGGAGGAAGCTTTAGTTTTGTTTTTTAAATGAACTTATCTATCGTTTTGATGGGAGCCTGTTTGAAATTGTTGCCAAGACAACATTGCAATGTGCAACACTATAGCTCACAATTGTTGCACTGACCAAAATAAATCTTTTTTGAAATTATGAATAAAAAACTAAACAGTCTATCACGGCTACAGAAGACTCCACATTTCAGAATAAAATTTTAAGAATGTGGAATTGTGTGTCTTTCAGAAGGACCTTGTGGCGATAAGTTTTCAATTCTAAAATAATTGTTTTCTAATAATCGACTTTTTTGAATCTATAAACTTTGTCAACATCTGCGAGCAGAGCAAGAGCAGACTTTGATCTCTTCTTTCATCACCCAACACATCGGTAAACATAGAAGATGCTTAGCTAAACGAGATGAACATCTCATTGAAAGCTGTTTCAAATGTATCTGTAAAACTATTTTTTTTTATTTTAAAGCGTTTTGTGGAGCTGTTGATGAACTAGCGCGTCAAAAGTTTTGTCCCGCTTGTCATGATTTCATGTATAGGACTTTGGAGCATATTATATATATACTGGAGCCTATTCTACCAAACTGAAACAAAAGGCCAAAAAAAGTGTCTCCACTTTAATCTGTTCTACTCCAGCCATGGTTTTTCCAATAAAGATAACTTCTTTATCAATCTGTCTCTTCAAGTTTGCCAGTTTACCTCTTCTTTTAATGCCTTATGGTTTCCAAGCAATTGCAGTCTTAGCTATGTTCTCGTTCGGTCTTCACAAATCGTGGGCAATACAGCTATATTTTTTGCTGGCTTTTTTAATGTGGATTGGTGATCCCCCTAGTCGTTACTATATTTCACTGTTCGAGATAAGGTTTGGCTGGAATATTCTTAATATCCTACGTAAACATCGGTTGATAAACAATTGCAGAGACCATATGTCTTTGGTTGAGGTGTTCAACGACTCCCATTCGTATCCCATAGTAACACAGACCACACATTGGAGGAGAAAAAGCGAAGCTTGGTTCTTATATAAATTTGTTAGGACTTCCACACTTCTAATGGGTCCGCCATCTTTCGTTTTCTTTTACTAGTGCTTATTTCGAATATGGTAACAATTAGCTCATGTTTAGTTTGACAGATAATTAGTTTTATTCTTCCGTTGAACGAATATGGTTGTGCATACGCTTTTTTCGCTTCGCTAAGTGGGCTTGTAATCAACTTACAGAAGATGCCAATTTTGCCAAAAAAAATCATTTTTTCAGATGAAGTTCATTTAGATCTTGACTGGTATGTAAACATGCAAAATTGTCGCATTTGGGGCACAGAAAACCTGCAAGCATACATTGAAAAGCCGATACACCCAAGACGACACACTGCTTGGTGCGGATTTTGATCCAGAGGCATAATTCGAAAATGAGCAAGGAGTGGCCGTTACAGTCAAGGGAGATCGTTATAGGGCCATGTTGAACGAATTTTTGTTCACATAAACTGAAGAGGAGGATATTAGCAACATTTGGTTTCAACAGGACGGCGCTACGAGCCACACAGCCGAAGCTACAGTCGATGTTTTGCGCCCTGTTTTCAAAAAAAAAATATTATTTGGCGGACCTTATAGTAGAGCTGCGAAGGGCTGAACCTACAGTAGGAGATATGACGCTGCCTAAGTATAAAAAAGATAGTACTTCCTCAGGCTTTGTCACATCCTATGTAAACTTTCATGTATTAGTTGTGTACCAGCGTTAAACTTTTGTTTTCAGCAAATAAATTTGTAAGCCAAGATCACGGACAGTAGTGTGTATAAGCTAAAGTTTGTCTGACAAATGTGTGCGATAAGATATAGTATTTTATCAGCATACTCGATATCTTTTAGGAGGCCATTCGAGCCTTAAATTATTGCTTTAAGTACTATATTGAACAATAATGTGGAAAGTACACAACCCTGTGTGAGTTCAGTTGCAAGCGTAAATGACAGCTTGGAATAAGTGTTGTGAGCAGCATTAAGCTTATCTCTCGTCGAGGCAAAGTTTACTCCTCCAATTACCATATTCAGTAAGATCCCCTTTTTTTGACAGTTTAAATATCACTCCTACACCAAGTTCGAAGGGCAGCTCATAGGAAGTCCAAAATTTTCAATTAGAGGCTTAACTATGTTAGCACTTAAAAGGGAGTCGGCGCTAAGCAACTCGAGATTGATATTGTCCACACCTATGGCTTTGCCATTTCTTAATGCTTTTATCACTCTTATCAAGCCACATACTTGAAACCTGTGCGGTGTTAATACTTTGTAGATGGAGACATGCAGGCGCCTTCAAGTGCTGATGTTTGTCAGAGCGATGGCTTGAGTGAGAGATTATAAAGAAGTTCTTTACAAATTAAGGGCTGCACAATAGATTAAAAGTAACAATACCTTGGTACCTCTCTGTGCAAAAACAATCATTGTATCTTTATGCCTGTAATGAAGTGATATGACAGTCTGCAACGATGCAATTTGCAGATACATTCTCTCAGTAGCCATTTTAAGCTTAGGAGTTAAGAAACTTCTTAACTTTTGTCCCACTTTTGGCAAAATTCTAAGCCTCTTTCAAAGAGTTTCAAGTTCAAGTCAGTAATGTAATGTAATACAAACATTAAAACAGAAATACATAATAACCTTTATATACCAATCATAGCTATGTAGGGTATACAAATGCATAAAAAAGAGTTGTAGCACAAAATTGAATCCATTGCTGATGGTAGTCTATGCAACAATAGCAACACCATAGAAGCAAGTTTATTTTTAGTAATATTGCTACTTTCAACTTTGGCTGCCATCATCATTTTCATCATTAGAGCATTTGCTACATTCTCTCGAACATGCAACTACAAATGTAAAAGCAGTAGTGGCAACAACATCGCCAAGTCTTACACTTAACTCAAACTCCATTTTTGTTTCTTTTGCTTTTCTTCTAGTTCCCCATTTTACTTTCTTCTCTAACTTGCAACAAAGCATTAATGCTGCATGTGTCTGTATGTCGGTTTTAATGCTTGGCATTGGACTTGCAACAATTTTTGATATCTTATCGTTTTATGAGTTTAACTCTAGATATACAAATACACATACTCGTATATACAAAGTACACATTCTTTTACCAGCAAATACTTAGAGCAGCAGCAGCAACATCAACTAGACATATCTTTATTCAACTAACAAAATTAGTTGCAACTACAAGTTCGTTTAGAGTATAAAGGGGGCAAATGCAAAGCAGTTTGCTGAATTTGAAACATGATTTTCTGCTTGTGTGTGTGTATATTTACGCTGAGACTGCAGTAAATACTGCCGCTATAGTTAAAGTAAAAGTTTTTACTTTCGACTTAATTTTTCTTTTATGTATTTTTTATTCTCGCTATCTCTTTGCCTTTTCTTTTATTCTTTGTTGTGGCATCCTTTACCTTTTTGTTAGGAAAGATATTTCATGAACTATTATTAAGTTTTTGTTTTTGTTGGGCTACTCTTACTTGTTCTAGTGCAACAACTCATTTTGCAACCAATGAGTGTCATGTCTTGGTGATTACTTTACTTTCTTTTTTCAAAAGGAAAAGAAAAATTTTGTAAGTAAAAGATGGGTGTAGCATCTGAAGTATTTTTATTGGGTAGGGGTAAAATGATATTCCTAAAGAAAATTAGAAAACTTTAATAAACTGAATTTTCTTAAAAATGAATAACAATTACAATTAAGACTTGATATTATATGATAGGATAGAAATTTTGGATATAAGTATAGTATATATTTTGAAAAATAATTTATAAAATAAAAAAAATATATATTGATTTGTTTTTTTATAAAAACTTGTCTGCCATCTAACGTTTTTTTTTTCAACTAGTGCTTATTTCCTGAATGGTAACACATATCTCTTGTCTGATTTGACAGATAAATAGTTTTATCCTTCCGCTGCATATTTTTTTTTTTTTTTTTTTTTTTTGAAAATGCTATAAAAGAAAACTACTGAATATTTTCTCAATTTTATTTTTTTTTTTTGAAAGTGCAATCCTTCCGGTTAATAATGGAAAATAATTTCATTCAAATGGCTGGCTTGGCTGGCCATGCAGTAGCCTTCACGATCGGTCCAATTTTTAAGCACATTATCGATTGTGTGCAGCTGTATTTCAAATATTGTCCTTTAAAGCGTCAATTGTCTCTGGCTTGTTGGCGTAGCACTGTGACGGCACGCCATAAATAATAGTCCAACGGTGTCAAATCGCAGCTCCGAGGTTGCCAAACGACATCAGCTCTGCGGCTGATACTGCGATCTTCAAAAACAAGGCGCAAATCATCGAGTGTAGCTTCGGCTGTGTGGCACGTAGCGCCGTCCTGTTGAAACCAAATGTTGCTACTATCCTTCTCTTCATTTTTGTGAACAAAAGTTCGTTTAACATGATCCGATAAGGATCGCCATTGACTGTAACGGTCACTCCTTGCTCATTTTCGAAGAAAAATTGCCCAATTATGCCTCTGGACCAAAATCCGCACCAAACAGTGATTAATTTTGGGTGTATCGGCTTTTCAATGTATGTGTGCGGGTTTTCTGTGCCCCAAATGCGACAATTTTGCTTGTTTACATACCAGCTTCATGCTGAGCTTCATCTGAAAAGATGATTTTTTTTGGCAAAATCGGCATCTTCTGTAAGTCAATCGCAGGCCCAGATTCCCAGAGTTGTTCAAGCGTAGACACAACCGTATTCATTCAGCGGAATGATAAAACTAGTTATCTGTCAAATCAGACATGAGCTAAGTGTTACCATTCACGGAATAAGCACTAGTTGAAAAAAAAACTTTAGATGGCGGACCCTTTAAAGATTTGTTAACTTCATTCAGTTTATTTCTTTTTTTTTGCTCAGCCGAACTCTTCTTTTCCTTTTAGGTTTAAAGTTCTTTGTAAGAGGAAGGGAGGTGTTAGATCTTCCTTTCATTTTTGTTTCTTCATGAATATTTTTGCTGGCAACTATTAAACAATAAAAACAACAATAACAAAGTAGTATACTGTTTACAATGCTGCTGTTATTGTTGTAAAGGAACATGCTAAAGAAATTTAAGCAAAAAAATAGTGAAAAAATGTGGCAACAATAAGTTTCCCTTTTTGACGGGCCCTTTTGTCGTTTCATTTTTTCTTCTTCCAAAAATAAAAAAAATTTTTTTTTTGTCGCTCATATCACACTTCAGGTAACAAAATGGAATGTTAGCAAAAAACAGAGAAGTAAAGTTAAAGAAAAATTTTTTTAAGCAAAAGATTGCTTAGTTAAATGGTTGGCTGGTTCCTCGCTTGTGGACGGCTATGAAACTGTGCCAGTAATAGCTCAGTTTTGTAAAGAGAAATAGAAAAAGAAGGTAAAGTTTTATTGTTTCACTTTTTTTTAATAAATGCCTAAAAAGGAATACTTCGTCAAGAGGGTAAAAAGTAAAAGAATTTCTTCAACCATTTTTTTTTTGGTAGAGAGTATTAAAAAAATCGCACATCAAATATTAAGAAAGAAAAAATTAAACATAATAAAAAAGTTATTTGTTATGCTGTTGTTTTAAAACTAAATGTTACTGACAGTGAACTCCTTAAGGATTGAAGAATATTGAAGTATGAACAGAGAAAGTAATTACAATATGCACTGCTTACAAAAAAAAAAAATAAATAAATAAAAATAAATTAATAAAAAAATATGATTAATTATTAATTAATGATTGTTTGTTCGTTTAATTTCATTGACTTGTCACTTGCCATTCCATTCCATTTTTGGTTGCCTATAGCTAGTGAAAGGCATATAAAGAGAAATTTGCTTTATCCATTGCCACAGACGACATGATCTCACTGCCACTTTTTAGGCTAAACAAACAATATTGGTTTCACTTTGTGCCCAACGAAAACTTGTTTAAAATAATAAAAAAAAACTATTAATACTTAAGACACAAAGTTTTGATAGGAGGGAGTATCCACCGAACATCATCGTGTTGTCTTTTTATTTACTGATATTCAAGACCTAAGTATACTGATTATACTATTATTGTAATTCAGTCCAAAGAGTGAGGGACGAAATATAATTGGTTCATTGCATTAAATTGACATGGTTCTCGACCATCTGCTTATTAGGCCCGCGCTGTCTCTATTTATAAATAGGATGTGATTAGCATCACTTAGGACATCATGTACTAGTCTGTTCGGTCAGACCTCTAGGTTCTTCGAATGAGTCTAAGCATACCTTGCAATGTTCTGTCTTACTATAGGCACATTGAGGTTTTTATGAATGTTCGAATTTTTTATAAACCACTGCGCATTTGTTATTGGGCGTAGTACCTTGGCGTCTTATTATGACGTCTCCTAAATGTAGCACCATATTGGTTTCAAAATCGCATTTTAAAGAAGCAGCATACAGTCCTGAGGTCGACCTATTTATTTGTATCACTTTGTGGATATGTATCAACATATATTTAACCTCAGAGCTCTGAAGTCTGGTGGACATGTCTTTCTACGCATTGCGTATACTACCATTATTCTTCATTGCCTCAAACATGTCATCTAGCTTACACCTAATTGCTTGATGTTGGTTCATGCATACTTAACCTTCATTATTAATTCTCTTAACATTCCATGCAGGAACATGGGGACTTCACTCCGTCAATAAGCTGCACCCGATTCTATTTTTAGGCTCCGAACGGCAAATGCATTAGAGAAGTTCTCAGTAGTGATAATACTCACAACCAGTGACTAGCCTATGTTATAAGATGATACCGTTGTTGAAAAAACTTTTCTTTCTTCAGTTGGTCTGGCCTGGTATTGAACTGAGAACCTCCTGGCTGGTAGGCGGGTGTCTTACCTACCCTATCACAGCGAAATATCTAAATTTATTGATGTCAATGTTGTTCGGGTCAGATTTGACCCAAATAAACTTTTTATATACTCCTTACCTACCACTGTTATTTTTTCCCGGTAAGTAGCGTTGTCTCCTGATCATTCGTTTGATGTTTCATCATCACCTGAAGTGCAATAAAGGGTCAGGGGCAGGGTTGGCAACCCACTGGGTAACCTAATTAAATCCACCAGTGTTTTATTTAAGAAAAACCCGGGTAGATTTTTTTTATTTAAAGGTTTTCATTTTTTTTCACCGCTACTCCCCTAGGGAGCATATTGGCTTTCTACAAAGCTTCTATCGCTATGTTTCAGTTTCTTTAATCAATTCCATATTTCAAGCTAAGTAGATGATTAATCTGCTATAGCTTCCTCCATAATTGGTGGTGATCCTTACTTTAGTATTGTAATTTTTTCCCAGTAGGAGGCGTGTTTTTCCTGATCATTCGTCTGATGCTTGTCATCATCACCTGAGGTATGCGAGAAGAATCAGGGGGACTTTAACTTTATATTTTTTTAGATGGAGTGGCCTGGAGGGAGGAGTTGAAGCCTTTTTTATTATTAAATAGTCGAAACCACAATTAAATTTTTTCTTCTTCGCACTACACCACGTTGTTTATTTACAACAAAAATAATTAAAATCTACGTATTAGAAGTACAAATTAATTCGGTCTGCTCTTTTTATCTCAAAAGAGATAAAAAGTTTACAAATTTATCAATGTAAGCAGGGATTTTCATAGTACACAATGTTGTGTTTATCCTACCAAGAATGCAAAATTGCATTATAGATACTAAGACAACATAATTGTACTAACAAGCAAAATATATTGTTCAAATGAACGAAATTTGGAAGCAGAAATAAAACCCAATAAAACAGGGTTTGGTTTAAAAATAAACCTGCGTTTTGCTAACCCTGGTCAGTGGGAAAAAAACGTTAGATGGCGGAGGGCATAGGTAACCACTTTCACTTTAAAATAAGTATATCTCGCTACTGATAAGAAATAAGAGATCAACTGCAAAAGTTATGTTATGTTATAGTAGTGTGAATGGCCCTGCGATTCAAATAAAGAAGAAAATTAGTCCTATTCAAGGCCAAGTTGGTTTAGCATAGCATAGCAATAGATGCTTATACACAGACTGGAGAATATCTAGCTCAACCAAAAAAATTTAAACACCTATGCCTGCATATAGTTGGAAAATCCGAACTATGTACTTGTTCTAGCCAAATCATCAGTAACAGAGAAGAATACGCTTCGAATAATCTAAGACCTCAATGATTGCTTGCAGCTCAGCTTTCTGAGTATCTCAGAAGGTTTTCAGAGAAAATCTTGCCTATAGTATGGCCGTGACCTCCGCTTGAAATCCACTTGACAATTGAAAGATCAATTGTTTGACTTTTTTCAAAAATTGATTTTCGAATAATTCATAAAATTTTGCAATTTTTAATTAACCGGTTTTCGCTTAAAAATTAAACAAATAAGTGGTTCACTATTGATTTTTTTATGTTTAGATCGTAATAATATCAATAATAATCTTAAAATTTTATTTCGTAACCAATAATTTTTTTTAAAAGTCCATTAAAAATCCATTTTCGTTTTACAAATATTTGACATCCAAAGCTTTATGGATTTTTAAGTATTTAAAGACTTCCATTAATTAAATAATTTTTTTTAAATAAAATTACCCTCATAAAATTACCTTGACCTGACCAAAATGCAAAAAACAAAAATCAAAAAATAACGCAAAAAAGAACAGCCCGTAACCAAAAATATATTTTTTAATGACAATTGATAACAAATTGAAAAATCAACAAATCGGAAATGTACAGAAGGTATGAGGGTTATGAAAAGAAAAAGAGGTAATGACGACAGTCCATAAAAAGAAATTTTATAAATGACAAATAACACGAAAAGAAAAAAGCTAACAAAACAAACACACAAAAATAAGCAAATTCTGCTGGGGAGAAATATAAAAGGAAAGGGTGTAACAACAGTGCAAGGAAAATGAACTTAAACTTGATAAAACTCTTAAACCGAAAGTGTGTCATTTGAACTGAACTGACATTGCAAAGAAAAAACTAAAAAGGAAGTAAAACTATTAACAGATTCAAGACACGCTACACGTCAGGAAATGTAATGTGACGCAAATATACGTTTATTGGCAAATAAAGACATATCAACTTAGGCAAATCGAATGAAGATTTTGATGCAAAGAAGCAGGTGTTTTTAAGGCTTCTATTTACTCTAAAAAGTAGTTGAGTTTTTAGTTGGTGCAGTGGAGAAAAGATTAGCAATAGTGATGGTAATATTGTATTCTACATAAGCTCTAAATGTGGGTGTTGAAGGGTCATTACTTTATGTAGTGTTAGATAGAAAAATCATCATCTGAGATATCGTTCCTTTTTTTATAACCGATTATCTTAGCATCAGTACAATGTAAGAAGTTATACCCTGAGTTCTCGATTTAAAAAAAAAAAAACAAATTATTTTTTATTTTTGCTTTTGCACCACCTCTGCTATAAGCTCGATTGCATAGGCTTGAGTTCTTTTTACAGTGCGGTTTTTGAACCATATAAACGTCAGGGCTTTCGCGAACAGAACAAAAAATGTCAACTTAATAGTAGAAACATAAGCGAACATAACAGGTGCCAAGATAGAGTAGAGTTGATAAAATAGACCATGTTTTGATAAATAAACTAGAAAAAAACAACATCTACACTTTTTCCCATATTTGTGGTAGCAGATGGATTCTGCGCCAAAAAATAGATCTGGTTTCGAGGTAAAAAATAAAATTAAGCCAATTTCTGATACCCTGTTCTGCATTGAAGCGTATTCCAGTAAGGGCGTTCTGCATCAAACGCAAGTAATGGTAATCAGAAGGGGCAAGATCTGAGCTATAAGGCGGGTAAGCCAAAACTTCCCATCGACTGTTTTCCAAATAATTTACGACCAGTCTTAAAACATGTGGCCGAGCGTTGTCATAATGGAAGATTATGGCCTCATGTCTGGTCGACTATTCTTATTCTGGTCGTTTATCGTTGATTGCTATGTTTAAACGAATCAATCATATTCGGTTTAGGTCCCCTGTGATCGTCTAACCCGATTTCAATAGCTCATAATACAAAACACCCTTCTGATCCCACTATATACAGAGCATTACCTTGGCTGCATGGATATTCGACTTCGGTGTTGGCTGGTTGGCTGATCTTTACGTATGACTTATTACGCTTGGGTTTATAGTTATGTATTCATTTTTCATCATCAATTACAATATGATGCAAAAAAGACTTATTCTTGTAGCGTTCAAGTATAATTTCCGACATGCAAAATCCCCTCTCAACGTCCTCGGCTTCAGTTCATATGGGACCCAGTTTCCTTGCTTTTGAATTAATCCCAAGGCTTTTGAACGTATGTAAATGGCTTTTTGTGTGACTCTCAAGGAATAGAGTAAGTAAAAGCCAGAAAGTGCTTTGTTAGTAAATTTGTAACGCAGTTTTCTTTCCCAGGTGAGGTATGATTCAGTCCTTCCAGGATTGAACCAAAGGTCTGTGTCCTTTGTAAATAAAATACGATTATTTCTTTTGTATTCAAAATTGAAACAAAACCTTATTTAGACCTTTATTTTCTACGCTTACTCGCTAACTTAATTACACCATAAACTTGGTTCGATGAGGGTTGAATTAGGCGTCTTGGTTGAGGAGGTCAGGATACGGGCCGCGTGGCAGGCAATCGAGCAGGAGCTCAGGAATAGTTGGTGCCAATTTATCTGTCTAGCTCACGGGTACAGGAACAGTAGTCGACTGGCTTACAAGTACTGGAACGGTCATCGGTGGTTATAGCCTGTCGAGATTGCAGGAACTGCTGTCGGCGGTAAAATCTGGTAAGGTTTTGCAGCAGTTGCCGGCTGAAGCGGGGGTTACTCGAGTGAGTATCCATAAGCTGGTGGCAGGCTTAATACGGAAGACCTTGCCACTTGCCACTTATAGCCCAATTGTAGGATAAATGCGGGAGATCCTACAATTGGAGGTTAGTATGTATACACAACTATGATGGCAGGATAAATTCGGAAAAACCTTGTCACGAACTACTTATAATCCAATTGTAGGATGGATTCGGAAGGCCTCACAATTGGGGGTTAATATAAGTGTATTGAGATGGCCAGAGGGTCGCCCTTGTTGCCCGTCTCCGTTAGTACAATTGTAACAGGATAAATTCGGATCACTTTATTACCAGCTACTGATAATCCAATTTTAGGATAAATTCGGTAGACCTTACAAATGTGGGTTAGTAAGAATATTAAATAAATTTAAAAAAGACGCAAAGGGAGTAGTCACCATGAGTGTCAACCATGGCTACATGGTTACCAGTTTTGCCAGAAAAAATTGAGTCGATTTTACTCAAATCAACTGTCAATTCTCACTTCAAAATCGTTATAATTTATGTTAAAAATAATGTGAGCACAATGAGAATTATAACCAATGTTCACAAACGAAACGTAATATTCTCATTGTGTTGTGTGTTGTTATAGGATATTGTTGTTAATGGGATATTGCGTGTGTTCGCTTGTGTTAAATGTTAGTGTGCTGTCTTGTTGTTATTCTAGCTTGCCTGTGTGTTGTTGTATTTAGTTATTGTTAATAGGCCATTTCAATATTTATATTAACGCCCCTAAGCCCTAAATTTTGGTTGTATGAAGTTGCATGATGGCTAAAAGAGTTCGAAAATTCCACAGAATAGTTGCCACAAGGTCTCCAATGTTCACACGCCGAAACCGTAGTTCAACAAAATAATAACCTTAAGCAAATACCAAGCTTAAGTCAAAATTATTATTAACAACACCTATAACGTTCTTGACTGCCTGCCCAGTCAACTGGCTTTAACTCCATCGGACATCTACGAAAACGTGTTAAAAGAAATTTTATTGGCATAGATTCTACTTCCGTATTGATGCTACTTTTACCACCAAAGAAGGTCTACACAAAATAATAAGTCTTAAAAAACGATAAATATTGTTCATTCAAGGAAACCCAATAAACTGTCCCAATGAGTCATGACTATATTTTTATCATAATTCCTCTAAACGTTAATTATAGGAGTATAGGGCGCTTTATTGTTTGCTGAGATTTCATTAATCAGCTTGTAACAGAGTAGCAAATGGTGATTGGCCTACTGCAGTCTAGTCTAATGATGAGGCTGTAGTCTAAGCCCTCAGACTGGTTGTTTGTAAGTTAAGTGCCTACTAAAAATACAAAAGACGGCTTGCAGCTGTATCATCTTGGTGTAGAAACCTTACCTATATTCAGGGAATTAAGATTTGTTTACAAAATTTAAAATTTTACACACTCACCTTGCATAAGTCGCTACTAGGCCGGCTTCCTCCAATTTTTCTGGACTGATTAACTTGGCAGCCTTTAACTCGCAACTGAGATTTGTGTCTAAAGGCTAACCAGTCTGTGAATCGGCTGATTGTCTTCAGTTTGAAGTCGGATTTCTTTCTACATAAGCATTAGTCTATGAAGTAGAAATACAAAAATTACCCAAATCTGTGTACACCCTTGAAATATAATTGCTTATGTATTGCGTGGCCCACTTTTATTATTTAAAGCAATGTTTTAGTTTTTATATTTCCTCTGTTGTAAGTATTTATTTTTACAGGTCATTGCATTGTGGATAGGCACGCACAAAGGCTGTGCTTACCAACGTATGACTTCTGTCTTGGCTGTGGATCGGCTGAAGAAGAATAGAGCGTGGTTTACTTCATCCGTCAGTGCCCGTCTCTCTCTTGGCGGAGAGTTCTCACACTGGGCTCTTCCTTTCTCGATGGCTTATTGCGGATATCGATAAAGTCGATAGCCAGGTAAATATGCCTGTCGGTTCGATCTCCGATCTTTGGTTGATCATCAGAATTCCGCTGAGTGTCAATGCTTCATGTGGTATCACAACGGGCCGCTATGCGTGATCGAGTATGTCCTGATTTAGTGAGGCTGCTATGTAATTACATAAAACCGTCTGAAGGCTAACATTTTGTTTCAAGCTATACTTCCAATTAAACCGTTTCAAATTGCTCTTAATCATTTTACTTGTTTGTTCATAATTAAAAATTTAATTTATTATTGTTATTCTTATATTAACTTACTAATTTGAAATGTATAAAATCTAAACACCTACAGTTATGCCATGAAACCTTCAAACTTACTTCGTAAAGTATTTAAATGCCTTGTTAAATACTCTACAACCAAAAGTGGTTATAAATTTTTTCTTATTATCGCTTTAATTGCTTATTATTGTAGAAAAAATAATTTAATGTTTAGTAAAGTTTTTTTTAATTACATTTTATTTCTCGACATTTTATTAACTGGTTTTATTTTCTCCTACTTTGCTACTATGCCTTTGCTTATTATAAAATATAACAGTATACTTTAAGGTTGTGTTAAATAAATTGTAAAATTAAAACCTACTTTTAAGTTGATATTCTACATTTTTTTTCATTTTATTTTGTAAATCACAGCCCCTTTAGTATTCAACTTCAAAATGTTAACCTTGTTATACGTAAGAGGGAGTAGAGGCTGCATTTATACACCTACTCCTGCAGCAAAGGACCTTTAATATTAATTAAATTTACCCTAAAATTATGCCAGCCATCATTTATAAAAACGCGCTACAAAAATATGCAACAAAATGCAGCAACATATTTACGAAAACGAAAAGAAAAAAGTAAAAAAGTAAAGAGAGTAGAAAAACGTAATTATATGCGTATAAGCGTGTGTAAGGCAACAAAACTATTCACAACGTTGCCATAATGCCATAGAACTCTGTTTCTATTTTTTGTATAAAATATATGCCAAACTCTCCTGCACGCACACATTTACAAACAATTTTGTTACATTATTTACATTTTGGTATAAATGCCACAAACGCACACACACACGCATATATCGTGTAACAGTACTAATACAGTTCTAAACATTTCACTTGTGTATTCATAATAATAATTATATTTATTATAACACTAACTGTAGCTAAACAAACCAAGGCCATTGTATATACAAACACACACACACACAGATATGTACTGTACATTAAAATATGTACATACATAGTATATGTGAGAGTGCGAGTATGGCTAAATTGCATGTTTTGTGTGTGTTGTGTGGAGCGTTGTTTTGTTTTTGGTTGCCTGTGTTTGTATTTATTTATGATACTTTTGCTTTTATAAAATGCATTGGACAACATTTTATGTATGTGTGTGTGTGCGTGTTTGTACATAAAAGTTTGCTTAAATGCACAGAAGGTAGGAGGTAGAGAGAGAGCATGATTGCATGTGTGAATTTTCAGGAATTTTTAGTTCGTATGCGGTGGCAGTTTATAATTTATCCATCCAAAATATGTTTGTAAAGGTGTTAGAAGGGTACTTATTACTGCATACATTTAGGCTTAAGCACACATACAGAAAAACTTATTATAAAGCCACATGAAAGCAAATTAGCAAGTTATAGTTGTTCAAGCCAGACTCTGCAATACTTTACAATGCAATATATACTTTAAGAGAAATACTTTTGTACATGATATCTGAGGAAAGCTATGAACTGTAAAAATTAGAGCTCGACTTTGGTTATAAATTGTTATGTTAGCTAAGGTTAACTATGGATAGATTTTTTTAGTGAATTATCTCTCTACTGAAGTAGACTTGTAGATATTAAAATAAGAATGCATTCTCCAATAGAGACTTCGGAACTTTGACAGTTAATAGAGGCTGTAGCTTTAGCTTAATCTGACTGCCATTGATTGAGTTCGGTTTGTCCAATTACCATGAACCTTTCTGGCATTCAATAACACAATGAAAATGATCATATTATTTTACCGAAATGTCTGTTCTATTATACTTTAGCCATAATTACATTATCTAGTAATTGCAATATTATCAAAGCGCGTATAGCCTTCGGTGAATTGGACAAAGTTTGTAGATCATCGTACGTTTGTAAGCGAAAAAAAAAAAATAAATATAAATCTGCAAATCGATTGTGATATCAGTTCTTATTTATGGCTGTATGGACTTTGAGAATTTTTCTTAATGGCTTGGGCCTTAAATGGTCCGCTGAGCAGCTAGAAATAAGCCCTTAGTTCATTTTAGAATTTTCGAAAGAAAAAGAAGTCGAAAAAGCCACAAATCACATCGGCTCTCAAAGCTATGGTAACAGATGCCATCACTCAAACTCTATCTAAATTAGTCGGATTCAGAGCAGAGACTTGCACGATGTTGTGTAGAATATAATATAGGCATAGTCCTTGCCTACAAAACCAGGCATACCGTTTTTAAGAAAAGGGTAAATTATGTTAGATTGGTCGCCCAGTATTTGCGAGTTAACACGTTGACCCTATGTTCCATTGTCCTACTCTTTATGGAACAGATTCGAGAAAAATACTAAAAAGCACGGCATGGGATATTCACAAGATGCCCCTCTAAAACTGAAAATTTAGTTACTGAGTCCCTCACTTAAGACTACTGATACTTCTAACGAAGTTGATTGATTTCTACAGTTACATACCATTGAGACAGTCCATATCATTAAAGTAACAAACACGCAGCCTTAGCTGCGCGTCAGTCGCAGAGAATTAGTTTTCCGATTTCTCTTCCTGCTTATCATGAGAGCTCCTAGAGCAGTCCTGACTAGGGCGCATGCACCCGTGTCCAATAATAATGCCGTAAAAAGCCCATTTGATGCCCTTCCAAATCAAGACCAGAGCGTTCTCCTGTGTAAAGGCCAGACTCAGGAAGGACAACTTAGTAGCGCACTTATCAGCAATATCATACCCTCGGATGTCCGCATGACTAGGAATCCACATCAGTTCGACATGATGTAGTTTTATTGGGGTTACTGAGCGAAGACAGCTGAAAAAAATTGAGCTTTTCTTTGACTTCGAAAGCATGCTTTCGTCAACACTTTAAACGCGGATTCAAAAAGACTCCGACTTCACGAGATATATTTTTTAGACACCTTCAACTCTACCCTCGTATAAGGCGTTCATTTACATTTCATGCTTCTTTTTAATTTTTCTCTGTTTATTTGTTTGTTTATTTTATATTTGGGTCTCATGCATAATTTTTGGCTCATTTTGTTCAAAATATACCACAGAATGTTGGGAATTAAAAATTAAGCATTACGTTTGCCAATTTGGCCGCCAATGGAATTACTTTTGTTTGGTTGACTTAGTTTTTGTAATGCAGAACTAATTGGAGACAATGTACAAATTGATTAAAATTTTTCGAATAGGTTTCGACGAATTTAAACTTTAATTATACAATGAGCAAATTGTGAATCATATGTATGTACAATAGAGCCGTTGACAAATAAATTTAAAAACAAAAACAAGAATTGTTTAGAGTATGTATGTATGTGATATTGCAAAATAGTTTCAAAGAACTACTTTAATAGAAGTTCATATTTATTTTTATTTGTAGGGTATTAAAACGAACAAGTATTGCTTTTCTTTATCGATTCAGCATTCAGCACATATGTTTGCCGAACGTCTTATTTGATGATCAAAGCACATTATTATTATAATATCAGGCAGGCGCTCTTGCAAGATACTGCGACAGATAAGATCTATTGTGCTCCTTCCAGTCTATAGTTTGCTCAGCAGATCTGCTTGAACCATAATAATGGAATTGTTACCTAGGGAGACCTATGTCCATCTAAACAATTCCTCAAAAACCTATCAAGAATCACACTTTCCACATTATGGGTTCCGCTGTCTCTGATGTCTGTGAGCACAGCCTACAAACACCCAAACCTGTGATAGCCATCCTCTTCAAATGTGCTCTTAGTCTATGTACAGTGACCCGTAAGAAACTCCGTAAAGAGTTTCAAGTTCGGTCTGACATATTTGGAACCTCAAAACGACGCCCACATTTCGGACTGATCGCCTACCTAGAGTGACAAAGCCTCCTTTGGGCATTCCACTGTTCCAGGCACCTGGGAATTTCTGGTGCTTTACAGCAAGATCCCGTAACGATATGTGATGTCATGAAACCCTTTCTGGCCACAGCATCCGATATTTCACCATGACCATCTATTCCACAGTGTTCAGGTACTCAAATTAACTGGGCCTTATTTCCAAACGAGAGCTTGAAACATATCGTAGCAATATTTGATCAGTCTGGACGCTATTCGATTCGAGCCAAGTGTCCTCAAGGATATATTTATGGCCGTACCCATGATTCCACCGTCTAGGTTGATCTCCGCACATATAGCAATGGACAGGTGTTCAGCCTGGAAGATACTTGGCAATGTTACAAGTGAGATCGACAAGTCTCGATGGGGTCCATGGATACCAGAACCAACACAGTCATTAATCTTGGAGCCATCAGTTTACCAGTTCAGATTAAACTCGCTCCTGAATAAGGCCTCATTAGACCAATAATTCAGATGCGAGAATTAAAACCATGTATTGCCAAAAGCGCACTGAATATATAAGAAGACACAGAGAGCCACTTCTCTGTCACAGAATGCCTTTTCAATACTGTCCAAAAGAGAAACAATTGCACCCTCAGTCAATCCCTTCTTCACTTACGCGAACTGACTCGGATGAAGAGGGCGTTCCACAAGGTACCTCTGGGGTATCACATTGCCCTGAAGCTTTTTATTTTTCTATATTTCTTTGCAAAGAGGGTCACTCTAATGGCGTCAGATGGGGTTACTCTGATGGCGTCAGTAGAGTGCCCTTAAAATGCAGTAATTTCTCCATTGTTTTGAACGGCAGTAGTTGATAGCTTGCTCATCAAGTTGGCTCATAGGGGTTCCAGTGTAATTGGTTATGCTGATGACCTCGTTATAATAGTACGTGAAATATATGAGAGTGTCATATTGGAAGTGCTCACGGTGAATCCCTTAAAGATGGTTGTTGTACCATGTTACTCTATGTCTCTTATGGGTACCTTCATAAACTTTTCTTAGGTATGGCAACTTGTACCTGAAACTCTTACGACCGCATCTGAAACACATATTATGTGAATGTGGGGTTCTTGATAGTTTTAATTGAAAATGATTATGTAGACATAGGTTCTTACTGGGTGACATATCCACCATTATAGTTTCAAATCTGCTGGTGTTCATTAGGAAGGCATTAAATCTACTGAACAAACTACCGGAAGAGGCACAATAGATCCCAATGGGCGAAGTGTGCTGGAATAGTACCTGGTCGATATGATGATAATGATGGACTGGAAGTTGTCAGAAAATCTTATGCTTTTTTACTGATGATTTGTACTGACAACCAAGCTAGTTTAACTCACATTAGAAGCTCTTACTGTTACTATTTAAATATTTATTTTGTATGGGCCTATTTATTAAATATTTACTTTGCAAAACATACTCGTATATGGCCTAAAGTTGAAAAAAATTGATTCGTCCGTTTAGAGACTTCAAACAAACATACATGCATACACACATATACACAAATACACACATTAATTTTTTATATACAATTACAATATTTATTACATTTTGACATTTTGCATGCTGTTAAACTAAAAATACAGTTTGTCAGGAAAGAGTTTACACATTAAAAATAAGTAAGTACTCACAAATGTATTACTAATCAAATTGCATTTTATGGTTCTTAATACGGAATTTTTTGATTTATTTTTATAATATACTCGTACATATCGTCTATAAATTTAGGACAAAAAATAAGACAAATTCAGTTCATAACAAATAAGAAATTTACCAAAAACAAATTTTACTTACATTTGGTATTGTAGATGAACTCTTTACACAAAAATTAAAATATGTGTTTACAACATATGACGGCTGATGAAAACATTTATCAGATTTTTAATGTATTTTATGACATCGTCTTACATCTTTTCTTCGGTTACGACAATAAGGTTGCGCACCACAGCGTTTATACATCGCTAAAAAAAGTAAACAAAAGCTGCAAGAACAACTCATACTTGCTGTTAACAAATAACCAAATCTACAACAACAACTATTAGCAGAGACAAAGTAAATAAAAATAAAACGGCAACAACAATAATTAAGCAGCAAAGAAACAAGTAACAGACAATAAACAAGCAACAACAAACACTAATAGCTGAAAGAGGTAGATGTTTACATACGCATGGCTACAAAAGAACTAAAAAGAAATTATAAGAAAGAAATGGAATCTACCTGAAATATCGAGAGGTTCAAGAGCTTTCGATGTATTGTTTACTTGGCCATATAAAAAGCACATCGATGCGAACAGCAATCAGTAGATGCGAGTATAGTTTAAGTAAATTAAACCCAGCGAGTGCAAATTGTGTGAAGGGAGTTTATAAGGAGTAAACTCGTGAAGTGAATCGTGAAGTAGAAAACCAGTTTAGTTGCAGCTAACTCAGTAAAGAGAGTTAAGTATGGATAACCTCTGGTTGAAGAGGTTGTGATTGAACCTAAGTTATAGCTACGATCGGGTTGAAAGATTTTTAGGAAGATTTTTCTTCCTGTCGAGTAATTGTTGTTATTTACAAAGTTGTAAACAGACAGAGTAATTAAAAAATAAAAATTGTTATTGCCTTTAAAAAGATTACAAGCAGTGGTACACAAAACTGTGTTGAATAAAATATTCTTTTTTTAATTAAAACCAAGCAAAATTTATTTTATTTTTACTACAATCTACGAACTCATAAAAACACGTTTTTAAAAAGGTAAAAACATAACAATACATTATAGTCGCTTTTTCATGAAATTAACCTTCTTTTTTAGAGTTATAATCTGTGGGTATTTTCATTATTGCAGTTTAAGTCCTACAATGTTCTTTGCTTGAGATTTAGCTGATTTTTTCTTAAAAAAATACTCCAAAAACTTTTAGTAGGGTTCAAGCCGGAGAAGTATCGATAAGTTTTCAAAGTTTTAAAGAATTATGCTAAGAATCTTTGTCCTGATAAAATCTATTGTAAATTACGCTTTTGTGTCCCTCTGGAGCATGAATTTTTTAGAACCGCTTATCGAATAGTAAAATGTCTTAGTAGTGCTGTGCATTCATGGTTGATTCTATTAAAGCCAAGTATTTAATGCCCTCATTTGAGAAACCTTACCAATCTAATACTATTTTATTTCTTTTCAAATTTAGCAGTTGCTTTTCTAGCGATATTGAGGGTTTTCTCCACATGCTTGTGGGATAATCTTTGCAATACTACACCATTTTCGTTGTAATACAAAATATGTATTATCTCAGATGGTTGTTACACGTTACATAATAGCGAAGAAAAACGTTTTTCTATGCTTGCTGCAGGTAGTTATGATTTCTTGGGCAAAATTCTTGATTAGTAAATGGTCCGCCCAATAATTTTCTTTTTAAATGCTTTAAAAAAAGCTACTGAATATTTTGTCAAATTTCTTTTTTTATTTGAAAGTGCAATCCTTTCGGTTAATAATGGAAAATAATTTCATTCAAATGGCTGCCTCAGCTGTCCATGCAATAGCCTACACTATCGGTCCAATTTTTAAGCACATTATCGATTGTGTGCAGCTGTATTTCACCAATGGCTTCACGAATATGTCCTTTAAAACGTCAATTGTCTCTGGCTTATTGGCGTAACACTTATCTTTGACGGCACCCCACAAATAATAGTCCAACGATGTCAAACCGCAGCTCCGAGGTGGCCAAACTACATCAGCTCCGCGGCTGATAATGCGATCTTCAAAAACAGGGCGCAAAACATCCAGTGTAGCTTCGTTCAACATGGCCCGATAATGATCGCCGTTGACTTTTTCGGCCACTCCTTGCTCATTTTCGAAGAAAAATGGCCCAATTATGCTTCTGGACTAAAATCCGCACCAAAAAGTAACTCGTCTTGGATGTATCGGCTTTTCAATGTATGCGTGCGGGTTTTCTGTGCCCCAAATGCGACAATTTTGCTTGTTTACATACCCGCCAAGATCAAAATAAGCTTCATCTGAAAAGATGATTTTTTTTGGCAAAATCGGCATCTTCTGTAAGTCGATTGATCAAAGTAATGTCGCAATATTTCCCAGCGTTGTTCATGCGTATGCACAACCATATTCGTTCAGCGGATAAAACTAATTATCTGTCAAATCAGATATGAGGGAAGTGTTACCATTCACGAAATAAGCACTAGTTGAAAAAAAAACTTTAGATGGCGGACCCGATATTTATATTTGAAAACTGTCAGCCGAATCGAATAATGATAATCAGTAACATTACATTTCTCCTCTAGTTCGTTTACAAGTGCCATTGCGGAAACCTGAGTATTTTGAGTGATTTTTTTAATAGTTATATACAGAATTTTTGTGGGAAAATTGGAGGATTTTGAGCGGCTTTTTAAATGTTAAACGACCTGATGTTTACTTATAGTGAGAGCTAATTGCCGTCTTTAACTCCAATCTTCCCATTTTGTAGGTCAATTTTGTATATTGTTTATTGTTTTCCTTGCCACTGGAATGATTTCGCATAACTGGATCATAATCTTTTCCAAATCTTCTTTATATTAAGTCAACTGAATGGCTCTGTAAAATATCCTCTTCCTTGGCATCTATAAAATTGTATAAATTTGATCTAAAGGAGATTTGCATTACAAAAAATTTGGAGCAGGTTTACAGCAAGTAACAACAGGGAACATTTAATCTCCAAATAAATGCAAAACCGAATAACAAAGTAAGTGTGTCAAGACTAACTTGACACTACACATATTAAGCAATATTTTTTTCTTAGTTTTAATCCTTTAAAGTTACTGCATAAATTATATACAACAAATTATGTACAACAAAAATATATGTATGAAGTAACAAAATATGATATTTTACTCTCAATGATATCATAAAAAAAGCTTAAAAATTTTATGTGTATAAACTCATACTTGACATACTGTATTTATTTTAAAACTCGCAATTAGAAAAACTGTTATAATGGTTCTTTCATTCAAACCTCTAATTAATTTATTAACACTTTAGCAGTAAATAATATCTATTCAAGAAAAAAAAATTAGGAAAACAATTCAACACAATAAACAAGAAAAATTAATTATATGAAAACAAACTTTTTCAACCATAATTATAATCAAATTCATAGAAAAACGTAAAAAATATATGATAAAAAAATATCATCATCTCTCATGGTTTACAATGAGCAACAACAAAATTATATTAAAATAAAACACAATATTCTGTGTAAAATACAGAAAACATATGTAAAAAAGTGAAAGAAAATGGCAACAAAATTTCAACCACAGAAACCACATACGAGTAAAACCTTTAACAAATAAAAATTAAAACAGCAAAATAAAATTATTTTTATTTTATTTAAATTCAACAAAAAGTGTATAATAAAAGCAAAAAAAAAAATCAATGAGAAAAAAAACATATTTAAATTGTATTTAAATGTGAATAAATGTAATAAAACACAATTAATGTTTGATAATAAAAACCACAAATAAATTATTTTAGAAAATCATGGTCATCATCATCTCAATAAAAAACCAAAAAAACTATGGCCGCCGCTTAAACCAAATGAAAAATCCACAAAGTGCACGGCCATAACAAAACGACAACAACGGTTTTTTAAATAAAAACTACGCACTTAAGTAAAAACACAAATAAATTGTTTAAAATAAAATTTATATAAAATTAATAATCATGGCTAAAAGAGAAAGTGAATTACTGACCTCCTCTAGGAGTACCAGCTATTTGCATACAAAACAACAACAGGAAAGACAGCAGCAAACAATAACCCGCCTTGTTTCCTTCAATTTTTATACTGAAAACTCGTGTAACATAAAAAAGTATTTATTGTCTAACACCCTCAACGAACAAGAGCAACAACAACATCAATGGCTACAACAACGACCACATAACAGAAAAATAAAACGGAAACGTAAACTACCGGAAATTTCATGGCTAATTGTGGCAATTTGCCTTAATTGTTATGTTTTAATGTGTGTTACAGCAGCAGCAACAAATACAAGGCAACACAACTACTACATCTGCTATTGCTACTGCTACTCCTACTACTACCACTACAACTAACAATTTTACCACTTCATATATAAAATCCTCTTTCCCGTTATACTTCATTGGCTTACAACATAATCAACGTCGCACACGTGCTGCCTCAAATCTCAACTCTCATGATGACCACGATATGGAGGTGGATGTGGATCATATTATGGCCCATCATATTAATCATCATACGGATTTA
Source organism: Wohlfahrtia magnifica (assembly GCA_023159175.1). Taxonomy (NCBI): domain Eukaryota; kingdom Metazoa; phylum Arthropoda; class Insecta; order Diptera; family Sarcophagidae; genus Wohlfahrtia; species Wohlfahrtia magnifica. The sequence goes on from JAKWBJ010000051.1 coordinate 4,598,337, forward strand.
ACGGATGCCGATGATTTTTATTTACATAATATCGACAATATTGGTTATCATCATACGGGCAGTCTGTTGCCACATGAATTGCCGGAACATGATCATATAGCATATCATTTGGGTGAGTAATTGCCAACAAAACCAACTTGTTTTTCCATTTTTCATATTTTTATTTAATAAACCTGTTTTATAGAGATTAGAAATTAATAAAATAACAAAATTTATTTAAATAATACCATTGGGGGTGCCGTGGTGTAGGGTTAGAGCCAGGTTCGAGCCCCAGCAGAGGACATGACGAAGCACAAATTTGATTGCGGTTTCAAATGTTTAATAATTAAAAAAAACAAGGCTTTTACTTCCCTCTAGACAACTCCATCTAAAAAATGAAGAAAAAAGTACCCCTGACATTCCCGCATACCTCTGGCGATGATAACAAATATCAGACGAATGATTGGGGAAAAACGCCACCTACTGGGAAAAAATTACAATGGCAAAGTAAAGATCACCACATATTAGCAAGAATCTTCACCACTACACACACAAAAAATCATATGGAGAAAGCTACAGCGGATTAATCGTCTACTTAGCTTGAAATATTAAATTGATTAAAGAAACTGAAACAAAGCAATATATACTTTTGAAAGCCCCTCCCTAGAGGAGTGACGGAAAAAAATATGATACCATTATGTGATACCATACGTGACATAATTGGTGACAGATATTGGAGAAAAATACAGCAAATTCTTAAACAGTAGTTTAGAGTATTTTTAAGTAAAATGTTTTTATTTCTGAACATCGTAGAATCTTCCCTGATGAAACGAAGATATAAACTTCAGTCTTCAAATGTTGGCAAATTACAAAGAAGATATTCCATAGAGTCCTTCATCTTTTGTTTTATTTCAGCTTCTGTAAAAAGCAGTCTATAAGGTGGTAAATTTAAAATTTTAAATTTAAAATTGCAATAAAACGAATACGGTTTGAAATTTTTCGGTTAGAAATGAAATATTATTTTACTCATATGCCTGCAGCGCCTGGCCTCATAGTAACCCATTCGATTATACCAATTTTCAAGAACTTTTTCAAGGTCGTATTTCGGCAATAGCATTACGAATGTTGGCCTTCATATGTTCAATTGTCTCTGATTTATCGGCATAATACTTGTCTTTAACGGAAAATAGTTTAACGATGTCAAATAACAGCTTCTTGGCGGCCAACTGACATCACCATTTCGGCTAATTAAACGGCCATCAAACCTTTGACGCAGTAATTTGATTGTGGCATGAGATGTGTGGCAGGTTGAACATCAATACCAAGAAGAGCGGTCACAAAAGATCGGTTATCATGGTGCGATAGGTGTCTCCATTAACCATAATGGCTACGCCGTCCTCATTTTAAACGAAATGTGAGCAATGATGCCTCCGATCCGCAAGCCGCACAAAACAATCACTCGTAATGGGTACATTGGCTTCTGTAACACTACGTTTGGGTTTTCTGAGCCCTAAATACGGAAATATTGCTTATTAACGTACCCACTAAGATGATTTTTTATGTATCGACTCATTTCGTTCAGTGTATATAATATAATAAATTTTGTGACAGAATAGAATGACATAAGTATTGCCAGATTCGAAACAAGTGCTGGTTCATACCTAAACCGAAACATTCCTTATTTAAATAAACTTAAAAAAACCGCTTTATTTGATTAAATTGTATATCAAAAATTTAAAAAGAGAGGCTTTACATTCATAACTCTTCTGGAACGCTTTAATCCAATAAATCTGAATATTTTTCAAATACCATTTAAAATTTCATATTTTAAGTTTTTTTGCTCTTTTATTTCTTTAAACTAAAAATCACAGATTTATTCACTTCGTATATAAAAATGAATACAGAGAGTGATTTAAAAATTAAGTAATAATAACTTTTATGTCTGTATTTATCAAATAACTTTTATGGATTCCTTATAATCTCTTTTATATTGAAGAATTAAAAAAAATAAAAAAATAATTTAATTTTACATAAAAGAGTGTTGGCATATGAACGAACCACTCGTATATTGCCATAACTTTTAATGTGTGTGTTGGCGCTTCATTTTCAAGTAAAACATGTTCAGTCATGCGTTTATAACTTCATATGAGAAGAAATGCTAAAAAGATAAGAAACAAGTGCGGCGAGCCAAGAAATTTTCTGAAAATGAAAAACAAAGCTAAACACTGTATCTGAGGTGGGTAATAAAAGGGGCGGCTTTAAAGAAGCAAATATTTCTTTAAAGTAAATCGAGTCATTACTGCCAAAAAGACCAAAAAAAAAAAAAAAATAAGTAAAAAATTAAGCAGGAGAAAAATTTTGTAAGTTTCTACTAAGGAGGTGAATTTTTACAACTTACCTTCGTACGTGGTGGTAAATTTAACCCCTTTTAAGATTTTAAAAATTTTATATTAAAACTCAAACCTATTTTTACACATGCTTTTCAAAAGCAGTCTGTAAGGGCACGTTCAATATATATTTATCACGATCCTGTATCACGATATCCATTGAACACTTAGCATGCTCTATTGAGGGATCGCAATACATATCCTAGTATAACCCAATATTTTGTAACTGAATCACGTGATAAATATTGAAGATCTAGTATATAAAAAATTTCTTGTTTTAGCTGAAAAAAATTGGCATTTTTTTCAAAAGCCTGTTTTTATTGTAAAAAGAACATTACGTTTAGGATTTAAAATATAACAAGAACTAAATGCTAATCAGGAGTAGATAATTAAAGAAACATAAGAGATCATACACAAAAATATTCATGTTACTTTTTTTGACTTTTTTTATTAACTTTAACATTTAAATTTTATATACGAGTATCTATGGATGTGGTGGTAAATTTTGCCACCTCCGATATTTTATAATTTTTTAACAAAACAAATTTTTTCGTAATTTTAAATTATTTGTTCATATATAAATGGCGCGTCAGAAAAAAAAATACCTTCCAAGTGTTATGATTTTTCTAATAGGCACTATCGAGTAGAACAAGCATCTATTTTTGACATTTTCGACCTAGAAGTACGGGTCAGAATCCGATTTTTTTCGACCTTCATGCACTTATAAGGTAATAATTTAACTGAATATTATCCGCTTTTAAATTTCTTTTCGGCTATGAAAAGAGGAGTATATATATATTGTTACGAAAACAAGGTTGGGCACCACAGCGTTTATTAAAAAAACAAAAGCGGCAAGAACAACTATACGTGCCGTCTACAAATAACCAAATCTACAACAGCAAGCATTAAAGAGATAAAGTAAATAAAAATAACACGGTAACAACAATAATTAAGCAGCAAAGAAAACAAGTAGCAGACAATAAACAAGCAACAACAAATACTAAGAGCTGAAAGAGGTGGAAGTTCACATACGCATGGCTACAAAAGAACTAAAAAGAAATTAAAAGAAAGAAATGGAATCTACATGAAATATCCAGAGGTTCGAGAGCTTTCGATGTATTGTTTACTCAGCCATATAAAAAGCACATCGAGGCGAACAGCAATCAGTTTACGTGTCGTAAACTCAGCGAGTAGTGTTTAAGTAAATTAAACCCAGTGAGTGCAATTTGTATGAAGAGAGTTTATAAAGAGTAAACTCGCGAAGTTAATCGTGAGTAGAAAACCAGTTTAGTTGGAGCTAACTTAGTAAAGAAAGTTAAGTGTGGATAACCTGTGGTTAAAAAGGTTGTGATCGAACCTAAGTTATAAATACGATGGGGTTGAAAGATCTTTAGGAAGAAAGATATGTCGAGTAATTGTTGTTTAAACGTAAATAGACAGAGTAATTAAGAATAAAATTATTATTGCCCGTAAAAAGATTACAAACAGTGGTGTACATAACTGTGTTGAATAGAGGATTTTTTATTAAAACCAAAAACAAAATTTATTTTATTTTAACTACAATCTACGAACTCATAAAAACACGTTTTTGAAAAGGTAAAAACGTAATAATATGTATATATCGTATAGTAGTTCGAAGAATCTGTGTGTATTTCCTAGACAAACATTTTTTCATCTAAACATTTCTATATATTTCAAGCTTCGGTTCGTTTTCTTTTCAAGTTTTATATATAATTTGATAACTATATTAAGTTATGAATAAAAAAAAGATTCAGGGCTTAGGAATCCGTTGGAAATTGATGGAATTATTAAGTAACTTAAATCGAACCCTAAAATTTTCATAACAGAAATAAAATGAATAATAATACCTGAGCTAACATTTACAGTTGATAAGATAATTGATCAAAATGCTCTTAGCCTAACAGCAGGGTTAAAATAATTATTTATATTCTTTGCATTTCCGAAAAGAAACGTCAAATCGGGTTATATTTGGCTAAGTTATTATCTTATAAATCCATGAAGGGCCGAGAAACCTGTTTTTAAACTGTTACTCGAGATTTTTGATATCTTTCGAAAATCTCAAAAACACGTTTGTGTTCTACTCAGTAGCGTTGATTTTCCAGGTATTTAAACTTCGTTCTTTTTTGTCGTACCGTTTAATTAATTACAAAATATTGGTAAAAGTAGAAATTTCTTAAAATTGAGTTTTTATCAATATATAAATATACGTGTAGTAGAGAAAGTTCTGCTTAACTTTATACGGAATACTTACGTTTTCACTGATTTGATTGATTGGTTGATTTTCACAGAAATAATAGCACAAATACGGACAATTGTTAAATATTACCCCAGGATGTAATTTTCTACGCACTCGTTTGGCCACAATAGCCGATACACAACTGAATAGCAGTGAGCATGAAATAAACTGATGCTAAAAGTAAAACAACAATAGAGCGAAGGAAAAGAGATTTATAACGAACTACTAATTGAGATGGTAAAATTTACCACCACCTCTGTAGTTAAAGACTACATATTTTTTATTTTTTTATTTATTTATTTATCTATTTTTTGCTGCAAAATCATAAAGTTACATTTTACGGCTATAAAATATTGTGTGATGGCGCGAATAATCGAGTAGAGAAATCAATAATCATGTCGCTTACGTCTTTTTGGCGGTTATGGCTCGATTTTCTATATGTAATGATTGTTTTTGTTTTTATTTAGATAAGACAAAATAAACTATGTGGTATTAGGATGTATAGTCTCTTCCTAAATTTAACTTAAATTTCTTAAAGTATTCGGCCCTTGACTTGAAATAGTTTTACCACCTCTGCTTTCTTATTCAAAATAGTTCAACGTTAGACACACATTTTCATAAACATCCTCCTTCACATATGTATATAACTGTTTATATGCTCCTTAAGTATATTTAAAACGTTTATATAAGACAAGTTTAAATGATATATTATTAACTCGGGAATTATCACTAAATAACCAAAAACCAACAACAAGGAACACAACCAAAAATTTTTTAAACCAAAAACAAAAATCCAATTATATTTTTCTGTTTTTTTTTCTTTTTATTTTAAATTTAAATAACAAGTAGAACGCATACATATAAACAATAATTATATGAATATTTTAGTGAAAACTTAAATGAAATTACAGGCGATTAAATAAAACTACAACTTTAAGAAATTTTTGTGGAAAATCAATTAAATATAAAATTAATTCTTAGGAAAAATTATGCAAATTCTCTATCCTATAAGAATTTTAAGAAAAATGTAAATATTAAGACGTAACACAGAACAATTTTCAGTTATCTCCCAACAATGAAGAATATATTGTCAAAAATATTGTCCAAAATATCAGTTTCAAGTAAGACGATAATAAAAAACACATCGCTAAATAGCTGATTGTTCAGCAAAAAGTAGTGATCTCCATCCAAGATATAATATTTTGAGCAATAGAAAAACAATGGCTGGGTAAATTATGTAGAGTTCCTGAGAGTGCTCAATATATATTGGTTGGTTGGCTGGTTGAAGTAGCCCCACAGAGCTAGCACCAGTATCTGGTAGTGTTCTCAGGCATGGTTTTGAGAATTGCCAGTAACCCATCGAAACCGTACAAAGTTGTAAAGGAGAGTTTTCTAAAGAGATTACCCCGGTTAAATGCAGGATATCTCGGAGATGTCGTATAGCAACCGCTGATCGAAGGCCTTACGAGGATGCTTCACAAGGACAGGACATCTACATAGAACAAGGTTTGTAATCGTTCAGTGCCCGACAAGCAAAGAACACATCTCTTCTACCTCGACTAATATGCAGCACGCCTGATGCAGGTAGAGCTCAAGAATAGCCATCTCCAGCAAACCAATGGGCGATGCTATCAAGATTGCCTTCGTCTCCTCTATACAAATCCCAGAAAGACTACCCGTCCAAACAAAGGCCATCTAATAAGAGATGCTGCGAGTATTTAATAAGTACCTACATAATTTCCCTGACATCCCAAGTGGGACAAGTGGTACTTCTCTCAACTAATGAGCTGCAACAAATTCTATTTTTAGGCTCACCGCAAGGGAACTATAATTTAACGACGGCTTCTAACGTCATATGCATAAGTTAGAGAAGGCATTCTAAGCGCAAATACTCGCTATCAATGCTATGAGTGATACCGCTGAAAAAAGAAAAGCCTTCTGGCTAATAATAGAAAATAATTTCATTCAAATGGCTGCCTCGGCTGACCATGCAGTAGCCTACACGATCGGTCCAATTTTTAAGCACATTATAGATTGTCTGCAGCTGCATTTCCCCAATGGCTTCACGAATATTGTCCTTTAAAGCGTCAGTTGTCTCTGGCTTGTTGGCGTAACACTTATTTTTGACGGCACCCCACAAATAATGGTCCAACGGTGTTAAGTCGCAGCTCTGAGGCGGCCAAACGATATCAGCTGTAGGGCTGATAATGCGATCTTCAAGAACAGGGCGCAAAACATCGAGTATAGCTGCGGCTGCGTGGCACGTAGCGCCGTCCCGTTAAAACCAAATGTTGGTAATATCCTCCTCTTCAATTTTTGTGAACAAATTTTCGTCCAACGTCTCCCGATAATGATCGCCATTGACTTTAGCGGCCACTCCTTGCTCATTTTCGAAGAAAAATGGCACAATTATGCTTCTGGACCAAAATCCGCACCGAACAGTGACTCGTCTTGAGTGTATCGACTTTTCAATGTATGCGTTATGTATGGGTTTTCTGTGCCCCAAATGCGACAATTTTGCTTGTTTATATACCCGCCAAGATCAAAATGAGCCTCATCTGAACACATCGAAAACATTCTGCAAGATTACCATGATTTTCAAAGTAATGTCGCAATATCTCCCAGCGTTGTTCAAGCGTATACACAACCATATTCGTTCAGCGGAAGGATAAAACTAATTATCTGTCAAATCAAACATGAGCTAAGTGTTACCATTCACGAAATAAGCTCTACTTGAAAAAAAAACCGTTAGATGGCGGACCCGATAGAATAAACAAAATCTGTAAAACAACAAAATAAAGTGGTGTTTATTTTATTTTAATGCAGTTTAAACGAACGCAAGCGTTTTAAAGAGGTTAAAGCGTAACAGTATAAAAAAAGCAAAAAGGGGATTATAGCCATCATGAAGTGGAGAAGGGGATATCGATCTGAGTACTGCGAGGAAAGGTACGCCAAAGTATCGCAGTAGTCTGCTCGCCAGATAAAGTGAACGATTGTCTTTCTATCGAAGATGATTATGCAGCAGATTGAAGGGAAAGCCCATATTCTTTGGTGATAGATTCCACGCCCATCAAGACCCTCCTATCAAGTTCATCAGCCTTCTCATTACCAAAGATGTTCCTGTATCCAGCTATCAGAGTTAAGGAAATTGTACAATAGCGCCAAGTAGTTTCATTTCGTCACAACATTGGAGTATTTTGTTAAAGCCGAGTTGCTACAAGACGACATCAGAGCGCTGATAGTGGGCAGAATATCAGAGAAATTTCTGATTTTTCAGCAGACTTGGAGAGAATACCAGCCACCACACCGCATGACATCTTGAAAGATCATAGTAAACTGTGAAGATCATAATACTAGAACTCGTAGAAATGCTACCTCTTCTCCATACGTTTGACAAAGGCATTGGTGTTCCCGTAGAAGTCAAGTCTACGGATAGCCAAGTCTATTTCCAATTCCCTTAGGGATGGAGTAAGAACTACCGCGGCCACTGAGCGCACTCTGCGTCGAGGGTACTGGGCATAAATACCCAAAATGAATTCGACAGGTCCAATAGCTAAATAGGAAAAATAAGTTTTACCTTCGAACCTAAATCATTAAAAATATTGAAAGTAATTAAAATAACTGTTAGTAAGAAAAATAAAACTATTTTTTTGCACTTTAAAATATCCTTTTTTTAAATTTTAAATGAACAATTTATCAAAACATGTTTCAATGCTTTCAAGTTTTTAAATATGTTATTTCGAGAAAAAAATACATGAAATTATGAACAAATTTCATGGCACTTTTGTGTTTTTTTTTTCAATTCATACTCATAAACTCTATCTGTTGCTATTTGTCCTGAAATTCTTCACAAGCACATATCCTTTTGGTGAAATTTCTACAAAATAAAAACACTTGGAATAGTACTCTTATTTAAAAAATAAGAATAAATAAATAAAATATTTTCCCAAAAAAATATAGACATTTGGTACAATGTATTCCATTTTGTCTTCTTACACAAAAAAAGAGTAGAAATAAAAAAATAAAAATAAAGAGATTCCTTTTATACCATTACACGTGTTGAATATATTCTTTCTTTATTTATTTTCCAATGAAAATATAAAGAAAGAAATTTTGAAATGAAAAAATTAAAAAAGAAAAAAAAAACAGGGAAGTTATGAAAGTTCTCACAGTTAAAATGTAAGCAGACGTAAATGTATTAAATTTGATATACGGGCTTATGAATATTTTAACCATATATATAGACAGACAGACAAACAGAAAGACAGAGAGACAGTCAGATGTAAGAAAAGAAAATGCAAAATTTATTAAATAAATCGTTGAATATAAAATATTTTTTTATTTTATTTTTTTATGTAAAGCGTGTTTTCTATAGAGGTATAGGACTTTAAGTTGGCATTACTTATCAAGATGGCGACCCATTGAACAGATATCAAGTGATTTATTCTCAGTTTGGTTCAGCAATTTAGCATGAATAGACTCACGCCTGAACAACGCTTCCAAATAGTGCAATTTTAGAGAGACAGTGCAATTTTAGACAGAGCAGTTAATTCGATCAACCATGGAACGTTTTCGCACAACGTTTCCTTTTAATAATAACTCGCATCCCCAGAGACGCTGTAGGATGCGTAAGGAAGAAGCTATTGCTGCTGTAGAGCTTAGCATTGAGGAAGACCCGAATGAGTCCATCCGCCATCGAGCACATGAATTGGATCTGTGTCCATCTACTTTATGGAAGATTTTATGGAAGATTCTTGGTTTGCATGCTTACAAAATCCAACTTGTGCAAGAATTGAAGCCAAACGATCATCAAGTAAGGCGTAGATTCGTCGAATGGGCTCAAAACGAGATTACCGTTATTCCCGATTTTCATAAGCGAATTTTGTTTAGCGATGAAGCGCACTTCTGGTTGAATGGCTACGTCAACAAACAAAACTGTCGCATTTGGAGTGAAGGTAATCCACAAGTGTATGTGGAAACAGCGTTACATCCAGAAAAACTGACTGTTTGGTGCGCTTTATGGGCTGGTGGAATCATTGGTCCGTACTTTTTCAAAAACGATGGTGGCCAGAACGTTACACTCAATGGTGATCGGTACAGAGCCATGATTACTAACTTTTTCATTCCTAAATTGAATAACCATAATGTCCAGGAGGTGTGGTTTCAGCAAGACGGTGCCACAATAGATTTATTGAAAGACACGTTTAGTGACCACTTATTTTCACGTTTTGGACCTGTGAATTGGCCTCCAAAATCTTGTGATTTAACACCGCTAGACTGCTTTCTGTGTGGCTATGTAAAGTCATTGTTCTATGTGGTAAAGCCACAAACGCTTGACCATTTGGAAGACAACATTCACCGTGTTATTGCCGATATACGGCCACAAATGTTGGCAAAAATCATCGAAAATTGGACGTCCAGATTGAACTACATCCGCGCCAGCCATGGCTGTCAAATTCCCGAAATCGTATTTAAAATGTAATGCCATAAGGTTATCTTTCGGATGAATAAAATTCATGTCAATCGAATAATCCGTCGTTGTTTTATTGCAACTTAAAATTCTATACCACTATTAAAAACGCCCTATATAAATTAAGCAAAATTTACTTGAAATGCTTGTAAAGAGCTATAGAGTATGAGCCAAATTTAAAGGAAGAACAAACATATATTAATACAGGTTAAGGTCACACTTAAAAAAAAATAAAAAATTATTTGGAAATATTTTCTTGTTTTTAATTAAAACTCAACCTAAGAAGCATATTTAACTTGAACTTTGATTATTATTGTTTTGTTTTAATTTTTAGTAGATATAAATAAAATAATTAAAACGCTATTTAATAGAGCTTCTCGGCTGCTTATAGATTAACAATTGATCAAAAAATTATTTTAATTATTTGGGTATACTCGTATATGTCGGTCTCTGCCAATGTTTTTTTTTTTTTTCATTTAAAAATCTGGTGTTAAGTTAAAAAAAAACTCTTTACGGAATGTTTATACATGAGAATGCCTACTAAAACTACTGCCTACGAACTTATATCTAAACTAGCTCCAACCCGGTATGCTTCGTTACCTCGTCTCCCTTATATTCTTAACTATCTGGTGGGCCATTTAAAAGTTTAAAATAAAAATACAAAACGATTAGAAATTTTAGCGAAATTTGTCATTTTTGGTACTATTGTTCCGGTTAGAAATGAAATATTATTTTTTTCATATAGCAGCCGCGGCTGGCCTCACAGTACATCATTCGATCAGATCAATTTTCGAGAACTTTCTCGAGTATAAGGGGTAACATCTTGGCAATGCTCAATTGTCTCTGGATTATCGGTGTAACACTTGTATTTAACAGCGCCACACAGAAAATGTTTAAATCACAGCTTCTTGTGTGTTCAATGGTTTAGGCTAATTGAACGGCCATCAAACGTTTGACGTAATAAGTAGCTTATGGCATGAGATGTGTGGCAAGTTACACCCTCCTGTTAAAACTAAATATCGTCCACATCAGTAATATGAAGAGCGGCCACAAAAATATCGGTTATCATGCTGCGATAGGTGCCTCCGTTTACCCTAATGATAGCGCCGTCCTCATTTTCAAAGAGATATGGGCCAATGATGCCTCTGTTTCACAAGCCGCACCAAACAGTCACTCGTAATAGATACATTGGTTACTACAAGACTACGTTTTGGTTTTCTGAGTCCCATATACGGCAATTTTGCTTGTTAACGTACCCACCAAGATGAAAATTAGCTTTGTTTTCGAAATAAATTTAAATTATTTACGTACAGGGGATATAATAAGAATTGTCAGATTCAAAGTAACCGCTGGGTAAAATTTAGGCCGATAGATGGCGAACTTTTGCAATGCATTTTAAATTTTTTGAAGCCGAAATATTAGCAGACGTTAAAAAAATGTTGTTTTTTAGAATAAATTTATTTATAGAACTAATTAACACAACTCTTTGATAGCGATTTTTTATTAAAATAAATTAAGAAATAACTTAAGATAGTATTTTAAAGTATATGTGGGCGGTGGATATGCCTGTGGTCCTCTTTTGACAAAATTTTGCTGATGTCTTTACTTGACTGATATATATGCCTGCACTATTCATTTATTTTATTTATCTACGACGACTACTTCTACTTCTGTTCATTCGCCTTATGGGATCGCACACTGTGCGTTAGCTTTTCTAACATGTTTTAGGTTTACAACTTACCACAGCTGCATAAAGCAAAAAACGTTGCTCTTGGTTTTCAAAACGAATTGCACAAAAACAATGCAAAATATCTGGCCAGAATCAGCAGCCTTCAATCTTGATTAAATGCAAGGAAAAAGTATGTAAGCTAGCCTAACGAATAAAATGCCAAATATGCTTTAAAACAGACAATGAAACACCATTAGTGTGCATTATTTAAAAAGATTGTATGCAAACAGTGCTCTTATACATATGCTGTATGAAAGCAAGGAATAAGTAGGTACTGAACTAATAATAATTATTTGTATAGCAAGTAAATAACTATACTACTGGAATGAATACTGTAAAGTAAAGTATCCAATCCTCCATCTGATTGTGTTGTGATGTATATGCTTGCTAATTAGTGGTGATCTTTACTTTAACATTTTAAGTTTTTCCCAGTAGGTAGCGTTTTTACTTGATCCTCAGTTTGATGTTCGTCATCATCAGCAGAGGTAAAGTTGATAATAAGGGGAGTTGCTTTTATTTTTTTTTATTTTGTGGATGGAGTTGTCTGAAGGGAAGCTGAAGCCTCTTTATTAAACAGTGAAAACCACAATTCAAGTTTTTCGTCATGTCCTCTGCTTGACTCAAGCCTGCGTCGCTTGCGAAGTTATGCGTGCGCTCTAAAGTAAATTTTATTAGTGTTTAAATATATAAAATTTTTAGTTTTGTTCAAATCTGAAGCACGTTTACCTTAGACTTTAAACTACTTTTTTAGTTGCTTGAATTACTGATACGAATTACTTTGTTCGCAGCTAATAAAACAATGTGAGTAAGTATGAGACGTATATACGGCAATTGAATTTCTTTTTAATGGTTTCTTTTAACCAATTAAAATTAAAGTACCCTTTAAAATCAATTTTATATTGTTTTATTAAAATTTGAAACAAAATAAGGATAAAATTAAAATTTTATTACAAGAAATGTCTTATGGATAACAGCAAAACTAATAAAAATCATGGCATTGCTGTTAGGACCGCATAAATATAAAAATTTGAAAATTAAAATAAAACTGAAGTTTCAGCAATTGTTTTGCAATAGAAGAGAATTTGCTACTTTAGAAAATTGTGGGATTTGGTGTGTGTCTTGGGTACACTGACGAAATATACATGAAAAAAGTTGAAAAAAAATATGATTTTTATACATTTATGGATAGATTGTGTTCTTACTGTATTTTTATAAATTCTTTTAAATAATATTTTAAATAGTGTAATATATATATCTATTATCGTATTTTATGTATAAAATATATATACGAGGGCGGATTGATTTTGACATTACCTAGCGCTAAATGGCAGCACAAACACAAAAACTTTTTCTTTCTTAGAAATTACGATCTGTCAAACGTCAGCTGTTAAAATTTTAGCCAAATTCATCGATTAGTTTATTTGTTGTAGTCGTTTGAAGTAAGCAACTTTTGCGTTTCTTGGAAAATGGAAAAAAGTGAATTTCGTGTAGTGACTAAACACTATTATTTGAAAGGCAAAACGGCGAAAGAGACAAAAGAAAAACTTGATAAACATTACGGCGAATCTGCTCCATCAGATTATATGGTAAAATATTGGATTGCTGAATTTAAACGGGGCCGAACAAGCACTGCAACAATACCATCAACAGGACGAGCAAAAGAGGTGGTTACTGAAGAAAATATCAAGAAAATCCTCGATATCGTTATGAATGATCACCGGGTCAAAATCAGTGAGATTGCTGAAATGGTAATCATATCATATGAACGTGTGCTCAACATATTGCATGAACATTTGCATATGAAAAAGCTATCGGCAAGATGGGTCGTTTGCTCAGTGTTGAACAAAAATGAATTCGACAGATCACTTCACAGCGGTGTTCAGACATGATAAAGCATAATCCTGCTGATTTTTGGTGTAGATTAATAACTGTTGATGAAACTACACAACTGAAACCAAAATCAAACGAAGCAATGGGGGAAGCTGGTGGAAGTGCTCCTAAGAAGGCGAAGACAGCGAAATCGGCCATCAATGTTATGGCCACTGTATTCTGGGATGCACACGGAATATTGCCCATCGATTATCTTGAAAATGGATCCACAATCACAGGAGAGTATTTTCGTGCATTATTGGATCTACTGGTTGATACAATCAAGGAAAAACGACCACATTGATACAAGAAAAAAATGCTCTTTCTTCAAGATAACACCCCGATTCACACAGCATTAGATACGATGCTAAAACTACGAGAAATCCACTTCGAATTGGTTGATTGATCATCCACCTTATAGTTCAGATTTAGCCCCTAGTGATTTTTTCCTGTTTCCACACTTGAAAAAATAGCTCGCAGGAAAAAGATTCATCTCAAACGAAGAAGTGATAACCGAAACTAATGCGTGTTTTGAGGAGTTCCCAAAATCGTATTATTGACATGGTATAATAAAAGTTGGAAAATCATCTTACTAAGTGTATTGAGCTAAAAGGAGACTATGTTGAGAAATAAATGGTTTTTGAAAAAAAAAACAAATTTTTTTCTCCTACTTAGGTAGCTTCAATATCAAGCCGCCCTCGTATATGGTACATATACATACATATTTACACACAATATTTCATCCTTTTTTGCGTATGAGTGTTATTACTTAGTTTTCTCATACAAACTAATATTGCTCATACGCACGATAGCACCCAAGATGTAAATATTATATAGTTAGTTGCTGATTGCGTGTTAGTCAAGTATAAAAAATTGGAGTAGATAATTTATCTATAATTTTTTTTGTCAAAAAATAAATAAATAAGTTTTTATAATTAAATAATTTGTATTTTTCTTTTATTATTTTATTTAAGGCATAATAATATTATAAACCATGTTTGGTATGCAAAACTAAAATCTTAGAAAAATCTTTTGCGAAACATGTAGAAATATTTTTTGGCTATAGAAAGCTTTTAGAAATTCTAGCTGTTAGTTTTAAGGAGAGCATATACCCTATATAATAAAATAAATTATCATTATCATTGTTGATTTATTGAGCTGATGGAGAGGAAGGTTGTAGATATCGTTATTAAGATGATGAATTAAAAAAGTATTGTGTATATGTTATTTATAATAATATTACATGACTTCTAAAATTTTTTAAATAACTTCTCATATGACGGTTAAAAAAATACATTAGAACTGATTTTCAAAGTAATATACAAGATAGATGAGCGTTAATCATATATGATCTTTAAAATACATACTGCATATTACTATGACTAATATGTCCTAGACAATAATACAATGCACCAAAAGCATTCAGATTAGGCTTTGTACACTTTGTCGAATTGTTTATGTTGCAAAACATTGCTTTAATTGGATTACCTATACTTTTCGAATATTTTGTTATATAATTAATATCAGTTGATGAAGAGAAAAAGAGAAAAATCGCTTGCTTATATGCAGCCAGTTCACAATCCTATCAAGATCCACCATGCTGCTAAGTTTTGCAAAGTTTTAATCGCTCAATATGTTAATACTGCGTCTACTAAGAGCGCAGTCATGTACAAAGCAGCTGAGCCACCAATTATTTATTAATTACAACATCTGCTACACACAATGTACTGGCTATTCCAATGGTAGGCATGTTTCTCTAGCTTTCAGTGCTGTCGAAATGTTTCCTTTCGAAAACTTTCAATTTTGCCTTTCATAGGATGACCATATCTTACTGGAGATGGGTAATTATCTACATCTTCGCAAATCAATCTTATATTGGTATTTTTAATGCTTAAAAAAGTCATTCGAAGTATGTTTGCTTAAATACCTCTTTTTGATTTAAAATTTTCTAATTTAAAATTTTTCATACTTACATACAAACATACGAAACTTTTATATTTTAATTAAGCATTTAACTAATTAAACCGATATTTATCTTGTTAACGTTTCTTTACATGTGTTATTGTCCTTCAAATTTCTACGCTAATCTAAAACGCATTTTAATAAAAAAATGTTCGCATAAATTTATTGCTACTGTCTGCCTTGATACTGTCTGCACTTGCAAATCAAATGAAATTACAAACGTGATGGCAACATGTAAACTGTGCAATAATATTCAAATCTTATGCGTGCGTGTGTGTGTCTGTGTGGTTGCAACAACAAATCTAATGAATATGAAATGAAAATCTCTTGCATACTCTTGCTCTAACACTTTGTCTCTGCCACTGCTACTGTACAAACATATTTCTCTAAATTATTTGTATGCTTGTTTATATGTGTGTTTATGTTCTGCTATTATTCTGGCACATGTTGTTTATCGTAATAATAATAACAACAACCATGATGATGATGATTATGATGATACTCTCTTTGCTTTTGCTGCTGTTGATTACGATTAATTCATAATATTTATCAACTACACAAACCTGCTTACTCATGAACATTTATTTGCTTACTCTCTCATATACACTTCTTCTCATGCTCTCGTTTGTTATTGTTTTTCTCTGCTTGTGTGTATGTCTGTGTGGCAAAATTAAAAACAAAACAAAATAGAAATGCAAACACATGAAAAGTTACTTGAGGATATAAGAGATGATACTGGCGTGAATACGATACCCGATAAAGGTAAGTTAAGATTTCTTATTCAAAGTTCTTGCTCTCACTACTGTCTTAACAGTTTTAATTTATTAGAATGTTATTTTATAACTTAAGAAATCATAAAAATAATGAAATAAAACGTTAAAAGAAAATAAAGAAAGTATTACATTAACATGCATAATGAAGAAAATGAATGAAGTATAAGAATTGAGATGAATATCATAATCTAAGGTATTTATAAATCTACCCACACACATTTACACACGTATTTATATCAGAATCAGTTAAACTACACAAATGCATTTTACAATATTTTTAGTAATTTGAGAGCCTCTAAATCGGGCCACATTACACTTTATTTTTCCATTCGTTTACTCTGTACTTCTCTTTGTTTATTTTTTGCCTATGCGTGTGTGAAAGCAAAGAAGAAGAGCAGCCCTTTGCCTGACTCTGACATTTATCAAGCCATAAGTATAAAATGAATTGCTTGGCTGCATTTGGCAGAGATTTTCAAATCAAAGTCACATGAAAACAGTGAAGACAAGTAAAAATTTTTCAAAAAAGTTGTACAAAACTTACCAACTTATGGGGTAACAAGATAGATTGGTAGAAAACTATATTAAATTAAAAACATTTTTTAGGGTTGTTCTGCGTTCAAAAACATATAAAAATTGTTAATGATTTTACAATTAATGGCGTTACCTTTCTGACAAAACATGTTGCACCTCGTTTGTTCTTTGCCACACAACGACGTCAATAGATTTGTTGACTTGTAGAATATGGGCACTGGCTTTGTTGTGAAGAATATTCATTGGTTTTGTCAGTGGGCTCCTTCTTAACCATGTTGGTTTTTTTTTGCAATGCATTGAAAAATAGGTTTTGCGAATGAAGAAAGAGGAAGTATTGTTATAACTTACTTCTTCGTAAGGGGCCGGAAATACTTTCGCGGGAAGATTGTTTCATAAAAAAATAGTGCGTTTACAGTACGAATTCTCCCTATAATGTGTTGTGCGGTTCCATATATGCGAGTACTATGGAAGAACATATAATTCTAAGGAATTAAATCCCTAAATTAGATAGAACACATTTGTTTAAATTATCGATAGAACAATGTAACAAAAAGTACATTGCGATAATACTCTACTAAATCGAGAGAATTGGTTACCCTCTAAGCAACTTCACCCTCTCCTGTACGCGGTTGAGGGGCTCCGAAATAGGCTCTGAAGCATCGACCCATATATAAGAGTTGTATTCCATTTTAGGTCCGAAAGAGTGAAGTATTCCTAGATACTCTTAATCATCCGCGTCATTTGAATGCTTCCATTGGACACTTGATATATGTGATCGTTCCAAAATACATCACAATGAATTTTCATGATCAGAACGTCAAGATTCCTCAATATCTACATTGCCCATATTCACAGATGACACAACACCACCACGTCTTATGTCAAACAAAAAAAAGGGCATTAATATCAATCCTGTTTTTTACGACCCCGCTTGGAGATTTATTCCAAGTAGCTTGTGAGCATGTCGTTCACATTCATCCTTTTTGCTTCAATCTCCAAGATATAAATCGAGACAAATAACTACTGACACCAAACGCAACAAATTTCGAAATGAGATCCTCAGGTCAAATGCGTTGGAAATATCGTGAGCCACAATCTTATTCTCACCAAAACCAGCAATGGACATTATCTACCTCCCCGCGAGCAATGTCTTTAGAACGGCCCTGCAGAAACCATACTGAAGATCATTAGCAAAGTGTTAGACTCTACATGCAAAGTTGCTGGCTATTTCAAGATGACTGAATAGAGTTTCAGGCACTTCTCATTTTCAGTGTGAAAAATCGACCTTAACCTGATACCAAAGAATGTTTGAAATCTTCCATAATGTGTAATTGTTATATGCAACATTCATTGCATTAAACAACTTGCTTTTATTCACACTGCCACACGATTCTTCGATTCCTTTTAAACATTTTCAAAGGCAGCAGTTTTGTTTCAATTATCGGCCCATATTAACAAAGTCTTTAGCATACGCGTGTAAATCCTGCCGGTTGTATTAGCTGTTGCATTGCGTATGTGGAAAGTACTATGGTGAGGAACACGTAAGCCAATTTACCTTCTTACGGAAAATCCTGTAGTGCTGTGCTAAACACTCTCTTATAAAAATTTGTAGCCTCTTTTCACCCAGGAGATTTACTAACGAAGAACTTTAAAAATGTACCTTTAAAATGGTATACTTTCCTTCAATAACACGGTGCGGCAAGAAAATACCTGGCAAGTGATACTATTTTTCTGATAGGCGCTGCAGCGTAGAACAAGTATCCGTTTTTTTAATTTTCGAAACACCGACAAAATCCGGCAGCCTTTTCGGGCTTTCATATACTTATGAGCTAATAATTAAGCTGAGTGTTAACCAATTTTAAGTATCTTCTTGAAGAATATGGAAAAAGGGATGAAAAACGTGTTTGCTTGAAGAATATACCTAAATTCTTCAAGGCTACTTGAAAGAACTATAAAGATCTGTTTGTCTTCTTTCCAAATCCGGAAAAAAACTTCAAATGAGGTAATATGCAGATTAATTTTCAGCAGTAATGTCCGAAAACCAGTTTTTTTTACCCGTAACTTGAGATTTTGGAGGTATTTCGAAAATTTAAAAAACTGACCCTTGTTCTACTCGTCAGCGTCTATCAGAAGAGTAATATAATTTTCCAGGTTATTCAACTTCGTTCATTTTTGTCGCACCGTGCAGCCACAATCCATGTTTTATATTTTAAAAAACCCTTCGAGTCTTCACTGTTTTCCAATAGCAGCAACTAAAATTTATGAGGTGCCAAGAAAGGTTTTTCAATTCATATGGAAAACTTTTTAAAATTTCCCATTGCAGTTTTGATTTCATTTTTATTTTAATTTTTTTAATTATTTTATTTTTTTATTGGGCAAATATATGGGAGTCTGTGTGAATACATTGCTAAAGGCTTTTGCTCTTGTTGCTTCGCTTTTTCCTTTATTTCTCTTTTCTTTTAGAGATCTTCCTAAATTTGGTGAACCATTATATAATGTTACTGTGCCCGTGGGCCGTGAAGCTGTTCTACAATGTGTGGTTGATAATTTACAGACCTACAAGGTATGAATCCAAAAACTTAACAACTTTGCCCAGTTTCACACTTTTTTTTACTTTTTCTGTTGGCAATTTTATTTTGAATAATTTAACAAGTCAGGAAAAGAAGAGAAAGGGAATATTTCAACAATTTCTTGTTACAGCAACAACAACAAGAACAATAAAAATGAATAGAAAAAAGAAATAGAATTTATTTCAACCATAAACAGACAATTTGTACTTTATTTGAGCCAAAATAAAAAAAGGCAAATAAAAGGGACGAATAAAGAGAGAAAAGCATTTTATTTTTTGTTTTAAGTGTTGACCATTAAATAAACGAGTATAGAGGTGGAAGTGGATAAGAGATAAGAAGTTCGTTTTAAAAATAAGATAATTTTTTGAATTGTGTAGGATACCCATAAATATGCTTGAAGCAGAATAAAATTTTTGAATTTTTCGTCTTCTAAGGGGCATGCGTTTACCACATCTTGTTTGGTCTCTGCAACAAAATACACCCAAATTTTCATTGCTTTTTCTTGGCAATATTTATTCGCATTACATACTGTCTAAAATCAATAATTTTGCTTTAAATAACATAAAAGAAATCGCGTCTTACAACTGGCCCACTATTGCAGCTGTGGCGAAGCGGAGGATACTTTCCGTCTGTCATAATCAACAGGCAAATAGGTACAACTTATATCATATTCAGACCAAATTAGCTGTGTTATCCTGCATGATTCGATCTTGCTACGATCTGATCGATCCAGGTAAAAGTCAAAAATAACTCTTATCAACGAAGACAAGAGTAGTCTGATGATAACGGCGCTCTATTCTGATCCCACACGAACTAATTCGCCTATTTGCTCCATCCCACAGAAGTTCCAGGCTGAAAGTGCTCAGTAAATCCCATCACTCCTGAAAAGCAACAGATATCTGCACTGGTGATTTATATTAGCCGCCAATAAAGGAAATCCGGTTAATTTTTTAGCCATCCATGTAGGTTATGATGTCATGCCGAATGTGAAGTGACTTTCATCTCAAATCTCCTATCAAACATATTTTGAGGTTTCATCGATAATTCTGGCTTGACCATATACTACGCACCCCAGAGAACGATAATTTGACGGCACAACGTATAGCCGCAGCGTCGAAAGCCGAAGAAGGTCAGTAAGTCACAGTGTTATGTGAGTATCGCCACGCTGGCATAACCAACGGTGATCAAGATACGAGTGAATTCAAAGCATCAATCAATGCATCCACAAACGATAAAAAAACTAGTGATTACCAAATTCGAAGCATGTTATATGGACATCCTGTCGATCAGAGCTCGAGAATTCATCGAGAATCCCATTCCACACCCCAGAGAATGATAATCAGACCGCACTTCAGACAGCCGCAGGTCGAATAAATAAGTCGCACGACAGTAGATTCAAAAACGTGTTGAAAGCGATTTAAGAGCGAGTACGCAATGTCCTAGATATACCAACGCAGGCTCATTTTTGCATCTTTCCTAGCTCACTGATGGCCGTAACGTTGACCAGGACACCACAGTACTGCTCTATTAAAAAATGATTGGGACTCGTCTCGTCTCAACGAACAAAAAATAATCACATCTTGAACTAATCGTCAGTGTTGCTGACCGCACTTTTAAAGAGGTGAAGAAATTTGTCTATCTTGGTATCAGCACACATCTGGAACAAGGGCAGTCTGAAAATCAAATTTTAAATCTCTTTTGCCAACAAATGCTTCTTTGGGCTCAGGAGGCATTTGTAAGTAAAGATCAATTGACGAACCAAAATTACGCTCTACAAAACGCTTATCGTCCCTGTCCGTACGTTCGTGTAGAAAAACGACGAAAATATTTTGGTAGCGTTCGAGAGAAAAATTCTTTGTAACATATACGGTATTCTTCGAGTAAAAGCTGAGTATACGTTGGAACAGCGAGCTATATGAGCTGTTCTGAGAAGTGGATATATAGTGAAGCGAATTAGGATACAGTAACTGCTTTAATTTTGCTACGTCTCTAATATAAACGAAGAAATTTCCGCAAGGAAACATTAGAGACGTAACGCCAATGCAAAACGAGGGAAAGAAGATGATCACATCTTCGTTAGAGAGCCTAGGGAATCTTGAACTGGCATCAGCTAACGAAGAAAAGATCGAGCTCGCTTGCTTGTTTGGAGTCTGCCGAAACTGGTCGACGGTTGTAGTATCCAATAAGTTGTACTACGTTATTTGCTGGATTTATTCAGCGGTTACTAAACCGAATTTTTTGTATGAAGTGGTATGGCACTATCAATGTTATGACTCCCTGATAAGGACAAGAAATCTTCTGCAACCCAGATCGCAGAAAGGTTACGCATCACCCTACAAGAGCTCTTTTCGCCAGACTGGCTTCTATCCGGAATACTCGCTTAGCTAAAGCAAAACTTATGGCGTTGAGATTGAACGCCTTGTCTCGCCGGCATACTATTGCCTCGGCCAACTCCTTTATTTTATCTGAGGAACTCTGATTGTGTCTCATCTGGACCTGTACTGTATAGAAGATTCCTTATCATGAAGCCTACAACGGATGATTTGGTCTCTGGTTCTCTAATCTCGGCGATTCGTTGTAGATTTATGCAAATGGGCCCAAATTTGAAAACAAGGTGAGCAGTGGACGTACTCTGAGAAGCTCAGCTTTAGGATCTGTCTCCGCTTCTCGGACTAATTTAGTGTGTTTCAGGCCGTAGTAATGACTATTTGTCATCGAATAATGATATTTTTATCCATTTATAGCCAGACTGCGAACTTTATCTCTAGACTAGCCTGTGATCATCTTATCTTACTTGGGATAATATCACGGCAATTTTGTGTCCAGCACGTTTGGGTTTCTGGTCACACGTACACTCTTTCCGGTCATCCATTCGCCATAAGGGTGGATGTACTTCTGATCTTAGTATTTCAGGCTGTCAATCAGTATGCGGACTGATCCTGGAGAAGGTAATTCTTGTTTCGTTGCTAGAATCACCTATTTAAGGCTGAATATGAAGCATACCAACCACCTTTATGAACTCGAACTTCGCAGTCTCTCCTCTGCCGTATTCACAGATCATTGGGTTATAGGCAGGCACAAGCAGAGGCTACGCTTTCCAGCGAACTACTTCTGTCGAGGTTGTAGTTCGATTGAAGAGGAAGACCACCTAGAACCACCTAATTTCTCGATGGCTTATCGAGGCTAGCTAGGCTAAATCCAGGCTCATGAAACTGTCGGTCTAGTCTCCGAATTAACTAAGGGAAGTGGTTCTGTGCGTTGCTTCTGGTTGTTCATCAGAACTGGTTAGTCTGTCTTCTGGTGTCCAGCAAAGAGACAACGCTTCATGTGGTATTTTGACGAAACTGCTATTTTTTTCCTTCTAAAAATGTTTAAGTTCATAAACGAAAAAACATTTATCAAAAATAGAGAGATAAAGCCTGCTTTATTAAAGACCGGAAGGCTACAATATAAAGTAGTTCCCAGTTTAAGAAAAACGTTGGCAAAATAGTAAGTCTGCCATATCAAAAGAATATAACCAAACTCTTAATTTAAGAAAATTCAAAATGTGACCTTATTTTTTTTAACAAACCTCTTACAAAGCAAGAGTCGAAATAATAAAAAGAGATATTGAGATAAACTGTAAAACAGAGAAGTGTTGTTAAATAAGTTTCCTGTTTCCGTAAATTTAATGTCATTTAACACGCACCTGTAAATTCCTAAAATATTTTCTCACTGTTTTTTAGTCCCTCCTTTTCTTTCGTTCGCATTTTAAGTCTTTTTGTTTTGTTTTTGTTCTCTAATGTTTTGTAATTATCCTTGTTTTCTGTTTAATTTCTTTGTTTTTATTTCTGCCTCTTTAAGCAGATAATGGTTTTTATACTTAACTCTCCCTCTCTCTGCCTCTCGCTCTCTCGCTCTCACTGTTTACACCTTTGCGGTAGAAGTTGGTGTCCATTGGAGTGTATACACTGGGGTGAGAGTTCAACATTTAATTCTAAACAAAGAAAAAGTTGAAAAACAAACAACAACAACAATAAGCAAATAACTAAAGGATAAACCGGAAACATTAGATATTTAAAATTTCAGTTGAAGTATAAAAAACGATAACAATTAAAAAAAATATATAAAAATAAAGTCAGCAATGTTGCTTTTGAGAAAAAGAAAAAAATAGGCCTTTAGGTCTCTTCTTCTTAGCTGTGTTAAGTTGTGCTGTCGGTCATCTTTTTTGTCTTTTTTTTTTTCAAATAATGCTCAACTTAAAAGGTTTTATTTTTATAGACGTTGTTTGGTTTTTACTTTCTTTCTTTTAGGATTGACCTTTTGCTATCATGATGTTATTTTTTGTCTCTTAATACCCACCCATTGACCCTTGAGCTGAGTAGTATATAGTTTATAGAATATGATGTTTTCTTGTTATAAAGATAATAATAATGTTCCAAATCAATTGATTGAAAAAAATTATAAAAACAAAAAACTAAGAAAAAAAAAATTATTACTTGATTCGTTTATGTCACTCATAAAAATAAAAATTCTATAAAATAAAGGTAAAAGAGATGAGTTATTTCAAGGAATTTAATACTTATTTAGTGTCTCTAATATGACCAAATATACAGTGTCATGGAATACTTTTAGCGCTTTATAGAGAGCTATAAAGTTCAAAACGTGTTATCTCTGCAGTATTAATGGAAATAAAATTTAAAAACAACAAAATGGAGGTAGTTTTTAAGAAATAAACGAAAATCACTTAACACGCCTATCAATGCTATTTATTTTCTAATTGAAACATGAGTTTAAGTCAGAAACTTAATGGTAATCCAACTGGTCGCTGTAACGTAGGAGTTAATCCACCCGTCTCAGACTTACTTCACGCAGCGTGCTCATATGATTTGTCTGTACAGAGGTCATGTTTAGAAACTAATGGACCTACAGTTGAAACCACAACAACTCACTAAAATTCTACACATCCAGTCGCTTTCTCGTTGAAAACTGAATCCTATATTAGAGTTTAATTACCAGTCTAGTCAAGCTTGAACAATTCTCAAGCGTATTAAACACACTCAGACTACGGCTAATTGGTCTGCCAGAATGTAAATGGAAGGTAACTTGTGGGGTCGAAAGGCCGATGGGCTAAAATTACTGTTCTCTGACGGAAGCACCGATGACCATCACATATAGTAAGTTGGCATTTTACTTATCGAAACTGTAACGTAGTTTCGGCTCGATTGGAGACCAATGGGTGAATGATTTGTGAGGTGCAAACTTCATTCTAGAGTAGGAAATATGACCATTGTAGAGACATACACCCCGACAAAGCAGGCTGATTACGAAATCTTGAGCTCATTTAACGATTAACTTACATCAATCGTCAAACGCGTCAGGAAGGGGGATATTCTCATTATTATACGTGACTTGAATGCTAATTTCGGCTCAGAAAATTACAGGTTGGAACATGTGAACAATACACATTGTCTGGTCCAGACGAATCACAATGGTGGGTTGCTAATCCTTCTGTAACGAAGTTATCCTTGTTATTGGCGCACGATGTTTCCACACAAAACATGTCACAGCTCAAGAAGAATCAAATAAACCACTATAAGTGGCTATGTTTGTTCGGATTAGAATCTCTTTGTGGCTTTAGTAACACTAAAGTTTGTGGCCATAAGACATCAAATTCAGGTGACGGGTACAAAAATTTGATTGTTGTAATGGTGCGAAACGTGGCTGATGACAAAGACATAAAGGACAAAAATCCAGACTTTTATCAAAGGGAGTCTGTGAAAAATCCTCAATATCGGGTAGCCAAATACAATAGCAAACGCTGTGGGCCATGCGTAAACAAATCTCGGTACATCTGGAGATCAGCAACAGAATATAAAATTAGATTGAGCACACCCTACCAAGACATGTAACCGACATTTGCAGACAATACCAGAACACAAGGTAGAGTAAAATTCAATTGGGAGCGCACAATAGAAAAGGACATAAAATAACTCGGAATTTATTTCAACGAAGTAAGGAGCATAGAAGGATGAAAATAAGAAGATCGATGCCCCATTATATGGAATATAAAGTTTTGCAAAAACTTCCGCCGCAGTTACGCTGGATAGCGTGAATGTAAAATGTTTAAATTTTCATGAATTCGGTGTATATCTCTGTGTAATTTTAAGTAGTTTTTTACTCTTTAAATTACCTTTAAAATTACTCATGCTGATTGCTCAATATAGCACTGTTCTATTGAAACGACATGTCTTAAATTTCCCTTTTGCGGCTTATGAAGGTCTGAGTTCCTTTTTACGACCGAAGATCTTCTGCTTTGGATATTTCTGCGCAATTTTACAGACTGTGGCGATGTTTTTGGCAGACTTTATGTGTCGTCATCGTAAGGCTGACGGTTTATTTTTGAATTAACAATTTCATTATGTGCATGTCTCATTAAAATTAAAATTTTGGCGTTTATCGAGACGCAATAGCCTTAATCTACCGAAAGAAAGTGAAATAAACCTCTTTGACTGTTACATACTGGACGCACTCTTCCAAAGAAAATACTCCTTTATTCCAGACGACAATCATCTCCCTTGCGTATACCACAGGGATACCGAAAAATGACTCAAGCTCAATAGAAGCACGTTGACTAAACAGTTAGCCCTTTTTCCCAGAATGGCCAAAGACCATGCAAAACCCGTAAAGGGAGATACAAGACCACCCGTTTATTTGACGTAATATACATATATGTTATAAAGGGTCCGCCAATTTTTTTTTTTTTTTTTTGAAAATGCTATAAAAAAAAAACTACTGAATGTTTTCTCCAATTTCTTTTTCTATTTGAAAGTAGAATCCTTCTGGTTAAAAATGGAAAATAATTTCATTCAAATGGCTGCCGCGGCTGGCCATGCAGTAGCCTACACTATCTGTCCAATTTTTAAGCACATTATCGATTTTGTGCAGCTGTATTTCACCAATGGCTTCACGAATATTATCCTCTAAAGCGTCAATTTTCTCTGGCTTGTTGGTGTAACACTTATCTTTGACGGCACTCCACAAATAATAGTCCAACTGTGTCAAATCGCAGCTCCGAGGTGGCCAAACGACATCAGCTCTGCCGCTGATAATGCGATCTTCAAAAACAAAGCGCAAAACAACGAGTGTAGCTTCGGCTGTGTGGCACAGAGCGCCGTCCTATTGAAACCAAATTTTGCTAATACTCTCCTCATCAATTTTTGTGAACAAAAATTCGTTCAACATGGCCCGATTATGATCGCCATTGACTGTAACGACCACTCATTGCTCATTTTCGAAGAAAAATGGCTCAATTATGCCTCTGGACAAAAATCCGCACCAAACAGTGACTCGTCTTGGGTGTATCGGCTTCTCAATGTATGTGTGCGGAATTTCTGTGCCCCAAATGCGACAATTTTGCTTGTTTACATACCCGCCAAGGTCAAAATGAGCTTAATCTGTAAATATGGTTTTTTTGACAAAATCGGCGTCTTCTGTAAGTCGATCACAGGCCCAGATTCCCAGCGTATACACAACCATATTCGTTTAGCGGAAGGATAAAACTAATTATCTGTCAAGTCAGACATGAACTAAGTATTATCATTCACGAAATAAGCACTAGTTGGAAAAAAACGTTAGATGGCGGACCCTTTAGTCAAACCTTTCGATTTTCTCCTCAGACATTCCCTAACATCAGTGAAGATGGCGTAAAATTTTCGAACCTAGTCCGCGATATTACGCCAATATAGGCTACAGGGTATAAGAAGCTCAAAGTTCCTGCCCAGCATCAAAGGTGGCGACATGTAATCATTTATCATAATAAGGGGATCATTTTCAAATAATAAACTTCATGTTGCCAACATACAAGCTAAAGACACAAGTTCTATGCAGGATAAACGTTTTAACGATTTAAACACTAGTAAGGCAATAATAGCCTGAATTATGCCATAAACATTTTCAAGACTACCGACTTTCGGCTACAAGCTGTCAAAAATAGAATATATGTGTGCGTATGAGAGTCATTATTTTAGCGGCAATACGGTTACCGACTACCCGACTGCGCTTGTACCCTGTAGCCAACTTAGGCTAATTTCTACTTTTCTTGGCGACAGCAAACAGTTTAGTACTGTCAATACAATAATATGCATAAATAGACGTTTTAAAAACGCAATACATGAAATATATATATTAAAAACGCTAAGAAGTGTACGAGGGACCACTGAAAGGGAACAATCATATGTACATTTGTTTGAATTTTTTGTAGCTGTAGTTTTTAAAATAATCAAGAAGCTGGTTACTTGACTACATTTGTAGCCAGCATGGTCGTGTGGCCGATGGTCGATAGCCTTGAATGTATTTATAGCATTAAGTATAAATTACGCCTTAAAGTTTCCACTTTAATACGAAAATCTCGCCTAATTTTTTTAAACAAAGCCAATAAGTCCTTCTCCTATTATTTGTATTTTTTAATGTTTTGTTTCACAAATAATCAATATGATAAAATATATCTGCTAAAATACAATTTTTTATAAAATTTATTGTTCTATTTCCCCACAATATTGCACGCAAGTATTAGAATTATATCTGTACTCATAACCTCTCATATACTAATCGTTGTATAATTTTCTCTTGGTTTCCCTAAATTGATTTCAAATATTTACTACCTTTTATTTATAGTCACAAGCGTTTAGTTAAAAAGGTTTAAATCACTTTATATCAAAAGTTGAAGTTTATTTTTACAAAAAACCATTTTCCATTGAATTTACACATAAAAGAAGAAAAGAGCAATAACATGACGTGATTTAACATAAACTTCATGATTTTATTTTAAATCTGATAGATGATGTGTGTGAAAAAAGGATTTTCTTATGCTATAAATGGAAAAGACCCAGTCTTTTATGGTTATCAGTTTATAGCCATGATTTACAAGTATTTCCTTTTCCTCAAATTTTATAACTTGTTGTTGTTGTTGTACAATACAAATAAATATTTTTTTAGTTCAAAAACCTATTTTGTTTACAAATTGTTACTTATGCTTGAACTCTTTCACTTTAAGGATAACAAAACATTAATCTTTAAAAAGAAAAAATCCTTTCTTTACTATTCTACTGTTAGAAATTGTATTTGAAGCCTTTTTTTGTTTCAAGTCTTCCCAAAAAACCATTTATTTTCTGTTGTTCTTGTCTATCTTTTATCATTCGTTTTTCCTTATTTTTCAGATGCATGGCTACGTGTCGATACCCAAACGATTTTGACGATACAAAACCATGTCATCTTTAAAAATCATCGCATGAGCATAACTCATGCTGAGTAACGTGCCTGGATCCTGCGTATACGCGACGTTAAGGAATCGGATAATGGCTGGTATATGTGTCAAATAAATACGGATCCTATGAAAAGTCAAGTGGGTTATTTGGATGTAGTCGGTAAGTTGTTTAGAAAATATAGTTATAAATTTGAAGTAAATTGTTGATGATGTTGCAAGAAATTTTGTTGAGCTACTCGCAAAAGATTTTCGAATTAGTTAAGAAACTTAGGAAAGCTTTTTCGATTGTATGATACCATATATATGAGTGTGCTTTTTAAAATAAAAAATTTTTGTGTCGGGTGGGCCATTTAAAAATGCATTAAAACAAAAACGGTTTAAAATTTTTCTGTTGTGAATTAAAATTGTGCCGGTTACAAATTAAATATTATTTCATTCATACGGCTACCGCGGCTGGCCTCACAGTACCACATTCCATCAGACTAATTTTCAAGAACTTTATCGAGTGTATGGAGTCGTCTCTCGGCATCACGGCAATGGCATCACGAATGTTAGCCTTCAAATGATTAATTGTCTTTGGTTTGTTAACATAGCACTTGTCTTTAACAATGTCCTACAGAAAATAGTCCAACGGTGTCAAATCGCAGCTTATTGGAGGCCAACTGACATCACCATTTCGGACATCAAACGTTTGACGCAATAAATTGCGGCATGTGATGTGTGACAAATTGCATCATCCAGTTGAAACCAAATATCGTTTTCATCAATACCATGAAAAGCAGGTACAAAAAAATCGGTTATAATGTTGCGATAGGTGTCTTCATTGACCGTAATGGTTGCGCAGTCCTCATATGCAGAGAAATATGAGCCACTGATGCCTCCGCTCCACAAGCCGCACCAAACAAACACTTGTAATGGCTGCATTAGCTTCTGTAATACCACGTTTGGGTTTTTTTAGCCCCAAATACGCCAGTTTTGCTTATTAACCTAACCACTAAGATGGAAACGAGCTTCATACGAAAAGATGAATTTATGCAATTTTTTATTGTTTTTTTTATTTTTTTTCTTTTTTAGCAATTTCTAAACAAATGTCTTTGTTTTGGAAATAAATTTCTAATAAATCCCAACGTTGCTCAAGCATAAATCCATTAGGTTCGTTCAGTGAAGAAAATATACTGAATTTTGTAACAGAATAGAACGACAGCTGGTTTAGATTTAAACTGATAGATAGTCCACTTGATATAAAAACGAAAGCCAGCTAGCTCACGTTACGTATTAATGTGAAGCCTTTGGGTATCTCTCCTAAGGTTGAAAAAGTCTATTGAAGTATACGACATAAAGGTATTTCTTAGTACAAGGAAATAAGCTGACCTGTCTGTGACTATTGAGCAGCCCATGGATGTTGCACTGAATGAAAACCTCTGGGAATGCCAGCACTAAAACATGTAATGGCAGGCCAAGGGATATTTGGTTTGATTGGATGAATGTGTTAGGGCATTCCCAGAAAATTCGCAGCCTACCAGTGTAACGTGACGTTATATATATGAGTATATATATAAAACTAACCCCCTTTACCTATTATCTATGTATAAAAGAGGACTATAAAATGCGTTGTAATTGATGTTCTCTGAAATGTGTCAACCGGTTTCATTTTGTAAGCCCTTAGAAAAAAAGGGGGGTCAATACCATGGTTTTTATGTATATATGGTTTTTATGGGTTCATATCTTTAAAACGGTAATAGTAAAAGTCTCTAAATTTGGCCAAAATAACTTTGTGGTCAATACAAATCATCATTTAGATATTGGGCCGAACTGGATAAGTGGTAGTAGCACTTCGCATATGGAGTAAATATTGATTTTTCTATACTTTTGCATCGGTAATAGTGGAAGGTTCTGAATTTTGGTCTAAATAACTTATAATTGAAGGGTCTGCCAAATAATTTTTTTTTTTTGAAAATGCTATAAAAAAAAAAAATAATGAATATTTTCTCAATTTTTTTTTTTTTATTTGAAAGTACAATCGTTCCGGTTAATAATAGAAAATAATTTCACTTAAATGGCTGCCTCGGCTGGCCGTGCAGTAGCCTACACGATCGAAACAATTTTTAAGCACATTATCGATTGTGTGCAGCTGTATTTCACCAATTGGTTCACGAATATTGTCCTTTAAAGCGTAAATTGTCTTTGGCTTGTTGGCTTAACACTTATCTTTGACGGCACACCACAAATAATAGTCCACCGGTGTCAAATCGCAGCTCCGAGTTGGCCAAACGACATCAGCTCTGCGGCATTACATCTGCGATCTTCAAAAACAGGGCGCAAAACATCGAGTGTAGCTTCGGCTGTGTGGCTCGTAGCGCCATCCTGTTGAAACCAAATGTTGCCAATATCCTCCTCTTCAATTTTTGTGAACAAAAATTCGTTTGACATGGCCCGATAACAATCGCCATTGACTGAAACAGCCACTCCTTGCTCATTTTCGAAGAAAAATGGCCCAATTATACCTCTGGACCAAAATCCGTACCAAACAGTGACTCGTCTTGTGTGTATCGGCTTTTCAATGTAAGCGTGCAGGTTCTCTGTGCCCCAAGTGCGACAATTTTGCATGTTTACATACCCGCCAAGATCAAAATGAGCTTCATCTGAAAAGATGATTTTTTTTTTGCAAAATCGGCATCTTCTGTAAGTTGATCGCAGGCCCACTTAGCGAAGGGAATAAAGCATATACACAACTATATTCGTTCAGGGGAAGGATAAAACTAATTATCTGTCAAATCAGACATGAGCTAAGTGTTACCATTCACGAAATAAGCACTAGTTGTAAAAAAAAGGTTAAATGGCGGACCTGTTATAATAATAATAGTTATTTCAGTCGAAATATGTGCGAAATTGAATTAGTGAATGTGGCATCAGACATACAATATTGATTTTTGTATATATAGAAAACGAATAAAATGCAAGGCTCTGAATTTGGTCTAAATGACTTCTTCGATGGTACAAACCAACAGCTAAAAATAGGCGGAATCGAAAAATCGGTCAAAATATAGAATTTTGCATGTGTCGAGAACAGTAACAGTTAAAGCTTCTTTTATCCATCCACATTAGTCATAAAGCAGGTATATCACAAAGGCTACCAGCAACGTGGAAGGGATTACTCTAGTTCTGACATAAATTATCTTAACAAAACCTATATAAAATATCACAAATACAACAGCCTATTAATAATAGATAAATACATGAGTGCACTAGCAACAAAAAAGTAAATGTTTACATTAACGGAATATAGCATAAAAGAGAAACGAAAACAAGCAGGAACATTTCAATTGAAACAGTATGTGATTATTGTTTAAAATTCTCATTTAGCTCATGGAATTATTTGCATAAAAGGTGATGTTTTTGGTTGGCTGAGGCAGAGCTGTTCTACCCGATTCTCGTGATTATTAGAGCTTTCGAATTTCTTTGCTAATCGTACATTCTTTTGGCAGCAATAGCTCCCGAGTATCTCTTATATTGTCAACAATAAGAGCTCCCGAATCCCTTTTTCATTTGGCGTTTATATTGTTACGAAAATAAAAATGACTGAATTTTGGTATATTTGGTAGTTGTGTGTCACCCTGTCAATGCCGCACTTATTTGCATTATCTGGTAGCACCACCACTTCGACTATCTTTACGATACATTTGAATTAACGGATATAAAACAGAGGATATGAGACATTTCCGGAACTGAACTGAAACTGTAGGCAATTAGGTATATAAAGAGGCTGCTTTACCTGCACGATAGTTAGTTATCGTTTTGCTGTCATAAGAAAAAGACGTGTTTAAGCGGAAGTAAAAATGTTGTATAAATAGATGTTAATTTTATTTAATGCAATTTAAACGAACTCGAATGTTTTAAAAAGGTTAAAACGTAACAATATTGAACATTGTTAACAACAAAAGCTCCAGCAATCTTATTGTTTTCGAAGTCATCTTATTGAGTGCAAGAGCTCTCGAATTTCGCTTACACTCGTTACTATCCAGAAGCTGTGACAATTCTCTTGTCACCGTTGACTACAAGAGCTCCCGTATTCAATCAAACAATAAACAATTTAACCGTTCCCGAAGCTTTCTGCAACACAGTACCCGTTACCGAAAGCTGTCTTCAGTAGAGAACCCGTTACCAAAAGCTGTCTCCAGCACAGTATCCGTAACCAAAAGCTGTCTCCAGAACAGTACCACCTTAACAAAAGCTGTCTCCTATACAGGAGCCCTTACCAGAATCTGTTGCCGGTACAGCACACCCGTTAGCAGACACTGACCACAGCTCTCAATCCAGACGCCATCTGCAGCACCCGTCTCAGACATATCGAGTACAGTTTTACCGCACCGCATACTAAATCTTGATTAGAAGATAAATAAAGTTTCATCAATAAATAAGCTTTGTCGTAATATTAAACACGGAAAAAAATATTCGTGTTTTTATTCAAAGCAAATAGACCATTGTTTTCGAACCTGGACAGACCTATGATACCTATGCTAGAAACTTAAACTGCATTACAACAGTTACACATAAAAGAATAGTAAGAGGTCCCTTCCATGCCTAGCTGCTATCTCTCCATATGTCTGAACACTTGTAAAATTATTAAAACATTTAAAACTTTGGTCTTAACATATCGATAATCTTAGATTAGCGCAAATATAATAAACATATCGAACATAAAAGCCCAGCTTTACTGTCAGTAATTTTTCTGATATTCTTGTCCAATATAAAATGCTTAACTCTAAACCGACTCACTTATCGAAAATGTTATAGAGGCCAAGCGTTTGCTTAATAGGAAAATTCCAAGAGACAACTGCACACAGACTCAGAGATGGAAAGAAAATTACATGAAATTACCAACGTCATAAACGCTACTAAAATCAGGAAAATGGATCAAAACAGCTGCAGCGAAAATAACACAAGAATACCGTGCAGGCCTTCGAATCTAAATGAGATAAAGTCGCCTCCTTTATCTCATGTAAAGGAAAAATTGAAAATTTAATTGTGTAAAATTGAAAAATAATTAAGCTGCTGAACTTCTACCGTCTCACATAATACATGTGAGATGAACAACGTCCGGTCAACTGGTAGCTGCGTAGATCAGACCAAGACTTTAAACATCATCCTTCAATAATTAAGTGAGGCACAGCTCATAAGAGGAATACAGTAAGACCTACACACATGCTTAAAAAAATAATTTATTTTAAATTTTAAAATATTCATGAAAATTTATAAAATGTATACTTTATTAAAAAGTAAATGCAAATCAAAATGATCATTGCGAACATTAATTGTTACAGATTTTCTTTATAAAACAAGCATTCATTCATTCTTTATATAAGCAATTATATTCAAATCTTATGCATTCGAAAGTATAGGTTAAAATTATAATATTTTATAAAGGAATAAATAAGTAATAAATTATTAAATAGATAAAATAGTTAATAAATGAATAAACTAATTTAATCCTTACTTTTTTTAATTATTTTATTATTTTGGATTAACGTTATTTAACTTTAAATATGATTTATACAGTGGTTTTTAAACTATAAATAAATATTAATTTTCTTAACCCTAAAACCTAACATAATATTTCACTTAAACGAACCACCCTGTTTAATTGATAACAAGAGTATTTATTACAACAACATTAAATTACAACAATAAGTGCGTACCGTTTTTAAAATTATGAGATAATACGAAGTTATAAAAGCTGTAGGAGGAATACATGATTTTCTGGAAGATTTTAGGCACTTAATTAATACTGCGTAATTGTGTAACAAAAGCAAGTTAATTATATTAAACAGTGTAGTTCAATAACTGATTTTTCAAACTACAAATTTGAAATAAAATATAATAATTTGGTGCAGAAAAATTGAAGTTCAAATCTGATGAAAATTGAATGAAACTCAATACAAATATTGGTAAGTTTTCGTATTTCAGTGTGGTTGAATACATCACTTAATTTCTAAATTTTTATAGGGTTTTAACGTATAGTATCATGTTTTACGAAATTTAATATTCTATTTCATTGAACACTCTAATAAATTGGAAAATTAGAGCTGTAAATCTAGAAAAATTCTATATTTCATCAATATTTCATATGTGACGCCAACCGTCCAACTTATAACATTATATTAAACTATTACAATTTGGAAAAATATAACACCAACAGTGATAATAAACATAATACATCATATTTAATCACATAATAAGACATAAATTTAATGCAGTTAAATGAAAATAATAATGGCAATTCTTGGAGAGATTATTTTAATAATAATTTTGCTAATCAAAGTTCACGTCTGTAAGGCATTTTGTTAAAGAAGCAAGAACACATAACAGTATGTAAAATTGTGACGTCACGGATATTATAAATAAATAATATAAACACATTTAAGCAAGAAAAAAGTGCTCTTTCTTCAAGACAACGCACCGGTTTACACAGCATTAGATACAATGCTAAAACTACGAGAAATCCACTTCCAATTGGTTGATCATCCACCTTATTGTTCAGACTTAGCCCCTAGTGACTTTTTCCTGTTTCCAAACTTGAAAAAATAGCTCGCAGGAAAAAGATTCATCTCAAACGGAGAAGTGATTACCGAAACTAATGCGTATTTTGAGGAGTCCCAAAATCGTATTATTCAGATGGTATAAAAAAGTTGGAAAATCGTCTTACTAAGTGTATTGAGCCAAAAAGAGACTATGTTGAGAAATGAATGGTTTTTGAAAAAAAATGTGTCTTTCCTTCTTAGGTAGCTTCAATATAAATCCGCCCTCGTAGTTGTTACCAAAATATGCCATCTTATAAATAATTTTTTTATAAAATTAATTAATATATAATAATTCCTTTTTTTTATTTACAGAGTTATGTAGATGTATATATGTATAATACATATGTACATGCACTTTTATGTGATTTTTCATTTTGCTTTTGTTCCACAACAAAACTATTTGTCATTTAGTATGTCAACCCATAGCCATTCATGTTAAAATTAAAACATTTACGTTTTAAATGCAAAATAGTTTCTCTTTTTCGTTTTTGCTTTTATTTCAATACTTTGCTTGCCTTTTTTCCGCCATTGTAGCATTTTAAGGTCATATTCCCTCTTTTGAAAAGACTTTTTTATACATACTACGAGTATATATTTTTAAATAAAATTTTATTTTGTTGCCATATTTAAAGTGCGCAAAAAAAGCGAAATGCATTCATGCAATTTTATTGCCACATTTTTTTTTTTTTTTTTCACTAAAGTACTTGTACTGAGTGTATCTCTGCATTTATACTGTTAAATATTTAAATTTGCAATAACAAAGGCAATAAAAATTGTGAAAATGAGGAGTAGCAAAATTATGCAATAATAGTAACACTACAGTAAGGGAAATTGAATTTAATAAAAAGTAACGATTTAAATAGACTGCACAGTGAATTGAAACTACTGTATAGTTTTTATAAGTTTTGAAAAATTATTATGACTCAAATTACAAGTACCTCCAAGGATAACCTTCTTTCCTTAGTTAACTTACATAAAAACATTTATCTGTTGCATATTATGAATTATCTGGAATTCAAAATTTTATTATTACAATTACAAAGAAGAATAATTATAACCCTCAATGCAAGGTCCTTTCTCTTCCTAACCTAAGGCTCATTGTTCATACATAAAGCTTGTTTTTTAAAGAGGTATAGAACTTTAAGTTGGCATTACTTTTCAAGATGACGACCGGGTTAACAGCTGTCAAGTGATTTATTCTCAGTTTGGTTTGGCAATTCATCATGAAGAGACTCACGCCTGCGCAAAGCTTGCAAAAAGTGCAGTTTTATTTCGAAAATAATGGTTCTGTGCGGAAAACGTATAGCGCACTACGTCCATTTAATCGTCGACAAAATCGTCCATCAGAGAAGTTAATTCGATTAACCATGGACCACCACCAAGTTTACTCTTATTGATAACTCGCATTCTCAGAGATGCTGTACGGTGCGTACAGAAAAAGCTATTGCTGCTGTAGAGCGTAGCATTGAGGAAGGACCCGAATGAGTCCATCCGCCATCGAGCACAGGAATTGGATCTGTGTCCATCCACTTTATGGAAGATTTTGCGGAAGGATCTTGATTTGCGTGTTTACAAAATCAAACTCGTGCAAGAATTGAAGCCAAACGATCATCAAGTAAGACGTAGATTCGTCGAATGGGTACAAAACGAGATTACCGTTGTTCCCGATTTTCATAAGGTATAGAACGTTAAGTTGCAATAAACCAACGATTGATTATTCGATTGATATAAATTTTATTTATTCGAAAGATAATCTTGTGGCATTACATTTTAGGATGTAGTCCAATCTGGACCTCCAATTTTCGATGACTTTTTCCAATATTTGTGGCCGTATATAGGCAATAACACGGCGAATGTTGTCTTCCAAATGGTCAAGCGTTTGTGGCTTTACCGCATAGACCAATGACTTTACATAGCCCCACAGAAAGTAGTCTAGCGGTGTTAAATCACAAGATTTGGAGGCCAATTCACAGGTCCAAAACGTGAAATTAGGCGATCACCAAACGCGTCTTTCAATAAATCTATTGTGGCACGAGCTGTGTGACATGTTGCGCCGTCTTGTTGGAACCACATCTCCTGGACATCATAGTTATTCAATCCAGGAATGAAAAAGTTAGTAATCATGGCTCTATAGCGTTCACAATTGACTGTAACGTTCTGGCTAGCATTGTTTTTGAAAAAGTACGGACCAATGATTCCACCAGCCCATAAAGCGCACCAAACAGAAAGTTTTTCTGGATGTAACGGTGTTTCCATATACACTTGAGGATTACTTTTACTCCAAATGCGGAAGTTTTGTTTGTTGATGTAGCCATTCAACCAGAAGTGCGTTTCATCGCTAAACAAAATTCGCTTATGAAAATTGAAAATTGAAAAAAAAAAACTCATGAAAAATTAAAATTTCACAATTTGCAAGCGTTGTTCAAGCGTGAGTCTATTCATGATGAATTGCCAAACCACACTGAGAATAAATCACTTAACACAGCTGTTAAATCGGTCGCCATCTTGAAAAGTAATGCCAACCTAAAGTTCTATACGTCTATAAAAAACACGCTTTATTATTACTATTGATTTAACACTCGACCGCTTTCAAACAACTATGAGTGATATATTATAATCAACTTCTTTTCGAATAAAGATTCATTCTTTGTTTGTTTGTTCATCTATTTTTTTATGGTGGTAGTCAACACATAAATAAAAATTCATTACAAATATGCCAGAGAAAACAGTGATTTTTTTCAAATTTTTTGTTAAAAAAAACCCTGTATGTATATGCTGTTGATACAAAGCCATAAGAATGGAGAGAAAAAAGCGAAATTTGACACAAATTTTGTACATGTTTCTTATTTTCGAAAGTTTTTAATTTTCCGCAACTATAATGGTTTATTGCTAAACAAATAAGATGTTTTCTTTTTAAAATATGGCCTATGAACACACAAAAATCTTCCATAAGTTTGTTTGTTTAGAGATCCAATTTTATAAAAACATTTTTTTAAAAACCCAAACCATCGTTATCAGTAACACCATCATCATCATCATAAAATTGAATTATTTATTTCGTTGGCCTATGCCTTTGTTACGGAAACAAAATTTGAGGAAAAAATAAAATAAAAAGAAATAGAATTTGTGACTATTATTGTTGCAAAAAAAAATAAAAAATACAATCCAGATTCATGGCTTGGCATAAATTGGCCTGATATACATACATACAAACAGACAATTTGATGAAATGCCAGTCATGAAATTCAATTTATTGGCTGACATAAGGTCAAAGGAATCATTTTTTTTCTTTTTTTTTTTTTTTTTTTCGCCAAAGTGGTTAATTGATGGAATTATAGGAATAATATGTTTAAATTCTAATCATTTATAGCTTATCTCAAAGCGCAAAATATAAAAAGCAAAAAGAGAGTTAGTTTAGTTCAAGTACAGCATTATGATACCCTACGCAGTAATTTTTGTATTTAAAATAAAAAGCTAGGTTTCTACACACAAAGTTTGACAACTTTGGTCGCCAGTCGCAGGCTGTTTGACACATTTCACAAATTGTTTGTTCATATACTAAGTCTAAGGCTCACACGAAACTAGCTCAGACATAATACTGTTACGTTTTTACCTTTTTAAAAACGTGTTTTTATGAGTTCGTAGATTGTAGTTAAAATAAAATAAATTTTATTTTTGGTTTTTATTAAAAATCCTTTATTCAACACAGTTTTGTGCACCACTGCTTGTAACCTTTTTACAGGCAATGACAATTTTCTATTCTTAATTACTCCGTCTGTTTACAACTTTGTAAACAACAACAATTACTCGACAGATCTTTCTTCCTAAAGATCTTCCTACCCGATCGTAGTTATAACTTAGGTTCGATCACAACCATTTCAACCAGAGGTTATCCACACTTAACTCTCATTACTGAGTTAGTTCCAACTAAACAGATTTTTTACTTCACGATTCACTTCACGAGTTTACACCTTATAAATTCTCTTTACACAAACTGCACTCGCTGAGTTTACACCAAATAAACTGACTCACGCCTGAACAACGCTTGCAAATAGTGCAATTTTCATTCTTCATAAGTGAATTTTTTTTTCCATTTTCATAAGCAAATTTTGTTAAGCGATGAAGCGAACTTCTGGTTGAATGGCTACGTCAACAAACAAAACTGCCACATTTGAAGTGAAGGTAATCCTCAAGTGTATGTGGAAATACCGTTACATCCAGAAAAACTAACTATTTGGTGCGCTTTATTGGCTGGTGGAATCATTGGTCCGTACTTTTTCAAAAACGATGGTGGCCAGAACGTTACAGTCAATGGTGATTGGTATAGAGCCATGATTACTTACTTTTTCATTCCTGAATTAAATAACCATGATGTCCAGGAGATGTGGTT
The DNA here is from genome assembly GCA_023159175.1 of Wohlfahrtia magnifica. Taxonomy (NCBI): domain Eukaryota; kingdom Metazoa; phylum Arthropoda; class Insecta; order Diptera; family Sarcophagidae; genus Wohlfahrtia; species Wohlfahrtia magnifica. Next base: position 4,638,076 of record JAKWBJ010000051.1, read on the forward strand.
TCAACAAGACGGCGTCACATGTCACACAGCTCGTGCCACAATAGATTCATTGAAAGACACGTTTGGTGACCGCCTAATTTCACGGTTTGGACCTGTAAATTGGCCTCCAAAATCTTCTGATTTAACACCGGGAGACTACTTTCTGTGGGGCTATGTAAAGTCGTTTGGTCTGTGTGGTAAAACCACAAACGCTTGACCATTTGGTGGACAACATTCGCCGTGTTGTTGGAAAAAGTCATCGAAAATTGGAGGTCCAGATTGGACTACATCCACGCCAGCCGTGGCGGTCATATGCCAGAAATCATATTTAAAATGTATTGCCACAAGATTATCTTTCGTATAAATAAAATTCATGTCAATCGAATAATCCATCGTTGTTCTATTGCAACTTAAAGTTCTATACCTCTGTAAAAAACACCCATATTTAGGCAATATTTTATTCCACTAAACTTAGAAAAGAAAGGTTTTGACATAAGTAATATTATTGGCTTTCGATTTATAAAATTTTGACCTGAACAATGAACTATAAGCGATGTTTTATTTTTAAATATAACTAAAAAAAGATAAATGGAGATATCGATGTGTGAACACAGCACATCTCTTTGACCTCAATTTCAATCACTGCCACAATAGAGTTTCTAATATGTAGCAACGGCGGCATCGATTGTTTCATGTTATCTTCTACGGTATTCTTTTTTTTTTATTCTGGTAACAAAATTTCATAGAAAATGAAAGAAAAACCTAAAATGAAAAATTGAAAAAAAGAAATACAAAAATCCAAACAGAAACAATTTATTATCTGCCCTTTTAAAAGGAACCAACAAATTTTGTTGTCGTAAAGGCAAAAAAGAAAAAATACAAATAAATTGCACATGAATTTTATTTCCAGTTTTTATTTTTATTTTTTGTTGGTTTTATTGTTTTAACATTTTTTTGATTTTAAATTTATTTGAAAACAAAAAACCAAAAATAAACAAACAAAAAAAAGGAAATAAAATCGAAAGTGAATAATGGAAATGAAAATTGTTGCGGACAATAAAATGTTCAACGTAAAAAAAAGTTTAAGAAATCTTGTATCCTAGTAAGTAGTCTTTTGATCAGGAAAAAATCTTCCAAAAAATAAACAAATTTGTGTGTAGTACCAAAGATTTTCGTAGTATTTTAACTGGGACCTTTCAGCAGAATCTGAGTCAGTCTTTATTGACTGTGTTTTACATGTTTTGTTTCCATTTGACAAAGATGCTCAAATTTCGTGCCAGGATATGGCTCTTATTGTTTACGTTTTGATCGTCGTCTATAATCTCTATTCGTAGAAATGTTTTCGAAGGTTGTTTCTCTCCGCAGTTTAATGTCATTTTTATCATTTAAGTTTATCGTTCCTACAGAAGCATCCAAATGACATAAATTTTATACAAAACCTTGAATTCTGGGCATACATACTCGTTACCCCAGGCTTGTTTGAGCAAAATTTATTCTAATTTTTAAAAAATCTGTGATTACTTTCTCTTCTTCTCTCCTTTTTTTTCAATAAGACCAGAACTCAGGGGATAACTAGGAAAAACATTCGAAGGAAGATTGTTCCACAAACGAATAGTGCGACCAAAGATCGAGTTCTCCCTCTAACGCGTTGTGCGATTTACTGGACATTCAACTACAAAGGGATGAGCTCTACGATAAATACGAGTACTACGTAAAATACATGATTACTAGGTAATAGTTCCTTAATTTCATCAGAACACATTCCTTTATAGTACAGATAGAACAATGAAACACACGCCACATTGCGACGATGCTCTAATGAATCGATAGAATTGGCTACCCTACCTTCATTAATAAAAACCTTCGCCCTCTCCTGTACGCGGTCGAGAAGCTCCAAAATAGGCTTTGAAGCACCGGCCCATACATGAGAGTTGTATTCCAATTTGGGTCGGTTATGGGTTTTGTAAATATTAAGGAGATCAGATGGAGTGAAGCAACTCTTACACCGTCTTAAGAAGCCGCTATGCTTCTTTCGACACTCGAAATATGTGCTCGTTCCAACGAACGTCACAATGAACTCCCATGCCCAGAATATCAAGAGCATCTGATTCCTTAATATCTACATTACCCATAGATAGAAATGACAACATATCACCACGTCTGTGTGTCAGAAAGCAACAATGGCTCTAGCGCGCGATAAAGTCAACCCTTTCAGCACGACCCCAATCAGAGATTTTCGACAGGTCGTTTGTAAGTGTGTTGTTCATATTCCTCATATTCCTGTTTTTTGTCTTGGTTTAGGTAGAACTTTCGAATCGCAACATCAATTTGCATTATTAAGCTGTTCTTTTTTTACCAAAAATTCGCACTTACAACCCTTAATTTGAGAGTCGTTTTATTCAGCCACTAGCTTATATTTAGTAAGTGATGTTTAGAAACCGCATAATCCTGGTTCATGTTATCTCAACCCTGCCCCTAGGGTCCGCAAGTATTTCTTCAATCCTGGAAATGCGTGTTCTATTTGAAGTCTCATCAGAGATGGCCATGTTTTGCACGAAATGGTGCGAGTTGGCATCTATATCTACATTCGACCTTTCTCGAAAAAGACAGCAATAAACATCACCTGATCTTTCGCAAGTAAGGACCAGTGAATATTGACGTTAGGATGAAGCAGTTCACTCTCGAGCTACCATGTCGACCACCATGTTTCCCTTAACATCAAAATATTCACAAGTAGAAAGCAGAGTAACTCTCGTGTTTCGGAAGTCTATACGATCAGCTGATTTTAAGTTTTCACGTAAAAATCTCTGCACTAAGCTTTCATTCTAATTTTGGACCTTCCATATTAAAACGGATTTTTGCACTAATGTTCCTGGGTATTTGAATACCCTATTGAAATCCGTATTTTCTGCACCGAAGCCAAGGACTGGATGAATAACAATCGAGCACATTTTGTGTAATTGTGCGACTACGCTACTCTAACGAGCACCAAATTACACGTCTTCAAAAGTGCAGAGAAAACCCGAAACATCAGATCCGGCTGAAATATGCTTGTTCTATCTGACACCCTGCTTCACGAATAAGTGAAGCATTCCTCAATGGATTTCCTCCAGTTATACATAACCTAAGCCGCCACTTACCGGTTTCGTCTCATGGGTAAAGGTACTGTACATTTTATAACAGTAATTATTCTTGTGAAAAGCATAACCACACACTGTGTTCCACTTATAATTCATTGTCGATATGACTAATACCAGTGGTCTCACATCGTCCACATACGCGTTAAATTTTGTGTCATTTCGATGCTTAAAAAAGCAATGACTTCTTGACTGTTGTTCGTAATATGGTAAAGGATACTCCGCTCTAGATTCCCCAGTTTTCAAAATTAGATCCATTTAGATGATGAAAAATATAGATGATATGCAGTTACCACCTATGTTAGACCACATTTAGAACCGAAGTATTTAGAGAAATCCCACTCTCTTTTAGCTGACCATGTAGTGTCACTTAGCTATTATCCTGCAGAGGCATATGAATTTAATAATATTCCATACGCATATGTGATTTTAAACAAACTTGCTTTTGTTGGAGTGTTAAATGCAGTCACATTAAAATGAGGTGGTATTTCACGATTTTTTTATGGATATTTTCGAGTATTTAGAGCAGTATAAAGTTTATATTCGGCGAGAAAGTTTCTGTTCACCGAGTTTGGTCCCAATTATTTCAAACAGTTAATGAAGATTACCTCTATGGCATGGCTATATATTACTGTAAATATACAAATCCTACTACTATGCGCTGTCAGTAACTTTAGCTACTTCCACAATTTGTTTATCTTCTTAATTATTGCCCTCTGTTGGGTCTCTGTTCGATTTAATAATGCTCTCCAATTGAAAAAAGTTCCTATACGTTTCAATCTGCTTTTGTTCTTGTGTAAAGTTGTACTTATTTACCGTTAATTTTAATTCTCATTCCCTTAGTCTTTGGAATGTTTATCTTAAGACTACATATCTCAGATTTGAGTGCATATAATGGAAATTAAATGGTTTCGAAAGAGGGAAAAGTGTGTCACGATAGTTGGCACAAATGATTTTTTAAACTTTTTCTAAACCGGGCATAGTTGCGAAATATTTGTGGCAAAATATATAAGACATACAGACTGATCTCGGTTTTTTGTTTTTGTTTTTTAAAAAGAACTTATTTTTTGTAATGAAAAAGCTTCACTAAAAAATTAATAAATTGCATACATATGTACGTATATTGCTTACAAATATGACTGTAAATTAAAAATTTATTTTTTTAATAAAAAACGTTACTGTTTTAATTAAATATTAATTTACTGTATTGTTTTTGTTGAACAAAATTGGCTGCATATTTTTTATTAAATTTTTCACGAATATTTTTTCTTACAGTGAATATTGTTATAGTTTTCGTTATATGAAAAATTGTTTTTATTTATTTACAAAATATTCCATTATTCATTTATGTTTTGCATATTTGTCATGCCATATATATGTATGTATGGACAGCGTATCTTTTTAATAATTAAATAAATATGTGTCAATCCAAAATAAATTATGATGACAGAAGAGGAAAAAATGAGAAATTCAAATAATATAACCCAGCAAACGATATTGTCTACTTTAAGGACTTTAAAAATTATAAATAAAATGGCATAAAAATTTACCTTAATATGCTAATCTCTACCCGAAACCACCCTGTATAAAGTATTACTGCAAAATTGATTTATACACCCTGTGTTTTATTAAAATGCTAGCAAAATAAAAAAACCTCTACACTTACATCGACCACTAAATGCGCGCAATAAAATGAATAAACAAATGGTATCAAAACGACGACGTGCTTGTTTATGAATAAAAATAAGCTACGACAACAGAGCAAGCAGACAACGAAACAAATAAGAAACGACAGCAACACAATAAGCACTAAAACAAAGACGTTAATAGAACTCAAAAGAAAGTAAAGTAAAGGCCTCACTAGCCGAACGTAGGAATTTTAAATGTATCGTAAATGTAAACTTTTGGCCGCTTTAGAACACTTAAAATCGTGTCACGTGTTTTTGACACAAAGAAGAAAAAAGAATATTTAGGTATACATATATCAAACACAAAACACGTGTATATTAAAAAAATAATAACGGCTGTGCAAAACATTGATGGCACTTAAATATGTGCACATTGTTTGAAATTATTTGGAAAAAGTACGGAAATTTTTTAAATCGTACCAAGACGTTACTTTTAATTTTCATATTTAAATTTTAATCATTTCTGAAGCTTAAGGTTTTTTAAATCAAAATTATTTTATTTTATATTAATAAATAAGGTGTGCTTCAAAATGATAAGGTCACCTTAATATTTGCTCAATTCATCCAAACTATAAAATTTTACGTATGGTCACCTTATTAAAAAAAATTCTACATTTAAATAAGTGAATAATAAGCCGGTTGTGCCTTTAGAGATGTACCATTATATTATGTTTATTTAAATTTATGTAAATAAGTGCAAAATTCAATGCGTCAAAATGATAAGGTCAGTGATTTGATTTATCCAAACCATTATTTAAACTACGCATTAATCAACTACTTTTAGCTTATGCAGTTCCCATTCCCTTTGGAGCAGATTTCGAGCGAGCTGTTGTAGATTGCCACTTTTAGTTCATCTTTTGTCCGGTACTGTTTGTCGTCTGCATAAACATTACGCACAAGCAGTCCCCACAAATTATCCATGGGGTTTAAGTTGGGGAACGCGCTGGCCAATCATGGGCTTTAATATAGTACTGAGAAATACTGCAAAAATTTCAAGAAAATCGGTTCAGCCGTTTAGCTGTCTAAAAGGCACAAACAAACAAACATACATACAAACACACATTCATTTTTATATACAATGATATCATTTTTATATCACAAACCATATTTCATTCACAAATCAATATATGAACACATTTGAATTAAAAATCTGAGTCGTTAAGTTAGAATAGCATGAGTCGACAGAAGCTACTCTTCCATATCGACTCAGGTATATTTTTCATATTTTTTACCTCAAGCAATTGGCGTCTTTAAAAAAATTAAAAAAAATTAATTTTTTCTTAAAAAAAATAAATAAATATTTCTTTTATAAAGAGTCCGCCATCTAATGTTTTTTTTTCGACTAGTGCATATTTCGTGAATGGTGACACTTAGCTCTTGTCTGATATGACAGATAATTAGTTTTATCCTTCCGCGGAACGAATATGGTTGTGTATACGCTTGAGCAACGCTGGGAAATATTGCGATATTACTTTGAAAATCATGGTAATGTTGCAGAATCAAAAATCATCTTTTCAGGTGAAGCTCATTTTGATCTTGGTGGGTATGTAAAGAGGCAAAATTATTGCATTTGGGGCACAGGAAACCCGCACGCATACATTGAAAAGCCGATACGCCCAAGACGAGTCACTGCATGGTGCGGATTTTGGTCCAGAGGCATAATTGGGCAATTTTTCTTCAAAAATGAGCAAGGAGTGGCCGTTACAGTCAATGGCAATCGTTATTGAGCCATGTTGAACGAAGGTTTGTTCACAAAAATTGAAGAGAAGGATATTAGCAACATTTGGTTTCAACAGGACTTGGTTTCAACACAGCCGAAGCTACACTCGATGTTTTGCGCGCTGTTTTAGAAGATCGCATTATCAGCCGCTGAGCTGATATCGTTTGGCCACCTCGGAGCTGCGATTTGACGCCGTCGGACTATTATTTGTAGGGTACCGTCAAGGATAAGTGTTACGCCAACAAGCCAGAGACAATTGACGCTTTAAAAGACAATATTCGTGAAGCCATTGGTGAAATACAGCTGCACACAATCGATAATGTGCTTAAAAATGGGACCCATGGTGCAGGCTACTGCATGGCCAGCCGAGGCTGCCATTTGAGTGCAATTATTTTCCATTATTAACTGAAAGGATTGTATTTTCAAATAAAAAAAGAAATTTGAGAAAATATTCCGTAGTTTTCTTTTATAGCATTTTCAAAAAAAATAAATAAATATTTGGCGGACCCTATATATCGATAGATTCCTTTACATTTTCAGAATTCTGTTTTCAATGCCGTTGCAGTTTTTTTTTAACATAATTTTTCTGCTTGACTTTGATGTTTTTTCTCTACCTTTTTATTTTGCAACCATAAGAGAAAGTCAAAGTTTAGAAATATTTTTCTACTTCTTAAATAAAACTTTATTTGTCTACTATTGTCTTAAATAATAATTTTTCTTCCTTTTTTGCCATATTTGCAGAGAAAATATTTACGCAGAATTTTTTTTTTTATTGAAAAAGTCAAAATAAACTAATTTGGTTGCCTTCTCAAAATGAATATTTTCCAAAGTAATAAAAATATTTGTTGATAATAAAAAAACCCGAATTGTCAAATTTCGACAAAAAGTCGTCATAATATATATTTTGTTAATTTTGATTTAAAACAGTGTACAGTGTTCTTCTAGAATAGTTTATAGTTTATACTGATAGCTATAAAGCTATAAAAAATAATTTTTCTGATTAATTAAAATACATTTTGGATATATTGTTTTGTTATAAATACACTGATTGTCATCTAAGTAAAGACAACAAGTGTTTGTATACTGACTTTAACTCAAGTTAATTTTTTTGGTTTGAATGGTAAAAATAATTTCAGACGTCCATCTAACCAAGAACTTTGCCAGCGCTATACGTTAAAAAACTTTGGCCTAAGATTTTTAAATAGTTACGTCAGTATGCAAAAACTTGTTGTCCCTAAATAGCTGGCCACCAGTGCATATCTCAAACACTAAACGCTTCTTCTTCGTCATACGAGAAATAAGTTTCTATTTTATGTTATTATTTGCTTTTTGATCAAATTGTATGTACAAGATTTGATGTTGACTATGGCACTAATGGCACTATATTAGTCATGTCATTTTTGAAACTACTTAAGCAAAGCAAGTAGAACTTGATGTGTCGCGAGTCAGTCGGTCAAGTTGTTTTGTTTCTCAGCTATCATACTCACCGAATTTGGTATTGTTTTATTTGTCATCCAGTTGCAAAATCGTACAAGCATTCAGATTATGCCAGTGTTTTTCAAGCACAGATCCTAGCGATTGAAAATGTTGCAAAGGAGGTAGCCAACTACAGGTTAGAAAATTATGTTTTATGTCAATAGCCACATGTCGATACATACCCTAACCTTAGTCGTGTCATTTTCGAAGCTAGTTAAGCAAAGCAAGTAAAACTTTTTTTTTTATGATGTGTATAGAGTCAGGCGGTCAAGTTGTTCTGTGTTGTGTTCCGAGACACTGTAATATAAATAAAAATTAAAGAACCAAAAAATTCACTAGAAATACATCAGATGTCCCCATCAGGACTATGAGATTAACTTGTCCTATGATTGATAAAACTTGGCCGCAGTTGTATAAGAAGAAGCCTAAAAAATATCTTCAAAGCTGTGTACTTTGGTTATTTTGACTTATGTAAGTATCAAACCACTCCTACAGAAACTATGGAGCATTTACTGCGCCAGTGTTCAACGTCATGCTTTTTAACGAGTTAGAAGCTGTTATGCTTCTTAATTAAAAGCTTCTTTACGTATCAAGAAGCATAACAGGCCTTAAACGAAAAAAATTTTTGGCTTTGTAAATGAAAAGGATTAAGTGTAATGACGTAGTGGAACCTCTAATGTGATGAAAGTGAAAAAGTGATTTGAAGTGTCACATATATCTTTCCAGGCTTGCTGGTGTTAATGATCTTTTTTACCTTTTCCCCTCTTCAGTCAAACCCACTGTTCAAATGAAGCGCTTTTGAATGTGGACATATACCGTGTGCACTAAAGTAATAGTCTCGAACTTTTAATCTCTCCTCACACCATGAGAACTATGCAGATGATGCACAGATCCTTGTAGCACTCGTAAGCCCGGATCATTATACTGCTTCTATTTATTTTTCGTGCTCCACTATTTACGATGTTTCACCTTCTGCTACGAGACTCTCTGATTTTGTTTCAGAAAATTTATTTTGGTCTGGACTGAACAAAAGCCTTGTTTTCTCGATTCAAACGTTGATGCAGTGGCAGAGATGCAGGGCATGGACATGTTTATTCAATACAGCTAATCCTTTCCAAGTGCTAAAGGATTAGTTATATATCGAATCTCATACGATGTTTTTTAACCATTTTCTTATTCTAAATTTCAATCTTATACTCTTTCGCATGAGAGCATAATTTTTCATTTATACTCTTGTACTCGTAGGCCGAGGCCTCCAAAGATTGGGACGAAAAGTCGAAATAGGAAAGTCTCACTTACAAGTAACTTGGTGTCGTAGGAACAGACTTTAATGCGATTGTTTTCTGACAATCAGACATAATAATAGGTATTGGATTAATAGCATTTTACAAGTGTCATTTTGCAATCAAGTATTTCAGTTTTTTTAAACGGTGTAGATAATAATTCACTCCATCTGACTATATCAGACCTTTAATGATATACAACACTCATATATAGACCGGTTCTTTAAAGTATATTTTATAGCTTCCTGACTCTGTACGAAGCTTCACATTAATTACGGTAGCGTGTCCAATGAATCGCACAACGCATTATAGAGAGAAATGGTTCTAGGCATTAGAGTTCGCATGTGGAACAATCTTCCCGTGCTAGCTCAAATCAATCCTTGATAAATACTACTCTCTAGTATCAGCAAAATGCACTATATGAGTAGGGTTCATCTTCTGAGTGCTGATCAGAATATAGATAAAAAAAACGTTCATCCATAAGTGTTTGACAAAACAATTATTTCACTGAGAATATGCTTCGCCGTCTCCTCCTCCCCACTGCACATATGTCACACCATGTCAAATACCGCGTTGAGCTTCAAGGGATGATATTTAAAATAGTAGTGGCCTGTTACGAAATCAATAAATTTTTTATAGTTACCCTGAACATGATGCGTAGCTCCGTATTAAAAGTAAAGTTTTTCGGCTTTCATAGACTAGGGAAACGGGCCCAAAATGGTAAACGAAGTTCTTCTTCTAACTCATCGATTCTTCCCCTGGCCATGTACAAATAAATACCAAAGTACAGCACCATTCCCAAAAGTCCAGCGGCTGAGCCTTGTATAGACAGTTCGTCAATGGTCTCATCTCCTACAATAACAGTGTGTCTAGAAACCCAACAAAGTATCATTCTGTTTCCCAATGATGGGGAACATTTGTAAAGCTTTCATGAGGGAAACCTAACCATTGTGGTATCGTGATCTATTCATTAAATCGGTTAAGAAAAAGCGATCAAAGTAAGGTTTTACTATCCTATATTCAATGTTATTTACACAGTTGACCGGACTCGGCATTATTGGTATTGGTTTTTAATTAAACATTATCACAGACATAGGCCTTTGTAGAATCGGTGTAGAGATGCATTGTACACAATATGCTGTTGCAGTTTAGTAGGTAAGACACCCGCTTACCAAATAAGAGGTCCTGGGTTCAACGCCAGACCAGACCATCTGAAAATTTTCAACGGATTATGTGTATTTACGTTATGAAATATTTTCTATTAATAAAAATACCGTTTGGAGCCGGATATAAGCTGCTAATGAGTCTAAAAATTAGAATCGGATGCAACTTATTGATTGGAAGAAGTACGCCTTGTTCCATTTGGGATGTCATGGGAATTATGTTTTTATGTAGAGTTACATTGCAAGCAATGTGGTTTGGTTATCATAGCTCCTAACCCCTCATTAAGAATACAATACGGCTATCTTTTGTAAATAGTTAAGATAGACTTTTAATTTTTCTTTTGTAATGATTAGCGCAGTTGTGACTTAATTTGCGGCGTTGCTTAGTTGATTTGATGATCGTGACAAAGTGTGGAATAAAGTTAAACTCTAGAGATCATTGGAGTGCGATAAATATGTATTACAATTCTCTCAATTTTATTTTAAATTTTAATTCTTTGCTAATTAATATTTTAATTCTCTTTGCTAATTAATATTTTTTTTTTATAAATTTTTTACTCTGCATACGGTTTTCTTCTTTAAGGCAAATACTTTTTTTATTTTGGCAAAAATCATTATTAGCGTGCACGTTGGAGTAGAGAAGCTTGTTTTTTCTTCAAAAAACAAAAACAAAAAAATTCAAATATAAATGTTATTCACAAACAAACACTTACTCACCAAGAGCAAACAGCCTCTGCAGACATTTGCTAATTTAATAATAAATACAGTCAACGTTGGCTTGAGCAAAAATAAAATTTTCTCTGTATAAAGAAAAGTATTTCTAGTGTGAAAATTTGACACAAAAAGAAAACAAATTATTAAGTTACCGGAAAAGCAAACACGTTTTCTGCTGAGTATTTTAATTGGATTTTTTTCTGTCCTTCATTTTTATGCATTTTTTATTATTTTTATTTGAAATTCAGCTTTTCTGTCTTTCCTTCAGTTCTTTCTAATGTATCCGCCATCTCACGTTCTTTTTTTCAAATGGTGCCTATTTCGTGAATGGTACCACTTAGCTCATGTCTGATTTAACAGATAATTAGTTTTATCCTTCCACTGAACGAATATGGTTGTGTATACGCTTTTTTCGCTTCGCTAAGTGGGCCTGCGATTGACTTACTGAAGATGACGATTCTGCCAAAAAAAACCATCCTTTCAGATGAAGCTCATTTTGGTTTTGGCGGGTATCTAAACAATCAAAATTGTCGTAATTGGGGCACAGAAAACACGCACGCATACATTGAAAAGCCCATACACCCAAGACGAGTCACTGTATGGTGCGGAGTTTGGTCCAGAAGCACAATTCGAAAATGGGCAAGGAGTGGCCGTTACAATCAATGGCGATCGTTATCGGGCCATGTTGAACGAATTTTTGTTCAAAAAAATTGAAGAGGAGGATATTAGCAACATTTGGTTTCAACAGCACGGCGCTACGTGCGACACAGCCGAGGCTACACTCAATGTTTTGCGCCCTGTTTTCAAAACAAAAAAATTATTTGGCGCACCCTATTTCCTTTGAGAGCCCAAACATTACAAGTTTTAAGTAGACCTAAAACCAATTACAAGGTTATAAAAATGTTAAAAGATAAGATAAATATTAAATAAATTTAAAAAATTAAAAAAAAAATTACTTTAAATTGTTAAAGTCAATGTTGTACTTAAATATCCGTCATGCTTATGGCAAAAACAACAGTTAAATTTTGTTAGAAATTGAAGGGAATTTTGCGCAGTAGACGAAAGAGATTTTAATTTTTAATTGAATGTCAGGGGTAATAAAAAACCGTTTAGAGATTTAAGCTTAAAATGCCATTAAACAGTATTTATTTAATGGTTTGTTCATTTTATGTCTAATTTAAGAACTTAAGCACAACAAACATTTAACATTGTGACGTTTTGTGGACTTCAAGGCTTAAGAAATTGTGTTCGCAAAATTTAATCACTTAAGCCAGATTCCTTAAAAAGCTTTTATGTAGAAATTCGGTTTTTTAATGAAAGATAAGGACAATTAGATATTGACTGAATTCTCTATACAACAGAATGCAATTCAGGCGAGGCTATACACTTGAACTCACCTAAAAATTGTAAACAATTACACAAATATCTTAACATTGAGTATAATAAAGAGGGTTCTTGTTGACGTTATAAATCAAATTCAGGCAAATAGCTGCTTTTCATACGTACTCATAAGCAAAAAGCAAAAAATAAACAAAGAGAAGCAAAGAGAAAACAGTGAAAAGATACAGTGCAAAGTGGCCTAATTGAGAGACTCTCAAATTACTACACCAATTGTAAAATGCATTGACATTAGTTTGTCTGACACTGTTATAAACAGAGTATAAGCAGATACTTTAACGTTAGTTATGAGAAGCCAGCATGTCTCAACATGTCATGTGTTACAACAGCAGTGATGAGTAGTTATGAGTTCTAGTATGTAGTTGAATGGTAGTCCACACTTGATAATATACCGTTTGATTTCAAGAGAACCACAAGTGAAGTGCCAATGTGTCTCACCATATGTGATTTATCTGACAAAATATCTGTACACAAAGATGCTAAGCTCTGTCGAATAAAAAAGATGGAAAGCGTAAGATTAAAGTTCCTTCAAAATGCCCATGTAAAAAGTTGCACCATACCGAGCGCAGTTTTAGCTTGGGAGTGTGCATCGGCTTGGAAGTTGCCTTCAACACACTTATTTAGTCCTTAGACCAATTTTAGTTAGTTAGGATTCTAGTGTACTGAATCGGCTATATGCTAAGTAATAGATGGATATGAGTGACATTAGCGTAAGGAATAGAGTAAGTCAAAGGACAGTTATGCTACCATCTCTTTTCTGAGTAACCACTATTGGTAGTCTTCTAATTAAAGTGGGATTTGAACCGTTCTACTACGCAGGTTATACTTTAAGATTTTTGTGAAGAGATGATTTTAATGATGTATGTAGAATAGCCGAAAGGGTTCTTGAGATAGCTCAAAATTGGGTAGGACCACGGGATGAACCGGGACAAGATTAAGATATGCCTTTCACGAGGTAGGCCTAGGGTTCATTATTCTCTAACAGCCAATCTGCCTTAAGGGCATTTGGCTCGAAAGGTATGACATATAGACTAGTCAAATATTGCCACGATACGTTCCAAAGCATTTCGCTTGGAAATACTGCATACTGTGGAATAGATACTGTGGCATAGATGTTGATGAAATATCGGATTCGTGACATCCTACATCGGTCCGGAACTTTTCTGTATACCACTATCTACTGCCATCCTCAAGGATTGGATTAAGTATGACAGACTGGTTTCAATTAGGAAAGTGGTCACAGATGTGGATTGTGATTGTAGACCTTTCTCATAGGCATCAGAGACAGCGGAACACATATTGTGTGAATATGGGGTTCTTGATAGGTTTAGGTGGAAATGTTTAAGTAGACATGGGATCTCATTGGTTGAAATATCCACAATTATGGTTGCAGAACTGCTGGTGTTCATTAGGAAGGCAGCAGATCTGCTGAACAAGCTATAGATCGCAAGGGCACAATTGAACCCATGGGTCGCAGTGGCCTGCAATAGTGCCTGGACAGTATGATGATAACGATAATGAAGATGCCTTTATTGCGACCGGGTGAAGTACCAGGGTGCTGGAAGTATTACATGCGGGAGAGGACTGACAATTGGCTAATGAGTGTTGGCGCGCTCAAGACTGGGACTCTCTCCACGGATATCGCATTGCTGGAACATGAGCGTAATCAGGTCATTTATTATACACTTTTCTGTGATATGGTAAACATCAACGAATGGTCAATTTGGAAGCGCTGCAGAAGGTACAACATACTTGCTGCCTGGTTATGAGCAGAAAGATGCGAAACACATCAACTAGGTCTCTGGAGACATTTCTTTATATCCAACCCATAGACATAAGAATGAAGGTACGAGGTGACATCATGCTCTGTAACAAAGGGTCGACGAGGAGGACAATACAATAGACGTTTGAATAAAAGGAATTAGTCGATACAAGACTGTTAGCGCAAATAATAATAATCAAAACTTTTCGCATATTTTTGGCAGTTTTTGCTTAGAAGACAGAGCCGCTATCAGACATTCTAATGGAAAACAATAAGCCAATTCAGTGTAGATTTTAAATAAGTCGTTAGTGTAGATTGAGATCGCGTTGTCGCGAAGATTAAAAATCGTAGTGCAATCGTCTACTGAAGGTATTTTGTTGAAATTTAGAATAGAAATTGCACAGTCCGTTCGTAGACTTTCGTAACGGCAGTGTATAAATTTCAATGCAAAGTCTAAAATTGGTGTGGCATGGTGTAGTGGTTAAACCGCAAGCATAAAACACAAGCGGCCCAGTTTCGAGTCAAAAGCAAAGGGAATGCAACGAAATTTAATTTCTAAGAAACTTAGTTTCTAGTATTTAATAAAGAAACTTCAACCTCCCTCTAGACAAATCCATCTAAAAAATAGCACCCTGATCTTCCAGCTTACCACTGGCGATGATGATAAACATCTGACGGATGATCAGAAGGAAACACCACCTACTGAGAAAAAAATTAAGATACTAAATAAGGATCTGCACCACCACTTTGCAAGGATCTTCACCACTACATAATCATATGGAGGCGAGCTACAGTAGATTTATTATCAAAGCAGTGGATGATTTGGGAAAAGCCAATATGATCCCTAGAGGAAAAAAATATACTAAAACAAATATCAATTAAGTAGAAAAACAAAAGAAAATTTACAGTTGAGTTTGACAAACACTGTGACAGTCAATATCCTATTAGGAAGTAAAGGCTTGTATGACACATGCTAGAAAGCTTCATCAAGTAAATTTGTTCTTTTTTTCGTCACTCCTCCAGGGAGCATATTGGCTTTCCACAAAGCATCCATTGCTTTGTTTCAGTTTCCTCAATCAATTTGATTTATTAAGTAGTACACACACGATTAATTCACTGTAGCTCACTCCGTATGATTTGGGTAGTGATTAAGATTCTTACTATTTGCTGGTGATCTTTACTTTAGAATTGTAATTTGTTCCCAGGAGGTGGCGTGTTTCTTTCTTCTTGATTTTTTTAGATGGAGTTCTCTGGAATGATGTTGAAACAGTCGAAACAACAACTATATTTTTCTTCGTTGTGTCCTCTGCTGGGGGCTCGAACCTGGGTCGTTAGTGTTGTTATGTATGCGATCTAATCATTACATCACGCTCTCACCTACTAAGTCAATTAGTCATTGAATTTTGTAGATTTTTATTATTTTATTTATTTGTAAATTTTTTGTATTTTTTATTTTTTCTTTATTTTGTTTTTTATTATGTCTTCTAAATTTGTTTCATATATGAAGTTATTCGATAGTTAATTTTCTATTATTAAAGAAAAATTTAATATGTTCGCATTCATTTTCTTCAATAGAAACATTAAAACATTTTTCAATTTTAAGTTTGTAAAATATCTCAACGATAATAAAATTTTATTTCTATTGATTTCTGTTATATTGACATTTGCTATTGTTATGTTGCTGCTATGATTGCATGCCATTGCATGATGGTTTTTATATTCTCTACTCTCGTAGTTGGTTTAGGTATATTGCATACTCGCTGATGGTTGTACATCTTGAGGCGAAATTGTCTAAGACCGGGTTTTTATATAGAGATTGATTAAAAATAAGTTTTTGAGTGAAGTGTTTCTGTATTAAAGTCATATGTTATAAGTCACTAATAGTTAATACTACAGGGTCCGCCAAATAATTTTTTTACTGAATATTTTCTCAAATTCCTTTTGTTATTTTAAAGAACAATCTTTCCGTTTAATAATGGAAAATAACTTCATTCAAATGGCTGCCTCGGCTGGCCATGCAGTAGCCACAGGATCGGTCCAAGCACATTATCGATTGTGTGCAGCTGTATTTCACCAATGGCTGCACGAATATTGTCCTTTAAAGCTTTAATTGTCTCTGGCTTGTTGGCGTAACACTTATCTTTGACGGCACTCCACAAATAATAGTCCAACGGTGTCAAATCGCAGTTCCGAGATGGCTAAACGACATCAGCTCTGCGGCTGATAATGCGATTTTCAAACACAGGGCTTAAAACATCGAGTGTAGCTTCGGCTGTGTGGCACGTAGCGCCATCATGTTAAAACCAAATGTTGCTAATATCCTCCTCTTCAATTTTTGTGAACAAAAATTCGTTCAACATAGCCCGATAACGATCCCCATTAACTGTAATGGCTAATCCTTCCTCATTTTCGAATTGTGCCTCTGGACCAAAATCCGCACCAAACAGCGACTTGTCTTGGGTGTATCGGCTTTTCAATGTATGCGTGCGGGTTTTCTGTGCCCCAAATGCGAAAATTTATTGTCTACATACCCGTCAAGATCAAAATGAGCTTCATCTGAAAAGATAATTTTTTTGGCAAAGACGGCATCTTCTGTAAGTCGATCGCAGGCCCGCTTAGCGAAGCGTAAAAAGTATATACAACCATATTCGTTCAGCAGAAGGATAAAACTAATTATCTGTCAAATCAGACATGAGCTAAGTGTTACCATTCAAGAAATAAGCATTAGTTGAAAAACAACGTTAGATGGCGGACCCTATATAAAGCTGAAGAAAATTGGCAAAACCAGTTAGGAAGGTGTTGGGATATCTAATTTTTTTATCGGTTTTTTGTTCATACCAACTGTCAAGCATCAATAATAAATAATTTACAATTTACACAATTTAAAAATAAACAAAAATAATAACAACAACAAAAATTAATAATTGTCAAAACCAGTTAGAGAGCTGTTGTGTGAATAGTGTAATTCATATAAGTAATTCAAACAGTAAACAAGCTAATTTGATTCCTCGTATTAACATAGCATAAGTTTTTGATTACACTTACAAAATTCAATAAAAAGTAAACCTCTAACACAAGTATCCTTTAAGTTGTGAAAGTATATTCGAACTTCTGCGCCTATCATGTGCCTTTATAGTTTAAAATTGTGTCGTATTTCAATTGAGGTTTAGGAGCGTTGAGTGCTGTTCTTGACCGAATATACTTTCTTTACACATCATTATTACCATTAGCAATTGTAATGATGACCACAGTTAACAACTGTTGCCATATGTTCGAAAAAATAAAGTAAAATAAAACACTATAATGGCAATAACTATAACGACAATAATATACAGTGACTGACACATTTACTAGGGTTACTAGTTTTTGCAACATTCTGTTGCTCAATAAAAGTGTTTGTCGTATTGCAACATCAATAACAATTATATTATTTTTATTTTCCTTCATTGTTTCCGTTTTGTCTCCTTTCTCTCTCTCACTCTTATTCTTTCTTTACATATTGCAGTACCACCGGATATTTTAGATTATCCAACTAGCACAGGTATGGTTGTACGTGAAGGTTCTAATGTGACATTAAAATATGAGGCAAACTGGCTCACCAACACCCACAATAACATGGCGTCGTGACGGTGGTGAACAAATACCGATACTAAACGGTACAGAAGGTAATAAAAAAAAAAATTTCCCCTTAAATTGTAAAACTATTCGATTGATTTTTTAAGGACAATTTTTTTATGAAAAAAAAAAATTATTTCGAATGTATTTCCTCGAAATTTATAGCGACTTAAATTGAAAAAATCAAAAAATATTAAATTTATTTGCACTAATCTTGTTTAAGCTGCTGTTGTTAATTTCTTTTCCTTTTTTTTACTCTTTAGCCATCAGTTATAATGGTTCCTACTTAACAATTGCCAAAGTGAACCGCTTGAATATGGGCGCTTATCTGTGTATCGCATTGAATGGTATTCCACCAACTGTTAGTGAAAGGGTTATGCTGATCATACATTGTAAGCCTTTTTTCAATTATTTTCTTCTTTAATTTCCTTGATACTTTTATGAAATTAATTAATTCAAAGCAATAAAAAGGCTAAGTTGCCTAAAATTGTGCATTATTTTTAACGAAAGTTTTTTTTTTTTATTCGTTGGTACTTCAGTACTTTCTGGCCTGACTAAGCTATATATGTATACGTAAAAGGAGTACTGAGCATTTAATATTGAGGCTCTCACTTAGCTACATTTACAGTGTGGATGATAAGTACACACACACATATCAGTATATGTGTTTCTTAGGCAACTTTTACTGTGTTTCATAGGCAATGCTGATAATTTCATAGGGCAATTGTTACCGCTCAATTCACATGTATTCTTATGCTCTTGCTTTGCGTAGCGGGTAAATGCTCTTTTTTTGAATTTATACACAAAATGTTAAGATTTTCATATTTTTAATAAAAATAAATTCTTACAGATATTTTTTTAACTTAAGGATAGTAGGGTATGACCCCTACTTATGCAGTGCTTGTGCTAGTGCTAGGAAAATAGTTTGTAGAAACAGGAATAGAGCGATTAGTGTTTTTGGAGAGTATTATTAAAATATTAAAAGTGCTAATCACCTATTTAACTCAACTCCCAATGTGCAATTCACCTGTATTTACTAACAGAACTATATATTTATTTTTGAACAACACGGACCTAAAGCCACAATTTTATTCTCATTAATTCAGTGAATTGACTTGTTTTATTTCTCAAAGCACAACTGTTGCTGAATACATAACGTTTATAATCGGTTAGTATTTAATAAAATGATAATTAATCGTAATTTCCTAAATTTGACAAGTTCGGAACAAATTTTAGAATTGCTTGCGCAATTAGCTACACGTTTTTTAAAAGAGACAGAACTGTCCTCTGTGGAGTTTCCCTGTTAAGATTATACTGCCAGAACAGCATTCAGCGACCCTGGTTTCCAGCATAGCAATTATCCATATTTTCTTTTTAAAGCAAAGCTTTTTATTTGCTAACATTCATCGTCCATTAAAAGAAAAGTGGGCGTGGCATCTCTCATTAAAAATATTTTGTTATAGCACATTTAAATAAACATATCAATGGAAGACTTCAAACGTTGTGACACAAAAAAGGACGGAATCTGGACAAAGTTTGTTTATACAAAAATTCTCTAGCAATACCAGGTGGGTAAATCTGGTAGAAGTAGTATATGGTATATAAATGCATATATTATTTTAATAAAATTTTATGATTTAAAATAAAAGCGATAGTCGACTTCTGCAGGACAAATAATTTTAAAGTTAATTTATTTTAAATTATTAAAAAAAAATAACGTACATTGCTAACCTCTTTTTTTTAGAGGTATAGAACTTTAAGCTGGCATTACTTTTCAAGATGGCGACCGACTTAACAGCTGTTAAGTGATTTATTCTCAGTTTGGCTTGGCAATTCATCATGAATAGACTCATGCCCGGCGTAGATTCCTCGAATGGGCCCAAAACGAGATTACCGTTGTTCCCGATTTTCATAAGCGGATTTTGTTTAGCGATGAAGTCCCCTTCTGGTTGAATGGCTACGTCAACAAACAAAACTGCCGCAGTTGGATTGAGGATAATCCTCAAGTGTATGTGGAAACATCGTTACATCCAGAAAAACTGACTGTTTGGTGAGCTTTATGGGCTGGTGGAATCATTGGTCCGTACTTTTTCAAAAACGATGGTAGCCAGAACGTTACAGTCAATGGTGATCGGTATAGAGCCATGATTACCAACCTTTTCAATCCTGAATTGAATAACCATGATGTACAGGATATGTGGTTTCAACAAGACGGCGCAACATGTCACACAGCTTGTGCCACAATAGATCTATTGAAAGACACGTTTGGTGACCGCCTAATTTCACGTCTTGGACCTGTGAATTGGCCTCTAAGAACTTGTGATTTAACACCGATAGACGTCTTTCTGTGGGGCTATTTAAAGTCATTGGTCTATGCGGTAAAGCCACAACGCTTGACCATTTGGAAGACAACATTCGCCGTGTTATTGCCGATATACGGCCACAAATGTTGGAAAAAGTCATCGAAAATTGGACGTCCAGATTGGACTACATCCGCGCCGGCCGTGGCGGTTATATGCCAAAAATCATATTTAAAATGTAATGCCACAAGATTATCTTTCGGATAAATAAAATTCATGTCAATCGATTAATCCATCGTTGTTTTATTGCAACTTAAAGTTCTATACCTCTATAAAAAACACCCCTTACTTCAGCAGTTTTTCCCATTTTTGTCTTACGTAATTAGTTCAGATACATGCTCGTATTACTCAATTATCGTCCCAACTCATTATCCGTTAATTGAACACCCGTGTTTGTTTTTTGGGGAAAACTTTTGTTTTTACTTCTTAAATCTGAAAAAAAAGTTAAGAACAAAAATTAAATGCAAGGGAGACAAATTTCTCCATTTTAATTTGCAACTTATTTGTGCTTTTTCCCTCTCTGTCTTTCTATCTCTCCTTTCCTCTCAGACATTTTAAATATAGCATACTTTTAAGTAACTATTAATATAGAAAACTGCAAAAGCATACTTTTTGAGGAGGAGACAAATGAATAATTTTATTTTAATTTCAATTTAATTCGCTTATGGGAATTTACTGTTTTTAATTGCTTTTTATTGTTGCTTTTTTGCATTTTTCTTTTTTGACCATTAAATATTTATAAAAAACATTTCCCTACGCTCTCCCTTTTGGTAAAATGCAATGCTTTTAAGTAGAAATTACGAAAAAGTAAAACCTCAAATTGCAATTTATTTATTATTGTTGCAATACGCGCTCTCTCTTTCTCTTCCTCTATGCCCTTTAATTTCTTTTTACACTTTTTTAAGCAACTGTTTTTCTCTTTTCTCTTTTTTTCTTCTCCATAGTTCCACCCATGATTTGGATACAATATCAATTAGTTGGTGCTGCAATCGGACAAAATATTACACTTGAATGCCAAGCTGAAGCGTTTCCAAAATCGATAAACTACTGGATGAAAAATGACACAATTATTGTGCCGGGTAAGTAATGTACGAGAAAGAATGTAATCAAATATAGAGAGGCAATAGCAGAGAGTGAGAGAAAAACGCAAAGAATGAAATGGCATGGCTTAAAATATCTATAGAAATTAATTGAATAATTGTGCTGGAGAAAATAAAAATGTGAAAATGTGAATAGAAATCAAGAGAATAAAATAGAAAAACAAAAAAAAATCATTTACTACTTAATATTCTGCAACCATAAACCACAAAACTATTCAAATTTTAATTCGAGAAATTTTTGTGTTTTCTCATCCTCAAATCAAATATTAACAAAACTGAAAATGAGATATGTATGTATAGAAGCAGCATAGACACATTTAAATGCTTATATTCGTATGTAAAGAGTATCCTTTTTTACTTTGGAAAACACATAGGGAGAAGGATAGAAAAATTCCAATATAAATATTTTCACAAATTGTAGGTTTACCTCATCAAGAGAATTTATACATTAATTCAAGCAGGGACGTAGAATGTCTTAAGGAGGTAAAATAACAAAAATAATAGATTTTGAGTTACAAAAATAAAAAAATAATCGTAAAATCTAAGGTTCATCTGATATTTGCAAAAATTTCAATTGTAATCGATAGCATTTCTATCAAAATTTAAAAAAATTACAAAAAATGCCAATAATAATTTCTTTTTCAACTACTGCTTATATCGTGAATGGTAACACTTAGCTCATGTCTGATTTGACAGATAATTAGTTTTATCCTTCCGCTGAACTAATATGGTTGTGTATGCGCTTGAACAACGCTGTGAATTATTACGACATTACTTTGAAAATCATGGTAATGTGGCAGAATCAAAAATCATTTTTTCAGATGAAGCTCATTTTGATATTGGCGGGTATGTAAACAAGCAAAATTGTCATATTTGTGGCACAGAAAACCCGCACGCATACATTATAAAGCCGATACACCCAAGACGAGTCACTGTTTGGTGCGGATTTTGGTCCAGAGGCATAATTGGACCATTTCTCTTCGAAAATGAGCAAGGAGTGCCCGTTACAGTCAATGGCGATCGTTATCGAGCCATGTTGAACGAATTTTTGTTCACAAAAATTGAAGAGGAGAATATTAGCAACATTTGGTTTCAACAGGACGGCACTATGTGCCACACAGCAGAAGCTACACTCGATGTTTTGCGCCCTGTTTTTGAAGATCGCATTATCAGCCGCAGAGCTGATGTCATTTAGCCACCTCGGAGCTGCGATTTGACACCGTTGGACTATTATTTGTGGAGTGCCGTCAAAGATAAGTGTTACGCCAACAAGCCAGAGATAATTGACGTTTTAAAGGATAATATTCGTGAAGCCATTGGTGAAATACAGCTGCACACAATCGATAATGTGCTTAAAAATTGGACCGATCGTGTAGGCTACTGCTTGTACTTTCAAATAAGGATTGTACTTTCAAATAAAAAAAGAAATTTGAGAAAATATTCGGTAGTTTTTTTATAACATTTTCAAAAGAAAAAAAAAACATAAAATTATTTGGCGGACACTATAAATTTTATGTTATCGAAAATATTTTTGTTGATTTTGCGTTTATCCAAAAGTTTTCTTTAGGAATTTTGTATTATCGAATATTTTAAATTAAAAAGATATTTTTACGGTTTTACATTTTTAAAAATGTGTATTTATGACTTCGTAGATTGTAGTTAAAACAAAATATATCTTGTGTTTGGTTTTAATTAAAATTCCTTATTCAACACAGTTATGTGCACCACTTCTTGTAATCTTTTTACAGGCAATAATAATTTTTATTCTTAATTACTCTGTCTGTTTACAACTTAGTAAATAACAACAATTACTAAACAGATCTTTCTTCCTAAAGATCTTCCAACCCGATCGTAGCTTTAACTTAGGTTCGATCCAACCTTTTCAACCAGAGGTTATCCACACTTAACTCTCTTTACTGATTTAGCTCCAACTAAACTGGTTCCTTACTTCACGATTTACTTCACGAGCTTACTCCTTATAAACTCTCTTCACACAAACTGTACTCGCTGAGTTTACTTTACTTAAACTGCACTCGCTGTGTTTACGATACCTAAACTGATTGCTGTTGGCACCGATGTGCTTTTTATATGGCTGAGTAAACCATACATCGAAAACTCTCGAACCTCTCGATATTTCATGTAGATTCCATTTCTTTCTTTTAATTTTTTTTAGTTCTTTTGTAGCCATGCGTATGTGAACATCTACCTCTTTCAGTTCTCAGTGTTTGTTGTTGCTTGTTAACTGTCTGTTACTTGTTTTCTTTGCTGCTTAAATATTGTTGTTGCCGTGTTATGTTTGTTTACTTTATCTCTGCTAATGGTTGTTGTTGTAATTTTGGTTATTTGTAATCAGCATATAGCTAGTTGTTCTTGCAGATTTTGTTTATTTATTTCAGCGATATAATAAACGCTGTGGTGCCCAACCTTATTTTTTGTAACAATATGTTATCGAAAATTTGTCTAAAAAATTGTGTTATCGATAAATTTTGCAATTTTTTTTCATTTTTTTTTTAATATTTTAATAGTTATTTTGATAATCTTTTAGAAAAATATTCTGTCGTATAGAATCTCGAAAATAAAATATAACACATTAGTGCCGTTGGGACTGTATTGTGGGATTTTGGTCTATTGGTTTGTGCCAAGGATTTGTGTATTTGACGACATTGCCGATATTGAGGTATTTCCGGAACTTTCCTAACTGTAGCCAGTTAGGTGTATAAGGAGGCTGCTTTGCCTACCGTTTCGCTGTCATAAAGCAATGTCGTACTTAGACGTGAATAAAAGTGTTGTATAAGTTATATTTTGTTAAATCAGTTGCCGTATTCAGATGAAGTGTATAAAGTAAAAGTGAGGAACTGAAAACTGTAAGAGAACAACAACGTATTATTTATTTTACTTTCACGCAATTAAAAAGAGCTCAAACGTTTTAAAAAGTTTAAAACATAACAATATTCTACACAGCTCAAGTCTTGTGTAATCACGGCGAAAACTTTTGGCAAGAAGAGAATGCTGAAGAAGGATGGTAGTTGTGTATCGCGGTGACGACAGTAAGACGTGAAACGCAGTGAATGCGAGGACAAGAGACAGTGACTAGACAAGAATCCAAAAACTCTATCGAGGTATAAGTACTCAATCACAACACTGCAATACTAAGGAACGTGCTCTTCCGAAATCAGCATAACAAGTAACTGTATTCAACATGAAGAACGTATTCAACATCCACCGATAAAATGTGTAGGAAATGGAGAAAGCAATTAGATTCCAACAACAAAGCCCAATTGGTGAACAACATCTCACTAAAACTTCAAATTACCGTCAATTCTGTAAGTGACCAAGTTATAGGCCCAGTTATAAAACAGTTCTGAGTTACAAAAACTCTGAATATAGAACTCGTATGGGAGTGATCACCAAGATCTCCACAAAAACACGACCTTAAGGAGTGCCGAAATTCTAGGAGGATAACACTGTTCTCCATGCCCAATAAATTTCGTCAACTTCGAGAAGACCTTTGACACTATTAATCAAGCGATTGTAATCGCTATATGAAGACGCCTGTTTACACATAGATTACAAGAACTTGCTTAGCGAACAAATAAAAGTAAGAAAAGGAGTGCGACACTTCTGCTTGACTTGGCCATTGATAGTGTAATGAGACTAACAAACTTGGCACGCAAAGAGGTATGAGCAGCATCTAATATTAATGCATTTTACAATTGTGGTAGTAAGTTGACAGTCTTTCACTCAGGCCACTTTGCACTTTTCCCACTTGTTTTCTCGTTACTTTTTTTGTTTATTTTTTGCTTATCTTAGCCTATGTACGTACGTGTGAAAACAAAAGATAAGAATAGCTCTTTCCTTGTCGATGATGTGGACCATGCAAATAACGCCTATTTACTAGCTTATAGCTGGGCCGATATGCAGAAAAAACTAGACGATCAGAAAAGAGAAGCAATGCTATACGGACTTTAGCTGAGGGTCCCCAAAACTAGGATCGTAAAACCCAACTATTAACCATATACCAGAAACCTAATGCTAAAGTAGATTACTTCTGCCATATCGGCAGTATAATTAAGAGAACTGGTGGCCCACATGAACATGTTCTAAGCAGAATTAATAAAATGACACAAGATTATGATCAGCTAAATTTGATGTGAAGATAGAATTATTTCTAAACATGTATAAAATGGAACGTATGCAACAGGTGCGTGAAATCTATGCTGTGGTATGTTTGTGAAACGTGAAATGACGGGAGTCGTGATATACGAGGGCGGATTGACATTGAAGCTACGTAGCGCTAGATGGCAGCACAAACACAAAAACTCTTTCTTTCCTAGAAATTACGATCTGTCAAACGTCAGCTGTTAAAATTTTAGCCAAATTCATCGATTAGTTTATTTGCTGTAGTCGTTTGAAATAAGCAACTTTTGTGTTTCTTGGAAAATGGAAAAAAGTGAATTCGTGTAGTGATTAAACACTATTAATTGAAAGGCAAAACGGCGAAACAGACAAAGAAAGGCTTGATAAACATTACGGCGAATCTGCTCCGTCAAATTATAGGGTAAAATATTGGATTGCTGAATTAAGCACTGCAATAATACCATCAAGAGGAAGGCCAAAAGAGGTGGTTACTGAAGAAAATATCAAGAAAATCCTCGATATCTTTATGAATGATCGCCGGGTCAAAATCCGTGAGATTGTTGAAATGGTAAACATATTATATGAACGTGTGTTCAATATTTTGCATGAACATTTGCATAAGAAAAAGCTATCGGCAAGATGGGTGCCGCATTTGCTCAGTGTTGAACAAAAACGAGTTCGACAGATCACTTCACAGCGGTGTTCGGACATGATAAAGCATAATCCTGCTGATTTTTGGCATAGATTATTAACTGCTGATGAAACGTGGGTACACCACTACACACCTGAAACCAAAAATCAATCGAAGCAATGAGTGGAAGCTGGTGGAAGTGCTCCGAAGAAGGCGAAGGCAGCGAAATCGGCTGGCAAGGCTACGGCCACTGTATTTTGAGATGCACACGGAATATTGCTCATCGATTATCTTAAAAAGGGATCGACAATCACAGGAGAGTATTATCGTGCATTGGATCAATTGGTTGATGCAATGGAGGAAAAACGACCACATTTAAACAAGAAAAAATGCTCTTTCTTCAACACAATGCACCGGTTCACACAGCATTAGATACGATGCTAAAACTACGAGAAATGCATTTCGAATTGGTTGATCATCCACCTTATAGTCCAAATTTAGCCCCTAGTGACTTTTTCCTGTTTCCAAACTTCAAAAAATGGCTCGCAGGAAAAAGATTCATCTCAAATGAAGAAGTTATTACCGAAAATAATACTTATTTTAAGGAGTTCCCAAAATCGTATTATTCAGATGGTATAAAAAAGTTGGAAAATCGTCTTACTAAGTGTATTGAGCTAAAAGGAGACTATGTTGAGAAATGAAAGAAATGGAGATCGAGCGGCCACACACTGCTCAGTTAACAAGACGACATAACTTAGAATGCCATTGATTAACATCCTCATTGCAGTAGAAGAAGAGGATGCCTAAGCCATACGTGGCGTCACCAACTTGACAATCAAGCAGCCAAAATGACAAAATCGTGAAATAAGCTAAAGATACCTTAGACAAAGTCAGGTGGAATAAATTTGTTGAGGCCCAATGTTCCTTTTAGGAAATTAAGGGCAATAAAAGAGTAAAATAATAAAACTAATAATTGGAAAGTTTTTACAAGTATATATTACCGATATTCTTTTTTAATTTCATATAGAATATCGTTATAAATTTCGGAACAATTCTATGTCATCGAAATGTCTTAAAAAGATTTTGTAACGAACGTCGTAGTGAATCATCCTGAAAAATGCTAACTATTGTAAATTATAGATGACTGACGTTGAAATTTATTTTTTGTCATACATGACTTTTTAAAGTAATTATCAAAATTTGCATAGATTGCAGAAATTAAATTTATCTAGCAGTCGCTTGAGTATTAAAGTGTCCTAGCAGTCAATATCAACTGTTAGTACTGTTAGTACTTTATTCGTTAACGAGGAGGTTTAGTAGACAAAATCCTACATTATCGTTCGCCATGTAGTCAACTCAAACTAGATTATGGCGCAAAATTTCAGCATGCAGTGGACTCATAACAGACAATGTCGCTAAATTTCTGAATTTAGTGGACTCATAGTTGACAATGTCTCCAAATCTTAGCTATCTTTAGTATCGTGACATAACATTGAAGTTGTCATACATTATTCCTTTTGTTTGTGTCATTGTCACGCAGAAATTCTGTATTAATGATAATTTCAAACGAATTTCGTCTTTATACTGATATTGCGACGATGATTTATTTTTGAAAATAACACAGATACGCCCCAGTAAAGATTTATAATTGGATTTTTTATAACTTTCTTTATAGATTTCAAATTACAAATAATCATTAGGAATACAAAATAGTAACTTGCCAAATTAATATTTAATTTTTCTGCTTCTTAAAACAACATTTAAATCATATACAATATAAATAAAATAAATCATTCAAAATGAAATCTTTGGCTTTCTCGTAACTTTGTTCCTCTACAATTGACTCCCAATAAAATTAAAAACCTAAGGTCTTTGCTACTGATTATCTACCTTAAGGTACATCACACATATCGTGTGTGTAAGTATTTATTTGTTAATATACATATGTGTGTATGTGAGTATAAAAAATTAAAGCAAAATCATTGATGAATGAAATTCATGATGTTTAAAAAGTAGAAAACCCCTACACGCTCTATACAATATTTTGATTATTTTTTTGTCTATTTGTCCACATACACATTATTATTCATATGGAAACTCACTGGGATATTAGGAGAAGACAATGAAACAAATGAAATGAAATGATTTTATGGAGAAAGAATGAAACAAAACTATAACTTTTTCGTTGTGTGCATGTTCGATAGTTCGAGTTCAAAAGGCTGATACATTTTCAGACTATGAGGGAATTTTTTGTTGTTTTCTGATTTACTTACACATACTCGTTTGAAATCAAATTCATTTAGTCATTGTATGAGTATAACTAAAGCGTGAAAGACATATTGAATCTTAATCAGATACAAACAAATACAGGTACAACAACATATGCGTATACATTATTTCTTATATTGTATGTAGCAGCCATATAAACAAATATAACAGAAACTGATTCTTTAGACGAACACAAGCACACACACGCAAACCTGAAAACAGCAGTATCAACTTATGAGCACTCTACGGCTTTAAGTCATTTCATATGTGCACAATTACAAGTATCCTGTGTTTCTGTGTTTGAGTGCAAATGTGTTTGTTCCAGAGCATAAGTGAGAGTGTGGAGGTGCAGATAGTTTTAGGTCTTCTCTTATACGTTAGTTTTCTTCATGCATTTAAATTACTTTCTACATGAATATGCGATCTTTACGTACAAGTTCAGGTTTATAGAAGTTTTCCTAAATAGAAAATGACACATGGAATCCTTAAGCAACCATTAAAAATGGGAATTTAACAAGATTTTATAGACACAAACGCACGAACGCCTGAATTATGTATTCAAGTTCGATACAATTTAGAACAATTTTTGCATGAAATCTTTAATTATTCAACTAAAACTCAAATGGAAAAGAAATTGTTACAATTATTGTAGACAATGTAAGAATGAACACTATCGATGACAACACAAATATTTTAGGGAAGGACAAGGGAAATGTTGGAATTACAAAATGGAAAAAAATGTAGTTGAATGAGTGGGAATACCTAACAGAAAAACTTTTCGTTGTCAACATAATGTAAGTGCATTACAAATACTACGAGAATGAGAGTTTAAAGAGCACAAAGTTTGTTTTTCTCTTCAACATCTCTAATCTTCAACACGTACTGATGTTCAGCAACATAAGCATGCACGAATCGCCATCGCTGGTGCCTACGTACTAAGTCCATAATCTACTTCTTTCACACAATCCTCTTTAGCAGGACTGCCACTAGGTTAGCATTAATACAACTTGACATCAAATCAATCGCTCGATCCTCCTGTTTGCCTGACTGACATTTGTTTTACATAATTGCATATCTGCTCAGATCGTATTATACTGCCTTGATCACAAAGTTCCCGGAATTTATTCCGAAAATTAAAAATACAAGCTTAGTCATCTAAATCTATATTGTCCACTTCAAAGTAATCCCCATCGACTGCAACACACTTATGCCAGCGCTTGATCCAATCATCTAGGAATTTTTTACATTCGGTTTTCGGTATGTCCATCAGTGCTTCATGCGATTTTTGCATTATTTCTTCTCGGCTGCTGAAACGCGTTCCCCGTAATGGTTTTTTAATTTGATTTAACAGAAGGAAGTCACAGGGCTCCAAATCAGGCGGCTGTTGAATGGTATTTGTCGAGTTTTTCGTCAAAAATTTCGAATAATGATGGCACTTTGCGACGGTGCGTTATCATGGTTCAGAAGCCACGAGTTTTCTTTTCATAATTCAGAGTAAGCTGAAAGATCAGGAGTGCTTATTGTTTGTTTTTTTAGATGGAGTTGCCTCCAGACAACTGAAGCCTCTTTATTAAAACACTAGAAACTATAATTAATTTTTCGTCATGTTCTCTGCTATGGCTAGAACTTGGAGATTTGGAAATAATATATCCAAATCTTAGGAATACTAATTTTTCGTGCGGCAATGTTCTATAATAGATTTAGACTACTTTTGGGGTTTTTTTTTTGCTTTGATAACGAACAAATTAGAGCAAAGCGTGTTAAAACTGATATTAATAAATGTGCTACCATTAGATATAATGCTTTATGAGAACTCTTTTCAAAGTTAAAAGCCAGGCGAGAGTATTGCCATTGATAAACACTTTTTTGGGTATAGAGAACGTATCCGGTTAACGCAATACATGTCACTGAAACCAGAAAAATATGGCATTAAAATCTTTTGGGTTTGGAAGTCGAGATTTCCGTACCCCCTCAAAAGCCAAAGTTATACGTATAAGCCAGCTGATGGCGAGCCCCAAATTAAATGTAGCCGTAAAAGTAGTCATAGATCTAGTCAGTCTATACAAAAACTCAGGCAGAAAATTTTTTTACTTTTCTGCAACTTGTTCAAACGTTAAGTTCATGGAACAGTGAGAAAAACAAAACATTTCTGCCATCAAATATGCTACCTCATAAAGTAGGTAAGAATTGTCATGTTTACTTAATTTCGTAAGACTATAAAGCTAAATTAAAACACATAAGTTTACATTTTTCAAGTACCGGGGTACCACTACACCATGACCCTGTCAAGGGTGTAAAATATAAATTGATTTAACACTTCCTCCCAAGCCGAGATACAAATGTTGTCAAATTAAATAAGGAACATAAACAAAAGTTGGGAGTTCTCAGGAAGTTTCAAAAGGCTAGAAATTCTGTGTACAAAGAAAACCGCAATTAAAATACGAAAAAATGGTTTTAACGTAAAACTACTCTGTAATTTTTTTTTCTCCGTCCCTTCTCTAGGTTGCATATTGGGTTTCCACAAATCATCTATTGCTTTGTTTCAGTTTCTTTAATCAATTTGATATTTCAAGCTAAGTAGATGATTAATCCGCTGTAGCTTCCTCCATATGATTTTTTTGTGTAGTGGTGAAGATCCTTGCTAATTGTTGGTGATCTTTACTTTAGCATTGTAATTTTTTCCTAATAGGTGGCGTGTTTTTCTTGATCATTCGTCAGATGTTTGTCATCATCGCCAGAGGAATGCGATAAGGGTCAGGGGGCTTTTTTCTTAATTTTTTTTTTTTGGATGAAGTTGTCTGGAGGCAAGAAGAAGCCTGTTTTTATTATTAAATATTCGAAACCACAATTAAATTTTTTCTTCGTCATGTCCTCTGCTGTGGCTCGAACTTGGGTCGTTTATGTTGTTATGCGTGCGCTTTAACCACTACACCACGCCATCCCCACTTGCTGTAAATAAAGGGTCCGCCATCTAACGTTTTTTTTTCAACTAGTGCTTATTTCGTGAATGGTAACACTTAGCTCATGTCTGATTTGACAGATAATTTGTTTCATCCTTCCTTTAAAAGAATATGGTTGTGTATACGCTTGAACAACTTCGCTAAGTGGGCCTACAATCGACTTACAGAAGATGCCGATTTTGCCAAAAAAGATCATCTGAAGATGAAGCTCATTTTGATTTTGGCGGGTATATAAACAAGCAAAATTGTGGCATTTGAGGTACAGAAAACCCGCACGCATACATTTAAAAGCCGATACACCCAAAACGAGTCACAGTTTGGTGCGGATTTTGGTCCAGAGGCATAATTGGGCCATTTTTCTTCGAAAATGAGCAAGAAGTGGCCGTTACAATCAATGGAAATCGTTACCGGGCCATGTTGAACGAATTTTTATTCACAAAAATTGAAGAGGAGGATATTAGCAACGTTTGGTTTCAACTGGACGGCGCTACGTGTTACACAGCCGAAGCTACACTCGATGTTTTGCGCCCTGTTTTTGAAGATCGCATTATCAGCCGCAGAGCCGAGGTCGTTTGGCCACCTTGGAGCTGCGATTTGACACCGTTGGACTGTTATTTGGGGGGTGCCGTCAAAGATAAATGTTACGCCAATAAGACAGAGACAATTAATGCTTTAAAGGACAATATTCGTGCAGCCATTGGTGAAACACAGCTGCACACAATCGATAATGTGCTTAAAAATTGGACCGATCGTGTAGGCTCCTGCATGGCCACTATTAACCGGAAGGATTGTACTTTCAAATAAAAAAATAAATTTGAGAAAATATTCAGTAGTTTGTTTTTTATAGCATTTTCAAAAAAAATAAAAAATTATTTGGCGGACCCTTTACATAGATAGCTTATAATCTGTGTGCTTTGAACAATTCACGTTTATCCAATCTTTCCCGCTTTTTGGCTGATATTGATAGATAACGAAGTTTTAATTATTGTTCTCCACACACAAAAAATTTCATATTTAGCATGAATGGAAGGTGCCATGTGATAAAATGTGTTATATCACGTTGATAATGTATATTATTTACGACGAACAGTGGGGTATTTAATGCCTAAAGTGGGAATCAATTTGGTGAGCCTATCTCGAGAATAAAATTTAATGGAATTCAGAGATGGGTCTAATGTTAAATAAAATTATTTTATCACTTTGTTGAAATTGTAAAACCCAATTGGAATTTCGAATATCCAATTCCAAAAATTCCAAATTTATGATATAAGAAAGTCAAGAGTTTCTCAGTTAAAGAAAAATTAAAGAAATAAAGAAATTCTTAAAATTTATCAAAACAGATATGTTTGTTTTGATGCTGTTTTTTTTTTTGTCTTCTTTTTGGATTATTTTGCTGTTGTTCTATGTGATTTCATGCTTGAATTCTTGACAGTTTCCTAGGGGTTTTGTAGTCAGATATTAGCAGACGTTAGAATATTCATGTCGTAAGTATTATGTTTTAAATTACACACACACATACATACATATCAACTGACTTGTGCTTGAACGAGTATATGTGTGTTCACTGTGAGAGAGAGACACATACGTGAATAAACTTTTATACTTAAGAAGAATTGTTAGAATATAAATACGAATAATTGTATAAAAATGTTAAATTTAATTTACTCTCTTGTACTTGTATTTGTTTTTTATTTTATTTTGTATTTTTATTGAGACGAATCACTTGAGCTGAATAATAAGCAGCAGTTGTGTATATCACAGTGATCCTGGAAGACAAAACTATAATGATGCATACACCGGTAGCATATCCTCTTTGGACAAATTTAATTACATTTTGAGAATTTTAAGTATTTTTTTCATTTACTATACTATGTGCAGAGATTAGTAATACTTGATGCTTCACATTGTATTAGAAATTTTCGAATTAATTATTTGCAAAAAAAAAAAAAACAAAAACAAAAACTTTTATTTGTGCAATATAAACATTTTACTCATTCCTTCACTAAAATTGGTAAAAGTTTATTGCCAATTTTAAATCCACATATACTACTAATTCTCATAACATTCAATGAAGGAACGTGGGGACTTTTCTCATTCAATGAGCTGCACCCGATTCTATTTTTAGACTTATTGAAAGGGACGGCAATTTGCACATAGAGAAGTTTTCAAAAGTAGTACTTACTCATAACCAGTTACTAGCTAATGTTCTGAGGTGATACCGCTGCCGAAAAACATTTTTTTTTTTCTTTTTGAAGATGTTCTGGCCTGGTATTGAACCGACGACCTTTTGGTGGGTAGACGGGTGTCTTACCTATCACACCACAGCGGCACACAAAAAAAAATGATTTGTCGGTGTTAAATAAATAAGCGCTATGTCAATAAATAGTTATTGGACGTTGTCATGAGGTAGCTTGGACTATGGACATTTTAATCGAGGAAGAAAAACTTCGCTTGACGGATAATTACACTTCACCACAAGCACAAGTATGCGATCACATTATAAAAGTGTTAAGTATAGTTAACGAAAGACACTGATAAGTTTTGCTTAATTTTTTAACTAATAATTAAATATGGATCCACAGCGGATTACTTCGAACGCCAAAAATGCATCGAAGTAGATTAAGGTTTGTAGCAAACGAGCACAGTTCTTTGAAATGTTAAAACGTTTACCTCCATACAATATTCCGAGACTCTGGTATTTATTTAAAGCATTAACAAACTCATCCAATAAATACAACAGTTCTGCTCTACTTATTGTAGATAATGCAGGGTTTGCTGGTGTAAGGAAAAGAGAATCAATTGCTGTTACGTTGTTCTTTTGACAAGACCTAATTTAGAAGTATTGCTCAATTAAAAAACTTACCATTAAGATAGATGCCTCATTTGCGGGCCTTAAGGAACCTTATTATTTCGAGTGATTATTATGAGGGGAAAATTATATTGAAAAAAATTTCTTTTTAATAAAATTGTACATTCGACGTCTAATTCAATGAACTTAATCGGTCGAAATTCCATAAAAGATTATCATAAAAGGTTATCATCATCAAACTGAATTATGTGGGTTTCCTTATTTAAAACACACGATATAAAGGGTCCGCCATTTAAGGCTTTTTTTCAACTATTTCTTATGTCGTGAATGGTAACCCTTAGTTCATATCTGATTTGACAGATAATTAGTTTTATCCTTTCGCTGAACGAATATGGTTGTGCTTACGCTTTTTTCGCTACGCTAAGTGGGCCTGCAATCGACTTACAGAAGATGCCAAAAAAATCATCTTTTCAGATGAAGCTCATTTCCAGCTTGGCGGGTATGTAAACAAGCAAAATTGTCGCATTTGGGGCACAGAAAACTCGCACGCATACATTGAAAAGCCGATACACCCAAGACGAGTCACTGTTTAGTGCGGATTTTGGTCCAGAAGCATAATTCGAAAATGAGCAAGGTGTGGCCGTTACAGTCAATGGCGATCGTTATCGGGCCATGTTGAACGAATTTTTGTTCACAAAAAATGAAGAGGAGGATATTAGCAACATTTTTGTTTCTACAGGACGGCGCTACGTGTCACACAGCCGAAGCTACACTCGATGTTTTGCGCCCTGTCTTCAAAAAATAAAATTTATTTGGCGGACCCTTTATATTCGTTTTATGAATTTGTTTAATATGAAAAACTAAAACTTAAATTATAAAGTTATAGTCTAGGGTTTATATTAATTCCTACTCTTATGTATTAGTTTGTATTGTTATTTTGACACTTACGACTGTTGCTATTTATTTGATTGTTCCTGGAATTTAAGTGTAAACTCAACATTCCACGACTATACTATTGTACTTTACTTACACTCAACAAATTTGGTCCAATTTTTCAACTGCAACTCAACTATTAAACTATATACCATTAGACGAGAAATGCATCTATTTGTACTTACTGTTCACTCGTCACTCGTCTGTTTCGTTGAAAGTTCTAGGTCCTTTACTTGTCAGTGTATTGATATAGATATCCTTCAACCCATACTCTTAAACACAAAAACGAACAAAAGTCTATCTCAATAAATTGGACCATACTCGTCTAAAAGTTTCCATAAATAACGGATGGACTTATCAAAAATAAAATTTACTCTTTGCACAGTGATTCAGTTCGACTCAAATCGCACATATCTATGAAATAAAAATAAAAACACATTACATCTGCATTCAAACTGTTCTACAAATATTTTTTTCTTATGTAGAATTTTTTTAAACTTTTTGAATTGATGTTTAACATGGGGGAAAACAAATTTTCTTTATATGAACCCCTTAAATACAGACCAGTTTTAATAAACTAAAAAAAGTAGAAAAAAATAAACTTTGGTTTAAACATCATCGTCACCATCAACATTATCGTCACCATCAACATCATATCGTCACTTTCAATCCTCTTGGCCTGTAATTATATTACCCCATTGATTTACTCTCTACGTAATTTTCTCGCTATAAATTTAATACATATTTTATTACTTTTTTTTATTAATTTGTTGTTTTTTCTTATTATAATTACAGGTGAACGTTTTGTACCGGAAACATATGCGAACGGCTATAAAATCACAATGCGTTTAACCATAAATGACGTTGACGCACAAGATTTTGGTTCATATCGTTGTGTAGCCAAAAATTCATTGGGTGATACTGATGGAGCAATTAAACTTTATCGTAAGTGTATAACCAACAGATACAGAAACAATTTTTTTATTTTTCTTTCTTTTTCCAATGGTTATTCATTAGCATATTCATGTTGTATGTCTGCTTGTAACCAAGAGGTAAAAAAAAGTTCTTCTAAAATATGAAAAAAAACGGAAGTTTAAAAATGATAAAAACAGATGGAAGCATGGAAAAAAAAGTTTTTAAGTTTTTCTGTTTTTTATTAAAAGTGACAACTTTATTTTGTGTATGAATAAAATTGAGGTCAAGTAATGAAAAGTGAAGATAATAAAACATTGGCGTAGAGGATTTACTGATATGCTACATGTAGAGAAAGATTAAAAAATATTTTGTAATTTTTTCTTTTAGCTCTACTCTATGCCGATTGTAGTGTAGTTTCATTTATACCAAAAAATAAGCATTGCAGTTAATTAAAAACACAAAAATAACAATAAAACGAAATTTTTTAAATGGTATTTTGACAACAGAAATAAGAAAAGTAAACCAGATATAAAAAAGGAACTTAAAATTGAAATCCTTAAGGGAAATTGTGTCATCATCATGCCAATGACAATTTAAATATTAATTAGGACAATCATGACGATGATGACAATAACAATGATGAGGTGTAAATGGGCTTACAACATAATTCTTATACTCTTTCCTTTTTTTAATAAATATAACAGCAAGAAAACTTTATTTTAATTATTCATCAGTAAGACAACCAAACAAGAAGAGAAATTCGACAGCAAAAAATAAAAATAAAAATAAAAAACTTTAATGACAAAGTATGTCACGTTTACATTAAAAATTGTAAAAAAGGAAAGAATTAAGTATGGCATGTGGAATTTGAGTAATAAGAGTGTAGATGGTCATCGATTTAATGTCCGTTGAAGGGCAAGATACTCTTTTGTTTTTTGACAGTTTTTTTCTCATTTGTCATTTAATAGTCATTTAATAGTCATTTCAGTCAGTTTAACATAAACAACACAACAAGAGTAATTAATTATTTATTTAATTTAAAAGTAAAAATTGACGCTTTTTTATCCCTCTGCAATATAAATTTAAAAAATTCCAAGCAAATACGCAAAACCATCTGAATTCATATAAATAAGTCGATGTAAAAGATATAAAATGGGAATGAAAGTTTTAAAACGGTCAAAACCAAATGTTTTGAGCGCAATTTTTATACTTTTAGCCGTATGAGATGTCGTAAAATTCTGCTCGAAGGTACATCTTAAGAGACCATCCCAAATCGAGACTGCAGCTAAACGATGACCGTATCCGACCATAGGGACTACCTCGGGGATGGTTCTTAAGATGACCTTACACACTCTGCGGCAAAAATTCTTTCATCAGTAAACCAAATTGTTCTGTTGTAAAAAAGCCACTCCATCATTAGTATTGAATCAGTTTGGAATTCTCGTTGCAGAATAACGAAAGTGGCGTTAGCTTCCATTAGCCATATAATTAAATACTATATTCTATGTTGTAATAGTATTCGATGTTTAAAAGTGTTTAAAAATTAAACAGAATATTACATATAAAAAGTCACTTATTAGGCCAAAATCTATAATAGCACGGCAACTAATATTGTTGTATATTGGAAAAATTAAAGAATAAAGCAAGGAAAAGAGTAAACGAATTGTTTAGCAAAAATAATGTATTAAATGAATTTAATACAATAGAAACCAGTTTGTTACAAATTATACACACACATGTTTTTTAACGACACATGCATACAATGTCTTATAATCTACTTAATGCCACCTTTTCTTACCCTACACGCATATATAAATTTCTTAAGTTGACTATTTACATTTTACAGCTTAGAGACACTTACTCGCATAAAACCGTATTTGACATTTTGACAATAAACAGTAAAAGCTTTTGTTTTGATCTCATTTTGACTTATATTCTCTCTTGCTCTCATTCACTACTGGTTTTCTTAAAAGCCTCTACTATTTCTCCAATTTTGTGTTCTCGCATTATATTGTTTGTCCTTGGGCTTTGTGTATGGGAATGTATGTGTGTATGTGTAAATATATTAAATATTTAGATTTTGTATAAAATAATGTGAAATTAATTGAATATTAACATGACCTAATTACATGCAATTACATCCTGCATATGGAAATACATATGTGTTTTCTGCGCGTATGTGTGTGTGCTTGTGCCTAAAAGTGTGTTTTGAATTTTTGCAAATTTATTAAAATTAAAAATTCAAATTTGTATTGTAGCACTTGAGTGAAGAATGGGCAGAAGGAACAAAGGCTTTTAATACCTTTTTTTTCATTGTTTCTTTCATAAGCATATGGCTTCCCAATAGCTGCCTTGTTTAAGTTTCCTTAGTTTTGTTTTGCCACTAAGCTCCATCTAATCATGTTTGTCTTCCAGCTAAACGGGTGATCGGTCTAATGTAGCAGGTGTCTAGAGGTGTCAGATTTTGGTGTTGTTATCTGTCATGGACAGCGGTTTAGTGGTAGTTCGAAGCTTTACTGCTCCTGCTCATCATAAACTTCTTTCGTTTCTTCTCCAAAAGATGGCTTTACTTTACTCCTTCTGAAATATTTTTTAGTTAATGTCCCCTTTCGTTTCATTCCGGAGAGTAGTGGAGTCAGTTTGCTTATTAAATGAATGACCTGGAGGGGATTTCAACCTCTTGTGTGAAATCACTTTTACCACTACATCACTTCAACTTTGTTTTATGTTATCACGGAACAACACGTCACATGGTATTAGTAAGAAAATCTTCGGTTAACTGAATCATGATCTCATTTGGAGTGCAGTGGTATAGAGGGAAATCCCTGTCAAACTTGAGTGTCTTATCAAAACTTGTTGTCCCGTAATGCATATTGCAAAATTAAGCATAGCAAGCTGTTGAACAGACAGATGGAAGCTAAATTCAAAGTCCGACAAAGCTGTGCTGTCACCATTATTACTCAATATTGCTCTTGACACGGTCTTTAAAAGAGACCTGGACGACATCAAAGATACAGTATGGAAATTGCAAGAACGTTTAAGCGGTCTGGATCTGGATTACACGGATAATGTTTGTCGATTGGCTACTGCTTCTGTGACATTGGAAAATAAATTCGTCGTATATATTCGACATACCAGAAATTATTTGCAAATGGTACGGGTTAGTGTTCAATCCCGTAGACCTACACTATCGACTTACAATACCAAGCCTATTTTAAATATGTCACAGTGTGTTTCTTCGAATTTGCCACTTGCTTTCAGAGCAATTCGTTAGAAGTTCGCCAGACAATTTTGCAGATGTACCCTCTTGTCGGCAACCTCTGGTTTGCTAATACTTATCTATACGCCACCTGCATGAATTTCCCCAACTTACTTGTTACACTTGATGATTGTTTGATGCACGTGGCTACCCACAGCTACTAAAGTGCCAAGTTGCATTATCGGACCCAATGCCAGGAATGCCTTATACAGGATACCACGGAGATGTCGTGTAGGAACTACAAACCGAAAGGCTTACGGCAAGTGTTCATTAACGGTGGATACAGGGTGTTCGCCGGGAAGGTATAGTACTTTGTTTGTTTATAACTTTGATTATATGAAAG
Source organism: Wohlfahrtia magnifica (assembly GCA_023159175.1). Taxonomy (NCBI): domain Eukaryota; kingdom Metazoa; phylum Arthropoda; class Insecta; order Diptera; family Sarcophagidae; genus Wohlfahrtia; species Wohlfahrtia magnifica. The sequence continues at coordinate 4,677,726 of JAKWBJ010000051.1, forward strand.
AGAACGGATCTTATATTGATAAAGGTTTTATTTAATAAATGCCCGCCTCTGTCAGCTTCACAAATGCGAGCCCTATTGAGTACATTTTTCATTACATTCTCAAAGATTTCACGCGGTATTTCATTCATTTCATCACGAGTATTTTGTTTGAGTTGCTTCAGCGTTTCTGGTTTGCTTGCACAAACTTTTCTCTTCAGATATCCCCACAAAAAGAAGTCCGGAGCAGTCAAATCAGCCAACCGTGGAGGCCAATCAACATCACCATCTCGCAGTAATTCCATTGTAATCCTGGGTTTATGCGATGTGGCACCGTTTTGTTGAAACCGCATGTTAGTCAAGCCCAAAGCATGCAGCTATGGCTTTAAAAAGTTGTCAATCATATCATGTTATCGCTCCCCATTGTCAGTTATCGTTACGCCGTTTTTAGTTTCAAAGAAAAAAGGTCCAGTGATTCCTCCTGACCAAATTGCACTCCAGACTGTTACTTTTAATGGATGCAAAGGGTTTCGCATTGCCAATAACCAACTATTCTATTTATTCACATAACCATGCAAATGAAAATGGGCCTCGTCACTCATTATGATTTTTTCATGAAAATCGGTGTTGTCGTGGGCGAGCTGTAACATCCTATTGGCATATGTACGGCAGCGTAAATGGTCTTCTGGAAGAAGCTCTTGTGTCAACTGAATCTTAAATAGAAACAAAAGCAAATCGTTGTGCAAAATTGTGACTAAAGTTGTTCTTTGAAGACCAAGCTCCTGAGCACGGTGTCGATTTGAGGTTGATGGATTGTTTTAAACACTTTCTTGAAGAGCAGTAAGGTGTTCAGCCGATCTTGCAGTACGTTGTGGTCCATGCTTGGGCCTGCCAGTTACAGTCCCCCTTTCTTTGAAAAAATTTCATGTACTTTTCTCATCGTCACAGTAATCGATGATTGATTTTGATAAAATGTTTTAACGATTAAAACACGTTGGTTGGCCAAAAGTTAACTGTCAAAACTAATGTTTGCCACAATGGCGGCAAAACAAAGTAGTATACCTTTCAGGCGGACACCCTGTAGATACATAAAAAGTGCTCAATCGTTCATTTCTCATACACTTTGATGCAACTATGATAGTAATTATTGTACTGCAACAACATCCTGCAGTTATTGTATTGCAACAACAGATATCAGTCTGGTCTCATCCCTTTTTCCACAACCAATATACGACCGAGTGCACGACACGTTGTATTCAGAACTGCTTCGCAATCCTGCTTCCACTTATATCCTACCAGATGCAGGTAGAATAATCCAGAATAAGTTTCTTTAACGACTTTATGGGCGCTGCTACCAAGGCGAGCCTTTGTCAATTCTATGCCGATTCTGAGAGAGTCAAGCTTTTTGCCTGCTCATTTCTACAAAGTTACGGTGTCCTAGAATCAAGCCAAGGGTCCCCTCAGAAGATAGGCTAAGGTCGTCTAATGAGTTTTTGCGCCATTTCACCAGCCATCTAATGTTAGTTTGTGATTACGTGAGAAGGATAGCCGCTTGGTGTTCAACACAAATGCAGACGCATGCAAGAAATTATGCTTCCCTAATGGCCAATATTTTCCTGAAAACAAACGAGCCGCCAGTATTGACTCTGTTTAGTCTACGCTTGTAAGGATTCTTATACGGAATCTCCTATCAAAGTTGACTTCCTGGGTGCAGTAGTCATACGTAGAATGAAGTCCGTCCGGGTGCTCATCAAGAAAAATGGCATAACCATACTCTCTCCATACTCCAGAGTGTTGTTGTAGTAGATGAAAAAAACGTCAAGAGCCACGGAAGGGCAAGTACGCATCGCCCCAGCGACACCCACACAGGCCGATCTCTGCACCTTTTTCAGCACCATGACTACCTTTGCTATTATTATACTTTTCTTAAATCCTTTTAATGCTTTATTACTCTGTGTTTGCCATTATAATTTCCTATTTTATTTAAGAGAATTTATATGAAAAACTTTCCATTTTATTGTAATTTTTTTTTTTATTTTTCTCCTCCTAAACGCATTGTAATACCCACTCACTGACTTTTGCGTTGTTCTATTTTGCTATTCTGTATTCGATTTTTAGACATTCCTCAGACTACAACTGCAACAATTTTAGCTCCAACTATTTCAACAAATACGGTGCCCATGTTGGTAACAAGATACCACAAAGGTAAGTAAAATATACACATAAATGTGTATGTATGTGTGTACACACTGTACTACGCACGTACATGTAGAAGTATATAGTTTTAGTACGTATTTGCGCATAATACTACGAACCAGCATCAACTATTATTAATACCATTTAAAATGCATTTTTCTATTCCTTCTCTTTTCCTCTATAACTGCTGCCTTACTCTTTCTCTTTTCTCGTGTCTTTTGTTATTATTGTGGTGTTTGGTATGGCAAATTTCTTCATCTACATGTGGTACTTTCTTGTGGTACTTTTTTCCTATACACAACCTACTTACACATCTGCTGCTTACTTTCAGCAGAATAATAATAACAACAATCATAAATTGCAAAGAACTAAATCAAAAATGGATTTACAACAACAACAACAGCAGCAGCAGCAACAGCAACAACAGACAAACTTAAATAACGTTTACATGGGTGAAACATCAACAATGTGGAATCAACAGCAACAGAATCGTTATAGTGGTGTCAGAGAGCATTACAGTCATCAAGATGAGTAGTCATTGCATTAGGAAATGAATAAAACGGTATATTAGAGAAAGTCTGAGATGGGACTTAGGTATGTCATGGTTGGTATCTGATAAGAAAATCTTATTTAAATTAAATGCTTAATTCATATGAATGCAGAAGCAATTTTAATATAAAGTTGATAAGTTAAAAACGAAAATAAAAAGAAATTTCTTAAGCCAGTTAAGGTTTTAGTAAAAGAGTCAACATTTTTTATAAAGGAGACGAAAAAAGGAAAAAACAAAATCAATCAAAAGAGACCGAAGTCTAAGCTATAAATGCCTCATGGTTAATGTAATCTCCTGTCATCGAAGGATAATATCTTAGTGCTTCTAAAAATTGTTTAAAATGTAGTTTTCTATAATGAAAGGGCAACCTGAAAGGAGTTTATTGTATATGGATATAGTCATGTTATACACTACTGTCAACAGGAATACGTAGTGGCGTCGTTGACAGCCAGGTAGCCATATGGGCCCTGACATCGTGGTAGAAGTCTTCAAGGCTGGTCATGATATGCAGCAGACCCTAATATGTACAAACAGTCTTGTTACTCTGCTTTAGTTTTCTGATTATTAATGTAGTGTGGAAAACAGCTTGGCAAAAATGCTGCTTCATCCCATCATCATCCCATAGTGGGAGATCATGCAATGTTAATGGATGTAGTTTCTGGAAAAGATACAATTAAGACACAAGTACATCCTATGATAGACGAGCGACCGGGATTCTTATTATACTTTTTAGAGGAAATATTTTTCCAGATTTGTTCACTGCAAAAACTCTGTCACCTATTACGGAATAGCTATCAGCATTATCTGCAGAAGCTGCTAATTTTAATTTTAATAGTACCTTAATTTTGGACACGCTTAGTTTAGTTAATGTTTACCTCATGGTAAATATTTGAAAATTAATCTTCTTATTGGAATACCGCTTATATATAATCCAGCTTTGCTTAGTTATCTGGGTCTAGTAGGTCATTAGCTACTGAACTATTTCAGTAGTACAGACTGGATCTAAAGCCTCATTGAGATATATTACGCTGTAAATAGAACAACATCTAACGCGAAATGGAGACCTTTTCACTCTACTGGACTATTTGCTCACAATGGTGTACCATGAAAATCAACCAAATGACTGTGATTTTCAATACGTTAGTTCAGACAGTTTTGGAATTATCCTCGTATACTCTCACGAACTATATTTCTGCAAGTTTTTACAAAAATAATAAAAAGTATTGATATAATTAATTAATCGTTAAAGTAACCTTATCAAGTATGTTTTTATGCTTTTATTTTATTTGCTCCCCAAAAAACAGTATCAAATTATGAAAAATTGCCTTTTTTTCTTATGAAAGTTTTTTAGTTTTTTCAGAGTTGCATATACTCATACTTTTTGAAATTGTCATTGGAAGCTTGTCTAGTTCCTCGTTCTAATCCTACAATGACATTTAATATCTTTTTTATCTTTTGCACTTTGTATTGGTATTACTGCCTTTCAGGAAAACGAAAAAAAAACCTAAAACTGTTCAAACAGAAAGAGTTTTTACACAATGTTTTCCTATTTTTCTTTTAAAAGCTATTGCTTCTTACAAGCGGATGTAAATAATTGTAACGAAAGTTAGTGAAACGGAAACAAAAACAAAAAAAATAAAAATTTTTTGATGATGAAGTTGATACTCCTTTACAGTACTTGTGTTCAAATGTCTACTGTGTTTTGCATAAAATATTATATTTTTTAAAAACTACATCTTCTTTTCTCTTCTCCACCATTTTTTTCTTTTTTCTTTCGTTTCTTAAACTTTCACAACTGAAGTATTGTTACAAATAAGAAAGAAATTCAAAAGAAATACGACTGAATTTGATTTAATCTTGCAGTAGGAGGAAAAAACAGCAGCAACGAAGAAACAAAAAAATGTGCAATTTATTACGCATAAAATGCCATGATATTGTGGCATGCCACACACAATAGTGGCACTAGTTCTACAAAGGAAAGAAAGAAAAAAAATGTTGAAATTCTTTTCTACTCTGCCACTGTTTTTCACTCCATAAGGAAAACCCCTTAAAAACACAATTTGTGGCAATTGCTGAAGAAAAAAAATATATCGAAATTGTCATGATTTACGACATGTCAATTGTGGAAAATAGAGGCAAATGCACAAAATTTTTGTTGAAGAAGAAAAATTGCTTATATTATAACAAATATATAATAATTCCTCTATTCGTGCTCTCTCACTCACAGCAAACATTAATTTTTATGGACTTTAAAATGCTGCAATTGCTGTCTCCATTGAAATCTCTGAAATTTGCAATTCGAAACAAACAGTAGCTATCACATGCATTTAAATTGAGTAACCAAGCAGTCATAAAGTCATTATTGTTTGTAGTATTTGAAGTTAAAGTAAATAAAGGGTCCGCCAAATAATTTTTTTTTTTTTTTTTGGGGAAATGCTATAAAAAAAAATACTGACTATTTTCTCAAATTTCTTTTTTTATTTGAAAGTACAATCCTTCCGGTTAATAATGGAAAATAATTTCATTCAAATGGCTGCTTCGGCTGGCCATGCAGTAGCCTACAAGATCGGTCTAATTTTTAAGCACATTATCTATTGTGTGCAGCTGTATTTCACCAATGGCTTCACGAATATTGTCCTTGAAAGCGTCAATTGTCTCTGGCTTGTTGGCGTAACACTTATCTTTGACGGCAGCCCACAAATAAGAGTCCAACGGTGTCAAATCGCAGCTCCGAGGCGGCCAAACGACATCAGCTTTGCGGCTGATAATGCGATCTTTAGAAACAGGGCACAATACTTCGAGTGTAGCTTCGGCTGTGTGGCACGTAGCGCCGTCCTGTTGAAACCAAATGTTGCTAATATCCTCCTCTTAAATTTTTGTGAACAAAAATTCGTTCAACATGGTCCGATAACGATCGCCATTGACTGTAACGACCACTCCTTGCTCATTTTCGAAGAAAAATGGCCCAATAATGCCTCTGGACCGATATCCGCACCAAACAGTGACTCGTCTTGGATGTATCGGCTTTTCAATGTATGCGTGCGGGTGCCCCAAATGCGACAATTTTGCTTGTTTACATACCCGCCAAGATCAAAATGAGCTTCAACTGAGAAGATGATTTTTGATTCCGCAACATTTTCATGATATTAAAAGTAATGTCGCAATATTTCCCAGCGTTGTTCAAGCGTATACACAACCATATTCGTTCAGCGGAAGGACAAAACTAATTATCTGTGAAATCAGAAATGAGTTGTTACCATTCACGAAGCACTAGTTGAAAAAAAATGTTAGATGGCGGACCCATTATTTGATTTCGTAATCGATATTTAATATTGGCTCTACTGACTTACATACATAAGACCAGACTGTAAGTTAAAGAAATACTGAACTGTATTTTAGTTGTATTAGAGCTGAGGCATACACGTTTCATTCATTCGTCATGGTAACCATTCAAATGAAAATGGGCCTCGTCACTCCTTATGATTTTTTCATGAAAATCGGTGTTGTCGTGGGCGAGCTGTAACATCCTATTGGCATATGTACGGCGGCGTAAATGGTCTTCTGGAAGAAGCTCTTGTGTTAACTAAATCTTAAATGGAAACAAAAACAATCGTTGTGCAAAATTGTGACCAAAGTTGTTCTTTGAAGACCAAGCTCCTAGCACAGTGTCGAATTGAGGTTGATGGATTGTTTTGAACACTTTCTTGAACAGCAGTAATGTTTTCAGCCGATCTTGCAGTAAGTTGTGGTGCATGCTTGGGCGTGTCAGTTACAGTCCCCCTTTCTTTGAAATCATTCACTACACGATAAATAGTGCGTCTTGTTGGCACGTTGTTTCACCTAAAAATTTCATGTACTTTTCTCATCGTCACAGTAATCGATGATTGATTTTGATAAAATGTTTTAACGATTAAAACACGTTGGTTTACTGAATATTTTTCCATAACAAATTTGCCACATCTCTACTTCATGACTGCCAAATGTGAACTGTCAAGACTAATGTTTGCCACAATATCGGCAAAACAAAACAGTTTCAAAGAATTAAGGTTCAATAATTCCTCCTGACCAAATTGTACACCAGAGTGTCATTTTTAATGGATGCAAAAGTGACTAATGAATAATTTTAAGGTTTTTTCGTCACTGATTATGATTTTTCCATTAAAATCAGGGTTGCCATAGGCGAGCTGTTTTAACGATTAAAAGACTAATGTTTACCAAAATGACGGCAAAACGAGATAGTATACCTTCCCGGCGGACACCCTGTATAATCTATTGTTTTTTGATTTCCTTTATAAAATATAGAATACAGTTCAAAAAGCCCTTAAGCTGTTTAACAGGTCATTTAGAGCACTTATGACCGTTAAAACAGATTGTTGGTTTATTGACAAAAACACTCGTCTGCACCACAACACACACCTTCCATTTCTATTTTATAAAACAAATAAAAAACCTACAAAAACGGATGTAAAAAAGTGTAAATAAAAGCGAAGTTCTTGACAATCGTCGTCGATGTTTTTTATTACCTACAATATGAGTTTATTTGTGAAATGACATTGTAACAGCCCTTTACCATATGTTTTAGGTTTTGTTTTTTTATGGCTAATTTTCTTATGCTTTTATTTTGATTTCTTTTTTTATTGTCATACGACTAAATAATTTTTATGGGAGCGAGTATTGACATGTGTCTTTTAGTACGAGTGAATGTAAAGTACTTCTGGTATCAGAAGGTAAAAATAAACGCTATTTGGCTGTATGTACCCTGCAAATAATATTTGGTTACGTGGACCAATTTTTCTGAAGTGGACTACTTAAAAATATGGTCCAATGTAATGTAGACATGGACCGTATTATTGACAAACAACAGCTATTGCTTTAAGACAAGTGTTCGTGTTTAATATTCGTACACATTTTTGCCAGTGTCGTAGTATATTACAACTCTGTTATCCATATGTGTATTTTATTAGGAAATTTTGTGCATAAAATAATATAAAAATTTTTTAAACTACTCCTCTAGTGTGTTCCACGGAGTAGTTAATGGAGGAGTTTTTAAACAACCCCTCTGGTGTCCTCCATGAAGTAATTTTTGGATTAGTTCGATGGGTTAAATGGCCCAGTCCTAGAACATCGTAGTGTTAAATAAACCATGTGTTTTTCATAAATTTGGGTTAGTTTAGGACTGGTCCTACTTCTCCGAAGACTACTCTTTACATGCATGTATAGAGTACACGCATTATTTGCAAGGCATTTTAGTGTTTAGGCGAAATTGGTACTCAATGCACACACACACACGCTCTTATATGCGTATTTGAAATTTACCATAAAAACAGAGCTTAACAATAACATATTTTGTATGCTTTAAGCGAAAAACATGAATGTTGGTTTTCATTTTACTAACTTTCCTCTCTGCTTATACATATCCTGCATTTAGTGCGTTTTTGTTTTATGTTGACAATTTGCTGCGATTTTTTTTTTCATAATTTTTGCATCTACAGCAGTTTTTTTTTTATTTCTTGATTTGTTGCTGTTTGATATTTCACCATGTTCACCACACTCTCTCTCTCTCTCTTACTTTCTTCTCTACTATATACTCGTATGTTTTAAATCTAAATACACTCGAGTATGTGTAAGTATGTTTACTAGTGTATTAAACCTAAAATGTAGTTTTACAACGTGACAGTTGCTTTAGCTTTTTAACTTCAATGGTGTTTTATTGCAATTTTAAAGGCAAAAAAAATATTGTTTTCCCCTCTCTTTTAACTTATATTTTTTATTCAATATTTTGTTGTTCTATTTCTCCTTAAATTTTTCTGTTTGTTTTTGTTGTTGTTTTTCACAGATATTGAAAAAGATGTTATTTTATCTGTTGCTCTTATTGCTGTTTATTCCCAAAAGTGTTTTTAAACTTTTTCTTTTTTGTTGGCTTTATTGACATTTACCAGGGGATATAATGACAAAAAATTGTTGTATTTATTGTCAATATTGTTGCTTTTGTTTTATTTTTTTTTTGTTGCTGTGAGAGTGTTTTATTTTTGCTATTTTCTGTTATACCAAAGTCTGCCTCTTTCTGTGTTTTACGTTTGTTGACTAATGTTTGTAGTAATTGCTGGTAAGCATGAATCAATAATAAATAAAAATTGCAAAAAACTGATCAATTTAAGTTAAAATAAATAAAAATTTAAATATAGGGTCCGCCATCTAAAGCTTTTTTTTTTCAACTAGTGCTTATTTCGTGAATGGTAACACTTAGCTCATGTCTGATTTGACAGATAATTAGTTTTATCCTTCCGCTGAATGAATATGTTCGTGTATACGCTTCGCTAAATAGACCTGCGATCGACTTACAGAAAATGCCGATTTTGCCACAAAAAAAAAATCATCTTTTCAGATGAAGCTCATTTTGATCTTGGCGGGTATGTAAACAAGCAACTTTGACGCATTTGGGGCACAGAAAATCTGCACGCATACATTGAAAAGCCGATACACCCAAGACGAGTCACTGTTTGATGCGGGTGTTGGTCCAGAGGCAAAATTGTGCCATTTTTCTTTGAAAATGAGCAAGGAGTGGCCGTTACAGTCAATGGCGATCGTTATCGGGCCATGTTGAACGAATTTTTGTTCACAAAAATTGAAGAGAAGGATATTAGCAACATTTGGTTTCACCAGAATGGCGCTACGTACCACACAACCGAAGCTACACTCGATGTTTTGCGCCTTGTTTTTGAAGATCGCATTATCAGCCGAAGAGCTGATGTCGTTTGGCCTCCTTGGAGCTGTGATTTGACACCGTTGGACTATTATTTGTGGGGTGCCGTCAAAGATAAGTGTTACGCCAACAAGCCAGAGACAATTGACGCTTTAAAGGACAATATCCGTGAAGGCATTGGTGAAATACAGCTGCACACAATCGATAATGTGCTTAAAAATTGGAATGATGGTGTAGGCTACTTCATGAAGAGCCGAGACAGCCATTTGAATGAAATTGTTTTCCATTATTAACCGGAAGGATTGTACTTTCAAATAAAAAAAGAAATTTGAGAAAATATTCAGTAGTTTTTTTATAGCATTTAAAAAAAAAAAAATTGTTCTGGCGGACCCTATATTTGTTTAAACTGTTTTACAAATTATAAAATTTGAGAGCTTTTGATACACCAATTGAAGTATGTAAGGGTTTAATAAATTTATAATATTGTTACGTTTTTACTTTCTTAAAAACGTTTATTTATTCGAAATTTTCGCAGTCATTTTGAGTGAAACAAATAAAGATTTGCATGGTTTTTTGTGATGTACCAGCAAAACGAGAAATAAAATAATAATTGAAAATACTAAATATGTATGTAAGGGAGAGCTAAAAATCTGCAAAAAGCGGTTTTTCTCAAAAAATCACGGATTTTTTTACCGAGTGAGACAACATCTCTACAAGTCTACAATGGTTTGAAGAAGTTTGGCTTTATTCAAAAGGGGGTTTAAAGAACTTTAAGGATTGAAAGAGTAATTAACAGTAGACACCCAGCGAGCTAGTAGAATACAGGCTACTACAGATCGTCCTTGAACAGCTAAAATTTTTATGCAAAATTTGTTTCCATATAATAAATTATAACCACTTTTTAACGAAATATGTCTACAAAATATTCGAAAAATAACCCAATTTTTTTTTACTTTCGTTAATAAAGCACAACATTTGGAAATCATAACAATCATAGCGTTCATCGTCGTCTGTTGTATAGTGCTTAGCAGTCAACTTTTAAAATCATTTCAACGTTTGATGGCATCAATTTAATGCAAAAAGAAATGACAAAATTGGAAATCTCAAGCCTACTTATTCGTCATTTGCCTTGAAACTGCAAAATATTTTGACTTGCATTGATTGCAACTTAGGTAGATGAAAAACTACAACATGGTGAATACTGGATGTTAAAAAATTACAAACGAGGTCGCAACAGCATCTATATGGACTGTGGTGAGTCCACATCTTTTGAAAAAGGCCAACCTGTGGTGAGTCTCCACAGCCCATTATTATACGTTCATGGATAGTTTGGCCGTTGAGCAGTAAGTTGATTAAAATAATTTCAAAGCTGTCAAGTTAGTTCAGCATTAAATTATCAGTTAATTCCTTATTAATTCAATTGATTCTTAATACTGTAAATTAAATTAATAATTGGTAAGTCCTTAAGTTAGATAAGTGGTAAATTAGCAACATAAATTAATGCTCAATTAGTTTAATTGCTTCTTAATATACAACATAAGTTGATTAAATAATAAGTAAGCTGTTAAGTTGGTTAATTGGTTAGTTAGCATAGTAAAAGTTTGGAATAAATTTTTAAATAATTCAATGGGCCACAGTTGTTAAGCGATAAGCTAATTAAATAAATAGTAAGTTCTTAAGTTAGTTAAATGGTATATTAGCAATATAAGCTAGTTCTTTAATAGTTAAAGTGGATCCTAATATACATTATAAGTATATTTAATACTTATTAAATTGTTAAATTGTTAATAAGTTAGCAGTAAAAGTTTTGATGTAATTCAGTTGGTTCATTACAGCAACATTTTTAGACGGTAAGTGAATTAAATAATTAGGAACTCTCTTAGTTAGCCAATAGCCACAGATGCTATAAGTTAATTTAATAATCAGTAAATTGTTAAGCTTGTTAATTGGTAAGTTAGCAATTAAATAGTTCTTGATTTCTAGTGCCCACCCCAGTAAAATCTATAGTCTGATGAGGAGTGTCGCCAGGCTTCTACAGCAAAGAACAGTATCTATAAAAGAACACGGCAGTTTGCCGCTACGCGAGCTATTATGGTGGACTATAGTGAGAAAGGAAGGGACGAGAGACGCTATTTCAGATGCAAACAGAATTAAAGTTGTTTTAGAGAAAGAGAAGCTAAAGTTAAAAGTTTGACCGGAGGTTACGAGTCTGAAGTATCCTCCTGCAGAGATTACAACACTAACTTGATTACAAGGCATAATGGGTGTGAGGAGGCAGCACTTGTCTAAATGGCAAGGCGACGATCTTACAAATTTTACCATTAGAGAAGATATTGTAACGACCTTATTCGATGATGACGACAGCCATATTTCGCCGCCAAACCATGACGAGGTCAGGGTCGCGATGTGGCGACCAAAAAATAATAAAGCTGCTGACTCCGACAACCTGTCCGCTAAATTTTTTAAGGCAAGAGGCGATAAGGAATTTCAGTCCTGTCCTAAAAACGGAAGACCCTCGATATGCGCCAATTGTATGAAGCTACTGTGTAGGCGGCTGAAGTCGCTCTCCATTAAACAGATTGAAACTTATTAGTTCGGCTCAGATCTGGTGAGTTCACCAACGTCCAGATATTTCTGGTTAGAAGTAAAGATGAGTCTTGAATGCATTTTTAAGTTAAGTAGTGGGATAAGATTGGATGGAACTGCCAAGGGGCACTTAAGCACGAATAGCGGCCCGTTGTGATACCACATAACGGATTTTCCCTGTTGTGTTTACCAGAGTTCTAGTGATCAAACAGTGGCACCACACAGAAGCTCTTGTCTAGATTAGATCGAAAACCAGCCTGACAGACTAATGAACCAGGCTATTGGCCTGATGTCAAGGATCGATATATTCGATAAGCCATCGAGAAACGATGAGCGCAGCGTGAGAAGTCTACGCTTGCGGGTGATGGACACTGGCAGATGGCACAATAGCCCGTGAGCATGCATATAACGGAGGAGATGCTCCAGTTGGAACAGTTGATTGGTACTTTATATTCAACATGGGCCAGGTAAGTCTGGCAATAAAACAAGAGTCATCTTCCGTCAAAACTCTTTCATCATCCATATACTTTCGCTTGATCGCAAGTACAACGGGGTTAAGAAGCCCTTACATAAAGATGAATTTCCGAAAGAAGTTTGCCTGACCTAGCGAGCTCATCTGCGACCAGAAACTGAGGTGATAATGTCACGAGGGAATCACGGCAGTCACTGGCATGCTTAGAGTTAAAGGTCATACCTAAAGTTTACCTTATCGCCGCCTGGCTATCAGAACAAATATGTATATGTCGTTGGTAGGAGCCATGGGTCCACTATACAGCATGAAAAATGGCCAGCACTTCGGTCACAAACATACTGCAGTAGTTCGGAAGTCGAGAAAACTTTCGCAAAAAATTCCACTACCAACCCTGTTGTCTAGTCTGGATTAGTCAGTATAGACATATATTGAATCGCTGGGGATAAGAGATCCAGAGGCCCAATCTTTCCTAAAAGGAATCATGACACGGAATCCTTTATACAGTATAGGTCCAGATGAGACATAGTCAATATCATCCAGTATCAAGAGTTTCTAAGATACAATAGAGCAGTGTCTCTAGAAGATAAAGACAATTATCTGCGATGGGAGCCATCAAAGCATTACAAAGGTTGCCCTTGTAGAGGTAGCACGTAACGCAGCTGTGATCTGGATGGCAGCAGATCTCCCGACCTTATCAGGGATTGTGACATTGCAATCTTTGGCGAGACCAGAAGACCATTTCGCATACACTGCTCTTCTGCAGCAAGGTGATGTCATAAACCGCTTTGCTAGCTCAGATATTTAGCAGCTGGACTCAGTTGGGTAACGAAAAGTAAGGTATCTTATACTCCTAGTGAAGAGCATTGTATCGGTCTCTGTGCACCACCTAAACACAGACTCTGTTTGCAAATGCTAAACACTGCAATGGCGATATCATCGGCATAAGCGACGATTCCGTAGCCAAAAGAGTCAAGACTAGTAAGGAGCATGTTAACTGCAAGGTTCAAGAGAAGCGGAGACAGGACTACCACCTGTGGGAGTTAAGCAGAAAGGTGAATCAGTAATTGTAAATTGTAAGTTCTTATTATTTAATTTATTATTGATCTCATTAAATAAAGTTGTTAAGCTAAGGCAATAGAAACCTAATATTTTGCATACTTTCTAAGACTTCTTTAAATTTGTTTCTTTATCTTCTAATTCCAGTTATTTGGCTTCGTTTAGCTTTGATATTTACGCTTCCGGCTTGGAGTACAATAGCACAACGACTCAAATCGAATGAAACGAAAACTAAACGAAATTAATAGAATTGTCGATAATGAAATTACAGCAGAATATGCCATATTGTTTGGTAAATATATACTTTGTAAACCATAGAAGTTAAGATAAATTAATGATGGGAAATTACGTAAATTTTTGAAAGTATGTAAGGTTAGCTACTTATATAGGGTCCGCCAAATATATTTTTTTTTAAATGCTAAAAAAAATTAATGAATATTTTTGTCAAATTTCTTTTTTTATTTGAAAGCACAAATCTATCGGTTAATAATGGAAAATTACTTCATTCAAATGGCTGCCTCGGCTGGCCATGCAGTAGCCTACACGATCGGTCCAATTTTGAAGCACATTATCGATTGTGTGTGCTGTATTTCACCAATGGCTTCACGAATATTGTCCTTTAAAGCGTCAATTGCCTCTGGCTTGTCGGCGTAACACTTATCTTCGACGGCATCTCACAAATAATAGTCCAACGGTGTCAAATCTCAGCTCTAAGGTGTCCAAACGACATCAGCTCTGCGGCTGATAATGCGATCTTCAAAAACAAGGCGCAAAACATCGAATGTAGCTTTGGCTGTGTGGCACCTAGCGCTGTTTTGTTGAAACCAAATGTTGCTAATATCCTCAGCTTCAATTTTTGTGAACAACATGACCTGATAACGATCGCCATTGACTGTAACTTCAACTCCTTGCTCATTTTCGAAGTATAATGGCCCATTTATGCCTCTGGATAAAAATCCGCACCAAACAGTGACTCATCTTGGGTGTATCGGCTTTTCAATGTAGGCGTGCGGGTTTTCTGTACCCCAAATGCGACAATTTTGCTTGTTTGCATACCCGCCAAGATCAAAATGAGCTTCATCTGAAAAGATGATTTTTTTTTTTTGCAAAATCAGCATCTTCCATAAGTCGATCGCAGGCCCACTTAGCGAAGCGAAAAAAGCGTATACACAACCATATTCGTTCAGCGAAAGGATAAAACTAATTATCTGTCAAATCAGACATGAGCTAAGTGTTACCATTCAGGAAATAAGCACTAGTTCAAAAAAAGAAAACGTTAGATGGCGGACCCTTTATAAAACAAATTTACTTGATATATATTTACTACATTAAAAATATTGTGTAATATATATTAACATCTTACAAAAGCTTCCAACTTTTTTGAGTTAATATATGAGTTTTATTTGAAATGTTTAAGTTAGTAGCTAAGTTCAATAAAAAGTTCTGATTATTTCATTTACTTTAAGTTTGAAAATGAGTTACAAATGCTATATATTTCAATTTTATACAATGTAGTATATGTAAATATTACTTTATATAATTGATGTTTAGTTCTTTGTACAACTTCTCGAATGAGTGAAAAATAGCAGGAAGTATTTTAAGATTTTTACATAATATTTAAAAAATAGCTTATAATTTCTTGGTGTTAAATCATGTACTTCTCGAGCGAGTGAAAATTAATCGAATGTACTTTAATCATGGTTTACACCAGTATTTCCATAATGTAAAAAATTGTTTTTTAATGTAAAATTAAGTTAACTAACTTATTTTGCATATAACAAAAGAGCTCTTAAGCTTTAATTACAACTTTACAAAATGTAAAAGTTACATAATATATATATATATATATATATATATATATATATATATATATAAACAATAAAATATAAACAATTATAAACAATTTGTAATAAAAAATTATAACGAATATTATTAGAAAAAACAAAATCTAAATCAAGACTTAACAAATCTCATGTACAAAATTATGTAAAATAGTAAAGTAAGTGATTTTACTAATATTAAATATAACAATTTTGAATTTATACACCAAGTCAAGAATGAATGTTAAATAAGTAAAACTTGAAATTTACATATTTGACATGGTGTAAATATTGTTTGGATGGTATCTTTCTTGATAGCATTTTTAAAATAAGGGAAAATTAAATTTTACACAGTGCAAGCATAGTATTGTTGACATCGTTTAAATACAATATTCTACTCAAACACAAATAAGAATAATTGTAACATACGAGTGTATACTAAGATGAATAAAAATGCTAAAAATACAGTGATTCGTTGTAAAATAACTCTTTACATGTTTGTAAAAATTTATTTCAAATATGTTGGTTAAAAATAATTTAAAATTATTTAGAAAATTTAAATTTTCAAATAATTCCTTAGGGTAAGAAGGCAAATGTAATAATTCAGAAAGTAAGTGTAAGCTTATTATTGTAAATAGTAAAAAAAATTAAAAATAAAGTGTTAAATAAATTATTTTTATTGGTGTAAATAATAGTCCATAATATAAAAAAATATATAAATAAAAAAATCTAATTCAATATTTTTTAATAAATTGCGTTATCGTAAACAGAAGAAATAAAATAAAGTTTAATACATATCTTTAATAGCTAAGAGACTTTAGGTAAGTATTAGAGGGCTTGAATGTCCTACAAGCAATCGTCCATCATTTTAAATATTTCATCTCTTGCTTTACAAAATAAACGTTTTGAAGAGAAAATATTTTAAAGCGCAAACACCGCATTTAGACTACGTTACTTGTAACATAACTCTTTTCTTATTTTGTTTCAAAGTAACTTTCAAAAACTTGAAGCATTTATATTCCGAGTCTGTTACTACAAACTTGTCTCTTTTTATTTTTGTCTTTGGTTTCGTTCTTTATTCTTGTTCTTGAATGTTTTAATTGTCATTATAATGCCATATTTTTGTGCACGTATATCACAGACTAGTATAACGTATATCTATTGGTTATTTCTGTGAAAATTACATTTGTTTTGAATTTGAATCTGCTAAAAAAAAGAAAATATAAGTGCATTTCTGATATTATATTATAATTATTTAAATACCTAATAAATTACAAAGGGAGAATCGTCCCTATTGGCGATAACTTAGGGACATACATGTCGTCGGCACCAATTCCACTTCTTTTTCTATTAGCTATTGCACGGCTTTCCCTTATATACTGTGCTCTTAGGGTGTGAATTTTCTTTTTAATGTCGTCAATTGTTATGTCCTTATTTATTTCTTTTAACCCTACGTTACATTCCTGGGCCTGGCCAGACCTTTTCCAATTTGTTTTGCATATTAAACGTGTTTGCACTATGGCTGGGGATTTTAATTTTCAGTTACCCTTTTGAAATTTTCTTGGCTTTCTGGTGGTGAAAAAAACAGACGAAAAATGTAAACCAAAAAAGGAGTTAGAAGGATGTTTTGAAACCTATGTCGTATTAGAACCACAGTGGGTCTGCGCAGACCCACATATATTTTGTATGAAAAATTGCAGTACATTCGTATTTAAACCTTCGTTACTTGAATTTTTTTATTTTTTCCATAAAATGCGTAGAATGCCATTAAAATTTCAAAATCAATTGACTAAAACAGGTGTTCAGTAACAGAGTTGTATATTTACGCCCAAATAAACGCTAAGTAGCCACCACTTTTAACCGTTATATTTTTTCCCCAAAGCAGTCTTTGAGTGTTTTATTTTAGTTTGACACGAACTTTCAAAAATTAAATGGTAAAATTGAATTGAAATAGAAAATGAATGATGAATTAGAATTTAAATTCAATATGCGGCATTCTAGTAACTTCGGTACGGATTTTTATACCAGAATGCCGAGGCTTTGGCAAATGACTTGAACGTGAAAGAGCTAATGAGGAAGCCGGACAGCATGAAGAAGATGATCCATTGGATGAAAATGATGAAGATTATTTGCCAAACGAAGATGACGCTTCGGACGTTGAAAATGATGAACAACATCGAACCAAATGTAGAAGACGACAGTGATGAGGAGGAGGAAGACTGTGGTTCTGAAATAGGTGAAGAAAATAATAATTATTTTATTGGAAAAGATGGTACTATATGGGAAAAAAATAGCCGAACAATGGTGTACGTACTCGTCGAGCTGGGCATAAAGAGCAAATCTCTATTCCACTTGAAGTTTTCAAACAATTTTTTACACTAAATTAATAAATAAATACACCAAATTCAATAAACCGATTAGTAATATGCGAGTCCTTAATTGCCTCAACAAAAAAAATTTGCTTAGATTTCGAGCAGCGCTGTATGTAAATATTTGCACCACGTATTTAATAGTGTGTGTGTCACTGTGGTATGTTTGGTAAGAACGCACCTTCCAGCTCAGAAGTCGTCGGTACAATCCCAGGCCACAGCATCTGCCTATTTTCAACAGCGATATCACCTCACAACATTACTTACGACTGGTTATGTCTATTTACGCAGTGAAAAACTTCACTAACTATTATATCTGCAGCTCGGAACCGGCATATGTGGGTTTGTGAGCTTTTAAATGAGTCTAGTTGATCCTTTTCCATATATAAAAATCAATATATACTTACAAAAGATGAGAAAAAGTTATTTTTGCTCAAGAGTGCATATCTTTTTCGATCTAACTTGGTGTTCATGTTCTTCGTAAGACGTTCGAGGTTGTCATATATACAAAAATAATTAAATTTATACAAACAGTTAAACGAAGAGCATATTTTCAATAAAAAAATATACAAACATATACAAACTATACTCTGCATTATGTTGTTTTTAAATTAAAGGCCTATTTCTCAATCTGTAAGCTTCTTAATTTTTTTTCTTAATAAAATGGTATTTAAATATTTAATATTAAATTACGAGTCATTTTTAATATTTTTCTTGATCTTGAGGAGTATATGCAATCTTCTAACATGTGTAAAACTAATAATTTCATCTTTCTTTCTTTTCTCCTCTCTCCGCTGAACATGTTGGATTATAGCCGTCACATTTTCCATTTCAAACACATTCTGCTTAAGCCAATTGATAATGTCGTTAAGAAATGTTGCCGTTGCAATACAAAAAGAGCATGAAATAGAAATCTGCTTAAAGAATTTTATTACGTTTGTAATGTCTTGAATAGGATTTTTATTTCTATCATCGATAGATTTTTTCTTTTATTTTATTTATTTTTTACAATTTTTTATTATTATAAGCAATTTGAAGTTTTATTGTTATTCACACAATTGCAACAGCAGATAAAAGACATGAATACATATATATCTCTTGATCTAGTAAAGCAATAAAAAAAACTGTTGGAATATTTTACAAATAAAAATATTCTATTCTTTTCCGGTTTTTTTTTCTTTTGCTGCAATTTATGCAAAACATGCTGTAAAACATTTCCGCTTTACAAAGTCAACGTAACGATAATTTTTTGTGGGAACTTTTTTTAGGTAAAGATGCAGCTAAAATGTTAAAGTAAAATTGGCTTTGATAGACAAATTGTTTTTAAAGGAAAAATTTAAATAAAGAAAAAATACTAAATTATTTTATATTCAAGTTAAAGGATAAATAAAATTTAATAAAAAATAGAAAAAAATTATTTAGGAATGTTGTGTGAAGCAATTGAAACGAATATTTAATAAAAAAAAGCTTTATTGTTGAGCTTTGACTAATACTTATCAGTTTGCAATTTCTATTATAGATTGTGTCTCTTGCCATCTCAACTAATTGTTACACTTTAAAGTAAATATCAAACAATGTCACTAGTCACTGTCTGTGAATACATATAAAGGGTGGGCAAATTTGAGGTTAGGAAGTAAATTCGCTGTCAAGTGATGAAATTTCAAAAATTAAGCTGTCAACCCTTGACACTTATTTAGTAAAAGATTGGGAAATTTTAACTATAGAAAGCTACACTTTTGAGCAAAGAATTTTAATTGCGCAAATTTTAATGTATCACTTTGTAGAATTCGTGCAGCTTTTTCCCGTAATCAGGCACCTTCTGAGACTGCTGTGTGTAATTTAATCACTGAATTCGAGGCTCACGGTACGCTCGCAGTATCTGTACTGATATAAACATAACCGCTGTAAAGCAAAGTGTTGAGAATGAGCCTAGAATACCAACTCGACGTTCGCAACAACTGGGTTTCACCAGAGGAATTTTGTGTAACGTTTTGCATAAGGATCATCATTTTCACACTTATAAAGTTCAACTCGTTCAAAAATTAGGGCATTGTTGGCTGTTTGAAAAACTGAACGAAAACAACGCATTTATCAACAAAATTATCTTAAGTGATGAGCCCCATTTTCAATTCGGCGGTTATGTAAGCAAACAAAATTGTCGCATATGAGGTTTACGAAATCCACAAACAGTTCTCGAAAAAACCTTTACATCCAAAGAAAGTGACCGTATGGTACGGTTTGTGGTCAGGCTGCATCATCGGCCCGTATATTTTTCAAAATGAGCAAGGAAATGCCGTCACCGTGAATTCTCTGCACTACCAAGCCATGATAACTAATTTGTTGTGGCCACAATTGGCTATTGTTGACAACAGTGACCTTTCGTTTCAGCAGGATGCCGCAACAAGCCACACAGCCAGCCAGAAAAACACTTCAGTTATTGCATGACAAATTTCCCGGTCGCGTAATTTCTCGATTTGGCGATATCAATTGGTCGCCTCGTTCTTGTCATTTAGCGCCGCTAGATTAGTTTTTCTGTGGCCGTTTGAAAAATCGGGCTTACGTGAACAAACCACAAACCACTGACACTCTAAAAGATGAAATTCGGCACTGCATTCACGAGATAAGCGAAGCTTTGTTGCAAAATGTGAAAGGAGCGGACGTCTGCTGACGTGCTAGAGGAGGGCATTTGCCCGACATCATACTCCATTATTAATTCCCGTATTTCTATTTTATATTGGTATGAATAAAACTGAATTTGTAAAAAAAAATGCGTTTTTAAGTCAATTTACTTCCTAACCTCAAATTAGCCCACCCTTTATAACACTATTCTACATATAATTAAAGTATAGGACTAACTATTAACGATTAACAATAATTTTTCACATAAAAACATAAGTTTATTAGTTTGTTTGGCTGTCATTCGAACACGCGAAAATGGCTGATGAAATTTGGAACTGCTTTTTCTTAAATTTGGACCTGGGAGAGATTAAAGTAGGTGGTAGGAGAGCAAAATTAGATCATATGAGAAAAAAAATTTACTATGAGTCAATCACGCGAAAAGAATAATCGATTTTGTTGGAGTACAGATACATAGATCTTGTCAACGAAACTGAAATAGGATGATTTGTTTCAAAATCGGAGCTGGAAGAGGTTAAGCTCGTGGGAAAACGGGTCAATTTAGGTCATGTAAGAAATAATTTCGTTTGTTCAGTTCGATTCTGTGTCAATCACGTATACTTATAATCTTATCCAAGAAGAATACTTGCTTTCCTATCAAAGAGAATGACTGAATTTCTTCGACGCCTCCATCTGACATAATGATCGTATAGTAGTAGTCACGATCAATCAATCGATTACTGTGGCGATAAAAAAGGTACGTGAAATTTTTGGAAAAAACAACAGCCAACAAGGCGCACTATTTATCGTGTAGTGAATGATTTGGAAGAAAGAAGGACTGTAGCTGATGGGCCCAAACATGGACTACAATGTACTACAAGATCGGCTGAAAACATTACTGCCGTTCAAGAAATTGTTAAAAAAAATCCAAGAACCTCAATTCGACGCCGTCAAAGAACAACTTTGATCATAATTTTGCACAAAGATTTGCGTTTGTTTCCATTTAAGATTCAGTTGAAACAAAAGCTTCTTCCAGAAGACCATATGCATTCATGAAAAAATCATAAGACACACTTTCATTTGAATGGTTATGGTCACCTGTGCATCCATTAAAAGTGACAGTCACGCGTGCAATTTCGTCAGGAGGAATCATTGGACCTTACTTTTTTGAACGGCGTAACGGTAACGTAATCGTGATATGATTAAAAACTTTACAACGCCACAACTGCATGCTTTGGGCTTGAATAAAATGTGGCTTTAACCAAACGGTGCCACATCGCATACAGCCATGATTACAATGCAATTACTGCGAGAACTCTTTCCACAACAAAATATTTCAAGAAATGGCGATGTTCATTGACCGGCACGGTCGCCTGATTTGACTGCTTCGGACTTCCTTTTTTTTGCTAATATCTGAAAAGCAAATCTTATGTAAACAAACCAGAAACGCTGGTGCAAATCAAACAAAATATTCGTGATGAAATAAATGAAATACGGCGTGCAATGTGTGAGAATGTAATGAAATATATGCTCAAAATGAGGTTAACAGGCGCGGGCATTTATCTAATATTATATAACTGCCGACATTAAATAAAACAATCACCATTCTCTTTCATATAATCAAAAATTATAAACAAACAAAGTAACTTCCCAACGGATACCCTGTAAATGTAACATCATAACATTTCACTATAAATGTATAGTGATTTTCCATTTGTTAAATTACTGCTGTAGCGTGTTTAACCCCCTTTGCATTACATTAATTCCCTTGACATTTGTTGGTTGAGATTATGGCAGTGTCGTCTGCATATGTAGCAACATCAACATTGTCGGCTGTGGGCATATTAGAATTATACATAGTGTGTAATATTGGATCTAAAATACTGCCTTGAGGGACTCCGCTGAAAATGTCATATATAAAGCGTGGTTTTTATAGAGGTACAGAACTTCAAGTAAGCATTACTTTTCAAGGTGGCGACCGATTTAACAGCTGTCAAGTGATTTATTCTCAGTTTGGTTTGGCAATTCATCATGAATAGACTCACGCCTGAACAACGCTTGCAAATAGTGCAGTATTCATTCTTCATAAGTGAATTTTTTTTTCCATTTTCATAAGCGAATTTTGTTTAGCGATGAAGCTCACTTCTGATTGAATGGCTACGTCAACAAACAAAGCTGCCGCATTTGTAGTGAAGGTAATCCTCAAGTGTATGTGGAAACACCGTTACACTCAGAAAACTGACTGTTTGGTGCGCTTTATAGGCTGGTGGAATCATTGGTCCGTACTTTTTTAAAAACGATGGGGGCCAGAACGTTACAGTCAATGGTGATCGGTATAGAGCCATGATTATTAACTTTCTCATTCCTGAATTGAATAACCATTATGTCCAGGAGCTGTGGTTTCTACAGGACGGTGCAACATATCACACAGCTCGTGCCATAATAGATTTATGGAAAGACTCGTTTGGTAACCGCCTAATTTCACGTTTTGAACCTGTGAATTGGCCTCCAAGATCTTGTGAGATAACACCGCTAGACTACTTTCTGTGGGGCTATGAAAAGTCATTGGTCTATGCGGTAAAGCCACAATTGCTTGACCATTTGGAAGACAACACTCGCCGTGTTATTGCCGATATACGGCCACAAATGTTGGAAAAAGTCAGTCATCGAAAATTGGATGTCTAGATTGGACTACATCTGCGCCAGCTGTGGCAGTTATATGCCAGAAATCATTATTAAAATATAATGCCACAAGATTATCTTTCAGATAAATTAAGTTCGTGTGGATCGAATAATCCATCGTTGTTTTAATGCAACTTAAAGTTCTATATCTCTATAAAAGACACCCATTACTTGATGCTTCGTCGTCAACTTTCACATAGAAAGTTCGATTACGTATATATGATTTTAGCAATGAAAAGTATGTGGCAGGTAGAATTTTTAGATGCCATACTCCGTCAAATGCCTGCTTTATATCATCTTTTCTCTAGTGAGTCCGATATTTTTTTTACTATTATGTGACACTGTTCTGGTGTTCCATGGTGATCAGGTATAATATTCTCTTTCTCTAAAATAGGTAATAGCCTTGTTACAAACAACTTCTGGAATATCTTTGAAAATGTAGTTAGTAGACTTACCCATTAATTTGATTTGGACTTGTTCGTATATTTTATTTTACACTGTCAATTTTTTGCCAAATCGATTAAAAATTTGACATTTTCTAATGTCATGCGAAATCCAAAAACACACTGGTAAAAAGTTTAGAGAATTTTTTTTTAATTTTTATTAAATTCGTTTGACATATGGTACCAAAAATTAAAAGGATATTATATAGTCTACCTTACCAATTTTTAATTTTCTTTATTCTATAATATTTGCTTAAATAATAAAATCATTACGAGTGCATCCCCCATGTAATCACGTCTTAAACGTTTTTTAATAAAAATATTAATCATACGCCTATAGGTACTTAATAAAATAAAATATTTATTTTGTGCTGCTAGAATATCTAATTCATCTTTGAAGATTATGTTTTTATAGGTGTTATATAATTCTGCTTATAAATTACATATTATTATACATGACAATATTGTGATTGTTTTGTTTTGTTGAGCTTAAGTTGGTACATAAATTCACATTGAAGACGTTGTTAAAAGGAAAGTATTATTTGGTATTAAACGTCTATTTGGTATTAAATGTCTTTGATCAACAATAATATGAAGTAAAATTAATACAGCGTATTACAGTCGTGTCTAAAGATATACGTTTCTACCTTTTAAAAACGTTTATTTATGAGTTCGTAGATTGCAGTTAATTTTATTTTTTATTTTAAATATTATGTTTGCCTTTTAATTAAAAACCTTTATTTAATACAGTTTTGTGCTCCATTGATCATAACCTTTTTTTGTGGAATAACAAATTTTATTCTTAGCTAGAGTAAGCCTTCCACGCTATTTACTCAATATTCACTTTGTATTAGAGGTGCAATACCCACTTATAAATTTTCGCTCATATTTTGACTGATTATGTGCATTTAATACTAAGTTATTTAGGCCAAATGCAAAGCCTTCCACAATTACCATTCCAAAGATACTCAAAACTCGATATTTACTTCGTATGGGAAGTGCCACTCCCCTTATCAAATCTAATCCACGATTTGAGTGATGACTTATATTGTCCACAAAGTTATTTGGAGCAAATTTAGAAACTTTCACTAAGACCGAATGCCATTTTATCTATAAAAAAATGGATGGCATTTTTTGAGATTTGTATGGAAATATATAGGAAAATCTGAATATCACATCTTCACATAAACCATCTACAGACTATGCCAAATTTATCCGAAATTTTGGCTGAAAACCGTCCACAGTTAGTAAAGACATCAAAGTGTACACTTTTTCATATATATATAGTATATATACGAGGGCAGATTGATATTGAAGCTACCTAAGTAGGAAAAAAGACTTTTTTTTTTTAAAACCATTCATTTCTCATCATAGTCTCCTTTTAGCTCAATACACTTAGTAAGACGGTTTTCCAACTTTTTTATACCATCCGAATAATACGACTTCGGGAACTCCTCAAAATACGCATTAGTTTCGGTAATCACTTCTTCGTTTGAGATAAATCGGATGATCAACCAATTCGAAGCGGATTTCTCGTAGTTTTAGCATCGTATCTAATGCTGTGTGAACCGGTGCGTTGTCTTGAAGAAAGAGCACTTTCTTCTTGTTTAAATGTGGTCGTTTTTCCTTGATTGCATCAACCAATTGATCCAATAATGCACGATAATACTCTCCTGTAATTGCGGATACCTTTTCAATATAATCGATGAGCAATATTCCGTGTACATCCCAAAATACAGTGGCGATAACCTTGCCAGCCGATTTCGCTGTGAAGTGATTTGTCGAACTCGTTTTTGTTCAACACTGAGCAAACGCGGCACCCATCTTGCCGATAGCTTTTTCATATGCAAATGTTCATGCAAAATGTTGAACACACGTTCATATGATATGTTTACCATTTCCGCAAACTCACGGATTTTGACCCGGCGATCATTCAATATCGAGGATTTTCTTGATATTTTCTTCAGTAACCACCTCTTTTGGCCTTCCTCTTGATTGTATTGTTGCAGTGCTTGTTCGGCCCCGTTTAAATTCAGCAATCCAATATTTTACCATATAACTGACGGAGCAGATTCGCCATAATGTGTATCAAGCTTTTCTTTTGTCTTTTTCGCCGTTTTGCCTTTCAAATAATAGTGTTAATCACTACACGAAATTCACTTTTTTCCATTTTCCAAGAAACACAAAAGTTGCTTACTTCAAACGACTACAACAAATAAACTAATCGATAAATTTGGCTAAAATTTTACACAGCTGACGTTTGATAGATCGTAATTTTTAAGAAAGAAAAAGTTTTTGTGTTTGTCCTGCCATCTAGCGCTAGGTAGCTTCAATGTCAATCCGCCCTCGTATATTACTCTGTCTGTTTACAACTTTCTAAGCAACAGCAATTACTCGATAGATCTTTCTGCCTAAAGATCCTCCAATCCGACCGTTGTTAGAAATTAGGCTCGATCACAACTTTTTCAACTAGAGGTTATCCACACTTAACTCTACTGAATTAGCTCCAACTAAACTGATTTTACTTCACGACTCACTTCACGAGTTTACTCCTTATAAACTCTCTTCATGAGCTTTACATGTGACTTTTGTCCTAGATCAACTAACACGTATTCTTACGCTCTTGCTTTGGTCGTCGATGAGCCAGCTACTAACGCACACGTGCCGAGAATGTAGGCAAATTTTTGAAGGCATAGAATAATAATTCAAAATTCATACGCTCTTGCTTTTAGTTGTCATTGAAACAGAGACGAATGCACATGTGTGGCGGATGTATGTTGACTTTTTAAAACATCAACTTTACTCTCTCTGAGAGAGCGATTTCCATATTTTCACTAATACAACTACATTTTTACTTTTGCATATCACTGGCTTAAACATAAGCTTACTGCTGTTCTTATTGTTGTGCTTTTTATATGACTGAGTAAACAACACTTCAAAAGCTCTCAAAAAATTTTCTTGTTAGTTGTTATGAAGCCATACATATATAAACATCTACTACTTTCAGCTCTTGTTGTCGGTTGTTGTCTATTTCTTGTTTTCTTTTCTACCTGTGAAAATGATCAAATATTTATATATTGTATAAACTCTATTGTATTTCTTTGAAAACGACGTCGGACTGATCATCCCCACATGACACATTTTACACCAGCTATTTGGGGGCATAACTATCTAACGTAAATGCAATGTTACTATTAAGAGCGATCGTATGATTTGACAAGAAAAAGCCAAGGTATCGTGGGGTTTTCTTAAGCCATAGATCTATGCGTGTAAGTTAGAATTCAATGTGGCCTTCAAAGCCAATATTACCCACGCCATCTATCAAATTTAGTGTGATCTATGCGTCAGAGTCTAATAAAGTTGGACATTTTTACTGCGATCTACTCAGCAAAGCCACGGCGTACATTTGCACGATGATATATTCCTTTTATAATGACATCAATAGTCACTGTAAACGGATAAAAAATTTCGATGTTATCTGAACTTTGATGATGATGATTTTCTTCCATAGATCATCCACAAGAAGGCTGAAGCCTCTCAATTGCTTAAAAATTTTCGCTTGGATTTGAGCCTGGGCTGACTGGGGATTTTACTGCGCTACGTTACAAATATAGAGAAAGGAAGTGCTACTAAAAATCTTTTAGTATTAATTAATCAATGGAACTTACAAGAGTACTGCAACTTAGGCAATCTTCACGCAATTATAACTAATGGCGAATACAACGCTTGTAAGTGACAATTCTAAGTCATGGACTTAGACATGACCCTCTTCGTTAGAAATTCACACTCTCTCTAAAATTATGATATAAACTATAGTTCGCAAGTAGTTCTCAAATGGGTCTGACAGTTGTCAGAACTAAAGTAAGATTCTGCGTTCGAGCGTTTCCAGTAGTATTATGGATATGCCTTAATTCAGACTTTGCTGGTCAGGCTAAACACGCAGCTACCTGTTAAACGCCAAATAGCTTGGGCTTAAACAGCTACATAATATACATAAAATAATGTATAGGTTAGGTTTCAGCAAGGGTCATTCGTTGACCCTATAGCTCAAGATGACCACCTAAATCTGAACAATCGGTACTCCTGGCGAAATTAATAAAATTTCACAGTGACATATCCATGAAACAGTCAAGATCTTGTAAGCGACATGGATCCAGCTGCCTTAGTTCGAGTTTCCATAGAGTGGGAAAATTATAGAGAGATATTCCTCTACTTCCTCATCTTAAAAGCTCCTACTGTAGCAATGACCACAGCTTCAAATGCAGTGGTCACAAAGAAATCCGATCGATCTCTTTCCAAACTTAGACACAATTTGTGTCTGGTGGTCCCTTCGTTCCGATTTGAGTTTTTTTCTTTGTAAGGTTAGTACATCTGCTGTTTATATTCCCGCCAAATTTTTGGCATCATAGCTTGACATTTGCAAAAGCTACTGTGCGTGGCAATTTTTTACAATTTTAGAAACGGATATTGAAACGCGTTCCCCGTAATGATTTATAACTCGATTGAACAGAAAGAAGTCACAGGTAGCCAAATAAGCTGAATTTGGTGGCTGCTAAATGGTATTGGTTGCATTATTCGTAAAAAAATTTTAAATATTAATGGCACTGTGCGACGGTGCGTTATATAATATTATATTAATTCCCGTAACATTCAATGAAGGAACATGGGGACTTCTCTCAGTCAATGAGTTGCACCCGATTCTATTCTTAAGGGACCTACACTTTAACACCGGCTCCGAATGGCAAATGCATTTAGAGAAGTTTAGAATGTTAGTAATACTCATAACCAACCAGTTACTAGCTAATGTTATGAGGTGATACCGCTGTCGAAAAACTTTTTTCGTTTTTTTTTTTTTTAAGATGGTCTGGCCTGGTATTGAACCGACGACCTTTTGATTGGTAGGCGGGTGTTTTACCTACCATACCACAGTGGTGCGTCATAATGGTGCAAATTCCATGAACTTCACGCAAACGTCTCATAACGCCCAAATTATACTCTTTCTTTACTGTCTGGCCTTCTGGAAAAAAATCATGATGCACTACACCGTTATAATCCATGAAAACGTGAGTATTGCCTTTTTTTGACTGAAAACAACGTGGTTTTTTGGTCTCGGCTCATATTATGAACGCCATTCACGTGCCTGATGTCTGGATTGCTTGTAGTACTCATACTCCCACGTCTCGTCACCAGTAATGATCTTTTTGATGAACGTTAGATCGGATTTAGCCTCACAAACCATGTCTTTTTCGACCTGATCACGGTCTCTTTTTTAAGGTCTCTTGGCACCAACTTTGCTGCTACGCAATGGAAACCAAAATCATTAACCAAAATGTTCTGGACGGTTACATAGGCAATGTTCAAGTCCACCGCTATCTCTCTGATGGTTAATTTGCGGTTATTTAATCAATGTTTTTGTAGGTCTTGTCGATGGTCTGCCATTGCGTTTATCATCTTCGATTGATTTACGACCACTTTTGAACAGCTCGTGTCACTGGTAAACGACCGTTTTGTTTAGAGAAACGTTGCTGCAATACTTTTCCAATATTTAAAACGTTCGCGCACCATTAAATCCGTTTTTTGTGCAAAATTTACTACAAGTTCGTTGTTGCAAATTTAAGTCCATTTCTAAAGCTGTAAAAAATCGCCAACACATATAGAGATAGATGTACTCTCGGTTACGTAGCTTCAACAATTGTCAAACTATGACGCTAAGATGTACTAACTTAACAAAAAAAAAAAAATAAATAAAATGGAACGGATGCGACTGTCACAAGGGTGCTATTCCGGGTAAATTTTGATAGAGTTTATTATACTGATTTTAAAATATCAGTTTATCTCACCTATCTGTTCAATCTCAACTGTATGTAGCCAAAATAAAAATTAACTGTTTCATTCAAATACTCCATGTAATAACCAAACAAGTACTTTTGTAATAATTTTTTTTTTTTATTATTATTTTCTTAAAAGCCAACTTGAGATAAAACGTAAGAGGCCAAAGATACTGTCAATATGTTGTCATGATGTTTGTATTGGCAGATAACACGTAACCAGTGCGTAAATTGTAAAAAAATGGGCTTAAAAACTTGTTAAGAAGTACGAGTATAAGCCACTACTAAAAAGCTTTCAAAAAGAAAATAAAATAAAATTCTGTAGTAAAATTTTGGCATAATACGTGCTTCAGCATATTAAATTTTTGTGAACAAAATTTCCTTTTCAAACAAAAAAAGACACATAAATGCCATTGCCTGTATTTAAAATAGAAAGAAAAAGAAAAGAGAAAAACAAGTAGATTTTTTCTCTAATGAGAAGTAAAACAATTGCGTAAATAAAACTGAAAGTGAATTCATAACGATTTACAAACAACAGGTGGAACAATCAAACGAAATCCAAAACAATCATCAAAACAAAACGGTAATCATTAACATCATTAACAACTTAATCATTTGAAGGATGAGACTGTGAACAATGACGGCTTTAGAGAAGGTTTGTTCTGTTCGTTAGAGGCAAGTAAAAGCATTAATTCAGTATGTGAACTGGTGGGTTTTACAAGAAAAAAGTCTGTTCTCGGGGTAACGTAACAATATCTCGAATCATGGCTTTAAATAAAAGATTTTATTTAAGGAATTAGTAACGATGATGAATACGAATTAATTAAAATAAATAAAATGAAATAAAAATTTCTTTGAAAATTAAGAAAAAGAAAGTAAATTTGTCATCTCAACAAAGAAATATATAAATTAGGGTTAAGGGAATGATGCCATGCTGTATTTGATGTATTTTACTCGCCTGTATGCCGTTTTTGAAGCCTATAGCTAGCTTTTTTGCATAAAATGTAAATCAAACCAGCACGGATTTGGTGTAGTACATCAAGCAACTCTTTACTTTTGCCGTACTTACGGCAGTCTTAATTGCAATAAGACTTCATATCAAATCAATAGGTACTTCCACTATTCTCGTCATCATTTGTTGCGTACTCATTAGAAAAGTAAAGCATTCTAAGAGCAAGGATAATAGCTGCTAAAGAAAAAGACAAACTGCCTACTAGTAAAGAGATATCAATAGATAGCTAGAGGCTCATTGGTCTACTTGGAATAGTTTAAAGTTGGTGGACGGGTGCTTATACCAAAACTGGTAAAGTGCAGATGGCCATACAACTTGCAATATAATAGTGGTTCTTTCCCCCAAAATAAATGAGATTTTAAATCAGTCTCGTAAGGAACTTAGCGGAAGGCATCTTAGCGTAGCAAAGACTATAGAAAAATTAAAACAGTATTATTACTGGGTTGGATGCCAGTAACCTGCCGCTGGATGGATAGCAAACTGCACTGAATGTGTTGCAGCTAAAAATGCAGTCAGATCAAGTCAGAATCGTCTGCAGCAATACAAATCGAGAGAGAGAGCACCAGTCGTCAATGCGAAGAAAAGTGAAAATCCCAAAGATTTTTATAAAACTATACATACACGACTGTAAATGGCCCGTGATAGGTTGAAAGCCAGGTATGATCGAGCAGCCAGTGCTAAGGTTTTCGACTCTTTAACCCACAGTGGAAGAAAGGAGTGTCTACAAAGCTGCCAACTAACTGGGATGGACCTTATAAGGTAGTCAAAAGGCTAAACGATGTGGTATACTGAATACAGCAAAATAATAGCCCGCAATCAAAAATTAAATTAGTACATCTAGAGCGACTGATGAGCTATTGGAAGAGAGATAACGAACCTATTGTGTACGAAGAAACCTAAGTGGGAGGCAGCGTTACCAAAATAAAAATACAACACTGTATTGTGGGATTTTGGTACATTTTGTGTCACCCTGTCAATTTGGCAGCATTGCTACATAGACCATCTTTACATTACATTTAAAACAACGGATATGTAAATAGAAAATGGGCGATATTTCCTGTATCTTCCAAGCTGTAGGAAAATAGATATGTAAAGGGGCTGTTTTACCTACACATCAGTTTACTTAGCGTTTATCAATAAATAAATTTGAGTTAAAGCAGAAATAAAAGTGTTGTACAACCGAATATTAAGTGTTGTATTAAGACAAGTAAATAAATAAAAGTGTGAAACAATAAATAAAGCGGCGTTTATTTTGTTTTAATGCAATTTAAACAAAATCAAACGTTTTGAAAAGTTTAAAACGGTGAAGGTTCTTGCTAAGTATTGGTGATCCTTACTTAGCTTTGTAATTTTTCCCAAGTAGGTGGCTTTTTCCCCTGATCATTCGTCTGATGTTTATCATTATATGGAAAGAAGTGGAAGTCTTTTTATTAAGCACTCTAAACCACAACCAAATTGTTTTTTGTCATCTCCTCTGCTGGTATTCGAATATCGGCCCTTTTGCGTTGCATGTCTGCACTATTACTACTATATCACGGCATTCCCATTCTGAAAGATATTGTTAGGAAACTCAGGTTGGAAACCCCTGGTGTTTATAGTATCGCTTATTAAGCAAAAATGACTTGTGAGTTAGTTGGTTAGTTACAACGGTTACACCTGCACTAGTTTCAAATAATAAAACATACAACACCAAAGCAAACCTGCTGTAGACTACTGTAATTAAATAAGCGTTGTTGCTCGGATCATCTGCAGCACTTATGTTATATTAGAATTAATATTTAACCGAATCATTATAGAAAATCTTATTCACATTGAAGTTTTGAAACTGTTTCAAGTATTGCTTTTTGCCAAGTTACCACACCTTATATTTTACTTCAGTTTTTCCCATGAATTTTCTCATGTCTATACGGCTGACCATATGACCACGTTTAATGTCAATACCTTCTCATATATTTTTTTTCTTTCTTCCTGAATATATTAATGGACGTGCTTGAATTTCTTAATTTATTTATTTGCCACCCACTTGCTTTCTACAGAAATATTGTCGTCTTCGTCTAGGTAATAATGCAGCAACAAATAAAATATAAAAAATTAAACAAAAAATTACTTTTTAAAAATCTATTGTTAAAGGATTTTGTAAAGCTTCGGCAGGCATTTTCTCCCCCAATGGTTCTTGGTTAGGTGGTACTGGTAATAATATTAAATGGAAGAAGAGAAATGAAAAACAACAGTTAAGTTATGATGCTTTATTGGCATTTGTTCTTGTTGTAGTTGTTGGTTTCCCAGATTTTAAAGTATTCATTTAAAGTATTCATTTGCTCAGTTCAGCAAATAGACAACCAATAGTAAATAGATCGACGGGGGTGCCATATTGTGTATCATCTACTAGGAGTTCAGAAGCTCGATACCAGCGTGTTGCAACATAGTCTGTATAGTTTTCGCCAGGACCTAACAGAAGAAGAGAAAAAGAGAAAAAATTTTAAAAATAAATGAAAAAGTAATGCTTATGTGTGGTATAAAAGAAAACATGCCACTAGTAATGACCCTACTACTGCTGCTGCTATTACTGTTATTGTAGCTGCCGCATATATGTTTATGAAACGTGATGTTTTCTAACATTTGTTTTTTGAGGTTTTTTTTTTGTCAAGTAGTTTATTAGAAGAGTGAAGGAGAGACACACATTTTACTCACTTAGCATACGAGCAAAACAAAAATCACACAATTTCACTTGTCCCTGTGCTGTCAACCATATATTTCGGGTTTGATGTCACGATGCAGGCAGCAACATTGTGTGTGGAAATATGCTATTCCTTGCATAGTTTGATAGACAATTTGTTTCGTTAAATGCTCCGGACGGCCCTGGGGATGACGTTCCAATTCATGCAACACTGTTAGTTCACAAAATTCAAATACCACATGCAAACGTCGTTTGCGGCGAAATACCTCAAGTAATGAAACCAAATTTTGATGTTTAAGATGCTGTAACACAAAAAAAAAGTGAAAATTTAAATGAAAAAACGTAAATACACGTTATGAGAGTTAGAGAAAAAATTGCAGAAATTTAAGAAAAACTTTTTAGAGCATTGAGTGAAGGGATAATATTGGTTTAATCTTTCCTATTTGGCTTGTTTTTTTTCTGCTGCTCTGTATATGTCGGGGATTAAATAACCTGCAACATATAGCATATGAAACTTGTTTGCAACATTGAAAAAATAGTAAAATTTTTGAAGTATAGAAGTAAGTATTTCGTTTCTAATTAAACTGTAAACTTGTAATGGTACATAGAATTAATGTCGAATAATTAGGGGGTGGGGACTAGAAAAAAGGCTAAAGTAAAGCCTTATTTTATGAAATTTAAGAAAAAGCAAAAACTATCTTCCAAACAATAAAGACAAACAAAAAGACGGGCATGTCTCATAAGCACGAATTCGAGAAAAACACGTTAAAAAATTAACACATTTTTATAGGCCGTATATCTCAGCTCGTAGGGCCCTTTTGAGTCATAGGATAAAATCAGCTGGAATCCTTGATTGAATGCTATTCCACCCCATAATATCCGATTTCCCCACAACTTCAAATTTTAACCGATTTTTTTTAAATAGTATGTGCCAGGTACCAAATAATAGTATTTATTCAGGCCTGGATTTCTCGGCCAAAAGGATTTTTGCTGGAATTCTTTATGGAATGCCAATCCACCCCAAAAAGTCCGATTCCCCCAATTTGATCTTTTACATGATTTTATGATTTTACAAGTGCCTGGTACCAAATACGGTATTTTTCCATTCCGTATATCTTGATTCAGAAGGATTTTTGGTCATGGGATAAAAACTGGTGGAAACCGTGACGAAATATAAATACACCAAAAAACGTTCCATTCCTCCACAATTTCAGTTTTTTCCGATTTTTGTGATTTTGTATATGCCTGGTAACAAATACGGCGTTTTTTCAGACCGTATATCTCGGCTCAGAAGTACTTTTGGGTTAGGGGCTAAAACCTTGCTGAAATGCAAATCCACCCCAATAGGCCCGATTCCACCAATTTTTTTCCAGTTTTGTGATTTTATATATGCCTGGTAACAAATACAGCATTTTTCCGTGCCGTATATTTCGTATATATCAATCCACCCCAAGAGGCCCGAAGCCCCCACAATTTGATCTTTTACCCATTTTTTTCTATTATTTGTGTTTGGTACCAAATATTGCATTTTTCCAGGCAATATATCTCGGCTCTGAAGGACTCTTGGGTCATGGGATAAAATCTACTGGATCCCTTGCTGAAATACAAGTCTACCCCAATCGGTCCCGTTCGCCCAAAATTGACCTTTTATCCAATTTTTGTGATTTTTTAAGTGCCTGGTAAAAACACATTTTTTTTTTTTATTTTAATTACCATCTACGAAATTATTTAATAAGCGTTTCTGAGAGGTAAAAATGTAATGTAAGTTTAAGTAAAGCGTATTAGTTAAACGTTACCAATAAAGTATAACTTTTAATATTTATTTTACTGTTTGATTTAAATGAATGAAGTGAAATTAAAGTCTGTTCGACAGTACTCTAAAGCTTTTTAGGAACATTATTGTGAAAAAAACCCATAATCAAAAGCTTTAAAATAATGGACATGCCTTATTGGCAACATAATTAGTCAGAACAATTTCAAAATTCTCATTCTCATGGTCATTTCTCTATACCGATCAAAAACACAGCAGCAATACCGCATAATTGTACTCGTAGTTTCAGGATGATGCTGGAGACCTTCGATTTCTTGCAAACAGTGGTAACCAGGGTTTGTTTAAAACTTGCTCTTGCTAAGATGGTACTGCGTTGGCTAGAAAAGCTTCCGTGACACCATGCATATATTCGCTCGGAACATTAATGTGTCGACCCACTGACTACCATCCTCAAGCTAATCAAGGATTGAAAAATGTCAGACGCTTGGAGTACTGGTGATTCGACACTCTAGATCAGCGACCAGTTCGCAATTTGGGCGTCGTTCTAAGGTTCCTGAATTTGGCAGGACGGAATTAGAGCTCTTAATGGTCTTTCTTACATGCCACTGTGAGCTAAGAGTGCATCTAAAGAATATGGCGGGCACAGATGAGGACGTTTGTAAACTGTGCTCACAAGCATCAGAATTAGCATAACACTTAAGTGTGGTACTTGATAGGCTTAGACAGAAATGATTGGGTAGACAAAGGCTAACACCGGACGACATTCACAAGTAGGGTTACAGATCTGCTTGTGCTTTCGGAAGGCAGCAAATCTGCGTTAGGAAGACAGCACATCTGCTGAACAAGTTATACGAGTAGACCAGAAAGGCACAATAGATCCTATGGGTCGCAGTGCCCTGCAATAGAGCGAGATCGGTATAATGAAAATGATGATGATAAAAATGCTCTCGTTTTGAGATGAAACCTACTTTAAAATTAAAAAATTGAAAGTGACCTGGCGAAATATTCTTCAAAAATAAGAAGAGAATTTATTCGCAAATCAAAATTTTATTTGTTTAGCTATGCAGTTGTTTTACAGCGTAGTACCCACTACTGTGGCATTTTATTTAAAAAAGGAAATAACGAATTTGCAGAGCGATGGCTTGGTGGCGCAGGCTAGCAACTAACGCCGTATTTCCTTCGTTATAACGATATCAAGAAGATGCATTGTATCATATATTTTTTTTTTCGTCACTCCTCTAGGGAGCATATTGGCTTTCCACAGAGCATCTAATGCTTTGTTTCAGTTTCTTTAATCAATTTGATATTTCAAGCTAGTAGATGATTAATCCGCTGTAGCTTCCCCCATATGACTTTATTTGCGTAGTGGTGAAGATCGTTGCTAATTGGTGGTGATCTTTACTTTAACATTATGACTTTTCCCGGTAGGTGGCGTTTTTCCTGATCATTCATCTGATGTGTGTCATCATCGCCAGAGGTATGCGAAAATGATCAGGCGGGCTTTTTGTATTTTTTTAGATGGAGATGTATGGAGGGAAGAAGTTGAAGCCTTTTTTATTATTAAGCATTCGAAACCACAATTAAATTTTTTCTTCGTCATGTCCACTGCTTTTGCTCGAACTTGGGTCGTTTAAATTGTTATGTGTGCGCTCTAACCACTACACCAGGCCACGAAAATTTTTCTTAATTATAACAAAATGTTTAATTTTTACTTTTTATATTTTACAGTATGCCAAATCAATATTCGTACATTTTTTTAAAAAGCATGTGTTATTAACGTCACTTTTTTTTAACAAAATAAATAATGAAAAAACCTCTTTATACGATTTGAAATCAAAAAACTTTTCTTTCTTAAATGAAATATACGAAAAGGTTCAGGTCTCAGGTTGTAGGAATTTTTAGTTTTCATACTGTAAATGAGAAATAAAATGCTTATAGTATTGCCAGTTTCGAATATTAAAAACCCTTAATTGTACCTAAATTGTAGTTAAAATACTGATTTTGAATAGGAATTTCTAAAAAGGTTTTATTAACCTTATAGTGTATCTGAAATACACATTAGTATTTGAAACTTAAAATTAAAATTTTTTGTAAATATAGCAGTAAACACCTTAGAAATAATCTGCATATTCTTATATATTTTTTGCTACAAAAACTATTTTCAATTAATTCTTATTTTTTCTCCACTTCTAGTTCTTCAAGCTTCAATTATTTTCTACATTTCTCCCTCTCTCTCTGAAGTAGTTTTCATTTAATTGCTTTGATATGAAGAACTATTCTTCTTAATAGGCATGTGTGTGAGTTTGTGTGTCTGCGTGTGCTTTCGTTTGAGAGAATGCCTTTTTTTTGCTCTTAGTTTGCTGTTGTTTTGTTGTTTTTATTATGAACATTTTTCATATCCGTTTGTTATTTGAAATGATTATTGATTTCCGGTTATCATAGTTATTAAATAAATCCTAACAAATGATTTAGTAAAGAAAAATGAGTAACAAATTAGGAATATAGAAAATAAGTACTGACTTAATTTATTGTTTTTTTAGTTTATTTTTTATTGGAAAAGTCAATAAATAAAATATAAATATATGGGGAAATTAAATAAGAGAAATACTGGCGGCCCAGTAATAAATACTACGAGCTACCCTACACCACAGAAAGCAGTGAACAATACTTCAACGTCCGATTGATTGGTGGTTATTCTAAGTATTTTTTATGGGCACATTTGACTGTACTATAGTGCAGACAACGTCATTAATATACATATATGCCAAGTTTGCTAGCTGATCCTGATTTAGCCGTATTTGCATGCACTTTTACATCTTGCTAAGAATCAAAACAACATATGGTTTTTTAAGATTTTGAAAACATATACTCGTCTACTTTTTTTTAAGTGTTTCTTCACAAAGATTCTCAAAAAGCTGTTAAACATATACAGTGACTGGGAAACTATACCAAAATAATTTAGATCGCTTAAAAATCATACATTTTAATTATTAAAAAATATGTAACGGGTTCGCCATCTAACGTTTTTCTTTTTCAACTAGTGCTTATTTCGCGAATGGTAACACTTAGCTCATATCTGATTTGACAGATAATGAGTTTTATCCTTTCGCTGAACGAATATGCTTGTGCATACGCTTGAGCAACGCTGGGAAATATTGCGATTTTGCTTTGAAAATCATGGTAATGTTGCAGAATGTATGCGAAAATTGCGTACGGATTTTGGAAGAAGATAAGAACGGTCAGCTCCGTATGTTCGTTATCATGTGAAAAAAGTGAAAGAAACTGGCATCTTCATCGATAAACCAAAGCGTGACAAGCCAAAAGCAGTGCGTACACCCGAGAGTATTGCAGGTGTGGCAGAAAGTGTGCGTAAAGCGCCATCGACATCAATTCACGGTCGTTGTCAACAATTGAACATTTCGGAGAAATCATTGAGACGAATTTTGCATAAAGACCTTGGTATGACGCCACACAAACTCCAATTGGTTCAGGAGTTGAAGCCAACTGACCATCCAATGCGTTTTCGCTTCGTTAAGTAGCCCTGCGATCGACTTACGGAAGATGCCGATTTGCCAAAAAAAAAATCATCTTTTCAGGTGAAGATTTTGAACTTTGGCGGGTATGTAAACAAGCAAAATTGTCGCATTTTGGGCACAGAAAACCAGCACGCATACATTTAAAAGCCGATACACCCAAGACGAGTCACTGTTTGTTGCGGATTTTGGGTCAGAGGCTTAATTGGGCCATTTTTCTACGAAAATGAGCAAGGAGTGGCCATTACAGTCAATGGCGATCATTATTGGTTGAACGAATTTTTGTTTACAAAAATTGAAGAGGAGGTTTTAGCAACATTTGGTTTCAACAGGACGGCACTACGTGCCACACAGCCGAAGCTACACTCGATGTTTTGCGCCCTGTTAAAAAAAAAAAATATTATTTGGCGGACTCTTTAGTTATTTTCTCATTTGTGTATAACTTCCACTTATAAAAGCCAAAACCAACTCAAAAATTTAATCATTTTACGTAAAATTTAAGTTGAAAACACTTTGAAAGTCAAAATAACTTAGACATGCCAAACTCGGACAAGAAATTTTATGGGTTAATAACTCCAACTCTGTAAAACCCTTTAGTTCAGTTTTCGAAAATTATACAGAATAAGCAGAGCTAAAATCAAGAAGATGGCTAGATATCGGGGACAAACTTGTATCGAAGTAAGAAACCTTATTATTATCGAAGTAAGAAAGCTTCAGATTGCTTTGTTTATGATATTTTTAACACATAATTGTAGTACCAGACCCACTTTTCATCACCCGTACTTATTTAAACTTTTATATAAGAAAACACTTAGAGTTTGATTTCGCAAAGAAGGAAACTTAGATTGCATCTGAATAACAACAATGGAAAATTTCAAAAAAATTAGTAACGTCACAGACATCCCTGTAGACATCGAAATATAACATAACAGCCTTATAGAAAATACAGTACATTGCCCTCCCAGAATGAAATAAAGGTGACAATAGTAAAATTGTAGATTGATAAAGTTTACTTGCGGAAACCTTAGGAATAGACATTACAAAGGCAGCTGAATTACTACGGTCTCATATTATATCAGCATCATAGGTAGAGAGACTGCTTTTAACAAGGAGGAAAGGCATCACTGCAAGTATTGCAGTAACTCGATAGAAATCACTCTCCTTAACACCATATAACACTAGCGATCATAATACAGGAAAGAATTAGAGCATATATGTAAAACGAAGAGGCACACTTTTGACTTAATGGTAGCTGCTTAGACCAGGCCAACACTCTACGCATCATAATAGAATAGTTAGTAGAATGGCGTACACCCTGTACCTACTCTTCGTTGACTTCGAGAAAGATTTCGATACCAACAAACGAACTCCCATGTGGAAAAAATTGAGAAGAAAAGGCGTACCACAGGAAATAATCCGAATAATAAGAGCAATGAACTGGCATGTAGAATTCTCTGCACTCGCTGGAGTAAAGCAAGAATGTCTAATTTTACTTTTACTGTTCACCGCCGTACTGAATGAGAATATGAGCGAAATCTATTCTAGAGAAGGGGTATAACATGGAACCTAGATTATGTAGATGCTGTTCGTCTACTCTTACACAAGATCATCTGAAAACACTGAATTGAAATGTGTGACTTGACATAAATATAAAGAAAACCAAAGCCATGAGAAATAACAACAATTGCTGCAGGGCCAACTAGTGGAGTATGTAGATAACTTCTGCTGCCTATGAAATACCATAGAGCGGCATTGTGTCGACTGCAGTCGGTATGGTGATGCTTATACAAACCAGAATCAGAATATTCAACTATGTGTTAAGACAATTCTGTTATATGGCAATGAAGCATGACTTGTGTCTAAAATCATCACGCAAAAGCTACAGGTATTCACCAACAAATACCGTAGAATCAAATGCAAGTTATTCTGGCCTAACACCATAAGCAACTTCGAAGCTTCAATCTGATGTGGTGAATCTACGAGTATGACGCTGCTGAAAATATCCCTTAGGTAGCGGTGCATTTTAGACCTCACCAATATAACATGAGACTGGTGCATATCCAGTTGTAAAGTTTTGGAGGAATACACGTGTTTGCAATTAAGACATAAATTACAGGAGAAGCTGGGAAACATTACAGCCAAGGTGTTAAAATTATCAAAACTTCAGCAAAATGATGGTACAACAACCGAGGAATAGCAACACGTATTCATTCTATGGTATAGATATAGTGCACAATGGCATGCTTTTTGATCTTGCGCGGCGTAAAGAACACCATGCGTGTTCTCGGCATGTATAGCTTCCTATACCGGTTTGAATCTTGATAATCTCTAACAACTTATTTTTGAACTCCTGGTAAAGATAGTATACAAACTATAAAAAAAACATTTGGCAAATTGGGAAAGGCTTAATAATGATACCCCCGTGCATCACGAGTATCAAATATTTATTTTCTCTAACGCTTTGCCAAGCACAACACGTGAAAGAATGGTGTAGTAAATAATATTACTTGATATGACGTCTGGAGCAGCTAGAATCCTAATATTTAATTCGAAGCTTTACGAGACTGTTTTTTTCTTTAAAAAGGTTTTTAACAATAATACTTTTCAAATATAATGATTTTCATTTCGTTAAATCGAAATTAGCACTGCAATAATATTTAATCTATAATTTCAACATTTTTTGCAATTATTTAAATTGCATACACTCGTCAATTTTCATTTACACATAATTTATTTATAACAACTAATTTTCGACAATAGTTTTTGAAAATAAAAAACTTTTTCTAACAACCATGTGCTCTATTAAATCACAACAGTAATAAAAACAATATTAACACAAAACAATCTTAATAACATTAACTCTCCAGCAAACTCAACAAAAATAGCTTAAATCGAAAACAACAGAAGGAGAAAAAAAAGTTATCAAAAAAAACTAGAAAATACTCACACACACACAAAAAACAACACAATAAATTATACAATTAAACGTCGTTAAAGGGAGGAAAAATGAAATAAATGTTTAATGCATTTTTCCTTACTCTCTCTCACTCATTGTGTTATTTTTAATTTGTTTTATTATAGTAATTTTAAATGAACACGCTATTGTTTCGTAATGAACAAAACGAAAACTGACTACGTATTCATATAAACATCCTTCCGTTTCCGCTTAATAATATACTATTTACACTTATGCATATAAAGGGTCCACCAAATAATTTTTTTTTTTTTTTGTTGAAAATGCTATAAAAAAAACTACTGAATATTTTCTCAAACTTCTTTTTTTATTTGAAAATACAATCCCTCCGGAAAATAATTTCATTCAAATGGCTGCTTCGTCTTGCAGTAGCCTACACTTTCGGTTCAATTTTTAAGCACATTATCGATTGTGTGCAGCTGTATTTCACCAATGGCTTCACGGATATTGTCCCTTAAAGCGTCAATTGTCTCTGGCTTATTGGCGTAACACTTATCTTTGACGGCACCCCACAAATAATAGTCCAACGATGTCAAATCGCAGCTCCGAGGTGGCCAAACCACATCAGCTCTGCGGCTGATAATGCGATCTTCAAGAACAGGGCGCAAAACATCTAGTGTAACTTCGGCTGTGTGGCACGTAGCGACGTCCTGTTGCAACCAAATGTTGCGAATATCCTCCTCTTCAATTTTTGTGAACAAAAATTCGTTCAACATGGCCCGATAACGATCTCCAATGACTGTAATGGCCACTCCTTGCTCATTGTGGAAGAAAAATGGCCCAATTATGCTTCTGGACAAAAATCCGCACCAAACAGTGACTCGTCTTGGGTGTATCGTCTTTTCAATATATGCGTGCGGGTTTTCTGTGTCCCAAATGCGACAATTTTGCTTGCTTACATACCCGCCAAGATCAAAATGAGCTTCATCTGAAAAGATGATTTTTTTTTGGCAAATCGGCATCTTCTGTAAGTCGATCGCAGGCCCACTCAGCGAAGCGAAAACACATTGGATGGTCAGTTGGCTTCAACTCCTGAACCAATTGGACTTTGTACGGCGTCATACCAATGTCTTTATGCAAAATTCGTCTCAATGATGTCTCCGAAATGTTCAATTGTTGAGAACGACGATGAATTGATATTGATGGAGCTTCACGCACACTTTCTGCCACACCTGCAATATTCTCGGGTGTAAGCACTGATGCCAGTTTCTTTCACTTTTTTCACAAGACAACGAATATACGGAGCTGACGGTGCTTCTTTTCTTCCAATATCCATACGCAATTTTCGCACACATTCTGCAACATTAACATGATATTCAAAGTAATGTCGGAATAATGCATTGTTCAAGCGTATACACAACCATATTCGTTCAGCGGAAGGATAAAATTAATTATCTGTCAAATCAGACATGAGCTAAGTGTTACCCTTCACGAAATAAGCACTAGTTGAAAAAAAAACATTAGTTGGCGGACCCTATATATACATATTTAAAAACAGACGCCTGCATTCATACATGTACAGATTAACAAATACAGCACACTTTGTCTTTCGCATATGGAAAGGCATTCGTTGTTTATAGAATTGTTACAATAGCATAATTCGGCGAGAAAGATGAGGAGGAGGTGGAGAAGGAACGAGCGTACTTACTACTTTCATGACTACAAATTTCAAATGTACTTTTTGAAATTGCATTTTGTAACTTTAAACAATTATGTACTCGACGTATTCGTCGTACTCAAAAATGTAAAATGTGAGCCACTTGTACAAATACGCTATGAAATGCAATTCTAGACAGTGGTGGGCGAAACTAAAAGCGGAAAAAAAATACAATTTCGAAAAATATATTTTACCATTATCCTCTATGCCGAATGTGGCATCAATTACAATAATCAAAAGACCATCATCTTCCGCTTAAGCATGAAGCACTGTATTCTTGACATGAGTCCTATACTATGCGATTCTTCATCATAACTCAAGATCCAATTATGAACCGAATTACATAATTCGCTATATAAAATTTTTAGAGCAAATCACCCCAGTTTTCCAAATAAATCATCTAATTGGTTTTAAAAATCAAAATTGATAAATAAAACTGAAACTGAAACAAAGCAATTGATGCTCTGTGGAAGTCCAATGTGCTCTCTAGAGGAATGACGGAAAAGAAGATGATGACCAAAATTTTAAGAATCTTAGTGTTAATTTCCCTGTGGACTCAAACAAAATTGATGTGATCTCTGTTATTCATCGCGTGTTTCTTTATGCTTAGTTTTTATTAATTTCCTAACTTTGTTTTCGGATTAAAATAGTTTCATATGAATAGGGTAATTCGCCTAAAAAATTAAACAGCGACAAAAGTAATTCAAGGTCTTTTTGTGCTTTTTTAGTCCAGCATTCCAGGGATGCCACTACTCATGCAATTTACAGGTACTAAAGAAACTGGTTGTCGAAAAGAGAATGAAATTTTCTAGAATTTTGATTTGAATTTATTTATATCTAATTAGCGGGAAGTTCACTAGACAGGCGAACTGTACGGCAAAAGAACGAATACTCTATCATGCGTTGTGCGGTTCATTGGATAATAAAATACAAAGGGATGCACTCTACAAAAGAAAAACAACTATTACGATAGTCTCGTGTAAATGTGCTATAAGATAATTAAGTCTCTGTACAGACGTCGAATATCTTTCTCTGGTTAACTCATGCTTTAGATTACACAGGGTTAGGTAAACCCAGTTTTCCCTTCAATGACTCGAATCAAAGTATTTTTTTATTTTGTATTGGAGTTAGAAAACTTGAATAGTTAAGCTAAAATACTTCTTCGCCTTACGTAGTCGATATACTTATGTAAGGACTTTTAGAAAAGGAAACCAATATAACCTCATATTATCCGCATTCCAGAATGCATTTTTTTGTTTTTGTGAACTGTTCTTCCTGTTCTGCTATAAGGCGCAGAGGCGACCAGTAATTAAAATGTTTTAGCAGCGTACGAGTTAAAATAACTTGTTAAGCTAATCGGTTCTCTACAAGTTATGTTTTTTACTTTGCAATACCGTGCAAATGTGGGAATGATAGGAAAACTTATAGACTGCAGCATCACTAGCGTATAATTTAGCCTTCGACTGATCAGCGGTTAGACTCTGACATCCCCGAGATTT
The DNA here is from genome assembly GCA_023159175.1 of Wohlfahrtia magnifica. Lineage (NCBI taxonomy): Eukaryota > Metazoa > Arthropoda > Insecta > Diptera > Sarcophagidae > Wohlfahrtia > Wohlfahrtia magnifica. The sequence goes on from JAKWBJ010000051.1 coordinate 4,722,146, forward strand.
CGCCAGGATTTGAAATTGCTCGCCTAACCTCAACACACACGTGTTCGATTAGGTTTATATCCTGGGACTTGGGTGGTCAGCCTAGTTCTACGAATCCTTAACTTTCAAGATAAATTTGAACAACACGAAACATGTGTTTCGGCACAATTTTGTCCAAAATTTCTAGACTTACGTTGAGAACTTGATGCAAAATATCGATATACTTTGTTGGCGCTTATTTGTCTAGAAATACATATAGTGGTTCTTTAAGTCTAACTGGATAGATAGGAAGCATTATTTTAGATATATGAGATCACTACTATTTTAAGTCGAGTCCTACACAGGCTAGTGCAACATTAACTTATCTACGTGTGGACGTTGTTATTAGGTAGATTGCCCAACGGCGGACGTCTTGACATTAAAGATTTTTTTTTGTCCTACTGTAGTCACGCACGTTGACCCATATGATCACCTTATATACTCCACAGTGCATCCAGCCTGCAAATGATACACAGTAAACCACGATCGTACACTCACCACAGCCCGCTCCATAATTCCTCATATATGAAGTGGTAGGCAGAAAGCCATGTTCAAAGGACAATTTTTCTTAATTTTTCCGGTTGAAAATGTGCTATCTGTGCACAGTCGCCTCAAATTTTCCCAACGGTTGCATACTGATATCTCAGGTTGTAGTATCCCGATAAAAAAACATTATTCTACAAGTGTCAATGCTTAATTGTCTATGCAGACTACCCCACCAATCTTTTGACCTCTAGCAGACACCGGGCGCCCTGTTAGTGTGCCACCCACACTGAATATTCTCATTCGTCCACCTTAAAACAGCCCTTTTTCCCGTAAATACCACAAAAATGCTCTGGGTAGATAGGGTCCTCTGCAAATTCTGCTCTTGACTGTTCATCAGAAATTGCGTTGCAAGCAGTATCAGCCAAGACCAAAAAAAGCACGACTATATTTGCCGCACCGAATTATTGAATACAGTCGAAGCGCTTGATTTTATCGAGCATTAGGCCAGTGCCTCAGTATAACTAATTATCTAAAAATATAGTTGTGCTCGCACCTCTCAAACCTCTCAGCGCATAATGAAACTGCTTTAATTTCAGCCTGCAAAATACTTGTTTTGCCATGTTCGCTGAGTTGTTGAAGGTAGTCAAAGCACTGCTCTACTAGTAGAAATTTCAGCGAGCGTGAAGCCTATGTCACAGCTGCTTAACTACTTGAAAATATATTTATGAGCACACCTCTGATACCCCACTGTAGGCTTATCTCAGCGCGCACTAAATATGTGTGATTTTGAGCCTGAAATACATTTGTACTATTCGCCTTTAGAGATCCTCATAAACGTACCCTATTAGATATTGAGCGTTTTTTATTTTTTATTTAAATTCAGTTTTAATTTTTACCACTCGATTTTTTAAGATACTTGTGCTTTAGCGGCAGCTCTTGCTCTTATATAAAATGTAATCGGCTAATAATTTCTTGAAAATTTGAATACATAGGTTCCCAGTTAACATTTTTTACCCTGCACTGTGGAATACTAGTTTTCTATAAAATAGTTTTCTAATGTGAGAGTGTAAACAAATAATAAAAACAACAACAACCATTTGTATTTAATTCCTCTCTACTTTTAATTCTTTGCTTGAAATTGTTGTCTTCACTGTTGTCGCTGTTATTATTATTATTGTTGTTGCTGTTGTGTCATTGTTTTTTTTTTTTGTTTTTTATTTTTATCTATTTAACATCAAAGCACATGAAAATGAAATGAATGTTTTGAAAAGCGGAACAGAAATGTTTGGGGCGTTTTAATTTGCCTTCAATAATGATGATATTGTCAGTGTATGTATGTGTGTGTACAAAAAAACATTCACATGTATTTGTAAATGTTCTTCAGTATTAGTTAAATTCATGAATGAATGGGTTATACTTGCTGCTGCAATTGTTGTGTAATATTGTAACAGTTGCAACAACAACTGCTTACTTTGCTTGCTTGCTTGCCATAGCAACATTGCTAGTTGTAATAGTTGCAATAGCAACAATTTAAGTAATCGAGAAATTAAGCTTTAAATAGCATATATTAACAGGGAAATTAAATAAAAGAACAAGGAAAACTTTGTACAAATTCTAGTTTTTTATTTCCAAAAATAAATGTATTTTCCCGCATAACACAAAGCAGTTGTTGAAAAGGAAAAATTACATCCGCAAATAAAACGAAAACAACTACTATATGTGCAGAGAGAGCATAAGAATACCATTTGTTAGAAACAAGTTTGGAAATTCAAATTAAATACTTGTAATAATCTAATAAATATGCAATAAATACGAAGCGGAAAAATCCTAAAGGGAATTTTTCGTTAAAAGGAACTACAAATTAGAGCACTTTTAGTGCAAGTTGTAAAATTACTTATTATAGAGCAATAAAAGCAAAAATTTGTTAGTTGGGTTTTCTTGAGAGAAATAAGTTTGAAAATTATTTAAATTTGCACTCATCTTGACCATAACACAGCCTGTAGGTGAATTTGGTAGGTGGCTTGAAACTGATTCGTATCCATAATTTCCAGTTTTATAAAAATTTTTAAAGCTTACAGAGCTTTGCAAAGTAAATTTCTTTAACATTTCTGTGCAACAGTCTCGATCTATGAGAGAAACAGTAGTTTTCATCACTACAAACATTATCAGAGATATGATTCAATTTCTCTGTGTCCTCAAGGCAACTCAGCTGAGTTTCAGCATCCTTATCAGCTAGGAACTAATATCTAAACTTGTTACTCGCTCTGCTTAACGTACCTGAGTATGGTCTTGTCATTATTGTGTTTTCAACTTTGCAATAGCAAGGGCCTAGACTATGGCGTCTGGGTGCATGTCATTTCCATTATCTGGACTGTCTTAGGGAAGTGTGACTGTCGCAGTTGATTTACAACGTCATGGGTACCTGTTGGTTCAAGATGGGGAACTGAAATTCGCAGGTCTTGGTAGACTCGCTAAATCAAGGGCTACTTGAGCACACATTTTGACCCGATATTATACCGCATTCAACAATGCTCCATAGTTGATTACCAAATCTGGAATAACCAATTAGCACAAAAGCACCACTTCCTCAAATGAAGCTGGAAACTAGCCTGGGCTGTCATGCTAGGTCAGGTTAGTTAATTAAAGAATCAAGATTTCTTCTGCCAAATAGACAACTTGACGACGGTAAGAGATATATATATATACCCACCTTGATGTGTTGATAGATTTAGCAAATTCATTAGCTACATAATTATCCATGACATTACAGTACTCTGGAACTTATATAAGGTGGATATAAAACAGCCTCAGGGTAACACAATGGAATTACAAAAGTCTCTTATTAGCTTGTAGTTGATAATCAGGTCCGAAAGAGTTTTGTTTGCAGCCAGGATATGGGAAAAGATATATTTATATAGCGGTAGTAAACTCCCAAATTTTTTTCTCCGCTACTCCACTCTGGATTTTCACAAATCATTAATTGTTTCAGTTTCATTAATCAAGTCGATTTATCAAAAGAAATAAATGAAATTAATTATTTAAATGATATATTTACATATCAGCAGTAAGAGACCAACTACTCAGAATCCTCCCTACTTTTTTTCTGTCAGTTCTCCTAGGAGCCTATTGGCTTTTCACAAAGTATCCATTGCTTTGTTTCAGTTTCATTAATTAAGTGGATTTTTCAAGCTAAATAGATGATTCAGCCACTATAGCCGAATGTTTGGTGGTGAAGATCTATACTTAGCATTGCACCTTTTTTCCCAGTAAGTAGTCTTCACTCCTGATCCTTCGTCTAATGTTTGTCATCATCGCTAAAGGTGTGCTAGAAGGTCTGGCTTCTTTTTTTGCTTAGATGGATTTGTCTGGAGAAAAGTGTCTCTATATTTAACATTTTGAAACACAAATAAATTTTAGAGTCTGGGCTGCTTGTATTGTTATGCGTGCGCTCTAACCACTACAGCAAAGTACTATCAAATCACAAAGGTTTTTGAAACATAAGTCTGCTTCAAATACCCATAGCCTTCGTTGGAATAGAAAACCAATCTTACTTGTTATAGAGGCCAAACAAGAAGGATTTGTGTGGCTCTTTAGGTATTCTGACAGGGCACTTGAATTTACAGGCAAACTTGAATCACTGAGGATTAGTGGAAAGCAACATCTGTAAGTCTTATGTATGTTAAAGATAATAAAACACTTGAACACCTACTAGGTCTTTAACCAGACTCTGTCAAGCATAGATCACAATTTTAGACAACTTTTACATTAAATGTCAAAATTTTCTTAAGAGATTTCGAATTACTTTTTTGTTGAAATTACTTACACGAATTACTTATCCAAACGGCACTATATTTTTATTTTTATTTCTATTTATTTGTGTTTCATATCATTATTTGCCAATAAACGGAAAAAAACTAGGAAATTGCAGACAAGAATCAGATATCACATTAATTCTTTAGTAACTTAAATACATAGCTATTAAAAATAAAATTATTTAGAATTACGGTGATTCGCTCTTAAGATTTTATAATGCAAATTATGTAATTCAGCTCATAATTAACGGTGTAATTATGAATGAGATAGCGAATTACGAAAAAGCCTTTTTGTGTTAAAATGGGAAAATGTCTTTAGAGAGTTTATCAGAAACAAACGATTAATTTCTCAGCAAAAACATCATTTCAAAGCCAGGCGATGCCACTTCTTAGGAATAAAACTGAAAAAAAAGTGTATGATTTTATGATAATAAAAAACACCATAACACTATACAAATACGCAGATGGCGTTGTTTCTAAGCAGTGACAGATGACAGCACACACATTAATATTAGACTTGCTGCAGTACACCGGTCATCGTCCGCCAAATAAATTTTTTTTTTTTGAAAATGCTATAAAAAAAAACTACTGAATATTTTCCCAAATTTCTTTCTTTATTTGAAGATACAATCCTTCCGCTTAATAATGGCAATTAATTTCATTGAAATGGCTGCCTTGACTGGTCATGCAATAGCCTACACGATCGGTCCAATTTTTAAGCACATTATCGATTGTGTGCAGCTCTATTTTGCCAATGGCTTCATGAATATTGTCCTTTAAAGCGTCAATTGTCTCTGGCTTGTTGGCGTAACATTTATCTCTGACGGCACCACACAAATAATAGTCCAACGGTGTCAAATCGCAGCTCCGAGGTGGCCAAACGACATCAGTTCTGCGGTTGATAATGCGAGCTTCAAAAACAGGGCGCAAAACATCGAGTGTAGCTTTGGCTGTGTGGCACGTAGCGCCGTCCTGTTGAAACCAAATGTTGCTAATATCCTCCTCTTCAATTTTTGTGAACAAAAATTCGTTCAACATGGCCCCGTAACGATCGCCATTGACTGTAACGGCCACTCCTTGCTCATTTTCGAAGAAAAATGGTCCATTTATGCTTCTGGACCAAAATCCGCACCAAACAGTGACTCGTCTTGGGTGTATCGGCTTTTCAATGCATGCGTGCGGGTTTTCTGTGCCCCAAATGCGACAATTTTGCTTGTTTACATACCCGCCAAGATCAAAATTAACTTCATCTGAACACATAGCATGCATTCTGCAACATTACCATGATTTTCAAAGTAATGTCGCAATATTTCCCAGCGTTGTTCAAGCGTATACACAACCATATTCGTTGAGCGGAAGAATAAAACTAATTATCTGTGAAATCAGACACGAGCTAAGTATTACCATTCACGAAATAAGCACTAGTTGAAAAAAGTAACGTTAGATGGCGGACCCGATACTATTATTCATTGAAACCATCATTATTGTGTTATTGAATTTTCAACTTAATGTTTGGCGCTGTGCTCTCTAAAAGCTTTTACAGATACATTATCCAAGGCTTATGAGATCTCTTCTCTAAAAGCTACTTTGCTTCGATATTCAGCAAATTCTTAACTTCCACAGCACTATTAATAGTCATTACACGTATTATACAGATATTAAGGTCCAAATCACAGAAATCACGTGCACTAGCCTAAGAGTTTTACTTAGCTATTGTAAAAGAAGGTGGTTTTTTAGAGTGGCAGCTTACTTTTAAGACGAAATCGATCATGAGTATAATATTTGCGTTACTGACTCGACGACGCCTTTACATCTTGAGAAACCCTTTTGTGGTAACACAAGACTATTCAATAATAGTTACGAAAATTTATGTCTGAGTATTGCTTTGGATTGGTATGACATGTGCGTAGCACTTTTAATCCAGAACAATAGTGTATTGCATCTGAAAACCATAACGCAGACTTAAAATATGTACCATTTGGTTGTATCTTTGCTGTTCCGCTGCATTATTTACATAATATTTTACAAGTCAAATAGACACTGAAGCAGTGGATTGTTTGTATTTTTTTCGAGGACTTGTACTTGACATCCACATTCTCAATTAACTTGATGATATTACAGGGCGCAAAACATCGAGTGTAGCTTCGACTGTGTGGCACGTAGCGCCGTCCTGTTGAAGCCAAATATTGCTAATATCCTCCTCTTCAATTTTTGTGAACAAAAATTCGTTCAACATGGCCCGATAATGATCGTCATTGACTGTAACGGCCACTCCTTGCTCATTTTCTCAGTGACTCGTCTTGGGTGTATCGGCTTTTCAATGTATGCGCGTGGGTTTTCTGTGCCCCACATGCGACAATTTTGCTTGTTTACATACCGCCAAGATCAAAATGAACTTCATCTGAAAAGATGATTTTTTTGGCAAAATTTTCAAAGTAATATTGCAATATTACCCAGCGTTGTTCAAGCGTATACACAACCATATTCGTTCAGCGGAAGGATAAAACTAATTATCTGTCAAATCAGACATGAGCTAAGTGTTACCATTCACGAAATAAGCGCTAGTTGAAAAAAAAAACGTTAGATGGCGGACCCTTTATTTAGCTACAAGATTATATATACAAATTATTAATAATTATTTAAGCCTTATTATTTTTTGACTTTATTATTGTTGATAAACATATATAATTACCATTTAGTGAAATAATCTTCTATTTATTTTCCTTAAGAAAATTTACATAAAGTTTAGATTTATGATAATATTTTATACAATACTTAGAAAAGTATTTATCTCAAAATTAAATAAAAATAAAAACTTACTTATACTACATAATTATGTTTAAATGTATAACTTATACAAACAACTAAATATAAATATTTGTTTTAGTCTTGATATTCATTAAAACAAAAAGATATTTAATCACTGATTAAAATCTTTGCTTCTGAACAAATATAAAGAAATTGAATAAGAAATTATAATAGAATAAGTTTTCTCTTTTGTTTCAATTATTTAGTTTGATTTAGAAAAAAATATATTATTTGGTCATCGATAACATATTAAGGTCATAGTTAATAAACACTTGTGGGTCTGAGGTTAAAAGTGAAGATAAGAAAAAATTAAATAAAAACGAAATTTATTTTCACTCAAATTATATCATTTGATAACTTATAAAAAAATTACTTAGAAAGAAATATCATTAAAATATTTACAATTTTAATTCAAAATTGGAAAAGAATGCAGCAAACCTCTAACTTTAAAAAACTTATATTAAACTGATTAAATTAGATATCATAGAAGTATTTACATATATAAGCAATAAAGGATAAGAAATCTTTAAAATGTAAACCATTATTGTTAAAAAACTTGCGCAATTTTTTAAATGATTAAAGCCATTCACTTGTGCCGCAAACATGCTTGGGAAATAGTCGAAGCTACTAAACCATGAAAGTGCATTCATATAAATTTTTCTATTTAACTTTATTGGTGTGTAAAGATGTGTATGGGATACATCACTACGTGCTCATTTTTAAGTAATGGAAAAATTAAGTGCAAGAAAATATAAAAATTTTTCCTTTCTTAATGGCAAATTGATCCAGTGTCTCCTGTCAAGCTAACAAGGCTCTAATGAGCGACCTTGGGTTAGATAACCTTATATTTTACATGGCTAAATACCTACATACATGCACGCCTGTTCGGAAGCTTTATACCTTTTTAAAAAGTGTATTTTTTACAAGTTTGTGGCTTGTAGTTAAAATAAATTAATTTTGTGTTTAGTTTTTAATTTAAATCTTTTAATTTACACAGTTTTGAGGACCACTACTTTTAACAGTCTTAAAAATTTTTATTCTTAATTACACTTTATGTTTACCAAGTTGTGAACAACAACAATTACTTGACAGATCTTTCTATCTAACCATCTGCCAGCCCGATCATTGTTATTACTTATATTCGATCACAACTTCTTCAACCATAGTTTAACCACACTAAACTCTCTTAAGTGATTAGAGCGCACTCACAACAACACAAACGACCCAATTTCGAGCTTCCATCAGAGTACATGGCGAGGAAAAGAAATGTTATTGTGGTTTGGAATGTTTAATAACAAGGCTTCAATTCCTTTTAAAAAAATAAAATAAAATATGTCACCCTGACCTTCCCGCAGGCATACTTCTGGCGAAGATAACAAAAATCAGACGAATGATCAGTAAAACACGCCACCTACTGGAAAAATATTACAATGCTAAAGTAAAGTTCACCACCAATTAGCAAAGATCTTCACCACTACTCAAACATCATACGGAGGAAGCTACAGCAGTTTAATCATCTACTTAGTTTTAAAAAAAACAAATTGATTAAAGAAACAGAAACAAAGCAATCTATGCTTTGTGGAAAACCAACATGCTCCCTAGAGGAGTGAAAGAAAGCTCTCTTAACTCTGAGTTCAAACCAATAACACGTTCGCTGAGCTTACACTCGGAGTATACAACACATTAACTGATTGTTGTCAACATAGATGTGCTTTTTATATGGCTGATCAAACAACAATTCGAAACCTCTCGAACCTCTAGATATTTCAGTTAAATTCCATTTATTTGTCGTACTTTTTCTTTAGTTCTTATATAGCCATGCGAATGTAAACATCTACTTCTTACAACTCTTATTATTTGTTGTTGTTACTTGTTTTCTTTTCTGCCTAATTATTATTGTTGCCATTCTATTTTTATTTACTTTTTATCTGCTAGTGTTTGCTGTTGTCGATTTAGTTATTTGTAAACAGCACATATATTTGTCTTTGCGTCGTTTGTTGATTTTTAAACAATGTGTTAATCGCAGGGGTGTCTAGCCTGATTTTTGTAACAATATAAACATTATTAACGAAATCAAGCCAAGAAAGAAATTTAGAACAATAATCGGAACATAGAATGTACGTGCTCGTTTAGGAACCTCCTTATGTAAAGATTCGCGGCCTATAAGCTCTCATTACTTTGGTTATGCGAAGTGCGTAAGTGAAAATCAGGTTAATTTCCAACAGCAGACGATCTGACTGGTTCATTTTCCGAAAAATCAACGGTTTTTTTTTTCTGCAACTAAGTAAAACATCAATCCGATGATCGAGATTATTAGAAAAACTTTGCTATGGCTCTATGTTCCCTCCAGGATCGTAAGGATCATATATATATAACTTCTAATTACTCATTAAAGCAACTAACAGTACACTTTAAAAAGCCTTTATACGAGGGCAGATTGATATTACCCAAGTAGAAAAAAAAGATTTTTTTCTTCAAAAACCATTCATTTCTCAACATAGTCTCCTTCTAGCTCAATACACTTACTCGTAGCAAGACGATTTTCCAACTTTTTTATACCATCTGAATAATACGATTTTGGGAACTCCTCAAAATACGCATTAGTTTCGGTAATCACTTCTTCGTTTGATATGAATCTTTTTCCTGCGATCCATTTTTTCAAGTTTGGCAACAGGAAAAAGTCACAAGGGGTTAAACATGAACTATAAGGTGGATGATCAACCAATTCGAAGCGGATTTCTCGTAGTTCTAGCATCGTATCTAATGCTATGTGAACCGGTGCGTTGTCTTGAAGAAAGAGTGCTTTTTTCTTGTTTAAATGTGGTCATTTTTCCTAGATTGCATCAACCAATTGATTCAATAATGCACGATAATACTCTCCAGAGATTGTGGATCCTTTTTCAAGATAATCCATGAGCACGGAATATTGTGTGCATCCTAAAATACAGTGGCCATAACCTTGCCAGCCGATTTCGCTGTCTTCGGCTTCTTCGGAGCACTTCCACCAGCTTCCACCCATTGCTTCGATTAATTTTTGGTTTCAGGTGTGTAATGGTGGACCCACGTTTCATCAATAATTATTAATCTACGGCAAAAATCAGCAGGCTTATGCTTTGTCATATCCAAACACCGTTGTGAAGTGATCTGTCGAACTTGTTTTTGTTCAACACTGAGCAAACACGGCACCCCTCTTGCCGATAGCTTTTCCATATGCAAATGTTCATGCACAATGTTGAACATACGTTCATATGATATGTTTACCATTTCAGCAATCTCACGGATTTTGACACGGCGATCATTCATAACGATATCGAGGATTTTCTTGATATTTTCTTCAGTAACCACCTGTTGATGGTATTGTTGCAGTGCTTGTTCGGCCCCGTTTAAATTCAGCAATTCAATATTTTACCATATATTCTGACGGAGCAGATACGCCGTAATGTCTATCAAGCTTTTCTTTTGTCTCTTTCGCCGTTTTGCCTTTCAAATAATAGTGTTAAATCACTACACGAAATTCACTTTTTTCCATTTTCCAAGAAACGCAAAAGTTGCTTACTTCAAACGACTACAACACACAAACTTATTGATGAATTTGGCTAAAATTTTAACACCTGACGTTTGACGCATCGTAATTTCTAAGAAAGAAAAAGTTTTTGTGCTTGTGCTGCTATCTAACGCTAGGTAGCTTCAATGTCAATCCACCCTCGTATGTGTAAGCCGCAGTAATGTCTCTTTGCGTTAAACGAGAGTGTTTTAGAAATGTTTATCTGTTACAGTGCCATACAGTACGATTTTTAAGTGAACAAACCAAAGGGGAAGTTAACGCTGAAGCTGAAACATCGTTACCAAATGTTCATATAAAAAGAAATAAAATAATATTTAGAGGGTAACTGTCCTTCAGATTTTTTCATTCTTAAAAATTAGTGGCATAAAAATAATTGGCATCATGAGATTTTTTCACAATATTTTTTTTCTTTTTTTTTTACTCCCGGCAAACAAACCAAAACACACGCCATTAGTACTAAGGAAAACACATTAAATTCCATGGAGAGCAAAAGATAACACAGAAAAAAAAACACAAAAGACGACAAACCACTAAAATTAGTAAATTGTGACTTCACAAGGTTCTGTGCTTTCTTTTCTCAACTTCCCTTTTTAAACAAACAAATAAGCCGCTGGTGATAATATAAAAATAAAAAAAATTAAAAGGAGACATTTTTAAGGCAATTACATGAAAATTTAATTCTTTTTTTATTTAAAAAAAAATATTTTTGTTTTTTTTTTAGATACAACGTCTGGTCCAGACTTTTGAAATATATTTGCCAAATTGTTGGCAGATACAAGCATATGTACAAATTTATATATTTAAACGAATAATATATTTACATTTAGTTGTTAAATTCAATATGTCAATACCTATTTCTTTCACTTTTTTCCTTCATACGGTGAGTGGCTTTACAACGATTAACTGCACCGTAAATCCTTATTCGTATATACAGCAGGATCAAAAAAATTGTGAATAAAATTCAGAGAGAGAGAGAGAAAGAGAGAGAGCAAATGAATAAAAATTGGTGAACAAAAGATTTGTTAAAAACCAAACACAGTTGTCTGTTAAAAAAATATTGTTGTTTATAAAAGGGCTTGAGTACACTACATTAGGCAATATGAGTCAAGATTAATCAGGCACTAGTACAGCAAATAAAGCAAAATAAAAATTATATCAATTGATTCCAAAAATATAGAAGAAGCCCCCTGATCTACCAGCTTACTTCTGGCGATGATGACAAACATCAGACGAATGATCAGTAAAAATACCATCTACTGAGAAAAAATATTACAATGCTAAGTAAAAATCAGCACTACACACAATCATATGGCGGTGAGCTACAGTAGATTAAGCATCTATCGGGTCCGCCATCTAACGTTTTCTTTTCAACTAGTGCTTATTTCGTGAATGGTAACACTTAGCTCATATCTGATTTGACAGATAATTAGTTTTATCCAAAGCGTGAAAGGCCAAAAGCAGTGCGTACGCCCGAGAATATTGCAGGTGTGGCAGAAAGTGTGCGTGAAGCGCCATCAACATCAATTCACCGTCGTTCTCAACAATTTAACATTTCGGAGATATCATTGAGACGAATTTTGCATAAAGACCTTGGTATGACGCAATACAAAGTCCAATTGGTTCAGGAGTTGAAGCCAACTGACCATCCAATGCGTTTTCGCTTCGCTAAGTGGGCCTGCGATCGACTTACAGAAGATGCCGATTTGCCAAAAAAATCATCTTTTCAGATGAAGCTCATTTTGATCTTGGCGGGTAATGTAACAAGCAAAATTGTCGCATTTGGACACAGAAAACCAGCACGCATGCATTGAAAAGCCGATACATCCAAACGAGTCACTGTTTGGTGCGGATTTTAGTCTAGAGGCATAATTGAGTTATTTTTCTTCGGAAATGAGCAAGGAGTGGCCGTTACAGTCAATGGTGATCATTATCGGGCCATGTTGAATGAAGTTTTGTTCACAAAATTTGAAGAGGAGGATATTAGCAACATTTGGTTTCAACAGGACGGCGCTATGTGCCACACAGCCGAAGCTACACTCGATGTTTTGCGCCCTGTTTTTCAAGATCGCATTATCAGCAGTAGAGCTGCGGTTTAACACCGTTGGACTATTATTTGTGGGGTGCCGTCAAAGATAGGTGTTACGCCAACAAGCCAGAGACAATTGACACTTTAAAGGACAGTATTCGTGAAGCCATTGGTGAAATACAGCTGCACACAATCGATAATGTACTTAAAAATTGGACCGATCGTGTAGGCTACTGCATGGCCAGCCAGGGCAGCCATTTCCATGAAATTATTTTCCATTATTAACCGGAAGGAATGTACTTTCAAATAAAAACACAAATTTTAGAAAATATTCAGTAGTTTTTTTCATAGATTTTAAGAAAAAAAAATTATTATTTGGCGGACCCTTTACTTAGCTTGAAGAATCAACTAGATTATAAATTGAAACAAAGCAATGGACAACAGTCAATAGGCTCCCTAGAAGAGTGACGAAGAAAAAAAATTTTTTTAAACCTGCGTCTGATGAACAAATAACAGAATGTGAACCAAAGGTAGAAGGGTATTTGGTGTTATTTCTTAGAGTTTCATAACTTTGTGTTGACAACACTGCTGCATTTGACAACCGATTTAACAGCTAATGATTGCATTTGTAAAGCTTGGTTAGACATAGAATTTTGGATAGACTTATGCCAGAGGAACGCTTACAAATTGTTGAAATTGTTTATCAATATAATGGCTCAAAATATTATTCTTGGACGAATCCGATTTTTGTTTTAATAGATAAGTAGCTAAGCAAAATTGTCACTTTTGATGTGAGTAGAATCCACAAGCGTTTGTCAAAACACCATTAGCTCCACAGAAAATTTGTGTTTTGGTCTATATGTGTTTAAAAACGATGCATGTCAGAATGTTACTGTCAATGGTGAACAAGGACGTGATTAGAAATGTACCTCAATTAGCTGGTATTAATCTTGCATGACATGTGGTTCCAACAAGGTGTAGGCGCATGGCACAAAGTGCACGCTACAACTTTTCGTAATGGGGCAACTTTTCGTAATGGTCCATTTAGTTGGACACCATTACGAAAAATCTGAGACAATTTAACATCAGGAAATCAACATTCGAAGAGTAGTTAGTGAAACACGAACGTATATGCTGAGAAAAGTTTTCAAAAATTAGTGTTCGAGATTGCGCCTTATAGGTGGCAGCAGAGGCAGCCATATGGACGAACTCGTATTTAAACATTGAAGCTAAAATCATAACCTTATTCGATTCGACTAACATCGTCTTTATTTTCATACGCAACTTTGTGCGATCAACTTGAAATCTTCTGTATTCTCTGTTGCCAGTGTTCTCTTCTTGTAAGCATTCATATTTCTTCAGGAAGTATTGTGCTTTTTAGTTGTAAAGCTCGTGTTGGGCGAGTTGACTAAAAGTTAGTGTTTATGTAACTCTCAATGTTATATTTTGATGTATGTTTAACGAATATAATTTAAAATACCTTTTGTTATGCATGAAACTTTATAGGTATATGAGGGGACGGGTCTGTCTGATCATAATTGGTTTAACGGTAATTTGTAAGACTATGGCTTGAAGGATTTTATGAGACTTACTCCATTGCCTTTGAGGCTCTTAGAATGTTGAGACACGATTTAGTAAGCTAAAGTGTCATATGACTATCCTGAGGAATATTCCCGGATTTTAACTACTGATGGATGAAAGTGATTTATGCACTAGTAGTCTGAACTTCGGTAGCAGCTTCAGCGTTCTTATACATTATCATTGAGAGTAGGAACTTGGTTTTTCTGGGGTGACACTTTTTTTGGGTCCCTGAATACAGATCGCGTGGCTAGGGCACTAGACTTGTGGTACCAAAACCAAGCTGTGATATCAGATGTTCTACAGCCAGGATTTTAAGGAAAGCAAAATAACTTTACCTATGATAGGGAATTGCGCCACATGGGCAGGTAAATAATGATAAAACTTATTAATTTCCTGATAAGCCGCTACCGTTTTAAATATAACCTTTTTTAGATCACTCAGGTTTCTGACACGAGGTACCGACAATGATGGAAAGAAGAGGAGATAACATCTCTGTAAATGTATTGCTTTGACTAATATTCGAAGACGAACATTTATAGAGATCTTTGTTGTGCTGGAGCAGAGTTGGTAACTGCCAATTGGAAATACATATTTTAGTCTTCATACGAAAGGTTCAGAGCATTCTTCTTTAGGCTGTTCCAGTTGGTACTTGTATAACTATTATTGAGTCCACGGGGTATACTTCCAATTGTATCTGGCGCATTGGCAAGTCTTATCTCTAAATGCTTAGCACAACAGATCGTTTAAGGTCGTACTACTATTGCTGTTTGCGCCACTTTTTTCCTTTTTCCCTTAATAATGAAATATAACGACTTCTCAGTCCCTCGTAAGAGCTATAGTTATGGTTACCAATATGACTGCATTGCTCGCCACTTGAATAATATTATGGTTTTAAAAATTGTCTAATGTTTGTCTTAATGCTATTATCAGCAATGATTTTTTAGGTTTTTGTTATCTCTTCTTAAGAAAACAAAATTATTACTAAAATATGTAACATATAGTGAATGGTGGTCGAACCATAATGCCCGATATTAACTATGAGTCAGAACTTAACGTAAAATTTTTTGTCCAACTAAATTTGGCATTTCTTTGTTTCAGTGTTTGACAAATTCAACAGTAGAGAGACACACAATTGAGCAGCTCGTTAGAATTGTTAAAGCCGTTTACGAAAATAAGCGTTGAAATCAAAATGCATTTCTTGCACATCGTAATTTCTTTTGGTCAACATAAACGCCCAATGCGCTCAAAATCGGGAGAATTGTGTACATATTTCAGCAAGCCGGACCACAGCTGGCGGCGTCATACAGCCGTAGTTCTTCGAAAATTAGATCGGCCAAGTGCTTACCGTAAATTGTGTTTGCTATCGTGAGATGATAATGGACTTCTTGTGGCCAGAAATTGAGATTATGGATCTAGACGATATGTGGTTCCCACAGGGTAATGCCACTTGCTACGTAGCGAACGAAATAATGACACTTTTGAGCGAGATATTCAATGGCTGTATTATCTCATGTCGTGGAGATGTTAATTAGCCGGCACGCTCATGTGATTTAACACAGTTGGACTCTTTTTTTGCGGATATTAAAATAAAAATTGTGCATCAGTAAGCCAAGAAGAATTCACGGGCTAAATGATGAGATAATTCGGCACATTAACGTCATTGAACCTTAATTATATCTCAGAGTCATGTAATATATGGACAGATGGATAGAGGTATGCTACCAAAGCTGTGGTGAGCATTTGGCCGATACTTTGCTTTATACATAATTGCTATAGATTCTTTTATCATAATAAAAAATATTCAGATAATTCTCCAAAAATATTTTGTTTAATTTAAAATAAACATCGTGCGTTGGACTATTTTTTATTTATTTTTTTCTTGATCCTTAAGAATAGCGATTTTTTCTTAAGGTGTGGACGATACATCTCCACTCCCTTGATCTTATCTGCTTCAGTATGGATTGTTAATTTGTCAAATTCCGTAGTTCTAAAGGGTCCGCCATCTAATGTTTTTTTTCAACTAGTGCTTATTTCATGAATGATAACACTTAGCTCCTGTCTGATTTGACAGATAATTACTTTTATCCTTCCACTGAATGAATATGGTTGTGTATACGCTTGAACAACGCTGGGAATCTGGGCCTGCGATCGACTTACAGAAGATGCCGATTTTGCCAAAAAAAAAATTTCAGATGAAGCTCATTTTGATCTTGTCGGGTATGTAAACAGGCAAAATTGTCGCATTTGGAGCTCAGAAAACCCGCACGCATACATTGAAAAGCCGATACATCCAAGACGAGTCACTGTTTGTACGGATTTTGGTCCAGAGGAATAATTGGGCCATTTTTCTTCGAAAATGAGCAAGGAGTCGCCTTTAGAGTTAATAGCGATCGTTATCGGGCCATGGTGAATGAATTTTTGTTCACAAAAATTGAAGAGGAGGGTATTAGCAACATTTGGTTTCAACAGGATGGCGCTACGTGCCACACAGATACACTCGATGTTTTGCTCCCTGTTTTTGAAGATCGCATCATCAGCCTCAGTGCTGATGTCGTTTGGCCACCTCGGAGCTGCGATTTGACACCGTCCAACGAGTTAAAGAAAATTGGCGATAATGTGCTTAAAAATTCGACCGATCGCATGGCCAGCCAAGGCAGCCCTTTGAATGAAATTATTTTCCATTATTAACCGGAAGGATTGTAGTTTCAAATAACAAAATATATATGAGAAAATATTCAGTACTTTTTTTATAGCATTTTCAAAAAAAAAATTATTTTTTATGTTGTAGTTGTAATCTTTGAAGTCGCCACTTTTTGGTAGCTTCACAATATTGTATTTTTTTCCAAGTTGAAAGCAGCACCTATTTTTTTATTCTGATCATAGGTGCTCCATATAATGTTTATTACAGTACAGTACAAACAATTCGATGTTACAGACCTTGTCCTTTAATTTACTATTTTTTCATTTTACCTTTTCATTTTTTATTTTCCAATATTTTTTTGGTAGCATTGGTTCTCTCATGAATGTTGTATATCAACATACAATACAATACTCAGGTGTTTTGTGGTACCATCGCTCATTTTTAATACCATTTTTGTAACCATTTCAGTTATATTGGTATTGCTTTGACCGTTTGTTATTTTAAGGTATAAGTGTACTTTTTTTTTCCCTCTTACCCTCTCTCTTACTGATTGTGTGCAAATCGTAACAATACAGACAAATTGTTGTTATTATTTTTGTCGCTTTTACTTCCGTTTTTGTTTTTGTTAATCTTCCCTTATTTATTTATTTATTTTTTTGTTTTTTATATCCCCCAGTTTTCATTTCATTTCGATTGTTTTGTACTCGTCATATACCTTTGGGCATTTGGGGACAACAAAAGCCAGTTAAACTGACAATTGGATAAAGATAAACGAAGAGCAAAAAAACAGCAACAATAACAACAACAGCACCTCCAGAAATTAAAAAGAAAGTAAAACAAGGACTCTTAACTGAATGTCTATGGATTTATTTATTTTATTTTTCTTCAAAAATTTTTTTAACACGCCGGTCAGAAGATTTAAATAATTAAAGTGGTTTGTCTGGTATTACTTTTAAAAATATTGAAATTTGTTTAAAGAACTTTCTACAGATTTTCTTTAAAGCGGAAAATTGTTAACGACTTGAAGAGGATAATGATTTTGTCTGAAATAAAGCACAGACTAAGGCAGTAAAATGTCTAAAGGAAATTCAAAGGTAAGGTTAGGTTATGTGGATCGCTAACGATTTATGATTTAACTCAGAGGCCCTATAGCCAATTGTGCTACAGTTTAAGGGACAACCCTATTAAAGAGACCGAAATGGGAAAGTCCCCAAAAGAACTAAAGACCCAAAAATCACTGTTCCCTCAATTGAGCGAACCGATACCCTTGACGAAGTCAATCAGTTTTAAGAGTGTCACATCTATAAGACGATTCTGATCAAGTGACGTGTACTCAAGTACTTTAGTCAAAGCTCTTATAGAGGGACACAGTCGCAGAGAAGATGTTGTACCGATTCCTTTTCCTTCCTATCCTGAAAGCTCCAACTGTAGCAATGACCTCGGCGTTCTATACGCTCTGACATGCAACCTATCATAAAGTGTCCATTAAGTATGCTTGCAATAAGCCCAATCGACTCCACTTCAACCCTAAGAAGAGACTTACTTCTCTCCATAGAAAGATAAGTCTAAGGCATTCTGAATATTCTACAAGTAATTATATTGGTCTATCTGTGCTCCACCTTGCTCAATGCCCATTTGTCTACCAACGCAGCCAGAGTGGCATGTACGTCCCAATGCATGAGAGCCAAAGAATACCACCAAGAATTGCACTCATCAGCAATTTCATTTCATTTCGACATAATTCCGTTCCAGCCGAGCCTGTGAGAGAATGCAGCTGAGAAGATATTTCGATTTAGACACGATCAAATTGATAGCACTGATAGCGGCGAGACTGTCTACGTAAATCATAATAGGCCTTGAGGCCTCAACCCTTCATTCCCAGTTACACTTACCTTTTTTTGTATAGCGTACATTTCCGCCTGAAAAACTGTATAATCATAGGATAGTCTGAGAGAGACCTGTTTCCATCTATGAGCCATCGGTATATACCGCAACTGTGTCATCTCGAAGTGCAGATCCTGCAGACTACTCAGTACTAGAAGGTGTGCTACTGTGTTAAGCTCTACCAAAGTTCAAACAGGTAACGCTCAATCTGTCCGACGTATCAGGATCGATTTGCCGACTTTCTGTGGAATGGTATTGTGTTCAATGCAAACTTGTCTCAGTATAACTCGACTACCTGATTCAAAATGCAAACCTTTTAGAGTCACATTTGAAAAATGTGTTTACGATTTTATGAGTGGAACATCACATCCGGTAATGTCCGTCTGTTTAAACTTGGTAGCCAAAGCTTTGAAGATATTATTATCTTTTTTGGCGAAGATCTTCTACATTTGGTATATTATCAGAGTACATCTTCACACAGACGCATCATAGGGTCATGTTGCCTACAGAATCAATATTTAAACATCCTCGAATCTGTAAGAGCCCTCACAATAAGTCAGCTTACTGAGAAATAACTCATCTACTGAGGACAAGCGGTTGTCGCTTTAATAGAATAATTACTCTCAGCATAGTCGCTATATCGGCCTGAGAAGTGGAACTCATAGCATGATTAGAAGATGGGATAGATTCTGCACCCTATTCGGAATGGCCAGTTGTGACCCAATATCGACCGGCTTCCACAAGACAAGAGCACCATTGGTGAATATTGGTTTAATGACCGCGAAGCCTTCAAGGCTTCACTTATTAGATCTAAAAAATGTCTGTCTAGGAGTTTTAGCAGAGCCATTGAGGATAAAATAAGCGACACATAAAACCCTGTAACCGTAGTGTTATTAGGCAGGTTCATTATGGTTCTTAGCTTTAATATTAGTGTATCATAAACGCATCATTTTCTTTCTTAACTTATAATTATATTTTTTATATGAAAATTATTATATTATTCAAATGCAAACATTTCTCTAAAGTACTTATTTTAGAAAACAGCTATAAAATGTCTTAGCATTCCAAAATTGCATGAAAAAGTTTATTTGTCAGAACAATTTAATGGCTTAAAAAGTTGTAATTTTAAGCTCCTTTATTGTATTTTTGTTTCACCAGGCAAGCGATTTAAGAAGCAAAGGATAAAACTGAAAGGAAAATTGGCATTTGAAGGCTTGAATAAGAAAAACGTGATAAATCTATACAGGAGTTACGTTACAGCAAATAAATGCCGCGAGACTTAAATGTTTTAATTTTCGTACAATATTTATAGACAAAGTATTCATTCACACATAAGATGTTTTAGAAATCGTTGATATACGTCAATGATGTGACTATGCGGTCATTGTTGAGTATCTGAATTTTGCCAATGGATTATACTGAATAGAGCTAACAACTGTCGCAGTTTCAACGTATCATATTATTGGCGCCTGTAGTAATTCTGTACTTGACAAGAAAGAATTTTATTCATTTTTCGAATCTGAATGTTACCAGTTCAGTAAAATAAGGTTTTGGCAAATTTTGTTTATGGGTGCGCTTTATGGACTGAAGAGAATATACCATTTGGTATGATATAAATGACAATAAATTTTGCGAGTAGTACGCTGTTTCCAAAACAGAGTCTTATCAACTTTATTTGACGTTAGAGGCTTAGTGAACTTCTGGATAAATTAATCACGCCTATTATGACACCTAGTTCTGCAACGAAATCTTCCCTAGGAGGTCCAAGAAATCCAGTCTGAAATAATATAAAATGGTCGGGTTCGGTCCTGAAAACTGATAGATGCATCGTGACTGCATTGTAGCTTCATTTTCTCAATGTAAGTAATCTTAACTTGATTGCGAACTCATCATTCATAATAGGGTTACGCTTTGTTAAGTCTCTGATTAAAATAGACTTTGTGGAAAGGAAGTGGCTGATTTTTTGGCGAACAAAAGTATTTCATTGAACCTGAGTCTTTTTCTGGTGTTCCTGTTGGATACTCAAGTAGAAAGACTTTTAAAGAAGGCTTTTCTCAGCTTAAGAAGAGTAACTTTTATATGAAACAGGCCAGTTGGTTCTTGTTCACTTTATCCTCGTACATGGTGGTAATTACAGATCAATAAGAGCAATCATAGAGTTTTATATGCCAGGCAATGGGGTTTAAGACACGATCAATATATTGGTAGAAATTCTATACGATTTGTACCGATACAATCTGTCCTGCCGATCAGCATATTGGTAGAAATTCTATACGATTTATGCCGATGCAATCTGCCCTACCCTGCGAGTGCCATATGTGGCCATAAGGGGAACAAAGGAAGCTTGTGCTTCTGCAATAATGGAGACTTTTATCAGATTTACAGCACTACATATTTTTGTCGTGCAATCTGCAATCTTTGGGGCTCTCAGGCTGCTAACGCGGAGCGGGCACTACTGGGTGAACTACACAAATCATATGAGTATTCTGAAGACAATTCCCACTATGGATTATTGATGGGTAGAAGTGACATATGTTTTTCTTTCACATGAGCGGGGGTAGTGGGACAGTGGAGTCTTTGGTGTAACACTCAGTTTAGCCCCTGGACACAGAAGTATTATTGGAATGAGCTCGATAACAAATTGGCAAGACATGGATCGGTCGCTAGACCAAATACAAACCATTGTATCAGCTGTTCTACGCTCAAGACTTGGATCGATGAGTAGAAAATAAACTTCGCTTATTATTTCTAGTACAGTGCCAGAGTCTTAGGCAAACGAAATGGATTTTGGTATGATAGGGTATTGAGTCACATGGGCAGGGAGAAAGAGAAAACTTATTAAGTTTCTGATGGGCCACTACTGTCTGAATATCACCTCTTCAAGCTCATTCAAGTGTCTGACACATAGTACCAACTACGTTGGGAAGAAAAAGAGATAACATCCCTCTAAATGTATTGCTCTGACTAACATTCAACGATTAACACTTATGGAGCCTTTGTTGAGCTGAAGCAGAATTGTTAACTACAAACCGAGAAAACATGAAATAAATGGCATGTAAGACAGAAGGCTTTATTAGTAGTCTCCATATGATGTGGTAAACATATGAGGCCACGCAAAAGATTTTTCTGATAGCGATTCGTTTTATCTCTGATCAGTATAACACTCTAGATCTACATTTTCCTCTGGATTTCCTCATATGATTCTTCTGTCTATTTCGTTGTTCCAATTTACTTAACAAGTTCTTTTCCTCTGATAACAAGGTCGATAGCTAGAATTCAGATAGACACTGAAAGAGTTTAAGATAGCGAAGCTTTACGTATAACAACAGGTACCTCTCCTAGTAAGTTTCAAAGCTTCCCATAGGCAGTTTAACGTAATAAATGCATAAGAGTTCCTAATTTTATAAGAAATTTTAGGTCATTCCAATAGCTAAACAACTGTTGAAAAAACCTCGAGAGACGCTGAAGTGAAGGTTAATTTTATCTCCGTTAGGGTTTTATCTCCATTGTTGTTCTTTTATGTGTGTGTTTCCAATTTAGTTATAAAATATGTTAAAACCTACCTGCTCTTATTAAAATTGTTTCTATGACATACTTATGCTCCACTTCAACTCCGGTAAATATTAAATTCTTTACACTTAAACGTCATCATTGTTTCATGAATTATTTCCTGCTCTTTGTTATACATTTTTTTATTATTTCTGCTTTACAAACAACAACCATTTATTATATCCTTTAAGCTTAAATTTAAACAATTTTTTTACATATTACTTAACCTGGTTTCCTTTTATTTTCTGAGAGGGGTGGGCCTCAGCAGCTCAAATATTCTCATTAAAATTGCTGGGTATCCCAGGAGTGAAGCATAAGAATTTCTCCTCTAAACAATATTAAATTCTTTGCGATTTTCAGGCAATATTTGTTAGCAAATAATGAAAAAAAAAATTGTAAAGAAACGGAACTGTACGAAACACCGAAAATATAAGAGTGAAAAAGAAAAATTATTACATTTTAAATAAATGTCACTTTAAAGCTAGAAGAAGAGAGAAAAAATTACAAGCAAAAAAATAAAATAAGAAGCTACTTGCAGTTAAATGAAACGGTTCTAATATAAATTCCTTTAAGAAAGTGGATGCCCCTATAGAATTCATTTTTTTATTCTCGCTTTTTTAAATGCTTTTTAATTTATAATAGAATTGTTAAGACGTGCAAATATGCGTGAAATTGCAACGGGCACACGGTGTACAAACGCTGAGAAAGTGATACAATTACTGCAAAAAATATATATAAAAAAAATTAAGAAAAGAACGCGCAATATAAATAAAAAGCTAATTCTGCTTTCCCTTTGCAATTTTTATTATTTCCTTTTCTCTTTTTTTATTTGGCCATTATTTACAAACAAATTAAATTTTAGCAAAATAAACTGTCTCTTTGAAAAGTTATTAAAACGGCAGGAACTTGCACAAAAACCAGCGGAAATAAGATAAAAAAGAATAAAATAAAGAAAAAACAGACATAAATTAAGAAAAAGTGTTACAAACAGCACTTTACCACCTTACGCTGAAAAAGTAAAAAACAGAAAGTTTGCTTTAATGTCTACAAACAGTTTTAGGCCATATAGAGGAAGAAAGAAAAAACCAAATGCAATTACAAAAAAAAGGAATAAATTATGCAAATAAAATACAATCATTTTAGAGTTTAAACACGCGATTATTTCCGGTAAAGGTGTTGCCAGTAGGAAAAAAAGAGGAAAAATTAAAAAAGGAGAGGAAGTATTCTCTGCACACTTATAGCGAATGATAGTGAGAACTGCTCGAACCAAACATACAAATAAAAACTAAAAGCAATAGTTAGGCAGCTGAAAACCTTTAAAGGATTAAGGGAAACAAATTGTACTCCTAATCGTTATTATTGAATTTGCAGCATGCTAATCAAAGTTTGTATAAAAATTTTGCTATACTGAGCTATTTTCGAATTTTTGAAATTTATGCTACAACTGTCAGCACTTGAAAGAAGAACACCTCGACAAATTTTTTAAATATAAAAATGTAAAGTATACGTGCTGATTTACAGCCTGGCCCACGTTGTCGAAAGCAAATTTATTCGAACGAAAAGCAGTCACACATTTTCCTTCAAAATTGCGACCCACTATCCTACTATTTATTGTTCGCTTGGCTTTAAGTTGTAAACGTAATCGAGATAAATAACTGGATTCCTATATAGTAAGTACAATATAATAAGTACAATATAATAAGATCACCTTAATATTTGCTCAATTCATCCAAACTATAAAATGTTACGTATGGTCACCTTACTAAAAAAAATTCTACGTTCAAATAAGTGGGCAATAAGCTGGTTTTGCTTTTAGAGATGCATTTATCATTTTGAAGCACACCTTAGTTCCACAAATAAGTTGCCAGTGTACAAAAGAAGCGCTTAAATGTAGAAATTGTACGATGAAAAATGTAACTTTGGTACCACTGGGACTTGACGGCAATAGAAGTAAACAAACTAAAATACGGTATCAAAAATCCGTATTCGTACAACCTTAAAAATTTATTGACTTGAATTTCGTTATTATTTAAACAAATATACAATTAAAACGTACGCTTTTATTTGTTTTAAATAATAAAGCCACTCGTGTTTAAATTGTATGAAAAATTATTTTTAAATATTTGTTACATTAAAAATTTTTTTTTTAAAGCTGTACGAATAATGATTTGTCGCACTGTAGATAAATTAATAAACAAATGAACAAATAAATAATAATTATGAAAATAGTTTTGACATCTTTTATGCGAATTCGGTTACAAAGTGAAGCCTGTACAGTAAAAACGCGTACAAGAGCGCTCCAGAGAGCATTTTCTAACACAAACGACAAGTGGGTAATTTTGACATTTGTGTTCATACGAACATCATAAAAACGATATAGTGAGCCGCAATTTTGTACTGAAGTAATTACGTTATTGTTCGCAGTCATTTTCTTTCGACTAGAAAGTAGTAGTGTACCGCAAGTCAGCTGTTTGTCGTTCGAAACGTTTCACATCGCGGGCCAGGCTGTTAATTTTTTTTTTCTTTTACAAATAACAGCAAAATCTCTGAGGTCAATCAGCACAAACAATTTTAATGATAGTTTATACCACTATTCACACGAATCTTTGAAGTACTTTGCTTACTATTTGAATTACTTTTATAAATTACCTTGTTCACGACTGAAATCACTATTTACAAAGAATTTTAATGGTAGTTTACACCATTATTTACACAAAATTTTGCTGATTAAACTAATTATATGAATTACTCTGTTCATATCTGAACTAACTCTAGAGAACAGAAAAAGACTTCAACCTCCCACCAGACAAATCTATCTAAAGAAGCCACCCTGAGACCATCCAGCTTACTTTTGGCGACGATAACAAATTTCAGGCGAATTATCAGGTGAAAACGCCCCATACTGGCAAAAATTACATAAGTGACGGTCAACACCGCCTAGCAAGGACCATCACAACTACACACAATTATATGGAAGTGGTGGATTAATCATCTACTTAGCTTGAAAATCAAGTTGAGTTCTGAAACTTAAACAAAGTAATGAATTCTTTGGGGAAAGAGAGCATATTCCTTAGAGAGTGACTTTAAATTTTTAGAGCCTATGGAGAAAAACTTGCTAATTTTCCCTAGTGTTGTAAACAATAAATTCCAATGCCGGCTTAAAAAAAATTCCTTTGAGGACCCTGACCTTTCATCCCGAATAAGGATAAGTGCCTGTAAGAACAATGCAGAGACTGAAGGGAAAAAATTTAAGTTTTCTATTAAAACATAGTTGATTACAGCTGAATTATTACAAGAAATGACAGTGATTTAGACCTTTGCTAAGGATATATGATTCTTACGGTTGAAACTCCTAAGTATTAGTACATTCTAGTTTTCGCCCGTTGGCTTACTTTCCCTTTAAATGAATAACAATATTTATAATAATGTTTACGTTAACTGAGCTTTAAGACCCCCAAACAAAAATGTATTGTAAAGGGTCCGCCAAATACTTTTTTTTTGAAAATACTATAAAAAAAACTACTGAATATTTTCTCAAATTTTTTTTTTCTTTGAAAGTATAATCTTTCCGGTTAATAATAGAAAATAATTTCATTCAAATAGCTGCCTCGGCTGGCCATGCAGTAGCCTAAACCATCGGTCCAATTCTTAAGCACATTATCGATTGTGTGCAGCTGTATTTCACCAATGGCTTCACGAATATTGTCCTTTAAAGCGTCAATTGTCTCTGACTTGTTGGCGTAACACTTATCTTTGACGGCACCCTACAGATAGTAGTCCAGCGGTGTCAAATCGCAGCTCAGAGGTGGCCAAACGACATCAGCTCTGCGGCTGATAATGCGATCTTCAAAAACAGGGCGCAAAACATCGAGTGTAGCTTCAGCTATGTGGCACGTAGCGCCGTCCTGTTGAAACCAAATGTTGCTAATATCCTCTTCTTCAATTTTTGTGAACAAAAATTCTTTCAACATGGTCCGATAACGATCGCCGTTGACTGTAACGGCCACTCCTTGCTCATTTTCGAAGAAAAATAACCCAATTATGCCTCTGGACCAAATTCCGCACCAAACAGTGACTCGTCTTGGGTATATCAGCATTTCAATGCATGCGTGCGGGTTTTCTGTGCCCCAAATGCGACAATTTTGCTTGTTTACATACCCGCCAAGATCAAAATGAGCTTCATCTGAAAAGATGATTTTTTTGGCAAAATCG
The DNA here is from genome assembly GCA_023159175.1 of Wohlfahrtia magnifica. Classification (NCBI taxonomy): domain Eukaryota; kingdom Metazoa; phylum Arthropoda; class Insecta; order Diptera; family Sarcophagidae; genus Wohlfahrtia; species Wohlfahrtia magnifica. The sequence continues at coordinate 4,748,728 of JAKWBJ010000051.1, forward strand.
GCATCTTCTGTAAGTCGATCGCAGGCCCACTTAGCGAAGCGAAAACGCATTGGATGGTCAGTTGGCTTCAACTCCTGAACCAATTGGACTTTTCAGGGCGTCATACCAAAGTCTTTATGCAAAATTCGTCTCAATGATGTCTCCGAAATGTTCAATTGTTGAGAACTACGGTGAATTGATGTTGATGGCGCTTCACGCATACTTTCTGCCATACCTGCAATATTCTCTGGTGTACGCTCTGTTTTTAGCTTTTCACGCTTTTGTTTATCGATGAGGATGCCAGTTTCTTTCACTTTTTTCACAAGATAACAAACATACGGAGCTGACGGTGCTTCTCTTCTTCCAAAATCCGATAAAACTAATTATCTGTCAAATCAGACATGAGCTAAGTGTCAGCATTCACGAAATAAGCACTAGTTGAAAAAAAAAACGTTAGATGGCGGACCCTTTATATGTTTACAGTCTTTTGATTTTTTTTCATTTCAATGAACTACCACAGTTATTTTCGAAAAAAATATAAGAAAAAGCATATGATGGTCTTAAGACTGAAAAAATATTACCCTATAAAATGGAGTTTCTTGAAAAAATTTGAATTTAAGTGATTATTCAAAGCAACAAAAGTAAAGTTAAATTGTGATTTCCAAGCTAAGTGTGTAGTAAAAATATTGTTTAGTTACAACGTCTAATAGACAGACGACAAATCTGCAAACATGACCGTAATTTTAATACTACTTGAGTATAGTACTGTTATTTCAAAGTGTTAAAAACTTTGTTAAGGACGTAGTATATGTCATTTCCCTACTGCAGTGTATGCCAATCTAAAAAACTATCTGAAAAGCTTTAAATTCATATCCAACTATACTGTACACGTCAAAAGCAGTTGTTAGTTCAATTTGATTTCTATAAATTTTATAGTCGGTTTCATGTAAAAGTTAGAACATATTGCAATGTAATATAGACTTCAGTTTTGCGGTTTAAGGTTTTCTAAGCAAAACCTAATCAAATTTAATTGTAAGCAAAAGCATCTGTTACGTTCCAATAATTTACAGTCTGCTTGACCTGTGAATAATAATTATTTCCTCTTTGACCAAATACTTAATACTTATACGTCACGTGAGCAAAAAAGTATTGTGCATACAATGATTTCTCACGTTTAATACAATTTGATGACTTTTTATTATATTAAAATGAAAATTTAATTTTTAGAAGCTTTGCAAGGTAATTTAGACATCGAGAAGGTGAAAAAGCCTCAAATTTTATCTACTGTATAAAAATAAGTCGGGTTTTGCTTCCTGACGCTATAACTCCAAACTTAATATACATGTTTGGCCAAACTTAATATACATGTTCTGTGGGGCGTGAAGAGTGTTTTTGTGGAGTTTGAAGTTCGTCCGACGGATGGCGCAATATTTAGTTTTTTTTGTGTTTTTGCACCGTAACTCAAGAACTACTGCACTGATTTCGACCAAACTGTATATACATGTTCTGTGGGGCGTGAGGAGTGTTTCTGTGTAGTTTGAAGTTCGTCTGACAGATGGCGCAATATTTACTTTTTGTGTTTTTGCACCGTAACTCAAGAACTACTGCACTATGCTATGTTTCGTGGGAGGCGTTGGTTCGTTAATCAGCATGCAGTTGCGTTAATTAGCCTGATACCGACTGAAACCTAACTTCTTTTTGTGAAAAAAATATATTAAAAAAAAGTAAATAAATATCTATCACTCTTTTGCTCAATAAGCCTATTTTATGTTTTGCGTTTTGAAGGCGTTAGCTGCTTGATCGGCGTGTGGCGGCATGTAGCGGCGTTAAGTATCCCGACACTGACTCATACATAACTTCTTTTCGTAAAAAGTTCGTGGGTGTCAAACGAAAAAGAGAACTTATTAAATTGAAGATTAAATTATTTAAATGAAATATTACATACATTGCATTGCATTACATACAGTGAAAGTAAATTAATTGTATTATTGAAAGCTATTCAAAAAAGTAAATAAGCAACATGTAAGACAATAAAGGGCAGCCTTTCTACCACAACAAAAACAAAAAAATATCATAAAAAACGTATTTTGCTGTACAAAATGCCACGCTCACGTGCAAATATTGGTCGCCGTACATAACACACAAATTATATGAGAGTGCTGCGCTCACAGCAGACACAAGAGGAGTGCGCAGAAGATAACGAACTAGCCAGGAATCGAACCTTAGCTTTATACCAAAATTATTCACAAGAAAGAGTTCAACATAAAAGAAATATTTAGGACCAGCAAGGCGGATCGGTCGCAGCTATCAAAAATATAGAATTCCATTTGAACAATAATTGCTATGTCGACTTAGTGCACCTTTCTTGCATGCAAACCAGATTTACAGTGAAAATAAAATTCGAAGGCAAAACAACGTTTGCCCGGGTCTGCTAGTTTAAGTTTAAAACAATAATATTTTTTATTTAAAAACATTTATGCTATAAATACATTCAAGGCTACCGAACATTGACTACAAGCTGTTAAAAATAGAATAATTATGTTAGCGGCATCGCGGCTACCAACTACACGACTACCATTTTAGCCCCTAGCCAACTAAAGCTAAATTATATTTTTCATGGCGACAACAAGCAGTTTTGTGCAGTCAATACAATCAGTGCATGAAATAAGCGTTTTATGAACACAATTCATGGAATATATACATTAAAAACGCGAAAAAAATGTATGTGGTACTACTGTTTTGTAGCTGTAGTTGTTAAAATAATTAAGTATTAACCCTAAAAACTACCGCCCAATAGCTGTGTGGAGAGTATGATTAATCATAACCTTATGAAATATTTAGAGTCCAACAATTAAGTAAGTTATTAGGTAAGTAATTAAATAAGGGTCCCTCTATTGGTGATCTGCTGGCGCTACTCTCTGTAAGGCGGGATGGGTCCATTCATGGATTTGGTGAGAGTTGTGGCCTTAGATATTTCCAAGGCATTCGGCAGATTCTGGCACGAGGCTCTCATTTCGAAACATAATGCTTTTGGTGTCGGTAGTCACTTCTCTCGATTCATATCGTGCTTTCTCAGAAATCGGACTATAAGAGTGGTTATAAATGGGATCTCAGTGGTACCGCAAGGCTCTGTTCTTTCTCCAACTCTATTTCTAATATTTCTTCTCAACATCTTTTTCTCACTTCCAATCCTATTTACTCTTTTGCAGATGAGAGCAACATTTGTCATTCATATCCTTTTGATCGTACACCGAGCCTTTTGGAGGTTGGGGCAAAAAGGATGAATTTGAACGACACGCTTACAAATGACTTGACGGGCAAACAGGGTCGACTTTAAGGTGTGCAAAACCCAATGTTGTTTTCTGACACACAAACGTGGTGGTGTGCTGTCATCTGTATCTAAGGGTAATGTAGATATTGAGGAATCAGATGCTCTTGATGTTCTGGACATGAGAATTCATTGTGGCGTTAGTTGGAACGAGCACATATTTCGAATATCGAAAGAAGCATTCAAGTGCCTCGGCTTTTTAAGACTGCGCAAGAAATACTTCACTCCATCTGATTTCCTTAATATATACAAGACCTATATCCGACCCAATATGAAATACAGCTCTCATGTAAAGGCCGGTGCTTCAAGGTCTATTTTGAAGCTTCTCGACCGCGTACAGGAGAGGGCAAAGGTTCTTATTAATGAAGGTAGGGTAGCCAACTCTATCGATTCATTAGAGCATCGTCGCAATGTGGCGTGTGTTTCATTGTTCTATCGGTACTATAACGGAATGTGTTCCAATGAAATTAAGAAACTAATTCCCGGTAATCATATATTTTTACGTAGTAATCGCATTTCTCGTGGAGCGCATACCTTGGTAGTTAATTGTCCAATGAATCCCACAACACACTGTTTGTTTGTTGAAGAATCTTCCTGTGAATGTCTTCCCTGCCACTTATGACATGAAAAATTCAAATCGAACTTCCATAAACACTACTCCCTCTATCCTGCTTTCCACAACCATTTTACATAGTACCAGCATAATGCACTGCATGAGCAGAAGTTAACCCTTGAGTGCTGGTCTCAAGCAAACAAAAATAAAGTAGCTGGTTACTTGGCTACTTTTGTAGTCAGTATCCTTTGTAGTCGCGTAGTCGATGGTCGGTAGCCTTGAATGTGTTTAGAGCATTATTTTATAAAAATCAACATTTATTTTTATTTACGTTAAAAAAAGAATATTTGGAAAGGAAAACATTTTTTCCAAAGAGTGGTTGTTTCGAAAACTTCATAAAATTCAATGTCAGTTGTAAAAGTATTTGAGAAAAAATAAAAGTAACATATCTTACATTTTTAATTTTGTTTTTACCAGAGGAAGAAAGAAAAAAGGTCGTAAAAACCATACAAATAGAGGCCATAATGTTTCATTTTTTTAACACTATTGTGCTGTGTATATTGTTCACATTATGAAGGCAGAGCCTTAGTATTGTGCATATTGCATATCGTCCAACAAAAGCCACTAACAGATACGAACTAGTACGGTACTAAATAAGGGTTTACATAAGTTTAGTAGAATCCAGAAATTATCCGTACGACACTACTGCACCTTCGATATTTATCACGTCATCCAGATCAAAATCTTTTGGGTTATTCTGCGATGCAGATCACGTTATAGCGTGCGACATGTTAAATAAATACCAGGAATCGCAAATAATATGTATTGAAAGTATAGAAGTGCCCTCAGAAAACATAGCTTAAACTTATTTTACTTATGTATGAATGCCGTCTAATCAACTTATAATGTCTTCAGCCAATAGCTCAAATGATTTGCATTGAACCAGCTTTTTAAATTGTCAGTTTTATCCAAAAAGGATAAAATAGCCGTTAATAACAAATTACTGAGCTTTTTGTGAACTTAGAACCAAGAAGTAACCCTTGGCTAAAGACTAGAGCCATCACTCAACATGTTGTTACATTAGTGTTGGTCCATTTCCTGCCAACAAATGTATAAAAATAGTTCAGATCTTTACTGATTTCAGACCCGCAGACTGTTTTCTACTGAGAACGGCTTAAACTAGGAAGGGTAATACAAAATATTCAGAGGGCCACAACTAACTTTTTTCGTTCGGTCCTATTTGATGCAAGATGTTTCAATTCACTTCAACTGAGGTTGTTTCGAAAAATTTCTGAGTCTAGTTGTCATGTACATTTGAAAAACTGATGCCCAGCTAAATATATGCCCGTTGACGTGAGGATTTTAATCTATAGCAGCTCTTGTCATGCCTCATTAGAGTCTACAGAGTATGTTGACAATCCAGCGCAATTTATGATAAAGTATCTTTACGTGGATTCTGAGTTGTTTGTTTCTATAGTTGCCTCCTTGGACTAACACTATTTGTCCAAAACATTTTTAATATTCTTCGAAGATAGTTGTTGATATCATACAATAATGAGTTTCAAGACTCGTAAGCGTAAGGGAAGACATAACACTCGACTTAAAATGCTGCTCATCATCATTATCTTCGAAATTGCATTGCAAGATATGTAGGTCGTAAGATACCTAACGACTATTTTTTCTTCTTTTGTGTCACTATTTTTGGATCTCCAGAAAGTTTTGGTTCCTCAGTAGGTGGTGTTTCCTAATCACCATTCGTGTGATGCTTGCCATCGTCGTCAGAGGTAAATAAAAATTGCAGTGGACTTCTGTTAAATGCATTTGTACTGTATTTGTTCAAGCTTATCAAATATTCGAAAGCCTCAGTTACACTTTTTTGTAATGCCATCTGCTGGTGATATGGAACGCTTGGGATGTCTGCGAACACTCTAAACGCCACATTGCAGCCAAGATAACAATGTACTAACATCTCTCAGATCAACGCGTTGCATTCGGACTAAAAGAGTATCGTCTTTTCAAAGTCTATAAATTTCATTAAAAAAGAAAATTGCCTTTCTGCAGACTGCTTAATTATTATACGTAAGATGTTGATATAAATTGCTTGTCATGCTTTCATCTTATGTCGTGGAGTACAGCATCCCAAACCCTCCTATTTATGACATGCACGATTACTTTATTACTATAAATAATCTAAATATTGAGGAGTACGAGGCTCTAGATGTTCTGAGCATGAAAATTCACTGCGAACTTCGTTAGCAAGATCACATATATCGACTGCCGAAAGATATATTCAAGTGACTTGGATTTTTAAGAAGATGAAATACTTAATCTCATGTGATTTTCTGATTATTAACAAGACCAATATCCGATCTTAAATGGAATAAAACTCTCATTTAGGGACCGGTGCCTGAAAGTCTACTTAGAATCTTTTCCACCGCTTACGGGAGAGTGTTAAGATGCTTATTAATGACCATAGGGTAGTCTGATCTATAGATTCATTAGAGCATTATCGCAATGTGGCGAATGTCTTATATTTTTATCACTACTAATTCCTAATAATTACATATTCTTAGGTAGTACCCTTATTTCTCGTAGAGTGCATCATTTTGTAGTTGTTCACTGAGTCGCATAAGGCATTATAGGAAAGATTAGTACTTTAGTCGCATCGTTCTCTTGTGGAACAATCTTCCCACAATAGTCTTCCCAGTCATGAATAAATTTAATTCGAATGCCCAAAAACACTTCCTTCTTGTCACAACCAATTTTCCCCATATCAGCAATGCATCGAGTAGGGGTCATTCCCTGAGTACTGGTATCAAGTTAAAAAAAAAACGCGAAGTGTATTGAGTGCCTTTCTAGTTTCTGCATTCGCTTAGGTAACCTTTAATATACGAGCATTACCACGAAGTCAATCGTTTGCCAGGAATGTGGGAGGTTTCTCAGAGGCTTCGACGAAACTAGCTGATGAACTGTCTGGAATGGAAGACCTCAGCTGCGAACACGAAACGGGCATAGATGTTCCTAAAAATTCGGTTAAGCAGGATATTTGTTTCAATTTCGCTGACGAAATTACGGCATCTGTGATATTACTAGGCTCTGCTATGCCGACCTGGATAAGAAGAGGACCGACCCTTCTCTTTCTTTCAATCTTATGACCATCTATCACATTTTTGCTGTTCTCAGGGGTTATTGACTCAATAGAAGCATAGCGTTCTGACGATAAATATTTTCTAAAACGAAAACTACTAAAGGAAATAAGATTATTATCTTCCGCTCCATTACTCTCACCACTTATTGTGCAAACAATTGAGACGATAGATGGTTTAAGTGATCTCTTTATCACAGAAAGAAAAACTTGAAAAACTTGACTTATGTGATGATTAGTATTTCTTTATACTTGGCCATCTGTAACTGACATGTGTCCGAAATCTTTACAAGGAAAAAATTAGGAACAAAAATTCTCTTTACAATTTTAAACGATTTTATGAAGATACCAGCCATTAATTTACCAGAAAGTCTTTACTTTCCCCTTAAAAACGTTTTATCAGAAAAATAAAGTACCATTTTCTTTAAATTAGTACCCATTAAGTTCACATTTTTGATATTTCTCTCTCTTGACATATGTGTATGTTTCCATTTTCTCCAAATTCGGTAACATTTGCCACAACATCGTTGTACTGCAACAAACGACACAGAAATATGAGAAGAAAATCTTAATTTTTTTTCATTTTCTTTACCCTATGCAACAACCACAACGACTACAACAAAAACAGGTATAAAAGAAAATAAGAAAACAAAACAGAAAAGTTAAAATTCAGAAAAAAGAGAAGAAAGAGCTGAATGAACGTCATCTGTTTAGGGGTAGTGATGCATAAAAGCATGAAAGTTTTTCGTCTTTTTTTGGTTCAAATAATACTCAAATACTCGTATTCAGCTCTCTAAACAGCATTATATGACGACAAATGGTTGCACAATAAAAAAATATGAAACACAAATTCAGTGCAACAACAACAACAGCAGCAACTACAATTACACAATAACAACAGTAAGAGCATCAACAGCTACTACTATTGCAACACCAACAACAATAATCATTTGTGTATACATGATGCATATAGAATGCATATGGATGTTAAGCATGTGTTATAAGAGTATGCATGATGTGGCAAACATATCACAATTCTCGTATCTGTTGTTCTTCTTTTCTCCCTTTTTGTAATATTTTCCGTAATAATAACAACAAAAGGAAAAGGGGGAATTGCAACAAAAGCAAACACTAAACATAAAAAAGAGCAACGAAACAAACAAAAAAAAAAACTAAATATTTTCTCAATAAAAGCATTCGCGTATAAAGAGTGCCTTAAATAAATATGTTATTAATCAATATTTTGACCAATAGCCATCTGAGTATAATGGAATTCGTTTCGAGCCCGATGTGCAGATTCTGTGATGAGGAAATCGAATCACCAGATTACATACTGGATACATGTGAGGCATTGATGCATTCTAGGAGGAAGTATCTTGGTACCTATCAGATAAGAAATAGGGAGTTATCGCGATTGTTTCCAACCGACATCCTAAATTTCGTAAGTTATACGAGCTTGGGGAACATATTGTTAAGGGAATAAAAGCGCCTAAATTGTATGGTATTTGGTATATTTTGTGTCACCCAGTGTCATACTTATTTGTACATCTGGCAGCACTTCCAATTAAATCATCTCTGGGCAACACAATCTTACATGTTTCAAATTAACGCATTGAGGATATGAGAACATTTGAGACATTTCTGGAACTTTCCAAGTTGTAGACAATTAAGTGTATAAGAAGACTGATTTGCCTACGTAGGCTTAGTGATCGTTTTGTTGTCGTAAGATAAATACGTGTTTAAGTGGAAACAAAAGTGTTGCATAAGCGAATATTAAGTTGTTGTAAGCTGTGTAAAAGTTACTGTGTAGTATATAAAAATATAAATGTAACAACAACAGAAGTGGTGTTAGTTTGATTTTAAAGCAACTTCAACGAGTTCAAACGTTTTAAAATGGTTAAAATGAAACAATATTATAGGGAAACCTTACATAGATAGAGGGCAGCACAATAGATCGAGAGGTCGCAAGTATTTTATACCCCAATGATAACAAGACAAATCCATCTAAGAAAAGACTCCCCTGAAATTGACAAACCCCTGGTGATAATGACAAACATCAGACAGATGATCGGTATAAAACTCCACCAACTCAAATAAGAAAATTAAAGTGCTAAGGAAGGATCACCACCAAAACTAAGCAAGGCTCTTTATCACCACACAATCATATGGAGGCGAACTACAGTAAATTAATCATCTGCTTAGCTTGAGTATCAACTTTATTAATGAAACTGGATGCTTTATGGAAAGCCAATATGCTCCATAGAGGAGTGACGAAGAAAGAAAGGTCGATATTGTAGGTGTGAAACCTATCGCATACTTTGCGAATCCTTCCTAATATTTTAAGGTTTTTGAATTTACGCCCTTCAAATTGACGTTTTTCCTTCTTTTTATTCTGTACACCTCTGCTCTAACTCGTGTTTTTATCTGAATATAAATCCGATAAGATTTTTATATCAATATGGCCTGTGCCGTTGTTTGTGTCTGAAACTTTGTTCGCAGTTGCTGTTATCAATTCAGCACAATGTATTCATTGGCTTTAAATATCGAAATCCCGAGATAGTGTACTTAGCTCCTCTATTAAACAGACTCCGAAACACCTTGTTATCTCACTGCTATTAGATTAAACGCAACTGTATGGTAATACATACATATGTGTTAAAAATTACGCATTCGTGCAATCATCAATTTATCACCAACCCATTTATTCAGCTCATTTATCTCCGTTATTCTGATCAGTACGTTATTCTTTCCATCCTCTGTTCTCTGTCTATATCATTTCAAAAATGAAAAAAAAACATTTTGAATGAAAATTTGCTCTAAATATTTAGAGCATAACGGTTTACTTACACCAGATAGCATACTGAACAAAATCTACGCTGAAGCAAGAGAAACATACAATAGGATTTGAACTAACGTCTATATGATTTGACTACGCCGACGACATTTGAGCGATTGCGCTTTTAATTTGTAGAATCCAAAATAAACTTTAAATGTATCATAAAAGTGGTAGAAAATATAGCCTCAGAATAAATTTTGGCAACAACAAAGTCAGAAATATAATGAACAGCCCCAATGTACTAAATGGAAACATCATTGAGGATATAAGTACATCGCTTTACTTAGACAGCAAAGTTAGTTAAGTTGGTGGCGCAGAAGACGATGTTATTAAGCGCTTTATCAAAGTGCCTAAAGCATATTTGTTTTCTGATGAGTGTGAAGATCTTCGCAGTTGTCAACAGAATACAATCAAACAATATTCATTTATAGTTTAAAAAAATGTAACGTAACTTTAGTTAATGCTGAAATACAGCAACTAAAATGGAAAACAAGTGGACACATTTTGCAGAAATATCACACTGATATAGCCAAACACTGCATTTAATCGACTCCACATAGCAGTAGAAGCAGAGGACTTCCACTCAGTATATAGTGACTTTTCGCTGAAGCAAACCTATTCACTGCAGAACTTATACTGCACCAAATAAGAAAAATTGCATTCAACAAAGCAAAATCATCGTACGGCAATTAACCATGTGAACACTAATGGAATCGTTTTCAGCTTGAAAAATGTGACGTGGGATATAAAGGGTTTTGAGCTTTATAAATCGGCGAACCTTGATGGCAAAATACCAGCGCAGCTAAAGGTGAATATTTATATTTCACGTTTATATTCCCAAGCTATGAAGAGATGCTGCTTCTGAAAGATTGTCGGTTCTTCACATAAGAAGCGCTAATCTTTCTGACACGCAGCACGATTATGTCAGGGGAAGATCTAGACTGCTCTACATTCTCTTTTGTAAAGGATAAATATTTTAATGGACAAGGAGCAATTTGCAGTGGGCACGATTCTTAACCTAAACGGAGACGTTGTTTTTCCTATTAGGCTATTACTAGAGTAAAGGATCATCAGCGCCGAAATCGAAGGGACTGTCAAAAAAAGGTGTTTGTAGAAGCACACCTAAAAGTGGCGTGCTGCTCTTTCCACAACTATTGCGTCTTTCAGCGAACACACCACTAGTAGGACTTGGCTGCGAGTAATGCTCACTGAAATTTTGCCTTACTGAGTTTGGGTGGGCAAGTAAAGTATGAGGGAAGAAAACTGGACAGTAGTTTTCTAACAAACCATATATTGAAGAAAGTGTCAAAAAAAGATGACAGTTTCATTCTAATGCAGAAAGAGACCATTTGCAAGTGCAGGAGGCTATCCGCGGATACGGAAAGAAGTTATATGCTGAAGAAGTTGAAAAATGTTTAACGTTAAGCTCTATTTATGTGTTGCGCTGTCATGCTATGAAATAGGGAATCGGGTCTTGAAATCACACACTATGCGAGACAAAACAGACTCTTACACCTGATAGCAACTACCAGTCGCCACATTCTGGAGAAAAAACCCCAAGTAAACTTCGCGGCATAATTCGTTGGAGGGGGACGATTTTGAGATTCTTTTCTGATGAGTTTTAATTTTTTCCTCCAGACCATAAAATTCGGGTTCTGTAACGACTGTCTCACCACTGCAGCGTCTTTCAGGTTAAAGTGACGGTCATTTAGGCTTGTAAGGATGTGGTCACACGATTATCACAATGCATCAATTATTGGTGTGGCAATCGTGTGACCGCCCAATAGGTAATAATGCGGCAAAAAAATATTAAAAATGTTCCAATATTTATTATGTTCTAGTTCGACAATCCAAGTTGACAATACGTACCAATATTTAAATTTCAAATATTTTGTTCGCAGAATAAATTGGGATAATTTTGATATTGAGCGGCAATAAAGCACAATTGAAATTGTGATATATTGGTACATTTGTGACAATCGTGTAATCTTAGCTTAGGAAACATAACCGGGATGATTCAATGCACATCTTTTATTTATACCAATAAGCAGACGTCAATCAAATATCTGGAAGGTATGTTAGATAACTCGCGGACTTGGTAGGAGTATCACTAATGGCAATATCGGAATATTTTGATATAAGACTCATATGGGCACCGGAGCATGGTGATGCTTTCAGCAACTGTGTGGCTGATGAACTGGCAAGAGAGAGTACGAAGGCATAAGTCCTTTTATCAAAAGAAAGTTTTCATATTTCTGTCTCTGGCTGTCATTTATATCTTAAACGCTAACAATATATTCTCCAGAAAATGGAGACAGATTTTTTCTTTGAGCGAGCAATGGATCTGTAGACAATTCTTGACTAGTCAACGTATCAAGTAATACGATTTTGACTATAGTACGCATGCTTTCTGATCAACTTGACCTTTTTAATTATAAAATCAGAAATCAAAAATTTAAAAACCTAACTGACTGCCCACTTTATACAAATCTCAGCAAGTCACATTTGTGTCCTATTATTTTTCATATTACTGTCTGTAGAAATCTTAAAAAATCTGCGAATTTATTCTCCGATCAAAAATATTTTATAGATATTATTTATAATTACTTTAGGTGGCTCTAAATGTGAAGTATCTCCTGAAGTAACACCCTTTCCTACGCTTTTCAACAGATGAAGTGCATATTGACAATCACCCACTTGTATGAAAAATATTTACACACATGATTGGTTACTTAGTTCTTCAGTAAAAATATAAAATTATCGTTCGTTTATTCTTTAGTTTTTATTAAAGCAAAAAAAGGAAAATTGAAAAAATTGAAAACTTATATGAAAATATTTCCTATAAAAAAAAAAATAAATAAAAGAAGTTCTAGCGTAACAGTACAAAAAATTATTATTACAAACGAAACCATTTTGGGTATGAAAATTATTTTTAAAAACTTAAGTGAGGGAAAGTATTTGAATTGCGTTGCCGAGTACTAAACAGTCTGACTTACTTGTTCAAATTTTCAAAACTATTTTTCGCTTAAGACCAATCAGATATTTACAGCCAATTACACAACCGCTCAGGCGTATGATTGTTATTACAATTACTGGAATACTTATACGCCTCAAGGGTGGAGTTGTTCGTTTGTGATTATTTGTTAATTAAGACAAAGACATTCTTTCTCTGGAATTATAGTTATCAACTTAATTAACACTATCGAATTCCAGCAGAGACACTGTCAACTTTTTAGTGTTTTTTTTTGCTTTTTGGAATAAGCAGGAGTCAAGTTAATTATTATCATTGTCTTGCCACCGTGTCTTAGTTTACATGTTTTCTTAACGGAATTCTTTACAATTGAAATACAATATGATTACCGTCACACCTTAAAGAGCATTGCAGATTGGCCTGCAACACTTTTTTCCATTTTCTTGATGGCTGCTATTAAACACCTTTGCAGAGAAAATGGTTGGCTGCAAAAACAAAGCAAATCAAGCAAAAAAGCATAAACTGCACTGAAATCTGAATACTTTTAATGAAATCATAAAATTAAATGATGAAATCAACGTTGGGCACTAGAAAAACTATGTCTGCCAAGGTAGAACAGAAATCACAGTTAAAACTAATTTAGAAAAATAAGACAAAAGAGAGTAGATTTTACAGTTTTAAGTTCAAAAGGACATAGAATAGAAGCAACAAAAAAATACAAGAAAAATATCTTAGCAACGTTTTATGCCGAATTGATCAATGGAAGTAAGAATTGTTTTCTTTTTACCGTAATTCTCAAATAAATTTATTATTTTGTTTTTCTCTCGAAAGTTTTTTATTGTTATCCTGTGTTGACATTCAATTTGCTTTATTTCATTTATTTAGTCATCACTTTAGTTTTACTTTTTTCTCTTTGTGTATGTCTTACTATTCGATAGTTTTAGTTGAATTTCCTTTGTTTTTTGAGAATTTGAACAAATTTTTGTAATAAAGGGGCTATTTCATTCTTACATGACTTCTTTTATCTATTTCTTATTCTAATTTTTTTTAACCCACAAAGTAATTGAAAATCACAGCAAAACAAGCTTTAAATCTCTTATATAAACGAATTATCACAGATTGTTGCTTTGACTGAGGCGTATGAGTGTTGTGATAATTCACACATTAATCGTACGCATGAGTGTTCTCTAAATGGACAGCTGACATTCATTTAAGAAAAGAGTTCCTCAGTAAGATAGTGGGCAGTTGTTAACTAGTCCGTCAGCTTGAGGATCCAAAGCTGGAATTCTGATACACTACACAAAACAGATGGGCTTAGTCACTTAGCTCATAATATAAGCTGATAATATAATTTTTAGTTGTATTTACATTTAAAATATTTTAAATTCAATTGTGAAAACTTTGATTTTCCTTACTTTTAAGATATTGTTGTGAAAAACGGCCATTAACAACAAAGTCATGGTAAAAATGTTTACTTCTTTTGCTATACTATTCTCGTCATAGATTATTCTAACGGTATTCTACTGAAACTGCAGCCTATACTAAATAGAAGAAGAGGGACTTTGGATCTCTTATTGCACCTGTACATGAGTTTCGGTATACTTCTGCCTTTGCACGTGTCAAGAGTATTGCGCAATTGGCAATTGGCTTCTTCAAACATATAAAGCTCCAGGTAGGGATGGGATATTTCCGACGCTTTTACAAAAGAACTCTGACATAATCCTATCAAAACTGTTAGTCAGCAGTTAACGGTTAATTTTATACCGAAGCCAGGTAGGCCTTTCCAAACCGTGTGGACCTATCAGCCTCTCATCGTTTTTTCTGAAGATGATTGAAAACCGATTAATATTTATATAAGTTAACACCCTTGTGGAACGACCTATACATCCGAGTCAATGCACTGAAGTGCTTTTTTTGTACCTTCTTGGATATTCAGGGCGCCCTTGATGATACAGGCATTTACTCACTTTCTAGGTCCTTGCTGCGAAAGATAGTGGAATATTTAATTGATGATACAGGCACTTACTCCATTGCTAGGTCCTTGGTAATATTCAATTACAGCTTTGATCAGTTCCATGCAGGATCAGCAACTCCTCTCTCTGTATGGACGGATCCGCTATAATGGGGTATATAGATGTTATTTAAGATAAGAGGCTAAGCTCAAACCCGCATATTGGTTCTGTCCAGAATAAAGTGATAAAGGTAAGTCGTTTCTTGTACTGTAATGACACTTTGGATATATACCGCTACTAACCGGCCCATTCTTTTCTATGCTTCAATATATTAGCGGAAGAAAGCTCACACAATGAGTAAATCAGGCAGGGTATAGAAGCTCGCCTGCTTCGGTATAACTGAGCAAACAAGAACGTTACCAGCTCCGGCCTTGCAGGGCTTGATTGCTATGTTACGACTTGACATCTATATTTAAAAACAAAGGTTTTTGTTAAGGAATCTGGAATGTGTCAGGCAATATCTCTATTCTACTCAGAGTGGTCAGAAAACCATTTTCGATTCTGATTGTCATGCATTTGTATCTATGATTTGGTAGGATATTAAGGGTTGGGAGTTTGCACCGGCATGTTATGGGGGCTTAGTGAGAGATGAGTTGGTTAGTCTTAATTTGTATACCAATGGTTTCGAAATATACAAAGGTGTCTTGTACTCAACAGAGACTTTTCGATCCCACTATGTCATATGTGCATAGATCAACCTGGATAGTGGGAGCTCACGGGTAAAATCATTAATATATTCTCTGATAACCAAGCTGTCTTAAGGGCTGCCGAATCTTACGGCATCTAGACTAATAAAATATTGCTGCGATATCTTGTAAAGGCTGGCGCTTGGGTATCGAATTCAGTTATTTTGAGAACTTGGATACTGTGACTACTTGGATAAGTGAAGATAACGAAACATTGAATATATTGGCTAGAAGAGATTCAGTTACAGCTTATATTGGTTCGCAGCCCTATTGTGTGGAATCGTTTATTATTATTTAATCCAGGATTGAGAAATTACCAAATTCTTGAAACACATCAACGATCAAAGGGGATTTAGACACGCTCCTAAAATAATCTTTTACGGGTTATTGTGATCAGAGAGTGCATCTAAAAAAGATGGATGGATGTTAACATACTGCGCTCAAAGGCATATTGACTGGCATATCTATAATTTGTATTTCTGATTTGCTAAGGTTCATTAGAAAAGCACCATAACTGCTAAGCAAACTGTAGACCGGAAGTAGCACAATAGATTTTATGGGTCTAAGTACCCTCTAAGTGTGCCTGGTCAGAATGAACTTTAAAAAAAATTAATTTAGCCGCACGGTGAGACAATTTTCTTAATGATGAGTGAAATAAATTTTTAACAGATTCACACCTAGTGAAATCAATATCTTTGCTATTTCCCAGTTTAGCAAAACAAAAATCGACTGAAATGAAATAAAAAATTATAATTAATATTCACAGTAAAAAATGTTTACATTTACTAGGAGCTAAATTGGTATTTTTCTTAAGGGCTTAAGATTCGTATTCATCTTCTTAGGTTACATGATATTTAACTGGCTTTTTTCCTCATTATTACCATCAATATGAAACTCCCCTTATGTATTTATACAAACAATACACCAAATAATCTCTCATATGTTATCAAACAAGCCCAGGCAAAAAGAAAAATGAAAAAAATCAAACTAAACAAGTAAGAAAAACAAAAACAAACAAAAAATTCCTCTTCAAAAACTAGAAAGAGATAAACGCCAACGTAAAGTGTTATTTTTACAAACAAATAAACTGAATCAAACGAACTGAACTAAATAAAGATATTCACTCCACTTCCATTTCATACAATCATTCTTCATTTTGTGCTGGTCTCACAATTTTGTTTATATTTTTTTTTTTATTCTGATTAAACAAACTATATATACGTTTGCTTATGCTTTTAGATGCCACTCGGTTAATTCACTTGTGTTCCCTTCACCTACTTATCTTTTATTTGTATCCCTGTATTCTTTTATTCATTTGTCAGTTGGGTGTCTTATACTTGTTTCATGGAGTAGATAATATTTGCGTGCCAAATGTAATTTTCCATAATAATATTTATAGTTTCACTAAGACAACTTGAAGTTTATCTCTTATTTTTTCCTAATTTTTTTCGTCCGTTTTTTTTAGTTTTTTTTTTTTTAAAGAAATTCATATTGAATAGTTTTGCGTGGCAGAAAATTTAGTTCTTATTTCAGCAAATATTTCTTCTTTTTTTGATAATTTTCCGTTTTTAGAAGAAATTAATATCAAACCCAGGGTATAATTTTCAAATGTTAACTGTAATGATAGCAAACATGAAAAGGTGAATTGATATATTTCATAAGAGATTCCGGAAAAAAAATTGGAAGTAAACAAAGTCAAGAGATAGGTGGTGTTTAAGAGGCTTAAGTAATATGATTTTTGCAATGTGGCTTTAATTGTTTTAATAAACATCTCTGACTTTTTATTGAATATAATTTCTGCCATATATTAGACAAAATAGGCACAATTGGCTCCTAACGACATGTCATCTTACGATATTAGAGCAGATCGGGAACATACTTTATTTGTCCCAGTCGGGTGATCACATGGATCTTATGCACAGGCTTACATATCCGGCAAAAGAATAGTAGGGCGCAGACCAAACATCGTTACACACACGTACATATAATAGTTCTGCAACAACCTAAGTGAAAAGCCGACTTATCTTAATCAATGAGCTCCACCTGATTCTCTTTTAAGTCTCATTGAAACTAACGTGGCTACAAAATGTGTTACACGGAGTGGAAGTGAGAATAGTGCGGCCCAGAGCATGCAAATCGGTAACTTTGAGCAAGAACATAGCAATATTTCTGGTGGAATTTTAGGCGATTTCACAAATTGTGATAATCATAACGGAGCAGGGACACACGGGTATAGACAGCCGATTGTAAAATCTACCCATTGTGATTCTGCATAATACATTGACCCTAAAAGGAAAAATCAGAAGTAGGTGCCCGATTCAATCCACCGGGACTTTGTCCAGCAATTCAGAATTCAACAGGTGCCTTTCTAAGATCCTCAATTGCAGCCTAGATAGCGCTCGACACTCCAAATCAAGCGTATGGCATTTGCTACCTCCCCCTCACATTAACAATTGCACTATTAATCCATTATACGGCCACAATAGGGACCGCAGGTACGCTCTCTAGACAATAGAAGAAATCTTTCGTCTTGACAAGCTAACGGAGTTGATCGATTATTTTATAATTCATTACCAGCCACTCTCTTGCCTGCTTACTGGTAGAAATCTGTCTCCATTTTTTGGAGAACATAATGCTGTCGCATCACTTAAGATTCGGAAGACAAGTAGAGCTAGGTACGCTAACATACGGGAGCAAGGGTCAAAATACTCTCGGATAGCCAATCTGACCTAAAGGCTCTTAGTGGCTGTAAATTTACGATTAAGGCAGTACCATAATGCTATTATGAAATGCCTCACCAAACTGGCTATTCAAAATAAGACTACACTTGTTCGTATGCTAGGACATAACGGGCTTAATGAAAGTGAGATGGCTGACATCTATATAAAGACATAAACTGAGGAAACGCTCATCATACTTTAGCTGACATAGCAGTCTACAGAAAAAGGAGATGAGGAGATGGCCAGTATCAATTGTGAGTAAGCACAAGTGGCCTTGATCATTCGAAAAAGGTTTTTAGTTTTAAGGCTTATAAGCCGGACTCTGCTCTGCAACTGTACAGAAAATTTTGAGAACATTTTCATGGGCACTCACTTTATTTCCAATATTTTTTTCGTAAGGTCGACAGCTATGATGGACTGCATGACATCTGCTACTGTACTTGGCATTTATAAGAGGGTAAAGACCCTGGAAACAGCGTTAGGGACCATCCTGGGAACGAAACAGTTGCCTGCTTGGCGAACAGGAGAGCTCTATGGGTTTTATTGAGTCTGAGCCATTTTTCGGAGTTCCTGCGGTATACGCAAGGGGTGGGATTGACTCTTTGGCTGAAAGAGAAAATCGCTCGGCTTTGGAGAAATATCTTTGGTAAGGGAGGAGGTTTGTTTAGCTATCTTCAGGTGGATACGGAGATTGCTGCTCAATAAAAGCGAGATTTGGCTACTAATAGGCCTATTTACCGAGCACTGAAGTCTTAGATATTATCAGAGTATTTTGGAAAATATTGGGGATGATCGTAGTAGGTTTTAAACAAACCGTGTTGAAATATCTGAACTTGTACTGTGTGAGGGTCTAACTATCTCTGCCCTCACCGAAAGAGGTATATATCAATATTGTTTTATTAATAATTTGTCTTAATTTATATTTCGTTATTTTTATTAAAAAACATTGAATTAGATTTCAGAACATTCCTATTTTATTAGATTGTTCCAAGCCCAAATAAATAGCACAACTGCTTAGAAAGTCAGATATTGGTCACTTGACCCATTTGTATATTTGTCTGATAATATTACATTTATCAGTTATATTTCTGAAATTTTTCGTGGCTAGTAATACTCTGTAGCTATGTTTGTGAGCAGAATCCTTTAATTCGGCCCTGTTGAAAAAGTTATGTTTGACTTTTTCTAACTTCGGCCGGTTTTGTTGATATCGATTTGTGGCCCCAGGTATGCAGGGGTGAATAGCGTTTGCATTGTACGATGGTGTATAGAGGATTGCTAATTTCAGGAGTAGAAATGAAATATGTTAATCATAGTTCATTTTGAGATAGCATTTGAGGCCAGATAGGTGGTAATATAATGAAATATTGATTCACTTTAGAGATCCGGGGCAATATCATTACTACAGTCACCGGGTTTTGCTCGAAAGCTGCCAAGGTAGCAGATATTACTTACGTCTGGCAACATCTTATTTATATCAATGTGGATCCTTTGTAGCTTCACTCACCAGAGCTTAAATTTTAGCAAATATAGTATAACGTATTCGCAGCTCTCACAGTGTTAGTAATGCCTCCATTTTATTCTCCTGTTGATTATTGTAGCATTACGAACAATAACATCAAGAACTTTATTGAATATGAGGGTGTTTAATTATGTTTTTTTGTCAGATTGCAAATATCGCACAAGGGTCACATACTACAATGACTAACTCGGCATTTAATTGTGAGTGTGCACGCAATTTAATGTTCCGATTTTATTTGGAATAAAAATACATGATCTATACTTTAGCCTGATACCTTATTGTTAAAGGTATATTTCACTTCCAATTTTTGATTATTATTACTTTTTTGGTAATTTTTGTAATATTTTTAATAAATAAAATATTAACTTTTCCCTACTAAAACTAATTTGAAGTTAGTTTGATCAAATTAACCCTATCCGTGTTTCAAGGTGAATCACTTTTCCGTCTTTTCAGAACTAATAATGATCTCATACTGTAGAAAGTATTTGTAACGACCACTTAAAACTTCATTAAATGTCACAAGAAAAAATAACAATAAAATGTCCATTAAATTGCCATTTACTCATATATGGCTTTGGAGGAACACTATTTTCATATCATACTACAAATGGTCATTAAGCTTTTAAAGCATATTTCAGTAGTAGTGTGAAGTCTATAAAGTCTCCATTCTGTACTCGTAAGTCGTACATAAAAAACTTTGTCTATAAATTCTAATTAATAATTTTATTGAACCTATTAAAATAAAACATTAAAAAAGCATTAAAACAAATACTTGTTGAAAAAATAATAATAAAAATAAATAAATAGTTTTCAAAATTACTATTTAAAATGTCAGTTGGTAGGAAAATATTTTCTTGATATTTATGAATTCTGTGCATTTTTGTTGAAAAAAAAATGGAATAAAAATTGGAATTTACTATAGGCAACCAGTTAATAAATAAACATACAAATTGTTTTTATGCCATTACTATAAAAGTATTTTAATTTTGTATTGGATAAAAATAAAAAAACAATTTGCGAAACATTTGCCCACTCACCTTTGACTTTTATTTGTCAATTTTAAAATACGCAAGAGAATAAAAATGAGTCAAACCCGAATATCTATTAAACTACATGACAATCAAATAAAAACTTTTATCAGCCAGGTGCAGCATGATTGATGGAGATCAAAAGTAAGTTCGCATATAAAATCAAAGATTTCAACTTCATATCTGCTATAAAAAAACTACTACTACTACTAATAAACTACTAACTATAAAAAAACTACTGAATATTTTCTCAAATTTCTTTTTTTATTTGAAAGTACAATTCTTCCGTTTAATAATGGAAAATAATTTTATTCAAATGGCTGCCTCGGCTGGCCATGCAGTAGCCTACAAGATCGGTCCAATTATTAAGCCATTATCGATTGTGTGCAGCTGTATTTCACCAATTACTTCACGAATATCGTCCTTTAAAGCTTCAATTTTCTCTGGCTTGTTGGTGTAACACTTATCTTTGACGGCTCCCTACAAATAATGGTCCAACGGTAACAAATCGCAGCTCCGCGGAGGCCAAAGGACATCAGCTCTGCGGCTGATAATGCGATCTTCAAAAACAGGCCACAAAACATCGAGTGTAGCTTCAGCTGTGTGGCACGTAGCGTCGTCCTGTTGAAACCAAATGTTGCTAATATCCTCCTCTTCAATATTTGTGAACAAAAATTCGTTCAACATGGCCCGATAACGATCGCCATTGACTGTAACGGCCACTCCTTGCTCATTTTCGAAGAAAAATGGCACAATTATTCATCTGGACTAAAATCCGCACCAAACAGTGACTCATCTTGGGTGTATCGGCTTTTCAATATATGCGTGCGGGTTTTCTGTGCCCAAAATGCGACAATTTTGCTTGTTTACATACCCGCCAAGATCAAAATGAGCTTTATCTGAAGACATCCCACACATTCTGCAACATTACCATGATTTTCAAAGTAATGTCGCAACACTTCCCAGCGTTGTTAAAGCGTATGCACAACCATATTCGTTCAGGGGAAGGATAAAACTAATTATCTGTTAAATCAGACATGAGCTAAGTGTTACCATTCACGAAGTAAGCACTAGTTGAAAAAAAACGTTAAATGGCGGACCCTTTATTAACAAATAAGACCCTTGATTAAACAAACTCCTAAAGCCACAGTTCTTTTTAGTCCAAAGAGTAGCTCCTATACTGCGACAAGTATCCTTCTCAAAAAAGAAGTGGTTTTATTAACAATTTTCAATACCTCGTATTGAATTCTCAGTTAAGATTGAATTTACTTGGGCTGGAGAATAGTGCCCAGTTATCATAATCACCATCATTCTCAAGTTACATTCAATCTGATGGAAAAGATTTGCTATCATCTCTGCCTTTGCTTATCGTATAATACCCATCGTCATGGACATTTTCAGCGTGGCAAGCAATACTTTATTGACCAACTATACCTCCTATCCATACTCTTATATTTAATAAAATAAAAATAAAATATATTTTTAAGCATAACAATGTTTTAACACATACACTCGTTGTTAGTGTCCATATTTCCCATGAAATGAAATAAAATTTGTAAATATTCATGTATATTTTTTGATCAATTGTAAAGCAATTCACTGATGTATAAAATTTTAATGAATTTTTCTTGTTTTTGTATTTTTCATTGATTTTTTATTGCTATTTTTTCAACGAGAAAGAAATAAAATTAATAAATTTTAACGAAGGTAAAAACAAAAAATTAAAATTAAGAAATATATTTGACAAACTCAGGCGTATGATTGATATCAATTTGTCTTATAACATTTTTTAATAGGTATACGCCTAAGTGGATAGGACATTATAAATAAACGTGTAAAGTGTAATAAAATATTTAAAAATATGATAGAAGTTTGATTCTTAGAATTTTTAACTAAATTTTTAAAGCCTAGCTACCTAGTAAAGTCCACGATTTTGTATGCTGGTCATTCACAAATTCTCTACGACTTAATCAACTCGTCGACTGGTCGACAACAGCGAGATGCATCTTCAACATTAAAATTATCAGATTGTAAACGAGAAAACTATTACGCTGCTGTTTTTCTTATTACAGCATAGGCTTCGCAATTTTCTTTACTGCCTGTGAAGCTTTTTTCCTTTGATATAAGATATAGAAAATTGTCACTTACTAGGCAGAGTGGGCTGTGGTAGGTATACACATAGAGAGTTCTGACGCTGGACTTTCTTAAAAGTTGCCTGACCACTGCAGTGTATTTCTGACGGAGGTTACTTGTGGATGTGCAATGCTTAATTAGTGGCTAAATTTTCCCTGAATATCTTTTGAATTACTCGGACAGCCGCGATCAAGTCTCTTATGAGCGTCATCCCAACGTCATGAAAATCTCTGCTGATTTGGATATAACTCTCACATGCGTTCTGAAGCATAGGCATATCGTCGGGATTTTCGTTGCTGGTGAACTGGCTAGGACGGCTACTGAACTCGCTATTTTCGAACGAGGTCCTATCATTGGTGTCCCGATTATCCTGGTGAGGCTGAATATTTTCTGGTCGATGTATATTAAAACTCAAATTATTTGAAGACACGAAAGCACATGCGGTATAGCTGTGATCTGCTTGAGCGACCTCGATAAAAAGAGGGCTTAATGTCTTCTCTCCCTAAATTGTATCGCCATATATCAGACTATTGTGGTCCTTATGGATCTTTTCCTAATTGGGTAGAATGGCGATAACTCGGCATCTCCTCGCATGATTTTTGCAGGAATTTTGGTTCAGCAGAGGAGGAAGAGGCTATCTTTCACCTTATGTGGCGAAAGTTTTTGGACTCCTATTTCTTGTCATATTTCACTACACATATATATACATAATTCCCGCGACATCCCAAGAGGGACAAGGGAGACTTCTCCCAATCAATGAGCTGCAATCGATTTTATTTTTATACAACTTGAAAGGGACCTACAATTTAATGCCGGCTCCGAACGCCATATGCATTAGTTAGAGCAGTATTTCATAGCGTAAATACTCGTAACCAGTCGCTAGCAGTGCTATGAGTTGGTACTGCTGTTGAAAGTGATCTGATGATTTGGTCTGGTATTTGTTGGAAGGCGGGTGACCTAGCTACTTACCACAGCGGCACACATACTAAGCTTTACAAAATTAAGGTCATTGCAATTCCGAGCTTTATTTTGGAGTCAAAACGGTTTCCAATGGAGACTGTTTGATGATCTTAGCTAGTTGTACAATACCGAGCTTAATCTCTGGCTTTATTAGACCTTTTTCCTGTAGGGGCCACCACCTTAGCTTACCCAAACTTAAGTGATTTTTGACTCCTGATAAAGTGAAAAATAACACCTTTACCACAGATATTATATTGTAATGTCATCAACCCGTAATTTGTAGCCGAAGTTTACCCAACACCAATATAAAATACAATTATCACCTAGTAAAGCAGGTAAGCTTCTCTTTCTGCCAGTCTCTAGTTTTAACAATCTTTCAGAGAAGCAGACCAACCTAATTCGTCTTCTACTGTCAATTCATGAAAACATAGCCATCGTGTTATGAAATCTATTGTAAAATTTTCCAACGGTCTAGATGGCAGGTACTGTAATCTTTTACAGGAGCAGTTAATGTACTTTCTCTAGTGTATCCTTGTCTTCATACATCATCCAACAGAGAGAATTCCAGTGTACCGCTGTACTATCGAACCGTTTTGTTCGTAGGCTCTGTTATCTTGGACAGAAGCAGACAACTCAACTGTCTCTAGTTTATCCTCCTCTTTATACATGCTACAGAGAGAATTTTGGTGTAACGCTGTAGTATGAAAAGTTTCTTATTATTAATGGGTATTGTTCCAATATGATTATTAAGACAATTCCATGCATTCCCCTACTTTAATCCAGGACTATCTTATTTTAAACTTTATGGCCCTAAATACTTTTCAGTCACTCCTATTACTTAGGATTTATTTAGAATCTATCGCTTTAGTTAACTAGGTAGTTAATTTAGTTAGTTACGATGGGCAGCTAGACACGTCCTGCCCACCTGGGTCCAATATTGATCCCACTGTGATACCCACCAGTAATCCAGAAAATGGAGAATCTATATGTCCGCGTCCCGGTGCGATCCGAACCAACCAGACGCATGTCCAAAAGAAGAGATCCGACAAGCCATTCAGAAACGGACTGCCAAAGAAAGCAGTTCTAGTGTCCGAAAGACTCGGGCACTGGCATAGGAAATGCTCGACAGTCTGCTCTTCCTCTTCATCCTGACAACCCCTGCAATAGTCATTGAACGGCAAATCCAATCTCCTAGCGTGCGCACCAGCCACCCAGTGCCCAGTAATGACAGCCACAAGAATTCGCAGCCTAAGTCGCGGTACGCCTATAATAGACTCCGAGCGAGACCGATCATATAGGGGCCAGATTTTCCTCGATACAGAACACGTGGGTTCATCATCCCACCGTAGCTGTGCCCTACCCAACATGTACCGCATGACCATAAGTCTGCAAGAGGAGAGTAGCATCCCAACTGCCCTCGCAAGTCCATACGCCACACAATTCCCCCGGGTGTCAGAGAGACCCGTTACACAGGTAGTCGCCAGGTCTGAATGTCTCGCCAACTCGTTGAGAGATGCCCGGCATTCACACACCAGTCGCGATGTCGAGTAGACACCAGAGAGCGCCCTGATCACAGTTTGACTGTCCGCACAGGTTCGGATATCACTGTCATATACCGCGTAGTACATGAACCAGTCCTCTGCCCTCTTTATCGCCGAGACCTCCGCTTGTAAGACACTGCAGTGGTCCGGCAGTATAAATGATTCCCTCACCCGGTATACAGGATAATCCCCTCACCCTCCTAAAAAATGGCTTATCCGTGCTCTCACCAACTGGCACAGATAAGTGTGTCTGATTCTTCCAGCCAAAGTCAGTAAATTATGTGACGTTGATACTGCAATGAGCCAGTGCACAGCATAACCTGTCTACATATTTTAATATCAGCCACTTTAGAACTGATTTGTAATCACTTACTAGCCCAGATATTATCGCATGCCACATCTGAGTCGACATATATTGTAGCGTTTTCCCGTTACAATATTTCAAATTACAATTTGAATTTTTTTAAAACCAGACAACAATTTAGGCTTGAAAATGCTGCAGTTGTAAAGTAATCTGAAGAAAGATATCCCTGTTTGAAATAAAGAACCCCGCTCCGCTGCCCATGTCCATTTTGGACTCGTTCGTAAAAACTGTTTAATATCCAGCAGGTGGTATGATCCTATACACATAGCTCCTTTTAGTATTATCAACCTTGTTATTGTTTTGAAATTAAAATTGGTGACTTTATAGTCCGTTAGAATAATCCCCTATAACTTGATGACATATGATCCGATCCATAATGTTAACTAAGCTCTTTGCCTTGTCCAATTGTGACAATTGTGTGGCACCTCTGACGGCATTTGTTATAAAAGCTTCAAAAATAATTTTAAAAAATGCTGCTTTAAATTCTTAATTTATAATCTGACTTAAAAAAAATTCAACCACAAATTACTATACAAGAAATTAAGTAATTCATGTAGGTGAACCATTAACAAAAAATCCTTATCAATTTCATTACTTTTTTTTCTTCTCTTTATGATCATTTTTGGTTATTTTGTGAGAATTTCCTTTTGTGTTGTTAACATTAATATTGTTGTTGTTATGTAAACAATATTATAGATAATTTGATAAAAATCCTTAAACACAAGCAAAAAGGCCAAAATATTTTACAATGGACTGTGAAAATAAAAAAATTAAAAATAAAATAAAAAAGGATGAGTACAGAGCGGAAATCAAAACATGATAGAACCATACAATAAAAGGAAATTTAAAATTAAGATATAAAATAATATTTAAGAGGATATTATCGATTTAATAAAAGCAATTTGAGGTATAATTAATAGGATGAAGGTTGAAGGTTTTTAATAAATAGACCTTTACATTTAGGCCTATGGAAAAAATAAAATAAATTCTTATTAAAATTTTTAAACATTTATCTTGCGATAAAAGTAAATAAAGTTTTTAAACAGGCTTCAAAACCTTAATTGGAACGACTATAAAATATATCTTAACGGTGGGGTGCTACCCAACAGATTTTCATATTTTTATTTTTTATCAAAATTTTGAATGAAAGCTAGGTTTTGATATCGGTTCAGAGAATTCTAATAAAGCAAAATTTCACACAACAACACCTTAGACGGCTTATTTTCTTTTAATAAATAAATGAAAACATACCCATTATCGCTTCTGAAGGTAGCATACCAAACTTTTCAAAGAAAGAACTTATTTATATGCTAAATCTTTGGTTAAGTTAGGTTCGAATGACAGCTGTCCTTTGCACAGCTCACTTGGGTCGTACGATTAGGTCAATATTTGTTCTCATGTGTTATCCAGTGGTCACTCGACAGCAAACCAGTCGATTTTACAAGACGTGTACTTTGTCTAAATCACCTGTTGCAAGATTTCTTTTGTCATAAAATAATCTGCCACCAAGTAGGGATGGCCTTAAGTCATCAAATGCCGGAAAGTGACTAACGGAATGATCTTTATGTATCATCTCCACTTCTGCAGCTTTTGCAAAAATTATTAAATGAGATATTCAGCCTTTAGGCATATGCACCATAATGCCTCTAAGGTTCTTTATATGCAGCCTGGGTATTTTCAGAACCTGTTTCCTTTTTAAATACAAAATGATCAAGAGTTGCACACGTTCGTGCAAGTAATACAGTTGCCTCTGATGTCCCCATGTCCAGAAACTCATCTTAGCCTAATTGCCAAATGTTACGCTCTCTCGCGTATACCCGGGATTTCTAAATGATTTTAAAGTATTGTGTGCACTCTCCAAGTATTTTATGATCCTCTTTCTCTCAATAGATATGCAGATATAGCAGTTGAATATCCCATAAAACCATAATGTCACCTTGCAATATCGGTGATAATTTTTTCGAACTTTAAAAGACTACAATAATCCAAAAGTCTATCGTCAGAAGACCAGCATTCCGATACACATCTGTTCAGAGAAATATACACATTCAGCATTCGCATAACCTTTTACTACATGAAGGTATAGAGATATATCTATGACGTTCTCAGGGAGGACTTAACCGTTCTTACATCCTAATCTTTCGAGTATAATAGTTAAAACTTTACTATCCTATCGTCAATGTTATTCACACAGCTTACAAGGTTCGAAATCATAAGTTTCACACCATAATGTGCATTTCTATATGTACTCTTTTAGGAACAAATCAAATTATTAAGTGTGTTAGGCATAAAATTTATTTTCAAAATTTTAACCCACAATTGCATTATTATCTTATATATAAACGAATATGTGTATTTTTATGTTTTTTTGTTAGTTTGCTTTTTGTGTGGCTCATAGACAGCTAAAAAGCTGAATCGATTTTCTTAAAATGTTTACAATACTTCTCTGTATGTCAGCAAAAAACTATGGACTTTTTTAAATTTAAAAATTCTAACTGTGCGGTGACACTCCCTTACAAAGTATATATTTATTTCTCCATATCTTCAAAATGGTGATAGAAAAAATCTCTAAATTTGCCATAAATAGATTAACAGTCAGTGCAAGTCATCAGTCAAAAAGCGGAAAGAATGGCACAGTTGGTTGTGGTATGGGAAATACCATATGTTGACAAAGAACGGTTAAAACAAAAGCTTCTGAATTTGATCTGAATGACATCAAAGCCAATGCAAATCATCGGTCAAAAAGCGGCCAGGACGGCAGAAGTGAACATGGTATGGGAATTACCATATATTGACAACGAACGGTTAAAGCAAAAGCCTCTGAATTTGATCTGAATGCAAATAATTAGTAAAAAAGTAGGCCGAATTGGGTAAGTGGCGTGGTCTACCAGTACAGACTTATTATTGA
The DNA here is from genome assembly GCA_023159175.1 of Wohlfahrtia magnifica. Taxonomy (NCBI): domain Eukaryota; kingdom Metazoa; phylum Arthropoda; class Insecta; order Diptera; family Sarcophagidae; genus Wohlfahrtia; species Wohlfahrtia magnifica. The sequence goes on from JAKWBJ010000051.1 coordinate 4,777,411, forward strand.
TTTCATTACATCTGGAGAATGATTAAAGTAAAGATGAATTAGTTTCAACTTGTGCTTATTTAGTGAATGGTAACACTTAGCTTATGTCTGATTTGACAGATAATTAGTTTAATCCTTCCGCTGAATGAATATGGTTGTGTATAAGCTTGAACACGTTGGGAATCTGGGCCTGCGATCGATTTTCAGAAGATGCATATTTTGCCAAAAAAATCATCTTTTCAGATGAAGCTCATTTTGATCTTGGCGGGTATGTAAACAAGCAAAATCGTCGCATTTGGGGCACAGAAAACCCGCACGCATACACTGAAAAGTCGATACACCCAAGACGGGTCACTGTTCGGTGCGGATTTTCGTCCAGAGGCATAATTGGGCCATTTTTCTTTGCAAATGAGCAAGGAGTGGCCATTACAGTCAATGGCGATCGTTATCGGGCCTTGTTGAACGAATTTTTGTTGAAGAGGAGGATATTAGCAACATTTGGTTGCAACAGGACGGCGCTACGTGCCACACAGCCGAAGCTACATTCGATGTTTTGCTCCATGTTTTTGAAGATAGCAGTATCAGCCGCAGAGCTGATGTCGTTTGGCCACCTCGGTGCTGCGATTTGACACCGTTGGACTATTATTTGTGGGGCGCCGTCAAAGATAAGCGTTACGCCAACAAGCCAGAGACAATTGACGCTTTAAAGGACAATATTCGTGAAGCCATTGGTGAAATACAGCTGCACACAATCGAAAATGTGCTTAAAAATTGGACGGATGGTGTAGGCTACTGCACGACCAGCCGAGGCAACCATTTGAATGAAATTATTTTCCATTATTAGCCGGAAGGATAGTACTTTCAAATAAAAAAAAATAAATTTGAGAAAATATTTAGTAGTTTTTTGTTTGGCGTTTTCAAAAAATAGAAAATTATTTGGCAGACCCTTTAGAAGTTTCAGTATTTTGTATGGAATAACTTCATTGTCAATAAAAAACATCAGGCAAAAAGTGAACAAAATTGGACAAATAGGCGTCGTTCCTCCATACAAAGTAAACATTAATTTTTGTACATCTTGAGAATGACAATTCACTCCAATGCAATATTATAACATCACTAGCTTTGTCAGCGTTTTCTTGGTTATAGCGGTGAGTTTAAAATTTCTATTGATTACAAATTTAAGCCAACAACATCAATATAAATTTATAATTTTCAAAAAATATCTAATTTGCAAAGTATTAGCCGCACTTTAGCAAATGAGTTTAAAAAATTACTTTATGATTAAATTTGTTCTGTAATAGTGAGTTGAACCTACATTTCTTTTAAATATACTGCGCACAAGACTTATGCGGGCTTGTCCTGTAATCGACTGTCAAAAAGCCAGTATCGCAGCTTTTAGTTCAGCTATGTTATGGTGCCGTATACTCGTAGCTTGTCAACACCAAATAATTCGCCGACCATAGTACCGCATTGAATTCTAATCGAGTAAAAAAGCTTTCAAGAACATTTGGCGTATATTTTGCCACTCCAGCATTCGCCGTTTATTGCCTCTTATGGACGGAGGCATATTCTGCAGAAAAATCATATCTTTTTCCCGATTTATTTCAATGAGTTGGTTACAGTTAGTCTGGACAGGTGTTATGCAGACTATCAAATTCATGTTCATACTGGGAGAAGCGAATTCTAGCGTTCCATGGGAATAGAACGCTTTGAACAGCACAATTTGAATATCTCCTAACTATTTAATGTTTAGCTTTAATAACATTGTAATTCAGTAACATTTTATTACGTATAACACAACTTTCTCTCATCCATAATGCTACAGTAAAGAGCTGGTTAGAGACAACTTTTCTCTTAATTTTTGTTATTAAGTAAAATATAATAAGAGAACGTAAAATGAGTAAGAGAAATAGAGAGAGAGAGAGAGAGAGAGAGAGAAGGAGAGAGAAACGTAACACACATGTGTTTTTAACTTGGGTCATCAATGGTTTAGTTAATGTAGGTCAGTTTTGTTTATAGAAAAAAAGTGTAAAGCCTATATAGCGATTTTCGCTAAAGAAAAAATAGGAAATTAAAAATGTTACATACATTACTAATTCCCGAAACTTTCGAACTGCAACAAGAGGAACTTCCCTCAATTCAAAAGGGCGGCGTTAGAGCGTTAAACTGTATGTTAGGAAATATTGTCGCTGTTTCAAATTGTCAAGTGGTCTGGCTGCGATAAAACTTAGATAATCTTTGTAGGTAGGCAGGTGTCTCAAAACTTCTCTTTGTTGTTTATCATTCAGATTTATTTTTTATTACATTTTTTTTATAAAATTTAAAAACTAAATGAAATTTATTTAAGTTTCATATTTTTTAATTAATAGTTTTTTAAATGTGCCGCTGTGATATGGTAGGTAAGGCACCCGCCTATCAACCAGAAGGTCCTCAGGTCAATACCAGATCAGACCATTTGTAAAAAAATTGAACAGTTTTTCAACAGCGGTATTACCTCATAACATTAGCTAGTAACTGTTTATGAGTATTACTACTATTAAAAACTTCTCTAAATGCATTTGCGGTTCGAAGCCGGTGTCAAACTGTTGGTCACTTTCACTCATAACACCTCGTGTATGCCAAAGAACAACAACACATACACACATTCACGCACACATATGGCGCTTTAGCAGTCATATAATAAAAACATCATGAAAGAAAAAAAAAGAAAAAAAAACAAAAAAATTTAACATCCAGTCATGCGTTATGAACCATAAAAAATTTACTCACTTTATATGACATAAAAGACTCTCGTTTTTATATAAAAACAAACATACACACACAGACACAAAAAAGTTATTATCATGAAAGGACAACACACAAACATATGTTTAACGATATAGCGATGTACTCAAACTAACACTACTCTGGATAATGATAAAAATAAACACAAACATTTATAAGTACAAACATAACCATAGTCCCACTTTACTTATACTCTTCTCTTTTTTCTCACACGCTCTCATATAAACAACCATAAAGAGCCAACATATTTATACACTCAATAAAAAATTACTTAACTGTGACTTAAAAATAATAACAACAAACACTGTAGTATAAAAAAGAAACACAGAGATATAAACACAGACACAAATGCAAACAATAAGCCAAATGGCAAATAATACAACAACAAAAATAGAGAAAAACACAAACAAACAAATCAAAGAGCAAAAGTCAAACGTACAAAGCAAAAAAGCAGAAACAAAAACATATTTTTTATGAAAGGGGCTAAAAAAAAACTACTACTCTCCCATCCTCCTTTTCTCTAAGGCACATACACATTCTCTCTTTTACTTTTACACCATAAAAAAGTATTGTCAACTATACAGCAAAAATCAAAATAAAAACAAGTTATTCTTGGCTTGGAATTGTAAAAAAAGAGCAATAAATACAAAGCAAAAATATAAAAAATTTTGCCTATTTGTCTGTATGCATAAGTGTGCGTAAGTAATTGTATTTCGATATTTAGAAACCAACAGAAATAAGAAACACACACTTATACTCGCTTGGTGCGCAAACAGGAAGTAAGCGGTATGAGTTGGCTATGAATGCTTTTTATTCTAAGTAGTATAACATATCTTAAGGCTGTTTATTTAAAAGTAATTTAAGAGTCGCTTTTATATGTTTATTTTATTTTTTTTAAGCAAAGAAATAAATAAAAAATTTACAATTGCTTAAGAGAATATTTATAACTGCGGTTTAAGAACAAATTTCTATAGAAAAATTTATAGTGACGCAAAATTCTTAAAATAAAATGAAATTCCGCCATTAATATTTATAGCTTCTTTACAATAAAAGCTTTTCAAATAGAATCACAGAACAACGGCGACTTAAGAGCAATAATTATTATTAAAAATACAAAAGACGGAATAGTAAAATAATTACATTTTTCAAGCCAAAAACCTACCAATTTAATAAAAAAAACAGGCTTCTTCGTGCAAAAATAATAAAAATTTGTTGATTAAAATGACGTATTTGATGATATGCAAATAAATCATTGGGTTTCTAACTTAAAAAATATGAAATTCACAACGTATGTATGTAATATGTTTATATTCCCCTCGAAACTATTTTGAGTTAATGCCCTCTAGTTCGCAATGACTAGCTAATTGCACGAAATAGAGTAAAGAACAACAACCTTTTTTATTATCGAAATTTGTGGCAAATAAGCTTATCACTGTAGAAGGACAACTGAAGCACATCACAACTCAAACCAAATCTCATGATATTCTATTAATTAGTTTGTGATTTATTGTGCTAAGAGAGATGCTACTTTTATTATTTTAAGAACAATGGATCGAAAACAATCTCAAAAAAATATTCACTGTAAGGAAATTTTGCACGAGTGAAGAGGTTATCGTTGAAACTGAGGCCTATTGTGAGGTAAAAGATAAAACGTTCTACAAAAGAACTTTTGATTTGTTAGAACGGCGCTGGAATGAGTGTATTGCTCCTGATACAGATTACGTTGATAAATAAAACTAATTTTGAAAAAAGGCTTTGTTAGAACTGGAACTTTTCAGCCTATGTGTTAGTGACTATTAGCTATTTTTAAGCGTTCATCGTTTGTTAAATCATCTGTATTCAAAAGTGGCAAACTTATCACTAAATAAATGACATTTCGTTGACTTATATATTGTTACGTTTTTACCTTTTTCAAAACGTGTATTTATGAGTTCGTATATTGTAGTTGAAATAAAATATATTTTGTGTTTGGTTTTAATTAAAAATCCTTTAGTGTTATGTGCACCACTGCTTGTAATCTTTTTACAGGCAATAACAATTTTTATTCTAAATGAGTCTGTCTGTTTACAACTTTGTAAACAACAACAATTACTTGACTTTCTTCAACAACAATTACCTCTTTCTTCCTAAAGATCTTCCAACCCGATCGTTGTTATAACTTAGGTTCGATCACAGCCTTTTCAACCAGAGGTTAGGCACACTTAACTCTCTTTACTGAGTTGGTTTTTTTTTACTTCACTGCTAGCTTCACGAGTTTACTCCTTATATACTCTCTTCACACCAATAACACATTCGCTGAGTTAACTTTACTTAAAACTGATTATTGTTCGCATCGATGCGCTTTTTATATGGCTGAGTAAACATTACATCGAAGACTCTCGATTCAGGCAGTTTCCATTTTTTTCTTTCAATTTCTTTTTAGTTCTTTTGTTGTTGCTTGTATACTGTCTGTTACTTGTTTTCTTTGCTGCTTAATTATTGTTGTTGGCGTGTTATTTTTGTCTACTTTACCTTAACTAATGTTTGCTGTTGCAGATTTGGTTATTTGTAAACAGCGCGTATAGTTGTTCCTGCAGCTTTTGTTTATTTATTTTAGCGAAGTAATAAACGCAGAGGTTCCCAATCTTATTTTCGTAACAATATACGAGTATAATAGCTAACAGCCTTGCCAAGCAGGCGATTATGAATCCACTAAACAGATAACTAGATGATGATTCTTTAAAAACCTATAGAGGTCTAGGCAATTTATATTTAAACGACAGCGACTGTTTATTAGAGAGATCGAACGGTTATTATACTAACGGTTTTAATCGGTTAATTTAACACGAATAACCAGTTAACTTAAATAAGTATAATTTGTATACGTCTGTATATTTTTTTATTGCAAATATGCTTATCGTTTAACTATTTGTATAAATTTAGTAATTATTTTTGTCTTACAAAGAACGTAAAAACCAGGTTAGACCGAAAAAGATATGCACAATTAATCAACAATAACTTTTTTGCATCTTCTGTAAATAAATATTAATTTTTATATATGGAGAATGATCAACTGAACTAATTGAAAACGACCCACAAACGCCGGCTCCGAACGAAAGATATATTAGTTGGTGAAGTTTTTCACAGCGTAAATATACATAACCAGTCGTTAGTAATTTTGTAATGTAAACGCTGTTGAAATTTGTCAGGTGTTGTGGCCTGAGATTGAATCGATTGAACTTCTTGGTTGGAAGATGGGTGTCTTATCTAACATAACACAGTGACACACATACAATTAAATACCTTGTGCTTGAATTTACATACAGTGCTTCTCGAAACCGAAGCAATTTTTCTTATCGAGGCAATTAAGTACTCGTGTATTACTAATTTCAAAGTAAAACATTTAATTCTTGTTATAATAGGCACCTAAATTATAACTACAACAACAAATCTTTAATTCCATTCTCTACCAAGTAATACAACAACAAAAAAGAAATTAGCTCTTTGAGTAGCAGCTCTCAGTATTTTGTGTAATAAACTTTGTTTTTTTATGGCCTCCGCACACCGTTTTGGTTTTTATGAGATTTATTAGAATTATCGGTAGTATTGATTGTCACTCTAATTTTAAGCTTTTCAGCAGCTTCACTTATTTTTAAAACGACGTTTCAAAAATTAAGAGCAATTTTATTAAAATAAAATACGTTAACCGGTATTTTATTTTAATAAATAATTACTTAAATAAATTTTTAAAAAATGGTACTTTTCGAATTATTCAAAAACCGGTTTTTGAAAAAAGTCGAATAATCCATCTCCCTACTGTTTATCAAAGTTAGTTCTATGTACTATGATAAAGGCCACTGTTTTGTATATAGTGTTAAGCATGGTATTTCCCTTCCAGTTGTTGCAATCAGTTTGGTTATTTTCGGTTTAAGAAAACTCCATTATCTCTATAGTGGTCCATGAGTTTGGTAATTGATCGTTTCTTGAAACGGTTTTCTGTTTCAAAATTGAAAGGGATAGGTTATCTCCATGGATTTTGAGGTCCTTTGAAAATCCTAAAATGGGGAGGAAATAAAAACAATAAAAACGCTTAATTTAAATAACAATTTAAACGTTTTTAATTATAAAAACTGAGCAAACTACATTAAATTTTCTAATAAGAAATTTCTAAGCTTAATCCTTTAAAGAAACAAACTTCTGTATAAGTTATCTTTGTTTTTTGTATTTTTAAAAGTTATGATCATTGTTTTATTTTTTTCTTGTGTTAAACTCACGTTTCATTTACTTTTTTATTAAACGTACTCTGGGTTTTACTCAATTATATAGACTTATAAAAAACAGAAAAAAAAAGTGTTGACCACTTATCATTAAAATAAAATTGTGGAGAAAAACGTCCATAACATACCGTTTACTCTCCATTTTTTCTCCATTTTTGTGTCTGTGACATTTTTCATTAACGAGATAAAAGAAAATAAATAAACTTGCACACACAACATATTAAAACATAATAAAAGCACGCACAATGGCGTAAATTATTGTCTAGCATGCGAGACATCATTTAGAGTTCATACTCACAGTTAACACACTCATACTAATGTGAGTTCATGCTCACAGTCTATAACAGTCATACAACTCGATAGGAGCATTCGATGTCAAGACATTTAACAGTGTGTTACTACATACATACGATGCCTTTGATGTATTATTTGTATTTGTTCATTTTATTATAACACGTATTATGGTGGCATTATTCTATACAAAAACGAATAAATAGTATATAAAAAGGTGAGAGAAAGGGAGAGAGATAAAGAGAGAGTATGAGGGAGAGCAAATTAAACTACAGTTTCATGGTTTTCAATGAAAACCTAGCGAAACAAAAACAGTGAAAATGAAGAAAACTTTACTGTTATATGTCTCCATTAGTGTGTTTTTGTTTTTGTTGTTTTTCTCTATGGTTTCAACTATGAGTGAGCGTGCATCAGCTACAGTACTGCGTAGCTAAAAATGATTGCTTGTGCAGGTGTTTATGTGTGTACATATACGAGCAAATTTTATTTTTATTTCTATTGCATGAGCATTGTTCACATTTTTAAAAGTATAAGAGCGTTAGTGTGGAAGAGCACATAAATGCGTATGTAGTAATGCATTAATATTTGTGCATGTGTGTGTATAAGGGAAGTAAATGTTTTTCTTTAGTTTTTTTTAAAACATCAGGTTTTTCTTAATGAAATAGTTCTTTTATGCTTCAGTTTGTCTTTATCACCTACATGCACGTTTAAATTTACTTCTAAAGTTATTTAATACTTTAAAAGTTGTATTTTTATAGTTCGGATACGTGTTAAATAGAGAACAAATAAAGAGATAAAGAAATATTTAAGTGTAAAAGAAAGATTTTAGAACAAAAAAATTTACGTACAAATTTGTCGAAAAATTTAAGAGGAAATCAATGTTATATGTGTCGTTTTTTTTTTTGGCGTAAGTAAAATTTATAATAAAAAATTAATTTCTAAAATCTTTTATTTAATTTTGTAAACTCGAAACGGATTGATAATTTTTTGGGAAAAGGCTTTTGTTTTGTAAATTCATAAGAGTTACTTATTTAAGCTCCACACCTAAAACCCAAATATTTTCTTGACATTTATTCCCTACGAATAATAAAGTTATAAATAAATCTCTGGGGGGGGTTGCGAGCGCACGCTTACAATACAAGCAGCCCGGATCTGAATCACCAGCAGACGACATGAAGCAAAAAATTTGATTGCAGTTTCAAGTGTTTCACAAAGAGACTTCTACTTCCGCCCTTTAAAAAATCTCCCCTGATCATCCAGCTTACGATGGCGATGATGACAAACATCACACGAAAAACCAGAAAAAACGCCATCTATTGGGAAAAAGTTTCAATGCTAAGTAAGGATCACCATCACCACTTAGCAAAACACCAATGATCAGTCCAGGGCTGTTGTGGAGCCGGAACTGGAGGCGGCACGTGTTTATTTTTACACTTATGTCTGGACTCATGAGTTCCATGGAAATCAGGAGCCACAGGGATTCTGATCTCTGCCCGATTATTGGGTAGGCCCCCTTGTGGGAGCTTCGTGTTGGCTGTGGTTTAGACTTAAAAGCGGGCAGAGTTCGAGCTGTTGCGGTTGCTGTGACCCATATTACAGCATGAGCTTAGATAGTCTTCGACTCCCCACTAAAGTGTGAAGGTTATGAGTGTCCAAACAACACGCCTTCGAATTGGTACTCAATTGTGATATTCACTCGTGGATATCACAGATGGGGGCGTTGGCGGACGCATCGAATTTACTCCTAGTACACCCAGATGACCTCTTGGCAAAAGTCTATATCACTACACAATTATTCGAAGACGAGCTACAGTATCTCCTTAGCTTGAAAATTAACTTGACTAATGAAGCTGAATCAAAGTAATGGATGCTCTTTATAAAAAGCTAAATAAAAAGCGTGCCAAGGGGAGTGATGGAGAAAAAAAAGCTATGTCAGGTCTAAGCTGAATATTGGTTGAAGGAGGGAACTTAGAAGACTAAACGATTCCTGCAGTTTCAGGTCTACTGGATACCTAAGCACTGCGGCATTCCCGCCTATGAGATAGCGGACGGTCTACCTCGCAGTGATTCGGAAATAGACAGATGGACAATAGTTTCTTACTTTAAGGCCATCATTAGTGAAACGCACAAGCTCGGTTAAAATGTTTACGGACCCAGCTAATATATGAACTTTCAAGCGACTTACTTACTTTATTAGCTTTATTAGCTTTATAGCTGTGGATCACAGTCAGAGTTCTGAGAGAATTAATTACACCAAGCATGCCGGTCTTCTGTACATAATCTCTCGTTTTCCACATCAAGACGCAAAAAGTTCCTTTCAATCTGGTCCACAAATGCCATCTTTTCTGTCGCTCTTCTGATTCGTTATCGAATACTTTCCTCGAAGGAGTTCTCTTATCCGTCTTAATGTTATGTAGAGTCCACTTTATAAGCTTCACTTTTATGCATCTGACCACATTAGTATCGGGCTTAGCGTTCGTAAAACTCGTCATTCATACAGTACCAATTTTCTTCATTAACTACCACAAAACCATATGTTTTGCGTAGTATTTTCCAAAACGGTTAGAGCTGCTTTATCTCATAGCTATAGAATTAATTGTTGTAATAACGTCCTGCAGAGCTGGAGTTTAGTTCATTTTTTTAGAGAAAGTCTTAAATCTTAAGAGCTTTGATATTCCACATATTCTATTTACCTGGATTATATTTTGTTTTGTTTTTTGTATGAATTTATTGTACCTGATTACAGTGCAGCCAAGATACTTAAAGTCATACACTACCTCAAAATAAATGGTTCCCGCATTCACTCATTATCATAGCCACGCTCTGCTTTACCTGGAGAAAACAAGCAAAATGTGTTGTTTGTTTCCAATCAATGTCAGACTTATTTTCGACTAATTCCTTGACAATTCTTCTAAATACTGCCCTGACCAGCTTCATATTGTTTTCCAGATATATGAACATCATCTTAGTAGGCCAGAAACATCTGAATATTACTGCAGATTTCTTTTTAATTCCTTGAGATGAAATCTTGTCAGACATTCGCTCTGTAACGAATGTATGTGTGAAGTCCCTTTTCACAGTAGATTCTATATAGTCAAATAAGCTTAACAAGAATACCCAACTCAGGTGTTGGCTCAAACAGAAGCAGCTTTGCTTGGTACTCAAGGGTTTTTATATTTTTTTTTTTTTGCAATGTAAATGGGCATTTGTTGAGTTTTCAGGTTAAAGTTACCCTTATTGCTGAACCAATCCCTTACTCTTAATAGTATTTTTTAGGCGATTGACTAATTTCACGATAGTTAGAACATACATTTGGATCGCCATTCCTAGCTATCGAAAGATGAGACTCCAACCATACACTAAGCAAGAACTTGTGCATGGACTTTTTGAGCTTTTTTCCATCTGCGGCTGCAGCTTTATTGTTTTTATTCGGGAAATTTACATTCTGATGTCAGTACGCTTAGGCTTAGTACAGTCGTAGTTGTCATTCTAGTTCGTACCGTCGTCCAATGACTTTGCTGCAACAAAAATATAAAGATACTTAATTCCTAACTGCAGCGCACTCTCTTTATCCTCTAGGCGACAGAACTACTAAAACGCAGTAGTAAAGTATCTTTTGAGAATACAGATTGTTAGAGCGCAAGCCTATTTTGGTTAAAGTTTTGCTTTTTCTTTTCAAAAAAAAAAAAAAAGGTTAAACAGCCAACAATGTCATCAAAGTGGTGAAGCCTCTGTCTGCCGGTGGCAGGAAAATCGCTAAAAAATGTGTATTGAACTCTCAGTCTCACTTTCACAAAATTGGCGGACGTTAGAGATTAATTTTACTTAAGAAGTACCTCATGTTGCAATGGCTAGTAAAGTTTTCAGTCAAAATGCTTTCTCTTCTCTACTTAGATAAAGTAGTTTATTTCAAATGATCTATTTAAAAGCATAAATTTTTTGGCCTGACGCTGTCTGGCACAACTATGCCAATGAGCAGAAGTCAATTTAATAGATTAAAGTGCTGCATATCATTAAAAATTTGCTTAAGCGGTATAAGCAGTAATAATTAGGATATAAATAAACCCAATTTTATAGTATTTTTTTCCAAACAAAATTGGGTTGTATTTTAATTTCATATAAACTAAAACAATTTTTACCATATGCAGATTTGTTGCATCTTTTTAAGCAATTTTAAGACTTTTGCTCAAGAGTATGAAAAAAAAACAAGAAAAAGTGTTTGTTTAGATAATTTGTGACACAAAAACACTTGTAAAATACTTCAAAAAACAACATATTATTTACACATACTTACATAACTGGGTTTCAACAAGAACAACAGAAAAAACATCAACAAGAATAAAACATGAAATTATTGTCACTTAAAGTCGAACATATGATGCACTATATCATCTACTCGTATATAGTAAGCGATGATAGAAATAGGAAAAAATTATATTAAAAATCAAGGATATACGATATAAAATTGAATATGATTTTAAAAATAAATCTAAAGCTCTATTTCGGTATTTCGATGGTTGTTGTCTTGACGGTCCTAATAGTTGGCTTTTAAAAAATATATAAGATGCCAGCGACAATATCTCGTATGATAGCACTGAGCACTACTTCAGTGATTGGTTTATATACTTAACTGAATAATATAGTCCAATGAGTCAACTAATGAACTGATAAAGCTCATAGTAACTGCGAGACGCATTATTATGTTATTATTATCATTTGGACATGGCATAGTTGCGATCCATGGGATCTATTGTGTCTCTTCCACTCTACAGCTTGTTCAACAGTTCTACTAACTTCTTAATCTCAGGTAATAGTTATTCCGCTGTCACTGATGTCTATAAATACAGTGTACAAATAATGTCCACATTCCAAACTGCATTCCTCTTTACATGCTCGCTCAATCTACAGGGCCTACACTTGTGTACAAATCCCCGCCTTAGTGTGCCTAAGTCTCCTTTGAGCGTTTTAGTATTCTGCTTATTTTCTAGTTTTTGAACAGTAGTAAGCGGTGCTGCACAGTTGGCGTGTTGCAGATTCCTTCCTATCCAATGCATCCGCACTTTAGTTGTTTCTTACCCTAAAACAACTAAAACCTATTTCTAAACGCATATCATAGCATCATTTGAAACGTTAAAATGCCTACGATGAGAGCCAAGTTCGCTTAAGGCAGTTAAGCTCTCCCTGAGAATATAGTTTTAATTGGCGATTTGTTATATTATGTGACAGCATTGTTTTTTACAACTTTAGACGCTACATCAGTAAAGCAAGTAGCAACATTTTTTAGAAACTCCACAGAATTGGCTACAGGAAGGCATTTGACATCCTTTAAATCGATCAGAGACTATAAGAAGGCCCTTTTTTACAAAAATATATAAAATTGTCAACAAGATGGCATTTGACATTCTTTAATCCATGATCGGATGTGGCAGGTTCTGATGGTTAGAGCGCACGCATAACAACACAAACGGCCCAAGTACGAGCCCCAGCAGGGGACATATAAAACGAATTTACCTGTGGCTTTGATAAAGAGACTTTCACTTTCCTCCAGACAACCTCATCTAGAAAATAAAGAAGAAGGCTCCCTGTCCTTCCAGCTTACATCTAGCGATGATGAAAAACTTCAGACGAATGATTAGAAGAATGAACGCCACCTACTTGAAAAAATTTCAATTTTAAATTAAAATCACCACCACTACTTAACAAAAATTTTCACCACTACATAATCAATTATAAAGGGAGAGCTACAATAGAGTAATCATTAATTGGCTTCCTGATTAATGAAACTGAAACAAAAGCAATGGATGCTTTTTGGAAAGCCAATATTCTCCCTATATGTTCTACGATAGGGTGCTCTTTTTCCTCTTTTTTTGAGAAAAAAATTGGCCACAGGTAGGCACTGGACAGTCTTTAAAAAAGGGTTGGCAACCCACTGGGTAACTCAATTAAACCCGCCCAGGTTTTATTGGGTTTTATATTTAAAGATTTTTATTGTTTATTTACAACAAAAAAATAAAATAAAAATTAACGAATTGGGGTACAAATTAATTCAGTCCATGTTCTTAACTCAGACATGATAATGAATTAACAATTTTATCAAAATAAAAATTATCAAATCACAGCTTACATCTTACCCCCAGCTCTGACCTAATGTCCGAAGCCCGTCTTTAAAAAACTTCCACTTTGAGGCAATTTTATATATCTTTTAAAGAAGTGATCTGATGACATGCTATTGTAATAGATATTGCATCCATCGAAAGCCCATAGTCAGAAGGAGCTATGCTTGGAGAATTTGATAGTTCCTTAGATTTTTTGGCAACTCCCACAAGAGACCGAGCGTTGTTATGCAAAAGGAAAACTTTATATATCTATCTGTCTGTCTGTCTGTCTGTCTGTCTGTCTGTCTGTCTTATATTCTGGCCGTTTTTCTCATAATGTACGATTCAACCGAACTAATTGCAATCTGCTTCGAATACCGGTTTTTAGCAACTCAAAGTACACAATGCCGCCTTTATCTCACTTAGAATGCAAAATTGCATTATAAATATTAAAACAACGTAATTATAATAACAAACAAAAAATATCGTCGAACTAAACGAAATTTGGAAGCAGTTATAAAACCCAATAAAACCCAAAAAGATACCCATCAAAAAACCCAATAAAACCCGGTGGTCTAGGTATAAAAAAAGGGGCTTTTGCAACCCTGCCGACGATCGTCGGTGAAAAGATTAAAAAAAAAATCTAATAAAATTGACACAGGAATGCATTCGATATTGGTGGTCTTTTCGGTTTTTTGTTTATTTATTTATTTATTTTATTTATTTATTTATTTTTTTTTTTTTTTTGAGTAAAAAAATCGATAATTGTGCCACATTTTTAAACACAAGATACAGTTGTCACTTATATTTCCTGAAAATTAGCACCTTCTTGCAGTTCAAAATCTCATATAAATACCAAAAATTGATTACTTGTCAGAATTAAAAAAAAAAATTTTTTTCTCCGTCACTCGTCTAGGGAGCATATTGGCTTTCCACAAAGCATCTATTGCTTTGTTTCAGTTTCTTTAATCAATTTGATATTTCAAGCTAAGTAGATGATAAATTCGCTGTAGCTTCCTCCATATGATTTTTTTTTGTGTAGTGGTGAAGATCCTTGCTAATTGGTGGTGATCTTTACTTTAGTATTGTAATTTTTTCCCAGTAGATGGCGTGGTATGCCTGATCATTCGTCCGATGTTTGTCATCATCGCCAGAGGTATGCGAGAAGAGACAGGGAAGCTTATTTCTTTATTTTTTTTTTAGATGGAGTTGTCTGGGGGCAAGCAGTTGAAACCTTTTTTTATTATTAAACATTCGACACCACAATTAAATTTTTTCTTCGTCATGTCCTCTGCTGGGGCTCGAACTTAGGTCGCTTGTGTTGTGTTTTGTGTGCGTGCGCTGTAACCACTGCACCACTACAAAATTTATCTTCTGGTTTTTGGATAGCACCTTCTCCGAACATAATAAGTCATTCATGGTCAAACAATTCTGTAATTAAAGTTGTTAGCTGTCTTAAAGGAACGGCTGTCTCAACACAAAGTATTAAAACTATGATAGCGCAAAAGCATTATAGTCTCTTTCTCAAAAGTATGCCATCGCCTAGATACTGTTGAGTAGGAGTGACGTGTGAACCAGGGTCTTAAGCTTCGTTCGCAATTTCAAGGTTTTTATAATGGCTGTGCTATGTATCGGTTTAAATTTGAACCAGCGGTTACAAACTTTAGTATATTATCTCCACTGAACGAAATGAATCGATTTACAGTTGTGCAACGTTGGAATTTATTTCACATATATAACAAAAACAAAAAAATTAACTTTTCGGATGTAGCTTTCATATTTGTGGGTATGTCAATAAGTGAAATTGCCATATTTTGGGGCTCAGAAAACCCAAACGTGGTTCTACAGAAGCCAATGCACTCATTAGAAGTGACCGTTTTGAGTGGCTTGTGGAGCGGTGGCACCATTGGTCCATATTTCATATTTGGCAACCATTACGGTCAATGAAAGCACCTAGCGCACCATAATAACCGATTATTTTGTTCCTGCTCTTCATGGTGTTGATGCAAACATTGTTTGGTTTCAACAGGATGGTGCAACTTGCCACATATCTCATGCCGCAATCGATTTATTGCGTCAAACGTTTGATGGCCGTTTAATTAGTCGAAATGGTGATGTAAGTTGACCGCCAAGAAGCTGCGATTCGACACTAAAGACAAGTGTTATTTCGGCAAACCAGAGACAATTGAGCACTTGAAGACCAATATTTGTGATGACATTGCCGAGATACGACCCCATACACTCGAAAAATTTATCGATAATTGGTCCGATTGAATGGGGTGCTGTGAGGTCAGCCGCTGCAGTCATATGAATGAAATAGTATTTTATTTCTAACTGGAACATCTGTACTTTACAACAAAAAATAAATTTCGAACCGGTTTTGTTTTATTGCATGTTTAAATTTAAGCATTTAAATGGCCCACCTGATAGTAACTGAAAGATTACTCGAAATTGATGATGATTTTCTATATAAGGCGGCAACTTATGCATTTGTGAGTTCAGTCGTGAAGTAAAGTCGTGATTAGGTGCAAATAAAAATGTTTGTGTATTAAGCGAGTATTAAGTGTAAGATAAATAAGTTGAAGACTATATAATTATAATTGTGATCAGTAAAAGTGTGGAAATAAATAAGTGTATAAGTAAAGCAAAAATATACGTGTTACTTATTTTATTTAACGTAATTAAAAAGCAGTCAAACGTTTTAAAAACGTTAAAACATAACAATGTGTAGTCAGCATTGACAATTCTGTTTCATCATTGATTTAGTAGAACACAAAAGATCTTTTAGATCACCGTTATCCTCGACCTTTTCCTATCACACACAAGTCTAAAAAAGAAATTTCCTTTGTTGCTTTTCTGAAGTAAATAAAATTGATTTTAAATAAATTTTCAAATGGAGACCTCTGGTTCTCCCAATATGGATCCTGGAAGAATATTTCCACTTTTTCACCATCGACCTGAATTTTGGCCTCTTGTCCAATAAAGTCCACATACAGCCTTTGCCAGGCTATCAGCAATATCGTCGCCAGCAATTTCAAAATGGTTGGAGTCAAAACCAAGTTGTTGAAGTAATTCAAACATTTAGCGACTTTGGATGTTATTTTATGAAGTACTGCTAATAGTGAAAATCATTCATTGCATTCCTTTGGAGATGTCACAACCAACAGCGTAAACTCAATATACCCTCAATACCTCAGTTAGTGTAGATTATAACACACAACTTATAACTCAAATGATGGTTTAAAGTAATACGTCAGTCATCAGACAAGTTCCCTTCTGTTTGCCACCAACCATAATATATTAAAAATATGTATGCATACAAACTTCTCTGACAACCCACGTTAAGTTTTCCTAGGAATGTGTGTTTAAAAAAATGTATGCCATCTTTAGCACTCAAGTAATTGTGAACCACATTTGTTTATGTGGCACACAATTGTTAAGAACAAAAAAAAGAGAATTACACTTGACATGGTCAGCTGTGAGAAAGTAAGATGAAATGAAATTTTAAATTCAATTAAACTTCACTAACTAGAACACCAACTAACTAACCAAACTAGTACTCCCTAAGCAATAGCCTTTTAAATCCATATCATTTGGTCTATACCTGTACACTTTTATTTTGTCGCTAAGGTTTATTTTCAATAACTAAAATCGATTCCCTTTTGTGTTATTAAAGCAATGATGAAACGGAAATTGTTGCATATTTTTAGGTGGCACACACATTAATACTTACCTTTAGCAGCTGCACAAACAGCTGCTGCCACTATCACTGCTAGTCTGTCTTAATACACGTACTTACACGAAATACTTACTATTGCTTTAATGTATTTGCAATTAATATTTATATGAGTGTGTGTGTCTGTGTGTGAGTGTGTGTTAGAGTCATAAATTGTTACAAAATTTGTGTGAAAAAGAAAAAAAAAATATTTGTTTGTGTGTCCATTCAAGTGAAATCATTTCATTTCCTACGAATATTGTATCCATTCTGCGCCCCTGTGGCATAAAATCAGAAATGATGCCATACGATTGGAACATGGAGAACATGTCAAACGTGTTCAAAATACAAAATTAAAAAAAAGAACTAAATACACTGCCTATAATCATGATATTTTGAAAGCATTCAACTGAAGAGACATGCTAATAAATATGCATAAAGACAGTGGTTCAAAAGCGTGAAACTTTAAATGAATTTTTTTTGCTTCGATTCGGTTTTGTTAACCAAAGTAAGTAAGTGCTTAATCTACTGTCGCTCGCCTCTATATAATTGTCTAGTGATGAAGATCCCTGCTAAATGGTGGTGTTGATCCTTAGCATTGCAATTGATGTTTGACATCATCTCCACAGGTAAGTTGGAAGAACAGAGGGCTTTTTTGGATAGATTTGTCTGGGGGAAGGTTGAAGTCTCTTTATGAAACACCCGAAACCACAATTAACATTTTTTGTTATGTCCTCTGATGGGATTTGAACCTAGGCCGCTTATGAAGATACAAACTGACATTTTTTTTCCGTTTCTTCTCTTAGGAGCATATGGTTTTTCACAAGGCATCCTTTTTATTAGTCAGTTGTTTCCAAGCTTAGTAAATAATTATTCTACTGTGGCTTGCCTCCAGGGGATTGATAAAGGTCCTAGCTAAGTGGTGGTGGCGTACCCATTATAAATTTTCTTCAATAGGTGGAGTCAGTTTGTTCCCCTTTGACGGTTTTGTCTAATGAGTACTTAAAACCCGCCATTGAATGTTTTCGTCATGTCCACTTCCTAGCATTGCTTACTAGTTTTTGGGCCTTGAATTCCGCTCCTCAGACTAGTCTGAAAACCGTGGTGAATATAACACATAAGTGGACATCTGTAACAAATGTGTATCTGCGAAATCTGCTTTAAGCCACGTTTGCATCTGTCACAGCACCATCCTGCAAAAGTTGGACGGGTCGATCTCGGTGCTTCCAATGGATTACGCAATACTCAATCTATCCGTAATCTATGGCACCATGGCTCAAACACAGAAACATGCTTAGTATCACCCTTTTGCACTCATGAACACGATTTCTTGATCTCTCACATGCTGCCCGATGATTGGACTATGTTCTAGTTCAAGATTTATGCCCTGTAATTGAGTCTCCAATCTTTGGTTATTAATAGCTACGATCAAGACTCTCAGTCGGCCATAGCTTAGTGAAGAAAGGCTAAGGAAGTTACCACCATGTATAAATTAGACCGAGTATCGACTCGTCTGCATCGATATAACTGGAGAAATGAGAACGTGTCCAACATCGACTTTGGAGGCCTTGATTGGTTTGACACTTCTTAAAATCTATTGGCGGCATGTTCTGAGGCAAAGTTTTTCGTTAAAGTATTCCTATATGCGTTTGGCAGTCTGTTCATTCTACGCAGGGTGATCGCAGAACCATCTTTGTTTCTGGATGTTAAGCTCCTGAATCTGTGTCTTGGCAGAAGATTCAGTGTTGAATTCCCAGACCGAGATTGTTGGTCTATGGGGCCTTAGTTCGGAGTGAGTTTGGTCTAAGATGGTTGGCGCTGGTGGTCTTTATATAATCAAAAGAGATTTGTCGATCTTATTAAGAAGATCGTTGAGAGTCTTACAGGCTGAGATAAAGGCCATTGCTGTGTGTGGGGAGTTCAACCTTGGCAGTGGGCTCAAGTGTAAGCCCATTAATATATTATCGTGTGTCATCTAGACTTTTGCTTAGAAATATGGATCAGTTGTTTGTGGTACTTGGACACTGAGGAAAGTTTCATTACACCTTACAACGGTTCGGAACCTTACTGTGCAACACTACGTGACAATGAATATATTCGCTAACTGGCTCAACTCGGTCAGCACTATCAGCCTAAAAATAAAATCGAGTGCAGCTCATTGATTAAAAGAATTCACCCTTGTTTCAGTTAACAAGTTCCAGTTGGCAAGACTAACATCCGCCTTAGACACCCGATACAGTAGCTGGATAACAACAAAATTATTACCAAGAAACTACTAAGGATAAAATCGAGTGCAGCTCATTGATTAAAAGAATTCACCCTTGTTTCAGTTAACAAGTTCCAGTTGGCAAGACTAACATCCGCCTTAGACACCCGATACAGTAGCTGGATAACAACAAAATTATTACCAAGAAATTACTAAGGATGCTTTGTGGCAGCCACATTCTTTCAAGAGCATTTATGGAAAAAGACTCCGTATGCAGAAAGGAAGCCATAATTCATCCTTCCATAACAAGCGAATCTGCTTTTAGACGGATTATATCCTAAGCGTTGGTATGCTGCTTTATTCCTCTGAAGTTTGGTAACAACAGCAAATATGTTAAAGAAATACACAGTTTAGGTTAGAGGGATAATATACACCTTTCTGTCTAGGAATTCCTTCTGGGTATGCTTGTTGTGCCCTGCTCCAGCTTCTGTGTTTTCAGTAGATAATGATAAAGTGCTAATATTGAAAACTTCTTGCTGTTGCATAGAAACCTATCCAGTTCGAAGCTATCTTTTAAGAAATTTCAAAACAACAAAGCAATTATTTGATTGGTTCCATGTCCATAAACACACACCCAGAGTATGTGTGTATTATTGGTCCAATGACTTACTTTTTCTTAATTTCGTTACTTTTTTATTATTTATGTACTTTAGACTACATATTTACCCAAAAAATCGTATTTAAACTATTTTAGCCTCACTAATAAGGCACTCAAATTATGCTGCATAAATACTGAAATACATGCAATTGTTGCTCTCGCTATCTTGTATTCAAAACAATAATCTCAGCTGTATTCCGCTACTGTCTCCGTGTGGAAAACACACACTGTTTTACGTTTAAATATTTAAATTGTTATGTATGTGTACGTACTAGTGTTCAATAATAAAGCAATCATTGGTTTTTTGCTACTGATTTTAAAGCCTATTTCTGTCTTACTTTTTCTTGTTTTTGCTATGATAACAGTTGATATTATGGTGCATGAATTTAGCCACATGGTTTATTATAACCAAATACACATAAGAGCCACTGAGCCACGCTCACACATATTTTAGTCATGAATTTTTGAAAATCAAAATATGCAAACAAAAAAATCTCAATAACTGAGAGCAGGTGTGTAAGAATCAGGGTTGAAAAAGTTGGCCCAATTGTACTTTTTTGGTACAATTTCAGACTTAAAAGTAAAATGGTACTCCAATTACTCATTTGATGCGCTTTACGAACTTTCTCAGTTTATTTTTGTTAATGGAATTTCCCATTTTATCACTTAACTGATTTATTAAAATGAAAGAACAAAATAGGCTTCATTTGCCCATAATTTCTAGTCTTACGCATTAACCATAAAATCACCAAATTAATGCTGCTTCAGTTTTAAAGTACCAAATAATTAAAAACAATTTGATTTCATGAATATTTACATATGTATATCGATTTTTGTACCTTATTTTACTTTTAAAAATGTGCCTGTACCTTAGCGTAGTTTGTTTTAAAGATTATTGCGCTAAAATAAAATAAACACCACTTTGTTGTTGTTACAGTCTTTTATTTTTTACACTATAACTTTTATACAGTTTATCTTTATACAACAACTTCAAATTCGTTTGTACAACACTTTTATTTCGACGTAAAGACGCCTTTATCTTATGACAGCAGAACAATAACAACTTTAACGTAGCTAAAGCAACCTCCTTAGATACATAATTACATACTGTTTGGAAAGTTCTGGAAATGTCTCCTATTCTCAATTTTACAAATGTTAATTCAAATGTAATGCACAAAGATGGTCGAATTGGCAGTGCTCTCAAATATTGAAATAAGGACGGCATTGACAGGGTGACGCATAACTTCCAAATATACAAAAAATTTGCCATTTTTATTTTCGTAACAGTTTAAATGAACTTATAAGTACAAATGTTAATTTTATTATCTACAGTATTGTTGTTTTTTGTGCTCGTACAAAAAAAAAAATAAAAATAATTTTAATAATATTCTACCTTCAATTGGGGCGAATAAGTACAATTTTTAGAGGCTTCTGAGTACAATTTTGAAGTTCTCATATTGCAACCCTGTTAAGAATGTTTGTAGGAGTCACGGAGGGAGAAATAAAAAGAGTGCTATTATTTAGTGACCAAAACAAAAAAACGGACATTTATAAACTGCTGTCCATAAGCAAATATTTGTATGCAAGAAAGTGCTGTTTTGCTGAGTATTAAAGGGTCCACCATCTAACGTTTTTTTTTCAACTAGTGCTTATTTCGTGAATGGTAGCACTTAGCTCATGTCTGATTTTACAGATAATAAATTTTATCTTTCCGCTGAACGAATATGGTTGTGTATACGCTTCGCTAAGTGGGCGTGCTATCGACTTAGAGAAGATGCCGATTTTGGCAAAAAAATCATCTTTTCAGATGAAACTCATTTTGATATTGTCGGGTATGTAAACAAGCAAAATTGTCGCATTTGGGGCACAGAAAGCCAGCACGCATACATTGAAAGGCAGATACATCTAAGACAAGTCACTGTTTGGTGCGGATTTCGGTCCAGATGCATAATTGGGCCATTTTTCTTCGAAAATGAGCAAGGAGTGGCCGTTGCAGTCAACGACGATCGTTATCGGGCCATGTTGAACTAATTTTTGTTCACAAAAATTGAAGGGGAGGATATTAGCAACATTTGGTTTCAACAGGATGGCGCTACGTGCTACACAGTCGAAGCTACACTCTATGTTTCGCGCCCTGTTTTTGAAGATCGCATTATCAGCCGCAGAGCTGATGTCGTTTGGCCACCGTTGGACTATTATTTGTGGGGTGTCAAAGATAAGTATTACGCCAACAAGCCAGAGACAATTGACGCTTTAAAGAACAATATTTGTGCAGCCATTGGTGAAATACAGCTGCACACAATCGATAATGTGCTTAAAAATTGGACCGATAGTGTAGGCTACTGCATGGCCAGCCGAGGCAGCCATTTGAATGAAATTATTTTCCATTATCAACCGAACGGAATGTACTTTCAAATAAAAAAAGAAATTTGAGAAAATATTCAGTAGTTTTTTTTTATAGCCTTTTCAGAAAAATAAAATATTTGGCGGACTCTTTATAAAGCATTATGCGTGTATGAGTGTAAGTGTGTAGAAACTATAAACACATATATAAAATTCAATTGCGGTGATGTGCTTGCTTGTGGGCATCAGTGCATTGTTTGTCCACAAAAGTATTTAAAATACACGGCTGTGCCAGAAGCTATTTCGTATATATGAGTCATTCCATTACATGTATAGTTAATTAGAAACTAAATTTATATATTTCGCAGGACATTTTTCGTTTTTAATTTAAACGTTTTTAATAATAAAAACAATATATTAAAAATATTTATTATAGAATATTATTAAAATTCTTACTTTGTTAGCATTCCCTTTTTTATTTTTACATATTACTTCGAATTTTTATACCAGTTTGTTGTGTGTTACTTGTATATTGTAAGTGAGTAAGTATGTATTGCAAAGTTGTACTTTTTGTTTGTTTTAATGAAAAAGTGCCATACAATCAGTCTGTTTTAGCTTTTTCTAATATTTTGTTTTGCCAAACATTTCTAAATTTGCCGAAAATTGAGTTTTTTTCCTTATGTTAAGTCAAATCAAATATTAGTTTTTATTATTTACGACTTTGGGAAATTGAATTTTTGAGGCAACTCAATGCATAAAAGCTTATTCAATATGAATTTATTTAAGTTTAAATAATAACAAATAAACAAGCTCAGTTGTTTTTTTTTTACTGGATGGCTATGATGCCCACATAGGAGCCAATACTTATTAGAATGTGTTAAATGAACATGTGTTTAAAAAGTCACATTTCAAATTACATATTAATCAAACAAAATTATGTTCTGGGGCCGGTGACCATTCCGAAATGATGTTACAAACTGTACTAAATTCAGTATTTGCTCGTATTCCAATCAAATTATCTCTAACGAGCTTCTGTAACCTTGGAAAATATCTGTTATTCTCTACCGCTAAGTTTTAGAATGAAATAATAAATAAGACAAATAAGAACTGATTGAAAACAAAGCCACTTCCCACATATTTTTGATGAATCGCTAAAAATGAATGCACATTACAAATAGCTTTTAGGCATTTCGCGTTTAGCCCTGTTTTTACACAGGCCAGCTTTCAATTATTTAGATGTCTACAAAATTTTTTTGATTGTAAAAATTTAATTTTCAATAAAGAAAATCCTAATTCAAGAACTTAATGAAAATCCTCAGATAATGTATTTTGCAAAAGAAACCTTTAAACTATAACTATTAATAACGGGTATATTTTTAAAGCTATTGGGCCCGCCAAATAAATTTATTATTATTTTTTTTTTTTTGAAAATGCTATAAAAAAAACTACTGAATATTTTCTCAAATTTCTTTTTTTATTTGAAAGTACAATCCTTCCGGTTAATAATAGAAAATAATTTCATTCAAATTTCATTCAATGGCCATGCAGTAGCCTACACGATCGGTCCAATTTTTAAGCACATTATCGATTGTGTGCAGCTGTATTTCACCAATGGCTTCACGAATATTGTCCTCTAAAGCGTCAATTGTCTCTGGCTTGTCGTCGTAAGACTTATCTTTGACGGCACCCCACAAATAATAATCAAACGGTGTCAAATCGCAGCTCCAAGGTGGCCAAAACGACATCGGCTCTGCGGCTGATAATGCATTCTTCAAAAACAGGGCGCAAAACATCGAATGTAGCTTTGGCTGCGTGGCACGTAGCGCCGTCCTTTTGAAACCAAATATTGCTAACATCCTCCTCTTCAATTTTTGTGAACAAAATTCCTTCAACATGGCCCGATAACGATCGCCATTGCTCATTTCCGAAGAAAAATGACCCAATTATGCCTCTTGACCAAAATCCGCACCAAAGAGTGACTCGTCTTGGGTGTATCGGCTTTTCAATGTATGCTTGCGGGTTTTCTGTGTCCCAAATGCGACAGTTTTGCTTGTTTACATACCCGCCAAGATCAAAATGAGCTTCATCTGAAAAGATGATTTTTTTGGCAAAATCGGCATCTTCTGTAAGTCGATCGCATTCCCATTTAGCGAAGCGTATACACAACCATATTCGTTCAGCGGAAGGATAAAACTAATTATCCGTTAAATCAGACATGAGCTAAGTGTTACCATTCACGAAATAAGCACTAGCTGAGAAAAAACGTTAGATGGCGAACCTTTTATATCCATCGAATTGGCCATTATTTATTCAGTTTGTTAGGCCCAATCACCACTAACGTTTATAGCGTTCAACGGACGGTGCAAATGATAAAAATGTGTTTTAATGGTTGCTCACCTATTCACGCATTTTACGCTAGAACTACTGATCAAGCTACCAAAAAGAATATTTGCAATGTGATGGATTAATTTAAGTCCACTCATATGGAGAAGAAAAACAAAATTTATCGCCACACAAAGTGTGCAGAAGAATACAAGAATTTACAGGTATGCGGTATTTTATAGTCCACAGCTTAGCGAATTTCATGTCTTTGAGTACAGAGAACTACATGTGTTCTCTGAGCTGATTGCAGCCATATTTTTTAGCTCCATCTGTCGAATTGAATATCATTTGTTCAGTTTATTTGGTCAAAACACTTTGGATGAGTTCATGCATATTTTTTTATATCTTTGCCTTGCTCTTATTCCAGTGTATGAATATCATAACTTTTGTTATTTGTTTAAGGACTTAACAATGAATAAGTGTGTGAAGTTTTGTTTTATTTGATTGAGTATTTAGGTTTTTGCAGGAATTTTTCTATTTAACTTCAAGACATGCACTTGGTTTTTCACCCCATTTTATCATAATACTCGACATTATTTTCGAAACTTTTTCTTTTAAAATACATTTTCTTCTAATAATTTTTTTCATTTAAGCACAATAAAAACATTTTTTCTTTAGTGATGTACGAAGACAGCGAAATCGGCCGGCAGGGTTATGGCCACTCTATTTTGGGATGCACATGGAATATTGCTCATCGATTATCTTGAAAAGGGATCCGCAATCACAGGAGAGTATTATCGTGCATTATTGGATCAATTGGTTGATGCAATCAAGGAAAAACGACCACATTTAAACAAGAAAAAAGTGCTCTTTCTGCAAGACAACGCACCGGCTCACACAGCATTAGATACGATGCTAAAACTACGAGAAATTCACTTCGATTTGGTTGATCGTCCACCTTATAGTCCAGATTTAGCCCCTAGTGACTTTTTCCTGTTTCCAAACTTGCAAAAATGGCTCGCAGGAAAAAGATTCATCTTAAACGAAGAAGTGATTACCGAAACTAATGCGTATTTTGAGGAGTTCCCAAAATCGTATTGTTCGGATGGTATAAAAAAGTTGGAAAATCGTTTTACTAAGTGTATTGAGCTAAAAGGAGACTATGTTGAGAAATGAATGGTTTTTGAAGAAAAAATGTTTTTTTCCTACTTAGGTAGCTTCAATATCAATCCGCCCTCGTACATAAAATCAAAACTAGTACATACAGAAAGCTCGTTTTCAGGTATTTATTACACCACTAATAAAATTGAATTTTCTTAATTTTTTAGGACTTGAATAATTATTGCAATACATATGTAAAGTATTAAATAAAATATGACAAAATTAATAAAACGGAAAGAGATTTATTAATACTTAGGATTTTATACTAAAAAAAACTATCTTTAACAATTATTTTTTTACTTATTTTTAATTTATTTTTTAATATTTCATTTAAAATTTTACTTTCCTTATACTCTGTTTTTAATATTTAATCAAAAATTATTTCTACGCACCCAACACTTTTTCTTTGTTGTACAAACGCTACTAAATAAGAATCAAAGAGTGAATAGACAAGTAAATACCTCTACATAATTATTCCCTTTTAGGTTTTCTTATTATTTCAACTCTCCACCATATTATTGCATCTACATATAGCGTTTATATAAATAATTTAATAAAGGTTCCGCCATCTAACGTTGTTTTTCAACTAGTGCTTTTTTCGTGAATGGTAACACTTAGCTCATGTCTGATTTGACAGATAAATAGTTTTGTCCTTCCGCTGAACGAATATGGTTGTGTATATGCTTGAACAACGCTGGAAAATATTGCGACATTACTTTGAAAATCATGGTAATGTTGCAGAATCAAAAATCATCTTTTCAGATGAAGCTCATTTTGATCTTGGCGGGTATGTAAACAAGCAAAATTGTCGCATTTGGGGCACAGAAAACCCGCACGCATGCATTGAAAAGCCGATACACCCAAGACGAGTAACTGTTTGGTGCAGATTTTGGTCCAGAGGCAACAAAATTCCTTCAACATGGCCCGATAACGATCGCCATTTTCGAAGAAAAATGGTCCAATCGTTATCGGTCCATGTTGAACGAATTTTTGTTCACAAAAATTGAAGAGGAGGTTATTAGCAACATTTGGTTTTAACAGGACGGCGCTACGTGCCACACAGCCGAAGCTTCACTCAACGTTTTGCGCCCTGTTTTTGAAGATCGCATTATTAGCCGCAGAGCTGATATCGTTTGGCCACCGCGGAGCTTCGATTTGACACCGTTGGACTATTATTTGTGGGGTTCCGCCAAAGATAAGTATTACGCCAACAAGCCAGAGACCAGTGGCGCTTTAAAGGACAATATTCGTGAAACCATTGGTGAAATACAGCTGCACACAATCGATAATGTGCTTAAAAATTGGACCGATCGTGTAGGTTACTGCATGGCCAGCCGAGGCAGCCATTTGAATGAAATTATTTGCCATTATTAACCGAAAGGATTTTACTTTTAAATAAAAAGAGAAATTTGAGAAAATATTCAGCAGTTTTCTTTTTATAGCATTTTCAAAAAAAATTTTATTTGGCGGACCCTTTATATATAAAAAAAAAAAATCAAAAGAAAAACTAAAAACAAAAAAATTCCATAAAATATTTTTGTCTGGGGAGTAAATAATTAAGTCAAAAAAAGTACTTATAAGAAAAATATTGACAAGCTTAACCGACTATTGTAGAAAAACGGACGATATTAACCAATTAGCTATACAAAACAATAAATAACTCCTTACTACTCTTTCTTGTCATAAGTAGAATCTGCCTCAATATAAATATTGATAAGACTGAGAATCGGGGATCGTTTATTTGTGATGAACCTAAACATAACTTTTTATCAGCATAAAGACAGTGTATCCCGCTAACCACCTAGAACAGTAGTATAGTGTAGGGTATCCTAATACTTTTCTTTATTAATTAAATAATATTAAGTATACGCCACCATGTGTTGTTAGTGTTATTTGTTGTTATTTATTTGGGAGATCGATTATTCGACTATTTTGAAAAAACCGGTTTTCGAATAATTCGAAAATTAGCACTTTAAAAACTGGTTTTCGTTTAATAATAACTCAAATAACCGGTTAATAACCGGATCTTTTATTTAAACAAAACTGTTGCCAATTCTTGAAGCGCCGAGCTGGACCATGTCGTTTCAAAAATAAGCAGAGGCTGATGGGGAGCTTAAAATTAAAGTGGCAATCAATTCTAATAAAAACTATGCCAGAACAAAGTTTATTACACAAAATACTAAAAAATGCTTAAGGTTTGAACAGCTACTCAAGGAGCTAATTTTGTTTTTGTTGTATTACTTGGTAGAGAATAAAATTAAGGGTTTGTTATTATAGTTATGAATAAGGTGCCCAAGACAACAAAAATTTAAGCTTTTACTTTCAATAAATCTATTAGTAATAAAAGAGTACTTAATTGCCTCGACAAGAAAATTTTGCTTAGATTTCGAGCAGCACTGTATGTAAATTTATGCAACACGTATATGATAGGGTGTCACTGTGGTACGTTAGGTAAGAACCCAACTTCCAACCAAGAAGTCATCGGTTCAATCCTAGGCTAAAAATCTGATAATTTTCAACAGCGTTATCAGCTCACAACTGTACTAGCGACTGGTTCAGAACCGGCGTTTCTGGGCTTATGGGCTTTCAATGAGTCTAGTTGATCATCATAAAAATCTATATTTAATTACAGAAACTGAGAAAAGATTATTTTTGCTCAAGATTGCATATCTTTTTCGACCTATTTCGGTTTTCACGTTCTTTTTGAGACGTTCAAGCACGTCATACACACAAATATAATTAAATTTACACAAATAGTTAAACGTTAAACAATACGTATAAAATTTAAACTTATTTAAATTAACCGATTATTCGTGTTCAATTAACCGGTTTATTCGGTATTCGAAAAATAAAGATTTTGAAAAATCGTATTCGACAAAACCAAAAAAACGCTTAAAACCATCCGAATAATAACCATCCGATCTCCCTATTATTTATGCAACAAATAGAATTAAAACCGCAAAAACAAATACAACAATGTTTTAATAATTATTTTCTGTGTATATATTGTTGCAACCACAATACCAGAATTTTAATAAGTATGTACGTGTATATTCTTTCTTTGCCTTAATGTACAGCTAGTTGGTTGCTAATGCAAAAAAAAGAAAACCAAAATGCAGCACATGCTGGCAGCAAAAGACACATAATGCTGTTGCACAAGAACATTTTTTTTTTCTGACGGGAAAAAAAGAAAAGTGAAAGGGATTCTAATGAATTTTTCTAACAGCCAGCATTGGCGGTGTAAACATTTTTCTCCACATTTATTTGCTGGTTTTCTTAAAAAATCATTAAATAACTTGATTTTTTTGTTTCCTTTTATCATGAAAAAGAAGCGAAAAAAAGTACATCTTTGAAGGTGTTTACCTTAAGCGAAAGACAGTAATAAAGATTTATGTTCATTTTAGTAAATGAATGGCAAATATTGGTTGCTTGTTACCTTTTAAGGGGTTTTAATTACATTAAATATGGGAATTGTAAGAAATGCTTTTTGCTTAGTAATTGGCAGTAGAAAATAAATGTGAGTTGTAATTGGTTGCCAAAGGTTATATTTTGCGAAATTTTAATTGATTTTTTGGTAAAAAAAGCAAATTTTATAGAGCCCACATAGCCATGGGTGTCAAACTAAATTTAGACAGAAATAAAAGTTAATGTCAAAATACATTTATTTCAAGCCCGATGTCGTAAAAAAGTATATTTATTTACGTACTTATAGAAATTTATTTAAAATCTTTGTTTTTTGGGAAGCCTCTTTTCTAAGGTCTTATTCCTACATTAGCAAAGATAATAGAGTGTTAATTTATTCCCTTATGGAAACTTGGATCCAAAATGTTAACTTAGATCAAGACAAAAGCTATTTTTTAAAATTTAGAAACAAGATTTGTTTTTGTGGTACCTCTGCTTTAGTATAAGTAATAGTTCCACAGAGTTAAATCTGGATAGCATGCTGGAGGCAATAAAACTGGGATGAAGAAGCCTTAGAGTACTACTACTATTCGATCTAGTGTACACCACTCAGTCCGTCTACGGTTTCTCTATAGTGTCTTCCCCAACTCTATAGCCTTGACGAACTTCAGAATATTGGTCGGTGTCAGTAAAGATAAGCGTAATAAGCAGAAGTGTAATAAGGTTAATTCTTCTAGTATATGCTCAAGTATGTGCCCTAGTAATTCGGTTTCCTTCTCGCGGTACGAGGGCGGATTGACATTGAAGCTACCTAGCGCTAGATGGCAGCAAAAAGACAACAACTTTTTCTTTTTTAGAAATTACGATCTGTCAAACGTCAGCTGTTAAAATTTTAGCCAAATTCATCGATTAGTTTATTTGTTGTAGTCGTTTGAAGTAAGCAACTATTGTGTTTCTTGGAAAATGGAAAAAAGTAAATTTCGTGTAGTGATTAAACATTATTATTTGAAAAGCAAACCGTCGAAAGAGACAAAAGAAAAGCTTGATAAACATTACGTCGAATCTACTCCGTCAGATTATATGGTAAAATATTGGATTGCTGAATTAAAACGGGGCCGAAGAAGCACTGCAACAATACCATCAACAGGAAAGCCAAAAGAGGTGGTTACTGAAGAAAGTATCAGGAAAATCCTCGATATTGGTATGAATGATCGCCGGGTCAAAATACGTGAAATTGCTGAAATGGTAAACATATCATATGAACGTATGTTCAACATTTTGCATTAACATTTGCATATGAAAAAGCTATCGGCAAGATGGGTGCCGCGTTTGCTCAGTGTTGAAAAAAAACGAGTTCGACAGATCACTTCACAGCGCTGGTTGGACATGATAAAGCATAATCCTGCTGATTTTTGGCGTAGATTTATAACTGTTGATGAAACGTGGGTCCACCACTACACACCTGAAACCAAAAATCAATTGAAGCAATGAGTGGAAGCTGGTGGAAGTGCTCCAAAGAAAGCGAAGACAGCGAAATGGACTGGCAAGGTATTTTGGGATGCACACGGAATATTGCTCATCGTTTATCTTGAAAAGGCATCCACAATCACAGGAGAGTATTATCGTGCATTATTGGATCAATTGGTTGATGCAATAAAGGAAAAACGACCACATTTAAACAAGAAAAAAGTGCTCTCTCTTCAAGACAACACACCGGTTAACACAGCATTAGATACGATGCTTAAACTACGAGAAATCCGCTTCGAATTGGTTGATGATCTACCTTATAGTCCAGACTTAGACCCTAGTGACTTTTTCCTGTTTCCAAACTTGAAAAAATGGCTCGCAGAAAAAAGATTCATCTCAAACGAAGATGTGATTACCGAAACTAATGCGTATTTTGAGTTGTTTCCAGAATCGTATTATTCAGATGGTATAAAAAAGTTGGAAAATCGTCTTACTACTTAGGTAGCTTCAATATCAATCCGCCCTCGTATATGGTCATCGGACTTGAAACGATCCTCATTATGTAAAAATGATCCTTGGGTCTCCAATATCCAGTCAAAGGGCTATCTACAAGACTCAAATTTCTTCTTATGGTAGTTGCCTAAGAAAAATTTAAACCGTCTTAAGTCCATCAGCTTGTTTATTTACATAAACTCCCACATGGCCAGAGTTTTAGCAAATGGTAACCATGTTGTCCATACTTAGTTGATCAAACTGTCCCTTACTAATATTTAATCGGCCGCATGGAAGCTAAGTGCTTGGATGCCGGTCTGTCTGTTAGATAGTATGGCTATATTCTGTCCAAATTAAATTAAGCACATATTTTTGATGTCTTAAAATTCCTTCTGAAAAATCTCTGCGATTTTTCCCATGACCTCCAAGTACTCCAATTTAGGCACAATGTTCCCACTTATATTGCAAAACTGGTGTTTAATTCATCAGTGTTCTTCAGAGTAGACTGCTCCCAACTAAAATTTTAGAAAGTCATAGATTTTCTCCGTACTGTTCAAGGGACAGTAAGGAACGGAAATGTCAACTACTTGATCTGTAGATCACAATGCCACTCGAAGAATCTCGTGGTCAACCTGTCACCCATTATTCTTACCTTAGTCTCCCTGGCTGTGGTCTTCACTACCATGTCGCAGTATGACAGGTCATCATTACCGCGGTTATGACAATGCCAGCCAGTGTCAATATCTTGCCCACCACTGCTTGAATTGTCTTCAAGTTCGCTCTTAATTCTCATAGAGTGGTAACAATACAGCCCTTAAATTATGCTGCAATTTTTTGCATGTCATAAGGCCATATTTAGGTCTTTTGAAATGAATCTCTACATGATCTTTCCATGTCAGTTTTCTATCCAGTACTATTCTGAGATCCTTCATCAACCATATCTGTACGATCCTTCACCCAGTAGTCGTTGTCTGTTCTTCAACTCAGAAAGTTTTTTCTTTGTTTGTAAATGACACGATCTTGTTCGAATAACGAAAATAGCATCTATTTTAATAATATTTCGCACAACACCAATTTTGAAGAATTTTTTTCTTATATTTTCTACTCTTGGTAGCACATGATTTTTTCACAAAGCAGCCATTAACTTGTTTCAGTTTTATTAAAAGTAGAGAATTGGTCTACTATAACTCGCCTCCATTTGATTGTGTAGTGCTGATAGCCTTTCTAAATGGTGGTCGTGTTTCCCGGTAGCTGGCTTTTGCTCTTGATCATTCTCCTGATGCTTGCCAGAGGTAAGCTAGAATGTAAAGGGCTTTCTTTGGATCGATATATCTGAAGGTGGTTTAAGATTCTTTATTAAAACGCAATTAAATTTTTTTGCCATGTTCTCCTCTTGGATTCAAGCTTGGGCTTCTTGTGTTATATGCAGAATGCGAGCCACCGAAATCTTGTAATATATAAATCTCCAGGCTCTACAAAATCTTTAATGTTTGTAATTTCATATAAAACGTTTTCATTGGATATAAAATACATCTATAATGTTGACCTTCGACTAAAAACTGTTTTGAAGTACCCTTAGGCATTTATAGGCGAATAACTTAGTTGACTGTGTGCCGCTGTGGTATGGTAAGTAAAACAGCCGCCTACCAACCAGAACGTGGTCGGTTCAATACCAGGCCAGACCATCTAAAAAAAAAGAAAAAAGTTTTTCGACAGTAGTATCCTCTCATAACATTAACTAGTAACTGGTTATGAGTATAAATACTATTGAAAACTTCCCTAAATGCATTTGCCGTTCGAAACCGGCGTTAAACTGTAGGTCCCTTTCAATGAGTTTAAAAACAGAATCGGGTGCAGCTCATTGACTGAGAGAAGACCACATGTTCCTTCATGGAATGTTATGGGAATTAATAATAATAAAATAGTAAACTTAGTGGACTATAAACTTATTTTAAGTTTCTATGCAAGAGGTTTTGGAAGAAGAAGAAATATGTTATAGAGTTAATTAAATACAAAAACTATTTCCTGTTGTTAAACACAAATATTTTTGTTTTTTTTTTTTCCTTGTTGAGCATTACAATTAAATTAACTTTCTATTTTATAGCATTTCATTAGTAACCAACAAAATTTTTTGGGCTACAAACCAACCCTAACAGCCATAATAGTTTATAAACTAACGAGTATTGGTCGGTTTTTATGACCATATAACAAATAAACTATTTTATAAAGTACTTTTTTTAAGAAGGTACAAAATTTTATAGTACCTAATAAAAGTACAGCAAAAATGATCACACATATACATAAGGGGTGTTTTTTATAGAGGTATAGAACTTTAAGTTGCAATAAAACAACGACGGATTATTTGATTGACATAAATTTTTTTATCCGAAAGATAATCTTATGGTATTACATTTTGAATATGATTTCTGGTATATGACCGCCACGGCTGGCGCGGATGTAGTATAATCTGGACGTCCAATTTTCGATGACTTTTTCCAACATTTGTGGCCGTATATCGGCAATAACACGGCGAATGTTGTCTTTCAAATGGTCAAGCGTTGTGGCTTTACCGCATAGACCAATGACTTTACATAGCCCCACAGAAAGTAGTCTAGCGGTGTTAAATCACAAGATCTTGGAGGCTAATTCACAGGTTCAAAACGTGAAATTATGGGGTCACCAAACGTGTCCTTCAATAAATCTATTGTGGCACAAGCTGTGTGACATGTTGCGCCGTCTTGTTGAAACCACATCTCCTGGACATCACGGAATGAAAAAGTTAGTAATCATGGTTCTATACCGATCACCATTGACTGTAACGTTCTGGCCACCATCATTTTTGAAAAAGTACGGACCAATGATTCCACCAGCACATAAAGCGCACCAAACAATCAGTTTTTCTGGATGTAACGGTGTTTCCACATACACTTGAGGACTACCTTCACTCCAAATGCGTCAGTTTTGTTTGTTGACGTATCCATTCAACCAGAAGTGCACTTCATCGCTAAACAAAATTCATTTATGAAAATCGGGAACAACGGTAATCTCGTTTTGGGTCCATTCGACGAATCTACGCCGGGCGTGAGTCTATTCATATTGCCAAGCCAAACTGAGAATAGATCACTTAACAGCTGTTAAATCGGTAGCCATCTTGAAAAGTAGTGCCAACTTAAAGTTCTATACCTCTATAAAAAACACACTATATATGCTCCACATAAAAAATGAGATAAATGCTAGTAAAAGTACCACTAATGACAACCATTAATGTCGCCATTATTTTAAGTGTTAAATGCTATAAAAATGATCATTAAGTCTATGCGAAATTTGGTTGCCTTTTTATGGCTGGGTGTTAGTTAAAGCGTAAGAGAGAGAGAGAGAGAGTATATAAAGCAATTAAATTAAATTGTGTGTATGTATATATGTGTGTGCGTGAGCGTTCGTTGTTTTTGTATGTCTCTAATTACAAATTTTTTTAAATGTTCTCCAGTGGTTAAAATGGTTTGTTATTATTATTCTTCTACTACTTTTTTTAAAACCTATTACTTCGTAGGTGGTAAAGGTATTGTGAGTTAATGCTAATGTTTGTAACACAATTTTTTTCGTTACTCCTCTTGGAACTATATGGCTGCCACAAGTTTAATTTGGTTTGCAATTCAGCAGATGATAGGTCTCCTAAAACTATTTTAGGATGAATGAAGGTGCTACCATCTATCGTTGCCTAGAAACAAAGCTCTCTATGTATTTGGTGTAGTAATGAAAAATCTTTGCTTATCAGAGACTCCCACCGTTTTTATTTTCCTTGTTTTTCCAGGCCGTGGCAGCACCTGACCTCTCTATGATATTTTTGTAGTTCATGCTGTTCTTGTTTATTTGAAGAGACTCTTTTTTTGTTGTTTCTTGGATGGATTGCCAGGATAAAATAGGATCTTTCTAATTATTAAAATTTGTAATTATTTGGTAAAGAAACTTTTTTGTCATTGCAGGAACTCGAACCTTGGCTACTATAGGTTATCTGGAAGCACTTTCATCACCAGCCCACGATGAGAAATCCGTTTGTTTTTTAAAAGTGTACGGCTTTACAAATGCTAATATAACAGTTACAAATAAAGAAACCATCTAGCAATGAACTTGTAAGAATATTAAACATGCTTGAGATGATCATGTTCATAATGGTTTGAACATTTAAAGCGTTTATGGGCTCATATAGGTTTGTATAGGGCATTAGATAGTCGCATTTTACTGACTTTAATTTTCTCAATTGTTTTTGTTTAGATAAAAATGTACGTGAGTATGTCATGTGACTGTAAGTTTCACTTTCACTCTTCTTTCTTTTTCTACGCGAGAAACTTAAGCTTTAATCGGCTAATTTGTTTAACATTTGTTTTTAGGCTAATAAGGCTTTAATTGTTAATAATTAACAGCAAAATTAAATATATGGAGTTAAATAAGTAATTTTAATTGCCTTTTTTTAACCCTAATGGAACTAACAAGGTACCCAAATACCTATTCCTTTTTGCAACTAGATTTCTTTGTAGAAGTTGATAAACGTCGTACTTGAAACTTCTTATCTTTTATATTTTATTAGTTTTCATAGCTTTAAGAATAATCAATACATTCATATAGACTGTATGACGACCTTTTTCCGACATCTTTTAAATGTTCGACAAGGTACCCGGTTACCGTTACACATTTCTTTAAAGAAATTCTAATTTCACGTATTATTTCTCTTTTTTCTTATAAATTTACTCGGGAAAAGGATAACAAATATCAATTTGCACACACGTTTCTAAATCATTATGGGAGAATCACAATAAATTTTGGAAAAATCTGGTCTTAAGTTCGTTTAAAACTCTTTTTAAAATATAATCTCTATTGGAGTTAAAGTGAAAGTTTAATTACAAACTTATTATTTTTAGCAGGCTGCTTTAGTCTTCAATTGTGGCGGTATGTGAAAGTGAATTTTACTTTGTGTTTCATATATGGTCATATAAAGGGATTGCCATATACATTTTTTGTTTTGGAAATTCAATAAAAAAAACTACTGAATATTTTCTCAAATTTCCTTTTTTATTTGAAAGTACAATCCTTCCGGTTAATAATGGAAAATAATTCAATTCAAATGGCTGCCTCGGCTGGCCATGCAGTAGCCTACACGATCGGTCAAATTTTAAAGCACATTATCGGTTGTGTGAAGCTGTATTTCACCAATGGCCTCACGAATATTGTCCCTTAAGGCGTCAATTGTCGCTGGCTTGTTGGCGTAGCACTTATCTTTGCCGGCACCTCACAAATAATAGTCGAACGGTGTCTAATCGCAGCTCCGAAGTGGCCAAGCGACTACAGCTATGCGGCTGATAATGCGATCTACAAAAACAGGGCGCAAAACATCGAGTGTAGCTTCGGCTGTATGGCCCGTAGCGCCATCCTGTTGAAACCAAATGTTGCTAATATCCTCTTCTTCAATTTTTGTGAACAAAAATTTATTCAACATGCCCCGATAAGGATCGCCATTGACTGTAACGGGTACTCCTTGCTCATTTTCGAAAAAAAATGGCCCAATTATACTTCTGGACCAAAATCCGCGCCAAACAGTGACTCGTCTTCGGTGTATCTGCTTTTCAATGTATGCGTGCGGGTTTTCTGTGCACCAAATGCGACAATTTTGCTTGTTTATATACCCGCCAAAATCAAAATGAGCTTCATCTGAAAAGATGATTCTTGATTCTGCAACATTACCATGATTTTCAAAGAAATGTCGCAGTATTTCCCAGCGTTGTTCAAGCGTATACACAACCATATTCGTTCAGCGGAAGGATAAAACTAATTATCTGTCAAATCAGACAGGAGCTAAGTGTTATCATTCACGAAATAAGCACTATTTGAAAAACAGAAACGTTAGATGGCGGACCCTTCATATGTAATACATACGTCGCGTCATATTTTTTTGGTCATATCTTCAAAACCTTTGTTTCGATTACTCGATTTTTTTTACTAAATATAATAACTCAGTACACCATAATCAATAAAAAAAATTAGAACAATCTGGTCATAAGCAAAAATTATCTGCCCTGGAAATGCCCATATATAAGTTATATATGATGCCTATACTATTACTAAAAAATAAGAACAGCGGTCTCTATTATAGCTTATAATTTCTGACTTAGCCGTCAAAGTGTTTTCTACAGACGGTGTGGAATGCATGGTAGACATTATTTTAGAAGAGTAAGTTGCCTTGTAAACATTTGCTTTTTCTAACTAACTATTCAATGAGAACGTGATTCTACGATGTTACTTTTTTCTACAGTTCACGCACAAGAGCGATTTAAAAAAAATAGTTATCGGTTATAATATTTCTTTCCAGAGTTTCTTTAGGGACTAACAAAATATAAAACCGTTCATTCTTCTTTATTAATCTGATAATAATTGTTCATCTATAATCTACACATCCAGGATAGTATCTCGGACGTATATTAGCATATCACATAACCGAACACACATAACATCACGAAATGCTGCGGTTTTATCAGATTTGACAAGTGATGAACGAGTTTCATAATTATCGTATTAATAACCACAATTAATGGCATATTAAGAAGTATCCACAACTCAGATAAATGCTCTCTGCTTGACTGCTGAGCACTAGTATGCATATGTATTAGAGAGATCCGACGGTTATTATTCGACAGGTTTTAACCGGTTTATTTAGTTTTTTTCAAAATCTTCATTTTTCGAATACCGAACAAACCGGTTGATTTAACACAAATAACCGGTTAATTTAAATAAGTATAATTTTTATACGTTTTGTATATTTTAACGTCTCACAAAGAACGTGAAAAACAAGATCGAAAAAGATAAGCACACTTGACTAGCAATAACTTCTTCAACATCTATAAATAAATATTAATTTTTATATATGGAGAATGATTAACTACACTCATTGAAAGCGACTCACAAAAGATGACTCTGAACGGCAGATATATTATTTAGTGTAGTTTCTACACAGCGTTTTTCAACAGTCGCTAGTAATTTTGAAAGCTGTTATCGCTGTTGAAAATTGTCAATGGTGTGAACTTCTTGGTTGAAAGGTTGGTATCTCACCTAGCACAGTGATACACACACTATTACGTACGTGGAGCATGAATTTACATACAGTGCTGTTCGAAACCTAAGCAACTTTTCTTGTCGAGGCAATTAAGGACTCCTACAGTTAGTGTCATTAATATTCGGTTTTTAAGTTTATCGATAATAACACCCTGGCATTAGCTAAATGGATAGGTAATCAGAAGAACAGCAAAAACTTAAATAAATGTTGTCAGTATGAGTATTCAAATATATGGAAAAAATGGCTCTATGGTAACCCTGCAACCGTGATAAGTCGATCAAAGTTTGTTTACTAAGCGCCATTAATATTCGGTTTTTCCCCTATTTATATGCTTTTTGCAAAAGAACATGTTATTCAACTACTTTTCCAGCAATATAGAGATACCTTTTAATAAAAGTTTATAACACCTCCTTTCTTGTCTGTCCAAAATTCTACTTCACTGCAAATTATACAAATGGGGCGCAAAGGAAAAAACACTCCTTTAGAACAGCGAAAACTTGTTATTTTCCATTATGAAAAAGGTAAAAAGTACAGAGAGATTGCTGAAATTCTGAATATGAAACCAAATACAGTTGGGGACATTGTCAGAAGGCACAAAAATGAAGCAAGAATACACTTCATAAAGCAGACAGGTCAGCCAAAAAAATTGACCGAGCGGGAAGAAAGTTCAATTGTGCGAAAAATAAAATCTAACCCATGCTTAATTGCTCCCAAATTAGTCACAGAGGCGCTTTAAAAAGAAAATATCTGCATCTACTATACGAAAAACCATAAGAAAAAAAGGTATTCATGGCCGAGTAGCACGTCGTAAGCCATTGGTTAATTTACGCAACCGAAAAGCTCGTTTGAGTTTTGCCAGGAAGTACATTAAGAAGCCTGAAACTTGGTGGGATGACGTTATATTTGCGGACGAGAGCAAGTATAACGTATTTGGATCCGATGGGCGTGTAATGGTGTGGCGAAAGCCAAATGAGGAGCTACAACCACAAAATTTAAAACCAACCGTAAAACATGGAAATGGACATGTTATGGTGTGGGGTTGTATGAGAGCTAAAGGGACGCGAAAATTAGTTTTTATCAGTGGAATTATGAATAAGGAATCATATTTGAATATCCTCCGTCAAATTTGAAAGAAAGTGCAAATAATCTGGGCGTTTTAGATTCTTTTAAATTCTACCAAGATAACGACCCAAAGCACAAGTCGCGTTGGTTGCTCTATAACTGCTCTAAAGTTCTCCATCCACCTGCACAATCCCCAGACCTCAATCCGATTGAGAATTTATGGGATAAGCTGGACCGGCGAATCCGCAACTACAAAATAACATCCATTAAAGACTTGAAATTGCGGCTTCAAAAAGAATGGGCTAAAATAGTAAAAAACACATGTAAAAAAAAACATGTCAAACCGTCTAAGTGAAGTTATAAAACAAAGGGGTTTTCTAACAAAATACTGAATTTTAGATAAAACCATTTTTCTAATGTATTATTTGTTACTTTTCAAAGAAAACCGAATAAAAACCGAAAGTTAAACATATCTCTTTAATAAAATCGAATATTAATGACACTAACTGTATATTACTAATAGATTTATTCAAAGTAAAACATTTAATTTTTGTTATCTTAGGCACCTAAATTATAACAAATCTTTAATTCGATTCTCTACCAAGTAATACAGCAAACGCGAAATTAGCTCCTTGAGTAGCTGTTCGAAACTTAAGTAACTTTCCGAACTTTGTGTAATAAACTTTGTTTTTTTTATGGCCTCTGGACACCGTTTTTATGAGATTTGTTAGAATTATTGTTAGTATTGATTGCCCCTTTAATTTTAAGCTCTCCGTCAGCATCTGCTTATTTTTGAAACTACATAGTCCAGCTATGCGTTATTTAAATAAAAAAAAACCGGTTAACCGGTCATTTATATAATTATTAATCGAAAACCGGTTCTTTAAAAATTGCTACTTTTCGAATTATTCGAAAACCGGTTTTTGAAAAAAGTCGAATAATCGATCTCCCTAATATGTATATCGAAATACCAAATATTGAATATAGTTGATCTGCTGCGAAACTGCAATTTTCTAACTTTTTTTTTTTCAAAAAATGTGTATTTTCTATGAGAATTCTATGAAGATACCCGGGTACCTTGTACTTCAAAATGTATAGTTTTTTGTCAGGCACATAAGGGCTAAGCATTGTAAAAATTTTACACAAAAATGTTTGAATTTTTTTTTAATATATTTTTAATTGTAAAGTTAGTTTTGATTGAAATTTAAAACCTTAATTGCATTACAAACAAAAGTATGTTTTACCTCAATTTAAGAGAGTATAGCAAACTTAATTATTAACTTTATAAAAAATATATATTATTTCACCAATTCTCTCTAGAATATTCATATATATTTAATGACAATTGTTGCAAACAAAAGATTTCTTTGATAATAATAAATTTTACACTCTGGGGTAATAAAAAATATAGTTTTTTCTTTATTATTTCAACACATATGTAAGTACTTAATGTGCTTGTGTTTGTGTACTTATCACATCCCTTGGTAATAAAAGAGAAAATTATTCTTTATTACATTATGCTACAGTGGTTTGTACTGAAATATAATTATTCAGTAAAATTATATTCGAATGTGTCAGCTAGTTATTTTATATAGTATACAACTGTCCCAATCGTCTCCTCCTCCACTGAGGATTAATGTTAAATGCAGTCTTACCTGAACTGACTGTCCACATATACGACCATACTTTCGCCGGCATTGGCGAGGTTACGGACAGGCTCCGCTGCCATGTAGATAGCAATGACCTCAGCCTGAAAGACACTATACTAGTCAGAAAATGTTTTCAGTTCTTAGACCCAGCAACAGTGCCTTCTTATCGTATGACTTCGAGACATCTACAAAGATCGCATGGTCATCCATAAATTAGCACCGAGCTTATGCTCTCTGTCTGGGAATACCCTTGTGAACTAAGTCTAAACAGAAATACAATTTTGCCTGTACATACTTCATAAGTTGTGATAATCAACCACTAATAGCTGCGTGTATTTCATCCATTGAAAAACTGACTATAGCACGAACTAATACAGTCCCAAGAGAATCAATGTGCTGCATTTTCTCTAAAACGACCCACAATTAAAAACAGAGCGGGTTTAAATTATGCTGCTAAAGGCCATTTTGTAGGTAGCGTGGTGTGGTGGTTAAAGCACATGCAGAACAACACAAATAACCCAGATTTGAATCCCAGCAGAGGACATGACGAAGAAAAATTTAATTGTGGGTTCGACTGTTTAATAAAAAGTCTTCACTTTCCCTCCAGACAATGATGGCAAACATCAGACCAATAATCAGGAAGACACGCCACCTACTGGGAAAAAATTACAATGCTAAAGTGAAGATCACCAAAAATTATCAAGGATCTTCATCACTACGCAAAATCATATGGAGGAAGCTATAGTGGATTAAACATCTACTAAGCTTGAAAGATGAAATTGATTAAAGAAACTGAAACAAAGCAATGGATGCTTTGTGGAAAGCCAATATGCTCCCTAGAGGGTCGACTTAAATGCGCGCAAGACCTAATGTTGCTTTCTGACACACAGACGTGGTGGTGTGTGTCATTTTTATCTTTTTTTTATATATAAGACCAGCAACCAGGGGATGGCCCCTACTCATGCAATGCATTGTGCTGGTACTAGAAAAATAGCTTATTGGAAGGAGGACAGAGGGAGTAGTGTTTATGGACGTTAGATTTAAATTTACTCATGTCGTAGGTGGCAGGAAATACTTTCGCTGGAAGATTATTCCACAACCGAACAGTGCGACCAAAGAACGAATTCTCCCTATAATGCGTTGTGCGATTTACTGGACAATCAACTACAAAGAGATGCGCTCTACGAGAAATACGAGTACTACATAAAAATATATGATTTTTGGGAATTAATTCGTTAATTTCGTTAGAAGACATTCCGTTATAGTACCAATAGAATAATGAAACACTGGCCACATTGCGACGGTGCTCCAATGAATCGATAGAGTTGGCTACCCTACCGTCATTGATGAGCATCTTCGCCCTCTCCTGTACGCGGTCGAGAAGCTCCAAAATAGACTTTGAAGCACCGGCCCATACATGAGAGTTGTATTCCATCATGGGACGTATATAGGTCTTGTAAATATTAAGGAGATCAGATGGGGTGAAGTATTTCTTGCACCGTCTCAAAAAACGAAAGCACTTGAATGCTTCTTTCGACATTTGAAATATGTGATCATTCCATGGAACGTCACAGTGAATTTCATGCCC
Organism: Wohlfahrtia magnifica; assembly: GCA_023159175.1. NCBI lineage: Eukaryota > Metazoa > Arthropoda > Insecta > Diptera > Sarcophagidae > Wohlfahrtia > Wohlfahrtia magnifica. The sequence goes on from JAKWBJ010000051.1 coordinate 4,819,983, forward strand.
AGAACATCAAGAGCATCTGATTCCTCAATATCCAAATTACCCATTGACACAGATGACAGCACACCACCACGCCTGTGTGTTAAAAAACAAAATTTAGTCTTACGTGCATTAAAATCGACCCTGTTCGCACGACCCCACTCGGAGACCTTCACCAGGTCACTTGTGAGTGTGACGTTTATATTCATCCTTCTTACCACAACCTCCAAAAGGCTCGGTCTACGATCAAAGGAATATGAGTGACAAATGTTGCTGTCTTCCGCAAAAGAGTAGATAGGATTAGAAGTGTAAAGAAGAAAGTCGTTAAGAAATATTAGAAAAAGAATAGGAGAAAGAACAGAGCCTTGCGGTACTCCTGAGTTTACCCTGAACTCGTCGGATGAGACCCCATCTATAACCACTCTTATAGAGCGATCTCAGAGAAAAACCCTATATAAATCGAGAGAAGTGACGACCGACACCAAAAGCATTAATTTTTGAAATGAGAGCCTCGTGCCAAACTCTATCAAACGCCTTTGAGATATCCAGAGCCACAACCTTACTCTCGCCAAAACCATGAATGGACTTGTTTCACTTCTCCGAGAGCAACGCCAGCAGGTCACCAGTAGAACGGCCCTTTCGGAAACCGTACTGACGATCGCTAAGTAAATCGTTGGACTCCCACAAGGTGGTGATTAATCATACTCTCCATCTATGGGTACTGTAGATATTGTGGAATCAGATGCTCCTAATGTTCTGGGCATGAGAATTCATTGTGACGTTCGTTGGAACGAGCACATATTTCGAGTGTCGAAGGAAGCATTCAAGTGTCTCGGCTTCTTAAGACAGTGTAAGAACTACTTCACTCCATCTGATCTCCTTAATATTTACAAGACCTATATCTGACCCAAATTGGAATACAACTCTCATGTATGGGCCGGTGCTTCAAAGTCTGTTTTACAGCTTCTCGACCGCGTACAAGAAAGGGCGAAAGTTCTTATTAATGAGGGTAGGGTAGCCAATTCTATCGATTCATTAGAGCATTGTCGCAATGTGACGTGTGTTTCATTGTCCTGTCGGTACTATAACGGAATGTGTTCTAACGAAATTAAGGAATGAATTCCCAAAAATCATATATTTTTACGTAGTACTCGTATTTCTCGTAGAGCACATCCCTTTATAGTTGATTGTGCAATGAATCGCACAATCTTTGGTCGCACTATTCGTTTGTAGAACAATGTTCCTGCAAATGTTTTCCCTGCCACTTACGACATGAGCAAATTTAAATCGAACGTCCACCGACAGTACTCTATCTATCCTCCTTCCCACAACCTATTTTCTAGTACCAGCATAATGCGTTGCATGAGTAGAGTAGGTTATCCCTTGAGTGCTGGTCTTATTGAAAAAAAGAGGAGTGACGGAAAAAAAGAGCAACTGAAGGGTGGCAAATTTTTTAGATACCAAGGCTTCTATTTTACGCTTGTAAATGAACACAATATTCTGATGGAAAGTCCTCAGCTAGTTTTGGAATAGAGAATAGTTATTTGGCTTTACAACAGCGTTTTAACTGTTCTTGATAAAAATTTTTCGGCATTTTGATACCTGGTGCACAAAAAAAGGAAGGCAGCAAGTTTAATGGAATGATGAGCATACTCTACCAAAAGGCATTTGGCTTTTTCTATCCGATTCTTTTAAACTACAGTCAACAAATGACGAACCGAACGACAGTTTAAAGTTCCAAGTGCCTTTCTTTTTTGTAACTTGACCCATGAACACTTGAATGATATTTATCTTAATAGAACTGAATTTCTGCTTTCGGTGTGTATTCTACCGAATTCTTCACTTGAAGAACTTGCTAATTTTTTGACCTGACTGCACTAAAATAAAATTTGTTGTATATATAAATGAACATCCGATTAATTTCAAGCGAATGGTAAAGAACCTTAATTATTTTTATTTTTTTTATAAATACAGGTCCGCCGAATAATTTTTTTTTATTGCTATAAAAAAAATACTGAATATATTCTCAAATTTCGTTTTTCATTTGAAAGTACAATCCTTCCGGTCAATAATGGAAAATAGCTTCATTCAAATGGCTGCCTCGGCTGGCCATGCAATAGCCTACACGACCGGTCCAATTTTTAAGCACATTATCGATTGTGTGCAGTTGTATTTCACCAATGGCTTCACGAATATTGTCCTTTAAAGCGTCAATTGTCTCTGGCATGTTGGCGTAACACTTATCTTTGACGGCACCCCACAAATAATAGTCCAACGGTGTCAAATCGCAGATCCGAGGTGGGCAAACGACATCAGCTCTGCGGCTGATAAGGCTATCTTCAAGAACAGGGCGCAAAACATCGAATGTAGTTTCGGCTGTGTGGCACGTAGCGCCGTTGTGTTGAAACCAAATGTTACTAATAACCTCCTCTTCAATTTTTGTGAACAAAAATTCGTTCAACATGGCCCGATAACGATCGCCATTGAGTGCAACGGCGAGTCCATGCTCATATTCGAAGAAAAATGGCCCAATTATGCTTCTGGACAAAAATCCACATCAAACAGTGTCTCGTCTTGGGTGTATCGGCCTTTCAATGTATGCATGCGGGTTTTCTGTGCCCCAAATGCGACAATTTTGCTTGTTTACATACCCGCCAAGATCAAAATGAGCTTCATCTGAAAAAATGATTTTTTTTTTGGCAAAATCGGCATCTTCTGTAAGTCTATCGCAGCTCCACATGGCGAAGCGAAGTTCAAGCGTATACACAACCATATTCGTTCAGCGGAAGGACAAAACTAATTATCTGTCAAATCAGACATGAGCTAAGTTTTACCATTCACGAAATAAGTACTAGTTGAAAAAAAAACGTTAGATTGCGGACCCTTTATAAAAAGGCTTTTTGTTTATAATATGTGGCAAGTATTGTTCTTGAACACTTCAAACCACAGTACCTTTAAATATTGGCTGTTTGGAGATAATAAAAAAACAGTTTTTCAATTAAGACTGACAACTATTTAAGCCATAGGGACTGGGACTAAGATTTTGGCAAAGAAAATTCATTATAATAATATACTACCAAATCGTAAAGAGATATAACTGTATTAAAAGGTCTATTAAAAATTTAAAAAATAGAATAATTTATGTCCTTTAGATACTAAAAGACACATAAGTTTCAATTTAAGAAAAAAAAGGACCAAAGTCTACTAAGTTGGTACGCTTATGTATCATTAGATTTTGGTAACAAATGTTCGCAGCTTTTAAATTAACTGTTTAATGAGAAAACTTTTTACCATTTAATTCTTAGATTTTGAAGGTTCAAAGGAAGTAAATAATATTTTTTTTTAATCTTTTTATAAAAGAGTTAATATGGTCGTAACAAATTATTCCCTTTTCGCTACTAAACAGCTCTATTGAAAAACTTTTGCAATTTTCTTATATTCTATTGCTACATTATAATTTTATAAAACATTTCCTTTACTCGTGTAACGAACTACTACATTTAGTTTTACTTTTTATTTTCCAAAAAACATATTTTTTCTAGTTTTATTTTCAGAAAATTGAATTTCAATTTGCTTGTTTTCAAATGGCAGTTGCAAAAGAAATTACAACGACAGCAGTAACTTTAAAATAAGGATGCTTTTTGTAAAATTAATCGGGTCCCAAAGGTAACATAAGTTTTCATTCGATTGCAAAAGTGTATCTTTATAGGCTTCCACCAGCAGAAAAAGAAAATGTTATTCGTATTTGTTTTATATTGCAATATAAGGATTGTATGACTTAAAGAAAATTTTTATTGAAAATGAAAATTTTAATGAATTTCTCTGTAAGAAATTAATATGAAAACTATTTCATTTATTACTTTGAAAAAAGGATGCAAATCTATTTATTTTTTAAATGAAAATATATACAAACCAAACAATATTGTCACGTTTTAAACTTTTTAAAACGTTTGAGTTCGTTTAAATTGCATTAAAATAAAAGAAACTCCACTATTGTTGTTGTTTTACGGTTTTTATTTATTCCCCTATAATTTCTACATACTTTGTCTTAATACAGCAAATTGATATTCGCTCATACAACATTTTTTATTTTCGGTTTAATAGACTTTACTTTATGACAGCCAAATGATAACTAACTCACCAACCGCAATGTGCCATCTTTTATAGCATTTCATTATTAGTTTCAAATGTTCTAGTACAGACTTGAACCTTCGAGTTATCTACGATAATACATACAAATGATATTAAATTATATTACACAAAAAAAGGAATCGAGCTGGCAACACTGTTAGAAATGCAGATGGTAGCGCTCCTAATTAGTACAGGTAATTATGGCAATTAGTAAGGCTTGACACAAGCCAATAAATTTTATAGCTAAAATCTCATAATAAATATCTGATGTAAATATATGATAAATATCTGTTGCCTTCAGCATTTTCATTTTCCGAACAATATTAAAGAGCTACATTTGATTAAGTTAGACGGTACGGTACTCTGTGTCTGTGAAAAACAGTAGCAGCAAGGCTTCGAACTACCCCCACGTTGAATATGAAGAGAACGTTGTAAGAGTAAAGCAATCACTTGATTAGAAGAAAGACGAACATGATTACATAGAAACTAAAATAAGGCAAAGATGCCTTGTGGACGACACCATAGGCTTCTAAGAAGGCCAATACTTTGAGTTATTTGCAACTTATAATCACTTTGTGTGGTTCGTGAATGTACCTACACATCTATCGTGTGCAGATGGACAACCTCGACCTTTTTCTTACCTTGCACTTCTCTGTAATTCCGATCATTGTACCCTTTCTATCTTTATTTTTATTTTACGCTTTTCATGATGTCTCATCTTCAGCTACTATATGCTTAATCTTGTCTACAAAAATGCGCGTTGAGATGAGCTCAACGATTTCTATGTCTTTAAACATCAATGCCGTGAAAATTCAGAGAAGGTCGTGAAAATAATAATACTGGGGATAGTTATTACATGCCATCTAAACAGGTTTCAATTAAATTAAGAAATAAATCTTGGTTCACTCAGACGTTCAGACTAGCAGTCAGTCGTTGGATAAAAGGCTATGAAACAGCCTTAATTCGGTTTCTGTTCTTGTGAAGAAGGACTAAAGATACACGAAACCGGTTGAAAACCAAACTTTTTATGTAAAATGTTTGCAAGTAATTTTCACTTGATGGAAAGTGTTCAACCACTGCCACTTCAAACCACTGAAAAAGTATCAGTGAGTATGCCTGTAAAAATATTTCTTGCAAATCTCTACATTAACAAGTCATCGAGGCCGGATGGCAGTGCTCTTCAACGACTGCGTGCCTATTAGCTTACCTTTTTAGTAATTGCTAATGTCACGCCAATTCCTAAAAAGAGTAAGGCTAGTAACCATAAATACTGCACCCAATAGCAGTCTGCTCCGCACTCTCTGATTTAAAAGAGGGCATGATTAATTACTACCTAGTGAGGTATTTGAAGTCAAACGATTTGATTATCGATTGTCAGTACGGTTTTCGCAAGCGTCGTTCTACTGATAACCTGCTGGCCTTCCTCAAGGAAAAGGGGAACAGGACAGGTTTTTACTAGAGTTAGTTTGTGGCTCTGGATAACTGCTAGATGTTTGATTGAGTTTGGCTTGAGGCGGACGTTTGCCGACGTACTACAGATCAACATTTGTCCGACATCATATTCCATTATTAATTCTCCTTTTTCTGTTTTATATTTGTATGAATTAAACTGAATTTGTAACAAAAAAAGGTGGTTTTTGAGCCAATTTACTTCCCGACTTCAAATTTGTTCACCCTTTATTTGCTTTTTAAATATAATTTGTGCTTCAAAATTATAAGGTCAACTTAATATTTGCTCAATATATTCAAACTATAAAATGTTATGTATGGTCACTTTATTAAAAAAAATTCTACGTTCAAATCAGGGAATAATAAGCCGGCTTTGCTTTTAGAGATGTACCGTTATATTATGTTTATTTAAATTTACATAAATAAGTGCAAAATTCAATGCGTCAAAATGATAAGGTTAGTGATTAATAAGCAATTAATCTAATCAGAAGGTATCAAAATTGATCTTTTTTTTAATAATTTATAATTTAAATAATATCTGCTCGGTATGGGTAGTGAGAAACCTTTGTCACCTTATGAACAAGGACAAATTGTGGCACTTTATGAGCAGGGATTGAGTATGCGTGGAATGGAAAAAAACTACTACGATCTTTGTGTGTGTTGTGCAAAATTTTCTCAAAGACAGAGAAAATTTTGGAAAATTAAAAAGCACGCGTCGTCCAGAGGTCCTGACTGCCCGTGGAACTCGGCTAATTTTACAAAAGGCCGCGTACTCCATGAAAAGAGCGGTAACAATAAAAGAGCAATTGAAATTACAAGCTTTAACACAGGTCTAAGAGCTATGAGTGCCCAGCCAAACTTTATTCGAGCAGAATTAAAAAAAATTCTCTGTCTGACTAAGCAGCATAAAAATAAGCGTAAGGAGTTTGCGAAAAACAACATGGCAACTAATTGGCATCAGGTAAACATTTTTTAAAAAGGTTATGAGATATTCCATAAATTTTTGGGTTTGTAGGTAATTTTTTCTGATGTGAAAATATTTAACCTGGATGGACCATATGGTTTAAATTGCTATTGGCGAGATTTAAGGAAGGAGCCCTTGTTTATTTCCAAACGGAATTTCGGCGGTGGCAGTTTGATGGTTTGTTCTGGCTTTAGCTCACATGGTACCCTTGAACTCTACTTTTCTTCCACTCGAATGGATAATGTGAAGTATCAGGGCATTCTATCTGAACGTTTGCTGCCTTATTTGAGCCAAAATGCTAACAAAACTTTCACCTTTCAGCAAGATAACGCAGCAGTTCATGTCAGCAAGTCGACCAGACAATGATTTGAGGAGCACAATATTAAAGTACTTGATTGGCCAGCATGTTCCTCCGACTTAAACGCCATGGAAAATTTGCGGGGACTGCTTGTGCTTAATGTTTATGCAGACAAAAAACAGTTTTTTCGCCATTCCATGCATATTCAATCCCTGCTCATGAAGTGCCACAATTTGTCCTTGTTTATAAGGTGAAAAAGGTTTTCCGCGACCTATACCGCGCAGATATTATTTAAATTATGAATTATTACAAAAAAAATAAATACCAATTGTGATACCTTCTGATTAGATTAATTGCTTATTAATCAATGATCTTATCATTTTGACGCATTATATTTTACACTTATTTACATAAATTTAAGTAAACATAATATAATGGTACATCTCTAAAAGCAAATCCGGCTTATTATTCACTTATTTTAACGTAAAATTGTTTTAATAAGATGACCCATACATAACATTTTATAGTTTGGATGAATTGAGCACATATTAAGGTGACCTTATTATTTTGAAGTAGACCATATGTATCTCTTATTTACATATCCAGGCAGTCAATCTTTCGTTTTTTACGACTTTATTTCTGTTTATAAATGAAACAATTAATGGTTGTGTATCTTCTATTAATATCGCTTTTAAACTTCTTGTTCGCTAACGATAAAAATGACCATAAATAAAATCAAGTTTATGTTGTGGCCAGTTATGCTTAAACAAAAAAATTTTCTGTAAAAATGAAAAAAATTATTCACAAAAGAAAAGACATAAAAAACTAAAGCAGAGGGCTTTAAAGTACATGTAGACAATAACATAAAAGTGCAGTAAAATTCTTTTAAATTTTATATAGAGTCTGGGAGGAATAAAATCTAAATAAACTATACTGCACACATTTAGGAGAGATCATAACGCATAAGACAATGATATTATAAAGTGAGTAATAACTGCTGGTTTGCCTAGAAATTTGATAAGAACAAAATTTTCTTTTGTTAGTCCGTCCTAACAAAATGAAATTTTTTGTAACTTTTGGCTTGAAAATATTTTATTTATGAGGTAAAAAAAGAAATGTTTAGTAACAAATCAAATATAAAAACTGCATGACTTTCAGCGTGATTTCAAATTTTTAAAAAACATCTTTAAAGTATTGAATTTATTACCTTTTACTTTTTAGTACAAATTGGTAACAAAAAAGCTCTGTCGTCAAGACGATAAAAAGCTAAATTTACTTAAAACAACAGTCATTTCTTTTATTATTTACAAAAAAGCTTCTTTAAAGAGTTAACTGACTTTTCAGAGCTTTTTATGAATGGGAACTAATTTATTTGCTTTAAAGATTAATTTGCTTTTACAATTTTTAGTAAAAATATTCTTCTTGATCTTTTCTGACACAAGCAATAAAATTTCCACTTTTAAACCTTTTAAAATTATAGTTAAAACGTCTGCCTCTCTCGCCCAAAGATTCTAAGAATAAATTAAAGTATTTTATACATATGTTCCTCTTTTCAAAACAAATATTACAATTGAAAGTTTCATACCAAAATACCAAAAGTAGTTTAATTACTTCAAATGTTTTTGAACCAATATTTCCCTTTTTTAAGTTTTATTTACAGGTGCTTCTCTACCAAAGCATTTTGCATTTAATTTTAACTCACAAATTCATATAAGGAAGTTAAAAGAGTTTGTTTTTTAGTTTTAAATGCAACAACTGGTTAAAAACTACAAACGTAAATAATAAAATAAGAAACAAATTGAATAGCAACAAAAATATATGCCAACATTTTAAATATCCGAGTAACTATGCAACACAGACTTCTTTTTCCTACAGAATATTGAAATGAAAAAGAATTTTTTTTATTTCAATGCAAACGAAATGGGAAAGGAAAACAACAGGAACAGAAAGAATCAAATGAGAGTGATTCATAACGACTATATTAGATTCTACACTAAAATAATATAGTAAATTTTTAACCGTTTTTAAACGTTAGAGTTCTTTTTAATTGCATCAAAATAAAATAAACACCACAGTTCTTATTTCCTCACTTTACAGTATACAAATACAACTATAGTCTTGAACTTATTTATCTTGCACTTAATATTCGTTTATAAAACACTTTTATTTACGCCGAAACACGGCTTTGCTTTATGACTGCAAAATGATAACTATACCAACGTAGGCATCAAACTGCTTACAATTTGGAAAGTTCCGGAAATGTCTCAGACGATATTATCTATTTTATATCCGTTAATTTTAAACATGTAAGATTATGTTGCCCAAAATTGGTCGCATTGGCAATGCCGTCATATCCATAAATCAATACGGTAATGCCTTAAAATACATTAATCGGTACGGCATTACCAGGGAAACACATTATCAACATTGGCACAAACCAATAGACAAAAAACCTACAATATAGTACCTGATGTGGTGTCTTTACTTTTAAGGCATTTTTATTTTCGTATAAATATTATTAAAATTATTGGCCTGAAGAAGAACTAATTTCGATTAATTTAAATTTTTTTTTACTAATTTAGTTGTGTGTTTATTAATAACTGTAAAAAATTAAAACTTTTCTTAGCATTTAAGAGAAAAGGTTTTTTAACTCAAATTCTAATACTGCCGTTACAAACTTCAACACAAACTTAATATACTTCTGTCGCGTATAGTACAGTAAACTATTAAAACAATTCTTAGGAGAAATGAATGGAACAGAAGAAAAGTTGGAACAATAAAATGTTTAACTTTAACTGGGTTGCCTAGACAACCCAAGCATAACAAGTGTTAGGTGGTAAAAAACTGAAGTTGTAGGAAGAAATGAAAGAAAGAAAGCTTTAAATGAAAGAATTATTACAAAATACGAGGGGCTTTAAGAAACTCCTGAAAAATCTTTAAGGCAATATTTTCCTTCGTTATTCCTATAGCAAGCATACTGGCTTTCCACAAAACATCCATTGCTTTATTTCAATTTCATTAATCAAATTTCATTTCTCAAGCTAAGTAGATGGATTAAACCACTATAGTTCTTCTCCATATGATTGTGTAGTGGTGAAGATTTTTACTAAGTTGTGGTGATGATTTTGAATTAGCATTGTAATCTTGTTCCAATAGATGGCGTTTTTCTCCTAATCATTCGCCTTACGTTTGTCATCATCGCCACAGGTATGCAAACTGGAGCGCCAGGGAGATTCTTCTTTACTTTTAAATGGAGTTGTTTGAAGTTGAAGTCTCTTTATTAAACACTCAAAACTACAATTAAATGTTTTTCGTCATGTCCTTCGCTGGGGTGCGAACTTGGGTAAATTGTGTTGAATCACGTGTGCTCCACCACACCACCACTTAGGGCACGCAGACAAGAAAACATTGTTGAGTATAGGTGACGGTGTTGAATAGTAGTTAAATTCATGCATATAAACCAGCTTTATCAAGGTTTCGAATATCAATGATAAAGAGTGGTCCAACCACAATGAACGATGTTAATTGTGAATCACACCTTAATGTCAAGTTTTTTGCCCAACTTAATTTGACATTTCTGTGTCTCAGTGTTTGACAAATTCAACCCATGAGAAGTACATAATTGAGCAGCGCGTTAAGATTGTTGAAGCCTTTTACGATAATGGGCGATCAATTTAAAATTCATTCGTGCACTTCGTGATATTTTTGGTCAACATAATTGATCAAATGTGTTCATATAATTCTGGTCTTTAGGAAATGTGGAAATACCTGTGCATGCTCGTCCAGTTCATTCAGTGGAAAACATTGCTGTTATCCATGGTAGTATGACAGAAGAGAATTGACTCAAGAGCTAAAGCCTACTGACCATTTCAATGGCCGTCAATACGCCGAATCTTTAGTTAAACAGGCAGAAGTGAATGGTGATTTTACAAAGAAAATCATCTTCAGCGAAGAGGCACACTTTCACCTCAGTGGATTCGTTAACAAGCAGAATTACTGAATTTAGGCATATGAGAATTTATGAGTAATTGTTTAAAAGCCGATACATCTACAAAGAGTGATTGTTTGGCGCGGCTTATGGGCTGACGGCGTCATCGGGCCGTACATATTGAGGTCGGCCAAGCAGTTACAGTGAATGGTGTAAGCTACTGCGAGATAATAACAGACTTCTTGTGGTCAGAAATTGAAGATATAGATCTAGACGATATGTGATTCCAACAAGATAGTGCCACTTGCCACACAGCCAACAAAACAATGGCTCTTTTGCGCGAAAAATTTAATGGCCGTGTTATGTCATGCCGTAGTGACGTTAATTGGTCGCCACAATCATGTGATTTGACACCATTGGACTTCTTTCTTTGGGGATATTTAAAAGGAACAGTGTACGCCAATAATTCGACACATTAACGACATTGAACCTCAGTTAAGTTTCAGAGTCATTACCACCAAGGCCGTGGCAAGCATTTGACTGATATTTTGTTTCGCACATAATTGTCATAGTCTCTTCTATTATAATAAAAAAATATTAAGATAATTCTTTGAAAACTTTTTGTTTTATTTACAGTTAACATTGTGCGTTTTGTTTGGACCATCCTTTATAAGAAAGTGCGTTCCTCTATTGATGATTTATCCAAGAAACCAACTGAACTTTCTCATTAAGGATAACAGTACAATATGAACAACATCAGAAGCATGGTAAAGTCTATGATAAGCGAAGAATCTTCATCACGCCAATAAGACAGATAATGTTGATTCGAGGCAATACAGATGACAGCAACATTATTCATCTTATACCTGCCACAAAATAAATAATATACTAATGATTATAAATTAAAATGGTATCTATTAATGATCTTATGTTAGGCAACTCTATTGAAAACGAATACATGCCTCAGAGGTGATATTTCTTTCTTGTATAGCTCGGGTAAAAACCTAAACAATAGGCAACAAAAATATGACTGGCTGAAGAATCGAAGATGTATCTAACTCTTCTCGGCCAGCAACTACAGAAGTCAATGAAATGTTGCAACTATATAAGTCAGCAAGAAATAGCAAAGGTACTAAACCCCCAATGAAGCTCAGGTTTCAAGTATCTCAGGATAATATTAAAAAAATTTTCGATCAAATTAACATCAGCAAAACGCTGCAATAGCACAACAAAGTCAAAACATTTTTTAAGTGAACTACCACGGGCGATTCCAGTCTTCCACATATGAGCTTAAGGCCTAGATTGGCGGCATATAAGGTTATGTTGGGTTATTGGTGAAATAATCTGATACACCTTAAAGCAATGATCATTTCCTACTGCTAATAGCACGACCGATTTAGCAAAACAAATAAGAAAGAAAAAAATTTGTTTTGTATCATGAGAATGTCAGGCCAGGTGTTTTTTTTTAGAGATTCATACCTTTGAGCTGGTAACACTGCTTTATTTCACAACCGATTTAACAGCTGTAATTGCTATTTGTTTAGTTTGGTTAGACATTTAATATTGGAAAGATTTACACCAGAACAACGCTTGCAATTTGTTGAAATTTCTTATTAAAATAATGGTTCTGTTCGTCAAACTTGATACTGAATTTCCAAAAAAATTTTGCTCTCCGTTGAACGCCATTTTTAGATGAATGGGTACATAAATAGCAGAATAGTCGCACTTGGTATGAGGACAATTCATAAACTTTTGTCGAAACACCATGACATCCACAGTAAATTACAGTTTGGTTCGTTTTATGGGTTTGTAGAGTCATTGGGTCATTTATTTTGAAAAACGATGAGATCGGAATGTCACTGTCAATTGTGAACGGTATAGAGATAAGATTACAGTTTTTTTCGTACTTGCCTTTGTGCCTTTATGTGATTCCAACAGCTCGGAGTCATATGCCACACAGTGCGCTACAATTGATTTACTCAAAGAAACTTTGGATAAAGACGTGTAAGGCCACCAAGACTTAACCCCATTGTATTATTTTCTTTGGGGTTATGCAAAGTCATTTTTAAAGACACCAGAGAAAACTGAATATCTGAAAATCAACATTCGAAGAGTTATTGGTGAAATACGTCTGCATGTGCTGCGAAAAGTTTGTGAAAATCGGTGTTCCAGGTTACGTCTTGTACGCTACATACAGGACAGTCACATGGCCTAAATCATATTTAAGTAACGTTTTTTTTTTCAACTAGTGCTTATTTCGTGAATGGTAACACTTAGCTCATGTCTGATTTGACAGATAATTAGTTCTACCCCTCAGCTGAACGAATATGGTTGTGTATACGCTTCGCTAAATGGGCCTGCGATCTACTTACAGAAGATGCCGATTTTGCACAAAAAATCATCTTTTCAGATGAAGCTCATTTTGATATTGGCGAGTATGTAAACAAGCAAAATTGTAGCATTTGGAGCACAAAAAACACGCACGCATACATTGAATAGCTGATACACCCAAGACGAGGCACTGTTTGGTGCGGATTTTTGTCCAGAGGCATAATTGGGCCATTTTTCTTCGAAAATTAGCAAGGAGTGGCCGTTACAGTCAATGGCGATCGTTATCGGGCCATGTTGAACGAATTTTTGTTCACAAAAATTGAAGAGGAGAATATTAGCAACATTTGGTTTGCTAAAGTAGCATTAAGTAAAGAAATACAGATAGTTTTCTGAAAAATTCTCCTCAACGTTTTTTTCTATAAATTCCGAAGTCTTAGGAATGCCAAAAATATCAGCCTAAAAACGTTGCAACTATTATGTAGTCAAAAAAATAATAAAAAAGTAGACTCCAGTCCTGTACCATATACTAAGACTATCCCATCCAATCCATGAAGCTTACCAGATGACTCTACTAGGAATTTCAGTATCAGAAGTAGCCTCGATATCAAAATAAACTTAGAAGCTAACGAATGAAATATTATTTAATGTTTAATGTTTAAAGAAAAATGTATCATTTTACTTTTGTAAACCCAATTTTGACTTTGGCTGTTTATCAATTGAGATTTTTATTTGGGAAAACAATATGCATAAATCAGTTATCATTTGATAATTTGTTTTTAGGATTTAAGTCCTATTTGCTTACTCACTATGTACTACGTTCCCTTTTTTATTTATTATTATTGCCTTACATTTTTAATATTTTTAACAGGCCCCCACTTTTTTTAAAAAAACTAGCAATTTTACTTGTATATTTCTCATTAGACCCTGAACGTATGCAAAGCTTTCTAATACTACTTGCATATGTGTATGCTTACCTCGTAGCATATGCAAGTGTATGTATGAAATACACATATGAGAACGTAAGCTCTAGTGTTCAACCGTTGTTTTCTATGTTATTTGTACTTCTCTCGCTCTCTTACGTTTGTTGCTTTATAAAGCAAAAAAAAAAAAAAAAAAAATAAATGAATGCCACAACTCAGTTTGTTTCTCATAAAACCCGGAGCTAAAGAATAAAAGAGCGAATTCTTAAAAATGTATGTGTGTGTTTGTGAAAGTGTTATAAACAGAATAATATTTTTTAACTGTATTTCTAATACTTAGAACTTAAATGAAAAGAAAAATATTAAATAATTTGTTGGCGTAAAGAAAAACTAAAAAAATTGAAAAATAACTGGAAAAATAACAAAACTACTGTAAAAAAATAAAAAGTTTAAATAACAATGTAAACAAAACTTTAAATATTTGCAAAGCTTATTGTTATTGTTGTTTTTTGGAACAAAAAAAAATCTTTTACAAAACTGTTCCTCTTTTTTAAGGTAAAAATACAATGAAAAATTATATTTTTATCGGTGTATGCGTAATTTTCAGTGTCTGTGAGTGTTTTATAGTGGTTTTCGCCATATAAAAGAGCAAAATAATAAAAAAATATTATTTATTTGAAATATATATGTATGCGTGTATATGTATTTATATAAAAATGTGTACATGTTGCAGGCACATGTAAGTCTTGGAGTTAAATAAATGTTTTCACAAATATTTTTAAAATTTTAAGAAAAGGAAAACTGTGTGAGAATGTATATGTGAAATTTGAAAATTTTGCAAATAAATTTTAATAAAAGTTTTTTTAAATATTTTAGTATTTTCACGTTATAACTTTATTTACTAGAATTTTCAGTTTTTCAATAAATAAATTTTTGTTTGTTTTAAATAATTATTGTTTTTATCATTGTTGTTATTGTTTTTGTCATATTTATTTGCTTTTCGTTTGGTTGCTATGGTTAACAGAAGTGTTCACGTAGAATTGGATTTCTGTTGCTATAGTTTCTCTAAAGGTATTGCCAGTCATAAAGTGTAAAAATAAACAGCTGAAGATGCTCTCAAACACAGAGTTGCTATTACCACCAATACCAATGGTTTTATCTGAATCCCTTGTGGCTTTTTATAAATGCTTTCTGATTAGGCTTAAATGTTTTTAAACGATTCAGTTAGAGATAAAGACCTTAAGCATTGCAATTGTCTGTCATTTCCGAGATTTTTGAAACGAAACGAAAAGCCACTGGGAAACCGCTATATTGAATGTAGTGACTAAGGAACGTTGTGACTAATTTTGAAAAATCTCAATCATACAAAGAAAACAATCAAAAAAATCTTGGTTTTGATGCAAATTCAATACCTGTCACCTCAATTCTTACTGTAAACAAACGAGTTTATTATTTCTTTGCAAATTTCGAATTTGGTGTCACCAAAGCTTGCTTATGTTCCATAGATTTCAATGCAATATCATCAAAATTGGATTCATTACTCCATAAGAATCATTACTCCAAGCTCAAACAAAATTTTCAAAATCATTTGGAGATACTCAAACAGGTGATCTGAGCGCACCTGTAAGGCCCACTCCTTCGCCTTGTTTGTACTACTGAACTGGATTCCAGTGCATCTGATGACTAGGCAGATGGCGAGCATATCTGCGAAAAGGATGAAGATGGCAGGGGCATGGTCGGACGATGTCTACGGGCATGCGATGGATCCCTAATTGGATAGATTACTGCACACCCACACCCTTCTTGGATTGAATGTTCTCCGTGTGCATCTTACCAGAGCTGGTAATTGTACCCAGTTGTGTTCTCTTTATTTCTGTATACTGGATGAGAGAATCTTTTAAATTTACGGACCACTGTAGTATTTTACACGAGGAGGTCTTGGCGATAAAGAGGGCAGCGGACTGGTTGATGTACTGCAGGGTATATGATTGTGATATCCGAATCTGTATGGACAGTCTAGCTGCGATCAGGGCGCTCTCCAGTATCTACTCGACATCGCGACTGGTGTGTGAATAATGGACATCTCTGAATGAGATGGCGAGACATTCAGACTGGATATTATCTGAGTAAGGGGTCACTCGATCATACGGGGGAACTGTGTAGCAGACGAACTAGCGACTGACCAGTTAGCTGAGATGCCACTCTTCTTTTGCAGACTTATAGTTCTGCGGTAATGTTGGGCAGGGCTCAGATACGGTGCCGACGTGCTCTGTATCAATGCAAATCTGGCTGTGATTACTGGTCACTGGGTGGCTGGTGATCTCTTGGTGCGGTATATTGGGTCTGCCATTCAATGACTACTGTAGGGGTTGTCAGGATGAGGAAGTAGAGGAAACTGTCACATCCTTTCTTGACACAGCGTCCAATTTTTTGGGATATTAGGATTGCTTTCCTTGTCAGTCCATTTCTGAATGCTTTGTCGGATCTAGCTGATGTTAATATCAGCAGGATGTCTTCTTTTGTGCATGCGTCTGGTTGGTTGGGCTCGGACCGGGATGCAAACATGTTTTTTTTTTCGGATTATCACATTGGGATCAATATTGAACCCAAGTGTGCTACTCAAACACTAAGTTAAAAGTGTTTGGAAGCAGCAGAATTTAACCAAAAGCAAGGAAATTACGCAAAATAACGATTTTAGTATCCGAAATGCTTATGCAATATAAGAAACAGCCCGGCCAACACCAAAGCCGAATATACATAGCGCCAACATTATATTGTATATTGGGTGAGAGCGGAAGGGTTCATTTATTATGAACTGCTAAAATTGGGCCAAACTTTAACAAATAAACCTGTACCAAACACAATTCATTCGTTTAAAACGAGCATTGGCCAAAAAACGTACAAAGTATGTGGATAGTGGTCTAACCACCACCTTCAAACGGTCCAAAAATTTTTGTAAGGGTTAGAGTAGAAGTTTTCTACAGATATCTTATGTAAAACGGTTGACATCAAAAAGTATATCAGAATTTTTATGGACTACCAAGCAGCGACACTGGCCCTGACATCGAAAATGATGATTTCAAACCTGGTATAGATTTGCATTGAAACCCTCAAGCTTTGGGTACATGGGCATTGTGATATTGATGAACACAAGGCGGTCGATATGCTAGCTAGAGGAGGTTTTACCTCCTGTAAGCTCTGGTCCTTACTCCACGGTTGACATCAAAAAGTATATCAGAATTTTTATGGACTACCAAGCAGCGACACTGGCCCTGACATCGAAAATGATGATTTCAAACCTGGTATAGATTTGCATTGAAACCCTCAAGCTTTGGGTACATGGGCATTGTGATATTGATGAACACAAGGCGGTCGATATGCTAGCTAGAGGAGGTTTTACCTCCTGTAAGCTCTGGTCCTTACTCCAATGCCGAAAATCAAGTAATGGTTATGGCTTTCGATTATAAAAAAAGCAGAATGTAGATGTAGGTAAAACATACCATCTATGAAAGACCAAAAACCAACACTCTGATGAAACTTTAAAAAGGAAATATTTTCCGTTTTATGGCACCCTGCACTTGGCGCTGTAAACCATAATAAGTGTCTTAAAATAGACAGCAGCATTGTATGAAGGAGCTGTTATGAGGACGATAGTGAGGTATCGATGGCTCATCTGCAATGTGAATGCACAATTCTGAGGGCTTAAAACTTTGTGGACCTCAGCAGGACGACAGACAAAGTCCCAACTATGTTTGTGCATCATCGTCATTGGCTGGATATAATTGAGCGATTTTTTTATTTTTTTGTTAATCATCTGATATTGGCTTGACGCTGTATGAGACACTTCCTGACCTCAGTATTTTTAATTTTGCAGATGCGAGTCTGTAAAATTAAAAATTCACAATGCTTCCATTTGACCTTTTGTTTCGAGGATGGTCACCCAAACCAATAACCATGAACAACCATGAACAACCATGAACAACCATGAACAACCATGAACAACCATGAACAACCATGAACAACCATGAACAACCATGAACAACCATGAACAACCATGAACAACCATGAACAACCATGAACAACCATGAACAACCATGAACAACCATGAACAACCATGAACAACCATGAACAACCATGTGACCAGACGCCAAGCCGTAATATTCCATCATGACATTGTTTGACCACATAGTCCAACACTAGTAAGAAACTATTTAAAAAAAATTGTTTAGAGAGTTTTATTTTGTACGCCCTGTTGAAGCCTTGCCACGACCGACTACCATTTCTTTAATTCGATACACAAAACTTTATTTTAAATCTCTAATTTTTAACTTATTAACCCATAACACCCACAATTTTCAAAAAGTCCCGCATTTTTAAATTACGCAGCCTAGAAATTCGTACCTAATTAAAGGACTTAAATACACATTTTTTTAAAAAGCTGCTTTCCATCCAAACTAAATGAAATGACTCGCAAACCGGAATAGTGCAAAATTTAATCCATAATTGAGCTAATTTTTCACGCCATTTTTTTTCTCCGCCGCTGCAGATTGGCTTTCCACAAAGCATCCATTGCTTTGTTTCAGTTTTCTTATTAATCCACTGTAGCTTCCTCCATATTGTCATCATCACCAGAGGTATGCGAGAAGGTCATAGGGCTTCTTCTTTATTTTTTAGATGTAGTTGTCTGTATTGAAGAGTAAGACTATTTATGAAATATTCGAAACCACAATTAAATTTTTCTTCTGCTGGGGCTGAAACCTGGGTCGTTTGTCTTGTTATGCGTGCATTCTAACCATTACACCATTTCACCACCGAATATATTCAAAAACCAATTTAAAGCAAACCAAATATGGAAAGAGATTATATTTTAAACACAGAAAATTTGCAAAAATAAATAAAATATTTGTTAAGAGCGATAAGTGAGTTCATGCCATTTGTTTGTTAAAGGTTATCTCATATAAATGTTGCCGGAGGCTTTGCCCTAGGTGGTCCATCAGACAGTTGCAATTCATATTATTGCCAGCCTATCTGCCGATTTGTACCAATAGCGGTTGTAATGTTATTTTATAGGGATGGATGGATGTGGTTGGCTTGACTATATACGAGAGTCTAGCATAGTGAGTAATCGTTCAACTATTATTCTCAAAATCTCCAAAAAGTTTTACTATTTGGCCTTGACTACTTCTGCGTCACTTTTTAATTCTAAGTGTGATTTGCACTAATTTTTAATCAACCACTCTTCCAAAAAGCAACGCATTACAACTGTACGCAAAAGATCACCTTAAACTCTACATTTGATGCGCTATCAAAACCTCGGACCAATATCACTCATATGCAATACCAGCAAAGAAAAAATTTGCTCCTATTTGAGATCAAAAAAAAAAATATGTCTAAAAAACCAAATTTAAACCACATTTAACTTTTGTTTTCTGTCATTTTAGTTTTTTGTTTTTCATTTGTTTTTGTCTCTACTACGAGTACAATATGAGCGCCATACCAACAATATAATCCCTTAGTAAGTCTATGATTGGTCTATCCAATAAATAAACTTGCATTTCTATAATTGTATTTTATGTCTACATTCAAACAAATTTACAACACAACAACAAAAAACCGCATATGCAATACAAAAACACCAACAATAACAAAAAAATAGAAAAATATTAAAAACGAATTCAAAGAGTAAAAGTACTTTAGATTCTGTCTCAATATATAAACCATAAACCGCAAAACTCAGTCAGCAGTAGAAGCCTGATAGACAGGAAGTTGGTGAAAAACATTGGGTAATGGTGTTACGCAGGGAAAAGACATTTTATCAGTTAGTTAGAGTTAAAACAGACAGACCGGCATAGTCTATAACAGCAGCGATACAAATAAACAAGAAATATTTAGTTTTATAATTTGCACAATGGGCTGGTTATCTGTAAAAGCAAACAAATGTAAATAATATGTCGAAAATCATAAATTAACAATTATTGTATAAACCCCTTTATATCTTAAATTTACTTAATTTTATATTATGGATAAGTGATGAATTGGCCTCTTAATCTAGAAAATAATGTAATAAATTTTGATTTCTTTTAGAAAATTTTGATTAACTGATTGGGTGTTAGTTTGTTTTTGTCAGCCATAGTCACTATCATACAACCAAATTAATTTTAACCAAAAATAGATGGAAAATTCTATTTTACATGAAAAAACTTATACACGAAACTAAAGAAAGGCTTGAGATACCACTCTTTATTGTTTTAAAGCCTTGTATTTAATGTTCACATTTTGTCAGTTAGGAAATTGATGTTTTAAAGGCTGTGACATAGTTTACAATTCTTTTACACCAAAAAAGAATAGTGTGTAATAAAGTTGAGTCTACTCATTATCTTTCAAGTTATACAGAAATCATTAAACATACTTTTCAAGAGCCCAGTGGTCAGAATTAACACTCGGACTTTTCTCTCTCTCTCTCTCTCTCTCTCTCTCTCCTTGTAATCCGACGATTTTTTCGATGTCGCTTAAGCAGCAAGCAGTTAATGATATAGACTTCGGTATTTCTAATTAATTCGTAATGTTAGGTCCAGAAACATAATCCACCGGGTTTTATTGGGTTTATTGATGGGGTTTTTCTGGGTTTAATTGAGTGTCATAACTGCCTTCAAGTTTTGTTCAATTAGACAATATTTGTTATTTGTTGTTTTAGTATTTATAATGCGATATTGCACTCTTGTGCACTATAGACTACTAAAGCAGACTGCAAATACTTCGTTTAAACCGTGCATTATGAAAAAAATTGCAGGAATATTAAGGCAGACATGATTAGGTTATTCTTTTGCATTACAACGTTTGGCTTCACGTCGCAAAAGTTACCAAACTATTGTCAGAAACGATCAAATCCCACACCCGTAGTATTCTCCGAATATTAGTCCCTCTGACTGTTGACTATGTTGAAAAACAGAATATCGTTCAGCATGCCACTAATTCTCCGAACATTATTCCCTCTAAATATTGGCTATTTCGTTCAGAATGCCACCAAATCACTTCGTTTCAAGAAATGTTAAATCGGCTTCAAAGTTTGATCCTTTTAAGCCTTTTTGAAACGGGATTCAAAAATTAGCTCAAGTGTGGAGAAAAAATTAAAGATGTGATTTCATACATATATTTTAATTTTGATAAATTAATAATTAATTCGCTATCTTTTTTAAGCTCAAAAAAGAACCGAATTTATTTCTACTCCCAATACGTGAATTATAGTCATTTTTCTTGTAAATAAACTGTGAACTTGTTTAATTAAAAAACCCGCCCGGGTTTTTTCAAATCTAATATCCAATAAAACCCAGATGGGTTTAATTGGGTTACCTGTGGGTTGCCAAGCCTGCCAGAAACCCATTTAACAGCAACATTCGGAAGTTTAACTTTTTTCTTTGAATAATCTATGATGTGATATATGCACTTAGAAGGAACCGCTTTGTTATGAATAGAACATTCCTATATTCTAGTAACTTCCAAATCTTAAATAGTAACTTATAATGGGTCCGCCATCTAACGCTTTTTCCTTTAACTAGCACCTATTTCGTGAATGGTAACACTTAGCTCATGTCTGATTCGACAGATAATTAGTTTTATCCTTCCGCTGAACGAATATGGTGGTGTATACGCTTTTTTCGCTTCGCTAATTGGGCCTGCGATCGACTTATGGAAGATGCCGATTTTGCCAAAAAAAATCATCTTTTCAGATGAAGCTCATTTTGATCTTGGCGGGTATGTAAACAAGCAAAATTGTTGCATTTGTGGCACAGAAAACCCGCACGCATACATTGAAAAGCCGATACATCCAAGACGATTTTGGTCCAGAGGCATAATTGGGCCATTTTTCTTCGAAAATGAGCAAGGAGTGGCAATTACAGTCAATGCCGATCGTTATCGGGCCATATTCAACGAATTTTTGTTCACAAAAATTGAAGAGGAGGATATTAGCAACATTTGGTTAAAACATGACGGCGCTACGTGACACAGAGCCGAAGCTACACTCGATGTTTTGCGCCCTGTTTTCAAAAAAAATAAAAAATTATTTGGCGCACCCTATATAATGCAAAAAAATCGATAGTTTTTAATTTTTTTTAACAAATATTTCCATAAAAAGAACGACCCACTGTTAAAAAAAAACAATCTATGACAGACAATATTCATTAAAACATCAAAACCATACAAGTTTTTTAATATTGGAGAAGAAAACAAAATAAATGTTTTAAAAATAAACCTTAACTGTCGCGTTGCCAATGTCAACCATGAAAACATTTTTTTTTCTAGTTTCTTCTAATAATTTGTTATTTTTTATGTTTTCTTCCTGTTACTGTTTCAGTTTTAGAGTTTTGCAACAAAAAATAGAAAATCAGTTTTAAGTAACCAGAGAAACAAAAAAGTTGTAAAAAAAATTATAAATTAAAAAATGGATATGCTAAATAAAATAAAATAATATTAAAAAAAATAAAATAAATAAAAAGTAAAAAATAAATTATAATGAAAATTGTAAAAAATATTTGAAACAGTTTCGAAATAAATTTTGTGAAAAAAGTGCCTAAAAAACCACCTCATTTTCAATTTATTAAAAAAAAACTATTTCTTTAAAATTAATTTTTAAAGAAAAAAAATTAAAAATTAATTAACATTTTTAACAATTAAATAAATATACAATAAAAATAAAGCCATTTGTCCTCCTATGGACAAATGGTTTGGCGAAAAACGTTTGTGGTTGTTTGGTAATCATCTGCCATTGTTACCACGCCGGTAAGTGACCTCTGTTTTTTTATTTAATAACCAAAAAATTGTTTTACAATTTCTTTTGTTTGTTTATCAGTTTCATTTTTGTGGCGGTAAATAAACCAGTTAAGACGAGAAACTTATTTCAAGTCTGCTATGGAAAGTTTTTTATTAATAATAAATCAGACTTAATGAAGTTTACAGACCTAAAAACAAACTTAAGAAAAATGAAAGAAAAAGTGTAAAAAACATTGTAAAAAAGAATCAAATTGTTTTGTCATTTAAATGTTAAAAGAAAAACCATAGAAAAAAAAGGAATGATTGTTTATACTGAAGACCGACTATTAAATACCTTTTTAAAATGTATTTATGAATATGATGAGCTTGTGGTGTTAAAGCTAAAAAGAATATTGTCTTACGAATCACTGATCTCTTAGCATAGTCCTTGCCTTTATCTTTATCCACTAGTTTTTAGACTCGATTCCCAGCGCGATAAACCCTTGAGTTTGAGTAGTTTTTATTTCCTTAACTAAGGACTGAAATTCGTACATGACTCATAGCCTGAGCTGAAGCGAAATTGACTACTAAATAGTAAACTCTGTAGTCTGTTTTCAGTTCATTTTCTGCCTCACTGTCTACTGTACCGCTGTATTAGATCCATACTTTTACGTTTTTACCTTTTTAAAAACGTGTATTTATGAGTTCGTAGATTGTAAAGGGTCCGCCATCTAATGTTTTTGTTTTCAACTAGTGCTTATTTCTTGAATGGTAACACTTAGCTCATGTCTGATTTGACAGATAATTAGATTTATACTTCCGCTGAACGAATATGGTTGTGTATACGCTTTTTTCGCTTTGCTAAGTGGGCCTGCGATCGACTTACAGAAGATGCCGATTTTGCCAAAAAAAAAACAATTTTTCAGATGAAGCTCATTTTGATCTTGGCGGGTATGTAAACAAGCAAAATTGTCGCATTTGGGGCACAGAAAACCCGCACGCATACATCGAAAAGCCGATACACCCAAGACGAGTCACTGTTTGGTGCGGATTTTTGTCCAGAGGCATAATGGGGCAATTTTTCTTCGAAAATAAGCAAGGAGTGGCCATTACACTCAATGCCGATCGTTATCGGGTCATGTTGAACGAATTTTTGTTCTCAAAAATTGAAGAGGAGGATATTAGCAACATTTGGTTTCAACCGAACTGCGTTACGTGCCACACAGCCGAAGCTACACTCGGTGTTTTGTGCCCTGTTTTTGAAGATCGCATTATCAGCCGCAGAGCTGATGTCGTTTGGCTACCTCGGAGCTGCGATTTGATACCGTTGGACTATTATTTGTGGAGTGCCGTCAAAGATAAGTGTTACGCCAATAAGCCAGAGACAATTGACGCTTTAAAGAACAATATTCGTGAAGCCATTGGTGAAATACAGCTGCACACAATCGATAATAAGATATGTGCTTAAAAATTGGACCGATCGTGTAGACTACTGCATGGCCAGCCGAGGCAGCCATTTGAATGAAATTATTTTCCATTATTAACCGGAAGGATTGTACTGTAAAATAAAAAAAGACATTTGAGGTAGTTTTTTTATAGCATTTTCAAAAAAAAATTTATTTGGCGGACCCTTTAGTTAAAATAAAATAAATTTTATTTTTGGCTTTAATTAAAAATTCTTTATTCAACACAGTTTTGCGCACCACTGCTTGTAACCTTTTTACAGGCAATAACAATGTTTATTCTTAATGAATCTGTCTGTTTACAACTTTGTAAACAACAACAATTACTCGACAGATCTTTCTTCCTAAAGATCTTCCAAACCGATCGCAGTTATAACTTAGGTTCGATCACAATCTTTTCAACCAGAGGTTATCCACACTTAACTCTCTTTACTGAGTTAGCTCCAACTAAACTGGTTTTTACTTCACGATTCACTTCATATAATCTCTCTTCACCCAAACTGCACTCGCTAAGCTTACTTTACTTAAACTGTGCTCGCTGTGTTTACGACACATAAACTGATTGCTGTTCGCATCGGTGTGCTTTTTATATGGCTGAGTAAGTAACACATCGAAAGCTCTCGAACCTCTCGATATTTCAGGTAGATTTCATTTCTTTCTTTTAATCTCTTTTTAGTTCTTTTGTAGCCATGCCTATGTGAACATCTACCTCTTTCAGCTCTTAGTATTTGTTGTTGCTTGTTTATTGTCTGTTACTTGTTTTCTTTGCTGCTTAATTATTGCTGTTGCCGTGTTATTTTTATTTACTTTAACTCTGCTAATGGTTGTTGTTGTAGATTTTGTTATTTGTAAACAGCACGTATAGTTGTTCTTTCAGCTTTTGTTTATTTATTTTAGCGATGTAATAAACGCTGTAGTGCTCTTTATTTATAGTTTTGGAAACAGAAGAAATCCGCAACTGCCACTATTGACTGTGACCAAAAATTGTTCTTTTGAAGTACAAATTCATAATAAGACCAATGCACACCGATGACACAGTAGTATAGTGGCCATTACGGAGCTTGCAAAGATGCTGACATCGACCTGTATTGCTGTCACTGGGCGACTTATTTGTTTGAGCTACGACTACCAGTAGCACGATGAAATCATCGTTCTCTGGAGTATGGAATGGTCATACCAGAATTCTCTACTAATTCTCTGACTGACTACCTACTACCACCGACTACTGTACTCCAGAACTTAACTTCTAGAAGAGATTGTCTTTTGAAAAGCAATTGTGGCAACGGCTTTGACATCAGGGTCTATGGGGTATAATGTTTCAACCGGAATTTTCTCCGTCGAGACAAGCCTGTATCACTACTTCAATCTCTTTGATGTCTTAAGAAATTTTAAGATGACAATAATGGCCTGTATGTATACCTCGCAGTTGAAAACTTGGGCGAAATATATTTGCGTGGATACTCAGACTGCCCTGATTTCTCTTAAATCACACACTTCTGTGACTTATTAAACACCTTCAGCCTTTTTTCTAAGCCGACCTTAGTTTGGATTTCGAAACACCGGGAATAAACTCTCGTTGGTATTATCAATAAATATTTTTAGATGAAAATATGGGCCATTAAGAAAGCATGCTCACTATTATCTCGGAACAGAACTCTAGAGCGCATTTGTATGTCACTCCGATACTTGGTCGTATCATCAATAGGGCCGCTGAAGAAGGCTATTCTTGATTTCTACTTGGATCGGATATATACAAGCAGGAATGCAGGATCAATAAGCTGTTTTGACCTGAATATGACGTGAGGTTCAGTGGACCTCTCATAGGCCAGGATAGAAGGGATCTAACCAGACTGACACTTGGCGATTAGAAACCATACCCGTAATATGTGGTTACGGCACAACAATTACGATTGCAACTGTGGCGACGTGAAGGAGACGGTTTAGCACTTCTTATATGCATGTCCGGCCTTTATGACCCCACGCCGTAAGGTCTTTGCGGATTGGTTCTTCTACATGAAAGCTTCGATATATTCTTTATTATACCAAGCAATATTCTAAATTATACCGGCCTGCCGGAAAGAAAGATAGGTATTCACAAAATCGTGCGGTTCAAGTGGCAGATTCTCAAAATGGTGTCCGAGGGCACCGCTTAACACACAAGCAGTTGCGGGTGGCAACGCAATCTTCTGCTTCTTTGGGGATTCCAATCAACAACATTGCCTGTGGTATTAGCGGGTGAATTTTTTTTTCGCTTGGGAGCAGTGTTTATGAACGTTTGATTTGAATTTACTTATATCGTAAGTGACAGGAAAAACTTAATTGGGGAAACTAATCCACAAAAGAACTTTGAGGCCAAAACGAATACGATGTGCAATTCACTCGACAATCAACTACAGAGGAATGCACTCTACGAGAAATAAGAGTACCACGTAAGAATATACAATTATTTCTTAATTTCGACAGAACACATTTCGTTATAGTATCGATAGAACAATAAAACCTACGCTACAATGCGACGATAACTTAATCAAACGATAAAGTTAATAAGCACTTTCGTCTTCTCTTATAATAGGAAAAATAAAAATATCATGGCAAGAGCATCAGACAATAATGAATGGAATGCAATTGTTGAGGAAATAACAGAATTTTATATATACCCTGTACCATATATATCGCTGGATGCAGATAGGTAAGGCAAAGAATACCATAAATCACTGGTGATTTAAGTGCGAAAGCTATCTTGTGGTGCTACTAACGAATAAACTTTGAAGCACCGGCCCATACATGAGAGTTGTATTCCATCGTATATCAGATATAAATAAGTCTTGCAAATATTAAAGACTATATGCAGAGAAGTATACCATCTTAAAAAATGAAGGCACGTGAGTGCTTCTTTTTACGCTCGAAAGATGTGATCGTTCCAACGAACATTACAATGAATTTTCATGGCCAGAACATTAAGAGCATCTGATTCCTCAATATCTGCAGTACCTATAGATACAGATGATACCACATCACCACGCCTGTGTGCCAGAAAACAATATAAGGCCTTGCAAGCATTCAAATCTACCGCATTCGTATGACTCGATTCAGAGATTCTCGCCAGGTCGCTTGTTAGCATGTCGTTCTTTTCGTCCGAATCTCCAAGATGCTCGGCCCTACTATCAAAATAATATTGTTACGTTTTAAACTTTTTAAAATATTTGAGTTCGTTTAAATTGCGTTAAAATAAAATAAACACCGCTTTATTTTGTTGTCTTACAGTTTTTATTTATTCCACTATAACTTTTATAGAGTTTGTCTTAATACAAAACTTAATATACAACACTTTTATTTCCGCTTTAAGACAATTTTATATATGACAGCCAAACAATAACTAAACTCACGTGTAGGTAAAGCAGCCCCTTCATATACCTAACTGCCTAGAGTTGGGAAGGTTCCGGAAATATCGACCAACTTCTATTCCGTTAAATCAAATGTAACGTAAAGGTGGTTGATTTGGCCGTGACAGGGTAATACATAACTACCAAATATACCAAAATTTAGGCATTTTTATTTTCGTTTATATTGTTATGAATGTTGCTGTAATCAGCAAAATATTTTATAGTATTAAGAGTGAGAAGAAGAAAGGTGTTAAGAAATATTATAAATAAAGTGGGAGAATGAACAGAGCTTTACTGTTCCACTGAATTTATCCTGAACTTATCGGATTAGATTCCATCTATAACCATTCTTTTAGGACGATCTCTGAGAAAGCTGGATATAAGTGGAGAGAAGTAGCTGCCGACACCAAAAGCAATAAGTCTCGGCACAGGCGCTTCATAACAAACTCTATCAAACGTCCTGGAAATATCCAAAACCACAACTTTACTCTCAATAAAACCATGAATAGATTTGTGTCCCATCTCTCAAACAGCACCGCCAGCAGATCGTCAATATAACGGTCATTGCGGATCGTCTATTGATGATCGCTTAACAAATCGTTGAACTCTAAATACCTCACAAGGCTGTGATAAGGAATATTCTCGATGTGGAATGCCGAACAAACGCTATTAGGCGGTAGATTTCAGGGTTGATAGCTTCACTGTTTTTAGGGATTTTCGTTACACTAGCAACCGTTGAACAGGTTGGAAAATGACCGGCGCAATATGTTGCACTGAAAATTGATGCGCAAACGTCGGAGAAAACTGCTTCAGGACTAATGCTGCTTTGCCATCTGACCCAGATAACTTGTTAACTTTGAGATTTGCATTTTTATTGCGTTTGGCCAATTCATCGCCATATATTCTGGAATATTTCAAAATAAATTTTGCTTCGATAGGTACGTGCTGAGTATTGTTTTTCTTTCGGATACGAAAAATTGAATTTAACAGTTGGGATATATGCAAGTCTGACAATATATTGGAGTAGTGGAGTAGTAGTTGTTCACTTAATATTTAACTGATTGTTTTTCGAAGGCCGTTGCTGTTTAGTAGATGTTTTGAGGATGTGTTTAGGATTGAAATAAGACAAATTGGTCAAGTTATACTGCTTATGTCTGCAATTCTTTCCTAATTTAATTCTACTTTTTGTGTTTATTGTGCATATTAATGTAATAATATGACAGCAATGTGTTTAAATATATAAAACAATTTAATAAAATAATTTGTATAGAAAATAAAATAAAAAAGTAACCAACTCTTTAGTAGCTTTATTACGTTGAAATAAAATTCCATAAAAACATTATGACACTAATAATGACAGTCATGCCTCTAAGGCATTATTAATAATCATCTTGATAAAGCGTTAGATACATGGCTTTAGAGAGGAAAACAAAAAAGTAGAGAAGGAGTAGGAAAAGAGAAAAATAAATTTTAAAAATAATGCATTTTGCATAAAATAGCGATGAATGGATAACAAAAAAATAGAAGAAAAAAAAGTCTGCCTGCACTAACAATACAGGAACTAAAGTTCAGTTCAACAAAAATTGTAGACAAAACGAGACACATAGTAAGTCAGAGTAAAAAAACGTATATTAAGGTTTACATTATAGGGGCTCTGAAGAAATAGGAAAAAAGCACCAGGGAAAAAAGGAGCAGCAGCAGCAGTCTTCCTCATCATAATTTTCAACAATGCAATTTAAATATTAATGCAAAGCGCAGAAAAAAAAGACACAAAAAATAAAATGAAAATCACAAACCAAATTTTAACGCCATTTTAAGGAAAAGAAAAGGTAAAAGCAAAAATAAAAATAAAATTAAAAAAAATATCATTGACTTGTCACCATCGATTTTACTATTAAGCAAACGTTTTTACTTTCCAAACGTAGAAGTTTGTACAAAAAAATAAGTAAAGAGTTCACCTTTCCTCAGCGAATAAAAAATTTAAAAAAAAATTGGAAACTGGCTTGTTGGCTGTTAATAAATGCAATTTCTCGCTCAGTGTTTATATCCGTGTATCTACAGTTATAAGTAGCAGGTCACTCAATAGGTCTGTAGGATAAGTAAGAAAAAAACGAAATTTTTACAAAACTTGATTTTATTGTTCAACAGAAAACTAGTACACAACAAATTTAATAATGGAAAATCTACTGGCATGGTCCTGAAAGATATCAAAGCAGCTTTTGACTCAGTGTGACATGATGCATTGATCTTCAAAATGATTAATTACAATTTCCCTACAAGCACAATAAGAATGATCCAATCTTTCCAGTCGGCGCGTACATTTAAAGTACATGTTTGTGGTGAAAAGTCCTCACTAATAAATGTTAATGTTGCAGGATCTTTGATAGGGTTCTGTGGAGTGCAGCACTGATTATTACGGATGCGCTCAGGTCCACTCCTTCGAGGGCCTTGTTTGTACTGTTGAACTAGCTTCCAGCGGATCTGATGGCTAGGCAGATGGCGGGCATGTCTGCGATAAGGTTGAGGACAGGGAGCATGGTCAGACAGAGTTTACGGGCATGCGGCCATCTTTAAGTATTTGGATACGATCCCTGAGCGGATAGATTACTGCACACCCAAACCCTTCCTGGATAGAATGTTCTCCGTGTGCATCTCACAAGAACCGGTAATTGGACAAGGTACTGTTGAGATTTGCACTGATGGATCAAAATCCTCGAAAGGGGTTGGGGGCGGCATCTTTATTTCTGTATACGGGGTGAGGGAATTCTTTAAACTGCCGGACACTGCAGTGTCTTACAGACGGAGGTCTCGGCGATAAAGAGGGCAGCGAACAGGTTGATGTACTACGGGGTATATGACAGTAATATCGGGATCTGTACGGACAGTCAGGCTGCGATCAGGGCGCTCTCCGGTGTCTACTCAACATTGCGACTGGTGTGTGAGTGCCGGGAATCTCTCGACGAGATGGCGAGACATTCAGACCTGGAGATTATCTGGGTAAGGGGTCACTCGGACACCCGGGGAAACTGTGTGGCGGATGGAATTGCGAGGGCTGGCTCTCTCCTCAGAAATGAGGAGATGGACCATGCAGTTGGGATGCCACTCTCCTCTTGCGGTACATGTTGGGTAGGGCACAGCTACGGTGTGATGATGAACGCACGTGCTCTGTATCGAGGCAAATCTGACCCCTATATGATCTGGCTCGCTCGAAGTCTATTATAGGGGTGTCGCGACTTATGCTGCGAACTCTTGTGGCTGTGATTACTGGGCACTGGGTGGCTAGTGCGCACGCTAGGAAATTGGGTCTGGCGTTCAATGACTATTTTAGGGGTTCTCAGGATGAGGAGGAAGAGGAGACTGTTGAGTACTTCCTATGCCAGTGCCCGAGTCTTTCGGACAGTCCGTTTCTAGATGGCTTGTCGGATCCGGCCGGTGTGAATATCGGCAGGATCTCTTCTTCTTTGTACATGCGTCTGGTTGGTTCGGATCGCACCGGGACGCGGACATATAGGTTGTCCATTTTCTGGATTGTTAATGAATATCACAGGGGGATCAATATTGGACCCAGGTTGGCTGGACGTGTCTGTCTGGCTACCTATCTATGTCAGACATCCTTTATCTGTTTTTGCTGATGACACTGCAGTTTTAAGTTCGGCCATTCTGGCAAATGATATAATACTCGTAGATAATCTGCAGAGAGCAACACAAAAATTGCTCACATATTTCAATAAATGGCAAATCCTCGTCACGGAGAAAAAACTAAATCGTTATATTTTACTAGACGAAGAAATACAACTTACATTCCTCAAAGCTGCATAATTTTTGATAACTGCGAAATTAAATAGGAAAATCATGTTAAATACCTAAGTGTAATACTAGATCCAAAAATTAAATTCAAAATTATATCATAAATATCCTAAATAAATTCAGTCACTTAATTCACCTTATGTATCCTAGAGCTGCAAAACTATCGATAGTCGGTTCACTCGATAGTTTCAGTAGTTTCCTAAGAAACTATCGATACTATCAGATTCTTTTCAGTACTACTAGTGGCAACAATATTAGAATTGAAGTGAAAAAGAAAAAATAATAATAAATATACAGTGTTGAAACAAAAAATAGGGACACTTTATTTTTTTCAGGATAAAATAAAATTGTATGTATTGAAGTTTTTTGATGGAAAATTTATCCTTGTAAAGGGTTCGCCAAATAATTTTTTTTTTTAATGCTATAAGAAAATACCGAATATTTTCTTAAATTTCTTTTTTTATTTTTTTCTATTATTAACCGGAAGGTTAATAATGGAAAATAATTTCATTCAAATGGCTGCCTCGGCTGGCCATACAGTAGCCTACACGATCGGTCCAATTTTTAAGCACATTATCGATTGTGTGCAGCTGTATTTCACCAATGGCTTCACATATATTGTCCTTTAAAGCGTCAATTTTCTCTGGCTTGTTGCGATCTTCAAAAACAGGGCGCAAAACATCGAGTGTAGATTCGGATGTTTGGCACGTAGCGCCGTCCAGTTGGAACCAAATGTTGCTAATATCCTTCATTCAACATGGCTTGATAACGATCGCCATTGACTGTAACGACCACTCCTTCCTCATTTTCGAAGAAAAATGGTCCGATTAAGCCTCTGGACCAAAATCCGCTCCAAACAGTGACTCGTCTTGAGTGTATCGGCTGTTCAATGTATGTGTGCGGGTATTCTGTGCCCCAAATGCGACAATTTTGCTTGTTTACATGCCCGCCAAAATCAAAATGAGCTCCAACTAAAAAGATGATTTTCTTGGCAAAATCGGCATCTTCTGTAAGTCGATCGAAGGCCCAGATTCCCAGCGTTGTTCAAGCGTATACGCATCCATATTCGTTCAGCATAAAACAAATTATCTGTCAAATCAGACATGTGCTAAGTGTTACAATTCAAGAAATAAGCACTAGTTGAAAAAAAGTTAGATGGTGGACCCTATACGATTTCTCTTTTTCGTCAAAATATGCCTCAGTTTCAGCGATTACTTCATCATTAGACGTAAATTTCGTTCTAGCAAGCATTCTCTTGAGATCTGAAAACAGGAAAAAGTGGGTAAAAAATTCCAAGGCCAATTCGTTCAATTTTGCTATCGTTTTCATCGATTTCTGGCACGCTTCGTGAGCTAAAGCGGCAATCACTTTAAACAAAGCTTTCGCAAACCCAAATATTCGTATAAAATGGTTGAAACACTACCATTTAATATATTTACAATGTTAGCTAGATAGTGCGCCTCTAATTTGCGATCGTTCGTAGCCAATTTGGGAATTTTCTTAATATTTTTGGAACAACTGTCTCATTTGTGCGTCCATTGTGTTTTGCTTAATTGGTGCTGGTACGACCACATTTAAATTCAGCAGAGTTTAGGCAATGTTTATTAAACGCTTGTTTGTTTTTCACTGTATTTTTTTTTTCCTCAAATAGCAATGCTTTATCAAAACTCGAATTTCACTTTTTCCATTTTTTTTGTTAAATAAAAAAATCTGTTTTACACAAAATGCTATAACTCACGTATCAATAGTCAGATTGCCGTCAAATTTATACGCGCATCGTTTGACGGTTTTTTTCCGTCACTCTCTTAGGGAGCATATTGGCTTTCCACAAAGCATTTATTGCTGTGTTTTAGTTAACCCGCTGTAGCTTCCTCCATATGATTTTTTTTCTGTGTAGTGGTGAAGATCCTTGCTAATTGGTGGTGATCTTTACTTTAGCATTGTAATTTTTTCCTAGTAGGTGGCGTGTTTTTCCTGATCATTCGTCTGATGTTTGTCATTATCGCCAGAGAAGGGTCAGGGGGCTTTTTCTTGTATTTTTTTTTTTTTTTTTTTTTTAATTGAGTTGTCTGAAGAGAAGAAGTTGAAGCCTTTTTTTGTTATTAAACATTCGAAACCACAATTAAATTTTTTCTTCGCCATGTCCTCTGCTGGGGCTCGAACCTGGGTCGTTTGTGTTATTATACGCCACCCTCGTTTGACGGTTAGTACTAAATAAAACTCATATGGACAAAATTTTAGTAACGCCATCTATGTGTCATCCTACGGACTTATTTTGTGACCTGATATGTTGGTATTTGTGTGTCTATGTATGTACACAAAAACGTATATATCCTATATAACCAAATTTATAAATACCAACCAAAAAAAAAAATAAATGAATAAATTCATTTGCAGACCTGATGGGTATTTTGATTTAAAAACGAAAAAATGAAATAAAACCTAACGAAGCGAAATATTATAAAAATTAAATGAAAAATTGCTGGCAAAAAAAAAGACATTTTTTATAGCAAAAGACCTTTATTGTGGTTTTGCCTGTTGTGGTTATTTGTGATTTGCATTTTTGGCTGCTTT
Organism: Wohlfahrtia magnifica; assembly: GCA_023159175.1. Classification (NCBI taxonomy): domain Eukaryota; kingdom Metazoa; phylum Arthropoda; class Insecta; order Diptera; family Sarcophagidae; genus Wohlfahrtia; species Wohlfahrtia magnifica. The sequence goes on from JAKWBJ010000051.1 coordinate 4,853,955, forward strand.
ATTTCTTTTTTTATTCGAAATTTTTCGTATTTGTTGTGTACAGCACTATAGGAAAATGGAGTTTCAAATGTTTGAGCTTTTGTTTGTCAAAACTAAAAAAAAAATAGGTCCCAGACCACTTGAAGTAATGACTGATTAGGTACCAATTTTTCTTTCAGTAAAGATATGTAAGTTCTGTAATCCAATGGCAGCTCGCGCCTTTGAGGATATTAAGATAAGTACCTACTAAGCAATAGAGCTGCAAAATCATGGATAGTACTATCGATAGTATCGATAGTTTTGTTTTTGGCTGACCATCGATAGTTTTTTTTTCACTATCGATACTATCGTCAAATTCTAACAGTCGAACTAACATTTGCCAAAATTTGTTCGACGCAGGTTGTTAGACGTCTGTAGCCTTTTATAGTTACATTGGGACACAGTTTAACAGTTTCTTAAATTTCTATTTATTAAACTCAAAGTATGAGTTTTAACTAAAATATATTCGGACATACGATTTTGCATTTGTTTCAAACAAATTAATCTTCATTTCGTCCGACAATAGCATGTTGTTATGACTATTACGTGATTAGTGTTGTTTCCGTTTGCTGAGAAATGATACATTTCGAGGACTCTTACCCATAAGTCTAGTTTCCATAAGTTTTTTTTCTTGTTGTGAAATATTGAAACAAGAGAATAAATTCATTTTTGAGGCTTTTTGATAACTTGAAGAGATTAAACTTTGAAGTACGAATTAAAAGTTTATCAAAACTGACTGTTGTTCTACGCTTTCTTTTCATAATCTCTTTAGTTTTCTTTCACTGGATCTTGTTAAATACTTTAGTTTTGGAGCACTTCATGGTCTGAACAATTTTCGCTTTATATAAGCACTGCTCTTCCATCAAATTTTATGACATACTGAACAAAAATAAAGTGTCCCTATTATTTGTTTCAACACTGTATATTTATTATTACTCTTTCCCTTTCACTTAAATTCTAATATTGTTGCCACAAGTAGCACTCAATAGAATCCAATAGTATCAATAGTATCGATAGTTTTTTTGCAAACTATCGAAACTATCGAGTGGACCGACTATTGCAGCTCTACTAAACAAACTATTAAACTTTTTTATATAATAGACCCAATAAAGTTATATATTGTGTAGGGAATAATTTTATTAAGTTGTTAGCTTTTAAAAACGTTTATTAAATGAGTTCGTACATTGCAGTTAAAATGAAAAAATTTTTGTGTTTGAGTTTAATGCAGTAATTCTTTATTAACACAGTTATGCGTACCACTACTTGCTACCTTTTCGTAAGTAACAAACATTTTTATTCTTAATCTCTCTCTCTCTCTCTCTCTCTCTCTCTCTATCTCTCTTTCTCAATTCAAAACTTAAACAACAACAATTATTCGACAGATCGTTCTACCTCGATCACAACACTTTCAGCCAGAGTTGAACACATTGAACTCTGTAAATACTGAGTTCAAACTCATAACTCATTCGCTGAGTTTACACCAAACAAACTGACTGCTGTCAATGTAAATTTACCGGTCTTTTAACCAGGCATTTGAATAGAATAGTAGTAGTTTCCTATCCAGTAAATAAAATGACCGTACACTTGGTATTTGTGCGATATTGATGTACTTTAGTAAAATGCTCTAAGGTAGCTAGCAAGCTGGCATTAATCGTAACTTAATATTAATTGAACTGATCTTTAGTACCATAAGCCTCAAAATTTTATTTCGTTTTATTGTATGCAACGCTTAAGCAGCGACTGAAATTGTGTCGCTATAGGGAATCATACGATCGGATTTAACCATTTTGTTGCTGATTTAACTTAATTTTATTTATTTGGCATTTAGGCAAAAAATTGCAGACACGAAACCCAAATACATTTAAAACCAATAATCGTACAAAATACAAATTATTTGATAGTTAAAATGTAATTAATTATTGTTGTGGTTATTGCTCATGTTCAGGCTGTAAAAATTATATGACAAATAAAATGGAAATAAATCGGAAAGTGTTAAAGGAACAACTGCTAAAAACGAGAGCATTTGCTGGAGAGAAATATATAATTCCAAAAACTAACAAATCCTTTGTACAAGAAGGCTTTGAATTTAGCAAAAATTTTTCCTTTGACGGAAACTATATTAAGAAGTCAATAAAAAGGTCTCTTAAAAAACCTGTTTCTTAAAGATCTTAATCAGAACAGACCTATAGCATACGCTGTGTTTTCGTAACTGGGACTTATCTGCTTAAAGAAATTTTTTTGAAACTATAATCCTTAGTAACGTTCTAACAAAAGCATAATCATCCTAAAAACATAATAAAGTATTTTAAATCGTTTATATGCAACATGATTCTGTAACTAAAAGGTCCATTTCAAGATTTCCACATTGATTCAATTAATACTTAATAGTTGTTAGCCCCTTAATTCACAATAATTTAAGTTAAAAAAAAATTAAGTCAATGAACCAAAATTGGATCAACGATTACACTCAATGTCATAACCATACCATACATTAAACTTTAAAAAATCTATTGAGTCATGGTCAATAGTTAAAAAGCTTTAAAAGCTCATTAAAAATTAAATACACAAACAACGAGAACCGTTGTTAAGGCACCCAATTACTACTATGTTATGTGTAACATCATTAACCCTTACACACCTAAGACCGTCTACAGACGATCGCGAGAAAAAATGGGCTTAAACAAAATCGGTCAACTTTTAAAAAGCTTGTTCTTTAAGTTGACATTACTTTTCAAGATGGCGAGCGATTTAACAGCTGTCAAGTGATTTATTCTCAGTTTGGTTTGGCAATTCATCACGAATAGACTCACGCCCGGCGTAGGCTCGTGAAATGCGCCCAAAACGAGATTACCATTGTTCCAGATTTTCATAAGCCAATTTTGTTTAGCGATGAAGCGCACTTCTGCTTGAATGGCCACGTCGACAAACAAAACTGCCCCATTGGAGTGAATGTAATCCTCAAGTGTATGTGGAAACACCGTTACATCCAGAAAAACTGACTGTTTGGTGCGCTTTATGGGCTGGTGGAATCATTGGTCCGTACTTTTGCAAAAACGATGGTGGCCAGAGCGTTACAGTCAGCGGTGATCGGTATAGAGCCATGATTACTAACTTTTTCATTCCTGAATTGAATAACCATGATGTCCAGAAGATTTGGTTTCAACAAGACGGCGCAACATGTCACACAGCTCGTGCCACAATAGATTTATTGAAAGACACGTTTGGTGACCACTTATATCACGTTTTGGACCTGTGAATTGGCCTCGAAGGTCTTGTGATTTAACACCATTAGACTACTTTCTGTGGGGCTATGTAAAGTCATTGGTTTATGCGGTAAAGCCACAAACGCTTGACCATTTGGAAGGCAACATTCGCCGTGTTATTGCCGATATACGGCCACAACGAAATTTGGACGTCCAGATTGGACTAAATCTGCGCCAGCCGTGGTAGTCATATGCCAGAAAACATATTTAAAATGTAATGGCACAAGACTATCTTTCGGATAAATAAAATTCATGTCAATCCATCGTTGTTTTATTGCAACTTAAAGTTCTATACTCCTATAAAAAACACCCCTTATATACACCAACAGAAAAGAAATGAATAAAGTAGTTTGAAAGTCCCCTACCACAATATGAAGATATGAAGGTAAATCAAGCAACGAAGGTAAATCAGTGTAACTTTTTTGGTTCTGGAGCTTTCCAGGAGTAATTTTTTAGAAATTAAAACTCGTCACCAGTATAGCGACTTTTACTGGCGATCGCTTAGCAAATTGTTGGCCTCTTAATACTTCACAATTTTGCAAAGTACAGAACAGGGTTATTTGCCTCACCCTTTTTAGGGATAGGCGTTGCATTGGCAACCTTTCAGCAAGATGAAGAAACCCCGCACGATAAGACGCACTGAAAAGATAAGCCAAGGAAAGCGCAAGTATCGAAAAGCACTGCTTCAGGACCAGCCCTAGAATGCCATCCAGCCCAGAAGACTTATTAACGATGAGATTTTTAAGAACTCCTTACTGCACGGGCTCGCAAGAATATACTAGGAATAGTCACTGATATTCTTTCAAGCTCGGGCAGTGGTTGAAGGCTCTCCGGCAAGTTCGAATTATCTGCAAGCATTTCGGCCAGAAGGTTTGTTTTTTTAAACGGGTTAGTAAATATTTTATCATTATTTTTTTATAAGGCCTGGCACCGAACTAGCCTTTAAATAAACGACCAAAAGTTCTTACTTCCCCGCGGAAAAGTAAGAACTTTGGCACGTTGGCGCTGTTCCTAAGTATTGCGGCACGAAAAGATCTCACTTGTTTGCTTAGCGAATCATTATTATCGCGTTGTTATTACGCCAAATTCTGAATGCTTGCTTTCTGGATCTGACTGCAAGCGTGCACGTCTTATTAAACCAGGATTTATTTCTTATTTAATCGAGAGCTTTTTGGATGGAGTGAAATTATCCATCCCTAGCTTTCCCATATTGACAACCATTTCGGCCCTGACATTTACTTTACAATCAAGGAAATAAAGTTTCCAATTGAAATGCCCATAGAAATCGTTAAGCTCAACCCAACGAGCTTCTCGTAATTAAAAACCAAGCGCTTCGTAGCTGTATGTGAAGCGTTGTGAAGAGTGAAGAACGGGAAAGAGGCAGAAATGGTACAGTGGTTCGAATTTCTGAGAGGTGCAAGAACCTCAATTACATACTTTTCAGGGTGTGTAGTGAGGAAAAGTTCGAGGGTGCTATTTTGGTGCCCATCTACACACGATAGGTGAGTAGCTTCATTCACTAATTGCGCAAGATGGTTGTGCGCGGCTAACAGCTCTATCTATTGGCCTTTCTTGGTTTCAAGAAATTAGCCATCTTTTGGCTTTGAAAAAACGCTGGTGTTCTACGAATCATAGTTCTTAGGCTAGCAAAAGAAGTCCTTTTGTCCTTTTAGTCCAAAAAAATTGTTGAAAAGAATGTCGGTTGCTTTATTGTGGTTCTAACACCCAAACTTCAACTCATTTAACATAATGCTAAACACACACAACCGTCTTACAAACTAACAAATAATTAATTGACTTTTTATTTGATTACTATATTGTGTCAAAATTGTAAGTCATTAAATATTAAAAGAGAAAACACAATCAAACAAAAAAAAAACGGAGAATGGGAAGCAGAAAAGAAAAAGAAAAGAGACAATGAAACGCAAGGCAAACATACATATGATTATCGAAAGTAAATATAAATACACACTCAAACACTGTCATACAAATAAACTGTCATATTGTATGTGAAAAGCTACGAAAAAAGTAAAATTTAAAGCAGGACATAAGGCGTTATTAATGAATTTGTAAAGAAATCTAGTTAAACACTAATCAGTAGTCAATAAAATGTACAACAAGAAATACAGAAAATTTCGATTTGATTAAAATAACAATAGAGGAGACAAAATAAGTTTTATAGAAAATAAAGTAATAAAAATTAATTATATGGCAAAAAACACAGATTTAAAAAAAATATAAAATATTAGTTGCCTTGAAATTAATTAAAAGCAAACAATAAAACAGAATATTTATAAAGAAACATGAATTTCAATTTAGTACGTTTTATACAAAACTTACCATTCTTTAGCGACGTTAAAAGGTAAAAGAAATTTATTTTAAAATTTAATGACAAAAAATGTATATAAAAAACTAAATATAAAAGATTTTTAAACTAAAATAACCATTTTATTCTGATTAAAAACTAGAAAAAAAGGAAATTAAAATGACCTTTAAAACATACCTATAAACGTGCATACATATATTTGTTTTTATATTTTTTAAAAAAGCATACAGCGTATAAACAACGTATTGTATGCCAATTTGCAATTACTTTTTGCTTGAAAAATAAAAACCTTTCTATTTTTGTTAACATTGTTTCAATGATTGTTTTGACAAAAAATAACGTGAAAAAAGAAACTTTATAAAGTCAGCCTAAGCGCAAAACTAAATTAGCCTTGAACTCTTTTATTATTACGCATGGTTTTGTTCTTTTTTTTCCTAGTTTTCAAAACAAAGGCTATTATAAAAATAAAAAAAACAACAAATATTATAACAATAACAAATTTAACAACAACAAAAAGTGCATTCTTTAAAAATAAAAATTTTATATACAATTTTAATTAATTTTAATTTTTAATTTTTTTTTTTTATTTTTTTTCAAAACAAAAGCTACAATAAAAATAAAAAAACAACAACTATTATAACAATAACAAATTTAACAACAACAAAAAGTGCATTCTTTAAAAATAAAAAATTTATATACAATTTTAAAAAACAATAGACTAAACTATACTATGCCTGCTATAACCAGGATTGTCCGATCTCTTTTAGGCTTTTTCACCAAATTCAATTCACAAAATCGCCGAAATCGTCAAATCATCCTTTTTTACACTTTGACAATAAATTTTATATTTTTTTAAATAATGAAAAAAAAGAATTTGTAAAACAAATAAAAAAGAATTTTTTCTGAATTCTTAAATTTCGCCAAAAGTGGAAAAAAATTCGCCATTATAACGGGTCCGCCAAATAATTTTTTTTTATAATGCTATAAAAAAAAATAATGAATATTTTCTCAAATTTCTCTTTTTATTTGAAAGTACAATCCTTCCGGTTAATAATGGAAAATAATTTCATTCAAATGTGCAACTGTATTTCACCTATGGCTTCACGAATATTGTCCTTTAAAGCGTCAATTGTCTCTGGCTTGTGGGCGTAACACTTATCTTTGACAGCACCCCACAAATAATAGTCCAACGGTGTCAAATCGAAGCTCCGAGGTGGCCAAACGACATCAGCTCTGCGGCTGATAATGCGATCTTTAAAAACAGGGCACAATACATGGAGTGTAGCTTCGGCTGTGTGGCACGTAGCGCCGTCCTGTTGAAACCAAATGTTACTAATATCCTCCTCTTCAATTTTTGTGAACAAAAATTCGTTCAACATGGCCCGATAACGATCACTATTGGCTATAAAGGCCACTCCTTGCTCATTTTCAAAGAAAAATGGCCAATTATGCCTCTGGACCAAAATCCGCACCAAACAGTGACTCGTCTTGAGTGTATCGCCTTTTTAGTGTATGCATACGGGTTTTCTGTGCCCCAAATGCGACAATTTTGCTAGTTTACATGCCCGCCAAGATCAAAATGAGCTTCATCTGAAAAGATGATTTTTTTGCCAAAATCGGCATCTTCTGTAAGTCAATTGCAGGCCCACTTAGCGAAGCAAAAACGCATTTTATGGTCAGTTGGCTTCAACTCCTGAACCAATTGGACTTTGTATGGCGTCATACCAAGGTCCTTATGCAAAATTCGTCTCAGTGATGTCTCCAAAATGTTCAATTGTTGAGAAAGACGGTGAATTGATGTTGATGGCGCTTCACGCACACTTCCTGCCACACCTGCAATATTCTCGGGTGTACGGACTATTTTTGGCGTTTCACGCTTTTGTTTATCGATGAGGATGCCAGTTTCTTTCACTTTTTTCACAAGATAACGAACATACGGAGCTGACAGTGCTTCTCTTCTTCCAAAATCCGTACGCAATTTTCGCACACATTCTGTAACATTACCATGATTTTCAATGTAATGTCGCAATATTTCCCAGTGTTGCTCAAGCATATACACAACCATATTCGTTCAGCGGAAGGATAAAACTAATTATCTGTCAAATCAGACATGAGCTAAGTGTTACCATTCACGAAATTAGCACTAGTTGAAAAAAAACGTTAGATGGCGGACCCTTTATATATTCTGCAAATTTTATTAAGCAAAAATATTATCAAAAACAAAAAGTGTACAGTGTTTACTATAACTATGTTTATAGTTTACTGAAAGCTAGAAAACTATAAAAAATAATTTTTATATTTAATATAAAATACATTTTGGATATTACATATCTATATCCTCATTCCTGTTATATATCTAAAATGTTACACACTTTTTCTTTGACAGATTTTTACATTGTCTTCTATTAAATTACATCATGCGACAAAAAAAACGAAGATAAAATACCTGAAAAGTTATAATATTTTTTTTAATAAACGTTATCTTCTAAAAACCTATAACATCTTTAATTACGTATAAAAAAAACGCTTTTTCGTACCTTCATACACTTACAGACTTATAAGTTAGCGGAATACTATCCTATTTAAAGCTTTTCAGCGGATTCAGAGAGATGGGAAGTAGACCTTTTAAATGATGATATGATATAATTCCCCAGCAGTAGAATTGTATACTATTATGTCAACAATTAAAATTGAAATAAAATTTTTAAGTGCATACAACTAGCATCCGAGATGGATGAGTCTCATTCCCAATACATTGTAAAAGTGAATGTTCATTAGAAGTAAAAAAGCTAGCATTAGCACTAGCATTCGATTTGAATGGATCTGTAATGCATTACATTGTTATTGTAGATGGCCTATAAGCTGAATTTGCATTGTTCGTAAGGGGTGTTTTTTATAGAGGTATAGAACTTTAAGTTGCAATTAAACAACGATGGATTATTCGACTGACATGAATTTTATTTATCTGAAAGATAATCTTGTGGCATTACATTTTAAATATGATTTTTGACATATCACCGCCACGGCTGGCGCGGATGTAGTCCAATCTGGACGTCCAATTTTCAATGACTTTTTCCAACATTTGTGGCCGTATGTCGGCAATAACAGAGCGAAGGCTGTCTTCCAAATGGTCAAGCGTTTGTGGCTATACCGCATAGACCAATGACTTTACATAGCCCCACAGAAAGTAATCTAGCGGTGTTAAATCACAAGATCTTGTAGGTCAATTCACAGGTCAAAAAAGTGAAATTAGGCGGTCACCACACCTGTCTTTCAACAAATCTAATGTGGCTCGAGCTGTGTGACATGTTGCGCCGTCTTGTTGACACCACATCTTCTGGACCTCATGGTTATTCAATTCAGGAATGGAAAAGTTAATAATCATGGCTCTATACCGATCACCATTGACTGTAACATTCTGGCCACCATCGTTTTTGAAAAAGTACGGACCAATGATTCCACCAGTCCATAAAGCGCACCAACGGTGTTTCCACATACACTTGAGGATTATCTTCACTCCAAATGCGGCAGTTTTGTTTGTTGACGTGGCCATTCAAGCAGAAGTGTGCTTCATCGCTAAATAAAATTGGAACAACGGTAATGTCGTTTTGGGCTCATTTGATGAATCTGCGCCGGGCGTAAGTCTATTCATGATGAATTGCCAAACCAAACTGAAAATAAATCACTTGACGGCTGTTAAATCGTTCACCATCTTGAAAAGTAATGCCAACTTAAAGTTTTATACCTCTATAAAAAACACGCTTTATAAATAAATAAAATTAAAAAATAAATGAAGACAATTAAAACCCATCCAATCTTCACTTACAATGTTTTTTCTATCAAACTTATCCAACCGTCACTTACAATGTCTGCCCTATCAGACCCATTCAACCGTTGCTAATGTCTGTTCTATCGGAACCATCTAACGGCCTAGGTCAATGCTTTATAGATGTAAATATGAATTGCATACAGTCTTGGATCGAAGACATATGTAGTAAAAATTTTTGCTGGGTCATTACCCTGAGGTATGCATATGTGTAAATTTTTCAAACAAACACATTAATTTTTTTCCACATTTATCAAGTTTAGAGCTTTTTTCGTACCATTTATGAACTTAAATATTTCGTTGCCAGTTGCCGAAATTCACATTGCATAAGTAAACTGGAACCTAAACATCTATTGTTTTTAGTTCCATATAGACAACTACAAATTTCTCGTAGTCGAGAACACAATTGAAGTTCGGCTGCCATCTGTAATCGTCACATAAAAATGGCCATATTCACGAAATTCATATATAAAAATACTAAAATAATAATTTAAATTTTTTGTAATTTTTATCAAAAATAGCCACCAAAAAGTCGACATGTCGCCAAACCGAAATTTAGAACACCAAATAACTTTTAAAATCGCCACGTTTGGCGAGATATTGACAGATCTGACAACCCTGCCTATACCAAATCAAATGGTACTCCTAAAAATATGCAACAATAATTGGTTTATTTATAATATTCATGTATACAGGAATATAACTGTTACCACTACGATTTAAAATGCTTCCATTTACTCATGCAAAAGTAATAAATTACAGTGTTTTCTAGCTGAATAAAAGTACAAATACAAATATTTAGTGTTGTTTTAGTGTTTAACGTTTCTGATTGATTGCCTGTCACATTGGTAAGAAGTATTGATAGGAATTATTGTTTATTTAAGATTAATAGCTTCACAATTAGTAACTTATTATTAATCGTCCACGTTTTATTAATTATATAGAAAAAAATTATGTAGAAAATATAATGCTTTCAATTATTGCTTTCAAAATGAAAAACGCAATAAAAGTTTTAATAATAAATGCATTATTTTTACTACTGCATGAGTCAGCAGGTTCCCTTAAGGGTATGAGCAATATATTAAAATTGAATATTTAGCATACGCACTGAGGAGAAAATAAGTATTGGAATAATATTATTGACGTATCAGTAGCACAAGCCTTAAGCTGGGATCACACGATTGTAGCAAGTGCACTTCTCCTCTTTTTCACAAAGCATACATTACTTTGTTTCAGTTTTGTAGTCAAGTTCATTTGCAAGCTAAGTAGATAAATAATCTACTGAGGCTCAACTCCATCTAATTGTGTAGTGAGGAAGATCTTTGCTAAGTGTTAGTGCTGATCCTTACTAGAGTATCCACTCGTTTGAACATTGTTCGAATTTTTCGGTCATTATTTGATCGACTAATGAAAATAGCCAATATCGAGTAACAAATAACTCGAACAATGTGTGTCAATTATTTGAGCAAATTTTGTATGTAAACTTTTTGGTGTAAAATAGCAAACATTTATGATTATTTAGTTTAACGCTTATATTATCTGCTATTTTTTTATTAAAGAAGTGAGACATGCATAAAAATCACTTCTCTTTGATCTCATTACACACCTTTTGAACATAATTTTACTTGCTTTCTGATCAGCCGTTACTGTTTTGTTAGACATTTTAGTTAAAGTTTAAAAACCAACCTAAGTTCCGAAATACAATATATTTCGAATACCAAAACAAAAGTGTTTGCAATCAAATCGTTCAATCGATTGTTTAATATTGAACCTGACCAAAATGTACCAGAAGATGATCTTTAATAAAAGGAAGATGTGGATCTAAACGAAAACAATCTTTTAGACGAGCTCAGCAAAACATTACAAAGTATTGCAAGTTTAAAAAAAAAATCGAATAAAAAATTATCATTATAATTTCTATCACCAACAACGCACCGCAAGATTCTGTTTTTTCTCCGACGCTATTTCTAATATTTTTTAACGACTTTCCTTCTTTTTACTTCCAATGCTATCTACGCTTCCGAATATGACAGCAACATTTATCATTCATATTCTTTTAATCGTAGACCGACCCTCTGGAAAATTGGAGCGAAGAGTATAAATATGAACGACACACTCTCAGGCGATCTCTGATTGGTATCGTGCCAGCAGTCTCGATTTTAATGTAAGCAAAACCAATTTTTATTTTAACACTAAGACGTGGTGGTGTGTTGTCATCTTTGGGCATGGATAATATAAATATTTGGAAATCAGATACTTTTAGTGTTCTAGGTATGAGAATTCACTGTGACGTTCATTGGAGCAATCACAGTTTTCATGTTTGGAAAAAGCATTCAGGCATTAAGACAGTGCAAGAAATATTTCACTCCATCTGATCTCCTTAATATTTCCAAGACCTATAACCGACCCAAAATGGTACATGGTACTCTCATGTATAAGCTAGTGCTTCAAAGTTTATTTCGGTGCTTCTCTACAGCGTACAGAAGAGGGCGAAGTTACCTATTAATGACGAAAGAGCAGTCAAATTTATAGATTCGTTAGAGCATCCTCAAAATGTGGTGTGTGTCTCATTGTTCTATCGGTACTATAACGGAAAGACAAAATAAGGGAATTTGTTCTTAATAATCACATATTTTCACGTAATTCTAGTTTTTCTCGTAGAGCGTGTCCCTTTGTTAAGGGTCCGCCAATAAATTTTTTTTTCTAATGCTATAAAAAAAAATTACTGAACATTTTCTCAATTTTTTTTTTTTTATTTGTAAGTACAATCCTTCCGGTTAATAATGGAAAATAATTTCGTTCAAATGGCTGCCTCGGCTGGCCATGCAGTAGCCTACACCATCGATCCAATTTTTTAACACATTATCGATTGTGTGCAGCTGTATTTTACCAATGGCTTCACGAATATTGTCCTTTAAAGCGTCAATTGTCTCTGGTTTGATGGCGTAACACTTATCTTTGACGGCACCCCACAAATAATAGTCCAACGGTGGGAAACCGCAGCTCCAAGGTGACCAAACAACATCAGCTCTGCGGCCGATAATGCGATCTTCAAAAACAGGGCGATAAACATCGAGTGTAGCTTTAGCTGTGTGGCACGTAGTGCCGTCCTGTTGAAACCAAATGCTGCTAATATCCTCCTCTTCAATTTTTGTGAACAAAAATTCGTTCAACATGGCCCGATAACGATCGCCATTGACTGTAACGGCCATTTCTTGCTCATTTTCGAAGAAAATGGCCCAATTATGCCTCTGGACCAAAATCCACACCAAACAGTGACTGGTCTTGGGTGTATCGGCTTTTCAATGTATGCGTGCGGGTTTTCTGTGCCCCAAATGTGACAATTTTGCTTGTTTACATACTCGCCAAGATCAAAATGAGCTTCATCTGAAAAGATGATTTTTTTTGGCAAAATCGGCATCTTCTGTAAGTCGATCGCAGGCCCACTTTCCCAGCGTTGTTCAAGCGCATAAACAACCATATTTGTTCAGCGGAAAGATAAAACTAATTATCTGTCAAATCAGACTTGAGCTAAGTAATACCATTCACGAAATAAGCACAAGTTGAAAGAGAACGTTAGATGGCGGAACCCTTAGTTAATTGTTCAATGAATCGTACAACGCACTATAACGAGAATTCAGTTTTTTGCTATACCATTGGTCAATGGAACTATATTCCCTCGAGAGTTTACTCTGCCACTTACGATAAAAATAAATTTATATTTACTCTTCTCCTCGTAACCTATTTCCATGCGTAAGGCCATCCACAGAATGCTGTATTCAAAAAAAAACATCGACCTCTTTTTTAAATAAAAAAAAGCAAAAACCAAATACATATGTTTGTTCATTCCATTAATTAAATTTTTTTGAAAATTTTTTAATTATTCGAATTATTCGAATTATTCGAGTTATTCGATTAATCGAGTAATTTTAAAAGTTTAAAATCAATTAATTTCTTACTCGAACAAAAGTAAAAGTCGAATAATTGGATACTCTAAGCCTTACTTATCATTGTAATTGTTTCCCAGTGGTTGGCGTTATCTTTTGATCATTAATCTGCTTGCTTGTCATCATCGCCAGAGGTACGTTGCTTGGTAAGGGGCGGAGCGATTTGTCTGTAGGGAGTTTGACGTCAGTCTTTTATATTTAAAACTTGAAACCGCAAATAAATATTTACGTCATGTCCTCTGCTTGGGTCACGAACTTGGGCCGCTTCAGTTATATGCCTGCGCTCTAAACACTACATCCCACTACCTCCGAGAATCAGCAATACCAGCACGTGATATATCATGTTACAAGAGTTAACCAGACAAGAATCTAGATAGTTTACTATCTGGGAAATACAGGTATAATAAAGCGAGAACAGCATTCGAACGCCTGCATTAGTAACGAAAAGCTCACATAACACATGGGCTAAAAAGTCCCTATTGCCAACCTTCAAAAGACAACTGTTCAAATTGCATGATATTCTAACAACAATTTCGTGTTTCAATTATACACTACTTCTTGATGGGAAAAAATAACGTTCAAGCAAAGCAATGGCTTCAAAAGTGTTATGGGAACTCCGCTCCATCCGAAACAACAATAAGACGTTGGTTTGTTGACTCCACCGATAACGCAGCCAGCAGTGGACATCCAAATGAGACAGTAACACCAGAAAATATCAAAAAATTCACAAAATCGTTTTGATTAACCGAAAAGTGAAGTTGCTTGAGTTAGCTGACACCGTAAAGATATCGAAAGAACATGTTGGCTTTATATTGCATGAGCATTTGACTATGAGATAGCTCAGTTCAAAGTGACTGCCAACCAAAAACAAGAACGTGTTGATGATTCTGAAACAATGACAAAACTATATGAATTCTACCTCGAATTGTTCCCACATCTACCGTGTTCAACAGATTTGGCTTCTAGCGACTGCTGGCTGTTCGCAGACCTACGCAACATGACCAATGAATAACCTTTTATCGTTATCATTGTGTCCAGACACTTTTGCAGGTTACTGCGACCTGTAGATTCTATTGTGTCCCTTCCGATCTACAGTTTGTTAAGCAGTTCTGTTACCATCCTAATGAACACCGGAAGATCTTAAAATCTAATGGTGGATATGTTACACAATGAGACACAGCTGCTTCTTTAACATCTTCATCTCTATTTATCGAGAGCCCCAAATTCGCAAAATATATGTACTCTGCTGTTTCAGATGCTTGTAAGCATAATTCACATTATCTTGGTAAGGGGCCACTCGGACACTCGGAACTGTGGGGCGGACGGACTTGCGAGGGCTGGTTCTCTCCTCAGAAATGAGGAGATTGACCACTCAGTTGGAATGCCACTCTCCTCTTGCAGACTTAAGGTCATGCGGTACATCTTAAGTAGGGCACAGCTACGGTGGGATAATGAACGCACGTGCTCTATATCGAGGCAAATCTGGCTCCTATATGATCGGGCTAGCTTGGAGTCTATTATAGGGGTGCCACGACTAAGGCTGCGAACTCTTGTGGCTATGATTACTGGGCACTGGGTGGCTGGTGCGCACGCTAGGAAATTGGGTCTGCCGTTCAACGACTATTGTTAAGATGAGGAGGAAGTACTATTCCAGTGTACCAAGCATTTAGCAATTGCACATTTCTTGATTACATTGGGGATAATGGTAAACGGTGCAGCATAGTATGACTCAGGGTGTCATGGAAGCTCTTATAGCCAATGCATTCGCAGTTTCGTTGCGATTTATCTCACAGAGTTCAGGTATCCGAAAGAACTGGATAATTTTCATAAGCACCAATATGTAAATCTTCATGCGATGCAAACCAAAAGCTCTTAAGACAGGAAAAACGGAGAAAATATTATTGGTCTTATCTCTGATCCTAAAATCCATGATGATCTTGACCTTATAGCAATGGCCAGGGCCATTCTCTGCGATTTCCCCAGTAGGGCTAATAAGTATCGTTTGGGTCCATTTTACCATTGCCTATTTTGTACCCGGACTTAAACTTTTCCAAAGCACAGCTCTAAAGACGACATCTAGCACCGAAAATAGTTTTCCGATCACTGTGTGTTGAACGGAGAGACTCCATGAGGCATTTCTAGGCGTTTTGGCGAATAACTTTGCCGCCGAACATGCAGCCATGCTCATTCGTCTTTCTTAGTTTCCACAGCCTTTATTTAATAAAGAACTATTGTTGAGCCAAATAAAAAATAGGAAATGAAGATGAATCAGCCATACCTTTAAAGAAATTCGGAAAAAATTACCAAGACAGCACTCGAGTGAAATCTTCAAAGCTTCAGAAATCTTTTAACCGACTATTCAGCTAATACCAGGCTACGCATTATAGGTGTCGGATTATTCTATAAAATAGTTTTTACTGAAATGAAAAAGTGTGCAGAACCAAATAATCTTAAACGGTATCACAGATAGGAATAAGACAAAGAACCAGCTCAGATTGTGTAAGTCTCAGTTTAGATGGATGCATTTCATTCAATGGGTTACGTTGAATTAAGAGCACACCTTAATAGAAAGTGTATAGAGTCTAAAAGATGTAAAGCATGAGGAGAGAACGTTAGGATTATAGACATTTTCTCTGTTCCATCCCTGCTTTTGCCGAAGTTAAGTCAACGCACTAAACATGCGGCCCAGTAATTGATATGAAATCTTCTCAATAGCGAGTATTTAGAAAAAAATCTCTAGGCTAAGGACAATTAAAAAATTTCAAAAGGCCCCCGTCAAAATTTTTTATCTCGATAATTATATTTTAAAAGCAAAATTTTTAATGGCTTTAGTTCGATGATAACATCTAATGAATATTGTGTGGAGACTCGAGGAGTCCTCTAAAAAAATCTTATTACGTTTTTACCTTTGAAAAACGTTTATTTATGAGTTCGTAGATTGCAGTTAACACAAAATAAATCTTGTGTTTAGTTTCTAATTAAAAATTCTTTATTTCTACACAGTTTTGTGTTCCACTGCTCGTAGCTTTTTTCGGATTCAATAACAATCTCTATTCTTTATTACACCCTCTGTTTACAACCTGTAACCAACAACTGTTATTCGACAACAACAAATATTTCAAAACTTTGTGTAATTTTACTGGTTACAGCCATAAACATATATTTATTGTATTTTTCATGTAATCTGCTGGTCGAAGACCGCCTCGCTAAATTGAAATTAATCTTTAAATTTTTAATTTTTATAACCTGAATTCTTTTGATATAAGTCGACCACACTTGACAACCGCAGCTCATTATTGGACGTATGCACGGTTTATAAAGTAAAATCTTGTTTTTCCACCTTAGAAAAGACTTTTGGTACAACAGGGGATATAAAGCTCTCCCACAACGAATAGCTTTTACACACGTTTGAAGGTTATGTTGTTTAAATGTTAATTTCTTATTTAAAACAATAACCAAATATTTTATTGTGTCATTAAAAGGAATTGCAGTTCCAACAATAGTCAAAGGAAACGTAGGTATTCTCTTCGGTGACTTGTTAAAGGGGGATATTATAGCTTGTGTCTGGGCTTCATTTTAATTTTCCACTTAGAGAAATATTTTCGAGCATATAAAAAACCTTTTCTCAAGTTCTTGACTATTGCATTTGATACTTTGCTAGTTGCTATTATTGCAGTATCATCTGCATACAGATCTGTCGCTTGGTCCCTTAATATTTTAAAGTCTGCTATATAAATTGAACATAGTGTAGATGAGGGCACCGACCCTTGAGGCACCCTGGCCAGGATTTTTCGCTTCGTGAAGTAATCGCTACCAATGTTCACGACAAATGATCTCTCATTTAAGAAGCTTTGAATAAACTTCTGTAAATATACTGGGTAACCAAACAAATTAACTTTATATATGAGAGCATTGTGCCATACTGAGTCGAAAGCCTTTTCTATGTCTAGACAAATTATTCCCGTGCTTTTCCGCTGATTTTTATTAGTACTTAAAAATTTAACAATACGTTCTACTTGGTGAATAGTTGAATGTTGTTTTCTAAAACCAAACTGCTCAGCTTGTATAATATTAAGATCTTCAGTAAATTCGCTTAATCTGCTTAATATAATTTTTTCAAATACTTTATCAAGACAACTTAGCATATTAATTGGCCGGTAGCTATTTGGTGATTTAGTATCCTTGTTATGCTTCAGTAATAGTATTAAATTTGCAATTTTGAATTGTTTGGGAAAATAACCGCTACTTAAACACCAATTGAAAATTTTTGTAAGTATTGAGCTTCCCGTTGTTCCCGATTTCCTAAGCGAATTTTGTTTAGCGATGAAGCGCACTTCTGGCTGAATGGTTACGTCAACAAACAAAACTGTCGCAATTGGAGTGAAGGTAATCCTCAAGTGTATGTGGAAACACCGTTACATCCAGAAAAACTGACTGTTTGGTGCGCTTTATGGGCTGGTGGAATTATTGGTCCATACTTTTTCAAAAATGATGATGGCCAGAACGTTACAGTCAATGGTGATCGGTATAGAGCCATGATTACTAACTTTTTCATTCCTGAATTGAATAACCACGATGTCCAGGAGATGTGGTTTCAACAAGACGGCGCAACATGTCACACAGCTCGTGCCACAATAGATTTATTGAAAGACACGTTTGGTGACCGCCTAATTTCACTTTTTGGACCTGTGAATTGGCCTCCAAGATCTTGTGATTTAACACCGCTAGACTACTATCTGTGGGGCTATGTAAAGTCATTGGACTATGCGGTAAAGCCCCAAACGCTTGACCATTTGGAAGACAACAGTCGCCGTGTTATTGCCGATATACGGCCACAAATGTTGGAAAAATTCATCGAAAATTGGACGTCCAGATTGGACTACATCCGCGCCATCCATGGCGGTCACATGCCAGAAAACATATTTAAAATGTGATGCCATAAGATTATCTTTCGGATAAATAAAATTCATGTCAATCGAATAATCCATCGTTGTTTTATTGCAACTTAAAGTTCTATACCTCTATAAAAAACACCCCTTAGAAAACATATTAAACGTAGTTTGATGATGATTTTTGACCCTCTTCTACATATTTTGTTCTTGCCGTTTATTTTTATTTGTAAACATTTCTATTTGCGTTGTTGTTGTCGATTTAATTATCCCTACACAGGCTCGTAGTTATTTTTGTGCCTTTTGTTTACTTATTTTAGTAATGTAATAAACGACAAGGGTGCCCAATCTGATTTTTGTAACAATTTAACGAATGCCAAGGCTCATGATTAATTACCGCAATTATGGCATATTAACATATCTTTAAATATTGCAAAGATATCTAATACCACAACGTTGAAAAAAATTTATTTAGGGTTAGTGCCCGATTGTGCTACTCGTTTATGATTAATTTGTTTATGATCCTTTACTGTACAGATATCATTAAAATTATTATTAAAAAAAATGTTTAAACAATTTATTATCGCCATTATTTAATTGAAATTTATTATGACTTTCCAAAATTAACACAATTTAGAAATATTAGCCTTAATTACTATAATTTGTCAATTAAAAAATTTCCATGTCCATATGAACGTATACTTAATATAAAACTAACAAATAGTACTCATACACTCAGGGGGGCTTTGATTTACCAGGACTTCAATTATTTAATTATTTTATAAGAATTCATGCCTAATTATGATTAATTTTTCAATTCCTTTTAATATAATTAAAATTAATTTATTAATATAATTATACCCTGATTACCAAAATCTCATAACCTAACCTCAAAAAATAGGCATTTAATACCACAGTTTATATATTTTTACAACTTGTGGCCTTTAATTTTGTTAAAATACATGTGTAAACATATAAAAGTGTTAAGGTAAAGGCAAACACGCACAGACACAAACATACACAGCACTATCACATATATAAGTTAACACATGTCTGCGTGTATGTGTGTAAATTAAAACCAACAATATAACCCTTTGTTTATAACAAACAGAGTCTCATTTTTACCGACAACAATAAAAGAATTGTTAACAAAAAATAAATGAAAAATGAAAAAAAAAATGTAGCAGCAAAAACAAGGTCATGTCAACAAGGTTAGTAATAATTGCTGTTGTTGTTTATAGTTTTCCTTGTCTTATACTCCATATCAATGTAGATAATAGAGGTATATTAGGTTTTGTTTAATGTTTGTTACGCAAAGAAATAATAATCAAACCGATTACACCATATAACAAGCAAAAATACTTTGGATAACTACTAAAGGGTGTTTTTTATAGAGGTATAGAACTTTAAGTTGCAATACAACAACGATGGATTATTCGACTGACATGAATTTTATTTGGCCGAAAGATAATCTTGAGGCATTACGTTTTAAATATGATTTCTGGCATATGACCGCTACGGTTGGCGCCGATTTAGTCCAATCTGGACGTCCAATTTTCGATTACTTTTTCCAACATATGTGGCCGTATATCGGCAATAACACGGCGAATGTTGTCTTCCAAATGGTCAAGCGTTTGGGGCTTTACCGCATAGTCCAATGACTTTACATAGTCAATGTTGTCTTCCAAATGGTCAAGCGTTTGGGGCTTTACCGCATAGACCAATGACTTTACATTGTCTTACAGAAAGTAGTCTTGCGGTGTTAAATCACAAGATCTTGGAGGCCAATTCACAGGTCCAAAACGTGAAATTAGGCGATCACCGAACTTGTCTTTCATAAATCTATTGTGGCACGAACTTTGCGACATGTTGCGCCGTCTTGTTGAAACCAAATCTCCTGGACATCATGGTTATTCAATTCGGGAATGAAAAAGTTAGAAATCATGGCTCTATACCGATCACCATTGACTGTAATGTTCTGCGCTTCATCGCTAAACAAAATTCGCTTATGAAAATTGAAAATTGAAAAAAAAAATTCGCTTATTTAAAATGAAAATTGCATTATTTGCAAGCATTGTTCAGGCATGAGTCTATTCATGATGAATTGCGAAACAAACTGAGAATAAATCACTTGACAGCTGTTAAATCGGTCGCCATTTTGAAAAGTAATACTAACTTAAATTTCTATACCTCTATAAAAAACTCGCTTTATATATTTTTGATACGCTATGGTCGCCTAACTTCAAAAATCATCAGCTTTTCAGATTCTATGGGCAACAAATAATCAATTTTAACTATGCATTGATCGAAAAGTGACAAGTATGGGCCACAAGACCCGTAAGGTAATCTTGCAACATGACAACGTATATGCACCCGCTGTATTTACCAGACTAAGTTCCTTCCGACTAGTATTTATTTTCATGGATGGAACACGCAGTGGTTGAGCAGAACTTCGATTCCTACAAGAAAGTCGAAAATTGAGTGATTAATTTGTTTGCTTCAAAAGGCGAACAGTTTTATTGGCATGGAATCCACAAATTGCCTGAAACATGGAAAAAATGTGCAGCCAGCAATGGCCAATACTTTGAAAAATAAGTTTTTTACTTTCCCCGTAAAAGTTAATGTTTTATTTTGAGAAAACAAAATGTTAATTTCATACCGGTACACCTGAATTATTAATCCACTGCAATGCTTAAAGCTTTAAAAAAAACTTAAAAAAAATTTATATCTTGACGAACCATATTTGTTCTGATTCTTGACAAGCTGCAAAAATGTAAGTCCATATTACAAGCCTAAAACGTCTTTTTTATAGAGGCATAGAACTTTAAATTGGCATTACTTTTCAAGATGCCGACCGATTTAACAGCTGATAAGTGATTTATTCTCAGTTTGGTTTAGCAATTCATCATGAATAGACTCACGCCAGGCGTAGATTCGTCGAATGGGCCTAAAACGAGATTACCGTTGTTCCCGATTTTCATAAGCGAATTTTGTTTAGCGATGAAAAGCACTTCTGGTTAAATGGCCACGTCAACAAACAAAACTGTATGTGGAAACACCGTTACATCCAGAAAAACTGACTGTTTGGTGTGCCTTACTTTTTCAAAACCGATGGTGGCCAGAACGTTACAGTCAATGGTGATCGGTATAGAGCCATGATTACTAACTTTTTCATTCCTGAATTGAATAACCATAATGTCCAGGAGATGTGGTTTCATCAAGACGGCGCAACATGTCACACAGCTCGTGCCACAATAGACTTATTGAAAGGCACGTTTGGTGACCGCCTAGTTTAAGGTTTTGAAGCTGTAAATTGGCCTCCAAGAGCTTGTGTTTTAACACCGCTAGACTACTTTCTGTGGGGCTATGTAAAGTCATTGGTCTATGCAGTAAAGCCCCAAACGCTTGACCATTTGGAAGACAACATTCGCCGTGTTATTACCGATAGACCGCCACAAATGTTGGAAAAAGTCATCGAAAATTAGACGTCTAGATTGGTTTACATCCGCGCCAGCCGTGGCGGTCATATGCGAGAAATCATATTTAAGATGTAATGCCACAAGGTTATCTTTCAGATAAATAAATTTCATGTCAATCTAATAAATCGTCGAAGTCCGCTACTTTTCATGCAGTAGGGTAGTTTGAAGTTATACTTGCGTATATATATTATCTTTATTGTCTTTCCTTCCACAAACCATTTATTTAAAAAAACAATAGAAATAAAAAAATTCACTCAAAGAAAAACAATAAATTAAATCAGTATTTATTTGTATTTTTCTTTTTCCTTATTTTTTACTCATTTTTCTTTACTTAAACATTTGTTAGGATTTATTTAATAACAATGATAACCGGAAATCGATTTCAAATAACAAACGGAAATGGAAAATTTTTATAAAAAAAAACAAAACAAGCCAACAATAAACGTAAGGCAAAGGAAACGCATTCTCTCAAACGAAGGCACACACACACACACAAATACACACATCTATTAAGTTGATGGAAAAAAACTTTCCATATCTAAGCAATTAAATGAAAACTACTTCAGAGAGAGGCAGAAAAAGAGAAAATTACTGAAGTTGAAAAACTGGAAATGAAGAAAAAATAAGAATTAATTGGAAATAGTTTTTGTAGCAAAACGATATACAAGAATGCAGATTATTTCTAAAGTATTTAAGCTTTCAAAGGTAAAGAGAACAATAACATTTTTTTTTTCTTTTTGGAACAATGTTTTGTTATTTTGTTATTGATTATCAAAAATCAATCAGTAACGGTTGTGAAACATAACTTTTTTTAATAAATAGGCCTCGTATTAGGACAAATACATACATAAATGGCCTTTACAACCCGTCTACCGGATTTCGGCCTGTTGTAGCACCTCTCTCCAGGCACTTCTGCTTAGCGCGTGCCTTCCCCAATTGGTCACACCCATTGCGAATAGGGTTTCCTTGACCTGATCTCTCCATCGTAGACAAAGGCGTCATTTACGCCTACGCCCACTGACTTCCATATCGAACACTCTTCTTGCTGGAGCATCTTCATACATTCGAACGACATGTCTTAGCCAGCGTAGCCGCTGAAAGTTAATTTAATTCGCTGAACAACGTCCATGTCGTTATATAGCTTATACAGTTTGGTTAGTTCGAGTACAGAGTTCATCGCCAAGCCGCAAAGGACCAAAGCTCTTCCGTAGAACTTTTCTCTCAAACACACTCAAGGTAGCTACATCGGTTCGTAGCAATGTCCATGTTTCTGACCCATAAAGAAGAACATGGAGGATGAGCGACTTGCAAAGTTGCAATTTCGTTGCACGAGAGAGGGCTCTACTACACAATTGCAGATTGAGACTATAATAACACTTATTGGCAGGAGTGATTCTACACTTGACCTCCAGACTGATATCGTTATTGCCGGTAATAGCAGTGCCTAGATATCTGAATTCATTCACCACATCGAATGCATAGTTTTCAATGGCAACTTGGGAGCCAATACGCGCGCACATCCCTACTTGTCGACAACATATACTTCGGATTGGCCTCATTTACAATTAAACCCATTTTGGTAGACTCTCTCTCGATGGCATTGAAAGCAGCAGTGACATCTCGATTGGTACGCCCAATGATGTCAATATCGTCAGCGTATGCAAGGAGCTGGATACTTTTGTAAAATATGGTGCCACTGTGATATACACCCGCCTTCCGCAGCACGCTCTCCATGACGATAATGCAACGATTTAAACTAAAGCGACCATAGCGCATTAAAAAAATATATTGGTTATCCAGGATCAAAAAATTTTTTCCATTTGTTGCATAGTGTTATGAGCCATAATACATAATTCCCCACACAAAATGATGAATGCGAATTACCCAATTGTAACCAGTCTAAATTACGCCGTGAATTACTAAATAAATCAATTTTATCTGTGTTGGTTTTTGTCATCATTGGTTTTTGTCATCATTACAAAATAACAGAGGGAAAATTTTAATACAACTAAGGGCACCAAATTGACAATTTAAATGTTAAACAAATGGTTTTTCATTTTTATTTCATTTATTTTTTTTTTTTTATAAATTCTTCAGTTTATTCATTAGCAACAACAACCAATTACTGGGGCAGAGATATTTAATATTTAAAGCGTAATAATACAATTATTTTATTACCCGTAAACAGCAGGTTAAATCACGAGACTTTTTGAAAATACTTAAGGGCTTAAATAATGTAAATTTTGTGGAAAACAAAAACACTCTAAAAGAGAAGTAAGAATAAAATACGTTCAAATACCTTGGAAAAACGCTTAAGTATCATGCAAATCTTATAAAATATGCAATTGACTTGAGGGTAAAAACTTTATTCCACGCAAGAACACAAGAAACCAAATCATGTTAAGCGGAAAGAAAAACGAAACAGAAAGGGAGGGTAAATAATAGAAATTTAATGAATTAAAGGGTATTTAAAAACAGATTTTTTGGTTATGAACAGAAAGATTTTAAACAGATTAAATGTGACTTTTATATTGAATAACTATTACTCTGTAAGATAGGAATTGAGGAAAAATTATATTCTTTAGTTTTGCATATTAATAAAGTGCAAACCTCTTATGAGTGCTCGAATAATACTCTCAACCATACAAGTTTATTGGGAGAGCTAGAAATTGTCCAATGAACTGGTTGAGGGTATTATTATAAATATACTGACAGAGGACTACCTCACAGAGGAGGGTGGTATTACCCTCCTCTTCGAAGATAATAATGTAATTCCCCAAATAATTGCCAAAAGGATTTTCGATAGGGTGACAACGGCTTTGAGGCACAGTTGGTCACATAAACAGCTTACGTGTCATTGTGGAACAGTCTGTAAAATTGTGCTCTCCACTGTATCTATGTTTCGCAGACCTCAAGAAAGCTTTCGACAAATTAAATTACGTTGTGATTTGGAGCAGAATTAATCATGGCAAATTGTAATGTAGAGCGGTACCAGTTGGAACTGGTGTTTAGCAAGGTTGTGTCCTATCACCACTGGTATTTAATAGAGTTTTGGACACGATCCCTGAAAAAGCCCTTCGTAACGACAGTGGTTTAGCGTAGGGCTTGCAGACGCCTAAACATCTTGACTACGATCTTGGCACAGTTTCAAAGATTCTGCATCGAATTAACGGAGTTTAGAGCTGGCGGCGGAAACAGCTGGTTTAAAGATTAAGAGGCAAAAATGAAAACTGTGCTTCTCAACGCTTCGTAGCAGAGCCAATATATAATTGGCATAAACGAAGTAGCGAATGTCGACCAATTTTGTTATCTCGAGAGCTTCATAACCACAAAGAGATGATCGGTTGATTGCAGAAAGCTCCTCAGACATTTGTTGCTTTTAGATACATCTGGAACTGGTCCTTTTTATTTTTGTGTACGAAAATTTTAATCTTTAATGCAAATATTTATAAAATCCATTGGGACGCTGCAATACATGAAATAGAAAAACATCAAGTATTCGTCAGCCGTTGTCTACGCAATATCCTTCGCAAATTCTGGACGAGGACTATTTCCAACCATATGCTCCGGTGAAGCAGGTCAACATACCCTTTCAACTGAAGCCCGCGAGGGTACAGAAGACTTAGACATGCTGCTCAGACGTAGAGAAGACAGATTGATGCCAAAGTAAATACCATCGGAAAGCATTGTGGTGAAGTGAAAGCGTTGACTGCGGCCCTATGTTTCTTATACGCACGACAGTAAATTATCTATATAATTAATTGGCAAACACATTTCTTTGTACTCCTTTTGAAAAGATATATATGGTTTTAAAGCTTTTTCTGTGCAGAGGTGCACAATATTAATTTTAATTAAATCGGTCCTGTCATTTTAAACGACTATAAAATTCTTACTAACACATAGAAAGAAAAACATTTTATTTGCGTAGCTACAAATAGAAAATAAAAGAAAACATGTCTGTGTGTATACATATTATTTATTTGTCATATAAAAGTACTCTTTTTTATTTGTTTGAAAAAGAAATTTGTTTGGCAAAATTTATTATATATTTGTAGGCTTATATAGAAACCGTATTTGTAATCTATTAAAAGAAAATTTTGTATGATAAATTTAAAATGAAATGCATTTAAACTAATTTCAAATTTTATACATACATACATATACACACAAAAAAACAAATGTTAGGTGCTAAAATGCGGCTGATTGCTTCAGCCGCTACAAAAGAACTAAAAAGAAATTAAAAGAAAGAAATGGAATCCACGTGAAATATCGAGAGGTGCGAGAGCTTTCGATGTGTTGTTTACTCAGCCTTATAGATAAAAAGTACATCGATGCGGACAGCAATCAGTTTATGTGTCGTTAACTCAGCGAATGCAGTTTAAGTTAACCCAGCGAACGTGTTATTGGTTGGTGTGAAGAGAGTTTGTTGGTTTGAACTCTGTGTGAAGAGAGTTTATAAGGAGTAAACTCGTGAAATAAATCGGGAAGTAAAAAACCAGTTTGGTTGGAGCTATTTCAGTAAAGAGAGTTAAGTGTGGATAACCTCTTGTTGAAAAGGTTGTGACCGAACCTAAGTTATAACTACGATCGGGTTGGAAGATCTTTAGAAAGAAAAATCTTTCAAGTAATTGTTGTTGTTTGCAAAGTTTTAATACACTCGTTTTATTATTAATAAAATGCTTCTAAGTCTCGTGTTTGGAAGTCTTGGTGTGTCTTTAAGTCTTGGCGTTTGGAATTAAGGGCCTAAAACTTTTTCTTTCAACGGTTGCTTATACCAATACAAGTACAATATACCCTCTCTTATTTATAGCGGTGTCATTCACTAAAACTGTTCAAAAAACTGTGGTAAGAAAGAAAACAAAGTACACCCAACCGAAAAGGTCAAAAGCCGCTTATATACAGAGAACTATTAAACACACACTAAAGGAAAACAATTTGAGCACGTACTCAAAAGGAAATAACAGCAAGAAAACATGCCAAAGTATTTTTCAACATTGAATTTTTGCACACCAACATGAAAAAGTATAGAAAACAACGACAAATATAGCCGGCCTGGCTATAAAGCAATAATTGAACCATGAAGTGAACTAAGAAAACTTAACAATAAGTGTTAAAATGCGTGTACAAATGTTATAAATTTGAAGGCAAAATTATTGTACAAATAGAAGGAGAGGAAATAAAACGAAACGTTTTTAAGCGATAAAATTTAATCAGGAACCTTTAAGTAATACCGCTAACATGCTTAGGTTAACCCATTAATAGCCAAACTAAAACTACGAGGAAAAATTTGGAAATTTCTTTAGATATACATATTAAGGAGATCGATTATTCGACTTTGTTCAAAAACCGGTTTTCGAATAATTCAAAAAGTAACAATTATTCAAATAACCGGTCAACCGGTGCTTTTATTTAAATAAAATTGTTTCTAATTCTTGATGCGCAGAGCTAGACTACGTCGACTTAAGAAAAAGCAGAAGCTGATGGAGAGCTTAAAATTAAAGTGGCAATCAAGACTAACAAAAATTCTAGCAAATCTCATAAAAACTTTGCAAAATGGTGTACCGAGGCCTTAAAAAACAAAGTTTATTACGCAAAGTACTGAAAGTTTTAGGAAAAAATAAAAGTTTAAAATTTTCTACAAACGGCGCTACCTTCATTCCTCTATCTCTGCTCGTGTTCAAGGTGTTTGAATAAGAATTGGCACGTCGACTCAGTGCACATATTATATGTTGTGCAGCAAATATTAACGCGTTTCGATAAGTAGGACTGATACCTCTAATATCAAATAAATATTGATTTTTGTATATTTTGAAAACGATAAAAGTGGAAGTTTCTGAATTTGTTAAATTCAGAAGTAATTTGGAAGTTTAATACAAATCATAAGCCAATAACGCGGTGATCGTACGTACCTCCCATACAAATAAATATAGATTTTTTTATATCTTGAGAGGAAGTTTCTAGATTTCGTATAAGTGACTTGGCAGTCAATACGAATCATCAGTTTAAAAGTGGGCTATATTGGATAAATTGCCGTGGCATCTTTCATACATAATAAAAAGTCGTTGTTGTTATTGTCTTTAAATTTATATATGAACACTATGAGAAAGTTTTTATATAAACAATTATTGTTCCTAAATGGCTGTCCACCACTGTACATATATAGTTTCTTAAATTATAATTTTGGTGCCTAATTTTCATTCCAACAAATTTTTTATGAGTCTTTGAAAATAAAAATTGTTCTAATTTTGCGCAAAAAAAATTTTATTCCGAATTTAAGTTGTAAATAACTCCTAAACTGTTGAAGATACAAAAAAAATTTTATTCAGGTGATTTTGTTCCTAAGCGTTTGGTGCTAATTGCATTAAAATCAGTCAAGCCGTTTTTAAGTTATGATGAAATGTATTGACTTAACTACCAAATTATGGGTGAAAAATTTGCCACGCCCATAAAAAAAATTTAAGCCCGATGGAAAAAAACTGAAAACAAATTTGAATTCAGCGCATCAAAATCATTATATTCTTTATAATTTTATTTAAAGGCGTTTTTTGCTGTAGACTAGTTTCCAAGGCCTAGGCCACTTAGTTTCAACATTTGAAATGTTGATAAACAAAAAAAGATGGATGTCAGGTACAAATGACTTTATTTTCTGTGCAAAAATTTTGAATACATTAGTCTATCGTGAACCAAGGAGAAAGAAAAATTCTTGTATGTTGACTTTTTATAAAATAACATTCATTTGATAAATAACTCTATATTCCATATGAGCTTTTTTTGGTAATAATTTGGTATATAATTTGTTGTATTTTATATTTGTAAATATGTACACATATGATTATATTATTTTTATATACTTAGATAAAATATACTATTTAATCCTATTTGGTACCTTTTTCAAAGCGTACACAATTCGAACATTTATAATACCCATCACTGTGATTTAAACAGCTGTTTCTTTTTCATTTTGAATTATTTATCTACACACATCAACAGAAACATATAGCACGTTTTCAAGTGGCAAAACGTTAACATATACGTTACATTTACATATACGATACATTTACGATTTCTACGGTCGGCTTATGAGGCCTTAAAGCTTGATAATGTCTTACCCGGGTATTGCCGTACGTAATTGTGTATTTGACAGTATTGCCATACTGATTTGTGTATTCGATGGCATTGCCAATTCGACCATCTTTGGATAACACTATCTTATACTTTTAAAATTAGGGAACATAAAATAGAGGATGTGCAAGCGTTTGAGACATTACCGGAACTATCCAAGCTGTAGGCATTTGGGTATATAAGGAGGCTGCTTTGCCTATATCCGCTTAGTTATCGTTTTACTGTCATAAAATAAAGTCGTATTTAGTGTCGTAAATAAAAGTGTTCTATAAATGAATATTAAGTTAACTGTGTAAAAATAAAGTGAGAAAATAAAAATTGTATAACAACAACAAAGTGGTGTTTATTTTATTTTGACGCAATTTAAGAGAACTGAAATGTTTTAAAAGAGGTTAAAACGTAACAGTATTTCATTTAATAACTACATCTTTCACTACCAAGAACCATAAAAGTAGATAATAAATTTCCAATAAGTAGATGTTCCCAAATTAGTAAAGCTGCTTATAATTGATTAAACCAATGGAAACAATGAAGGTGTATAATAAGTGGAAGTGTTTATTTCCTTTAAAGCTTTTGAAAACTTTAGAAAAACTCCCTTTGAATCGATGTAACCTTCTAGATATTAAAAAAAGGATACGTCTAAACATGTAATGGAAAAATATTACAATGCTAAGTGCGGCCCACCAGCACCACCAGCACTTAGCAAGGATCTTTACCACTACACACAATCATATGAAGGCGAGCTGCAGTAGATTAATTATATCCGAAACTGAAACAAATTAATGGATGTTTTGTGAAAGGCCAATATGCTGCCAGAGGAGTGACGAAGAAAAACATGTGCTCACCGTTGCTTGCTTCTGTAGTTTCTTTTAAAAAATTTTTATTTCTTCAATTCGAATTTGTTCTATTGCCGGTACGTTTTAGTTTGTCGTTGACAAAAAAAAAAATATTTTTTGCGATAAAATTTTTTGCGTCCTAAGTTACTTAAAGTTTTTGTTTTTACTTGGGCTGTATAAGAGTACAGTAATGTTAGGCTATAACGAATACAATTAATGCTTTTTCTAAATACAATTTATAGTTTTGAAAATGTTATATTGGGTGTTTTTTTAGAGATTCATAACTTTTAGTTAGCAACACTGATTTATTTGGCAACCGTTCTAACAGCTAATAGTAGCTTTTTACCTAATTTGGTTCGACACTTTATCATGCATAGAGTAACAGAGCAACACTTGCAAATTGTTGAAATTTTTATTAAAATAATAATTCTGCTTGTCAAACTTATCGTGTACTTTGTCCTCTCTATGACGTCCATAATTGCCCTTCGAGTAACAATTGATTCTTTTCGGGCCACGTTTACTCTTACTGTGCATTGCGTGATAAACAGAACAGTGGGCGCTGAAGAAGCTGTAGTCACTGTACAGGATAAAATTAAAGGAAATCTAAATCAATCAATTTGTTGCCATTCTCCGCAACTGTAGTTGGCTCTTGTGTAGGAATTCAAGCAAAGCGACCTCCATATGTGCCGCTAATTCGTCGAATAGGCTGAAGCACAAATTGATTTTGTTATAAAATTTCTCTTCAAAATATTGTTCTTCGGTAAAGCCCATTTTTGTTTAACTGAGTGCGTTAACAATCAGAACAGCTTTGGTCGAAACACCATTACATCCACAGAAAATTACTATATGGTGCGCTTTATAGGCTGAGTCAGTCACTGCTCCATATGTTTTTAAAAACAATGATGGCCAGAATGTTGCCGTCAATGGTCAGCGGTATAGAAATAAGATAAGAAATTTTTTCGCACCGGAATTCGTAGGAATTAATCTTACAGTGGGGTTGGCATGGTGTAGTGATTAGAACAGCAAAGGACATGACAAAGAAAAATTTAATTGTAATTTCGAATGTTTAATAAAGTGGCTTTAACTTCCTTTCAGACAACTCCATCTAAAAAAATAAAAAAGGAGCCCCTCTGAACTTCTCGCATACCACTAACTGATGATGATAAACATCAGACGAATGATCAGGAAAACACGCCACCTACTGGGAAAAAATTACAATGCTAAAGTAAAGATCACCACTAATTAGTAAGGATCTACACCACTACGCAAAATCATATGGAGGAAGCTACAGTGAATTAATCATCTACTTAGCTTGAAAGATCAAACTGATTAATAAAACTGAAACAAAAGTATTGAATGCTTTGTGGAAAACTAATATGCTTCCTAGAGGAGTGACGGAGACAAAAAATATTTTGCAGACATGTAATTCTTACATGACGGAGTGACATGCCACACAGCTCTCGCTACAATTGATTTACTCAAAGAAACTTGAGATGGAAGACAAAATTCACGTAATGCTACAATTACTTGGCTACCAAGATCTTGTAATTTAACCTTTTACTTTCATCGGGATTATGTAAAGTCACTTGTCTATATCGATAAACCAGCGACAATTGAACACCTGGAAATCAAAACTCGAAGAGTTATTGGCGAAATACGGGCGCATTTGCTACAAAAAGTTTATGAGAATCGATGTTTCAGATTGCGCCATGTAATCATCAGCCGTGGAGACCACATGGCTGAAATCATATTTAAGCATTAATGTCAAAAAATTTCTATCCAACAAAGCCCATTTCATTGATATTAAAAATATATTTCCTTGTTTTATTATGATTAATTGTGTAACTAGAAAAACACCTGATACTATTTTATTATGTATATTATTGTAAGTACTTTGTCCTCAACGAGTAAACCACGTTTTTTTACTCTGCATTTAAAATCCTTTTCCTTTCTTTTTACCTCACACCTCTAGGTCGTAAAAGTTCAAAACAACACATCTAAATTGTAAATCATATTTTTGTGCTTGTATGTATGATTTCCGCACATACATATGAATATTGGCAGTTTGTTTTAATGTTTTTTTATTTTTAGTTGTGTTGGTATTAATTTCTTTAAGTTGTTCGAATGTGATTTTTTTTTTTTTTTTTGATTGACCTACTGTTGTACTAAAAGTATGTTTAGTTTAAGTTTAAAATTGTTAAATTGTTAACAGATACATAATTATTTAGAAACAAAAAGCAGGGGTAAGTGCAAAAACCAGCTATTGATGCTAATAAAGAAACTGACACAGAGATGAGATTTTATTTATTCCAACAGAACATCACGAAAGCTGTGACAGTATTTAAGAAAGACCCATACCTATTAATACGTAGATTAGCCAGATGCATTCTTACACTCGTTTGTATACATACAATATTTTCCCGTGGTTCCTAAGACGTCTTAACAAAATCATTCCAATTGATTTTATCTAAGGCTTTATTATTAATTTCACTCCATGTGTATCAATTTTTTGTGACATGTCTTCTGTGACTTCCCTATGGGAATATAAGGACAGACATATTAAATATATTCTTTTTCATGACAACACCCGGCCACATGTTGCAAAAGTCTGAAACAATTTTTAGAAACGAACAAATGCCGCATCCGCTGTATTCTCCAAACATTGCTTCGTCGGCTGTTGCGAGGAATACAACATACTCACACGGGCTTTCTTTCCATGATATTTTACTATGACGGCCTCTTTGAAATATGGAACACATTCGCTTTAAGCGCAATTTAACTAGTTTTACAGTTAAAACACCATGGATTCTCCATTCGTAAAAGCACGGTAAGGCATTTCGATTTACGACCTACATTTTCAGAAACTACCTAGGCCGTATAAAGAGATATGAGTTTATCTTTTAACATGTCATCGAATCACTTCTTTTGAAGAAGTACAAAATCGGCTTCAACAATTATCGGCTTCTAAGATAAGTTTTTCTGAAATTAGATTTGGAAATTGGCTCAGAGGTGGGAAAAAGATGTAAGCAGTGATTTGATCAAAACAAATAAATTTGTAGCCCCAATACGTAAATTTCACTTATTTTTGTTGTAAATAAACTACGAAAACCTTTGAATAAAAAAAACCCCACCCGGGTTTTTTTAAATATAAAACCAGTGGATTGCCAACCCTGCTGCAAACGCCATTCGATATGCCTCCTTTAGAAAACTTAATTATTTTGCTAACAATTATGACATACGCATGTTATTTCAGAGTGTTCAACACACAAAAAATCAAACAAAAGTCCTCCCGCTTAACCTGAGATTCATAATAAGTGATTGTTGGCTATTAGCGAAGAATTTTCGAAACAAAAATATTTGTTTTTGTCGAGCAAAAGTGCTTAAAAGATCATAGAACATTGGTGTTCATTTCGCTTTTGACTTTTGTTTTTTCTCAATTCACTTGTGTTTTTATGCTTTTGCTTTTAGTCGGCGGGTAAATGCGGTTCCTTTTTTATTTGTTTTCTTGTTTCTTTAAAAAACTGATAAACAATTTCTGTCGTTTTTAGCATTGAGAGGTGAAAAAAAATGCAACTGGAAAAAATAACGGTACAAATAGAAGAGAGCAAAAGCAAAAGTAAAAACAGAAGAGAGCAAAGCAAAGTTATTCGCTTTAAATATTAGTTATATTTGCTGTTGATATCACGGGTAAACTTTTGAGATCGAAAGATTTGCTGCCACAAACTTTCAATAATAATTTTCGAATGTTTCATCAGAAAATCTTTGTTAAACGTTCGAATGTCGTATTCAAGCGCTCATATTCAAAACAAAATGTTCAACTGAATTTTCGCTTTAGCTTTCTTTCTGTCTTCTAAAGTAACGCAATGAGCTAAAGAACCTACCTCTGAGTGATCTACCTCTATCATAAAGCTAAACCATTTTGGACTTGCATTTCAAATTATGAGAATTTTGCGGGGCTTGCCAGTTTGCCTAATAGCAACCAAATCCAGATCTATCTTTTAGAAAAAATCCTATAGTTTTTGATTAAATTTCATGTAAAATGTTGCTAAAGAATGTTTAAATCTTTATGTGAAGCGTTTACTTAAGAAGTTTCCCCATAGCATATTCAACTTTTCGTCTTTGATTTAAAGTACAAACAGTGCAATCTGTACCTCTTTCGCCTTTCTTATTACTAACTTCTCCGTATAACACTTTTCGATTTTCTTCGTTTTCATTTAACTGTTATTTCTCAGTCAGTCAGCCAGCCTATCTCTTAAACTTTGATTGTCGTTACTGTTCTACACGCACAAACTATATGCCCCTTTTTATGATATTACCACATGAGTTCCGTTGTCGGTGTATATGTGCTTGCAACAACATTTATACGCTCTTAATAGAATTGTTGTTTAGCCTATTAGTTGAGCTCTTTTTTTCTTTTTGTTATTAAAACACTGGACTTTAGCAAACCAAACGATTTATTTTTAGTTTAAAACTTCGAGTTCGTGCTAAAGGATGCCTGTTTACTAAAACGTTTCCTTGTTTTTCTTTGTGTTTTTGAAGAAATTTATTTTTTTAAGAATTTCTTTAAGAAAAAGAAAAGAAAATTTAAAAACAAAATTGAAAAAGTAATAAAATAATTAATAACAAAACCATCAACTTTAAACGCTTGGGAAAAAAAGAGAAAATAGTTTCTAATTGCCAGCATTTATAGTTTCGAATAAAAATGTTTGAGTTTTCAAAGATTTTTTCTTTAAAAAGGTAAGAAGTAAAAAAAAACTAAGAACAAAGAATGATATAATAAAAGAGAAAAGAATAACTCAATAATAGCTACGTTTGAGAAAGAAAAAAATTTAAAAAAATTTATTAAAAATCATTAACGAATGGAAGAATGTTTCCTTAAAAAGACAAAATTAATACTTATACTGGACTCGATAAAAGGTATTGAGATCACAGTATTGTTCTTCAAAAGCTATAATTAGTTGGTTCAAATGACAAATCAATCCTTTCGCCTAAAGCCAAAGCCATGCCAGTGACCACGTAATTAATATTTAAACGAGAGAGAGCAATGAGCGATAAAGTAGGACCCCATTTCCACCCAGAAAGTTTGAGCCATAGAGTGGAATTTACTTTCAATCTCCAGTCTCATTGTGACCAAGGGTTATATCAGCGGATGTCAAATTTGATTCCCATTCTGGTCAACTCGTATATAAGACAGTTTTCAGGTATGTTTCCTAATTCCAAATGACATATCAATCCTTTTGCCTAAAACCAAAGCCATACCAGTGACCACGTAATTAATATTCAAACGAGAGAGAGCAATGACCGATAAAGTAGGACCTCATTTCCACCCAGAAATTTTAAGCCATAGAGTGGAATTTACTTTCAATCTCCAGTCTCATGGTGACCAAGGGTTATATAAGCGGATGTCGAATTTGTTTTCAGGTATGTTTCCTATGCTCAAAGGCTCAAGTAATCGAGGCCTTTGAATAATCCTCCATTTCTCAGTTTAAAAGTCAATGTTATGATCAAAAGTTACTTTATTGCAGCCCGGCCATCGGAATAAATCAGTTTTTTCTCAGGAAATTTTTCGCCACAAATAAGCTATAAAGACAGTTGTGAACACTGCAATAATTACAACGAAAGCGTCTTCTAATTTCAACCAAAAGTCAAGAGCGTCAATGGCTTTTTTTTACCAGAGCACCAAAGATCAAATTCATTTCAGAGCAAGCTTTACACGATTTTCTTGAAACAATGGCGTACCAAAAGTCTTCCGTCCGTAATATAGCTGGAGATGATTGGATCATGGGTTGACAGTGGTCGGCGTAGGGCTCTGAACTATCAGAGGATTGGCTTACTATCAGAAGGTTGTATACCGTTTTACAGGACAGTATCGGCTGAAGCTTTTCATGTATTGATAGGTTTAGCACAGTATAACTTGGGACATCAAGGAGGGACTATTGCTTTTTTATATTGATTGGATTTCAGCTTCTGATCTGGCAAATGGAGATGCTCCTATCACTTCCGTTTTTAATCGATTCTTAATGGGTTTTCCATCGCGAGGTGGAGACAGGTCTATTGCACGGACAGTGACAAGGGTGACGTATGGGTTCGTACTGGAACGTCTTGACTTCGGTTCCGGCTTGAGTTTGGGATTATTATTGACAATGCTTTGTCAGTGCATTTTTACATAATAGTGGTCGTAGTGGGACTGCTGACTGTAGATGCGAGTTGGAGGCTTAAGACTTGCGCCATGTAATAGCAACGCTTCCGCTTCATGACGATATTAGGGATTGGTGCCGATGCTTGAACATGGCTGAGGATGTAGTTGATTTCAGCGAAGCTTTGTGATTGGATGGGACTCTACGGAGACTCGGCGAGTCCGCTCGCATTGTTTTCAATAGGAGGGGTTATAGGTTTAGGGAATGATAGGTTTTGTGGCATCGTCTGCAGTGAATTTTTTTCTGAAGTATACTCTGGTGGTTATTGTCCTGTGTTATGCCTGTCTTGTTATGTGATTGTGTCGTCTGTATGGTTGTGAAATTTTTTGTTGTTATATTGTTGTTGTTTTGTATCGTTGGTTTTATTTCAGTTGTTTTTATTGCCACCAGCCGGAGTCAATTGGGAGTAACACTGGTAGTAGCATTTATGCTACGAAGTCTAACCGAAAGCTCCATGCCTGACTATAGTGGGGCCTTCTTGCAGAAGCAGCGTGGTGGGTGTAGTTTATACATACCCTAACCGGGTGTCATAGATTTGTAGAAGCTTAGATAATCTCTGACACTTTACCATTTGGTAATCACATTTGGTTTTTATCATGTGTGGAGGCGTTGGACGCATTGTATTAACTCGTGACGCGTGGACGTAGAATATGCCAGCGTAGTGTTAACTCACGTTGAACTTGTTATCTACCCTCAAATCTTCCTAAACTGAGCGTTCTCTGCGAGTATATTCCCAAGAATCACGCATTAGGCCTGGAAGTGTTAAAGCTGTACACGGAGGCATCAATGGTTTAAAGAAAGTCGGGGGTGGAACCTTTATTCCCACATATGTAAAGAAAATTTCTTTTACATTTGCGAACACCACAGTGTTCTATGGGTGGTGGTATCTAAATGCGATTAAGGTGTATACTAGACATCATTATTGGATATAAATTCCAGGCATGTCTCAACGAAATAACATAGAGATTTTCTGGGTAAGGGGGCACATTGAAACCCACAGGAACTGTGTGCCGGATGGTTTGGCTATGGTTACCTTTTTTGTACGCGAGGAGTAAATTGACCACCTGCTGGAAATGCCACTTTCCTCTTGCATGCTACTGATTCTGCTATGCTATGAACAGTGGGAGGTGCAGGACACTTCAACGGTGGGAAAATGAGTTCAATTGCACTCTCAAAGCATATTTGACTCCTATACAATCACCAGCGATATTGGCAGCGTATTTTGGTGGCTAATATTATTACGCATGGTTAGATAGCTAGCACACATGCAAGAAAACTTGGTCTACCTTTTAATAACTACTGTAAAAGTTGTCAGAATGAGGAGCAAGAAGCAAAAAAACAGTGGACAGTGGCGCACTTTCAATGTCAATATACAAGTCTCTCAGATATCAGTTAACAGCATAACTTCCTTTGTGTATGCATCGCATTGTTTCTGCTTCGGG
Source organism: Wohlfahrtia magnifica (assembly GCA_023159175.1). Classification (NCBI taxonomy): domain Eukaryota; kingdom Metazoa; phylum Arthropoda; class Insecta; order Diptera; family Sarcophagidae; genus Wohlfahrtia; species Wohlfahrtia magnifica. Next base: position 4,891,300 of record JAKWBJ010000051.1, read on the forward strand.
CCTAAGCTCTGATTTTTGGGATCGCCACGATACTACGTAACTTTTCCTGAATAGCACAGAATTAGTTTGTGAAGTAGTTTTTATAACGATACTCTTCGAATTTAATGTTCATTTTAATTCTCTTATACTTTCATATAAAAGCTAACGGTTCGATTTTGAATATATTCACTCTCAAGTCACTAAACCTGTTCTTCGCCTGAAGCAAATATAATGTAGTTTTTGTGGCCTTAATTAGTACCACTTAAGAGATTATATTTAGAACTTCTTTGAAAATTAAAACAAATTTATTAGTAAATCGCTTGTCGCCAATGCGTTCACATGTTCAAATATCGAAAATAATTACTCTTCTTTTCATTTATTTCTCATTATTTTTTATTTAAGTTTTTTCCTCAAAACCACTATTTAGATTAGCAATAGATTTCTCCCTAGAACAACATATAAATTCTTCGAATAATTTCCATATTTTTCTTTTAATTACTTTTAGCTTTTCTAACTCCCTGATTGCCTTCTTCCCTACGTTACAAGACCTGTAATATTCTGTTGTCCATAAGCAGAGCTTGATTAAAAGTTATATTCTTTCTGAATTCCTGGTATTCTTTCTCTACAAATAATTACTGGTATTTTTACTGCTTTCGACCATAATTATAAGTATAATCCCTTAAGAGCCTAAAGAGTCACCAGTCATTTCCTAAGTTTTCTTTTATTATCACATTTTTGCCAAGAATTTTTTTTTTAGATTTTCTTGAACATTTAGTTTTCCTACCGAATTGTCCTTTATTCGTTACTGATTATATTTAATACTCTAAAACAAGCAAAATATTGGTTAAGTGAGGGAGGCGGCAGGAATAAAGGGTAGTTTAGGAAACATAAGCCATGCCAAACCAAAGCAAATGATTTTAATGGTGCCAATGATACTTTACCACAAAGAAGAAAAAAAAGGCAACAAAAATTAAAGAATATTTTCAGGCGTAGACAAAAAAAGAGAAAAATAAAAAACATGAAACAGAGTAAATAAACGAAAAATAAACTTCCTTGTTAGTATAAGAGAGTAGCCAGAATAGGAAATTGAATGACATACAAAAGGGGATATGTAATTATTAAGACTTGTAATTATTGAACTTCAAAGAATGTGTAATGCTTGCTAGGACTTTTTCAGTCAAATATCATTTATATTATATTTTTTTTCCATATATATGTCATCTAGAATCAATTCTTTTAAGTGACACGTCTTCTTTGTAATGTCAATTGAAATAAAAACAGCTAATGACGCCATTTACTTTAAAAGTTTTAACTTCATTGGAATTATAAAAAAGATATATAATTTATAAAAGGCGTTCATCCTCCACGCACCTATGTAGCCTGCATTGGGTGTGTTCGAGAGAAAAGTTTTAAATGCAAGATTCATAGTTCTTTGGATTGAGGTGATGCATTTTGTATATGAACCAATCATAAGTTGTACGAGCTATACAACTACATGAACATTGCTCAGAGAATTAACATCCAGTAGCTCGAAGAATGTTTGATACAGAAGACAATAAGCGTCGGATTAAAAAATGAAGGGGAGTTACGAAGCGTAAAATTCCCCAATGCTTTTTGAACCCAAAAGGAGTTAAAAACGTATTAAAATAGAAAAAAGATAAACAAGAGTCGTAACTAAATTTAATAAAGACGGCAGACAATGAAAAAAGCACCTGTAGCTTCAAATGATGGTGTTAGTGTATTCTATATCCTGTCTAAGAGCTTCACAAGTTATTGCCAATCAAAAAATGCAGCTGATCTTCTCTCAGAGCATGAAACTACGAGAAAAAAAGCAAGTAACTACGGCAACAGTTATTATATAGATTGTATACTCTTGAGTTGAGAGGGATTTCGCTAGGCTAGCACTAATTGGTGTATTTATCGAGCGCTGCGGTCTTAGATACTATTCATATATTTTAGCAAATGTTGGAACTGGTCAGTGCATGATATACATATGTCAAGGCTTATAAACACGTACCACTCTTTTATACACTGCTATTTTGGCTTACTGGATAAGGCTAGTCTATACTAACTCAAGAAAGGGCTTTTGCTCTCACTGAATAGGACTTTATGGGCTTTATTTGTAGCCTTAATTTGATGTGGTGAACAAAGATTCCTTGAAGTTGTAGTGCATTTGACCTACCACTAATAAGATGTCCTACGAAAGCACACATGTTGCGTAGTTCTTATATTGTTTACACAAAACCATAGGAAACTTACAATAAGTCAGTGCCAAAACCAGCCGCTTATTTAAATGACGAAGTCAAAGTCTTACAGTCTTTTGACCGATAGCTTAGTGATTTATTTTCCATGCAAGTTAAACGTTGATTGTACGAGGGCTATTAAAGGGATATTAAAGCTACCTAAGTAGGAAAAACACATTTTTTTTTTCAAAAACCATTCATTTCTCAACATAGTCTCCTTTTAGCTCAATATACTTAGTAAGACGATTTTCCAACTTTTTTATACCATCTGAATAATACGATTTTGGAAACTCCTCAAAATACGCATTAGTTTTTGTAATTACTTCTTCGTTTGAGATGAATCTTTTTTCTGCGAGCCATTTTTTCAAATTTGGAAACAGGAAAAAGTCACTACGGGCTAAATCTGGATTATGAGGTGGATGATCAACCAATTCGAAGTAGATTTCTCGTAGTTTTAGCATTGTATCTAATGCTGTGTGAACCGGTGCGTTGTCTTGAAGAAAGAGCACTTTTTTCTTGTTTAAATGTGGTCGTTTTTCCTTGATTGCATCAATCAATTGATCCAATAATGCACGATAATTCTCTCCTGTGATTGTGGATCCCTTTTCAAAATAAAAGTTGAGCAATATTCCGTGTGCATCCCAAAATACAGTGGCCATAACCTTGCCAGCCGATATCGATGTCTTCGCTTTCCTAGGCGCACCTCCACCAGCTTCCACCCATTGCTTCGATTGATTTTTGGTTTCAGGTATATAGTGGTGGAGCCACGTTTCATCAACAGTTATTAATCTACGCCAAAAATCAGCTGGATTATGCTTTATTTTGTCAAACACCGCTGTGAAATGATCTGTCGAACTCGTTTTTGTTCAACACTGAGCAAACGCGGCACCCATCTTGCCAACAGCTTTTTCATATGCAAATGTTCATGCCAAATGTTGAACACGCGTTCATATGATATGTTTACCATTTCAGCAATCTCACGTATTTTGACCCGGCGATAATTCATAATGATATCGAGGATTTTCTTGATATTTTCTTCAGTAACCACCTTTTTGGCCTTCCTGTTGATGGTATTGTTGAAGTGTTTGTTGGGCACCGTTTAAATTCACCAATTCAATTATTTTACCATATAATCTGACGGAGATTCAGATTAGATAAATTCGCCGTAATGTTTATCAAGCTTTTCTTTTGTCTCTTTCGCCGTTTTGCCTTTCAAATAATAGTGTTTAATCACTACACGAAGTTCACTTTTTACCATTTTCCAAGAAACACAAAAGTTGCTTACTTCAAACGACTACAACAAATAAACTAATAGATGAATTTGGCTAAAATTTTAACAGCTGACGTTTGACAGATCGTAATTTCTAAGAAAGAAAAAGTTTTTGTGTTTGTGCTGCTATCTAGTGCTAGGTAGCTTCAATGTCAATCCGTCCTCGTATCTACGTGAAGTGAAAAAATCCACAAACTGAGCATATGATTGTTGGTGTGCATTATTAGCAGGATTCTTATCAAGTCTTCGCTATTGTTTGTTCTTTGTGGGCTCCATGTCCAGGATTCCACATAGGAGACACAGATCTGCACTTGTTACCATGCCATACCACACAATACCATAATATATACTCGGTGAAACCTCAGTTAATTTATCAGCCTCCCATTAGTCCAACATCTCTGTGCAAAGAATCCCGCGATCCTGAATGATATTCTGCGCAGTAAAAGCTTCCAGGCAGAAATCAAAACTATCGCGAAGGGTTAGAATTTGATCAAGGGACGATGGAGGTTAAGATATTTACCGACATCCGGAGGGTAATAATGACATATGAGATCAAATCGAACACAGAGTTAGACTGTAGGAGAGTACTAATCGACTATTTGGCATGCCACTCTGGTATAATGGGTAAAGAACTGATTAAAAAGTTTGCTATCAGAGCTTGTTATGTCGAACCTATTCAATGCAAAGTCGACGAAGGCGGAACAGAGATTTTGTTCAAATTAGACATTGCGCAGGAGCACAAAGATCTAAAATTTCATTAAACAAATGTATTTGAGAAATACACCAAGATTCTTCAAGGCTACTTAAGCAACATATATATCATTTAATGGGTTTGTTCCGCTTCTTTCCAAATCCGAAAAGAAACTTAAAATCAGTTAATATTCAGTTAGTTATTAACTTATAAGTGCATGAAGGTCCAATAACCCGGTTTTTACCTGTAAAGCGAGATTTTGAAGGTGTTTTGAAGATTCCGAAAACAGATCGTTGTTTTTCTCGACAGCGCTATTATAAAAGTAGTATCATTTCCCAGGTATTTCAATTTTGTTCATTTTTGTCGAACCGTGAAATCAAATATGAATTTTTTAAATCTTGTTAATTATTTATGTACATAAAACGCTTCTTTAATTTGTGAAACTCTTAATATGGCACCACTGTTAATTCAAATGATTATTCTTTAATCGTTATTACGTTGTAAACATTAACACTTGTATTTGTGTTCCTTTTTTTTACTTTTTTTACTTGTAACTAAAAGGGAGAATGCGAGAGAGAGAAAAGGAGAGAGTGTTTACATTTTTTTTTTTTTGCTTTTGTTTTCGTTTTCTCAACTTATTTATTTGTTATTGCGAACATTTGTTTTATGACTTATGCTTGCTATACGACTAATATAATCCCTATTTTTGTTGTTATTATTATTATTACTACTCATATTGTACAAGTAAATATTAAATGTGCTTCGTTGTTATGTTTTGGATTGTTTTGTTGTGTTGCGGTTTTAATGTTGTGGTAGTTTTGATTGCTATGACATTTTTCCAAAAGAAGAACGTATACAAAACTTTAAAGGCTCTCCAAACTTCCTAACATACTAACTCTTCTTCTTTTCTTTTTTTACTTTTACTCTCACTCTCTTTAGTTGCAATAATACGTTTTTCTTAAGGGTTGCCATATATATACAAAAAAAGGAAACTATTAAACTATCATTTCTAGTTACCAACTAAAATAAATGACGTTGTAAACAAATTATTTTAATTTGTTATTGTTGTTGCTGTTTTCTGGGTGTTTTTCAAGTTTTATTTTAACGCTCAGTGTATTAAAACACAATTGAAATACAAAAATATCAGTTGAAAAGAAGTTTTCAAACTGTTGGTGTTCATTTGTGGGTTGTTGTTTTTTTGTTTGTATTTATATATGAGAAGGAGTAGTGAAAAGCGTTGAAGAGTTTGAAAAAAAGTTTGAAATTTATTTAATAAAATATATTAAATATTTAATAAAATATATTAAATAAATATTACTTAAAATCGAATTCGAAGCAACTTTAATCGCATAAGCAAAAAAAAACTTAATTTTGCTGAAATTTATAAAGACAATTTCGGTGTATTTGTATGTGTATATTACAGTTCTTAAAAAAATTTGTTTTTATTTTCTTTCTTTTTCTTTTATTATAATTCTTAATTTGTGCACCTTTAGCGTATATAAATACATAATGATTTTTTTGCGGCTATGATGTCATAAGGTAATTATACTGGACACTAAAAACGGACAATTACCAGTGTTGCTGGCCTATTTGGTTATGCTGTATATAAAAAGAAATCAATATTGAAGGGTATAATAATGCCACACAAATTATTAAAATTGTTGTTGATAAATTATTATTAAAATCAGCCTCCGTGTTTTAAAAATTAATTACCTTTTTTATGTATATGCAATAGTAACCCTCGAATACTTATTAAATGTAATTCTCATAAGAAAAAATTGAAGGATTATAGGAAAAACACACCACCACAAAATGGCATTTACTTTTAATTTACTCGGTGTTAATGTCCGCTTTTCCAATCTTTTTCGCTTTCTGACTGATGTGGATAGATAACGAAGCTTTAACTGTTACTATTTTCCAATGTGAATGGGTGCTGACACGACCACTTTTTTAATCTCTCCCAGTTCCTGACTGATGATTTTTCCTCTCCAAGGAATTGTTTAAGCCAAATTTATAAACTTATCACTGTGCTCAAAATATACAAAAATTAATGGTGTATGAAAGATGCCACGCCCACTTATTCGCTTCCGCCTACTTTAAAACTGAAACTCTTATATTAGCGTTCCTAATATATACTAAAATCAATATTTACTATATGTGGGACGAACCATGCCCAACTAATCCAATTTTGCCTATTTTTCCACTGGTGATTTGCATTGATTACCAAGTCGCTTAGACCACTTCAAGTAACTGCCATTCTAACCATTTTCGATATATACAAGTATTGGTATTTACCTCTTATGAACGTATTATGCCCATTTATCCGATTACGCCTGCCTTTTAACTAGTGATTTGTATTGACTACGAATTTAAGGGTCCGCCATCTAACGTTTTTTTTCAACTAGTGTTTATTTCGTGAATGGTAACACTTAGCTCATGTCTGATTTGACAGATAATTAGTTTTATCCTTCCGCTGGGCGAATATGGTTGTGTATACGCTTGAACAACGCTGGGAAATATAGCGACATTACTTTGAAAATCATATGTGCGAAAATTGCGTACGGATTTTGGAAGAAGAGAAGCATCGTCAGCTCCGTATATTCGTTATCTTGTGAAAAAGGTGAAAAAAACTGGCATCCTCATCGATAAACCAAAGTGTGAAAAGCCAAAAACCGTGCGTACACCCGGGAATATTGCAGGTGTGGCAGAAAGTGTGCGTGAAGCGCCATCAACATCAATTCATCTTCGTTCCCAACAATTGAACATTTCGGAGACATTATTGAGACGAATTTTGCATAAAGACCTTGGTATGACGCCATACAAAGCACAATTGGTTCAGGAGTTGAAGCCAACTGACCATCCAATGCGTTTTCGCTTCCCTAAGTGGGCTTACGATCGACTTACAGAAGTTGCCGATCTTGCCAAAAGAAAACATCTTTTCAGATGAAGCTCATTTTTATCTTGACGGGTATGTAAACAAGCAAAATTGTCGCATTTGGGGCACAGAAAACCCGCACGGATACATTGAAAAGCCGATACACCCAAGACAAGTCACTGTTTGGTGCGGATTTTGATCCAGAGGCATAACTGGGCCATTTTTCTTCGAAAATGAGCAAGAAGTGACCGTTACAGTCAATGGCGACCGTCATCGGACCATATTGAATGAATTTTTGTTCACAAAAAATGAAGAGTAGGATATTAGCAACATTTGGTTTCAACAGGACGGCGCTACGTGCCACACAGCTGAAGCTATACTCGATGTTTTGCGCCCTGTTTTTGAAGATCACATTATCAGCCGCAGAGCTGATGTCGCTTGGCCACCTCGGAGCTATGATTTGAGACCGTTGCACTATTATTTTTGGGGTGCCGTCAAAGATAATTGTTACGCCAACAAGCCAAAGACAATTGATGCTTTAAAGGACAATATTCGTGGAGCCATTGGTGAAATAAAGCTGCACACAATCGATAATGTGCTTAAAAATTGGACCGATCGTGTAGGCTACTGCATGGCCAGCCGAGGCAGCCATTTGAATGAAATTATTTTGCATTATTACCCGGAAGGATTTACTTTCAAATAAAGAAAGAAATTTGAGAAAATATTCAGTAGTTTTTTTTACAGCATTTTCAGAAAAAAAAATTATTTGGCTGACCCTTTATTTGGCACAAATTTTATAAATAGTTTTCAGGGCTATTTGATTTGAATTTATTTAATTCGTAGCCTACACTTGTCTACATTCATGCATTGGTTTGATGGAACAGCTCTTTGGCCTTCGCTAGGCGATCTCGTTTTTGATACAAATTAATTATTGACCAGTCCATAAGTCAATTAGTTTTTAGTTTCAGTTCAAAAGTTTTAAAAAATAAGCCGCGTACATACAAAACCCAATAGAAAGAAGCGCATTTGATATAATGATGCGCGTTCGCCTAAAAATTTTTTGATATATGATTGTTCTTTGATATCATCTATTGTATTTTATACCACCTCCTAGAGGCTAGTGATTCTTAATACACTTTCATTCTCTGATTGTTCTATATCGTTCTGTGGATACCATTCAATCACTGACTATTTTTGACAATCTCATCTTTTGTATTTTATACCAGCTCCTAGAGGCTAGTGATTCTTAATACACTTTCATTCTCTGATTGTTCTATATCGTTCTGTGGATACCATTCAATCACTGACTATTTTTGACAACCTCTTTCGGGCTACCTAAACGTTTGACATCATTTAAGCTGGTGCAATCGTAATGGGAATACAAACAATAGTGAACTTGTTTTTCCTCCAATTTTATCTAAATACAGCAGAGTTTATGTGAGATGTTAACGAAGTTTTTTATTTGTTATTGATTTCGCTTCTGGACTGTTCGCTTAGACTTTAAATCTTAGAACACTCACAACAAATGGTCAAAACAAAAATTCATGGCAAAAGAAGCTGGTAGTCATTGACCCGACTAATGTCATTTTTAAAGAAATATGGATCGATTACACCATCGGCCAAAAGTCCACACCAAAAGGTGATTTAACACTGAAGACTCTTGGATTTTAAAAGGATTGCTTTCTTGCCAAATTCAATCATTTTGCTTGTCGATATACCCTTATTGAACACACGTTTTTATCTGTCTGTGGTCGTTCACCTTCAGATCTGCGTGGACGGTATAAAAATACGATGCTTCAGTTAGATACGACATATCATGAAAATGAATAAATATACTCCAGCGAGGGAAAATTTTTACATCTCAAAACTTGAAATTAAAAAATTAAAAAGAAGTGTACAACTCGAAACGCTTGTTAATCTTCTCTACATAATCTTCACCATAGTCGTAAGAGCCATATTTCTGCATTGCTCGTAAAAGGCTGTAAAGAAGGTGTTTGATAGAAATACCTCAAGCATTGGCACAAAAATAAGTAAAATATCATCTTAAGATTAGTAATAAATGTCCAGTGAGCAGGCTAGCTTAATGTTCTTCTTTTCCGCCTTGGTAGTACAGCTACAATTCAGCCTTGGCAATACTTCTCCATTCATCGCTGTTGCTTGTAGTGATCGTTACTTAGCATTGCAACATGGATTTGTTTGTAGGTTTGTCGAAATCGCAATTAAGTTTTTTTTTCATGTTTTCTGCTGGGTATTCGAATCTGAAACTTCGTATTAGGATATGTAATCCGCAAAAGTCAGAAGTTGAGTGTCAGAGTGCCATATTTCAAGTTCGGCAATGAGTTTAATATTAAAAACAAAAATCATATTTATTTTCACTGAAGTGTTGTGGTTATAAGACACAAAAGAACTGAATTATACTCTTTTAGAAAATTTCCATAAGTTTACGAAATTAATGCGCGCATACGCGCGCAGGGTGTCAGCATATGTTGTAATATTTTCCATCATATTTATTACGACATTTAAATAATCTTAAAAATATATACTAAAGGGTGAAAACTTAGGCTTTTTAAATTCATATTTTTAGTCAAAATATGAAAGGAAAACAAATTAAGCACACGAACAATAAACGTTTACAATTTTGAATACAAAATGCGTCATTATTACAAATAAGTGTGTTTAACTAAGAATATTCTTTTAATTTTGGGCAGTTATTTTTAGCATTCAAAACATGCTATTAAGTAAATATTTTTTAAGAAAAAATACGCAATAAAATACTGGTAATAAGTTAAACTAAAGATAGACGTTAAGGAAAGTGGTCATAGATTCATTAAGAAATAAAGCAGCAAGAAAGTTGTTTAAAATATTTTTTTACATAAAAATAAATAAATAAATAAAACAAAGACCATGGGCACCTACAGACATAGGATTAGGTATTTATAAACTTTTTAAATGTTGTGTTAGTGCGTTATTTTAAAAATTATATTTTTATTTTTTTGTAAATATAAACCGAATGTTATGCTTTATAAAAAAAATTTTAAAAGCACCTTAAAGTATGCTTATGTTTTTTATTATTTATATATTTTCTATATTTAAACGAAACTTTGCTTCAATTAACACAAATATTGTTTTTCTATTGTATTATGCACCCAAAAAAATTATTTAAATAAAACAAATATTTATTAGCAAAAGTATTTTTTACAATTTTATTGTTTTACTTTAATTGTTTTTTATTTTTTTTTTTTTTTTTGTTTTCTGCACAATTCATGTTTTATTATATTTTCTTAAAGAAAAACTCTTCATATTTTTTTATCATTCAAACACAAAGAACCACAAAGAAAACCTCAATAAAAAACACACTTGACTTCATATTTAAAAATTAACAAAAAAAAAACTAAATAAAACTAAAGAAACATTCCTAAAAGTCCAATAAAAATAAATATTTAAAAAACTGCAGAAAAAAAAACAAATAAAAATTTAAATCATATACAAAACACCTCTTTAAATGTATATACAACAACTATTTCTTATACAAACTTTAACAAATATATCATGAAAGGTGTCAATATAGTAAGAGGTCAATGCTTGAGTTTAAGGTAAAATTCTAACAATATTTTTAAGATTTTCTTTCCTCAAATAATTATTAAAAATAAAATTATATAAAAGAAAAATAAAATACAAAATAAATATTTTTCTTTCTCTTTTCTTTAAAGGCCCCAGGGTAGCAGTAAAATGGATCGTTATGAAAAATTAAGCTGTTTAGGTGAGGGCTCTTATGGTGTCGTTTATAAATGTCGTGATCGTGAAACGGGCCAGCTGGTAGCTGTTAAGCGTTTTGTTGAATCTGAAGATGATCCTGCCATTAGAAAAATAGCTTTAAGAGAAATACGTTTACTTAAGGTAAGAGTATATAAATATGCTTCCCGTTTACTACTGACAATCCTTCTAAGGTACCTTAAACATTACGATATTAATTATATTCAGCCATCTCGCATTGGCTAAGATATATATATGAAGTAATGATAAAAACAGAATTCGCTCTCGAACTATTGCCAAACTATTAAAAACGAATATTTAGCGATATTAAAACGAAATAATTTAAAATACTATTAGCGAATACTTAGTTATTGATAAAGTTTCGCTATTGATATCGCAGGCAAACCTTCGAAAGCTTTGCTGTCACAAGCTGAGCAACGAGTGAATTCTCTGAGTTTTTTATTTTTTTACTCCCAATAATCGTTTACGACTGTTTTATCCGAGAAAAAATGTTTGCCAAACGTTTTTTTATTTTATTTATTTTTTATTTTAAAGCCACTACGCTAAGTGCTCTAATCACATCCAGTTCAAGCTCAACAATCGAAATATTCTATAGTTCATTTCAAAATGTACTGTAGAAATTTCAAAGTAATCAGTTAAGTTGCATGTCTATATACATATATAACATAGATAAGTAAAAAAACACACATTAATTTATATATAAATTATTGTTACGTTTTAACTTTTTTTAAAACGTTTGAGTTCGTTTAAATTGCGTTAAAATAAAATTAACACCACTTTGTTGTTGTTTGCAATTGTTATTTCTTTACTTATCTTTTATACGGTTTAACTTAATACAACTTAATGTTCTTTTATACAAAACTTTTATTTACGCCTAAAAACGATTTTAATTTATGACAGCCAAACGTTAAATATTTGTCATAATTGCCTACAAATGCTCTCATATCCTCTTTTTTATATACATTAATTCAAATGTAACACACAAAGATAGTCGCTTTGGCAGTGCTGCAAGATACGCAAATAAGTACGACATTGACAGGGTGACACGTAATTACCAAATATACCAAAATTCCGCAATACAGTTTTAAAGGTACTAATGTGGTGTATTTATATTTATATATACATATGTGTATGGAAAATTTGTACGCGGTGCACTTTGCCCCCTTTTATATAAATGTAAAGTGCCCCATCAATCTCACTTGTGTTATAAAGATATGTAATAATTATTATGTATGGCAGGTGCCACCCCCACTTTTCCAATTGCGCTTATTTTAATTTTTTTTAATAATGTTTTTAGATTGGATTTTCGGTATGTTCATCAGTGCTTCCTGCGATTCTTCCATTATTTCCTCTCAGCTGCTGAAACGCGTTCACCATAAAGTTTTTTAAAGTCTATTGAACAGAAAGAAATCACAGGGGGCCACAGGGGGTTATTTTAAAAGCCTTTCGATCAAGGTAGTATAGACAAATAAATGTTCATTTCTTATGGGCCTGGCACCACTAACGAAACAGGGAAATACTGCAGACATTTGAAAAAAATCTGTTGAGCCGTTTTGCTTTCAAGGGGTGATCATATGATCAAATAGTTCTTTCAAGCTGTCAAAAATATTTGTTCTAACCCGATTGATTATTTACTTTTTCAGAGACGTATAGTAAACAAGAGTGATCAGCAAGGGTCCTCCAAAATGGGTATTATGTATCCAATCCTCTAGAATCTCGCGGTTGATAAAGTTCTAGTTAACGCTGACGATATCGGCATTGGTGATATTTGTCCACAGACCCTTTTGCCCTAAGCATTATATCTGGATGATGCAGGGAGTTTGGACGTATTTTAAGCCTTTGTAAAACCATAAGAATGTTTTTCAATGGGTGGTATCATAATTTTATGTTCCTGAGTAGAAGATGACGGAGATGACTAGACCATATTCTTGACGTCAAGTTAAGTTGGATAGCCAACTTGGACGAGAGAGCTTGTTGGGAGGCTTCTGTCACCTATTGCTGAAGGAGAACAGTTAGTCCATTCTAGTGTTATTCACTGGATCTAGTCGACAGTTGTTGAATATAAAAAAATAATAATTCCCACAATGTCGCAACTTGAACAAGGAGGACTCTTCTAAACCAATGAACTACATCCGATTCTATTTTTAGGCAGAATCGCCGGATGTAAAGTTAGAGAATTTTTTCATAGTGTAAATACTCTTAAACCGTCGGTAGTAATGTTATGAGGTTGAAAATTTTTAAATGGCCTAGGGTTGAACTCGGGAGCTCTAGATTGGCAGGCGGATGTCTTACGGTTCTGAGTGATATTGACTATACCTCATTTAGACCGGAAGTGTATAGGGGATTCTATATCCTAATTCCAATTCGGTGGCTGTAAGCTTCAGAACAGTGTGGCAGTGGAGTTATTTCCGAGAAGCTTGGGTTATCTCTTTGCGTTCCGGATTTCTGTAGTGTGGTTTCAGGCTGAAATAATGGCTATTTATCAAGCTGCTGAGTTGATCGAGAGTAGCGAATCTCCTTTTATTAACGTATAGTATTTTCTTTCTTTTCTGAAAGCCAGGTACCGATCAAATTTCTTTTGATTCCCTTGGCTTATATTTACGGCAACTTCGTGTCTACTTTATTTAGGTTCCTGGTCACAAAGACATCACGGGTATGTAGGTAGGTAAGAAAGGCGGTACCACCCAGAGACCACAGTGGCCCATTGTGGAAGACAACGCGGGTAACTCTGCTGTTAATGAATTCGCTAGGACGGCCATACTTCTCTAGATTTCCATTCAAGCCCGAAGCTGTGTGGTCCTCTTACCTCCGTTAAGTTATTTTTTAGCCAGAGGAGATTTCTCAACGAACAACAGAAAAAGAATCTTGCTTCATTGAAGTTGGCAATATGTATCAATATTTAAGTTTAAACGTTTTTTTTTTTCGCAGAATAAGTTCGGATAATTTTGATATTTTGCGACAACAAAGCACTTTTGAAATTATGTCATACTGGTACATTTGCGATAAACGTATGATTCTCGTTTTAGAGGGTATCGAGGCGAGCAATTTGTTTTTTTTTTTCGTAACTACTGTTAGGCTACTGATCACGGAAATAAAATAAAAAATTGAACCAGTTAAGCCGAAAATGTTTGGTCGTCGAAACGTTAATTAATATCTAGTTTCATTCATGGTTTATGACTTAATTTAGAAAATTGTGCTTATGTGCTTATGTAGCTCAGATTGATTGACAGGATTAGTTAATTTGGACTATGGTGATTAAAACAGGAGCAACGCTTTAAGCGCTATTACGATGGGCCACTTTGCGGCTTGCGGAATTTGACAATTTCAAGCTTTTATACACAGGCATTCCCCTTATAACACGACTAAGTAGTAACGTATTATTTGAAATAATAATCCATATGATTTTTTGTTACTTAAGCTGAGATCACACGATTATCGCGAATGTACCAATATGACATACTTTTTGTTCTCCTTTTTTGCCGCATATTACCACAATTGTTCCAATTTATTGCGACAAAAATTAACATTTTTAAATGTTGATACATATTGTCCACTTTGATTGTTGCACAAGAACACAATAAATATTTTCCAATTTTTGTTTACCGCATTATCAGCCGCAGTGCTGATGTCGTTTGGCTACCGCGAATTTGCGATTTGACACCGTTGGACTATTATTAGTGGGGTGCCGTCAAAGATAAGTGTTACGCCAACAAGCCAGAGACAATTAACGCTTTAAAGGACAATATTCGCGAAGCCATTGGTAAAATACAGCTGCACACAATCGATAATGTGCTTAAAAATTGGACCGATCGTGTAAGCTACTGCATGGCCAGCCGAGACAGCCATTTGAATGAAATTATTTTCCATTATTAACCGGAAGGATTGTACTTTCAAATAAAAAAAAAGAAATTTGAGAAAATAACAGTAGTTTTTTTCATAGCATTTTCAAAAAAAAAAATTATTTAACGGACCCTATAGTGTGGCCAAAATTTAATTAAGTTTATTATTACGATTCGTATAATTCGGTGGTGACAATTTTTTTAAGTACTATTTTCGATTTCGTGCTATTCGAGGCATGCCTGTTATTTTTTTATCTTTTTATTTTAGATAAGGGACGGCGTAGTGTAGTTGTTAGAGCGCACGCATAACAACACAAACAACCCATGTTAGAGCCCAAGCAGAGGATATGACGCAGAAAATTTAATTGCTGTTTCGAATGTTCAATAAAGAGACTTCAGCTTCCTTCTAGACAACACCACCTAAAAAAAGCAGAAGCCCCTGACCTTCCAGCATATCTCTGGCGATGATGACAAACATCAGACGATTGAATGATCAAAAAATACGCCACCTATTGGGAAAAAATTGCAATGCTAAAGTAAAAATCACAACCAATTAGCAAGAATCTTCACCACTACGTAAAATCATATAGAGGAAGCTACAGTGGATTAATCATCTAGGAGTACTTAGCTTGCAAGATTAAATTGATTAAAGAAACTGAAACAAAGCAGGGGATGATTAGTGGAAAGCCAATATGCTCCCTAGTGGAGTAACGGAGAAAAAAAATATTGTAGATAATATTTTTTGCTATATTTTAAAAAATACGAGTACATATTAAAAGTAAAGCTTCTTTTCTAACCCCCGACATTCATAATATGTACCATTACAATTTTACAGTTTAATCAGAAACGAAATACTTACTCTGTAACTTCCAAAATTTAAACTTTTTTTAATGTTGCAAACATATTTCATATGCCATATGTTGCAGGTGATTTAATCCCCACCAGAAAAAAAAACAAGCCAAAAAGGAAAGATGAAACCAATATTATCCACTCACTCAATGTTCTAAAAAAGTTTTTCTTAAAATTCTGTAATTTGTTTTCTAACTCTCATAACGTGTATTTACGTTTTTTCATTTAAATTTTCTACTTTTTTTCTTCTCCTTTTGCTACAGAATCTAAAACATCCAAATTTGGTTTCATTACTTGAGGTATTTCGCCGCAAACGACGTTTACATTTGGTATTTGAATTTTGTGAACTAACAGTGTTGCATGAATTGGAACGTCATCCCCAGGGCTGTCCGGAGCATTTAACGAAACAAATTGTCTATCAAACATTGCAAGGAGTAGCATATTGCCACAAACAAGGCTGCCTGCATCGTGACATCAAACCCGAAAATATATTGTTGACAGCACAGGGACAAGTGAAATTGTGTGATTTTGGTTTTGCTCGTATGCTAAGTGAGTACAATGTCTGTCTCTCCTTCACTCCTCTACTATACTACTTGACAAAAAATGTAAAAAAAATATATGATAAAAACATCACGTTTCATATATATGCGGCAGCTACAGTAACAGTTGCAGCATCATCACTAGTGGCATGCTTTCTTTTTATACCACATATAAGCAACATTTCTTTTTTACTTATTTTTCCATTTTTTTCTATTTTTTTTTCTTCTGTGTTTAGGTCCTGGTGAAAATTATACAGACTACGTTGCAACACGCTGGTATCGTGCTCCTGAACTCCTAGTGGGTGATACACAATATGGCACCCCCGTCGATGTATGGGCTATTGGTTGTCTATTTGCTGAATTGGTACGTGGTGAAGCATTATGGCCTGGACGCAGTGATGTGGATCAGTTGTATTTGATACGTAAAACATTGGGTGACCTTCTGCCAAGACACATACAGATTTTTGGACAAAATGAATACTTTAAGGTATGACGGAGGAAACAACAACAACAAATGCCAATAAAGCATCATAACTTAACTGTTTTATTTTTTTCTTTCTTTTCTCCTATTTAATATTAAAGGGCATTACTTTACCAGTACCACCTACCTTGGAGCCATTGGAGGAGAAAATGCCAGCCAAAGCTTTACAAAATCCTTTAACAATCGATTTTTTAAAGGTAATTTATTTTTTTTTTTTTTTGCTGCATTATTATTTAGACGAAGACGACAATAATTCTGTAGAAAACAAGTGGGTGGCAAATAAATAAATTGAGAAATTCAAACACGTCCATTAATATAATCAGGAAGAAAGAAAGAAAATATATTAGAAGTCATTGACATTAAACGTGGTCACATGGTCAGTCGTAAACACATGAAAAAATTTATGGGGAAAAACCGAGACAAAATATGTGGTGGTACCTTGACAATAAAATAATACTTGAAATAGTTTTAAAATTTTGTTGTAAAAAAGTATTTCCAACATTATTCGGTTGAATATTAACTTACAGAAAATGAGATGTGAAAAATATCATAAGTAGTGCGGTTGATCTGCTTGGGCTGGTGAGGTGTAGTTTTCTTCAACACCCAACCCACCCGGTTTTAATAGGTTTTTTGGTGGGTTTTTTTGGGTTTTATTGAGTTTTATGTGGGTCACTCAAAAATCATAGCAAGTTTGGGGACGACACAACACAACACTACGACTTCTTAATGAAGTTCCGGATTGGAAGGAGTTGGCAATTGGTGTAAGGCACCTAATTAAAGATTTCAAGAAGATCTTCACAGATGGCCCAAGTTGAGCTGTGAGGTTGAGGTATATTCTCGGAGTTGGTGAATATACTCGTATACATGACACTTCCAAGGACATGTATCTCCCTCTGTGCAAGAATTACCCTCTAGTCGCGCACTCATCAGCAAAATTCTCTCAAAAACCCACATGACTTGTGATTTATATCAGTACGACGCGGCCAATGAGCGAATTCAGCTAGAGGTGAGATTATTTATCGATGCATGTCTATCCTGGTAGATATTAATAGTTTCAGAATATATATAGCGGTCCTCGACCAGGAAAACAATGTAGTAATAGGCAGAAAGAAAGAAAGACTTAGTGGCCAAGTATTCCATGGATATAGGTTGAGTTTGCTTCTCCCCAAAGCTTAATTTTCTCTTGTAGGTTTTCTCGTCTAATTGGCCCAAATATTGAGGATAAGATCTCATAGGATGATAAAGAGAAATATGCACACGTACCCCAAGTCCACCCAATTTCCTAAGTCTCAGACAAACGCACTTTGGTCTTCTTTGGTGCCGATTCATGCCAAGAAACCCAATGGTTTGCTTACTATTGGATCTCTGGTGTATTTTGATGCATTAATATTTCATCAATGTCGCAAAAACTTGCCCCCATTGATGTCGAATAGCAGCAAACAGTCCTGTGCCCGTACATCATACGGAAAGCTGTTTCTTATATAAATGATTATTCAAATTGAAATAACGGAGCCTTGGTTGTCTCACCTTTTTAATCACTGACACTGTATCGTAAATATTTTCAATTCTTTCGAGTCTAAAGACCTCAACTGAGCATCCAAAACGTGTGGTATCTTAAGTACGTATATGACCACAACGAAATTCAGAAAAGAGATTTTTTTTATCTTTTAAATTTATGATGCAGAGTTCCTATAGACATAAATACGCTTAGCGTTCATTTAAGTAAATTTGTTTTCCATAAAAATAGTGGTTAATTGTAAGTTACGAAGCAGCATGCTATCAGTGGCTCTCAAACACAAATTTTGGCAGGCGTCAACCAAGAGCAATCTTGTCCTATCAGTTAAGAAACAAGAAATTCCAAAACTCATAGAAGGGAAGCGCCTTAACTTAGTATTTGGTTTTGTTTGGTATGAATTTGATGTATTTTGCTAGCTTGTGGCTGGATGCGGCACGCTTTACCCTGACGCAACCTGCTTAAAATTTTCCACAATGCATTGTTGGTTACAGAGAACATTTCTGGGAGGATGTACAGTGCAATTTTGCATTTTTAAATAAGACACAACTTAATACGAAGTCATTAACTTTTCAAATCTATTGGTGAATTGGATATAGTGTGTTAAAGTCTTAACCAAATCATAATCTATGCCTTGTATGTTATAACCTGAACATCGCCGCATCATAGGCTGCCTTAATTCTGGTCTTAGTATATTCTTATCTTAGTTTTCCTTCATAGCGTGGCTGTAGCAAGTTCACACTCTAATATTCCAGACTATTGTTTTTCAGCCACAGTCTAGTTCAAGCTTAGACATACCCTTGTTAAAATTGCTTCAACATCTGGCTACAAGGTCCAAAATCTATTTGTTCTTGTGATCTCCTTTTTACACTAAAAATATTTTATCAAACCATTCGCAAGTATTCGTACGTTCAGTATCGTTTTCTTTTTTTTTTTTTTGTTTTCTTTTAGAAATGCCTTGACAAAGATCCAGCTAAACGATGGCCCTGTGAGAAACTCATAAAACATTCCTATTTCGATGACTATATTGCCAAACAACGTGAGCTGGAAAGTCATAATAGTTTAGAGTCAGCCAAGCTCAGACAACAGCAACAGCTATTGCAACAGCACATGTTGCAGCAGCAACAACAACAGCAGCAGCAGGCTCAACAATCATTATTACAGACTTCACAGGCAGCAGCACAGGCTGCTGTTGCAACAACCATAGCTGGTCGAGATAAATCAAAGGTAAGTGAGAGAAAGAGAGAAGAAAGAGAGAAAAATTACGTGAGAAATGTTATTATAAATGATATATTGCTGAGACGTATGATTAATATTGTTTGGAAAAAAATAAAAAATATTAATCATACGTTACAGTGATTGGTGTTTGAGAGAAAATACAAACAGTTTAACATATTGATTGATTATTTACTTATTTTTTCTTAAATTTTAATTTTTTATATTTTGTTTTTTATAGACTTCAAATACCTCCCTTCCTTTATTGCCATCGAATCATCATCATCACCACCATCATAACCAGGATTATGGTAAATTACAGCAAACAAATAAAAATTCCACTTTATTTCCACGAAGTGAACATCACTTGCCTACTATTTAGAAGATGAAAGAGAGTGGTGCGTAGCAGTATAGATATTGGATTTTTATTTTTTATTTTTCTTACTTAAATGTTTTGAATTGAAAAAACAAATATATATTTGGGAAATAAAATAAAAATAAATATTTCAAAAGAAAAAAACAAGGAACTTTATTAATAATAATGAAAAATATATTTTGAAAAGTTATAATATTGTTACTAAAAAGGAGAAACAAAAATGGACTAGAGAATACTTTATTTAAAAGGAACGGTCACACATTTACAAACCCGGTTGAAAAGTCACACCTTTTGGCTGAAATGTTTGCAAGTAATTCTCACTTTCCGGAGAGCGTTTAACCACTGCTTGAACTTGTAAGAGTATCAACAACTATGTCCAGTATATTCTTCCGAGCCCATGTTGTAAAAAGGGATTTAGTAAATCTTAACGTAAACATGTCTTCTGTGCCGGATGGTATATCAACACTGGTCCTGAAGCGGTTCCGACGCTTGCGCGTCCATTAACTGACCTTTTCAGTGCATCATATCGCGCCGATATTCTTCCATCTTGCTGGAAGATTGCTAATCTAATGCCAATCCCCAAAAAGGGCGAGGATAATAACCCTGAGAACTACCGCCTATCTCCTTGTAAGATATTTGGAGTCCAACGATTTCCTGAGCGATCGTCAGTACGGTTTCCGAAAAGGCCGTTCTACTGGTGACCTGCTGGCGTTGCTCCCGGATTAGTGGAACAAGTCCATTCATGGTTATGGCGAGAGTAAGGCTGTAGCTCTGGAGATCTCAAAAGCGTTTGATAGAGTTTTTCACGAAACTCTCATTTTGAAACTTAATGCTTTTGGTGTAGGTAGTCACTTCTCTCGATTTATATCGAGCTTTCTCAGAGGTCACTCTATAAAATTGGTTATAGATGGGGTCTCATCCGACGAGTTCAGGATAAGCTCAGAGGTACCGCAAGACTCTGTTCTTTCTCCTACTCTTTTTCTAATATCTCTTAACGACTTTCTTTTTCTCACTTCTAATCCTACCTACTCTTTTGCGGATGAGAGCAGCATTTGTCACTCATATTCTTTTGATCGTAGACCGAGCCTTTTGAAGATTAGGGCGAGAAGGATGAATATGAAAAACACACTCACAAGTTACCTGGTAAAAAACTCCGAGTGGGGTCGTGTAAACAGGGTCAATTTTAATGCGCGCAAGACTCAATGTTGTTTTTTAACATACAGGTGTGGTGGTGTGTTGACATCTGAGTCAATGGGTAATGTGGATAGTGGGAAATCAGATGCTCTTGATGAATTCACTGTGACCTTCGTTGTAATAATCACATATTTCAGGTGTCGAAAGAAACATTCAAGTGCCTTGGATTTTTAAGACGGTGCAAGAAATACTTCACTCCATCCGATCTCCTTAATATTTACAAGACCTATATCCGACCCAAGATGGAATACAACTTTCATGTATGGGCCAGTGATTCAAAGTCATTTTTGGAACTACTCGACCACGTACAGGAGAGGGCGAAGATGCTCATTAATGACAGTAGGGTAGCTAACTCTATTCTATTCATTAGAGCACCGTCGCAATATGGCGTGTATTTCATTGTCCTATCGGTACTATAACGGAATATGTTCTGACGAAATTAAGGAATTAATTCCTAAAAATCATATATTTTTACGTAGTACTCGTATTTCTCTTGAAGCACATCCCTTGGTAGCTGAATGTGCAGCGAATCGAATAACGCATTATAGGGAGAATTTGTTCCTTGGTCGCACTGTTGGGTTGTGGAATAATCTTCCAGCGAAAGTATTCCCTGCTACTTACGACATGAGTAAGTTTAAGTCTAACGTCTATAAGCACTACTCACTCTGTCCTCCTCCCACAACCTACTTTCCTAGTACCAGCACAATGCACTGCATGAGTTGGGGCCATCCCATGGGTGCTGGTCTTATGTAAAAAAAATTCCACTGCATTGAAAATCATAGGTTATCCTCAAACAATACAGGCCATTCTGCCATAGTTAAAAGATTCTTTACTAAAAGCCTAGAATTAGGATATATTCTAAGTAATGGATAAGGATGCAGTCTATCCCAAAATCTTAAAAGATTAACAAAGACTTACAGACCAATCTATTCAGCATTGTTCTATTGAAGCAGTGGAACACTGTAAAGACTGATTGATGCTCATGTCAGGAATATTCCCAACCGTAAAGGTCGAAGAAAACTGCACCGCATGATTTTGTCGCTACCATCGATGAAACACTTGACAGAAGAAATATATTATGGCATACTTCTTGAATACTGAAGGTAATTTTAAGAAAGTGAATATATCCTATACGATGCTCTGTACAACTTGGCTCGCAGAGGCCAAGAATGTGCTAAGTAGCAGGGTCATTAACTCTAATTTGAGTATTAGCATGATTGGGAAAGTTGTTGCGAGAAGTACAAGGGGTTTGTTCTGGTATATCGGGCTATAAATAGAAGCTTATCGGATAAATACCAAGGCAGTGCCATATATGGGTGATGTGGAGCTAATTATTAGGGCAAAATTTCTTTTCACGAAAAATGATCTCATGATATTATCAATGGACGTCTTTCTGTCTTGGGCCAAAAACAACGATATGGGAGTTAATCCCGTAAAGACCAAATTGGTTATTTTTACCGGACAATATAAAGTTCTGGAGCTGAAGAATTTGGGAGGCACTACTTTGCGAATTTCGAAAGACAGACTGAAAGCTCTCGTAGATGCGTCATGCAGATAGTTAGATGAGGAAGGCATCCTTCAGAGGAAAAGTTTTACACTGGATTTACACCGTGGAAGGCGGTGAACATCATTCATAAATTACTTTTTTTAAACGGGGTATAAAGCAGTTGAAAGCCTCATTCAGTGTGGAAACTTCATTCACTAACATCATTCCGACGGTGGATTCTCACAGAACTATCAACTAAGTCTTAAGTCAAGAGGCCGTTCGGAGCACTAAGCTAAAACTTCACGTTTTTTACAGTTTAATTGTCTCCGTACGATCCATTGTCTCCTAGCAGTGTCCGCACGACCAGTTGTCGATTCCGTTGTTGCTCCATTTGTCGCAGCAGCTCCCTGCTTAATCCCACTTAATGAGCACATTTTGCCAATTCAATTTTCAACGTTTGGTCTGCAGACAAAAATTTCTTCTAGGGCACGACGTTGGTCAGTGAACGTGTCACACTCGTATGTAACATATTCCGAGGTTTTGAGTTCAGCTAGACAGTCTAGAAATATAAGACTATTCGCCTGCCTAAAACGTGGACGGTATTGCTGAAAACACTCTGAGCCAGACGGAATCTGAGATAAAGATAATAAAGGTCATAATTTACTATTCTACATATAATACATAGATCAGCATGTTTTACTATTATTGGCTCCCTCTAAAGCGCCCCTAAGGGCAGTCTGGAGACAACGCTGATCTATTTTTTTTTTTTTAATCAGGCAGATTCTAGCATGTTCGCATTAGGCACTGCAATAACCAACAAGAAACGGGTGTAACGTCAAACGGGTTAGGTGGTAGGAGCTATGAAACTAGTGTTTTGATTAATCGGCGGTATCTGTTCTTCATGATGGCGGTGGCCTGGTGCACCAGTCATACAACGCAAATGACCGAGCTTCGAATACCAGCAGAGAATATAAAAAAATAAAGATCAGGTGAAAACGCCACTTACAGGGGAAAAATTACTAGCTAAGTAACGATCACCACCATTTACCAAAGATCTTCACCACTACACATAAATATATGGAGGTGAGCTACAGTATCATCTACTCAGCTTGAAAATCAACTTGATTAATGAAAGCCAATATGCTCCATAAAAGAATTACGAAGATCGATCAATGTTTTAAGTAACCAACGTGGTTAGGTCATAATGTCATTTCACCTTTATTGGCTTACTGGTTTGTCTTGGAGCTGCATTGGAGTGAATAATTTCGCTGATGATGCGCAACTAATAAGTGGATGTAATAAATGGAAGAAAAAATTGTTTTAATATAGAGTCTTATTGCAATGCTGCCGGTTAGTACAGCAAAAGTAAAGAACTATTTTGTTTTAAATTGCAATTTGTGTGTTTTATACTAAACTCTTTGGGGCAATACTATATGAAGCTTAGCTATAGGCATTAAAAACGGTATACAGTTAAGTCAAATAAATGAATTACAACATCGCATCACTCTCTTAACACTAATTTATACGTTTCTTTGTCGAAGTAACAAATTCACTTTGTTTTCTTCTTTAATTTTCAAAGAAATTTTTGATAATTCTTTTCTTATTCTAATTTTTTAATAAAATCTTTAAATAAAATCCTTTATTTAAAGTCATGAATCGGGATATTCTTACATTACCCTGGTAATAGACTTGTTTCTTGTAAAACCCAGCAATTCAAATACCAAATTAATGCCTTTAATTGCCTCTCTTAACCTATCATTGTTCAAACACTCATCTTTCAACTGATTAAGTTGTTAATAATGATGATAATGATGAAGATGACGTTGATTGTTTCGGATTTCACTTGATTGTTCCACCTGTTGTTTGTATATCGTTATGAATTCACTTTCAATTTTATTTACGCAATTGTTCTACTTCTCATTAGAGAGAAAAATTGATTTGTTTTTCTCTTTTATTTTTCTTTCTGTTTTCAATACAGAGGCCACGGCATTTGTATGTCTTTTGTTTGTTTGTGAAAGAAATTTCGTTCACAAAAAGTAAATATTCTGAAGCACGTATTATACCTAATTTTTTCTTCAGATTTTTTTTATTTTGTTTTCGAAAGCTATTTAGTAGTGGCTTATGCTTCTAAACATGTTTTTAAGCCCATGTTTTTTTTGCACATTTTATGCACTGGTTACGTGTTCTCTGCCAATACAAAACATCATGACAACATGTTGACAGTGTCTTTGGCCTCTTACGTTTTATCTCAAGTTGGCTTTTAAGAAAATAATAAGAAAAGAAAAATTATGACAAAAGTACTTGTTTGGTTAGTACATAGAATGAAACAGTTGAACTTTATTTTGGCTACACAGTTGGAATTGAAAAGATAGATGAGAATTTTAAAAAAAATTAAACTTTTTTTTCTTTATATTTTTTTATAATAATCTTCTACTATATGGTCCCTTATTTTTATAAAAAAATTTCTTAATGCTAATTTTTTGTCACTAACCACTTTCTAAATCTACAAAAACATCATTAAATATCATTTATTACACTATACAACAAGCTAAAATACCTTGGATAAGCACTATACTTATTTGATGAGCTATGGTCGCCTAACTTCAAAAATCATCAGCATTTCATAGCGCAAGAAAAAAATATAGTCGCTCTCCAAGGTCAAAAATTTTTTTTCAATTCGTTGTCTAGTGTTATCATAGATCTTTCAAATGTTTCCTCAAAGTGATGCTACATTCCTAATCATAGCTTTTGTTTGTTTTACCTCTTCTTTCAGCATAAATCTTTAGTTAATCGGAGGGTTCAAACTCTTAGCTTTCGGGCTAAAGTTTGTGATCTTTTTAAGAATTAATAAAGAGATAAGAGATAAATTTTAATCAACATCTTTATTAGCTGCCTTGTTTAAAGTTGTGCTATATTATTAATCAAATCTGTTACATTACATATTAACCTTTTTGGTTACATATTAACCAAATCTGTTAACCTAATATATTTAACCTAATATCTTGCAATCACCAAAATACAAAATACTCCGTAATTTGTGCTGTTTTGTGACCGTACCACAGATCAGCATTTCGCTTTTTTTGCTACTCATAGGCACTTATGAATTTATTAGTATAAGTGAGTACATATCATTCAAATTCAACTACTCATACTCACTTATACTAAAAATAAAGCTAATTTTTATGTATAAGAAACAAACGCCGTACTCATCTCAGAGCATTCATTTATTTCTCATAAAATACTCATACTTTTCATAAATGGTTCTCGTAATTCATGATTAGTATGAGTATTTATAAATACAAGTACTGACTAATCAAAAGAAAAAGATAACACACAAACACTCTACCTTATAATGAGTATTTAAATGTTCATGTGTGAATCATACTCATTTTTCATCGACCATGCTCCATGAGTGCATATGAGTATGAATCAGTGGCGTCACATAAGTTGATAAGTATGGGTACGATGAGTACTTCAAGCATTCAAATATGAACGAATGAGTATGGGTATTAGAATTTATGAATCATGATTAGAGTATACTCATGTTTTCAGTATTCATTGCTGAACCCTGGTGCCTACACTTTGTTATTGGTTGACCAATCCACCTGTATGGCTGTATGTTTTTCAGTTGCTGCATTACAAGATTACGTGTTTGATTTTCATATCATTTCTCTGTGTTGCTGTATCTCATTAAATCTGAACTATTTAGGTCATAACAGGTAGTAGTGGGTTTAGCCTAGTCTGGTCAAAAGCCTATTTTTGGTACCACAGGTAAAGGTAGAATGTGGGACACAACACAAAAAAGTTTAACTGAGTCGAATTGCACAATCTCTGTAAGCTGTTTACATTACCACCACAAAGGATGCCCATTCTTTCAAATCGCTTGCACCGAATGTCCAAAATGGCAAGAGCTGTGTAGCATATTGAAACCATATGTCGTTAGTAAACAATGTCCGACAATGGTGAGAGCCTTTTGATTATAACTGGGTGCCGTGATTTATAATATAGCAGGAGCGTTAGATAAGTTCTAACTATTAACTAGGAGAATGTCATGTCATGCCATACCTACATACATGGCTTCGAACTGGTACTCACATGCCGCATGCATTATAACAAGGTATAACGGTCTTCGTGAAGATTGTCCAAATTAAACTACTCATTTAGATTACAGAGCAAGAGGTCGTTCATTAAGCGCTTCCTGTCTTTATATATATGCCATGCTACAGTGTTTAATATATTTGCATACAACAATCTTAAATCTTAAAGGACGCAAGAAAAGTTTTTTATAGTGACAAAGGATTTTAAAGCAATTTGATGATGATCCATTCAGGAGACACCCTAACTCGCTCATTCTGGATTGAAAAATAAGATAACAACTATAAAACATCATTAAGCAACTACGTCTCTCGGAGAAAAACAAAAAAATAAATAAGTAGTGGCCGTGATAAACAGCAGCAGCAAGGTTTTGAACCACTACCACACGTTGTTTCTGGACAACGAAAACATCTATCCTGGACTCCTACTACAATAGACCAATTACCTGTTTAGCTGGAATACAGAAATGAGTGCAAAGAAAATGAAGACCTATGCTCTCAAGAAGCGTTATAAGAGCAAAAATCTTTAAATATAAATCAAATAAAACATGTGTAAGGTAGTGACGTGGTGTAGTGGTTATAGCGCATGTATAACAACACAAGCGGCCCAGGTTCGCATTCTAGCAGAGGACCTGACAAAAAAATTTAAATGTGTTTTTGAGTGTTTTTTAAACTTTCATCCAGACAACTCTATTCAAAAAAAGAAATAAAGAAGAAGTCATCTTATCTTATAGCTTACCTCGGGCAATGACGGCATTTTGGTTTCGAGTATTTAACAGAAGTCCTTATCCTATCAACATAGCTTACCTCTGGCGCTAATGACAAACATCCGGTGAAAACGTCACCTGCTGAGAAAATATTCCAATGCTAAGTAAGGATCACCACCACCATCACTTGTCAAGGATTTTCACCACTACACAATCATATGAAGGGAAGCTACAGTGGATTACTCATCCACTTAGCTTTTAAAAAAATCAAATTGATTAATTAAACTTAATCAAAGCAATGGAAGTTTTGGGGAAAGTCAATATGAGAAAAACGATTGTGAAACATCCAAAATCAATGTTTTTATTAATGAAATATAACATTTTGTAAACGTCTGCTACGGTTTCGTTTGGTCTTGCATCAAAATGTAAAATTTTCTATAATTTTGACGATGGCATGGGATATATTTACTTAAAAGACCGTTGTGATTCGTAGTTTATTCGCTAAGATTGCTGCTACATAACTAATGCCACAAAAAAAGTCTAATCGAGTCAAATTGCACTATTTCGGTGAGAAGTTCACATTATCTTCACGGAAGATGACCATGCGGTCAAATCGCTTGGGCAGAATATTCAAAAAGGCGAGAGTTGTGTAGGGTGTTGAACAAAAGAAGCTGGTAATTAACGACTTATATTCTTCATAAAGATATAAGCCGATCAAGATATAAGATATCATTTGCACGGTTTGTGGAACGATATATCCGTCCATGGTGACGAAACCTAACAAATGCCAGTCAACTTACGAATTTTTCGTCCTTATTAATTTTCTTTAATCACATAAACTTTACTGTACTATATATTTAGACACGACTGTATTAGGCCTTAATAATTTTTCTTAATATTATTGTTGATAATCAAAGACACGTAAAAAGGTAACATATTTTATTCGGTAGACATTTAATACCAAATAATTCTTTCCTTTTAACAGCGCCGTCAATGTGAATTTATGTAGCAACTTAAGCCCAACAAAATAATAAGAAGAATTATACATAAAAAATAATCTTTAAAGATAAATAAGATATTCTAACAGCACAAAATAAATATTTTATACCATTAAGGACCTGCAGGCGTATGATTCATATTTTTTTATTAAAAACGTTTAAGACGTGATTATATGGGATGCACACGTAATGATTTTAATATTTAAGCAGATATTATAGAAGTAAAAAAATATATTAGATAGGAAAGGTAGACTATGTAATACTCTACAAGTTGTTGGTATCATACAGAGGACGACCAGAATAAAAGACAGCGAAAGAAAATGGACGGAAGTTATGATACATACTGAGCACATCATAGATAGCACATTAAAGTATATAAAGGGTCCGCCAAATAAATTATTGTTTTTAAATGCTATAAAAGAAAACTACTGAATATTTTCTCAAATTTCTTTTCTTATTTGAAAGTACAATCTTTCCGGTTAATGATGGAAAATAATTTCATTCAAATGACTGCCTCGGCTGGACATGCAGTAGCCTACACGATCGGTCCAATTTTTAAGCACATTATCGATTGTGTGCAACTGTATTTCATCAATGGCTTCACAAATATTTTCGTTTAAAGCGGCAATTGTCTCTGGTGTGTTGGCGTAACACTTATCTTTGACGGTACCCCACAAATAGTTGTTCAACGGTGTCAAATCGCAGCTCTAAGGTAGTCAAACGACATCAACTCTACGGCTGATAAAGCGATCTTCAAAAACAGGGCACAAAACATCGACTGTAGCTTCGACTGTGTGGCACGTAGCGCCGTCTTGTTGAAACCAAATGTTGCTAATATCCTCCTCTTCAATTGTTGTGAACAAAAATTTGTTCAACATGGGCCGATAACGATCGCCATTGACTGTAACAGCCACTCCTTGCTCATTTTCGAAGAAAAATGGCCCAATTATGCCTCTGGATCAAAATCCGCACCAAACAGTGACTCGTCTTGGGTGTATCGGCTTTTCAATGTATGCGTGCGGGTTCTGTGCCCCAATTGCAACAATTTTGCTTGTTTACATACCCGCCAAGGTCAAAATGAGCTTCATCTGAGAAGATGATTTTTGATTCTGCAACATTACCATGATTTTCAAAGTAATGTTGCAATATTTTCCAGCGTTGTTCAAGCGTATACACAATCATATTCGTTCAGCGGAAGGATAAAACTAATTATCCGTCAAATCAGACATGAGCTAAGTGTTACCATTCACGAAATTAAGCACTAGTTGAAAAAAAAACATTAGATGGCGGACCCTTTACCTTACTCAAATTTGATGCCTAGAAGAAAAAATACGCTTTTCAATGCAGCAACATGAAATGTACTAACCCAATGTCTCACTTTAAAATGTAATCTCACTTTTAATTGTAATCATCATTTTTGATGGCAAGCTAGACGCCATCTATAGTAAAAATTCCAAGCTGCTATGCAAGACTTATACAATTTAAAGCTCAACAAAAAAGCTTTCTTTATTAATTGTTTATTTCAAATACTTAATATATTTCTAACTAATTTTTTTCAATGGTTTATTAAATTTTATTTAATTTTTAACTTAAGGTTTAAACATGTTTTTTCTAAATATTTTTCCCCTACCTATCAATTTGTCTATCAAAGCCAATTTTACTTTAACACTTTACCTGTATCCTTTCCTTAACAAAAATATGTCACAGAAAATTATCGTTACGTTGACTTTGTAAAGCGGAAATGTTTTACAGCTTGTTTAGCATAAATTGCAGCAGAAGAAAAAAAAAGGTGGAAGAGAATAAAAAAAATTTATTTTTAAGATTTTCCAGCAATTTTTTTATGGCGTAACTAGAGCGAGAGCTCTTTACGTTTTTCATCTGCTGCTGCAATTGTGTGAATAACAATAAAACTTTAAATTGCTTACAATAATAAAAAATTGCATTTTCTTGTTTAAAAAAATAAATAAAAGAATAAAAGACAAAAATCTATCGATATTTGAAATAAAAAATCCTATTCAAGACATTACAAACGAAATAAAATTTTTTAAGCAGATTTCTATTTTTTGCTTTTTTTCTTTTCCTGTGTTGCAACGACAACATTTCTTAACGACATTATCAATTGGCTTAAGCAGAATGTGTTTTATTGATATGGAAAATGTGACGACAATAATGCGACATATTCTCTCCACTGAATATGGTAAAAAGACAGGGAAGGTAAAATTATTACTTTTACACATGTAAGAAGATTGCATATAAAGATTAAGAAAAATATTTAAAAAAAATACTTGCATTTTGATATTAAATATTAAAATGCAATTGAATTTAAAATAATTTTTTTAAGAAGCTTACAATTACAAAAAACAAACCATTAGTTTAAAAGAAAAGTAATCCGGAATAATTTTATTTAAAATAATTTTTTTAAGAATAATAGGCCTCGTATTGCACACAAGGCGAAAACGGTTCTATCTATATAAACTCCAGAGTAATGCTACTAGGCAGGCACGCCTTAATCTTGGTAATCCGTAAACTGCTACCAACAAGCCAACATCACTCATGGCAAGATATCAGAGCAATATATAATTAAGTTACAGAAGAAACACTTGGTGCAGTACAACCAAATAGAAAAGCTTAGATATCAGATGACACTTGGATCACAAAGAGGGAAACTAAAACTCCAGCTGTATAGCAACAATACCTTGAGGCAGTAATACCATCAGTTTGCGAAACAAGTAAAAAAAGCTGCAAGAAGAGACAGATGAAAGTTCCTGGAACGACTGAAAACAGCGGCAGAAGAATCAGCTGGCCAGAATAATATGAGAAAACAGATGATTAACTATCTCACTAATCGAAAATTCAATAGGAACCAAGCTATTGCTGATCGAGATGATGCACAAACACAGAGATGGAGAGAACATTTCAATGAAATTAGTAA
The DNA here is from genome assembly GCA_023159175.1 of Wohlfahrtia magnifica. NCBI lineage: Eukaryota > Metazoa > Arthropoda > Insecta > Diptera > Sarcophagidae > Wohlfahrtia > Wohlfahrtia magnifica. The sequence continues at coordinate 4,922,355 of JAKWBJ010000051.1, forward strand.
CGGCACCAACACTACTGAGGACAGCGAAACAGTCTAAGAATACCATGCAACCCCAAATGAGATAAAAAAGGCGATTGGTAAATTGAAAAATAATAAGATGGCAAGCGAAGATGAACTACCAGCAAAAATTCTAAGGGTTGACATCCAAACCAAGCTTAACTTCTACGGCCTTAAATAACATCAGTATGGAAGGATAACTTGCCTCCAACGTGGAAGAAGGGCATCGTTTTAAAGTTAACAAAAATTGGCGACTTGAAAGACTGTAATAATTGGAGAGGAATTATTCTACTTAACACCAGGCATAATACAGGGGACAGAACAGAATAGACAACATACTGCGAAACGAACAAGCTGCGTAGATTAGGCCAACACTTTACGAATAATCATTGAACAGTCCATAGAATGGCGTACCCCTCTAAATCTACTGTTCGTTGATTTCAAGAAAGCGTTTGATACGATCAGACGAAATTCTATATGGAAAGCACTAAGAACAAAAGGAGTATCCCCAAAAGTAATTCCAATAACCAGAGCGATGTTAGAGAAGTATGCTCACTAATACCTCAGCTAATCACCATCATGTTGGATGACATAATGAGCAAAGTCTGTTCAAAAAGAAGAGGAATAACATGGAGTCTCTTATGCCAACTCGAAGACTTTGGCTATGCGGATGACATTTGTCTACTCTCGCATAAGATTTCCAATATGATGTGGAAACTGGAGGATCTAGAAAGATTGGCTTGTATTGTAGGACTTGAGATAAATATCAAGAAAACTAAGGCCAGAATAAAGAAAACGCGCACGGAAAATATCATTCTACAAGGTCGAACAGTCAAGTATGTAGATAGCTTCTGTTATCTAGGAACTACAATAATTATTAAAGCGAGAGTGGCATTTGGACGACTGCAGTCAATATGGAGTAGCTCACATATATCCAGACGGAGTAAGCTCAGAATACTCAACTCATGTGTTAAATCAGTACTACTGTCTGGCAGTGAAACCTGGCTTTTATCGAACAACATCACACAAAAACTCTAGGCATTCATTAACAAGTGCCTCAGAGAGTGGTGTATTTGGACGACTGCAGTCAGTATGGAGAAGCTCACATATATCCAGACGGAGTAAGCTCAGAATATTCAACTCATGTGGTAAATCAGTACTATTCTCCGACAGTGAAACCTGGCTTTTATCGAACAACATCGCACATAAATTCTAGGCATTCATTAACAAGTGCCTCAGAGAGTGGTGTTTTTGGACGACTGCAGTCAGTATGGAGAAGCTCACATATATCCAGACGGAGTAAGCTCAGAATATTCAACACATGTGTTAAATCTAAAAAAACAATTTTTCTTATTTTAAAAAACCAACCCGAAATGCTCATAAATTTTGTAAATAGGCCTCCATTTGAGAGATAAATTGCTTTCTTTTACAAATCGCTAAAATTTTAAATATTCCATAATTATCACGGTAAGTAAATATAAGATCTTCTAAAAATTTGTTATTAATAAATTCAAGCCACTAAATAGGCCTGCTTGTAATAACTAAAAACTCATTTTATGAAATCGTAATTTCCATACAAATCTTAAATCCCTTTATAAAAACATTTTTAAATTGGTCATAATAAATTACAAAATACATATATTTTCATACATAAGTTTAACTTTTTGATCTATTGTTGTTCATATATTTTAATGGGTCAAGGTTTGTGAGATAACAATTTCACATGAAAACCTTGAACTATTTTTTTCTTTATTTTTAACCAAACGTAGTATATCTTTTCAAAAATGCTTTTATAAAACCATGACGTTTCTAAAACCTCACAAATGCTTTCACAATAGACAATTGAGAGTTTTCATGTGTCTAGAGCATTTCCAACAAACAAACAACAAAAAAGACCACAAAAAAGCTTTTTACTGCAGATTGTGTTCATTTTATGGACTCCATGGTTAGAAGTAATAATTTTAATGACATTTTTATTATATGACCCTACACCACTTTAAATTGTTGAAGTATATTGGGTCCTTGCAAATGTTTGTAACATTCATTACGATCGCCTTTAGAATCATATCCTCTCGATCCCTCATCTGCTTAGCTTTTCATCTATGTTTTTATAAAAGTTATGTTTAAATAATTGACCGATTTAGTTATTTCTGTCCATATCTAGACATAGTCTCCATTAGTAAAATGTTTGCTTTCAATCTTCTCCTTCCGAAACGGAACTTGGCAGTTGTAAATCATGAATCATTTCCAACAGCCATGATCTTTTAGATGTTTCATTGGATGCCCTAGCTTATCCTTAGAATCGACGATATCAAGAATTACGATATAAAGCATACGGGATAGTACACATTCTTGTTTAATATATACATATATAATGTTCTGAAAACTCATTTTTGTGTTATGGTACTGGTTCCTAATAAGATTGAATATATTTTCTGGTGCACGTTTAATTGCCAGAAGGGCCCATATCATTCTGCCGTCAAATACCTTGTCGAAATCAATGAAAGCCATATACAATGTTAAGTTAAGTTCATTGCACTGCTCGATTATTTTACGGAGGCTGTTAATCTTATCAAAAAACAGGATCTATTTGAAAGAAATAGCGGCTACTAATTAACCCAGTAAACCTATTTGTTGAGAAAAGAAGTAACTTACTTAGAATCTTTACAGTGTCTCCCAAAAACTTCATCATCTGGAATAAAATAGCAAACCATTTATGTGCTCAGATATCTCAACATAAAAATGAAGCAGACTCTATAGGGATCATCCACAATTTTCCTTAAGATATATTAATCGCTTCTAAGATCCATTAATACCGCAGGCACTGCCTCAAAGTCGAGCAAATTCTCTCTCAGCCCTGAAGCCAATCCTTTTCCTTGAATATCTCACAAGGACACCGAAAACTGCCTTAGGCCCAATAAAAAAACGTCGAGCTTCTCTTTTCACTAAACACTCTTTCATTTCCGAGGTGGCCCTCATGATGCGGGATCCAACATAGCGTAACATTATTGTGAACGCCGAGGTAATTGAAAATTGAGCGCTTTTACATCGCTGGATAACAAAACCCTTAAGACCGTATGACTGTCCGATATTACATAAATTCTCAAACTCTGTGATTTTTCCCACAGATGCACCCTGACGCAAGTAAAGATGGCGCAAACTTAATCGGAAGAAATTTTCCCATATGCAGCGCCTTTTACAAGTGACCAAACACCCCAGTGCCAATTTCGCTGTCGGTTTATAACAGAAAACCAGAAGTCTGCAAGACGAATGTTTCATTGCAACCAGGTGGCCAGAGTGTCTTCTCTAGCTAATCCGTCCCCCACACAAATCCCCCAGTTGTCAGAGTGACCACTCACTCAGATAATAACCAGATCTGATGCCTTGCCATCTCGTTTAGAGATGCTAAGCATTCACATACTAGCCGTGATGTCGAGTAGACACCGGACATCGCATACCCTGCAGTACATCAACCAGTCCATTGCCCGAGAATTCCACGTGCAGTGGTCCGGAGGTCTAAAGTCTACCCTCTATGAGTATATGCGGACATAAAGACACCTCTCCCGACCCCTTGCGAAGAATTCAACTCGCCCTCGACGGACTAACGCCTTATGCACGAATCTAGTGTGATGCTCACAGAGAACACTATGTCCGGGAAGGGTTTGAGCTACAGTAATCCAATATATCAGAGATCGTATCCATATACCGCAATATAGCCGCATGCCCTTGACCCTAATCATACTATAGAATCAAACTTCACGAGTATAGTGTTGACAGCCAATTTCCCCAACAGCGGTGCTAAACCCTCTTGTAGGGTACACTTTTCCGGCATCCTATAGACAATGGCCGACTCTATAAGTCAAAATTATCCCTATGAATATAATCACGGGCCAGTGTACATTCAGTCACCAGAGCCGACTTAATCGCCTCCGGAGTCACGTTGTAAAAGGCCACCTCTATATGGAGAAAGGACACCCTGTGCCCGAGGGCGTTTTCAGTATACACCACAAGCGGGTGAAGCGCAGTCTCAACAGATTTACTCCTTGTATAGACATGTTGGGATATAGATAATAGGTCACGTTTTATTGTACTGCGAAGATGCAAGTCGACCAACCACTCCAAAGTCTTGAAGATAAAATAAGACAAGCTGATGCGTTTGAAGTCTTTTGAACCCGTGTGAGAGGTTTTACTTCCCTTCGGAGTAAACGCCACTCTTCATACGGTTCATGGCTTCAAGATGTAAAACCATGCTAAGCAATAGGCATCAGCCAAGTCGGGTATAAAAACGTCGAAACCTTTCTTCACCCTCTGGGATTTAACGAATATAGACTTCATCAGTACAGATGCACGCATTTCTAAGCGCGGTTATGTTTTTTGTAAGCCAATTAGTGATTTCCCGAATGACTGTCACTTCTTCTTAAAACACTCTACAATGCGAAACCTTAATATTGTTACGAAAATAAAGAATATCTTAAAAAGAAGAGACACAACACTATAGGCTTTAAAACTGTATTTTGGTAACACAGGGTTGTGTCAAGGTTGTTAATGTATCACTCTGGCAATGCTCTACTTATTTGTGCATTTGACAGCGTTGCCAATTCGACCGTCTTTGTGTGTTAAATTTGAAATTAACGGAAATAAAATGTTGTAGGAAGAACAAGAACATTCGGAAGTAATGACAATTGTATATAAAAGGTGGCGCCTAATGCATTAGTTAAAAGTTATCGTTTTGCAGTCATAAAATAAAGTCGTGTTTAGGCGTAAATAAAAGAATTGTATAAACGAATATTAAATGCAAGATAACTAAGTTGGAGACTGTATAGTTATAATTGTATACCGTAAAAAGTGAGAAAATCAAAACTGTAAAACAGCAACAAAGTGGTGTTTATTTTATTCTGACGAACTTTGAAGAACTCAAACGTTTTAAAAACCAGCCCACCGTTTTTGAACCATCAGTGCAAATTGTAAAAACGTCTTGTCTCCTTCCAGCAAAATTTTCCAGGATTTTTTTATAGGGATATGCGTCCCATACTTAGCGAGTAGTAGTGAAGATGAGATGTAATAATCTGTTTTGCTCGGTATTACTAACTAGTGGAGTTATATTCCTTGTAAGCCAATTAATGACTTACCGAATGGCTGTCAACTCTACTTGAAACCTACTGCAGATTATGAGGGACCTTATTGATAAAAATCGTAGAGTACGTTGTTGAATCCTCAGTGTAAAATCATACAAAGATAAGGTGTAATAATGTATGTCTGCTCGGTATTATACCAGTTAGTTCCAAAATATCCGCATATCCTGTATATTGACAGATTTAAAATCCTGATTATCTTACTATCAGTATGCTATCACAGGTCATACATTTCGCCGTAACATCAGGCGGCCAGGGGTTGAAGAGAACATTGAGAGTTTCGTTGAGTGTTGCCCACAATGGCCCAGATATTCCAATCACAGCTAATCGTTAAACTTTGCTAAAATTTTTCAGGACATAACTCTTTTTCCCTGATTTCTACAATGCAATGCCTTCATAATATGGAATAGGTTTAACTCTCATGGTATATTTCCACATCGTAGATGAAGAGAAGAGTCCGTAGCACTTTAGCCACTGCCTAAAATCGATGTATATATATAGTCGGATTATTGAGTAGAGTCTAATACCGTAGGGAGTCTGGTAAGTCTAGCACAACCGTTTCAAATTGACTTACTTGTGTTTTATGAGATTTTTCTAATATTTCATGAGCTTTGAATTGTGGTCAGTGTTCAAAACTATAAAACATTTTTCATGTTTTATTTTCTTTCCATTGTCAATATTGCTATGGAGTATAGAATGAAAGATTTTTATCATTTTATTGTTAATTGTTGTATATAAATGCTTGTGTATTATTTAAATATTATTGATTTTATTTTTTTCTAAATGGAGTAAAAGTTATGAAATTTATTTCATTTATTTCAGTTTAATTTACTTTATGAGTAGCTTGAGTTGTATTAAAAATATTAAAAAAGGAAAAGTTTTGTTTGAGAAATTTTACAAAAAAAAAAAAACATATTTTTGATTCAAAAATGTAGTCCATAATTAGATGAAACTTAAAAAATAAAAAAAAATCTTCTAATATTATTTTAAAACGCAATTATTTGCTTAAACAAAATATTTATGGCTATGCTATGGATGGAAACCTATTTACTATACTGCTCTGTGCGTTTGGGTGTAATGGTCATATCCGTCTTATCATTTGTAAGTTGAAAAAAAATAGATTATATGAACAGGGAAACCTTAAATTGAATGGTAACCAGCCAGAAGCAAGGGAAAATCCTTACATATATGTTTTTTCATACTAAAATAACGGGTCCGCCAAATATTTTTTTTTTTTTTTTTGAAAATGCTATAAAAAAACTACTGAATATTTTCTAAAATTTCTTTTTTTATTTGAAAGTACAATCCTTCCGGTTAATAATGGAAAATAATTTCATTCAAATGGCTGCCTCGGCTGGCCGGTCTAATTTTTAAGCACATTATCGATTGTGTGCAGCTGTATTTCACCAATAGCTTCACGAATATTGTTCTTTAAAGCGTCAATTGTCTCTGGCTTGTTTCTGTAACACTTATCTTTGACGGCACCCCACAAATAATAGTCCAACGGTGTCAAATCGCAGCTCCGAGGTGGCCAAACAACATCAGCTCTGCGGCTGATAATGCGATCTTCGAAAACAGGGCGCAAAACATCGAGTGTAGCTTCGGCTGTGTGGCACGTAGCGCCGCCCTGTTGAAACCAAATGTTGCTAATGTCCTCCTCTTCAATTTTTGTGAACAAAATTTTGTTCAACATGGCCCGATAACGATCGCCATTGACTGTAACAGCCACTCCTTGCTCATTTTCGAAGAAAAATGGCCCAATTATGCCTCTGGACCAAAATCCGCACTAAACAGTGTTTCGTCTTGGGTGTATCGGCTCTTCAATGTATGCGTGCGGTTTTTCTGTGCCCCTAATGCGACAATTTTGCTTGTTTACATATTCGCCAGTTTCAAAATGAGCTTCATCTGAACACATCGCACACATTCTGCAACATTACCATGATTTTCAAAGTAATGTCACAATATTTCCTAGCGTTGTTAAAGTATAGACACAACCATATTCGTTCAGCGGTAGGATAAAACTAATTATCTGTCATATCAGACATGAACTAAGTGTTAATATTCACGAAATAAGCACTGGTTGAAAAAAAAATGTTAGATGGCGGACCCTTTAGAAGCGTAGGGAAAATCGGGCAGATATTTCATATTCGCTAAAATGTAGAATTCTTTCTAATTTCGCTTTATATTTATATTTAATATTTGATTATCTAAAACGCTTAAAAAAGTGTTTTTCCCAAATAATCGCTTAAATGTACTATAAATATATTGCCAAAAGGTGTGCCGCAGTGTTATGGTAGGTAAGACATCCGCCTACAAACCGGAAGGAACTCGGTTCAATACCAGAGCAAATCATCTGAAAAAGAAAAAGTTTCTTCAACAGCGGTATCACCTCATAGCATAAGCTAGTAACTGGTTATGAATATTACTTACTATTGAAAATATCTCTAATGCATTTGCCGTTTTGAGCGAAGTCCCCATGTTGATTCATTGAATGTTAAGGTAGTTATATTACGTATATATTAGCAAGAGAAACCAGAGTAGTTGTGGTTTATAAACTTGACCAAACCGATAAGTATGCAAGAACTACATTCATTTTAATTTTGGTGAGTTTCTATGTTAAGACCAGGGCAGGCTTAATTTCGTTCAGCATACTGTAAAGCATAATGGAGGGAGTATTATGGCTTAAATCTTTTCTCATAACGAAGAGTCTGTGACTTAGTAAAAATCTATGGAAATATCACATCTAATGTGTTTAGTAAAATACTTTGAAATACTTTTAAGAAATCTGCCGAAGAAATTAAATTAAGATCGATTATTTTCTAACAGGACAACGCCGATACACATTACGCAATTCTAAGCCTTTTTTTTAATAAATACCAAATATTAGAATGCTCGTCTAATATCTGGAAACCGATTGATAAAACGTCACCAATTCTATACAATAAAATTTATTTAAATAGAAGTACTTATGACTTAAGCTTTTGAACCAGGATAGTGACTAAATGAACTAGGATTCCGTGAGATACATTAGACAAGTAGTAAATGTTTATAATTTAATGTATTAATTAATTTCATGTATCGGGTGGGTGTTTAAGTTTAAAAATGCAATAAAACAAAAACGGTTTGCAATGTTGCCAAATTTATTTTTTTGTTGTGAACAACAATTGTTCCTGTTAGAAATAAAATAATAATTCATTCATATGTATGCCGCGGCCGGCGTCACAGTATCTCGTATGTCGACAATAGCATCACGAACGTTGGCTTTTAAATGCTTAATTGTCTCTGTCTTTAACAGCGCCCCACAGAAAATAGTCCAACGGTGTCATTTCGCAGCTTCTTGGCGGCCAACTGACATCACCAATTCAACTAATTAAACGGCCATCAAACGCTTGACGCATTAAATCGATTTTGGCATGAGATGTGTGGCAATTTTCACCATCGTGTTGAAACCAAACATCGTTCACATCAATACTATGAAGAGCGGGCACATAAAAATTGGTGCTTCATCCGAAAAGATTTTTTTTTTCTTTTTTTTTTGTAAAATCAACATCATCGTGCAGTTTATCTTTGGCCCCTCTAACTAAGCGGCTGGTCATGCGGTTTCAACTCTTGAAACAATTGAACATTTTAAGGCGTCTTACCGAGGTCTTTTCGCAAAATTCGACGTAAACTGGTGCGTGAAATATTCAATTCTTGAGAACGATGACGAGTTGATGTTGATAGTGTTCTTACGCACACTCTCAGCTACAGCTTCAATATTTTCGGGTGTACGCACTGTACAAACACGCTTACGTCTTGGCGCATCAACAATGAAACCAGCTTCACGAAGTTTAGCAATAAACTTGCGTATACCGGGTATTGTTGGACCTTCTCTGCGACCGAATTTTGTACGAAATTTTCGTACAATTTCCTTCCAATTATCTTTGTTTTGGAAATAAATTTTTAATAAATCCCAATGTTGCTCAAGCGTAAATCAATTCACTTCGTTCAGTGGAGATAATATACTGAATTTTTTGACAGATTCAAAACTTTAATTTATAAAAAAAAATCACTAAAAATTCATAATCTGGCCCACGATGTCGAACGTTATCATTTCAAACTACAAACAGCTGATTTGTTTCAAACTAATACTCACTAGCCGAAAGAAAATCAATGCAAATGATAACGTAAGCACTTCAATACAAAATTGCGGCCTCACTATACCACTTTTGTTATGTTTGTACGAACACAAATGTGAAAATCACTCACTTGTTTTTATTGTTATTTATGTTATAAAATGCACATAAGTGCGCTCTAAAAGGCTTTTTCTTGTACCTGATCTCGTTGCTGAATATGAGGTTCCTGTAAAGGATTTATTTTTTAGCCACAATCGTATAAAAAAGTTAAATTGTTTTCATAAATTTTTATTTTTCTTTCATTTGCTTATAAATAAATTAATTAACAGTATGAAAACAGTATGAAAAATCAATACAGTAGACGCTCGTAAATTAGAACCACTTTGTTCCTGGGGTGATTCTAATTTTCGAGAAATTCTAATTTCCAAAGTTTTTTTTTTTAATATGTATAAAGCAACATAAAAGTGTATCTTCATTTAGAAAATATAATAAAAGAACTCTTCTGTGTAGATATTTAAATTTTATTTACATAAAGCGAGCATAAAACATACTCTTTAACAGTCTTTGAGGCAACTCGTCCCAAGCTTGCTTGAGTAATATTATTGCATCAGGTATTGAGAAGGATGCAACTATGTTCCCATCGAAAAATCGAATGCCATGTCGCTTTTTAAAGTTGGAAAACTATCCATCACTTGCTCGAAAATTATCATTATTATTGGGATATTCTTGTTGAAAAATCTGTTTAACTTTTCCTTTCAGTATTGCTCCAGTCATTGCAGATTTTCTTTCACGTTGGTTCACAAAGCACTCATAGAGCCGACTTTCCATTTTGGGTTATTCACAACTGTGTAAAGATTTTTTAGTTGCTTCCTAATAGGTGTTGGTAACTGCTTTTAATATAGCTGATCTATTTGATTTGATATAGCTCATGGCAGATTTTGCTACGTTAAAATCCCTGAACGCCTTTGTCGATCTTTTCCAATATCTTTAGCTTCGTTTCTAAAGACAGAGTTTTCTTTTTACGTTTATTTAGCATTTTATATAAAAAACAACACTTTATATACACAGTTTTCAAGTTTCACTGCGCAAATGTATCTAACCGTTTTAAATTTCACACACTAATGAACAGTGCAAAGAAAATAAAAATCACATAAATATTATGGGATTCCCCTTTTTTTACTATGTTAAAGCCAAATAAAAACTATAGAGACAATTTTTAAGTGTTAAAATCTAACAAAAAATAAAAACGCTCAACCGACAGTTCTAATTATTGAGCATGTAATGTATTAACAACGTTGATTCTAATTTCCGAAGGATTCGAATTTCAGCGAGTTCTAATTTACGAACGTCTACTGTATTCGTACACATTTTCAAAAACTTTTCTTTAATAAAATAAATAATATATTATTCGCGATTTAAAAACAATAGGCCTTATTAATTACAAAAAATAAAATAGAGCGTTTTAGTCACAATTTTGTAAAATAACAACGAAATTCTGGACAAAAAATGTTTAAGATTGTACGAATAACGACTTTTTATACTGTATCTTAGTTTGCTTACATTGTTTACTGTCCAGTTACAGTGGTACCACAGTTACATTTTTCGTTGTACAATTTCTCCATTTAAGCGGTTTTTTTGTATATTGGCGATTTATTAGTGGATTTAAGATACCTCAATCCACTTATTTATTTGGACTACGTTAAAAACGTAAGATAGTGAGCCACTGTTACGAAAGAAAGTAAGTGACTGCCTTTCGTTCGAATAATTTTTTTTTTTTACACAAGCGAAACTCGGACGAATATATAAATGTCTCAGAATATTACTTATTGTTATAAAATTAATATTTTGTGTGCAGACCCTTCATTTTTATAACCATTTTTTGGCAGTAACCGGCTGATATTTTTCCCTTTCTTCTAATCAAACCTTTCTTAGCACGGATTTGCTGGAAATCAACTGATGCTGAACTTTGTTATTCAGATAATCCCACAAATTTTCAATAGGATTTCTGTCGAGGCTCTGGGGTGGTATTTCCATGACGTGTGGCACATTATATAGCAGCGAAGATCTTACTATGTGGGCTTTGAGTTTCAGTTCGTTATCTTGATCAAAGTAGCACCGTCATCCGGAGCAAGCTTATCCACACTTTTTGGCAAGCTTTCTTTTGAAATGTTCAAATAAATATTTTGATCCATGATAGTGTCAATAAATTGCAAAGATCCTGAACCTAATGCAGAAAATTAGCCCCAGACAAGCACTGAACCACCCACATGCTTTATTGTCGGTTTCAAGTTACTCAAACGTAGTTCCTGATTTTGTCCTCTCCATAATATTGGTTTACCAACCAACCCAAATACGTTAAATATGCTTTCGTCGGTGAACATAACGTTTCTCCAAAAAGCAATACCATTATTTTGGTGCTCTTTTGCAAATTTAAGTCTTTTGGCTTGATTGCGCTTACGAATAAGAGATTTTTATCTAGCTCTTCTACCATTAAGACCAACTCTGTAAAGTTTCTTATTATTGATGGGCATGTTTTCTTATCAAGGTCACTTTGAGCAAAAGCAGCAAGTTTTGTAGCACTTATATATTTTTAATTTCCTCTTATTTTTCTGACAAAGAAACGTTCTTATGCCTCAGAAAATATTTTGTTGGTGGCATGTTTTGGTCAACTCTGCACCGTTTTATTGACTTTGAGACGTTTTATTATGTCGTGCACATTTGAATGTCTTTTGCCAACAATTTTTGAAATAATAAGCTTTCTCACTTCGATATTAGTTTGTCTCCGATGTCTAGCCGTCTTCTTGATGTTAAGTCTGTTTATTCTGTTTAGGGTTTTCCCCTAAATATATAAATTATATCAGCGAAGTTGGCCGCATTGAAATTATAGAGTTGCAGTTATTAACCCATAAAAGTTACTGTCCGAGTTTGGCTTGTGCAGATCATTCATTTTCAACTTCAATTTTACGTACAATTATTAAATTTCTGAGTTGGTTTTTCCTTTTATACGTGGAAGATATACACAAATAAGAAAATAACTAAATTTTTTTTTAAATAATTAAAATGTATGATTTTTAAGCGATCGAAAATATTATGGTACACTATCCGAGTTTGGGTGGGAGCCACTGTACGTTACTTTTCTATATTTAAATATGAATTTCAACAATATCTCAAGTGTGATTTTATTCTTAGCAATATAATCGTATTAGTGACGAATTTATACTCTTAATTGTCGCCTAGTATGAGGGATACGAGCGACGAGCAAAGAGAGCAACTATACCAAGATTTGACAAAAATCGAAAGGCGAATACAAGGACTTTGGGACAATGACATGATGAGTGACTTCAAAAGGTGAAATAGGTCATAAGCAATACAAACCACTCAACTATACTACTTATCATTTCTATATTTTCACTTTTTATTAAATAAAATGGACATTAACTGTCAAATTTTATAAAAAAAAATTATTTTATGAAATATCTCGAAAACTAGAACCAATCGTAAAAAATTGAGGGCATGTTTGAATTCAGCGCCGCAAATTTTCTAAAAATTATAAAAAAAAAATATTTTATGGAATATCTCGAAAACTAGAACTAATCGTAAAAAATTGAGGGCATATTTGAATTCAGCGTCTCAAATCTCCGAAGAAATAGCTCTTAGTTGCTCTTATCAAATGCCATACAACTTATGTTATAAAGAAGAATTTAAAAAAAAAGCTTTTTTATCCATAGATTGCATAGATAGATAGACAGATAGATAGATAGATAGATTTTAATGCATGTAAGATTCAATGTTGTTTTTTAATACACAGACGTGGTGGTGTGCTGTCATCTGTGTCAATGGGTAATGTGGATATTGAGGAATCAGATGCTCTTGATGTTCTGGGCATGAGAATTCACTGTGACATTCGTTGGAATAATCACATATTTCAAGCGTCGAAAGAAGCATTCAAGTGCCTTGGTTTCTTTAGACGGTGCAAGAAATACTTCACTCCATCTGATCTCCTTAATATTTTCAAGACCTATATCCGACCCAAAATGGAATACAACTCTCATGTATGGGCCAGTGCTTCAAAGTCTATTTTGGAGCTTCTCGACCGCGTATAGGAGAGGGCGAAGATGCTCATCAATGGCGGTAGGGTAGCCAACTCTATCGATTCATTGGAGCACCGTCGCAATGTGGCGTGTGTTTCATTGTTCTATCGGTACTATAACGGAATGTGTTCTAACGAAATTAAGGAATTAATTCCTAAAAATTATATATTTTTACGTAGTACTCGCATTTCTCGTAGAACTCATCCCTTTGTAGCTGATTGTGCAGAGAATCGCACAACGCATTATAGGGAGAATTCGTTCTTTGGTCGCACTGTTCGCTTGTGGAATAATCTTCCGGCGAAAGTATTTCCTGCCACTTACGACATGAGTAAATTTAAGTCTAACATCCATAAGCACTACTCTCTCTGTCCTCTTTCCAATAACCTATTTTCCTAGTATCAGCACAATGCACTGCATGAGTAGGGGCCATCGCCTGGGTGCTGGTCTTATGTAAAAAAAAAGAAGATTTGAATATAAAACCCATAAGAGGATATTTTTATGGATACGACTGTTGTTTTTCTTACATTTTAGTGACTAAAATGTGTAGGGATTTTTGTAAAGAAAATCTTTTCAACGTGTAAGGATTTTTTAGTATGTGTAGGTGGTTTTCAAAAATTTACTAGCAACACTGATATTACTCTATACCACATTTTGAATATAATATAGAAGTACTCAGTTAAACAAATTTCACTACCAAAAACAGATTTTATAAGGCTATTTCCGATGCCATTGCAGTGTATATTATAATGTTTTTTTAAGATGCCAAAGATGATGAGTAATTATTTTTTTTAATAACTATTTTTATTATTTTATATATTTAATATCTCTATCATTCTTTCACAGATTTCTTTATTCATACCCAGTATATTATTTTTTGCCATGGGCTTACAAGTGCTACAACCCACATTAAAATTTTTCACCGATGATGAGCACTTTCGCAAACATTTTATTGTTAAAACATTTGTGAATATGGTAGAGCATGGTAAGTTTAATAATATAATCGATTGTTTACCAAGGTGGAAAGTGGATTTATTTTATTCGTTCGTGTGTAAAGAGAAACAACCATGCTGCATTTCTCTTAAAGAGAAATACTTATACTTTATTCTATATAACGAATTCTATCTGCTGCCTTTATTATTAATGACAGAAACTTTATAGCATATAAATTAGTATGATATAGGGATTATAAGGTCACCATGGGAGGCCTGCTATAACCATTTAACTTGCTTAGTATTTAAAATTTCTAAATGGTCCGTCATCTAACGCTTTTTTCAACTAGTGCTTATTTCGTAAATGGTAATACTTAGCTCATGTCTGATTTGACAGATAATTAGTTTTATCCTTCCGCTGAACGAATATGATTGTGTATACGCTTGAACAACGCTGGGAATCTGGGCCTGCGATCGACTTACAGAAGATGCCGATTTTGCCAAAAAAAAAATCATCTTTTCAGATAAAGCTTATTTTGATCTTGGCGGGTATGTAAACAAGCAAAATTGTCACATTCGGGGCACAGAAAACCCGCACGCATACAAAAAAGCCGATACACCCAAGACGAGTCACTGTTTGGTGCGGATTTTGGTCCAGAGGCATAATTGGTCCATTTTTCTTCGAAAATAAGCAAGGAGTGGCCATTACAGTCAATGGCGATCGTTATCGGGCCATGTTGAACAAATTTTTGTTCACAAAAATTGAAGAGGAGGATATTAGCAACATTTGGTTTCAACAGGATGGCGTTGCGTGCCACACAGCCGAAGGTACACTCGATGTTTTGCGCCCTGTTTTTGAAGATCGCATTATCAGCCGCAGAGCTGATGTTGTTTGGTCACCTTGGAGCTGCGGTTTGCCACCGTTGGACTATTATTTGTGAGGTGCCGTCAAAGATAAGTGTTACGCCAACAAGCCAGAGACAATTGACGCTTTAAAGGACAATATTCGTGAAGCCATTGGGGAAATACAGCTGCACACAATCGATAATAAGCTTAAAAATTGGACCGATCGCATAGGCTACTGCATGGCCAGCTGAGGCAGCAATTTGAATGAAATTATTTTCCATTATTAACCGGAAGGATTGTACTTTCAAATAAAAAAAAATTTTGAGAAAATATTCAATAGTTTTTTTATAGCATTTAAAAAAATAATTATTTGTCGGACCCTTTATTTATTTATTTAAATTAATACATTTATTTTCCCATAGATAAGTTTATTTTAAAATTATTATTTTTCATGCACACTTTTAATCTTTTTTTAATTTTTGTTTCATATTACAGAACCCGCTAAACTAATGGCTCTATTTCAATTGTATTTTTTTGCCCATATGGTTGGAAGTGTTCTAGCATTTTATGGTGCTTTAAAGGTAATTTGAGTTTATTTTTATTATTTTTAATTTCTTTGGCTTATCCATATGATAGTGACACGTTTTTTAGAAAACTGACAGACACTGATAACGTTTAATTGTAAACGTTTAAGAGTGAAATATGACACTTTTTTAATTTTTCATTCAACATTCTTATCATATATAACGTAATGGGTTTTTCTCTATAGAAGCTTAACTGTAAATACTTTTAGTTTCTTGATTTAATAACGACTAGAATGATTTAATATATTTTTTTTAATTTCTAAGAATTTACTTCCGATATGTAAGATTACAAAAAAACACTACCAGACCACAATAGATAATAAGCAGGCAAGAAGGAAATTATTTTCCTGTTATTTCAAATATTTATATATATACTTGCGTATGTTATATTTACAATACTGATTCATTTGAAAAAGTACCTTAAACTCTTTAACAACTATTTTTTATTAATTTTTTTTTTTTTTTTAATTTTCAACCTTCGGTACGAGCGACTTGGGAATAATTGTTGTTGGACTATTTAACGGCGAAGGTATAACACTGGTCGTTGAATAGTCAATTGGCAGCAATAATTTTCCTTGTTGGTGGTATTTGATTTTAATTGTTCTAATGGGTCCCCAAAATAATTTTTTTTTTAAATGCTACAAAAAAAACTACCGAATATTTTCTCAAATTTCTTTTTTTATTTGAAAGTACAACCCTTCCGGTTAATAATGGAAAATAATTTCATTCAAATGGCTGACTCGGCTGGCCATATAGTAGCCTACACGATCGGTCCAATTTTTAAGCACATTATCGATTGTGCGCAGTTGTATTTTACCAATGGCTTCACGAATATTGTCCTTTAAAGCGTCAATTGTCTCTGGCTTGTTGGCGTAACACTTATCTTTGACGGCACCATACAAATAATAGTCCAACGGTGTCAAATCGCAGCTCCGAGGTGGCCAAACGACATCAGCTCTGCGGCTGATAATGCGATCCTCAGAAACAGGGCGCAAAATATCGAGTGTAGGTAGCTTCAGCTGTGTGGCATGTAGTGCCGTCCTGTTGAGACCAAATGTTGGTAATATCCTCCTCTTCAATTTTATGAACAAAATTTCGTTGAACATGGCCCGATAACGATCGCCATTGACTGTAACCGCCACTCCTTGCTCATTTTCGAAGAAAAATGGCCCAATTATGCCTCTGGAAAGAAATCCGCACCAAACAGTGACTCGTCTTGGGTGTATCAGCTTTTCAATGTATGCGTGCGGGTTTTCTGTGCCCCAAATGCGACAATTTTGCTTGTTTACATACCCGCCAAGATCAAAATGAGCTTCATCTGAAAAGATGATTTTTGATTCTGCAATATTACCATGATTTTCAAATTAATGTTGCAATATTTCCCAGCGTTGTTCAAGCGTATACACAACCATATTCGTTCAGCGGAAGGATAAAACTAATTATCCAAATGGAAAAAAACGTTAGATGGCAGACCCTATATTTCCGTAATTACCGGTCACTTTCGCATCGATTTTTGCAATGTGCGCGGATTAAGGGCGAATTGTTTTATGTAAGGGCGAATTGTATGGTGTATATGCGCACATTTGTCTCTATAGGCCGAATGTTTTTCGCCTTATGTGAAACCCAGTTTTCTGAAAATGCTGAAACACAGGATTTTCATATTCCTGGGTATCACCTTTTGTCTCTTTTTAATCTCCATAAGAGGTTTGCAATGTACATTCGCTATGAAATTATGTACCAATGTATGCAAGTATGATGCGGAATTTAACTGTATCTGGGCTAAGTTCAGAATCAGGGCACACCTTTTGCACTTCAGGTTTCTGTATAGAAGTCCAAACGCCGAAAGAGAGGTTACCATATCTGGCTTCGACTCTTTTATTGACTCCATTTCGAGTAACCTTGCGAATTGCCCAAAAAGTGAAATTGTTGTTGCTGGTGATTTCAATGTTCACAATTCGTCTTGGTTTTGCCATTCTGGCCACACTGCTCCTGAAAGACAATACGTTGAGCTTTTTGCCGTGCATAATCACCTTGCGCAACTAATGAATGAACCTACACATATATCGTGTGTTGATGGACATCAAAATAACACCCTCGATCTTTTCCTCACTTCATACCCTAAAAAGTATGAAGTTAAGGTTCTTGCACCTCTCGGTAACTCAGATCATTGTACCATTTCTACTTCTTTTTCGTTCTCTGCCCTTCATGACGTCTCACCAACAGCTAAGAGTCGCTTTGTTTTTGTTTACGAAAAAGCACGTTGGGTTGTGCTCAATGATTTCTTTAGACATTTTAATTGGAAACTTTGTTTCCTTGACTCAAATCTTGTTGCCATGGCAGAGATGGTAGTTATAATAATAAAACTGGGGATGGATATGTCAAGAAGTAAATCTTGGTTCAATCAGACATGCAGACCAGCTGTCAGATCTAGGGAGGAAGCATTCAGAAATTGGCGCAATAATAAATGCAACCTTACTGATTCGCTCCGCAAACCGGCGAGATCTTCGTGTGCCGCAGTACTTAGGCGTGAAAAAGCTCTTTACGATCAGCGCCATCGTGCTGAAGTTCTTACTTTTGCTAGGGGAAGTAAAAAATTTTGATCATTCGTTAAAAGACTTAGCGCTAGAATAGCACTAGTTCGATTCCAGTTCTTATAAAGAATGACCGAGCATTTACGAACCCGATTGAAAAAGCAAACCTTTTAGCTTTTGCAAGTAATTCTCGCTTGCCAGAGAGTCTCCAACCAGTGCCCAAACTCGAAAGCATATCAGTGACTATGCCTAGTATACCTTCGAACTCGTGCTGTAAAAACGGTTCTTGCAAATCTCAACGTTAACAAGTCTTCTGGGCCGGATGGCATGCCAGCATTGGTCCTGAAGCAGTGCTATTCGACGCTTGCTAGTCCATTAGCCAACCTTTTCAGTGCATCATATCGCACCTATATTTTTCCATCTTGCTGGAAAAAGTTTGAGGCTTCCAACCACGAAAACTACCCTCCAATAGCAATCTGTTCGGCACTTTCCAATAATCATCACCTTGTGAAATATTTGGAATCCAACAATTCGCTAAGCGATCGTCAATACGGTTTCCATAAGGGCTGCTCGACTGGCGACCTGCTTCATGGTTTTAGTGGAAGCAAAGTTGTGGCTCTAGATATTTCCAAGGAGTTTGATAGAGTTTGGCATAAGGCGCTAGTATCGAAACTTACTGCCTTTGGTGTTGGTAGTCATTTCTCTCGATTTATATCGAGCTCTATAAGAGTGTTTATAGATGGGATCTCATCCGACGAGTTCAGGATAAATTCAGGGGTACCACAAGGTTCTGTTCTTTTTCCAACTCATTTATAATATTTCTTAATGACTTTCTTCTTCTCACTTCCAATCCTATCTATTCCTTCGCAGACGACAGCAACATTTGTCATTCACATTCTTTAGATCGTAGACCGAGCATTTTGCAGATTAAGGCGAAAAGGCAAATATGAATGACATACTCACAAGTGACTTAGCGAAAATCTCCGAGTAAGGTCGTGCAAATCGTGTCGATTTTAATAAGCGCAATGTTATTTTTTGACACGCAGACGTGGTGGTGTGGTGTCGTGTGTAACTATGGGTAATGTAGATATCGAGGAGTCAGATGCTGTTGATGTTTTGGGCCTGAGGATACACTGTGATGTACGTTAGAATGATCACATTTTCAATATGTCGAAAGAAGCCTTCAAGTGCCTCTGTTTTTTAAGACGGTGCAAGAAATACTTGACTCCATCAGATCTTCTTAATATTTACAAGATATATATCCGACCCAAAATAGGTTACAACTCTCATGTATGGCCCAGCGCTACAAAGTCTATTTTAGGAATTCTCGGCCGCGTACAGGAGAGGCCGAATATGCTTATTAATGACGTTAGTGTAGCCAACTCTATCGATTCCTTAGAGCATCGTCGCGATGTGGCGTGTGTTTCATTGTTCTATCAGTACTATAACGAAATAAAGGAATTTATTCCGCTAATCATATATTTTCACGCAAAACTCGTTTTTCTCTAGAGCACATCGCTTTGTAGTTGATTATCCGAATAATCGCACAGCGTTTTTAAGACGCACCGTTCATTCCTGAGAAAGTTTTTGCTGTCAATTACGATATCGATCGGTTCAACTCAAACGTCTATAAACACTACTCCTTCTGTCCTCCTTCCCACAACCTATTTTCCTAGTACCAGCACAATGCACTGCATAAGTAGAGGTAATCCACTGAGTGCTTGCCTTAAGTTAAAAAAAGATCATCTGCGTGGCTAATTGTCGCACTCATATACGAACGAATTCTTATTCAAACGAACAAGTTTTTCACTATGTTTAATTTGCTTATTCGACCACAAATAAAATGAATCGAAGTTTCGAATGATGACTTTCGATAACGAACGACAATGCAAACTTAAGCAAAGAAGCATGCGAAATATAGCTTTTACACAAGAAACTGCATTAAGGAAAAGAAAGTTGATTTAAGAAAATTTAATACATTTAGTCATTTTAAGTCCAAAGTGCAAAAAATAATGCAATGCAATGGGAAATACTTAGGAACCTTATGGCAGAGCAAACAGATTTAGCAAAAGAATTTAATGCAAATAGTTTTTAAGGAAATTCAAGGTAAGGGCGCATCTTACCCTTAAATATAAAGTCAAAATTCCACCAACAAAAGATTATTGGTCACCTTGTGACGCAAGGTGACATACAAGACAAAAAATCATTTCTTACTTTAAGTAATAACTTTTTATTATGTATACTCATACAGTGATCAGAAATAAAAATGAGTGGTGGGACAAACCAAAAATAAGTTTTTCGCAAATAGCTGAAAAATTTTTCCTGCAGCAGGCTTAGAAGTCGCTTTAGTGGGTCTTAAAACTTGTAAAAGTTGTTCATCAATTTTGCCAACAAAACAATGGAAAATCTTTTCTAACAAAAAAATCTAAGCAAGAAAAAACAACTATTGGGTATACATGTTAATTATGTCGATCTTTTTGCTTGAAAAATGTATTTATTATAACAACAAAGTGAATTGATATATTATTCAAAGTATTGTTCACCGTTAGCTACTAGCATATGGATACCGCACCAAAAAAAACTGCTCCGGTTTTGAAGCAAAGAATGAATCGAGCTCATTTCTGATACCCTGTTTTGAAGTTAAGCGTGTTTTAGTACGAGCATTAAAACGATTGATCCAAAGCTTTCCATCCACTGTTTTCCAAATAATTTTTGACCGGTCTTGCAACATGTGGCCGAGCGTTGTCATGATAGAATATTGTTACAAAAATCAGTTTGGGCACCCCTGAGCTTTTTACATCGCCAAGAGAAATAATAAGCAAAAGCTTCAAAAACAACTATACGTGCTGTTTACAAATAATCAAATCGACAACAACAAACATTAGTAGACATAAAGTAAATAAAACTAAAGCGGCAACAGCAAAGAACACAAGTAACAGACAATAACAAGCAACAACAAATACTAAGAGCTGAAAGAAGTAGATGTTCACATTCGCATGGCTACATAAGAACTAAAAAGAAAGTGAAAGAATGAAATGGAATCTACCTGAATAATCGATAGGTTCAAAAGCTTTCGAAGTGCTGTTTACTCAACCATATAAAAAGCACATCGGTGCGAACAACAATCAGTTTATTTGTAGTAAACGCAGCGAATACAGTTCATGTGGAGAGAGTTCGTTGATTTGAACTCTGTGTAAAGAGAGTTTATAAGGAGTAAACTCATGAAGTGAATAGTGAAGTAAAAAAACAGTTAGTTGGAGCTAACTCAGAAAAGAGAGTTAAGTGTGGATAGTCTCTTGTTGAAAAGTTGTGATCGACTACGGTCGGGTTGGAAGATCTTTAGGTGGAAAAGATCTGTCGAGTAATTGTTGTTATTTACAAAGTTGTAAGCAGACGGAGTAATTAAGTGTAGAAATCTTTATTGCTTGTAAAACGGTGCAAGCAGTGGTGAACAAAACTGTGTTGAATAAAGGATTTTGAATTAAAACTAAACACAAAATTTATTTTAATTTGAATACAATCAACGAACTCATAAATACACGTTTTTAAAAGGGTAAAAACGTAACAATATTTTGACCTCGTGTCTGGCCTAATATTCTGGTCGTTTTTGAATCGAGCAAACCATCGTTCACAAGTTTCTTGAGTTTTTGCATGTAAACCGTAAGCTTCTACCAACAATAACTTTCAGCAGCTGTGCCGTTTATCGAAAACTAAAATATATTGGCACATTTTTACCCTCTAAAATACCATATTTGTTATTATTGACATAAACCATATGTGCTAGCTATGTCACATGTTGTCCATACCGACAGTATTAACTTGTATACCCAATATTTTAACCTTACTGAGGTTCGAACCTATGCTGTTTGTTTTCTATTCAAGCACTTTAACTACTACACAAAGCTACACAACAATTGACTCAATATGTTGGTACTTTTTCTATCTTTACTTTTGTGGCTCAATGTGTACTTTTTTAACTTAATTTTTTAATGTACTTTTAGTTGTTACAGAATTTGTTTAGAATTTTATATATAAATTGAAGAAGAAAATGATTTTTAAAATAAAGTATAGTTTATAAAAAGTACTTTGTCATACAAAGTTCACTTCTTCTTTATAATGTCCTTTTAATTGTTACAGAACTTACATAGAATTATATAAAAATTGAAAAAGAACATTTTTTTTAATAAAATACAGTGTCATGCAGTTTGTAAAAAGTATTTTTGGATTCATTATTTCGTACTTTTTTAAATTTTTACAAATTGAAGAAGAGCAGTTTTTCTATTACTTTCTTTACAGTTGAAAAAGTACTTTTTATTGCCACAAATTGTATTCGAATTTTTACGTGTAATTTATTTTTTGGCTTGTCATATACTTTTGATGACAGTGGCTAAAAATCGCTTTAACCTGGGAATATTGATTACTTCGACCTTAACGGGAGGCTTTCTAATACGTAAGTTTTTCATTTTTCCCCCTTTAAGTACGTTTTTTTATAAAAATGTTTTTTTTTTTATTTGTATTTTTTTAGTGTACCTTGGCTACAATTGGGCTACCTGTGTGGCCATGTATCAAATCATAACACTCATCAATACGGAACGCTATAAATCCCTATACGGTGACGATCCCTTCAAACCGCTTATACCGAAAACCTATAATCCTTCAAGAACAGAAAATGTACGTGTTCTAGTCACACCCAATAGCCAAGATATTGATGAACAAAAAAAACGTAATGCTTTAATGAAAAGAGCTGGCATTCGAAATCATTCGACTCAACCTCAACCGATAATATCAGTACTACCGGTTGATTATCTGGAATATAATAATAAAACCCCTAAATATAATGCCAAGTGGAAGAAGAGTCAATGGCCTACAACATCAGTGCAAACACCACCCAAAGCTGAAATGTATAATTTAAATTCGACATATGGATTACCTACGCAAAGGCTTTATAATAATTATGCATTGAATTATAACAATTGGCAATGGTCTGAATTGGCACCAGCCGTGTCGGCTAGAAATAAGAAAAATATATTTTTAGGTTCCAATCGGAATTATTACTAATTAATAAAAAAAAAATATTAATTTGTTTACGTTTAAGAGCTTGCTAAATTATTAAATAAATTCATTCTACATTTTCTATTCGTTTGACTTTATCTAGAAGATGACCGCAGGCGGTTTAATTAAATGTTAGATGTATAAGATAAAATATCTGACATGTCATGGCATGCGACATAAGCCAGTAATATTTAAAAACGATATTTGAATGCAAATCAATCGGTCAAGCCTGATTTTAAGATAACATTACAACAAAGACAACTGTTACGAAACACTTACAGTCATGTGAAAAATAATAGGGATACATTGCGGTATTCCTCAAGATCCTAAGAAAAAAATAAGCTATGGAGAAACGGTACAAAATTTGTTTGTTCAAATAACGGTTCTTAAAGTAATTGGAATTCCAGCAATTTAAAGGATCTTTTTAATAAATGTTTAAATATTAAAACAGAGTTTTAGCAGTCTTCCTATTTTTTTAACATAATTGTGTGTTACTCATATTTCAATTAAAAATTGAATTACTTTCTTGCCAAAAAATTCTTACAGCAGCTAAGCTCGATTTCGCTTCGATCCTTAAGAAAAGTAGTAGGCCTTGAGAATAAATAAAAGAGTTTCAACGATGTGATTATAAGTTAGACAGACGCTCTAGGCACTATATGCCTAAGGCGTATTCATGCCTTTAAACTTACAATAAAATGTCGTGTGGTGTTGGCGTCAGTTTTCCCAAGGCGGAAATGACGATACAATATATATATACTTTTTCTCCATCACTCCTCTAGGAAGCATATTGGCGGCTTTCCACAAAGCATTCTCTGCTTTGTTTCAGTTTCAGTGGTAAAGTTGATTTTGAAGTCAAGTGGATGATTAATCTACTATAGCTCGCCGCCTTACGATTGTGTGTAGTGGTGAAGATCCTTGCTAAGTGGTAGTGATGGTGGTAATCCTTACTTATCATTGTAATTTTTTTCCAGTAGGTGGCGTTTTTCTCCTGATCTTCATGTCCAGAGGTAAATTGGATGGTCAGGGGGGCTTCTTTAGATGGATTTGTCTGGAGCGAGGTTGAAGTCTCTTTGTTAAACACTTGAAACCGCAATTTAATTTTTATTTTTTGTCATGTCATCTGCTGGGATTCGAACTGGGCCATTTGCGTTGTATACCTGCGCTATAACTAACTAACGATAGAAGATAGGGTTGAGAGAAATTGCCATTTTGATAAACTGATGCTGGTCATAGATAAACCATTTTTCTCGGTTAGGATAGATATATTTCAGTTGATATAAAAAGAGAATCAATTCGTTGGCAACATAGGAGCAAATGAGGCATCGCTAAGCTCGGCTGGACCGACTTGAATAAGAAGAGGAACGACTACGTTCTTTTCTTAAATTACATGGCCATCCGTAGCGGCTTGCGGCTGGATTCCCCATTCCTTCACATGATTTCCACAGTACCTATTGTTCTGAAGATAGGAGAAGACTATCTTTCACCTCATGTGAAGCCCTTGCTGTAAAAAGGTGGAGGTTCCTAAGCCCTCATTACTTATTATCTTTGACAGAAATTTTGCCGCAATTGCAAGGTTTATTTTGTAGGCAAAGTGGTTTCCTATGAGGACTGTTTGATTCACGGATTAGCTCTTACACTTACAGTATCACAATCGTCTCTACTTCTGACTTATCCTTCAGAAAGGCTCTGGTATCTAACCTAACCTAAGAGGTTACTACTGCTATTGTTGGAAAGCTGTTTGCATGCTGCTTTGATAGTTTTCTAAGAACGTTTAGGCGTCAGCTATCATACTAAGGGAGAAATTATGTTGATAAAGATTTTTGCGTAGTAAGTCTGGTATGGGATGCTCAACAGAAATTCTTTCATATCTATTGATAGTAAAGAGTCTAGTGAATACCCATAATGTCAAGTATCTTTAGAGGAAAAAGCGGTACATTTAGCGTTTGTTCTTAAGCAGGTTACTGAACATAGGAACATAAAGACTAACTATCTTGCGGATGAAGTTGCATAAGCAGGAATTTAGATTATTACAGATCAATTGCTCAGAGTTTAAAATTAGCACACAACTGATAACACTGTCGCTAAGCCAGAAAAATTTGAACTCAAATTTGAATAGACAGAAAACACGGTAAATATTTTAGTAGTCTAAGACTTGTTCTTTGTCATTGAACTGTATTTGAGGATCACTCCTTTGATTTAACCCATCAAAGTCGAGGTTGGATTTCTTAAACAGCCAGATATACATATGTCTGCGAAGTCTGACCATATACTTAATTCTAATACCACTGAGAGTGGCAGTTCTAGTGATTTTGGTTTCTACATTTTTTGTGGTTAAGACATTAATCGCAAACAGAGAACATTGACTTAATGTGAAAGTGCAACCAATGCCAACAATATTGCACTGGGATTTAGATAGCACTTGGCCACACTTTATTACGCCTGCTTTTGCTTTTTTCTTCTATATACAGGCTAAGTATCTTACTTAAGCTAGACCAATTGAATGCAGATCCAACAACCTATTTAATAATTTATATGTTCTTTTCCATTGAAGTGAAAAAATTTATTAGGGTTATAAACTGGCGTTTACTTTTGGTTCTTTAAGCAATACTTTGAGTTTATTTTTTAAGAGTCTTTTCATCCCATTCATTAAAATTGTGCAGTATCTGTTATGATTAATGCTTTCGATTGTCTTTAAATGGAATTTTTGAAATCAACAACCACTCAAATGCCGATAGAAATAATCGTACAAGTACTTAGCAGAATGGGTTAAATGCATTATACATTATTTACACAGTTCTTCTGCTTAAATTTAGACACATTTCTGGAAACATTTTGTTTTCAAAATAAATTGCTTTTTTAATGATCTAGAAAAAGCAAGCAAAGAAGTACTTTAGTGTTGAATCTTGAGTTCTATCGATAAAATTGTCTACATGAATTGAATGAATTTTTTAAATCGGGTGTTTATAATGGTAATTGTATTATATAAATAT
Source organism: Wohlfahrtia magnifica (assembly GCA_023159175.1). Classification (NCBI taxonomy): domain Eukaryota; kingdom Metazoa; phylum Arthropoda; class Insecta; order Diptera; family Sarcophagidae; genus Wohlfahrtia; species Wohlfahrtia magnifica. Next base: position 4,948,622 of record JAKWBJ010000051.1, read on the forward strand.
ATACATAAATAAATATTTAAATATTTTACTTAAGTATTTAAATACTAAAATATTTATTGACATTGTCTACATTAGAGTAAACAATTGCTTATATACTCAAGTAGACATATCAAAATTTGAGTTATTGAAAAAAATATATTTCACAGATTCTTACCTAAAGTTCCTTAAATATGTGTCAAACTTTATTTAATTTGTTCTACTTACGAGAATGTAATTTGTTAAAAAATTTATTTCTATTCTTTTTTTTATTTATATAAGATTTTATATTATTGGCTATTTTTTACATCACTAAATACTTTTTAATATTTTGGTTTTATTTTTTAACTATTTATATTAAATAGCTTACACTTACTTTATAAAATATTACATTTGTCTTATTACATTAATATATTATTTTAATATTTACATTTTGTAAATATTTTCAATAACTTTTTACAAACATGTAAAGGATCGTTTTTAACAAATTCTAAATTGTATACATTGAACTTTTATATTGTTAGAAGCATTTAGTTTACTTTTTTAATATATTATACTTAATTCTTTACATGACATTTGATGAGTCTTGATTGAGATTTTCTTTGTTCTGATGTAATTGATGGTAATTGTTATATTACACAGTGTAAAAAACTTGGTTTAATTGATTTCATATTAAAAACTTATGATTTACATTATGTATATTTAAGTATAAGCTAAGTTTTTATATTACATATGAATCTTAATGTACTCACTCGAGAAATACATGATTTTACATTAAAAAATCATGTTTTACATTATGTAAAAAATGGTGTGAACTATGCTTTTTAAAATAAATACAAGTCTTAAAATACTCGCTCGAGAAGTACTTTATTTTACATTGAAAAATTATATTTTACTTTATGTAAATAATGCTGTAAACTATGCATTAAATATTAAATAAAAATCTTAAAATATTTTTCATCAAACTTCACTCGTTCGAAAACTTGTGTAAGGATCTTTACAACATGTATATAAAATTAAAATATATAGCACTTGTAACTCATTTTTCAGACTTAAAGTAAGTGGATTTACCAATGTTTCTTATTATATTTACCTATTTACTTTAACTTTTAAATAATACTTAAATATTTAGTCAGAAAAGTAGAAAACTTTTGTAAAATGTAAACAAAGATTACACAATATTTATAATGTAGTAATATATGTATATACCAAGTAAATCTGTTTTATACTGTTCATAACACTTTATACCTTTTATTCTATATAAATTTTCATAATTTAAATCTATCTACCTAATATTTACCTATTATTTACACCATGTAAATAATAGCTTAAACTTTTTGTTATTATGAAAATAATATATATGAAGTATATATGTAATGTATTATTGTATTAATATAAGCTGCATACTGTAGAGTTTACCTTATGTGTCCTATGTAATTTACCTTCAACTCTACCTACTATTTACCTATTACTTACACCTTGTAAATAATAGCATAAAATTCTTATTATTATTAGTAAAATGAAGAAAAATTGTATATTCTGTTACTCATAGTATAAGTTACTTACATTAGTTACTTTCAAAAATTTACGTAGTTTACCCTTTGTAATTTACCTTAAATTCTACACTTTACAAAGTTTATTTTTACCAAACAATATGGCATATTCCGCTTTAATTTCATTGTCGATAATTTTATTCATTTCTTTCGCGTATTTAAAACGAGTTTTCGTTTCATTCGATTTGAGATTCAATTTTTTGATACCAGGTGAGTGTACAAGAAAGGCTGGATGTAAAATATGATATTCGTAGTCCATTAAACACATGGCATAATTTTGTATGCGCTTATTCGATTGACCCTCCCAGGTGACACGTTCATCGAAAATGGGTTCCTTATTATCGCTTATATAGAAAGGTTCCCATAAGGCAAATTCATAATAACGCTTACCCACAGTGAATACTTCTAACACATCTGTATCGTTGGCCTCTAACCATTCCTTTTCTTTGGGTACCCTATGGCAGTTTGAACAAACATACTGATGAAATGGTATAGCTATAGACTTATTTAGCATTTTTTGTAATTCTGTTTTCGTATTGGGCAGCGTAGCATTTTTCTGTACCTCAAATACTGGTAGTGGATATACTTTGGGCTTATCACCTTCGAGCATAGCGGAGGAATTTCTTATGACCATTTGTAAAAATTTATCTACTAATCCTAAACTGGGATAAAGTTCTATATCACAGGGGAAAACAAAATAGGTATTGGTTGTTTTACGTGCTAAATTGCGAGCTACATTAATAGGATATGTTAGATTATGTTGGCTTTTATACATTTGGGATCGACTAACATTTGCATAGGGTGGCATTTCCATTTGACAATCGTAGAACCATTGCAAGGCTTCTTCTTCATCTTTAGCTATGTAGGAAGGCATGTGATCTTTAGGAAAGAATATGTGAAATGTTACATAGTCCCGTATAAGAGGGCTTTCTGGCAGACAGTTCAGAACATAGAGGATGGAGTTCATGGTGCTGTTGTAGTCAAAGCCAGGCGCATAAATAGCAAAGCTAACCGGAGCCAACCAACTGGAATAAAAAGATGAAAACAAATTTTAAGAAATCCTAGAAAATTTGTTAAATATAAGCTTCCTATTGTCTTAGCTTAACAACTTTGTTTAAAGGAATCTTAATTTAAATTTAATTACCTATTAAAACTTATGCTGCTAACTTAACAGTTAAAGAATCTAACAACTTACAAATTATCAGATCAAATTACAACTTAACTTAAAAATACTTATATTCATAACTTATACTACTAACCAGCATGATCTGGTAGTTGGTGGACTGAAGCCGCACTGATAATGTTTAATCAGTGCAATCGAAAACGATTTCAGTCGCCCACACAATATACATACAATTATTATATGCGGTAGGGGGAAACCTTATACCCTTGCAGTTGGAGCATATTTGGGGTCTACCATTTTAGGACAGGACTGAGAGCACTAAGATTCCAACTGGTATGCACCTTACCAGCTTATCATCTCCTGCCTCAAAAAAATTCAGTACTGGCTGTAGGAGCCAGCATTGTTGTTTTTTGGCCGCCATCATCATCGAATGGCTTCGTTGCATTTGTATAGTTCCATACCCTCACTATCCCTTGTAATCAGGTTATTGTTATAACCTTTTAGGAGAATGATTCAGACTTGAAACTTAACTTTAGTTTCTCTTACTGTAAAATTTTCGAGAGTCATTCCTACTTCTGTACTTCTATATTTCTTTTTGAACGTTTCTGCCCTTCTTTTCTCACTATAGACCTCAACAATAACTCACGTAGTGGCGGACTGCGCCGTTCTTCTATAACAGATGCAGGCAAAGAGCTGCTCTTCCCTTTTTTTTCACACGTACGTTTTCACACGCAATTGGTATGCACCTTTCTTGCAAAAATAAACAAAAATAAACAAAGAGAAAACAAAGGTCTAAGCACGCAAACAAGGTGATGAAGTCTTTGCTAATCATGAACCGACACCGAATTCGCCTATTCCCAAGGCAATAGTAGATACCACTCAAAACGATTGCTTCTGCATCTTTGTCCACAGAATTTACATTTCATGAAGGCATTCGTCAGTTGTGCAGAAACATCTTCCCTAAAGAGTGTACGAATATTCGAGGCGAATATACTCAGATCATAGTCTGTAAGACATTTGCCATATGTTGTGGCTTTCATTTTTGGGCGTGGTGGGATTCAGGATTGCTTATCGACATGAGTATACTAGCAGCAATGATCGTTCTGAAAACTGTTATGTTGATTACAAGCAGAACCTTTCACTTGTCTGAAATGTTCCATCCGATCCACTTTAAAAAGCTTAAAATAGTTGGTGATTAGCTTAATAGCTTACAAATTATTTAATCAACTACCTGCTTAACAACTATAGCTATTAAGAACCGATTGAATGAATTAAGAATAGTTATAAGTATGTAATTGCTAACTTATCAATAAAGAAGCTTAACAACTTACTGATTATTAAATTAATTTATGGCTTAGTATCTGTGGCTATTAAGTGGCTGACTAAGCAAATTACGAATTATTTAATTAACTTACCGTGTAACAACTACTTAACGTGTAACTTACCAATTAACTAACTTAACAACTTACTAATTATTAAATCTACTTTTAGCGTATATTAAGAACTAATTAAACTAATTAAGAATTAATTTATATTGATAACTAACCAAATAACTAACTTAATGACTTACTTATTAAATTAAATTACCGCTTAACAACTGTGGCTGTTACGAACCTATTGAACTATTTAAAAATTTATTCAAAACTTTCACTATGCTAATTAATCAAATAAGTAACTTGACAACTTACTAATTCGCAAATGAACTTATAGCGTATATTAAGAACTAATTAAACTAATTAAGGATTAACTTATATTGCTAATTTACCAATTAACTAACTCAAGAACTCACAAATTATTAATTTAATTTACAGTATTAAGAACCAATTGAACTAATTAAGAATTGACTAGTAATTTACTGCTTAACTAACTTAACAGCTTTCAAATTGTTTTAATCAACTTACCGCTCAACGACAGTGGCCAAATTGCCCATAAACGTATAATCACCATTAGTGGTATAGGTTATGGACTCACCACAACCCATATAAATGCTCCTACGTCCTCGTATATAATTTTTTAACATCCAATATTCACCATGCTGTAATTTTTCAGCTACCAAAGGTTGATCAATGCAATTCAAAATATTTTTCATTTCCAAGGCAAATGGCGAATATGTAGGATATTTATTGATTTCCAATTCTATAATTTGTTGCTCTGCTATATCTTGTTGCGTTAAATTGATGCCTTTAAACGTTTTAAATGATTTTAAGCTTAGCACTATACAACAGAAGACGATGAACGCTATGAGTGTTATTATTTCCAAATGCTTGCGATATATTAAAGGACGTAAATGAAGTTGCGTTAGTTTTCGAATATTTGGTAAAGACATGTTTTGCAAAGAGTGGTTCTAATTTATTTGTTGGATTTTGGTTGTACTCGTATGTATTGCTTTTTTCTGTGGTTTTAAATTTATTTGCTAATGTTTTTTTTTTTTTTTTTTTTTTTGGTGCTAGGAACAGTTTACTGAATCACAATATTTTATGTTTAAGCAATTTATAATCTTTAGATCTTTTCACAAAACTAATCTAATAAAATTGGTGCCATAAATAGTCCTAAAATAAATCAAATCAAAATTTTAAATTTAATTTAATTTTGAATTAAATTAATATTTTTAAATTAAATAAAATTTTTTTAATTAAATTTAATTGTAAATTAATTCTTTGTAATTAAATTTAATTTTTTAATTTTAATTTTAAATTAATTTTTTTCTTTAATTTAATTAAAATTAATTTAAAATTTAATTTTAAAATTTTAATTTAAAATTTAATTTAATTTAGCTTAAAAAAAGTAATTAACATTGTTTAATCTAAAATTTAAATTTTAATAATTTAAATTGTTTAACTAGAACTTTTTTTCGATAATATCAATTCTCATTCCGATATATAATTATGAATTTCGAAAAGGTTTATAAAAAAAAGTTTGCTTGAAAATTTCTGCCGTTTCAGGAGCGCTACTTGGTGGCTGGGTGTCTGCTGTTAATTATTCTTTCCATCCTTTCAGTTTATCAAACGTCGCTTTTTTTCTGCAGCACAGCAGCGAACATTATATTTAAAGCTGTTCAATCCGTTGTAGACTTATGGAGACTGACTGACTGTGGCCAAAATCCGTAACATAATGAATATAAAACCGCCATTTTATCAAATCATAATCGAAATTTTCAATAAATGAATAATCACACTAAGCCAAGTCAAAAAGTCCGCTACTTTTTGAGGAAACAACAAATTTACTTTTTGCCGATTTATAAATCCGCCATACTTGTTTGTATGCTCAAATAAAATTTGTTTTCAATCATGGTATCGTCGAAGCGAAGATTAGTGTAAATCATATAAAAATTATTCACGCTCTTTATGACTGGTACATCAAACAAACCATGCAAGTCTTCATTTCTTCCGCTTAAATACCTGCAAAAATTATTATGTATAAACATGTATGCGAGCAAAGTGGAAGTTTTTACATATTTTCACTTTTTGTCAATTTTTACTCTCCACTATTATTTTTTCTAGTATCGGAGAAAAAGTAAGAAAATAATAATGCAATATATCATTACATAAAAAAACGATAAAACATATTGGGACCGAAATCACAGGAAAATCACAGAAATAGCGTAAACTCAATATAACACTGCAAAGGCAAACAGGGTGAATTCCAATTATTTTTGACATGTCAAATTTTTGTGTAGAAGAGAGTATATATATTATCGTGTGAACTCTCTATGTAATAAGGTATGACATTGAGAGAAAATACGGATAAAAATTTGACAGTCGTACGGCTCCCTTTGCATTATTTTTTTTTTTTTTTTTAACCATCACACTTCATTAGATCAGGGGTATATTTTTATAGAATAGAATTATTACGAATTTTTAATAATTGTTACGAGAATAGTTTTCATTAACTTAAAAAATTTGCAACAAGAGAGCATCAGAAGAGAATAACTAATTGAAACAGAAAAAAATTCTTGTAAAATTATTACTTGCAAGAATTATTCAAACAGCTGTTTTCTGTTTATGTTTAAAAATCAAGTTTTCCAAAAAAAAATTCCAAATTTTGCGAAATTGTAAATAAAAATTGAGAGAAATATTGCAAACAAAGTTTTTGCTCTCTCGTTGCAAGTTTCTACAAGCAAAGTTATTGAGCAAATCTTATGTAAACAAATAAAATAAACAAAGAAAAAGAAAAATTCTTTCGCTCACTGTACATTATTATGCCATCTGCATAATCAAGATTTTCTAGACTGTTAATTAATCCCTACTTAGGCCTTAAGCTGGGATCACACAATTGTCGCAATACATTAATTATTGGTACGGCATTTGTGTGACCGCCCAATAAGGATTAATGCATCAACAAAAATAACAAATATGCGCCAATATTCGTTGTGATCTTGTGTGACAATCGAAGTTGAAAACACGTACCAATAATTAAATTTTGATATTTATTGTCGCAAAATAAATTGGAATAATTTTTAGACTGTTTCTGTTATAAGAGCATGACTTATATTTTTTTCGAAGATCAAGTTCAAACGCATTTACTAGAGGCTTGTTAATAATTTGACTGATTACTTTGTTTTTAAGGTTTAGTAAGGTAATATCACGTCAATTTTCGCACCGTGATAGGTCACCTTTTTCAAGTATGTCATTAATTACATTTTCTTTAAATTCATTAGAGGCATTAACTTCTGGTGATACCTTCATTAGTTCGAGTTGAATGTTATTCAGTGCTGGCGCCTTGTTTTTTTTTAGGCTGATAGCTTCAATTATTTTGGAAAATTGATATGTCCTCTCTAGCAATGTTAAATATGAAATATGTCTATCTGGATATATTAAAACAGAATCTAAAGTAGAGTGCTGAAAAATTGGGGTTGTCTGGTGAACATAACTTTCAACAAGGCAATTATCCAAAGCATGCAGAAGTTGTTAAGCTTTGGCTTTTTTATGGTGTAATTACAAAAGCATGAAAAAAAGAAGTGGGAAATATCTTAACTGAAAAAACTACGAACCTGATAAATTCTAGACAAAAGAGGATCAGAGAGCTTTTGAGATACCGCAGCTATACCAATAATTTAAGGTTTTTTAAATTAATTATTGCTTTATTTAGTTTTTATTGTTATGAGCATAGACTTTTGACTCTTTGATATATAAGATTTTTTTATTAAAGGTACAGTGTGCCACGAATGAATTTACACATTGAAAATAATTAAGTACTTTCAACTTTATCACCAATAAAATTGTACTTTTTGCTTCTTGCCACAAATTCTTTTATTTATTATAATAATATATTTATCTTCTAAAGCTGAGATCACAAGATAGTCGCTATACATCAATTATTGGTACGGCAATCGTGTGACCGCCCAATAAGTAATAATGCGGCAACAAAAATATCAAAAATAGGCCGATATTTATTGTGTTCTTGTGCGGCAATCGAAGTTGACGATATGTATCAATATTTAAGTTTTGAAATTTATTTTCGAAGAATGATTTGGGATGATTTTAATATTTTACGACAATAAATCACAATAGAAAGTGTGTTATATTGGTACATTTGTGACAATCGTGTGAGTCTAGCTTAAAATATTAAGCTAAAAGTAAGACAAATCCAGCTCAAAATACATAAGAAATTTTACTCACATTTGGTATTGTCAACTAATACTTGACACGAAAAATAGAGTACGTTTTCTCGTTATATTTAGCGGCTAATAAAGTCTTTTTTCAGACTTTTAATATGTGTCATGACCTACTTTTGCATCAATTTCACATTCTAATAGCTTTTTCATGGAATTAACTAACTTTTTAGGTCATGATCCGCCGGTATTTTCTGTCACCCTTTCGTTGTTGCAGTTTAAGTGCTGTAATGTTCTTTAGTTGGCGTTTAGCTACTTTTTTCTTCAAAAGACCCATAAATTAGTAATAGTGTGCAATCCGGGGCTTTCTGAAGACGTATCTATAAGTTTTTCGCAGTTGTAAGGAAGCCACATTCTTACTATATGCGAATTATGCTTAGAATCGGTGTGCCAAATAAATATAAATTGTGGTTTGGTTTTCCCTAAAAAACCCGAATTTCATAGCGCTGCTTATCAAATAGCCCTGAAAAATGTCTAAGTATTGTCGTGCATCCATTATTGTTTAATTAAAAACCAAGTCTTCTACGCCTTCGCTTGGAATACACATCTAAACTAATATTTAAATTTTTCAAAATTTAACAGTTGGGAAGATTTTGTTATTTGTAGCGATGTTGAGGGTTTTATCTACATGTAAGTAGGCGCACTATTGTAATATTATACCATTTTCGTTTCAGCACAGAATATGACGTTATCCCAATAGTCAGACGGTTGTAACGTGACATTATAAGATCCATAAAATAACAGACACAACAACAACATACAGGCAAACTAAAATCATAACAATGCAGAATGCCAACATACAAAGCAAACAAATAAACACAGTAATCTATTAACAATGAATACCTATTAACACTCATAATAATACACGGGCGGGCTAAGACTAGGACACAATAATTATTTTACATATCGTTCATGAACTTTTTTGTAAATAATTCTCGTTGTGTTCATACTATTTTTAACGTAAATAATCGCAGTTTTGAAGTAGTAATTCAGAGTTAGTTTGACTATAAATTGATTCTTAACTACAGGTAAGACGAGCGACTCTCTTTTCATTTAATAAACTTATTACTAATCCCCAATTGTAGTCTCCCGGATTTATCCTACAATTGAGATATAAATAACTAGTGGCAAGGTCTTCCGCATTTATTCTGCCACCCGTTTCTTAATACATACACAACCAAAACCCACTCCAGACGATTGAAAAACAGCCGTTCCTGTTCCTGTAAATCTATCAGATTTTTTCGCCGGCAAGCGTTCCCGTAATCCTGTTAGATTAAGTACCCACAACCGTTCCTGTGGTCTTTCCAGATTTATCACCGACAACTGTTCCTGTAATCCAGCCATAGTAGCTGCCGTTCCTGTTCCTGTAATCCTGCTATATTAATTACCGACAGCCGTTCCTATGATCCTGCCAGATTAACCACAGGTGACCAGTTTCCTGACTCCTCACCGACGACACCCCTCGACCAAATCTATGGTAGTTTAACTGGCTTTTAGCCATAGAAAATAAGGGCTCATAATAAAGTTTTGCTTATATTTTAAATGCGAAAGAAAACAGCCGTATTTTATTTACAAAGGACGCAAACCTTTGTTCCGATCCTGGACAGACTGAGTCATACCCCAGCTGAAAAAAGAAACTGCGTTACACGGTTGTAAACGTTCTTAATGGCAAAGGGAAATAGTTTTTTTGTTTTTGTGTTAAATGACAATCAACTACACCACAATCCTCACTCACAAGTGTCTCTGTAGAAATTTTAGCGTTTTGCGACATTTTTGTAATAATTATACCATCTGCATATTTACTTATTAAAGGTTTAGGACCAATTCTCTTATTCAACTCCCACCTTTTCTTATGTTCAGCTCGGTTTGGTACATTGTAAATTGTCGTTCTTGCCACTGATAACTGATAACTTGACCACGCTCTTTTCCAAAAGGTCATTATAGTAAATGAACTAAATGACGTCGTTACATAACCTGTTAACCGTTAAATGACAATCAACTACACCACAATCCTCTTCAAACTCATTCACAAATATCTCTGTAGAAATTTTCACGTTTTGCAAGTTTTTTGTAATAATTATACCATCTGCACGTTTACATATTAAGGGCTTAGGATCAATTCTCTTATTCAACTCCAATCTTTTCTTATGTTCAGCTCGGTTTGGTACATTGTAAATTGTCGTTCTGATAACTGATAACTTGACCACGCTCTTTTCCAAATGGTCATTATAGTAAATCAACTAAATGACGTCATAAGATAGCCTGGCATCTTTTAAATTGTGTAATATTAAACTAAATAAGTTTTCTATTAAAATAATCTAAGTCTAAACATAATGGCAAAACACATTTGATCTTCAAATAAGTGCAAAACCGAGTAAAAAATAAATTGGTGTGTTAAGAGTTATTCGACACTAAAAAATTTTGCAATATTTGTTTTTGTTGTTTTTCTTTTATAATTTAAAAAAAAATTGAAAAATTTTTGGTCTTAATCTTTTTTACAACAAAAAAATATGTCTGAGGGAACAAACTCCGATATGCTTATTAATTTTATATGTGTAAACTCATTCTTGACATACTGTATAAGAACAATTGCATTGATGACGTTCACTGCACTCTAAAGAACAAAGATTATAATAAAAATTTTGTGGTTTTTTATAAATCTTATAGATTTTTTAGCACTTAAATTATTAATGGAGTGAGGAACGTAGAATTTTAATGCGTATTATATGTATGTATGTATGTTTTGTAAGTGGTCGTGGTGGCAAAACCGTGCTCTTACCAAGACAATAAAATTATTCATAAAAATTCTTTGTTTGATTTTGTTTTGAAAAACAAAGTTATTTTTGAAAAACCCTTTAAAAACAAAAGTCGTTTTTTTATTTTATTTTGTTTCGTTTGTAATTACATATTTGCACTTTTTTGCTCACTGTTTTATTATATATGTCTTATTTAAAATAAAAAAACACTTATATAAATATAGTTTTATTTGTTTAAGAATGTTTTAGTTAATTTTCTTTAAATTTATTATTTTTTAACAAATTTTTTTCATTTATTTATTTATTTTTTTAATATTATTGTTTAAATTTATTGAATTATTTTTTTAATTTTCATTTTCAAACTAACTCTTCTTGGTAAAGTTTCTGAAATATATAACATAAAAATTGTTTTAAATTAATTTTTTTTATAATTCGTTATTTAATATATATTTTTCCTAAATAAAAAGTTGCCATTAATCTGCAATTCTGAATGTTACATGAGACCATCCGGTAAAAAACAAAAATATAATATTTCTCAAATGCACGTACTGTTGGTTGTTGGCTGACTTGTAATATTAGAAATTTTGCTTGTATTTTGTTGAAACAAATGAATTTATTAATTATATCATTCATTTAAAGCATGTGCTAAAAAATTGTTTATTTTATTTTTATTTTTTTCGAATTTTTCTATTTCACTTTTTGTAGCGCATTGATTCAGCGTTTATTCCATACTAAACTGCAAATTTGCAGCGAATATTGTTATTTTCCATATGAGTACCAGCAAATAGCTGCAGAAGTAGCCGATATTTTTCAAATTGTTTAAATAAAATGTTTTTATTTTATTATTATTTTTCCCATACTCTTTACTAATAAACATCCTCATAATGACGTTGAAGTAGATAATCATTATTATCAGTCTTATTGTTGATTGTGTCGGTTTCAAAGGTTTCGAATATTTTAAGAAAAAAATTCTGAAGATAAATTATTTATTTGTTTTAGCCAGAAGTAGGTAATGTCTGTGACCACTGATCGAAGTGTGTATTAACTCAGCATAATTATTTATATATATTTTTCAATCAATATTTATAAATACAAAAAAAAGAAATTAAATTAAAATAAATTATTAAATATTCTTAATAACACTGTTTCCAACTACATACATAATATCTATGTATGCCACATTATGGGGTAGCCAGATACTTAATTGACAAAAAAAAGTACATTGGGGAAAAATGAGCAGTACATTTAATAAAAAAACAATAAATTATTATTTTTTTAATCAAAACGCCTTAAAAATTTATTAAATAACGTGGAATAACAATTAGTACATCAAAGAATATAAAAATGCGATCATTTGCAATAGTAATTGTGTCGAATTCTTAGCCACAATGTTACCGTACGATTACATTGAAGTAAATATTGTCCAAAAAAAGCGTAACCACTACTTTATATAAGCATTTTATGAAAACATTTCTTTTTATGTTCACATTTCTTAAAATATGTCACCGTCCGTCTGTCCACCAGGTAGACCCCTGCACCAGTACCCTTCTCGGTCTTGGAGCCATCCGTAAAGATAGCATGGTCATTCAGCAGTCTATCAGCCCCCTGCCAAGGCTCTCTGATTGGAAAAACTACCGAAGGCCCCTTGCTGAATTCGCATTCTCTGACCCTATAGTCCGTAGAACCCACACGGGTTACCGAATTCGAACCCCAATTCATCCCTCTTAATATGGCAAAATGTACAAAGTCCAGATTCTGGGCCAGGCCTCCCTAAAAAATCCTAAAGTACTGATTGAGGACAACGTTATGAGAAATTCTGACGTAACTATCAATGTGGATAGTCAGCCGGCAGTCTTGGCGTTAACGGGACACGGGACGAGGCTGCTGATTGAGTGCAGGAGTACTTAAGTACCTGAGTGCTAAGTACCTAACCACTGCGGAACCTAACCACGCGTCAATAAAATAACTAGACTAGCTCGCAGTGGCTTGGAGTTGCAGCCTCTCCCTCCAATGGAAGCGTGAGTTACGGTCTTATTTTAAGGTCCTCAGGAAATAGCCTCTGAATAGAACGAACCATGCCTGGAGGTACAGGTAGGATTGTAGGTTCTTCTGTGTATAAATCGGATGTGTCTGAGAGTCTTGGTGGAAATAATAATACTGGATGCTCCTGATTCTTATAGATTGTGCGATGAAGTTGGAGAGGTAGAAACGTTAGAGAACTTACTGTGCCACTGTCTAGGGCTTCAGTCCAGAAAGCTGAAGTGCTTTAGGTTCCATACAATGAGTGAACTGAATGAGGTTTCAGGCAAGAGAGTCGTAGTGATCACAGTGGGAATTTACTAGCTTAGAGGCAGTCACCCGTGATTGCGGTTCTGCACCACTCTCTATCATTTCTGTTTAATTATTTTTCTCTTTCCTTTCTTCTCTTTACTTATCTGTCTCTTTCTCTCTTTTATTTTCTGAAAAATTTACATTAGAACGATCGGTCTTTGCGCAAAAACTCAACTTTATTGTGTCACCTTTCATAACCTAAAAAAATTTTGCCTACTCCTACAACGTAGTTGATCCACCTGTAAGCTCTAATTTTGGCCATACTTTTGCCAGCATTTCGGCCGGTATCTCAACAAAATGGCCGCTATAATGCCTTCCAGAGTTGGATATGTGACTGGCTTGTCCCTGTCCATTAGAAACTTTACGTATCCTCACAAAAGATAGTCTAGTGGGCTCAAATCACATGCACTTGGCGACCAATGGACTGCTTCAAAACGTGGAATTAATTGCTCACCCAACTCGTCTTGTTGAAAGAAACCACATGTCAATCAAATCCAATTATTTCATTTTGGCCAAAAAAAATTGCTAAGCATTTTATGAAGCCTTGCTCTACTGACTGTAATGTTACAATTTTTATCGTTCTTGAAGGACTACGGTCAAATATAATTAAGGAAAACAGTCAAGAATTGACATATCACGATCTTCATTGACAGTGGTCGATACAACAGCAATATTCTCCTCTGTAGGCACTCTTCGCATACTGGTTGGTGAATAAAAGTCAAAACAGCTTGAATTGCCGGTTCGGTGGGTCGATTTTGTCGACAATAAAATGGACGTTACTTAAGAAACACTTTCATTGATTTGCAAGTGTTGTCCATTCACGTGAAATGGCAAACCTTACTGAGCATTTTTAGTATTGTCACATGCCACGAATCTCAAAATCGACTTGTAAGGTATAAAGCGCATACATTATTTAAGTCTTAGGTAAGGTTCAATTGGGAACTGTTCGCAGCATAGCTCTCTCATATTCAAAAAGGGCGTTCCATTGTGCTGCCATATTACCACTATAGTACCAAAGCCCTCACAACTCCTGGCCAGCTTCATTGATCTAACCAGTTGCTTTAATCAAGATGTGAATTTTGACCAAATCGCTCGTAGCAAGACTGTTCTTGTCGCAGAATTTTCTCTGACCAAACAAAGACAAAGCTGTAAGTCATCAAGTGCCTGGCAATGGTGAAGATGTTCCGCGGAAATCCTTGTGAGATTCTCAGTACCTAGACGTAGAATCCTCATCTTTATCAGTGCAGCTACTGTAGAAATCATCATAATATTAAGGTCGGCTATAGCTTTTATAAGCTTTCCTTAGTGTAGCCTTAGAAGTTTCAACTATTGTCCAGTTCATCGGCTACCCAAATGTAACCACATCTTCCTGATGTCGTAACAAATGGGTGGCGTGGTGTAGAACTTAGAGCGCATGCATAACTACACAAAACGTCCCATATTCGATCCCCAGCAGAGGACATGACGAAGAAAAAATTAATTGTGGTTTCGATTTAACTTTCAAAGAAGCTACAATTTTCCTCCAGACAGCTCCATCTAAAAAATAAGGCAGTAGACCCCCCACCCACCCCTGCATATCTCTGGCTATGATGACAAACACGAAAGATCAAAAAAACACTCCACATGGAAAAAAAATACAATGCTAAAGTAAAGATCACCACCTATTCGCAAGGATCTTCACCACTACGCAAAAACATATGCAGGAAGCTACAGTGGATTAATCATCCACTTAGCTTGAAAGATCAAATTTATCAAAGAGTGTGAAAGCAATGGATGCTTTGTGGAAAGCGAATATGTTCCCTAGAGGAGTGACGGAGAAAAAAGATACAGTTTGTGATTAAGAAGGATCCAAAGTGGTACATGCCTGTGCAAGTTCTTCCGCATTCAGTTACGTTCAATGTGCTCAAAGATCCAATTAAAGGCGTTCTTTTGCGCAAACATTGAATTCACTGGCCAAAGTTCTATTAAGTATAAGTTATATTCGTTTAATAACTACCCTACCTTTGAATTCTCTTGCCATGATTGAAAACTTTTTCTTAGTTGAGGCAGTAAAGTTTTTTGAAGCTTTTTTTTCAAAACTCATCTTTACAGTGCAATTCTGAATTGAATGCTTAAAAGACTACAACCTTGTAATCAATTAAAGTTTTTACTTAAAATATTAAAAACGAAATACAAAATTACCGCCAGAAGACCTTTAAAAGGGTACATACATATTTTTTTTACATATTTACGCAAAATAGCATACAATGTATGTCTATTCATTATTAAACTTAAAAGTCATTTTGAAAAGTGACATGCATAAAAGATCAGTCAAATATGCATTTTCGTAAAACAAAACAAAAAACTCAGCAAGAGCTTCAAAAAGTTCATTGCACAAAGATATTTACATAAAAAAATTAAGAAATCAATGCTTTTTCTGAAGACAAATTAAGGCAATTAGTTGTAACGGTTGCGTTGTTACGTTTGTAGCCATAAATAAAGGGTATAAGAGTTTTAGGCGTTATTTCATAAATAGTATGAGTTATGCTGTTAGCATAATAATAATAAGTCTTGTTTAAAAATAATTTTCAAGCTATATGATGGTTTTCATAGGCTCTTAGTAAGAATTCTATATCTGGAGCGTCTATTTGCAATATCCTTCAACTTAAATACATTATTACCAATATTTCTATCTCCTTAACTTGACAAATTTTTGATTCATTACACGGTGCAACGGCGCCAGGAGTTTTTTAGTCTATATTGGCCTATAAACCTTAACGCTCTTTTGCAAATGTCATCACTTTTCCTGACGCAGGATGTGCCAGATAGAATTTTGCTGTTTATTTTGTTCTTTTTGACCATTTGAATCAATTGGCTAGTCGATACTATATAAGCCCAAAATATTCCTTTTTCACAAGCCGTGATCGTGTTATATTCATTTGACTATTTTAGTCAAGTGCACAAACTTCGAGCTATCCCTGTTCCCGTCGC
Organism: Wohlfahrtia magnifica; assembly: GCA_023159175.1. Classification (NCBI taxonomy): domain Eukaryota; kingdom Metazoa; phylum Arthropoda; class Insecta; order Diptera; family Sarcophagidae; genus Wohlfahrtia; species Wohlfahrtia magnifica. The sequence goes on from JAKWBJ010000051.1 coordinate 4,964,942, forward strand.
GACATCAAATGGAACACCACATGCTTCCCAGATACATATTTAAATTTTTAAACGTTTTATATTATTTGATACTTGATTGTCGATAGTGATTGGTTGTGTAAATCGTTCATTTAGTCGAATGTCTTTTGCTTTACTAATATTGATCTTCAAACCGATTTTTGCTGATTCACTGACCAAATCATCAATTAGCCCTGGTGGAAAGTTTGCATTTATCTTCAGCACAATACAGCGATTCTAAGCGTATTTGAGGGTTTAGAGGATCCCAATCAATTTCCCTTGGCTTGAAGACTTAAGTCTTCTCATAATCGACAAACAACATGTATAAAGGTGAACATGTTTCGAGAGACTGTTCCTTGATTACTTGCAGTGTATTTATTTGATCGGCACACGGCATATGGGTCTTAACTCTGCTTTTTTATCATAAGTTTCTTATTCTTATTATTATAGAGCATCATTATGTGGTTCAACAAAATTGTAATTATTGTTTTTATAACTGATTATAGCATCGTATATTAATTTAATGTGAAGCGAAACAAAAATAACTGTACGGTCAAGGTCGTTTTCATGCAGTAGCGTTATCACCAAAATAACTTTTCGGAAATTAAATGGTTTCTTGAGATAGTTATGCACAGCATCATTGATTATTATTAGGATTTTCTTAGCATTTCAAAGCAATGAAGGATCAAGCGCAATTACTTGCAATAGCATTATCACCAAAATGGCATTTCAGCAATTCGATGATTTCGTGAGATGTATACAGAGCTATTATTTATTGAGAACAAAAATTAATTAAACATACATCGACAACGTGTGTCATTAACAGTACAGCTTTATTTTGACAAAAATATTGAGTAATAGCATCGTAAGCTGACAATTCACGGCATATAGTAAATTCTTTGTGGACGCAATAGAGTCCATTTTAATTGTTTTGTATTTTTTTAAAAGCTTAAAAACATTATTAAAAAACTTTCATATCAAGTTACAAATATTAAGAGTATCTGTTCTTGTCCTCCATATCGTTTGTCTTTAATAAACTTTTATATTTCTAGCACTTACATTACTAGCTTCACAATTCTAAATTTAATTTAATACACCCGTAATCGCTCTCTCTATCATGGGCTGCAAGGGAGTAGGTATCCAATTCTTAAAGGAACTATCACTTATCATACAAACATTGCGATCAATGTAACAATATAGTTTACCAACACGATAGATTTGTTTGCCTAATTCTCTGCGGCCAGGCAAAGGAGCGAAGAGGACACCTCTTTCGGCACATTTGCGTGAGACCAGTTCTTTGAATTCCAATTGAGCAGGTGTGGGTACTTGTAGATCCAATAATGAAGGTGGAGGTGGTGGTGGTTGAGGCGGTGGTGGCACTGGTGTAGCTGTTATATTTGCACCCATACTGCCGCCGGCAGCTGTTCCCAGAGTTGGTGTATTTGATAATTGATCCGTGGCACGATGCATCATTTCTAAAGCCCTTCGCAGATGTTCCTTCACACTAGGTTCCCTTAAAATCTCCTCGGAAAGCATACTCTTCCAACCGCTATACCAGCGTGATATTTCACTATAGTCGGGTGATTGATTAAGCCATAAAACCAAAACCTGCATCCATTTGGGAAAGAAGAATTTGTCCAATAGTTGAGCCATTTGAATGGTGGGTATAAGTTCATGCCATTCCCACACTTGATTCCAAGGTTCTGTTTTGAATAAAATTGTGTTTGTTAATTTACATAAAATTTGTTTGATTTGTCAGTGTAAACTTACCCAAATCCTGTTGCAAAGGATTTATAACGAATTCCGTTAAAACCATTTGCAGTTTCGGTATGATATGCTGCAGCAGGAATACTTGCATTTCACTATCATCAAAAGCACCTTTCCAGGGTGTTAACATGGCCCGGGCCGAACGATCTTGTGGCAACCAGGCTTGCAAAGCATTACCCAATTTTTCTCTTATGGTGGGGAATATAAATTCTTCCATTTTATGGCCCAATATCGAGTTCCAGGGTAATATCCATATATGTATGGGCACAGTATCCGTAAGAGGATCCCAATTTTTCACAGCCGTACTCAGGCGTGGTAATATCAATTGTTCTAGAACAGAATCCAAAATCCAACTGGGAAATAGAGGAGCCCAACAATCCAAAAGAGCAGCCATGGACTGATGATGTTTGGGATCCCAAAACTCGGCACATGAGCGAAAACTAGGTATAACACCAGCCCAAACCAATGAAGAATATGGATCGAATATATTCGAACGGGCTTCCTCTTGTTGATCGTTTTGTCCCTCTAAAATTGTACGCCATTTCTTAATTAAATCTACATACATAGTGGGATTTTCTAAAGGCTTCCACTCCGTTAAATGGATTTTAATTAGAGGAGCTATAATGCCAGCGGCTAAATCACCCAAACCAAATTGCTTATACTCGGCAGCATAATCCTGTTGTAATTCTAAATATATCTTCTCAGCTCTTTCCAGATCAACATTCGATTCCGGACTGGTTAATTCATCCACAAGGGCCAATACTTTATCCAGAGTTTTAATGTGATCACTTTCCAGTTTGACAATTTGTTCCAATTGTTTTTTCTCTTGCTCTAAAGCTACTTGACGATCTGCGGCAGCATTTTGAGCTGAATCTAGGGATATGATGTCCTGTTCACACATGTTTACTATTAAGGTAAGATTATGCATAAGCTCGGGTAAGGCAAACGAAGTGGTAGTAGACTTTTTGGGCTGTTCACTGAGTTCATATAGATCTTCATCCAATACTTTAGACTGGCCTATGGCATGGTAACCGCTTAAAACACGTTTTTCCGGGCCAGTCATATCAATTACAGGCACATTGCCCAACTTTTTGCTGAAAATTAAAAAGTTATTTAATCTTAAGTGTTCTAGTGTTAAACAAATCTTACGATTTACCTTATTTTATCGCTGATAATATAATTCGTACTTTTACCCTTTTCCAAAACCTCTTCCACTGATTTATAATAGTATCGCTTAGTAGCCTTATCCTGTTTACTATCGCCTCCCTTACGCCATTTATTCAGCTTCTCCTTAAATTCTTTGGCTTCACGTACATCCTCATCGATTTGGGGTTTATGCTGCAAAACCGAAACACGTTTAAGAATCCATTTTTTTTAACTTAAAAAACCTTACTTACCCCTTTACCACCAACACTGGCTGCAGTTTCCGGGCCATAAGCTCCTATAGCTCCTCTACCCTTGCGTACGTGTGCCTCTACGGGCTGGGCTATACCCTGCAGATCTTTACCCAAACCCATACCGGGTTTATAACCCATTTGTAGCAATAGTTTAGCGCCTATACCTCTGGTATGTTGTTCCCAAGCGCCTACATTGCTTTTTCCAGTTTGGTTTGATTTATAATAAGAAGCCGGTTTCTGTTGTGTTTGTTGTGATTTTCTAGAGTTTAACTCTTCTTCCGATTCATCACTTGTATGAGCAGAATCTACATCCATTAAAGTGGGCCTAGAGCCAGTGCCGAAGCCTGGTCGGGCATTTAACTCTTCTTCCTCATCCGTTATAGGATTCTCCTCTTCACTTTCATTATTAGCACCATCACCCTTCTGTTTATTCTTTTTCTTGCCTGCCTGCTGTATGCCACCGGCCACGAAACTTACCGGCGCAGTATAATCTTTGCTACGGCCGCCACTAGAGCCACCTAAGCCCATGCGTCCCTTGCGGCCGCCTGCATTACGGCGTCTGCCAGAAGATTCCTCATCATCATGGTCGCTGTCATCAGCCCAGATGCCTTTAAGACAACGCATTTATTAAAAATTTTTACAGTTTTTAAATAAAGAAAAAATCAATTTTCCTAACACTCACCATAAATTTGCTGCTGTTTCGTTTGTTTTCTACGCGGCCTATTCGGATTGAATTCATTTTCCAAATCATAATCGGTTATTTCAAAACGCTCATATTCATTGTCGGACATATTTATTTGTTCAATTTTCTTATGTGTTATTAAAATTTTCTTTAATTTTCATCTAATTTTTCATAGAAACTGCTGGCCGGTTGGTAAACAAAACGTTTGACTTTTTCAATAAAACATATGATCAGAAGCAGTTCGTCTCAAACTGTAGTTAAATGCTTGCCATATCGTTTCTTAACAACGTATGGTGAAAAGAGCAGAGGTAACAGTGTTGCATTCGTATTGCTGTAACTGTTATATAAAAATGTATTTAAAATAATGTTACTAGCGGATTTAGAGTGATATATGGATTAAAATTTCTTTTCAATCTGGAAGATCTATAACAAAAACGACTACATACAAAGCACAAAAAGACGTAAAAAATTTTTGGGTTTGTAAGTAACGCGTTTATTATTTATTTAGTTTCTTTTGATAATATATAATCGTGGGCGGATATAACGTACAAAATCGCATAGGAATAATGTACATATTTTGCTCTGTTCCGGCAACGCTTTTCGAAAATTCATCTTTACCGAACACAAAATTGATGAACTTGAGAAGATACTAATTCACAAGCAATCCAACAACTTTCAATGGATAACAAAAAAGTTACTGCTTGGTAACGATATTCGGCTGGTGACGTCACCAGTTCATATTTCGTTTATAATGATGGTGAATAAAGGTCAGGTTACCAACTTCTTTAGGACTACATTATATAATGATGGACATCAATGACATTTGATTAGAACAGGGCAGCGCTAGGTGCCACACAGTTTATGCCACATTCAACATTCTGTACCAGCAATTTAAGATAATGCCGATCTAACTTGATGGTGATGTAAACTGTTAATAAAATTGTTCCATTTGAGCCCAGTTTGTTTTGCGAATAAGCCCCAAACCAGAGCTCTACTCAAAACCAACAAAACACATGCCGGTGAAATACATTATAATTATAAATATTTATACGTCTACCGTCTAAGCTTACGTTATGTCTGTTATATTAAAGTTGAATAGTTTGGAGTTCCCCGGATTTCCTACAATTCCTGACAAGGACTTGCTTACCTTTTCTAGGACTCTTCTGTACTTCAGTGTAGGGGTTTTGGGAAATGTTGTGCCATTTCTGCAAATCCTGTAGTGTTGATATCTTGTCACTTTTTTTTCGTCATCCTCTTCCTATTGAGCTTCCGGTCCTTCCTATTTCTCTTCTTAGATAACTCTCCTTAACTGTTGGAATTCACGGAAGGAACAAAAGTATGGGTATGTACGTAGAGTTGAATATTTCTAGCTTCTTCTTAGAAGTTGCCTATCGTTTTCTTAGGACGCTCCTATTAAGATCCAAATATATTACATCTTACGCCGCTCCTCTGGAGTGAAGTTCCTTGTCCAGTTTTCCATTCTCACAGAATACTGCTCCAGTACATCGAAATTGTTCCACCTGTCTTGACATTTATGTTTCGATCCTGATGTAATGTTCGGCCTTTTTACGACTCATTGCCATCGTTTCTGTTCTTTGAGCATTTGCTGCAAATCCTCTGGTAATCATCTCTTCCACAAAGGTGTCACATAAGCAAAATATGCAAACAAAGAATATTAACTTGTACAATAGGATATAGGAAATTTAAAACTGCCACCAATCAGAACGAATTGCTCCCATATGCGAAAGATGTGGTTCTTAAAGCAGATACGGGGAAAGAACTGTGATGCATACTCAACCTAACAAAATCTTACATTGTTCATAAGTTTGGCTGCTAAAGTGTGCTTTAAATGAATCAGTTGGTATTTTGCAACTATGTTAGCTCCGCAAAAACAGTGAGAAAGCCGTTACATATTTTCTCTGCATTTTTCTTTTCTTCATTTTCTCTTTATACTTCGTAGAGTGCATACAAACTTTTAAAAAGTACTTTTAATTAATAAATATAAAATAAAACTTGAACAGAATTGATAAAGTGAATCTACGTTTATACAATCATAGAATAGATAGTTCACCCTTTTTAATTTTAAATGTCAATTCTACACTATTGTTAGAAATATTGAAATTTTATTTTTGTTTTTAATTTCATTTATTTTATAATTTATTTGAATTTATTTCAATAAAATATTCTCTCTTAATATAATACTTTAAATAAATTAAGTGCCTTTAATGACGAAAAACATTAATTTACAATTTCGAAACATATGGCAGCCTTCTAACTGTAATATTTTAACAACTCTGTTTTATTAAGAAAACACACCACATGTACATTTTGACGTTTTCCCATTCTCTCATGATAAGCAACAACAATGGTAGTGGTGAAAATTTTTAAGGCAGAAAACACATTTCACAAGAATCCGAATTAATTGAAATGCAATTGTTCTCTGCTGCTTTTTGTCTTAAAATTGTAATTGAAGAGGGCGCACGTTAAAGCGCTAAAAAATTAACGCAATATTTTTGGAAATTTAAGAAACAATCGGCTTTAATAAAATTTATATAAGAATTAATTTAATAATTGTAATTAAACAAGTGTAAATATTTAAATCAGTAAAAACATCAACAATTATAAGAAATATAATAAAACGAAATATAACAAGCACGTGTTTTTTTAAGTTATTATTGTTTTTTTGCAATTGTAAGAAAAACAGAAAGCAAAGAAAGAAACAAAACAAATACGGCAGCAGTAGCAACAACAGTAGGTGTGCTAAGAAGTTTATTTTTTGTGTAATTCCTTTTTCATCAACATTTCTTCAATTTGTGTGAAGAGAGCAAGAAACAGTGTGTGTTTGCAACAAAAAGAAAACTAAAGAAATTAAAATAAAATACAATAGTTTACGAGTGTAAAATAAAATATAATTGTAAATAAATAACAAATATTTTAAGATAAGATTAAGATCGTAAAAGATTTTTGTTTAAAGTGTAAATTTATTAATTGAAAGATAGTTTGTAAACAAAAAATAGAGCGGTTTTCTTAAGATAACGTTGTTTAGCAACAATTGCTTAGACACAAAGAAATCATTAAATTTTAAAGCAACATCAACAATAATAATTATTTGTTTATCAACAAGACACGTGCCGTGGGTGTTGATAACTGAAACGTAAAAGCGAAGCAAATAGCGTTTGTTGTAAATTCCTTCTTAAATCAACAATAAATATTTAGTAAAATAATTAAAATGGTTCAGGTAAGTGAAAAATAAAGGAACATTTTTATTGAATTAATTTTTATTTATAAATAATTATCTAATGAAATATATTCTATGGCAAGACCAACCAGTAGAAAAGCTATAATAGGCAATTAAAGCTCAATAATAAATTTTGATATACTTTTAATAATAAGATTCTTAAAGCTCTTGTACACAAACAGCTGTATGTATAGAACATGGAATAAGGCCAATTCTACACGCCTTTAGCGGGCAGTAAATAAAAGGATTATATGTCATATTTCATATTTTTCCATTGTTATGAATTTTGTACTGATCGATACACACGTATGTCTGCTTTAACTGTTACGAAAATTGTTATTGAAAACTTAGGAAAAATTGGTATTTATTTCGAAATAGTTCAATGAGAAAAAACAGATAAAGCTTAACTTAGAATAATACGAATTATAGCCTTGACGTATTTGGATAAACTTGGTTCATAATGAACTCAAACTGTCTATCTCAACTGGAGAATAGGAAACTATAAAAAATTTGTCCCTGACTGCTATTATTGTCGATTCAGACCAAGTACAGTTGCAAGACAATCACGATCTATGATACCTACTACATTTCACTTTACTTTTTCCCATGAATTTATGGACGAATTCTGTTAAAGTGGCACAATTTTTAGGCCGTGATATTGAAGTGGACTAGATAATTATCGCTGCATTCATAATTAACGCTAGGGGATCTAAAACTTTAGCGTTGGATAAGGCCCCCATTACAATCCTATGCCTCCCTAAACCCATCCATCTAAATCTATTAAGAACCCTATACCTGTGTTTCACCGTGCCTGATTTCTGCAAGCATAACACAGTGCGGCAAAAAAATTATCTGGGAAGTGATGCCATTTTTCTGAAAGGCCCTGTCGAGTACAACAAGAATCAGTTTTAAAATTTTTGAAACCCCTTCAAAATCTTGAGTTACGGTTCAAAAACCAGTTTTTCAAACCTTCATGTACTTACGAAATAACTCAGTTGAATATTAACCGATTTTAAGTTTCTCAGCGGATTCGGAGAGAAAAGATATAGACAGACTACTTAAACGAAATAACTCAATCGAATATAAACCGATTTTAGGGTTCTCAGCGGATTTGGAGAGAAGAGATTTATGTAGACAAGTTACTTAAACGAAATATGTATCATTTAGAAAGCCCCAAATTCGCTAAAAACATAACATTTTGTAGGTTTTTCGAATTTTTAAGAAACATAAACTTGTTGTGTATTTCAACTTCGTTCTCTTTTGTCACACCATGTAACATACAAAAATATCTCGATCTCCATCTGTGATCTCCATTCTTTGTAAATACGCTCTCAGGTCTGCCCTGCTTGAGAACATCTAAACGGCTCCTAAATTATGGAGCGATCACTGTCTTAACGCGCCTAAGTTCCCTTTTCAGCGTTCCAGTGTTACAAGCATCTGTCATTTTCCCAATCCTTTATAAGGCTTAGTATATGGTTCTGCATAGTAGGGCTCCGGACCATAACAGGGTGTCACAAATTCTGTCCAGGTACCCAAACCACCTGTAGTCTATTTCCAACCACCAATCGTACAATGCAAGCCGAGGGCCCATAAGACAGAATGACTGTCTGTGAAAATATTAATGTTTTTATCTTTGAGCTCACAGTCTAGGTTGATCTTAGCACTTCTAGCGATGGCCACGGACTCAGTCAGGAAAATACTCAAAGACCTCCACAGTGGAATCGACAAGTCTTGGTTGGGTCCATCTACTGTATATATATACATATATAATTCCCGCAATATCCCACTTGGAACAAGATGGATTTCTCTCAATGAATGAACTGAACCCGATTCTATTTTCATACTCCGGCTCAGAACGGTAGATGCATTACTTAGAGCGGTTTTCTATAGCGCAATACATTCGCTAGTTAATGTTATGAGATAACGGCGCTGTTGGAAATTGTCAGAACGTCTGTCATAGGCTTAAATCAGATTCAGGCAAAGAGTTGATCTTCTCTTTTGTTTTCACACGTACGTACTCACACACATACGCAAAAAAGAAGAAAAAAAGAAACAAAGAGAAGTAACGAGAATCAAGAAAACAAGTTTAAAAATTCAGTGCAAAGAGGTCTGGGTGAGGAACTCTCAAATAACTACCAAAATTGTAAAAAGCATTAATATTAGTTTGCCTGACATTGGTTTTAACCCAGGACTGTACAAATTTGTAATCTTAGTTTTATAATGTTTTTCACCCTTGTCACTGTGCCGAATTTGGTTCAAATCATTTATAAAGGGTCCGCCAAATAATTTCTTTTTTTTGAAAATGCTATAAAAAAAGCTACCGAATATTTTCTCAAATTTCTTTTTTTATTTGAAAGTACAATCCTTCCGGTTAATAATGGAAAATAATTTCATTCAAATGGCTGCCTCGGCTGGCCATGCAGTAGCCTACACGATCGGTCCAATTTTTAAGCACATTATCGATTGTGTGCAGCTGTATTTCACCATTGGCTTCACGAATATTGTCCTTTAAAGCGTCAATTGTCTCTAGCTTGTTGGCGTAAAACTTATCTTCAACGGCACCCAACGGTGGCCAAACGACATCAGCTCTGCGGCTGATAATGCGATCTTCAGAAACAGGGCGCAAAATATCTCAAAAATGGCGATATGTGGGCGGATGAAATTTTTCGGACGTTATTCAGGGAGTCCTCCCGATCAAAATAAAACCCCCCGGCGTTTTTAACAGTTTATTTTTTCAAAAGTTATAGCATTTTTTCGTAAAATGTCATACCAGTATACTGGTGCCAGTATACCTAAGAAATTCAAATATTTTTTTTAACGCTGTATGATATATACATAGAAGAACATCTGATTTCATGCTATATGAGATTATAGCTTTCCAATAGAAAAATGTGCAAAAAATGTTGTAAAATATGAAAAAATATGATATATATGATATATATAGGACAAAATATGCTTTTTATATTTTAATATGCTATCAGATATTATAAGCCTTCAAAATCAAAATGTGGAAAAATTCTACTCAAAGACAAAATATGCGAAAATATGCTCTAAAAAATCGTCTCCAAAATTCTTAAGAAAATCTAAAATGAACAAATATTCATTTTATATATTTCTATGAGTTATGTGAGAAAATATGCTTTTTATTATCTTTATGTGCAATAAGAGATTATAAGCCTTCAAAAAATAAACAAACAATTTTGAAAAGCTAAAATATGGATTTATATGCTTTGAAAAATCGGTGTACAAATACTCAAAAAAATTTTTAAATGCATAAATATTTATTGCACCCCTTGTATGAGATAAGCTTTTAACACTTCTTTATGATTTATGAGATTATAACAGTGACGGCAAATTGGATTTTTTTGCGGTATCAAAAAAATTTTATATAACAAAAATATTTGTTCATGACTTGCTTTACTAAAAAATATAATAACTCTGCCAACTTCCATCGGATTTTCAAAAGTACAGAAGCATTTTATTCTAAACTAAACATAGGTTAGATTAGATTAATTTGGCAGCTACCACCGGCTCACTTTGATTCAAATTGTAGGCCCCGTTGTGCTACCATGTGTCCATTACCCCATCATAGATTTGCAGCCCCTGTCTGACAGCAGTTAGCCATTCGGTCGCCCTAGTGAAGGCAAGGATCTTATCCGGATCGTTCGTTGGAAGTTATTCCTTATCGTCGAATCTCCTCCGAAGCCTCAAATCGTCGAATTTTCAGCAGTGACAAAGAAGGTTTTTGTCACATAGTGTAAAGAAGTTGCCATTAGTACTAGAAATTAACAGAAACCATAAATTCTAAAACAAAGGAATGTAAAAATTTAGAAATGGAGAAATATTTGTAAGAGTATCAAATCTGTTAGGAGAGTAGTACGGTATTCTTTGAAGTTAAATACATATTATCAAAAAAAGTACTATCGTATTAACGTTCTCATCACTGCTTTATAAACTTTTAAACAAAATGAAAAAATTGGAAAATTATGCTCTGACAAAACTATACCAAAACTCCTGAAAAGCTATAAAAAAGCTATATAAATGTTTTATATGCTCGCCTGTGATAGAAGAGAATATATCTTTAATATTCTTATACTGCTTTATTCAATTGTTTGCTTTGAAAAGAAAAATATGTTCTAAAAACGTATATAAGTCTTAAAATAAGCAAATAACTACAAATAACTAACTATACTAATACTCTTAAGGAATTCTAAAATATATTAATATTTATTTTATATGCTTGTATGCATTCTGAGGGAAAAATATGCTTTTTTATCGTTACCAAAATTAATAAAAAGTTCTATAGTGTATAACTATTTATTTAATATGCTTGTATATATGTATGTATAAGTTATAAAGCAAAATATGCTTTAATAAGTCAAAATATGCAGAAATATGCTCCTCAGATTCTAAAAATGCTAAAAAGTTATAAAAATATGAATAATTATTATAGTATGTATATGCTTGTTAGCAAAATAGATGAAAATTGAGCTTTCTTATAATTTTATAAAATTGATAACAAAATTCCTGAAAAGTTCTAAAGTGGTTAAATATTTATTTTTTATGTTTATACTCAATTTGCTATCAAATGTTGTATGTTTCACTTTAAAAAGTCTTTTATATTCAATCCGTGCACAAACCATTTGTTTAATTAGTTTTTAGTGCATTAAAAAAACATGCTGCAATATTCGTTTGCTATTGCTTTTATCACCCACTAAATATTCAAAACAAGGAGAGAAAGAAGAACCACAGAAATAATTCCAGCGAAATATGAATATTAAAAAATTTCTATATACAATACATATACAATATAATATTGTTAATACAATAAACCTCAATATAACAACAACAACAAAAAAACCAAAAAAACAATAAAGGATATGCATATACTCTCGTGGACAACAACAACAACAACAATATTAATGTTCATTTTCTAAATTATTTAATACCAATAACTACAGAAACAATAACAATATCACACACCATTATTATATTCGACTACATATTTTACTTTTTGGGAGTCTCTGCTTTTATGGTCCTGACAATGGCCATAAACGTTGCCACCAATTGATGATGACACTAAACGGTGGTGCAAGGACAACAAGAGCAGGCAGTTATTGTTATTGGGAATGGTATTTCGACAGCCAGTGAGTGGTTTTGTGTTGGTGGTTTTATTCACTGATAATTAGATAAAAGGTATTGCAAAGGCCACACCTAAAAAAAAAGAATTTTTTCGTTCACTGCTCGGAAAAAGTATGCAATTTAGTTAATTTTTTGCATAAAATATGTGCAGATAGATATTAAGACATCATCGCTTGGTATGCGCTGACTGTGCATGGCTCGCTGGCGTTAAATAATGCGATACATTTTAGCGCACATTTTTGTTTTTGATGTGTCTCCCGTTTGCCTTGTTCTGTTGTAAGAGGGACAGAGAGGGAACTTAATATTTATTAATAAAATATTGAATTTTTATTGGCGAACCTGTTTTTTTTGTGGTTACTAAGGAAATTGTTTTAAATATTAGATGTTATCCTAATGATGATAATGCAGCAGTAGTATTTAGCTACGAAAATATTGAATATGAACAATTTAAAGGGTGTGACAAAAAGCAGGATAATATTGAAATACAATTTTATTGAATACTTAAAAAAATAACAAGAACAAGATAAGAAGAGTAATTTAAATGAAACAAAAAAGGTGGTAACTATTGAACAGCCTTTGGCTTTATTTTTAATCCGCATTTATGTCATCACATATGGATTACGCTATGGCCCCAATAAATTGTTTGAATATGTTCCTAGCTTGTGGATTCATTTACTTTCACTTCGTTCTAATTTCATAGCGAATATTGCCTTTTAAAATGTTTTCTCCACATATAAGCCAGACGACCTGTAGATCCATAGTCTTAATCGAAATAATCAAGGGTGGACAAGTTGAAGACAAGAAATATCTCTTGTCCTGGTCAAAATTAAATATAAATTTTTCCTACATAACTTCGGTACTCCATAATTAATGGTGTGGCATGCTGCAAATTACAATTGCTCTATGCTGAACACAATTGGCTAATAGCATATTCACTTTCGATTCGAATTACGTTGAACGCTGTTTGAATTATTTATACGAATTACCCTGTTCGCATGGTGTGATTGTAATTCATTATGATGTTTTTTTTTATTATTTTTTGTTAATTAGATTTCGTGCTTTGTTATTTGCAAGTAAATTATATTTCATAAATGAAAAATTAATTTAGTATATTATATAACCACATTTAGAATCGACATATACCCGATAAAAATTAGGTTGATTTAGCATTAATCCACAGGAAAATTGTAACTAAATTTCTTCAATTTGGGTGATTAGCTCCCAAAATTTTGTATGTGATGTTTTTCGTCATTTCTAAAACAATAAAATCCAGAAGATCAGGATTTAAACCTCACAAAATATTTAATAATTCTGGACGCATTAAACGGTAAAATTACTTGATGGTGTTCGTACCAAAAAATATTGTATCTTAATCAAAAAAATTTATTTGAGTAACAAATCAGATCAACGTTTAACATTTCTAGATACCAATAAGCAACCGTACATAATGAACAAGTTGGCTATAGATTCAACAATTCCTCTACGGATCAGATCAACAGCCTTACTTTTGTACCTCTTCTTCATTAACAACTCTTCTTCATTATCCCTCTCAAAAGTATCTTTTTTTTCTCCGTTACTTCTCAAGGGAGATTATGCTTTGTTTCAGCTTCATTAAACAAGTTGATATTTTCAAGCTAAGTAGAAGATTAATTCAGTGTAGTTCCCCTTCATAGCAGTGGTGAAGATCCTTACTAAATAGTGGTGGTGATCTTTACTTAGCATTGTAATTTTTTCCCCGCAGGTGGCGTTTTTTCTACTGAACATTCGTCTTATGTTTGTCATCATCGCCAGAGGTAAGCTGGAAGGTCAGAGGGCTTCTTCTTTATTTTTCAGATGCAGTTGTCTTGTGGGATCGAACCTGGGCCGCTTGTGTTCTTGTTACAGCAAAGGTTTCTACAGGTGTGCAAAATGTCGTATCTTTTAAGAAAACATATTGAGTAAGTCAACTGATGTGAAAGGAGGCGTTTTACAAGTTTTTTCCCTCTCCCTATTACTCTTTAACCTTGTTATTCCAAGAGAATAATATAGTACCTGAGCGACTGACTTGAGGACCTGAACAATGTGGAAGATATTTGCCTGCTTGCACATAGATACAACGATATGCAAGGCCAACTGGCTATTATCACAGCTGAAGCAGCCAAATGCGGACTCAAGAGCAATATACTTAAAAATAATCAATTAAGGGCAAATGCGACAAATTAGAAACTTTTAGACTTCACTAACAGAATATTAAAAAGGTCGAAACATTTTGCTACCTTTGAAGACTGAGAATACGCCTTAACAAGGCCAGACTGTCCTTGGAACAAGAGAGCAATTAGATAAATTCCTGTTGTAAAGGAGATAGTAAAGAGAAAATGGCGTTGGATTGGACAGGCCGTACGTTGAGATAATCAAAACATCGCGTGGAACTCCTTTGATTGTTAATCACATAGAAGTCGCAAAAAAGGCGTCCAAGTCATATATGGCATGAGAGGCAGCTCTGTTTTAGCATTCTGAAGATATACAAAAATTATTATTTGTATATATATGGGTGATTCCACGTCCAATTCCGCCCATTTTTTGACTGATGATTTGTATTGACTACGAAAACATTTATACCACATTCAGCTACTTACACTTTCACTGGTCTCAAGATATACAAAAATCAATATATAGTTTGTGTGGAAGGTACCACGCCCACTTGTTCAATTTCGCCACTGTTAGTCTAATGATTTTTACTGAGTTTGATGTCATTTCAACCAAATTCAGGAACTTATGCTTTAACCGATCTCAAGATATATTGTACAAAAGACAGTATTGACTTTTTATGGAAGATACCATGCCCACTTGTCCAATTCCACCTACTTCCTGTCTGCTGATTTGTATTGTCTATTAAGTCTTTTAGAACGAATTCAGAAATTTACACTTAAATCGTTCTCAAGATATATGTACATAAATCAGTATTTAGTTTGTATCGAATGAACCACGCCCACTTCTTCCATGCCGCACACTTTTTGATTCATAATTTTAATTGACTACGAAGCTATTGGGACCAAATTTTGGGACTCTTATTGCTATTATATTGAAGATATAGACAAATAAATATTTACTTTGTGTGGGTGTGGCACCGCCCAGTTGGAATTTTTGAAATTAATATAGCCTACAGTTTCTTCCAAACATATAGAGAGATACTGAAAAAATGTCAAGAAAATTTAGCCGTTAAGGCGTTTAGTTGTTTATAAGGCACAAACAAACAAATATACATAAAAACACACATTCATTTTTATAAATAAGAAGAAGATGAGCCATATAAATAAACCCTCGTAATGAAAGTTTAAAGTGCATTTCTGGATTTACTCCTATTTTTTTAAGATTTTTTGTATTCATTTTAAACCATTTTTGCGTCACATTTAAACAAAAAAATCTTTTTAATAATTTGAAGCAAAAGAAGTTTTTTTTTTGATAATTTTATGTGGTAGGTCATCAATGAAAGGAAGTATTCTGTTATACCAATTAGGAATTCTGTTGAAAGGAAAGAAAAATACGAAACAAAATAGGAAGACTATTGAAAAAAATATGTTTATAATCAAACATAACGAAGGCCAGGTTGAAGTGGACAAATAAAAGCAATTTTTTTTGCTATTGCCTATACAAAATCACTGCGAGAAAGACAGGTTGGGCCAGAGCAGTAGTTGTAGGTACTAAAACCAAAGAAACTTCTAAGCAAATGGCATAAAAGAATGTATGTAGTAGTAGAGGCTTAATACGTGTACCAGTTGTTGTTGTAGTAAAGTGCGTAAGGATATATGGAAATGGCAAATACAAATAGCAGCACAACATAAAGTAGGATACACAGGCAACAGCAGCAGCAGCATATTAAAATCCAAGTGGAACAAACAAGAACAACAACAAAAAAATGCGAAAATATCAACATGAAACTAAAAAGAAAATTGAAGTTAAAACACAAGGCATGCATGGACACATGTACCATAGGAATAGACATAGGACACCACCACCAATAGCAAGGACAACATCAATGCATACATGCTTACTTACTTATGCACTCACTCACTGACTGTTGTCCAAGATAAACAGCAAATAAATGCAAGGAAAGGGAAGAATTCAAACAACAATAACAACAGCAAATATAAAGGGGGGAAAGAGAAAAAACTGCAGAGAAAAATATTAGACAAAGAATTGTTAATGGAAAATCATTTTTCTACTTTTCCAAGTTATGTTTTTCTAATAGATTTTCTTTTTTTGCCATTACTCTTTACCCAGCTGTTTTTCTGCATTTGAAGGATAATGCTAAGAGACGGTCATAATAAAGAGTAGAGAGCAAAACTAGCACACACAGAATGGCACAGTAGGAGTAGAGCACAAAATTTAATATTTATCGTGGCAAAAAGTAAATAAACATTTCATTTGAAATTCATAAATATCAGAAATGTTTTATCATTTCTGTTTTGTTTTTCAATTTTTCTTTTGTTTTTGTTGCACAAATTTTCCAATTTGATTACAATCCTCTTATAGCAAGTGCGCGCAAACGACTCTAAACGCAACACACTCATCCCTCTTCTTCGTGGCTAGTTAACTAACAAAGCAAAGTCCTTGTGCTTAATACCCTTTGTTTTTATACCAGCAAAGGGGGTTGCATTCCTATTTGGGATATTCAAAACATTAAACCATGAATGATTAAAGGATTATGCCAATTGAGTCATACAAAAACCATAAAACAAAAAAAAAAAAAATTGAAAAATGTGGACTGACAGACAGTGTTTATATTCATATGCGACAATCAGTCAGAGCTCATGCAGACTGTTAGACAAGCACAGTTCATTAGCCTGGCTTGTGTCCTTAACTCGTTAAGTTGGGGTAGGTTTTAAAAAAGAACTTTTATTTTCATTATTTTTTTGTAGTTTAAAGGTGGTGGTTTAAGCGGATTGCGTTTAATAAACACTACTAATATGTAATAATGATTATAATGTTTAATGAAAGCATCAAGTCAAATTTGGTCACTGTTTTAAAACAAAAGCGTTATCAAAGCAAAGAAAGAAAAGTAAAAAGAAAAATAAAATCATATAACAAAGTTTAACTTTAACACTAAGTTATAAATCCAGGATTTTCGTAAAGAAAAACGTTTTTTTTACACTTTAACGTAAACATCAAGCTTTTCCAGCGATACACTTAACATATCTGCAGACTCGATGATGTTTTGAATAGCATAGACGTAAGACGCTGAATCATATGAGTACAGAAGCTCTTAGGTCTTTAAAATAGTGGGTAGGAAGATAACACTACTGCCATCAGCCGACAACCTGAAGTTCTTCGGAACGATAAAGTTTATAATTATGATCAAGAATTTCTAAGATAACACAATTGGACATTAAATTTGACTTTTTCACTTATATCAGAATTATCAAGATTTAACCAAGATTGTAAAGTGCGCACAACACTGTTTTTTTTCATTAATACATTAAAAGTTTGTACGATCCAACTGCCAAAAAACATCAACATTGTTACTGACTTACTCGAAGGGCTCATATCCAATGCCCAAAGGTGACTCACGATCTTGATTTGCTCGAAGAGTTCAATGATAGAGCTCTGTGTTCTATGATATATCGATCGTTACGTTACTAAAATACGGGCATTGGTTAATACCGCCAGCAAATTAGGAACCTAATTCACTTTGGGTTTGAGTTTGTAAATTTTTTTCTATTGTGGCCCTTTTGGATTATAACTCCTTCTAGCAAGTCAAGATCATACTACATCTGGACATTGGTCAAATGTCAATCACGAGCAAATCAATAACAATATTGATGTTTTCAATCAGTTGATGTCCTGATGTGTTCATGTTGTTGTACCTTGTTCCTTATGCGTTACTTAAATGACACGATTGGCCATTGGCTTCGAACAAATCGAGATCATTATTATTATTTAAACAAACTTTGTGGATTGTTGTGATTTTGATTTTTGTATATTTGTTTGTATCAAGGTCGATAATGTGTTACCATGGTACTGCCGTACTGATTTGTGTAATTGACGGTATTGCCCTACTGATTTGTGTGTTTGACGGCATTGTCAATTCGACCATCTTTAGGTAACACAATTTTACATGTTTAAAATTAACGGATATAAAAAAGAGGATATGAAAGCGTTTGAGACATTTCCGGAACTTTTTAAATTGTAGGCAATTAGTTATATAAGGGGGCTACTTTGCCTACGTCATTTAGTTATCTGTTTGCAGTCATAAAGTGAAGTCGTGTTTATGCGTAAATAAAAGTATTGTATAAAAGAATGAATATTAGGTGCAAGATAAATAGGTTGCTGTATTACGATAAAGTAAAGAAATAAAAACTGTAAAACAACAACAAAGTGGTGTTTATATTATTTTACGCAATTTAAAAGAACTTAAAGGTTTTAAAAAGGTTAAAACGTAATATTATGAATTAACGTCTTAAAAAATGTGGGTTTTTCAGAAGATTCCCGTATTCACAAATTTTTCGTACAAATAAATCAAAAATAAATTTTCTCGGATATCTTGTTTTTATGATTTTTCAAAAAATATCAACTTCTACATGAAGACACACAACAGGAAGCTTATTATTATTATTTATAATAAAAACATTTGGAATCATATTTTAATTTCGCCATTAGGTAAAAATCTATCCTATCTCACCCTTTAGAGTATACCCACAACTTCTCTACGTGGTAACAATAATCATACCAGTACACTCAAATGGCAATGTATTAAAACTTTTATGGTTTTTAAAAAGGTAAAAAAGAGAGAGAGACAGATAGAGAAAAAAATTGAAATGAAAATCGAAAAATTAGAAAATCCGTTAAAAAGAATTTCCATAAAAATTATATAGAGAAAACCTCATGAAAATTATACAAGCTTTTACTACAACAAAAATTTTTAACCACATTTTACATTTCGCAAAATTATATTTGTATACGCATGCATCACAACAATAATAATCATTACCATAAACAAAAACGTCATTACGAAGCCTAGAAAAAATATTAAAAAAAAAAATAAAATTTGGCTGAAAAAAATTCCGTTTTTGACCAAAAACTGAACAGAACGCATTGATTATTTTTGCTCCTGCTGATGACGATGATGATGATGTTGAATGTAACGAATTTCCCGATATGTTGCAGAGATATACAACGCATTTCATGTACATACATACGCACACTCACTTACTCACGCACTCACGAAAATGTATGTGCTACACCATGATATGAATTCGAATATGTGCGTGCAACATTTAAAAATGCGTTAGTAAAGGTGGAATATTTTGAAATAAGCATAACGGCATGGGTTTGATTGACCATCATCCATTCAGGGGGTGGCAAGGAGGGTAACAGGAAAGTGCGTGAGCTAAATTATAAACACACAGACTCACACGCAATAACAAATTTTAACATAGGCCATCGACAATGACAACAAACAAAGAGAGAAAATCTTGAAGGATACAAATGTATTTTGTACTACATACGTGATACACGCACACAACCATCCAGAAAATAATAGTAAAGAGGAAAAGTAAAAAATCTACAACTACTGTTATAAGTGGATACATACAGCAGTCGTAAATACAATTATTCTTAGGATACGTATGTCTGCTTTTTCTCATCCTTTTTCTTGGTTTTTTATTCTATTGCTGTTATAGTTGTTCAGGCTTGTAATGGAACTGCTACTGTTTACCGCGCCTACTTTGGTCCTAATGGGACCTAATATGAAAATTTTGTACATAAAATGTTTAAGGCTATAATATCAAATCAGCTTCCGCTTTTGGACCACTGAAGTGTTTTATACGCGTAGTTCTCGGCAACAAAGAAGGCAGTTGACTGGTCGATGTAGCACAGTATATTCAATGTAAGCATCCGGATCTGATCAGGTAGCCAGTCAGGGATTTGGACACTCTCCGCTCTGTATCCGACTTCGTTGTTGGTAAGTTAGTTCCGGGTATCTCTAAACGCGATGGCGTGACATTCAGCCATAGGCATTATCTGGGTGAGGGGGCACTCCAACACACTGGGGAATTTCGTGGCGAATAAACTAACTAGGGGTGACACTTTTTTTTAGCGAACACTTTTCTCTTGCAGATAACTGATTCTGCGACAATTGTCGAATAGGACACAGCGTCGGTGGGAGGATAAACCCACTTGCTCTGTATCGAAGCAAATCTGGCTCATGTACGATTATGTACATGTATTATAGGGATGCTGCGACATGGGCTATGCACTTTGATGGCTATTATAACTGGGAACTGAGTAGCCGGTGTACATGCGAGGAGCCATAGTCTGACTTTGAATGACTACTGTAGGAGTTGTCAGGAAGAGTAAGTATCATAATCAACATTTTTTGGACATTGCTACAGCTTTCTGTGGAAGTCCCTTTGAACTAGGCTGACACGCATGGTTACTTTTATTTCATTAAAATGCCTCGACCCTACCATTATAAGAAATACAATGTCATTTCAATGACATTGCTTACTGCAGGCGATCCTTCTGATGTAGTTCTCGACCACTTAGTAGCACATTTCGGGCGGCATCACGGCGATAACTTGGCGAATATTGGTTTTCAAATGCTCCAACATTAGGAGATTATCTGCGTAGGTATGGTCGCAGCCTCACAATAAAAGTTTAATGGTGTCAAATCGCATTATCTTGATGACCAATTGCAATGTGCAATAAAGCCAAAATAAGTCATGTTGTGCGGCTCCTAGCACCGTCTTGTTGAAACCACATATTGTCCAATTCATTAGCTTCAACTGCAGGCCAAGAAAAGTCGGTAACGGTTTTTCCAGCGACATTTTTTGACAAAATACGGCCAAATATCAGCTCCAGACAATAAGGGTTTGGTGTCACTTTTTCTCGTCTTGTTTCTCCGAGCCCCATATGCAACCATTTTGCTTGTTGATCGCTGAAAAATCAGTGGCCACGCTTAAATCACTACTTAAGTTTTAACTATTTTTACGCATCCCTCGATTTTTAAATGCTCCATATGCGTAAATGCCATATCTTTCACTAAATAAATGACACCTTAGAAGACAGATATTTAACAGCTGACAGCTTGCCAGACCGGCGATTTTAAAAACACTTAGTGGATAACCAGCGGGTTGCCTTTTTTGTGCATGCGTCCGGTTGGTTCGTTTAGGGCCTGAGAGTGGATATATAGGTCCACCTAGACAGTGGGATAAGCATAAGAACCCAAGGGCGCATGACTCGTGTCTGGTTACCCGTTGGAACTAATGGTTATAATGGTTTCCACGATTGCAAAATAGCACAAAATATCTAATCATTGCAACTGAACGTTGATTCTCGCATGATTCGAATTTGAATATCATTTAAACATGATGCCGTCCCAGTCGGGTTAGCAAGCGAATACAGCTGAGAGGACATTTCTATCTTACTATTACATTGTGTATAGCGTAAACCTTCGCCTGAAGAACAGTGCAGTTATCGGGCAATCTGAGAGGGAACCTGTAGAAACCCGACATTGTGCCCGTTTTCGCCTTTGAGCCGTTGCTATAGACTGAGACTGTATTCTCCCAAAGGTCAGATCATATAGCCCACGCATACCTAGAAGGTATGCTAATACTATAGGCCTGACGAAGTTCAGAGTAGTTATCGCACAATCTGTTCGACGCGCCTGGATTGGTCCTTTCATTTTACGTAGGATGGTGCTGTGTCTTATGGAAATGTGTCTCAATCTCTCCGCTTTTATATACTTTTTTTAATTTTTTATACTTTAAAAATTTTTTTTTAATAAAGAGCAAAAGTGGGCGTGTTTATGTCGTTATCATAAAAGTTTTAAATTTAAAAGAACCATTGCCACAAGGCTTAATGAAAAAAATATTTGAAATTCCTTAAAAACCAAACATGGTCTTTGACTTTTCATTTCTAAATCTTAGATAGCTTAGTCTTAATACCTTTTGGTCAATTTCCAACGGGGTCCTTCAGTTGCAGCCTTATAGGCTATATGAAAAATTCAAAATGAAAATTCGATATGTGATGGAAACATCATCTATACAACTACCATTACGACTACCACACAAAACCACAAATGCTCAGATATACGCACATACAAACACACACACTTAACATAGCATTACAGGCTCTCTCATAAATGTAGCACGAACGACCCACTCAACAGTATTGAACTCAATTTTTGCTTTTTTTTTACGTTTTTCATAGAAATCGTACATGTGAAACTACCATTTCTGTTTTTGTTTTTCTATTATTATTGTTATTGTTGTTGCTTGTATATTGTTGAGAGAGAAAATAAACCATAGCACAAAGTTGAGGGACCAAAGGGTACTGTAAATAATAAAATTGCATTTATTATGTGAGCGAGAGTGTGTATGTGTGTGCATGCGTTATGCGAGTACTAATGTGGGTGTAGTTGTTAGCAATACCTTAACATAGTAATGTTAGCAGTGTAAGAGGAAATGTAACAGCCATTTGGGCGCAAAAAAGCGTTCAAGTGTATGTGTTATTAGTACAGCTACTACTGTAACCGGGTCTGTTTTTATGCTTTTTTTCTGTTTTTGCATTTTTGCTCTCTACTGCTGCGAAAAATATCAACTGAAACTTAATTTTTTGTTTGTTTTTGTTTTTGCTGGGGCAACGTTATTCTGCGTTGTATTTTTCTTAACTTTTACATATATTCAGTGTTTTTAAAAATGTTAACAGTTAGTGGCAGATAATTAGAAGTGATTTTTTTAAATAATTCCTTCTTTTTAGTTTAAGGACTTTTATAGAAAATGAGGATGTATTCTAGGGGGATTGAAATTGTTGAATTGAAACGTGAATTGTGACGTTGTTTAATAAATTTGATAGCAGAGATCGGCCGTTTTTTCGATAAAAATAAAACTAGCTCTCTGTTTATAAGGGACAATCGTAAAATATTAGACCTAAGACCTCTTTCAGTGATAGACATTGAAATATCATAAATATTCCAGTAGGATATATAACAAATATCTAAGTTGGGTGGATCGAACGGTTATTATTCGACCGGTTTTAACCGGTTTTTTGGTTTTGTCGAATACGGTTTTCTTAAAGTGTTTATTTTTCGCATAGTGAATAAACCGGTTATTTTAACACGAATAACCGGTTAATTTAAATATGTATAATTTTTAATATTTTTTTTAATATTAATTAATTTTTAATATTCTTTATTGCAAATGTGATCATCGTTTATAGACTTGAGCAACAATAATTTTTTCTCAGTTTCTGTAAGTAAATATTAATATTTTATATACCTATGGAGAATGATGATGAAGTAGACTCTTTGAAAATGATCAACAAACGTCGGCTCCGAACGGCAGATGTATTAGTTGGTGAAGTTTTTCACAGCGTCAATACTCATAACTAGCAATTTTGTGAGGTGATACCGCCGTTGAAAATTGTTAGATGGTGTAGCCTGGGATTGAACTGAGAACTTCTTGGTAGATAGGCGGGTGTCTTACCTAACATACCACAGTGGCACACACTATTAAATACGTGGTACATGCATTTATGTTTCTATAGATGTCCTCTGAAGTGTGAGAGTATTTGGAAACCGTTGGAAAGGAAGGTTAGCTTAGGTTAGGTTAAATGGGTCGCTCCCATTTCGCGAGTTCACTCGGAGTTCACTATGGCCCATTCACAAGGACATACCCATTAAAGGGGCTAAAAGGCTGGACATGGGAGAGTCCTAGAAGAAAGACCCCCACATAAAGACCCAAAAATATCGGTTACCTTATTCAAGCCAACCGGTACCCTTGACGAAGTTAATCAACTTCGAAAGTGATGCATCCCTAAGACAATCCAGATGATGGAAGCGACATGCACTCAAACGTCTAAGTCTAAGCTCCCATAGAGCAGGACAGTCGCAGAGAAGGTGTTGTACCGATTTCTCCTCCTTTTTATCTTGACAGTAACCCATACTAGCTATGTCCAGGGCGTCCCATGCGCTCTGATATGCGACCCATTATAGAATTCTCGGCAACTATGACCCAAAAAGCCCGATCAACCATGGAAAGAGAAGGCCAAAGCATTCTGGATATTTCACAAGTGGTGATATTGGTACACTTGTGTTCCATCCTGCTCAGCGCCCATTTATCCAACCAAACCGACGACGCACATAGAGGGGCATGCACGTCCCCCTGCACGAAAGACAGAGAGGATCCGATAGTAGCGCACTCATCAGCAATTGCACTCCCTCGGAAGCCCGCATGACTTGGAACCCATATCAGTTCGATATGATATCGTTCCAGATTGGCCAGTTGACATCGGGTAGTCTGAGAGAGACCCTGAGGTCCAAGTCATCAAAATAAAAACAACAGGAAATGAAACTACGCTGTAAAAAATTAATCACTGGATGAAATATTAGGACGTTGTGTTTTCGAGGAAGAAATGTTAAGGCCCTAAAAAAGCCGAACGTTGTTCCAGCATACTTACATGCTAAACACGACGACATGGTACAAAAATTTTAAAATCTTTATTTGCTAATGCAACAAGAATTAAGAAGAATTTTATTATAATAAAAGAAACGGTTAATCGGTTATTTGATTATTTCTTAATCGAAAACCGGTTATTTTAAAATTTGCAAATTTTCGAATTATTCGAAAACCGGTTTTTGAAAAAAGTCGAATAATCGATATCCTTAGGACATAGATTCGAGTACCACAAAAAATCAAAGTCCTTATAAAATGTTACGGGCACTATACTCGTAATCCAGGCGTCTATGTTTTGCTTTCTTTATCAAATTTCCGCAATGTTGCAGAGAGGAAATATTATATATTCCTCAAATTGATCGATAGGTACAGCGAATCATTTCTCATTTAAGGTATAATCTACCTAAGAAAAATGTCATAATTTGTTTTCTAATCAACTACCGAAAATTGTAATAAGATAATTCAATCCAATACCCACTATAATAAACTCTCTATACTCTACTGTGCTTTCACGTAGGAGGTTTCATTTTGATATGTAACTGAGTTTTTTTTTTTTTTTTTTTTTTTTGAAGCGAAATCACCACATGTCTATTTAATTGTAAAAAGGGGGGCCATTATTATTGGAAAACAATATTAGCCAAATTAACGCCACTGCCACGACCATATTCTTTCCGTGAAATTTTCCATCACCAATTTGCACATTTGCGCCTGTATATACTTGATAATTTCACGAACTCCATCCTTAAGGTCTTTAATAGATTGTAGACCATTAGCATAGAACTTATCTTTTACTTAACTCCAAAGGAGTTATATCAGAAATTCTCTGGACCTACTTGTGATCGCGTCTTCGAGAAATAATATGTTTAGCAAAAGCTAAAGAGCTATGGTACCGTTACTTGTGCAGCACGAAAACCCGTCTTGTTCAAAATAAAGGTCTTGTACTATAATATTTTTCAAATTCGTCTATATAAAATCATTAATTTTTTTTTGAAAGCCCAATCCGTTAATCGTAACAGTTGCTTCAGCTTTATTGTTGAAAAAGTAAGTTACAAGGATCTCGTCAGAACAAAATTTACATTTAATAGTCATACGTTGAGGATGAGAAAGATTTTAAACAATAATTTTTCGGTTTTCGGAGACTCACATGCAGAAATCCGTTTTGTTAACGTAGCTTCTTAAGATAAACCGAGCCTCATCTCTTACGATGATTTTTCAGTTTGATGCATTTTATGAACCCAATCAGCAAAGACGATGTTGTTAGCGGTTGGTAGGTGTGGGTTCTTCTGTTAATTGCCTTTTAACAGGCTTAAAGGTTCAATTAGATGTGACTTAACATAACGCTATAGTTGTAACACTACCAACCAACCTATAAACAATAATTTGTTAGATTTGTGGTGACATACCATAACGCCATAATCGCAAATTTGACTTTGGTTGTCTTGGCTAATTGAGAATTAAAGTCTTAGTCTTATGCAAAATACGGTGTAATGTTGTTTCTAAAATGTCAGATACCAACACTATAGGCTACAACTGCAATAGTTCTAGTTGTTCTTTGGCAACGTCCACAAGTTTGATTCTTCACATCATCAACTTGTACCAGCAGCTTAAATGTTTCCATCAGCTTCAAAATTGCTAGCCAAAAATGTGCTTTAAGATAATATTTTAGTTTTGCAAACTGTGACCGAAAAATTTTCACCATTTATGTAGTGAATGTTAATAATTTTGTTACAAATTTTTTTTCCCGATCACTCCTCTAGAGAGCATATTGGCTTTCCACAAAGCATCCACTGCTTTTTTTTCAGTGTCTTTAATCAGTTTGATTTTTCAAGCTAAGTAGATAATTAATTCACTGTAGCTTCCTCCATATGATTTTGCGTAGTGGTGAAGATCCTTGCTAATTGGTGGTGAGCTTTACTTTAGCATAGTAATTTTTTCCCAGTAGGTGGCGTGTCTTCTGATCATTCGTCTGAAGTTTGTCATCATCGCCAGAGGTATGTGGTGGGAGGGAGTGCTTTTTCTTTATTTTTTTTGATGGAGTTGTCTAGACGGAAGTTGAAGTCCTTTATTAGACATTCGAAACCACAATTAAATTTTCTTCGTGATGTCCTCTGCTGGGGCTCGAACTTGGGTCGTTTGTATTGTTATGTGTGCGCTCTTACCACTACACCACTATGTTACAACATATATCGTTCTATTAATATAAATAGCGTAGTTTTTACTTATTATCTATCGATTAGTTGCAGGTTGACTATTGAAAACTGTTGAAATGGCTAGTCATAGAAAATAAAACGGCGTGTACATTAAAATTTTTATGACAAAGGTGATTCACTGCAAATTTTACTATTTACAATTCCTAGTGCATAAAAAAAATATTTTTTTGCACTTTTTTAATAGAAACGTAGCTCTTCATTTCATTAGTTCTCTATGAACCCTTTTAAAGGTTTTGTGAACTTTTCCCAATTAAAATCTTTATAATTAAATGTATAAACATTATTTAAGACAAAGTTATTCTACTAAAATACTAAAAATATTTATTTCCGAAGGATTTTTTGGTGGAACAAATAATGTGGACACAGTTTAACAGTTTCTTAGATTTTTATTTTTTAAACTGAAATAAAGTATGAATTGTAACTAAAATATGTTCGTACATACGAGTTTGTATTTGATCCAAACAAATAAATCTTCGTTTTGTAAGACCCTAGCATGTTTTTCTAAATATTACGGTGCAGGTGTTGCTTCCGTTTGCTGAGAAATGATACATTTCGTGTACTCTTACCCATAAGTCTAGCCATAAGATTTTGTTCTTATTGTAAGACTTGAAACAGGAGCAATAAGTCCATATGTGAGGCTTTTTGATGATTGGAGGAAATAATCTTTGAAGTACGAATTAAAAGTTTATCAAAACCGACACTTGTTCCACGCTTTCTTTCTTTAGTCTCTGCAGTTGTCTTTCACTATTAATTACTTTATGTATATTTATATGTATATATATATGTATATTATATGTATAGGTATATGTATAGGTTCATAATAAACTGCATTTAACAGCAGATTTTCAATAACTAGAAATATTGAACATAAGTAAAGAGAATTTAAAAATGAGCCTTTGATTTAAAAAATGAAAATGTTTAAAAATTTTCGTAATGTTACGTGACCTATTGACCTTTAATATTTTTAATAAAATAAACAGATCTTCGATGTCATTGTAAAATAATATTTTCATGTTTTTTCTTGTAAAAAATCCAAATTCTGTATAAAACTAAGACCATCGTAATTGTCTTACATTTCTAATTATCTAACACCAACTGTATATTCAGCACACACATTTTAATATGTATTCACGTTGTGAATACTATTTTTTTTGTTCTATTTCGAGTTTGAGTGTATGCTGTAAATTATGCAACGATGCGCAACGATTTTTGTATTGAATTTTGAACGTTCGATTGGGTTTTTATATCATCATACCAACCAGGCCATGAAGAATTGAACAAACCAAAACGCAAAAAAGGAATCGACGACGACAACAACACACTCACACATGCTCACAGGCATACACGATGCATATAGAAACAGGAAAAGTATCGAACTTTCAATACAACTGTGCCTCACTCACTGCATGCAACTAATACATAAAGCTTTCTCTTTATATACATGTCTTCTCTCTATATGACCCTCGAAAATGGAAAAAGTAAGAAAAAAAAAAAATAAAAACAAAAGTCGAGGTAGAAAAATAATGTGGAGTTATGGAGTAGATGTATGGAGAGGCTGTTGGTTCGTTAATTATTTCATTTTAATTTTAGTTTCCGTAGTTTTTTTGTATTTTTTTATTTCATTTTTTTGTATTTTTTCTACAATACCTTTCAGTGTGCTTTTTGATCTGTACAAATAATGCTTTTGTGGTTTTGGATAATTTGTTGCAACCTTGTCTACTACCACCTTTACTACAATTAGCGGCCATTTCTGATCTATAATAGCATAATTATAATTTTCGTAGCTGTGCTTTTTATAACTGATGTAAGCAGTGGTTTGGCAAAATATTTATGATCGTGAGGCTAATCTGCATTAGTTTTTAAATAATGCAACATTATAGTGATTTTCTATATTGAAATGATACTTAACGCACTAACACTCAGCTTAAAATCGTAATACTAAGAACATTGAACGGTTATAGGCGTCATGTGCATCTTTTAGCACACGCAGTAGATGTACGTCATTGCTATGAACATGTTAAGAAGCCACAATCAGAGGCTCTTAAGAATGTGAGGTTTGAGATCAAAATTAATTTTGGGGCACATTTCTATGTTGGCTGTTTTAAGATCTAATCAAGTTTAGCAAAGTTTAGTTAAGGCTTTTTTAAATACTTTTTATTCCCTCCATATCTCACAATTTTGAAGCAGGAAAAAGTTGCAAGAGTATGCAGAATAGAGTGCTATTTCGTAGCCGAATACAGTGATTTTTATCAAACACGGCACATGTGTATTGTCTTTATCAAATAACATTTTTCCCCTAAATTAACCATTTTCCAATGTGAATTACATCCAGATGATATAACGCTGACCGCCATCGACTGGGAATACCGCAGGCAAGCATAATATGAGGAAGACCAGTTCACAAATGGAGAAGATAACTGGAATTAGAGATTGCAATGTTCAATAAGCCCTAGAATGAAATGAAATCATAAGCTTTTGATGGATCTGCATTGTATGCATTTATATCGACCCTATGCTCCAAATTGAAAGTAAGTCAGGTCTTGTAAAGGTTTTTTTTTAAAACACTGTTTGGATTCTTTTTTGATGAGTAATGGTGTTGGTGGTTCCAGATTCTGTCCAAACTTACAAAACGGCGCAAAAACTTACACTCCTTCGAGACGTTCATACAGTAAAAGAGTAAGCAATTTCGTCACCAATCACGAGGCCTTTCTTATATTCAAATATTCATGCCTAAAATTATAAAGGCCTACAGCTGCCTCACCCACTTCCAGTCTCCGATCGTTCATTAATTTTATTGACTATATATTATAACTCAGAACTCTATTAATGACTGTTTAATAATTGAAATTGATGATGTGAGTACCCGTTATTACTATAGAAAGAAGCGCAGGTATCAAACTGCCCTCCAGTCCATTTTTTTGGTAGAGCTTTTTGGGTTATTATAGCAAATTAGATGTAGAATATATTACGACTTTGGACGATTAAGCCTTGTAACAGCATGTTCACACTGGATTACAATTTACTTTAAATTAAATTAAATTAAATTACTTGTACGAATTACATTGTACATATGTCACCTTTGTAATTCGTTTGTTATTTTTAGTTAATGTTTTGTTGTATTCCGGTAAATTGTGTTTTAGAAAGTGGAAAAAGATTAGAACAAAAGAAGGTTAGGAAATGAAATAGACATAGCGTGGACAGACACTTTGGCTTTGTAGTAATTCACAGGGCAAATGAATCTGAATTAGTTACGACTTGAGTGATTCGCTCTTAAAGTTTTGTAGGGATAATGATGTTATTTGGTTCATAATTGTGGGCTGAGTTATGAATAATAGCGAGTTACAAAAAAATGTTGCCGTGTAAGCATAGCATGAAGTTCAACCATTGAAAAATGTGAATTAGCATAGACAACAATTAATGTATAAAATAAAATAAGATGTTACTCTCTAAGGACTAGGTTGTTAACATTTTGCTGCCCAGTATGCTTTTTGTAGACACTTTTTTGTGCACCTTTTTAATTTAGACCATGTTTTAAGGCAGTTATAGCAATTTTCGTATATTTTTAGGTGTTTAGAAAACGTTTAAAGCGTTATTTAATATATTTATTTAAGCTTTTTGGATTTCAGAATTTTTTTATACACTTTATCCAACAGCCTATTTTTAGCAATTAAAATAAATTTTTAAAAATTAAAATTAAATTTAAAATTAATTTTTAAAAAACTTCGTATATTTTCAGGCATTTGAGATGTTTGTTAGATAGTAGGGCTATTCATAATTCAGTTTTTGCCCTACTTTTAATACAACTCAATTAGCATAAGGCGACTTACAGTGTTTAAACAGTATTTTTATTAAGAAAATGTATAAAAATGTATATAATGTTTTATGCTTCATGTGTTCTACTTTAACCTTAGGTTAAACCTGTCCGAATATCAGCCCACTTGCCCACAAAAAAAACCTACCGACCACAAAGCGACCAATACACCAGCATGAAGCGGCCAATAAAGCCTACTGTGACTTCTAGGCAGTTGCTTAGATTCCACAAGTTACCTTCTCGGGACTCCCAATCTCTTTGGCTAAAGGAAAAATAATCATACCCTTACAATTTTTGTTTTAAGTTTGTCGCTATAAATTCAGGCCTACTTTCAAGAATTTTTCATAGTAACCTTACTATTCGATATATGCTGTAAAAATTTTTTAACTCTCAAAAATTTTAACATCAATTTTTTTGACCACTATGTTTCAATGCACACATGCATATGTGTATATATACATATATACGTATGTAGTATATTTGAAAAAAAAAATTGGTTTTTTGTGTGCTACAATTTCATAACTACAACAAGGACACTATGACAACCATCATAATATATCCTGCAGGTTTTGTTTATGTATGAATTTAATACTTTGTTAATTTTTTTTCGCTGCTTCTCTCCGACTATACTCATCGTTGTTTCCTCTCAATTTTTATATAAATATGGATTTCATTTATATATGTGATTGTGTGTGCATTTATATAATATTTTTTCCTGCATATAATTCGCATGCATGTATATACGGTTTTGGTCCTGTTTGCGCCCGAATATATGCTTTATAATAAAATGATTTTTTTGTTTTTATTCGCATGGCTGTCAATGCAATAACAGCGAAAATAGTACCAGCTCTCTCTCTCTCTCTCTCTCTTGTTTATGTGTATAAATATTTAATTATAATTTGAATGTACGGTTTTTTTTTTTTTTTTTGTTGAATTCGCGTAGGCATGGTTGGTTGGCTGGTTGACGTACGCTAGCAATACGCGAAACGCCAAATGAAATGTATAAAATAAGGTATCAGGGGGGTTGTAAAAGCGCAGGAGCATGTTGTGGTATTTAAAAGCGCTGGTTGGGGAATAATTGCAAATATAAGCGGTAGCGAAATGGTTTCGCGGCTTCAATGGAAACAGATTTTTTTTCTCCTGTATGGAGCGAAAAAAAAGTGGAAAATAAAATATAAATAAATATAGCAGTGACAAGAATGGTATCGAAATATATATGTGTATATTTAAGTGAGGGATTAGCATATCGAGTTAAAAAGGGCTTTAAGTTTTGTCTCGGAGAATAAACAAACTTTTAATCAGCAAAAATACAATTTCTAAGGTTCGCAGGAACAGGAGTATGGGTCTCGTATAAAAATTTTTTTTAAAACCATTTTGTTAAAAAAAATAGCTTTTGCTGAAAATTTTACTTTTGAATAAAAATTCTTTGAGAAGTCATAATAGTCTGGTAAAAAAATCACAGAGATTACGATTTAGCTGTGAAAACTACCCTGTGGCGAACGTTATAGTAAATCTTCGTGATATAAAGTAATTGCCCAAATATTAATAGATTTTGTCTTTTGTCTGCCGTTTATGTATTAGTGATTCCTAACAGATAATATCCTCAGAATTTATTCTTTAACGGCGAGGTGTAGCAGACAGAATCCTGTGTCGTTTAGCAAGTAGTAGACTTATAACAGACAATGTCGTTAAATTGCAGCATGAAGTCGACTCATAACAGACAATGTCGCAAAATTTCAGCGTAAAGTCGATTCATAACATACAATGCCGCTAAATTTCGGCATGTAGGCGACTCATAACATACAATGTCGCTAAATTTCGGTATAAAGTCGACTCATAATATACAATGTCGCTAAATTTCGGCGTGAAGTCAACTCATAACATGCACTGTCACAATTTTTTGTTTGTTTTTGTTTTGTATGCTTACATTCAATGACGTTGTCATATATAACTCTCTTTGTTCGTGTCATTGTTAAGAAGATTTATCAATGAAATTTTTCATTTAATATATTTTCATACGAATTTCGACTTGATACGGATATTGTGATGATGATTAACCGATTAAAATATCAGAGTGACAAAATTCGTCAAAATTCGTCACCGGGTGGCTGTGATAAAGGTATAGAGGATTTCCTCTTTCAATAAACTTGTAAAAGTTGGATGGCGCGTATTTTTTTTCTCCATGACACCTTTATAAAGCATATTTTTCTAACTTAGTTTTGCTGCTATTCTTTTCTCGACTTTGCCTTGTTTAAGTTTCGTTAATCAGCCCGCGTTATCCAGCTAAGCAGGTGAGTGGTCTACTGAAGCAAGTCTTAGGATGACGGAGCTGCCATCTGTCGTTGCCTAGAAACAACAACGTACCTCGTACTTGATGTTAATGTGTGGATTTCAACAGGTTTCTATGGCGACTCATCAGGCAAAAAGGATGTAAATCTGTGTTCAAAAATTGACCCCCTGTCAACCCTGATGTGAACTCCACTCTGAACCACAATTTGTGAAAAATTTGAGAGAGTATGGTTTTACACTGAACATATCCCAGCATTGATTATTTAAAAACCGCATTGATTCTAGCTGTGGCCATTGTCAAATGTGTGAGATACGTGCAGCTATTTATGATTTACCAGTGCGATTTACCAGGTTCGGTTCTGCTGGATGTAGTATGTCTGATTTCTCTCTAGCTGAATTCGTTCGTTTTCGCTGTGGATCCCAGTCTATGGCAGCTCTTGCTGTGTCGCGTGACCAATCTAACACAATTTATAATCGAGGATCTCCATGTGAACTGGGAAATCAAACATCGTTTACATCAATACCATGAAGAACGGGTGCAAAAAATCGGTTATCATGGTGCGATAGGTTGCGCCATCATTTTCAAAGAAATATGGGCCAATGATGCCCTCGCTTCACAAGCCGCACCAAACAGTCACTTGTAATGTAATGTAAATCCCAACGTTGCTCAAGAGTTAAACGATTCATTTCGTTCAGTGGAGACAATATACTGAATTTTGTGACTGAATATGATGATATAAGTATTGCCAGATTCGAAATAACCACTGGTTCAAATTTAAACCGATAGATCGCCCACCCGATATAAACCGGAAGGAGCACAATAGATTCCATGGGACGCAGTGTTCTGCGTTATAAAACAGCTTTAAAAGAACAATTATTTTTCAAATTCATTAATATTTTTTCTCTTTTTCTTTTACAAATACCTTTTAAGTCTCAGAGAAAAATGAAATATGAAAATTCATTTTTATTCCTTTTTTTCATTTTCATTTTATTCCTTAATTTTTTGTCTAAAAGTATAATTTTTTTACTCTTGTTTTATTCAAATTTTCTATTTTACTGACCCACTGCCTAAAAACTTCTTTTCTTTCTTTATTTCTTTCTCTATACTCTTAATGCGTGTGTGTATGTTTTTTTTCTATTTTGATATTTTCATGTCCCTGACCATGTTGCTTGTTTTAGGAAAAACTTTTCCATTTACCTTTTCTATCCTCTGATGTGTGTTGTGAAACTCAAAAGTGTAAAGGCATCATACTGGTAAAAGGAATGCACTCACGCACTTACCAACTGGTTGACTGTTTTCGAAAAAGGCCTATATATACAATATCAAACTTTTTGTCATTTCTGTATCATCTCTCTATTCCATTTCTTCTGCTTGTGTATCCTTTGCTATTCTATTTTTTCTTTTTATTTCCTTTTATTTTTCTCTACTTTAGCCTGTTTTGCTTATAGATTTTCGGTTAAAGTTTTTGTTTTATGCGTTTTTTCTTTCCTCATTTTCCACATTTGTATAGTGTTTTCAATAATTTCCTTTTGCATATACAGATACACACACAGCAATTTCATCATTCAATTGTAGATGCAACAACAGCAACAACAATAACAACAACAAATTATCAAACAAATACTCGCTTTTTTGTTTGAAGCAAAATTGCAAAAATTTCAAAATAAAGTTGAAAACCTTAGAGGAGTGTAGTAGTCATCGTTATCATAAACAACAACACATGAAAATATTTGTATGTATGCATAGCAACGTGTATACATTCAGTTATTTATACACGTATACATATAGATACGCAAGTATGTATGTATCTAGATATGTACATATTAAGAATCGAAATATAGATTTTTAAGGTCTACTTGCATATAAGGATTTCGTTATTTTACATACTTCTCGTATATACTTAGTGTCTTTGGATATTGTTTGCCTATACAGTCTAGCTGGCACATAGAGCAACTGTTGTGTTGTTAGTATTAAAGCAAGACACAATTTTTCCTTAACCTAGATTAGAACCTTAAGATTTGCCTATGTTAAAATCGGCAGCCGATTCATTTGATCCATTTGGACGCCGTAAAAGATTATGAGTCCAAAAGGAAGTTCTAAGACGATACTACGTTCCACCAAGGGTTAGGCGGCTTTAGATCAGGAAGCAATCGATTAAACTTGCCGGGGCTTCCAATATCAATTCAGGATCTATAAAATCCCACCCCAGGACCCTCGATCTTAGCCTCGATATAGCAAGTGCTTGCGGTTGCAACCTCCCTCAGGAGAAAACGCTACCCACTGGAATAAAATTACAATGCTAAGTAAGGGTCATTACCACGACCACTTAGCAAGGATCTACACCAGTACAAACAATCATATGGAGGCGATTAATCATCTACTTAGCTTGAAAATCAACTTGATTACTAAAACTAAAACAAAGCATCGGATGCATTGTGAAAAGCTAATAGTGACAAGTGTCATTTCTTTACCGTCAGAGAATTAACGAACATAGACTCCAGAGGTGCTTAATTGCCGTCCGACTATCCGTAAAAACGCATACCTTTCTAAGCCAATTGCTGCTACATACGCCTAAATTACGCTGCAATGATCAGGCAGTCTATGTAAGATCCAAATGTTAAGGTGAGAAGAGAAAATACCATATCAAAGTCGACCGTTCATTTTAGAACCATAAGTGAAAAATCGTTAACTCGCAAAATCCCCTCTACCGAATTCTAAGTATACTTACTTGCTGAGCGTTCCGCCAGGGAATAGAACGTTACAGTCTTACATTTCCCAACCTGAATCTTCCTTCAATGATATTTTGCGTCTTTGATCTTGTGCTATTGCTTTAGTAATTCTAGGCTCGATTACTCCTTTCATCAAAGTAGTATTGATTGTGTCTTGTCGTTTTAAGTGTTTTATTCTGCGTTTTGTAACACTTTGTCTTGCTTTTGATACCCCCTTATGCAGGCTATTATCAGTATTATGGCAACATGTCAATAAGTCGGGTTTATAGGCGCGCTTATTGTAGTTTCCTTTTGTATTAAGTCTTGTCTGACCGGCCAGGTGTTTAGACACTACTATCACTACCATCCTGGGTGGCGTGGTGTTGTGGTTAGAGCGTAGCATATAACACAAACGACTCATGTTCCAACTTCAGCAGAGAACATGATGAAAAAAAAAAATTTAATTGCGGTTTCTAGTGTTTAATAAACAGACTTCAACCTCACCCCAGACAAATCCACCTAAAAAATTTCCCCTTATCTTCAAGTTTACCTCTGGCGATGACGACAAACATCAGACTAATGATGAGAAGAAAACGCCATCAACTGGGAAAAAATTACAATGCTAAGTAAGGATCACTGCCATCACCACTTAGTAAGAATCTTTACCAGTACATACAATCATATGGAGGCGAGCTATAGTAGATTAATCATCTACTTAGCTTGAAAATCAATTTGATTTTGAATTTGAAACTGAAACTGCTCCCTAGAAGAGTGACGGAGAAAAAAAATCTCTACCATCGACTGGTCAAAATTGGGATTAAATCATTATGAGTTGTGATAATCAATTTTAAGCAACATCAGTTTTACTAAAACATGTCTTGATAACACTTATGGTTGCACTGTGATGGTCTAATAAGAAGAGGAGTCAGCACTACGCTCTCTGTTAACTGTAGGTCTTAACCACAACCACCACGTACACTCACCGAAATCCAGCATGGATGGAAATTGTCTCTAGGATAAGCTTGTCGAAGTCACCGATGATACGCTTGGTATTATATTAGTGAACCAGACTACCTAGAAGTGCTCCTTTATTTCATTACTTCCTGTAGCACTTTGGCTATCGATGACTTGCTTTTTCTTTTCTAGCTAAATAGGACTGTTCTAGGATGTCGTTGCTAAGCACAATGTCCTACGCATGTATGTAATTTGGGTAATGGAAGAGGGAATCATTGCTTATAATAGATTCCCACCTATTTTCTTATCCCAAGCGATGGAGTTGGCTAGCTACGATGGGAACGTAGTAATTCTTATGATTTATTCAAACAGCGAAATAAAAAATTCAAAGGTTCGTGTTGACTCGGTAAGATAACATCTCTCGTAGTAATAATATGCGAATCATCTCTTTAAATATTTTGAAACCGGTAAGTGAAATATAAAGAAAGTTTCTTCGTTTTGCTATCTTGAGAATATTCTTTTGGCCTTCGGTGCATCTAGTGCTAACATTCTTAAGAGGATAAACTTATGTCGTTAGTCTTCTGGCCATCTAAAGAATAAGAGGTGCACAGATATGAAGTGAGCGTCATGTTACTCCGTAGGAAACATTTATTGCGAACAAGCTTTAATTTTTTTTAAGCTGGCAATGACATTTGTCAAACATATTCAGTAGACATCAAATCAGTTGAACAAGATCATATATACAACATTATACTACGGCATGATGATTTGCCGAAAGCATTAATTTTTTATTTTCGTTTAAAGAAAAATGCTGCAGAGACGCATCGAATGCTTGTCGAGGCATATGATGATTATAATCTAAACGGAAAAAATCATAGGTTAATCCGGGACAACCATTAACTGCTGCAACCAGATCGATTCGGTAGGTCGGTCTAGAAAGGTGTGGTGTATCACGAGCACCTAAAACCCGGTGAAACCGTTAATACAGATCGCTACTGACAACATTTGATCAATCTGAACCACGCATTGATAGAAAAACGACCGGAATGGGCCACACATTATTTGTTATTTGTGCTGACGTTGCTGATATTGTCAACTATTCGAAATGTGCTAATTTTCTAAGCCCAACTGTAGACTCAAGTAGTATACCCATTCGTATGTATAGATAGACTTAAAACCTCCTAACTGAATACTATTTTTGGAGGCATTTTTCTTCTTCTTCATATTCTTGTTATTCGTTGTACATTGATTGCTCGCTCACTGCTGCTTAATGCCACATTTGTATGTTGAGATAGTTCAGGAAAAGTGCGTGTGTATGCGAAATTTCTAATGATATATCACTGGCAGTTTTTGCTTTCCATACTTATATTGTACGTATGCTTCTATTGTTGTTGTTTTCAAGTATGAAATGAAGAAACTTAACTGAATGTAGGAGACCCACGTACAACATAATGTTCATTATTATCATTAAGCAAGCACTACTACTGACTACTATCCAACATCCAGGCTACTACTACTAGTCATTTACCCGTTTTTCCTTTTTTTCCTTTTATTAGTGCTTTTACAAGAATTTCGTTTAGTGTTCGTTCTTCACAAGATTCACAAAATATGGTTGATTTGGTTATCGTTTTATGCTTTCTGGGGGAGTTTTGTTGCTTTTTGGTGATGGTGGGGGGGGAACATCTTGCTCTAGAGTAGTTAGGCCTTAAGACTTAATGCTATAATGTTATTTTTGTTGTTGTTATTCACTCACGGTTTTAAGTTGTTGCTGTTGGCAATATAGTTTTGTTTGTGCAACCATTAAAATGTTCAATTTCTTAAACATGTGTAGTTAGTTCTTGTGTTATTTTGGAACTTTTTAATATAGTTTACCAGGATTTTTTTTCCAACGTTACACAATTAAATCTCCCACGGCATAATGGGGGGTTGTGGGCTGTGAACAGTTGGTGGCAAGTAATATGAAAACTCCGAGTTTATTTCAAAGATAAAACTATTCCTGTGAGGCGTTAAATTATGATGTTTGTTATTTTTGACAATAATAGTCGTGTTATAAGATGAGTGACTGACTGACTAAATTGACTGTGCCTACCCTAATCAGTACCTAAGCAGATTTAAACATTTACTTTCATAATGTTGTAATCTGTAAGGTAAAAAATTCAACAATCACACAGAGTTTTTGAATGTGACAATAAAAACCTGGTTAAAGTAAATTTTAAAAATTTTCTATTTCATTAATCTTAAACCAGGACATCCACAAAGTAAAGGTCTTTTTTTACTGAAAGGCCACAGATGTTACTCAGAGTACAGTTCCAGAGCAAATGAGTAAGTTAATAAAGGGAACTAAAAAACAGATTTTACTTAATTACTATTCTTATGAAAATAAAAAAATTATAACAAAAAATGTGTACATTTAGAACTACAAGCTATTATGGAATTTAATTTATTAGTTTGTGTCAAGGCTATTACGATCACCATGTCAACTCCAAACTTATTTGTGTTATTAACAGTGTTACCAATTCAGTTTTTGGGTAATAACGCATCAAAAATAATTAGCTGAATAGCAGATTTTAGACTTTACTAGAACATTCGAAATTAATTTCAATTTTCCATAAAAGCCGCCATATTAAGCTTAGTGAGTCAGTTATAGTTTAGCAGTCATAAAGTAAAGTCGTATTAAAAGTTAAGTATTGAGTAAATTGGATATTAAGCAACTTGGACACTGTATAGTTATAATTGTGTAAATTAACGACTGTATAAAGTAAAATATTAAATTCGCTGCATTTATTTTATTCTACGGAATTTAAAAGAATGCAAAAGTTTTAAGAAGGTTAAAACGTAACACTACGATAAGCTTATAGCACGACGTTTTGAATACCAGTCATTAATAAATTGCTTCTAAAACAAGTCCTTGACATCTGAAATATGACATAAAGCTATGCCTGTCTTGCGTAGAAGACAGGTACTATTTAAACTTGAGCAAGATCGAAGTCATCAATGGTTACAGTGAAATTCTGTATCGAATACCAGCGGTTTAGGTTTAAACGAAGAACAAAATTAGATATAAACCTATATTACCAGGACTTCTCAAACACCCTGGGTTGCGCAAAAGCCCGTGGTCTGACCCGCAGGTCATTTTTTATTACTACGTGGGCATTGTTCCAGTGCAACTTTACATTGAGTTTCAAATTACGCTAAGTTTGAGAAATTAGGCTCTAATCAGACCTCGAAGGTCTTTTTTAACTACCCGGGCACTATATTAACAATGTTAAGGTAACAATTAGCATCAGTATTGATTGGAGTTCAATCCTATATCGAGTTTTAACGACTTAATCTGAACCACAAACATTATTGATCAGAAACATAAGTTTGACAACCCGTTGTACCAGAATTTAGTCTACGCGGGCACTATATTAATCAAATTAAGGTAATCGCTTGCATCAGCATTGATAGCAGTGTAATTCTACATGAAGTTTCAACGATTTAATCTGAATCTCAATTATTATTAGTCAGAACCCTAAGTTCCCGAAACTTCGAATACTCATTGTACCAGAAATTAGTTTCTAAAGAGATCTCAAAGGTCTTGCATCTGCATTGGCTACAGTGCAATTCTACATCGATTTAATTTGAATCACGACCTAAGCTCCCAAAACTTCGAACATCCATGGTACCAAAAATAAGAGACTTATTTAGAGGACGCATCAGACCTCGCAGGGTCTTTTTTGTAGTAATTAAGGTGTTTTATACCTATTTGTGCATCAGACTTGCCGAAATTCTTAGCCCCTTTTTTACCCTAGCAGGTTCATACTTAAACTCCATTCAGGAGAGTATTGGTTTTCCACAAAGCATCCATTACTTTGCAGTTTCAGTAATGAAGTTGATTTTCAAGCTAAGTAGATGATTAATCCACTTTAGCTCCCATCCATATGATTGTGTAGTGGTAAAGATCCCTGCTAAGCGATGATGGTGATCTTTACTTAGCATTGTAATTTTTTCTCTGTAGGTGCGGGTTTATTTTCCTAATTTGATGTTTGTTATTATCGCCAAAGACAAGCTGGAAGGTCATGGAGCTTCTTCTTTGTATTTTAGATAAAGTTATCTGGAGAGAAGTAGAAGCCTCTTTATTAAATACTCGAAACCACAATTAAATTTTGTTGTTATATTCTCTGCTGGGGCTTGAACCTGGGCCGCTTTTGTTATTATGTATGCGCTCTAACGATTTCACCATGCCAGGGAAAATATAAGTCAAATATTTTTGAAACTAGTTTTTGTTTACTTCAAGAAGTCCGAAGTTACCGTGAGCGGATCAATTTTCACGCTAAAGCCATCTTAATTCATTGCACACTTAAGGCTTTGAATATTAGGATTTTATTCTTCATTTCCTTCTCTCACGTTCTTATTACTTTTTTTAATACTTTTTTATATAAAAAACATATTAAAATTTTTGTTTTTATAACAATATTACCACAGATATTGCAAACATGTTTTAAATTAAATAGTTGTTACAACCATTTTTTTATATAAACCATGTTTCCGCGCAGTTTTTTACTGTATTTATGAAAAAAATCCTTTAACACAATGCTGGCTGCAGGCGAAGGAAAAAAAACGATTTTTGAAACGGAATACTTAAAGGCAAAAAAAAAAGAAATGCTTGAGAGTATGACTATCCATTAAAAAAAGTGTCCATGTATGTTAACAATTTCATTAACAACATGGAAATACACGTATTACAGGGTAAACAATCCTAAAGATTACAAAATTGTTCCTTTAAAAAATAAAAATCACTTGGGAATATATGTAGTAACTATTTTGGGATCTACAGTATGCAGGGATAATATTTTTC
Source organism: Wohlfahrtia magnifica (assembly GCA_023159175.1). NCBI lineage: Eukaryota > Metazoa > Arthropoda > Insecta > Diptera > Sarcophagidae > Wohlfahrtia > Wohlfahrtia magnifica. The sequence continues at coordinate 5,006,409 of JAKWBJ010000051.1, forward strand.
TTTTTTGTGAAATTGGTTGCCTTTATACAAAAGTGGTCTGGACTGTACTGCAAAAGCTTTCTGATACAGGCAATCAAAATTGTTGAAAAATATGAAAAAAAAAAACGAAAAATAAAAAAATATATAAAAAAAGTTTCGCTGAAAAAATTCTTTTTTTATTTTGAGTGCATATTGCATAGGGTATCCATCATAAAGGGTAGCTCATACAGTGTTGGTTATTGTTTAAAGTGAATATACAAGGTTAGAAAAGTCAAATATTAAATAGCAGAGTTTGAAATAAATTTAAATGTTAGCTTACGGTGAAAGAAGAAGGCCTATAAGTTGCCAAATACAACCGTCGCGTTAAAAGCTCCACTGAAGGGAATGTTAAAAAGAGAGTGCCGTTTCGAAGCCTAACAAGACCACAGGTGTTAAGCTAACCAAAGAGAAAGGAAGGAAAAATGACTACAACCGACCTGACTGTCTATAAAATTTATCCCATTTATCCGCTTTTTTCTGATTGTTCAACGACCCATGGATACCGCTATTATATAAAATATGACACCAGGAACATAATATCAAGCTATCAGAGAAAATTCGAATTAAATCAATGATTCGTAGAAAACACCAGACCTGATACTGAATACCATTCTGGGTCCGTCTGTGAAGAATGTAATATCAGTAGAAATCCTACCACTAGTGTAACCAGCCAAATCCAGTCTGCGGATGGCTTTGTCTGTCTCTCAGCTTGATTGCCTTCTGAGCTGAAATTAGTACTGCTGAAGTTTTTTTTTTTTACCTGGAGAGTTTTATGTTAGTTCAGAGATTTATTTAAATTCAGAGTTAATAGTAAATTTGTTTTTTTTTTAAAAAATCTTCTGAAAGTTTTTTCTTCAGTTTTAATGTAAGAAGAAAAAAATTTTTGTAGAATTTTATTTGCGGTTTTAGATATAAGAAGATTGAATTTCTAAGATCTTTTTTATGGAATTCACGAGCTTTAAGGAAATTTAGATTTTTGTAATCTTCATTGCTTATACGAGTTTTATTTAATTTGCAAGAGTTGTATGTAAAACTCGTGAGGTTTATACAAATTAGAAGGTTTTTTTGAAAATCCCTTGAGTTTGATTCACTCTTTGATTGTTTAAGAATAACATTTTTTAACCTTTTAAGTTTTTGTAAGATCCATGTATGGATTTATCACTTGATTGAGTGTTGTTTTACTTGAAAGAGTTTTATATAAAACTCATGAGTTTTATGCAAATTTGAAGAGTTTTTTTTAACAAGTTCTTGTGGTTTGATTGATTGTTTGATACGAATAAAACGAATTTTTGTTTAATATATAAAGTTTTTCATGGATTGATCGGCTAAACGAGTTTTATTTGATTTGAAAGAGTTTTATATAAAGCTCATGAGTTTTAATGTAAAATTGAAGTTTTATGCAAATTGTTTGTGTTTGATTGAGTGTTTGATAAAAGAACTACTGGAGGGATTTGTTGAATGAGATTTATTTGATTTGAAAGAGTTTTATATAAAACTCATAAAAAATCTAGTATGTAAATAACCAGAGTTTTATAAAAATTCCGTGGATTTGATTGATTTTCAAATTTATGAGATTTTAAAAGATAATTCATGAGTTTTACATAAATAAATATTGATTGACTGTTTGATTATTTAACGGATATTATTTCTAGATCTTTTAAGATTTTATGACTCGTCATTGTATGATTGATCGATGTTATTGAGGTTTGGGACTTTTTGGTAAAATATTTATATCATATTTGTTTGTTTTTTATTTCATTTCTAAGAGTTTTATTGAATTTATAAGTTATTTTGTTTTTAAGAGTTTTATTTAATTTTAGAGAGTTTCATTTAAGTTTTAAGAATTTTATTTAATTTTTGAGAGTTTTATGTTATTTTAAGAGTTTTATTTATTTCTAAGAATTTTATATACAATTTTTAAGAATTTTTAAGTTTTTTTAATTTCATTTTTTTAATTTAATTTAATAATAATTTAATTTTTTTTTAATTTCTAAGAGTTTATCATAAAATTCACGAATTTAATACATGGCTTGAGAGTTTGTACTAATTTTTATATCTTGAGAAAATGACTCTATTCTAGGCTTTGCCTGTTTATATACAAATTGGGCGTTTTCCCTTTTGAAAAGGAAGCTTTTAAAAGGAATTTTTTTTAAATAAAATAATAAATGATTTCATTATTTTCATATGTATCTTGATTTCTTCAGTCAACTGCATCATATTGTGTGCTTTTTCCCTTTCAAACATATGCAGGTTTTTTATTTTAAAGTTTAAAAATTTTACAAAATTTTTTAGTGACCACCTCGCCTGTACTCCACAATTTTTCTCCATTTAAAGCTCTTTGTGTGATGGATGTTTGTTTAGATTTCCTTGAATATAACTTCATTATATTCCTTACATACATATATAGTTGTATGTAGTAGGCATTGGCTTTTTCTTTTAAGAATCACTCTATTGGGATAGAGTTTTTTGTTTGTTTCCGATACTTTTTGCAAAAAAAGAAAACTCCACAGAAACTGTTTCCGGTTTCTTTTATTTGTTTTCTTGTACCCCATTAAGGCAGCCTCACAATGTTAATCCATTTAACTCAATCTTTCCTTCAAACCTTTTTCTTCTGGTTACATTGTCTTCCCATTTTTTCTATCATTTCTTTTCGAGCTTTGTTTTTTGGTTAGCAATTTCAACCACAAAGAAATTGATAATAATGATTATGTTGATGCTGTTGTTGTTGATGATGATGATGATGATGATGATGATGATGCACATCCAATATCTATTTCTGTTATTGAACAAAGTAATGTTACAATTTGCTATGAAAATGCCAACAACAACAACAAAAGTAACAAAAACTTACTAAAAGACGTAGAAGAAAATAAAGTTCCTTTTATATCAAAAACTTGCAAAACATCGATCCTAATGGAAAACATACTCTCGCAATTCTCTATCTATCAAGGGAGTTCGGTAAAACAGTGAAATGTTAAATAAAATTTCCTTTAAAAGGTTTTATAGTTTCTACAAAGTGCTCGCTATTTGACTTTTTACTGTTCAAATTAAAAATAATTTCTTTTGTTTTAGAATTCTGACTTGTGTTTCAGTGATTTCTGTTTTTGAACTCCTTTACATTTCTTCACAGAGGCAATAAAAAAATTTGATTGCGAATAAATCTTTTCACATATTCAAAATCTGGGAAGCAGATTGAAACAGAGTAGGTTGTGTAGGTTGTGCTAGTTGCCTACACTCGGACGCCCATTATAAAATGGAGTAAATTTTGAAAACAACATCTTCTGAATTAAAGCGGCTTTCAAAAACAACATTTTAAAGAAAAAGTAATATGAAATAGTTATCAGAAATAGCAATTCCTATTCGTTATTCTTTAAATAGTTTGTTATTGGCTTTTAGACATTGAACTGATCATTGTTCTCTTAAAAAGTCGATGGTATCGATTTTTCGTTTTATGCTCTTTGTAGAAAGTGAATTGTATTAAGTCCAGACCTCATAAGAGGTTGATCCAATGAACCTACTAAATACAGCTCATTACCAAATATGTGTCACTTTAATCGAAAACCTGTTACCGATGTTGAGATAAAGCCATTGTTCCGTCAGTGTGGAACTTCTGGGTTTTCTGAGCGAAAAACTGATCATATTGCGTTTTGCTATCGAATTTAAATTTGCACCATTAAGAGAGTTTTACAGAGTTTGAAACAAATGACAATCTGAGAGAGAAAAGTCCGAGCTATATGGTGGATGTATTCCATTGTATTTCCCCAGCCAAACACTCTGAGTTTTTGCCGGGCCTTCAAAACTGTGTGTGGTCTGACTGTGGAACACAACTCATTTTCTCTTGATTCTAGCCGTTTTAATTGAACTGCTTGCTTCATTGATTGTTGACAGTAGAGATCAGAATCAATCGTATGGTCAGGTTGTAGTAGGTAATAATGAACAATTCTCTTCCAATATCACCAACTTCATTCATGACCTCTTTCGCACCTTATTGTCGTACGTGATGCATTTTTCATCGCCTGTAATTTTTTTACTAAAAATTTTATTAACTCCGTCAATTTTCAACGAATTTCTAAACCTTACGTCTCAATTTATTTATACAATAACTAAATATAGTTTCTTAATTAATCCATAAATACGAGTAGTACGGTTCCTATATAAAATAGTGCGTGACAAAGCACCTAAACTTGAAAAATGAGGAACAAATTTAGTGAAAAATGGGTTTGCGTGGGACCGAATATTCGATTGGAAATTGAATTGTAAAATTTTTCAATGTAATTCAACGAAATGGTCGACCAACTGTGTTTGACTCCTTCCGTTAAATCTATTTTTGTGTCGTATTGTCTTTCGGACTCGTACACTTTCTTAACCACCCATCTCCATACGTTTTTGATTACATTTGGGCTGGGCAATCCAGGATTTAACAGAACGGACTTTATGGATTGGAATATTTTAGATTTTCAAATAAGCTTTGCCAGATTCCCAAATAAGTAGAAAAGCTGTTTTAGAAACGCCATTATAGTTGAATAAAAATAAAATAAGTAATGAAGCTTAAAATGCCGCCTTCCACACAAGATATATTGTTGCCAGGAGCAATTAGTATTACCAGAGATATTACATTTTAGAGCCATCTATCGACAATTTCTAATCGAACTTTTTTGAACACTAATATTTGCAAAATAATAATTAATGTTTACAAGGAGGCGTATTTTTGTCTTAAGTGCTTGCATATAGAACCTATTGCAGCCGAAGTTCGAATCGTGGCGATGATAAAGAAGCTTTTTTTTACATGATTTCGAATTTAAAATAATTAAAGATGCTGTAGTGCACACTAAATGATCAATAATTCCTCCACCAGACCTTAAAGGAAAAAAGTACAACAACAACTACAAAAAATCTTGGAACAGTCAGGCGACACCACCTCTCCAAAAAAAAAAGAAAAAGAGCCATGTAAATGGTAGGAGTCTATGATAATCAAAGACTCCTCACCACTACGCCAAGTACGCTGAGGTTGTTGTATATAGGCAAAGACAGATGGCAGCATTAGCATTCATTCTACCCTTCTACGGGAAGAGGGGCTTGTGTAGTGATTATAGCGCACGCATAACAATATAAGCGGCCCATACTCGAGCCTCAGCAGAGAATTGACGAAAAAAAGTGTTTCACTCAGACAACTCCCTCAAAAAAATAAAGAATACCCTCTGATCTTTCAGCTTATGTCTGGCGATGATGACAAACATCAGACGAATAATTAGGAAATACGCCACCTACTGAGAAAAAAATTACAATGCTAAGTAAAGATTACCACCATCACTTAGCAAGGATCTTCACCACTACATAACCATATGGAGGGAAGCAAAAGTAGATCAATCATATACTTAGTTTGAAAAATCAACTTGGTTAACCTGATGAAACTGAAACTGAACTGTGGAAATCCAATATGCTCCCTAGATGAGTGACGGAGAAAAAAGTCCTGCTACAATAAGTCTATCACCTGCATAGCTGAAAGACGAATTACATGGCAAATGATTATAAAGAAATTGAAACCAGACAAAAGAAGCTTTAAAAACATTTTTTTTTTTAATTTTTTCCAAACCTGCACTTAACAAAGCTTACGTTGTAACCTATAGCCTGATTAATTAGAAGAAAACTATTAAACTTTGATTTCCATTTGATAACCTACATAACTTGTTGTTTTTAAAGAGAAATTTATTTTTCATACATTTGAAAAAGAATTTCGTTTAATATTTATTTATGAAATATTTTAAATACTTTTCATGAAACCGAATTTTTCTTTCTACCACAGACATACCAACAGAATGTTATTTTTTCAAAGTTTTCTTCACTCACAAACTTTTTGCCTTTTAAATACCAAATTTTATTTTACATATTATTATTTAAATAACCTTGACCCTTTTTTATTCCTACTACTACTATTACTCCTGCTATACTGTACATACAACCGGCTTATTTAACTCTTTTTTCAGGACACTGACCTTTTCTCCCACATTTACGAGTATATTTCCAAGAACCAACAACAAGTGTTCACATAGAATAGAAAATATTCTCTCGAATAAAATTATATTTAAAGATTAAAATAAAAATAGAGAAAAATAATGTTTGCATAAAACTGAAATTAAATCTATGGTAAAAAGTCCATTCACCCATAGTCTAGGCAGCAGCGTTGACTTTCACCTTCAGTGAAAAGTAAAGAAGGAATGAAAGAATCATCACTTCTTTCTCTCTCTCTCTCTCTCTCACTTTAATCACTACTACTGTCTATACAAAAATTTATAAACTTTGAAAAGCAATTCTCTACTCACAAAAGCATTCTGGTATAATTTTGCATGCTGGTTAAATAGATTTTTCACTTCTACACCAACCCCATGTACTATTATAAGAGAAAGAAGAGGAAGAAGAAAAATACATTTTCTCTACCTTTTAGGACGAGATTTTCTATGTACATACTCGTATCTGTGTGGTTTTTCTATGGAAATGTCTGCAAGTGATTTTAGAACTTTTGTTTTAAGTTCTGTATTTGTGTTTTTAAAAAATATATATGCATATGTATAGGTATGTGTGTGTGCGTATATTTATGTGTGTTAATTTTAGAATCCTTGAATAAAATCTAGTTCAAAAACTTATTCTTCTTTTTTGTTAAAAGTAATGTTTTGGGTTTAATTACCAGTAAATAGAGTAAATAAATTTATTTATGAAGATACACTGAAAGAAAACCATTTATGAAATTTCTTTATAATATTCCTTTATTCTTTCCATTAGATCAATATAAAACAGCACCTTTGTAACTGGAGTCAGTCTGTGGTGCAGTTAGAACCCAATTTAGCTCCTCTAAGTTAGAAAATGTAATTTATTGAAGAGTAGGAGCTCTACCTGTTGCTAAGCTTAGGTTTACGTGACTGATATACCAATAATTAGAATGTAGGGGAATCTTTGTCTAACTGTATTATGGTAAGACACAGGCTTACTTATGGTAAGACACGGCTCACCAACCGTGAGGTTATGAGTATTTCGCTATGAAAAACTCTCTAACTAATGCATCTGCCATTCGGAGCAGTTGAATGAGTCGAAAAATAGAATACGGAGCAACTCATTGATTGTGATAATTTCCTTTGTTTCAGTTAGGATGTTGTTGAAATTTTTTACGTAAGGTAACCTTAGACCTATCTTGCATCTTAACAAAGTTAAGGATTATGTAAGGAGGAAGTGGCAGCCTCGTTGTATTAAGACACACCTGAGCCACCGTGGTAGTCACCAAGTTCAAATTAACCGGTCTTGACAGTCATCCAGAGACCTTACATAGAAGCACAATCCCGCAAATCAAGTCGGAAACCAGCCTGACAATCTAATGAACTTGGTTGAAAGGTCTAATAAGCTATCGAGAAAGAGCGAACCAAGTGTGAGCAATCTATGTCTAGCTAGAGACGGATACTGGCAAGTGAAGTGAGTCACACTCTCCTCTTTCTCAATCGATGATCTACAACCTCAGCAAAAATCATTCGTCAGTAAGTGCGGTCTTTGCGCGTTCCTACCGATAACGCAATGCCCAGTGAGAATACACACAGTAGTGCAGATGCTCCGACGATCCAATTTAATCAACTGATTGGTGCGCCTACCATCCGATCTAGGCCAGGTGAGTGTAGAAATGAAGCAAGATTCCTGTCAGCGTCTAATAAATACTACTGCCTAATAGACAGCATAACAGATGACAGCGGTACACCCACCTTCGTGATTAGATCAGCTACACAATTACCCGGAATGCCCCTGTGACGTGGAACCCAAATGAGATGGACGCAAAACTGCCGTGAGTGTATCCCTGAGGCTGAGCCTTTCGGAAAATATTCCTTTGCCCAACCTGTCCCCATATTTATGGCCGTCAGTATAGACCTCCAGCGCATCGCCGGAGATGAATGAGCCAAATGCCCAGTCGTCTCTACTTGGGATCACGAAATGAAATTACCCATCCAGCACCGGTCCGAATGGAACATAGTCAATATCATCCAGAATTCGGAGTTCCTCAGATAAAACCGAGGAGTAACCCGAGAAGATGATTAATCTACTGTATTTTGTCTCCATATAATTGTGTGTAGTGGTGAAGATCCTTGCTAAGTGGTGGTGATCCTTATCATCGCCAGAGGTAAGCTGGAAGGTCAGCGGGCTTCTTTAGATGGATCTGTATGGAGAAAGTTTAAAGTCTATAATGTGGCGTGTGTTTCATTGTTCTATCGGTACTATAACGGAATGTGTTCTAACGAAATTAAGGAATTAATTCCCAAAATGAAAAATCATATATTTTTACGTAGTACTCGTATTTCTCGTAGAGCGCATCCCTTTGTAGTTGATCGTCCAGTAAATCGCACAACGCATTATAGGGAGAATTCGTTCTTTGGTCGCACTGTTCGGTTGTGGAATAATCTTCCAGCGAAAGTATTTCCTGCCACTTACGATTTGAGTAAATTTAAATCTAACGTCCATAAACACTACTCCCTCTGTCTTCCTTCCAATAACCTATTTTCCTAGTACCAGCACAATGCACTGCATGAGTAGTGGCCATCCCCTGGGTGCTGGTCTTATATATATAAAAAAAAAAGTTCAAAGTCTATTTGTTAAACACTCGAAACCGCAAATTACGTTTTTTCCTCATGTCCTCTGCTGGGATTCGAACCTGTGCTGTTTGTGTTGTATGCCTGCGATTTAACCACTACTCCATGCCACTTATAAATATAGGAAATCAGTCAAAAAGTCTAAAAGCATTTAACAAAACTCTTCCATCTTCTTTGGTACTCCAGTATGACCTTGTTTTTCAGAGATATATATTATAGAGATATATATTATATATATTTCAACTTACCGATAGCCTTTTATACAAAATAATAATACAACTTGATAAACGACTATTCTTAACTTCTTAAATTTTCTTATATATATTTTTTCTTTAAGTGTATTCCTTTTTTAAACATACACTGCAAAAAATTATATTTCTAACATCAAATATGAATGTTCATACTCCACATATGCATATATATATAGAAAATTTCAAATGTCCTGTCTAAGGACAAGTTTTCAAAACTTCTATATTCTTATTCTAGTACACACACTCTATGTGTTAATGTATTTTGAGAAATCTATTTTATTCTGTATGTGTGTGTGTGTATATAAAGTGAAAAGTTAAACCTTTTGTGTCTGCTCGATGTCTGCCATTTAGAATTATTCTTCGAATGGGTGGCTGCTATACACTGTTTAGTACTCGTAGTAGTTTGAGATATTTATTTTAATATTTTTATGCAAATTGTCTGTCTGCTTTTTATTGCTTGAAAGCACATACACACTCATAAAACTAAAAGAACTTCAAACATAAATGAAGGTCAAGTACGAACATAAATATAATTTAGAAAACTTTATGTTTTTGTGGAAATCGAAAGGAAAAATATAGAATAATATAAAAAACTGAATATAATAATAGATGACCTGGAAAAAGTTTATTCAACTAATGTCGGACTATAAGAGATGGTTATTTTTGTTGGCAACTAAAAAGAAAAATAAAGGATATAAATGTTTAGTGAATGTAAGGAAAGAATTTCAACGGAATTAAGAGAAATTAAAAAAATATAATATTTGGAGAAAATAATAAAATAAAGAAATATCAGTTTATTGACTGAGAGAAGTCCCCATTTTTCGGGCTTACTGAAGTTAAGTAGTGTGCAACGGGCTACATCACTTCTCAATACAGGCGCGATGCACGATATCCGTCCTTTGGACTTGCAAGTTCACTTTCAGTCGGTAAGGAGTATCCACTATAGCCATGCGCACGTTTTGTGCGTATATATGCCCAACACAGACGACTAGACAAGGTGAAATCTATTTCTTGACGGTCTAGCCTTCTATATGAATGGCTCCTAGACGGGGAAGGGAACACTGCGCTCTCATAAGTTAAACGACAAATGCAGTGTTTTCTCGACTGAAGTTTGCAGTTAGGAGGGTTGTGGGAGTGGTTCGAAGTATAAATGGTAGCATTAGAGGGCCAAATCATAGGCTCTCAAATCACCTTCGATCAAGTCTTAGATCGTTTAGTTTGCAGAATGATCTTGGTAAGGTTATAAGACTTTGCTAGGTACCGTTAAACGAGATGGCTGGTAAATTGGCTCTACGTGGCTCGAAGTTAGAGAAACTACGGACTAAGCACTTCGTACTACAGCCGTTGTGTCAGTATATTGGTGAACTCGAAGGGTTATTCACTAGAAGATCTAGCCAACTCTGCTGAAATAAGCCCAAATGAAGGTGTTTAAGGTCCATCTGGCTGGTTGTCTCTAATGTTGGGACCTCTGACCTGATTCTGCTTACGACTTGTAAATGGGAAAATAGCGACACCGATTTTTGTAAATTGCGTAAGTATAAGGAAGAAATGGAGACAATCTAACACTATGTCACTGCCTTGGCTTTCTAGCAGAAGGCATCGATTTGTAAGTAACCATCCTTTCGGGCATAGAACTATTCTCCACTATTCCTAGTTCGCTAAGAGAATAGCAAACTGGCTTTAGAGCGTAAATCGGCTAAATCGGCCCGGACAAGGGGTTCTTTCGGACCTTTTGCTCTTGTAGAACTGACTGCGTCTTATAGGGTGACCTCTCTCCTCTCTCTCTTTTTCTAGTTCTTGCGGCTTACTCTTTTCAGTGATTGTTTTTTCTATACTATCTACAGAATGAATACAATGGACCACGTGGTGTCTGGTGATGCAACTATCGGTTCTCTTGGCGGTTGCACATCCTCTAACCTAACCTAACCTAACCTCACCTTACAAATAAGAATTCATTTCTTACATCATTTCAAAAATGTATTTACTTTGAGTTAATGAAAAATCTTTTTAACCAAAAAGACCACGAAGAATACTGTTACGTTTCAACCTTTTTAAAAATTTGAGTTTTTTTAAATTGTGTCAAATAAGATAAATTATTTATCTTGTACTTAATACAAAAACTTACTCAACACTTTTATTTACCCGGACTTTGCGACTTTACTTATTGACTGTTAAATTACATTACACTGACTAAGCGCAATGTGCCACGATTTATAGCAAATCATCATCAATTTCAAATATTCTGGCAGAAATAAATTTATTTAATAATAACACTGTTAATAACAGAAATAATTATGGCAGTAACAGATACATTGAGAGCCTTGACACAAACCAATAGATTAAAATTTCACAATAAATGCTTCTATATAATAGTACTACTGCACTAATTTGGTGTATCTTTTCTTTGGGCATTGTTTATTTTCGTAACAATATTTCAGGCACAGTCCCTGACACCCTTTCTATTTCGGGCAGTAGTTGATTGATACTCGGCAAGCGTTAATTATGTTAATCTTCTTAACCGCTTTGGTGATATAAGATGTCATTTTAATGTGCTTTAGAGCCTTTAAGTTAATTGTGCTTTTAAACAAATTTGTTTCACTGTAAAATATTTTTTAATTTTTATTCAAAGTGTTGCCTTCTTTAAGGTGCTTAAATTTAATAAATAATATCAAGTGTTGTTTTTTTTTTAAATTTTTTTTTATTTAAAAAGTTTCTTCTTTTTCTTAATTTATTTGGCTTAAGCATTATACACTGGATTGTTTTTTTCATTTTTTGAACTAAACTACGCACTACAGAATTACAGCTACCATTTGATTTAGGTTTTTGTTTTTGCATATTTTTTTGTTGTTTTGTCTTTTAAACATGTTTTACATATTAAATTATAAATAATATAATAAAATACATATATAAAAAAGCTGAGCAATATACACACGAGTTTATAAATATAATTATAATTAAAGTCTAAACCTTTTACATCTTTTTTTTTTTAATATATTTTAAAAGTATTAAAAATAGAAAAAATGAAATTTTGTATAAATGATAACGAAGTTGGATGACTGATAATATTGTTATTTAAATATTATATTTTAATTATTAATGATGGGTTGTTTACTTTTATTTCGTTTTTAAATAATTTATCATTTTTCCGGAATTTTTTTTATGATTTTTTAATTAATCATAGATTTTTTTATGAATGAATAACTATGCGAGTAAATGTATAAAAGAGTTTAAATTAATGCCAGTTAAAGAGAAGAAAAAAATGTATGGTGAAGAGAATACTACTTAAGAATGAGCTATTGAAGATAATTAAGTTGTAGGTTCACTACTAAAAACTACGCTTTTCTTTTAAGTCCAATCATGCAGAGTGTAAAGAATATAACAATCCAGGCACACATAACCAAGAAACCATTATAAACCTGATTATTTGTAATACTCCAGCCCTTTTCTAAAATATTGCGAGCCGATATAGAGGGCAATGTGAAGGGGAAATACATGACTATATCTTGTAAAGCTTTAGGCATGCCCTCCAGGGGCCATAATAAACCTGAAACACAAAAAAGTTTTTTTTTTTTAAATAAAGAAAACAAAATTTTAATTTATTTTTTAACAAAAGCTTACCACACAAGATAATCATGGGATAGAAAGCTCCAGTAGCTACGAAATTTGCTTCTGTATGCGATTTACAATAAACAGAGATAAGTAAACCTTAAACAAAGTTGAAAAAAATATATGAATATTATTAATTTTAATTTATTTATTTTTCTTTTTTTTTAACCAGCTCATCAATATTTATTTATTTATCTCTTCTCCACTCTTTTATCTTTCACTTACCAAATAACATGCCACAAAATGAGGTCAATGTCAATAGAAATATTAATGTCGCTGTATCGCCTTTATTATATGTGTCAAATACTATGCCAATATACATAATCACTTCGAAACTTTGTACAACCATGATAATAAATTGTGTCAATAAATGAGCCCATAGCATTTGCATAGCCGATACACCGGCTACTAATGTACGATCCCATACACCATCCATACGCTCTTCAATAAATACAGCAGCTGTCATTAAAGTGGCCAGAAAGAATACCATTCTATAATGGAAATGATGAAAACAAATTAAATTTTTTAAATTAAATTAAAATTAATTTGCTTAATTAATAAAAATATATTTTCTTACGTCATTATTACACCGGGAGCTACATATTGTTGAAATTCCATATCTTCTGAACCGTAAATGGGTTCTTTCATATTTATGGGTATGCTAGCCAAAGACTGGGGTAAATTACAATCACTTAAGATTTCCTTAATAAAGTAATGATAGTGTTCACGTAATTTTCTCTCAACAAAATAGGCTATTTGACGATCTAAAAATAATTAAAAATTTGTTTTTTAAAAACCATCATGAAAATCGTCATTCCTGGAGTATGTGTGGGTATAATTTGAAAATGTGGAACAATATTTAAATATATAAATGTCATCGAGAAACCTAAGGACTTTCGTAAATTCTGCTACCTGGGGAGTTTTATATCCTTAAACAGAAGTTCGCATAGCATATTGTCTTTCCACAAAGCATCCATTGCTTTGTTTTTAGTTTCATTAATCAAGTTGTTTTTTAAAGCTAAGTAGGTGATTTATACACTGTCGCTTCCCTTTATATGATTGTGTAATGGTAAAGATCCTTGCTAAGTGGTGGTGATGATCTTTACTTAGAAAATCAATTTTTCCCGCTAGGTGGCGTTTTTGTCCTGAACATTCTTCTGATGTTTACCATCATCGCCAGATGTAAGCTGGGAGGTCAGGGGGCTTCTTTATTTTTTAGATGGACTTATCTGGGGAGAAGTGAAAGTCTCTTGATTGAAAATTCGAAACCACAATTAAATTTCTTTTTCATGTGCTCCTCTGCTGTGGTTCTAACCTGTACCGCTTGTGTTGTTATGCGTGCGCTCTAACCACTACACACGCCACCATATCGATTTAGATAAAAAGGGACAATTGACAAATCCTCGTCACACTTTTAGAAGGAATTTTTTAGTGGTCACCTTGTGTTATGATCTTTTCCCATTTGTCTGTTAACATATGGATTCCACGCCAAGAGATCTGCAAATTTTTTATGGTTAAGATATATTCAGGCCAATTTCTGCTTTGAAGAGCACCTAATTGCAGTGAAACTTTCTGCATCAAAGCAGAACGAGGACGAGGACGTAGGACGTGTCAAAATCTGCATATTCTAGGACAGTCAATCGGTTCTAAAGGACTAGTGGTTATGCATTTACGTCTTTAGAAATACTGAAATTCATAACGCGCGTAAAAACCTAGCCTTAGGCAGAGTGCCAGGACATGAGCGGCACAAGAGGAATAAGATGGCGGACATCTATGCCAAAAGGGCAGATGAAGAAACTTTCACTAAATCCACTCCATTCTTTAGCTTCAACAGGAGTCTCGTGAAATGGTCAACGTGCATTGGAAACATTAGTAGAATCGACCATTTTAAAGAGTTTCTAAGAGGGCAGGATTTGATTTAAAGCTCGACAGCTCACATCAATACGTCTGTAATAAGCTCAGAATCGGCATATCCAACACCAGCACACGCATATTCTGCTAAACGGAAGAGGAGTCAATGAACCACTTAATCACTAATTGTTTGGCACTGGTGCACAGAAGATACAGGCTAGTATACGCATATACTTTGGCTGAGCAGAACTTCACTTCACTATTGTTGAAGTAGAGAGTCTGGTACATTGACCTATTAGGCCTGTAAATAACAAGGGAAGGCGAATAGATCAGCGATGGTTGCTGAGCAAAAAAAGAATCTTGGGCCTGAGCTCTCCTTTCTTGCATTTCATGTATCTGATCGTTGTCTTGATTAGATATTTTGGTTTCATATCATAGAATATGCGATCAATCTCGGCGCGTTTCTGCTATTATTCACTTAAACGAATCAATCAAGTTCGGTATAGGTTCCCTGGCGCAATTTCAGCAGCTCATAGTAGTTGAAATACTTTTGGTGCCACCAAATACAGAGCATTTTCTAGGCGCTACAAATATTCGGCTTTGGAATTGGGTCGGCTGGTTGTACATACGATTTTTGGAGCTTCGATTGTCTTAATGGATCCATTTTGGCTTTTGATGCAGAAATTACTTCTTTTTAATGGCGTTTACACAACATTTTGGACATGTACAATCGTCTCGCAACGTATTTCAGCTGCAGCTCATGTGTTTTTGTTTTTAGATTAATTTTGCTGCTCGCAAAGGTTTTAAAATTGTTGCTTGAGTTTTTTTCCGTTACTTCTCTTTGAACCATAGAATTTCCACGGACTATCTTTACCTTGTTTCAGTTTCTTTGTAATCCTTGTCTTCCAGTTAAATAGGTAATCGGTCAACTGTAGTAGTAAACACAGCCTCTGTGTATTTGGTGTATCGGTAAGGTGCCTTTGCTTACCATAGGCTTTTACCTTTTCTATTTTTCTAAGCTGTGGTGTTGCTGACCTTCTTTAAGGAGGCCATTTTCGTTAGATTATCTAGAGTTGATCGCAATTGTGTAATTACTTAAAATTTGAAACCCTGATAAACATTTTTCCCCTTTCTACGTTCGGAACCTGGACTCCCAATTATCCTGAAATGTTCTTAAAGAAGCAACGCGGACCTGGACAATCTTTGTCTGCCGCATCAAGATCACCATTTATGAACTCCAAAGACTATCTTTCGCACATTGAAAGCGTTGCCTAAATTGCGGTGAGCTCTCGTCGTGACAGTTGGTTGTTTTTCGAATGTAATAAATACAGAAAAACATTCCGTAAATAAGGCTTTTTGGCACAAATTCACCATTTTCCAGCAAGAAAAAAGCTTCAAAATAATGCAAATTCCATAAATAAATGGCAGACATTTACCCTCTGAAATGTCATTTAAGTTATTAAGTATATAAACCATATGCAAAGGATACGCCATCTGTGGTGATTCGCGCAATGTTATATATATATATACACCCAATAAAACTTACGTTATATTAAACATTCCAAATCATGACAAACTTAGTCATAAACCTTGTCCCAAAAAATAAGCACATACCTGTCATATCAATATGTACCGCTAGTTCAGCACTATTTATGGCATCATCTTCGGCAAAGCGACCATCTTCCATTAAAGATTGCATCGAGGTAGAGAAATTTTGAGGGAAATAAATATAACCCAATATATCAGTGGATTTCGAATCACGATGAGCATCTTCAACATTATCATAGAAAACCTGGGAAAATATAACAAAAAAAAAAAAAAAAAAAATAAAATAAAAATAGGCTGTTATGGAACCACTCTAAGCTTTACTTACCTTTTTTATATGATCACTATCCTCTAGACTGGTAACAAAACGACATGATATCCTATTAAAATTGCAAGTGTCATTAAAAACCGAAACAGTTATGAGATCCGGATCAAAACAGGTGTCCCATTTTGTAATTTCGCTATTCACAATACCTATTCTCATATTATTAGGGGTTTTGCCAATGGCCATATAAAAACAGGATAATTGTATTAAAGGAAACATTAACATGAAAATAATGCCACTGTAATTTGGAATACAAAATTTTTTTAAATAATTTTTCAGATAATGTAGAAAGGGGGAGGGGGTGTTGCATCTTACCTAGGCTGCCTAAATAATTGTACAAAATTTTTGGTCATTAGCGCTTTTATTCTACCCTTGGTGGTGAAGAAACATTTCTTTTGATTTTCATTCTCTTCGACATTCTCATTCCTTTCTAACGGTGGTTTTTCTATATTCGTTTCCATATTGGCTTTCTCTGTGGGCTGTGTTATGCTGGTGGCATCGATTACCTCTACACCATTGCATATAGCATTCGAGGCATGATGTTGATTAGAAGGTAATTGTGCTAGAGAAGCCTCTATAACATCATTATCACCCTGTTTTTGACTCAGTATAAGAAAAGCATCTTCTATGGAATTCACTTCAAATCTTAACATAATGTTTTCCGGTGTATCTTCAGCTAAAAGTACACCTTTGCGCATTAAACCAATCTGTAAGATAAGATTTTTTTTTAAGTTTCAAAAAAGAAAAGTTTTAAAGATTTTTAACAAAAATCTTACACAATTGGCTTGCTTAGCTTCTTCGATGTAGTGCGTTGTAATAATCACAGACATTTTACTATTTCTGGTTGATTCTACTAAGAAATCCCAGATTCTAAAATGAAAATAAAATATATAAGTATTTTTTGTTATTTGTTCAAAATTGTATATTTTGTACTAATTTTTAAATTATTTTTTATTTCTTTACAGGTAAATATTCAAAACCTCTCATATGAAAATTGACCAAAAAAAAAAAAAAAAAAACAAAAATCCCAAATAAATTCTAACTGAAAAAGTAAGTCTTTAATATAGTTTTAGGTCCAGTTTTGCAGGAAATTAGAAAAAAATATATACGAAACCTAAACGGGAATATTGAAAGTGTAATGCGAAAGGCATTTGACAGGGCCATGTTAAAGTTTTCTGGCGGGCCACATTTAAGTTTTATGAAAACTTTACAAACTAAAGTCAATATGTCAAATTTTTCAGGCGAGTATAGATGTAATATTTGCGATATAAAAAACTTGAAAATTGAGGACGAAATATCGTGTTTTGTAGGCAATCATAAAAAACTTAGAAGTTAAAATCATATATAGTTTCCCTGGACGAGCTTCCTTTAACTTTTTATAAAATTATTGAAACTTACAAGCTGATGGTATTGTATTGTAATTTTTAGGCGGGCCACATTCGATTTTTTGCAAAATAATCAAAAGCATGGAAATTGAAGTCGTAAAATTTTATTTCTTAGACGGGTCACATTAACTTTTTACAAACTTATGTATGTGACTGCAGCAAACTAAGTTTATAATATGGCACACTTTGCATAATTATAAAAAAAGTTGTAAACTAAAGTTATAATATTGTATACCTTGGCGGTTCACATTTAAATATTTGCGAAAATTGAACAAACTTATAAAATGATGGATTTATATTGTATTTTCTAGGCGAGCCACATTAGATTTTTGCAAAATAATCAAAAATTTGCATATTTCAGTCGAAAAATTTTGATTTTAGGCGGGCCACCTTAACGTTTTTGCGTAGATATGAAAAATATTAAATTTATTGTCACGCATTAAGCGTAAACATTCAAATCTATGAAAAGGTATGAAAACTTACAAATTTTAATCATATTATTGCGTTCTTTAAGCGGGCCATTTAAAATTGTTGCAAAATAATGATAAGTTTATAAACTTAAATTAAAATATTGCAGTTCTTAGGTGGGTGATATTTAAATTTTTGCAGTATGTTGATGAACATCAAAATTGATGACATGGTATGGCGTATTTTAGGCGGGCCACTTTAGACTTATTGCAAAATAATGAAAAACTTACGAACTTAAGTTATAATATCGAATTTTTTAGGCGGTCCATAATCTAATTTTTGAATATGAATTACTTAGGCAGGTCATATTTAAATTCTTGCAATATGGTGATGAACTTTCAAATTGAGGTCATGGTATGGCATATTTAAAGCGTGTCAATTTAAACTTATTGCAAAAGAATGTAAAACTTACGAATTTAAATTAACATATCGCATTTTTGTAGGCGGACCTTATTTCAATTTTGGAATGTGATGCAAAATTTACAAATTATGGTCATAGTATGGTATATTTTAGGTGGGTTACTTATTAAGTCTCGCTAAATAATGAAAAACTTGAAAATTTAAATCATAATATGAAATTATTGCAAACGTTACGTGGTTGTTACGTAGTAAGTGTTAAGCCGGCCACATTTAAATTTTTGCAATATAATAAAAGATTTAGAAATTGAAGACATAATATTTTATTTTTTGGCGGGCCACTAATTCCCTTTGTTTGATAAAGTATTTTTAGGTGGACTACTTTAAAACTTTTGCCTAATAACGTATATTTTAGATGGACTTTATTTAAATTTTGCATTATTATACATTTTTTTTATACAAAATTAAATTATTTTGTCCAATTTATTAGAAAAAAGAAAAAAAAAATTGCAAATTTAAAATATTTTAGAATATGTTTTGGGCGGCCATATTAAAATTTCTTCAAAATAATTACAAATACCATATACAAACGGAAATCATGATGTCCTGTTTATTAGGCGGGTCGCATTAAAATTTTTGATAAATAATATAAAAGTTTAAAATTTAAGTAATAATACCACGTTTTTTCTTGGGCCACAGAGACATTTTTTAAAAATTATAAAACACTTACTAGCTAAAGTCATACTGTCACCCTTTTAGGCAGGCCCTATTTAAATTATGGGAAAATAATGTAAGAAGTCACAATTGAAACTAAAATTTTACAAAATAATTACAAACATACTAATTGAAGTCATAATGTCGTGTTTCTTAAGTGAGCCAGGTATTGCAAAAAACAAATACTTTTTTATTGCTGGGAATAGGTTTTTTTAAAGCTTGATTTTATCAAATTTTTCATTAAGTATATATATGATGTTTTCAGGCAGGCCATACTAAAATATTTTTTATTTTTTTTTAAATCCTTTTAAATTTTTTATAAAATTTTTCATTAAGTAACAACAATTTTTTTAGGCGCGTAATATTTGTAAGATATTTTTAATTTTTGTTTAATTAATTTTTTTTCTTTTAAATTATTTTTTTTTTAAATATTTTTTTGATTCTTTTAAGTCTTTTTTAATTTTTAATTAAAAAAATTTTTTTTATTATATCTTGTTATTTGGCTTTACTTACTTTTCTCTTAACATAGGATCTAAGCCCACAGTGGGCTCATCCAATATCAACAATTCAGGATCATGTATCATGGCACAGGCAAACGATACACGTCTCTGTTGACCGCCACTGCATTTCTTAATCAATTGCTTGGCAGGTGGCAACTGTAAAAGATCACGTAAAATTTTAAATTTTTCACGTATTTTTTCATCTCTCATGCCATAGATACGACCAAAATAATACACAGTTTCCTTAACAGTCATTTCCTCGACCAAAGCAATTTCCTAAAACAAAAAAATTGATTAGATTTAAGAAAAATTTTTTTGTTAGAACTATGGTATAGAAATCATGTTTAGGCTTACCTGAGGCATATAGCCAATACGTGAACCTGGTATACCACTGCCGGGAGCACCCGGTTTTATACCTAAAACACGTACTTCACCGCTATTAAATTCCCTTTGGCCCACTATGCAGGATAATAAAGTAGTTTTGCCACAGCCAGAAGCTCCTAGTAAACCATAGCTGGAAAAGCAAGAGTTAACGAAAATTATAAACAATATTTTTTAATATTCTTTTTTATTTTTATTTTTATTTTTGTTGTTGTTGTTGTGCTAGGTTTTCTTTGTTTTCTCTTATTTATGTGGTTTTATTTATTCCAATCACATTGTTTGTATTATTCTCTGTCTTGATTTCATATTCTTTTCTATTTAAAGACACAATCATTTCAATTTCATTTTTTATTTATTTATTTTTTAATTTTTTATTCAATATCTCATAATCATTTTGATTTTATTCTACTCACATGGATCCACGCTGTACATTCATATTCAAATAGTTGAGTATAATTTTTGGTTTTGATTTGCTGCCATAGTACTTATAGCCATTTCGTACTTCTACCGCTGCCGCCATTATAAATTATAAAGAATTTTATATAAAAAAAAATTGTTAAAAAATCGCCCGCGTTTTTTGTCACACTGCTGTTTTAATGGTGCCTGATGAGGCTTTGTTTGTCACTTAATTCGACTAAGTGGTGGGTACTTTTTGTAGCGTTTTTGTTTGTTTAGTGTACCCCTCTATGATCGTTCCAATGTCGATGATGATGATAAATGTTTTTTTTTTGCCGCTAAAGTTTTTTCCTTTTTTGTATCATGTGTCTATTATTGTTAGTTATGGTTGTTGTAATAGTTGTTTATTGTTTAACAGTGTGGTCGTCTGTCAGCCGTTGCCGTTATTGTTGTTGTGCTTTAACTGTTAGTATCTTGTGATCTCAGTCTGGTTTCATATATTTGTTTATATATTTTTTCTTTCTTCCTTAAAAAATAAAAACTTTGCCAAGTTTTTCAATTGTTTTCTCTTGTCTTCTCTCGCTTATAAAAGTTTTCATACACACACAGCGTTTAAAGCGCGAGAACCTATACAAAAAAGAAAAAAAGAAGAAAAGATTATTTTTTAATTAGAATTCATGATAAATCACACATGTCGGGTTTTTGTGTTTAATTTTTATAAATAAAAGGGAAAGGATTTAAATATTTTATGAATTATTACAAAATATTCTGGAACTTTTTTTGTTCTTTTTTTTTTGCTGTGAAATGATATCATTTTGCATATTTTGTTTATGGAAATAATAAGCATCCATAATTAACAATAAGCATATTTATTTACGTATTTATTTATTCTTAAAATTTCCAGAAAATTAAAAAAGTTTTGAATTTTTTTCGATTTTTTCAATTCAAGTCACAACTTTTGTTTAAATATATTAGTTCTTAACATTTAGAGTTAAAAATATATAAATTGGAGAAATTCCAACTTATATGCAAACTTTTTCAGGCGGGCCATAAATTATTTTTGTTAAATTTAATAGCAAATATAAGGAAATATAATCAAAATTTAATATTAATTGTCTCTGTCTAAAAAATTAAGTTTGCTAGTTTAACAGATAGCCAATTTAGAAAATTACAAATTGCATATGCATGTACAGGTTAAAATCTTCAGTAGGGCCAAAAACTATATTACAACCCTCTGATCCTTAGCCTAGATTATAACATAATTCCAAGCGCTTCGTATGTACTCTTCCTCCAGTTTCTCACATCAAGTTTTGAAAGATCGATACCACCGATCCTATTGAAAATGACGGTGTTGAATGTGCACCACCCAATCAACTAAGGTAAGGTCAAAACCACAATGCGACTTATTTCGACTTCAAAATAACAAAGCTGCTAGTGCCGACGGTTTTTCGGCTGATCTGTTTCAACATTACCACTTCCTCACCTTGCCTACAAAATTCTGTTAAGCTATCTTTGTGAAGGGTAAAAACCTAGAATCTGGTTAAACTACCACTATGCAAAATCCTGATGAAGACTCAGAAAAAGGAAATCGACAAATATCATCTGTTCGTCGAGTACAAGGTGTTTAATGTCAGTTCTGGTAAGAATGACGTTAACTAACTCAAGGTTATCAGTTAAAATAGGATGAAGCCTCTCCGAATCATTTAGAGGAATTTAGACTGAAGTCATCCCTTATGAATGAAAAGAATCCACTATAATAAGACTCCAATAAACCGCTTTTAAACCAGATAATTCTGTACAGTACATACAGCTCCAATTCTGAAATAGAACCACCTATAAAGTGAATGTACATAATTTGTCTCGCCCTTGAATCTAATGGAACATTGCAAAAGATCATAGCGATAATTAAAAACACCAATCATGGTGGGGTTTTTAGGTTGACCTACGAAGCATGAATATGCAATCCTATGTTTACCTATAGTGGAGTGCGCACTTTTCCACTTATTTTCATAGCAGCCATAGACTTGGCCTAGCAACTGAGCTCTCTTGCGCCGAAAACATTGTACTAATTGCCGATGAACAACAGGACATGAAAAGCCAGGTGTCTACACTGGCAAAGGAAGCCAAAAAAACAGACTTAAAGGTAATTTCGTAGAAGACAAAGGGTGTAAGAGTAAATTCAACAAATACGGCAAAACTAACAATTAATGGTATAGTCTTTGAAAACGTGAACGACTTCGAATACCTAGTCTGCAAAATCAAGAGTGATGGCGGAGAAAAAGCGAACATATCAATATAAGCATTCGCATCGATTCACCGGTTATGGAAACCAAAAAATGTTTTGCAAATGTGCCTATTTGAGGAATACATCAAGTCCATTCTATTGTATGGCTGCAAGATATGGTACGTAGGCAGAGCAGCAACACAAAGGTTTTAAACATTCGTGAACAGATGATGCCTGTGTATTGATATATGAATACGGAGACTAGGCATATCATGCCAAAGGAATTTGATGACGTTAAACATGCTGCCATCGTGTAAAAATCCCAGGCAGTGAGAGAAAGAGGAAGACCAAAGACGACATGGCGCAGAACATACATATCTAAAATTGTTCCCACAGCATTTAATTCTATTTTTAAACTCATTGAAAAGGAACTACAGTTTAAAGCTGGCTCCGAATGGCAATTGCATAAGTTAGAGCAGTTTTTCTTAGCATTATACTACAAAGCAGTCGCTACTTAATGCTATGAGGTGACATCGCTGTTTAAACTATCAGATGTTCTGGTCTAAAATTGAACACAGGACCTCTTGGTTGGTAGGTGGGCCTATGATTCCTAAAGCCCTTTTTCGTTATACTAGATAGGTCAACAATCCGAATTACCGCATTTGGGTTTTTGAAAATCCGAAAGCAATTGTTAAGAAAGCTTTGCATATTGAATCTATCACTGTATGGTGCACTGTACTACTTTTTAATTTACAGTAGTAGTAAATTTTTGCGTGTGCGTTGAAGAAAAAAAGTAACCAACAACACAAATAAACAGTTTTAATGCGCAAAGCGGCATACGTTTGCTTTTATCAAAAACTATCACACAACTGAATGAAGTTGTTGTTTATTTGTTATTTTCTATTCGTTTTCCTTCGGTTTAATACATATACGAAGTAGATAATTCTCTTTCGCAAGAGTGCTTGTACGGTTTAGAGTTCTGATTAGTTTATTTTCATTTTAATTTTACCCATTTAGTTTGCTCTATTTACACCACTGTGCACTTTTTATATTAATGCTTTAAGCAAATAAAATATCTTTTAAACACATACTCATTCTAGACGTAATCAATTTAAATGCCTATGGTAATTTTGATTTAACTAAGACATTATTTAATTATAAAAACAATTTTCACAACTTATAAATATTTAATATTAAGTATATTCTTTAACAACAAATTTATAATAATTTTAATTGTTTTAATAACTTCAATTTACATTTTAAATTCCGTAAATAATAAATTTAAAAAAAAACGAATTGAAAAAAAAGAAAAATAATTTCTAGCATGCAACCATTGTGTTACACTAATTAAATCGAATAAAAGTAATTTAATTTAATAATTAAAAAAAATAAATAAAAAATTAAAAAAAGTAGAATGAATTCAGAAACGATTTGAAAGGAACATGAAATTGTTTTGTAAATAGGCCAATAATTTTTTTTAAATTAAAACAATAAAAATAGTAGTACACGGACAAGTTGTGCTATATATTACCCTGCAACACAATATATTTTTTCAAATAATTAGCTTCTGGCATGAAATCTAAGGGTAATTGTAGACCAGTGACCAAATTCACTACTGAGATTAAGTACTAATTTCCGTATATATTTGCATACCTAATAAAATAAATATAAAATTACAATATAGTGAAGAATTAAAAACACCTGCTTCAGAATATTCCATACATGGTAAAGAATTTCAGTACTAATCAATTTGTTTGCTCATGAAAATTTTTAACCACTTAAAAAATAAATGAGTTTTATTAAATACATATTTATTAACAAACAAATATTTAAATATTAATTTTATTTGCATTTTTGTGCAAATATTTATAAAAAATAAGAGAAATCTTGTATATATTAATTAATTAACAAAACTTGTTGATTTTAATTAAGTAAAAGAAGAGTTCTAAAGACATAAATAGAAATTGCATTTTACTTGTCACTAATAAATAATGAGCATTAATTAATAATTCTTATAAATAAATAAAAAGAATATATACATATGAATATATAAACAAGTAGGAGAAATTTAATGTAAACGAATTTGTAATGAATTATAAATTAAATTTTTTCAATTCAACGGTTTTCCAGGGTTTTTATGCGGGAAACCCGGCATTTTATTTTTTTTCAAGGGTCCGCCATCTAACGTTTTTTTTTTTTCAACTAGTGCTTATTTCGTGAATGGTAACACTTAGCTCATGTCTGATTTGACAGATATTAGTTTTATCATTAAGCTGAACGACATTACTTTGAAAATCATGGTAATGTTGCAGAATGTGTTCAGATAAAGCTCATTTTGATCTTGGCGGGCATGTAAACAAGCAAAATTGTCGCATTTGGGGCACAGAAAACCCGCACGCATACATGGAAAAGCCGATACACCCAAGACGAGTCACTGTATGGATATTGGTCTAGAGCCATAATTTAGCCATTTTTCTGCGAAAATGAGCAAGGAGTGGCCGTTACAGTCAATGGCGATCGTTATCGGACCATGTTGAACGAATTTTTGTTCACAAAATTTGAAGAGGAGGATATTAGCAACATTTGGTTTCAACAGGATGGCGCTATGTGCCACACAGCCGAAGCTACACTCGATGTTTTGCACCCTGTTTTTAAAGATCGGATTATCAGCCGTAGAGTTGTGATTAAAAATTGGACTGATCGTGTAGGCTACTGCATGGCCAGCCGAGGCAGCCATTTGAATGAAATTATTTTCCATTATTAACCGGAAGGATTGTACTTTCAAATAAAAAAAGAAATTTGAGAAAATATTCAGTAGTTTTTTTTTATAACATTTCCAAAAAAAAAAAAAAAAAATTATTTGGCGGACCCTTTACAGTAAAAGTTTTGAGTTGAAAATATTTACAAATGTAGCACTTTCTTAATAATACCGCGTAAAAATGGAGCAGTTGAAATAAAATCTGTAATAAAATCTCGTTTAAAAGAGTACAGTTTAGTATTTGAGGAATGTCGCCACAATTACATTTTCATATATGGGTTCAAAGTTATGAAGAAATTTGTGAAATATAACTTAGTTAAATAGTGGTTAGGTTTGTTTTGACAAATATTTGCCAGATGTAACGGTATCTTTATTGACATTATAACTAATATGAATCAGAGTTGAAAAAAAAGAATTACTAATTAACTACAAATGCTTCTGTTTCAATACTTTTGTACGTTTATTAGAGATCTCTTGAACGAATTTCCTTAAATGTATTTTTTTGCGTCCGGTTATTAGAGTGTTCCGTTGAATAGAAAAACTAATGAACAGGTTGGATCTACCGAATTTGTCCGCAGGAATTTTAAAATTCTGAAGATTGTAGTTGTTTACACCTTCTCAGAACCCATCTGTTGATGTGCGCCTCAGCTATCTATTCCTCGTACCATTTTCTAATCTGATTTCAAATGCCAATCATAGATATGATGGGATCAACTATGTATTCCTCATGTCTTAGACATACAGTTGGTTTTCTTTAACTTCGATAAAATATACAGTAGCGTTCAAAACTAAGGACATAGTAATTTGTTTTTGAATACTAAGTTTTTATTTTTTAAAAAGTAAATATGAGGATAAAATTTATATAAATTTTTAATTTCAGGTCTGTCATTTATTTTAGTTTACTAAAATTTTTATTTTTACTATATATATATATATATATATATATATATATATATATATATATATATTTATATATATATATATATATATATATATATATGTATAAAGGGTGTTTTTATAGAGGTCTAGAACTTTAAGTTGCAATAAAACAACGATGGATTATTCGATTGACATGAATTTTATTTATCCAAGAGATGATCTTGTGGCATTACATTTTAAATATGATTTCTGGCATATGACCGCCACAGCTGGCGCGGATGTAGTCCAATCTGGAAGTCCAATTTTCGATGACTTTTTCCAACATTTGTGGCCGTATATCGGCAATAACACGGCGAATGTTGTCTTCCAAATGGTCAAGCGTTTTTGGCTTTACCGCATAGACCAATGACTTTACATAGCCCCACAAAAAGTAGTCTAGCGGTGTTAAATTACAAGATCTTGGAGGCCAATTCACAGGTCCAAAACGTGAAATTAGGCGGTCACCAAACGTGTCTTTTAATAAATCTATTGTGGCACGAGCTGTGTGACATGTTGCGTCGTCTTGTTGAAACCACATCTCCTGGACATCATGGTTATTCAATTCAGGAATGATAAAGTTAGTAATCATGGCTCTATACCGATCACCATTGACTGTAACGTTCTGGCCACCATCGTTTTTGAAAAAGTACGGACCAGTGATTCCAGCAGCCCATAAAGCGCACCAAACAGTCAGTTTTTCTGGATGTAACGGTGTTTCCACATACACTTGAGGATTACCTTCACTCCAAATGCGGCAGTTTTGTTTGTTGACGTAGCCATTCAACCAGAAGTGCGCTTCATCGCTAACCAAAATTCGCTTATGAAAATTTAAAAAACTGAAAATTGAAAAAAAAATCACTTATGAAAAATAAAAATTGGACTATTTATTTACAAGCATTCTTCAGGCGTGAGTCTATTCATGGTGAATTGCCAAACCAAACTGAGAATAAATCACTTGACAGCTGTTAAATCGGTCGCCATCTTGAAAAGTAATGCCAACTTAAAGTTCTATACCTCTATAAAAACACGCTTTATATGTATATATACATATGTATATAACATTCCATGAAGGAACAGAGGGACTTTTCTCAGTCAATGAGCGGCACCCGATTTTATTTTGAAACTCATTGAAAGGGATCTACAGTTTAACGCCGGCTCCGAACGGCAAAATGCATTTAGAGAAGTTTTCAATAGTAGGTAACACCCATAACCAGTTACTAGTAATGTTATGAGGTGATACCACTGTCGAAAAACTTTTTTCTATTTTTTTTTTAAGATGGTTTGGCCTGGTATTGAACCGACAACCTTCTGGTTGGTAGGTGGGTGTCTTACCTACCATACCACAACGGCACACATTTTTACTACATATTTTGTAAAAAAAATTGGATAACATTCATATTACCTATAAATATGGCAAAACAAAACTAATGACATACTAGTTATTTAAGTGGGATAACATTGCATTTTGAAATTGTAGAAAAACAAAATTAAAATATATTTTTCCAAAATTAGAAGCATAATTTGCTCAAAATGTATAAAATACATTTAGAAGAAGCAAATATAATGCCAGGTAAACAGTTAACTCTTGAAAATAGACATATTTTAACCAATTTGTATGAACAAAACCAAAGTTTATGGGAACATTGATAAATCATTTCGCACAAAATAAAAGGAAACAGGATTAAATACAAAAATTAACTAATAGGAACTCGCTATACTATATAAAACGAACCATTGAAAAAATTTACCGATTAACTCGAAGATATCAAGAAAATGAATGGCATCAGATATTATTAGACAGTGCTTAACTGAGAATGGTTTAATGTCATGTGTGTCAAGGAAAAAAAAACTAGTCAGAAATCAAACGCATAGAGTTTTCAATAACCAATTTAAATAGACCTCAATGCTCTGAAATGAAGGTACTTCTATTGATGAACCGAAATACAAAATATATTTACCTTTATTGAATGGCTAAATGTGTGGCGTAAACAAGGGAAGGCATTAAATCCAAAAATACGGTGAATATAGTCAAATATGGAGAACAAAGTGTCATGACATTGGGCTGTATGTCTTCAGTGGTTATTCTGTTTTAAATTGGTAATTATTTAAAATACAACGCACCAATATGTTTCGTTGGATATACAGTGCACTCAGGATAACGTCAACTAATTAAAACCGTGAGTGTTGACTTTTTCAGATTGCTGACGTTTATGAATGTAGAAATTTAAGATAAAAGGCATATTGATAGTGTAGTTTAAAACATTTTTATTGGTTAAAGAAACAAAAAAGGCTTCCAACGAGAAGAAAAAATCAACCGAACAGAGAAAATCATTTCTATAATAGTTATAAGGGAAATCCCCAAATTCTGAACTAATTTCCTGAAATAAATGTATATACGCAGATGTGTATGTGTTTTAACTGTTACAGAAGCTATGTATAGTCTTTCATTTCGAGTTAATGCCTTAGAATGGGGGCGAAAACGAGTGTTTTCTTTATCCCGAATTTACGCAAAAGCGCTTTGAAAATGAGATTAGCTGATGATTACTACTTCCAGCAGAGTAACGACCCGAGGCACAAATATCACAAAGTGAAAAATTGACTTCTTTTAAACACACCATATGTGCTAATTACATCTCCTCGAAGTCTGGGCCTCGATCCCATGCAGCATATTTTAAAAATTTTTTAAAGTAAATGTTGGGAAACATGAAATCAGAATTAATTCATAACTAAAACCAACTCTTCTGGATAAACGGTATAAAATATCTTCTTAAACCGCAAAAAAACTTGGTAAATGCAACAAAAAGTTGTCTTACATAATCGAGGCTATCTAATCAAGTATTAAACAAAGTAAAAATTTGGGTAGGTGTGTGCTTATTTTTGAATGGTCAATTTTCGAAGTTATATTAAATATTTACGTATAAATGTATTTTGAAGAAATGATATTCGTTACTTTTGTGTTTTAAAATGTTTTCTTATTATTCTTTTACATTCTTAATAA
This sequence comes from Wohlfahrtia magnifica, assembly GCA_023159175.1. Lineage (NCBI taxonomy): Eukaryota > Metazoa > Arthropoda > Insecta > Diptera > Sarcophagidae > Wohlfahrtia > Wohlfahrtia magnifica. Next base: position 5,035,722 of record JAKWBJ010000051.1, read on the forward strand.
AGAAAATTAAAGAAATCTTAAAAACATGTTGATGTGTTCTTAGTTTTAAACCATACTGTATAATTGCAGTGGTCTGATTTTTAACGTAAGAATGCAGAATAAAATCTTTAATTTAATAACTTGACCTACTAATTCTTTTTTTAAACTTTCGGGTACTACTGGGATAATACGCTCAACCAATTTGCATATTTTTTATTGGTATTATGTGCTTCACGAAAAATGCTTACTGGATTTTTATGCTTATGATTAAATTTCAGGACTTCTACGTATATAAACATATTTTTTTCGCTATGGTACATTTCTTCATTTCATAGGCTAGGAAGCACCTTCACTTAAAAACCGATCGGTCCCTTTAGAAAAAAAAAAAAAAAAAATAATCAACGAGGAGAAATCGTAAACAAAAAATCGGTGTTAAAAGAATTGCCAATTACTGCTAGGAACAATGAGTCTGACGGCAAACTAGACTTGAGTGACGCATCCGATTTCTTTGATGCCTCTAATCTGTCCGATGAAGTAAATGAAGTCGAAATGCATACTAATTCAGATACAGTTGACGAAGATGTTACAGTCCCTGAATTTAAATTACGGCGATCAGAGCGAATGTCAAACAGGCCAAAAACGTCTTATAATTTTTGCTCTGTTGAATTCGTATCGAGTGACCATTCAATAGTAAATGAAGCACTGTCTTCTCCGAAAGCAGATCTATGGAAAGATGCAATGAAGGAAGAATATGACTCGCTTATGCTGAATAAAACGTGGTTCTTGGCAAAATTACCTACCGAAAAGAAAGCTATATCTTCGAAATGGGTTTTCGAAACCAAAGTAGACTCAAATGGTGCTGCTGTTCGGCATAAGGCTCGACTTGTAGCTAAGGGGCTTAGTCAACAGAAGGGCATCGACTACAATGAAACCTATGCGCCAGTAGTAAGATACAATTCGATTCGATTTTTACTCGCCCCTGCTGCAAAATACGATTTACTTATACATCAAATGGATGCAGTGACAGCATTTCTAAATGGTAAACTGCAAGAAGAAATCTTCATGACACAACCGATTGACTTTGATGATGGATCTGGTCTAGTCTGTAAGCTAAATAAGTCGCTTTATGGCTTAAAGCAATCAAGTCGTGTCTGGAATGAAGAGCTGAATAATGTGTTGTTGGATTTTGCTCTCAAACGCAGCGTTGTAGACCAATATTACCATAAGACCGGACGTAAAATTCTCATAATGGCAATATACGTCGATGACGTTTAAATACTTGCACGCGAAATGAAGCTTATTAATGATGTCAAAAAAGCGTTGTCTGCTAAATTTAAAATGAAGGATATAGGTGAAGCGCATCAATCTTAGGCATGCGTATCACAACTGACAAGAAAGTGCGAACAATTGATCAGAGCAAATACATAAGTGATGTCCTAGTTCGTTCTAACATAGATCAATGTTATGCAATTTCTACACCAATCGACTTAAACCAGAAGTTGTCAGCTGAACTGTGTCCGACAAGCCACGCTGAGAAACAACTTATGAAAGATATCCCATATAGAGAAGCGGTTGGTTGCTTACTATTTGCAGCACAAGTAACCAGCTAATATGCTAAGCAGATTCTCTGAAAATCCAGGGAAAGCCCATTGGAGTGCCATGAAGCGAGATATTTACAAGGCACTAGCGACAAAGGTTTAGTGTACAATGGCAAGTCTAGTGAAATTATTGGTTTCTGTGATGCTGACTGGGCAAGTGACGTAGATATCAGACGATCCACCACATGGTATGTTTACGTTCATCACGGTGCTGCAATTTCTTGGGGAGCGCGACATCAACGTACTATCGCACTATCGACTACTGAAGCCGAATTTATGTCAATAGTTGCAGCAATTCAAGAATCTATTTGGCTGAAGCGACTCGAAAAGGAATTAATCGTTAATGTTTCCACATTAATAGTGATCCATTGCGATAATAAGAGCGCTATACACATTGCAATGAATAATTCATTCTCATCTCGAACTAGGCATGTTGACATAAAAGCAAAATTTATATCTGAGGCAATGAAAACTGACAAAATAGTTTTAAAATATGTCGAAAGTAATAATATGTTAGCTGATATATTAACAAAGGGCGTAGTGGCCATTAAACACGTAAAATTTTTAAATGAACTTGGAATTATGTAGAACTCTAATTATTTAATAGTAAAAAAGCATAATGACAACTATACAAAATACTTGTTCAGGGGAGATGTTGAAATAGAACAATTATTATTGTATACTTATCGTATTATATACTTGTTATATTACTTTGTACTTAAATCAATCATACTTTGATTTTTATTGTCGGTAACATGATATAAGAAAGTACAAGATAGTGCCACTCTCTCATTTTTTCTGACATATTACCATTTGACAATAAAGGCGTACTGACATTTATGTCGAAATTTGTGCTACCATACACTGCTCACAAAATCCCATTTTTCACATAATTTTTTTTTCGTATTCAATTTTTAAACCGTAATATAAGGCAAAACAAAATGTTAAATGTGCAAACAAAGAAACAAAATAAAAAAAAAAAAAATTAAAACAAATCTTTAATAAAACCTTTAAATTGAAATTTCGTTTATTTTGAAACATACGAGTACATACATTATTTATTCAAAATTAACTTTGGTACTTATGCTGCAAAATTCTAAATAATATTCTATATTTAAAATCTTGATTAAATTACACAAAATTCTAAAAAATTTCTGGGAATATTGATCCTTTTTCTGCATGTGGCAACACTTTTATATGTTTACATATAAAACAAACTTCAAGAATCTCGTTTATTGTCAAACAATTTTGAGTGAAACTACCTTCTATTCCTTATATCATGGTCGGTAATATATAATAAATAAACTTTCTTTTTCACTTTTGCTATAAAACCAGTCACACGTTTTAAATTTCGCTGCGCTATATTTATATATTTTAATACTTAGCCAGTATGTTAAGCGTGTGGTACCCAAACCACCTTAATCTTCTGCGCTGAAGTCTTGAACAGTGACACCGTCATTGCTACACCGTCCCTACCTCCTCAAAATTATCCAGCGTGCGTTGTCCCATCTACTTATTAAGGAGTGCCAAGCTATTATCCCCACCATAACCTTTAGATACTCCCTTTTAATATGCCGAAGAACCTTTGTATCTGCCAGTCTCAGACTAATGAAAAAATGTCCTGGATACCAAGCAGTCCAATCCGTTCCACCATTTCCTAACAGAGGCCTCCATCAGGGGGCTATATTTCTTAGAATATGCAAAAAATTTTTATGAAAAATATCCAAGTTTGCAAAATACTACTCTGACTCATAGGTATTAACCTATTTTTACTATTCTAACTTGAAAATATTCCATAAATTTATTTATAATATTGGCATCACTGTAATAATTTACTGCCATCATAATTGAGGACGTTTATGACGTAGAAGATGAGTATGAACAAGCGTTTCTTTTGTAATGATTTTTTTCCACAAATTATTTTTCATAATTTTTTTGTTGTAAATATTTATAATAATTGTTAAAAATATTTTTTTGTTGTAATTGTTTTTCAAAATTGATTTGTTTTATTGAAATTTATTAAAAGAAAATATAATCGTCTTTAGTTGAATACTCATAAATTATTATAAAGAATCATTAAAAATGATTTTTATATTTGATTTTATTATTTTTATTGTTTATTTTTATATTTGTGTTTTGTTTTAAAAAAAATATTTTATTTATGTATTTTTTACGTTTAAACATCCATCTTAACTGCTGTCATAGAATTTAAAAAATTAGCTCTTAAATCTGCTTAAATTTACAAAATGATTCAGTTTCTTTTTAAACACTCACAAAGCGTTCTTATTTTTGGTTTTTGGTAAATTTTTCTTTATTTTTTTTTTTATATACAAAAATTTTTTTAGTTTCTTTTTTAATATTATTAACAAGTTTTTATTTTTTTCCTTTATTTTTTAACAAGTTTTCTTTGCGGGCATTGATCTCTTCTTTTTTATATGCACGATTAATATGCACTTGTTCTAGTTTTTAAAAATTTTACAGTTTTTAAGCGAGAGCTTCAGATTTGTTTGTATTTCAATTTAAAAATGCTCGTTTCGTTATGTTTAATTATGGCTTCTAGTTGCTGTTTAGCGCATTTCAAATCAATTTTAATAAGTTGTTTGGGGCCAAGCCAGAATTTATGGTGAAACGAGTTTTATTGCAAAAATAAAATAAAATAAAAAAATTAATTTACAAGAATATCAAGTTACTAGTACGACTTTATAAAAACATGTAATTTTTGATTGCCTCTAAATAACTATTGATCCTTAACCCCAAATTGAGCAGGAGGGCCTTTTTAAAAATGTATATTTACAGTTTAAAAAAGTCCTTAACAAATTTTTTATTATTTCAAATTAGCAGTATTCGTAATAATTAGTTTTGAAATAATACCAAAGCGGTATGGTTGCAAGTTAATTTTTGAATGAAAAATATTGAGTACCTTGTAAAGGGAAACCGCCTTAAATTTGTTACATTAAGAGTAGCGTTTTTCTGGTTTTTATTTCCTACCTAATAATAAGGCTTTTCAAAGCCCCATGCCTTTAAACCAAATTTCTTACCACCCAGTCATCTGTTTAATTATGAAAACAAAAAACGGTCGTAAGTGATAAAATCTGGAGAGCAATCCGATCTTAAACAAATTCATATATCAACGGCACCTTTTTCTTCGTTAATTATGATCGTTTTTGTTTCAAAACAACATTGAATCCTTGCTAAAGCTTTGTATAATACTAATTGAGAAACGTCCTTTCTTTTTCAAGCTAATCCATGTGAAAATCGCTGCATACTTTGCAAAAAACTATGGCACTTTATTATATTGGCTGATAGACCTGCCTAAACATTCTGAAACCAAGTTGTAGCGGATCCATGTTGTCTCTAAATGTCCTTAAACGTCACCAAATACTTTGTCAAAGTGTTAAAATATTTGTGCATAAGGTCAAATGTGGGCAACCACGATAACTATAGAACAGATATAATGGTTAGATCGGTTCTCCTGATGGTTGCTACACTCGGAAACCATGTGATCCAATGGGATCACCCTGTAGAAAGTAGAGGGGATTAGGTTAGATTAGTGGAAAGAATTAGTAAGAAAGGAAAAATTCCAAAGGTAGTCCGGGTCCAGGCCAGTTCTCAAGGCCTTTAGTAGATTTAAGAATACATATTGGCAGGCTCCATACTCGAAATCGTATGCCCACATAAAAGTCGATTCTTTCTGTCAAAAAGTCTAGGACAGTAATGTAGTAAGTTTTCGATTATCTCCGTTTCCTTTTGATCCTGATACAATCAACAAAAATCGGTCTTGCCATTTTCCCATTTACAAGTTATAATAGTCATTTCATTGTACTCTAATGTACGATATTTCAGTACATTCAGCTAAGATTTCCAGCAGCCGCTTCAAAGTTGATTTACGGTCTCCATATATGTAAAGTTCGCCTTTCAAGTCTAATGCCATGCCTTACGTTCCTGTATTTGGATGCAATAAAACACAAGCGCCTGCTCGATATAGTCACAAAACAGTAAATTTACACGATTTTGAGCTGGTAATTGTATATGAAAATTTGGTTGTATTAAATGTCGTGTGTCCAAGAATTGCATCTATTTATTAACTTTATCTTTACGTTTGCGTTAAATAAGCTTAATTTTATCTTCCGTAATATTATTATGGACGTTTTCCAAACTGGATTCAAAAGACTGATGGACTTTGTTTAGGCGGCGTCAGATGTCCTTCTTCTTACAATTAAGCATTTCAATTGAACTACTCAATGGGCAGAATGAGTAAACATTCTCGATTGGTTGGTCTTATATCTAACAATTGATATTCTTAACGTTCATGCGTAAGAACTCATAACGCAGATAGCTTTTATCTAAAATATATCCACATACATATAAACCTCAGCCTCTTTAAATCTTTTCTTCATCCTTTCATGGGTTCCTTCAGTTCTGGTGACAGAAAGAAGTCCCAAGCAGTCATATCTGTTAAATAGAAACCCTCGTGCATGAGGTTTTTGAACAAACAAATTAGACACTTCATTTTGCACAATTTGGGCATTATTTTTAAAACTTGTAAGAAATGCTCCGTACACATTCGATTCGAACAAAAATTTGTTCGGACATTTTTTTATGCAGTAGCTTTGCAGTACAGAATCAAAAAATGTCCGAGAATTTTTTTTTGTCAAAAACGAATTCAGCTTTAGACGGCCAAACTGAGTTGACTTGCGAACAACAATAGCGGCATTAAATTTATAATTAATAACTGGAGAAAACAGAAATATGTTCCTAAAAAAATATTTTATGTGCATAACATATGCACCAAAAATTAAAAATATGACCTAAAAATATAAAAAATATGCTCTGAAAAATTTCTTTTTCGTTTATAATTTTTTTTTTTTCTAAAATGCAATACAGTTTGTAAACAGACATACACATCGTCATATAGAATCCAAAAAAAAAGGAAAAAATTACAATTTCGACTTCTTGATTGATTATAATGTATCCTTTCGGAGTGCAACATTCTTTGTTTTCCCTGAAAAATACTTGAAATACAACTTAAGGCTTTTTGAATTTAAAACAAAAATTTGTTTTGGTTGTAAAAATATTTTACAGCACAAAAATTGAATATATTCTCTTCAGAATATCGAAAACACTGTCTTAAAACTGAAATATGCAAAAAATGCTTTTATGAGCAAAATATGCAAAACTATGCGCTATCAAATTGATGTCAATATTCATTAAAATTCCTAAAACCGATAAATATCTTACATTCGACATGATTTTATGCATGAGAAAAAACATGCAATTGCATATTTCTGGTTTCCCTCTTAATAACTAAGTTAATTTGGATTTTTATTGAAGTCAGACAACAGCTCTTGAGTAACCCTGCAATTGTTCAACATTAAGAGCATAAATCCAATTAAGAATTCCCGCCAAAAATATTCTATAACATGGAATGGCATCTTCAATGATTTCATTAGCTGCTAAAGTGCTATGGTGACCAGAGCGATGATGTTCGTCATTGCTTTATATAATGAAGAATTAACGTTCGTTTTGTTGAATTAAAAATTTTAGTAAATAGGCCTTCACCAGAAGAAATTTAAAGAATTTCAAAAAATTAATATTTTAAAATAAAGTATGTTATAAAAAATAGAAAAAATTATTTACTTTAAAAGACTACATTCTTTTTATTCCCTGCTATTTATGTTGGGGTTTTTTCCTTATTTTTTTATTCGTCACTTCTTTACTTTGTATTTTATTTTATAGTATTTATATATTTTTTCTGGGAACAGCTAAAACCGTTAATACTGTACTAAAACCAGTTGATGGCAACCTTGGAAAACAATCTACAAAAAACTACAAAAAATCAAAAATGTAATATTAAATGTTGTAACAACAAGTTGTTTTAGTTGTTTTTTTTTAGTCTACCACCAGCTAAGCAACAATAATACGCACCTGTCCCACTGTATACGTTTTGTATATGTGTTTAGTGAGTCAAACTGAGTCTGTCCTTCCAACCGCTTTTTTAATACTTTGTTTTTTATTGTTTTGTGGTTTTTAACTAATTCGATCAACAAAAAATTTTTAAATTAAAAAAAAAAATTCATTTAATGCTCACGTGTTTTAAAATAATTCCAGTTTTTTTCTTAAAGGCATTTTATTCTAATAAGAAAAATTTAGTTTCATTATAGTAATAGCTGCCCCGACAGACTTTGTTCTGCGATAAGTTATTGGCCTGTCGCAGAGTGATTGCTTTATTTATTGATTAAATGTCTTAGTAACAAACAACAATTACTTACAAAAGACCTTAGTAATGATGCTATTTTTAGACTTTTTTTTTCTACATAAGAATCTTCCTTATGCCTTATGAAATATTAGTTAGAAGTTACACTAATAATTGCCAAAGTTGTTATCCATCGTGAAAGCACGAATGACTCAAAACATTCAGATTTGTAAAAGAGAAAGTCACGGAGGATATATTCGATAAATTTTTTAGAATGATAGTGTACCAGAATAAAAGTGCATTTGGTACCTGAAACTATGAGCATTTTATAAGCATTTTGCGTGAATATTTGGATTTGAGAAGTTTATTTAAGCTATAGGTGCAAAAAATCTAAGAAAATCCTATTTAACAAAGCTTTCCCATCTCAACCCTATTCTTAAAACGTGCATCTTGCATATCGTTCTTCCCTGAGCCATTGAATTCCCCATATAAACCCAATTATGTTACCAGACCAAAATCCGAAACGTTACCAAGTTCATCGTGTAATTCACTTATTTTCCGTTACTTATATGGCTTTTTGTCAATTTCTTAAATCGGTTAAATTCAAACTGAGTACACTCATACCTCTTTATACGGCATTTCTTATAACAGCCTACTTGAATTATTGAATACATTCGCTTTACGGCGCAAATTACCTCGTTATACAGCTAAAAAAAACCGTAGAATCACCGTTTTTTAACAAAAAGTATAAGGCAGCCAAAAGCAACATATATAAACTTCGTTTTACGGTATTTCGATTTACGGCCTACATTCTCCTATCTAGGTCGTATAAGGAGGTATGAGTGTAGATGATTAGTCTACTGTAGCTCGCCTTCATGTGATTGCGTAGGGATAAAGATCTTTGCTTACTTATCATTGCCATTTTTCCCTGGTAGGGAATCATTTGAATAGTGTTTGTCATCGTCTGGAATGTCCAGGCGGCTTCTTCTGGGTGAATTAGTCGGGAGCGGAAGTATCTTATTTTACATTCGACTACCTACATATTCATCGAAATTGCAAGTACTGCAATATCGCACAGCGGCAAACAATATGCTTCAATGTTTCCAGTTCCTCCTTCTCCTCACACATCCTACAAGAACCGCTTTCCTAAAGGAAGGTTCTCGACCGTGAGAGAGAGTGTCCCGTTATTATCATTATCACACTCATAAGTGTTCTCCTATCCAACTCCAAGAATAATCGACTTCTCTCTTCAACCAATTTGGGTCAAAGGGCCCTGTACAGCCTGCAGTAACAACTATTACTTCATGAGATGTCGGATAGTACCGAGATTCATTCTCTCTTGTTCACACAATCTACAGGAAACCGGAATACCGCTTTTCTATAGGAAGGTCCGAGAGCGTAAGAGACAATGCCTGGTTTTTATCCTTATCCTAACAAGAGTAACAAAGTTCCTAAATCATCTAACTTGGGCCATAGCGCCCTAGATATCCTGTAGTCACTATTACTCTAAAGACTCATCGGTGATTTCTCTGATCATTCTACAGGCAAAAACCTTTCCTCCAAAGACAGTCTAGACAGTTCATCGACTACTTTGTTGGAGCTGATAAAGAAGTGGCACGTTACCCCTTGAAGGCTGTTCTATAGTCACTGACCAGCCTATATCTCGCCACGTGCCCCATTAGAGCCATCAATGCCACTTGGTCATCAACATAGACCGTCACCAAATATTCCAAACTATAACTGGAGCTCCCCTGAATCTGCCAGTATTTCAGCCTGAAAATCGCAGAAGTAGTCTGGCAAACTATATTTTTTTGCCATAGGAGAAGCTTAGCTAATTCGCCGACAATTTTGTTGCCCCTTATGCTGAAATGACCCGGTACTCAGCACCATTCATTGGTCCATATGCTCCATAATTGGGGGGTGGGGAGGTGTAGTGGTTAGAGCGCACGCATGACAACACAAACGACCCAGGTTCGAGACCCATCAGAAGACATAACGAATAAATATTTAATTGTGGTTTCGAATGTTGAATAAAAGGACTTCAACTTTCCTTCAGAAATCTCCATCAAAAACACAAAAACCCCACTGACCTGCCCGCATACCTCTGGCAATTATGACAAACATCAGACGAATGATCAGGACAACACACCACCTACTAGGTAAAAATTACAATGCTAAAGTAAAGATCACCACCAATTAGCAAGGATCTTCACCACAACGCAAAATAATATGGAGGGAGCTACAGTGGATTAATCATCTACTTAGCTTGAAAGATCAAATTGATTAAAGAAACTGAAAGAAAGCAATGGATGCTTTGTGGAAAGCCAATATGATCCCTAGATGAGTGGCGGAGAAAAAAAGCCCTATAACTACTGTCCTACAGCTACTGGCTAGCCTAGATCTCATCTTGTGCCCCATCACAGCCCTTAGTGTCGCCTGTATGTCAACATAAATTTCTCTACCTTCACCTCCACATCAACATTCCAAGCTATAACATGAATTGCCATAAAAGCAGCCAGTATTTTAGCCTAGAAAAAGCTGCAGGAGTCCGGCAATCTAAAAGAAAGCATTATATCCCTAACAAAAATATAGATCTCCGCTTGAGTCCCTTGAATTCATCTGTGAAGACCCTCCATCATCACCACCATCAAACAGCCTACAATCATATCCACTTGTTTCTCTCAGATATAATCACCCTAAGCTGGTGATCTCATAATCCGCCGACCTAAGTCGCTACAACAGTCGACCACCTACATTGAATTGATTGATTCGCCATGCCTAATCAAACTTGTTGCCTCTTTTTGAAATTACTGTCAACCTTAAAAAAAAGTTAACACACTTTTAAAATAGCCCTTGGGTAAGACAGGGATTTAACCTTTAGGTCGAAGGGCCTTCATAAAATAACTGAAAAAATCTATCAAATAATTTTTCATAAATTTTTTTTTTTTTTTTTATTATACTCGTAGTCTTCATATTATTTTATTCTTATATGAATTGCTTAGTATCGACGTTTTTTTGTTGTTGTAGCACATATACAGTCGAATATTAGTATAACGAACTCTTAGGAACCTTACAATTTCGATGGTTATAGATATAGTTCGTTACACTTAACATAATTTTATTGTAGTGAAATGTCGTCAAAGGTTACACGAAAAAGGTGTTCACTATAACCATGTTCGACTGTATATAAAAATAATTGAAAATGAGGTTAATTATATTTACAATAATATTTGTTGTAATGGCATTTAATTTAATTTTTTTTTTCGTATTTTATGAGTTTAAATTTTTCATTTGATTGTGTCCGTCTTACTTGCTAACTGTCTTGCTGCTCGTTTGCTCGCTTGCTCGCTTGCTTACTTGCTTTGAAAGGTCATATGCCTTAAAATGAATTTCAATGATACGAGGTATGTTATCATAATGATGACGATGATGAATATTTTACTCGCCTATTTGAAATTGTTTTTATATTTTTCTATTAAACCAAAAATAACAAATGTAAATATGAGAGTACAATACAAAAAATGCTTGTTTTTTTTGTTAAAGGTGTTGCTTGCTTGGGCTTACACATCTTGTTGTTGAGGGCTTACAATAATAAAAACCTGACAGAGTTGACACGTACTGTTGACAGTTGTTTTTTTTTATACACTTTTTATTAAATTGTATTATTATTACAATTATTTTGTTTACTAAATTTTTTTCTGACTTATTTTGTTTGTCCTTCTCATTGAGATGTTTGTAAGAAAATCATTGAGTCTTATAAAAAAAAGCTTTACAATAAATGCTTTTATTTATTTTTTAAATAAAAAAAAAAAAAAAAATCATTTTACATTGTAAAGCTATTATATTGTTAAATATAATCAATCATTGTCATTATTTTTCCAGAATTTTTTGTAATAACAAAAATCGTAAAATCATTTTGAAGGTTTTTTGTTTTTGTTGATGCTTTTGAGTATTTTAATTTTATTTTTATGATTTTTGATTTTATTTTTATTAAAAAAAAAAAGAAATTTTATTGATGCTTTTTATCGGTAAAGGGTGATCAAAAAGAGCGAAAGAAAAAAATTCATTTCAATAAATTTGCGATGCTATAAAATATAATTTTGACTCTGACCTTATTTTAATATTCTTTATTATTTTCCAGAAAAATTGCTTTGAATTTTTTTTTTTACCCAATTGCTTATTAGAAATTTCTGTATTTAATGGGTTAACAAAACTATTATCATATTAACATGATTACTAATGATTTTTCCTTCTCTGAAACTCTGATTGAGAAAAATATGAAAAACAGAAATTTGAAAAAAAAATAACAGAAAATTTACGATTGCAACATATGATGGCGTCATTATGTGGTTTAAAGTTTATGCATGACTAGATATAATTTTTTCTTTTTCTATCGTACAACATGCTGCTGCTATCGCTGCTGGTATTTGTAAACCAAATTGAGTAAAAAAAATACAACTCGTACTAGCCATGGCTTAATTTTTTTACTATCACTTCAAAAAATTGCGCTTAAAACGTAAAGAAAATTTAAAAATAAACAAAGAAAAATGAAAATAAAATAAAAGTGGGCTTTTTCTTTAATACGTTTCTTTTTCCTATAAAAAAAGAAAGAAGACAGACAAAACCCAAGCAAGACAAAGACACAGAAAATAAATTAAAAAACAAGAAATTAAAATTGGGTATTTGGTATAGTTTTGGTTTTTTTTATTGTAACACTTCCTTTAAAATTGGTTAAAAACTCAATTGCAAACGCAAACTAAATATAATAAAATGTATAGAAAAAATAAATAAAAATAAACCAGCAAATAAATTGCAAAGCAACAATTTAAACACAAACACAACTTTAAAAGAAAAAATTAAAAAATAAAATAAAATTTTGTGGTAGAGTAGAGTAAGTTTGTAAGACCATGCACGTTGCACGTTTAACAAGTTAATATTAACTATAACAACAACAACCATTGTTTGTAATGTTGCTTTGTGGCTGAAAAAAAAAATAAGTAAAAAATTAAAAAAAAGTTTTTAAAAAAATATAATTTTTAAGAGATTTTTTTTCTTGCAACAAGTTCCACAAAATCCCCGCGAAAAAAAATTTGTAAATATTACTACACCATGTCTAGTTTTTGTTTGCATTTGCTTTAGCTGCTCTGTGTGGTAGTTATTTTTTGTATTTTTGGATTATATAACATAGCTGGGAAGGCATACAATATTTGGTTCAAATTTTTTAATAAAATATTGGATTTTTGTTTTCCAATGAATATTTGTTTTTACCAGTGTTAAGAGATAAAAAAAAAAAATTAAAGATGAAATCAGGTAATGAAAAATGTGAGTTGAAATATGCAACTGGGAGAACAAATTAAATGTAAGAGATTGTTTATCTATTTAAATGAAAAACAAATTATATTCGATATTACAAAAAAAAAAAAAAAATAAATAAATAAAATAATTATTAAATAGCTAGCGACTGGTTACGCTATACAAAAGTTCTCTAACTAATTCATCTGCCGTCCATTTCAATTATTCTAAAAATAGAATCAGATGCAGCTCATTGATTGAGAGAAGTCTCTCTCATTCCAATTGGGATGTTGCGGGATTTATGTATGTAAAGGGTGGGCAAATTTTAGGTGAGGAAGTAAATTGGCTTAAAAATATTTTTGTTTGGCAATTTCAGTTTTATTCATACCAATATAAAATAGAAATATGGGAATTAATAATGGAATATGATGTAGGGCAAATATCCACCTCTAGCACGTCGGCAGACGTCCGCTTTATTCACAAAATTTTGAAGCACATTTTGCAACAAAGCTTCGCTTATCTCATCAATGCAGCGCCGAATTTAATCTTTCAGAGTGTTAGTTGTTTGTGGTTTATCCACGTAAATCCGGTCTTTCAAATGGCCTCAGAGAAAGTAATCCATCGTCGTTAAATCACAAGAACGAGACGGCCAATTGACATCGCCAAGTCTAGAAATTAAGCAACCGGGAAAATTTCTCATGTAATAACTGAATTGTCTGGCTGGCTGTGTGGATTATGGCGCCGTCCTGCTGAAACCAAAGGTCACTGATGTCAACATTAGCCAATTCTGGCCACAAAAAATTGGTTATCATGGTTTGGTAGCGCAGAAAATTCACAGTGACGGCGTTTCCTTGCTCATTTTCGAAAACGTACGGGCCGATGATGACGCCAAACGATAAACCGCGGCCACTTTATTTGGATGTAATGGTTTTTCGAGGTCTATTTGTGGATTTTGTGAGCTCCATATGCTTTAATTTTGTTCATCATTAAAGATGATTTAGTTGAAAAATGCGTTTTTTTCGTTCAGTTTTTCAAACAGCCCATTCACAAACCTTCGACTCAAACAATAGTCGGCTGGCTTTAATTCTCGAACGAGTTGAACTTTATAAGCGTGAAGATGAAGATCTTTAAGAAAAATGTTGCGCAAAGTTCCTCTGGTGATGCCCAGTTGTTGCGAACGTCGACGAGTTGATGTTCCAGACTCATTCTCAACACTTTGCTGTACAGCGGTTATGTTTGCATCACTACAACCATTGAAAGCATATTGTTTTGATCTAGTGTCATCAACAGCACCGTGAGCCTCGTATTTAGCTATTAAATTACGCACAGTGATTTCAGAAAGAGCCTGATTACAAGGAAACGTTGCTCGAATTTTACGAAGTGATACAGTAAAATTTTCACCATTATAATAGTAAATTTTCACTATTAAAATTCTTTGTTCAAGAGCGTAGTGTTCCATAGTTAAAATTTTCCAATTTTTTACTAAATAAGTGTCAAAGGTTGAACATTAAATTCTTGAAATTTCATCATTTGACAGCCAATTTACTTCCTAACCTCAAATTTGCCTGTATATTGTGAGTACCCAAAGGGTCTTTTAGTGTTACATTTTCCATTTCCTATAACTTGAGAACCATATTCCTGTTTTGATAAGTATTTATTTCTATCTTTTTTTAGGTTTTTATTAATATTTTTTAGCTACGTCTCAACCCTCAACCCTGGTATTAGCTCAGTCTCAACCCTAAACTAGAGCTGCAAAACAATCGATAGTACTATCGATAGTATCGATAGTTTTGTTTTTGGCTGACCATCTATAGCTTTTTTGCACTATCGATACTATCGTCAAATTCTAAGAGTAAATATGGAGGCCACTAAATGCAGTCAAAATCACATTGGCAAAACTTTTATATTTATATATAGGGACACAGTTTCTTAAATTTTTATTTGTTAAAGTCAAATAAAGTATGAATTGTAACTAAAATATGTTCGTACATTCGACTTTGCATTTGACCCAAACAAATTAATCTTCATTTCGCCAGACCATAGCATGTTGTTCTAACTATTACAGTGCAGGTGTTGCTTTCGTTTGCTGAGAAATGGATTCTTACCCATTAGTCTCTTTTTGAAGCTTTTTGATGACTTAAAGGGATTAATTTTGAAGTAAGAATTTAAAGTTTATCAAAACTGACAGTTGTTGCATTAATTACTTTAGTTTTGAAGCACTTCATGGTCTGAACAATTTTCGCTATATATAGATTGCCTTTCCATCAAAAAACCTCAATACCTCCAATTTTATGACATACTGTCCCCTTATTTGTCCCTAAAGTGTCCCTTTCATTTGTTTCAACTCCGTATATTTGTTATTATTCTTTCCCTTTCACATTCTAATGTTGTTGATACAAGAATCCGATAGTATCGATAGTTTTTTGCAAGCTATCGAAACTATCGATAGTTTTGCAGTTCTACCCTAAACCTACGCTTAAGACATAATAACTTTCAGATCCAAACAGAACATATCCGTCTGTATTCAAAATAAAGGCCACACTTTTGTTGTAAGAGTGAATCAATATGTTTTTAGTTCAAATTGATCTAAGATAAGGGTTTAGTCGCCTATTGTTAGACGAATCTGTGCCGCAGTCTACCAATTCTTCTATTTCGCGTATAAATTGGCTCAAGTATAGAAAATACCTCAACTGTTACTGAAAATATTACCGAAAATATTCCGTTGGGAACTGCAGCCTATACTTATGATCTAAAAACGGTTAATATTCAGCTAAGCTATTAGTTTATAAGTCGGGTGGGCCATTTATCGGTTTAAATTTGAACCGGCGGTTATTTCGAATCTGGCAATACTTATGCATTTCTATTCTGTCACAAAATTCGGTATATTATCTCCACTAAACGAAATGAATCGAATAACGCTTGAGCATCGTTGGAATCAATTGGAAATTTATTTCCAAAACCAACACAAGTGGTCGGAAATGGCAAAAAAAAAAACAAAACAAAAAAACAAATAAATAAAAAAATTACAAAAATCATTGTTTCGGATGAAGCTCATTTTCATGTTGGTGGGTACATTAACAGATCCTTGTTCTACTCGATGTCGCCTATCAGAAAAGTAGTTTTGCCCCAGGTATTTCAACTTCGTTCGTTTTTGTCGCTCCATGTAATAGATATAATTAAGAAGTCACGTTGATTATGTAGTAGTCTGCAAAGTAATTGGAATTAATTTATTTACAGTATGGAAGATTCGTTCTTAAAGGTTTTTATAGGGAATTATATTATTCGGCTAATAATTAGGTGCTAAATTATAAATGAATAAGCGAATTACTAAAAAAAAACGTTGTTAGCCATTGCAGAAGTCGATTTCAGTAGTTACAACAATTTGGCAAAATAATTTAGTTATAATATGAAATTATTGCGTGTTGCAATGGGTTAATTAAATTACATTAAAATTTTTTAAATAAAAAAAGTACGGTTTGTTTCTAAAATTGGTTGTACAATATTCATACAAATAATCAACTTTAAATTTTTTTTTCTCTCAAACAAAACAATCGTTCTCTAAAACTGATATATAATTAATCTTTTGGTCTTTCTCTCTCTTAGTAATGTTTGGCTAAGAAATCAAAAATCCACATTGCTTATTTATTAACACTCGTCTGTCCGTCTATCCAAGCGCATACGTATATAAAATTACTAAGCTATCTTTCTGCACTACATGTGGAACAGAAAAAAGCTTTTACGCAATTTTTATTGTTATTTTTTATTATTATTTTTTTTTAGCAATTATTTGTTACATTTTAAGAAGGCTCTAATTCTTCTTCGCAAAACAAAACAAAACAAAACAAAAAAAAACGAATAATTTTTTGGTTTATACGTTTTTATTGTTGCACTTAAATTTGAAGGTTTTTTTTCCTCCAAATTTGGGTTTAAACATGCTTACAAAACTCAAGTTCGTTTCTTAAGTCGTTTGTTTTTTTATTTTAATTTTTTGACAATTGTTGTGTTTTTTTTTCTTTATGCAAATTGTTTATTTTTTTTCGTTTAGTTTTAATGATTTAATTTTTTGTAACAATCTTATTTATAAATTTTTAACATTTAAACTATTTTTTTTTAAAGATTTTTATTATTATTATTATTATTTTTTAACTATATTTTAACTTTTTTTTTTTTTAAATGCTTCGTCACTTTCTGTGTGATTTTTATTTCTAATATTAAGTTAAGCAATATTGTTAATGATTTTTTGTTTTAAATTGTTTAAGTTGTTGCAATCTATATTGTAAATGCGTTTTTTTAAGTGCAATTTTTCCCTTTTGTCTTTTAATTATTTTATTTTTTCGTAACTTGAGTTTAATAAACATTTTTTGTGTTCAAATTAATTGCATATTCTTTACGACATAAAAACATATTTTTTAAAAAATTATTTCTTAAGCCATTAAAGTAATTGTTCAAAAGCTTAAATAAAACTGCAATAAATGACAAATGGCTTTTAAGACCATGTAATAGCTATAAAGAAAAATTATTACTTTTAAATGAACCAATCAAAAGGGGTTTTTGAACGTATAATTCACAATTAAATAGTTGATTGCTTAAATTGAACGTTTTTAAATATTTCTTTAAACCTTATATCGGGTGTTTTTTTAGAAGTTCATAATTTCGAGTTGGCAACACTGCTTGATTTGACAACTAATTTAACAGCTGATAGTTGCTTTATGTTTAGTTTTGTTTCATATTTTATTATGGATAGACTTACACCGCTGCCCATTCGTCGAATGGGCCAAAGCATACATTGATATTGATATTGAATTTTCATTCAAAACTTTTTTTCTCCGATAAAACCCATTTTTAATTGAACGAGTACCTAAATAAGCAGAATTGTTGCATTTGGAGTGATAATAATCTACAAGTTTTTGTCGAAACACCATTACATCTACAGAAAATTACTGTTTTGTGTGCTTTTTCGGCCAGTGGAGTCATTGGTTCATATGTCTTTAAAATGTCAGTGATGTTTAGAAATTTTTATGTATTTCAGTTAGCTGGCATTAATTTTGCTGATATGTGATTCAACCAGATCGGAGCCACAATATAAAAAGCGAGCGTTGCAATTGATTTTCTTAAAGAAACTTCTGATGAAAGAGTAATATCAGGTAATGGTCAAATTAATTGGCTACCAAGATCGTGTGATTTAACCCCATTGGATTATTTTCTTTGGTGTTATGTAAAGTCAGTTGTCGACGTCGAGAAACCATATACATAAGAACATTTGTGAATATTGGTGTTCCAGTACACGCTAGCTAATGCGGCCACATTTCCGAAACAATATTAATGTCATAAAATGTTCTATTCAACAAAGCCTGTTTCATTGATATTCAAAATATATTTCTTTATTTTATTATGAGTTAAAGTTGTGTAACTGTAATAAAATATACAGAACATTGTGCATTTTATATCTTAAAAACAGTCTTAAATACCACCTTTAAATATACCTTTTTTACTCAAAATCAGTTTGTTTAATCCATATGAAACATATGCGGCAGACACAAAGCCGCAGCGAAAAAGTTATAGGTAATCGCCACAGTTCGAGTTAATGTTCGCACCTGAAAGGGATCTGATAGCCGCTTGACTATCAAAGAAGATAGAGATGTTAGTGGTCGGAACGCCACCCTTTAGAATCAAAAACGGACTATGATTAATAGCTAATACTTAGGTCTGTTAATTCCTTACATTCTTTACTGTTGTCGAATGAAGTAGGTTAGGCGTGTTTAGGCGTACAGGATTTGCCCCATGACCACTGCCATCAGATCAAGCGCTTCCGCCTCGTAAAAACACGTGAATCTTCAAAAATTTCTTATGCCAACTGCTATGGGGCCAATCTTAGTGATCATTATCGATAAGGTCCCAGTATGTGAAAAGTGTAAGGCCTTAAAAATCATTCAAATTCAAAATTTAATCCATTTTATTATTTGACAAATTTAGTACAGATTAAACCATAATTGACCCTATAGGCCATATGATTTTTTTGTAAGTTACGTTTTCTTTTCATATTTTCTGTGTCCTTTTCTAGTGCCGATATGTTCATTATTGACTAAATCGTCACGGGATTCTCTATAATTGCTAAACAATGAGAAATTTCATACATTTTTTAAAATTTTGTATAGAATCGAGTCATTCATTTAGGTAACCATAGGCTTTACGTATTTTGTGAAACTTTTTACGCAAGAAAAAGTCTAATTAGACAATTATTTGATCAATTCAAATTGTCATTTAGAGTGTATATTAAGCTCGCTTGGATGAGAGTAATAGAGAAATATTTTGTTAAATTTAACCTTAATTGGATCTAGCCCACTTTTAAACCCATAAATAAACTTATATAGAAGCTTTACTTTGGTGCTCTTAATGATAGGAAAAGGAAACTTGCCTTAATTAAGTTTTTCTACCACCGAAACTGATCTACCAGAAACTGTGTATATTTCAGATATTATAGTATAAATTACCGATCATTGTATCGGTTCATATTTGATGTTTCTAATGAGTAGGATAGTGGTATTTATTTATATCAAAGCTTCTTTACTATTAAGTAGGAAATTTAAATCAAATTTTGACGACACTGCTAAGTAACGATATGCTGCCATCGATCTAGAAATAGTATTATTTAACTGATCTGCCACTTTATCAAGTTTGATTATAATCGAGGAATGAAGAGTATTTGTATTAGTTTGCACGCCCCGTGGTCCATTACTAAAATTTGTTATGACTACTGTTACGGGATGGCTTGTTTTGATCAGATTTAAATTGAAAAATTTGTTTTTTTTTTAATAAAAACTTTAATTTTACTATCCGGTTAAATAAGGTTCTGTTGCTGTCGGCTTAAATTATATATGATGTATTGTACAGTAGTGCCAATAGTTATGGCCTTGGATTCATACAGGGAAACTAAGAGGGCTAACTCCGTGACTTCTTGAGTTTGTCGCCTCAGTGTTCCTATCAAGAGGCATCTGTCAAAATTTAAACAACCAGCGTTATTTAGTTTGTGTTTGACAGCCATTGATAACAAATAGAAAAAATTTAAGAACGAAATTTCACTATATGGTGTTTTGGCCGATTAAAGATTGAAAGTGTTGAGAGTCATAAGTATCCCACAGCTGTTTTTCACTAACTTTCAGAAAGCTTTTCGCTAGATGGATCATGTGTTTGCTCACAATCGACCACAAATTCAACTATGTGACAGAAGTGTTTGACGTTATTCCGCCGCAATATGTACAAGTTTTTGCTGGCTTCTGAGGGTGAACTGGAGCCAAAGAAAAGTGGATTTGTCAGTCAATTAAGTCATGGCAACTCATTTTGAAAAAGCACACGGTGAATTTCACATTGAGTACCTGTGGAAACTTTGGCAATATGACAGAGGCCTTTAAAAGGGTAAAATATTTAACAGCGAATGTAATGTCAACTTACTGAGTCGATTTAATGAGGATTTGAAAAATAAACCGAATGAATTTGGTCAAGAAAAAGTTCTTTATGATCACATCAAGGCACTTTTACAGATCTGCAGTTTCTATGACAAAAATCCATGAATTGGATAGACTACGGGTTGTTCTCTAATCCGCCATATTTCCAGGACGTAGTCATGAGTGGCGTTTTCTTTTTGCCAAATGTAAAAAAATGGCTCGGGCAGCAAAAAATTTTATCCAAACGATGAAATCAGATCACAAACAAAGTGTATATAGCGCAAATAAGATTATGTTGGAAAATAAAATAGTTTTATTTGTAAAGAAAAACCCTGTTTCATTCAAAAAATCACTGACTTATTGAACCGTCCTGGTATATTTCTATGATTTGTATTAGTTAAATACAGAGTTGCTTTAAAATGTCTAAAAAATATTTGAATTTGTTTTGTTCCATATCGATCTTCTAACGCAAAATTATCGTATGTTGCAAACTTACAGGAGAGCGTTTTTTTCTCAATTTCTTTGCTTTGGCTGGTTACCTTAATATCATATTTCGATTGTGATACAATAACTGATACATTACAATAAAATGCGCATATCTTTTTTAGGAAATGCTTCGATATCCAGAAATATTTTTTTATTTTTGATACATACGACATTTTTGTCTACAAAGTTTTTAAGTGTGTTTGTTAAGTAAAACACTTACGATAATTTTTAATAAGGCTATGGAAATTCTTATTTAAGGTATCTTTGAGTGAATATTAAGCCACTGACACACTTTATACCTAATCAACAGTTCCGGAAAGGATAAATCGAGAAAGGAAACTTATGCTAACAATAAAAAGAAGAATACGGAATATTATTCGATGGAATATGGAAGACATTGAAGGGAAAATTAGGAAAGGACATGTCTTGATAGCATACTGATGTAAGTTGCAGTGAAACTTTTGAGCGAGGTCAGAAGCGTAGATTGCTTTGCAGAAATAATGAGACGAATTTGAAAGTGTAATTGTATTGATCCCTGACATTGGGAAAACGAATCTTATATATAATAATGATTGCATTGTATGTACAAACGGCTGAACCGATTTTCTTGAAATTTTTATAGTGCCTGGAATGATAATAACTATATAAATTTGAAAAATTCCGACTGGGCTGTGCCACGCCCATACACGCCCTATTTGTCGATATCTTCAAAATGGTCAAGGTAGATAATCAGTCAAAAAGTGGGCCGGATTACACATACAAAGTAAATATTGACTTTACTATATCTTGAGAAAGGCTATAACTAAAGTTTTAGAATTTGGTTCGACTGACTTCATAGTCAATACAAATCATAAGCCAAAAAGTGGGCGGAATTAGACAAGTAGATGTGGTACTTCCCATATAAAATAAATATAAATTTTTGTATATCTTGGGAATGGCAATAGTAAAAGTTTTTAATTAAGGTTCAAAAAACGTCGTAAGTAATACACATTATCAGTCAGTAACTGGGCGAGATTGGATACGTAGGCGTAGCATCTTCCGTTCATACTAAATATTGGATTTTATATATGTGAAGAACGATAATTATTAATGCTTTGTTATCTATCCACATCAACCAAAAAGGGAATATTGCAAAAATCACACTGAATAAAAGCTGTCTACTTATATACGTATACTAGATATAGGGTCCGCCAAATAAATTTTTTTTTTTTTTTTGAAAACAGGGCGCAAAACATCGAGTGTAGCTTCGGCTGTGTGACACGTAGCGCCGTCCTGTTGAAACCAAATGTTGCTAATATCCTCCTCTTCAATTTTTGTGAACAAAAATTCGTTCAACATGGCCCGATAACGATCGCCATTGACTGTAACGGCCACTCCTTGCTCATTTTCGTAGAAAAATGGCCCAATTATGCCTCTGGACCGAAATCCGCACCACACAGTGACTCGTCTTGGGTGTATCGGCTTTTCAATGTATGCGTGCGGTTTTCTGTGCCCCAAACGCGACAATTTTGCTTTTTACAAACCCGCCAAGATCAAAATGAGCTTCATCTGAAAAGATGAAGATGATGATGGCAAAATCGGCATCTTCTGTTAGTCGATCGCAGGCCCACTTAGCGAAGCGTTGTTCAAGCGTATACACAACCATATTCGTTCAGCGGAAGGATAAAACTAATTATCCGTCAAATCAGACATGAGCTAAGTGTTACCATTCACGAAATAAGCACTAGTTGAAAAAAAAAAACGTTAGATGGCGGACCCGATAAAAATGAATGTGTGCTTGTTTGAAGGCTGTATACAGCTAACAACCAGAACCCACAGTGTCTTTCTGGATGGAACAAATGATTGGATTATGACCTAAAGGGGACAAAATGGGGAAAAAGCATAGCATTATATAATTAAGAAAATAATATGCATATTTGTGAGATTAAAACGACGAAAATTTTTTTCCGGACGAGATGTTCAAGATATCTTGCATATCAAAACTACCACATAAAATATATGGCACATACGATAATTTTTTTCACAAGAAAAAAACAATGTCATGTACGATGAAGTTAATTCAGTAATATCTCTCCAAGTATAGCGAATCTGGAATACATTTGCATGAAGAAGCCAATTTCGTAGAAAAATCCAACATACGATAATTTCGCGCAAAGGAAAATTTATATTTCTTTTTAATATCAAATTCCGATTTTTTTTCTGAATTTTATTTTCATTAAAAAAAGCTCAGTGCAATCATATACAATTTTTATTCCAATTGTTATTTTTTTTAAATTTGCCTTAAACTTAAAAAAATTATTTATTTTTTGTTTAATTTTTTTTAGAAAGGGTTTAGTAACAATTGGGCTAATATTTGTGGGCAAAGACTGCATTTCGAACCAGAAATTTATTTACGAAAATAAAAATAAAAATCTTTTCCTGTGTTGTATTTTAGTTTCTGAAATACTTTTTTTTATTTTATATATCGGTTGGAAAAAAGATTGTAAGATTTTTTCTTTTAGATTTTTTCTTTCGATTTTATTCAGCTTGGAATTAAAGAAATTTAGATTCTGCTTTTAAACATTTTTTTTTCGGAACTTTTTTAAAATGATTTTTAAATGTTGCTGCAGAACTTAAAATTAATTTAAAAATTTTATAATTTTATTTTTTGCATACATATATCTGAAATTATTTGTGTATTTCTAAAACAAATATCCTATTAATCCTTGCTTAATAGTTTTTTTTTCAAATTTTATTTACTGACACTTTCTTATTTTCTTCCGTATTCCATAAATCTCGTATTTTCAAGACTTATATTTTTAGAGGTTTTATTTTTAAGCAAAAATTTCCCCCAAAAAAAATCACTTCCTTTTTATTTTTGTGTTGCATGTAGTCAAAATTATATTAATCAAATTCACGCTTCACTATTTGATTTCCATTTTTCTTATTTTTTTTTTTAATTTTTTCTCTTTCAAAATATTTTTATATTTTAACACTGACTTCCTTTTATGTAATGCCATGTTTTCTTTTATTTTTGAAAAAGAATTTCTTGATTTTTTATTTAGTTTGAATAAAAAAATATATTTCTTTAAGCTCTTTTTTTATTTATTTATTTATACAAGTCGTACCATATAAAACCAGATGATTTTTATAAATTTTTTCACTACCAAAACAGAAATTAGCGGCTTTCACACCGTTTATAATAAAATACTCAAGTGACGCGGCCAAGTAAAATAATTCAACTGATTTTAGCTTTTCCATAAACTTGGCTTACAAGCTATACGGCCAACAAATGTTTTAACCCATACATTTACACCCGTTTACCCACATAGAGTTGCTTGCAATTATTATTATTTTTTGTTTGTTTCTGAATTTTTTTTTTTTTTAAGTTTCGTAAACGTAATAAAAATATTTACTCATGTATTGGTAATGTACTCTCCTCCACTTGGCTGAGATTTTGGCCAAGAGTTTCAAAGCTTAGACCAGAGTCTAAGTTTTTGTGTGATTTTTGTTTTTTCTGCTTATGTTTAGACCTCAGTTGCTTGTATGCGGCCAAATATTAAACGCCGCTCTTAAAACTTAGCTCTTTACATGCTGCTGTCTTTTGACTTCCAGGTGAGCCAAATAAAAATTTATTTTTTAGTGGCTATTTTGCTGTTGTGCTTCTTAGCGTTGCTTTGAAAGACAAACTAAGTTTTTACTTCAATTAAAGTCCAATTTTTTATTAAAACGTAGTAAATAAACAATTTTGTTCAAAATGTCACTCGAAGTCATAGATGTTCATAATCTCCGCAGAAGTCATTATCAGGTACCAGTAGTAGTTCTATCTATTTTTTTTAATTTTTAATCTTAATTTTTATTTCTATGACCTCAAATACTTATTAAATTAAAAATATTATTGTTTCGCTTCGTTTAATGTGTCTGCTTTGACTTGAATATCGCCATAAAGTGGCAATTGGCACGTTTTTAAGAATAATGTTGAAACTAAATTGCTGAACATGGTAATAAAAATAATTAATTTTAATGTTTATCAAAGTTGAGATAGAAAAATAAAACTTTAAACTATTATATGTGAACATGCGACTTTTGGCCTAAAGTTTACCATTTTTAAGCAAAAATTTATCTAGAATAGACATTTTTAAATGATTAAGTATAAATTTTTTTTTTTTTATTTCTGATTCAGAATTCAAGATAAAGCTTAAAATCTTTTGAAACAAACACTTGTTATCATTTTAAAGCATATTTTTTATAGAGACTGTTTTTTAAGGCCGATAGAACTTTCGAAAAGTTTAACCGTCATAGTTTGTGACTTTTATGTTCAGTGTACCCTTTCAAAACATCTTTTATAGATTAAAACTTGAATAACGCCAGTAGCCAGACTTGTAATAAGCAAAATGTCACAAATAGAGTGAAATCAGTTCACAACAGACCCATTGCATTACATTCAGAAAAATACACCGTTTGTTGTGGTTTACACTCTAATGGCTTCACTACACCTTATTTCTACAAAAATGAAGCCGGAGCTCATGTGTGGGTCAATGGAGATCGTTAGTGCACCCTGATCAATGATTTTTGTTTCAATATATAAATACTAAATTAACAAAATGGTGCTACGTACCATACCATAACTGCTCTCCAAGATCCTGCGATTTAACATCTCTCGATTACTTTATGTGGAAACACTTGTAATCACTGGCTTATACTGATTAAACAGCAGTAATTGATCAGGTTCGAATCCCAGCACAAGACATGAAAAAATTTAATTGCGCTTTTCAGTAAAAAAAAACTACAGATAAATATTACTAAAGTTGACCCCAGACCATCCAGTTTACCTCTGGCGATGATGAAAAACATAAGACGAATGTTCAGGAGAAAATGCCACCTATTGGGAAAAAATTACAATGCTACGAGTAAGTAAGGGTCACCACCACCACCACGTAGCAAGGATCTTCACCACTACACATAATCATATGAAGGCGAGCTAAAGTACATTAATCATCTAATTTGCTTGAAAATCAATTTGATTACTGAAACCAAAGCACAGTAATGGATGCTTTGTGGAAAGCCAATATGCTCTCTAGAAGAGTCACGGAGAGAAAAATTTATGTTTAGAGGCCAAACTTGTTCGTGTTATTTGTAACATACGTCGAACAGACTGCTTTTCGTCGAAAACAACCACTGTTGTCAAATGCCCGAAATCATATTCAAATGCCATATATTGATCTTTCGGATAAAAAGTTTTTTGGATTGAAATTTAATTTTTTGTAGTATTTCTTCAACTTAAAGTTCTAATGGGCTTATCATCATTATCATTATCATTCTGACCAGGCATTTTTAGAGAGTACTGCGACCTTTAGGATCTTTTTAGCCCCTTCTAATCTATACTTTGTTCAACAGATCTGCCGCCTTGCTAAGAAACACCAATAGGTCTGCAACCATAATGATGAACAAAGCATCCATTACTTTTTTTCAGTTTCAGTAATCAAATGATTTTAAAACTTAGTAGATGATTATTTTACTGTAGCTCGCCTCCATATGACTGTGCGTAATGGTGATGATCCGTGCTAAGTGGTCCTTAGTTAGCATTGTAAAATTTCCCATGTAGGTGGCGTTTTTTCCTGATCATTCGTCTGATGTTTGTCATCATCGCCACAAGTATGCAGGAAAGTCAAGGGGCTTATTTGAGACGGGTTTGTCTGGAGAAGGATTGATGTCTCTTTACTGAACACTCGAAATCGCAATTAAGTTTTTTTCGTCATATCCTCTGCTGGTGATTCAAACCTGGGACCACTAACCACTACATCACGCCACCTCCACCCAAAAAGCTCCCAAAAAAAGAAAAGTTAACATCTGATTTTTGTGTGTGAAGTCTACACTTTATGTGTAACTGCAACTTGGGAAACGCAGCCAACTTTTTCTTATGGGATGGACAAAGTACATACTGCAAAATCCGATGACTACATAACGAAAGTAGCCATAAAATGGAACCTACAGGGAAGTTAGAGAACCAGAAGACCAGCCTTTGGAGAAGATAGGTTTTCGTATACCTTCGGTTTTCGTATAAGTCTATAGGATGACTTGATGCCAAATTAGCATTAGCTATGGTCTTGTAACCGCTAAGATTGGTTAAAGCAATGAATAATGTGTTACAAACATCAGTTCAAACCGGATATACCCCAATCACATAAAGTGGTGTAGGTTGTAATGAAAACAATAAATATTTACTAAATTTATGACGGAAATTATTGCTTGAAATTAAATAAATGGGTAAATATTAAAAAAAAAAAATAAAAATAAATACAAATAAATTTTATCATTTACATGACAATCATGCTGGAAACAACTGGAAAAAAGCCTTGCTTTTATTAACGAAATAGCGATGGTGCACTACTCTCTGGATTTCCCCTAAATAAAGAAAATTATTTTTCAACTTTTGACAAGAAAAGTTTTGAATTTATAAATTTTAGATTTTTATTTTTTGTGGACTTGATAATTCATTTTCGGTTTTTTCATAAAACTTTTTTTTACCTCTTTTTGCGGTCAAATGTTTGCAAAATCCCTCATTCAGTACATAAAATAATAACGACGCCTGTAACAAACTGTCTAGTCTGAGTATAGTTTTCTAATAAATATGTTTTGTTTGCAATTTGAAAATACACACAAAAACATTTCCTTTCCACTTACAACTATTATTAACAAATATTTATTCATTTTATTTATTTGTTTATTTGTTTATTTAATTTTAATTTTTTTCTAAGATTCATATCTGAAATTAACATGAGACTGACTCTAGTTGTTGTTTTAATGACTTTTTTATCTTTTATTTTACTTTTTTTTAAATGCTGTGAGTTTTGCGAAATTAAATTGCAACACTTTGAATAGAAATAAAAAATAATAATAATTAAAATATTTTAATATTTAAACAATTTAAAAAAACACAACAAAGAAATCATAAAAGTGAACCAATATAACCAGTTAAACGATTTTGAATATGTTGCTTCTTGAAAAAAAAAAAAAAAACTGGGCTAATTTCAGCAATAGCTTTAACTTAAAAGTTCAAATGAGAAAAACTGCAAATTTGTTGTTGTTGCAGATGGCTTTTTGTGTTCATCAAAGGGTTTAAACTTTTTTTTAAATTTTAATTTTAAACTTTGATCTCAGTCATGGTAAAAACTGCGACTGGAATTAAAGACGACAATAGCGTAGAAAAACAATGCAGTAAGTCATAAACGGTAGTCATAGATGGCTATGTGGTACCTTATAGTATATGAAAGTATAACTATGAAGTTATTGAAAGTACTATTGTCTGCAATTAGAAACAGCAGTTAAGTATAAACATTGCCTGATCTCCTGCATTGGAGTAAGCATCCTGGCATATTGAAGGTGGTATAAAGCGGTCCGCTCTCAATACACTTCCTTCATATAACCTTTTGCTTCTTTTTTGACTAATGGATTTATCTATATCACCTGATGCCTTCTGTCTGTATATCGGGTTGGCCATTTAAAAGTTTAAATTTAAAAATGCCATAAACTAAAAACAGTTTGAAATTGTTTCAAAATTATTTTTTTGTTGTGAAGTACAATTGTTTCGTTTGGAAATGAAATATTATTTTATTCATATGGCTGCCGTGGCTGGCCTCACATTACCTCATTCGTTTGGACCAACTTACGACAACTTTTTCGAGTATATGGGATCGTATCGCGGTAATGGCATCACTAGTGTTGGCCTTCAAATGCTCAATTGTCTCTGGTTTATCAACATAACACTTGTCTCTAACGGCGCCCCACAGAAATGAGTCCAACAGTGTCAAATCGCAGCTTCTTAGCGGCCAACTGACATCAACATTTCGGCTAATTAAACGGCCATCAATCGTTTGATGCCATAAATCGATTGTGACATAAGATGTGTGGCAAGTTGCGTTATTCTGTTGAAAGCAAACATCGATCACATCAATACCATGAAGAGCGGGGACAAAAAAATCCGTAGGTGTCTCCATTGTAAATAATGCACCGTCCTCACTTTCAAAGAAATATGGGCTAATGATGCCGCCGCTCTACAAGCCGCTCCAAACAGTCACTCGTGATGGATGCATTGGCTTCTGTAAGACCACGTTTAGGTTTTTTGAGCCCCAAATACGATAATTTTGCTTATTAACGTACCCACCAAAATGAAAATGAGCTTCATACGAAAAGATGATTTTTTTTTTTTTTTGGCAAAATCGACATCATCGTGCAAATGAAGCGGATGGTCATGCGGTTTTAACTCTTGAACTAATTAAACTTTGTAAGGCTTCATACCGAGATCTTTTAGCGTAGATTGGTGCTATAACGAGTTGATGCTGATGGATACTCTCGCACACTCTCAGCTACAACTTCGATATTTTCGGGTGTACGCACTGTACGAGCACGCTTACGTCTTGGCACATCAACAATGAAACCAGTTTCACGAACTTTAGCAATAAATTTGCGAATACCGGGCACTGTTGGTCCTTCTCTGCGACCGAATTTTGTACGATATTTTCGTGCAATTTCCAAACAATTGTCCTTGTTTTGGAAATAAATTTCCAATAAATCCCAATGTTGCTCAAGCGTAAATCGATTTATTTCATTTAATGTAGATAATATACTGAATTTTGGGCCAGAATAGAATGACAAAAGTATTGCCAGATTCGAAATAATCGCTGATTCAAATTTAAACCCCTAAGTTTAACATCAGTGTTGAGATAGAACAATTATTATTTAATTAATACTTTCATTTAAAATCAATTATGTATATACTGCTTTTTAATTAGTCGTACTATCAGTAATATAAGAGTATAATTAATAAACTGGTTCTTTCAGTTTTGCTGTTAAACAAGACACTTGTCTTTAATGTCACTCGGCTATACGAACATATATATTTTAATAGGGTCGTGCACTAAAATACTTAATGATATCTGCTATTAATGGTAAGTTAATGGCAGTAATAGTTCGATTTCTTTACGTTTTAACAATGAGCAAACCATTTCGCTGTTGTTTTGTTAGTTAGAGCATCGTCACAACGGCCCGGAATGTGTGCATTTATACGGACAGTCAGTCTGCTATTAGATCCTTAGGGACTAAGTCTCGGACGGTGAGGAAATGTCACTCATTATTGGGATTGATGACAACGTACTTTGATATCAATCTCTTCTAGGTGATGGGTTGTAGTGATATTTCGGGCAACTGTGTAGCGGATGAGTTGGCTGGACAGAGAACTATGACTAGGATTCTTTCGGCGGCGGGCCATTAGTCTGTGCCAGAGGGACTCTGTTCTATGTAGATGCTGTTTAGAGGAGGATGTGGAGACCACGGAACATCTGCTCTTGACGGGACTTAGATACAAGATAGGAGGTGAGGATTTTGTTGGCATTGGGGTTCTACTGAAGACCCCTGTAAGGCTGATTAGCAAATTTATTGAGGGGGCGAACTGGCCAGATTACTGATCAGGTTGTCGGAGGGAAGTTTATGGGTATCACAATGGGCTCTATCGGGCATAAGTGTGCTGGATATTTGTTCGGCGGCCGCTTTTAAACTTAACATCGTTTTTCATCAGCTTGCTACGCATTCTTACCTTTTCTGTAATAAATATAAAAGCTAAATATGACAGTAATGTTGTCTTTGATTATTCCGTCGCAAAGGGATGTAAATGTCGTTAGCAGAGATGTAAAGTGAGTACCAGAAATATTCGATGATAAGGAGAATAATCGTAGCGCATAGTATCGGATCTGCTTTAAAAAGTTCTGAATTGATGTTGTCTCTTTCAAGCGCTTTTTACTGACAGTATATCGTTGTAGTAGTTGATTCTTATTGCCAATTGCCGGTCCGTAGAGGACGTTACACTTCCTATTGCGTCTCTCAAAGGATAGCTGTAGCTTTTATTTATTTTACTGTAGGGTAGAAGAATTCAGTTCTGTAAGTGTTTGAAGCTAAATGGACATCTTTTTTTTACCATTTTCTCAGTCCAGAATTTTTAAATGAGACCGTTTTTTTTTTAAGTATTGCTAACATTATCACAAAACCAAACATACCAAAAAGAAGCAGCTAATGCTAGTGAAGGGTATGAAAAAGTAGCACCACTAACTTTTAATGCATGAGAAGATATGAATCAAGTGTACTCGTATGATGATGAACATGATACGATGGTTAGATAGTTAGCTGGTTAGTTGGATACTGCTTTAACGCACAGCTGAAAACAAAAACAAAATTAAATCCCACAAAAATCCTTTTACAGACTTAAACACACTTTGTTTGTGTGTTAATGGAATGAGTGACTGGCTGAATTGACGGATAAACTGTCAGTCTAATACATTTTGTGTAGTAAGTACAAACGTGAATAATTTGGTTTGGCTTTAAATATGATTATGAACTAAAATAGCTTGCGATGTATTGATGTTGCTGCTGTAATTATTGTTGTTTACTTTAGTGGTGTAATAACGCAATGTTTAGTGTTTTTTTTCTTTCTCAAAATGTTTTTATTATACTTTAGATGGGTTAATATCGGCACTTTATAAATTGCCCGACCGTTTATCATTACTTGTAGTTACTTTTAAGGCTTGAAACCTATATGCTAGAGTTAGCCAGACGTTCAGTCAATTAGTCAGTTAATCAGCAACATCTAAGCTTATAGCTGAAAGCTAGTAAACTAAACTAACCACTCTGTTGGATATTTTTTGCGTTATTCATATTCGTATGATTTCGGCTTTTAGAAAAAGAAGTGCGAGCTTTTCAATCAGGTTACAATGCCATGAAAAAAAAACCATTTCAAATTACAATATTTTATTTTGATGCCAACCCATTTATTCACATCTCACTTGGTTGGTAATGCATACTGATGATGATAGTGAGTGATGATGCTTGTGCGTCTGTTAACAAGTTACTCTTATGCAAAGAATTTCAATATTCAAGGTCATGTTTGCTTATTTGTAAAATGAAATTAAAAAAGTAAAAAATAAATACAAAAAAGAAACCAAAAACCAAAACAAATATGAAATGTTTAATAAAAATTAAAATAAAAAAAATCAGTCCTCAAAAAACAAATATTAAAATATTTACGAGAGTTTTTTTTTTTTTGAAATTATAAATTTTGTTTTCTTTTTTTCTCACCTTTAAGCAGTAGAGTGCATGATGCGGCAATTATGAAATAATAAAAAAAATTATATAAATTTTGTTGTAGGAAGCAGAATAAATTTATAGTCTCAAATAAATAAAATACTTGCAAAAAAAAGCACTTGTTTTGAAAATTAATAAAAAAAGTAATAAAAATATATATCGGCACCCAAAATCCAAAAGGCCGTAAGCCACAAAAAATTCAACATCGATTTTTTTTTAATGATGTAGTTTGTTAAATTACTTTATAATCAATCAAAAAGTTGATTTGGAAATTCTGTCACTTACGACCTTTCGGTTTTTAGTTGACGATATGTATACTTATTTTATAATCTTTAAAAAGATAATAGGAAAATACTAGAAAGTAATGTAAAATAGTATATTAATGACGATAGTATTTTTATTTTATCGAATTTTAAATGACTTTTCAATTCAATAAGTTTTATGCCAATTTCACACTCGTCACTCTTCTAAGAACCATATTGGCTTTCCACAAAGCATCCAATTAAGTTGATTTTTAAGTAAAGTAGATGATAAGTCTACTATAGCTCGCCTCCATATGATTGTGTGTAGTGGTGAAAATCCTTGCTAAGTGGTGGTAGTGATCCTTACTCAGCATTGTAATTTTTTCCCAGTAGGTGGCGTTATTTCCTGATCTTTGTCATCATCGTCAGAGGTAAGTTGGATAGTCAAGGGGGCTTCTTTATATACATTTGTCTGGAGGGAGTATCTTTATTAAACACTCGAAGCCGCTATTATTTTTTTTTCATAATGTGCTCTGCTGGGGTTCGAACCTGGGCCGATCCTGCGTGAAGAAACTAATACTGATTAGGGTTTTATTTTAATATGAGGTGGGTCATCTATGGCCATCTATCGGTTTGAATTTGAACCAGCGGTTATTTCGAATCTGCAATACTTATGTCATTCTATTCTGTCACAAAATTCAGTATATTATCTTCACTGAACGAAATGAATCGATTTATGCTTGAGCATCGTTGATTCGATTTATTGGAAATTTATTTCCAAAACAAAGACAATGGGTCGGAAATTGCACAAAAATAAAAAATAAAAAAATACAAAGAAAATATACAAAAATCATCTTTTCGGATGAAGCTCATTTTCATCTTGGTGAGTATGTTAATAAGTAAAATTGCTGTATTTGGGGCTCAGAAAAACACAAAAGTGATCTTACAGAAGCCAATGTACCCATTGCGAGTGACTGTTTGATGCGGCCTGTGTAGCGGAGGTATCATTGGCCCAAATTTCATAATTGATTTTTCACAACCATTACCGTCAATGCAGACGCCTGTCGTACCTTGAATACCGATTTTTTTGTGCCCGCTCTGCATGGTATTAATGTGGACGATATTTGTTTTCAAGAGAATGATGCGACTGGCCACACATTTCTTTCACAATCAATTTATTGCGTCGAACGCTTGATGGCCGTTTAATTAGCCGCTAAGAAGCTGCGATTTGACACCATTGGACTATTTCTCGTTAAAAACAAGTGTTATGACAAACCAGAGAAAATTGAGCACATTAAAGCCAATATTCGTTATGCCATTGCCGTCATACGACCCCATACACTCGAAAAAGTGAAAATTTGGCCCGATCGAATGGGTTACTGTGAAATAATATTTCATTTCTAACCGGAGAAATTGTACTTCACAAAAAAAAAATCGCTTTTGTTTTGCTGTAATTTTAAATTTAAACTTTTAAATAGCCCACCCTATGTATTTTTACAAGCTATACTTCTTCACTGCTGTGGGAATTAGGCTGATATACCACAAATATCAAATATCTTAACATATAGTATTAAACTATGATCACACGAGTTACATATAAAAATACAGACGTAATTGACGACTTTATAAATAGTATTATAAATAAATAAAACTGTAACATAAATTCATTTCCGGTCTATTAGAATAAAATTAAAAATCAAAATTATTTTTCGGTCGCAATTCTTGGAATTGAAATTAAAATTGAATTGAATTAAATTGAATTAAAATTAATCAATTAATAAGCAATATTGTAAAATGTTGAATTAAGCAATACTGTAAAATGTTGAATTAGCATAATTATATACTAGCATAAGTCTCATTATAACAATATAGAAACTAAATAAAACAGTTGGTGGTTATCCAAGGCCAAGAACGGTTAGTTCTCCTCTAAATCTTGTATTTTATTTTTAAAAAGTTCGGTTAAAGTAAAGTATTATAAAATTGGCGCAGTCGGTAGGATCCCAATGTCAGTGAACGGGATCTAGTGAAACGTACCTAAAAAAAAAAAAAAAAAAATAAAAAAATAAATAACTAAAGTAAATTCTGCGAATCCCACGGGACCCTCCAGGATTATAAATTATTAATAATAAAAAGTGCAGTGAATAATTAAAATAAAAATTAGACACCACTAAAATAAAAAGTGCAGTGAATAATAAAAAAAAAATTTTTATTAAACACCACTAAAATAATCAGTGCAGTGAACATTTAAGGCAAGTCGACACCACTAGATGAAACAAATAGTGCAGTGAACACTTAAGCCAATCGGACACCACTAATAAGAGCAAGAAACTTTAACCAGCAAAATTTTAAATACTTACAAGATAAAAAGGAACGCCGTGTTCGACCAAAGAAGGATGGAACCAACTCAAGCAATAGACACGTCAGTGCTAGAACAATTAGCAAGGCGGGAGCAGCAACTAGAACAGCTGCGTAGTGCATACCTAGAACTACAACAACAACAACAACAACAGCCACAACAACATCAGCAATATAACCAGTTGGACCGAATTTTAAAAAATGTATCGTATTTACCAGTATTTACGGGTGTTGGAGATATCACCATAAATTCATTCTTGAGCAGTGTGGAGTACTTGCTATCAACGATAGGAGAGGAAATCCTAAAGAAGGAAGCTATAAAGGCTATCTACTACCGCAATATCCAAGGAGAAGCAAAGAACGTCGTGATCAATGTACAGCAACCTGATAATTGGACTATTATAAAGAAAACACTAAAGTTAAGGTATAGACCAGACGTGGAGCCACACCAAATCTACAGAAGGATAAATGAACTAAGAGTAAATAACGTAAGTGAGCTAGCTGTAGAATTACAGAATATTAAGTATAAAAGTGATGAATTAAGTATTTATTTTCGGGACGATCATTGCATAGACTTGACTAATGTGGACAGTTTATTAACGAACATAGCAAAGGAAATGACGCAGGGAATATTATTAGATAAGATATACGATGAACGGGATTTAGGGACCATAATAGATATAATGATGAAAAGAAGGTACGAGGACAGTTGCATTAGGCCAGAATTTAGAAAGTTTCGAGGAACTTTCAATCGTTCACAAGCGAACAAGTATAAGAATATTAATATTAATTTTAATAGAAACCAAAATTATCAGAACAGAGAGCAGTTCAACGCCAACTATAAACACAATAATAATATAAATAATAACAATAATAGATATACTAATAATAATATAAATAATAATAATAGAAATAATAACGTTTCTTATAATTCGGCACGATACAAAATCCAAAATGAATTAGGAAATAATAATACCGTAGGACAATTCCAACATGCAGGATATCCCAAGCCTTATTCTAACCAAGTTCGTTGGAATCCGCATAGACAAAACCGAATAGAACCTATGGAAATAGATAATATAGAAGTGAATTTTTGTAATCCTCAAGTAGCAGGACACCCTAGTCGTAGGTTTGGCCAAGATCGCTTAAACCTCGATAGGCAAAGCCGGGAAGGATTAGAAGTTAATTATTGTAATCCTCAAGTAGCAGGACACCCTAGTCGTAGGTTTGGCCAAGATCGCTTAAACCTCGATAGGCAAAGCCGGGAAGGATTAGAGATTAATTATGGTAACTCTCGAGTGGCAGGACACCCTAATCACACAGTTGGCCAAGATCGCTTAATTGTTGATAGGCAAAGCCCAGAGGGACCAATAGGAAATTATGAAGAAGAAAGCAATAACATGTTTTTTATGAGGCAGCCTCAGAATGTTTGCCCAAGATAGAATTGAATATTGAAAATAAAAGATACGTAGCATTAATAGATACAGGAGCTAGTTTAAGTTTAATTAACAGTGAAATAGATGACTTTATGAAAATTAAATTAAACAGACCAATAACATTTAGCACAATAACAAATAA
Organism: Wohlfahrtia magnifica; assembly: GCA_023159175.1. Taxonomy (NCBI): domain Eukaryota; kingdom Metazoa; phylum Arthropoda; class Insecta; order Diptera; family Sarcophagidae; genus Wohlfahrtia; species Wohlfahrtia magnifica. The sequence continues at coordinate 5,071,996 of JAKWBJ010000051.1, forward strand.
AGATACAATAAAGTATGAAGTACATACAAAAGGACCAGACGAATTTAACTTACCAGACAATGCAAGAGTACGTTGGAAAGTCACACCATTAAGAGGAAGACTTTATGATTTTATTATAGGTTTTGATACATTAAATTCGCTGAATGCTCAAATAAATATAGAAAAAGGAGAAATAACACTTAACAGAAAAACATGCAAATTTTTGAACAAGCCTTACGATTTTAGTCACATATGCACACTTGAAATTAGTGATTCAAACTTTGAAAGACTTGCATTAGGTCATTTAAACGAGGAAGAGCATAGGGAAATTATAAAGTTGTTAAAACAATATAAGAAATTATTTTTTAAAGAAGGTGATTTATTAACAAATACAACTGAAATTCAGCACGAAATAAAGACAACAACACAACAACAAATTAATTCAAAAATGTACAGATATCCACCACAACATGAAATGGAAGTTAGAAAACAAATTAAAGAAATGGAAGAACAAGGTATTATTCAGAAAAGCCACTCCAAGTATTCAAGTCCACTTATAGTTGTACCTAAGAAAATGGACAATTCTGGTGAAAAAAAGTACCGCATAGTAATAGATTATAGGAAGTTAAATGAGGTTACTATAGACGATAAGTTTCCATTACCAAATATTGAGTCAATATTAGATAAGTTAGGTAGAGCTCAATATTTTACCACGTTAGATTTAGCAAAAGGTTATCATCAGATTTTAGTGAAAAAAGAAGACAGAGAAAAAACTGCGTTTGTAACACCACATGGGTTATATGAATTTATAAGAATGCCATTTGGCTTAAAAAATGCGCCAGCCACATTCCAACGGCTAATGAACGAAATCTTAAGAGATTATATTAACAAAACTTGTGTCGTGTATTTAGATGATATTCTAATATTTAGCACCTCGCTACAAGAACACTTAAATGCAATACGTGAGATCTTTGATGTGCTGGAAAAGAAAAATTTAAAAATTCAAATAGATAAATGTAATTTCTTAAAGAGAGAGACAGAATTTTTGGGACATGTTTTAACGAAACATGGAATGAAACCTAATCCAAATAAAATTAAGGTAATAGAAAAATTAGAATTACCTAGAACAGAAAGGCAGATCAAAAGTTTTTTAGGAATTACAGGATATTACCGAAAGTTTATAAAAGATTATGCCAAAGTAGCACAACCAATTACTAAGTATTTAAAAAAAGGGGTGAGAATAAATATCAAAGATCCTACTTATATTGAAGCCTTTGAAAAATTAAAAAACCTAATTAGTATACATCCAATATTACGCTTCCCTAACTTTGAAAAACAGTTTACATTAACAACAGACGCATCCAATTATGCGATCGGTGCTGTGTTGTCACAAGAAGGACATCCAGTATGTTACGCCTCAAGAACTCTGAATAACCATGAAAGAAACTATTCTGCAACAGATAAAGAGTTTCTGGCCATAATGTGGAGTGTCAATTATTTCAGACCTTATCTTTACGGTAGAAAATTTAAAATTCTTACTGATCACCAACCAATTAAATATTTACATTCCAAGTACAGGGGGAAAGATATGTCTCCCAGACACCAGAGATGGTTGTTAAAATTAGGTGAATATCAATTTGAGATCGAATACTTAAAAGGAAAGGAAAATAAAGTAGCAGACTTTCTAAGCAGAATTGAGAAAAGTGAGGACACTATTTTAGAAAACGAGGGGGGTGAAAACAGTAATAGCGAAATTTCTTTCCCTATTAATCACATAGAAGACGATGTAACCATGGCAACTGTACATTCAGCTGATGAAGAATTAGGAGATTATTTTTTCATTAAAGACGAAATAGTTAATAAATATAAAACTCAAATAATTTTAACAAATAATAAGGTAGAAGAGTTCAAAGAGATAAATGGTAAACGAATTATTTTTATTGCTGAAAACGATTTTGAGCACATGGGAGAAATCTTTAGGAGATACATATCAAAAGGCCAAATTGGAATTTATTCAGAACTACAAGAAAGAAAGTATAATATAGTACAGGAAAAGCTAATAGAGATGTATTCAAATGACAGTCAAATAAAGTTTATTAAATGTACTAAAAGAGCACAGGATATAGATACAGAAGTGGAAGCAGTTAAGCAAATATCATTGTACCATGTTAAGGAAAGCATGCATTCAGGTATAATCGAAACTTATAACCAACTTAGAAACAAAATTTACTATCCAAAACTTATGGAATTAATTCAATTGATAATTAACCAATGTGAGATCTGTCAAGAGGTAAAATATGACAGAAACCCAATCAAACCTAAATTTTTATTCACAGAAACACCATCGGAACAAAATGAGATTGTTCACCTAGACACATATGTAATAAAAAGAAATATTTTTTTAACAGTAATAGATAGTTTTTCTAAATTCGGAGCGGCTTACCCATTAAACGATAGAAACCATTTAACTATTATTGAGCAATTAGAAGACCACTTTTCAAAAATAGGAAAACCCAAAAAAAATAGTAGCGGACAATGAATTCAAAGCAGTCCGAATAAAAGAATTTTTACAAAAGGAAAATATTGAATTGCATTTAACTAAACCCAACAGTCACACGGGTAATGCAGACATAGAACGTTTTCACAATACAATAGCAGAAAAATTCAGGATATTATATAAAATAGAAAAAAATGTTCCAATAAAACAATTGATTCAGAAGGCAATAAGAAATTATAATGAACGTTACCATTCCAGCATTAAATGCACACCTAAGGATGTACATTTAGGAAAAATAGAAAACAGCACGGTTAAACAGAATTTAGAAGAAAATAAAAGAAAAGTAATAGAAAAACTAAATAAATCTAGAGAAGACTATAGAGAAGCAAGAAAAGAAGGATTTATAAAAAACTACAAGGCACTTAGACATAAGGAACAACCAAAATATAAAAAAGCTAAATTAGAAAAAATACACTTGTGTAATATTAAAAGACCTTTAAAATTTTCAGATATGGATGAAGATAATACTGATGATAATCATGCTGACACCAATGAGTAAGGGAACGATAACAACTAAACGACTTACGGAACAATCAGGATTTATAGACATTTTTATAAAAAATCAGGAGATTGTCAAAGAATCAGACATAATATTACATATAATAAACCTACAAGAAATAGAACACATTCTGGACCAAATGACAGAAAACGTTATTTTAATAAAGACAAAAAATAAAGAAATACTTCAACTCGAATTATTAGAAGCCAGGAATAAATTGATTACTTTAAAACCAAAACGAATCAGACAACGTAGAGGACTAATTAACGGCATAGGCAGTATGTCGAAATGGTTATTCGGCACTATGGATGACGAAGACAGACAGAACATTCAAAAACATCTATTTAATATTAATGAAATAATTAACAATAATGATCAACAAATTGTAATTAATAACTATTTTAATGAAACTATAAACCATTTAAAAATGATTATCAAAAATGATAGAAAAATAATAGAGACAAAAATAAATTCTATAGATAAAATTCTAGATATAGAAAATGATAAACACATATATTTAGAACAATTATCAAATATACAACTTATAAAAAATAAGATAGAACATTTGCAGGATAATGTTATTTCCGCAAAATATGGTATGATACATCCTAGTATTTTAACTTTTAATGAAATTGAGAAATACAAAATAGACTATGATAAATTAAAATATATACAAATTGGAACAACGTTTTTAAGCGATTCTCATTTAGTTTTTGGCATAAAAATACCTAAAACCTTTGAAATAGTAAAATTAAGATCAATTGTACCCATACCAAATAATGAAAGTAATGAAATAGATTATAGTATTGAAAAGATTTTTGAATTTGATAACAAAATTTATAAATTTGAAGAACACAAATATCTAAAAGACTTAAAAATAAGCATACATTGTATAATCAAAAATAATTGTCAACTAATAAAACATAACGAATTTGCAATATTTGAATTAGATATAGACACAATTATAGTTAAAAGTGCAACTAATATAAGTATAAATCAAACTTGTAATTCTGAAAAAATTATCTTAAATGGGAACTATTTAATTAATTATAATAATTGCTCAGTAAAAATAAAGGATTATCTCTTCTCAAACATTGTAGAAACTATAGAAGAAAAACAAATATTTAATAATATTGATAGTTTATGGAATTTTACTAATAAGATAACATTTGAACAAATTAAAGAAGAACATCAAGTAAATGTAAGAAATATCAAAGAATTAAATTTCCACAAAAGAATCACATATAGCTGTAACATTTTAATCATAATTGTAATACTTACCTTTTTTATAATAATCATAACCAAACATAAACATATTAAAATAAAATTAAACAATAGAATTCAGGAGAATTCTAATCTAAAGGGGGGAGAAGTTACATATAAAAATACAGACGTAATTGACGACTTTATAAATAGTATTATAAATAAATAAAACTGTAACATAAATTCATTTCCGGTCTATTAGAATAAAATTAAAAATCAAAATTATTTTTCGGTCGCAATTCTTGGAATTGAAATTAAAATTGAATTGAATTAAATTGAATTAAAATTAATCAATTAATAAGCAATATTGTAAAATGTTGAATTAAGCAATACTGTAAAATGTTGAATTAGCATAATTATATACTAGCATAAGTCTCATTATAACAATATAGAAACTAAATAAAACAGTTGGTGGTTATCCAAGGCCAAGAACGGTTAGTTCTCCTCTAAATCTTGTATTTTATTTTTAAAAAGTTCGGTTAAAGTAAAGTATTATAAAATTCACGAAGCACCAATTATTGGTATGGCAATCGTCTGATGTTCAGATATGGAAAAAGTCAAAAATGCGCCAATACTTATTAATTTATTTGTGCGACAATTGAAGCGGACAATACACATCAATATGTACGTACGTATTTTACTTTCGTACATAAAATCTGACAATTTTGATATATTGCAGCAATAAAGCAGAATAAAAACTTTGCCATGGTGCACTAGAAGCAATCGTATGATCCCAGCTTTAGTGTCAGACTTGCTATTTGTTACACCGATTGGCTCTTGTAAAATACATTACTATTTTACTTATTAAACTGTCTCTTGGCATCTTAATAGCATGATGCTTTTTACACCGAACAACTCCATACCTATCGTCTGCCAACACCTCTCCGGTAATCTTTAGTACAAAAGAGTTGTAAACCTCCGTTACACTGCTTGTGGCATTGATTTTCATGTAACTCCATGCAAAGTCTTCTTCATGTGATGTAAGTCTAAACCACAACCAGTATTGGTGTTACAAGAAGAAGCCCAAACAATCATTCGGCAAGAACCAAAGTTTTTAGGATTGTAGTTAATTCCAAACAAATTAGTGATACCAACACAATGTAAAATGTAATATAAAAAAGCGTAAAAAGAGTTATTTTTTGTTTATAAGAAAATAACAGTATGCTCGTATTATCAAACATCATTTATGTTAATAATTAAAAAGTCTTAAATGCCTTTCACTTATTTTTATGTTTTTAAGTGATATTTAAAAAAACCGATTTTATTTTGGTGGATTTGAGAAGTTTGAGTGTCAACACTGAAAAATTATTTTCTATAATAAATATTTTTATGACAAATAAAACAGATGATAATGAAAACTGTTTTTATTGCTGCTGCTGCTTTCAAAATATTTATGGAGCTGACAGCATTACAGCTAATACTGCCAACGACAATTTGCTGCTTGTTTACGTGCTGATTGCTGTTCTCTATGTACAGTTTGTCAAGAAAATCTTTTTACATAGTGAAAAAAGAATTGGGTTTGACTTTTATCATTAAAAAGAATAGGTTTTTTGTTATAATTTTTTAATCTTTTTTGGTTAATTGTAAAGGGTCCGCCAAATAAATTTTTTTTGAGACTACTATAAAAAAAAAAACTACTGAATATTTTCTCAAATTTCTTTTTTTATTTGAAAGTACAATCCTTCCGGTTAATAATGGATAATAATTTCATTCAAATGGCTGCTTCGGCTGGCCATGCAGTAGCCTACACGATCGGTCCAATTTTTAGCACATTATCGATTGTGTGCGTCTGTATTTCACCAATAGCTTCACGAATATTATCCTTTAAAGCGTCAATTGTCTCTCGCTTGTTGGCGTAACACTTATCTTTGACGGCACCCCACAAATAATAGTCCAACGGTGTCCAATCGCAGCTCCGAGATGACCAAACGAAATCAGCTCTGCGGCTGATAATGCGATCTTCAGAAACAGGGCGCAAAACATAGAGTGTAGCTTCGGCTGTGTGGCACGTAGCGCCGTCCTGTTGAAACCAAATGTTGCTAATATCATCTTCAGTTTTTGTGCACAAAAATTCGTTCAACATGGCCCGATAACAATCGCCATTGACTGTAACAGCCACTCCTTGCTCATTTTCGAAGAAAAATGGCCCAATTATGCCTCTGGACCAAAATCCGCACCAAACAGTGACTCGTCTTAGGTGTATCGGCTTTTCAATGTATGCGTGCGGGTTTTCTGTGCTCCAAATGCGACAATTTTGCTTGTTTACATACCCGCCAAGATCAAAATGAGCTTCATCTGAAAAGTTGATTTTTTTTTGGCAAAGTCGGCATCTTCTGTAAGTCGACCGCAGGCCCAGATTCCCAGCGTTGTTCAAGCATATACACAACCATATTCGTTCAGCGGAATGATAAAACTAATTATCTGTCAAATCAGACATGAGCTAAGTGTTACCATTCACGAAATAAGCACTAGTTGAAGAAAAAACGTTAGATGGCGGACCCTTTAGATATTAGCTAACAAATAATAGCAAAAAAGAAAAAACAATAAATTTTAATCCAAAAATAAGATCTAAAAAGAAAACAAAATAACTCTAGAATTTTGTTGACAAGAAAATTACCAAAATATTAATAAATGGGATTAAAATATTTAGTTGCAAGATGATCAATATTTTGTATGGCCAACATTGATTGATGCCAAAGCTTAGAGACGCCTTTTCAGGGAAGAAATAAATTATTGTACAGATTGGAATTTTATCCCATTCTTTCACAATTACGGCCTCTAATTCACTTTGATTTTTTGGACGCCTCTTTGCGGTACTTCTTTTAAGATAAAGCTCTAAATTTTCAATTGGATTTAAATCTGGGCTCTGAGCTTAAGTATCCAGTACTTTGCGACAGTTATAAAGAAGCCAAGTTTTATGAAAAGAGCCTATTGTTTTGGATTATTTACCTGATAGAAGTTGAACTTCAGCTTTCCATTAGTATAAAGCAGAATTTTTTAACACTGTTAATTAAAAGCCACTTTAATATGTCCAGGTATTGATTCACATCAATATTGTTCTCAATGAAACAAATTTCCCCTACTCCCTTACTTGATATGCACCCCAAACAATTACCGAAAGTTTTTCATATACAGTTTGAATTGTGTTTCAGCTTTCCAACGCTTTTAAGTGTTTTTTCATACTTCATAGTGGCCGTCATTATAAAGAAACACTTTTATGGTTCCGTTACAAAATATAATTTGATCCCAGCAGTTTTGAAGTATGGAAATAAGCGATAGAGCAAAACACACTCGCCTTTCTTTGTATTGAATTGTAAGCAGTGGTTTTTTATCGCCACTTCATACAAAACAATAATTCTTTTTCAAGATTTGCATTACCGTTTCGTGGGAAACTTTCATGCAACATTCTGCTCTGAACTCACACAAAGTGTTCTTGTGCTTGAACCGTTTTCCCGACCGGGTGACTATAGCAAACCAACAAATTTACATCCGACACTGTTTATTTCAAAGTCTTGTATATTCAGCATTTATTTGATATTAAAAACAAACTTTGTAATTTAAACGTTCCAATAGTTACTTGACTAATGAAACAAACAAAAATATTTGGACAGCAAAATCTACCAGACTAAAAGAAAATATAAGTTTTAAAAACATTTTCTTGACAAGAAAATTTTGGACTTTCTTTTATTTTTTATCTTATTTCCTTATCTCAATTTTTCATTTTTGTGTTCTTTTGCTGTTATTTGTTAATTAATAATCAGCTTATTTTGAATTAATAAAAAAGAATATTTTAAAAAAATAAGTCAGAAAATCCGTTTTTAATAATAAAAGTTAAAAAGAAAACTTTTTCACTCTGTAAAAAGATTTTATTGGCAAACCGTATTTAAAGCATTTGCTGAAGTCATGCCAATTTACTAGAATTTACACCATATTCATAGCCTTTCGCCTCTACAACAACATTTTCCTATTCAGAAGAAAGTGATTGCTTATTTAAAACGATTGATGAAGGGATGATATCGTACGCTGCAAATTATCAGGCCTTTTCTTGTCGGAAGTCCTTTCATACATGTTGCTTAAATGCTAATAGCGACATAAGGTGTACCTTAAAATGATAACGTCACCTTAATATTTGCTCAATTCATCCAAACTATAAAATTTACGTATGGTCAACTTATTAAAAATAATTCTACGTTCAAATAAGTGAATGAATAAGCCGGCGCAAAAAAGTACAAAATTCAATGATTCAAAATAATAAGGTCAGTGATTAATAAGCAATTAATCTGATCAGAAGGTATCACAATTGTTATTATTTTTTAAATAATTTATAATTTAAATAATATCTGCGTGGAATGGGTGCTTGACTCACCTGGCCTAAGTTGGATAGGAAGCTTACCAATCAACTATTTAAACTGGACTGTGAACTGAATTGGGATCATCTCATCTACTATATCTATTCCTACATGTCATTGTGTAATGGATAGGCTTGCAGAGAGACTGCACTAACCAGCGAATGGATTCTGTCGATGTTTGTTAATCGATTGAGATAATTTGCCAATTTCCGTCTCTGGATCAGCGTAGACTTCACTTATTTACTTCGCCCTTTCTCGATGGCTTATCGGAGCTATCGACCCTGAGGGCATGGTCAATTCCATTTTGTCCTGAAGATTTTTAAAGTGCTGCATAGAGTTCGGTTGACAAGAGTTGAAAGTCTCCATAAATATTTTCTCTAGTTAACCATGTCTCATACCCATTTAGCAACTCATAGATCACGTTTGACGAAAATATTCTTAATTTAAATACCTTTGAGTTTAGTTGTCGTCAGCATAATGGAAGCTGCTCAGCTGTAATGTGTACAGCTTTCTTGAGGATATCGTCTAAGACCATTAAAAAGATTATTGATGAATTCCACAGTGTTTGTCAATTGAATACAGGTGATCATTGGGAAGAACTTTTATTTTAAAGCAGTCGATTGGCTTTTTATCAGAGTTATTAGTTTATTTGGTCTCCCAGAACACTATCAAAGGCCGTTCGAACAGCAGCCAACTGGACAAAACACTCTCATTAAAATTATCTGCTCTACCATGTATCTCGTAGGCCATCCATCGGTTTAAATTTGAATACTTATACAATATATTTATACAATACTTATGTCTTTCTATTCTGTCACAAAATTCGGTGTATTATATCCACTGAATGAAATGAATCGATTTACTCTTAAGCAACGTTGGGATTTATTGGAAATTTATTTCCAAAACAAAGATAATTGGTCGCAAATTGCAAAAGAATAAAAAAAATTTTAAAAATGATCTTCTCGGATGAAGCTAATTTTCATCTTGGTGGATACGTTAATAAGCAAAATTGCCGTATTTGGGGCTCAGAAAACCCAAACGTGGTCTTACAGAAACCAATGCCCCCATTTCTTCAAAAATGAGGACGGCGCAACCATTACGGTCAATTGAGACACATATCGCACCATGATAATCGATGTTTTTGTGTCCGTTCTTCATGGTATTGATGTGAACGATGTTTGTTTTCAATAGAATGGTACAACGTATTACAAATCTCATGCCACAATCGATTTATTGCGTCAAACGTTTGATGGCCGTTTAATTAGCCGAAATGGTAATGTCAGTTGGCCCACAAGAAGCTGTGATTTCACACCATTGCACTATTTTCTATGGGGAGCCGTTAAAGTCAACTGTTGCCTACAAACCAGGGACAGTTGAGCATTCGAATGGTAACATTCGTGATGTCATTGCCGGATATGACCCCGTACACTCGAAAAAGCTCTCGAAAATTTGTCCGAACGAATAAGGTACTGTGAGGCCAGCCGCGGCAGCCACATAAATGAAATAATATTTCATTTCGAACCTGAACAATTGTACTTCACAACAAAAAAATAAATTTGGCAAAATTTCAAAGCGTTTTTGTTTTATTGCAATTTTAAATTTAAACTTATAAATGGCCCACCTTTTAGAATGAATAGGGTATTATTAATACATGATGCTGTCAAGAGTTTTGTTGATACGACTGATAAGAACAGATGTTAGAGTCTTATATAGAATTGTAAGACGTGTAATGTCTCTGTAGTTTTTGTATTGTGAAAGCATTTTAATCAGGATATCAGTTGTCGGTCCGTGAAGTAGGTTTGCTACCATGTCCTGCCGCCTGCCGTTGGAAAAACTGTTAGTACCGTGTCCGGGTTACCTTAAAGCATTTTCGGTGGAATGTCGTCCGTACCTTGAGTTTTTAGTGGGCACACAACTCGAAATGTTTGTTCTCTTCAAAAGCTCTTTTTCTTCAAAATATCTTTCAATTTTTATATAAAAAAATAATAATTACATTTGCAAACCACTGTGCAACATATAAACAATTTTGACTGACCGACCTTGAGGTGTGTATAAACTTTTTTGACTTTTTGTTATTGTTGTTTTTGTTTCTTTTACACAAAATTTTAGTTTTAAATGTTTAATCGTATGTTTTGAAAATTTTTTTTTTCCATAAAACGCATACCATTAACCAAGAAACAGCGGGCATTACTGCAAGTACGATAAACGGTGGTATTGGTGATGGTAATGGTTATATTGGGAATAGTATCATTCAGTCACTCAGTCAGTCAATCAGTAAAAAAACAACAACGACAACATTATTAACTTGGCGAGTTTTTGTGGTCGTTGTACGATAAACGATTCCATTTTTTTTTTTTTTTTTTTTGAATTATTGCATAATTTCTCTTCTTTACTCACGAGTAATGGTTGTCTTTCTCATGGTAGCACAATCACACTTACAATATTAAATAAACACCATGCTGAGCGCAAGCTATTTAACAAGCGAATAAAAAAGTTTGTTGTTTAAGTCTTTTGTTTTTCATTCGTAAACAGCTTTTGCACATGCTCTCTCTCTCTGGTTGACGTTTAAAAGCGTTTTTATTAATAAAAAGAAGAAAAAGACCGCAGAAAAATATTTAAAGAAGCCGTTTAGATCGTCTATTACTTGTTTTCTTTGATTTGTTATTTTTTTACTTTAAAGCACGTGCGTGTTGGGTGTATTGTTTTGGATTCTTAACGTATTTTCTTATTTGGTTGTGAGTCTTAAAGCTTTTCTTCACTTTTTTTTTGCTTATTTTTTATTTATTTATTTATTTTTTTATTGAACATTTCCTTTTGATTTGTTAATTAATTTTACATTTTATGTTATTCACTACAATATTTATTGGGGATTGTGTAATAAAGAATAATTATATACATATGTGCAGTACAATTTTGTGGTGCTTATGTGGTCTTAAGGTTATTTGCTTAACGATTAGGAAATTATATATTCCAAAGAGGTAATTTTTGGCTGTAAGCGAATATTTTATGAAGCGTATATTTTACTCTACTATTGATTTAATGTAACGAAAATATCTCAAGGCTTTAAGACATTAAATTTTTATTGAGAAAAAAAAAATAAACAAGAAATATATATGTATGTAAATATTTTTTTTCTAGCAAAAATTAAACATTTTTTTGAGTATTTTTTTTTTAAATTTATGAGGAAAATGCTTATGACTGTTTTATTTGGTAATAGAAGTATATAAACTTGTTTAAAAATATGATGTAACTTATTGTTGAATTAAAAAAATAAATATTTAAGAATATAATATGCACTAAATCCCAACCAATTTGTTTAACCTTCAGCTGGTTCCAATAATATTTCATAACAATATAAATTATTTAGTTTTTATATGATAACAATCTTAGCTTTTCTTTAATCAAATCAAAATTATTTCTTTCTCAGTCAGCAATTGCTGATTACATTGATAATCATTTTATAATATCGGGTTATCCACTTAGTGGTTTCAAAATTGCCGGACTGTGCAGTCTTAATCACACGATCTTGGTGGCCAATTCATTGGAATATTATGTGAAATTACTCATTTATCAAAAGATTCTTTGAGTAAATCAATTGTAGCCCGAGTGGTGCGGCATGTGGCATCTGGTTCCCTGTTAGAACTGGATTAATGTCAGCTAATTGGGGCACGGAAAAATTTTTAATCATATCCATATTCCGTTTAGTATAGACAGTAACATTCTGACCATCATGATTTTTAAAGATAAATGAACCTATAATTCCGCCAGCCCATAAAGCGCACCAATCAGGAATTTTGTGTGGATGTAATGGTTTTTCACCAAAAACTTGTGCGTTATCCTCACTCCAAATGCGACAATTCTGCTTATTTACGTACTCACTCAAAAAAAAAAAAAATTAATAAAAAATAAAAAATGGGCTTCAACGTAGAACAAAATTTTGTATTATAAAGTTTGATGAACAGAACCATTATTTGGATAAAAAATTTCAACAATTTGCAAGCGTTGCTCTGGTGTGAGTCTATTCATAATGAAATATCAAACCAAACTAAAGAAGAAGCAACTATCAGCTGTTAAATCGGTTGTCAAATAAAGCAGTTTTGTCAGCTCAAAGTTATAAAACTCTGAAAAAATACCCAAATGAATAGGTGAAATAACTTACCCCTGCCGGTAAAGAAGTTATTTTGGCGTCTCTTGTGGTATTTTATTATGCTAAAATCTCTTGCTGATTAAAATATCGTTAAAAGTTAGTATGGATTATTGTATACCCATATCCAAGGACATCGGCCATTGGTTGTCTTCTTGTAAATGATTTAGGAAAACCGGTTACACGTCTATGCAAAGATCATGAGAGATAATACATATCTTAAGAATGACATTGCCAATGTATCGGCATATTATATTCTTGAAGATCAATTAGCAGTACACACATTCAGTTCGATTACCTGGTCCCTCATAATTATCTCGACAGGAAGTTTGACTTTGCGATCCCAACTGGAGATTAGACTTTCTTATAGGTTGCGTGGCCCCTGCAGTTTGTTTCATAGCCATACTGAAGGTTTTACAATGCTTGTTGAGCAGCTGGATATTCCCTGCAAATCTTCTGATTTATTCGGACACCCAGGCTGTGATCAAGTCCCTTACGAAAGCCATCTCGATGTTTGTTATCGTTCATGAATGAGACCGGAGGTTACTCATGGATATTTCGAATGATTCAAAGGTAACTATTTTATACGTTCTACAGCAAAGGATTGCTAAGGAACTGTGTCGGAGGGGTACTGAGCATGCAATTTTCAAACTCGAACCCGGCATAGGTATTCCGATTTCCTCGTTAACTAGGTACCCTTAGGTCTGTGTATAAAGAATCCCAATTTCGTTGGCAGTATTGTTATACTCTGCTATACCGACCTGGATTAGAAGAGGAGTAATTGGTTTTTTTCCTTTGAATCGCATGGTCATACATCGCAGTATTGCTATTCTTACGGACTATTGCTCCATTGAAATACATACAAATAGCCTAGGCTTTTCCTGATGAAAAGGAAGAGACTATATTTCGCAACATGTGTTAGTGCCCAGCTCTTGCTTTGAAACCACTGTGATTCCTGGTCTCTAATTTCTTTCGAATATGACAAGCACATTTCGCCAATCAAATTCTCAATGATTGCTCTGCAGTTAAAAGCCTTTATTAGTGCTCGGTGAATCTGTCAATCGGTGCATCTGTTACGTGTTTCGTAGTTTTGAGTTCACCTGTGTTAAACAGATAGGACTGTCTGCCAGCTCAAAGCGTTGTAGGAATTGCTGAAAACACCCATCGCTGGACATGATATGTAACTATAAGATAATAATCCAGTTTGCCGTGCGATCTTCTAATACACTTTTCGACACAGGCTATAAGAGCATATATTCATCTACCGTTATGATGGGGTTTGTCACCTTTGCTGCCATTCTTCGATAGATTATGAGCGCTCTAATTGTTGTTTCTGTGCTATACCTTGCATACTATAAAGCCGGCATCTTTTGCGTAGATGTCTATTGACATTTTTCTAGATATTACAGCAATTGCCTCCTCGGACACTGTCCTGTATGCGCAGGAGACTCTTAACGCAGAGGATCTTTAGACCTGTGCTATGAGGCATATATAGTGGATTTACGCGCGTGCCCATATTATAGCATATTATCATATGGCATCGATACACAGTTTCATTTGCTACCTTTGTTTGCACGTACTTATCAGTAAGTCTTTTGGCTCCTGTGCTGCTAATTTCAGGCCGCCTATTGGTGGCTTTATTTGCTTGTGGTAAAACAATCGGCCTAACTTCCTAATTGGGTTTTTGTGCTTCTGGGAAGTTCCGAGACCAAATCTAACCTAACTAGCAGAATTAAATGTTAATTATTACAGTTTCAATTTTAACACATGATTTGCAATGCTTATGATTTATTGAGTTATAGTTTTTTTGTTCTTTCTTTATCTCAGACACTCCATAGGATTTTAGCTTCCAAATCTACTGTTACCATACTCCAGAGAAACGTATGAAAAAATTTGGTCCTGAAGTAATCCATTTAAACATTTACAATCCATGGATTTAAATGTCAGACTATTTAAGTGGTGGAATGACTATCAGTTGACCTCTTTTACGAATGCAAAAAAGACAGTAATGTGGTAGGCCTCTCTAGACGGTCTGGTAAAGTAACAACTACTTAGAGAGTCATTAAATGTTTTCTAATGATACAAGCTTTTAGATTGCCAAGTTCTTGTTGAAAAGTCTTAAGGTCTATAAACAGTTTTTTCCAGAATATTGTGTAATACGATGAAACGCCCAGAATCGTAAAAAAATTACCATCTAATTTTTGAAGAAAAAAAGCGTTGTTTAATAACATTGAAATACACATAATTCTAATAAGTCTGTATACTTCTCATTTCCCAGTATACGTAGTGCTTTGTGCATTTGTTTTTACTCTGGCATCTCTTTTAAAAAGTTCAGCAAAAAGCTGTTTTTAAAACTGTTCAATTAAAGTTTAGCTTAAGTTAAGATCTTTTTAAAAATCTTTTAAACAAGCTTTTCAGTAAAAAAGTTTCTTTTATAAAGCTGAGATCAACATTGTATAGCTTCACATCTAAAGCAACATTGCTTATAGACATGTTGCTACAACAAAAATCCTCATTGATTAAACTTTCAATTTGTTTCTGAGTCTTAAATGGATGATGGATGAACATTTTGTTTAATGATTTCTTAGGCTGTTGTGTTACTTCAATAAAAAAGGGGAGTGTGGTATACGAAATTCTGCTTTACTTAGAAAATTTTGTATTTTATTTTGTTGTTATTGTTCTTCAATTTTAAGGTCAATTAAAGTTAATTGAACGAAATTTATTTTGCTTAAACACATTCTTTAACAAGAAGTAGTAGAACAAAACTTTGTTTTGTTTCTCTTAGAAAATTTTAAATTTTCAAATTTTTGTTTTGTTACAACTCTCTTCTTAAATTTGCTTTTGCAAACATAAGAATTATGTTAACAAAGCATAAACCACAAAAAAACACCCTCTAACATGCAGTTGTGCAACTGCCTTCTAATTAAAATACATGCAACAAACCCTCTTTACATGCGGCCCAAAAAAAAAAAACAAACCTTTCCATGCACACAAAACAGACATGAATTTGAAACACCACAGGCCTATATGTAAGAAAATTCTTTTTTCTTTCTATTTTCATTATTTTTCATGTGTAGTTACAAATTGGGGGGGCCAAGATGTATTGCAATGAAGTCCTACGTTGTATGTAAGTAAAGGCAGAGAGAGAGAGGGTATGTGACAGTACGAACATGATAATGATGATGAAATTGTAGCAAAATTTTAGGCTGAACGTGGTTCGTACATACACATACATACATATATACTGACATTGCCCTGCTGTATAATGTTGTGCTTGCTGCACTGCCCTACAACATATGTTGCAATAGCAGAATAAACCACAAAATTTCGTATGTATCTATAGGAAAAAGGAAATGCAATTTCAGCTCTTTTTTTTCGGCAATAGGCATAAAAAAGGGACAGGAAAATAGGCAAAACGGAATAATTAAGAAAAAGTTAAAAACATAGATAATATATAAGGGATGTTAAGGGTTGCCCATAATATTATAAAATTTACATTATTATTTTGAAATATTATATTTTTAAATATTTCATGTTAAATTAAAAAAAAAAAAAATTCTCTTCATTATCTTTTTAGGTGAGTTCAATATCTTATAATATATGCAGGTAATTATTACTAAGATTTATATAAATACAAATACTTTCGCAAAACCCTTTTTGTTATGTTATCCTTTCACTACAAATTACTTACTCTTTTAAACCTAAAAGTACGCAATATTTTGCCCTCTTTATAATACAACAATACATGTTAAATTCTTGGACTACAAATTATATAATTTTTTGCACTTTAAAGTATGCAATATTTTTTAATTTTATACCAAAATATTTTACTGTTATATGTTATGTTACTGTTATATTCATCTCATAACTTTAAATATACATCGGTATGTCTCGGAATCAAGGCAACGATTAACTTACATGGGAATATAATAGTGTTAAATCCGAAACTACGGGAACAGTTTGTTAAAACCCTGACTTTTTGCATAAAATTATTTTTATTTTGAATAAAAAAGGTTTAGTCTGAATTAAACTCGCCGTTTTTTATTCAATCAAAATAGACATTTGTTTCTCTTACCAATCAGCCATTTCATTCATTTAGAAACATAAAATACTCACATAAAATACTTCTAAACTGAACAACCTTCTTGACGGTGTATCAGTTCGTAGCTTTTGTTATATCTGTCATTGCCAGAACGCAGCGCAAATCTAATGATCATTTTTGCAGCTCCATAAATTCTCCATATCAGATTGAAGTGATGAATAATTTTGAAGTCAATACAGCATCCCTCTAGGACCCTCATCCCATTGTCCGAAATAGCTGGACACTCAAAAAGTTCCTGTTCAGATGTCTCGGCATAAATCATGCAGGAGAGCGATCATCCAAAGCATTTGCCAAAATACACCGATCTATGACCACAAGAGCAAATAGACCCATTAGTACCCTGAACTCGCTTTTAGCAATAACCTAGGTCTGAATCTACCGGGAGAAGGCAAAATAGACCCCCTTTCCGAGGACCAAGAGAAAATTTTTTCTCAGCCCAGAAGCCTAGAACCCGGCGGGCTCCATTATTCGCTAAACAGTCAGATCCCAGGGCGGTCCTCATAACTAGTGACCAAACACAGAGTAGGTCTGTTGTGAGTATCGAGTTCAATTGGACACGTCGTGCAATTTATAACAACTTTCGACCTAACCTCAGAGGAGGACAGAACCTCCAAGAGCGCCTGACTTTTTGACATCATATACTTAAAACCCTTTTTCTTAGACCTAAAAAATCTAAAGGTATTTGTGGTATTTGTCTAAGGCAACGCCCTTTAGAAATTGAAACCAACCACATCAGCTTCAGTCTCACCGCCCGTCTTCTTTGGTCTACCGGTGAACCAAACCTGGTCTGCAATATTACGTCACCACGAAAAAGAAGGAGTTCTTCTCCGGCATCAAATTGGGCGATAGTTAAGTATTCGCTGGTAACCTTTTCAACCTTTTTTTTAAGGTAATGGTTGTGAAGGACATCGCGTAGATGCCAAAAAAAAGCCTGTGACTTGTTACCCTACTAATCTACGGGTTACTCAGCTGTCTTAGATACACAAGAAAATCCATCATTTTGTTTGTTCTTTCGTCTCAGACGTATTCTGATAGAATCATATTTCGTATGCAGTGACAAAACTGTGTTGTGGAATGCCTTAACATCCCAAAATACTCCCTTGAAACGTTCAAATGGTTGCGCTTATGACCGAGTGTTTAAAATCGTAGCAAGCATTTTTCCACATGCGTTACTCGCCCACTTATCATCTAAATAAATTCCTTAGATTTTTGTATACTATTTCTTGGCTGATCACTTCATTTGGCCTACAAACTCTCCTTAGTCCCCTTTGGTGCATGTACACCCGGAGAAATCCGATGTCTTGATTATTTGGCGCCTGGTGTATTGAAATGGAAATATATTTCGATCACATTTCAAAAATAGTATATAAACTCGTGCAATGGCGGCAAACACTCCTGTAAAGTGCTCACATTTTTGGGCTAATGCTCAATAGCTTTTTATATCCAAAAGTTAAAAAACTCGTTCACTTTTCTCCTGAACATCACTAAACTGTTCTTTGATATGGTCACATGTTTGTACTTAAGGTGAAGTCTGAGCATATGCGGCATATTCATTCATATTCATATTCAATTATTATTGTACATGCGATACATGCTTGGTTGAAATTCCTATAGCCTTATAACATATTCATATCTTACCTACAATTACTTTGTTTATGGTTCGAATTACTTAAGCGAATTACCTTGTTCATATGACAACTTATTGATTTTTTGTTGGCACTTCTTTTTTACTTAATTTTTTGTTTCATTGTTTTGATATTTGCCAGTAGATTAAATTTATAAAATTTAAAATATGGTAAGCAAGTTAAAAACCAAATTTAGCATGGGATAATTGATTTTTTTATTTTATATGGGGATTTATGTAGTCCGGTTTATAATTAACGGAATTTGGTTAACCAATTTTAAACCGTTTAAATTGAATGGTGCAATATTATTATTTTGATGAATTTTAGTTTTTTTGCTCTTCAATTGATGGCTTTATTTTTCTGTTTTCAATTTATTGTTTAGTCCTTTAAATATAGAATTTCTTTTGTATTATAATTTTTTTAAGCATCGTAAGTGTGTAATTAAATTTATTTCTACAAAATGTTAAGAAATATCATTTTAAAACAACATTTATTGCAATTTATAAACACTTTCACTAGTTCGACACACTTAAATACATAATACTGAAGGAGAAAAACTTGACCTTTCTTAACAAAACAAAAACAAAAACTAAATAAAATGTGTTACTCCTTTAACTTTAAACAAACAAAACAAAACATTAAAAATAAATTTAAATAAACTTTTATACGTCTTTGTGCATAACTAGAATCACATACAAAATTCTCATGCATTTAAAAGTTTATTTGGGGAAAACATACTGAACACCACTACACATATACTTACATACTATGTATGTACCGAAAGAAAAGAATTACCTTAACCTAGAATTTCTCTCATACTCTGTTATATTTAAATATGTATACAAAAAAACACACATATGTATGCTTACACAGTTTCATGAGTAAGAAACTGCAGCATAAACCAGCCCAAACCAAAAAATACACACGCATGTGCATGTACGAGTATGTAAGCTTGTGAAAAGAAAAGTAGACACGCACATACAAGGGCAGACATATTTCTCTAAAAAACAAAAGCAAAAATATTAGTCAAACAAATACACTCTCGTTGAATCCCCCACAGAACCCTCCAGTGACCAATACATAATACAAGCAATCAAACAGCTATGCTCCATGACAACATAACAAATTCAAAAAAAAAAAATTGTAGAATATTTTTATATAAAAAGTACGGCTGTGTTTATATTGTATGCATAATAAAATGTCTGCCAAGTTCACTTGCGGGATTTCAATACAAACATATGTAAACACACAAACACGCATATATATATATATATATATATATATATATATATATGTATATATATGTATATATATATACTTATATACTTTTTATACAAAATATTTTACACTATACAACAGAGTCTCCCACTATAGTGTGATTATTTGTGTTTTTTTTATCAACAACAACTTAAATCCAGAGAATATTTTCTTTGAACAAAAACAAAAAATAAAACTAAATAACATATATAACAACAACAATACAAAGAATATAAGTTTTACTAACACAGACGAAGTTGTAGTAACGCACATATATCATGCATACGTATCAAAAAGTAATTCATGTGTTTGTATGTCATATACCCTTAAGCCAAATTGTAAACATAGGAATGCATTTATACTAACAGACAATCACACTTACATTTATGCTATGCATATAGAAACTGATTTGTATGAAAATTGAACGTTTGAGAAAATAATGAAAAAACTGTGTTGACTGTGTTGCCACATAAAAGGATTTGGTGAAAAAGAGTACGAGTTTTTCGGCATTTTCTCTTAAATTTAAGGACCACACGTAAGAGAGTGATCTTTTTTTGAAGTCTTATGTTCCACAGATTTTATAATCCATTTCAGTTTATTCTACAAACAATACTGCAGTAAAGTTAAAATTGGAAAAACGTGTTTTTTACTTATGCATTTGTAGATTCATTTTGAATATGCCCGCTTGACCTATGAGTCGCAATAAACGATTGTTCGCTATAAGTAAAGAATTTTCGAAACAAGAATTTTGTTTTTGCTGAACAAAATTGCTTAAAATGGCATATAACATTGCTTTTGCTTTTAGTCGTTACTGAAATATCGACGAATGAACACGCGTATATGGTACATATATGCTGATATTGTTATTCCATCCGTGCCTCTGGAACCGTGGGGTATGACAGCGCAGCGATACTCACGTTAAATGTGACTTTACTTACCCCAATGAAAATAAAACAATGCATCTAAATCACATAATCTTGGTGACCAATTAATAGGACCATTATGTGAAATTACTTTTGCAACAAAAGTTTCTTTAAGTAAATCAAATGTATCGCGCTGTGTATCATGTAACTCCCTCCTGTTGGAACCACATATCAGTAATTAATATCAGTTAAATTGGATGGCGTGGGGTAGTGGTTAGAGCGCACGCATAACAACAAAAGCGACCCAGGTTTAAGTCCCAGCAGTGTATATGGCGAAAAAAATTAATCGTGGTTTCGAGTGTTTAATAAGGATAAAAAGGCTTCCACTTACCTCCAGGCAACTCCATTTAAAAAATAAAGAAGAAGTGCCTCTGACCTTCCTGCTTACCTCTGGCGATGATGACAAACATAACACGAATGATCAACGCCACGTATGGGGAAAAATGACAATGCAAGTAAAGATCACCACCACCGCTTAGCAAAGATTTTCACCATTACACAATCATATTGAGGGGACGTACAGTGGATTAATAATCTTCTTAGCTTGAAAAAGCAGCTTGATTAATAAAACTTAAACAAAGCAATGTAGGCTTTGTGGAAAGCCAATATAACAGAGAACAAAAATTGATGTACAAAAGGATTTCTAATGATGTCCCTATACAGTTCACTTTTTTTTATTTTTTATTTTATTTATTTATTTATTTTTTGGTAGATTTCTTCCATTGACGCCACCAACTTACAAAGCGCACCAAATACTAGTTTTCTGTGGTTGGAATGGTGTTTCAACAGCAGCTTGTGAATTATCCTCACTCCAAATGCAATTCTGCTTATTCACATACCAATTCAATCAAAAATGGGCTTCATCGGAAAACATATTTTTGAATTTTGATGTTTGGCGAACAGGACCCGTATGTTGATAAAAGTATCCATCATGCAGCTTAGTCTATATAAGCTTTTTTATTCCTAAATTACTTTGCTAAGTTTTTTTTACAGAGATTTGTTTGTAATTTTGGATTTGTAGTAATTTCTGGTTCATAATTTGTTCCACTTCTTATGAATTCCTCTTTTATTTTTGATTTTAAATTTTTCTTCCACAAGTTGCTTACCATCTGGTAACCCTCTAATATGTAAATGAACTGAAACAGTTGAAACAGAAACACCGACACAGTTTTAAAGATATAAAAAACATATGCTGAAAATTGTTTGTCTATGATTCTCTATGTATTTGCAATTGTATGTGTAAGTGTGAGAGTGTATGTATGTCTTCCATCTTGGCTGGTTCTATTTTATTTCTTTCTCTTTCTTTTTTTAATATAAAATCTATAGACAAAAGTTGAATGGCATAAAATTGTTATATAGAATACATTAGTAAGTATTCTGACTGAACAAAGAGTGTAAGAGAAGCAACAAGAAAAACCCAACTTACCCTCTTTTCTTGACTGATGTTTTCCTTCTCTCTAACACTTTGGCTCCCTTGTAACAGTGTGTTCTGTATATGTGTGTGTGTTCAAGGTTAAAAACCGCATTTGTCTGCATAAAATAACAAGAAATATATGAAAAAGGAAGAGAAATATAAACTTTTTATATGTAAATGATGATGTGATTGTGGTTCTGGTTCTGCTTGTTGTAGTTGCTCTTGTTATAGAAGAATATATACTTATATTTTAAATGCATTTTGTTAAAGAAAAAGAAAAGAGCGGTAAGAGAATGGGGGTGGGGGAGAAAATAAGAGCATTTGGGATTTTCATTTTTTAGTCTAGTCATTTGATTTTCTTGTTGTTGTTGCTATAAGTAAGTTTGTATAAAATGTTTAACCCAATGAACTACTTTTTCTTGGCATAAAAGATGCATAGACAGATGTAAGACAAAGGACTAAGAGAAGGGGAGCGATGTGTGTCAGTGGATGGACGGGAAGTAGAATATTTAAAAGTTTAATTGTGCATTTATTTTTAATTTAAAGCTGCAAATATAAAAGTTGAGATAGAAAGTATAAAAAGGAATTGTATAGAAAGTTTTAAATATTTAAAAGGTCTTTCGTTTTGCAAAAAATAAAAGTCGAAGGATTTTAATTAATTAAAAATGTGAAAAAAAAGTTTTATATGAAAAGACTATCTGGAACTCGTATATAAAAAATTGCATTTAAAATCACAATACATATTTTCTTCAGCAAAAGGTAGCATAAATTTCTCTAATTAATCTTTGTATACAAATTAATCCATAGTTTGCTCTATTCGACGAAATGGACCTACTGCATACCAGGAAAACCAACCTTCTAATTTTTTTTTTTTTTTTTTGTGTATCTGTTAGCAATTCTTCACATTTTGGCCGGCAAATATTTCTTTCTGCATCGTTTCCAAATAAATTGATTTTGGTTTCGTCGCTCCAAAGGATATTTATATTTTCCCTCTCTGATCCACACCAATCTTTGTGAGTCAAGGCAAAATTATTCTTCTTCTTTAAATTATATATTCGATCCTGCCTATTAGGTTTGCCCTCTGCAATCTTATTCGCACCCTTCGTGATGCCTTTATATTTCCAATCCCCTTAGATGTCTTAAAGGAGTCCTATTTAGCTAGTGAAGTTAGTGAAGTCATATTATGTCTATCTCGTGTTTTAACGTTATTGTTTTATTTTAAAGTGTAAGTTACAAAATTCTCATGCCGATTTAAAGCTTCTGCCGATTTATTTCTCACTTAATCCTATTGTATTTACTTTCTCAATTTTTCAACAAGAAATCCAATATCTTTTCATTTAAACAAGATTAAAATTCACACACTTATTATTTTGTCCAAGTTAAATTCACATTTAACTTATTAGCGTGATTCCCCTTTTTGTTTTCAAAACAATAATGGCATACTATTTATTTGGGAATTCTTTGCATGGATGTGATTCATTACATTTCTAAAATTTAATAAAAAAAAATTACACCTTTTGTTTGGTCATATGTGTATATGATCAGAAGTGTTCCTTACTAGTTGTTCATAGCTGTAAGTTGTTCTACATACAATAAGTGTTGTTACGAAAATAAAAATATCTAAAAAGGAAATATGCCACGTCAGAGACTGTATGGTGAGATTTTAGCTATAGACTTTATTAATTTGTCTGTGCTAATAAAAGTGATACCATTTGCATGTTTAACGGTGCTGCCAGTTCGATTCCTTTTTTTTGTGTATTATAATTTTACATCTTTTGAATTTAATGTAGACAAGTAGAAATTTGTATTAATTATAAAAGATTCGAAAAGATGGCGCATTGCGTTTGGTGAGATATAGCAGTCAATAAGTAAAGTCTTGTTTAGGCGTAAATAAAAGTGCTGTATAAACGAATATTAAGTGCAAGATAAATAAGTTGCTGTATTAAGATAAACGTGTAATTGTGTAAAAAGTGTAGAAATTTTATTTCTATTTTAAAAGAGTTCAAACGTTTCAAAAAAGGTTTAAACGTAACAGTATTTATACATTATTTAATATTTCTTTAATCAATTATTAATTTACAATTAAAACAGTATAATGTTATTTAATTAACAAATTAATTGCATCTATTGTATTTATTTGATACAGGGTGTTTGGCTCAGTTTCATTGTAATGGTTGGTAATAGTTTTGTATACATGTTATCTTACCTGGTGTCTGTAACGAACACCAATTAATTAATAATTGCTTTGTTTAACATTTTCTACGCACCAGGTACATTTTTATTAGCATTTATGAGAATTTTTTCTTTTAATTTTTAAAAAGGAATTTTTTTAACTTTCAAAAATAACTTATTTAATTTTTTTAAACATATTTTTTAAAATTTTTTAAAATAATTGTTTTTTAATTATTTTAAGTATTTTTTAATGTATAAAAAATATTTTTTTAATTTTAAAAAATATTTGCTCAGTTCAGTAGTAATGGTTGATAATAAGGTGTGCTTCAAAATGTTAAGGTCACCTTAATATTTGCTCGATTCATCCAAACTATAAAATGTTACGTATGGTCACCTTATTAAAAAAAATTCTACTTTCAAATAAGTGAATGATAAGCCGGTTTTGCTTTTAAGCCGGTTTTTTTAAATAAGTGCAAAATTCAATGCGTCAAAATGATAAGGTCAGTGATTCATTTATCCAAACTTTTATTTAAACTAAGCATTAATCAGTTATTTTTAATTTATGCAGTTCCCATTTCCTTCTATTGTCTGAAAAATGCGGGATGGCATCACAATTACTAAATTGTCAGAACGTTGGAGCGGATTTTGCGCCAGCTGTTTCATATTACCACACTTAATTCATCTTTTGTCCGATACTGTTTGATGTCTGCATAAACATTACGCACAAGCAGTCCCCAAAAATTTTTTACGGGGTTTAAGTCGCGGGGGAACGTGCTGACCAATCAAGTACTTTAATATTGTGCTCCTCAAACCATTGTCTGGTCGACTTGCTGACATGAATTGCTGCGTTATCTTGCTGAAAGCAGCAGCAAATGTTTAGACATAATGCTCTAGTATGCTAAACTATCCATTCGAGTGGAAGGAAAGTAAAGTTTCAGTTACCATGTGAGCTAAAGCCAGCCCAAACCATCAAACTGACACCGCCAAAATCCGTTTGGAAAAAAACAAGGCCTCTTTCTTTAAATCTCGCCGATAGCAATTGAAACCATTTGGCTCATCCAGGTTAAATTTTTTCTCATCGGAAAAAATTACCTACAAACCCAAAAATATATAGGATATCTTTTAATCTTTATAAAAAATGTTTACCTGATGCCAGTTAGTTGTCATGTTGTTTTTCGCAAACTCCTTACGCTTAATCTTATGCTGTTTAGTCAGGCAGAGAATTTTTTTTTTTTAATTTTGCTCAAATAAGGTTTGGCTGGACGCTGAAAGCTCTTAGAATTGTGCTTTTTGAAGCTTGTAATTTCAATTCTTCTTTTATTGTTACCGCACTTTCCATAGAATTCGAGGCCTTTCGTGAAATTAGCCGAGTTTCACGGGCAGTCAGGAAATCCGTGCTTTTTAATTTTCCATAATTTTTTCGGTTTTTGAGCAAATTTTGCACAACACACAAAGATTGACCCAGTTTTTTCGCCATTCCACGCATACTCAATCCCTGCTCATTAAGTGCCACAATTTGTCCTTGTTCATAAGGTGACAAAGGTTTCCCGCGACCTATAACGCGCAGATACTATTTAAATTATAAATTATTACAAAAAAAAATAATAGCAATTGTGATACATTTTGATTAGATTAATTGCTTATTAATCACTGACCTTATCATATTGACACATTGAATTTTGCACTTATTCACATAAATTTAAATAAACATAATATAATGGTACATCTCTAAAAGCAAAACCGGCTTATTTATTATTCACTTATTTGAATGTAGAGTTTTTTTTAATAAGGTAACCTTATCAGTTTGAAGCACACCTTGGTTTTGTATACATGTTTTCTTACCTGGTGTCTGAAGCGGACTATTTAATTAATAATTGCTTTGCTTAATATTTTCTACCCACCAAGTACGATTATATTTTTATTAGCATTTATGAGTATTTTTTCTTTTAATTTTCAAAAAAGTAATATTTTTTAACTTTGAAAAATATTTTTTTTTATTTTTTTTAATTTTTTTTTTAAATTTCGAAAATATTTGTTTTTTAATTATTTAAAGTATTATTTTTTTAATATTTTCTTAATTTTTCAAAATATATTTTTTATAACTTTTTAAAATATATATATTTGTTTAATATTTTGTTTTACATTCAAACAAATGTTACCTATTACCCAAAGTAGCCAAATATGGCCGTTCCTCAGTGGGACATGCAAATAACTGAAAGGGTTCTATAACATTATAGTATGTTGGCACTTTGTTTTGCAAAATATCATTCCACAACATATTCGCATAGGCTGCATTACCGTATTGGCTGAAATGAAAACAATCGCTAGCAAAATATCTTAAATCGGTATTGCCATTCGGCAAAGTCCTAAATATCTTATTAACTGCCACATCTATGGGTACAGCAGCAAAGTCATCCAATTGAAATTCAGGCAGCGAAGCTACTTCCATATCGATTTGTTGCTGACGTTTCATTATCTGCGTTCTTTCTTTCAGCTGTTTTGCCGTTACGGTGTCACTCACAAAACATGAACATTCTATGCGATGAAATAGTTTACATATCACTGGTAGACCTTTTGTGGTCACGAGTTTATCTAAATCGGGTATGGTGATAACCAAGACCATTAAACGTGGTATATTACGCTTCAGTATACTTAGGGTGCGATATAAATCCTGGCGATGTTTGAGTAAAAAATCTTCCGTATTATCGTAATTACATAGATCAGTACAGATGTCATTGCTGCCTATAAATATGGATATTAATTTCCAGTGTTGTTGCATATCTACTTTGACGTCCTGCTGCAGGCGTTTGACTAAAACCTCAGCCATATAGGGCATATCTTGGGTGGTGGCTAAAGCTTCGGCAACATTAAAACGAGCAGGACGATTTCTAGCTAAAGTATTAGCCACTGCATAGCCATATAAATTGGGATTGAATACTTTTAATATATTTGGTAGGGTGAGAAACGTACGCCAATCTTTGAGACCACCACCCAATAGAGTTTGGCCTCGAGCTTCACTAACAATTTCAATAACATGTTTTGACATCATGCCTGTGCCGGCAGTAAGTGAATCACCCATGGCTCCTATGATATCAATATCACCTGGTCTTAAACGATGAACACTAGACGGCGTCTCTGTAGAGCGTGTATTGTTTAGGCCGCATGGAAAAGCTTCGTTAGCTCTTACTTGTCTTTGCATTTTTCCGTGTGCCTTAAGATATTTGTAATTGCCTGCAGATTTTTGCTTCATATTACTTGTGACTATATGCCGGATGTAGTTATATAAGCCCCGAAAATCATCCAGGTTGGTATTTGTTAAATTGCTAAAATTAGCATTTTGTCTGGTATATGGTACTGTTTGAATGTTGGCTTTTCTTAGAAAATATTGCACTTCTGGAGGTTGTTGAAATTGGCAGGAAAGGCTGGCAAGTTGAAAAACCATAATTAAAAGCAGGATCATTATTTTAATAGTTTCTCTTAGATTTGCTTTTAATTTCTTCGTTCTAGTTAAACACTTCAATGTTAATGAAAGACGCATTGAAAATCACTTTTATTGAAAATTTTTGCCAACTCATTCTAATGATTCTTAAATAAATTTTCAACTTGTATTACAATTATAATTGAATTCGAATTTAAATTGCTGTTTTTATTGAGACATAATCAACTGTAATAAATAACAATTAAATTAATTTAAAACGTTCCCAGCAAAAAATATATGATGTCACCCTATATGAAAACCCAGAGCTATTCAGAGTTTTGAGATTGTTTGTATCAAATTTTAAACCGCCGTAATGTCAGGAAACGTCGAACTATTAACCCAAATGTGTATAGATATTGGGTATACAAGTTAATAATGTCGATTTGGACAACATATGGCAAAACTATCACATATGGTTCGTGTCAATAATAAAAAATATGGTATTTTGGAGGGTAAACATCTGCCACTATAATTCAGTATTCGATAAAGAGTTTTGTGCCTCAAAAAGATATTTTGCGGTGAAGTCTGATAACCGTCTTTCATTTGAAAAAAAAAAAAAAACGGATGCTAAAAGTTATCGATTGTTGGTAGAAATTTACGGTTAACATGCACCAACTTAAAAAATTTGTGAATGATTGTTTGCACGATTCAAAAGTGGTATTCGACACAGAAGACAAGGAAAGGCCTCGTCAGACTAAAAAGTTTAAAGATGAGGAATTGGAAGCATTACTCGTCGAAGATTGTTGTCAAACGCAAGAAGAACTTGTATTATTATTGGGAGTCACACAACAAGCCATTTATCTACACTTAAAAGCATTGAGATTCATTCAAAAGCAAGGAAATTGGGTCCTATATGAATTGAAGCCGAGAGACGTTGAAAGGCGATTTTGCATGTCGGAAATGATGCTTGAACGCATCGTACTGTTGCTGGTGATGAAAAATGAATACATATGTAAAGCCCGGACAACCAGCCAAACGAACGTCGAAGCCGAATATACATGACGCCAAGGTAATGCTCTGCCTTTAGTGTGGTCAGAAGGGTGTTTTGTATTATGAGCTGTTGAAATCGGGTCAGACGATCACAGGGGACCTCTATCGAATACAATTGATTCGTTTGAAAAAAACAATCAACGAAAAATGATCAGAATATTCGACTAGACATGAGGCCATAATCTTCCATCATGACAACGCTTGGCCATATGTTGCAATACCGGTCAAAAACTATTTGGAAAACAGTGAATGGGAAGTTTTGGCTCGCCCACCTTAACTTGCCATTTGTTTCGATCGATGCAGAACGCCCTTACTGGAATACGCTTCTCTTCAAAACAGGGTATCAGAAATTGGCTTGATTCATTCTTTACCTCAAAACCGGATTAGTTCTTTTTGCAGCGAATCCACATGCTACCAGAAAGATGGGAAAAAGTAGTGGCTAAAGATAGACAATACGTTGAATAATGTATCAATTCATTTTGTTATTATAATAAATTAATTTTTCAAGCAAAAAATCGACATTATTAACTTATATCCCCAATAGTAAACAAATTTGATTAAAGAAGTTTCATAACCACACAACGCTTAGAAATCAGATATAGGTTTGTGAGTTACGCAGCTGTTGTTAAACACTTGTTGACCGTTTACGTAGCGAGATCCGACGTGCTTAGTTTCGCATCCATACAACAAAGTTGATTTCACATTGGTGTTAAATATTGCGATCTTGCTCAGTCAAGAAATAGCTAAGGAGAGGAAACCTAGAATTGAATTTGGTTTGATCTTAACTAACGTCGTTATTTGAATTACAATGTATACAATTAAAAATAATATTCATACGAGCAAATTAACTAAGACCATATGCTCAGTGTAGTGTAACAGATGAGAGTCTCTGTTGGGAATTAAATGGGGGTCATGTCGGCGAACTATCATATGTCAGTTTTAAGTACCGAATTTTAAACCTGTTTTTAAAAACCCCACTCACCAGCTGCATCAAATACAATTTTTACCAGATTTTACTTATATGGAGAATAAGTTAAAATCTTAACTAATATTATCCAATAATGACATCAAATATAAATTTGAAATTTTGTTACGATGGTCAGACACTTATGGGTTTTAAACCTTAGATTCGGATTCACATATCGATCGATCTTGAAAAAATGGTTCGTTTAATGATTTGGGTTAAATTAAGGTTCAATTTAAACACATGATTCTAAAGCGATCGTTGATATAAAAAGTACTAATCTAGCAAGCTCCATTTAGTTAACCTGTTGTAGGGTATATAAACCGGTTTCATTACCGCTTTTCATTTCATTTCAGAAGTGCAAGTCTAAGTCTGACTATAAAAGCGGTGTAAAAAGGTATCTGTGTGTTATACGATATCTGTCTGGATTATGTAATTACATTAAAATGTCTATTTAAATGACATGGTGCTTATAAAACCAATGGCAAGTACGATATGTTGAGAACAATGTTGTCAACTTGTTGTTAAATGCTTAAAAAATATAAATATATACCACCTTGATTAAAAAGTTTACGGAATAACCCCCGTGTGGCGGTCTCATCGTTCCGATTTGAGTTGTTTTTTTTTTTTTTTTTGTTAAGTTGGTACATCTTTTGTTGATATTCCCGCTAAATCTTAACGTTTTCGGTATATCCATCAGTGCTTCCTGCGATTTTTCCAGTATTTTCTCTCGGCTACTGAAATGTATTTCGTGTAATGGTTTTTTAGTTTGATTGAACAGAAAGAAGTCACTGGGAGCCAAATCAGGTGAATTCGGTGGCTGTTGGATGGTATTTGTTACATTTTTCGTTAAAAAATTTCGAATAATGTGCGACGGTGTGTGCAAAATCTACAAGTTACCTGCCCACAATTGAGACCACAATTCTGGTTATTCCGGATACTTTTTGATCAAGGAAGTAGCTAAGAGCAAATAATAAAGACTGAGCTCGCTTCGAAAGAACTCAATCACATGATTAGAACATATGTCTTGTTTTGGATGTAAATCAGAGCTTCCAAATGGCACCCAAAAGGCTTTACCGTAGACGGACAGGAGTCACAGTTGCTAGAGATTTCAGTAATCTTTGTTCCAGAAATGAGTCTCCGGTTCATTTTGATAGTCCCTATCTTCCTTACAAGCTTAAACGTAAAACATATGATCGGTACGCACCTTTGGGATATAGCACACAGTAAATCCTTTAATCCATAAAAATTTTTTTTTGGGCATCGCTTTAACGAGGTGTTGGCAGAAGATCTTTTTCTATATCTGCCTCGTAGTTTTTGATAGGCCCTTACATGTCGCAGATACCACAAAGTTATTTTGAGATGTAACGGGTGGGCCGTTTAAAAGCTTAAATTTAAAAAAGCAATAAAACAAAAACGGTTTGAAATTTAGCCAAATTTATTTTTCTGTTGTAATGTACGATTGTTCTGGTTAGAAATGAAATATTATTTTATTCATATGGCTGCCCCGGCTGGCCTCACAGTACCCCATTTGATCGGACCAATTTTCGATTACCTTTTTGAGTGTATGGGTTCGTATATCGACAATGGCATCACGAATGTTGGCTTTTAAATGCTCAATTGTCAGCATAGCAGTTGTCTCTAACGGCGCCCTACAGAAAATAGTCCAACGGTATCAAATCATCACCATTTCAGCTAATTAAACGGCCATCAAACGTTTGACGCAGTAAATCGATTGTGGCATGAGATGTGTGGCAAGTTGTACCATCCTGTTGAAACCAAACATCAATACCATGAAGAGCGGACACAAAAAAATCGGTTATCATGGTGCGATAGGTGTCTCCATTCACCGTAACGGATACGATGTCTTTATTTTTAAAGAAATATGGGCCAATAGCATTATCAGCTCCACAAGCCGCACCAAACAGTCTCTCGTAATGGAAGCATTGGCTTCTGTAAGACCACGTTTGAGTTTTTTAAGCCACAAATACGGCAATTTCGCTTATTAACAACGTACCCACCAAGATGAAAATGAGTTTCATCCGAAAAGATGATTTTTTTTTTGGCAAAATGGACATCATCGTGCATATTTCGTTGGGACCATCTATCGAAACGAAAACAAAACGGATGGTGATGCGACTTCAACTCTTGAACCAAGGCGTCACACCGATTTTTTTTCGTAAAATTTAACGTAAACTGGTGCGTGAAATATTCAATTCTTGAGAGCGATGACGAGTTGATGTTGATGGATTCTCACGCACTCTTTCAGCCACAGCTTCGATATTTTCGGGTGTATGCACTATACGAGGACGCTTACGTCTTAGCGCATCAACAATGAAACCAGTTTCACGAACTTTAGCAATAAAATTGAGTATACCGGGCACTGTTGATCCTTCTCTGCGACCAAATTTTGTATGATATTTTCGTGCAATTTCCGGCCAATTGTTTTTATTTTGGAAATAAATTTCCGATAAATCCTAACGTTGCTCAACCGTAGAGAGATTCATTCCGTTTAGTGGAGATAATATACTGAATTTAGTGACAGAATAGACTGACTAAGTATTGCCAGTATCGTAATAACCGCTGGTTCAAATTTGACACCGATAGATGGCCCACCCTATGTGTTTGATATTTCTAACAGTTAAAGATTACACGGTGTGACAAAAACAAGATCTGGTAATTGATACTCTTGTTCTGGTAGGCGATGTCGAGTAGAACAAAGATCAGTTTTAGGAATTTTCGAAACACCTTCAAAATCTCGACTTAAGGGTAATAAAGTACCGGTTTTTCGAACATTCATGCACTTATAAGCTAATTATTTTGCTGAATATTACTCGATTTTTGGTTTCTTTTCAGATTTATAAAGAAGAGAAACAGACATTATAAAAGATACATATATCGTGTAGCCTTTGAGAATCTTGGCGTATTTCTGAGGCAAACACATTTTTAATGAAATTCTTTCCATATTTTTTAAGTTTTGATGCGTTTTTGCGCATTATTTTCCTAGAGGAATTATAAAATTTATGAACTAATTAAGGAATTATATTAACTTATAAATAAAATGAGGCTTAAGGCTTAGAAATCCATTGAAAATTTACGGAGTTATTAAGTTTTTAGCAATGCAACTCATGCAGTTGAACGGATGGTTCACATCGTGGGTCCTACTCCACACACAGGACTTAGTTTAGGTATGGTGTCGTTTATTCTAAACTAATGCATGAGTTTTGTCAATACCTTTCTGGTAGGTCACTTTCCTCGGCTGCAATATGTGGAAATCAGCTTCCTAAGACGACGTTTCCGCAGTGGCTGAGAATGCCAATTTCTGCCGAAAGCTGTTTTGTATGAGGTGAGGTTCTAAATGAAATCCAGGAATTGTTGGAAGTCCATTTATGCGAAGGTTTTTCCTGACATGTCTAGGTTGAAGATATATCTCCATTAGATGGCAATTCTGATGCACCCTCCGGTGACATCCCCGGAGAAGCTTCTTCGACTGGATTCCCTTATCATTTATGTTCAATAGAAGTCATCTAAACATGTCCAGTTACGCTATAGAGCGCAACATTTTGTTGGGTTAACAATTTCTTTTTCATTTAGCTTTGCTGACTCCACAAGGTTTCTTTATCAATGGCATAAGTGCTGGCGGCTTAGGACTGGAGGACCTTGTTTCTACTTCACATTTTGTAGTGGCCAAAGTAGGACCCAAAGAAACTATCGAATGTGACTCCCAAGAACTTTGGGAATTTGAGTGGCGTTGACTGTCACATTCAGTTCTACTTCTACTTCTTTGGTCCACGTTGTAAAGAGAGAGTGGATGAGGATTTTGACGAAATCCTTTATTCAGAAAAAGTCTACAAGATCATTTAGGTAGCTGCTATTGCTGTCTATCGCTAATATCGAGCAGTTATCTGTATAAGAGACGATTTGGACACTTTTAACTGGTGCCGAGAGTTTAAACAGGTTGAAATTAAATAAGATCGATGAAAGAACTATACCTTGGGGTACTCCTTGTGTAATCTACGTAGTTTTGATTTTCTGTTTCTAGATTTCACAAACGATTACCTGCTGCTGTTGCTGCTGGTTTAACTAATCTCATCACATTTTTTAATTAAGCTGACACTTTGCTTATTTTAATGTAAATATATTGTTAAGCTAAGCTAAAGCCTTGGAGTTGGCGTGGTGTAGTGGTTAGAGCGCAGGCATATAACGCAAACGGCCCAGGCTCGATAAAAATAATTTTTTTGTGGTTTTGAGTGCCTAATAAATGACAAACATCAGACGAATGATCGGGCAAAAACGCCACCTACAGGAAAAAATTACAATGCGAAGTACGGATTACCATCACCACTTAGCAAGAATCTTCACCTTTATACAATCATTTGAAGGCGAGTTACAGAAGATTAATCATCTAACTAGCTTGAACATAAGCCTGAGTACGGAAACTGAGTACTGAAACTGAAAACTGGTTGCTTTGTGGAAAGCCAATATGCTCCCTAGAGGAGTGATTCGATTTTAGAACTAATACTCATCCAGAAATCACTCTTTTAATCTAAAACGATTGGTTCAGTGTAAATGTTTGACTGAATCCAGCTTTCGGATTACACGGAGACCCTGGTATTGCACGGATATTGTTAGGACTGAGAAAATTGTGAGCAATACTTCCTAAAAGCTGGTACGTAATCTAGTAGCAATTCTGGCGGTAGTAAAAACTATGCCAAGGGGATAGAATCCGTAAAACCGTGTATTTTCTTCACATTTAGACTGTAGTAGAGATGAGGTAATTATGGTCTTGCATGGATGGTGTTAGAACTGACCAACTTATTCACTTTCTCCAGGGTCCTGGCACATAGCGGGGCACTGCTAGCAAAAACTATTCCAAGAAGATAAGATCTTATGTAAAGCATCTACTGTATTACTATTGCGCTCACCTCTTGTGCCATAGTTCTGCACTGAGGTTAATTTCTTTTTGCTTTATGAAAGTATAAACTGGACATTGGTAGCTAGCGCTATGTCAAGAGGATAGGAGCTTTTGTAAAACGTCTATTGTTTTAAATGTCTGGCTGTAGATTAGATGGGATGTTTCTATAGAGGTATTTATTAATAATATTATTGTATAGGTAATGTTAGGCCTAATCAATTTGTTGACTTTTTCCAAAGCCCTAGTACATGATTTTGTAGCAACTTTGGCGGAACACTGCTAGCAAAAACTATGCCAAGAGGATAAGATCTTATGTAAAGCATCTTTTGTACTACTGTCGAGCTTTAGAGAAGATAACATTTCATCTCTTGTGCCATAGTTCTGCACTGAGGATATTTTCTTTTTCGCTTTATGAAAAGATAGCCTGTAGACTGGTAGTTAAGGCTATGCCAAGAGGATAGGATATCTTGTAAAACGTCTATTGCTTTAACTGTGGGACTATAGAGGAGATCACGTGTAAATAGTGTTAGGACTGAGCAACTTGTGGGCTTTTTCCAGGGCGGTGGTATATGATCTTTTAGTAACTATGGCGGAACTGATACTGAAAATTATGCCAAGAGAGATAGGATCTCTTGTAAAACGTTTACTATCTTAACTGTCGGGCTGTAAGAAAGACAAGATTTTAACTCTTGAACCATAGTTTGGCACTGCGTTTTATAAAAGAATAGCTTTTCGAAACTTTTTATTAATAGACTGGGAATATAATCTGCTTTGTTCAGATCAGTGGCTTTCGCATATTTGTTTACTACGATCGGGCATAGTTCCCTTATCATCTCTTGTCGTTCCGTAAGTCCGTTTTTGAAATATTTTTTTTTTTTTATCATAATGCAAATTTTTTCGTGTACATACTTTTGAAGAATATTTTAATGGTTAACTTGACATACAAACAAAATTGTTGGACAGTTATATATGTCGGAACATTATTAATATAAATGTTAAAAAAATTTAAGTTTTATTTGTGCAATTTTTTTTTTTTTTTTAATTATAATCTCTCTCTCAACACTCTATTAAATGTAATGCAATCGAGATTGTTGGGGTATTTTTTTTTTTTTTTTTGTTTAAACTTGAACTTCTCCAATGAAATTGAGAAGAATAAAACTTGTTTTTTTAATTTTAATTCTAATTTTACAACCGCTATATGTAATATACGTAGAGTGATATCAAATGTTGATTAAAAATGCCTTTGAATTTTAGAAACAAAAAGCTTAAGTTCTTTATAACATAAAACGTTAAATAATTTTAGTTGTTACGAAAACGTTAGAAAGTTGAAAACAATTTTTTATTAGAAATAAAATAAACGGAAAAAAATTTATAAAAAGTTAATAAAATCAAAAGGAAAAAAATGTATAAAATGTTTTTAAAAAAGTTCTTGTACCTCTTGATCCTGTTTAAACTACAACTGCCGTGTAATAGTCAGCAAACCAAACCCATCAAATATTTTCTCAATAAAACCCATATATCCGTAAAACCATTTTCGATGCAAACTGCACGCAATGGCCACTTAATGACTTCTAATTTAGACAATTTTCGTGATTTATTGGCCTCAACCAAACTTTTAATGGTCCAAGAATATTATCGACATATTAAAATAAATTACAAATATAATGCGGATATAGGTAGACTGCAACCTCAAATAAGCCCAGATCAGCCGTTTCCCTGTGCACTAAACAATTCACGTTCTGCAGAAACGCCCACTAGTGTCCACCGCTTGAGACCAGGTGATATTGATATAATAGGAGCCATGGGTGATTCAATAACTGCCGGTACTGCTATGATGGCTAAAATTTTGCCTCACCTGATAATTGAATTTCGAGGTCACACTAGCCTGGGTGGTGGCCTTAAAGACTGGCGTACGTTTCTTACTTTACCGAATATACTTAAAGTATTTAATCCCAATTTATATGGTTATGCTGTGGCAGATACCATAGCCAAATTTCGTCCTGCACGTTTTAATGTAGCCGAACCGATTGCCATTACCCAGGATATGCCCTATATGGCTGAGGTTTTAGTGAAACGCATGCAAATGGATCCAAAGGTGGATATGAAAAATCATTGGAAAATGATTTCTATTTTCGTCGGGGCCAACGATGTCTGTAATGATATGTGTTTTTATGATAATATGGAGGATTTTCTAAACAGCACTCGTGAACATTTCTATCGCACCTTAACCATACTCAAGGAAAATATACCCCGCTTACTTGTAAACCTTATAGCCATACCCAACTTAGACAGTACAACACGCACCATGAAGAACATACCACCGCTTTGTCAAATTATGCATAAAACTGAATGTCATTGTGTTATAGGTGACAGCATTAAGGGTAGAAAATTCAATGACACTGTCAAAACTTTACGTCGTTTTCAGCAGCTTTATTTCGATGTGGCTTCACTGCCAGAATTTCAATTGGAAGATTTTGCTGCTATGCCCAGAATGAGTTTTGTGAATAAGACTTTAATAAATTTGAAAAATGGCAATACAGACTTACGTTACTTTGCCATGGATTGTTTTCATTTTAGTCAACGTGGTCATGCAGTATTTACGAATATGTTATGGAACGATATGTTGCAAGTGAAATCGAAAAGTCTAAATAGACTCTTGAAACCTTTTGAAGTATTTGGCTGTCCCAGTGAGGATTTGCCCTATCTATCTACTTTGAAAAATAGCTAAAGAAATTTTTATGGAAAAGAAGGTGCAAGTAAGAACATATCTCGGCAGCATGTGGTATCCTACATTAAATACATTAGTTTAGCTTAGATTTAAGCTTAACAATAGATCTTTTTAATAAAATCATAAACATTTGTTTTAGTATTGTTTTTCTCCATCACATCTCTAGAGAGCATATTGGCTTTCCTTATAGTGTCTATTGCTGCTTTGTTTCAGTGTCAGTAATCTAGTAAATTTTTCAAGCTATGTAACTCGCCTCCATATAATTGTGTGTAGTGGTGAAGCTCCTTGCTAAGTAGTGGTGGTGGTCCATACTTAGAAGGGTAATTTTTTCCCAGTAGGTGGCGTTTTCTCCCGATCATTCGTCTGATGTCTGTTATCAGCCATGTCCTCCGCTGGGATTCGAACCTGGACCGCTTGTGTTGCGCTCTATCCACTACACCAAGCTACCCCTTGTTAGATATTCTGTTCTGGCTCGAACCAATTAGGGGTAAATTTACTTCTCGTTTCTCTAAATAGTCCGCCATTTCATTACCCTCATTACTCTTATATTCAGCCTAGCCTAATGCAACTGTGTTTAGTTTTCTAGTCTGAACACTCTTTTAAAAGGCGTTCAATTATCCGTAAGTATGTATCGGGTGGGCCAACTATCGATAATTCTATTCCGTCACTAAATTCAGTATACCATCTCCACTGAACGAAATGAATTAATTTACGCTAGAGCAACGTTGGGAGTTATTGGAAAATTATTTCCAAAATAAAGACAATTGGTCGGAAAAAATTTAAAAAAAAATCCATAAATCATTTCGGATGAAGCTCAGTTTCATCTTGGTGGGTACGTTAATAAGTAAAATTGCTGTATTTGGGGCTCAGAAAACCCAAATTGGTCTTACAGAAGCCAATGCACCCATTACGAGAGACTGTTTGGTGTGGCTTGTGAAGCGGAGGCATTGGCTTATATTTCTTTGAAAATGGGGACGGCGCAACCATTACGTTCAATGGAGACACCTATCACACCATAATAACCGATTTTTTTCCGCCAGCTCTTCATGCTATTGAATTGAATAATGATGGTGCCACTTGCAACACATCTCATGTCACAATCGATTTATTGTGTCAAACGTTTAATGGCCGTTTAATTAGCCGAAATGGTGATTTGAGTTGAGAAGCTGCGATTTGACACCGTTGGACTATTTTCTGTGGGGCGCGGTTAAAGATAAGTGGTATGCCGACAAACCAGAGACAACTGAGAATTTGAAGACCAACATTCGTGATGCCATTGTCGAGATACGACGCCATACACTCGAAAAAGTTATCGAAAATTTGTCCGATCGGATGGGGTACTGTGAGGCCAGCCGCGGCAGCCATATGAATGAAATAATATTTCATTTCTAATCGGAACAACTGTACTTCACAACAACAACTGAAAAAAATTTGGAAAAGTTTGAAACCGTTTTTGTTTTATTGCATTTTTAAATTTAAACTTTTAAATGGCCCACCCTATAGATATGGATATGGATTGCTCTCATTTAACTTTTTTTTTTTAGAAAATTTAAAGGAGGCACCCATCATAATCGATTTTCCAAATCTGGGATTACTACGAAATCCATGTAAAAAAAAAAAAAAAATACATCAAAATGAATTACAGAAGTGCCATATGAATAGAGTAATTTATAGAAAATAAAGTAATTCGAAGTTTCGTGTGAACAAAATGCAAAAGATTTATGTACCTATACAACTCCATTTTTGTGCAACCTCTAAGCTAGTGATAGCTGATTTTTAGCTGATGATCTTTACATGTGATAGCTGGTCTTTAATGCCTGCCTTGCGAATTCTATCTATTGCCTTTGATTTAGGTAGCTTATGGCAGATCCATGTCCACTTCCGTTAGCGTACTTGATGTTGTAAGAAAATTTTACACTTAAAACTTTTTCACTAGACGCCTTTGTTCGATAAAAAATGGTAAGCGAATAAGTCGCTTAAAAGATAGATGATTCAGATTCTTTTTCAAGGTCAAAAAGGACGCTTGGATGAAAGTTCCAAAAAGTTCCAGCCAGGAATACTACACAGAATACCGGAGCGAAACAACGTGCGAAAAAATTAAAAACAATTTGTTTTTTTCACAAATTTAATCGCTGCATTGTGGATGACGGGACATATGTCATGGCCGACTTCTCACAGCCAGGAATATTACATTGCTGACAGACGGGTGAATGTGGTCGACAAGTTTTTGTCAAAAAGGCGATCGAAATTCCCTGGTAACCTATCTGCACTTGTGGCCAGAGAAGCAAGTCTTTCGTGACCACAGGTGCAATAAATTCGGAAATTTACATCAAAGAGTGTTTGGAGAAGCGATTTAAGCCTTTTGTTATACAACGTAAAGTTTCTACTTTATTTCGGTCCAACCTAGCCTCTTGCCATAACAACGAAGCGGTCTTGGTACGCAAATAATAAAGTTCTTTTGGTGCATTGAATTGTTTAGAACTCAGATCAATTGAAAGGTACTGGACTTTGGTCAAAAGAGAAATGAAGAAAGAAAAAAAAGTTGCGAACGATGTCAAAGATTTATGAGAAAGTTGTACGAGGGGTACTATTTACATTTCGGGAATAGCAAAGAATAACAAATATTTTTAAATGAAAATGGCTTTTTTGTTTTTCAAAATATTCCCCTTGGTGATCAATACACTTTATCATTCGTTCAAACCATTTCTGAAAGCAGTTTTTTCATTCCTCTTGAGACACACTTATTCGTCGCTCGTAAATCGTTTTTAATATTCGGGAACAAAAAGAAGTAATTGAGTGCCAAATCAGGACTGTACGGAGGATGATATCTCATCTAATTTGATGTTTTGACTACTCAAAAGTTCACCTGTTTGACGAGATGTTTGAGGGCTCTCATTGTCACGATGGAGAATTATTCGTCTTCGGCGGTTGTTTTTACGAATTTCTCCGAAGACTTAGGCAAACAAATGGTCGTGTGTCACTCAAAATTGACCATCCTACGTTGCTCAAGCGGAACAGTAGCCACATGACCCATTCGGCCGAAGAAACAAGCTGCCATTTGTTACGCTGTGCTTTTACCACTTGTTATCGGCTCATGCGCATATATCCGTGATTAGTCACCTGTCACGATTTTTTCTTTTGAAGCACCATGGTCGAACTTTTCAATCATTTCCTTACATCAATTGACGAGAGCCTTTTTTTGAGCGATTGATATATTATAGGGTATCCAAGAGAACAAATTTTTTTTTTTTACAACTAAGCGTTCATGCAAAATGTTATGTATTGAAGTGGAACTAATGTAAAAGGATGCTTCTATCTCACATTATGTCACATGATGATCTTGCATTCTCGTTTTACGCACTGTGTTGATGTTTTGTGGCACAACGACCAAATTTGTACGACTTTCACGAAATTCGTCGTCGACCGAACTACGACCACGATTGAATTCACTATACCAGCGATATACTGTGGTTTTGATGGTGCTTTATCACCATAAAAAGAACTGAGTTCATCGACACATCCTTGTTGAGATAATCCACGTTGAAAGTTGTGAAAAATAATCAAATGAAATTCTTCCCTTGAAATTTCCGTTTTTTGGTCAAAATGATTTTCTTAACTCACTGTAAAAAAAGGAACTTGTACATCAAAACGTTGTGAGTACGTTTATGCTAAAAACTGTAAAACTTTATTTTGGTGTTGTCCGATTTTAGCTATTGACATTAGTTTTGCCAGTTCCCGAAATATAAATAGTACCCCTCGTATATATCAGCTTAAATAATACCATTACGGCGTTGATAAAAGGAGTACCAGAAAAATTAAATAATTTTGGGAAATATAACTGATAAATATTTGGAATAAGTTTCATAAACATTTAAGCAAAATTGTTGACTGTTAAATTATGACTGACGCGGCGCCTTTTATAGTAAATTAACATTAGTTGCGAACGTTCTAGTATATTCCACTACCTACTATGCAGTTTCCTTTAAATTACATATCCGACTTATAGTGGTATTGGCAGCACTGTTTAAATAAATACAGCATTGGCAGGGTGATCGTAGCCTTGAAACAAACCGATAGCTCTAAACGTACAAAAGTCGGTGTATCTTTTTGGGCGAATAATTTTCGTAAAAATATGTAAGCTTATCTTTTATCGAATCTAATCTACTCTAACTATACGCAGTAGATCTTAAAATTCTGCTTCTAAATGTTATAAATTTTTTTTAACGATTTCTTTATTTATTTCAGATTTTTTATGGATTCCATTTTTCAGTTTTTAATAAAAGAAATATGATGAGGGTTATACTCCTTTTTTTGTATTTCGAATACACTTTTTTTCTTCGATAACAAAATCTCTAAATGGCTAAAATATTTTTTTGTTTGTTTCTTCTTTAGTCCAGTTGTTGTTTGAGAAGAGTATTTGTTGGCAATCATAAGTATTATATTTGCATGCCGTATATACATACATACATACATCATATGCCTCTTTTGTGCGGATATAGAAATATATACGAATACAGAATTTCATTTTAATACGTATCCGAGTATAAATGTATGAAAACTCTAGATTTTGTTTGCTTTAATCCAGAAAAAAAGACAAAAAATACAATTTAAATCTGAAAAAATGGAACTGTAGTAGAGCAGAACAACAAAAAATAAAATTGAAATGTGGTAATGGAAAAATCTGAAAATTGAAATTTGTATCCTCTAAAACAAATGGAAGAAAAAAGCAAAAAAAAAATGGCAAAAAAACTGAAGCATTAGAATAAAAGGTGGATGGCTGTTGTCTATTTAGCCACCTTTAACACTCTGATGTGCGTAACACACTGTTTGGCCATCCACATTCATTGTTATTGCACTTGAATATGTATCACATATGTACATAGAGAAATTACTCCACCGGCTCTCATACTTTCACCTAAATTTTGTGAAATCGTATTGGAATGAATTGACAAGAAAGAGAAAAATCAAATCAGAATTATTTGAGTGTTGGACACATATTTGTAGCATAAAATAAGTAAGAAAGTCATAGTTGGTAAAGTTCGACTGTAAAATAAAGCTACAACACAGTATACTTTATAAATTTTTGGGTAGATTGGTTTCTGGTTTCATAGAACAGCTAAATTCTTAAAAAGTGATTAAGGGTTACTTACAGATTTTTTTCCCCGTCACTCACAAAGCATCCATTGCGTTATTTCGGTTTCAGTAATCAAGTTGATTTTCAAGCTCGCCTCCATATGATTGTGATTAGGGATGACGATCCTTGCTAAGTGGTGGTGGTGATCCTCACTTAGCATTATAATTTTTCCCAGTAGGTGTTGTTTTCTTCTGATCATTCGTCTGATGTTTGTCCTCATCGCCAGAGGTAAGTTGGAAGGTCAGCGGGGCTTCTTTAGGTAAATTTGTCTGAGGAATGTTGAGTCCATTTATTAAACTCTCGGAAACCGCAATTAAGTTTTTTTTTGTCATATCTTCGCACCTGGATCGATTGTGTTATGTGCCAGCCCTCTAACTACTACACCACGATATTCCCAACAGATTATTGGGATTAAATTTCATCCCCAATTACTATACCTGTGATAAATATGACACAGCTGCCAGCAATTATTAACCAACTTCGTAATGTGTTATTAGTAAACAATTTCTAATTCATTTTTTTTTCTCCAAAGATTTAAAAGTTATTATTTCTTTCCAGAACTAAGCAATATTTGTCACATTGCTCACTTGTATCCACTGAATAGTGTTACCAAATCGCTCTTTCCTGCTATGTTTTCTTATCTTCTGGTCACATCTTTCAACCGCTCTTTTGGTTTAATGAAACGGTTGGTAACATCGCCCGTTGCGAGACTTGTTTTCGTGAAATTAGACCAAGCTATGTAAGCCTTAAGTCATCAAATGCAAGTCTGAATTAAATTTATTATTCTGTTTAAAGACTACTGTTCTTTTTTATCTTCATGTGGACTAGGTTATACTCTTTGTGACATAACGCAACTTAAGTCAAAACTCTAAGTACTTGTAACCATCATGAACTTCGTTAGGACCTGAGAGACTAGAGTAACTACTAGAGTTGATTAGGCTGCGAGGTCTGTCCTACGGATTGATCTGATCGGCTTTTTACTTTGATGAACTTGTTCTATCGGTATCTCTAAGACTGCGCGATGACTGCATCAGTCTTCCAGGTTGAGGTTTAACCCATTTATAGGGCTGCTAGGCCTATCCGTAAACTTATTATTGAACCTTTAGTTATTAATACCAATGAGAGTAGTCTTGCATAGAGTAATATGCTTATACTCTTTGAATGCCTTATTGAATTTGTTGAAAAGGAAGTGGAGTGTTTGGAACACAGACCTTCTAATATTACCCCATGTGAAGTATCCCGAATAATCTGACATTCTCTATCTATGGATAGGTCCAGAACTCGCCTGACTTTGAGAGGGAAACAATTAGGCTTCTGTCGGGTATAATTACTTTTCTCCACCATTACTCCTCCATCTTACACGGCTTACTGGGGATTTTGTTTCTTCCCTAGTTAGATTGTTCTGTCTTAGTTTCTGGATACTTGTAAGTCTACAAGTATTTCTTGGTCGACGGCCATTTCTAGAGCCATGAGAATTCCACTCTAGTGATATTCTGCTGATGCTATCGAGACTTTTTGGAATGGTGTGACCGATCCACCCCCATTTTCTTTTCCTTAACTGTTTCAGTGCGAGTTCCTCATAAGTTATGTTCCACAGGCACCTGTTGATGAATAACTAGAGCTTTTGCGTGATGTTATTCGATCTAAGCCAGGTTTAAATGCAGAACTGATTTAACACATGAGTTGAATATTCTGAGCTTAGTCCATCTGGATATATGTGAGCATCTCGCCTGAATACCGCTCTTGCTTTATTAAGCCCATTGTCTATATCTGTTTCTTAACCACCGTTTGTAGTCATTTTATCTTATTATCTCAAATCCAACATTACGAGTCAATTTTTCTAGGTTCTCCAGTTTCGACTGCATAATGGAGGTCTTAAGCGAATGTAGACAAATGTCAGCCGCGTAGTGCACATCTTCATATTGGCGTGAGCGACGCCATGTTATTATTCTTCTCTTTGAACAGACTTTGACATGATGAGCAATGTCACCCAGCACGTTGCTGAATGGTTGAGGTGATAGTAGGCATGCTTGTTTAACTCCAGCACTGATGTTTCCATTGTGAAAAACTGAAAGTTCTGCATCCCGGTACATCGGTCAAATTTTCTCACAAGGAATAATTCAGTATAATTACTTGGCACATGTCGAAACGCATGAGTTATATATGTTATGGTTACTGTAGGATCTGTCAGAATGAATAGAAGAAAGAATCTATAGAATACTTTCTTTGTTATTGCTTCGTTCTGTGGAACTTTAGGCAAAGTCATATCGATGTCTCAGTGATATATCACTAATGAGTGTGGTCAATTTTGTCACCGATCGGGGTACCGTATGTTTTGCACATTCCGGTTAACAGAGTGCCTTGTTCAATTATCTTATGTTCTTCAGAAGATCTTAAGTTTTTGAGTGTATCACGTGGCTGCTTACAAACAGTA
The DNA here is from genome assembly GCA_023159175.1 of Wohlfahrtia magnifica. Taxonomy (NCBI): domain Eukaryota; kingdom Metazoa; phylum Arthropoda; class Insecta; order Diptera; family Sarcophagidae; genus Wohlfahrtia; species Wohlfahrtia magnifica. The sequence continues at coordinate 5,116,923 of JAKWBJ010000051.1, forward strand.
CTGCGTAAGCAAAGAGTGGAGTTATTACACTCAAAGTGTACGCCTTAATAATAAATCTGAGGTCGCAAATTAAAGTCCTTGAAGGCATTGTTAGAGATATTTTTTTAAGTACTTTACTTGACTTATTGTAGTTGTTCGATTTTTGTGTAAAAATTTTTATGACAGATAGGACCAATTATGGGCTTACTGTCACAAAATTAAAAAATGCTGTTGGGATATATTAAAAATACATTTGAACCAAGAAGTATGCTAACGCGGTTCCTAATTCTTTTCAAGAAATTATCATTAAATTGTTGCTAAAACTTGCTACTTCTATTTTGAAAACCACAAGGACTAATGAGTGAGTGCTTAGAGGTCGTTGATTTAGTTTTTTTTTAAACAAATTCTCTTTAAAGTTTTTTAAATGGAAAACGGAGTGTGGCATGAAAAGACCACATTTATTGCTGTAATTTTTTATGCCATAACAAGCCATTTCTTTTACTTTTATGCCAGTTACAGCGGTAGTAGCTGATGATTTTGTTGTGATTTGTGATGAAAAAATTCTTTCGTACTAAAGAGAAAGAATATTTTTAACTGGATTTGTTTGACAGTCTGTGATTTTTTTATTTTTTATTTTGTATTATTTTCTAACACTAAAGTATGCAAGCGAATTTTGTTTGTTATGCGAGAGTGTTTGCATTCAAAATTTTTATATATTTTTTGAAAAAAAAAAAAAAAAAAAAAAAAAACGGATGTTGAGATTTATACTTCTGTTACATGGGGTAGAAGCAGAAAGAAACAACAAAAATTGTTTGGAAAGATTTTTTTTTTTATAATATTTAGAATTTTTAATAAAAAAAATAAAAAATTGATTTAAATATCACATTCAATTTTTAAGTTCTATTAAAATTTGAATAAGTGATCGTCAGCTAGGCTCTACTACATACATAGCGGGTGTTTTTTTTTACAGTTACGCAAGCTAAAATCATAGTAAAACAACGAAATATGTTTTTAATATCAAACTGGATTTGTTAGACAGAGAATTTTGTTACATAAATGTTTAAATATGATATTCGCCACGTAACCGCCACGGCTAGCACTTATAAAGCGCAATTAGCACTTCGAATGTTGATTTCAATTGTCGTAGACAAATGGCTTTACATAACCTCAAAGAAAATAATCCAAGGGGGCTAAATCACATGATCTTGGTGGCCAATTAATTACATGAAATTAATCTTTCATCAAAAGATCCTTTGAATAAATCAATTGTAGCACTCGCTGTGTGGCATGTGGCACCGTCCTGTTGAAGCTACATGTCAGCACAGTGAAGTACGAAAAAATTTCTTATCATGTTCCTATACAGTTCATTACTGACAGTAACATTTAAACCATCATAATTTTTGAGGACACATGGACCAATCTCCGCCTTCGCCAGCCCATAGAACACACCAAACAGTTATTTTCTGTGGATCTAATGGTGTTGCGACAAAAGCTTGTGGGTTATTCTCACACCAAATGTGATAATTCTACTGATTTCCGTACAAATTCGACAAAAATGGGCTTCATTGCAGAACAAAATTTTGAACCATTATTTTTATAAAAAATTTCAACAATTTGCAAGCCTGTCAATACTGAAATGTCAAAGCAAACTAAACAAAAAGCAACTATCAGCTGTTAAGTCGGTTATCAAATAAAGCAGTGCTGCCAACTTAAACCACAAAAAAACACCCGATACATGTATATTTGATATTCTATACGAATCTCATCTAAAATCGGTGCAATCTAAAGTGAGAAATGATAGATAGACAATATTTATAAAGATAAATCAGTAAATCACGGTCAGTGCAACCAGATTTCAATAAATCTTACTCGCAAAGAACATCAAAGTGATATTTTTGTTTATATTTTCTTAACTAATGTTATCCTACAGCCTCCCTCCAGACAAGTGCATCTACAGAAGAGCCTGTGACCTTTCAGCTTACCTCTGGCGATGATGATAAAAATCAGGCTGGGGAAAAAATACAATGCTAAGTAAGGATCACCACCACCTAGCAAGATTCTTCACCACTAAACACAATCATATGGAGGCGAAGTAGTAGCAGTAGTACTCAGCTTGAAAATTAACTTGATTACTTACACTGAAACAAAGTAACGGGTAGTTTGTGGAAAACCAATATGCTCCCTAGAGTAGTGACGGAGTAAATAACGGATAACTTGATATTTATCTCGTTGTTCCTAAAGATCGAACATTCGAAAGAATGTTGAAAGATTAGAAATGCTCTTTATATGTTCTCCATTTTTAGATTATGGTTTTCCTTGAGCGTAACTTTCCTTCAATCTTTCTATTTTTGTTTCTTTTAAATAACTTTCACTTCCATTTAAAAACTTCCTCATGCTTCTACAACTATAGCAGTACCAAAGCTGCTTTCAACACTTTATTTTCAAGGCGGCGGCATTTTCATTATCTTTCAATCACTCACTTGATGGTTTCCGCAATATACAGACAGACAGTGTGTTCAACAAGCGCATAAAAATGCAACCCTTTTAACTTTATTGAATACCTTAAGGGGAGGGAGTAAATAAGAGTTGTGGGAGGCATATAAATAAAAATATAATTTTAATTTTGTTTTTTAATTTTTTTTTTTATTATAATTTTTTTTCTGAAATCCTCATATGGTTGGGTTAATGTAGAATCAACGCCCTTTTTTCGGACACTTGTATCTCGGTGTGTGTGTGTATGTATTTTAAATGAATTTATATGTTTGCAATAACACAGCCCACACCTACCTACTATATGATGGAATATATTTTTTTTAATTTGTAAAAAAATATGGGATTTTTTTAAATCTTTTTTATAATTTCGGCATATCATTGCATTTTTAATATGACGTATTTTTTCATGATTTATTTTATTGTTGGTGGAGTTTTTTTTTTTTTTTTTTTTTTTTTTTTTTTTTTTTTTTTTTTTTTTTTTTTTTGGGAAACCTGTTTAAATACAGCGACAGCGCATTGTTAAACAAAATAAATTTTAAATTTGGAAGTGTGATGGGGGTGGGAGTTTAAAAAAAAGAATTTTAAGCTATTTTTGTCTTATACCCTTGCCTACTTACTTGTGTTTTACCAGGACTCTGTGTTACTTACTGTCCCACGAAAAAGTAAATCTGTTGTTTATAAAATGTGGGCGGAAAATTGGATTGTAGACCATCATCTACCCCCAATAGCAATTCCAAAAAACAAAAAAAGTATTTACATTGATGCAGAAGGTATGTGGCATATCATTATATATGCAGTCATATGTAGAGTTGAGTAGTTGCAGAAGAAAAAACAAAAATTAAAAAATCCACTTTATATTTTTCTCGTTATGGTGTCCGGTAGCGGAAAATTCTTTTCGTTGTTGGAGATTTTATTTTTAAAAATTGTTGCCCCTTTTTTATAAAAAGGATTTATTAAAGGCGTTTTTATATCTTTTTTTTTTGTATATTCATTCTTATCTCTTTACGGGAAGTCCAACGTCTTTTTTCATTTCGGTTTCATTTTCCGTTTTGCATTTTCTGCAATTTTTAATTTATTTTTATTAATTAATAAATTGTAGAAAATTTTAAAAACTTTTCTAAGGGTTTGGTTATATTTTTAATGAAATCATGGAAACCTTGAAATTGTTTTAAGGGTTATTTTGTTATTTTAAATAAAATTATTTAATTATTTTAAATTATTTTATAAGAACGAAAATATTCAATAATATTTTATATTAAATTTTGTCTTATTTTCTTTTTCTCGTTATAGGTAAGTCCTGGTTGTACGTGTAGTGCTGTATTTTGTTGGTGCGTGCCACGAAAACGAAAATTGAATATATATCGTGTACATTAATATGGCACAAAATTTTGTTTTCAATATAATCTTCTTAAAGCTCAATACACGTGTTCCAGTGTTTAATACTTTCGCTTCCTTCAAATAAATGACCGTTAACCGTACACTGCACTTGCACTTGAAAAGAAAGGGTCCGCCAAATAAATTTTTTTTTAAAATAATTTGAATATTTTCTCAAATTTCTTTTTTTATTTGAAAGTACAATCCTTCCGGTTAATAATGAAAAATAATTTCATTCAAATGGCTGCCTCGGCTGGCTATGCAGTAGCACAATCGGTCCAATTTTGAAGCACATTATTGATCGTGTGCAACTGTATTTCACCAATTGCTTCACGAATATTGTCGTTTAAAGCGTCAATTGTCTCTGGCTTGTTGGCGTACACTTATCTTTGACGGCACCCCACAAATAATAGTTCAACGGTGTCAAATCACAGCTCCGAGGTGGCCAAACGACATCAGCTCTGCGGCTGATAATGCGATCTTCAAAAACAGGGCGCAAAACATCGAGTGTAGCTTCGGCTGTGTGGCACGTAGCGTAGTCCTGTTGAAACCAAATGTTGCTAATATTCTCCTCTTAGATTTTTGTGAACAAAGATTCGTTCAACATGGCCCGATAACGATCGCCATTGACTGTAACGGCCACTCCTTGCTCATTTTCGAAGAAAAGTGGCCCAATTATGCCTCTGGACCAAAATCCGCACCAAACAGTGATTCGTCTTGGGTGTATCGGCTTTTCAAGGTATGCGTGCGGGTTTTCTGTGCCTCAAATGCGATAATTTTGCTTGTTTACATACCCGCCAAGATCAAAATGGGCTTCATCTGAAAAGATGATTTTTTTTTGGCAAAATCGGCATCTTCTGTAAGTCGATCGCAGGCCCAGATTCCCAGCGTTGTTCAAGCGTATACACAACCATATTGGTTCAGCGGAAGGATAAAACTAATTATCTGTCAAATCAGACATGAGCTAAGTGTTACCATTCATGAAATAAGCACTAGTTGAACAAAAAAACGTTAGATGGTGGACCCTTTAGTAGATATTTGCAAAACTTCGGTTACAGATTGCCGATAGATGGCTCTAAGAGGTAATATCTTTGGAAATATTAATTGTATAAGGTAATACTACAGCTTGTTTGAAAGCTGATATTTTAAGCTTTATTTTATTAGAAGATATTACTAAAATCGCATTATTCTGTAAAAGGGAGGGTATTCACGTTTAAAATTGAAAGAAAATTAAAAACATTGCCGTCATACCACCTTGGTCGTGATCTTTATATTGTCCCCTTAAAAGTAATCCCCATCGATAGCGACACACTTATACCAGCGCTTGATCTAATCCTCTAAGAATGTGTTATATACGGTTTTCGGTATGTCCATCAGTGCTTTGTCCGATTTTTCCATTATTTCCTTTCTGCGGCTGAAACGTGTTGCCCGTTATGGTTTTTTAAATCGATTGAACAGAAAGAAGTCACAGGCAGCCAAATCAGTTGAATTCGATGGCTGTTGAATGGTATTTGTTGCATTTTTCGTCGAAAAATTTCGAATAATGATGGTGCTGTGCGACGGTGCATTATCCTGGTGCAAAATCCACGAGTTTTCTGCCCACAATTCTGGTCTCTTTTAGCGAATTGCTTCACGCAAATGTCTCACAACGCCTAAATAATATTATTGTTTACTGTCTGGTCTTCTGGCAAAAATTCATGATACACTACTCCGTTATAATCCATGAAAACTGTGAGATTTTTGGTCTCGACTCATTTGGTGAACGCCATTCACTTGCCTGATGTCTGGATTACGTGTCGTATGCATAAACCCATGTCTCGTTTCCAGTAATCGTCTGCTTTTGATGAATATGAGATCGGATTCAGGCTGGCAATTCATGTCTTTTGCGACCTCAATTCGATTGACTTACGACCACTTTTGAACCACTCGTGCCATTGCACTGGTAAACGACCGTGTTCTTTAAAGTATCGTTGACGAAACACTTTTCCAACGTTCGAACACCATTAAATCCGTTTTTTGTGCAAAATTTCATACAATCGTTGTTGCAAATTTAAATTCATATCTAGATGTACTCTTGGCTATGTAGCTTTTGCAAATGTTAAGCTATGACATTAAGATTTAGCCGGAATACCAACCAACTTAACAAAAAAAAAAAAAAATCAAATCGGAACAATGGGACCGCCACACGGGGGTTATTCCGGGAACTTTTGGATCAAGGTGGTATATTGCTTTTCTATTACAGAAAATGTAAGACTACTTAAAGGTAGGCTGCTAAAAAAAATTTGTGAAATTTGCGGAGTCGAAAAACAGCAGTAAAATGATTGTTCGTTTTCGTTCCGATCATTTTGAATTTGAAGATGTACTTCACTCAGGTCGACCAATCATTAAAAAAGTTGTGAAAAAAAATTTTAAAATACCGGCACATAATAAGCGTGGAAGTTGATAGGGAGCTAGGCATTCATCACCACTCGGGTGGATTTTTCTTTCCAGACTTTGGGCTTTTTTGACACCCTTTATCAGAGCATTAACCTATTGTTTTCCCTTCCCTTCTTTCTCCTTTTCATTGAACCGTGCATTATGAAAAAAAAAACGGCCGAAATACGAGGACAGACAGACAGATATTATTTTTCTTATGCATTACAATATGCTCGGTCTCAAAAAAAAAGTTGCCAAACAATTGTTAGTAACGATCAAATACCACACCCGCCATATTTTCCAAACATTACTCCTTTTGGCTATTGGCAGATGGATACAATATTTATAAGTATGTTACCGAATACTTCTTTTGGAAAATATAAAATCGTCCTTAAAGCGTGAAGTTGTTTTGAGACAGAATTCGGTCATTGGCTCAGAGGTGGGAAAAGATGTAAGCAGTGATGTGATGCATTTTTATTTGGATAAATTTGTTAATTCATTATCTTTTTCGAGCTAAAAAAGGGACCGAATTAATTTGTATTCTCAATACGTAAGTTTTAATTATTTTTGTTGTTAATAAACTACGAAAACCTGTAAACAAACCCACCCGGGATTTTTTAAATATAAAACCGAATAAAACCCGTGTGGGTTTAATTGCGTTACCCAGTGGGTTGCCAAACGTGATAAGGACACTAAGCTCTTTCAAGAAATGTGAGATAATACCAATGACGATTTTCACTTTAGAAACTCTAGCAAACGACCAACTGATGAAAACAAAGCTTAGAATTGCTTTGAGAAATTGTTAGAAGATTTTTTAAAGAATTTAGTAACTACTTTATATGGCGGACATATTTGAGGTCGTGATATATAATTTTCATGACATTTTGCGCATGATGCACGTGTCAATGAAATTTTAGCCTGAACAACTTTATTTTGCTTAAAACAATTGTAGTGTGAACTGTTAAAAGGAGTCTGTAATTCTTCGCATATGCTTAAAAAGGTCATAATCATGGCTTATCATAAGGTCGATATCAAAGCTTAATCAAAAGAAACGCCTAGTAGTTAAAGTACAACCACTAACTTAACGTTGCACATTCAAAAGTTACTTTTAATTTTGTTTATTTAAATATGTATAATAAAACTTACACTTCTGTTCTCTTCTAATTACTTAAGATAATTTTAAGTACGTACCTTTAAAATGTATGTATTCCTTGCTACTTTTTACTCATAACTTATAACAACATTTACGATTACCAGCTTCTTAGTATGAGCTTTATAAAAATCGTATTTTTTATATCTCTTCAGCTATTTTTAAAATGTATCGTAATAAAGCACTTTTTGGTACCTTATAATGGTACCTTATAAATGAGGAAAAGGACTTGTTAATTAAATACATTTTTAAAAACATTTAATATACTTCTTTTAAAACCCTATATTCAAAAAGTACTAAGAGGTACCAAAACCACTGAAAGAGACGCTTTCTAAAGCTGCTTTATTTAAAATTTTCTTTTAAAATATCTCTTTAAAAAGAAATGCAAGAACCCATGAAATATCATTGGATTTTTTGTTTATGTTGTTTCAATCTCTTAACTCTGCGCCAAATTCCTTAAAAGTGGTGTCATGTACTTTATGTCAACATACAAAATCCCTTTTAAAAAATACTCATGTTCTTTAATTTCGCGAAATTCACTTTTTTTCTACCACTAAAATAAAAGTAGACTTTTTTATTTTTATTTTTTCAATTTGTTTTATAAAAAAGTGAGTAGATTTCGCTGACCTCTTCATTGTTTTTTAAGGCGTATAAGTAAGGGGGGCAAACACCCTTCGACAAAAATAAAAAATTAAAAATAAAACAAGAGCGGGTTGTACTAGTGCTAGACAAATGTTTTTAACTGTTTATAAAGGGAAAAAAATCATATTTGTATCATTCGATTTTTAACCCCCTTTTTTCTGGCTGTAAGCAACAGCATTTTGGTAAAAAGTGGTACAAAAAAGCATCGTAAGAGTTTGCCAAACATTTGACATAGAGTTGCTTTTGCTGGCCAGTTGGTTTCAATGGCACTGCTAAAAAAAATACAAACAAATCGCGTATTTCCAGCTACAAACTCGCAAAATACTACAACGAAAAAACATATTTTTTTTAGCATTTTTTCTAAAGGCAAAATATTTAAGTGAACTTTGTACCCCAACAACTAAACAGAAATAAAAGTGAAATAATATGACTCTCTCATGCTCATATCCTCGTAAAAGATTCATTTATAATGGCAACGGAATGTGGCATTATTGGCAGCAGTCAAATGTTAGAAACTTTTTCGCAAAATTGAAGGCAGGGGTCTAGGCATTAATGGTGGTTAAAACAGAAAAAAGGGAAATATTGTCTTCACTTTTTTTTTTCTTATCATTGCCAGAGTACACAAGGTATAGAAACTCTCTCATACCACATTTTGACAGATTGATATTTACGTTTGACAAAATGGGTTAGTAACGATGTATGCGACATGGTAACGATTATTTATTAACCCTACACCAATGAGGGTGGTGAAATTATGTACATATTTTGTATTTTTGTTGATGGCATGACATTTTAAAATCAGATTCATACCGAGCGATTTGGAATCATTTTTTGAGACGAAAGTAGCAGATTTATACAACTATTCGCTTTAAATACCATCTGTCGTTTTGAGTACAAAACCAAAAGTTTTTAGTTAAGAATCAATCTATGATCTATAGCCGTTTACATTCCGAAAAGCATATTAAGTACCTTCAAAACATTTGATTATTTATTATATCAGGTGGGCGATGGCCACCGGTTTAAATTTGAACCAGCGGTTATTTCGAATCTGGCATTATGTCATACTATTCTGTCATAAGATTCAGTATATTAACTCCACTGAACGAAATGAATCAATTAACGCTTGAACAACGTTGGGATTTGTTGGAACAATAAAAAAAAAAAAAAAAAAATGCAAAAATCATCTTTTCGGATGAAGCTCATTTTCATCTTGGTGTGTACGTTAATAAGCAAAATTATCGTATTTAGTCCTCAGAAAACCCTAACGTGTGGCCTTACAGAAGAAGCCAATGCACACATTACGAGTGATTGTTTGATGCGGTTTGTGGAGCGGAGGCAGTATTAGCCCATATTTATTTGAAAATGAGGATGGCGCAACCATTCCGGTCAATAGAGACATCTATCGCACCTTGATAACCAATTCTTTGTGCCCGCTCCTTATGATATTGATATGAACGATGTTTGGTTTTAACAGGATGATGCAACTTGCCACACATCTCATGCCACAATCGATTTATTGCGTCAAACGTTTAATGGCCGCTTAATTAGCTGAAATGGTGATGTTAGAAGCTGCGAATTCATACCGTTGGATTGTTTTCTGTTGGGCGAGAAGTGTTGTGCCGACAAACCGGAGACAATTGAACATTTGAAGGCCTACATTCGTGATGCCATTAACGAGATACGACTCCACACACTCGAAAATTATCTCGAAAATTTGTCCGATCAAATGGGGTACTGTAAAGACAGCCGCGGCAGCCGTATGAATGAAATAATATTTCATTTATAACCTGAACAAATGTACCTCACAACAAAAAAATAAATTTGCCAAAATTTCAAACCGTTTTTGTTTTATTGTATTCTTAAATTTAAACTTTGCAATGGCCCACCCGTTACATGTTCCCAAAAATCTGTACGTAATTTGGACCACACAGTTAACCTTAATTGCATATTACAGGGAAAAAAGCAGCAGTTACGGCTTTGACATAAAGGGTCACTAACTCATGAAAGCCGCGCAACTGCGAACATGCTAGGATTTTAAACATGGTCACTTTTAATCTTAACATCGACTATATCGTTCGAGTTTATGGAATCAGGCTATTCAACAGGAATATTTACATATTTACTGATAGCAAGCGGCCATAACGCTTCAATCACTTCCTTACTTACGAAAACTAGAATATCACGGCACTGAAAAAGTCCGTAGAATGACACGTAGATGGAGTTACTAAAATTTTGTCTATATGATTTTTATTTAATACTAACTTTCAAACGATACGCGTACAAATTTGACAGCAAAATCTGACTGTTGATTCGTGAGTTATAGCATTTT